>OX465595.1:250395769-252895769 GCA_950022295.1 Bromus sterilis | reverse complement strand
TCTTACATTGTTCACCGGTTTCTCTTTCGGGAGTCTTCAGCTTTTCATATAGCTTTAGGGGCAGGTCTTTTGCGGTATCAGTGATTTTACGTCGAGGAGCCATTTTCTTCAGCTGAGGAGACTGAGGAATTGTACGTTCGAGCTGAGCTGCAAATGAAGTGAGACTATGAGAACCATGCGATTCCTCAGCAGACATGTACCTGTGACAGAATTAAATTGCGAGGGAAGTGGGGTACGGTTATATGCGTTCATGAGGAATAGGTTGAGGAAAACAAAGGATTGAGGCATAGGTACAGGTTTCAGTGAGCAGCAGCACAGTGGAGGATGAACAGTACTGAGGAATGTTGTGCTGAGGAATAAACCACTGAGGAATAAGCATACCAGACTTGAGGCGAATGCTGAGGAACAATGTGTCTTCGTCCCCGGCGACGGCGAACTCCGGCGATGTTAGCGCTCGAGCGTGAGGAGCTCAAGGGCGGCAATGCGAGAGTGTGGGAGGCGTTGGGGGTAAATGACCGGGGGGGGGGAGGGAAGAGAGCTATTTATAGAGGGGTGGGAGCTGAAGAGGTTGCGAAATTTGTGGACGAGAGAGCCCCTGATTGTTGGGATCCTCAGTGAATATCGTGATAGTGGATAATTACGACGTGCGGTAAAATCGCAACAAATTGAAGACAGTTGTAACAGAAAATCCGTGATTTGAGGACATTGAGGATAATGGCTGAAGACAAAGACAAATGGTCTCAGGCAAATGATGATGACAGGTCTCATGCCAGAGGAATATAATTTCCTGATGAACGCATATGAGATAGACAGATTAGATAAGTGAGCACAGAGAGATGGGTCCGATCACGTTCACCTAGTTGAAGAAGCAAAAACTGAAGATCAATAACTATAGGTGAACGCTGTTGAGGACAAACACTATAATCATCAGAAATGAAGACTTCGAATCTTGAGGAAGATCAATAACATCAAATCCTGAGGTAGTTGAGGATCACCCAATCCTGAGGTGTTTGGGCGGTGGCGCTACCCAACTTATAGGGAATGAGACACTTGATACCATACAATTGTCGTATGGATCTTGAGTCAATTCCACGTTAATTTCTTCACACATAGCAAGGTAGTTCCTCATGAGTTGAGGAGTACGACGCATCGTGTGTTGTGCATCAGGATTCTTCAATATTGTTTAAGCGTTAGGATGTGTGTCCATTCACTGGACGTTTGAGGAATCTAAGATATTTAGCTCACACCTCAGAGTGCTAAATCGCTTCTCATCCAAAGGCTTAGTGAATATATCAGCAAGTTGATCTTCAGTCTTCACGTGGCTGATGACGATATCTTCCTTCAAGACATGATCCCGAAGAAAGTGATACCGTATCTCAATATGCTTCGTCCTCGAGTGCTGTACTGGGTTCTGAGAGATCTTGATGGCGCTCTCATTGTCACATAGTAGTGGTACTTTCTTCAGGTTGATGCCGTAGTCCTTCAGGGTTTGCTTCATCCAAAGAAGCTGTGAGCAGCTTGCACCAGCAGCAATGTATTTAGCTTCAGCGGTGGAGAGGGAGACGCAGTTCTGCTTCTTCGATGACCAGCATACAAGAGAACGTCCGAGCAAGTGACATGTTCCTGAGGTAGACTTCCGATCCACTCGATCTCCAGCATAATCTGAGTCTGAGTACCCGACGAGATCCAGCTGTGTGCCTTTTAGATACCATAAGCCAAGCGACGGGGTGTGAGCCAAATATCGAAGAATTCGTTTCACCACTTGGTGATGCGATTCCTTTGGTGCCGCTTGGAATCGGGCACACATGCAAACGCTCAACATTATATCAGGCCTGGATGCGCATAGATATAGCAGTGAACCTATCATGGAGCGGTATACCTTTTGATCGTACTCCTTGCCATTTTCATCGGGGCCAAGTTGTCCGTTTGTAGGCATCGGTGTCTTGATGCCCTTGCAGTCTTGCATCCCGAATTTCCTCAGGCACTCCTTGAGGTACTTCTCCTGAGAGATGAAGATGCTGTTGCGTTGTTGACGAATTTGGAGTCCTAAGAAGAACTTCAGTTCGCCCATCATCGACATCTGATACTGTCCACTCATCAAGAATGCAATCTCTTTACTGTATTTCTTGTTAGTGCATCCAAATATTATGTCATCAACATAAATTTGACATATGAATAATGCATCATCATATCGTTTTGTGAAGAGAGTTGGATCGAGGGAACTAGATTTGAAGCCCTTGCTGATGAGGAAGTCCCTTAGTGTGTCATACCAAGCCCGAGGGGCTTGCTTCAGTCCATAGAGAGCTTTCTTCAATCTGTACACCATATCAGGCTTCTTGGCGTCTTCGAAACCTGGAGGTTGAGCAACATATACTTCTTCCTCGATATTACCATTGAGGAAGGCACTTTTCACATCCATTTGATATAACTTGATATTATGATGATTAGAGAATGCAAGCATAATACGAATAGACTCAAGTCTAGCTACAGGAGCGAAGGTTTCACCGAAGTCGATCCCCTCAACTTGAGTATATCCTTGAGCTACGAGACGAGCTTTGTTCCTGATGACTTGTCCATCTTCATCAAGTTTGTTGCGGTAGATCCACTTCGTGCCGATGACGTTGTGAACTCTAGGATCAGGACGTTTGACTAGTTCCCAAACATCATTCAGTTTGAACTGAAGAAGTTCGTCTTGCATTGCCTGAATCCATTCCGCTTCACGGAATGCCTCGGAGACTTTGGTGGGCTGTGAAATTGACACAAACGAGAAATGCCCACAAAAGTTAGCTATACGATTAGCTCTTGCACGAGTAAGAGGACCTGGTAGGTTGATGTCAGCGAGGATTTTGTCCACATGAACTTCATTTGCCACACGAGGAAGTCGAGGTGGATGATCTTGAGGTGCATCTTCGTCACTGCAATCAGATTCGTTTGCATCAGCTTCAAGTGCTTCAGGAACTTCAGGCGTGTCTGGTGCCTCAGTATCTGGATCATCATCAGAATTATTCGCTTCAGGATTTGGGTGTTCTTCAGGACCAGGAGGTACGTGGATTTCTTCAGGATGATCCACAGGAATGATGTCACCAGCACCCATCTTCTTGATCTGTTCTTCAGGTGGTGCTTCACCTAAATCATGTGGCAGGTGCTCTCTTTGGGAGCCATCAGACTCATCAAAACGCACGTCTACAGTTTCAACAATTTTATAATGACTAATGTTGAAGACTCTGTAGGTGTGCGAGTTGATACCATAACTGAAGGGAATATGCCCGAGAGGCAATAATAAAGTGGTTATTATCTTATTCCATGTTTATGATAAATGTTTATTTTCATGCTATAATTGTGTTAACCGGAAACGTTAATACATGTGTGTTTAATAAACAAAGAAAACGTTCCTAGTAATGCCTCTCTTTATACTAGCTTGTTGATTAACGGATGATCAAGGTTTCCTGGTCATGAACATTGGATGTTGTTAATAACAAGGTCATGTCATTGGAGAATGATGTGATGAACATACACCCACAGTAGTTATAGCAATACGATCATGTCATCAAGTTTCTATTGCTGTATCAAACTTTCACGAAGTAACTCTAATCCTTAGACCATGAGATCACGTCAATCACTAACACCGGAAGAGTACTTTGATTCCATCAAACGTCACACCGTAACAGGGTGATTATAAAGGTGTCGTTGGGTACTTGGAAAGTGTTAGTTGAGGCTCGTGGATCAAGAGTGGGATTTGTCCATCCAGATGACGGAGAGATATACTCTGGGCCCTCTCGGTGATATCACATTGACATCGCTTGCAAGCACGTGACTGGCTCACGAGGATGTTATATCACGGAACGAGTAAAGAGTACTTGTCGGTAACGAGATCGAACTAGGTATGGATGATACCAAATGATCGGATCTCGGACAAGTAAAATATCGCGAGACAAAAGGAATTGGTTACGGAGTAATGGTTCACACGATCACTAGTTCATCGTTGAGTAAGTGGGAGTCATCATGGATCTCCAGATCCCTCTGATGATTATTGATCGGAGAAGAGTCTCAGTCATGTCCATTTTATTCACGAACCGTAGGGTGACACACTTAAGGATTCGTTGACGCGTTTGAGTGGATACGGAACGCCGGAGAATATACAGGACAGCACATGGACTGTTTTGATAAAACTGATGGAATAGTTTCGGTATATCAAAATAGTGCAAGGGGATAATTGTTAATGTGTTCATTGAATGAAGTGTTCATCAATGAAGTACTCATTGAATGAAGTGTTCATTAATTTGAGTGACATTAAACAAGATAATTAAAAGTGTTTTAATGTGATAAAACTCTTGGAATTTTGAGTGGAGAATTATGGAAGTTATGGGAATAATGTGTGACCCTTTGTTTTTGTGAGTGGAGAGTCCACCCACATGATGAGGGGAGAGGTGGGGGCACCTCTTGGGGCGTGCTACCCCTTGGGGGCTGCCTCCCCCTCCTATATATAGATGGGTGGAGACCCCTCTACACACTCATTCCTCCATCTCTCATATGCCCTTTGGTTGGCATCTTCCTCCCCTTGCTAGGTGATCCAGTTTCACGAGTACGGTTCTTAGGCGAAGCCCTGCTCAAGATCTTCTCTACCACCACCACCACTATGTTGTAGTGCTGCTGGAGTTCCCGAGGATCCACTACTTCCGCTGCCCAACTGGAGCAAGGGGCGGAGGTCGTCACTGATCTGTACGTGTGACCGACTACGGAGACGCTGCCCGTTCGTGGCGTCAAGTCTTCATCACGACCTTGAGATCGGCGAGTGTTCGACTACATCACCCACGAGAATAGTTCTCGTTAAAGCTTTTGGTCTTCGAGGGTGAGTCCTTCCCAAACCGTTACAAGTTATCTCCTAGATGTGATCTTGGCAGTTGCAATCGTAGGAATTTTTTTTGTTTTCTATGCAACGAACCCATCAGTGGTATCAGAGCCTCGTCTATGCGTAGATGCTTTGTACGGTTAGAACACATAGAGATGTGGGCGTTGATCCTCTAGTTGTTACCCTCTTTTGTGCACTTGTTCATATTGCGGCAATGTTGGATTGAAGCGGCCCTAAGCGCAGATTGCGTGTCACGCTTGACATACGGCTTGTACCGTATAAAGTGGCTTTGGGGGTGTCAGTTTCTCTAACATTAGTGATATGACATTTGCAACGGATGGCCCTGGAAAGGGATGAAAAGAAACAACTAGCGAATCAACGTTGTGGTTCTTGTCCGTAGGTAAGATCGGTTCTTTCCTAGGAAGCCCAAAACCACGTAAAATTTGCAAAGATAATTTAGAAGCGTCTAACTTATTTTTGCAGGGCATGTGATGTGATATGGTCATTGTTACAAAATTGTTGTATGAAATGAGATTTATTGTAAACAACCGGCAGGAGCCATATGGTTGTGTTTTTCCTTTTTAAGGCCTGCGTGCTGTAGATATATCCATGAGATATATTGTAATGGACAAGGACGACCATGGTGGTGGGGCCATGGACCTTGGTGCCGCGCCGGTGGCATGATGGAGATCATACCAAGACGCACAAGATGGAGATCTAATGCGAGAAGGACCATATCATATCACATTATCCATGCATGTGATGTTTATCCTTTTATGCATCTTATTTTGCTTAGTTACGATCATGATCGCTTCGGTAGCATTATAAGATGATCCCTCTCACTTAATATCAAGATAATTATATGTTCTTCCTTAGTATGCACCGTTAAGAAAGTTCGTCGTTTCGAGACACCACGTGATGATCGGGTGTGATAGACTCTACGTTCGCATACAACGGGTGTTTTCAAGCCTAGCATGTACAGACATGGCCTTGAAACACATGCAAATACTAAGGTTCTACTTGGCGAGCCTAGCATGTACAGACATGGCCTCGGAACATGGACCGAAAGGTTAAGCACGAGTCATATGGATGATATGATGAACCATATTGAGATGCTCGCCATTGCAGCTACACTGCCTCACGTGATGATCGGTCGTGGTGTAGTGAATTTGGTTCGTGTAATCACCAAAGACGACTCGAGGGATGTTGTTTTTGAGTGGGAGTTAGATGAACTCATTTTATCATGAACTAAATCAAAGTGAATTTGCATAGTTCGTTGTAGTCATTGGCATTTGTTTACTACCTTTGCGCTTAGCTATAATTGAGATAATAGAACTATAGAATTCTGGATATTTAACTTTACGGACTGGTACCGTATTATTTGAGTGTCAATCTAAAGTTTAAAGTCTTATTGCAAACTTTAGCAAACCTTGCTTACTCCATGAAGTTTAATAATGTGTATTAAATCGAGAGTAACAATTCCAGTGTTAGTGTCTAAGTATCACACTTGCCTCCATGATCCTTGATATTCAAATGTTGTTTGTTATTATCAAGGTTATCTAGGAGCTGAAAGGATTGTTTCAGAAACTATCATGTGTGGAAGATATAGCGATATCTGAAACAATTTTAGTTGCAATGTGATAGAGTAAAATTTAGTGAGAAACATGTTCTCATATTGTATGAGAATTTGTGAAGGTTGGAAACACTATGTGTCCTAATCTCCCAAAACGGTTTTGGGAACTAATATTGTACTCACAGTTTGTCCCTATGAGCTATGGTAGTTTTGTCATGAAAGTTTTCATGATAGGATGAATGGAAGATGTAGGTAAAATGTTTACTACACTATAAGATTACTAAAGAATGGAATTTGGAAGAACACCAAACATTTGATGACGGTGATCTACATCAAAGTGAGAATCAAAGGGTGTTAGTATTTGACTAACACACTTTGGATTATGTGTCATATGAATGGTGCCACAAGTGATGTTGATAAATTCTTCTAAAAAGGAAAGGAATTGCTGAAAGAGGATCTAAAAAATATTTTGGCGAAAAGAAAAAAGGAAAAGACTGGAAATGTCCAGCTCGGGTATATAGATGATATACATGTTATGGGTATATTCATTGCTTGTTAAACAGTGTGATTCTTGAGTATTGGATACTGATTGGTTGGTATGAAGTGTCATACAGAACAACGCAATACAAGAGTTGCAATGGCCTGAGTAACTAGCAAATGAATATGGGATGATTCTCATCAAAAACAAAATAAAGTGTTATTGTGTTTATCGTTGGAATTAAACCTAGCCTTCAAGATTTATTTGAATAATTGTTATTCTGTTCTGGTGTTATACGAACAATAGTTGTTCAAATTATCACCATATTCATAGAAGATGGATGAACTCTATAAATCTTGTTGGAGAAATCACATCCATAATAACTGATGCTAAACATGTCGCAAGACAAATGATTATAAGATCACTTATGAGTGACACCACCGTTTGAATCATATTGGAAAGAAACACATGAAGAAACTCCATGGTGATGGAATTTTGGAGTCTTTTGATTTTGAATCAATTGACGGTTGTGAGAAATTTCTAGAGATGATTGAAACACCGTTTAAATCATATTGGAAAGATAACATGAAGAAACTCCATGTTGGTGGAATTTTGGAGTCTTTTGATTTTGAATCAACTGACGCTTGTAAGAATTTCCTAGAAATGATTGAAACTCCGTTCATAGGCAAAGAAGGACGGACGACTAACTTATTGGACATTATACATGTTGATGTGTATAGTTCATTATGTGTAGCCGTGTGTGGTGCGTCTTATAACTTCATATACTTTAACCGAGGTTTTGAGTGGATATATGTGTATATTTACTTGATAAGGAAGAAGTATGAAATGTTTGAAAATGTTCAAATAAATTTCAAGATGAAGTGAAAATCATTGTAACGAGAAAATAAGAGTTTATGATTGGATCATAAAAGAAGATTTTGAGTTAAAAGTTTAGCAAATGCCTGAGAGTTTAGGAATCGTTCCAAAACTTGCATTTCCCGAAACACCATAGGAGTATGGAGTGTTCGAGAGATGTAATCAAACCTTGTTTGACATGGTAAGGATCAAAGGTGTTATTTATAAAAATTGCCATTATATTTTAAGGATTAAGCTTTAGAGACTACCGCTTTTCACTGAAAAGAGCGCCATCGAGATCCGTTGAAATGACACCATATAAGTTATGGAATGGGATAAAATCCAATTTGTCTTTTCTTAAATTTTGGTATGCAAGGCATATGTAAAATGTTTACAACCAAAGTCGGATAAAATGCGTCTTTGTAAGTTATCCCAAAGTAACCGTTGGGTATTCCTCCATAACACTAAAGACAAAAGTGTTTTGTGGCTAAGTGCATCAAGTTTCTTGAGAAGGAATTTTTTGCGAAAAGTTAAGTGGGAGGACAGTAGAACTTCGATTAGGTTGTTGAACCTAAGCTTTATGTGCTAAGTGGCGCAGCGCCGGAAAGTGTCCCGGAAGCGGCCGCAATGCTCTTGGCTCCCGTGTCCCAAAGGTTGTGGTCACGGCGATCTAAGTTCCTATTGAACTGCGTAGTTCGGGTAATCGATCAAATAGTAAGATTTGAGATTGAATCATTGTTATTTGATAATAATGGACCGACTACATGCAAAGAAGCGATGATGGGCCCTGACTCCGTCAAAATGGCTAGGAGCTATAAAATCCGTGATAGTTCCATACACGAGAAACCAAGTTTCTGAACTTGGAAGACCCTCTAGATACCGTGTTTGGATCTATAAAGAAACAGACGTGGATGTTCTCACATCTATGAAATATTCGACATATCGTTAAAATGGTTTACGATTATGTTCAAAGAGTTGGCTATGACAAGATTTGATCTTTCATAACGATATTTAGTCTGGACGGATTATTGTAGCAACCACTACATATGCTAATTTTTGTATATGGTAGTTGAACAAATGGAACAACGTTCTTCTAATAGAATGGTTACCTAGGACGTGTACAGGACACGGTCCAAAGGGTTCTGTTAATTCAAAGGATGCTAAAATAGCATGCAAATTTCAATGGTTGAAATAAGCATTCGCGGAGTTGGAATCTTCATCATGATGAAATTGTTAAAACGTTTAGTTTCATCAGAGATGGTGAAGATGCTTGCTTTTGCAAGAAATTAAGTGGGAGCGCTGAGACATATTTCTAATACATTATGTAGAAGACATATTGTTGATTGGAAATGATGTATCTTTTATTGACATGGGTGAAGTTTCATTGAAAATCTGATTTTAATGGAAGATTTGGGCAAAACCAGTATATTGGGCTAATATGGTCTATATAGATAGATTGAGGTGCTAATATGGTTGGGCCGAAGTACATATATGAAATATTGAATAAGTTCACTATGGAAACGACGAGAAAGGTTCTTGCCGCATGGAAAAGGTTGAAGCGAGATTCAAGTGTTTTGACACTTGGTGAGTAAAATCACATGAATGATTTGATCAATCATGTACACCATGATATGTACAATTCCAGAATGTCCTATGCTCTAAATGTTATGAGCATATACCAGAATGATTCATAAGATGATCATTGGACAATAGCAAAGATATCCTTACGTGCTTTGGAAGGACTAAGAATATATATTATGTATGTTGGACAATAGTTCATTGTAAAGTGTTACATTGATACTAGTTTTGTCGCAAGATACAATCTAAATTTATCTCAATTTTGGCGGTATGTTAAGGTGGCAAAATGTAATGGAAGAAAGTTCCATGATAGATTTGGAATAGTTCCAAATGGATTTGGATGAGTTCCAAAGTTAAGACATTATAACGAATACTACAACGAAAGGCTAAGTATATGACTGCTCTAGCAGCAGCAAAGGAGGGCATTTGTGTCAAGAAGTTTGTTTGACAAACTAGGTGTAGTTCAAAACGGGCTAATACTATGAAGATCTATTGTATGACAATAGATTCAACATGTTTTGAGCTCAAGGGACTAAGGTCTCACCGGAGGACCAAATTTATGCAATGCCATCTCATTGGTGAATGAGTGATGCGTAGAGACGCAAAGAAATGCAAATACACACGGACCTGAAGTGTCAGATATGGATATTAGGTTTACCACTAGCAATGCATATGGATAACACCTGAATGCCATAGGTGTTGGATGCGCAAGTACCAAACTAGATTATTGACTCTAGTGCAAGTGGGAGACTTCAGCTTTTCATATAGCTTTAGGGGCAGGTCTTTTGCGGTATCAGTGATTTTACGTCGAGGAGCCATTTTCTTCAGCTGAGGAGACTGAGGAATTGTACGTTCGAGCTGAGCTGCAAATGAAGTGAGACTATGAGAACCATGCGATTCCTCAGCAGACATGTACCTGTGACAGAATTAAATTGCGAGGGAAGTGGGGTACGGTTATATGCGTTCATGAGGAATAGGTTGAGGAAAACAAAGGATTGAGGCATAGGTACAGGTTTCAGTGAGCAGCAGCACAGTGGAGGATGAACAGTACTGAGGAATGTTGTGCTGAGGAATAAACCACTGAGGAATAAGCATACCAGACTTGAGGCGAATGCTGAGGAACAATGTGTCTTCGTCCCCGGCGACGGCGAACTCCGGCGATGTTAGCGCTCGAGCGTGAGGAGCTCAAGGGCGGCAATGCGAGAGTGAGGGAGGCGTTGGGGGTAAATGACCGGGGGGGGGGGAGGGAAGAGAGCTATTTATAGAGGGGTGGGAGCTGAAGAGGTTGCGAAATTTGTGGACGAGAGAGCCCCTGATTGTTGGGATCCTCAGTGAATATCGTGATAGTGGATAATTACGACGTGCGGTAAAATCGCAACAAATTGAAGACAGTTGTAACAGAAAATCCGTGATTTGAGGACATTGAGGATAATGGCTGAAGACAAAGACAAATGGTCTCAGGCAAATGATGATGACAGGTCTCATGCCAGAGGAATATAATTTCCTGATGAACGCATATGAGATAGACAGATTAGATAAGTGAGCACAGAGAGATGGGTCCGATCACGTTCACCTAGTTGAAGAAGCAAAAACTGAAGATCAATAACTATAGGTGAACGCTGTTGAGGACAAACACTATAATCATCAGAAATGAAGACTTCGAATCTTGAGGAAGATCAATAACATCAAATCCTGAGGTAGTTGAGGATCACCCAATCCTGAGGTGTTTGGGCGGTGGCGCTACCCAACTTATAGGGAATGAGACACTTGATACCATACAATTGTCGTATGGATCTTGAGTCAATTCCACGTTAATTTCTTCACACATAGCAAGGTAGTTCCTCATGAGTTGAGGAGTACGACGCATCGTGTGTTGTGCATCAGGATTCTTCAATATTGTTTAAGCGTTAGGATGTGTGTCCATTCACTGGACGTTTGAGGAATCTAAGATATTTAGCTCACACCTCAGAGTGCTAAATCGCTTCTCATCCAAAGGCTTAGTGAATATATCAGCAAGTTGATCTTCAGTCTTCACGTGGCTGATGACGATATCTTCCTTCAAGACATGATCCCGAAGAAAGTGATACCGTATCTCAATATGCTTCGTCCTCGAGTGCTGTACTGGGTTCTGAGAGATCTTGATGGCGCTCTCATTGTCACATAGTAGTGGTACTTTCTTCAGGTTGATGCCGTAGTCCTTCAGGGTTTGCTTCATCCAAAGAAGCTGTGAGCAGCTTGCACCAGCAGCAATGTATTTAGCTTCAGCGGTGGAGAGGGAGACGCAGTTCTGCTTCTTCGATGACCAGCATACAAGAGAACGTCCGAGCAAGTGACATGTTCCTGAGGTAGACTTCCGATCCACTCGATCTCCAGCATAATCTGAGTCTGAGTACCCGACGAGATCCAGCTGTGTGCCTTTTAGATACCATAAGCCAAGCGACGGGGTGTGAGCCAAATATCGAAGAATTCGTTTCACCACTTGGTGATGCGATTCCTTTGGTGCCGCTTGGAATCGGGCACACATGCAAACGCTCAACATTATATCAGGCCTGGATGCGCATAGATATAGCAGTGAACCTATCATGGAGCGGTATACCTTTTGATCGTACTCCTTGCCATTTTCATCGGGGCCAAGTTGTCCGTTTGTAGGCATCGGTGTCTTGATGCCCTTGCAGTCTTGCATCCCGAATTTCCTCAGGCACTCCTTGAGGTACTTCTCCTGAGAGATGAAGATGCTGTTGCGTTGTTGACGAATTTGGAGTCCTAAGAAGAACTTCAGTTCGCCCATCATCGACATCTGATACTGTCCACTCATCAAGAATGCAATCTCTTTACTGTATTTCTTGTTAGTGCATCCAAATATTATGTCATCAACATAAATTTGACATATGAATAATGCATCATCATATCGTTTTGTGAAGAGAGTTGGATCGAGGGAACTAGATTTGAAGCCCTTGCTGATGAGGAAGTCCCTTAGTGTGTCATACCAAGCCCGAGGGGCTTGCTTCAGTCCATAGAGAGCTTTCTTCAATCTGTACACCATATCAGGCTTCTTGGCGTCTTCGAAACCTGGAGGTTGAGCAACATATACTTCTTCCTCGATATTACCATTGAGGAAGGCACTTTTCACATCCATTTGATATAACTTGATATTATGATGATTAGAGAATGCAAGCATAATACGAATAGACTCAAGTCTAGCTACAGGAGCGAAGGTTTCACCGAAGTCGATCCCCTCAACTTGAGTATATCCTTGAGCTACGAGACGAGCTTTGTTCCTGATGACTTGTCCATCTTCATCAAGTTTGTTGCGGTAGATCCACTTCGTGCCGATGACGTTGTGAACTCTAGGATCAGGACGTTTGACTAGTTCCCAAACATCATTCAGTTTGAACTGAAGAAGTTCGTCTTGCATTGCCTGAATCCATTCCGCTTCACGGAATGCCTCGGAGACTTTGGTGGGCTGTGAAATTGACACAAACGAGAAATGCCCACAAAAGTTAGCTATACGATTAGCTCTTGCACGAGTAAGAGGACCTGGTAGGTTGATGTCAGCGAGGATTTTGTCCACATGAACTTCATTTGCCACACGAGGAAGTCGAGGTGGATGATCTTGAGGTGCATCTTCGTCACTGCAATCAGATTCGTTTGCATCAGCTTCAGGTGCTTCAGGAACTTCAGGCGTGTCTGGTGCCTCAGGATCTGGATCATCATCAGAATTATTCGCTTCAGGATTTGGGTGTTCTTCAGGACCAGGAGGTACGTGGATTTCTTCAGGATGATCCACAGGAATGATGTCACCAGCACCCATCTTCTTGATCTGTTCTTCAGGTGGTGCTTCACCTAAATCATGTGGCAGGTGCTCTCTTTGGGAGCCATCAGACTCATCAAAACGCACGTCTACAGTTTCAACAATTTTATAATGACTAATGTTGAAGACTCTGTAGGTGTGCGAGTTGATACCATAACTGAAGGGAATATGCCCGAGAGGCAATAATAAAGTGGTTATTATCTTATTCCATGTTTATGATAAATGTTTATTTTCATGCTATAATTGTGTTAACCGGAAACGTTAATACATGTGTGTTTAATAAACAAAGAAAACGTTCCTAGTAATGCCTCTCTTTATACTAGCTTGTTGATTAACGGATGATCAAGGTTTCCTGGTCATGAACATTGGATGTTGTTAATAACAAGGTCATGTCATTGGAGAATGATGTGATGAACATACACCCACAGTAGTTATAGCAATACGATCATGTCATCAAGTTTCTATTGCTGTATCAAACTTTCACGAAGTAACTCTAATCCTTAGACCATGAGATCACGTCAATCACTAACACCGGAAGAGTACTTTGATTCCATCAAACGTCACACCGTAACAGGGTGATTATAAAGGTGTCGTTGGGTACTTGGAAAGTGTTAGTTGAGGCTCGTGGATCAAGAGTGGGATTTGTCCATCCAGATGACGGAGAGATATACTCTGGGCCCTCTCGGTGATATCACATTGACATCGCTTGCAAGCACGTGACTGGCTCACGAGGATGTTATATCACGGAACGAGTAAAGAGTACTTGTCGGTAACGAGATCGAACTAGGTATGGATGATACCAAATGATCGGATCTCGGACAAGTAAAATATCGCGAGACAAAAGGAATTGGTTACGGAGTAATGGTTCACACGATCACTAGTTCATCGTTGAGTAAGTGGGAGTCATCATGGATCTCCAGATCCCTCTGATGATTATTGATCGGAGAAGAGTCTCAGTCATGTCCATTTTATTCACGAACCGTAGGGTGACACACTTAAGGATTCGTTGACGCGTTTGAGTGGATACGGAACGCCGGAGAATATACAGGACAGCACATGGACTGTTTTGATAAAACTGCTGGAATAGTTTCGGTATATCAAAATAGTGCAAGGGGATAATTGTTAATGTGTTCATTGAATGAAGTGTTCATCAATGAAGTACTCATTGAATGAAGTGTTCATTAATTTGAGTGACATTAAACAAGATAATTAAAAGTGTTTTAATGTGATAAAACTCTTGGAATTTTGAGTGGAGAATTATGGAAGTTATGGGAATAATGTGTGACCCTTTGTTTTTGTGAGTGGAGAGTCCACCCACATGATGAGGGGAGAGGTGGGGGCACCTCTTGGGGCGTGCTACCCCTTGGGGGCTGCCTCCCCCTCCTATATATAGATGGGTGGAGACCCCTCTACACACTCATTCCTCCATCTCTCATATGCCCTTTGGTTGGCATCTTCCTCCCCTTGCTAGGTGATCCAGTTTCACGAGTACGGTGCTTAGGCGAAGCCCTGCTCAAGATCTTCTCTACCACCACCACCACTATGTTGTAGTGCTGCTGGAGTTCCCGAGGATCCACTACTTCCGCTGCCCAACTGGAGCAAGGGGCGGAGGTCGTCACTGATCTGTACGTGTGACCGACTACGGAGACGCTGCCCGTTCGTGGCGTCAAGTCTTCATCACGACCTTGAGATCGGCGAGTGTTCGACTACATCACCCACGAGAATAGTTCTCGTTAAAGCTTTTGGTCTTCGAGGGTGAGTCCTTCCCAAACCGTTACAAGTTATCTCCTAGATGTGATCTTGGCAGTTGCAATCGTAGGAATTTTTTTTGTTTTCTATGCAACGAACCCATCAATAACCAAGCATGAAACCCTCACATGCTTTGGGTGCAAATTTGGACTCGTGATGAGGATCACGTATCCAGCAAGGTGCACCGAATACTTTGAAGTAACTTACATTGGGTTTCTTACCGATCATTAACTCGTATGAAGTTTTATTGAAGAACTTATGAAGATACACTCGATTGACGATGTGGCATGCGGTGTTGATTGCTTCAGCCCACCACTTGAGTGGAGTATTGTACTCAGCCAGCATCGTGCAAGCCATCTCGATGAGGGTTCGATTCTTTCTCTCAACAACACCATTTTGCTGAGGAGTGTATGGCGCTGAGAATTCATGAGTAATTCCCAAGTCATCGAGGAATTCTTCCACACCGAAGTTCTTGAACTCAGTGCCGTTGTCGCTTCGAATGTGCTTGATCTTCAGGTTGTAGTTGTTCATGACTCGCTGAGCGAAGCACTTAAGAATTGCTGGAGTTCCTGACTTATAGAGAAGAAAATGCACCCAAGTGTATCATGAGAAGTCATCAACAATAACAAGACCATACATATTACCTCCAAAGCTCGAATACTTTGGAGGACCAAATAGATCCATGTGAAGTAATTCCAGTGGTCTCGTAGTGGTCATGATGGTCTTCGCTGGGTGGTTGGCCTTGGTCATCTTTCCAGCTTCGCAGGCTCCACAGAGCCGGTCCTTTGTGAATCTGATTTCCTCAATCCCGAGGACATGTTTCTTCAGTACCAGCTTCTGAAGATTTCTCATTCCAGCGTGGCCGAGTCTTCGATGCCATAGCCAGCACTCTGAGGCTCGAGCCATGAGACATGTAGCAACCTGAGGACCTTCAGAGAAATCTACAATATACAGGTCACCTTTCCTAATCCCACTGAAGACAGTGGATTTATCGCTAACCATGAAGACAATACAACCATGTTTTCCGAAGAGAACAGCGAGATCAAGATCACACAGCATAGATACAGACATCAAGTTGTACCCAAGAGATTCAACAAGCATGACTTTATCAATGTGTTGGTCTCGAGAGATAGCCACTCTTCCAAGACCCAATACCTTACTTTTACCTTTATCAGCGAAGGTGATGGTTTTCTTTGAAGAAGGACTTAGTGATGATTCCATAAGAAAACTTAT
This sequence comes from Bromus sterilis, assembly GCA_950022295.1. Classification (NCBI taxonomy): domain Eukaryota; kingdom Viridiplantae; phylum Streptophyta; class Magnoliopsida; order Poales; family Poaceae; genus Bromus; species Bromus sterilis. The sequence goes on along the minus strand of OX465595.1, from coordinate 252,879,643 downwards.
GTCACCAGTCATGTGATTTGTGCATCCACTATCCATCACCCATTCAGTCTTTTCCTGCAAATGAATTAGTATCTCATACAGCAAGTTCTGAGCCAGTTTCAGTTTGAGGAGTTTAAGATTCATCAGAATTAATTCCTCAGGATGTTCCTCAGGATTGATTCTATGAAATCAAACAATATAATTATCCTTCAACTGACTCATTTGTTATTGTCCTGGGCATTTGATCTGCATAAATTGTAATTGCCTCAGGACATGTCCCTGCACGGATGATTAGTTCTTAACCACCCACATCTTTATGGGTGGTCTTGAGGCACATGAGGATTGATGAGGATAATGAGACTTAATGGGGTGTGTGATGACAGTATCAGGATAAACAAATGAATAAGAATTCTTATGAGGAGCTTCCCTATGAACAAAATGGTTAGCAGATACATGATTATAATCATTTCCTTTTGAGGTATCGTCCTCAGATGATATCCTTAGCTCATTTGCATCTGCATTCACAGGAAGGTTAGTGATGAGGTCCTTGGGCACCCAGATCTGCTTGACTGGAGGACCGTTCCTGCAGTTAGTTCCAATGTATCTGGCAAATACCTCACCATTACAATTTTTAAACAGTTTATAGTTTGAGTCAAATGACTCAATCATCATATCTGAAGAAGCAGCATCATAACCAGATAAGGCATAGGGGTCAGGAGGAGGCATCATTGCTCGAACCCAGATGGTCTCAGGATATTGTTCAGGTTTCCAGTAAGACCCATCAGGGTTGAGTCTCCGAGTGAATGCAATGCCTTCTTTCCTCGGGTTTCTGTTGAGGATCTGTTTCTTGAGAATGTCACAGAGAGTCTGATGTCCTTTCAGACTCTTGAACATGCCTGTTTCCAGTAGATTCTTCAACCTAGCATTTTCTTCAGCAATGTCTATGGTATCCTCAGATGAGGGGTTAGGTACCACAGAAGTAATAGATATAACAGAGTCTGAAGACATTGAAGAACTAGACACAAAAATGATTTGATCACGTTCAATGCATTTTAAACATGGAGGATTGAATCCTTCTTGTGGCATGATGATCTGTTGCGAGAGGAGTGACTCATTTTCTTTCCTCAGATCGTCATGAGACATCCTTACACGTTCAATTTCTTGTTTCCTCATGAGGAACTCATGAGATAGTTTTTCATGATCGGTAAGTGATAGAGGCGGGGTGTCCCGATCTTTCGATGAGAGATAACTATCAATTTGGTGGAGACGACTCTGACGATCCGACTACGAACGTGCAACGACGTCGCGCCTTAGCAATCGCTAAACCAATCTCCGGAGGGTTATTGACCACGCCGGAGCACGATCAACCTGACCACGAAGGTCTAGTGCCTGCAAGCAATCGAAGAACCAGCAAGAACTATGATAAAGAAATCTGAATATTGCGAATATGTATATGATGTATGAATAAATTTGGGATTCCGAAAGCGGCCTTGATCTGGTCGTTGGACACAAACCGAGTACACGAAGATGCAGCAATTAGCCAAGCAGTCTTTTTAACTAAAAGAAATCCAAAGAAAAACCCTAGGGGTTGATCTACTTATATAGGACTAAAGGGTGGAGGCCAAGGGGGTGGAAGGACGTCCCAAGGAGTCCTAAAACTAAACCTAGGTCGTACAAGGCACTTGGGCCCATGTGGAGGTGATGCAACACCTATTGAGTTGGACTTTGATTCGGATTCTGCTGCTGGGTCGCACCGTTTTCGCAATATCTCCACGCTCCGAAGGAATTTGAAGGTGAAACCAATTGCATTGGAAACTAGACGAGATAAGCTATCACCAGAAAAAAGAATCACCCAATTTGGAGTTCGTATGTAGAAACGGAGGCTGTTTGAAGTTGGGTATATCTCTGCAGTCCGAATCTGAGTCCATGACGTGAAAGACTTGGTCTCTATCTTCTCTTGGGCCAAAAGTGACGTGAAATAACTTCTTGTACAGCACACAATCATGCCCCTTTGTATTGACATCATTTCTTGATCAAATATAGAGTAATTAATGGTCATATCCATGATAATTATGTCCTCGTCATCTTCATGCTTGAACATGCTCCAATGCTCATCCTTCTTGTCCATGCTAGGTCCTTCATTTGTCAGCAACAGAAATATATCGACGTTAGGCAGCATCATATTCACATGAACATTAGAAACATTACCAAGAAGAAAAAGTACCTGATAATTTAATTGGTGTGCACGATCTCTAGTAATTGCTCCAGTAGGTATATTAGCAGGGGTTGTGGCTGTAACTATGGTAGTCATGTCCTCATCAGTAAGGAGTGTCTCATGGCGATTGAACAAGTCATCAAACTTTGACTGAAGAATTTTTGATTCATCAGTCAACTTTTGAGTCTTCATCATTTCCTCAACCAACATATCATCACTTTTGTTTAATGAGATCTGAGTCTTTTCAAGTGCACGTTGTTGCTTAGACGCAAGTTTAGCAAGTTTAGCATAGTTTTCATCAGGTTCTTCATCAGAGGGTTCATCTGATGATGAGTAGGAAGATACCTTAGAGGACTTGGCCATGAAGCAGAAGGAAGGAGTTGTGTCTTCAGCTTCATTAACAGCATGTGATGGGCCAGAGTCCTCAGTGCTGAAGATTGACTTTGAGACAAGTGTCGTGACAAGAGCCAAACCAACCACACCCTCAGATTCTTCAGATTCTTCTTCATCAGCATCAGGGTTGGAACCAGATTCTTACGAGTCCAATTCTTTCCCGAGATAAGCGCGAGCCTTACGTGAGCTACTGTTCCGGTATCCAGGAGACTTTGAAGATCTTGAGGATTTCTTCTTTGTCTTTTCGTCAGAACTTTCATCTTTCCCTTTCTTCTTCTTCTTCAGTTTAGCTTCTTTTTCCCATTGAGGACAATTAGCAATGTAATGCCCAGGTTTCTTGCACTTGTGACAGACTCTCTTTCTAGCTTTGGCAGAGTCATCATCTTTGCTTTTTCTTGATAACGACCTTGAGGAGTTTCCGAAGCGATTCTTCTTCGTGAACCTTTGAAACTTCCTGGTAAGGAGAGAAAGTTCACAGCTGAGAGTCTCAGGATTATCAGTATCAGCCTCAGACTCTTCATCAGAGGACACTCTTCGTGCTCTAGCTTTTAGCGCGCGGACCTTAGGCGTGGAGCTGTATAAGTATCGTTTTTCAGAGAGCTTCAGTTCATGAGCATTGAGGCGCTAGAGAATATCCGCAGGGTCCAGAGTCTTGAAGTCTGGCCTTTCTTGAATCATCAGTGATAGGAACTCAAATGAGTCATCCAGTGACCTCAGCAGTTTCTTCACAACTTCATGATCTGTGATATCAACAGCACCAAGAGCCTGAAGTTCATTGGATATGTCAGTGAGTCTGTTAAAGGTTTGTTGTACATGCTCATTATCTAGCCTCTTGAACCGATTGAAGAGACTGCGGAGTGTATCAATTCGTGAGTCTCGCTGAGGTGAGACTCCTTCATTAACTTTGGACAGTCTCGTCCATATTTTCTTTGCAGTATCCAGACCACTGATACGGTTGAACTGAGCCTTATTGATATGACCACCAATGATGCTTCGAGCTTTTGCATCAAGCTGCCAGTTTTTCTTGACTACATCAGGAGCAGTCATCAGATTTGCTTCAGGGATGCCTTCTTCAACAATGTCCCACAGATCCTTGTCAATGGCTTCAAGATGCATCCTCATCTTGTTCTTCCAGTATGGGTAGTCTGTTCCATCGAAGATGGGGCAGTTTGAGGCGACGCTCATTGTACCTGAGGTCGACATAACTAAAACTCCAGGTGGTTAAACCGAATCACACAGAACAAGGGAGTACCTGGCTCTGATACCAATTGAAAGTGCAATATATCGACCAGAGGGGGGTGAATGGGAGATTTTCAAATTTACTACAGGATTTTGTTTTTCTTCAGGACTGAAGCAATCATGAAGCTGAAGAAGTAACCAAAATCATGAAGAAATAAAACTTTGCAGAATGTAATCATTAGGGCAGCACATCATAATGCAACAGAAATAAATCAATTCAGATAAGCAGAAGTGCTTCAGATCCATAGTATGAAGACAAATAGCAGAGGGAGAGCTGAAGCACAGGAAGTCACCATAGATACTGAAGACATAATACTGAAGCTTAAGAGATTGAAGAGATGTCACCAGTAATTGAAGACATTGGTTTGGTAGACCAGTTCAAGTTGCTGTGACAACTCTACGTCTTGTTGGAGAGGCTGAGATTCAACTCAGAAGACATAGTCTTCACCTTGTTCTCCTTGAACTAAAGTCCTCAGACTCCGTCCAATAACTCAGGTGAGTCTTCAAGGTAGACTCCCGAAACCTTCACAGACTCAGTCACTCCGGGAAGTCACAATTGCATCTTGACTTCCTCAGACTGAAGACCACTACACCGGCTGGAAGATCACAGTCTTCAAGAGTAAAAAGCTTCGGATCACTCGAACCGACTTCCTCAGAAATGCTTAACTACTCAGGCTGGTGGTTTTCCACACAAAGGTTCTTCAGTTTCCTCAGAGATGGGTTGCTCTCAAATGACAAGTGTCAGTTTTCCTCTTGGAGCAGCCAACCCACAAATGGGGCAGGGGGTGGCTATTTATAGCCGCAGAGCAACCTGAGGTGAATGAACATAAATGCCCATGCATGCAATTACTCTCATGCCCTTGGAACAGACCGTTGCTAGACAGGTTCTAGCCTCTCACCACGCAACACGTGGCACGGTCAAAGTATTCTCTCTCCAGACTCCTCAACCGAAATTAGTTACCTCAGTGTCCTGAAGAACAAAGTCTCAGACACATGAGGACCGAACTTCTACTGCAGGAGAAAACTATTCAGGAGAACTGCACTCGCAGTTTCCAGACTCCTCAACCCAAGACAGATTCCTCAGTGTCCTGAAGAACAACGTCTCAAACACCCGAGGACTGAACTTCTACTGCAGGAGATTTCCTCAGGGTTTTTCTTCAGGATTCCTAACTGAGCACTTCATCGGACCTGCGGAACTCGTTTTCTTCAACCCCTCCAACAGTGCGGTGTTTCCTATGACTCAAGAAATATAAAAAGTCTTAATCGAAGAATACGCTTCAACTTCGTCTTCAGCGCGAACGTCCTCAGGATCGTCTTTAGCTTCAGCTTCAAATGAGCGCTTCAACCGAACGCTTCAGGATCCTGTTTCCTCAGGATTTTGCGCGACTTCATTCTTCAGGAAACGCACAATTTTCTTCAATGTTCCTCAACATTTTGGCGGGTCAAGATTGGTGGTAAAACACCTCATCAGGGACTGTTCTCCTGTGTATACTCACAACCACATCAGTCCCTTAACCGTTTTGACATCAAACTCCAACACCTCAAGGGGAAGGCACTTGATGCACTTACAAACTATTACTATTAAACTGTATGGTTCCGGGTCTTCTTCCTCGCAGGGAGTCGAGGATGGGAACTCGGAGGCATTATTATTACTATTAATCATTACCACTTATATTATACAATGCTGCAGCAACTTCTGCTGCATTGTTACTTTATGCTTTATATAAACTGTTGGCTGATTCTTACCTCATTCAACAAGACATCGTCGGAAGATGCTAGTCTTCGATAGGCCTAGCTTCTTACCCTTATTCTGATTTCTATCTTGCAGTCCACTATATACAACCTCTTCTTTCCGTTGATACAAGGCATAATGCTTAGTAGCGGACGTACGACTCGCGGGTATGCTAGATACTCACCTTTGCTTTATTTTCCCCCTTTTTGTTTTTCCTGATCGGCCGCTGCAGCCGACGTTGGAGCCCAGGAGCAGGAGTACCCCGGAGGCGGATACTACTACGTCGAGACCCCCGCTGACCAGGACCAGGAGTAGTTCCGGAGGCTCCCAGGCAGGAGGCCTTTCCTTTTCGATCTGTATCTCTGATGTTATTTGTGCTAGCCTTCTTAAGGCAAAACTTGACTAACTATGTCTGTACTCAGATATAATGGCTTTTATAACTTATGTATTCGGGTCCGTGTGACCCCTTATCTTGTAACATATTGGTTTATCCTTTTGTGTTTAGTGTTGTGCTGTGATATTCTCACTGTGGCACCCTAATCTCAACCGTGTACCCTGCGTGTATGATTACTGTACACGGATTGATTTTGGGGGCGTCACAAGTTGGTATTAGAGCCGACTGCCTGTAGGAAGCCACCCCACCACTACCTGGTTGAAGTTGAGTCTAGTCCTTGAAAAACTATTTTGCTAACTTAATGTTTGGCTTCCGGGCCCACATCGATGTCACTACGTGTGATATCTATGGTATTAGGATCCTTTTATCCTTACCTATGCTCTGGGAATCTGCTCTCTTATCCTTGCTGGTAAGTTTTACAAACTCTGACATTAGGATCACGTTCTCTTGATTCCATCCGGCGTTTTGGTGCTTCCCCTTTGATTGAGTCGTGTTGCAGGAGTTCTACCCCAGGTCCCGGACCGCGGATCCCATTCTCATTCTGGCAGGCCGCGCGTCCTCTGGCATTAACTCATGTGGCCAACAGTTTTCTTGCGGCGTGATTGACATAGTGGAATCTATGTCGCATCGTGTAATCCTTACCATGGTCTACGCGTCGCCTAGTGTGTCCTTTTTCCTTAATTTCTACGACATTACGCTGCCTGATTTTCGATTGATTCTATGTGTGGATGTGTATGTCTTATATGACTACTCCTATATATCCGTGCCTCCTCTTTGTTGTCGCTTTATCTCTTACTCGTTTCCGGTATCTCGATAAATGTTCATCGCTGAAATACCCCTGATAAATTCTAGCAGGATGGCTGGTCGTGATCGTGGTCGTGGAGCCAACGATCCACCTCCGCCGCCGGACTACATGGCCACGATGATGCAGCAGTTTCAGATGAACCAGGTGTTTATGCAAGGAGTCATAGATCAGCTCCAGAACCAGAATCAGAACAAGAACCAGCACCAGAACCAACCGCCTGTGGTTACTCTGCGGGATTTCATGCGTCTCAATCCCCCTCTCTTCCACCAGCCTGAACAACCGTTGGATGCCAATTATTGGCTCCGTGACATCAACCGTCAGTTGGAGTTCGCTAATGCGAGCGCTGCTGATTACGTCAACTTTGCGTCCTATTTCCTGCGTGGCCCCGCTGCTCAGTGGTGGGACACTTACAAGGGCTCGCTAGTTGAAGGGACTGTCGTCACCTGGAATGACTTCAAGGCTACCTTCCGTGCTCGTTATGTCCCCCAGGCGATTATGAACCGTATGAAGGCCGAGTTCCGCAACCTCGTTCAAGGCAACAAAACTGTCGAAGCATATCAGAGGGAGTTCCTCCGCCTCTCCCGCTATGCTGCAAGTGACCTCCCCAATGATGCAAGTAGGCAAGAGAAGTTCCGTGATGGACTCAACCCAGATCTCCAGCTTGCACTTGCTTTGCACGTCTTCCCCGACTTCGCCACCATGGTGAATCAGACTACCACCCTTGAGACCGCTCAGCTTAAGTTCGGTGGTTCGCCGAAGCGCCCCCGTGATGCTGGCTCACCTTCGGACACAGCACAGAAGCAACGCGTTTGGCTTCCACACAGTGTGTATCGTCCACCTGCCCCTGCACCAAGGCCGTCGTATGTTGCACCTCGTCTGCCTCCGCCCCCGCCGAGACAGCCGAAGACTGAGACTGCACCCCTCCGCCTCAAGATGGCCTGTGCTTCAAGTGCCATCGACCAGGTCACTTTTCCAGAGACTGCCCCCAGCGACAGAATCAACTGGTAGTTCACCCTGCTGGCCGTGGAAATGGCCGTGGCAACAACAGGACCCCCAACTATAACACTGGGTCTTCTTCTCACACTCGCGGACATGCTTACAACATTAATGTCGAAGAAGCTCAGGAGCAGCCTGCTACCGTGATGGGTACCCTTTTTGTTAATTCAGTACCTGCTACTGTTCTATTTGATTCAGGAGCATCGCATTCATTCATGTCGGAAGCATTTGCATTGTCGCATAACTTCATGGTACAAAAGATGGATCCACCGATGGTTGTCCACACTCCTATAGGTCATTGCCACACCTCCAAGATAGTTCCCAAAACCATCGTCGAAATTGAAGGAATTGAGTTCCTTGCTTCTCCCATCCTCCTGAAATCTTCCACCATAGACCTCATTCTGGGCATGGATTGGTTGAAAGTCCACGATGCCGCACTTTATTGTGGCACCAGTTCTGTCCAAATTTTTCACCCCTTCGGCGAGATTGTTAACCACACCACCCGGATTACCCGTGATGCTGAAACGCATATCTATATGATGAATGCTCTGAATGTCTCACCTCTTGACGGGATTGAGAATGTTCCAGTCGTTCGTGATTTTCCCGACGTCTTCCCGGAAGAACTCCCGGGAATAGCCCCGATCCGAGAGGTGGAATTTGTCATCAACCTGAAACCCGGCACCGTTCCTATTGCCAAGCGTCCCTATAAGATGCCACCTCACCACCTCCTTGAACTGAAGAAGGAGATCGAGGAAGCACTTCACAAAGGATTCATTCGCCCAAGTTCCTCTTCTTGGGGAGCACCTTCGCTCTTTGTCAAGAAGAGCGATGGAACAAATTGTATTGTCCAAGATTACCGACCCATCAACCAAGCCAACATCCAGAACAAATATCCTCTTCCCTGGATCAACGATCTGTATGATCAACTTGCTGGATCCACGGTGTTTTCGAAACTCGACTTGAGGTTGGGTTACCATCAGATCCGAGTCCGTGAAGAGGACATTCCGAAGACCGCTTTCATTACTCGCTATGGTTCATACGAGTACACTGTCATGTTCTTTGGCTTGACGAATGCTCCAGCCACTTTCTCCCGATTGATGAACTATATATTCATGGAATACCTCGACAAGTTTGTCATGGTTTATCTGGATGATATCTTAATATACTCCAAGAATAAAGGGGAGCATGCTGAACATCTTCGCCTTATACTAGAAAAGCTTCGAGAACACAAACTCTACGCTAAGTATTCTAAGTGTGAGTTCTGGCTTCCTGAAGTGACCTACCTTGGTCACGTGATTTCCAAGGATGGCATTGCCGTCAACCCAGAACGTATCCAGGCTATTCTTGAATGGACTCCTCCCAAGACTGTCAAACAAGTCAGAAGTTTCCTCGGACTCGCCAGCTATTGCCGCCGTTTCGTCGAGAACTTCTCCAAGATTGCCAGGCCTCTGACTAACCTGCTTCACAAAGGCGTCAAGTTTGATTGGACAGATACATGTCAGGAAAGCTTCCAAGCCCTCAAGGACAAGCTCACTTCTCCCCCAGTGCTTGCTCCGCCTGATACCCAGAAGGACTTCGTGATATATTGTGACGCATCTCGTCAAGGATTAGGCTGTGTCCTAATGCAAGAGCGCAAAGTGATTGCTTATGGCTCTCGTCAATTGCGTGCTCACGAAGATAAGTATCCAACACATGATCTTGAATTGGCAGCGGTAATTTATGCATTGAAGCTGTGGCAACATTATCTCGTCGGTAATCGTTGTGAGATCTACACCGACCACCAAAGCCTGAAGTACCTATTTACTCAACCAGACCTGAATCTCCGCCAGCAGAGATGGCTCGAGACAATAGCCGACTACAACATGGGAATTTCTTACACCCCTGGCAAAGCTAATGTGGTGGCTGATGCCCTCAGCCGCAAAGCCTAATGTAGTGAACTTGAAGTTCAAGTACAACAACCACTTCTGTATGAAGAGCTCCGCAAGCTGAACATCGAAATTTTTCCGCAGGGATATGTGAACTCCCTGGTGGTCAAACCAGACCTTGACACCCGCATCAAGACGGTACAACATTATGACTCTGAAATTTGGAAGATTAAGCGGCTTGTCGCCAGCGGAGAGTCCTCATTTTTCACTATTGATGCAAATGATGATAATGCGGTGTACTTCAAGGGTTGTTTAGTGGTTCCGGTAGAGAAGGCAAACCTGAATTATGCCCCTGATGTCATGAAAGAAGCTCATGATACACCTTTGTCGATCCACCCTGGTAGTACCAAGATGTACCAAGACATTCGTCAGCGGTACTGGTGGTCTAACATGAAGCAAGACATTGCTCGTTATGTTGAAGAGTGTGACGTTTGTCGTCGCGTTAAAGGAGAACATCAAAGACCTGCTGGAACTCTGCAACCGCTTTCTATTCCTGAATGGAAGTGGGACAAGATCGAGATGGACTTCGTCACTGGTTTTCCCCGATCGCAGAAAGGCCACGATGCTATCTTTGTCGTCATCGACCGTTTCTCCAAGGTTGCCAACTTTCTGCCAGTCAAGGAGACGATCTCTGCTAGTCAGTTGGCAGACTTGTATGTTTCCAGAATCATGTCGCTCCACGGTATTCCGTTGGAGATCAGTTCCGACCGAGGCAGTATTTTCACCTCAAGATTTTGGGATAGTTTTCAAGAAGCTATGGGCACTCACCAGAATTTCAGCACCGCTTATCTCCCCCAGTCTCAAGGACAAGTCAAACGAGTTAATCAAGTGCTTGAAGATATGCTTCGAGCTTGTGTCATCTCATTAGGTAAGAAATGGGAGGAATCTCTTCCATTTGCTGAATTCTAGTATAACAATAGCTATCAAGCTAGTCTGAAGATGGCACCCTTTGAAGTTCTCTATGGACGTAAGTGTCGAACCCCTCTGAATTGGTCAGAAACTGGAGAACGAACTCTCATTAGTCCGGACATCATACAGCATGCCGAAGATCAGGTTCGCGTTATCCGTGACCACTTGAAGGCTGCTCAGTCTCGCCAGAAAAGCAACTATGATCGCAAGCACAAGGAAATGGTCTATCAACCTGACGAATATGCTTACCTTTGTGTCACCCCGATGCGAGGCACCTATCGTTTCGGAATCAAAGGAAAGTTAGCTCCTCGCTACATTGGCCCGTTCCGTATTCTTTCTCGAAGTGGACCAGTGGCATACCGATTGGAATTGCCGCCGAACCTCTCTCAAGTCCACGATGTCTTCCACGTGTCGCAACTCCGGCGCTGCTTCAAGGACCCTATTCGCGAAGTGGAACATGATATGATTGATCTGCAGCAGGACTTGACCTATCAAGAACATCCGAGCCGCATTCTCGATCAGTCTGAACGCAAAACCCGCAACAAGACGACGAAGTTTCTCAAAGTTCAGTGGTCGAATCATTCTGAAGATGAAGCCACTTGGGAACGCGAAGATCGTCTTTGTGAAGAATACACCGATCTTTTCACCTCTACCACTTAAATTCTTGAGACGAGAATTCTTGTAGTGGGGGAGATTTGTAAAACCCTCGCTGTCAGTGAACAGTAATCATGGTTACTGTTCATCTCTACTGTTCAAAACTTTTGTCTGATCAACTGGTTCAGTTCAAATTCAAATTCTCCATTAATATTGTTGCAAGCAAATATGAACCATGGACATTGATCATCATTGGCCAACTAAAGTCCAGGCCATTTGAATTGAAATTCAAACAAACCCTAAGTGCCTTTTTGATGAATATTAAAAATATGGTGCCAATAAATCTTTTCCAAAAATGTTGGAACCACTTTTATAAAATCCCAAATAATCGTTGGACCATGCCCATGTAATCATTGGTTTTTATTGGGCTACTGAAAATTGTAAACAATTAATAACAGTAGCAATTCTAGGCCAATTGCTCATTTAATAATAAAATAAATTAGCAAAAGAGTTTAGAAAAACCCTAAACTTTTTGTGGTACTCTAGGAATATGCTCTACTAATTATGGAATCAAAATGGCATTATATAAAAATGCCTAAGCCATTTAAATAAATGCTAACATAATTTTACAGAAAAAGAAAAGAACATAAAGGTCACTGGGTATTTGTCGCACGGAGCAAAGCCCACTGTACTGGCCCACCCAGACCTTTTTCCTTTTTCTTCCCCACCCCTCACCTGTCGTCTTCACTGTGCCGACCGCGTGGCCATGGCGCGGCTGCACCAGCTCGTCGTCGGGTCGCTGTAGTGGCCTCCTTGGAGGACATAAGGACGGGGCCGTGCCCCCATGGAGAGGGAGATATTCCCCCCCACACCCACGTCCCTCTCCCTCCCCTGTGTCACCTCTAACCCGAGCCGCCCGAGCCACCATGGGCGCACCTCGCGAGCTTGCGTAGCCACAGTCCACTCCAGCCCTCCCCTCTGTGTCCGTTCGACGCGCCACCCTCGACTTCGTCTGCAGGCGGAAGGATTTGGGCTAGGAGCCACCACGCGGAGCGGATCGAGGCCGTCTTCTTCCTCGGGCCGCCGCTGCGCCGAGAAAATTCCGGCTACAACCGTCCCCCCTCAAGCCCACTGCCCCTCCCTACAGGATCCCGGTGAGCTTCCGCGCCCCCCTGGCCTCTCCGTTCTCCCCCTGGTGCCCCTCGTCGTCTCCCCCGCGTCACCATGCTCTGGCCACCGCCGCGGAAGACGTAGTCGTCACCCTAGTTTATCCTAGCTCACGCCGATGGCACCTAGACGCTCCTGGTGAGCTGCAGGTTAGGCCTGGCTAGCTCACGCTCAAGAAGATACACGGGAGCAGCGACCCCATCTACAACCGAACACAACCGCCGCCGCCGCTCGCCGTTGATGAAGCTCCGGTGCAACCCCGGCGACCCAGCGACCACCAAACGACGCGAGGCCTCCCCCTCTGTCGATTGAGCCCAACCCTGTCCTTCCCCGTGGCCGGAATCGTGCACACGCACGCTGCCGGTGAGTTCATCGTCGCCGGCGTGGACATGGGCCGTTGACAGGTGTCCCCCCCTCTGTCAGTGTATTGGTTAGCTGCTAATGACCCTCAATGTGTCACTGACAGTGGGCCAGGGCACCACTAATTACCATGGGATTTTGTCGCTCCTTGATGTACCTTTCTTATCCTATGCTGCCTATTATAATTATGCATATATTCAGCAGTGAACCCTGCGCATTGTTAGCTAGGACTAGATAGCGGGTCGTGATCACTCAGGGGGTGAACACGGATACAATATATACAACTGCACAGGTACGGTACAAAGCAGACACCGCCAAAGGCCCCTATCTGGGTTATGCCTAGTCACCTCAACTGTGAGCTATCCAGGAGTAATCCTTGTACTCCACTCGAGGCTGATTTTGTCTTGCCGCCATAGGGTCCTGGGCAGCGGTTGTCCTTAAAGGTAAGAAGTCGGGTGACCCAACGGTGCCCGCGAGAGGTATATTGTCGGGAACGACAGGGAGGGTACGACCGACGTTACTGGCGTGCTTGGCCCCTGTTCGTATCTCGCGAGAGTTACCAAACCACGAAACTCGAGCTCTACCAAGAGCACACGCGAGACAAGGTAAGGAGACGGTTCACCTTGTTGGTAACCGCAGTGACTTGGTGGGACGACAGGGCAGGCACCGATGTACTGGTGGACCTGACTGCTGTCGTTGACCGCGGGTCGGTTAAGTCGAGGCAACGATAACGGTTGTCACGCAGGTTAATTAAAATGCTAAATGGTTCGGCGGATGTCTTGAGTAGCCTTTTGGCTTGTACGCACTACCTACACGTGGGACGAGGAGTGTGGGCTCCCCTGCATCGTAGTCTCGTTCGAGGGTCTTTAGACGTCAGCAGTACCGCGGGATGATTGCTAGGAAGTGGTGTTGTCTTCTCTTGCTTGAGCGGTGTATTTGTATTTGCCTTGATTTTGCTTCACCGGCCAGTCACGCACCGTGCAGGAGTACGTTCGGGTTAGGGTCCAAAGCACGGCGTACATAGGATATAGTCCGGCGGATGACCTCTCTGTTGATTGCCGAAGGATGGGCTACTTTGTGTCGGATAGCTTTGGTGGAGCGTTCCCTGACAAGGTTCCCGCCACCCTAGAGATCCGAGCATCGTAGAGTCACGCCAGTGCACCCCTGCAGGGAAGATTAATCTATTCGAATAGTCGTGTCCACGGTAACAGGACGTTTTATGCTGAAGCTGGATCTTACCACTAGAAACTATTACTATTAAACTGGATGGTTCCGGGTCTTCTTCCTCGCAGGGAGTCGAGGAAGGGAACTCGGAGGCATTATTATTACTATTAATCATTACCACTTATATTATACAATGCTGCAGCAACTTCTGCTGCATTGTTACTTTATGCTTTATATAAACTGTTGGCTGATTCTTACCTCATGCTGCAAGACATCGTCGGAAGATGCTAGTCTTCGATAGGCCTAGATTCTTACCCTTATTCTGATTTCTATCTTGCAGTCCACTATATACAGCCTCTTCTTTCCGTTGATACAATGCATAATGCTTAGTAGCGGACGTAAGACTCGCGGGTATGCTAGATACTCACCTTTTCTTTATTTCCCCCCTTTTTGTTTTTCCTGATCGGCCGCTACAGTCGACGTTGGAGCCCAGGAGCAGGAGTACCCCGGAGGTGGATACTACTACGTCGAAACCCCCGTTGACCAAGACCAGGAGTAGTTCCGGAGGCTCCCAGGCAGGAGGCCTTGCCGTTTCGATCTGTATCTCTGATGTTATTTGTGCTAGCCTTCTTAAGGCAAAACATGACTAACTATGTCTGTACTCAGATATTATGGCTTGTATAACTTATGTATTCGGGTCCGTGTGACCCCTTATCTTGTAACATATTGGTTTATCCTTTTGTGTTTAGTGTTGTGCTGTGATATTCTCACTGTGGTAACCTAATCTCAGCCGTGTACCCTGCGTGTATGATTACTTTACACGGATTGATTTTGGGGGCGTCACACAAGGAAAGCAAACCCCATTGATCATGTCTATAAAATCCTACTTCCCTCTCAGTCTCGCTTATGCATGTTTAGGAGATCACCGAGACACGTTCTTTCGCCTAGTTGAACCCATTCCGATGCATGACCTATCATTTTGTCACCGTATTAAGCAAAACACAATCCTAGCAGATATAGGAGTTGAATGATGAGGATGTGACCCCTGCAAATGTTACTGCTTATTGCTGCTTAGTGATACAATGAGGTTACATTGTTTGTGAGTCGGGATGGAATGTTCACAGTGTTGCTATTGTTAACGTGTTAGTGAATCCACCCTAAACAAAGGTGAACGATGAGAGGCTATGTAGGAGTACACAGTGGGTTGTCTCGTTGAACACCGCCTTAAGCCCGAGTTCTTGTGTGGTGATCCAAGACGAAGAGTACTACCACATGTTGGGCACATGGACCCCCGCTCAACCTACTAACTCACCCCAGTTCAAGTCCAGGAGTCACTAGTTCGGGCTTTCCATTTGGCATTTGCATAGAAAAAGAATGAATTAAAGTTTGCATCATTTAGATATGTGGGTGGACCTGTGAGACAGTATAACCATCTGCTAACGTGGCGTCTCGGTCGCCTACATCGTCTGAGTCCGTATCGTTGACCCGGCCGGACTTTTGAGCGGTGAGCAACTCAGATGGTTGATTCCTGGATTAGAATTGGCTGTGAGGTAAAAGATGTGTAAATTATCCTCGCCGACACCCACTTGAAGGGCGACGATATATCTGCGGTAACTGATGGTTTCATGTGTGTAGCAGTACACCCCTGCAGGGTTAACAAAACTATTCGAATAGCCGCGTCCGTGGTAAGGGACTACTTGGAAAGCTGTGCTTGATTATTAGACAACTTGAATGGATACTTCTAAAACTCGCAAGATAAGCGTGAGTGCTATGGTGTGTTTCCTCGTGGGGAAGTCGAGGAAGTATCCATAGTGGTGTATTGGTTGGAGACTTGGTATTGGACTCGTGTACTCTTCTTACCTCAAGTCTGGTACTCGTAGTACAGGACTAGCCAAGTCAAAGCTGACAATTCTGCATGTTGAACCCCACCTCCCTTTACCATGATACTTGAGCATGAGTAGTATAGTTCTGATGTAAGTCTTGCTGAGTACGACTTTTTACTCACGTTTTCTTATTGTATGTTTTAGATGGAATCCCAGACCCCGATGGAGTCACCTTCCTGAAGCTCGACGTTGACGAAGATAGTATAGTTCCAGACAACAGTCTGGTCCCTCGTGGAAGGGCATGTATGTTGAACAAGGCTTCTCTAAGCCATTTGTTAAACTTGTCTGTACTCAGACCTAATTTGCTTCCGTTGTATGATGTAATGATGATCATAGACATGACATAGACATAAACACTTTGTAGAGTTATGTGATGATACCTGCTGTTCATACTAGGCATATGTGTTGCGTGTATGTTTATAAAATGCATGTCTTAGTATGGGCTTTGGAGACCTTAGTTGTCATCTGGCTGGCGGTCTTTTATACACCAAGTGGCCCTTAGATGTGCGCAGCTTGGGGCATCGCGATGCGATTTCTCGTGACTCTGTCACGTGCACACTTTGTTGTATGATCGGGCCCGTACTAGACCCCGACTAAGTGATCGGGCTGGAGTAAGTCTATGTAAGAGTTAGGATTCAATCGATAACATGGTTGAGGCGACTTGTCTATGAGTATGGGATTCACCACCCATAAGAATTTAGACTTGTGAGCGGACGATGAGGACCCATCTCAGTTGATCATCCGGCCTGGATGGGATGCCCCTAAAGTTTGATGCTTTCCGAGAGTGTTTTGTGCTTGGCCTTGTCTTCTTAGAAAAGTGGGTACGGCTCTCGGCTCTCCATGTGATTGTATCGTGACTGGAATTACATACGCATATTCCGGGTCCCGACAGACTTGGTATCAGAGCAGGACTGTCTGTAGGATTATTTCAACCCTTGTTCGAAGTCGAGTCTAGCATTCTATAGTTATATAGTTACTCTGGGTATAAGGGATCAACGTAAGACTTTTTTTTTCTCCTTACCCTCATCGATCTGAGTTCTGAGTCACCCTTATCTTTTCTACGGGATGATAGGACTAGGCTCATCTATGTCTGATTAGAAAATCTCGTTGATTGCCTGCTTATAGCCGTAGGCTTGTTGTGGTCGTCCAGAGTCTCTGTATTTTAAGTTCCTTGAAGAAGTTTTGTCCAATCTCTTCAAGGTTGTTTCATTTTCCATCCCGGTGTAGCCGTTATGCTGCCCGATTTATCTCGTGTTTCTTTGAGTCATTGCCTTCGCATTATAATATTTTCCGTTTTCATCATGTCCTTCTTGTCTTTGATTCCATCATACAACCAGTTCTGATTGTTGATTTTTATCACACAGGATGTCAGGTGGAACTCGTAGTGCTGTTCGTCGGAATCGAGACTGTGTTCGGAATCGAAATGATGATGATCCTCCACCACCGCCTTCTGCGGCGGAAATCATTATGGAAGCTGAGAGGAATCGACGTGATCAAACACGCCTTCTCATTGAGCAGAATACCGCTCGTCTGTGCAATGTGGTTGTCAGCATTCAGGATTTCATCCTCCTCAAGCCACCAGTATTCCGATGTTCTTCTGAGCCCCTTGAAGCTGATGATTGGCTCCGTTCCATCGAGCGTAAGCTTGACACGACACATGTCGCTCCCAATGATCGAGTTATATTCGCGGCATACTTTCTGGAAGGTGCTGCTGCTGAATGGTGGGAGAACTATGTTGCGATGCAGCCTGATGGTCACCTAGTTACTTGGCAGGAGTTCCGTGATGCCTTTCCAGGGTACCACCTTCTAGATGAGTTAATGGAGCGCAAGAAGGAAGAGTTCTGCAATTTGACTCAAGGAGAGATGTCCATTCATGAGTATGTGAGAGAGTTCAACCGTCGACTCGTTATGCCCAAAATGAGATCACCACCAATGCCAGAAAGCAGGCAAGGTTCCGTAAGGGACTTAGCCCCATCCTCCGCCATGATCTCAACCTCCTTGAATTTTCCACCTTTTAGGATTTAGTCAACAGATCCTTCCGAGATGAGCATGGCAATGAAGTGTTCGAAGAGTCTCGCAAGCATGCTCTTGAGCTTGCTCCTTCTTCAAGTTCAGCCCCTCAGAAACGCCGAATATTGATTCCAACTAGTGCCATACCTCAAAACCTTCTTCAGAGGACACCATCCCATATATGACATCCACCTCAACACATTGTTCCTCCCAGGAATGATGGTGTGCAATCGAGTAATCCTGCTCCCAGCAATTCAGGCAGGGTGTGCTTCAAGTGTGGTCTGCAAGGCCATTACCTCCGTTAGTGCCCTCAGGTCTTGATGACACCACGTCATTCTCGACGTAATCCTTCAAGGAAATCCCCCTCCAAACCCTTGCAAGCAAAGCCTTCATCCGCTAGTAGTGGTTGTGTGAACCAAATCTCAGTTGAGGAAACCACTGCTGCTTCTGACGTCATCCTTGGTACGCTCCCAGTCAATCATGTTCCCGCCTCCGTTCTTTTCGATCGAGGAGCCTCTCATTCATTCATCTCGGAGAGTTATGCACTTCGGCATGAGTTCCCCTTTGAAGAAATGTTTTCTCCAATGATCATTCAAACTCCTGGTTCCAAATGGCAAACTAATAGAGTGCGCCATGGCAATCAAATTGCAATTGAGGGTTTAGTATTCCTTGCTTCTCTTATAGCCCTCAAGTCTTCGGACATTGATGTCATCCTAGGAATGGATTGGTTATCAAGGCAGAATGCTTTCCTTGATTGTAAAGCCAAATCAGTTAAACTCACCATCCTTCAGGCCAGACCATTGACTACACATCACCCATCTCTGGAATCCAGGTGCATACCTTGAATGTGCTTCCCCTTCCAGACCTTGAAGATGTTCCGGTGGTTCATGACTTCCCGGATTTCTTTCCTGAAGAGCTGCCGGGCATGCCACCCGACAGATGTGTAGAATTCATAGTGGATCTTATACCAGGCAAATCCCCAATCTCCAGACGCCCATATAGAATGGCCCCACATGAGTAAGCTGAGCTAAAAACCCAACTTGATTCTTCGTTGGCAAAAGGCTTCATCCGCCCTAGCTCATCGCCATGGGGTTGCCCCGTTCTGTTCGTAATGAAGAAAGATGGAACATAAAGGATGTGCGTAGACTATCGCCCGCTAAATCTAGCGACGATAAAGAACAAGTACCCACTGCCCAGGATAAATCATCTTTATGATCAACTTGCTGAATCCTCTGTCTTCTCCAAGATGGATTTGAGATTAGGCTATCATCAAATCAAAATCCGAAACGAGGAAATTCCCAAGACGGCTTTCACTACTCGATATGGTCTTTACGAGTACACCGTCATGTCCTTCGGTTTAACCAATGCCCACGCCACATTCTCGCGCTTGATGAATTCGATCTTCATGGAGTACCTAGATAAATTTGTTGTAGTTTATCTTGATGACATTCTCATCTACTAGAAGAATAAAGAAGAGCACGCAGAACATCTTAGGTTAGTATTGATGAAACTTCAAGAGCATCGCCTATATGCCAAGGTCTCTAAGTGCGAATTTTGGCTACCAGATGTTAGAACCCCAACTAGGGTAAGTGCTAGGGTTTGTTTGTGCCCTTTGCGTCATGCAAAAATTCAAAAGAAATTCAGAAATGGGGAAAAGAAAACCCCTAGAGCATTTATTTCAAATGGCCAGACAAAAATTGCTTCCAAAAATTCCTCTGGAATTTTTGAAAAGTCTTACAAATATGCATGATCACATATAAAGTGAAGTGGGTCCCACTGCATGCACCAAGATTTTTCAAATATTCCAAATAGGGCTTGGAAATTAATTAAATACCCTATTTGAATTGAAATTCAAATTATTTGAATTTCAAAAATCTCCAAAACTTGTGAGTGGTTATCTATATATATTATAAGCCCACATAAAAGTTTTGAAGGTTTTATAAAATGCCTTGCTATTTTATTGGGGCAAAACAAATAACAGAAAAGGAAAACAGAAACAAAAACACAGTGAAAAAGAAAAAGGAAAGCTAGCCCACCCCTACAGGCCTTGGGCCCAACTAACCCCCCCCCCCCCGGCCCAAGCCCACCTGGGGGCTTGTTGTCTTTCCCGCGCGTGGCAAGCAGCTCGGTGGCTGCCATGCCGACGCCGGCGAGGGCCACGTCCCCCCTGGACCTTCCCCCTTCTTCTAATCACGCCACGCAACTCGCCCAGAAGACCCCACACCATCTCCCCCTCTGGGAGTTCGCTTCCCTCCTCTCCCTCTCGCGAATTCGCCGCCGTCAGAGAGCTTGCCGGAGCGCAGCGCCGTGAACACCTGTGGCCAACGACCTCCATCTGCCCCGCCGTGGTGCCCAGAAGAACCACCGTCGACGGCTACATCTTCCCGCGCAGCCAATCGAACCGAGGAGATCCGTATTCGACGCCATCATCGTCGTCGTCCGCTGCAAGCCGCCAGCCGCCGCGGTTGATTGCGCCGCCGTCCCGCTTCCTCCGGCCTCCCCGACCCCTCCATCGCGCTCAGGGTGATCTTCTACAACTTTCCCCCATGTCCGCGCTCCTCCCCGTGCCCCAAATCGCCAAGCCCGTCGAGCCGAGCTCCGGCTGCCGCCGCACCTCGACGCCGGCGAGGCTCCGGCCATCTTTGGGCCCTTCCATGTGCACCAACTGATGCGGACGTGCACGGGCATCCTTTTGCTGCCCTCCCCGCGCCAAATGGTGGCCGGGAGCTCAACTCCGGCGAGCCACCGCCGTCTGTTGAGGCCACCGGCGACTAGCCGGAGAGATTAACCTAACCCCACCCCTAATCACCCCCTAAGCTAACCCTACACCCACTGACAGTGGGCCCCCAGAACCCCCTAACCCCTCTCTGTTAATTAAACAGAGAGGATTAAATCCCTCTCCCACTAACAAGCCGACCCCACATGTCAACCCCCGCTGTGAAATCGGCACTGCGTCATGCTGACGCATTAAACAGAAAAACAGTTTAAAAGAATTCCAGAAAAATCCAGAAATTTCTTAAAACTTCAATAAATCATAGAAAATTCATATTAACTCCAAATTGGACAAATAATATGTCTAAAATTATCAGAAAAATCCAAGATTTCTGAATATGGACTTTTTTTCATGTTTGACCAATTTAAATTGGGTGAACAGTGGAAAACATCCATATGCATTTAATTTGAATTCAAATTTGAGGTGATTTTGCAAATGACTTTGCAACACACTTCTTTTAGATGGATTCATCCACACATCAGAGGCTTTACCTCAACTATACAACATCACTTCATGCTCAACCTTTTCAAATGAACTTCCATGCATTCAAATGCATTTGAAATTCATCGATAAATCAAATGGAGTTTGAATTTGCAATTCAATTGCAATATACTCCTTTTAAATAGAATTGTCCACACAATGCAACCATCAACATCACCATTACAATCTTATTCATGTGATTGTGCATTGTACATTATGTTGATCCTATGATTGTCATGTTGCTGATAGAAGTGGAGTCGGAACCCGAGATCACCCCCTTCGTTGAAGACCCCGTGACTGAACCTCGTCTGCAAGGCAAGCAACCCCCCCTTTGATCATGTCTATAAAATCCCAATTCCCTCTCAGTCTCGCTTATGCATGTTTAGGAGATCACCTTGTATCGATTCTACTGCATAGTTGAACCCATATCCGATGCATGACCTATCATCTTGTCACAGTAGTAAGCAAACCACAATCCTAGCTGACATAGGAGTTGACTGATATCATGTGGCCCCTGCAACTGTTACTGCTTATTGCATGCTTAGAGTTTACAATGAGGATGTTTTTGATGTGAGTCCGGATGATAGTGAACATGGTGTTCATGAAAGTGAAACTGTGTTGGTGAATCTACCCTAATACAAGGTGAACGATGAGAGGCTGTGTAGGAGTACACAGTGGGTTGTCTTGTTGAACACCGCCTTAAGTCCGAGTTCTTGTGTGGTGATCCAAGAAGAAGAGTACAACCACACATTGGGTTCACTGACCCCTCTCATCCTAGTACCTCACCCCGTTCGAACCCCAGAAGTCGCAGTAGTTCGGAGTTCTGGTAGGGCTGTGGAACGGTCTGCGAAGTGGATGAACGGCTTTTCAAGACCGGCTTGGGACCCTGCACACATCGTTTGAGGCTGTACTGGAACCTCGGCCCGACTTCCATACGGATCCCCCTCAGATAGGCGACTCTCTGGACTAGAAAGGAGCTGTGGGCGAAGTGTTGTGGTGGCATCCTCGTTGTCACCTCTTGAACGGTGACACGCAAAAGGCGGTAACTGATGACACGAGTGTGTAGGGGTACACCCCTGCAGGGTTAACAAAACTATTTGAATAGCCGCGTCCACGGTTAAGGACTGCTTGGAAAGCTTAGCTTGATTATTAGACAACTTGAACTGGATACTTCTAAAATACACCAAGATAAGTGTGAGTGCTATGGTGTGCTTTCTCGTGGGGAAGTCGAGGAAGGCACCATAGTGGTGTAATTGGTTGGAGATGTAGGGGACTCGTGTACGCTTCTTACCTCAAGTCTGGTACTCGTAGTTCAGGACTAGCCAAGTCAAAGCTGGCACTTTTGCAATTGAAACCCCACCTCCCTTTACCTTGATACATGTGCATGAGTAGTATAGTTCCTACGTAAGTCTTGCTGAGTACGACTTTGTACTCATGTTTGCTTATTCTATGTTTTAGATGAACCCACCGACCCCGATGGTGGCTTCTACCTGAATCTCGAAGAATGAAAAATCAGACCAAGACCAAGCTACTGTAGTCCCAGTCAGACGACTGTTCCCTCGTGGAAGGGCTTGTTTATAGATAAGGCTTCTCTAAGACATTTGTTAAACTTGTCTGTACTCAGACCTACTTTGCTTCCGCATGTTTCATGTAATGTTGGATCACAAACTTGTGATCTCTGTGTGCACTCTGTAAGAGTTATCAATAAAGTTGTATACTTTGTAGAGAATTGCAATGATACCTGCTGTTCATACTGGACATGTGTGCTGCGTGTATGATTATAACATGCATGTCTTAGTATGGGTTTTTGAGACCTTAGTTGTGATCTGGCTGGCGATCTTTTATACACCAAGTGGCCCTTAGATGTGCGCAGCTTGGGGCATCGCACACTTTTTTGTATAAAACACAGGCCTCGGGCAAAGGTTTTATAAAACTTGTGAGACTTACTCCAGCCCGATCATTTAGTCGGGGTCTAGGGCGGGCTCGATCATACAACAAAGTGTGCGATGCCCCAAGCTGCGCACATCTAAGGGCCACTTGGTGTATAAAAGACCGCCAGCCAAATCACAACTAAGGTCTCGAAAACCAATATAAAGACATGCATGTTATAAACATACACGCAACACACATGCTTTGTATGAACAGCAGGTGTCATTGCAATTCTCTACAAAGTATACATTTTACTGATAACTCTCAAATAGTGCCCACAGAGATCACAAGCATGTGATCCAACATTACAACAAACAAGCGGAAGCAAAGTAGGTCTGAGTACAGACAAATTTAACAAATGGCTTAAGAAGCCTTATTTAAACACAAGCCCTCCACGAGGGAACCAGTCGTCTGACTGGGACTACACTAGCTTGGTCTTCAGTCGTCGAGCTCGATGAAGAAGCCACCTTCGGGGTCAGGTGGTTCATCTAAAACATAGAATAAGCAAACGTGAGTACAAAGTCGTACTCAGCAAGACTTACGTAGGAACTATACTACTCATGCATATGTATCAAGGTAAAGGGAGGTGGGGTTCAAGTGCAGAAGTGCCAGCTTTGACTTGGCTAGTCCTGCACTACAAGTAACATACTTGAGGTAAGAAGCGTACACGAGTCCACTACATCTCTTCAACCAATTATACCACTATGGTGCCTTCCTCGACTTCCCCACGAGAAAGCACGCCATAGCACACACGCTTATCTTGGCAAGTTTTATAAGTATCCAGTTCAAGTTGTCTAATAATCAGGCACAGCTTTCCAAGTAGTCCCTAACCGCGGACGCGGCTATTCGAATAGTTTATTAACCCTGCAGGGGTGTACTGCTACACGCATGAAACCATCAGTTACTGCCGGGATCTCGTCACCTTTCAAGCGGGTGTCGGCAAAGATAATCTCCACAACTTTTACCTCACAGCCAACTCAGTTTCAAGGAAGACGCCTATCTGGGAGAGTTTCCACATTCGTAACCCGGCCGGTTTACCGAAGTGGTCCCAGAAGATGTGTGCGTGGTGCATAAGCCGGTCTCGGTTGAGCCGTTCTCTCACCTTGAATCCAGGCCACAAACCTACCAGAACTCCGAACTACTGCGACTCATTGAAATGAGAAGGGGTGAGTTAGTAGGTTGAGCGGGGATCCGTTTTCCCAACATGTGGTAGTACTCTTCAGCTTGGATCACTACACAAGAACTCGGGCTTAAGGCGGTGTTCAACGAGACAACCCACTGTGTACTCCTACACAGCCTCTCATCGTTCACCTTGTATTAGGGTAGATTCACCAACACATTTCCTCCATCATCAACATGATCACTACCATCCCGACTAACATAACAGTATCAACATTGTAGCACTCTAAGCATGCAATAAGCAGTAACAGTTGCAGGGGTCACATGATATCAATCAACTCCTACATTTGCTAGGATTGTGGTTTTCTTACTACTGTGACAAATGATAGGTCATGCAACGGAATGGGTTCATCTATGCGGTAGAAACGTAGCATGGTAATCATCCTATACAATGCATAAGCGAGACATTAGAGGGAAGTGCGATTTTATCGACATGATCAATGGGGGTTTGCTTGCCTTGCTGACGAGGTTCAGTCTCGGGATCTTCAACGAAGGGGGCAGCCTCATGTTCCGGTTCCAACTCTACTCGACAAACAACAAGCAAGGTAGCAAAGTAAATACAATGCACAAGAAAATGGTTGAAGGTTGAAACTTGATGTATATGCTTCTGATGTGTGAGGCAATTCCATTTAAATGGAGTATATTGCAAATGAAATTGCAAATTCAAACTCCAATTTGAATTCATTTTAGCCAAGTTACAAATGCTATTGTTTGATCAATGTAATTCATCTTGACATGTGTATGATATGCCTCTGATGTTCAAGTGAATTGGGGTATGTTGCTAAGGTTCGAATTGCAAAAGCATTTGCATTTAATTTGTTTAAATTCCAATTAAACCAAATAGCAAATGCTACTGGTCCCATTTTAAATTCAATTCAAACAAAGTTGAAAGTTGTATATTTGGATAGATTATTTTCTCCTGATCATTTTTCATATATTATATGTTAAATTTGGAGTTAATATGAATTTTCTATGAATTTCCAAACTTTAAGCCTTTTTCTGGATTTTCAGGATTTAAATAAAACAATTATTCGATTTACTCCGTAGGCATGGCGTCAGGCTGACGTAAGGGGGGGAGGCTGACTAATGGGACCCACCTGTAAGTGTCTCAAGTGTTAATTAAATTGTTTTAATTAAGTTTGAACTAATCCAGAGATTAGTCTGGACCTGGGGTCCACATGTCAGCCTCACTGGGGTGGGATTAAGGGCTAATCACCCTAGCCACGTGGACCTCGTCGCCGACGTGACTCCGGCGACCATCCCGTGCGGCGGCGTCCTCTGCAACGGCGTTTCCGTGGGCCAAAACATGCTCTTCTTCCACTGTATTGAAGCCCTTGTCGCCGCGCATCGATTGGGACCGGTTGGGGAGGCTGGGGTGCTCTGTACGCTCGCCGGCGACGAGTTTGCCGGCGACAGAACCACGACGAGGTGTTGGATATTTGTATATGGCACGTCTTGGAGCATGGATGGGTTCAAACGATGAAGTAGAACAAGGGAAACACGATGGACATGGCCGCGAGGTTCTAGGGTTCACGGGTGCTCGTCGATGAGCTGCCCGGCGGCGAGGAGCTACGGCTCCCATGGTGGAATGGCACAGAGGAGGAGTTAGGGGGCGTGAGGATAGGCAAAAGATGTAGCTGCTCACCAGGAAGGCGATGGAGCAGACGGCGTGCTTGGGGAGGAACTAGAGCTGCCGGATTTTGAAGGCGACTCGCGGCGGCCGGAGTTGAAGACGACGAAGGGGGCGGCGACTCTGGAGCTCCTCGGGAAGATTCCTTGCGCAAGGTGACGTAGTCGAGGACGGCGGAGGTGAGGGACACGACGACGCGGCTCGGGGACAACGGTGGCCACGCGTGCTTCACGTCATGGCGACGGTGGTGCTCGGGTCGTCGTCGAACTCGGCGAGAGAGAGAGCGAGAGCTATCCTGGAGGGGGGGAATGGATGCACGGCGTCTCCAGGAGCTGCAAGGCGCGTCTTGGAGGCTCGGGAGGGGCAGGTGGCGACCGCAGGGACGACGACGTGCTCGGCTGGCTCGGTGGCATTCCACCGAGCATCTTGGAGGCGCGGGGTCAGGGAAGACGACCCCCTTGCCCCTTTGGGCCGGGTGGGCTGGCTGGGCTGCCTTCGACTAGGCACCAGGTAAGCCTTTCTCTCTCCTTTCTGTTTTTCTTTTCTAATTTCTTTTTTGTCTTTGTTTTGGTTTTGCTAAATAAAATAGAAAACCATTTTGTAAAATGCTAAAACTTTTTATATGGCCCTATAATAATATAGACTAGCCACTTATAAAGTTTGGCACTTTTTAAAACTCAAATTATTTGAATCTTAAATCAAATAGGGTTTTTGATCAACTCCAAGGTCCTATTTGATCAACTCCAAGGTCCTATTTGAAAAATCCATGAGCATGGGGTTGGTCCCACTTCACTTGATATGTGATCATACTCATTTATGAGACTTCTCAAAAATGAAAAAGGAATTTTTGAAGCAACTTTATTTCTGGCCATTTGAATTAATTCACCCGGGGGGTGTTCCTTCTCCCATTTGAGTTTGAATTTGATTTCAATTGATTTCTTTTGAAATTTTTAACATGATGCAAAGTGACTTGCTAATCCTAGCACATACCTAACTTGCGGTTGTGACAACTCGCCCCCACTCAATAGAAACTCGTCCCAAGATTCAGAAGTCTGCGGGTGGAAGGTGGGGTACTCGGCACGGAGACGGTCTTGTCTTTCCCACGTGGCTTCTCTCTCAGAGTGGTGTGACCATTGCACTTTCAGAAACTTAATCTTCCGACGACGAGTGACACGCTCTGGGGAATCAAGAATACGAACGGGGTACTCTCGATAAGAAAGGTCATCTTGGAGATCAAGCGTTTCATGGTCGACTTCGCGGATGGGGTCCTTGAAGCAACGCCTAAGTTGTGACACATGGAATACATCATGTACCCGGGAAAGGTGCGGGGGTAGCTCAAGTTGGTGGGCAACTTCTCCACGTTTATCAAGAATGCGGAAAGGTTCGATGTAACGTGGGTCCAACTTGCCTTTGATACCGAATCGTTGGGTTCTTTTCAGAGGAGTAACCCGAAGGTAAGCCTTCTCATCCAGATTGTAGCTCTCTTGCCTATGATGACGATCATAGTAGCTTTTCTGGCGAGACTGGGCTGCTTTCAATTGATCACGAACAATGCGAACTTGCTCTTCTGCTTCCATGATCATGTCCGGTCCAAAGAATTGTCTTTCACCGGTTTTTGACCAGTTGAAGGGTGTTCGACATCATCGTCCATATAGGAGTTCAAAAGGAGCCATGTTCAGACTAGATTGAAAACTATTGTTATAAGAAAATTTGGCGAATGGAAGAGACTTCTCCCAATTCTTTCCGAATGAGATAACACAAGCTCTGAGCATGTCTTCAATAATTTGGTTAACCCTTTCGACTTGACCGCTAGACTGGGGATGGAAAGTTGTACTAAAGGAGAGATGAGTTCCCATAGCATTCTGAAAGCTTCCCCGAAATCTAGAGGTGAAAAGGCTACCACGATCAGAATTGATTTCCAAAGGAACACCATGAAGAGACACAATTCTAGAGACATACAAGTCCGCTAACTGGCTAGCAGTTATAGACTCGCGAACTGGAAGGAAGTGTGCAACTTTGGATAGCCTATCAACCACAACGAAGATTGCATCATTTCCTTTCTGGGTTTTTGGAAAGCCAGTGATGAAATCTATAGTGACTTTGTCCCATTTCCACTCTGTAATAGGCAAAGGTTGAAGTGTACCAGCAGGTCTTTGATGTTCGGCCTTAATGCGACGACAAACATCACATTCGGCAATGAACTGAGCAATTTGTCGCTTCATCCTGGTCCACCAAAATCTCTGGCGTAGATCTCGGTACATCTTTGTGCTACCAGGATGAATCGAAAGGGTGTATCATGGGCCTCCTTAAGGATTAGCCTCCTAAGATTGTGTTTTCGTGGTACAACCAATCGAGTGCCAAAGAAAACGACACCTTGATCATTTATGGAGAAACATTTAGCAACTCCGCTAGCAATGTTCTTCTTGATCTCTCGAATGCCACTATCACGTTTCTAGGCGGCTATAATTTTATCCTCAAGGGTTGGTTTCGCCACCAAGGTAGAAAGACAACCATGAGGAACAATCTCAAGATTGAGTTTGCAAAATTCCTCATGAAGAAGTGGTTGATACTGTTGTAACATGAGGTTGTTACAATACGACTTACGACTTAGTGCATCAGCCATGACATTGGCTTTTCCTGGGGTGTAAGAAATTCCTACGTCGTAATATTTTATCAACTCAATCCAGCGTCTTTTCCTGAGATTAAGATCTGGCTGGGTGAGTATGTATTTGAGGCTTTGGTGGTCAGAAAAGATCTCACAATGATTACCAAGGAGGCAATGTCGCCAAGTTGTCAGGGCATGAACTACGACAGCGAGTTCAAGATCATGGGTAGGATAGTTCTCTTCATGTAGACGCAACTGGCGTGAAGCATAAGCCACCACATGTCTATCTTGCATAAGTATGCATCCTAACCCTTTCCGTGAGGCGTCACAAAAGATCTCGAAATCCTTTTTGGTGTCTGGAGGCGCAAGTACGGGTGCAGAAGTCAATCTTCTTTTTAGCTCTTGAAAGCTTTCCTCGCACTTGGGTGTCCATTGGAATTTCTTATCTTTCTGGAGGAGTTCAGTTAGAGGCTTTGCAACTTTAGAAAAGTTCTCGACGAAGCAACGGCAATAGCTGGCTAGGCCAAGAAAACTCCTAACTTGCTTAACCGATTCAGGTGGAGTCCAGTCAAGGACGGCCTGAACTCTCTCGGGATACACAGCAATGCCTTTTGCTGAAATCACGTGGCCTAAGTAGGTCACTTCTGGTGGCCAAAATTCACACTTGGAGAATTTAGCATACAGGCGGTGCTCTCTAAGTTTCATCAATACCAGCCTTAGATGTTCGGCATGTTCTTCTTCGTTCTTCGAGTAGATGAGAATGTCATCAAGATAAACTACAACAAATTTATCTAAGTACTCCATGAAGATCGAATTCATCATGCGTGAGAAAGTGGCGGGGGCATTGGTTAAACCAAAGGACATGACGGTGTACTCGTAAAGACCATAACGAGTAGTAAAGGCCGTTTTTGGAATGTCCTCGTTTCGGATTTTGATTTGATGATAACCTAATCTCAAATCCATCTTGGAGAAGACAGAGGATCCAGCAAGTTGATCATAAAGATCATTGATCCTGGGCAGTGGGTACTTGTTCTTTATCGTCGCTAGATTTAGCGGGCGATAGTCTATGCACATCCTTTCTGTTCCACCTTTCTTCGTTACGAACAGAACGGGGCAACCCCATGGCGATGAGCTAGGGCGGATGAAGCCTTTTACCAACAAAGCTTCAAGTTGAATTTTAAGCTCAGCTAACTCACGTGGGGCCATTTTGTATGGGCGTCTGGAAATTGGTGTCGTTCCGGGCATAAGATCTATTATAAACTCTACACATCTGTCGGGTGGCTAGATTTAAGGGGTTGGGTTACTGGATAGCTTCCTAGAGGATGACCAAGGTTTACTAGGGGCTACAACAGATATGTCAGAGTAGCGAAGTACCCAACACGATGGTCGGTGTGGTTATTCTGCCTAAAAGACATCTAAAGTGGGAGGAAGAACTGCAAATGTATCAATATAGGTTTCTAGGATAAAACCTACAACAACTCTAGAGAACTGTCGGGCATCCCACCTAGAAGTTCTTCTAAAAGAACAACCGAAATGGAGGGAAGAATTTTTCAAATGCATCAGATTATGAAGAAACTTGGAATGACTCGGACAGCATAACGGTTGTATTTGCAAGAGAAATGGAAATCCTCACAACATTTCAACAGCACTTACATAAGAAGTCTCAAAATAGGAAGCACAACGACTCTAGACAACCGAACACAACTTTACTACGGCTACAAGGAAGCAAACAACGAGATGTTCTAGTAAGACATAGATGAGCCTAGTCCTATCTTCCCGTAGAAGAGATGAGGGTGACTCAGAACTCAGATCCATGAGGGTAAGGAGAAAAATAAGCCTTACGTTGTTGCCTTATACCCAGAGTAACTATATAACTATAGAAGGCTAGACTCGACTTCGACCAAGGCTGATAATCCTACAGTCAGTCCTGCTCTGATACCAAGTCTGTCGGGACCCGGGGTTACCGTATGCAAGTCCCACTACGACATAGTCATATGGAGAGCCGAGAACCGTACCCACTTGTCTAAGCAGACAAGGCCAAGCACAGAACGTTCTCGAAAAGCATCGTACATGAGGGGCATCCCATCCAGGCCGGATGATTAAATGAGATGGGTCCTCATCTTCCGCACACAATTCTAAATGATATGGGTGTTGTACTCCCATATTCACAGACAAGTCGCCTCAACCATACTATCGACTATCTCATAGCTCTTACATAGACTTACTCCAGCCCGATCACTTAGTCGGGGTCTAGGGCGGGCTCGATCATAAAAAAAAGTGTGCACGAGACAGAGTCTGGATCAATCGCATCGCGATGCCCCACGCTGCGCACATCTAAGGGCCACTTGGTGTATAAAAGACCGCCATCCAGATCACAACTAAGGTCTCGAAAACCCATACAAAGACATCCATGTTATAAACATACACGCAGCACAGATGCCTTGTATGAACAGCAGGTATCATTGCAATTCTCTACAAAGTATACATTTTATTGATAACTCTCACAGAGTGCACACAGAGATCACAACCATGTGATCCAACATTACAACAAACAAGCGGAAGAAAACTAGGTCTGAGTACAGACAAGTTTAACAAATGGCTTAAGAAGCCTTATTTAAACACAAGCCCTCCACGAGGGAACCAGTCGTCTGACTGGGACTACACTAGCTTGGTCTTCAGTCATCGAGCTCGATGAAAATCCACCTTCGGGGTCAGTGGGTTCATCTAAAACATAGAATAAGCAAACGTCAGTACAAAGTCGTACTCAGCAAGACTTACGTAGGAACTATACTACTCATGCATATGTATCAAGGTAAAGGGAGGTGGGGTTCAAGTGCAGAAGTGCCAGCTTTGACTTGGCTAGTCCTGAAC
This sequence comes from Bromus sterilis, assembly GCA_950022295.1. Classification (NCBI taxonomy): domain Eukaryota; kingdom Viridiplantae; phylum Streptophyta; class Magnoliopsida; order Poales; family Poaceae; genus Bromus; species Bromus sterilis. The sequence continues at coordinate 252,848,411 of OX465595.1, read as the reverse complement.
TACGAGTACCAGACTTGAGGTAAGAAGCATACACGAGTCCACTATATCTCTTCAACCAATTACACCACTATGGTGCCTTCCTCGACTTCCCCACGAGAAAGCACGCCATAGCACTCACGCTTATCTTGTCAAGTTTTATAAGTATCCAGTTCAAGTTTTATAATAATCAGGCACAACTTTCCATGTAGTCCCTTACCGCGGACGTGGCTATTCGAATAGTTTATTGACCCTGCAGGGGTGTACTGCTACACACATGAAACCAACAGTTACCGCCGGGATCTCTTCACCCTTCAAGCGGGTGTCGGCGAGGATAATCTCCACAACTTTTACCTCACAGCCAACTCTGGTTCAATGAAGACGCCTATCTGGGAGGGTTTCCACATTTGTAACCCGGCCGGTTTACCGAAGTGGTCCCAGAAGATGTGTGCGTGGTGCATAAGCCGGTCTCGAATGGAGAACTGAGAAGGGGTGAGTTCGTAGGTTGAGCGGGGATCCGTTTGCCCAACATGTGGTAGTACTCTTCAGCTTGAATCACTACACAACAACTCGGGCTTAAGGCTGTGTTCAACGAGACAACCCACTGTGTACTCCTACACAACCTCTCATCGTTCGCCTTGTATTAGGGTAGATTCACCAACACATTTCCACCATCATCAACATGATCACTACCATCCCGACTCACATAACAGTACCAACATTGTAGCACTCTAAGCATGCAATAAGCAGTAACAGTTGCAGGGGTCACATGATATCAATCAACTCCTACATTTGCTAGTATTGTGGTTTGCTTACTACTGTGACAAATGATAGGTCATGCAACGGAATGGGTTCATCTATGCGGTAGAAACGTAGCATGGTAATCATCCTATACAATGCATAAGCGAGACATGAGAGGGAAGTGGGATTTTATCGACATGATCAATGGGGGTTTGCTTGCCTTGCTGACGAGGTTCAGTCTCGGGATCTTCAACGAAGGGGGCAGCCTCCTGTTCCGGTTCCACCTCTACTCGACAAACAACAAGCAAGGTTGCAAAGTAAATACAATGCGCAAGAACATGGTTGAAGGTTGAAACTTGATGTATATGCTTCTGATGTGTGATGCAATTCCATTTAAATGGAGTATATTGCAAATGAAATTGCAAATTCAAACTCCAATTTGAATTCATTTTAGCCAAGTTACAAATGCTATTGTTTGATCAATGTAATTCATCTTGACATGTGTATGATATGCCTATGATGTTCATGTGAATTGGGGTATGTTGATAAGGTTCAAATTGCAATAGCATTTGAATTTAATTTGTTTAAATTCCAATTAAACCAAATAGCAAATGCTACTGGTCCCATTTTAAATTCAATTCAAACACAGTTGAAAGTTGTATATTTGGATAGATTATTTTCTCCTGATCATTTTTCATATATTGTATGTTAAATTTGGAGTTAATATGAATTTGCTATGAATTTCCAAAGTTTAAGCCTTTTTCTGGATTTAAATAAAAAAATTATTCGATTTCCTGCGTAGGCATGGCGTCAGGGTGACGTAAGGGGGGGCTGACTGCTGGGATCCACCTGTAAGTGTCTCAAGTGTTAATTAAAAAGTTTTAATGAAGTTTGAACTAATCCAGAGATTACTCAGGACCTGGGGTCCACATGTCAGCCTCACTGGGGGTGGGATTAAGGGCTAATCACCCTGGCCACGTGGACCTCGTCGCCGGCGTGAATCAGGCGGCCATCCCGTGCGGCGGCGTCCTCTGGATTGAAGCCCACGTCACCGCGCATCGATTGGGACTGGTTGGGGAGGCTGGGGTGCTCTGTACGCTCGCCGGCGACGAGTTTGGCGGCGACAGAACCACGGCGAGGTGGTGAATATTGGTATATGGCACGGCTTGGAGCAGGGATGGGTTCAAACGATTAAGGAGAACAAGGGAAACACGATGGACATGGCCGCGAGGTTCTAGGGTTCACGGGTGCTCGTCGACGAGCTGCCAGGCGGCGAGGAGCTACGGCTCCCATGGTGGAATGGCACAGAGGAGGAGTTAGGGGGCGTGGGGATAGGCAAAAGACGCAGCTGCTCACCAGGAAGGCGATGGAGCAGACGGCATGCTTGGGGAGGAACTGGAGCTGCCGGATTTTGAAGGAGACTCGCGGCAGCCGGAGTTGAAGATGAAGAAGGGGGCGGCGACACTTTTTAAAATTCAAATTATTTGAATCTTAAATCAAATAGGGGTTTTTGATCAACTCCAAGGTCCTATTTGAATATTTGAAAAATCCATGAGCATGGGGTTGGCCCCACATGACTTGATATGTGATCATACTCATTTATGGGACTTTTCAAAAATGAAAAAGGAATTTTTGGAGAAACTTTATTTCTTCCAATTTGAATTAACTCACCTGGGGGTGTTCCTTCTCCCATTTGAGTTTGAATTTGATTTCAATTGATTTCTTTTGAATTTTTTAACATGATGCAAAGTGACTTGCTAATCCTAGCACATACCAAACTTGGGGTTGATACATCTGCACCCGTACTTGCGCCTCCAGACACCAAAAGGGATTTCGAGATCTATTGTGATGCTTCACGGAAAGGGTTAGGATGCATACTTATGCAAGATAGACATGTGGTAGCATATGCTTCACGCCAGTTGAGTCCACATGAAGAGAACTATCCTACCCATGATCTTGAACTCGCTGCCGTAGTTCATGCCCTGAAAACTTGGCGACATTACCTCCTTGGTAATCGTTGTGAGATCTATTCCGACCACCAAAGCCTCAAATACATATTCACCCAGCCAGATCTTAATCTCAGACAAAGACGCTGGATAGAGTTGATAAAAGATTATGACTTAGGAATTTCTTACACCCCAGGCAAAGCCAATGTCATGGCTGATGCACTAAGTCGTAAGTCGTATTGTAACAACCTCATGTTATAACAGTATCATCCACTTCTTCATGAGGAATTTCAAAAGCTCAACCTCGAGATTGTTCCTCATGGCTTTCTTTCTACCTTGGTGGCGAAACCAACCCTTGAGGATAAAATCATAGCCGCCCATAAACGTGATAGTGGTATTCGAGAGAACAAGAAGAACATTGCTAGCGGAGTTGCTAAATGTTTCTCCATAAATGATCAAGGTGTCGTTTTCTTTGGCACTCGATTAGCTGTTCCACGAAAACACAATCTTAAGAGGCTAATTATCAAGGAGGCTCATGACACTCCCCTTTCGATTCATCCTGGTAGCACAAAGATGTATCGAGACCTACGCCAGAGATTTTGGTGGACTAGGATGAAGAGAGAAATTGCTAAGTTCATTGCTGAATGTGATGTTTGTCGTCGCATTAAGGCCGAATACCAAACACCTGCTGGTACTCTTAAACCATTGCCTATATATTCCCGAGTGGAAATGGGACAAAGTCGGTATGGACTTCATCACCGGCTTTCCAAAAACCCAGAAAGGAAATGATGCCATCTTCGTTGTCATTGACCGACTCTCCAAAGTTGCTCACTTCCTTCCAGTTCGTGAGTCTATAACTGCTAGTCAGTTGGCGGACTTGTACGTCTCTAGAATTGTGTCTCTTCACGGTGTTCCTTTGGAAATCAATTCTGATCGTGGTAGCCTTTTCACCTCTAGATTCTGGGGAAGCTTTCAGAATGCTATGGGAACTCATATCTCCTTTAGTACAGCTTTCCATCCTCAGTCTAGCGGTCAAGTTCAAAGGGTTAACCAAATTCTTGAAGACATGCTCAGAGCTTGTGTTATCTCATTCGGAAAGAATTGGGAGAAGTCTCTTCCATTGGCCGAATTTTCTTATAACAATAGTTTCCAATCTAGTCTGAACATGGCTCCTTTTGAACTCCTCTATGGACGAAGATGTCGAACACCCTTAAACTGGTCAGAAACCGGTGAAAGACAATTCTTTGGACCGGATATAATCATGGAAGTAGCAGAGCAAGTTCGCATTGTTCGTGATCAATTGAAAGCCACACAGTCTCGTCAGAAAAGCTACTATGATCGTCATCATAGGCAAGAAAGCTACAATCTGGACGAGAAGGCTTACCTTCGGGTTACTCCTCTAAAGGGAACCCAACTCTTCGGTATCAAAGGCAAGTTGGCCCCACGTTACATCGGACCTTTCCGCATTCTTGCTAAGCATGGAGAAGTTTCCTACCAACTTGAACTACCCCCGCACCTTTCCCGAGTACATGATGTATTCCATGTGTCACAACTCAGGCGTTGCTTCAAGGACCCCATCCCGAAGTCGAGTATGAAACGCTTGATCTCCAAGATGACCTTTCTTAACGAAAGTACCCTGTTCGTATTCTTGATTCCGTAGAGCGTGCCACTCGTCGTCAGCAGATCAGGTTTCTCAAAGTTCAATGGTCACATCACTCCGAGAAAGAAGCAACATGGGAAAGAGAAGACCGCCTCCGTGCCGAGTACCCCTCGTTCCTCCCGATGACTTCTGAATCTCGGGACGAGATTCTTTTGAGTGGGGGCGAGTTGTCAGAACCCCAACTTGGGTAAGTGCTAGGGTTTGAGTGCCCCTTTGCATCATGTGAAAATTTCAAAAGAAATTCAAAAATGGGGAAAATAAAATCCCTAGAGAATTTAATTCAAAAGGCCAGATAAAAATTGCTTCCAAAAATTCCTCTCGTATTTTTGAAAAGTCTTATAAATATGCATGATCACATATAAAGTGAGGTGGGTCCCACTGCATGCACCAAGATATTTCAAATATTCCAAACAGGGCTTGGAAATTAAATGAATACCCTATTTGAATTAAAGTTCAAATTATTTGAATTTTAAAAATGCCCAAACTTTGTAAGTGGCTAGCTATATGCATTACAAGTCCACATAAAAATTTGAGCATTTAAGAAAATGTCTAGCTAATTTTTTTAGCACAGCAAAACAAATAACAGAAAAGAAGAAGAAAAATAAAAGAGGAGACCCCTGGCCATCTGGCCCAACTAGCCCCCCAGCAGCACAGCCGGCCCAAGCCCACACCCACTCCCCTGTCGTCTTCCTCCCCGGCGCCCAAAGCAGCTCGCTGGAGAGCTGGGAGCACGCTGACACCACGTCCCCTCTACGAGATCCTTCTAGGCCTCCTCGAGGCCTCTCCTCGTGCCACGCAGCGCCAGAGGCACCCCCGAGCTCATCCTCCCCATCCACGGGTCGCCCCCTTCCTCCTCCTCACGAATCTAGCGAGAACCCGAGCGCCTGCCGGAGCACGCCACCGTGTAACGCATGGCCATCGAGCTTATCCCGGCGGACCATTCTGTCCAGGGAGTTCCCCGTCCTGATCTACGCCGGATTGCGCAACGAATCGAGCCCAACGGCCCCGGAGACGAAGCCAGCTCCAATTTCTTCCGCCGGCCACCGTGAAGCTCCGGCAAGAAATCCACCGCCGCCTCGCCTCCTCCGGCCTCCTCGAGCTCGCCACTACATTCTGGGTGAGCCGCCGGTTCGAACCCCCCTCTCCCAGCTCCTCCCTGTCCACCGTAGCTCCACTACGCTCGATGTCGTGCCATGGCCGCCGCGCCCCTCGTCTCCGGCATGGATACAGGTCACCCCGAGGTCGTCCGAGTGCTGCACCAAACGAGCGCGCGTCTGGGCGTCCCTCTGCTGCTCTCGTCGTGCCGAACCGTGGCCGGGAGCTCTAATTCGGCAGAGCGCCGCCGTGGCCGAGCCACTGGCCAGCCAGGCCATTAGGGCCTTAATCCCGAGCCTAATCCCCCTGGGCCACTTACCAGTGGGCCCACGCTCCTAAACTAATTAAAGTTAGTTTAAACAGAAGATTAAACTAACCCCCCCCCTCACTGACAAGATGGACCCACACGTCAGCCCCCCCCCCACGTCACACCGACGTCATGCTGACGCAGTAAACCAGTTAAATCAATTAAATTAATTCAGAAAAATCCAGAAATTGCTATAACTTTGAAAAATCATAGAAAATTTATATTAACTCCAAATTAAACAAATAATATATGAAAAATTATCAGAAAAATGCAAGGATTATGAATATGCAGCTTGTTTTTATGTTTGACCATTTTAAAATGGGGCAATAGAAGAAAATGTGCATATGGATTAATTTGAATTCAAATTTGGAGTGAATTTGCAAATGACTTTGCATTCCACTTCTTTTAAATGGAATTGCCAACACATTGTGACCATGAACATCAAACTACAATGTTGATCATGTGCTTGAGCATTGCAATTATATTTATCCCTTGATTGCTTTGTTTGCTCGATAGAAGTGGAACCGGGAGTGAAGGTCATCCCCGAAGAAGAAGTTCGATAAACCAGTGTATTGTCAGCAAGGCAAGAAAACCCCATTGATCATGTCTATAAAATCCAACTTCCCTCTCAGTCTCTCTTGTGCATGTTTAGGAGATCACCGAGACACGTTCTTTCGCATAGTTGAACCCATTCTGATGCATGACCTATCATTTTGTCACCGTATTAAGCAAACCACAATCCTAAGCAGATATAGGAGTTGAATGATGAGCATGTGACCCCTGCAACTGTTACTGCTTATTGCTGCTTAGTGATACAATGAGGTTACATTGTTTGTGAGTCGGGATGGAATGTTCACAGTGTTGTTGTTGTTAACGTGTTGGTGAATCCACCCTAAACAAAGGTGAACGATGAGAGGCTATGTAGGAGTACACAGTGGGTTGTCTCGTTGAACACCGCCTTAATGTGACACCCTGGATTTTGGAACTTTATTTTTTCGAAAACTTTTCTAATTTATTTCTGGATTTGCTATTGGATTTGATTTTGAGCACCTTGTTGGACTTGAAACTTGAGCATATTTTCTTTCCATGCTCAAGTGACCCTTGAATACAAGCCTATCCATGTCATTCCATTGATCCACCTCATCCAAGCCACCATTTTATTCAAACCATATATTCCTTTTTTCCAATAAAAGGGATATTCCTATTATTTGAGGTTTGTGAAGCAACCCCTATTTATATTGCTCCATAAATCCCCAAATAATTCCCACATGTCATGGACATCATATCTTGCCAAATTCTCCAAAAACATTTCATATCCCAAGTGTATTGTTCCTCTAGAAAAATTCATTTGTCTGTGGGGGCAGAATGGAGCTTTGTGAAGGGAGTGCTATTTCTATTCATCCATTGCTGGTGAACCTTTTTGTGCAACCTCATATGATCATATCATTGATCTCCACCAAATTCCACCACCATTTGATTAGCCAAACTCCCACAATAAATCCCCAAAGTTTGGGTGCAGCAAGGGGGCATTGTGAAGCAAGTGCATGATAGGGGATCCCATTTCCCTTGAAACCTTTTGAGCATGATCCTACCACCAAATGACTACACCAAACCAGATTTTAGACAAATCCAATCACCCATGTGTGTGCACCATCATGTTTAAGTTTCTGGTCAGTGGGCCACATATTGAAGCAAGTGTTATCTATGTCTGTCCAATGACTATGAAATTTTATACACATCTGCACCAAGCTACACCAATTTTCAGCCAATTCCAATAAACATATGTGATTCTAGCCTCACCAACACCATTCTGACCCATTTGGTGCTTTACAAAGGAAGTACCAAAGATATTACTCCAAATGATGTGAAACTTGGCATACATACTCATCCTAATGTATGATTGAGCTATGCAAAATATCATGCTTAGGGGAGCTATGTACAAGCCATGCCACATTACAAACACCTTCTGCCTCATGATGCCATTTACAAAGCAAGTACCATTTACATTGCTTTGTTTGAGGCCAAACTCCACAGAAGCCTAGTCCCTTGTACCCTAAACACTGGAGACATCTTGGTCCTATCCAAATTAACCCCATGTGAGCTTTTCTTATGCTCAAAGTTTGCTGCATCAAACTTTAGGATGAGATAGAGATCACCACAAAGCCCCAAATGACCAGACAAGCCTACCAAAGTGATCAGCGTGCGAAGGACTCCATGATAGACATACTTGGCCACGAAGAAACTTATCCATATCTTGGTGGCCACGCCATTGGCGTGCTCTGGCCGCGCTCTCCGCGTGCTGGTCATGTCCCCGTCGAGCCATAGTGCGCGCGCATCCTTTTCTCGTTGTCCCACCGCGCCGCACGGCTTTGCCGCACACGCTAGCTCCACGACACCACGTCCCGTCGCCCTCAGCCCCCCTGTTCATCCGCACGCCATGGCCGCCATCCTGTTGTCGTGGCCCGAGCTCGGAATCGGCCTCCCCCCTATTTAAACTGCGCGCCCCCGAGCTCCAGCAGCACCCCAGCGTCTCCCCACTCTCTCCTAGCTCGAAGCCCCCTCCCAATTCCGACGCCGGAGCTCCCCCTCGCCCTTCTATGACCACCACGGCGCCGCCCCCTCCGGCCAAAATTCCCGCAGTCGCCTCTCCCCCTGCTCCCCGCGAGGCCTCGGTCCCCTCCTTGGCGAGCTCCGCCGCCGCCTGGGCCAGGGGCCCCGTCTCCCTCGCCGGTGGCGCGCCACACGGCCATGGCTATAGCCGAGCCGCCGCAGCCGCCGTGCTCTGCCCCGGGTGCCCCGTCGCCACTGGCTACCCGGCGCGGCGCCACGGTCACGAGCGGGCACGGCCCGGCTCGCCGCACCCGAGTCCTCCACGGCGGCCCCGCCCGCGCTGGCCACCGACGGCAGCGGCACGGCCCAGTCCCCTGTTTCTGCGTCCACAGGGAGAAGAGAAGGAGCAGGGGAGGAGAGAGAGAAGGATGACGGGCGGGCCCCGCCTGTAAGTGGCCGCAACCCGTGGCCCGTTTTCTTCACGTAGAGGCGGTTTCCGCTACAATACGTTTTCGCTATTTGAAAGCCTATTCCTGGCCCTTCAGACCAAAATGCGTTTTCTAATATAGAAAGCGTATTTTCCATCTGCTTCATCCGAAAATGCGCTTTCAGCTTCTGGAAAGCGTATTCCACCCAAATCCAGCCCTCCCAACACCGTTCTGCGAATATCTCCGCAACCGTAAGTCCAAATGAGGCGATTCTTTTTCCGTTGTTTTCGCATCGAGCTCCTCTTCAGTTTTGCATAGGTTTCATGCCATGTTTTTCGATGTTATTTTCTGGTCAAAAAAAAGTTGGCGTTTGACATTTTGCCCGTTGCTTTTTATAAAAAGTTTTCCAGGGTTTTGCTTGTGTGGAAGATCCGGGAGTATTTCACACTCCTCTGGTGAAAGGCAAGCCACAATACCCTTTGCACCTTTGCAAAGCTTTGAAGTGCTTCTAAAATTTGTTCTTCGATGATATGCTTATATCGTGGATCATGATCATGTGCCGTTTTATGTTTGATGTAATCATTGCCATGCTATCCTTGAATATGCTATTGTTATGCTATGTTTTGCCATGTTATACGCATGCTATGCCTTGATCATATCGTTTCCATGTTATGTCATGAATCATCGTAACCACAATATACCAATATCATGTTACACCTGCTCATGTAGTGCCTAAGTTATGCTTAACTGCATTCATAATGTTGCCATGTTAATAGCTTAATCTTTGTAACACGGATAAGTTCACGAACTAATAATGTGTTTCGTCATATCTGAAACTTTCATGTTAATATGCTATGCATTTTCATGATCTGATACTCATGTTGCACCTGATGCTTGTGTTCGCTGTTGGAGATAGGCTTCGTGACAAGTTGATCAGGTGCCACCGAACCGGGCTTATCCGTGCAGCCACATTTGCCTGTATGGGCGGGCCTTGATTCGGTCTACCGGTGGGTTCTCTTATTTGTATCACCATATAGGGGAGGTTATGCACACACGCTACCCTGGCCCGGTAGGTGGTGATAAACTTGACAGCCAGTGTTGTTACGAGCTCAGTCCCCGTTAGGAAAGTATTTTCCACAAGGTGGCCGAGTGGTTCTGGTGGTAACGTGGACACCTAACCACAGGGCTACCCGAGACGGAATTTCGGTCATACGGTAAGAGGGACACTCGGTATATCGGTCTCGTTGGAGAAGTCCTATTCCACTCCTATGGTACGAGTTCGAAGGATCACGTGGGACAAGTACCGAGGTGCTGGATGGAGGAAGAACTCCATAGTGTGGGTAAAGTGGACAAACTCTGCAGAGTCAAAATCTATTCGAATAGCCGCGTCCTCGGTCATGGGACACAGTTCGTACTAGGTCACACCTTATGATCAACATGAGTTCGGTGGTAAGTTTGTGGTAAGTGGATGGTCATGCGATGAGTGGATTGGTTGGGTGGTAACGGAGGACACCTAACCCGTTGGATGGTCGTGCAATGACCCGTTTGGTCATTCGACGACCTATGGAAGTGATAGGTCACGAAGTGACCCGGTGCTTGAGTCTGTAAGGGCTCCGAGGTAAGCCACGTGATCGTGTGACGATCACGTGGGATCCATTGTGTGTGCATTAGTCTTAATGTTGTTAATATGCTTGATGATTATCTATTTGCATGATATTGTTGCTCACCTGTTTAATTCACTATTATAATTTAACCTGTTGCCATGTTATTGTTTTTCCTTGTTGCATGGTTGTTGTGAGCTTGCAAGTACATTCAATGTACCGACCTGGCTTGTTATGCCAGATTTGCAGGCCGTGCTTTGGATGCGTAGGGTGACGTTCCCGGTGTTTGCGAGCTAGGAGGTGTCCCAGCCAGTGTCCCTGTGGATTGGAGTTCATCATCGCTGTTGTTGTTCCGCTGCCGTCGATATTCCGCTGCTAGAGAGGTATACTGCTGCTTGGTGTAGAGCTGAGTCTAGCCTGAGGAGCAAGTTGTGTCTCCGCTAGCGTTGTAATAGACCTCGTGTACTCCTATCTTCGGTAATAGAAAGTTGTTCAGTTCTATACCAATGAGTGCGGTGTTCCAAAAGACTTGATCTCTGGGCTGGTGCATGGGGCGTTCCGGTCCTCTGAGCCCGGGTGCCACAACGGTTGGTATCAGAGCCAGGTTTGGCTATAGGTCCCGCTAGCCCGCGCGAACGTTAGAAAGACGTTGGACTGACGTTGGAGCTAGAGTATAGCTTGCTTGTGTGATGCTATTGTCTTCTGCATTTGTTTGCTGCATATAGACGGTATGTTTTCGCTAACGATCTGATCTAACGAGTGTAGATGGTGGAATACCCGGTGGGCTACACAGGATCCTCCCGCGACCCCCGTCAACCCGCCGTCAGATCAGAACGCCTGAGCTTCGCGTAGTTCGTAGTGCATGAGTAGTAGTGTTGCATGTTGCCTGTTGCATGTTGATGTGTGTAGCAATAAGTTGAGATCTTGCATGTGATCTCAGTGCTTGTTCAGTGTTGTTGTTCCCATTTAATTCTCGTTGTTTGTTCATTGTTCCTCGGCAGTTACTAACTCTATTTTGGAAGGTGTTAGATGACTTGGACGGACCCTTGCTTGTTGTTCTGCAGTGGCACCACGTCTGGTTCTGAGCTGATGCATCGTCGGCCGTTCGGAGTGGATGCCTGTTTTACATTTCTCTTTTCAACAACCGACCCGTGTTCTGAGCTGCTTTTTGGCCGTCTCGGGCAGTTTTTGAGTTTCTTTTCACAGTGGAGACCCTATGCTCTGAGCTGTTTTCTCGGCCGTCTTAGGGGACCTCTGCATTCTTTTTTTATCAACATTGCCTCATGCTCTGAGCTGATTTCGGTGGGCCGTCGTGAGCAGTGCTTGAACTATTCTAGTACAAGTCCCAGATCTGAGTTGTAGAGACCGTTCTGGTGGCTACTGGGTTATTCGTTGTTTCTTCGCAAGGAGTCCGGATGGTCATCGACTATCGCTAAAGTTGATGAAGTAGCAAGCCGCTTCTCGTTTGCTTTTTCCCCGTGGTTTTCTTTGTTGGTTTTTCTTTTGGTTCTTTGGTGTCACTTGCTCCACCCCAATGATAAGTTGCTCATAACCCCGCATACCTCGAAGAACCAGTGCAATACCGCAGAGCAGCATGAAGACGCCAAGTCAAGGACACACACCAGCTTGCAGCAGGAGTGTTCAACCCCATATGAGTTCTGCCTGAATGAACCAAGTCAGCATTTTTCGGTGGATGTTACAGTCATGAAGATTCTATCGGTGGAAGACCACAGAGAAGTGAAGAAAATCAACCAGACAATAATGACGCATACCCGGTCGCATCTCACACATTTTGATCAAGTGAGAATCATGCGGCAACCATCATGCCTTCAACCAGAACAGCCTGAAGACTCAGTAAGTTAAAGGCCGCAATGATGCGGGAAATCAGCAAGTCAAACAGGACTTTTACCTAGTTGCGTGGGAAGCTTATGGCTCATGATTGGATGCTACCCAAGCCATCACTGGAATCTAGTTCGCATCAACCATGACAGCCGCAGAGATTCATGCAAAGATAAGCAAAGACTGTGACCCACGAGCATATGCACCCAAGGCAGGACAAACACCAGCTACAGGCCGATGCAATACAAATTGTTTCAGTATATTCCGGAAGGTGGCCAAGACATATCATGAAGCCCAGATGATCGGAAGAATGTTTCCCCCTCACCAGCCAGCGGTCAGAAGCCCATCAGGCACCGTGGTCAGATCTGTCTCCACGTCATTGAGGGAAAGCTTCGGACAGAAGGAACCTCAGCCTTCCGTGACAAGGTACCCGACACAGCCAACTTGTACAGTGTATCAGCCTTCCTCAGTACGCTACCGGGATATCTTCTCAGCCAAGACAGACATACTTCCTCCACAAGCCACCGACAAAAGCTTACAGCGCAAGACACTCGATCGTGCTCGATACGCCACAGGGATGGACTACAGCACAAGCCGCTCGGTCGTCTACAGTGATCTGCAACAGAAACTTACAGCAGAAGGGACTGGTATGTCCACAATGCAAGAGGAAAACTTTCGTGACAAGACAACCCATCTTCGTCCGTAAGTTATTAAGAAAGCTTCCAAGGAAAGGCACCCAGCCTTCTTCAGCAAGCTATTGAGGCAGATTCCCGTGTACGACACCCTGCCTTCCTCGCTACGCCACCGGAGCAAGCTTCCGGGGTACGGTACCCAACCTTCCCCAGCAAGCTACCCCAAGCTTCGCGGACAAGATACCAGTCTTCCTCGACACGTCATCATACCTGAAACAATATTGTCATAAAATCCAGCCATGCAGGACAGTAAAGACTTCAGCATCATCAGGACCCGCATAGGGTTATGGGTATTCTTATCAAGTATGAAAGCTACTCCGGTGCGGACACCACCATGCTCGTAATCAAGGAAGAAGTATGTACATGAACGACGGTGAAGAACCACAGCTCTCGGGAAACAAGACAGCACAAGAGGCGGATACACATCTCAGCCTGGAAGAAAGACTGACAAAGTCGTAAAGAAACACCCTGAAGAAAGGAAGCAAGGAGCATGGAATCCTGCTCCCGTCATGAAGGTCAGATCCTCACGACCGACGAGGCCCCGATGCAGAATAATCTGGGGACCCCGTTCGTTGCAACCAAGGTTAGCAGGATGAAACAAGAGACAAAAGGTGATGGTAACCTATCTATCTCAAAGATTGCGGTAGAACAATAAGTAGTTATGAAACAAGGAAAGAACCCTGACTAAAGAAAAGCCAGTACAAGAAAAGTGATTGCTGCAGAAGCAAGACCTAGGACAAACATACATGGTAGGCGTCAAACCTTACTCCAATCTGAGAAAGCGTGACACCTCGCAAGTTGTCAAAGGTACACAACTCTTGCAAGCCGACGGGTAAGGCAAAAGGATGAATTGTATGGACCTCAAGTCAAATTTGCCGCGATCAGTTGAAGTCATGTGGACCACCGTGGATATCTACCATAAAGAAAGCTCATTCACTATGGGCCAAGGACCGTGTACCGATCCAGTTAGCCTGAGCAGTCACTCAAGTTCAGAATCGTCTGTCTTGCCGAGATACCACAGTCTGCTTCATTAAAGGTCACTCGCTCAGCTCGGCATTTTAAATATAAGGACCAGATTGAATCATATATGTCACCACCCGGAATGAGCAGTCAGTCAGGTAAATCTCAGCATGAGTAAATGTCCAGAATTGTGCTCCGCCCCGAAGCAATGAAACACGGAGGACAAGCCAAAAGAAATGCAGGGCAACCCCATGTGCCGTCAGACAAGGTCATGATAGTAAACATTCTGAGATAACAACTACCGATGGAGGCCAAGCTCTTGTCGAAGAGGCCACTGGAAAAGATTCAATATCGTAACACGAATAACGCCCGAGGTACCACAGACACGGAATGGGTATCGTCAACATTCAGCCTATGACAAGACGTCTTGTTATCATACAAGTCAGAAGGCATGAGGATGGAAATCAGCAGGAAAGGATGTGAGGTGTCAAGGAAGAACATTCTGTCAGAGCTACAGATCGGGTGAAGTAAACCCCCTCAGCTGATATATTGGATGCTACCCTGGGAATAGTATGTGGTAAAAAGGAAATCCGAGAAGCAGCAAGTTTCCGAAGGACGGTAAGTTTGCGATGGTTCCCTGAGAAACCAAATCTCGAGGATGAGATTTTTCTAAGGGGGGTAGGTTTGTGACACCCTGGATTTTGGAACTTTCTTTTTCCGAAAACTTTTCTGATTTATTTCTGGATTTGCTATTGGATTTGATTTTGAGCACCTCGTTGGACTTGAAACTTGAGCATATTTGCTTTCCATGCTCAAGTGACCCTTGAATCCAAGCCTATCCATGTCATTCCATTGATCCACCTCATTCAAGCCACCATTTTATTCAAACCATATATTCCTTTTTCCAATAAAAGGGATATTCCTATTATTTGTGGTTTGTGAAGAAACCCCTATTTATATTGCTCCATAAATCCCCAAATAGTTCCCACATGTCATGCACATCATATCTTGCCAAATTATCCAAAAACATTTCATATCCCAAGTGGATTTTTCCTCTAGAAAATTTCATTTGTCTATGGGGGCAGAATGGAGCTTTGTGAAGGGAGTGCTATTTCTATTGATCCATTGCTGGTGAAACTTTTTGTGCAACCTCATATGATCATATCATTGATCTCCACCAAATTCCACCACGATTTGATTAGCCAAACTCCCACAATAAATTCCCAAAGTTTGGGTGCAGCAAGGGGGCATTGTGAAGCAAGTACATGATAGGGGATCCCATTTTCCTTGAAACTTTTTGAGCATGATCCTACCACCAAATGACTCCACCAAACCAGATTTCAGACAAATCCAATTAACCATGTGTGTGCACCATCATGTTTAAGTTTCTGGTCAGTGCACTACAGGAAACAGGAGTTTTGCCGTCAGCCAAAGCTGACGGCAAAGGCTTTGCCGTCAGCTTCACGACGACAAACCTGTTGTCAGCTCGTCAGTCGGCAGTGAGCTGCTTTGCCGTCAGCTCAAGATCGACCGACGGCAAAGCCTTTGCCGTCAGCCTTTTTGTACTGGCTCACGGCAAAGCCGCTCGTACGGCCAGCTCTGACTTAACCCCCGTGGGCTGAGTTAACGGCGTGCATTGTCGTCAGCTAGCCGTCTGGCTGACAGCAAAGCCCTTGCCTGGGCCCACATGTCAACAGTGTGCCGTCAGCCAACCTACTCTTTGCCGTCAGCCGGTTGAAGGCCGACGGCAAAGCCGTGACCAAATGGTCACTGCCACAGCCCAGATTGCACAGGCTGCCGCCACGTGTCCTCTTTGCCGTCAGCTTGCTGACGGCAACGCCTTTGCCGTCAACAAGCTGACGGAAAAGCTCTATGTATCTATCTTTTTAATTTGTTTTATTTAATTCCCTGCATTTAAACAATAATATATATATATACAGATATATTATAGCCAACATGATATATTATAGTCATCTCCATCCCACAAGTAATACAAAAAGTGCATCAACCATATAATTAACAACCATCACAAGTGCATCAACCATATAATATTTACAAGTGCATCAACAAAATCTACAAAGTTTACAAGTTCAACATCCATCCATATGACAAACACTAAAAGTTCAACATCCTATATCTACAACACACTCCAAAGGTAGCATCCATCAATGCATATAGCCAAAATCTGCAAAATGTGAACATAAAAGTATATGTTAGTTTTGGCCTTTATAAGCTAAATATAAAAAAAAGAACAAGGAGAAGAAGAGTAAGGAGAAGAAGAGGAAGAATAAGAATAAGATGAAAGGAAGAATAGAAGATGGAGAAAAAGAAAGAAGAGAAAAAGTAAAAATAAGAAGAACTTTTCTTCTTTTACTTTCTTTTTCACCTCTTTCTTCTTCACTTCTTTCTTTTCCTCCTATCCTTCTTCTTATTCTACAATACTTGTTCTTCTTAGACCTCAAGAGCTAAATATATATCATTTTAGATCTAACTAAGTCATTAATTCATTTTTGACCTTTATATGCGAAGTATAAGTCATTTTTAGGTTTATAAGCCACTTAAGCTAGTAAATTAATTATTGAGCTTTTATAAGACAAGTATAAGTCATTGTTGAACTTAATAAGCTTATAAAATCAAATTTGAGCTTTAAAAGCTTATAAATCCAAGTTTGAGCTTTATATGCTTATAAAGTCACTATTGAGCTTTTAGAAGCCAAGTATAACTCAATTTTCATCGAACTACGCTATTAACATCATTTTTCAGCTTTATGAGCTTATGAAGTCATTGAGGAGCTATTATAAGCCAAGTATAAGTCATTTTTTAGGTTTACAAGCTTATAAAGCCAAGTATAAGCTTTATAAGCTTATATAGTCATTTTTTAGCTTTTATAAGCCAAGAATAAGTAAATATTTATGTAACTAAGCTATTACTACCATTATTGAGCTTTATGAGCATATAAAGTCATTGATGAGCTTTATGTAACTTACCGGAGGCCACCTCAAGGCCGAGAAGCGTCGCCACGTGGGTTGCTCGGGGATTCACTAGGAGATTCTTGTGGGTTGTGAGATGCAGCTCCGGAATTATGCTGCAACAAAGGATGAGTTGCAATGTGGTAAGCATGATGACACTTGATGGTATAAGACCGGGATATATTGATCATTGAAATAAACTTACCGTTCCTGGAGGAGAAACGATAGGCGTCGGCATCGGTGGAGGGGTAATACCTTGCTTCTCCCACATAATCTGCGAGTTAGTTTTTGAGAACTGGAGCATATTAGCAAGTGAACCAAACATATGCATATGCATTCTTGGCAGATATATGAAAAAGTAGTAACTTACCGAGAAGAGGTCGTAGATGGCCTTCGTCTGGGCATTATTGCGTGCCCTCTCCTCCTCGAGTATCCTCTGGGTCCTCTCCTCCGCCAGCCGGTCCCTCTCCGCAAGCTGCTCCGACAACATCTCTTGTGTCGCTTGTCTCTCCCTCTGAATGGCGTCCTGCGAACACTCAACAATATAGCAATTATTGTCATCATCACTACGTAGTCTAAAGAACGGAAAGAAAAATTGAGACAAAGTTATACCTGGATAGCAATGTCCACTGGCCACGGGCGAGGTCGTACAGCAGGAGCGGAGCTCGTTTGCCTCGCCTTGATCTGAGGTAGAGTCTCCGGGCAATGTACGAAGCCATTGCACATGGAGGTGCTGCCATGATGCTTACCGCCACCAAAAATCATCAAGGCCTCCGGATCCATCTCCTCCTCGCTCGGGTCAAACTGAGGACCGCGTAGCTCTTTCGCCACCTCAGAATAGGCCATCATCTTGTGGTAGGCTGCAGCGCTGCTGTACGCCTCAACACCGTCGCCCTCGGAATATGCCATCACCGTTTTGTACTTTCCATTATGGGCCATGGCAAATGAGCGAAATCCCTTAGGCACAGGCTGATTATGGTTTTCGCCTACAATGAAAAGCAAAGGAAAGGCATGAAACAAATCAATTGATTAATGATGAAAGGAGATGAAACTTAAAACAAAAAGGCACATACCCATTTTTTTGCGTACTCGTTGACGTTGAGATTGCCTTGGTGGTGTGCCACACCTACCATTTGTGCACGCCTAGCCTTGGCGCTTTTGTGGGTGGACAGCCAGGCATCACTGAGCCATTTGTCCACTATCGCCTCAAAGCAATCCATCTTATTTGCACACCATCTCGGGGGCGCCTATGAATTAATAATCTTATAAAGTCATTGAATATCTTTTTTAAGCCAAGTACAAGTCAAGTTTTATGTAACTAAGCTATTATTATCATTTTTCAGTTTTACAAGCTTATAGAGCCAAGTTTGACCTTTATAAACTTATAAAGCCAAGTTTGACACTTATAAGCTTATAAAGCCAAGTTTGAGCTTCATAAGCTTATAAAGAAAAGTTTGACACTTATAAGCTTATAAAGCCAAGTTTGAGCTTCATAAGCTTATAAAGAAAAGTTGGAGCTAACTAGGCCTTACTTATAAGTGTAGGAATTTGAATTAGTTAGTAATTTACCTCCAAGTATTCTTCCTTCTTAAGGAAAACTTTTCTACACTTCTTCTTGGCCTTCTTCACGCCCTTCTTGGCATACCAATCTCGAACACACTGAACACGCATCTCGTGCCTAGTGTTCGTGAGTAGCCTCACTATCTCCTTCTAGAGATTCTTATGGGCCGCCGGCTCCATCCCCTCCTCAACCCTATAGTAGCACTGAAAAATGCATCGAACATATGAAAAGATGAGTGAAATGATTCCAACACAAATAAATGATTGCAATGCTTAGAATACTTACCCAAAAAGTAGCCACCACCATGTCGGCTTTGGTACGACATTCAACGTTGTTGATGCGTTCATCTGGCGGGGCCGGGGCGGCTTTGTAGTGTGGCCAAGTGAGGCCGGGCTCAGGAACCCTACCCTCAACAGGCAACTGGACTAGCCCGGGGAACTTCTCCTTAAGCACGGCACCAAGGAGGCAGTTCGGATTCCGAGCACCTTTCGGGTAACTCCACGCCCTTCAAAATAAGAACACAAAGACATTAGTTCTTGTTGGACCATATGTACATGTATGATATATATATACAAGGAACACAAAAAATTCATCAACTTACTTCTCCCCATCTGGCGCAATCAATGTCCTCTGCGCAGGGTCCGGACGTGGTGGGAGCCGTGTCATACCACACTGGTAGTTTACCATGTGGCGGCACGTCATAGACGACATACCAATCTTCGAGATTCTTTACACTTTGGCAGGCCCATGGAAGATAGAAAACTTGTGTGGCCTATTGAGCCACAATATAAACTTCGGCAACATTTAAACGGTTCTTCTGTTTAATTTCAACTAGGCCAACATGCTCATGAGTTCGTCTAGTGTCCTTCGGATCGAACCAATGACATTTGAAGACAACGGCATTCGGAGGATTTTCACCATAATATAGCAGTTCGTATATTTCTTCAACTATTCCATAATACTCGACTCCTCCATCTATAGAAGACACACCGGAATTCGTTGTTTTCCGATCGGGCATAGTTTGCTCTTTCATACCAGTACGAAAGCGATACCCATTGATGTCGTATTTTTCATATGTATGGACCTTAAAGTCAAAACCATTTGCGATTTGTCTCAATTCAGCGTCCATCGACTCTGAATTAGCCTACAAGTTGAAACGGAAAGGCTTGTTGTATTAGTCGGTACTGAGACGACGAAGAAATAAAAATGGCCTGTATATCATATAAGAAGTACCGTTTGTGTAAACCAAGAGATGAAACCGGTTTGCCGCCTCCCCGCTTCTCAAGAAGATTAATCTCTTCGATGGATTCTTTTTCGATCGCCACTCCATTCGAGAATTGCGCGACGAATCGACTGTATCAAATAATTAAGAGAAGTTAGACACACAACTCGTCAAGAAGTTGCAGAACAATTAATATGTACCGCGCACTTACTCGATGTATGGCCGCACTTCTGTCATGTTGGTCAAGATATACAATGTAATGATGCTCCATTCCTCGAGGGTCAACGTCTTTGTCTTCATAACCCCACAAGGTGCGAGGCTCCCTTTAAAGAGTTTGAACTTGGATTCATGTCGCTCGGGGTCGCCAGTATTGTACCGAGGCTTTGGATTATGCAAACTGTAAATAGTGGCAGCATAGTGTGCTGTCACGAAGTTTGCCGCTTCCTCGACAACGAATGCCTCAGCCATTGATGCTTCAATTCTCCGTTTATTTTTACATTTTGCTCGAAGCGTCTTCTGCATTCTCTCAGTTGCATAGCACCAACGGTTTTGCACAGGGCCACCCAATCTTGCCTTCATCGGTAGATGCAAAATCATATGCTGCATCGGATTAAAGAAACCCGGTGGAAAGATCTTCTCTAACTTGCATATCAACTCCGGCGCCAGTTTTTCCATCTCTTCTATCACAATAGGCGATAATTCTTTAGCACAAAGAACACGGAAGAAATAGCTTAGCTCTGCCATTACTAGCCATTCATCCTCGGGCATGTAGCCGCGCAACATCACCGGCATTATCCGCTCAAGCCATATGTGCCAATCGTGACTCTTCAGCCCAAAGATTTTCAACTTTTCAAGACTTGCTCCCCTTGCTAGATTCGCTGCATACCCATCGGGGAACATCAACTTTTTTTTCACCCAGATGAGGATTTCCCTCATGTGTTCCCTTTTAAGATTGAACCATGCCTTTGGCTTCTCCCAATTCTTCTTCCCTTTCGGTTGTCGCATGTTCAGTGACTTCCTATTACACAGACTCTCCTGATCGACTCTAGCCTTAACATTATCTTTCCCCTTATCAGTGCCGAACAATGTACCAAAAAGGGCCTCACCAATATTTTTTTCAGTGTGCATCATGTCAATGTTGTGTGGAAGAGCAAGGTCTTTGAAATACGGGAGATCCCAAAAGCATGGCTTGTGGGTCCAGGCGTGTTCCGTATTATATCCCAAGAAATACCCTGGCCGGTTCGGATCAGGCTCTAGTGAGTTCAACTGATCAAGAATTTGTGCGCCCGTCATCATAGGTGGTGCCTCGTGCTCGACAACTTTACCTTTGGTGAAATTCTTCTTGTCTTTTCTGAATCCATGGTCCAGAGGCAGGAATTGTCTATGCAAGTCGAAGCAAGAATACTTGCGACCCTCCGGCAGCCAATGAAACTTAAGAGAAGACTTGCATTGCGGGCATGGGAACCTTCCGTGCACGCACCATGCAACAAAAAGTGCAAACGCCGGCAGGTCATGCATGGAGTACATCAACCAAGCATGCATTTGGAAGTTTGTTTTGCTAGCTGCGTCATATGTCCGGATCCCATTATCCCAAGCTTCTTTCAACTCATCCATCAGTGGTTGCAAGTACACATTCATATTTTTTCCGGGATAGTTGGGCCCCGGAACTATCAACGTCAAGAAGATGTGCTTTCTTTGCATAAGTACTCCAGGGGACAGATTGAGGGGCATGATGAATATGGGCCAACAACTATACTGGGTTGCCGTCATACCGAAAGGATTGAACCCATCGAGGCTAATGGCGAGTGCCACGTTTCTTGGTTCTTTGGCTTTACCTTCTTTATGTATTTCATTGAACATCTTCCACGCTTCACCATCAGAGGGGTGGGTCAACATCAAATTCCCGTATTCATCTGTAGCACGTCTAATTCCATCTCTGTGCCATGTCATTTGTTTTGTTGTTTCTTCAAGCATGTAAAGCCGTTGAAGTCTTGGTAAGATCGGTAGGTACCGAAGAATGTTTACGGGTATTTTTCTCTGCGTCTTCTCACCAAGACCGTTGTCTACGATAATATACCTGGAGGACTTGCAGCGTGGACAATAATTATCATCCGCATACTCATGCCTAAATAAGACGCATCCTTTCTCACAAGCATGTATCTGCTCGATGGGCATCTTCAGTGCACCGAGTATTTTGTCTGAGTGGTATAGGTTTGCAGGCATAATATGACCGTCCGGTAGAAAGCGCCCGAATAAGGTCATCACCGCATCATAGCACTCTCTGGACAAGTTGAATTGTGCCTTAAGAGCCATTGTTTGTGCGATGGCATCTATTTGACAAAGCTTGGTGTGCGCATGCAGTGGGAGTTTTGAAGACTCTAGCATGGCATAAAAGGCCTTAGCAGTTTCCTCCGGTTCTTCGTCCTCAAGACGAGCATCGTTGTAGTCATTGACCATGTCCTCGATCCCTGTACCACAATCCTCAATGCGCTGACGCACTACCTCATGTCTGTCACGTTGGGCCGACTCGCCATGAAATGACCACAACGTATAATCAGGCATGAAACCACGTATTTGCAGGTGTTTACCCATTACATCCTTTGTCTGTTGTGAATAGTTCTTACATCTAGTGCAGGGGCACCATGTTCTTGGTTGGCCAGCACTAAATGAAACCTCTAGGAACTCCTCGGTCTTGGTCAACCACTCCTTAGTCATATTTTTTTGACTAGGGTGACCGGTGTACATCCACGCACGATCATTCATTCTGGCTAGCTAGCTAGTACAAATTAACACCAGAAGGCATATAATTAATTACGGTGATACGGCATATGCACCTACTAGCTAATAGGTAAAGATAGGTCCTAATCCCATCCGAGTATGTGCAGATTGGATTCATTTCCCCATGCTCTCCTCCCGATCCGACGCAAAATTTCGACAGCACCTCCCCGCTGTTCTCCTGATACACGTCTCAACATAAACCGAGAGGATGTGTACCCGGAGAACAACAAGGTGGCGCTGACGAAATCCTGCTTCAGATCCAGAGGAGAGCATATTTGGGGAAATGAATCCA
The DNA here is from genome assembly GCA_950022295.1 of Bromus sterilis. Taxonomy (NCBI): domain Eukaryota; kingdom Viridiplantae; phylum Streptophyta; class Magnoliopsida; order Poales; family Poaceae; genus Bromus; species Bromus sterilis. Next base: position 252,825,794 of record OX465595.1, on the reverse strand, counting down.
ATCTACACATATTCGGGCTGTCCATGGATAACGTTGGACAATTCGAAAGAATCCAATTATAAATATGCAAATGAATGCATATTTATAAATGGAATCTTTCGAACGGGAGACGCATATGGGTTGCGTGACTTGCATGAGTTGAGAAGGAATAAACTAGCTACACCTATATTTTGGGTAGGGTGAAACTAGGGTAGGGTGAAACTAAGAGGAGAGAGACGTTTGGTGTCCCAGTAGGAAAAACTGCTAGTCACGGGAACCTATGCAATTAAATAAGGCAACCTTAGCAACACCAAGCTAAGCACCAATACATTGGAGACTATAGTTACTTAACACATTTAATACTCTTAGCACCTCACTTAGCACCTTTGTTTTTTAGATAAATAAGAGCTCTTGCCCCCAGTTTCATATCACCGAAATCAAATAGTACTAACTATATATCCTAATTAGTAGTAACTAATTCCTAAATCTAGCAAGCCCTAGCCCTAATCTACTAACAAATCTAGCTAGCTAATTTATTTAACTAAATACTTATAAGCTAACTAAAATTTATCATAAATAAAAACAAAATTGAATCCTAATTAGTATACTAATTAATTTCTAAACCTAACAAACCCTAGCCCTAATCTACTAACTGATCTAGCTAGCTAAATTTTTAACTAACTAATGATAAGCTAACTAAAATTTAACATAAATATCTACTTACATTAAATAGAAACAAAAATGAATACAAAATAGAAAAAATGCAAAAAATGGGAGTGCCGGTGCTCACCTGCAGGGGGGTCGACGGTTGGGGGAGAGGAGACCGACGGCGCCGCCGAGACCTAGAGGGGGAGGGCGAGCAGGGGAGGTGACGGTGGCGGCGACCTGGGGAGGTGACGGCGGCCCAGCGGCGGTGGCGTTGACCTACAGGGGATAGAATGGAGGGGCCGGTGAGAGGTGGCGGTTGCGCGGCTAAGGAGGGAATGCCGTGGAGGTGGCGGCGGGTCACCGGCGCGTGCAGGGGTGGCGGCGAGGCGCAGCAAAGGAGATGCGGCGGCGAGATGTGGAAGGAGTGGGGGTTGTGGAGGCGTGGAGGAGGCGGCGGGTCACCGGCGTGGGGAGGTGGCGGCGGGGCGCAGCAAGGGAGACGCGCCGGCGAGATGTGGAAGGAGTGGGGGGTTGTGGGGGTTAGGGCTGGCCCGACGTGGGTTAACGGCGCTAGCTTCTTTGCCGTCAGCTTGCTCACGGCGGAGGCTTGGCCGTCTGCTGGCTGACGACCAAGCAGCGGGCAGTTAAGCCAGCTCCTCCTGGTGGGGCTAGGTTGGTTGTTCGCCGTCAACTAGCCTGTTGCCGTCAGCTTGAATGGCATCTGCCGTCAGCCAGCCGACGGCGTTGAACTGGCTGACGACATAGCTCCGTTTTTCCCACAGCCAGGTCTTTGTCGTCAGCTTACCGTCTGGCTGATGACATAGTTTGCTTTGCCGTCAGCCCCGACAGAAAGCTGACGGCAAAGCACAAAGCTGACGGCAAAACTCCTGTTTCCTGTAGTGGTGGGCCACATTGTGAAGCAAGTGCTATCTATGTGTGTCCAATGACTATGAAATTTTATACACATGTGCACCATGCCAAATAACCAAGCTACACCAATTTTCTGCAAATTCCAATAATCCTATGTGATGCTAGCCTCACCAACACCATTCTGACCCATTTGGTGCTTTACAAAGGAAGTACCAAAGATATTGCTCCAAATGATGTGAAACTTGGCATACATACTCATCCTAATGTATGATTGAGTTCTGCAAAATATCATGCTTAGGCGATCTATGTACAAGCCATGCCACATTACAAACACATTCTACCTCATGATGCCATTTACAAAGCAAGTACCATTTACATTGCTTTGTTTCAGGACAAACTCCACAGAAGCCTAGTCCCTTGTACCCTAAACCCTGGAGACATCTTGGTCCTATCCAAATCAACCCCATGTGAGCTTTGCTTCTGCTCAAAGTTTGCTGCATCAAACTTGAGGATGAGATAGAGATCACCACAGTGCCCCAAATTACCAGTCAAGCCTACCACAGTGATCAGCGTGCGAAGGACTCCATGATAGACATACTTGGCCACGAAGAAACTTATCCATATCTTGGTGGCCACGCCATTGGCGTGCTCTGGCCGCGCTCTCCGCGTGCTGGTCATGTCCCCGTCGAGCCATAGTGCGCGCGCATCCTTTTCTCGTTGTCCCACCGCGCCGCACGGCTTTGCCGCGCACGCTAGCTCCACGACACCACGTCCCGTCGCCCTCAGCCCCCCTGTTCATCCGCACGCCATGGCCGCCATCCTGTTGTCGTGGCCCGAGCTCGGAATCGGCCTCCCCCCTATTTAAACTGTGCGCCCCCGAGCTCCAGCAGCACCCCAGCGTCTCCCCACTCTCTCCTAGCTCGAAGCCCTGTCCCAATTCCGACGCCGGAGCTCCCCCTCGCCCTCCTCTGACCACCACGGCCGCCGCCCCCTCCGGCCAAAATTCCCGCAGTCTCCTCTCCCCCTGATCCCCGCGAGGCCTCGGTCCCCTCCTTGGCGAGCTCCGCCGTCGCCTGGGCCAGGGACCCCGTCTCCCTCGCCGGTGGCGCGCCGCACGGCCACGACTACAGCCGAGCCGCCGCAGCCGCCGTGCTCTGCCCCGGGTGCCCCGTCGCTACTGGCTACCCGGCGCGGCGCCACGGCCACCAGTGGGCACGACACGGCTCGCCATACCCGAGTCCTCCACGGCGGCCCCGCCCGCGCTGGCCACCGACGGCAGCGGCACGGCCCAGTCCCCTGTTTTTGCGTCCACAGGGAGAAGAGAAGGAGCAGGGGAGGAGAGAGAGAAGGCTGACGGGCGGGCCCCGCCTGTAAGTGGCCGCAACCCGTGGCCCGTTTTCTTCACGTGGAGGCGGTTTCCGCTACAATACGTTTTCGCTATTCGAAAGCGTATTCCTGGCCCTTCAGATCAAAATGCGTTTTCTAACATAGAAAGCGTATTTTGCATCTGCTTTAGCCGAAAATGCGCTTTCAGCTTCTCGAAAGCGTAGTCCACCCAAATCCAGCCCTCCCGACACCGTTTTGCGAATATCTCCGCAACCGTAAGTCCAAATGATGCGATTCTTTTTGCGTTGTCTTCGCATCGAGCTCCTCTTCATTTTGGCATAGATTTCATGCCATGTTTTATGATGTTATTTTCTGGTCAAACAAAAGATGGCATTTGACCTTTTGCGTGTTGCTTTTTATAAAATGTTTTGCGGGGTTTTGCTTGTGTTGAAGATCCGGGAGTATTTCACACTCCTCTGGTGAAAGGCAAGCCACAATACCCTTTGCACCTTTGCAAAGCTTTGACGTGCTTCTAAAATTTGTTGTTCGATGATATGCTTATATCGTGGATCATGATCATGTGCCGTTTTATGTTTGATGTTATCATTGCGATGATATCCTTGAATATGCTATTGCTATGCTATGTGTTTGCCATGTTATACGCATGCTATGCCTTGATCATATCGTTGCCATGTTATGTCATCAATCATCGTAACCACAACATACCAATATCATGTTAAGCTGCTCATGTTACACCTGCTCATGTTGTGCCTAAGTTATGCTTAACTGCATTCAAAATGTTGCCATGTTAATAGCTTAATCTTTGTAACACGGATAAGTTCACCAACTAAAAATGTGTTTGATCATATCTGAAACTGTCATGTTAATATGCTATGCATTTTCATGATCTGATACTCATGTTGCACCTGATTCTTGTGTTCGTTGTTGGAGATAGGCTTCGTGACAAGTTGATCAGGTGCACACACGCTAACCTGGCCCGGTAGGTGGTGATAACCTTGACAGCCAGTGTTGTTATGAGCTCAGTCCCCGTTGGGACAGTATTTGCCACAAGGTGGCCGAGTGGTTCTGGTGGTAATGTACACTACTAGGGAAATAGCTATACATGGAAAGCTTATTAGTGGCGCATGTAGAAAGCGATGCGCCACCATCTGTTATGGGTGGCGCACTGGAAAATAATGCGCGACCCATAAGGTCTTATGGGTGGCGCATTATTTTCCAGTGCGCCACCCCTAAGAGTGGGCCAGCCTGGATGACCTTATACGTGGCGCATCTACCAATATGCGCCACCCCTAAGGACCTTATGGGTGGCGCATTTACAGAATGCGCCACCCCTAAGAGCTTAGGGGTGGCGCATTCTGTAAATGCGCCACCCATAAGGTCCTTAGGGGTGGCGCATCCGTGAAATGCGCCACCCATAAGAGCTTAGGGGTGGCGCATTTCACAGATGCGCCACCACTGACTTCCTATATGCGCCACTAAAGGCCTAGAGCTGCCCTTATCTACTCCACCCCACCTACCACCTCTCATTCACTCCACACAATTCTCAAACTAGATCCACTCTTCTCACCCTAGAGCTATTCGGTTTTCTCCTCCTCCCCACCTCATTTCTTCCATTTATCCATCGATACTTGGCATTACATCTATTTTGTTTCATATTGAAGTAAGTGGACCTCCTCCCAAACTCTTTTGTTCCATTTATGACCCATATACTTGCCTTTATTAGCTTGGGGTTTGTTGTATATGTGAAGCTTGGGTTTGATGTACGTGTGAAGCTTATGGTGGTTTGATGTATATGTGTATCTTGGGTGGCAAATGTTTTGCCGAAATGTCGATTCATTTCCGTTTCGGCAAATTTCTAGCGCACTCTCCGCATGCTCCCATGCATTATTAGGGAAGGTCATGCCGAATTTTTCCGGCGACGACTGTGATATATAATTGTGTTGCTCTCTTCGTGCACGCAGGTGATCGACCATGGTCCGCGAGATGCTGAGCGATATCACCGTGGCTAGGTGGATGCAATGTGCGACAAACGACATGCTAAGGAATAATAGGTCGGATATAAGATGTCCGTGTCGGAGATGCAAACTGCAGTGCGTGACCGAGCCTGATTCCGGAATATGGCAAAGACACCTGAAGCGTAATGGTTTGATGGATGGCTACACACGATGGATAAGTGATGAAGCTGGTGAGGAGGAGGACGTCAATGGTGGGGCGCCAGTAAATGAGGAAGGGCAACCAGAAAACAGCGGCGGGCGAGATGACGAAGAGCATCCCGTACATGATCATGAAGAAGATGCCGAAGCGGATCATGTAGATCAAGATGCCGGACATGAAGATCAAGATGTCGGACATGATGATTCAAGCTGGGTGCGGGACCCTCATGTTCAAGAGCTGCTTGTCAAAGAGGCGTTGAACGCAAGAGGTGCAGCTAGAGAGAAAGCCAAGATGGCGCAACTCGAGAAAGACGCGATTACGAAGTTGTACGAAGGATGCAACGACGAGGATACCCGCTTGAATGTAACACTTGGGGCTATGGAGATGAAGGCAAAACACAAATGGACCGACGAAAGCTTCGATGATAACATGGCATTCTGGCACGGTCGTCTTCAGAAGGGCAACACGTGCCCAACTAGTATCGCTGAGGCCAAGAAAGTCCTTTGCCCTCTCGATCTTCCGCACGTTAAATACCACGTCTGCATAAATGATTGCATGATCTATCGGGGTGAGGACGAAGATAAAACCACATGTTCGGTGTGCGGTGTTAGTCGATACAAGAGAGGGAAGAAAGTTCCTAGAAAAGTGGTATGGTACTTTCCGATCACTCCTCGTCTGCAGAGGTATTTTGTAGATCCCGAGGAAGCAAAGCTCATGACCTGGCACGCGGATAGAAAGAAGCTAAAAGAGGATGACCCGAACCCGGATCCGGAAAAGGAGGACATGCTGAGGCACCCTTCAGATGGTAGCCAATGGACTGCGTTGGACCTCGAATACCCAGATTTTGGGAAAGAACCAAGGAACCTCAGGATTGGTGTGAGCGCCGATGGAGTCAATCCGTTTGGCGGCCAGAGCAGCACACACAGTACCTAGCCCGTGTTTGTATGCATATACAACCTTCCCCCCTGGAAGTGCATGAAGAAAAAGTACATAACAATGTGTATGCTAGTTCAAGGGCCGAAACAACCAAGTACGGACCTCAATCTATATCTGCAGCTGTTGAAAGAGGAGCTAGAAACGTTATGGAAAGACGGAGTCAATACGTGGGACGCCGCGGCAAAAGAATATTTCCCAATGAAAGCCGCGGTGATCACGACGGTGCACGACTATCTCGGATACGGATATTTCTCAGGGCAGGTGGTCCAAGGATTCTGTGCATGCGTTAGGTGCATGGATAATACAACGTACCGCCAGCTACCAAAAGATCCCGGATCTTCAAAAACCGTGTTCCAGGGGTCTCGGAGGTGGCTTCCCAAGAAACACGCGTGGAGAAAACAGGGACATCTGTTTGATGGAAGCGAGGAGCTCCGAGCACCCCCAGCTCGAAGGAGCGGCAAAGAAATCGACAACTTGCTGAAAACTTGGAAAGAGTGCCCCGCGCCGGGAAAGAAAAAAAAGAAGACTCAGCCGTTGATGAGGGTATGGAAAGCGAGGTCTGTTTTCTGGGATTTGCAATACTGGAGTCTACTCCGCAGTCCTCATAGCCTTGATCTAATGCATATCACAAAGAACGTGTGCGAGAGCTTGTTTGGCACGCTCCTCAACATGCTGGAGAAGACCAAGGATGGGCCAAAAGCAAGGAATGACTTGAAATTTATGGGCATCAGGAGGGAACTTCACCCCCCTAGTGACGACGATGATGAGCCGGAGGAGGAAGAGGATACGGAAATGCAAAACTCTCGCAAACGAAAAAGGACGACCAAGAAGAAGACCGGTATTGATCACTGCCCCCCGGCATGCTTCACTCTGTGCGAGGAGGAGATCAAGCGGTTTATCCACTACCTCATAGGAGTAAAATTTCCGAACGGCTACGCGGGGAAGATAAGCAGATACCTAGACGAGGCGAAACAGCGTTTCAGCGGGATGAAATCTCACGACTGTTTTGTGCTGATGACGCAGATTCTCCCGGTTGTGATGCGAGGGATAATGGACGAGCACGTCCGTAAAACGTTGTTTGGCCTTTGCAACTTTTTTGACGTCATCTCCCGGAAGTCGATTTGCGCTACGCAACTCAAAAGGCTACAGGAGGAGATCGTGCTCATACTATGCGAGCTTGAGATCTATTTCCCGCCCGCGTTCTTCGACATTATGGTGCATCTGCTGATCCACGTCGTGGAGGATATCGTCCAACTCGGGCCTGCGTTTCTGCGCAGCTTGATGCCGTTCAAAAGGATGAATGGGCACATCAAAAAATACGTTCATAACAGGTCCCGTCCAGATGCAAGCATAGCAAAGGGCTTTCTAACCGAAGAGTGCATCTCTTTTTGCACGAATTATCTCAACACCGAGAACCCTGTTGGTCTGGCCGTCAACAAGCACTTTGGCAGGACCGATGGGTGTGGTCACCACGAGGGAAGCCGCGCAATGCATGTCAACTTTGACGGTCGAGACATCGACTTTGAAAGAGCAAGCCTAGTCGCGCTACAACACATCCAGCTGGTCGATCCTTGGATAGTAAAGCACAAGGATTTAATCAGGAAGAAGTACAGTGACCAGGGCCTGCAGATAACGGACCGAGATCCACGGCTAATCAAAGAGCACAACTCCGGTTTCATGACTTCGTTCAGGGACGAGCTTCGTGCTAATCCCCCGCGAAGGAACGTTTCCGAGGACGAAAAGATGATATTCACCTTGTCACAGGGTGCCGCACACAACCTGATGACCTATCAAGCGTATGATATCAACGGCTACACATTTTACACGGAGGAAAAGGACAATAACTGCGATTACCAGAACTCAGGGGTAACGGGGATATTCTACACCGATGACGTCAAGGAAAGATTCTATGGAAGGATCGAGGACATATGGGAGCTCCACTACTGTGGAGAGAAGGTGCCGATGTTCCGTGTGAGATGGGCCAAGAGCGTCGTAAAAGAAGACCGGTACTTCACCACCATGGTTATACCCGAAGCCAAATCCAAGTCTGCGGGCGCAAACGTCACCGCGAAAAATGAGCCATGGGTACTGGCTAGCCAAGTGGACCAATGCTTCTTCATTACCGACCCATCAAAGCCGAGCCGCGTTGTAGTGAGGAGAGGCAAAAGAAACATCATCGGAATGGATGGAGTTGCCAACGAGCAAGACTTTGACAAGTACGGCAACCCGAAGATGGAGGATGACTACGCCGCTCAGGATACATACACCACAACCCTACCGAAGAAAGGTCACCTCCCGTTCAAGAGGAAAAGTGAAGGCGTCCCGGGCCTAAATTATTCAACCACCACAAAGAAGGGCAAGAAGAAGATCATGAGGAAACAATAGCTAGATAGCTAGCTCCAAATTTAAGAAAATCTTTTGTAATTCATGATCACTTTGTGTATGCATGGATTTAATATGACTTTGTAATTGATGATCACAATCTTATGTTTCCAAATGCCACCACACCATGTGTTTGTGGATCTTGGTTCGGCGACAACACGGTTAAGGCATGGTACGTGGATCGATATGATCACATTAATATGTTTGAAGTGTATGAACATCGACGATACACAATCGAAGCACCATTCTCAAAAGGTCGGTTAGAGCAAGTACTCCCTCCGTTTCTTTTTACTCCGCATATAAGATTTGGTCAAAGTCAATCTTAATAAAGTTTGACCACTTTTATAGAAAAATGTACTCCATAATTATTATTTTTAAATGGTTTCACTTTAATTAAAAAATAAATAATTGTTTAAACTTTAATTAAAAAATAAATAATTGTTTAAACTTTAATTAAAAAATAAAAAAAGCTTAGGGGTGGCGCATATTGTTGAAATGCGCCACTAAGTGCTCTTAGGGGTGGCGCATTTTGCCAGAATGCGCCACCAACAGGTTTCTTATGCGTGGCGCATTCTGGCAAAATGCGCCACGCATAAGAAACCTGTTGGTGGCGCATTCTGGCAAAATGCGCCACCCGTATGCCTTAACCTCCAACTAACCCGCGCGCACAGTAACCACCATTCGCCACCCACCTCTCACTCTCCTCTAGCCACCGCCGCCGGAGCCCTAGCCCGCCGCCAGAGCCCTAGCCCGCCGCCGGAGCCCTAGCCCGCCACCGGAGCCCCTCCTCTCCGGCCGTCGCCCTCGACGACGGAGCCGCCTGCAGCCTCGACGACGGAGCCCTAGCCGCCGCCCTGACGCAGCCGCCTGCCGGAGCCGCCCCAACCCCTCCACGGCGACGCCCCTCCACCGCCAGGTACCCTTTCCTCCCCTTGCTGGATTCCGACGACGGCCGTGGTGGCCATGGCGCCGCCCCCAACCCCCACTCCGCCTGTGTATGCCCTTGTTCAAATTTTAGATGCCTAGGTCTACCTCAACTCCCCCTGTGTATGTTAATTATTGGTTGAAGAAGAGAATTGCATAGTAGTTCTAGCAGCTAGTGGTTGTCCTTTGCTTCTTGGTGTGCATGATCAAATTAGACAGGGGTAGCTGTCAAATGGATCCCAGTTTGGGTATATACTACTGGTACTCCAAACTCCAAAGTGTAAAATGGATCCCAGTTTTGGCACATACTACTACTCCAAAATGCAATAGAGGAAGTAGTAGGAAGACAAAAAAATCTCCTGTGTTTCCTATAATGCAACTATAAGCAAACCAAAAATCATCTTGCGGAGGGATCCAGTGAGCTAAAACTTGTCGGTTTTCTGGACAAAATGAAGCGCTGAAAGCGAAATGGGTATCCTTTTTCACAAGTATATTTCCACACTGTTATAGTATGTGCGTGTCTTGCTGCAAAGTGTCATGGAGGTTGGAGGAAGTAAGCAGCAAGCTAAAATGCCGGAGGAAAGCATGGGAATGATCCTTAGAAACGTATCCTTAGAAATGCCGGAGGAAAGCATGCCGGAGGAAAGAACATTTGTGTCTAGGTCTACCTCAACTTTTCCATGGACATTTGAAGATAATGTGTGATTCATGTATACCCATCATCCATTTGTACATTTTCCTAGATGAGCAACCTTGTTACCATATGCCATGGTTCTCAATTGTGCTTCTTCTATCTAACTCTATTTGAATTTCATTAACCAATGAAAAAGGTTGCGTTGTTGTTATAAAATGCACATACAAGATTTTTAGAAGAGAGAAAAGGAAGACCGGCAAGCATAGCATATGTTCTTATTAATGGAACACAAGTTTTTTGTTTTGTGTGGTAGCAATGGAATAGAATTTTAGGATTCTAGCATAGCATATTATGTAAATGATCAAGCAAAGTGACAAGTATATATATGTTGCTTGTTTAGTGCACTGTTTTTTTTGTGTGGTAGCAATGCTTTTCTTATCAATATTTTTATGCACTGTTTAGTGCATTGCTAGAATATGTACTGTTCTACAATATATATATGTTGCTTGTGCCTATATGTAGGCATTTTTTTTCTGCAGGTACAAATCATTATCCCCTTTCTCCCGAAATGTTGATTAACTTTCGCTTCGGTTGAGAATGGGGCACTCTCATGTTAAGAAAAAGAGCAAAGGTCATGCCGAATTTTTCCATGAATTCGTGCATGACCTTTGCTATTTTTCTTAACATGAGAGTATTTGCATTTATTTATTGTGCTAATTAATTAAGTAGTTGCATTTTTTAATGTTGTACTAGTGCAAACATGTCGACCGGAGCCGACGCCGGTCCTTCTTCTCAGCCGGGTACAAAAAGGAAGCAATTTTGGGAATACTCCCAGGAGGAGGTCGAGGAGCAGAGAGAAGAGGAAGTACCTCCGGGCGAGGAGGAGTATGAGGAGGAGATAGAATCGGAGTCCGACTCATCGGATGATGACTTGGAGGAGGCTGGTACGACAGACGGCGAGAGGAACATCGGCGAGGATGATGGGACCGGTGGCTCCAACACAGATGGTACCCAGTCGAAGAAGAGGAATCGGAAACCGACCAAGGTCGGCGTCATCAGGCAAGAGTTTACTGTTGTGACCGCCGTCGGGATTCCTAAAGAGCCCGAACGTTTTTCGGAAGGGTACGGCCGTCAAGTCGCGGCGATCCTCCGCAACACCGTGCCGATCACCACGATTAACCTCAGGAGTCGTGAGAATATTCATTATTGTCAGCTTCTTATCAACAAGCTGCACGGACGATACAAGTTTCCGGAGCCGTACGATAACACCAAACTCAGAGGGAACAAAGTAAACACATGGGCCCTTAGGAAGATGAGCAAGGCCTTGTCCAGTTGGAAAACCCGGGTGAAGAGGGAAATTTTTGAAAAGAACAAAACCTGGGAGGAGCTCAAGGAGAAAGAGCCGTTGATCGACGAAGCTACCTACAACCTTTTCAAGGCTAGGTGTGAGTCCGAGCAAGCCAAGGCCGCGAGTGCAAAGGGCAAGGCCATGCGGTCGCAGGTCATAGGTAACCATCGTCTCGGAGCCGGTGGTTACAAAAGTTCCAAGCCTAAATGGGACAAGGAGGATGCCGAGTACGCCGCTGCGGGCATACCTAACCCCTTCCAGCAATACAAAGATGATCCGCAGTCCGAATTCTTTGTGAGGGCCCGGAGCTATAAGGACAAAGCAACCTCGAAAATAATTATCGATCCTAAGATTCAGGAGTTTACCACTGCCGTGGTAAGTAGTTTACCACGCGACCTTGTCGATTGAATTCTCGAGTGAAGTTCACAATTTCTTAACGTTTCACATTCTTTTTGCAGCAAGCGGAAATGAAAATCGCCTCATCGCAGGAGTCGTCGGTTAGGGCGGCCGACCCGTGGGACAACGCCATCAACAGGGCGTTGAACAAGGTCAAGAAGGTTGACGACGTGACGGCGAACCCATCGTCAGCCGGCCGTGTGGTCGGCTTTGGTGCGGACCTAAATTGGTCCGAATATTATGGAAAATCGGCGGAGCAGTCCGGTTCGAGGGGGCGCAAGGGGAGAAGGACCGAAGAAGATGCCGCTTATGTTCGTGGACTGGAGGAGAAGGTGAACATGCTTCCGCAGCTTGTCCAGGACGAAGTGGCGAAGACGATGAACGCTCTCCTTCCAGATATGATGCAGTCGATCGCGAATTGGCAAGCGCGTGGTGGACAAGGGCCCATACCAGTCCCCAGCATGGTCGGCAGCAACTCGGGCCCCACGGCGCCTGCAGTCCCGACTCCGGCCATAGTGGTGGCTCCCGCACCGACTCCCGGCATATTGGTGACTCCGGCCGCCAACACCGCGGCGGCGACGCCGGACGTGATGGTAACTCCTCCGGCCACGATCGAGCAACCGGGGCATAACAATAATGCACCCGGCGGCAGCACAAATAGGGCGACCGACGCCACGGGAGGCAGCGCGCCCTCCGTCTCTTGCATGCCCGCCGTCATCGGCGGGGTCTCTTCACTAGCCGACCTCGACGCCCTCAAGGTAACTATAAGCGTCTGCAACTCAAACGAGGACTTCATCTCCTTGCAACTCAAACGAGGACTTCACCTCGACGCCCTTTTTTAGTGGAATCTCTCTGATGCATATATATATATATATATCTTTCGCAGGAGGACACTCCATGCATTCTATTACAAGTCGTGGACGGCGAGTTGAAGGATGTTGCCTAAGGTAAAATCATTCAACCACAAAATCGAATCATGCACAATATGCCGATGGCACCGGAGATGCATAGGGTTCAAATCTCTCTCGTGATTTCGGGCTACGAGAGAGTTGAACCTCCCATTCAACCCCCCGGATACGATGAGGATGAGCCGGCAGTCCTCAGTGACTGTTTCAACCAAATGTGCCTATGGCCGAAGAGCCAAATGCGTTTAATGACGGGGGAAAGGGGCACCACACCTAGGACAACACCGCAAGTCATCGTGTCGGCGCCACATGATCCCATCGGAGCACAACAAGAAGACAATGATCTTGATGATGATATCAGCGCCGACCAGTTCATCAATACTTTGTATGATGCTGATGACTTATTCATGCCTCCTGCTGAAGGAGCCTGTCAGCATGACGAGGAAGCTCGCGGTCCAGCTGATCCTGCCGCGAAGCCTGCTTGCTCCACGCGTCTCTTCGCTGCTTCTCAGGACATGTCTCCAGCAGCTTGCGCCTTCACCGAGCCTCAAGCAGATGCCACAAGATCTATTCTCAGCCCGTCCACACTCCATAAGGCGGCCACTGAGCAGATAAAGGCCGGTGACTGCTCAAAATCAGAAAAGAAGAAGGGACGGAAAAGAAAGAAGAGCATCACTTCTAGTAGCCAACCTTCGATGCCGATCCGGGCTCAGGACGGGCCACCAAGACCCAAGGATCTCTCGTTTGAAATCCATGGGGTTGGTAGGGCGATGCTACCTAAGGACATGCTGGACCTTGCAACTTCGGATATGCAGAGTGTGCATCATAGTATTATGGCATTAGAGAAGATTCTTCTTCGAGAAGAGAATCCCTCGTACCCGGTTTTCATGGCCAAGGTGCCACTCAACATGGGCTTCATCAACACTATCCCCGCGGATATGATAATCCTACGGTTTTCGGAGATCTTCAATTTGTACCATCTCAAGTGGCTGGACCATAGCCTTATCCGTCTGTTCTCGCTCAGCCTTTCTATGAGTATCAGGAGAGATAAGACCCCGAGCGTCGCGATATTGGACCCCTTCTACATGCGTGAAAGCATCTTGATGGACGACGGGGACGCGGCTCTCGCGGGGGGGTACATCACAGACTTCATGCTACGGAACGCCGACAAAGATTCATTTCTTATGACCTACTCTCCCAAGTAAGTCATTCGCTCGCCTCCGTAGCATATATGCTTTCTTAGCTTTCCATTGTCCTCTTCCAACATTCCTTTTGGATTGTTTTAATTATGCAGTGAGGATCAAGACTGCGTGCTCATCTGCTTTTCACCGCAACACTCGCATGCCGTGTATTTAGACTCGGGGAGTGTGAACAAAAAAGATTACAAGTATATCATGAGAGTTTTGGATGATGCTCTCGTCGGCTATATAAAAGCCGGAGGCAAGATCATGAAGCACAAGTTCAGGAAAAATCAGCCTGGCGTGAACGTGTTCAACCACGTAACGCAGTTCCCGTGCGTCAAGCAGTCGGCTGGCAGTGTGAGGGATGCGTACTACGCCCTTCATCACATGAGGGCGATTGTACAGGAACAACGCAACCTTACGCTGCCAAGTCATCTCAGAGCGTGGGCTGAAAGGAAGGCGGAAATCGCCGATGCAAATCTGAAGGAGGAGTTCTTTCACATCCAAGCGCAGATGGCGACTATCATCCGTCATGAAGTACAAATGAGGGGGTCGATCTTCCACTCCAACATTGCACCATCCAATGGGGAGATAGAAGTCCGCCTAAAGGCCCTGCGTGACACAAGGCCTTTCATGACGAAAGAAGGATGCCGCCCATTCCCCGAGCCGAGTCAAAACAATTAATTGAATGTACTCTTTGTGTAATTTGGATGTACTCTTTGTGTACTAGATGGTATGATGGATGTGACCTCTAAAGCTTTGTTTTGTGCAGGTTGAAGAGCAAACAAGTAGTGATGACAAAAGTAGCTTTCGGTTTTCAATAATTGTTGGACACATTGTAATTTTGTGATGGAATGTAATCTTGTGAATCTTGTTGGCCTCTAAACCTTTGTAATAAAAATTATATTGCAATTCTTTTGTATCAATAATTGTTGGCCTCATTGTTATATTGTATTTTGCATTTCTGTAATATAATAAAAATATCTGTAATGCTTTTATTCTTTTATGTAATTCTTTTTTTTGTTTTCTGTAATTATTTAGTGGCGCATCTTGTTAGGATTTAGTGGCGCACTGTGAATGCGCCACCCCTAAGAGCTTAGAGGTGGCGCATTCTGAGATGCGCCACGCCTAAGGGCCTTAGGGGTGGCGCATCCAGAATGCGCCACCTCTAAGCCCTTATTAGTGGCTTGTAGTTAGTGGCGCACTGTGAATGCGCCACTAAACTCAAAAGCAGTGCGCCACCATAAGGGTATTCCCTAGTAGTGGTAGACACCTAACCACAGGGCTACCCAAGACAGAATGTCGGTGATACGGTAAGAGGGACAGTCGGTATATCGGTCTCGTTGGAGAAGTCCTAGTCCACTCCTGCGGTACGAGTTCCAAGGATCCCGTGGGACAAGTACCGAGGTGCTGGATGGAGGAAGAACTCCATAGTGTGGGTAAAGTGCACAAACTCTGCAGAGTCAAAATCTATTCGAATAGCCGCGTCCTCGGTCATGGGACACAGTTCGTACTAGGTCACACCTTATGATCAACATGAGTTCGGTGGTAAGTTTATGGTAAGTGGATGGTCATGCGATGAGTGGATTGGTTGGGTGGTAATGGAGGACACCTAACCCGTTGGATGGTCGTGCGATGACCCGTTTGGTCATGCGAATACCTGTGGAAGTGATTGGTCAAGAAGTGACCCAGTTCTTGAGTCTATAACGGCTCCGAGGTAAGCCACGTGATCGTGCGACGATCACGTGGGGTCCATGGTGTGTGCATTAGTCTTAATGTTGTTAATATGCTTGATGATTCACTACTAGGAAAAAGCTTATAGGTAGAGGCTTAACAGTAGCACCCTTTAAAGACGGGCGCTACTGCTAATTAGCAGTAGCGCGCTATATGGACGCTCGCTATTGATATGCATGTATCTGTAGCGCCGCATCTGTAGAACCGCTACTGGTAAAAGTGGTCCCCACCAAACCCAGCTGACAAGTTGTAGTAGCAGCGCCCCGTGGAAAGCCCACTACTACTATCTACTTATCAGTAGCGTCGTTCCGTTTCGCCCGCTGCTGCTAAAGTGGACCCAACTTAATCCAGAGGCCCGCAAATAGTAGCAGCGCGTTCTCTAAAGGGTCGCTACTACTAACAAAATAGCAGTAGCGCCGTAGCGATACAGGCGCTGCTGGTAAGTCGCAGCAGCCACCTTTTCACCAACCATCCCCCTCCCCCCTCCTCTCTCACCCTCACTTGCTTCTTCCTCATTCCTTCTCCTACCTCTTGTCCATCTCCATTAATGCATTACACCATCTCCATTAATGCACTACACACCATCTTCATTAATGCAATATCTCCCTCTTTCCTTCTAATTTGCTCCTCCTCCACCACCACATATCATGCATAAATGCATCTAGCTATCTCTCTTTCTCACCTTTGTCTCCTTCCCCTCACTAGCTAGTGCAAGCTTCTCCCAAGTGTGATATTTTAACAAAAGGTATATACTTTCTCTCTCTCTCTCTTAATTAATTACTAGCTAGCTAGCTAGGTACGTGGATGCATGAGATCTGAGTAAAAAATTGTGCTTTGCATCAATGAAAATATTTGTGTATGGGTGTGTGATATGAGAATTTGCCTATGTTTTGCCGAAATGTCGATTTACTTCCGTTTCGGTGAATTTCGGGCAAACTCTATATGTCCTATTTTTAGGAAGGTCATGCCGAATTTTTGTATGACTTTGATATGCATATGCATGTCGTTATAATCTTTTGTTTGTATAAATCTTAGGCGACCATGAAGGTCTGTGGAAGGATGGTGGATAGATACTTTCAATCCGCAGTGGACGACATGATTGAAAAAAATGAAAAGGAGATTTTATGTCCGTGTCGAAAATGCAAAGAAGGCGTCTGGCTGGACCCCTTTAAGGGTGGACGTTTAAAGGCGCACCTGCTTAGATATGGTTTCATGGATGGCTATACTCGATGGATAAATGAAGATGATGATGACGATATCGACGATGCAACCAATAACCCCATGGCAGCGGATGAAGAGATGATTGATGGATCCGAAGACGAAGAGGCCGCATGATGAGGACATCCCTACTAATGTTACACCCATATCCTCACCAACTACACATATTGGACCAGTTACTAGAGCTCGTGCACGTCAACTAAATTATCAGGTACTTTCGTTTCATGCGAATCCTTCTATTGTTCATGAACATATGATGCTGCCTAAATTAGATACTTTTGTTTTGCTTATGAATGAAGGACCTAGCATGGACAAGAAGGATGGTCATTGGAGCGGGATCAAGCATGGAGAAGAAGGTGCGCGCGCGGGAAAGGACAGCGGAGCTTCCAGTGGTGATTGTCGCACTTTGAAGCCACCATAAGGCGCGCATGAAGTCTTGGACGAAATACGCGAGATGCCACTTCATTATTTTCGTCCAAGGGCAATTATAGGTGTTGCGTCACCTTAATATTGGGCTGGGCCCATGTAATTTCGAAATACCACCTTATAGGCTGTTTTTAGAGTCCGTATGTGTGGGGAAACCGAGTTAGGGTTGTTTTCGGACCCCACCTCCAAGGGGTCACGAAAATCCCCTCTGTTCCCCCATATATACAGCCCTTAGGGCGTCGTTTAGACTTGGGTTTTAATTAGATTTAAGTTAGCCATAGCCGCAACTTCGAGCTCTTCGTTTGTGTCATCCGACCAGGCCAAGACCTCATTGGAACCCCAACTTCTGTTAATCTTTCATCTTATATTCGCAATATCCAGATTGCAATTCTTAGTTCTTGCTTGTTCTTCGATTGCTTGCAGGAATTGACCTTCTTGGTCAGGTTGATCGTGCATCCGCGGGATCAATAACCTCTCGGAGTTGGTTTAGCGATTGCTAAGGCGCAACGTCTTCGCACGTTCGTAGTCGGGTCGTGAAAGTCTACTCCACCAAAAATCGATCTCCACCATCTCATCGAAACATCGGGACACCTTCGCCTCTATCACCGCACATGGTAATGGAGGAGAAGATCAGGCCGAACATGACGGAGAATATGCGGACATGACGGATCCTTTGTCGCTACTAAATTCAATCGTGCGGGACCCTCATGTTCGAGACCTGCTTCGCAAGAAGACGACTAGCGACTGAGCTGGTTCTAGAGAGGAGGCCAAGTTGGAGCAACTGGAGGTAGACTCGAAGACTCCATTGTATGATGGTTGCGCTCCTGAGGTGACCCGCTTGAGTTTCACGCTCGAACTTCTAAAGATGAAGGCTAAAAACAAATGGAGCGACAAAATCCTCGATGATCATCTCAAGTATCTAAACAAGACAGTTCTTCCCCCGGGGAACCTTTGTCCTACTAGTGTCGATGAGGCCAAGAAGATTGTGTGCCCTCTTGATCTGCCGCACATTAGATACCATGGATGCATCAACGATTGCATCATTTATCGGAACGAGAACGCAGAAAAAACCAGTTGTCCGGTGCGCAATGCTGATAGATTCAAGAAGGCAGGAAAGAAATATCCTCATAAAGTTGTATGGTACTTTCCGATCATTCCTCGTCTACAGCGTTATTTCATAGATCCTAAGGAAGCTGAGCTCCTGCAGTGGCACGCGGTCAGGAAGGTTCCCGATGATGGAGATGATCCGAAGATGAGACACCCTGTGGATGGAAGCCAGTGGAGAGCGTTGAACGCCGAATATGGATTTCATCTTGATCCAAGGAACGTCATGCTTGGTGTGAGTTCAGATGGAAGGAATCCGTTTGGCAAGCAAAACACCAACCATAGCACATGGCCCGTGTTTGTATGGATGTACAACATTCCCCCGTGGAAGTGCATGAAGACAAAGTACATACACATGAGCATTCTGATTCAAGGGCCGAAACAGCCGGGAAATAATATTACTCTATATCTCGAGCTATTGAAAGAGGAGCTAGAAATGTTATGGAAATCACCAGTCAAGACATGGGACGCTTTCGAAAAAGAATATTTCTATATGAAAGCCGTGGTGCTGACGATGGTGCACGATTATCTCGGTTACGGATATGTATCAGGCCAGGTGTGCCATGGATATTGCGGATGCACGAGGTGCATGGATGATACAACGTCTCAGCAGCTAACGAAAGATGGTGGGTCTGCGAAAATCGTGTACATGGGGCATCGAAGATGGCTCGAAGAATGACCCGTGGAGAAACCGTGGAGATCTATTCAATGGTGAGACTGAGCATCGAGGACCTCCACGTAAGAGGAGCGGCGCCGAAATTGATGAGTTGTTGAAAAACTGGAAAGAGTGCCCCGCGCCTGGAAAGATGAAAAAACCGGAGCCGCTGCTGAAGGTATGGAAAACAAGGTCTGTTTTCTGGGACTTGGAGTACTGGCCCAAACTCGATACACCTCATTGTCTTGATCAAATGCATATCACGAAGAATGTTCCCGAGAGTTTTCTTGGCACACTGATGAACATGCCGGAGAAGACCAAGGATGGGCCGAAGGCAAGAAGAGACTTGGAAGATTTGGAAATAAGGGCAGATCTCCACATGCACCGTAAAACGGCCGAGACAGAGACAGAGACAGAGGCGGGGGACAGCAGGCGGCGCAAAAAAGTAAAGAAGAAGGAAGATAAATATTGCCCCCCTTCTTGCTTCACCTTCAATACGAAGGAGATCGATCTATTTTTCAAGTGTCTTACCGGAATAAAAGTTAGTTCCGGTTACTGTGGGAAGATAAGCAGATATCTAGACATGTAGAAAAAAAGGTTCAGCGGGATGAAGTCTCATGACTGTCACGTGATGATGACGCAGATACTACCGGTTGCCCTTAGAGGGATAATGGACAAGCACGTCCGTGACACACTTACTGGTTTCTGTATGTCGACCACTCGGATCGACGCAATGACTTTGACAGGGCAAACTTAGTAGTGCTACAACATCTTGACGTGGTAGACCCTTTCGTGACACTGCACAAAGAAACCATCGCCAAGAAGTACCATGACCAGGGCCTACGCAAGACGGACGCCGAAGTTACTAGAGAGCACAACTCCACTTTCTTGCCTTGGTTCAAAGAGCATGTTCTTGCCAATCCCCCGGAAGAGGGGTCTACAGACGCATTGCTCATATACGCCTTAGCACATGGCCCTGCTGTCAACTTCCTCACCTATCAGGCATACGATATAAACGGATACACGTTCTATACAGAGGCCAGAGATATGAAAAGTGATTTCCAGAACTCGGGGGTGACGATAGAATGCATGAGTGACGACAACGGCCCAACTGAAAGATATTACGGAAGGGTCGAAGACATCTGGGAGCTTAACTACTCTGGACTACACAATGCGACGATCTTCCGTGTTAGATGGGCTAAGAATGTCGAAAGAGAAAACCGGTATTTCACTACTATGTTTATACCCGACGCCAAGAGCGCTACCGTGAACGCCATCGCCAAAAATGAGCCATGATACACGCTAAGCACGTGACACAATGTTTCTACATAACCGACCCGAGCAATCCCAGCCGTGTTGTCGTGAGGAGAGGCAAAAGAAACATCGTCGGAATGGATGGAGTCGCCAACATAGAAGTCTATGACCAGTACGGCAACCCAATGAGGGAAGATGACGACGAGGAAGAAGCATATGTCAAAAGAAGAATGAAGACTACATTACCTATGAAAGATCGTACTCCATGGAAAAGGAAAAGTCACAACGAGGGCCGAAATTATTCGGAAACGAACAAAAAAGGAAAGAAGCTAATCACTAAGAAACGTCCTCGACGCTGAGAAACTACATGTGTGTTGTAATATATATATGTATCTATTTCTTATACTTGCACTTTGACCGCGTTATCGATCGGTCAAATTATATATTGCCACTGTTAAATATACATTACATAAATTGTATCGGTCGTTGTTCGGGAAAAAAATTAAAAAGGAAATGAAAAGAGGAAAAAAAATGCCAGAAATATCAGTAGCGCGCTCTGACAGGGCCCTCTACTGCTAAGTTTAGCAGTAGCGCGCGCTGACAGGGCCCCTTACGGCTAAGTTTAGCAGTAGCGCTCTCTGACAGGGCCCGCTACTGCTAAACTTAGCAGTAGCGCGCGCTGACAGGGCCCTCTACTGCTATTTTTCACTTAAACCGGTCGGACGGGTTCTTCTTTTCATTCCCGGCCTCTATCTCTCCCTCTCTCCCTCTCGAACTCCTCCCCGGCCGCCGTCGTCCTCGCCGCGCCTCCCCGCCCTCGTCGCCGCGGCCCCGCCTTCGTATCCAGGTAAACGAGCCTCATCTTCCTCCACGCCCCCTTCTCCCCACCGCGAGCAGCGCGCCATGCACGCGTGGTGCTCCATGAAATGCCTCAGCGGTCACCGCTGCATTTTGTGCCATCCGCTTGCTTCGTCCTGTGATCTGCAGTTGGTTGGCTTGTTATACATTCCGGATCAGCTACTTATTGATATTGTGTTGAAAATGCAAATGAAATGATATCCCTGCAGTTGGTTGGTTGGTTGAGTTGAAAATGCAAATGAAATGATATTGTGTACGAATTTTCTTCTTTTTTCCATATGCAGGGATCCGAGGGTCCTATGTTTTGCCGGAATGTTGATTTATTTCCGTTCCGGCAAATTTCAGGTTCCCGATATGTCCACTTTTTAGCAAAGGTCATGCCGAAATTTACCGTGAATTTCGACATGACTTGTGCTACAAAGTATGACATATCGAGTGCCCGGTATTTGATAGGACGGTATTTAGTCCTTTTTTATAGTTTGAGAATTAAACTTGGAGACTAAATATATCGTAGGAAACATGTCGACCAACGACGAAGCCGGTGCAAATGAAGATTTTGACTACCAGCAGCATGAACACGCCTTCCTCGACCATATGTCTTCTCAGCTACGAGACAAAGGTCCAAATGCCGCTAGTGCGAGGGACGCCGAAATTGAGTCCGACAGCACCCTTGATGGCACCGATGGCACTGACACCGGCGCCACCGACACCGGCGGCGCTGAAGCCGCTAATGAACCAGCAAATAAGAAGGAGAGGGCACGAAAACCAAACAAGCTCGGCACCGACAAACTTCTAGTGAAAGAGGTGCATCCTGGCAAATTCGAGCCAATAGAGTCGGCGGAAGCTCGCAAGTGCTACGGCAACCAAGTCGGATGCATCCTACGGGAAACCACGAGCATCAACGACTATGACTTGAGGAGTATACCAAATATGGAACATTTACTCCTTACGAAGCTACACAACAGATTCAAGTTCCCGGATCGGGATGAGAGCAAAACTCCGTGGGATGATGATGCCATGACTGACATAAACGCCGCCGCCATGGTCAAGTTCAGCAACGCATTGTCCGCGTGGAAAGTGAGGGTGAAACGATTGATTGAGAAGAACAAACCTTTGTCCAAGATTTTTGCGGAGAATCCATCACTTACGGAAGCTGAGTTCTTAAAATTCAAGGACACTTGCGCTACCGACGAAGCCAAGCTTAGCTCCGCGAAATTCAAGGTGCTTCAGAAAAGGAACACGGGGAAACATCGCCTCGGAAGTCGTGGTTACATTGGAAAAAGGCCCATATGGGACATGGAGGACGCGGAATGTGAAGCCGCGGGGATCCCAGACCCCTTTGCGGAGTTCACCGACCCGCAGGAGTATGACTTCATCAGGGCCTGCTACAAGTGGGACTCGAAGAAAAAGGTTTGGTCCACGAACGCGCCCACGAGGGAATTGATGAGATTACTGGTAATATTTTTTTCCACCTTATATTAGCTTCTCATCAAGTCAGAATACATGTTGTAGTAACATTTGTAAATGGTCCACGTTTCTTTCACAGAAAGAGCAACACAAGCTTGATGCCGAAAGAGACTCATCGTCTCAGTCGACGATGAGGCCCAAGTGGGACACCCATCTCAACCGGGCCTTGAACATACTGAAGGGCCTCCCTTTGGACACTCGGCCGCATCATGGACGTGTGCACAGCGTCGGAGATGGTGCGCAGTGGAAGCACTACTACCACGAGGACCCTGAGGCCAAAAGGCAGAGAAGGAAGTTTAGTCAGGTCAACATCGACGAGAAGGTGAAGCTTGCGGTGGAGAAAAAAGCAGCTGAGACCGAACAAGCGACCAAACAAGAGATGATCAAGTCGGCAGTCAATGCAGCTTTAGCTGCCTGTAGAGATGAGTTCGCAGCTTCGGTTTCATCCTTGATCCCGGCTGTTATCGAGTGGACAAAGCAAAATACAGACAAAACAGCAGCGGATTTTCCCCGTACTAGCTTCGTCGGGAACAACTCGGTGAACATCTCACCAGCGGCGCCTGCTCTCGCATCCGTACATGCTCCATTATCCGCTCATAGCAGCCCGTCCTCTGTCTCTTGCGTGCTAGGCGGGCCTTCGCCTTTGGCTGAGCTCGACGCCCTCACGGTAATTACGTGTCACACCAACATATCTATAATATATCCCTTTTTCGTTGCCTTTTGGATGTCTGACGCCGTAGACATGTTTTCGCAGGCCGAGAGAACCCCGTGCACCTTACTATACAGGATCAATGGCCAGATGGTGGATGTGGGAAAGGCAACGATAATAAATCCCACGGATCGGATGATCCACACCATGCAGATGCCCAATACCACTTTCAAGGTTTCCGTGGCGAGTGTCAAACCGGGCCACGAGGATTTGGCTCCTCCGGTACAACTCTGGGGAGAGGAAGACGAGACCCCTAAGAGGCTTGCAGACTGCAAGGGCTCTTTCATCCTATGGCCGAAGGGTCTTCTTCGTGTCGAGTCGGCCATCGTGATGACCACACCAACAACAACACATCCCCAAGAAGGTATGAACACCACGACCCCGCCTCTGCAATTATTAGCGCCGCCTGTTATGCTGGGTGAGAGCGGCGAGCGACGCGAGGAAGGCGGTCCAAGCAGAGTGGATCATGATTTCGCCCCCGTGCTCCAGCAAGCAATGGATGATGTCATGGACGAGGATGGCGACCCTATGCAATTCCTCAACACCGCCTTCATTAATCAGGAAGTAGAAATGATGAGTCAGCCATGTGACTCGTCCAATAAGGAGCATGTGGACGAGGAGATGGATATTCTGCCGGAGTAGGAGCATCCTAGGTCTGAGTGCAAAAAGTCTCTCTTCGTGCAACCCTTGCAGGACATGCCTCCACATGCCGCCTCAAACCAGCATGAATAACCCTTGCTCAGCCCGTCAACACTAGGGTTGGCGATCAAGGGCGCTATGAAAGGCTCATCACAACCTCTCCCCCAGAAGAAGCCGAGGAAGAGACTGAGTAGGAAAGACTTAGCTGCCAAAAGGCTGCCAATTCTTCTAGCAGCAAGTCGGTTCCGCCAACCGGTTTTGCAGACCGTGTACCGATGAAAGGTACGGCGTTGATCCATGTCGCGGGCGAGCCGATCCTCCCGCCGAAACCGCTGGAGAGCATATCAGGGGATCTCAGGAGACTGCACGACCATGTACTATCGACAGAGAAAAGCCTTCTCGCGTCGAAGGATCCAGGATATCCACTTTATGCGGTGCGTGTGCCTCCGGGCATGGGCTACGTCAACACGGCGCCTGGGGAAGTGTTCTTCCTACGGTTTGATCACATCTTTGAGATGTTCCTCACTAGGCGGCTCGATTTTACGATTGTCCGCCTTTTTGCGCTCCATATGAGCTTTGTCATCAAAAGAGAGGAAATCTCGCAAATCGTGGTGGCAGATCCATACTACTTGCATGAGTCCTTCTTGTCGCTCGGTGACTATGAACTTAAAACTGCTAGGGAGTACATCCAAAATTTCATGCTGATGAATAAGTAGAAGCAAGTGGTTCTCGTGCCTTATCATCCAATGTAAGTCATTGCCCGATTGCCTTTACATTCCAATCATTCCTTTGCTCATATGGAGGCTAGCTAATTTTAGGTGTATTTATTTTGCATAGCGAGGGGCACACCGTCCTTATCGTTCTTTTCCCGCGATTCTCCCATGCCGTGTATTTCGACTCGTCTAGGAACTTCAAAAGGAAGGACTAAACCAAAGTAATGAGTCTTTTGGATTCCGCTCTCCAGGGCTTCGGCATGAGGGGTGGCCACATCAAGAAAAAGTCACGAAGGAAGGGCGCGCCGTGTTTCTCGCATAAAACCAACTTCTGCAGTATCCATCAACCGGAAGGAAGTACAAATGATGGATACTATGTCATCCATCTCATGATGGAGTTCAGAAAGGATCAGCAACTTCTTCGCATGGCAAGCAAAGATGACAATCATATCATGATATGGGAAAAAAACTTAGCCGAACCGGATTATAAAGTAAGAGATGACTTCTTTCGCATCCTGAAGGATATTGCAACCATCATCATGAAAGAAGTCGTCGACAAGAAGGGGATGTTCGACCACGGCCCAATATCGCGAGCTGATGTTAAAACTCGCATAGGAATGCATCTTTTGGACATTACGCCGTTCAATAAGCTAGGGTGCGTCCTCCCAGATATGGATGGATGGAAGTTCTAGTGTATTGACTATGCCGATGATGATGTCTCGGTTGAATTTATACTTTTGGAACCGATATGAAACCTTTGTGATGTAATTTAACGGTCATGTTGAACTACTTGCGTAACACTTGCTAGCTAGTGAATTAGTTGGGGTACCATGAACAACGTGTGTATATTATATTATGTATGTTACTTTATGTTGCATCTATTCACTAACTTTTTGTCTTCGTGTTGCTCAAGTATATTATGTTGTGTACTATTTTTGAATTCCTATGATGAATATGCATCTCTAATAGGTTCCCGGGCTGCAGCCAAAGAGGGTTTAATACCAGAGAGGAAGCGGAAGCTAGTTACTTGAGATTTACGCTAGCGCGAGAGCAAGATTGGAGGCGGCGCTTCATGAGCTACTACATAATTCCACTCTTCCTCATAGTGACCGCTCTTCTAATATATATCATAGTTTAGATGGATGATGAAACTTGCTAGTAGTTGCATGTATTTAAGATATTGTGACAACTGCTATCGCTATTTTAGAGATGACATGATGAGAGACATCATTTGTGTTGGATATGAGAGATCATGATGATATATATATGGTCATCAGATTATTGTATGTGTATGATATGATGAGATTTGTACTCTGTAGAAAACATGTGTATGTGTATGAGACTATATTGTATAATACCTGTACAAATACAGCAAAAATACGATGGGAAAAAGAAACAGAAAATGAAAAATAAATACCAGTAGCGCCTGTTACATGTAGCAGTAGCGCATGTATACCAGTAGCGCCTGGTACAGTACGTGCTACTAGTATTAGTAGTAGCGGGCTCTAAGAGGGGCGCTACTGATAACCTTGTGTAGTAGTAGCGGGTGCGTACGCGTGCTACTGCTACAAGTTAGTTGTAGTGTGCTAGCAGTAGCGGGTGGGGGGGCGCTACTGATGAGCCGAAAATGGGCGCTACTACTAGCCTTTCTCCTAGTAGTGATTATCTGTTTGCATGATATTGTTGCTCACCTGTTTAACTCACTAATATACTTTAACCTGTTGCCATGTTATTGTTTTGCCTTGTTGCAAGGTTGTTGTGAGCTTGCAAGTACATTCAATGTACTGACCTGGTGTGTTATGCCAGATTTGCAGGCCGTGCTTTGGATGTGTAGGGCAACGTTCCCGGTGTTTGCGAGCTAGGAGGTGTCCCAGCCAGTGTCCATGTGGATTGGAGTTCATCATCGTTGTTGTTGTTCCGCTGCCGTCGATATTCTGCTGCTATAGAGTTATACTGCTTCTTGGTGTAGATCTGAGGCTAGCCTGAGGAGCAAGCTGTGTCTCCGCTAGCGTTGTAATAGACCTCGTGTACTCCTACCTTCGGTAATAGAAAGTTGTTCAATTCTATACCAATCAGTGCCGTGTTCCAGAAGACTTGATCTCTGGGCTGGTGGATGGGGCGTTCCGGTCCTCTGAGCCGGGGTGCCACACTTAAGCCCGAGTTCTTGTGTGGTGATCCAAGACGAAGAGTACTACCACATGTTGGGCATATGGAACCCCGCTCAACCTACTAAGTCACCCAGTTCAAGTCCAGGAGTCACTAGTTCGGGCTTTCCATTTGGCATATAAATAGAAAAAGAATGAATGAAAGTTTGCATCATTTAAATATGTGGGTGGACCTGTGAGACAGTAAAACCATCGTCTAAGGTGGCGTCTCGGTCGCCTACATCGTCTGAGTCCGTATCGTTGACCCGGCCGGACTCTTGAGCGGTGAGCAACTCAGATGGTTGATTCGTGGATTAGAATTGGCTGTGAGGTAAAAGTTGTGGAAATTATCCGCGCCGACACTCGCTTGAAGGGCGACGAGATCCCGGCGGTAACTGATGGTTTCATGTGTGTAGCAGTACACCCCTGCAGGGTTAACAAAACTATTCGAATAGCCGCGTCCGCGGTAAGGGACTACTTGGAAAGCTGTGCTTGATTATTAAACAACTTGAATGGATACTTCTAAAACTCGCAAGATAAGCGTGAGTGCTATGGTGTGCTTCCTCGTGGGGAAGTCGAGGAAGTATCCATAGTGGTGTATTGGTTGGAGACTTGGTATTGGACTCGTGTACGCTTCTTACCTCAAGTCTGGTACTCGTAGTACAGGACTAGCCAAGTCAAAGCTGGCACTTCTGCATGTTGAACCCCACCTCCCTTTACCTTGATACTTGAGCATGAGTAGTATAGTTCTGATGTAAGTCTTGCTGAGTACGACTTTGTACTCACGTTTTCTTATTCTATGTTTTAGATGGAAACCCAGACCCCGATGGAGTCACCTTCCTTAAGCTCGACGTTGACTAAACTAGTATAGTTCCAGACAGCAGTCTGGTCCCTCGTGGAAGGGCATGTATGTTGAACAAGGCTTCTCTAAGCCATTTGTTAAACTTGTCTGTACTGAGACCTAATTAGCTTCCGTTGTATTATGTTATGATGATCACAGACATGTGATCTTTGTATGCTCTATGTGTAAGTCAATAAAGATACACTTTGTAGACTTATGTGATGATACCTGTTGTTCATACCAGGCATGTGTGCTGCGTGTATGTTTATAACATGCATGTCTTAGTATGGGTTTTTGAGACCTTAGTTGTGATCTGGCTGGCGGTCTTTTATACACCAAGTGGCCCTTAGATGTGCGCAGCTTGGGGCATCGCGATGCGATTGCTCGCGACTCTGTCACGTGCAGACTTTGTTGTATGATCGGGCTCGCCCTAGACCCCGACTAAGTGATGGGGCTGGAGTAAGTCTATGTAAGAGCTAGGATTCAATCGATAACATGGTTGAGGCGACTTGTCTATGAGTATGGGATTCACTACCCATAAGCATTTAGACTTGTGAGCGGACGATGAGGACCCATCTCAGTTGATCATCCGGCCTGGATGGGATGCCCCTCAAGTTTGATGCTTTCCGAGAGTGTTCTGTGCTTGCCCTTGTCTGCTTAGACAAGTGGGTACGGCTCTCGGCTCTCCATGTGATTGTATCGTGACTGGAATTACATACGCATATTCCGGGTCCCGGCACATCCTTCGTCGAATATAGTCAACATTATGATAATCATATCAACCACAACAATATAATAATCTGTTAGCCCAATCCATGGAGTAACAGGGGGTACCATTCGTAGCATCCTAAGCATGCATACTAAGAAGGAGCTAAGCAACGAGCAATAGTAACATAGCAAAAACATGGTTTGCTAGGAGGGGACATGGCGGTATCGGTTTAAGAGAGGTTGTAAACATGTGGTAGGATCAAACATCGAACCTAACCTAGACTAGCATGCAAACCGCTGGTTATAATAGAATGGATCATAAGTAATATATAGTCCTTTCCTGTTGATAATTCGGATTCCGAAGGTGTAGTCGATCGCAAGCTCGCAACGCCTCCGAGAGTACCCGCGGAAGCACAGAAGAAGGAAACACTAGAAAAAGCAATCGACAAGCAAGCATCTATTACTACGAAGCAGTCACGAGCAAGAATCAACGAGAAGGCAACATGAGACAACGCACAACGTTATCGCATCTATCGTCGAGAGCGGTTACTAACAGGTTAAGTGGAGTATTCGTCACACACGACGATACCGCACATTTAGAAAGTTCAATAGTTTTAGCTACACCACATGAGAAAAATGTTGTGAACATGGCATCTCACTCAAGCATGGCATATCACAAAAACATGACAAGAGGTGAAGCATAAGGTAAACTATCTATGCTAGTCCATTTAAGTGAGGCCCAACCTAAACATGGCATTCCACTAAGGGCCCCACGACAATTACAACATTTGGTAATGTTGTGCCCTAAACCATATTTTAGGTTGGTTAACAACAGAAAACAATATCATAAACACAAAGTACATGAAATTCTAATCAAGTTACATGTAAAGAACACTCCAAACGGAGTTACGGTTAAAAAAATACAAGCAATACAAGTTACGGGCACAATCTGCCAACATCAGGTAGCACACTTTAGAGCAACAAATAAACAAGCAAAAGGTTGTAAACATGCACAAAAAGGATATGCAACTAAAGTACAAATGGCAGGAAAAACATGTCAAAAGGAATCATGCAAATAGGCATCATGGTTCACTAGTTATAAGCAACACAAGAAGCTATAAAACATTACTTGTCAAGGACTTAGTGAAAAACCGGTAAACAGGGCAAAACTGTTATTAGCAAGCTGTATAAACAGGGGTAAAACTATAGACAAAAGTGCAGCAACATGACATAGCAATATATGGGCATGAATTATACATGATTTTGATCAGGTACAAACAAGAATTAAGGTCATAGGCATCACAGATAAAAAGATATTAATCGTGCAACATGGCTTCGGAAAGTTACAGACTTAGTGAAAAACAGAGGTGGCTGTCAAAAATAGCGGGATCGCAACTTTGGAGCTGAATATAACTATGACCAGGAATGTAAACATGACCATGAAATACATATAATGGAAGTAGACATGGCATAGATCAAAATAACATATTGCAATGCTCAATAGGATGCACAGTTAGAAAGATATAGGGTAGCAAAGTGTCAATGTTTCACAAACAACAACACAAAGTTAACAGGGTCACCACTTTGGAGCAAGATATAACATAGATACAGCAGGCAAACATGGCAAAGAAATGCATCTAAATGAATTTCACATGATGCTTAACACATACAAGAAAGAATCAATAGCATAGGCATCATGGATGTGACACAAGCATCAACGAAAGTTGCTAGAAAAAAAAAGCAGCAACAGTTAACATTCTGGTGCCCACTTCAATAGAGGATTTATACATGCCAATCAATCCAAACATGATAAATAATTATACTACCATCTAGAGCACATAGAGCATAATTATCCAGAAAAATAATCATGTCAATCCGGTCTACGAGCTAACGGGAAATCGCTTTGCAAAAGAGACACTTGAAGCAAGAATTCTGGGACTTGGAAAAATTACAGAGGGTTTGAGCTCGGTCTAGGGTTAGCCATGGCGGACTGGAGCTTGGCCGTGGCGCCCGTGGCGGCCTAGAGAGGGCACGGGGAGGCTTGAGGGGGCCCGATGCGGTGGAGGACGGCTGGATCCGGTCTTGGGCCACCGGAGCTAGGCCGGGGAAGGCCGACGACGGGGCAACCTCGAGGCGGCGTCCATGGCGAGCTCCGAGCTCGGCCATGGCTTCCATGGCGGCCCTGCGCGAGGTAAGAGGGAGGAGATGAGGTAGGGGATAGAGAGGAGAAGGGAGAGGGCGCGGGGGAGGAGAGGAGGAGGTCGGCGGCGGGCTGCTCGCGCCGGCGGCGACTATGGCTCGCGGCCAAGAGGAGCTCGGGATGGCGGCGGCTTGTGGTCTAGATCGGGCCCGGCAGGGCCCGTGGCGGCGCGGATCTGGGCCCGGCGAGGCCCGGCGGCACTGGCTGGCTGCGGGAGCTCGGTGTGGGTGACGTGGCGCGTCGTGGAGCGTCCATCTTCGGATCCGATGGCCCAGGGTGCCCCAGATCTAGGTTTCGGATTGAGGCTGTTTTGGGGGCAGATTTGAGGACTTTAGAGGGGGTGGCTGCAATTTTGTGTAAGGGGAAACCCTAGAAGGGCTAGGGGGAGAGGTGGTCTTTATATAGGCTGGCCTGGATGGCAGGTTTACGCAAACACCCTCGGGTTTTCTCTCTCGCGTCCGATACTCCACGTTTCTAACCGCTGGGAGTGCATACGACCTCCGATTCGTATGAAATCTCGAACCACACACTCAGCACGGCGAGCCCTTCACTCGTACCTTACTTCAATAACGTTCCGAGAACATTTTCCAGTGCCCAATAAAATAACCCATTTAATTATTACATGGGGTTTTTCATTCCGATGGCGAGGGCGGGTGTTGTGCCGGTTGTCGCGACGGTGCTCGGGTGAAACCCAGTGTCGCATAGGTCGTGTGCCGTTGGGAAAAAGGTTCGGTCCCGCATACCGGTACGAGAAAGAGGGGGAGAATATTCAACGATTAATAATTCGGAGAAGCAAATACTGCAAACAATTCTAGAAAACAACAAAATAAAGCAAGAAACAAATTTTTTAATTATGTGGAAATTTCGGGCTGTTACACTTGCTGGAGAAATTTTGCCCGACAGTTTAATCTGCACAAAGGGGATAGCCTTTGTTGCCAGTTTGACGGAGAAGAGACCCTCTCTATCATGGATTTTGATGCTGACGGCAATGGGCTAGAGCCTTGTTGGGAAAGCTCGAGCGACAACGACTCTGGTGGCGGGGATGACACAAGAAGCTCTTCGTCTGGCGATGGCTCACCTGGTCGGGGCAATATTGGCTCTGGATCCCCAGTCTCCCATCCAACGGTGGTGATAGCTACTCCAGTTTTGAGGAAGATGCTGAGGATATCAAGCTGACCATCGTCAAGAGAGCTCGCCGTTAGACTTAGGGTATCAAGCTGACCATCTGGCGAGCTCGTCGTTAAACTTTGGATTTTATTTTTCCTTTGTCTGTGATGATGACCGAAGAAGTTTAGATTGAACCTCTGAATGTAATGATCCCTTGAAACCTTTTTCTTGGTGTTTGACTCAAAGTACCGGGTAATTTTCTTTCTTCCTTTCATCTTTTGTCCTTTTTGATGTATCGGGTGCGCGTCAGCGCTCCTGATGGGAGTAGCCCCCGAGGCTTCGTTCAATCGCCAGCGGTTGGGCGGAATCTCTAATTAAACCATCGAGTGCTTATCAGGCACACCATGTTGTTCTTGGCAGAAGTATCACTACAAGAAATATGCTAATACACGACGCTCTATTTTCATTGTTACATCGTCACAGTTTTTAATTCACGACGATCATACGACAAAAAAGCAAGCGTCGAAAATGAGGCGTCGAAAATTGAAAGCAACGACGGTTTGATCGAAATCGTCGTAACTTTCACGACGATTTATGGATCGTCATAACCTTTACGGCTATCCTAAATCGTCATTGGCAATCTAACCCAATCCTACGTGGCAGTCCTACTTGGCAAAATTACGACGAAATCAAAAAGTCATGGCTAAAATCAGCCCAACCCATTTCAATTGATCACATGGGCTAGTTTTGAAATCTTAGGCTTTTTTATTAGGCCTCGGCCATTTTCATTTCGGGCCTTAGGCTATTTAGAGCCCATTCTAGATATATTTTTTCCTACTTATTCGGAATTGGTTTGATTAATAATTTGGGCCATGGCCTTTTTAGTGCAGATACATTTGGGCCAGTGTATAGTTAAACTTTTTTTTTGAATCCAGCCACTTCTATTTTCTCCCAGTGGGTCCAAATTGTGAGATTCTACAGAGAGGATCCAATCAGCAAAATTTAATTATTCACAACTAATTAAAAACAAATATACCAATGAGAAGAGAGAGAAAAGAGACGAAATTCATGAAACAACAACCCGCATCAGTTTATTACAATATAAACACTACAATCAGTTTAATAGTCACACTTTGATACTAGCTACTCTCAGCAAATACAATCTCAGGCTATACAACATTATATAATCGGAATCTACGTATAAAAACTAAACTACTGTTTGGTAGTCTGGAACTTCTTCAAGCTTCCATCTCTTTAGCCAAAAGTATATCTGCCAAGGTTCAACAAAAAGGATACCTGTGAACAGTTCCACAAAAAAATTATAAGCCGAAGCGAAAAGGTAGAGAAATGGATTGTAAGTAAATATGAAAATTAAGTTTTGGGGTGGGAACAAAGGCAAATAGGAAAATTAAGTTCTTACAGAATATATGCTTTTTGGAAAGAAAGTGAAAATTACTACCAACAAACAGGAGCCAAAAAGATACTACTAGCAGCAGCCAGTACTAGTACTAACCAACACATCCAGAATTCTCTGAATGATCAAAACCACATACAAATACTAACATGAAATAGTAGTGTATTTGTGTCTTGTGTAGTAACTGGCTTGCAAGAGCATTGAGAAAATTGAAGTTCATAAGTGTTATAGTTCAAAAGAGCCATTTAAATTATGACTAGTTCTGATCATAACTAACAGTGCATCATAAATAATAAAGGATTGCATCAGGTCAACAAGCAACAAGCACATGTCCATGCATACTGAAATGTTCACCAATCACTAAAATTTCAAAAGCGTAGATAGAAGAATGAATGCCATATAAATAGATGAACTCCATTCTCATGTTTCGGAGCCAGGGATCATCTTATCATGCAACAGCCTGCTGCACCTCTTCGTGTGAATCTACAAAATGAAGAAATGATCAAATGCTCCTCATGCAAGAAAGGGTACCATATACGTAACCAGAAGGAAACAAAAAAGTAGATACTAGACGTTTAACAGGAAGCTATCAATGAAGGATGTGTGGTACACTATTTTCTGGTTTGAACATAAATCAAAGGAAAGGAGCCAGCAGCATGTTGTCGCAGAAGAAAAATCACTTCTAAAAGTACTCAATAGATATCCAGGAAGCTATTGCCAGTTCGATTTCTTTTGAATAACCAGGAAGCTATTGCATGTTCAATTTCTTTTGAATAATCATGAAGCTATTTGTATACTGGAAAGCTACAGATTACTAAAACACAAATAGATACTACATGAGAGCACGGTAAATTTCTTTTCAATAACCAGTAACTATGTACAACTAGTGAATCAGGTACCAAAGATTACTATATGCGTGGAAATATAATTATTCACTTTGGGGCAGCATGGTTTGGATATAATCAATAATTATGACAGTATGTAGAACAACAGCAATAGTAAACCGTAGAAAATTTAGCAATTTGGTGGAGTACAATACTTATAATGGATACTATAAACAAACAACAACAACAACAACAACAGCAACCAAACACCAGCAGCTCAAACAAACTGCAAACAACAAAACTAGTTTAATTTTAATTAAAGAAAAGGTTTCATTTTATTTTAATTAACATAAAAGTTTCCATTTTATTTAAATTAAAAGAAAAGGTTCATTTCATTCAAATTTAAATTAATGATCAGGTACACACACACTACACTACAGCAAGAACACAAACTGCATCAACTACTCCAAGAACAAACACACTCCATGCAGTACACCGCTCCTTTCCACATATATACACACATACACTCAATATACACACACATATGCTCAATATATACATATGTATGGCCAAGAGTATACTCAAGGAATTACACTACTCCAGGAGTACACACAAAGTATTGCAAATCTGCTCACTGGAGTATGCACATAACTCATTCGAGTATAAACAAGATTACTCAATTACTGGATTTATACCAAGGAGGCGTCGTCATGGTCACGGAGGTGGTGGTCGTCGCTCCTCGTTGCGTTCCGGCTCCACGAGCGCTACGGCTGCTCCTCGTCGTAGCCGTGGCGGAGTAACACTGAAAATTAATTTAACAATCATTGTAAATAGCACTAGACATAAACAGTTAACATCCTAGCAAGAACACCAGCAATTGAGCAAGTATATATGGAACCATTGCAATGTATGCCAACAAAGCCTCTTAAGTTTCAAAGCAAATGGGAGTCAGATTATCAATGAGTTTCAGAAAACCATAACCATCGTAGCAGAGTGGTGCTTATATGAACTACTTATCAATTTTACATTATTCACAGGATATTAGAAATACAAAATACAAAATATAGACTATTAGATGTAGTGGTTAATCATAGGAAAAAGGAAATCAAACTTACGTGCAGATGCAAAGGGAATAAGGCCACGTCACCTGGAGCGATACTACATAATAAACATATACGGAGTACTTGAAAAATAATCTGATCAAAAGTCTAGGCACCAAGATCGCAATCAGTAGTAACAAGCCAAAATTTGACCAACAACCATGGTCTCTATGAGTAAATGAACATACATGAGCACTTATTTGCAGAGGATGAAAACTAATCTACTCTAAGATGCCCAGGACAGTGAGTTAGTGACACAAACAGGGATTACCATCACATATGAAACATGCTTGACAAGATGCTAAAGGAGTTCCCTTCCTACTAGATTTGTCATCCAAAAGTCATATACTTGCCAATATCAGTGCAAGAACAAGATTATCCGCATAGACCCAATCTTTCTTCACATTTGGACCCCCAATCTTGAAGGGTGCTAATCCCAGTTTTGCGAGACAAGATTCTTGGAAGATGACGCTCTTCACCTGGACCACAGATAGCAGCCGGGCATATTGCACATGTATAAAGACAAGTACTTTTATTAGTCCTTTAGGAAAACATAAGATGAGTGTGACACTAAGACAAAGTGCATGATGCCAAGTACTACCAAATAGAAATCTGAGTTTTGCAACAAAACTAAATATTTGTTGTTGTTTTGGACAAATTTAGCTGTAACTAGAGAATAAACAGATCATCGCTGGAATTATCATATCATATAATTGGCACTGATGAAGAGGCAGAAAAATACAAATCATGACAAGATGCCAAGGCTAGCTTGAGTTGGTCTCAAACTGCCCAAAACTGTGCAGCAACAACATGTTAGCATATACTATAACCCACCCACCGGCCTAGATTGCTAGCTCGCACAAATCACCCATACACACAGAGATCTTCTAGCCATGGCAGATTCAACCCAAACCACACACACACATATCTTCTACGATTCATTTCATCAGCTTCAGATGTGAAAATAAACACAGATCTAGACCCATGTAGGCCTTGCAGTAGAGGAAGTGGAGGTGTGATGCTACCACGACTCACCTTAGTTCGTTGGGGTGATGATTTCCTGCAGCAGAGGAGGTAGGGGGTGCTGCTAGCACGACTATCTCTATGTCCAGATCTCGCGCGGGACCTGGGCTGCATCAAGGACATCCTGGGTGGTGGTGCGAGAATCTTTCGGTTGTCCTCCCAGCGAGGGCCCTCCCTGCTGTCAAGCGCAGGCACCGTGTGGTTGATGGATCTGCAGGGAGGAGAGAGAGACAGAAACTAAGAGAGGGAAGCTGAGAGATTGAGCGGAAAGGTAGAGGGACTTAGAGGAGAAGGGTCTGAAGCCGGTCTGCTAGGCGCGGTTCCGGTGGCGGCCAGCGCGGCCTCCTCCATGGAAGGCGACCCATTGCAGAGTCCTAGGCGGTCGGCCGTGCTGAGGATGGTGGCCGCGACGCCAAAGAGACCGATCGATCATGGAGTGAGGCAGCGAAGCTTCACGCTGCCGTTGGCGAGTGGTTGGAGGTAGGGGCTGGGCTGGGTGCAGGGTGGGGCGGCGTTGGGCGGAGGTGAGCTGTGGATCTGGGGAATATTGGAAGAGGGAGTGGCGGCGGCTAGGAAGGAGGATTTGGAGAGGAAACGCTAGGGTTAGGAGCTCGTTTTTTTTTTCCTGGAACGCGTCGAGCGCGGCTACAAGTATGCAAAAGAAGTTTGGTGAAAAGATGGAGGGAAATATGAGCGGGAAGAAGAAAAAATGGGTCTCTGTTGGAGAGAAAGGGTGTGGTTCAGGGAGAGACTATAGTGGGCTTCGGCTCCACTATACATAGGGCTAGATTTTCTTTTTTTTCTTCTATTTTTGGTTATTTCTTCATATTATTTTCTCTTTTAAGTTCAAAATGAAATTTAAAGTGTAAATTGAAATCTCATAAATAAATTTAAATATTATATAATTATTATCCTAATTTTTTCAGGTTTTTATTGAACTTTTATTTATCTTAATAGTAATTAATTATCTGTTCCATTTTTTCATGTTTTAAATAAATAATTTCTGCCATAGAGGTATTTTTATTTATTTATATTAAAATTAATTACTGACGAAATAATAAATTTAGATTTTTATTAATTAATGCTAAGGTTTAGTGTTGATCATTATTGGCTATTTTTTAAAGAACATACCAAATATTTGTTGCAAAATTGTACTAACCCATTTTTCAAAAAATATTAGACCACATTTTATGTACAATTGACCAAATCGTTGCATGTTAAATATTTTTCATACACCTCTCTTAAATATAAAAAATATCATCGATCCAGTTGGAACTGGGTCAAATTTACACGACATGTTCTAGATAGTTTGCTTTTTATTGTTCCCAAAAATCATTTATACCAAAACAAGTAGCTATTTCATCATAGATCCACCAAAAGTTTGTCAAGAGTAACACCTCGCAATGAACGCTCAATAGATGGATGAGGTGGGATCGAATGGACCCACGAATGACATGTAAGCATAGTTAAAACGGGTTACGACATTATTATAATCGTCGAAAATGTTATGACGATCTAAATCTGTCGTAATCGACTAAAAATAACTTCGTAAACTGTGTGGATCAGTTTACGATGATTTCATCTCATGCAATTATGATGTTTTTGACTCACATCGTCGTAACTTTTTACAGATTTGACCCCCCTCAAAAGATTTGCGACCATCTTGTATGAAATCGTCATAGATTTATGACGAATTCATCCACGACCACGTAGAGAACGTCATGTATGAGCATATTTCTTGTAGTGTAGCCCTCGAGGCTACTCGCGATTACTTGTGGTCGAGTGTAGGCTCGCGAATTGTATCGCTTTTTCTTGAGCATCTATCGAGTGTAGCGAAACTCGGTGTTGCACTCTAGTTCTTTGGTGTGTGCTTATTTTGTGTATTCGTTTCAGTACTTTGGGGGGGGGGGTATTTGGTAGAGTGTTTAAGCCCCAAGTGTCTAAGTATCTAATGTCGCGAGTGCAAGTAACGCCTCGAGGGGAGCGGTGTGGTAGCGCGCTCAAGCCTTCGAGTTCTTGGGTAAAGAAAAGTTGCGAATGTGATTAACGCCTCGAGGGGAGCGGTGTGGTAGCGCGCTCAAGCCCCCGAGTGTCGTGAGTGTCCACATGATATGGGGAAACTCGTGTTTTATTGCTGCATTGTTTGTTTACATAAGTGTCTAAGCAGCCGTACTGGGTAATGGCTAACCAGCCGTAAAGGAGTAGAAGAAGAGAGGAGTGAACAATCTATGGATAGAAGAGTCGCAGGTTCGCCACGTTCCATGGATTGCCAACGTCTTCGTTGGTCTTCGACTTCTTCAGCCTGTAGGCTTCGCCACCTATGACTTCAGAGATTATGTAGGGTCCTTCCCATTGTGGGGTGAGCTTGTGTACTTTCTCCTACTTTAGTCGGAGCACGATGTCACCTACGTTGAAAACCCTGGTACGAAGTCGGTTACTTTGATAGGTGCGCAATTTTCTTGATATCCTTCGGATCGTGATAGGGCGATCTCTCATGCCTCATCTGTTGTGTCCTTATCGTCTTTAAGCGCTTCTTCTTCTTCTTCTTCATATCCAGTGATGTGTGGGGCGCCGAATCTTAGTTAAGGTGGAAGTACCGCCTCGGCGCCGTACAAGATGAAGAAAGGAGTGTACTGAGTTGAGGTATTAGGTGTCATGCGCAGGCTCCCCAGTACGGCCGGTATTTCTTCGATCCAGTTTCCCGCAGCTTGCTCGAGTGGTGCGAGTAAGTGAGGTAGAAATGTAGTGTATGGCAACCAAGAACAACAACACACTAGTGTCCCGAATAGTAGCAGTCAAAATTTATTTTATCTAAAACAAATACTAGCCGGTCTGATTTGTTTTTCTCACTTTTTCCCTTTTTCCTTTTTTTCCTTTTTTCCCTTTTAGTTCTTTTTTTATTTTTTTAACTATTTTTTTATTCAAGACAGTAACTAGCGACGTATCAAAAGTATAGCAATAGGGACTTCAAGTATTCTCGTTGGTGGACCGTATCTTGGGTGCTACTAGAGTTACAAGATTTATCACTACACCTATAAAATAGCCACTATGGCAGATCCAGAACAATATTTTTTACCGTCAGATTAAAATCTAATGATCTATAGTAGCAACAATGACGTTGAGCGCCACCCAAGATGTTTACCACCTCTTCCATGATTGTTAACTGCTCATCGTTCCTGAGGCCTACCTCTCCCCTACCTCCCCCATCCTAGCGCCATCGCCCGCTGCCTTCATCTCCTCCGTCTCCCACTCCTCCACCGCTGCCTACACCTCTCTCCTCCGCCTACCAAACGACGATATTTTCCGGTCAGCCTCGCCCAGCGCCCTCCTCCTCCCTTATCTCTCCATCTCCTCACTAATCTCTCTCCCTCTCTGTGGTTCTGCGCTGTAGGACGCCATGGCCATGGACTAACCTCCGTTGAACCTCCCCTTGTGACTACCCGCCTTCCTCCCGGCCAGATCGATGATGGAGACGACTGGATCTACCACGCCCCCTTCGTTTCCTCCTCGCTTAGATGCACCGCTCCACCCCACCGTCCTCCATGGCCATGGTCTTGATCGCGGCACAGGAGGTCTCTATCACAAATCAATCAGGTGAACCTTTAATTTGTTTTAGGGTTATTTTGGGCTTTGCGTGACTAATACTAGATTTTTGGCACTTGTGGTGTGTTAGATCGAAACATAGTTCCATACATCTTCCATGCAGACACTTCAGGTATGTATCGTTTCCACATAATAATTGTGCAACAATCTTGTCTTCCGAAGTAGAATCGAGAGGGATAGTGAAATGAAGATTTAGAGTTTCTGTTTCCTATGATTACTTCTCATGTTAATGTGGGCTTCCTTCGGCTTTAGTTCCTACCACCAGATGCATTAA
Source organism: Bromus sterilis (assembly GCA_950022295.1). Classification (NCBI taxonomy): domain Eukaryota; kingdom Viridiplantae; phylum Streptophyta; class Magnoliopsida; order Poales; family Poaceae; genus Bromus; species Bromus sterilis. Next base: position 252,786,075 of record OX465595.1, on the reverse strand, counting down.
ACTGGACCTTATCAAGAGGTAACGCCATCCCTTGATTGGAATTTCTTTATTTGTGCTATTTGGTTAGTGTGTGTGTCTTATGTATGATGTCGCTTAGCCTGGAATTAAGGTCGGTAGTGTCTGCCTAGGCACCAGCTCCAGGAATAGGATGGAAATCAGAATATATGATTCATTCTTAGAGAAAATTTTACACACAGACTTCATGTGCTCATGTGTTGTTTTAACATAATTGCATAGGAATCCAGTAAATTATGTAAGATTAAGTAGGAAGCAATACATTGTAGATGTACTACTATTTTAGTTACATGGTTCTATATACATCTAAAATGGGTTACGTATTCTGTTATTGTTGTTGGAGAATTTATTAAATTGTTGTGTAAATGTGTGCACTTTCTACTGCATTCCCGTAGGGAATTTTACCATACAAAAGGATCCAATGAAGAAACTAATCCTCCTGAGTTTCAATAAATAGATCCGGCGAAGTATTTTTTCTAATACAGTTGATGTATATTGATACAGAGAAATCATACAAACTGGATTCAGACGGATTTATTTTCTTTCATGCTGGAGAAATCATATACCTTTTGCTATGTTGGCACATAAATTCATGCTTATATACTTGTGCAGCTTCGAATGATCCAACATATCTGCGATCATCATACTTGAAGACATATTGTTTAAGGCCTTATTAGCATCGCCTCTGTTTATCTATCTGCATGTCTCTTTCTTCCTATAATAATAGTGAATAAATTTTCCAAGATCAGGTAGTACATTGTTAAAAATCAAATGTATGCTGAAACTACTCCTTACTGCAAGGAAAAAGAGGATGAATGCTTTCTATCTTCATCAATTTTGTAGCATGTTCCAACCTGTTGGCTCTTTCCTTCAAAAATTCTAAAACTAAATGAGTTGACCTAGAATTAATGTTCTGTCTTGCTTTTCACATAAGCATTATGTTTATTTTTGAACAGGTAATACTATTTCTGACATGGGTTGTATCATACAGAATGAAGCAGCATTGTATCATTATATCGCACAATAGTTATTGTGATGCATAATTTTTTTTGAGGTAGATGCGTTGGATATATGCCATAGAATATTGGTTGGTACTATCATTCTAGTTTCCAACTTCAGTTTCTGATTCTATTTTTTGAGAACTATACAAAGATTCGTAATTAATTTATATTAAATAATATAAACAATAGTCTTAATTACAAGCTTTGGCAGGAATATGTGATTCAGGTGGGGGCCATTGCTAAGGTAAACACAAGAGATTTTATGCATTCTCATTTGGTTTCATCATGTTTTTGTGATTTAGAAGCTGACCTGCATGAAAGCATGATAAAGTTAAGATTGACAAATACTTTAGAATGCCTTTTCTTCCATCTATATTTTTCTTCATATCCCATTTTAGTTTATGTACCTACAGACAGTCCTATAGCATTGTAAGTTAGGTCTAGTTTCCAATACGAAACCGTATAAATACTTTGTATTATGATGATTAATGGTTATACTATGCACCAATGCAATCCCATCGAGGTTCCAAGCTAGAAATCTAATCCATGTTTTATCTTTGTCACTTTGTATATTAAGACGCAAGGAGGATACACAGTTGACGGTGCAGGTTATATGATTTGGTTGAAGTTGGACTACGCGTTCATGGGACCAGTGAAAAGGGAGTTGGGACTTCCGGAAAATGCTTTTAAGTGACATCTGTTGTAGCCTTATATCCCCATAAGCTTAAAATGAGACTATAATTGTGCCAAACATTATCGCATATTTTCATTTCTTTGTTGATTCCTTTTATGACTAAGAAAATTTATATGCCCTTACAACATTTTTGCTAATATGTTTCTTTGAACTATATATTATTTTCTGATATGTTGGTTCCTTTCATGAATTTTTTTTAAAGAGGCAATTTGAGTTGGTGGTGTGCTTTAAAATTGCATAATTCTCTTTATAGTTTCTTCATAGTTGTACCTTCTTTGATTTTTTTTAAATTTTCAAAGCATGTGATTTTTTTGGAATTTTTACTATCATGTGAATTATATGTGCATTGGTTTAGACATGCGTTGCACGTGCAAATGTACTAGTCCAGATAAAACAATCATAAACCTAAGCACAGATTGTGTGGTGATAGAACGGGTGATATAACCTGCATTCAAGAGGAATAAAATTATGGTGGAACAGCGGTGCTGCAGGGCAAACACGGCTGTTTGGTTGCCTAGTCTATGGCCCTGTTTGGGTCATGGGTTAGAGTTAGAGTTGGTTAGTAAGGATTGTGCCACAACACAAACTTAGTTTAGTCACACACAAAGAAAAAATCAATATGTAGCTAGTCTTGTTCTGTTCGTGGAGTACCATCCATTTTCTTTTATTTCTTGTTTCTTATTTTTTTTATGGATAACTTGTGGAGTAAAGCAGAGATCATGCAATGAAGATTGCAAAAAATAAATAAAAAAGATTGCTCTTGATATAAGAAGTTATCCAAAACACACATATAATATACCTTGGTTCGATATTTTAACATCAGAAAAACACAAAAAGGGGTCACCCTTTTCCTCCGTTTTGTGTCGAGCGTGGAGATGCAAGTTTTAAAAAATGCGTCAGGCCCAGTTTCTTGTCGGTGATGAACTTGCTACAGAGACAAAAAATAGACCGGGCCCCCGCGTATGAAGGATGAAGTTACAACTAAAAAAATGATCGGCGGCTTGACATGCGTATCGAGTGTGGACTTGCAACTAGTACAAAAAAGGCGGTCCCTAATTTCATGTGAGGGGTATATTTAAAGGGTAGTTGACATGAAGCTGGCTCGGTTGGGATAAGAAAATTGAAAGATAAAAAACGAAGAAACAAAAAATCCGTTGCAGTTCGGTGGTCGACTTGCAATTGGGTTGGTGTTGGGGGAAAATATCAGTTGCAGATAGCTAGTTGACCTACAGTTGGTTTTGTTGTGGAAAGGGGTAGCGGTTGCAGATGGATATGTGAGCTGCAACTGGGTCATCTCGTGGGCTGAATAATGGTTCATGGACATGCAGTTTTCGGTTCTATGGACATGCAGCTGCACCTGGGTATATAGACATGTAGTTGCGGTCTGGTCTATGGACATGCAGTTGCGGTCTAGTTTTATGGGTTCTATGGACATGCAGTTGCAGTCTGGGTTTGGACATGAAGTTTCTCCCGGGTATATAGACATGCAGTTATGGACGGTTGTATGGACATGAAGTTGTGGTCGGTTCTCTGCACATGAAGTTTGAGTCTGGTTCATGGACATGTAGTTGCAGTTGGTTCTATGGACATGCAGTTACAGTCTGTTCTATGGACATGTAGCGCACCCGATTCTATAAACATGCATTTGCGGTCTGGTCTATGGACATGCAATTGCGTCCCGGTTCTATGGGTTCTATAGACATACAATTGCACCCGGGTCTATAGACATGCAGTAGCGGTCGGTTCTATAGACATGTAGTTGCACCCCGGTTCTATGGACATGCATATGTGGTCGGTTCTATTGACATGCAGTTGCGATCGGTTCTATGGACATGCAATTGCGGTCGGTTGTATGGACATGCAATTGTGGTCGGTTCTACTTTCATGCAGTTGCAGTCTTGTTCATGGACATGCAGTTGTGATTGGTTCTATGGACATGCGGTTGTGGTCTGTTCTATGGACATGTACATCACCCAGTTCTATAGACATGCAGTTGCGGTCTGGTCTATGGACATGCAATTGTGTCCTGGTTCTATTGGTTCTATGGACATGCAGCTGCCACCAGGTCTATAGATATGCAGTTGCGGTTGGTTGTATGGACATTCAGTTGTGGTCGGTTCTGTACATGCAGTTGCACCCCGGTTCTATGGACATGTAATTGCTGTCGGTTCTATGAACATGCAGTTGCGTTTTGGTCTATGAACATGCAATTGCGCCCCGGTTCTATAGACAAGCAGTTGTGGTCTGGTCTATGGACATGTCACTACAAGTAATATGCTCATACATGACGTTCTTTAAAAGGTCGTGGCTGAATTCGTCATAAATCTATGACGCTTTCACCCGGGATGGAGGTAAAACATATGAGGGATCAAATCCATATATAAATTACGACGATGTGAGTCAAAAAGGTCGTAACCACATAAGATGAGATCGTCATAAACTGAGCCACACAGCTTACAGGGTAAATTTTTAGTTGATTACGACCTATTTAGATCGTCATAACATTTACGACGATTATAATAACATCGTAACCTGTTCTAACTATGCTTACATGTCACTCGTGGGGTCAATCCGGTCCCACCTCGTCCATCTATTGGGTGTTCTTAGCTAGGTGTTTATTTTTGATAAACTTTGGTGGAACTATGATGAAATAACTACTTATTTTCCCAAAACTAACTTTAAAAAAAATAAAGAGCAAACTATCTAGCACCTGTAGTTTAAATTTGACCCAGTTCCGCCTGAAGCGATGATTTTTTTATTTTTATGAGAGGTGCATGGAAACTATTTTACATGCATTTATTTGGTCAATTATGCATAAAATATGGTCTAATATTTTTGTAAAATTGTTTGGTACAATGTTGCAACAAATATTTGGTAGGTTGTTCATAAAAATAGCCAATAATGATCATCACTAAAATTGAGCATTAATTAAAAAACAAATAAATGAATTATTGCTTACGGATTTAATGATTATGTAAGGAAATAAACATACCTCTATAGCGGAAGGTATATATTTAAAATATTAAAAATAAGAAAGATAACTAAATGTTATTAAAATAATATTAATAACAATATTAACCTAAATAAAAGTTGATTAAAAACCCAAATAAAATATTATAATAATGATATAATATTTTAAATTAGTTATGAGGTTTAAGTTTTAATTTTCAATTCAAAATTAAACTAAAATAGAAAATAATATTAAGAAATTACTCAAAATAGAAGGAAAAAAGGAAAACTTAGCACTACCTCTAGTGGGCATAAGCCCATTATTCTCTCTCCCTCTAAATCCCCCGCCCTCTCTCTCCCGCAGAAGCCCATGTGTAGGCCCAAAAATGTGGCTGGCTAACCTCGAAAATGTAACAAACTTAGAAATTGAATATCTTTTAAACCATAATTCATATGAAAACGATTTATATATGAAAATTCATTAGAAAAATATGCTTTATCCAACTATGCTGTTTTTATACATGAAAAAACAACTTGCTTTCAACAAACAGTAGGAAATGCAATATGGACGAATTTGGAAATAGTTTTTAAATTTGAGTTTGAATATTTCTTTCAAATGAACTTTAATTAAAATGATACCAACTGAATATAGCTCGCGTAAGTACTATACCATATCATGTGGTATATTTTGGTCCAATTTTCCAACTAAGATTTGGTAGTTTATAATCCCTGTTTTTGGCACTCAAAAAAAACTAAAAAATATATTTTAGTGCAAAGAAAAGGAAAACTTTTTTATGTAGTATATTTTGGTCCAATTTTATCATAGTTTGTTCACAAAAAAAACCATTTTTTATACTTGAAATTTAACATTTTTTGCAAGGAAAATAAGAGTTTCTTACATGCAAATATTTTGTCAATTGTATTTAAAAAGTACTTAAAAATTGGTTTAATCTTTTTGAAAAAATGTTTGGTTCCATTTTGCAACAAATATTGGGTAGGTTCTTTACAAAAATTCCCTATTTTTGGCACTCAAAAAATGAAAAATGATTTTGCCCCCTCCCTCACTCGGATCCACCCTCTCCTCCTCACCTCACCTTCTCCTCGTATCTTCCCCTATACTGCAGTTTATCAAGGCGTGGAGACGGCGACGGCGACAAGAGGGCGCCATCCTTACCCTGCTTGCGTAGGACGAGGGGCGCACCTAGATGTCGACGATACTCTTCTCCAAGAGGAGGGGCAGGTGGGATCTATATACTACTCGGTGGCAACCATGGCCCAAGCAACTTCCGGAAAAAGGTCTAGAGCATGACGAGCACACCCTACTGCCGGCCCGTCCACTGGCGCCACAACACCACCATTGGCATGGTCAAAATCTTCCTCGCCACAACACCACCACTGCTGAATTGTTCGTATAACATTTTTTTCCAGAAATTATGTAAATCACAATTCACACTGATGTTCTGAGCATTTGATATGTGTTCTTGTGCAGCCAGGATTTTCCTGGGAGCCGTCACGGGCGGGCTGATTGGCCTGGCCACTGAGGGCGGCCTGTTCCGCGGCACCGGCATCGGCGCCATCACCGGCGCAATCGTCTCCATCGAGGTCGTTGACCCCCCCCCCCATCCGGCTCTGGCGCTCCTGCCCAGGATCTGGAGCATCCTGTATGTGGTAAGCACCGATTGATTCAGTCCTTGGTTGCTAGCAAGTAGCTAGGAGCAGGAGAGCAAACTCTTAACCAAACCAACACGCTTGCTTTTCTGCACTTCCTTTGTCTGTTCATGCACCAGACTTTTCTTCTTAACTTACATGGACGAATTGTTTTTCATGAAGTTGGCTAGTGACCGTGTTCATTGATGCATTGTTGATGTTTCATCTTCTTCGAAAAACTTACTAAACAGGAGGCTCTCGACATTAAAATAGAGAAACCTCAATGTTCATTTCAGAGTCAAGACAGTTTTCTTTGTCTGAAGTAAGCATAGATAAGAATTCTAAGGTTCTGTAGCTCATGAATGACCAAAAATCATGACGTTGTATTTTATTTGCATTACACATGCACTTTGTATTTGATTGGACATATATTAGATTGCAGAATTATTTGATTCCTTACGTTTTTTACATAGCCTATCAGATAATCTTGCTGAAACCCAACAAAGCTTTCTAAATAATGTGTTAATTGACTTCAGATGGCAACCTCCCTGCCAGACCAGCAGCGGCTGAACATCCCCGCGCTCGCTCTGAACCTTGGTTATCACCGGCATTTCGTGGTATCAAATCCATGTGTAGACTGAAAATTGCAAAGCATAGTAACCCTCTTCTCGTTACATTGCTGCACTTGTCGTGACCAGAATTGGGTGGTTCATATTAAATTGTTTTTTGTTGATGCGGGCAACTCTTCCATTATTTACCTATATTGGTTTGTCCTGAACGTCATGGCCTTAACCAAGTTAGTTTCTATTTTATTTATGTGTGCAACAAGAGAAGGAGAAGATGATGGTGATCGAGATGGTGGGCAGCTGACGAGCGAGTGCTGGAACAAGTGAATCACAAGCACTACCGGGAACAAGTTCAGCTCCATCGAGACAGCCTGCCTGAGCAACTACACGCAGAAGTTCCCTGACATGAGTGACTCCATCCCCTGGCCATCTCGGTCACCATCTCGATCTGTGTTGTTCTCGCCAAACCCGTAAGTCTTCTCTTCCCTCTCCTATTTCTCCAATCTTCACCCCCTCCGCCAACCCCTTGGCTGATTTCTTTACATATTTTGTCCGCGTTCAGATCAGCCAGTACTCAAGCTTCAGTTGGGAGCTCGACCAAATTTGCAAGACCTGAAACTCAATCTCCGGTAATGGAGGAGCTAGAAACGAACATTGTGGTGTGGTCTAATTCCGATGGAGTAGAGTGGCAGATATATTACAATGAGGCAAAACTGGAAACAGCTTCCTGTAATATATCTGCCAGTGCTTCTATTTATCGCAGCTAACCTAACTATTACTCCCAGCTCGGGATGGCTTTGATTTGAAAATGAGCTTGCAAACCTTCGCGGTTAACTGTAGTACCCACAACTCTTTACCCTTCTACCGGCACACATGGTTAGTGCTTACTTTAAAAAAGAGTAAAAATGCTCAATTGTTTATTCATTGTCTCCCTGGAGACAACTACTTTTGCCACCAAAATTGTTCATCTGATTCTAGATCATAACACATAGGTACTGTACATGTTTGGTTCAGAAGCGACAAGTATCTTTCCAGTAGTGTTAGCTGCTTGTACAATTCAATAGGCTTGGTTTGTTTTCGCTAATAACCTTTGACTGCCCCTGGCTATCTGAATAATTTGGATTATTGCTATCTAATGCTAGAAAAACCATCTCTTTAGTAGTAATTATTTTTGTTTTTGCCAACATTTGTAGCATTGTTGCCGGCATACCTTCTGGAACTATGGTGCCTTCCAGCATAAGTTGGACGACAAAGAAACTCTGTCTGCTCACGTGCTCACTTAGACACCTCCTATCCTTCCCCTCCGGTGGTGGCTTCTTCTTCAGCTCCGTCATAGGTACGCCGCTGGTTCCCCTTGTGTGCTCTCTCTCACATTCTATCCATCGAACTGTGGGCAACTGCAGTGCCGGCCATCGAGCCTATAATTTAGTGTTAGGAACTGTGATGCTTTTGTTGATGATAATCTTTCCAGCTATGATTTCCCCTGATGTTTGTTTAGGTAATTTGATTAGGATGACGTGTTTTGGTTCAATTTTGACAATTCTAGGCTGCTGCATGATGCCTACTTGTCTTTGGGTTGCTCCAGACTTACCTCAAGTCAATATTATGCTATGTTCATATTAGAGCCTTCAATCATGCCACCGTTTTCGAATTGATAGGATTAATTGTTTTACAAAATTGCTTGTTAAATTTTTTGACACGGTTGTTTGTAAAATTGCTTTCTTACATGATTTTTCTTGCTAATAATTTGGATATGTTTAACTAGATACACTACTGATTTATTGCAAGAATAGCATGCCAAGAAAATTATGACTACTCCTAACACAAAGTATGAATGGATGCTCCCGAATATATTTCTGTCCAAATGAGTTATTACTACTGCTAACGCAGTATTTCCTACGTCTAACACAGATATTTTATATGCCCTGCTACCTAACTTTTTTCTTTGTTATATTTCACCTTGGCATGCATATGTTTATTCGGTTGAACACTGCATGACATGAAATAATTATTTTTAGTGTTTCTTTTTCAAGTTCTTTTCACTGTCACTTGATATATACTTAGCTTGTACGTCAGTTTAAATGCAGGCATTCAAAGTCGATCCTGCTGCGTTCCAGTACCTGCCTGGAGGCGCGGAGGAGCTGGCCGGAGGCCCGGAGGAGGAGCTGATTGGAGGAGTTGGCATGGAGAAAGCACATGGAGGACGAGTCCAGCCACCTGGAGCGGCCTAGGAAGGAATGCAGTGGACTTGGAAAGCAGGAAGCCTTGTTGGATGATGGATCTAAACTGTAATTAGACTTTTCTGCTTTGTTCATGCGGATGTGTATCTCTGAATCGTTTTGTATTTTAATCATTTAACGGAGAGAAGGCCAGCGACCTGGAGCGGCCTAGGAAGTAATGTAGTGAACATGAGCGACTTGGGAAGGAGGCCAGTGACGCTATTTGGACTTGTTGGATGATGGATCTAAACTGTAATTAGACTTTTCTGCTTTGTTCATGCGGATGTGTATCTGAATTGATTTGTATTTTAATCATTTAACTGAGAATAATTGATTGTTTACATTTTTTTAATGTGTAAAATTAAAATCTGTGAATCAACATGACCAGAACTTTTGTTGGGCCAAATAATATGTGGGCTTTAAAAGGGCTATGTCCCAAACAATTGTGGACTGGAATGATGTGCATTGGAAAAACACAATTTTTTTCTAGAAAAGGCTGAATTATTGGGCGTGGCCCATATAAAACGTTGAGAGAAAAGAAGGAAAAAAAATCTAAGAAAGGCTGAATTACTGGGCCAGGCCCATATGAACAACCAAATGGACCGGGCTAATTTTGGTTTACAACTATTACAATTTCGTTGTGAATTGTGCCAGTAGGATTGCTGATGTGGATAGGTCAGATGTCAATGACAATTTAGGATCGTCGTAAGGGTTACGACGATCTGGAATTTGTCGTAAAAGTTACGACGATTTTGATCAAAACGTCGTCCTTTTCAATTTTTGACGCCTCGTTTTTTACGCTCATTTTTTTGTCGTAAGATCGTCGTAAAATAAAATCTGTGACAATATAATGACAAAAATAGAGCGTCGTGTATTAGCATATTTCCGGTAGTGTGTAATTGCGCCCCGGTTCTATGGACATGTAGTTCCGCACCAGGTTCTATGGACATGCAGTTGCAGTCGGTTCTATGGACATCCAGTTGCACCCGGGTCAATAGACATGAAGTTGCGGTCGGTTCTATGGACAAATGGTTGCACTTGGTCTATAGACATGCAATTGCGGTCGGTTCTATGGACATGGGATTGCGGTCTAGTCTATGGACAAGCAGTTACACCCCGTTTTATAGACATGCAGTTGCGGTCTGGTCTATGGACATGCAGTTCCGCCCCGGTTCTATGGACATGTAGTGCAAGTCCGGGTTCTATGAACATGTAGTTGTACCCGGGTCTATAGACATGCAGTTGCGAAATACTTTCCGTTGTTTTGGGAATCCATTGATCCTACTGCCTTGCCGCTTCTTTTCACCCTGCGGATAATTCCTCACATCTAACAAGGATCCGTTCATCCTAAGTGGTTCCTCTGATTCCCAAAATACTTTGAAATACTATTCGATCTCGCTACAATCCTCGGCATCCTATCGCTTTGGAGATTCTTCTTACCTTCTAGCACTATGATTAATCCCGTTTGTCTTCTAGTCTTTGATGACCTCCCTTGGCATTGCCATTCTGATCTGTTGAATCATCGTGTGTGCTAGTGCACACAATCATCAGTTGATCCCTATGAATCCATTCTTCCGTCTTAGACGTCATTTCGGACATGAGCTGGTTCTCGGTAAATCAAACCTTAATTGATTAACCGTCAAGCTTCTATTCAAATTAATCATTTTTGATCGATGTATCTGAATCTGATACACCGATATGGAAGTCATAATTCCTTTGTACTTAAGCGTTGAATTATTCTGATGCTTGTATCTCCAATGCTTTGGCATTCATTCTTCTTATGGTTGAGTACCGATACTCGCACCAGCCTTACTGTACGCCGCCTGACCTTTTTGGTGGATTACTTACTGCCCTCCCCTCGTGTCCTAAATCCTTGACGAGATTCCCCTGATACGAAATGTCCTTGGAGAACGGTATCATGTGGTCCGCGTCATCAGCCTTCTAATTTCAAACTTGTATCTCTTGTTCCTGTTGTTAGTTGTAAAGATTCGTAAAATGCCCCATTGGGTTTTATCTATGTTTCATCCATCTGTGTGAACCCATGAACGTCTACAGGTCTTACTCTAATGGTGTTATGCCAGATAAATTTTCGAAAGCTACAAATTCACCGAAAGCGAGAAGTGAATGAAAGTCTATGTATTGAAGAAGTGGGAGTCGACCTTGAACCTTGTGTTCATGCCCATAGATACGATGTAGAACTTATAATGAAAGATTCTCGTAAAGATAATTAACCCCCTTGGTGTAAATTCTTCTACACCTATGATCCACCATTCTACCTTCAACTATTTCCCCTGGTATCTTGAAGATATCATGCCTTTACACTAAATCTTATGGATTGTGATGAAACAATGCATATCCCTGTCATAGCCATTTCATGGTTCTGGGTTGTCGTCAACCGGGAACACCGAATATTTTTGCTTCAGCATTCCTTTTACTTGATGTCGCCGTTGTTCGATTGTACTTTCTTGAAACCTTTTGACATGATGTGTCGTGGTCATCATCAACATTTTTGCCTCTACCAAGTGTTGATTGAATTCATGGTGAGAAATACCATCCTTGCCCCTCGATGATTTGTGTTATCATTGACAACATCCTTTGACTCCCTGCCAATACAAAGTTGGTCATCTACATATCTCCCTACTTTCCCTTGGCAAAGTTATACACCTGATAAGGGTGTATCATCACAGTTTCCGTTCCATTGGTCCGTTTAATCTTTCTTCTGAGGTAACTCGTCTGAGCAGTGATAATTCCCTGCTTATGCAAACACTTCGGTGTACTACGTTGTCCGTACTACCTGTTACAATTGTTGATGACTTTTCGGTGACCACCGATGGACAAGAACCTTGCCAATTGGTCCGCCTCGTCTTAACGAGTAGGAAAACGGTTTTCTTTGTCCCTCTCCCATGGTACCAACGATTTTTGCCGACATAGATAACAAGTTGTTCTCTGACTTACCTTGCAACTTGATCGCATTGTTTGTCACCACCCTTCTTATTCAATGTGCGCCCATAACCCACAATTCCACATGATCGAAACCTGACTCTGTTGTACCTTTCTGTTCTCTAGTTTATTCCTCTTGCTTGACCTCGTATGCTACTCATGAGTCCTCTACCTTGTGATATTATGTTCGATATCAGACTCAGTGCTTATGCCTGATGCCCTCGACCCCTTTTCATCCTACGTTATCATCGTCGAATGCTTGCATATCCACTTGAAAACTTCTCATGTCTTCTTTTGTTTCTCTCGATGTATCTCACTGAGTTTAACTCGTGAGATACTTTGTACCCCATTCCCTTCGACCATCTCGGTTGCTTAAGCTTGTACCGATCCGACCGCTTCAAATTTTCCCCCCTAACCTATTCGTAGGTACGATGCAGCAATGAAAAAAGGATGACAACTTGTCGAGATGCAATGATGCAGAAAAACAAAGACATCAACGTGAAGGAGTAGTTTCTTCGGGAAGGGCAACAAGAACAAGAAGATTCGTTAGAATTCAAAACCAACACTTCAACCCTTACACTACCTTTTAATTCTTGGGATGAGAATTCTTTGTAGTGGGGGAGATTTGTGACACCCCGGGTGTCACACAATAGAAATCCTTTTGTTTGAGTAATTAAAAATTATTTAGCAAGTCATTACTATCCCTTGAATCATGCATGAGGTCAAATTCAAACTCCATTTGGGTTTTCAAAACAAAGTGGAAATAAAACTTAATCCAAAAATATTGCAACCACTTTTATGAAATGCTTAAAAGTCAGTAGGTCAGAATAAAATTATAAATGGTATTTTATTACAATGTTTGAATATTTTAAACAAATCAAGCAGTAGCAAAACATCCACCTTTGTTCCATTTTAAATAAATCCAAAATGCAAATGATTTTGTTTTGCAACCAAACTTTTTATGGTGGTGTTGTAATATATAAGAGCAATATTGGAGCAAGTTCCATATTTTACAAAATTGAAGAGCTAACAAAACAAATACAAATAGGAAAGAAAAATAAAAGAAAACAACAATAAAAATAAAATGCAAAGACCTATCTAACGCTCAGGGACGAGGCCCAACTACCTGGCCCAATCCCTCTCCCCTTCTCCCTCCTCTCCTAATGGTCCCCCTGGCCGTTGTCACCATGGCCACACACGCCCGAGCCGCCCCCCTCTCCTCGCATCACGGCAGCACGCACGCATGCACTGCTGGATGGATAAGAAGGAACCCCGCATTCCCTTGTACAGCACACGCCCACTTCCCCCCCTCTGCCTCATCTTCCCCCCACTCAACCGAATCTGTCATGGCCACACCTCCACCGCCTCCATGGAAGATTCAAGAAAGAAAAAAAAGCATAAAAGAAAAAGAAAAAAAAGGGGGTGGCGCATGGGCCATGGATGTACTGATAGCTTCGCTAGTAAGTAGTAAACGTCATCATGACAAAACAAACTCGAATGGAGACACTGTACACTTAGTGTTGCCATAGCTTAGACATCTTAAAACCTACTAGTATAGGATACACGACGGTAGCATGTGATACGATGATCCCTTAACAAAGCCAAACACAAGTATTCTACCAAAGTGTGCACCACCTGGAAGGATCTCCCATATGGCTGACATTCCATACATATCGGGTGTCACACATATTAAACGGCGTTCGCATGAGGTTGGGTTCGGCAAGCCTAGCATATGCAGATATGGACTTGCTGAGCAGCATATAACATGGAGGTTAATTTGGCGAGCCTAGCATATGCAGATATGGCCTCGGAATACTAGTGATCGAAAGATCGATCATGTCTCAAAATATACAGATAATGCGATCGCACAATTTGTTGTCTACCTTTGAAACTGACCAGTCGGCCATGTGATATTCGAGGGTGGGAGTGAATCTGGATCATGTAATCACTAAAACTTGTTTGGGATGATTGTTTTAGTGCGAGCTCATTTATAATATGATTATATGAACTCATTGTTGTGAACTAGTCTTAATTGTGTTCCTTGCAATTATGTTTGTAGAAAATGAATGCACTAGAGCAGCGTGAATTATCTTTCTTCATGGAGGGTGAAAGACTTAGAGTAGATGGGTCAAACTTTGCTGACTGGTACTCATGCCTTAGGACTTTGCTCAAAAGAGCAAACATCTTGTTCACAATAGAAATGCATGTGGAAGAACATCCGGATGACGATGTTGGAGATCAGGAGATACTTGATCATTATGCTCGCCGACAGAAGTGCTATGTAGCCAGGAATGTCATTATTTTCAGCATGTCAGAGGATTTGGGTATTCAGTTTCAGGACATTGGCTCATATGACATGATGGACACGCTAAAGACAATGCTCATACGTGAGTTTAGAGTTGCCAGATTTGAGTTAGGAAGCAAGTTTATATCTACAAAGATGGAAGAACACACAAGCCTTGATGATCACTTAGACAGGATGCATGAGATGTACCTGACCCTGGTGGAGGACTATGAATATTGGACAATGAACAAAACCACCACAGAAGAGTTTGCAATAAACACATTATTTCACTCGCTTCGTCCGAGTTATTGTGATTATGTTCATAGATATGTCAGAAGTGGATCTAATAGGAGTCTCCAGAACTTCATGACTAATCTCTTGGCTGCAGACATTGCTCCTATCGAGGATGCAGAAGTCGTGGATGGAGAAGGCATATACTTGATATACTTTATAAATGTTTGTTCCCTTATACAACACTTGAAGTTAATGAGTATCTGATACTTATTCTGTTTTATGAAAACAGGACCGGCCGTTGCATGGACAGGAAGAGGTGAAATCAAGCATTGATGCATATCAAGTCAGTTGATGGCCATCATGGATTCCGCCGAGACATCTATCATAGGAGATACTTAGAGTGTTAGATAAATCTTATGTAATCATTATAGTATGAACACTTAGTTGTGTGTCTTGCATCTCTCGAGACAAAGTTATTCATGTAATGAGACAAGTCAGTTGTTCCATCTTTATGAATAAAAGTGTGCTTATACTTTGATTACCTCTTGATTTATGTTATGAGAAAGCATTTATAATACTGCTATTATTGTTAACTAATATCCAATGTTTAATAATAAAGTTGTCTTGATTATAACAACTCAAAGATTTGATTGCATAAGGTGATTTCATAACTGATGAATCAATTAAATGTATGATCTATTAACTTGTGAGTTCATTATGAAATAAAAGTCATAACTTGATTGCATGAGATGGATTAGATACACGATCTATGAACCTCTGCAATAAATATGACCATGACAATGTTCTAGCAAGCAGAACATGTGCCAATTATTATACATAAATGATGTACTAAATGGGCACATGAGTTATCATTAAAGACTTCATTTGATTAATTGAAAGTTGTATTCAATTGAGATCATAAAACTGAGATTCAGGAATCACAGTGTGAAGTAGAATATAAGGATACAAATCACCAAGCTATGATCTGAGTGATAAGTATTAAAGTTGACATATTGGGAGATTTGTGGAAGTCGTACCACAAATTACGATGGAAGTCGAAAGTGCTACACTACTTAAACCATTCGTAGTCATACTAAACAGTATTATGGTCTAAACGTTCTTTCCCCTTGCACTAAAATTATTAACGAACAAGGTTGTATAATTCATTAAGTTAAAACACCCTCTTCATGAATAGGAAACCATCCTGAATCTAATGAGACAAGATAGATCCATAATTGATGGTGTTATAAGGTTTCTTATAGAAAGAATTTCTTTGTGATAAAGCTACAAGCAATTGAAATTACATATTCTCCCCGAATAGCAAAATTTGTGTTGCTTGATTGGTAGTGCAAGAAGAAGTCTCTCAACACGGATCCAATGGGAGATAATGGAAACTTTGACCAAGGTATTGGACCTTGCCTTCAGAATATCAGAGTATTGCAACGGAAGAGTGTTCCGCTGTAATGACGCTATATAAGGAAGGATATGCCCAAGATGATAGGTCTTGGTATATGAGTGGAAGCCTTAGTTGAATTTAGAAGGTTGTCATGAATACGTTCTGTAACGAACAATAATCATGAGTCTTCTTAATAAAACAAAAGGAATAACATTGCTTGAAACACAAAGGAATGATGGTAGCCTAGAACACGAAGAGAAATGAAATAATATTGACTTACATATAGGATGGCTCACGTTCCATGAATTAAATTGGTTATTTCATATTCTCGACAAACTGGAAAGTTATTGAGAATAATGTAACGGGTATAAGGCATAATTTTGGTTTATAAAACGGTTATGACCAAAGTTCACCGTAGGAACGCTGTAATCAATAAAATATTTGATTTACACTACAATGGACCATAGCTTGAAATTGCGTCACAGTCAAATTGGGATTTGAAAGAGAATTTCAATGGGCATGACGAAGGTTTATTTCGTTTGAAGGATGGACTATAGTACCTCAAGACAGGAACCCTCAACCTTGATTTGATCAAGTGATTTTTTGTGAATGACCAAAATATTGAGTGGGCCTGCAGTTTCATGAAATTGAGTGGGAGCTTTGAAGACTTCCGGAAACTTAAATGCAGAGGGCATTTTCTGAGTGGGAGCTTTGGGAGCATTGTCATTATGTAAGACATAGTAACAATAAAATGACTTGATGAAATCTGAACCACAAATATATGAGTATATGATGGATATATTTGAGTGGGAGCATGATCATTATCTCAGACATGCATGTTATGACATATGTGGAGAATGATCACGTGTATGTATATAGGGACATGCGAATGATATATGTATATGGAGAATCGTTTCATATGCACGTATATGCATTATGATATATATATGTAAAACATAAGGTAGATATAACGCAAGATTACAAGAATCTTACTTTATATGAAGTACTAAACACATCACACGTTGAAATCTATAGTGATAGATACGTATGATGAAACAAAGAAAAGTTGGAATAATCTTCTAGACAAGAAACAGGTTCTTGTAGCTAGAAATTATATAACGGATGAAATCCAAATATCACAAGCAATGTCTTGATGGAAGAATAGAGACGCACCATGTACTAGGACATGTGATCTTATATGTGCTTTGACATATGATTCTACCATAAAACATGTGTTGCGAATCCAACAAAAGAATGACTCAAAAGTTCTTGAAAGAAGAACAGATTCCGATGTGCTTTAGGAGTAAAACACAGAATCTATATAAGGTCCATGCATTCAGTATATGAGGAATACTGAGGACTATGCTCTAAAATATAGAAAGGATAATAGACTTGAATGTAATGAAAGATTACAATTGCAAGCCATATTATGAGTCTATATGGAATTAAAGACATCACTGAAGATATGAAAGAAATGTGAGCAAGATTCACGACACTACAAACATAATACTAATTAAGAAAGTAGACGTATGGATAAAATTTTGGCGTAAGAAGTTTGGACTTCTGGCTGAGTGTATTTCCCAATATATGTGACGCTGGATAAGTCTTCTGAAGACTGAACCAAAGGATCACTGAAGGATACTGTGAAATAATAGTCTCACTCTCCCACGAAACTTATATCCAACCATTATAGGATAATGAATGGCATGTCAAACTAGTTGACCTATGCCGGTTGCAAAGGAAACATACGAATCTGAATTGTTGCAGTTCGTTGACAAACCCTCTTCCATGAGCAAGCATGATCAATGAACACCTATGTGATAAGATGGTTATGAACGGGAAAATGCGGATAGATTATTAGCACTCTAGTGCAAGTGGGAGACTGTTGGATATATGCTCTAGAGGCAAATAATATATAATTATTCCAATATATCTAAGCAAGTTCATAACCAGTTTCATACCGTGCTAGAACTGTATCAGTGAAACAATGATACAGGAGGGGTATAGAAACCCCAGAGTTCCTAGTTAGCCTCTATATCAATAACTAGTTCATGGTCAACATGATGGTCGTGGTTTTGCGATCATGGACAATTAAGTCTCTTGACTATGAGGTCACCTCACTGGATGAGTGACGTGATGAACATTACCCAAAGCAAGCATTACAACATGATCAATCTTATGAAGGTTCAATGTTGTAATTACAGAACGTAGTAGACCGTTACTTTGACAGTGAGTACGTGCATAATTTCTATCTTCCCGGATACTTTAACTTACATCCCACCACCTGACTTAAATATGCAGGTCATAACGGTTGTATCTTGGGTATTCCGTGGAGATATGTTGAGGAGTATTGTTAGTAGAGCGGGATTTGTCAATCCATGTAATGGATAGATACTCGGGGCCCACTCGGTGAGATTCCATCCATAAAGCTGCAGCGTGTGACTAGGTCACTGATGAGGACATCCCTACTAATGTTACACCCATACCCTCACCAACTACACATACTGGACCAGTTACTAGAGCACGTGCACGTCAACTAAATTATCAGGTACTTTCGTTTCTTGCGAATCCTTCTATTGTTCATGAACATATGATGCTGCCTAAATTAGATACTTTTGTTTTGCTTATGAATGAAGGACCTAGCATGGACACGAAGGATGGTCATTGGAGCGGGATCAAGAATGGAGAAGAAGGTGCGCGCGGGGGAAAGTACAGTGGAGTTTCCAGTGGGGATTTTCGCACGTTGAAGCCACCATAAGGCATGCATGAAGGCTTGGACGGAATACACGAGATGCCACTTCATTATTTTCGTGCAAGAGCAATTATAGGTGCTGCGTCACCTTAATATTGGGCTGGGCCCATGTAATTTCGAAATACCACATTATAGGCTGTTTTTAGAGTCCGTATGTGTGGGGAAACCGAGTTAGGGTTGTTTTCGGACCCCACCTCCAAGGGGTCACGAAAATCCCCTCTGTTCCCCCATATATACAGCCCTTAGGGCGTCGTTTAGACTTGGGTTTTAATTAGATATAAGTTAGCCATAGCCGCAACTTCGAGCTCTTTGTTTGTGTCATCCGACCAGGCCAAGACCTCATTGGAACCCCAACTTTCGTAATCATTCATCTTATATTCGCAATATCCAGATTGCAATTCTTAGTTCTTGCTTGTTCTTCGATTGCTTGCAGGAATTAGACCTTCGTGGTCAGGTTGATCGTGCATCCGCGGGATCAATAACCTCTCGGAGTTGGTTTAGCGATTGCTAAGGCGCAACGTCTTCGCACGTTCGTAGTCGGATCGTGAAAGTTGCCTCCACCATAATCGATCTCCACCATCTCATCGAAACATCGGCACACCTTCGCCTCTATCAAGTGGTATCAGATTTCCAGGTTGCTCGGTGAGATTTACTAGTTTTCATAGTCTAGATTGGTTCTGTTCTTCATACCTACAGTCCAAGAAAAAGCCCACAAAAAAAAAATTTAGGGTTAGATCATCACGTCCCAAGACAGTCCTAGCCTTTGTCCAGTTTTCTTTTCAGTACTTGCTTTGTTGAATTTACGGTTGCATCGTTGTGTCAAATTGCTGATCTTAGCGTCTAGTTCCCTTAGAGTTTCGAGTTCTGATCACAGTTTGCCACGTCGCCGCCGCACCAGTAGTCATCCTACCACATTCCGCCAATCCGAGTCCAGATACACCACCACGTTCCGCCAAGCAAAGTCCATATACACCACCACGTCTCACGAGTCCGAGTTGAGTTCCACCATCAGTACGGTTCCTGATATCCCCGTAGCCAGAATAGTTTTGAGTTGATTAGAGTCGGATTTCACCAATCTTTTGTCGTACGTAGAAGAGGGTGATTTCCAAAAAAAAAAAGAGTCTGGCACGCTTTTCAGAGCAGTTTTTAGGCCAAAATTTTCAGGGGTAAAAAAATTTCGTGCCCATACGTTCCTTAGGTCCAGAAACTCGTTTTGAGACGTTCGCCACCATAGTGATTTTTTCGCACTTTTTCAGCCCCCGCAGTCCCGCATCGCCAAAAAAAAAAAGCAAAAAAAAAAAAAAAAAGAGAGAGAAAAAAAAATTCAGAGTGTGCTTCACAGTTGTTACGTGCCGCGCCGTGCTTTCGTTGGTGTTTTAGGCTCGCGTCTCTAGTACGGTCTAGCCTAGGATCAGCACAGTACCGACGTTGAGTGTTTATTCAGCTTTGCATCTCTGTTTTGATTACTGTTGAGTTTTTCCTACCATACTTGTCAGCCTTCCTACAGCTCCACATATATTCTACATCGTGCGTTTTGACACCTCCTGGCCATCGCTCTACCATATCTCTGAGAGTTTTGACCCGTTGGTTGTACATCACCACCTGCTGCTAGGTAAGAATCGGTAAGAACGTAAGAAAAGCTTGACGGATTTGTGCTTTCCACCACCCCACATCCATCCCATTAGTAGAAGTAGGATCATATTCCTGTGTGTTTTCTATTTCTGCTAACCATGCCAGGATCACATGACGAAGTGGCGCGGGATGCACCCGATTGGGAGAACATGACAAACAAGGAGTTACATGATAAATTTGCACGTATGATGTCTCAACAGGTGCAGGACATCGAGACCAGATTTACAGAGGCGATTGATGGCGTGGAGAAAATGATCGACACCAAGCTCGACGCCAAGTTTACTGAGTTGATCGCACGCCTACCTTCAGCACAGCCACAGCCACCGCCACTACCACGTGCACGACGTATTCTATTTCCGCGAGGACAAGCTGCTGGTATTGGTGCTCCTCCTACTGCTGCAGTTGCTGCTACTGCTGCTGCTGCTGCTGCTTCTGACGTCGCCCAGGACGACAACTACGAGGGTGATTACGAGGAGGAGGTGGAACAGGAAGCGGCCTATGAGCAGCCAGCTGGACGTCCACGTCCCAACATTCGCCACGGTCGACACCAACCACCCCCTCAGGTACGCGATGATGAACATGTGCCTAAACTTAAATTGAATCTTAAGCCGTTTGAGGGTAGATATATTCCTGATGCTTATCTTACTTGGGAGTTAGAAACTGAACAACGTTTTACATGTTTACAATATCCTGAGAATAGACGTGTTACTGCTGCTGTTTGTGAATTCACGGGCTTTGCATCTATTTGGTGGTCTGAACATTGTAGATTGCATGCTAATAATATTCCAACTACTTGGGCTGCTTTAAAAGATGCTATGCGTACTCGCTGGGTTCCTCCTTATTATCAACGTGAATTGTTACAAAAATTACAGCGTTTGAGACAAGGAAAAAATTCTGTAGAGGAATATTATCAAGAATTACAAACTGGATTGATTAGATGTGGCCTAGTAGAGGATAATGAAGCTATGCTTGCACGTTTTATGGGTGGCTTAAACAGGGAGATACAAACTATTCTAGAATACAAGGACTTTGCTACTATCACTCGTTTGTTTCATCTTGCTTGTAAAGCTGAACGTGAAGTGCAGGATCGACAGGCCGCTACGAGACCTAACTTTTCTGCAGGACGAAATACATCATGGACATCGCGTGGAGCTTCTACATCCACACGTCCTGCTGCGCCACCATCTACTTCAGCCGCTCATTCTTACAGGGAGCCACCAAAACAGCCAGCGCCACCATTCAAGGGTGCAGAGAGTGGTCCAGCGGCGAGTTCTTCTTCCTCCATGGCGTCCACAGGGCAAGCACGAGATCGTGATATTAAATGTCGCAGGTGCCAAGGTGGAGGTCACTTCGCAAAAGACTGTCCCTCCAAGCGTGTGATGACTATTACGGCGGATGGTGGGTATGAGTCAGCGAGTGACTATGATGAGGAGACTCTAGTTCTCATTGCTCATGAGGAACAGGGTGCCCATGATGATGCTCATGATATAGAGTATATGACTCCTGATGATGCAGATAAATATGCTAGTTTGGTTGCTCAACGTGTATTAAGTGTGCAGGTAACGAAGGCCGAGCAAAACCAGAGGCATAATTTGTTCCACACAAAGGGAGTGGTGAAAGAACGTTCGGTTCGCATCATCATTGACGGAGGGAGTTGCAACAACTTGGCTAGCATGGAGTTGGTGGAGAAGCTATCTCTCACCACAAGACCACACCCCCATCCGTACTATATTCAGTGGTTTAACAATAGTGGTAAGATTAAGGTAACACGTTCTGTTCGTGTGCACTTTAGCATTGCTGCATATGCTGATTATGTTGATTGTGATGTGGTACCCATGCAAGCATGCTCTCTTTTACTTGGTAGACCATGGCAATTTGATAGGAATGTTGTACACCATGGTAGGAAAAATCAGTTTACTCTAGTTCATCAGGATAAAAATATTGCTTTACTTCCTATGTCTCCTGAACAAATTGTGAAAGATGATCTTGCTAGAGCTAGTAAAGCTAAACAGGAGAAAAATAAGAGTGAAAATGAGATAGCAGCTAAAGAATCTGAGCAACAACATAAGACTAATAGCAAATCTTCTTCTGTTGTTTCTAATGAAATTAAATTGACTAGTCCAACTTTGCTTGCTACTAAGGTTGATATTTCGGATTTGGATGTTAGTCAATATGTGTGCTATGCTTTTGTGTGCAAAGAAGCCTTGTTTTCATTTGAGGAATTGCCTCCTTCTTTGCCTCCTGTTGTCACTGACCTTTTGCAGGAGTTTATTGACGTCTTTCCACAAGACGTACCACCGGGATTACCACCTATTCGAGGGATTGAGCATCAGATTGACTTAATTCCCGGTGCTTCGCTGCCCAACCGTGCGCCATACCGTACCAATCCGGAGGAGACGAAGGAGATTCAGCGTCAAGTACAAGAGCTACTCGACAAAGGTTACATACGTGAATCCCTTAGTCCTTGTGCTGTTCCTATTATATTAGTGCCTAAAAAGGATGGAACATGGCGTATGTGTGTTGATTGTCGAGCCATTAATAATATTACTATTCGTTATCGTCATCCTATTCCTAGGCTAGATGATATGCTTGATGAATTAAGTGGCTCTACCATGTTTTCCAAAGTTGATTTGCGTAGTGGATACCATCAAATTCGCATGAAATTAGGAGATGAATGGAAAACGGCATTTAAAACTAAGTTTGGATTATATGAGTGGTTAGTCATGCCTTTTGGGTTAACTAATGCACCTAGCACTTTCATGAGATTAATGAACGAGGTTTTACGTGCTTTCATTGGACGATTTGTGGTAGTCTATTTTGATGATATACTGATTTATAGCAAATCTTTGGAGGAACATTTGGATCATTTACGTGCTGTTTTTATTGCTCTACGTAATGCACGTTTGTTTGGTAACCTTGGGAAGTGCACCTTTTGCACCGACCGAGTATCGTTTCTTGGCTATGTTGTTACTCCGCAGGGAATTGAAGTTGATAAAGCCAAGATCGAGGCGATTGAGAGTTGGCCGCAGCCCAAAACGGTCACACAAGTGAGGAGTTTTCTTGGCCTCGCTGGATTCTATAGGCGTTTTGTGAGAGATTTCAGCACCATTGCTGCACCTCTCAATGAGCTTACACGCAAGGATGTGCCTTTTACTTGGGGTACCGCACAGGAAGAAGCCTTCACGGTCTTGAAAGATAAGTTAACACATGCTCCTTTGCTCCAACTTCCTGATTTTAATAAGACTTTTGAGCTTGAATGCGATGCTAGTGGGATTGGTTTGGGAGGTGTGTTATTACAAGATGCTAAACCTGTTGCATACTTTTCTGAAAAATTGAGTGGGCCTAGTCTGAACTATTCTACTTATGATAAGGAATTATATGCTCTTGTTCGGACATTAGAAACTTGGCAACATTATTTATGGCCCAAAGAATTTGTTATACATTCTGATCATGAATCTTTGAAACACATAAGAAGTCAAGCAAAACTTAATCGTAGACATGCTAAGTGGGTTGAATTTATTGAGACTTTCCCTTATGTCATTAAACACATGAAGGGGAAAGATAATATTATTGCTGATGCTTTGTCTCGTCGTTATACTATGCTTTCACAACTTGACTTCAAGATATTCGGTTTAGAGACAATCAAAGAACAATATGTAAATGATGCGGAATTTAAAGATGTATTGCAGAATTGTAGAGAGGGTAGAACATGGAACAAGTTTGTGCTTAATGATGGATTTGTGTTCCGTTCTAACAAGCTATGCATTCCAGCTAGCTCTATTCGTCTTTTGTTGTTGCAGGAGGCGCATGGAGGAGGATTAATGGGACATTTTGGCGTGAAAAAGACGGAGGACGTACTTGCTACACATTTCTTTTGGCCAAAGATGAGACGGGATGTTGAGCGTTTTGTTGCTCGCTGCACTACATGTCAAAAAGCTAAGTCACGACTCAATCCTCATGGTTTATACATGCCTTTACCTGTACCTAGTGTTCCGTGGGAGGACATATCCATGGACTTTGTTTTAGGCTTGCCTCGAACAAAGAAGGGGAGGGATAGCATATTTGTTGTCGTGGATAGATTTTCTAAGATGGCACATTTTATACCATGTCATAAAAGCGATGATGCTGCTAATGTTGCTGATTTATTCTTTGGAGAGATTATTCGTTTACATGGTGTGCCCAATACTATTGTCTCGGATCGTGATACTAAGTTTCTTAGCCATTTTTGGAGATGCTTATGGGCTAAGTTGGGGACTAAACTACTTTTTAGTACTACATGTCATCCCCAAACTGATGGACAAACTGAAGTGGTCAATAGGACATTGTCTACTATGCTTAGGGCTGTTTTAAAAAGTAACTTGAAACTGTGGGAAGAATGTTTACCTCATATTGAATTTGCTTATAATCGTTCAGTGCATTCTACCACTAAAATGTGCCCTTTTGAGATTGTTTATGGTTTTCTACCTCGTGCACCTATTGATTTGCTGCCTCTTCCATCTTCGGAGAAGGTTAATTTTGATGCTAAGCAACGTGCTGAATTGATATTAAAAATGCATGAGTTAACTAAAGAAAACATTGAGCGCATGAATGCTAGATACAAGCTTGCTGGTGATAGGGGTCGAAAGCATGTTGTGTTTGAACCAGGAGATCTTGTTTGGTTACATATACGTAAAGATAGGTTTCCTGATTTGCGCAAGTCTAAGTTAATGCCACGAGCTGATGGTCCCTTTAAGGTTTTACAGAAAATTAATGATAATGCATATAAACTTGAGCTACCTGCAGATTTTGGGGTTAGTCCCACATTTAACATTGCAGATTTGAAACCTTATTTGGGAGAAGATGATGAGCTTCCGTCGAGGACGACTTCAATTCAAGAAGGGGAGGATGATGAGGACATCCCTACTAATGTTACACCCATACCCTCACCAACTACACATACTGGACCAGTTACTAGAGCACGTGCACGTCAACTAAATTATCAGGTACTTTCGTTTCTTGCGAATCCTTCTATTGTTCATGAACATATGATGCTGCCTAAATTAGATACTTTTGTTTTGCTTATGAATGAAGGACCTAGCATGGACACGAAGGATGGTCATTGGAGCGGGATCAAGAATGGAGAAGAAGGTGCGCGCGGGGGAAAGTACAGTGGAGTTTCCAGTGGGGATTTTCGCACGTTGAAGCCACCATAAGGCATGCATGAAGGCTTGGACGGAATACACGAGATGCCACTTCATTATTTTCGTCCAAGAGAAATTATAGGTGCTGCGTCACCTTAATATTGGGTTGGGCCCATGTAATTTCGAAATACCACATTATAGGCTGTTTTTAGAGTCCGTATGTGTGGGGAAACCGAGTTAGGGTTGTTTTCGGACCCCACCTCCAAGGGGTCACGAAAATCCCCTCTGTTCCCCCATATATACAGCCCTTAGGGCGTCGTTTAGACTTGGGTTTTAATTAGATATAAGTTAGCCATAGCCGCAACTTCGAGCTCTTCGTTTGTGTCATCCGACCAGGCCAAGACCTCATTGGAACCCCAACTTTCGTAATCATTCATCTTATATTCGCAATATCCAGATTGCAATTCTTAGTTCTTGCTTGTTCTTCGATTGCTTGCAGGAATTAGACCTTCGTGGTCAGGTTGATCGTGCATCCGCGGGATCAATAACCTCTCGGAGTTGGTTTAGCGATTGCTAAAGCGCAACGTCTTCGCACGTTCGTAGTCGGATCGTGAAAGTTGCCTCCACCATAATCGATCTCCACCATCTCATCGAAACATCGGGACACCTTCGCCTCTATCAGTCACGGGGATGAATATCAAGGGAACGAGTGAATAAGGATTTGTTTAGAACGAGGTTGAACCAGACATAGGATGTCATTGATCGAATCTCAGAACAATCCAATATCGTTGACAAAGGGAATGTTATACGACGTAAGGTCAAATCGGTGTTGATATCCGGAATGCACAGGGGTCATTATGGGCATCCAGGTCCCGATGATGATCATTGACCGTAGCCTTATCACGGTCATGACTGGAGTGTTCCCGGACCGTAGGGTAACACACTTAAGAGCTCGATGAAATCGGAGACCTTTTCGGAACTATCGGAGTTACCGGAGATTTGAGAGAGAACTCCGAAATCGTTTCAGAGGGGAGACGGAACAGTTCCGTGGTTTCGAATTGTTCGGAAAGTTATTTAGATATGTTTTATTATTTAATTAATGAATTAAATATTAAAATATAATTTAAATAATTAATGGAATAATATTCTTTTGGTTTTTTATTTTTTCTTTAAAGAAAAAAGAAAGAAAAAAAGAAAAAAAAGAAAAAACGGGGTGGCGCATGGAGCCCATAGCCACCACGGCCACCAAAGGGCCACTTGGCCACAAGGCCTTGTGCGCGCCGCCGGCCGCATGCATGCAAGGCACGACTAGGCTGGTGGTAATAGTACCACCTCGCCTAGCTAAGTGCCCGCACACCCCGTTTGCCCATATATATATATATATATATGGAGGGTCCCTGTTTTTCTACACAGAAAATTCCAGAAAAATACAGAAAAATTATGATGATCTCTCTCTCTCTCTTTCTCCCTCTTATGAGCGGACTCCCCTTGTTTGGAGGCTGCACTAGGTTGGAGATGTCTCCACTATATGCACGCCCTCGTGCTGCTGAAACTCTGGTTCCGGAGGTCTACTTCCGCCACCTTTGATGGATCGGAGATCGGAGGTCGTCATCGAGTCTCGTACGTGTGCGAGTACTACGAGGTGCTACACGTGTGGCACTACACCCATCCGGGTGCTAACACAACTAGGGGGATGTGAAACTTTTTCGACTACACCAGCCACGTTTGCGGGAACGTTTCCCGCGCAACGGACTACAACCCGAGGTATGTTATTCCGCACTCCTTTCCGTTACGGTAATACGGCTAGATAGATCTTGGGTTATGGGAAACGCTAGTTAGGAAAAAATTGTGTTTTCCGCTGCGCACCCCAATACAAAGTTGCTCAAAAAAATGCAACCATTTCGAATACGCAACACGTATACCCACCGCACCCCTCTAACATACCGAACCCGAGACATTCCCCCTCCGATTGCACTGTCCGATAATCACGAGCACGGTTATTCAGAATGGATATGTATACGAAAGTTATTCAGAATGGATCTGCGAGCACGGTTGCACTATCCACATGTCTATCGGATTTTTCTAACACTGCAGACATGGAACCTTCCCTCCGGATCATCTGTTCGGTAATCCACCGATACTGATGAGTCAACCCCGGATAAATTCCTGCTCCGAGAAAATCACCGAACACTGCGTTAGAGCCTCGTTGCTTTGTATCTGCTGTGTCATACCTTTGTATTTCTATTATTGTTGTGTATTTACTGTTTCTTCCCCCTTAATCTCCGGTAGACCCCGCGACTGTTGCCGACTACCCCGCTGCTGAGTACGATTACTTCGTCGATGACCCTAACCCTACCGTCGAGCTTCCAGGCAAGAAGAGCCATTCTCTTCCCTAGATATCTCCTATCTTTCCGTACTTTTCTTGCACTAGGCATTGTTACTGCTACTTCTACGTTACAATTCTATTCAATTGCATAGCCTGTCTTTGTCTCCCCTTAATGTACCTTCCTTTATCCTATGCTGCCTATAAATAAATATATATTATTCAGCAGTGAGCCCTGCGCATTGTTAGATAGGATTAGATAGCGGGTCGTGATCACTCTGAGAGTGAACATGGATACGATATATTAACTGTAGCAGGTAAGGTACAATGCAGACACCGCCTAAGGCCCCCTAGGTCGGCTCTGCCGAGCCACCATCAAGTGTGAGCTATCGAGGAGTAATTCTCGTACCTCCACTCGTTGCTGACTCGGTATAGCCGCTCTAGGTACCCGAGCAACGGTAGTCCTTAAAGGTAAGACTCGGGCGACCCAACGGTGCCCACGAGCGGTATTGCGTCGGGAACGACAGGGAGGGTACGACCGATGTTACTGGCGTGCTTGGCCTCTGCTCGTATCTTGCGAGAGTTACCAAACCCAGAAAAGTCGAGCTCTACCAAGAGCACACGCGAGACAAGGTAAGGAGACGGTTCACCTTGTTGGTAACCGCGTGCTTTGAAGGGATGACAGGGAAGGCCCCGACGTTACTAGTGGTCCTTGTTGTTGTTCGTTGTCCGTTGTGTTATTAGTCAGACAACGATAACGGTTGTCTGCGAGATTATATTAAAATGCTAAATGGTTCAGCGGATGACTTGAGAGACCCATTGGTCTGTACGCACTACCTACACGTGGGATTACGGTGTGGGCCCTCTGCGTCGTAGTTTCGTCCGAAATCTCTTCAGACGTCAGCAGTACTGCGGTCTGATCGCCGGAAAGCGGTGTTGTCTTCATTGCTGCAGCAGGTTTGTTTGGATTTGCTTTTGCTTCACCGGCCAAACTCCCATCGTGAAGGAGCTTGGAAGGGTGAGGGACCTAGACCCCTTAGCGCATAGTATATAGTCTGGTGGATGGCTTCTCTGCTGAGCCTAGGATGGGCTGCAATGTGTCGGATAGCCTCGGTGGGGCATTCCCTAACAAGGTGTACGCCACCCAGGAGATCCGAGTGTGTAGGATGAACAGTAGTGCACCCATGTTGGGAGTTTAATCTATTCGAATAGCCGTATCCACCGTAACATGACGCTTTATGCCAAAGCTCGACCTTACCACTACAAACTACTACTATTAAGTTGTATGTTTCCGGGTTTTCTTCCTCGCCGGGAAGTCGAGGAGGGGAACTCGGAGGCATTTCTTATTATTAATCATTACAACTTACTGTTATACAATGATGAAGCAACTTCTGCTGCATTGTTACTTTATGCTTTATATAAACTGCGGGTTGTTCTCTTCTTGTGCTGCAAGACATGTCAGAAGATGCTAGTCTTCGATAGGCCTAGCATCTTACCCTTATTCTGATTTCTACCTTGCAGTCCACTATATACAGCATCCCCTTTCCATTTGACAGAAATGCATAAATGCTTAGTAGCAGACGTAAGACTCGCGGGTATGCTAGATACTCAGCCTTGCTTTATTTCCCCCTTTTTGTTTTGCCTGATCGGACGCTGCAGTCGACGTTGGAGCCTTGGAGTCCAGGAGATGGAGGTCCCCGATGCCGACCACCGCAACGTGAAGATCCACAATGCCTTCTACGACGTGGAGTTCCCCATTGACCAGGAGTAGTTTGGGGGTTCCGAAGCAGGAGGCCTCGCCTTTTGGATATGTTGTTATTTGTGCTAGCCTTCTTAAGGCAACCTTGTATTCTTGTTTCTGTGCTCAGATACTTTTGCTTCCACTAACTTTGTGCTCTCGAGATGTTGTACTCGAGCCCTTGTGGCCCCAGGCTTGTATTAAACAGCTTGTATTATTTTATTTGTAGAGTTGTGTTGTGATATCTCACCGTGGCACCCTGATCTCGATCGTGTACCTTGCGTGTACGATTACAGTACATGGTCTGATTTTGGGGGCGTCACAAGTTGGTATCAGAGCCAACTGCCTGTAGGTAACCCCCTTCCAACTCTTTGGTCGAAGTCGAGTCTAGTCCTTGCCAAACTACTATACTAACAGTGTCGGGTGGCTTATCGGCCCACGTCGCAAATTGGGTGGTATTATTATCTTTTTCTCCGTACCCTTGCTCTAGGACTCTGATCTCTCTTCTCTTTCGGGTTATAGAATTTTCTAACTGTGACATTAGGTTCTTGTGACTACTTCCTCCTGGAGAGCCCCTCATTACAGATGATCGCTTGCTTCACGAGAAGATTTCGAAGAATTAATCTCAGATAAAATTCCCAAGACCATATGTGTTGATACCCTGACAATTCCCTGCCACCGATAAGTCCGTATGTATAACCACATACACTTTCCGGTCATCCATTCAATCCCAGTTGCTCTTGTGTTCACAAGATTCATCGAAATACTTTCCGTTGTTTCGGGAATCCTTTGATCCTACTTCCTTGCCGCTTCTTTTCACCCTGCGGATAATTCCTCACATCTAACGAGAATCCGTTCATCCTAAGTAGTCCTCTGATTCCCAAAATACTTTGAAATACCATTCGATCTCGCTACAATCCTCGGAAGCCTATCGCTTTGGAGATTATTCTTACCTTTTTGCACTATGATTAATCCCGTTTGTCTTGTAGTCTTTGATGATCTCCCTTGGCATTGCCATTCTGATCTATTGAATCATCGTGTGTGCTAGTGCACACAATCATCAGTTGATCCCTATGAATCAATTCTTCCGGCTGAGACGTCATTCTGGACATGAGCTGGTTCTCGGTAAATCAAACCTTAATTGATTAACCGTCAAGCTTCTATTAAACTTAATCATGTTTGATCGATGTATCCGAATCTGATACATCGATATGGAAGTCATAATTCCTTTGTACTTAAGCATCGAATTATTCTGATGCTTCTATCTCCAATGCTTTGGCATTCTTTCTTCTTATGGTTGAGTACCGATACTCGCACCAGACTCTCTGTACGCCGCCTGACCTTTTTGGTGGATTACTTACTGTCGTCCCCTTTTGTCCTAAATCCTTGACGAGCTTCCCCTGATACAAAATTCCCTTGGCGAATGGTATCATGTGGTCCGTGTCATCAGCCTTCTACTTTCAATCTTCTATCTCTTGTTCCTGTTGTTGGTTGTAAACATTCGTATAATGTCCCGTTGGGTTGTATCTATGTTTCATCCATCTGTGCGAACCCATGAACTTCTACGGGTCTTACTCTACTGGTGTTATGCCAGATAAATTTTCGAAAGCTATAAATTCACCAAAAGAGAGAAGTGAATGAAAGGCTATGCATTGAAGAAGTGGGAGTCGACCTTCAACCTTGTGTTCATGCCCATAGATACGATGTAGAACTTATCATGAAAGCTTCTCGTAAAGATATTTAACCCCCTTGGTGTAAATTCTTCTACACCTATGATCCACCAATTTACCTTCGAGTATTGCCCCTGGTATCTCGAAGATATCATGCCTTTGTACTACATCTTATGGATTGTGATGAAACAATGCCAATCCCTGTCATAGCCATTTCATGGTTCTGGGTTGTCGTCAACCGGGAACCCCGAATATTTTTGCTTCAACATTCCTTTTTCTTGATGTCGCCGTTGTTCGATTGTACTTTCTTGAAACCTTTTGACATGATGTGTCATGGTCATCATCAACATTTTTGCCTCTACCAAGTGTTGATTGAATTCATGGTGAGAAATACCATCCTTTCCCCTCGATGATTTGTGTTATCATCGACAACATCATTTGACTCCCTGCCAATACAAAGTTGGTCATGTACATATCGCCCTACTTTCCCTTGGGAAAGTTATACACCTGATATGGGTGTATCATCACAGTTTCCTTTCCATTGGTCTATTTAATCTTTCTTCTACGGTAACTCATCTGAGTAGTGATAATTCTCTGCTTATGTAAACACTTCGGTGTACTACGTTGTCCGTACTACCTGTTACAATTGTTGATGACTTTTCGGTGACCACCGATGGACAAGAACCTTGCCAATTGGTCCGCCTCGTCATAACGAGCAGGAAAATGGTTCTCTTTGTACCTCGCCCATGGTACCGACGATTGTTGCCAACATAGATAACAAGTTGTTCTCTGACTTACCTTACAACTTTATCGCATTGTTTGTCACCACCCTTCTTATTCAATGTGGGCCCATAACCAACAATACCACAGGATCGAAACCTGACTCTCTTGTACCTTTCTGTTCTCGAGGTTA
This sequence comes from Bromus sterilis, assembly GCA_950022295.1. NCBI lineage: Eukaryota > Viridiplantae > Streptophyta > Magnoliopsida > Poales > Poaceae > Bromus > Bromus sterilis. The sequence continues at coordinate 252,753,982 of OX465595.1, read as the reverse complement.
TTCCTCTTGCTTGACCTCGTATGCTACTCACGAGTCCTCTACCTTGTGATATTCAGTTCGATATCAGACTCAGTGCTTATGCCTGATGCCCTCGACCTCTTTTCATCCTCCGTTATCATCGTCCAATGCTTGCATATCCGCTTGAAAACTTCTCATGCCTTCTTTTGTTTCTATCGATGTATCTCACTGAGTTTAACTCGGGAGATAAATTATACCCCCATTCCCTTCGACCATCTCGGTTGATTAAGCTTGTACCAATCCGACCCCCTCAAGTTTCCCCCTAACCTATTCGTAGGTGCGATGCAGCCATGAAAGAAGGATGACAACTCGTCGAGATGCACTGATGCAGAAAAACGAAGATATCAACGTGAAGGAGTAGCTTCTTTTTGAAGGGCAACAAGAACCAAAAGATTCGTTAGAATTCGAAACCAACACTTTAACCCTTACACTACCTTTTAATTCTCGGGACGAGAACTCTTTGTAGTGGGGGAGATTTGTGACACCCCGGGCGTCACACAACAGTAATCGTTTTGTTCGAGTAATTAAAAATTGATTAGCGAGTCATTAATATCCCTTGAATCATGCATGAGGTCAAATTCAAACTCCATTTGGGTTTTCAAAACAAAGTGGAAATAAAACTTAATCCAAAAATATTGCAACCACTTTTATTAAATGCTTAAAAGTCACTAGGTCAGAATAAAATTAGAAATGGTATTTTATTACAATGTTTGTATATTTTAAACAAATCAAACAGTAGGAAAACAGCCACCATTGTTCCATTTTAAATAAATCCAAAATGGAAAAGATTTTATTTTGCAACCAAACTTTTTATGTTGGTGTTGTAATATATAAGAGCAATATTGGAGCAAGTTAGATATTTTAAAAAATTGAAGAGCTAACAAAACAAATACAAATAGAAAAGAAAAATAAAATAAAACAACAATAAAAATAAAATGCAAAGACCTATCTAATGCTCAGGGGCGAGGCCCAACTACCTGGCCCAATCCCTCTCCCCTTCTCCCTCCTCCCCTACTGTTCCCCTGGCCGTTGTCACCATGGCCACGCACGCCCGAGCCGCCCCCCTCTCCTCGCATCACGGCAGTACGCACGCCTGCGCTGCTGGATGGATAAGAAGGAACCCCGCATCCCCTTGTACTGCACACGCCCACTCCCCTCCTCTGCCTCATCTTCCCCCCACTCAATCGAATCTTCCATGGCCACACCTCCACTGCTACCATGGAAGCCATCGTAGTCGCGACCGATGGCCTCGCCGGCGCCTAGCATGGTGGCCAGGGAATGCGCTGTGGACGCCCCCCCTCGCCTGAACCACCCATTCGACTTGAGCCTCGCCATCGGGCCTTCTTCCCCGCGTGGCCGCCGGCGAACACCACTGCAATTCGTCGCGACCAGCACCTCCCCCGAGCCCGCTGCCCCCTACCTGCTTAATGTGAGCCCCTCCTCCGGTTTTTCCCCGTCCCCGTCGATTAGGTCGCCGTGGCCGCCGTGCCCCTGTCGGCCATCGCCGCGCTCACCATGTCTGGACCACCGCGCCCGCACCCATTCCCTTGCACCGTGCGCCCCGTGCGCACCCGCGTGCATGCGTGCGCTCGCCCGCGTGCGAGGCCGCACACACCCACCGCGCCCCTCGCCGGTCGGCCTCGCCATGCCGCCGTGAGCCAGCGTGGCCACAATCATGGCCTCTCGTGCTGTGGCCTGGTGCCACTGCCAGGTGGGGCTGGCCCAGGATTAATTAGGGGTTAACCCCTTGTTAATTAAATAAAAGCTAACCCCCCCTCATTGCCAGATGGGCCACTGGTTCTAATAAAAAAATGTAAAGTTAATAACTTAAGAGAGATTGACATGTGGGCCCAGGTAGAAAATTAGAGTTAGTAAAACTGTTTTATTTAACTGTCTCACTGACCAGTGGGACCCACTGGCCAGATTAGACTAGTCAAAGCTGAAAAGTGGGGACCCCTTGTTAATTAGACATTTTGATTATATTAAAACCCTATTAGAGTAGATGTGCCTATGACATGTGGGTCCACTGCTAAATAAATCCATTTAGTGCATTTTAAAATCTTTAACTAAGCCATTGTGTATGACCAGTGGGCCCTTTGTGTCAGTTGACCAGTCAAGATCACTATTCTGGACAATGTTTAATTTAAATAATAAAAGAAATTCCAAAAGGCATTTATATATTAGTAATTCAATATCTTTTAAATCGTAACTCCGATGAAAACAATTTATATATCAAAGTTGCTCAGAAAAATGCTACCGTTCCAAATACGCTACCATCATACCCATCGCACCCCTCTAACATACCGAACCCGAGACATTCCCCCTCCGATTGCACTATCCGGTAATCACACCCGAAACCGGAAAAACTTTCCGGATGAAAATGATATGTATACGAAAGTTATTCAAAATGGATCTGCGAGCACCGTTGCACTATCCACATGTCTATCGGATGTGTCTAACACTGCATACATGGAACCATCCCTCCGGATCGTCTGTTCGGTAATCCACCGATACTGATGAGTAAATCCCGGATAAATTACTGCTCCGAGCAAATCACCGAACACTGCGTTAGAGCCCCGTTGCTTTGTATCTGATGTGTCATACCTTTGTATTGCTATTATTGTTGTGTATTTACTATTTCTTACCACTTAATCTGCGGTAGACCCCGTGACTATTGCCGACTACCCCGCTGCTGAGTACGACTACTTCGTCGACGACCCTACCCCTACCGTCGAGCTTCCAAGCAAGCAGAGCGATTCTCTTCCCCCGATATCGCCTATCTTTCCGTACTTTTCTTGCACTAGGCATTGTTACTGCTGGTGCTACGTTACCATCCTATTCAATTGCATAGCATGTGTTTGTCTCCCCTTGATGTACCTTCCTTTATCCTATGCTGCCTATAAATATATGTATATATATTATTCAGCAGCGAGCCCTGCGCATTGTTAGCTAGGATTAGATAGCGGGCCTTGATCACTCTGGGAGTGAACACGGACACGATATATTAACTGTAACAGGTACGGTACAATGCAGACACTGCCTAAGGCCCCCTAGCTCGGCTCTGCCGAGCCACCATTAAGTGTGAGCTATCGAGGAGTAATCCTCATACCTCCACTCGTTGCTGACTCGGTATAGCCGCTCTAGGTACCTTAGCAACGGTAGTCCTTAAAGGTAAGAGTCGGGCGACCCAACGGTTCCCGCGGGCGGTATTGCGTCGGGAACGACAGGGAGGGTACGACCGACGTTACTGGCGTGCTTGGCCCCTGCTCGTATCTCGAGAGTGTTACCAAACCACGAGCTCTACCAAGAGCACACACGAGACAAGGTAAGGAGACAGTTCACCTTGTTGGTAACCGCGTGCTTTGACGGGACGACAGGGCAGGCCCCGACGTTACTGGTGGTCTTTGTTGTTGTTCGTTGTCCGTTGTGTTGTCTGCGAGATAATATTAAAATGATAAATGGTTCGGCGGATGACTTGAGAGACCCGTTGGTCTGTCCGTACTACCTACACGTGGGATTACGGTGTGGGCCCTCCGCGTTGTAGTTTCGTCCGAAAGCTCTTCAGACGTCAGCAGTACTGCGGCCTGATCGCCGGGAAGCAGTGTTGTCTTCTTTGCTGCAGCAGGTGTGTTTGGATTTGCTCTTGCTTCACCGGCTAGACTCGCACCGTGCAAGAGCGTGGAAGGGTGAGGAACCTAGGCCACTGAGCGCATAGGATATAGTCCGGCGGATGGCCTCTCTACTGAGCCTTGGATGGGCTGCGATGTGTCGGATAGCCTCCGTGGGGCATTCCCTAAGAAGGTGTACGCCACCCTGGAGATCCGAGCATGTAGACTAAACAGTAGTGCACCCCTGCAAGGAGTTTAATAATAGTCGTGGCCACGGTAACAGGACGCTTTATGCTGAAGCTGGACCTTACCACTACAAAATACTACTATTAAGTTGTATGGTTCTGCGTTTTCTTCCTCGCCGGGAAGTCGAGGAGGGGAACTCAGAGGCATTAATTATTAATAATCATTACAACTTACTATTATACAATGCTGCAACAACTTCTGTTGCATTGTTACTTTATGCTTTATATAAACTGTTGGTTGTTCTCTTCTTGTGCTGCAAGAAACATCAGAAGATGCTAGTATTCAATAGGCCTAGCTTCTTACCCTTATTGTGATATCTACCTTGCAGTCCACTGGATACAACCTCCCCTTTCCATTTGACACAAATGCATAAATTCTTAGGAGCAGACGTAAGACTCGCGGCTATGCTAGATAATCACCCTTGCTTTATTTCCCCCTTTTTGTTTTGCCTGATGGGCCGCTGCAGTCGACGTTGGAGCCTTGCAGTCCAGGAGAAGGAGGTCCCCGATGCCGACCACCGCAACGTGAAGATCCCCAATGCCTTCTACGACATCGAGTTCCCTGTTGACCAGGAGTAGTTTGGAGGGTCCCAGGCAGGAGGCCTCGCCTTTTCGATCTGTTGTTATTTGTACTAGCCTTCTTAAGGCAACCTTGTATTCTTGTGTCTGCGCTCAAATAATTTTTCTTCCGCTAACTTTGTGCTCTCAAGCTGTTGTATTCGAGCCCTCGTGGCCCCAATCTTGTATTAAACAGCTTGTATTATTTTATTTGTAGAGTTGTGTTATGATGTCTCACCGTGGCACCGTGGTCTGGTTTTGGGGGCGTCACAGTAATCAATTCCATTGTTTCTGTACAAATAAATTCATGAATGTAGTTATCTATTTGTCAGTTAAATTAGGTGTACAAAGGAATGATAGTACCTGGTCATTTATTTATCGCACACGTGCTTAGTCATGGGTCCCTGTGGAATAACGGATGTAGGAGTCTTTTGATAACTATCTTTAAGCATAACAATAGTGGTTATATTCATAGAGGTCATGTCCATATCAGCAGTTGTCCGTTGCTTTGAGCCTACAATTTTGTTGGTAACAAGGGGATACCCACCCGTAGCATGAGGGTACCTGGTGCGTGTCAAGACGGAAGGCCCACTAGAAGCTTTGGCTGGCCCAAGATCCGCCCACCCAAAGCACCAATGGTTGCGCCGACATGGAGTCCAAGGCGTGACCGCCAAGACTAGCTAGATTAGGCAATCATCTATGTAAACCTAGACGGACTCCTCAAGACCTAGCCTAGTATATAAAGGCTAGGAGAGGGGATGTCTAGGGAAATCCAATGTCGCATAGATACACCCTCAGCTAGAGCAATCTCATCGAGACCTGCACTTTAATCGCCTCCACCATATAATACATCGAGCAGGAAGTAGGGGTTTTACCGATCGAGGGCCGTGAACCTGGGTAATCCCTGTCTCCTGTTAGCCGACGAAAATCGGCAACCCTGCCCTCCTCTCTCTATGATCTAAACCCAGGGTTCCTAAACATGGAATTTTCCGAGGCCGATCCTCACATCATATCTATCATTTGGCTTTCTCGCCTATGATTGTCCTCATTGATGTGAGGCTTTCACACCTTTTTGTCTTCCCTCTCCATCATTATTCTATTTGCCATCCTAAGTGCCAACATATATTTCTTGTGCTCAAAGTAGAAAGGGAGAGGATCAGTTTGACTTTGTGCCTGACTAGTGGTCTGGGGATGAGTCAAAATAAGATTCCGAAGGAGACCAAGTGGAAGTTTAAGTAGATTGAGTTCTCCATTAAACTATATATTATTTTCATGCTCTAAACCCATCTCCCACTTCTTGCACGCAAACACCATTTGGAGAAATTCGAGTCACGGAAAGCGAGAGCTCTTGCACCTTTATGTTCTTATGTTGCTAGTATCAATACTAGAAATGGACTCTTGCTTGCTATTGTCTTGACTTGAATTGCATATATTTCTTGTTATACTATAAAGTTCATTTGTGTTGGTAGCATGTCACCACAGAAATTATCTATGTTATCATTTACCTGCTCGAGAACGAGCAGGAATTAAGCTTCGGATGTTGATACGTCCCAACCATATCTATAATTTCTTCTTGTTCCATAATTATATAGGTGATATTGCTATGTGTTTGGCTACACTTTCATACCTTTTTCCACATATTTGGACTAACCTACTAACTCAGTGCCCTAGTGCCAGTTTCTGTCTTCTGTTATCCGTGTATTGCAGGTATTTACCAATATTTAAAGTTCTCAGAAAATTCCATAAAAATAAATAAAAAATCAGCGCAGAAGAAGGCTCTAGAAGCCAGAAGTGGGACAGAGGGGGGCCACCCCCTCCGAGGCGGCCAGGTGGCGCGGCCAGGAAGGATATCGTGCCGGGGACCCACCCCGTGGGGTGGAACCTCCCCTGGTGCCCTCCTCCAACCTATATTTAGCCCCCGTTATATAAACCCTCGGGAGGCACTATGTATCACTATTTTCACCACCGTTGCGTCGTCGCCGCGATCCAGAGATCGGGATCTCCAAAAGACCATGTCCCGGCACCCTGCCAGAGGGAGGATTGATCTCCGAGAGCTTCTTCACCACCATGAGCTCTTCCCGGATGTGTCATGAGTAGTTCCCCTTGGACCATGGGTCCGTGACCAATAGTTATGTGATTTCTTGTCTCCAATCATGTGCTCCAATTCATAGCCCTTGTGAGCTTCCCTACATGATCAAGGCATCTATGTAATAGTTTCTTTGTTGCTATGTTGTGTTTGCTGGGATCTGATGGATTATGAGATTATGTTCAGATTGTGATGAATTATATATTTGGTTCGCCTTTTATGTATTAGTTCTTGAGTATTCTTGCATGTTATCCGTTGCTTTTTATTGCTTTGCCCAAGTAGTAGATTGGAACTCCAAGAGGGAGCGTTATGCATGATTGTGGGTTCATGCCCCGCGATGACTAGCTTAAGTGACAGAAACATGAAACTACGGGATGTGTTGTTGCCACCAGGGAGAAAACAACGGTGATTGGAACGACGGTTGCAAGGATTGTTTACCTTACACATAGTTTGTTAATGTAGTTGTCTGTTGCTTTGAGTTTACACTTTGGGTGGGGCTCGCAACTTAATACCAGTGAGATGTTCTGGATAGATATCTCAAGGTGGATGATTAGTGAGTAGATGCTGATGAATAAACGGTCTACTTGTCTTGGCGTACTACCCATACGATTGAGCCTCTAACTTTCTTGTAGCATAATTAGCATTGCGGTGCGTTTATAATTCAGTCAATTGCCTAGGTGTATTTTTTTCACCTAGCATAGTTTTTAATCATCTTTTTGGAGTGAGACGTCACTAGTGAACATCATGGGACCTCGGCCCATATTTCCACCATTGTTTACACCTCCACTATTTACCGCTTTTATTTCTTTTTCATTGCAATCATCACTACTATTTCCACCGTGTGTTTGATCCTTTTTAAACAACAATACCAGAGAGATTGACAGCCTCTCTAAACTCGTTGGGAGAAAAGTTAGTTGCTTTTGTGTATAGGTCCAGGTAAAGTGACTAATTAATCTCAAACGGTGCCTTGCTCGTTTGACCACCTACTCGTAGCACTTGGAGTCCTACTGGTCAATTCAACCTTGGTATCTTCACCGAGGGAAACTTGGTGTTGTCTACTTCTTAACCTATCACTTGGGGTAACGAAGGAGGGGTGAGAAGTCATCAAGCTAACTTTTGGCGCCGTTGCTGGAGACGCTCTACAAAATCCTATTCCCGTTAACTCGCCATCAAGAAATTTTTGGCCCCGTTGTCGGGGACTCCGGTCTACAAGATAGGGGAGTTGCACACTATCTATTACCTTTGCTTTTTAGTCTTTTTAGTTTACTTTCTAGTTTTTGTTATAGAGTTTTATACCAAAAACCCCCAAAAAATAGTTCCTTTGCTCTTGCTTGTTACTATGGGTTCCACTGAAAACGCCAAGTTGTGTGACTTCACTAGTCACAACAACAATGACTTTATTAAAAGTCATATTGCTTCACCTGCCACTTGAGCACCTTCATATGAAATCAAACCTTCTTTGCTAAATCTTGTTATGAAAGAACAATTTTCCGGTGGTGGAGATAATGCTACTTTTCACTTAAATAATTTTGTTGAGCTTTTTGATATGTAAAAGTAGAAAGAAGTAGATGGTGACATTGTTAAACTTAAGCTTTTTCCTTTTTCCTTAAGAGGAAGAGCTAAGGAGTGGCTCCAATCCTTGCCTTGGAATAGCATAGATTCTTGGGATAATTTTAAGGATGCTTTTCGTGGGAAGTACTACCCACCTGCTTAGATTATCCCGTTGAGAAGTAACATTATGAATTTTAGACAACTAGATAATGAACACGTTGCCCAAGCTTGGGAACGTATGAAATCTCTTGTTAAGAATTTCCCTACACATGGCTTGACTACTTGGATGGTTACCCATACTTTCTATGCAGGATTGACTTTACCTCACGGAATATGTTGGACTCGGTCGCGGAAGGAACACATTCATGTCAACTACAGTTAGTGCTGTCACAAAGCTATTGGAGGAGATGATGACAAATTACTCTAAATGGCACACCGAAAGATCTCCAACAGGCAGGAAGGTAAACTCTATTGAGGAGATCCCCTCTTTAAATGAAAAGGTTGACTTGATTATGTCTTTACTTACTAAGCAAGCTCCTATTGATCCTCATGATGTTCCTTTAAATTCTTTAGTTGCTCAAGAAAGAGAGAAAGTAGATGTTCATTTTATTTATAGGAACAACTTCAAGAATAATGCTTATAGGAGTAACTTTGGTAGCAATACTAGACCGTTCCCATCCAACAACTATGGGAACAGCAACACTTATTCTAGCACCAAAAGCTGCAATTCTGAATTAGAGAGCATGCTTAAGGAATTTATCACTTCTCAAAAAGCATTCAACAAGAGTGTTGAAGATAAATTATTCAAACTAGATAGTCTCTCTTTGAAGTTAGATAACATAGCTCATGATGTAGAGATGCTTAAATTTAGAACTTCTTCCCTTGAGTAGAGAAAACTACAAATATGAATGCTATCCAAGTGCAAATTAATGAGAACATTAAAATGCTGGCCAAACTTAAGGATTGATGGGCTAGAGAGAAAGAAGAGGAAGATATAATTAAGAGCCTTCCTACGCACACTACTTTTTCTACTATACAAGTTGTTGAGGATCTCAAAACCTTTAGCACCCAACACATCCCTAGTCCACCTAATGGACCTATCAATGGTGATCCTAATACCTCAACTTTAGGACAAAAAGACCCCATGAATTTATATACTACCAAGATAATGAGCTTATATGACATCACCACCACTTTAATTAATGGTAGTGAACTTGATTTTGATAATTGTAGTCTTTCTGAAGTAATCACATTTTTGCAAAGAATGGACAAAGACCCCCACACTAGTTCACTCAACATTGCCTACACCGCGCATATTACCAGTGCTCTTATCAAAGATAGGGAGGAGAAGCTTAATTTAGAGGTTTTTATTGCTAGAAAACTAGAAGATGGTTGGGATCCTATGGTCAAAATGAAAATGAATATTTTTTCTTGCTTTGCTTTATGTGATGTTGGAGCTGGTGTCTCCTTTTTACCTAAAAGAATGTATGATATGCGTGAATTAAAACCTTTTGAGCCATGTTGTTTTGGTGTTCGTTTTGTTAATTCTTCCGTAAAGAAACCTTTAGAGAGGATTGGTGATGTTCTTATAATTGTCAATGATAATTATGTTCCTGTTGATTTTCTTGTCATGGACATTGAGTGTGATCCCTCATGTCCAATTATTTTGGGACGTCCTTTTCTTTGCATCGTTGGTGCTGTCATTGATATGAAAGAAGGGACTATTAGATTCCAATTCCCTCTCAAAAATGGCATGGAACACTTCCATTGAAAGAAGATTAAGTTGCCATTTGATTCCGTTACACGGGCAAGCTATTCATTTGAAGTTGATAAAACTTGATTTTATTTCATCATGCCTAGCTAAAAGGCATAAAAGAAAGCGCTTATTGGGAGGCAACCCAAATTTTTTTTACTTTCAGTTTTAGTTGTCTTGATGCTTGTTACTACCGTAGAAACATCGTTGTATCTTTATTTACAAGCTTTGTGCCAAGTTTTAGCCTCCGATTGCAAGAAAAATCAAAAGTTGTGACATGTTGTCTAGAAAACAGATTATGTCTGCTTGACGGAAAAAATAGCCTAAAATCACCAAATCATCTTTTTATCTAAATTGTTTTGACTGTTTGTTCCATACTATCGAATTTCTGCCATCTTTTCTGAGTTTTTTTATGTGAGTTGCAGAAGTGCCCCTAAAAAATTATTTACTGCCTGCTGGTCTGTTTTTCATAGATTCTGGCACGTTTTGCATTTTCTCAGTTTTGCAAATCTTAATCTTTCTTTTTCCTTGCAATTTTTTTTGGAAATCATGAGAAACAGTAGCTCTTCATGAAAATCTGTATTTCCAGTAGAGGAAAATTATTTTATTTATGGGTCCTAACCACTCTAATTAGCTTATGATGAGTTTCATATGAAGGGAGTTTTCAAGTATGCGAAGGAAGATGATGAAAGAAGATCCGGGAGTGTCAAAAGCTCAAGAATGGGGATGCCTCCATGCAACCCCAAGAAATACCCGAGGATACTCAAGCGTCTAAGCTTGGGGATGCCCCCAATGCACCCCCTTCTCCATCAATAATCATCAGTTCGTCCTTCTACACGCTATATTTTTATCACTTCATATGTCATGTGATATGCTTGTAGCATCTCACTCTTTACTTTTTCAGTTTGTTTTAGTTTTTGTTGTTGTTCATAACAAGTTGGACCGTGGCCTACATTGTTTGGGAGAGAAACACGCTCCACTCCACCCTAGAACACAACATAAGTTTGATGTTTATCTTTGATTGTGTGTTCTTTGTCTTTTCGTAGTTGCTGTCATGCTTAGCTCTTTGTTTTCATTCTTATATTTTTAAGAGATTTTATTCAGTTTGTTGATTTTGGAACTCTCTTGAGTTTGCATGCTTATCTTTTTTAGAGAGTTGGCCTGTTCCAGTGAGTTTTGTGTCTTGACTTGAGTAGGTAATTGAGGTTGCTATTATAAGTCTAGTAGTAACTTGCAATAGTTTTGAGTTATTGATTTGAGTAATGTTTGGACTCCTGGTGCCAAGAGCTTTAGCATATTAGTGATAGGTCTCGTATTTTGGGCAATCCGTGTTTATTTTCAAAAACTAAAAAAAATAGTTGAGACTCTAGCTACTATATGGATCGCTAACCTCTGGAGGGGTTGGAATATATAGAGTACCCTCATGTACCATGAGTCGAGGATGTGCAAGGATAACCAAACCCTCATAAACTCCTACTCGGGGTACATGTCTCTTTGTGATCCTCCTGATTAGATAGAGAGTTATCGATAATAAGTGCATGAGTTCCTTTGACTAATGTGAGTATTCGATTGTTGGAACTTCCACCATCCATAATTTGCTAGCCTCTTTGGTACCGTGCATTGCGCTTTCTCATCTTGAGAGTTGGTGCAAACTTCGCCGGTCCAGCCAAACCCTTGGCACGATACGCTCTGTCATCATAAATCTCATTATATACTTCCTCAAAACAGCCACCATACCTACCTATCAAGGCATTTCCATAGCCTTTCCGAGATGCATTTCCATCCAACATCCATCATATCCTGACTTGATCTTCATGTCATACATGCTTTTTCTTTATCGTAGAGCCGCATGCTAGTTGGGCCTTGCCCTTATCATTGTTACATGATGTGCTAGTATCATTTCATATCCTGCTACACTCGGAGAGGCATACATTTTCATACATCATGATAGTTTTTCAGTTTTCTTTATGTTGAGTACTTCTTGTAAAGTGTGTGATCTTCTATACTCTTGTAAAATATAGAATGTTGTCCTTAAGTGATGAAACAATCCCAAAGAGGACAAAATAAAAGATCCCAAAAGAGGACAAATTAAAAGATCCCAAAGAGGAAAAATGAGAGATAGATAGAAAGAGACAAGGAGGCCACAAAAATACAAAAAAGTTGAAAAAATAAAGAAAAAAATAATTAAAAATAGAGAAGGGGGCAACAATACTATTCCTTTTGAAAGATCAACATTCGTGCTCCATATAGTATTTGTACTCCATAGAGATATTCAAATCATTCATGCATAACTATGTGGGGATCCTTACACTATAGAACTAGGCTTGTATTCCAATGATTTGCCTCCTCAAATGAGCTCTAGGTCTTCGTGAGCAAACGAGTTGGATGCAACCCCACTAGTTCCATTGGAGAGCTTTCCATAGCTCACATGTGCATCCCTTGCATGGAAATCCCTACTCCTCACATCATATCTATCATTTGGCTTAATCTCACCTATGATTGTCCTCATTGATTTGAGACTTTCACACCTATTTTTGTTTTCCTTTCCCATCATTATTATATTTTCCATCCTAAGTGCCAACATATCTTGCTTGCTCTCATTCATTGCATGGGTGCTCAAAGTCAAAAGGAGAGGATCAGTTTGACTTGTGCCTAACTAGTAGTCTGGGGACGAGTCAAAATAAGATTCCCTAGGAGACCAAGTGTGAAGTTTTAGTAGATTAAGTTCTCAATTGAACTATATAGTATTTTTATGCTCTTATCCATCGCCAACTTCTTGCACAAAACACCATTTGGAGACATTCAAGTCATGGACAGCGAGAGCTCTTGCACCTTTATGTTCTTATGTTGCTAGTTTAAATACTAGATATAAACTCTTGCTTGTTATTGTCTTATGCTCTAAACCCATCTACCACTTTATACACGGGAACACCGATTGGAGACATTTGAGTCACAAACAACGAGAGCTCTTGCACCTTTATGTTCTTACTTTGCTAGTTTCAATACTAGATATAGAGTGTTGCTTGTTATTTTCTTGACTTGAATGGAATACCTTACTTGTTGTACTTTAAAGTTGAAATCATTGTTCGTAGCCTGTCACCACACAAATTATCTGTGTTATCATTTACCATCTCAAAGACGAGCGGAAATTAATCTTGGGGATGTTGATACGTCCCAAACGTATCTATAATTTCTGTTTGTTCCATGCTTATATAGGTGATATTGCTATGTGTTTTATTACACTTTCATACCTTTTTCAACATATTTGGACTAACCTACTAACTCAGTGCCCTAGTGCCGGTTTCTTTATGCTGTTGTCCGTGCATTGCAGGTATTTACCAATAATTAAAGTGCTCAGAAAATTCCATAAAAAATATAAAAAAATCAGAGCAGAAGAAGGCTCCAGAAGCCTGAAGGGGGCCCAGAGGAGGGGCACCCGCCTCCGGGGCGGCCAGGAGGGAGGCCGCACCAAGGACCCATGGCGAGGGGTGGGACCTCCCTTGGTGCCCTCCTTTAGCCTATATTTAGACCACATTGCATAAACCCTCGGGAGGCACTCTGTATCGTGATTTTCAACACTGTTCCGCCGCCTCCGCGAGCCCGAGATCGGGATCGCCAGAATACCTTGTCCCGACACCTTGTCGGAGGGAGGATTGATCTCCGGGAGCTTCTCCACCACCAGAATACTAATTTGACTTTACAATTTGGGTGGGGCTCGCAACTTAATACCAGTGAGATGTTCTGGATAGATATCTCAAGGTGGATGATTAGTGAGTAGATGCTGATGAATAAATGGTATACTACCCATACGATTGAGCCTCTAACTTTCTTGTTGAATAATTAGCATCATGGTGCATTTATAATTCTATCAATTGCCTAGCTATAATTTGTTCACCCATCATAGTTGTTTTATAGTCTTTTGGGAGAGAGACATTACTAGTGAACATCATGGGACCCCGGTCCATATTTCCACCATTGTTTACACCTTCACTATTTACCGCTTTTATTTCTTTTTTGTTGCAATCACCACTACTATTTACACCATGTGTTTGATCATTTGTAAAGAACAAGACCGGAGAGATCGATAACCTCTCTCAAATCATTGGGAGCAAAGTTATTTGCTTTTGTGTGCGGGTCCAGTTCAAGTGAGTAATTAATCTCAAACGGTGCCGTTCTCGTTTGACCACCTACTCGTAGCACTAGGAGTCCTACTAGTCAATTCAACCTTCGTATCTCCACTGAGGGAAACTTGTTGTTGTCTACTTCTTAACCTTTCACTTGGGGTAACCAACGAGGGGTGAGAAGTCATCAAGCTTACTTTTGACGCCATTGCTGGAGACGCTCTACGAAAGTCTATTCCGGTTAACTCGCCATCAATCGAGTCGTCGGCAACCAACCCACGAAGCACAAGCGGCAGGAGCACGACAACTCGAACACCCTCACCCCCAAGAGCAGTTGGATGGGGTCTGCACAATCCACTGTTTCGAGGACAACGAAGGACAACTCAGAGCAAGCCACTCCCTTGGAGACTGCTGAATCTTCAGTGAGCTTTCCAAAGAACACATGAAAGATATACAGAGAAGAGCAAAACGGACCCGAGGAGTGGCCACAACACCAACAGTCAAGAAAGAAGAGGCCTCCCCGCTAGCTCGCGGATGGGTATACATGATCCAAGAAGCGCACCCACCTAAAAAGAAAGAGGAAGCAAGCACCCTCCAAACTTACATGGCCACAGTGTTAAAGGAGCCTCACTACCTGTGCGACTCGAAGGTCAGCATCACCTTCTTGCAAAGGGACCACCCGCCAGCAATCCGAAGACCAGGACACGCCCAAGTAGTACTAGAAGCCCAGATAGGAGGTTGCGACGTGTCACGAGTATTCATGGACGGAGGCAGCAGCATGAACATCATCTTCTCCAACATAATACGCAAGATGCTAATCCCGCCATCGGTGCTACAACTTTCAGGTACCACCTTCTACGACATCTGATACGCGAGAGATGATAATTGCTTCTCGCCCTTCGTTCGTTACCCCGAGTGGAAGGTGAGATGCAGCGTAGCGGCAAGCTTCCCTTGGTGAAGATACCAAGGTTTAGAGTATCGACCAGTAGAACTCCGATAGTGATAAGTAGGTGGTGAAGTGAACAATGGCTCCGATTACAACTCTGAGTTGCTTACTTCACCTGGACCTGCACACAACACAAATAACTTTGCTCCCAACGAAGTTCAGAGAGGTTGTCAATCTCTCCGGTCTTGTTGTTTACAAAGGATCAAAACACAAGGGATAATGATAATGATAGCAACTGAAAGTAAAAACAGGAAAGTAAATGAGCGTGTAAACAGTGATGAGAATATGGACCGAGGTCCCGTGATGTTAACTAGTGATGTCTCTCTCCCAAAAGACGATAAAACTTCTATGCGAGGTGAACAAATTACAGATGGGAAATTGACAGGATTATAAACGCACCGCAATGCTAACTATGCTACAAAGAAAGGAAGAGGATCAAAAGCACGGGCAGTACGCCAAAATAAGTAGACTGAAATCCAACTACATCTACTACTAATCATCCACCTTGAGATATCTATCCAGAACATCTCCCTAGTATTAAGTTGCGAGCCCCACCCAAAGTGTAAACCCAAAGCAACAGACAACTGCATTAAAAAGCACTTTGTGTAAAGTAAACAATCCTTGCAATCGTGGTTACAAGCACCGTCGTTTTCCCCCTTGTGGCAACAACACACCCCTTGGACTCATCTTTCCGTCACTCAAGCGTGTCATCGGGGGGCGTGAACCCACAATCGAGCATAACGTTCCCTCTTGGAGTTACTACCTACTACTTGGCCAATGCAATAAATAGCAACGGAGAACATGCAAGAATTACTTAGGAACAAAAATATAAAAGATAAGAACCAAATGTACTACTCTACCACAATATGAACATAATGTCATAATCCATCAAATCCCATCAAACTCAGCATAGAAACAACAAAAATATTACATATGTGCCTCGATCATGTAGGGAAGCTCACGAGGTCTAAACCATGAATAACAAAGAGGGGAGGAGAACATCACATAGCTACAGATCACGGACCCATGGTCCAAAGGAAACTACTCACGGAACATCCAGGAAGCGTCAATGGTTGAGGGGAAGCTCGAGGAGGTCGGTCCTCCCTCCGGCGGGGTGCCGGTAAGAGGTCTATTGGCACTCCCGATCTTAGAAGCGTGGCAGCGGTAGAACAGATGCGAGATCTCGGAAAAGGGTTCTCTCTCCGGAAGTTTCACGTCACAGAAAAAAAATAGGCGAAGGGGGGCAGCCAGGGGGTCCACCAGGGTCCAGGCGCCCCCCTCGCGCGGCCAAGCCCTAGGCCGCGCCAGGTGGCCTCCTTGGGCCCTGTTGGGTCCCACCTGGTACTCCTTCGGGACTCCGGAAGGTTCCTTCAAGCTAATTTTTTACGATGATTTTTTATCTGATTTTTCCCGAATTTTTGGAGCACTTTTAGTATGGGGGAAAACTGAAATAGAAAAACGGTAGAAAACAGAAACTGGCACTAGGGTGCACTGAGTTAGTAGGTTAGTCCAAATATGATCAAAAGTGTATGAAACTGTATCTAGATCATAGCAATATCACACAAAATATGCATGGAGCAAGCAGAAATTATAGATACGTTTGGTACGTATCAACATCCCCAATCTTAATTCCTGCTCTTCCTCGAGTAGGTAAATGATAACAAGCATAATTTCTGTGGTGACATGCTAGCAACCATATAAGAACTTTGAAAAGTAAAGCCATCAAGGTATGTGATTCAATTCAAGTCATAACATGCAAGAGTCTATATTAGCATTGAAACAAGCAATGAAATAACATTAGGTGCAAGATCTCTCACTGTCCGTGACTCAAATGTCTCCAAATGGTGTTTGCGTGCAAGAAAGGGGATAGGGAATACGAGAAAAAAAAGTATTTTTGTTGAGAACTCAATCTACTAAAGTTTCACGCTTGGTCTTCTTTGGAATCTTATCTTGACTCGTCCCCAGATCACTAGCCAGGTACAAGTCAATATGATCCACTCCTTTTCGATATTTGAGCACTCATGCAATGGATGAGCGTAAGCACGAGAGTTGACACTTAGGATGGAAAAGAGAGAAATATTGTGGAGGAGGAAGAAAAAAAGGTGAGAAAGGCTCACATCAGTGAGGACAATCATAGGCGAGAAGGCCAAATGATAGATATTATGTGAGGAGTAGGGATTTCCATGCAACGGATGCATATATGAGCTAAAAATCTCTCCAATGGAACTAGTGGGGGTGCATCCAACTTTTTCGCTCATGAAGACCTAGAGCTCTTTTGAGGAGGCTCATCCTTGGAATATGCAAGCCAAGTTCTATAGTGTGAAGGTCCCCACATAGCTATATGCATGAATGATCATCTCTATGTAGTACAAGGATAAGGGGGAGTACTAGTGTGGATCTTTCAAAAGGATACTAGTGTGGATCTTTTATTTTTCTTTTTCTTTTTTTCTTTTTTTCTTTTTTTTTGGTGGCCTCAATGGCTCTTTCTATTTAACTCTCATTTGTCCTCTTTGGAATCTTTTATTTTTTCCACTTTGGGATCTTTTCCTCACTTAAGGGCAACACTCTAATTTACAAGAGGGTATAGAAGATCTTTAACACTTTACAAGGTACTCAAAACATAAATAAGATGTAGCTATCATGATGTATGCAATGTATGCCTCTACCAGTGTAGCAGGAACATGTATGACATGAAGATCAAGTCATGAAGTGGTGGATTTTGCATGGCAATATATCTCGGAAAGGCTATGGAAATGCCTTGATAGGTAAGTATGGTGGTTGTTTTGAGGAAAGATATAAGGAGGTCTATGATGACAGAGCGTATCATGCCAAGGGTTTGGATGTACCGGCAAAGGTGGACGCCAACTCTTGGAGTGAGAAGAAAGCAATGCACAGCACGGGAGAGGCTTGCAAATATGAGGAGGTGGAAGTGTCAACTTTCAATGCTTACATTAGTCTGAAGAACTCGTGAACTTATTATTTGTAACTCTCAATCTAATAAGGAGGTTCACAGAGAGACAAGTACCCCGAGGAGGAGTGTATGGGGGTTTGGTTATCCTTGCGCATCCTCGACTCATGGTACGTGTGTGTACTCTAATATCCGATCCCTCAAAAGATTAGCGATCCATCTAGTAGCTAGAGTTCTCAACTAGTTTTTGTAGGTTTTGAAAATAAACACGGATTTACCAAAATACGACACCTATCACTAATAGGATAGAGCTCTTGACACCAAAAGTTCAAACATAACTCACAACAATACCTCAAAACTATTGCAAGTTACTACTAAAATTAAATAGAAACCTCAATTACCTACTTACAAGACAAGACACAACTCAGTGCAACAACCAACGCTCTTAACAAGATAACATGAAAACTAAAGAGAGTTCCAGCAAGAAACTAATCAAAATCCAAGGATCTTGCTAAAGACAAACTAAGACTAAAACTAAACATGGCAGTAGCTACGAAAAGATAAAGAACAGACAACAGCAAAAAGATAAGCATGCAAAATCCTATGTTGTTTTCTAGATTGGAGTGGAGCGTGTTTCTCTCCCACACAAAGTAAGCTGGGGTCTAACTTGTTATGAACAGAAAGCAAAGATAAAGAAAACTAAAAAGTGAACCTAAGAGCGAGACGCTCCAAGCATAGCACATAACGCATGAAGTGATAAAAATATAGTGAGAGGAAGGACGAACTGATGATTGTTGATGGAGAACGGGATGCACGGGGGCATCTCCAAGCTTAGACGCTTGAGTCTCCTTGAATATTTATTGGGGATGCATGGGCATCCCCAAGCTTGAGTGCTTGACACTCCCGGATCTTCTTTCATCATCTTCCATCGCACACTTGAAAACCCATTCATACATAACTCCTCATAAGCTGATTAGATAGGGTAGTACCCTTAATAAAATATATTTTCCCCACTGGATATAAAGATATTCTTGAAGAGATAATTTTTCTCAAGATTTCCAAAAAGTTATTGCAAAGAAAAAGCAAGCTTAAGGTTTTTCCCCTATTTGCATGATTATTTTTTCCATGCCTTCCCTGTCATGTCTACTTTAGTTTCATATCATTTGTGAGCATGTTGATGAGGACATCTCTACGAATGTTACACCCACATCTTCACCAACTACACATACTGGACCAGTTACTAGAGCACGTGCACGTCAACTAAATTATCAGGTACTTTCGTTTCTTGCGAATCCTTCTAAAGTTCATGAACATATGATGCTGCCTAAATTAGATACTTTTGTTTTGCTTATGAATGAAGGACCTAGCATGGACAAGAAGGACGGTCATTGGAGCGGGATCAAGCATGGAGAAGAAGGTGCGCGCGCGGGAGAGAACAATGGAGCTTCCAGTGGGGATTTTCGCACTTTGAAGCCACCATAAGGCATACATGAAGGCTTGGACGAAATACACGAGATGCCACTTCATTATTTTCGTCCAAGAGCAAGTATAGGTGCCGCGTCACCTTAATATTGGGCTGGGCCCATGTAATTTCGAAATACCACATTATAGGCTGTTTTTAGAGTCCGTATGTGTGGGGAAACCGAGTTAGGGTTGTTTTCGGACCCCACCTCCAAGGGGCCACGAAATTCCCCTCTGTTCCCCCATATATACAGCCCTTAGGGCGTCGTTTAGACTTGGGTTTTAATTAGATTTAAGTTAGCCATAGCCACAACTTCGAGCTCTTCGTTTGTGTCATCCGACCAGGCCAAGACCTCATTGGAACCCCAACTTTTGTAATCATTCATCTTATATTCGCAATATCCAGATTGCAATTCTTAGTTCTTGCTTGTTCTTCGATTGCTTGCAGGAATTAGACCTTCATGGTCAGGTTGATCGTGCATCCGCGGGATCAATAACCTCTCGGAGTTGGTTTAGCGAAAGTCGTCTTCGCACGTTCGTAGTCGGATCGTGAAAGTCGTCTCCACCATAATCGATCTCCACCATCTCATCGAAACATCGGGACACCTTCGCCTTTATCACATGTTTGCATTGATTATCCTATTTATGCATTGCTCTAAAGTGTGCTTCGTGATGTTGGCAGATTGTGCCCGTAACTTGTTTTGCTTGTATCTTTTTAACCGTAACTCCGTTTGGAGTGTTCTTTATATGTAACTTGATTAGTTTTTCGTGTACTTTGTGTTTATGCTATTGTTTTCTTCTGTTGACCAACCTAAAATATGGTTTAGGGCAGATCAGTACCAAATCCTTTAATTGTTGTGGGGCAAGTAGTGCTATGCATGTTCAGGGGTTGCCCCACTTAAAATGACTAGCCTAGGTAGTTTACTTTGTGCTTCACCTCTTGACATGTTTGTGTGCTATGCCATGCTTGATTGAGTTGCCATGTTAACAACCTTTGTTGATCACCTATAGCTAAGCAACTTGAACCACCGTAAAAGTGCGGTATTCGTCGTGTGTGACCGATGCCCCACTTAAACTGTTAGTAACCGTTCTCGACGATAGATCCGTATCGCGTTGCTGTGTCGTCTGATGTCTGCTTGCTCATGTTTTCCTCGTAGTAATAGATGCTTGCTCGTTGATTGCTTTCCAGTGTTTATCGTCTTTTGTGCTTCCGCTGGTACCTCTCGGAGACGATGCGAGCTTGCGATCGGCTACACCTTCGGAACCCGACTTCTCAACAGGCAAGGACTATACATTACTTATGATCCATTCTATTTCAACCAGAGGTTTGCATGCTAGTATAGGTTAGGTTCGATGTTTGATCCTACCACATGTTTACAGCCTCTTTCAAACCAATACAGCCATGTCGCCTCCCAGCAAACCTTGTACTGCTATGTTACTATTGCTCGTTGCTCAGCCCCTGCTTAGTATGCATGCTTAGGATGCTACGATGTTACCCTGTTACTCCTTGGTTTGGGATATCACCTTATTATTATTGTTGTTGATGATATGATTATTATAATGTTGACTATATTCGACGAAGGATGGAAGGTCTAGGCTATCCCGCCCCGACGCTTTGTTCCATTCGAGTCACCTAGGATCCGAGTTCCGGGTATTGGTTTTAAGACTGAGCGTGACTAACCGCGTGCGGGATTTTATGGGGTCCCCTTTCCTTACCTATCGAGCTTCAAACATTTCTAGTGGTGGCCCGAGCTGATTTACCATTTGAAACCCCGTGTGTGTGCTTGGTGGATCCCCTCGCAATTTTTAAAAAACTTGGGCCAGTGGAGACTTTGTTTCTCTGTTGGTCCACCCGATCAGCTAGGACCCGGTTTCCCATGTGTGATTACCGGCAATCTGACCTGCGTCATACGGAAGAGTCCGATCCGAGAGCGTGGCCGGCTTTTGGATTGGGTGTCGACTCCCCGGGGGCCACCCGGATTTGTTCGTTGTTAGTTAGAGGGACCTGTCGTTTTGGATCTCTCGGAACTAAATCATAAAATGGTTTCCTTTAATGGGTAGCAACTGATAGAGATGGGCGTGCATGCGGAGCCTTGTAATGGGCAGTTGGTACACCCCTGCAGGGTTAAATCTTTTCGAGAAGCCGTGTCCACGGTTATGAACGACTTGAGACTTACTCCTTGTTCATAGACAACAACAACTGAGATAATCTTAATATAACATGATCAATGTGTGTGTGCCTTGGCTGCTTCTTCTTTGTCGGGATGCGAAGAGGAGGACAAGGATAGGATAGGTGTTATGTTTGCGTAAGTAGTTGATAGCAAGACTTGTTGGAGGCGATTCCTCATCGAATGCTTGGCTTCTTATCTTACTCTCTAGATCGTTAGCCACTTCATAAATGCTAGTGCGGCAGCAACCTCACCACTTATCTCATCCTTACCGTAAACTACTAGTTGTCCTAGAATGACGAGTGATGAAGTCCTTGCTGGGTCAGTTGACCACTACAGTTGGATGCTGAGTACTTCTGTACTCATGATACTACCCACAAACTCTTTTCAGGGTTTTTGATCGACAACAGGTATGGTGATCGACGTTTCGCGTGGAGACTCAACGACGACTAGTTAGGCGGATCCCGGCGGAGGGCCTGGACCCGTGTGGTTATGGGATCGATGTTTTTATCTTTGCCAGTAGGCATTTGATTGTAGTCTGTACTCAGACATGTACCTTCCGCTGTTGTATTGTATTGAGGCAGTTGTATACCGATTGTATGAGATGTTGTATCCTTGTATCTGTAATGTTGTGATATCATGTTGGAAATCCGGGGCATATGACTCCGTCATATGTCGCGGTGGGACCGATATGTGTTTCGTCCCCGGATCTGGATGGAAACATCTACATCTGGAACAGTACCGCATATCGGGCCTTACAACTTGGTATCAGAGCCTTACTGACCGTAGGATCCCTTCTCTGGCCGATGTCGAGTCTAGACAAAAATTATTTTGTAGTTACTAAGTTAGTTATCGGAGAGTAGGAATCTTTTTACTCCTTACCCTTGCTCTGGTCAGGACAATTGTCGTAAGTGTTTTAATTCTCGTCTTATCCCCTTTCAACATTTAGGATCTCGAGTAAGTGGAGTTTCAGAACCGTTAAAATGCCTTGCTTGCAGCGTATTGTCTCGATTTCGATCTCAGGTGGGAATTCCTGTAGTACCTTTAGTTTCTCCGGTTTCGGATATCATCTGGGTCGTCCTTTGTCCTCCTTCCTTTTTCCCGGTGTTTTCACGACTTGCGTCGAAAAGCACTATCCCTTTGATCTGGTTTTCGCGATCGTTCTTCCTCTAGTCACTTACGGTTTCGTTTTCCCGACGATGTCGTCTCTCTGCGGAAAGTTTCTCGACGGAAGCTCGACGTCGACATGGAGCAGAGTCCCTTGTTGGTGGTGTTGAAGATCGTTGTCTCTATTTTCTCTCCCCCGGATCGTCCTGGATCTAGGGAGGAGATCCCTTGTTGGTGGTGTTGTATTGTAACAGCCCAGTTTTCATAAAAATTAAAAAAATTGTTTTCGGTGTGAATTGTTTGATTGTCTAATTTGGTTGCGGTGTTTTCAGCCCCGATTTATCGATCGACGATTATTTTTCCCCCTCTTATCTCGTATCCGACGGAGACCAACCCTTGCCACCGTGACACTCGACATTTGCGACACCGGGTTTCACCCGATCACCGTTGCAAAAACCGCACGAGACCAGCCGCAACCAACGGAACGAAAACCCCGTTTAATAACTAAACGGGATATTTTTATAGCGGGCCAGAAAGTGTTCTCGGAACGGTTCCAGCGCTAGGTGAACGCATCCGGCTCGACACGCTGATCGCGCAGTTCGAAGTTTTACCCGAATCGGAGGTACTACGGACCCCCGGCGGTCAGAAACGTGAGCACCGCACGCACGAGAGAAAAACCGGGGATGTTTTTGCAAACTGCTAGCCACCGGGGCTATATAAAGACCACCACTCTCCCACCCCCACTTAGGGTTTCCCTAAGCCAAAATTGCAGCCACCCCCTCCACTTTGCCCAGTTTTTCCTCCCAGATCCCCAGATCCTGAAAGTTTTTCCCTCAGGCGCTCTGGACCGTCAGATCTGGCAATCCGACGGCCCAGAGGCCGCCACGTCAGCGCCTCCACCAACCTCTCTCTCCTCTCTCTCACTCCATCCTATGGGAAGCCGCCGCCTCCGGCGAGCGTGACGCCGGGCACCCAGCTCGCGCCCGGGGCCTCCCCTCTCCTTCCCCGCGCTCCTCCCCTCCTTCTTGGACCTCACCGCCGTCTGTCCTCTCGCATGCAGGTCGCCGACAGCTGCCCGAAGCCGCCAAGCGCCATGGCCAGACCGCTGTCGAGGAGCTCGCCCCGCCGCCGCCTTGGAGCAAGCGGACAGCCGTCGCGCCCGGATCCGGCGGGTCTCCTCTCCACCGCCGCCGCCCAGACCTCCCCTGACGCACATCCTCCCTCGCTGGAGCACTGCGGCTGGTCGCCGGCAAGGCCTTGCGCCGCCGCCGCCCTGTACGTGGTCGCGATCCTCCCCGATCTAGTGCCCGTGCCCGCTCGCTGTGCGTGGACGCACGTGGTGGGCCGGCGCGCCCACCACGTCCCAGCCAGCCACGACCCCCAGCCGGCCCGTCCAGTGCGCCCCTGGCCCATGGCCTCTCCAGCCAGATGGGCCTTGCCCAATGTGAGGTCTTTTTTTTTACTTTTTTTTCCTGGATGTCAATTTCTGCTAAGTTTGAATTATTGTGTTGCTGATTCAATTTTGCGCCGTAGTTTACGAGTAAACCGTAGCCCGGATCGCGTTGCGCCCAAAATGAAAGTTTCTTAGAATTGCGTGTACTTTAATTCATCTTTTGTGAGCATTTTGATTTGAGGCCATCTTGATGTTGCAAATCTGTGTTGAAGTAGGCATCAGGCCGTTACCTGCTACTAATTCCTGTTAAGTGCTGCTGTTATTATTTTGTTGCAACTTTGGTTAATGATTGTGACAAATCCATGAGGGCTATTGCATTGATTCTTTTTCCTATGTGTTAAGCATCATGTGTACTTCATTTACATGCTTTAAATTGTCATGTTTGGGTGCTCTAGCTATATTAAATCTTGCTCCAAAGTGGTGATCCTGATGTTAATGTGCTGCTGTTGCTGAAACTGTCATTTTGTTGCAACTTCGGTCGACGAGTGTGTCGCGACTGTTTATCGGAATTGAGCGATTCCAATTGCATATTGTTAAGCATCATGTCTACTTCCATTATATGTATTGAATTGCCATGATATTCTTGCTGGTCATATAGTTGTTTATCTCCAAAGTTGCCATGCTGCTGTTTTTGACAGCCACCTATGTTTTTCTCTAAGTGTGTAACATTCCGATGCCATGTTGTTTGCTTAATATCTTTTGATCTATGATGCCTATTTGCATGATTATTTTTTCCATGCCTTCCCTGTCATGTCTACTTTAGTTTCATATCATTTGTGAGCATATTTGCATTGATTATCCTGTTTATGCATTGCTCTAAAGTGTGCTTCGTGATGTTGGCAGATTGTGCCCGTAACTTGTTTTTCTTGTATCTTTTTATCGTAACTCCGTTTGGAGTGTTCTTTATATGTAACTTGATTAGTTTTTCGTGTACATTGTGTTTATGCTATTGTTTTCTGCTGTTGACCAACCTAAAATATGGTTTAGGGCAGATCAGTACCAAATCCTTTAATTGTTGTGGGGCAAGTAGTGCTATGCATGTTCAGGGGTTGCCCCACTTAAAATGACTAGCCTAGGTAGTTTACTTTGTGCTTCACCTCTTGACATGTTTGTGTGCTATGCCATGCTTGCTTGATTTGCCATGTTAACAACCTTTGTTGATCACCTGTAGCTTAGCAACTTGAACCACCGTAAACGTGCGGTATTCGTCGTGTGTGACCGATACCCCACTTAAACTGTTAGTAATCGTTCTCGACGATAGATCCGTATCGCGTTCCTCTGTTGTGTGATGTCTGCTTGCTTGTGTGATGCCTCGTAGTAATAGATGCTTGTTCATTGATTGCTTTCCAGTGTTTATCGTCTTGTGTGCTTCCGCGGGTACCTCTCGGAGACGATGCGAACTTGCGATTGGCTACACCTTCGGAACCCGACTTCTCAACAGGCAAAGACCATACATTACTTGTGATCCATTCTATTTCAACCAGAGGTTTGCATGCTAGTATAGGTTAGGTTCGATTTTTGATCCTACCACATGTTTACAGCCTCTTTCAAACCAATACAGCCATGTCCCCTCCAAGCAAACCTTGTACTGCTATGTTACTATTGCTCGTTGCTCAGCCCCTGCTTAGTTTGCATGCTTAGGATGCTACGATGTTACCTTGTTACTCCTTTGTTTGGGATATCACCTTATTATTATTGTTGTTGATGATATGATTATTATAATGTTGACTATATTCGACGAAGGATGGAAGGTCTAGGCTATCCCGCCCCGACGCTTTGTTCCATTCGAGTCACCTAGGATCCGAGTTACGGGTATTGGTTTTAAGACTGAGCGTGCATAACCGCGTGTGGGATTTTATGGGGTCCCCTTTCCTTACCTATCTAGCTTCAAACATTTCTAGTGGTGGCCCGAGCTGATTTTCCATTTGAAACCCCGTGTGTGTGCTTGGTGGATCCCCTTGCAATTTTTAAACAACTTGTGCCAGTGGAGACTTTGTTTCTCTGTTGGTCCACCCGATCAGCTAGGACCCGGTTTCCCATGTGCGATTACCGGCAATCCGACCTGCGTCATACGAAGAGTCCGATCCGAGAGTGTGGTAGGCTTTTGGATTGGGTGTCGACTCCCCGGGGGCCACCCGGATTTGTTCGTTGTTAGTTAGAGGGACCTGTCGTTCCGGATCTCTCGGAACAAAATCATAAAATGGTTGCCTATAATGGGTAGCAACTGAGAGAGATGGGCGTGCGTGCGGAACCTTGTAATGGGCAGTTGGTACACCCCTGCAGGGTTAAATCTTTTCGAGAAGCCGTGTCCACGGTTATGGACGACTTGAGACCTACTCCTTGTTCATAGACAACAACAACTAAGATAATATTAATATAACATGATCAATGTGTGTGTGCCTTGACTGCTTCTTCTTCGTCGGGATGCGAAGAGGAGGACAAGGATAGGATAGGTGTTATGTTTGCGTAAGTAGTTGATAGCAAGACTTGTTCTAGGCGATTCCTCATCGAATGCTTGGCTTCTTATCTTACTCTCTAGATCGTGAGCCACTTCATAAATGCTAGTGCGGCAGCAACCTCACCACTTATCTCATCCTTATCGTAAACTACTAGTTGTCCTAGAATGCTGAGTGATGAAGTCCTTACTGGGTCAGTTGACCATTACAGTTGGATGCTGAGTACTTCTGAACTCATGATACTACCCCCAAACTCTTTTCAGGGTTTTTGATCGACAACAGGTATGGTGATCGACGTTTCGCTTGGAGATTCGACGACGACTAGTTAGGCTTTTCCCGGCGGAGGGCCTAGACCCGTGTGGTTATGCGATCGATGTTTTTCTCTTTGCCAGTAGGCATTTGATTGTAGTCTGTACTCAGACATGTAACTTTCGCTGTTGTATTGTATTGAGGCAGTTGTATGCCGATTGTATGAGATGTTGTATCCTAGTATCTGTAATGTTGTGATATCATGTTGGAAATCCGGGGCATATGACTCCGTCATATGTCGTGGTGGGACCGATATGTGCTTCGTCCCCGGATCTGGATGGAAACATCTAGATCTCGAACAGTACCGCATATCGGGCCTTACACCTACTAGGATAAGGGAGCACTATTTTGTGACAGACATAATGAATAAAAGTGAGAGAAGAACTGACGAACCTGAGGACCTGATCAAGGTCGATCCTCAAGTTGCGATGGTTAAAGATTTAGTTACTAATGATGTTTCAGATTCCAAGATAAATTTTTGTGTTGTTTCAACTAACATTGTCACAGCCTAGAATAAGAGCTCAATTTCAGGTACACCTGTTGTATCTGTCAAAATACGAGAACACAACTATTACGGGCTTTGCGATCTGGGGTCCAGTGCTAGCGCTATTCCTTATTCACTTTATCAGGAGATCTTGGGTGGAAGAGATCGATGTTACATTTATCTAGCAAACAAAGAAACTATCTCTCCCATTGGAATTGTGAGAGATGTTGAAGTCCTATGTGGAAAGGTAAAGTATACTACCGACTTTCTCATACTTGGTTCAGTGCAAGATAGTTTTTCCCCTATTATCTTCGGTAAACCTTTCCTCAGCACTTGTGGTGATATTATAGATTGTAAAAAAGGTGAAGTTTCTGTTGAATTCAATGGTGTGCCATATGAATTTAACTTTTCTAAATTTTCCAAGCAACCTCATTGTACTTATTTACCTAGTGATGATAAACTTATTGAAAATATTGCTTCTATTGCTATTCCTCCTAATGATCCTTTGCAGTAATATATGGAAGACCACGAGAATGATATGCATATGTAGGAAAGAAATGAGTTAGACGAAATATTTCAAGACAAGATGCTATCCTGAAGCACAACCTCCCAGTTGAGCCTTTAGGAATCCTAGCACAACCAAAAGAAGACCCGGTGTTTGAACTCAAAAAACTGTCTAATACGCTCAAGTATGCCTATTTAGATGAAAAGAAAATACATCATGTTATTATCAATGCTAACTTTTCAGGATTTGAAGAAGAGCGACTATTGGAGACACTTCGCAGGCACCGTGGTGCCTTGGTCTATACCCTTGATGACTTCAAGGGGATTAGTCCATCGATTTACCAACACACTATCAATCTCGAGCCCGATGCTAAGCCAGTTGTTGATCATCAACGATGGCTGAACCCAAGGATGAAGGACGTGGTTAGGACGGAGATTCAAGAGCTTGTAGCCGCAGGTATCCTCTATCCTATAACTGATAGTAGGTGGATAAGTCCAGTTCATAGTGTTCCTAAGAAAGGAGGTATGACTGTTTTTACTAATGATAAAAATGAACTAATACCTCAAAGAGTTGTTATTGGATATAGAATATGTATTGATTACAGTAAATTGAACAAAGCAACCAGAAAGGACCATTACCCCCTGCCCTTTATTGATCATATGCTAGAGAGTTTGTCTAAAAATACCCACTTTTTCTATCTCTATGGGTACTCTGGCTTCTCTCAAATTCATGCCAACACTACCGATCAAGAGAATACCACTTTCACGTGTCCCTACGGTACTTATGCTTACAGGTGTATGCCTTTTGCTTTATGCAATGCACCTGCTACTTTTCAGAGATGTATGTCTAAAATTTTTCATGGTTTCTCTGAGGAGATTGTGGAAGTCTTCATGGACGATTTCTCCGTCTATGAAACTTCATTTGACCACTGTCTCCACAATCTTAATAAAGTTTCGACGAGATGCGAGGACACAAACTTAGTTCGAAACTGGGAAAAATGCCACTTCATGGTTAACGAAGGGATCGTTCTTGCTCACAAGATTTCCGAGAGGGGAATTGAAGTGGACAAGGAGAAGATTGAAGCTATTGAAAGGATGACCTACCCAAGGGACATTAAAGGTATTCGTAGTGTTCTCGGTCATGCTGGTTTCTATAGAAGATTTATCAAAGACTTTTCTAAGACCTCGAGACCCCTCACTAATCTTCTCCAGAAGGATGTTCCTTTGTATTTGATGAAGATTGTAAGGAGGATTTCGAAGTTCTTAAGAAAGCTTTGATAACCGCTCCTATAGTACAACCACCTGACAGGAAATTGCCCTTTGAAATTATGTGTGATGCTAGTGATTTTGCTGTCGGGGATGTTTTAGGACAAAGGGTTGACAAGAAATTGAATGTTATACATTATGCTAGCAAAACCCTTGATAGTGTTCAAAACAATTATGCTACTACTGAGAAGGAATTTTTAGCAGTAGTATTTGCTTGTGATAAATTTAGGCCTTATATTGTTGATTCAAAAGTTATTATTCACACTGACCATGCTACTCCTAAGTACCTTATGGCAAAGAAGGATGCCAAACCAAGACTCATCAGGTGGGTACTCCTTCTTCAAGAATTTGATTTACAGATTGTTGATAGAAAAGGAGCAGACAATCCAGTGGCGGACAATCTTTCAAGGATGGAAGATATATCGCATGAACCCATCCCAGTCAACGACATTTTCCCAGACCAACAACTTGCCATTGTAAAAGTACAATCTCTTTCCGATCCTTGGTTTGCAGATTATGCTGATTTTATTGTTGCAAAGTATTTGCCTCCAGGTTTAACATTTCAGCAAAGGAAGATGTTCTTTCATGATTTGAGGCACTACTTTTGGGATGACCCTCATCATTTCAAAGAAGGTCCTGACGGGATCGTGAGAAGAGGCATACCAGAACATGAGCAGAAGGACATTCTCAAGCAATGTCACGATAGTCCCTATGGAGGACATCACGCCAGTGAGAGGACTGCACATAAGGTTCTCCAATCAGGTTTTTATTGGCCTACTCTCTTTAAAGATGCTAGAAATTATGTTTTATCTTGTCATATGTTACGCCCCGGCCACAGCCACCGGTTCCCGGAGTACGCCTGGCGGGATCTAGACTCTCCCCACAGTCCAACACTAGTCTTTCCTGTGCACTTTGTCGTCACTCGTGCGCACCTAGGAGCTACTTCCCAGTCGGTCACCCATCCTCAAATTTCTCCAAGCCAAGAATGCTTAACTTTGGAGTTCTTTGAAGATGTGCTTCCGGAAAAGAAGGTGCACCTTGTTGATATGAGTAGTCTATCATTCCTATTAAGCCAGGATGTCACATACACCCCCACTCAAAGGAAGCGATGTCCTCATCGGCCCACAGGAACGTTCCCCCTTGGCACACGTCTGTGTGTCCAGTGCCGACACATGTCCCACATGTTCGCGCAACTGACCCACACACTCCCGTGTAACCGCGAGGGTCGGCTCTGATACCATTTGTTACGCCCCGGCCACAGCCACCGGTTCCCGGCGTACGCCTGGCGGGATCTAGACTGTCCCCACAGACCAACACTAGTCTTTCCTGCGCACTTTGTCCTCACTCGTGCACACTTGGGAGCTACTTCCCAGTCGGTCACCCATCCTCAAATTGCTCCAAGCCAAGCATGCTTAACTTTGGAGTTATTTGAAGATGTGCTTCCGGAAAAGAAGGTGCACCTTGTTGATATGAGTAGTCTATCATTCCTATTAAGCCAGGATGTCACATCATAAGTGTCAGAGAGTTGGTAATATTAGTAGGAAGAATGAGATGCCTATGAATTACTCACTAGTGATTGAACCTTTTGATTGTTGGGGTTTTGATTTTATGGGTCTTTTTCCTCCTTCACACATGTACCCTCACACTTTAGTAGTTGTTGATTATGTAATCAAGTGGGTCGAAGCAATCCCCACTGAGATTGATGATCACAAAACATCTTTGAAAATGCTCAAGGATGTAATTTTCCCTAGGTTTGGTGTACCTAGGTATCTCATGACTGATGGAGGATCACACTTCATGCATGGAGCTTTTAGGAAAGCTCTAGCCAAGTACGATGTCAATCATAGAATTGCTTCATCGTACCATCCTCAAATTAGTGGGCAAGTTGAGCTCACCAATAGAGAGATCAAGTTGATCTTACAAAAGACACTCAACAGTTCTAGAAAGGACTGGTCAAAGAAGTTAGGAGATGCTTTGTGGGCATACAGAACTGCTTACAAAAACCCCATGGGCATGTATCCATATAAGATGGTCTAATGCAAGGCTTGCCATTTGCCATTAGAATTATAACATAAAGATTTCTGGGCTGTTAGAGAGCTTAATGCTAACCCAAAGTTAGCTGGTGAAAAGCGCCTCATGAACTTGACTTCTCTAGATGAGTGGAGAAGTGAAGCTTATGAGAGTGCTAAAATGTTCGAGGAAAAGGTAAAGAAGTGGCATGATAGAAGGATTCTGAAACATGAATTTAATGTTGGTAATAAAGTTTTATATTTTAGATCCCATTTCAGGTTTTCTCCAGGTAAATTACTTTCCAGATGGGAAGGGCCATTTCATATCGAAGAAGTCTACCGGTCAGGTGCAATCAAGATTAATAATTTTGATGGCACCAAACCTCAAGTTGTGAATGGACAAAGACTCAAGCATTAGATGACGGGAGATTCCTTCAACGTTGATGTAAATAAAATACACACAACTCATGAAGAATATGTTGCAGCCCCGTTTCAGACTCCAGCAGAAGAAAATAAGAAAAGGTATGTATTATGGTAAGGAAACATCGCGAAACCGCCATAAAAGTTCCAGATTACGAGTTTTTTCAAAATATAGAAAATTCAGAGCCTAATTGGAGCCGGAGAGGAGCTCCAGGGGGCCCAGGCGCCCCCTGGCGCGGCCTACCTCCTAGCCGCGCCGCGTGGCTGCCTAGGCACCCCGGAGCCCGTCTCCGACTCCACTTTGGTTCGTTACCTTTCTATTATTGCAGAAATTTTCGCTATATATTTGCCCGGATAGCCCTGGAACCGTATCTTGCGATTTCGTGTGTTTTCTTCTCGAGCTGCTTCTGCCAGGATAAAAGGGCTATTGCTAGAGATGTCTTCTTATGGCTCGAGCGGAGAAGACTTTTTGGGGCGACGTCTTCGTCAAGTCCAGCAGGATCTCAACCAACAGAAGTACATTGATTGGGCTACGGAAGAAGAGATCACTTCAAGGCAAGCGGAGATGGAGCGCTCTATGAGAGAGGAAGTCAAGATTATTACTACCCAACAACAAGGAGGGCGAAGCAATCCCATCATGGTGGGATCTATCCAACCTCAATATGATCTTTTTCTTAACCTTTCAGGGCCTCCCACTTCACTTGAAGATCAACGTACGATATCCACCATCTCCGAGGCTTACAGCATCACCAACCAACTCTGTGAAGATTTCCGTGTACTGAAAGTACAAGTGGAAGTCTTGAAATCATAAAATCAAACCCTGCGTCGTTTCATCAGGGATCTGAAGAATCAACAACAACAGGAATGAGGAGTAAATCTCCTTGGGTAATGGCACCCCCTCAGCTTGTTCCAAGCTTGGGGGAGGGCCCGGTATCTTTATCTTTATCTTAGTCTTTTAGCATCAAGTAGAGTCGTATCATGTCTAGGGATGTTATTATATGAATAGGTGTTTGCATTGAGGTCTATCACTCCTTCTGTGGAGAGTTTGTATCCGTTAGTGTGGAGTCGTCTATGTTGGAATATTAATGAGAATTCTATTGGTTCCTTCGCTGCACTTGGTATTCTCTTCACGCAATCGACCTTATATGATGATTCTTATGGGGAGTATTGACCTTATATAAGGTATGGCTTTGAAAACTTTATTTAATTTTGGCAAACATAGCTTTGTTCTTGACAACATACATGTTTTCCCAAGTAGCGACATAGCCAAACCATTTATGTTATTATGCTTGAAGTGTTATGTTGACAAGGAAGACAACTTGATGTGTTATGCTTATCTTAATGTTTATGCTTTATATGTTTTGCATCTAAGTTAGCATCAATTGTCTGTTCTCTCAAAGCCTTTGCTAGCCAAACTCTTTCCCTAGCAGATTTCTTCTTGTGCATCCATAGCCTGAAACCAATACCTTCCATATGAGTCCACCATACCTTCCTATTCATGGTATTCCCATACCACTCTTATAAGTATAGAATTTATGTGTTATCCTTAAATGTACAAAATCTTCTGTTTTGTGCCTCTTGTTTAGCTCATGAGGAAGTAGTAGGTAATTCATGATCTTCTTAAGTTGGACAAGTTTTACCCCGGGATTGCATCTCTAATCTGCAAACCCATAATACGAGGAGGAACTGGCATGAGTGCACCCAGCTCGAAAGATAATATAACAAACAAACCCTCCTTCACGCTTGGTCTATGAGAAATAAGAAACTTTGGCAGTGATAAACAAAGGAGAATAAGGGGATGTGATTGTCCCCACTTGGGAGCCGTTCCTCGAAACTTGTCCATCTTGAGAAGTAATTGAGCTATCTATTAGCATTCGTTGACAAACTATGCAGCTCCCAACGTTTATTTTCATTCTATTTGATTTAAGGATAGCACATGAGTTTTCCCTGCTTGCCTCTAACAAGGCCTCTCTTTTACTTTTGTGTTAAGTCAGTTGTCCCACTTCCTTCTTTTCCAAAGATAACAGACACTTGATGTTGATGAGGATTCCTTCATATAATGTTGCATTAAATTTTGACATGCCATATAATTGTTGACATTTTCTTTTGATAAGTAAGTTGTTTGCAAAATCTTTTGCCAAGCAAACATCCTCCTTTGAGTTAGCATTCACACTTCATGAATAATAACATGTTCTTTCAAAATCTTCTAATTGTTTCATTAAAAAGTGAAAGAGCAAAAGTAAAAAGTTATTAGTTGTCCTTCGACCAAGGATATGTTTGCCATAATTCGATGAGTTTTCTCAGCCCTACTTTTGATTATAATTGTTACTACTTTCTCATAAGGGCCTTATGAGCTGAGGTTGCTGTTGAAGATGCTTGAGTTTGGTGAAGAAACCTTGATGCTTCTTGTTTGTATTCTATTTATCGACATTTCACTCTCTAAACTTGTGGACAGGTTTACCGAGCTCAATATTCGCTTGGGGACAAGAGAGGTCTAAGCTTGGGGGAGTTGATACGTCCAAAATGCATCACTATTTTATATAGTAATTCTTTCTTATTCATTGATATATTTCATGATATGATGCTATTCTTATGTTGTTTTGCCTTAATTTACACAGTTTGCAACTTTCCAATGCCAAAGAAGCAGACGCGGGATTCAGCGGTAAAAAGTGGACGCTGAGTTGCTGAAGGGGAATACCTCCAAATTACCTGAAAATCGACGGAGGGTATTTTCCACAAGGATAATGATGACACGCAAAAGAGGGACCAGATGGGGGCCACAGGGTGCCCAGGCGCCCACCTGGCGCGGCCCCCACCTTGGCCACGCCGGGAGGGCGCATGGACCCCCTGGGGCCAATCCCGGATCCTCCCTCTGGCCTATATATCCCTCGTCGTCTAAAAACCCTAAAAAGATAGGAGTTTCGCGAGTTCCGCCGCCGCTCCGTGGAGGAAACCAATAGAGGATAAAAGACATATCCGGCGGGCAGATTCCGCCGGGGAGAACACCTCCCGGAAGGGGAAATTGGCGCCATCATCATCACCATCGTCGTGAGCATCATCGAGATCATCATCAACATCATCCCCAACATCAGCACCATCTTCATCTTCATCGAATCTCACCTCACAAGTCCAACTTGTGTTGTAATCCGTATTTTCTATCCTCTCTACTCTACCGGTGTTGATTACTACCGTGTGATGAACGCTATTGAGTTTTGTTGGAGAAATATCATTGTGTCCAGATTGTTTATCATCTATTTATCCCCACTGATCATGATCTCTTTTATGTCTTGTGAGTAGTTACTTTAGTTCTTGAGGACATGGGAGAAGTCTAGTTGTTAGTATTCATATGATGTTGAAGTAATATGTGTTGTTATTTTCCTAGTGGTGTTGTGTGAGTCGAACTCTCAACACTTCTCCTTATCAAGGACCTAGGGGAATGCATTGTGTATAAAGAATGCTTACGGTGGGTTGCCGGAGTGACAGAAACCTAAACCCATGTTCGCACTCTTTTGCACAAGGGAACAATGGATCAACGATCGTATTTCTATGGTTAGACTTCTGCCTTAATTACTATCTTGTATTTGCGGATGTTTGCAAGGTGTTTAATCATAAGAGTGCACTTATCTTAGTCTAAAGGGTGTACTAGCATAGATCCACCCACTCAACACTTATCAACACATCACATAGTACCGATACGGAATAAGGCGAAAGCACGTGACTATTTCTCCCGTGTGTCCTCAAGAACGCTTTAGCCTTTATAAGTTCAGTTGTTAGGCCTGTCCTTTGCTCGAAAGGATTGGGCCACTTGTTACTCCTCAGTTCCTTTTACTTTGCTCGCTTTTACCTTTTTGTTGCTTATACCGAAAACCCCTAAAAAGCTATCTTTCAGTTCCTGCAGCTATTTCTTTACCAAAGTCACTTACCAATACCTTCTGCTCCTCGTTGGGTTCGACACTCTTATTTATCGATAACGCTACAAATGATCCCCTACAATTGAGGTTCATCAACAACCTCTCTGTACTCATTGGGAGAAAAGTTATTTGTATTTGTGTGCAGGTCAAGGTGAAGGGAGCAATATTTCTCGAACGGCGTGTTGCTCGCTTCACCACCTACTTGTCGACCTTGGAGTCCTACTAGTTGATACTCAACCTTGGAATCTTTGCCAAGGGAAATCTTGCTGCTACTCTACAACAAACCTTCCACTTGGGGTAACCAACGAGGAGTTAGCATCAGCTCCTCGAGGGTTTTCAAAGCGATGGGTAAAAATAGGCCAAAGGGAGCACTAGGGGGTGGCCCCTCCCCCTTGGCGCCCTGGTGGCGCGGCCAGGAGGGAGGCCGCGCCACCTGGCCACCTGGGTGGGGCCTGTATCTCCTCCCCCCCCCCCCCGTATCTCCTTCGGTGATCTGGAAGCTTCCGTCCTGCTGATTTTTTTATGAGTTTTTTGGAATTTTTTGAGCTCTGTAAATATGGGTAAAACCTGCCACTTACAGACATCAGCAGACGGAAACTGTCACTGGGTGCACTGAGTTAGTAAGTGTAAGGCCCCCGATGCGGTACTATCTCGAGTTAGTCGCTTTCGCATCACACCTGAGATAGAAGCACATAAGTGGCCACCGACGCACGATACTCGCACTCGTATCGCTATCGGATGCTCGACAACAGGTAAGTGAAACATGAACAACTAAGACACAAAAATATAATTCCAGGGCATACACTCGCCGCTGGTATTTATTACATCATCTCAGAGATCATAAGATCCAACAGTACATCATAACATCATGGTGGAAGACACACACAACCGAGTACGGTCAAAATCCAAATGGCCCTAGAGAGGTATGCAAATAAACAAGTCCACCCGCGGAACATCGGAACCCAACTATAGGATCTACTTGGTGAAGTCCTCATCATCGTCCTCCTCTGGTGGCACCTCCACGAAGTAACGTCCAGTGCTTGGGTCGAGGTAGTAATCAGGAAAAACATAAAAGGGGAAAGAAAAACAAGAGGTGAGAATATATCAATGAAGTATAACTAACTTCTCACGGTAAGGAAAAGTAGTGGTTGAGGTTGCAGCTGCGCTAGTATGTATGAGTGGCTAACGAACTATCAGAGTAAGGGGAGATCCAA
Organism: Bromus sterilis; assembly: GCA_950022295.1. Taxonomy (NCBI): domain Eukaryota; kingdom Viridiplantae; phylum Streptophyta; class Magnoliopsida; order Poales; family Poaceae; genus Bromus; species Bromus sterilis. The sequence goes on along the minus strand of OX465595.1, from coordinate 252,717,426 downwards.
GAACTCGTTGACAACGTGTTGTAAGTCTGCTATCCACCTACTTACGCGTAACATAACACAACCTTGTCCCCTCTTTGTCACCCCAGACGAAGAAGAGCAATCAAGGAAACTCACACGTTGGCAACTTTTAAAGCATGATTAAATTGATGTTATTCTATGAACAATGAGTAGGTCTCAAGTCGTCCATAACCGCGGACACGGCTTTTCGAAAAGATTTAACCCTACAATGGTGTACCAACTGCCCATCATAGGCTTCGCATGTACGCCCGGTTTCCACTTGGCTGTGTAAACGCCTGAAACTCCAGAACGTCAGAGTCCCTCTAACTAACAACGCACAATTCCGGGTGGCCCCCGGTGATTCGACATCCAACTCAAAAGCTGGGCGCACTCTCGAATTGGTCTCTACCGTATGGCCAAGGTCGGGTTTAGTCTCACCTGAACAGCAGGGGACTTCCCTAGCTCACCAGTGTGGAACAACAAGAGGAACTATGTCTCTGCTGGTCCGGGTTTTTCGAAAACTGCTGGGGTACCAACCAAGCACACACACTTTTGCAAATAGTAAATCAGCTCGGGCCGCCACTAGAACTGTTCGAAGCTAGGTAGGTAAGACAAGGGGACCCCATAGAATCCCACACACGATTAGGCACGCGCGTCAAGAAACATAATACCCGGAAGTCGGGACCTAGGTGACTCGAATGGAACAAAACACCTGGCGGGAACAACCCGGTCTCCCATCCTTCATCAAGTATAAGTTAACATCATAATAATAAATATCAACCAATTTCTGATAATAGCATGATAAACCACCAAGCAGCAATGGGTATAAGCATCAGGTTAAGGGCCTACACATACTAAGCAATGCTTAAGCAAGCAAGGTACATAGCCAAACAAGGTTTTGCTAGGATGTGGGGGCATGGCTGTTTGGGTTTAATTGAGAGGCAAAAGTATATGGTGGTAGGATCAAGAAAACATTCTAAATACAGCTGGCAAGCGAGCTGAAAGCTATAAAGAATGATATATAAACCCCGTTGCCTAGGTAATAAGTCGGCAGAGCAGACGTACCAGGCTCCTCGGGCTCGGTGTCGCAAATCTCCATGAAAGTCTCCTCGGCAGTCTCAGGTGCTAACGTAAGGTACCGGCAAGGAAAGGCACACAAGTAAACATCGAGACCCAAAAATTCTCAAGCATGGACGATATGATCAATTTTAATTGGCATGATGTGACCCTAACTAGTCAAATTTAAATGAAGGTGTTGACGACACGTCAACAAACTCCATATGCAATTATTAATGTTTTATGACTCTGGTCATAGCCTTAACTTAGGGGTAAGTGACATGGAAACATGACATGCCATGAAACAATAACAATAAGTTAACAATAAATAGCATCAATAATAAGCATCGTGAAATAAATCTATCGATTCCGGAGACGGAGAAGTGTCGGTGAAATTGTCAGCGGGAAGGTTCAACAGAAGAGAAGATCCCAGCCACTCGCATATGACAATATGCTAGGTGCTGGTTCATGGATGCAAGGTTTCAAGATGACATAGAAAAGAGCTTGAACGATCAAAAGCACAAGATCAACATGCACTTAAGTTGAAAGAAAGGCAAGGCATTGGAGGGAAAAAGAAATTGAATGGTTATAAGTGCTTGTGCACCATGTCCATTTTTGTGGTGCAAAAAACACAAAATGTATATCACCATTTAATTCCTGGGACCTTGTTGCGCCAAAATCATATATGGCACGACTCAAGTTGAAATAGAAAAACACAGTTTGCAAATTTAAAAGAACTAAAGGGCCTTAATGAAAATGTCCAACACCTCAATATTTTAAGGCTCAATTTACAAAATGGACCTCACCATGGCCTCCAGTGGGAAATTCTACTCCAAATACATATATGGGAAAGTATGGTTGAGGTAAAATGCCCAAGTCATTCAAAAAAAGATTTGAAATTGAGTTCAAATCGAATTTAAAAAACAGAGGAGAAAACGAAAAAGAAAAGGAAAAGGGGAGATGCCCATCACTTGGACTAGTTTCGGGCACATCTGGCCCAGCAGCTCTCCACCTTTCTCCTCCTGGCACAGCCTGCCAAGGGTGGCCCAAGCTAAAAATGCAAAAGATGGAAAAAAGGGGGCTTGCTCCGGTTGGGATTCGAACCCACGCCGTGCCCTTCTCCACTCGCCCCCCTGACCACTGCGCTACGATCGACTTCTGAACAAGATACAGCAGCAGCAAAGGTAAGTCAACCACTCGTGCTTAATTGAATCTGGAACGCACCCGACAGGCACTGGCGACGGAGAAACACGGCGAGGCTCTCGTCGGCGTTGAGACGTCTCCGGCCTGCCCACCTAGAGCGAATTGGAGAGGGCACCACCACGATCACGTGGATGCCCTTGGAGCTGACGGAGGCCTAATAGGGACGAGGCTAGCCTCACCTAAAGACGGCGGCGCGAATCTGGACTGCACCCTGACAGAAACGACGCACTGCGGAGCAGTGAACTTCCGGCGAGGCTAGGCTTGCTCACACACCTCCAATGGCTCCGCGATGAGACGCTGTGCGTAGCCAGGACATCCACCTACGCGCTGGATCCTGGACCTGGGCCCTATATTCCACGATGGCGATGCTATGCTCCACTGAACACGGCGACGCCATTGCTACTGCAAGATCTTTAGACACAGGTGCGTCAGTGGCCAAATCACGCGCAAAGGACCTCCCTTGAGGCCATTCGCGTGGACAGAGAACGCTCAGAGCACGTACGAGCTCACCCAAGGCACACCATGGACGAGGCGGCCACGGTGGCTCGACGGCAATGGTGACACACGGGTGAAGCCAATGAGCTACGCGCTACAAGAGGAAGAGGAGCACCACGGGGCTCACCTAGGGGTTGCCGTGGTCGAGCTCGAAGTGCGGAAGGATCGGGAGGAAGACGACGTCGCAGGGAAGAAGAAGTACGCGGCGGAGATCATTGTCACAATCTTGACACAACTCGTCCCGCTGCAACCTGCACGGGGGAATCGACGGAGATGAGCGCTAGGAACATGAGCGCGAGCGCACGCTCGATGGCATCGACGGGCGGCGGTGGGATTGCTCACCGGAGTTGTTGTTCTAGGAGGAACAGGGGAGCTCCATGGCGTAGATGTAGGCGGCGGCGAGGAAAACTGGAGGGAGGAGCGAGGCCTAGGGTTCGCGGGGGGCCTCTGGTGCCTTCCTTATAAAGGGGGAAGGCTTCCTCCACGCTGGCCGTCGTCGACGTCGACGCCCCGGCCGGCTGTGAGAAAGGAGGCTGGTGGGGACCTCTCCAGCGTGGAAAGGCGATGAATGAGGGCCGCCCGATGAAGATCGGACGACCAAGGGCGCCTCCGCGTACCGTTTCGCTAGATGGGGCCATGTGGGCTGTGGGTAGTGGGGCGAGGCCTGCTGGGCTAGGGCTGGCAGGTCCTTTGCCTCCAGAATAAAAAGAAAAGGGGGAATTTTCCATTTATAGAAAATAGAAAATGTCCAAGAGTTTTCCAGAGCAAACCAAGTGAGATAAAAACATAAGAAAATATGTTTTGGAATCCTTGCAGTATTCTCCAATTTATAAAATTGGTTTGGCCATTTTTGGAACCACGAAAATGTGGAGCCACTTTTGAAATTCAAATTCACTTTGAAGTATGGCCCGCATTTTGGACGGGGCAAAAAATGGTGCAAGGTTTTTGAAAAGCTTGGGAAGTGAAGAGAAATGGCTATTCCAAGTTTGGGGTCAAGGGGAGCATGCATGCAACATGGAAAAATCCTCACACACCCTTCTTGAACCACTTTGTTTGAATTCAAAAGAAAATCAAATGAAGTCAAAACTTCTTGGCATTTAAAATCATCACATGAATTTGCAACATCTAGCCCCATGTCAAGTTTGGAAGTCACATGACAAAGAAAAATTACATGATGAGTACAAGAATTGCTCCTAGGCTGTTACAGCACTCAGGCCTGGCAGGTCCTCTGCCTCCAGAATAAAAAGAAAAGGGGAATTTTCCATTTATAAAAAACAGAAAATTTCCAAGAGTTTTCCAGAGCAAACCAAGTGAGAGAAAAACATAAGAAAATATGTTTTGGAATCCTTGCAATATTCTCCAATTTATAAAATTAGTTTGGCCATTTTTGGAACAACTAAAATGTGGGCCACTTTTGAAATTCAAATTCACTTTGAACTATGGCCCACATTTTGGAAGGGGGACAAATGGTGCAAGGTTTTTGAAAAGCTTGGGAAGCGAAAATAAATGGCTATGCCAAGTTTGGGGTCAAGGGGAGCATGCATGCAACATGGAAAAAAATCCTCACACACCCTTCTTGAACCACTTTGTTTGAATTCAAAAGCAAATCAAATGAAGTCAAAACTTCTTGGCATTTAAAATCATCACATGAATTTGCAACATCTAGCACCATGTCAAGTTTGGAAGTCACATGACAAAGAAAAATTACATGATGATTACAAGAATTGCTCCTAGGCTGTTACAGCACTCAGGCCTGGCAGGTCCTCTGCCTCCAGAATAAAAAGAAAAGGGGAATTTTCCATTTATAAAAAAACAGAAAATGTCCAAGAGTTTTCCAGAGCAAACCAAGTGAGAGAAAAACATAAGAAAATATGTTTTGGAATCCTTGCAATATTCTCCAATTTATAAAATTAGTTTGGCCATTTTTGGAACAACTAAAATGTGGGCCACTTTTGAAATTCAAATTCACTTTGAACTATGGCCCACATTTTGGATGGGGGAAAAATGGTGCAAGGTTTTTGAAAAGCTTGGGAAGCGAAAATAAATGGCTATGCCAAGTTTGGGGTCAAGGGGAGCATGCATGCAACATGGAAAAAAATCCTCACACACCCTTCTTGAACCACTTTGTTTGAATTCAAAAGCAAATCAAATGAAGTCAAAACTTCTTGGCATTTAAAATCATCACATGAATTTGCAACATCTAGCACCATGTCAAGTTTGGAAGTCACATGACAAAGAAAAATTACATGATGATTACAAGAATTGCTCTCAGGCTGTTACAGCACTCCCCCACAAACACAGGATCTCGCCCCGAGATCTAAGCCTGAAACAACTCTGGATACTTGGAACGGAGATGATCTTCATGCTCCCACGTTACTTCCTTCTCCGGCTGATGTGCCCATTGCACCTTCATGAACTTGACGGTCTTGTTGCGAACCTCGTGCTTGGACGTCTCAAGAACACAGACTGGACGCTCTGAGTAGGAAAGGTCCGCACTCAGCTGGATCTCGCCCAAGTCAACGGCATGCTCTGGCTGCTTGAAGCACTGCTTTAGCTGGGACACATGGAACACGTCATGCACCATGGACAGACTCTCTAGAAGCTTGAGCCGAAAAGCAAGAGGTCCTCTAGTCTCAAGGATGCGGAAAGGTCCGAAAATCTTGGAGCGAGCTTTCCTTTGATGCCAAAGCGGTGAGTTCCCCTCAAAGGAGACACTCTCAGGTACGCCCAATCACCAACCTGAAAAGCTACACCACGGTGCCTCTTGTCATAATAGGCCTTCTGCCTTGACTGTGCTGCCTTGAGGTGCTCTCGGACAATCTTCACTTTGTCCTCTGCCTCCTGGATCACATCTGGGACGAACAACTGCCTTTCTCCTGTTTTGGACCAGTTCAAAGGTGTCCTGCACTTCCGGCCATACAAGACGTCAAAAGGTGCCGCCTGCAGACTTCCCTCATAGCTGTTGTTTTAAGAAAACTCAGCATACGGCAAGCATTCCTCCCATTTCATGCCAAAGGAGATGACACATACTCGAAGCATATCCTCGAGGATTTGGTTCACACGCTCGACCTGCCCACTGGTCTGAGGGTGATAAGAGGTACTGAACAACACTGTCGTACCAATCGCCTTTCGAAAGGCCTGCCAGAACATAGAGGTGAAAAGGCTGCCTCTATCAGAACTGATCTTCTTGGGAATGCCATGCAAAGATACAACTCTTGAGGTATACAAATCCGCCAACTGAGCTGCTGAAATGGAGTCCCTCACTTGAAAGAAGTGGGCAACTTTGGAAAGATTGTCAATGAAGACAAATATGGCATTGTTCTTCTTCTGCGACAAGGGGAAGCCTATGATGAAATCCATCTCTATGTGATCCCATTTCCATGCCGGAATCTCAAGTTGCTGTAGCAACCCTGCAGGTTTCTAGTGTTGTGCCTTCACTCTCCTGCACACAACACACTGAGACACAAAACGGGCAACATCCTTCTTCTTACGAGTCCACCAAAAGATTTTCTTGAGATCTTGAAACATCTTTGTACAGCCAGGGTGAATTGATCGCTTGGAATCATGGGCCTCCTTCATGATGACCTCTTTGAGATCTCCCTCCTTGGGAACAACAACTCTCTCCTCAAAGAACACGGTGCCGTCATTATGCACTGAAAAGCAACTATACTTTGGAACTGAGGCGGCAATACCCTGTTTGATCTTTTGTATCATTGAGCTGCCAGACTGAGCTTCACGGATCCTCTCATGGATAGTGGGCTCTACCACAAGGTTGGCAAGATAGCATGCTGTAAGTAGCTTGAGATTGAGCCTATGAAAGGACTCACACAAATCAGGGTGGATCTTCTGCACCTGGATATTATTGCAATCGCCCTTGCCGCTCAGTGCATCAGCTATAACATTCGCCTTCCCAGGCGTGTACTGAATATCATCTGTGTACTTAGTAATGGTTTCAAGCCATCTTCTTTGCCTCAAATTCAGATTTGGTTGAGTGAACAAATACTTCAGAATCTTGTGGTCGGTGAACACATCCACCTTCCTCCCTAAGAGGAAGTGTCGCCAAGTGATCAAGGCGTGCACAACTGCTGCAAGCTCCAAGTCGTGCGTGGGATAATTCCTCTCACTCGTCTTCAAGTGCCATGACGTATAAGCCACAATACTTCTGCCTTGCATCAAAACTCCGCCTAGACGATGCAAGGAGGCATCATAAACACCTGAAAAGGCTGTGACTCATCTAGTGGCGTGAGGATTGGTGATGTGGTCAACTTCCTCTTCAAATCCTCGAAGGCTTCCTGCCAAGCCCGTGACCAAGTGTATCGTTTGCCTTTGCACAACAATTCAGTCATTGGCTTCGCTATTTTGGAGAAATTCTGCACAAACCTCCTGCAATAGCTGGCGAGGCTGAGAAAACCCCTTAGCTGCTTCACATTATTCGACGGAGCCCACTCTTGAATAGTGCGGACTCGCTCTGGATCAACCGCAATACCCTCAGCGGAAATGACATGGCCAAGAAAATTGACCTTGTCGAGCCAAAACTTACACTTGGAGAACTTGGCATAGTACTGGTGCTCTCTCAGCTTCAGCGGCACCAGGCAAAGATGTTCCTCATGTTCAGCCTCTAACTTGGAATACACAAGAATGTCATCGAGGTAGAGGATAACAAACACATCGAGCCACTCTTGGAACAAATAGGTCATAGCTCTCATGAATGTTGGAGGGGCGTTTGAGAAACCAAAAGTCATGACTGTGAACTCATATAGCCCATAACGTGTGTTGAACGCGGTCTTGGGAATGTCCTCTTCACGAACACGGATTTGGTGGTACCCCATCCTCAAGTCAATCTTGGAAAAAACCTTTGCTCCATTCAACTGTTCGAATAGATCATTGATACGGGGTAAAGGGTATTTGTTCTTGATGGTCTTCTTGTTGATGCTGCGATAGTCCTGGACCAAGCGGTTAGTCCCATATTTCTTCTGGACAAACAAAGCTGGTGCACCCCAAGGGGAAGTGCTCGCGCGGATAAAACCGCCTGCCTCCAACTCTGTCAATTGCTTCTTGACCTCAATCAACTCCTTCGAACACATCTTGTACGGATGCCAAGAAATCGGCTAAGTACAAGGCTCTAACTCAATAGCGAACTCAATAGCTCGAACTGGGGGAATTCCTGGAAACTCCTCTGGAAAGACATCTGGGAACTCACAAACGACTTTGACTTCTTTGAGCAAAGGCGCAACTCTGGCGTTCAGGGTATACAACTATGCTGCTCCTGCCATTGAGCCACAAGTGTAAAAGATTTTTGCGCCTGACTCATGTGTCAACTTCACGGATCTGGTCGGTCAATCAATGTTGGCCTTGTGCTGCACAAGCCAATCCATGCCCAAGATGACATCAATGTCAGAACTCGGAAGAAAGATCAAGGAAGCGGAGAAAGAGAGACCCTGAATCTGGATCTGCACATCAGGAAATTTGACAGCTGAACTCAACTTAGAGCCCGGGGTGGAGATATCAATAGGCGTCGGCATCATCTATGAATGCAGATCATGTGCACATGCAAACGACTTGGAAACGAAGGTGTGAGAAGCTCCTGAATCGAACAACAAGGTCTCAGGAGCTGAACTAACAAGCAACCTACCAATCATGGTCTCTTAAGACTGCTGCACATCTATCATCATCACGTTGTTTACTCGAACTGCACGTGGTTGTGCCCTCACCATCGCAGTGCTCGGAGTAGAGAGAGGTGGGGGCGGTGGGAGCCGAGCAAAGCGCGGATCGGTGCACTTGGGAGAAGTGTGCCCCGGCTCTCCACACTTGTAGAAGATCACGCCTGACCTGGGCTGGGACTGCGGCCTGGGTGGCCTCGTGTGTGGTGGTGTAGAGCGAGGGTCCTGCTGCACTGGGACGGGAGGGCGGGAAAAATTGCGGACAAGTACCCCCTCGGATGGAACTGCTGCCTCTGTGGTGGCGCCTCTGTGACCCAAGTATTTGCCTTCTTGTGGGCCATCACAGTGGAGCTATACTCTATCTGGCGCTTTCTGTCTGCGTCCCACTCTGCTCTGGCTGACTCCTGGCGGATAGCTGAATTGACGAACTGCGAGAACAACGTAGGGTTGCACTGGGTGAGCGCATACTTGATCTCTGTGCTGAGACCCCCACGAAACTTGGCAATTCGCTTGGCCTCTGTGGAGACCTCCTCAGGACCGTACCTGGCGAGCCTGACGAAGGCCAGGTTGTACTCCTGAAATGACCTCTCACCCTGTCTCAGAGCCAGGAACTGCTCTCGCTTCCTGTCCATCAAGCCACTCGGAATATGGGCTGCTCTGAAGTTTGTGACGAAGTCCTCCCACGTGATCATAGCATCGCCCTTGTTGGCCTTGTAGGTATCGTACCAGCTGGTTGCTGCACCCTGAAGCTGGAAGGAGGCGAAGGTGACGTAGTGATGAGGACATCTCTACTAATGTTACACCCACATCTTCACCAACTACACATACTGGACTAGTTACTAGAGCACGTGCACGTCAACTAAATTATCAGGTACTTTCGTTTCTTGCGAATCCTTCTAATGTTCATGAACAAATGATGCTGCCTAAATTAGATACTTTTGTTTTGCTTATGAATGAAGGACCTAGCATGGACAAGAAGGACGGTCATTGGAGCGGGATCAAGCATGGAGAAGAAGGTGCGCGCGCGGGGAAGAACAATGGAGCTTCCAGTGGGGATTTTCGCACTTTGAAGCCACCATAAGATGCATGAAGGCTTGGACGAAATACACGAGATGCCACTTCATTATTTTCGTCCAAGAGCAATTATAGGTGCTGCGTCACCTTAATATTGGGCTGGGCCCATGTAATTTCGAAATACCACATTATAGGTTGTTTTTAGAGTCCGTATGTGTGGGGAAACCGAGTTAGGGTTGTTTTCGGACCCCACCTCCAAGGGGTCACGAAAATCCCCTCTGTTCCCCCATATATACAGCCCTTAGGGCGTCGTTTAGACTTGGGTTTTAATTAGATTTAAGTTAGCCATAGCCGCAACTTCGAGTTCTTCGTTTGTGTCATCCGACCAGGCCAAGAACTCATTGGAACCCCAACTTTCGTAATCATTCATCTTATATTCGCAATATCCAGATTGCAATTCTTAGTTCTTGCCTGTTCTTCGATTGCTTGCAGGAATTAGACCTTCGTGGTCAGGGTTGATCGTGCATCCACGGGATCAATAACCTCTCGGAGTTGGTTTAGCGATCGCTAAGGCGCAACGTCTTCGCACGTTCGTAGTCGGATCGTGAAAGTCATCTCCACCATAATCGATCTACACCATCTCATCGAAACATCGGGACACCTTCGCCTCTATCAAGTGGTATCAGATTTCCAGGTTGCTCGGTGAGATTTACCAGTTTTCGTAGTCTAGATTGGTTCTGTTCTTCATACCTACAGTCCACGACAAAGCCAAAAAAAAATTAGAGTTAGATCATCACGTCCCAAAACAGTCCGAGCCTTTGTCCAGTTTTCTTTACAGTAGTTTGCATTGTTGAATTTGCGGTTGCATCGTTGTGTCGAGTTGCCGATCTTAGCGTCTAGTTACCTTAGAGTTTCGAGTTCTGATCACAGTTTGTCACGCCGCCGCCGCACAGTAGTACACCACCACGATCCGCCAATCCGAGTCCAGATACACCACCAAGTCCCGCCAAGCAGAGTCCATACACACCACCACAACCTACCGATCCGAGTTGAGTTCCATCACCCGTTCGGTTTGTGATATCTCCGTAGCCAGAATAGTTTTGAGTTGATTAGAGTCGGATTTCACCAATCTTTTGTCGTACGTAGAAGACGGTGATTTCCAAAAATAAAAAAAAATAAAAAAAAAAGTCTGGCACGCTTTCCAGAGCAGTTTTTAGGCCAAAATTTTCAGGGGTAAAAAAATTTCGTGCCCATACGTTCCTTAGGTCCAGAAACTCGTTTTGAGACGTTCTCCACCATAGTGATTTTTTCGCCCTTTTTCAGCCCCCGAAGTCCCGCCTCGCAAAAAAAAAGCAAAAAACAAAAAAAAGAGAAAAAAAATTCAGAGTGTGCTTCACAGTTGTTACGTGCTGCGCCGTGCTTTCGTTGGTGTTTTAGGCTCGCGTCTCTAGTACGGTCTAGCCTAGGATCAGCACAGTACCGACGTTGAGTGTTTATTCAGCTTTGCATCTCTGTTTTGATTACTGTTGAGTTTTTCCTACCATACTTGTCAGCCTTCCTACAGCTCCACATATATTCTACATCGTGCGTTTTGACACCTCCTGGCCATCGCTCTACCATATCTCTGAGAGTTTTGACCCGTTGGTTGTACATCACCACCTGCTGCTAGGTAAGAATCGGTAAGAACGTAAGAAAAGCTTGACGGATTTGTGCTTTCCACCACCCCACATCCATCCCATTAGTAGCAGTAGGATCATATTCCTGTGTGTTTTCTATTTCTGCTAACCATGCCAGGATCACATGATGAAGTGGCGCGGGATGCACCCGATTGGGAGAACATGACAAACAAGGAGCTACATGATAAATTTGAACGTATGATGTCTCAACAGGTGCAGGACATCGAGACCAGATTTACAGAGGCGATTGATGGCGTGGAGAAGATGATCGACACCAAGCTCGACGCCAAGTTTACTGAGTTGATCGCACGCCTACCTTCAGCACAGCCACGCCACCGCCACTACCACGTGCACGACGTATTCTGTTTCCGCGAGGACAAGCTGCTGGTATTGGTGCTCCTCCTGTTGCTGCAGTTGCTGCTACTGCTGCTGCTGCTGCTTCTGACGTCGGCCAGGACGACAACTACGAGGGTGATTACGAGGAGGAGGTGGAACAGGAAGCGGCCTATGAGCAGCCAGCTGGACGTCCACGTCCCAACATTCGCCACGGTCGACACCAACCACCCCCTCAGGTACGCGATGATGAACATGTGCCTAAACTTAAATTGAATCTTAAGCCGTTTGAGGGTAGATATATTCCTGATGCTTATCTTACTTGGGAGTTAGAAACTGAACAACGTTTTACATGTTTACAATATCCTGAGAATAGACGTGTTACTGCTGCTGTTTGTGAATTCACGGGCTTTGCATCTATTTGGTGGTCTGAACATTGTAGATTGCATGCTAATAATATTCCAACTACTTGGGCTGCTTTAAAAGATGCTATGCGTACTCGCTGGGTTCCCCCTTATTATCAACGTGAATTGTTACAAAAATTACAGCGTTTGAGACAAGGAAAAAATTCTGTAGAGGAATATTATCAAGAATTACAAACTGGATTGATTAGATGTGGCCTAGTAGAGGATAATGAAGCTATGCTTGCACGTTTTATGGGTGGCTTAAACAGGGAGATACAAACTATTCTAGAATACAAGGACTTTGCTACTATCACTCGTTTGTTTCATCTTGCTTGTAAAGCTGAACGTGAAGTGCAGGATCGACAGGCCGCTACGAGACCTAACTTTTCTGCAGGACGAAATACATCATGGACATCGCGTGGACCTTCTACATCCACACGTCCTGCTGCGCCATCATCTACTTCAGCCGCTCATTCTTACAGGGAGCCACCAAAACAGCCAGCGCCACCATTCAAGGGTGCACAGAGTGGTCCAGCGGCGAGTTCTTCTTCATCCATGGCGTCCACAGGGCAAGCACGAGATCGTGATATTAAATGTCGCAGGTGCCAAGGTGGAGGTCACTTCGCAAAAGACTGTCCCTCCAAGCGTGTGATGATTATTACGGCGGATGGTGGGTATGAGTCAGCGAGTGACTATGATGAGGAGACTCTAGTTCTCATTGCTCATGAGGAACAGGGTGCCCATGATGATGCTCATGATATAGAGTATATGGCTCCTGATGATGCAGATCAATATGCTAGTTTGGTTGCTCAACGTGTGTTAAGTGTGCAGGTATCGAAGACCGAGCAAAACCAGAGGCATAATTTGTTCCACACAAAGGGAGTGGTGAAAGAACGTTCGGTTCGCATCATCATTGACGGAGGGAGTTGCAACAACTTGGCTAGCATGGAGTTGGTGGAGAAGCTATATCTCACCACAAGACCACACCCCCATCCGTACTATATTCAGTGGTTTAACAATAGTGGTAAGATTAAGGTAACGCGTTCTGTTCGTGTGCACTTTAGCATTGCTGCATATGCTGATTATGTTGATTGTGATGTGGTACCCATGCAAGCATGCTCTCTTTTACTTGGTAGACCATGGCAATTTGATAGGAATGTTGTACACCATGGTAGGACAAATCAGTTTACTCTAGTTCATCAGGATAAAAATATTGCTTTACTTCCTATGTCTCCTGAACAAATTGTGAAAGATGATCTTGCTAGAGCTAGTAAAGCTAAACAGGAGAAAAATAAGAGTGAAAATGAGATAGCAGCTAAAGAATTTGAGCAACAACATAAGACTAATAGCAAATCTTCTTCTGTTGTTTCTAATGAAATTAAATTGACTAGTCCAACTTTGCTTGCTACTAAGGTTGATATTTCGGATTTGGATGTTAGTCAATATGTGTGCTATGCTTTTGTGTGCAAAGAAGCCTTGTTTTCATTTGAGGAATTGCCTCCTTCTTTGCCTCCTGTTGTCACTGACCTTTTGCAGGAGTTTATTGACGTCTTTCCACAAGACGTACCACCGGGATTACCACCTATTCGAGGGATTGAGCATCAGATTGACTTAATTCCCGGTGCTTCACTGCCCAACCGTGCGCCATACCGTACCAATCCAGAGGAGACGAAGGAGATTCAGCGTCAAGTACAAGAGCTACTCGACAAAGGTTACATACGTGAATCCCTTAGTCCTTGTGCTGTTCCTGTTATATTAGTGCCTAAAAAGGATGGAACATGGCGTATGTGTGTTGATTGTCGAGCCATTAATAATATTACTATTCGTTATCGTCATCCTATTCCTAGGCTAGATGATATGCTTGATGAATTAAGTGGCTCTACCATGTTTTCCAAAGTTGATTTGCGTAGTGGATACCATCAAATTCGCATGAAATTAGGAGATGAATGGAAAACGGCATTTAAAACTAAGTTTGGATTATATGAGTGGTTAGTCATGCCTTTTGGGTTAACTAATGCACCTAGCACTTTCATGAGATTAATGAACGAGGTTTTACGTGCTTTCATTGGACGATTTGTGGTAGTCTATGTTGATGATATACTGATTTATAGCAAATCTTTGGAGGAACATTTGGATCATTTACGTGTTGTTTTTATTGCTCTACGTAATGCACGTTTGTTTGGTAACCTTGGGAAGTGCACCTTTTGCACCGACCGAGTATCGTTTCTTGGCTATGTAGTTACTCCGGAGGGAATTGAAGTTGATAAAGCCAAGATCGAGGCGATTGAGAGTTGGCCGCAGCCCATAACGGTCACACAAGTGAGGAGTTTTCTTGGCGTTTTGTGAGAGATTTCAGCACCATTGCTGCACCTCTCAATGAGCTTACATGCAAGGATGTGCCTTTTACTTGGGGTACCGCACAGGAAGAAGCCTTCACGGTCTTGAAAGATAAGTTAACACATGCTCCTTTGCTCCAACTTCCTGATTTTAGTAAGACTTTTGAGCTTGAATGCGATGCTAGTGGTATTGGTTTGGGAGGTGTGTTATTGCAAGAGGCTAAACCTGTTGCTTACTTTTCTGAAAAAATGAGTGGGCCTAGTCTGAACTATTCTACTTATGATAAGGAATTATATGCTCTTGTTCGGACATTGGAAACTTGGCAACATTATTTATGGCCCAAAGAATTTGTTATACATTCTGATCATGAATCTTTGAAACACATAAGAAGTCAAGCAAAACTTAATCGTAGACATGCTAAGTGGGTTGAATTTATTGAGACTTTCCCTTATGTCATTAAACACAAGAAGGGGAAAGATAATATTATTGCTGATGCTTTGTCTCGTCGTTATACTATGCTTTCACAACTTGACTTCAAGATATTCGGTTTGGAGACAATCAAAGATCAATATGTACATGATGCGGAATTTAAAGATGTTTTGGAGAATTGTAGAGAGGGTAGAACATGGAACAAGTTTGTGCTTAATGATGGGTTTGTGTTCCGTTCTAAGAAGCTATGCATTCCAGCTAGCTCTATTCGTCTTTTGTTGCTACATGAGGCGCATGGAGGAGGATTAATGGGACACTTTGGCGTGAAGAAGACGGAGGACGTACTTGCTACACATTTCTTTTGGCCAAAGATGAGACGGGATGTTGAGCGTTTTGTTGCTCGCTGCACTACATGTCAAAAAGCTAAGTCACGACTCAATCCTCATGGTTTATACATGCCTTTACCTGTACCTAGTGTTCCGTGGGAGGACATATCCATGGACTTTGTTTTAGGCTTGCCTCGAACAAAGAACGGGAGGGATAGCATATTTGTTGTCGTGGATAGATTTTCTAAGATGGCACATTTTATACCATGTCATAAAAGCGATGATGCTGCTAATGTTGCTGATTTATTCTTTCGAGAGATTATTCACTTACATGGTGTGCCCAATACTATTGTCTCGGATCGTGATACTAAGATTCTTAGCCATTTTTGGAGATGCTTATGGGCTAAGTTGGGGACTAAACTACTTTTTAGTACTACATGTCATCCCCAAACTGATGGACAAACTGAAGTAGTCAATAGGACTTTGTCTACTATGCTTAGGGCTGTTTTAAAGAGTAACTTAAAAATGTGGGAAGAATGTTTACCTCATATTGAATTTGCTTATAATCGTTCATTTCATTCTACCACTAAAATGTGCCCTTTTGAGATTGTTTATGGTTTTCTACCTCGTGCACCTATTGATTTGCTTCCTCTTCCATCTTCGGAAAAGGTTAATTTTGATGCTAAGCAAGGTGCTGAATTGATATTAAAAATGCATGAGTTAACTAAAGAAAACATTGAGAAAATGAATGCTAGATACAAGATTGCTGGTGATAAGGGTAGAAAGCATGTTGTGTTTGAACCAGGAGATCTTGTTTGGTTACATCTACGTAAAGATAGGTTTCCTGATTTGCGCAAGTCTAAGTTAATGCCACGAGCTGATGGTCCCTTTAAGGTTTTACAGAAAATTAATGATAATGCATATAAACTTGAGCTACCTGCAGATTTTGGGGTTAGTCCCACATTTAACATTGCAGATTTGAAACCTTATTTGGGAGAAGATAATGAGCTTCCGTCGAGGACGACTTCAATTCAAGAAGGGGAGGATGATGAGGACATCTCTACTAATGTTACACCCACATCTTCACCAACTACACATACTGGACCAGTTACTAGAGCACGTGCACGTCAACTAAATTATCAGGTACTTTCGTTTCTTGCGAATCCTTCTAATGTTCATGAACAAATTATGCTGCCTAAATTAGATACTTTTGTTTTGCTTATGAATGAAGGACCAAGCATGGACAAGAAGGACGGTCATTGGAGCGGGATCAAGCATGGAGAAGAAGGTGCGCGCGCGGGGAAGAACAATGGAGCTTCCAGTGGGGATTTTCGCACTTTGAAGCCACCATAAGGCATGCATGAAGGCTTGGACGAAATACACGAGATGCCACTTCATTATTTTCGTCCAAGAGCAATTATAGGTGCTGCGTCACCTTAATATTGGGCTGGGCCCATGTAATTTCGAAATACCACATTATAGGCTGTTTTTAGAGTCCGTATGTGTGGGGAAACCGAGTTAGGGTTGTTTTCGGACCCCACCTCCAAGGGGTCACGAAAATCCCCTCTGTTCCCCCATATATACAGCCCTTAGGGCGTCGTTTAGACTTGGGTTTTAATTAGATTTAAGTTAGCCATAGCCGCAACTTCGAGTTCTTCGTTTGTGTCATCCGACCAGGCCAAGACCTCATTGGAACCCCAACTTTCGTAATCATTCATCTTATATTCGCAATATCCAGATTGCAATTCTTAGTTCTTGCCTGTTCTTCGATTGCTTGCAGGAATTAGACCTTCGTGGTCAGGTTGATCGTGCATCCGCGGGATCAATAACCTCTCGGAGTTGGTTTAGCGATCGCTAAGGCTCAACGTCTTCGCACGTTCGTAGTCGGATCGTGAAAGTCATCTCCACCATAATCGATCTACACCATCTCATCGAAACATCGGGACACCTTCGCCTCTATCACGTAGTCTGCTGGCCTGACGCTGTGCGCGTTGAAGTGATTCTTGATCTCTGCTATCCAATCGTCCTCTTCCAGCATGTCTCGAGCCTCTGAGAACCTGGGGGGGGGGGGTTGATAGCAAGGAACTGCTTCAAAGTCGTCTGTTGTGGTTGATCTTTCCTCTGGGCAGTCTGGTTCTGGAGCATCCGTAAGATCGCAGCTGTGCCCTGAGCCACTGCGGCCACAGCCTCCCCAAGGATAGGGTTCTCCAGCGGCTGCATGTTCCCTCTCGGCATCCTGTATACAGGAACACTTAGGAGAACATGGCAGAAAAATATTGACGAAACCAGAAGATAAAATAGTATTGACAACAAAACTTCCTCACGAGATATGAGGAAGCTGAAAGATAAATATCCACCAAGGTTAACCCAGAGAGTCCGAAATCTAGGTGCGACTTGAATCCCCAAACCGAGATCATACGAATCCAAGATAATAATTTGCTAGAGAGCACACAACAATATATACGAGTGGTTGAAGACCTGAACGTTGAGACATCTTCCCTGAGCGGCCCGCTGAAGCGGTCTCCTATAGGGGGAGGAACCACATCCGGAGGATGCCAGCCATCCCTGCATAGGAGTTTCACCTGAGGTACTCCATAAGAGAGGTAGAGGAGCTGTCAACCCCAAGTGGCGGCTCAGTGTTCTCAACGTACGCCAACCCTTCTCGTCGATAGCAAAAGATTATAGAGGAATCAGAGCCTCATGTAAACGAGAACCTAGATTGGTTTTGAAAGGATAAGTTGAAGAGATAAAACAGCGTTTCACTTCCTCACGGAAAAAGGGGTGGGAGGGTGGGGTAAGAAGAAAAAGAAAGAGTTCCTACTCTCCAATTTTTTCTTAGTAACTACAAAATAGTTTCTAGACTCGACTTCGGCTAGTAAGGTGTCCTACAGTCAATCCTTCTCTGATACCAAGTTGTAAGGCCTCCGATGCGGTACTACCTCGAGTTAGTCGCTTTCGCTCCCCACCTGAGATAGAAGCGCATAAGTGGCCACCGACGCACGATACTCGCACTCGTATCGCTATCGGATTATCGACAACAGGTAAATGAAGCGTGAACAACTAAGACATAAATATAAAAGTCCAGGGCATACACTCGTCGCTGGTATTTATTACATCATCTCAGAGATCATAATATCCAACAGTACATCATAACATCATGGCGGAAGACACACACGATCGAGTATGGTCAAAATCCAAATGGCCCTAGAGAGGGCTGCACATAAACAAGTCCACCCGCGGAACGTCGGAACCCAACTATAGTATCTACTGGCCGAAGTCCTCATAATCGTCCTCCTCCGGTGGCACCTCCACGGAGTAACGTCCAGTGCTCGGGTCGAGGTAGAAAACAACTGCAGCGGCCGATCAGGCAAAACATAAAAGGGAAAAGAAAAACAAGAGGTGAGAATATATCAATGCAGTATAACTAACTTCTCACGGTAAGGAAAAGTAGTGGTTGAGGATGCGGCCGCGATAGCATATATCAGTGGCTAACGAACTATTAGAGTAAGGGGAGATCCAAGAACTCGTTGACAACGTGTCGTAAGTCTGCTATCCACCTACTTACGCAAGACATAGCAAAACCTTGTCCCCTCTTTGTCGCCCCAGACGAAGGAGAGCAATCAAGGCAACTCACACGTTGGCAACTTTTAAAGCATGATTGAATTGATTTTATTCTATGAACAATAAGTAGGTCTCAAGTCGTCCATAACCGTGGAAACAGCTTTTCAAAAATATTTAACTCTGCAGGGGTGTACCACCTACCCATCATAGGCTTCGCATGTACGCCCAGTTTCCACTTGGTTGTGTAAACGCCTGAAACTCCGGAACGCCAGAGTCCCTCTAACTAACAATGCACAATTCAGGGTGGCCCCCGGTGAGCCGACATCAGCCTCAAAAGCCGGACGCCCTCACGAATCGGTCTCTACCGTATGGCCTAGGTCGGGTTTAGTCTCACCTCAAAAGCAGGGGACTTCCCTAGCTCACAAGTGTGGACCAAAAAGAGGAACTATGTCTCCGCAGGTCCGGGTTGTTTCGAAAACTGCTGGGTACCAACCAAGCACACACACGTTTAAATAGTAAATCAGCTCGGGCCACCACTAGAACTGTTTGAAGCTAGGTAGGTAAGACAAGGGGACCCCATATAATCCCACACACGATTAGGCACGCTTGTCAAGAAACACAATACACCAAACTCGGGACCTTGGTGACTCGAATGGAACAAAACAGCTGGTGGGAATAGCCAGGTCTCCCATCCTTCGTCATGTATAAGTTAACATCATAATAATAAATATCAACCAATTTCTGATAATAGCATGATAAACCACCAAGCAGCAATGGGTATAAGCAGCAGGTTAAGGGCCTGCACATACTAAGCAATGGTTAAGAAAGCAAGGCACATAGTCAAATAAGGTTTTGCTAGGATGTGGGGCCATGGATGTTTGGCTTTAATTGAGAGGCAAAAGTATATGGTGGTAGGATCAAAGCAACCGTTCTAAATACAGCTAGGCAAGCGAGCTGAAAGCTATAAAGAATGATATATAAACCCCCTTGCCTGGGTAATCAGTTGACGAAGTAGACGTAGCAGGGTCCTCGGGCTCGGTGTCGGAAATCTCCACAAAAGTCTCCTCGGCAGTCTCAGGTGCTAACGTAAGGTACCGGCAAGGAAAGGCACACAAGTAAACATCGAGACCCAAAAATGCTCAAGCATGGACGAGATGATGAAGTTTAAGAGGCATGATGTGACCCTAACTAGTCAAATTTAAATGAAGGTGTTGACGACACATCAACAAACTCCATATGCAATTATTAATGTTTAATGGCTTTGGTCATAGCCTTAAGTTTGGTGTAAATGACATGGCATGAAACAGCAAGAACAAGTTAACAATAATAAGCATCGTGAAATAAATCTATCGATTCCGGAGATGGAGAAGTGTCGGTGAAATTGACACCGGGAAGGTTCAACAGAAGAGAAGATCCCAGCCACTTGCATATAACAATATGCTAGGGTCTAGTTCATGGATGCAAGGATTCAAGATGACATGGAAAAGAACTTCAAGGATCAAAAGCACAAGATCAACATGCACTAAAGTTGAAAGGAAGTCAAGGCATTGGAGGGCAAAAGAAATTGAATGGTTATAAGTGCTTGTGCACCGTGTCCATTTTTGTGTTCCACAAAACAAAAAATGGATATCTCCATTGAATTCCTGGGACCTTGTTGCCCCAAAATCATATATGACATGACTCAAGTTGAAATAGCAGAACAGAGTTTGCAAATTCAAAAGAACTAAAGGGTCTTAATGCAAATGGCCAACACCTCAATATTTTATGGCTAAATTTACAAAATGGACCTCACCATGGCCTTCAGTGGGAAATTCTACCCCAAATTCATATATGGGAAGATATAGTTGAAGTAAAATAACCAAGTCATTCAAAAACAGAGGAGAAAACGAAAAAGAAAAGGAAAAGGGGAGAGGCCCAGCACTTGGGCTGGTTTCGGGCACATCTGGCCCAGCAGCTCTCCACCTTTCTCCTCCTGGCCCAGCCTGCCAAGGGTGGCCCAAGCTAAAAATGCAAAAGATGGAAAAAGGGGGGGTTTGCTCTGGCTGGGATTCGAACCCACGCCGTGCCCTTCTCCACTCTCCCCCCTGACCACTGCGCTATGATCGACTTCTGAACAAGATACAACAGCAGCAAAGTTAAGTCAACCACTCGTACTTAACTGAATCTGGAACGCAACCGACAGGCACCAGCGACGGAGAAACACGGCGAGGCTCTCATCGGCGTTGAGACGTCTCCGGCCTGCCCACCTAGCGCGAATTGGAGAGGGCACCACAACGATCACGTGTATGCCCTTGGAACTGACCGAGGCCTAACAGGGACGAGTCTAGCCTCACCTGAAGACGGCAGCGCGAATCGGGACTGCACCCTGGCAGAAACGATGCACGGTGGTGCAGTGAACATCCGACAAGGCTAGACTTGCGCACACACCTCCGATGGCTCCGCGGCGAAACGCTGCGCGTAGCCAGGACATCAACCTACGCGTTGGATCCCGGACCTAGGCCCTAGCTTCGACGACGGTGACTCTACGCTCCACTGAACACGGCGACGCCACTGCTACTGCAAGATCTTCAGACACAAGCGCGTTAGTAGCCAAATCACACACAAAGGACCTCCCTTGAGGCCATTCGCATGGCCAGAGAACGCTCAGAGTACATACGAGCTCACCCCGGGGACGGCATGGACGAGGCGGCCACGGTGGCTCGACGGTGATGGTGACACGCGGGCGAAGCCAACGAGTTACGGCTCGGGAACCTATGCGCTATGGGAGGAAGAGGAGCACCACGGGGCTCACCTAGGGGTTGCCGTGGTCGATCTCAAAGCGCGGAAGGATCGAGAGGAAGATGACGTCGATGGGAAGAAGAATTCTGCGGCGGAGCTCGTCGTCGCAATCTTGACGCAGCTCATCCCGCTGCAACCTGCACGGGGGAATCGACGGAGATGAGCGCTAGGAACATGAGCACGAGCGCACGCTCGATGGCATCGACGGGCGGCGGTGGGATTGCTCACCGGAGTTGTTGTTCTAGGCGGAACAGGGGAGCTCCATGGAAGAGATGCAGGCGGTGGCGAGGAAAACTGGAGGGAGGAACGTGCCCTAGGGTTCGCTCCTTATAAAGGGGGAAGGCTCCAGCCACGCTGGCCGTCGTCGACGTTGACGCCCCGGTCGGCTGTGAGAGAGGAGGTCGGCGGGGACCTCTCCAGCGTGGAAAGGCGATGAACGAGGGCTTCCCGATGAAGATCAGACGACCAAGGGCGCCTCCGCGTACCGCTTCACTGGACGGGGCCATGTGGGCTGCGGGGAGTGGGGCGAGGCCTACTCCTAACATCATATGTTCATCGTTGGCTTCGCTACTATGTTCATCGTGGGGAGCGGGAGCGTACTTTAGCTCGTATATTAAGAAGCTTCCATATTCCCTAATGGGGCCAGAGGGGACCCACCAGGGCACCAGGCGCCCTCCCGGCGCGTCCAGG
The DNA here is from genome assembly GCA_950022295.1 of Bromus sterilis. Taxonomy (NCBI): domain Eukaryota; kingdom Viridiplantae; phylum Streptophyta; class Magnoliopsida; order Poales; family Poaceae; genus Bromus; species Bromus sterilis. Next base: position 252,695,467 of record OX465595.1, on the reverse strand, counting down.
AGTGGGTTCGCGCTCCCTGGATGCCCCCCTTCGCCTATATTTACACCGTCCTCCGAAACCCACGATACGGGAACCCTTTTTAGCAATCTCGCCTCTGTTCCGCCGCATCCGCGCTTCCAAGATCGGGATTACCAGAAGACCTCTTCCCGGCACCCTGCCGTAGGGAGGATTGACCTCCGGGAGCTTCTCCACCACCATGGACGCTTCCCGGATGATCCGTGAGTAGTCCACCTTGGACCACGGATCCATGATCAGTAGCTATGTGATGTTCTCCTCCCCTCTTTGTTCTTCATGGATTAGACCTTGTGAGCTTCCCTACATTATCAAGGCACATATGTAATTATTTCTTTTGTTACTATGCTTAGTTTGCTGGCATCTGATGGATTATGAGACTATGTTCAGATTGTGGTTGAGTAATATATTTCATTCTTATCTTTTATACTTTTGTTCTTGAGTAATTCTTGCATGTTCTCCGTTGTTGTTTATTGCTTTGGCCAAGTAGTTGGTAGTGACTCCAAGAGGTAGCGTTATGCATGATTGTGGGTTCATGCCCCCTGATGACTAGCTTGAGTGACAGAAACATGAGTCTAGGGGATGTGTTGTTGCCAAAAGGGGGAAAACAACGTTCTTGTTACCGCGGTTGCAAGGATTGTTTACTTTACGCAAAGTTCTTTTAATGCAGTTGTCTGTTGCTTTGGGTTTACACTTTGGGTGGGGCTCACAACTTAATACCAGTGAGATGTTATGGATAGATATCTCAAGGTGGATGATTATTAGTAGATGAATTTGGATTTCGGTCTACTTATTTTGGCGTACCACCCATGCTTTTGAGCCTCTTCCTTTCTTTGTAGCATAGTTAGCATTGTGCTGCATTTTTAATCCTGTAAATTGCCCAGCTATGATTTGTTTACCTTGCATAGCAGTTTTATCGTCTTTTGGGAGAGAGACATCACTAGTCAACATCATGGGACCCCGGTCCATATTTCCACCACTGTTTACATCCTCAATTTACTTCTTGCTTTTACTTTATAGTTGCAGTCACTATTATCCTTTATCTCTTGTGTTTGATCCTTTGTAAACAACATGGCCGGAGAGATTGACAACCTCTCTGAACTTTGTTGGGAGCAAAGTTACTTGTTGTGTGTGCAGGTCCAGGTAAAGTAAACAACCCTGAGGTTGTGAACGGCGCCATTGTTCACTTTACGACCTACTTGTCGCTTTTGGAGTCCTACGGGAGACAAACCCTAACCTCTAAGTTAGGGGAAATTTGTTGTTATGCTACATCTCACCTTCCACTTGGGTTAACCAACGAAGGGCGAGAAGCCATTATCATCTCTCGGGTATGACCAAGTTCTATAGTGTAAGGATCCCCACATAGTTAATGCATGAATGAGGTGAATATCTCTATGGAGTACAAATATGAATATGGAGTATGAGTGTGGATCCTTCAAAAGGAATAGTAGTGTTGCCCCCTTCTCTCTTTTTATTTCTTTTTTCTCCTTTTTTGTATTTTTGTGGCCTCATTGGCTCTTTCTATTTATATCTCATTTGTCCTCTTTGGGATCTTTTAATTTGTCTTCTTTGGGATCTTTTCCTCACTTGAGGGCAACACTCTATATTTTACAAGAATATAAATAAGATCTTCACACTTTACAAGAACTACTCAACATAAAGAAAACTGAAAACTATCATGATGAATGCAAATGTATGCCTCTGCCAGTGTAGCAGGATATGCAATGATACTAGCGCGTCATGTAGAAATGATAAGGGCAAAGCCCAACTACCATGTGGCTCCTCGGTCAAGCAAAATCATGCATGACATTAAGATCAAGTCATAAGATGGTGGATGTTGCATGGCAATGTTTCTCGGAAAGGATATGGAAATGCCTTGATAGGTAGGTATGGTGGATGTTTTGAGGAAGATATAAGGAGGTTTATGATGACAGAGTGTATTATGCCAAGGGTTTGGATGCACCGGCGAAGTATGCACCAACTCTCAAGATGATAAAGGGCAATGCACGGTACCGAACAGGCTAGCAAAATATGGAAGGTGGAAGTGTCGGCAATCGAATACTCGCATTAGTCCAAATAACTCATGCACTTATTATCGGTAACTCTCTATCTAATCAGGAGGTTCAGAAAGAGACAAGTACCCCGAGGAGGAGTATATTGGGGTTTGGTTATCCTTGCGTATCCTCGACCCATGGTACATCAGGGTACTCAATATATTCCAACCCCTGCAGAGGTAAGCGATCCATCTAGTAGCTAGCGTTCTCAACTAATTTTTATAGTTCTCGGAAATAAGCACGGGTTTCCTAAAATACAACACCTATAACTAATAGGCTCAAGCGCTTGGCACCAAAAGTCCAAACATTACTCAAATCAATACCTCAAAACTATTGCAACTTACTACTACACTTGTAATAGCAACCTTAGTTACCTACTCATGAAAGACACACAACTCAGTGCAACAAGCCAACTCTCTAAACAAGATAAGCATGATAACTCAAGAAAGTTCCTAAATCAACCTAAATAAAAGATCTTAAAAATATAAGCATGAAAACTAAGAGCTAATCATGACAGTAGCTATGCAAAGATAAAGAACACACACAAAAAGAAAGATAAGCATGCAAGCCTATGTTGTGTGCTAGGGTGGAGTGGAGCGTGTTTATCTCCCAAACAATGAAGGCTAGGATCCAACTTGTTATGAACATCAAGAAAAACTATAATAAACTAAAAAGTAAAGAGCAAGACGCTCCAAGTTTAGCACATAACGCATGAAGGGATAAAAATATAGCATGGAGAAGGACGAACTGATGATTGTTCATGGAGAAGGGGATGCACAGGGGCATCCCCAAGCTTAAATTCTTGAGTCTCCTTGGATATTTATTGGGGGTGCATGGGGGCATCCCCAAGCTTGACATCTTGACACTCCCGAATCTTCTTTCATCATCTTCCGTCGCATACTTGAAAACTTCCTTCATACGAAACTCATCATAAGCTGATTAAAGTGGTTAGTACCCATATATAAATATTTTTTCTCGACTGGAAATAAATATTTTCACTAAGAGATATTGTTTCTCATGATTGCCAAAAAGGTTTCGCAAAGAAAAAGCAAGATTTAGATTTGCAAAAGGATGAAAACGCAAAACATGGCAGAATTTGTGAAAAACAAACCAGCAGGTACTAAATATTTTTTTGGGGTACTTCTGCAACTCAAATAAAAAAACTCAGAAAAGACGACTAAAAGCTAATTGTATAGAGCATGTTGTCAAAACAATTCAGATCCAATAGATGATCTCGTGATTTATCATAAATTTTTCTGTCAAGCAGACAGAATCTGTTTCTAGACAGCATGTCACAACTTTTGAACTTTCTTGCAATCGGAGGCTAAAACTTGGCACAAAGCTTGAAAATAAAGATACAATGATGTTTCTACAGTAGTAACAAGCATTAAGACCACTAAAACTTAAAGTAAAAACATTTTGGGTTGCCCCCCAATAAGCACTTTCTTTTATTCCTTTTAGCTAGGCATGAAGCAAAAAAGATCAAGTTTTATCAACTTCAAAATAATAACTTCTCAGTGTGACAGACTCATAAGGTAACTTAATCTTCTTTCTAGGGAAGTGTTACATTCCCTTTTTGAGGGGGAATTGTAATCTAATGGTCCCTTCTTTCATGTCAATGATAGCACCAACGGTGCGGAGAAAAGGACGTCCTAAAATAATCGGACATGAGGGATCACACTCAATGTCCATGACAAGAAAATCAACGGGAACATAGTTTTGATTGACAACAATAAGAATATCATCAGTCCTCCCTAAAGGTTTCTTTACGGAAGAATCAACAAGACGAACACCAAAAGAACTTGTATCAAAAGGTTTCAAATTGAGCATATCATACATTCTTTTGGGCATAACGAAGGCACTAGCTCCAACATCACATAAAGCAGAGCAAGAGAAGTTATTCAATTTAATTTTGACTATAGGATCCCAACCATCTTCTATATTTCTATGGATAGAAGTATCTAGCTTTAGCTTCTCCTCCCTAGCTTTGATAAGAGCATTTGTAATATGTTCGGTGAAGGCAATGTTAAGTGTGCTAGTGTGGGGGTCTTTAGCCATTCTTTGCAAAAAAGTGATAACTTCAGAAAGACTACAATTATCAAAACCAAGATCACTACCATTAATTAAAGTGGTGGTGATGTCATCTAAGCTCATTTTCTTCGTAATCTCTAAGTTCATGGGACCTTCCTGTCCTAAAGTTGAGGTATTAGCATCACCATTAATAGGTCCAATGGGACTAGGGATGTGGTGGGTGCTAAAAGTTTTAAGATCCTCAACAACTTGTATAGTGGCAATAGAAGTGTGTGTAGTAAGACTCTTAATCCTATCTTCCTCTTCTTTTTTTGTAGCCCATCTATCCTTAAGTTTGGATAGCATTCTAATGTTCACATTAATTTGCACTTGTATAGCATTCATGGGTGTAGTTTTCCTTTCCTCAAGAGGAGAGGTTCTAATTTTAAGAATCTCTACATCATGAGCTATATTGTCTACCTTCAAAGAGAGACTATCTAGTTTTTCTAGTTTCTCTTCCATACTCTTATTGAAGTCCTTAAGCATGCTCTCTAATTCAGAAGTGGAGTTTTTGGTGCTAGAATAAATGTTGTTGTTCCCATACTCGTTGGATGGGAACGGTCTACGATTGTTGCTACCAAAATTATTCCTATAAGAATTATTATTAAAGTTGTTCCTAGAGATAACGTTAAAATCAACTTGCTCTCTTTCTTGAGCAAGCAAAGAATTTAAAGGAACATCATGAGGATCAATAGGAGCTTGCTTGGTAAGTAAAGATATGATCATGTCAACCTTATCATTTAAAGAGGATATCTCCTCAACAGAGTTTACCTTCCTACCTATTGGAGCTCTCTCGGTGGGCAATTGAGAATAATTTGTCATCATCTCTTCCAATAGCTTTGTGGCAGCATCAAGTGTAGCTGACATAAAGGTTCCTCCCGTGGAAGAATCTAACAGATTCCACGAGGTAAAGTTTAATCCTGCATAGAAAGTCTGGATAACCATCCAATTAGTCAAACCATGTGTAGGGAAATTATTAACAAGAGATTTCATGCGTTCCCAAGCTTGGGCAACGTGTTCATTATCCAATTGTTTAAAATTCATAATGTTACTTCTCAACTGGATAATTTTAGCAGATGAGTAGTACTTCCCAATAAAAGCATTCTTGCACTTATCCCAAGAATCAATGCTATTCCTATGCAAGGATTGAAGCCACACTTTACTCCTCCTCTCAAGGAGAAAGAAAAAAAGCTTAAGCTTAACAATGTCACCATATACTTCTTTATACATTTTCATATCACAAATCTCAACAAAATTATTTAAGTGCAAAGCAGCAGCATCTCCAGCACCGGAGAATTGATCTTTCATAACAAGGTTTAGTAAAGCAGGTTTAATTTCATAATAAGGTGTTGAAGTGGCAGGTGGAGCAATAGGAGTGATGACGAAGTCATTGTTGTTGTGACTAGTGAATTCACACAACTTGGTGTTTTCAGCGGAACCCATAGTAATAGAAGCAACCAAAGCAAGTAATTTTTTTGTTGTTTTTTACAAAAGACACAAATATAAAAACTATAAGGTAAACTAACAAGACTAAAAAGCAAAGATAAAAGATAGTGTGCAACTCCCCTATCTTGAAGATTGGAGTGCCCGGCAAGGGCGCCAGAAATTTGCTTGACGGTACGAGAGATGATAATGGCTTCTCGCCCTTCATTGGTTACCCCAAGTGGAAGGTTAGATGTAGATAGCGGCAAATTTCCCTCGGTGAAGATACCAAGGTAGTCAATCCAGTATGACTCCAAGGGCAAAAAGTAGGTGGTGCGGCAAGTGATGCGCCGTCTGAATAGAATCACTTGCTTTACCTGGACCTACACACGACACAAATAACTTTGCTCCCAACGAGTTCAGAGAGGTTGTCAATCTCTCTGGCGTTGTTGTTTAGAAAGGATCAAACACAAGAGGATAGATCGTAGTGATAATTGCAATAGAAAGTAAAAGAAGAAAATTGCAAAGCTGGGTAAACAAATTACAGCTGGGCAATTGACAGAATTATAAATGCACCGCAATGCTAATTATGCTGCAAGAAAGCTAGAGGCTCAAAAGTATGGGCAGTACACCAAGACAAGTAGACCGAAATCCTTCTACATCTACTCACTAATCATCCACCTTGAGATATCTATCCAAAACATCTGGCTGGTATTAAGTTGTGAGCCCGACCCAAAGTGTAAACTCAAAGAAACAGATAACTGCATTAACAAATTTTGAGTAAGGTAAACAATCCTTGCAACAGTGGTTACAAGCACCGTTGTTTTCTCCCTGGTGGCAACAACACATCCCCTAGTATAATGTTTTCTATCACTCAAGCTAGACATCGGGGGGGCATGAACCCACAATCAAGAATAAACGCTCCCTCGTGGAGTTACTATCTACTACCTTGCCAAAGCAATAAAGAGCAACGGAGAACATGCAAGAATTACTCAAGAACAAAATATAAAAGGTGAACCAAATATATAACTCATCACCATCTGAACATCTTCTCATAATAAATTGGATCCCAGCAAACACAGCATAGCAACAGCAGAAATAATTACATAGATGCCTTGATCATGTAGGGAAGCTCACAAGGGCTAAGAATTGAAGCACAAGATTGGAGAGAAGACATCACATAGCTACTGGTCATGGACCCATGGTCCAAGGGGGACTACTCACGGCACATCCGGGAAGCGTCCATGGTGGTGGAGAAGCTCCCGGAGGTCAATCCTCCCTCTGGCAGGGTGCCGGGAAGAGGTCTTCTGGTGCTCACTATCTTGGAAGCGCGGCAGAGGCGAAATATAGAGGAAAATAGCGATGCTGGGGCATCTCGAAGGTAAAAATAGGCCGAAGGGCGGCACCAGGGGGTGGACCCTGCCCCGGGTACCCTGGTGGCGCGGCGAGGAGGGGGCCGCGCCACCTGGACGCCTGCGTGGGGCTTGCCCCCTGGTTCTCCTTCGGTGCTCTGGAAGCTTCCGTCCTGCTGATTTTTTATCTACTTTTTTGGGAATTTTTGGAGCTCTGTAAATATGGGAAACAACCTAGAACTTACAGACATGAGCAGACAGAAAATGGCACTAGATGCACTGAGTTAGTAGGTTAGTCCAAATATGTGTAAAAAGATATAAAGTGTAGCAAAACACATAGCATATCACCTAGAAAAGCATGGAACAAGCAGAAATTATAGATACGTTTGGGAATCCACAGCAGGATGCGATCTCCTCTCTTTCCTCGACGCATACTCATTATATAACCAGATAAGGATGAATGAAGAAGACGAAGAACACACATCGTTCATCACCCTTATGGTGTATTCTTCTACATGACAATGCCTTTCGGGCTGAAGAACGCCGGAGCAACATATCAACGGATTATGCAAGCATGACTTAAATATCAAATAGGCATAAACGCCCAAGTTTATGTAGACGACGTCGTCGTTACCAAATACACTGCTCGAATACCTCCAAGAAACATTTGGAACACTAAACCGCTACAGGATCAAGCTTAACCCGAAAAAGTGAGTCTTCGGCGTACCAACCGGCAAGATATTACGATACATGGTGTCCGCACGAGGAGTCGAAGCCAAACTGGAAAAAGTTCAAGCACTCTCCAAGATGCAAGAACCAATCAACATGAAAGGCGTGCAACATCGCACCGGATGACTCGCCGGCCTCTACCGCTTCCTCGGAAGCTAGGAGAAAGGACCTTGTCGTTTTATCAGCTACTCAGAAAAGGTGGGAAGTTTGAGTGGACGGAGGAAGCACGAAACGCATTCGCGGACCTCAAGAAAATCCTATCAACACCACCGATCCTTAAAGTTCCCAAGGAACGGGAAGCGCTATACCTCTACATCGCCGCTAGAAGCACCGTCGTAAGCACTGTACTCGTTGTCGAGCACACCGAAGAAGGCAAAGTACAAGGCGTCCAGAGACCAATCTACTACCTCAGCGAAGTGCTCATGCGCTCCCAGCAAAGATACCCATACTATCAAAAGCTCATCTATGCCATCTTCATGACCTCCCGCAAGGTATCACAATACTTTGACAAGAATCCAATAACAGTGGTCAGAAGCGCACCACTATCGGACATCCTCAATAACCCAGGCGCTACAGGACGAGTAGCCAAATGGAACATCGAGCTCGGCCCTTGTGACCTCAGATTCAAGCACTCGACAGCTATCGAAGCTCACGTCCTCCCCGATTTCATGGTCGAATGGATGGAAGTACAAACACCCAGTCCCCCGGACCTCTCCAACTCTTGGAAGATGTTCTTCGATGGATAAAAAAGACAACAAGGATAAGGAGCCGGCTCGTGCTAATCTCCCCTAAAGAAGAAAAACTAAAATATGTACTACAGATAAGGCATCAAACAATGAAGTAGAATATGAAGCTCTCCTTCACGGGATGCGCATGGAAAAAGCCTGTTGCGCCACCCGTCTAGTCATCTATGGCGACTCCAACCTCGTGGTACAACAAACAATGAGAGATTGTAAAGCCGTCGTAGACAACATGACTGCATACAAGAAGCTATAGAACACCCTAGAAGGAGATTATGATGGATGCGAGCTAAACTACGTCACAAGAACAAATAACATAGAAGCAGATGAGCTCGCAAACATCGGATCTACCCGTGGGCCAATACCACCCGGAGTCTTTCTTGAGAGCATCGAGCACTGCTCCATCAAAGTAGCAAAACCAACCGAACCAACTGCGACCAAGTACACCGCCTCCACAAGTTTAACAATCGACAAAGCCGCTGAACCCGAGAAAGTAGCAATGGCAGACCCGGTCGTTGAAGAAGAAGCCGGTGACGTCGTCGCAGAACAAGAACCTCCACCACCCGAAGGACCAGCATGGATGATACCCTTCTTAAATTATCTGATACACAACATCCTACCATAGGATGTCACAGAAGCGCGTCGTATCACTCGACGATCCAAAGCCTCTACCATAATCAACACGGAGCTCTACAAGCGTAGCATATACCAGGTGCTCCCAAGATGCATCGAAGAAGAAGACTGCAAGGCACTACTACTCGAGATCCACGAATTAATTTGTGGCCACCACACGAGCAGCCGCGCCCTGGTAGCCAAATCATTCCGAGAAGGTTTTTATTGGCCAACCGCCATGAGAAACGCAGAGGACGTCAAACGCTGCTGTGTTGCCTTCCGAAAATTCGCCAGCAGACCTCACGCACCAACATTAGAACTCAAGACAATACTGTTGGCCTGGACTTTCGCGACCTGGGGACTCGACATGATCAGACCTCTCGGGAAATCCTCAAAGGGGGGTCGCACCCACCTACTCGTCGCAGTCGACAAGTTCACAAAGTGGATGCAAGCAGTACCCATCACCAGCTCGACTACTCTCACAGCCGTGAACTGCATCAAATCCATCATCTTCCGCTTTGGAGTCCCACACAACATCATCACCGACAACGGTACAAACTTCAGAGCTGATGAATTCCAGAACTTCTGCAAAGAACTAGGAATCAAAATCAACTACACATCAATCGGACACTCGCAGTCCAACGGCCAGGTCGAGAAATACAACGGTCTGGTCTGCGGCGGGATCAAGAAACTACTCCTTGCACCACTCTAGAAGGACGCAGGGAATTACGTCGAAGAGATACCAGCTGTCCTATGGAGTCTACGAACAACACCGAATGCCTCAACCCACACTCCTTTCTTCATGGTGTATGGAGAAGAGGTGATACTCCCACACGACCTAAGGTTTGGTGCCCCGCGCATCACCGGGTACGAAGAAGAGGAGGCAGAAGAAGCACTCGAGGACGCTAAAGACGTTGGGATGAGGCACGAGACATAGCCATGTCATGATCAGAAGGATACCAAGAGAAGTTGCGCCCATACCAAAGCAGTCGACTCCGCACCAGGGTCTTCAACGTAGGAGACCTCGTGCTACGACTAAAGCAGGAAAAGGTGCACAAACTAGACCCACAATGGGAGGGGCCCTACATAATCTCCGAAGTGATCGGTGGAGGAGCCTACAGGCTGAAGAACCCCAAGACCGACAAAGACGTGGGAAATCCTTGGAACGTGGAAAACTTACGCCTCTTCTATCCATAGATCTCTTGTGATCACTCTCCCCCACTTCTCTTTTGACAATCAGAGCATTGTTCAAGGCTGCATAAGCCACTAATGTAAGTACTCAACAATAAAAATATGCATTGACATAGCACACAATTCATGTTATTCGGAGGATCGAGCACGGCTTCACCCTCTCCCCCGAGGCGTTTTTCTGCTTACATGACACCTTATAAATTACACTCGGGGGCTCGAGCGCGGCTTCACCCTCTCCCCCGGGGCGTTTTTTCACTTCCGCGACACTTATAAATGACACTCGGGGGCTCGAGCGCGGCTTCAACCTCTCCCCCGAGGTGTTTTTTTGCTTACGCGACAGCTTATAATTGACACTTGGGGGCTCGAGCGTGTGATACGTCCCAAACATATCTATAATTTATGCTTGTTCCATGCTCTTTTAGGTGCCATTGCTATGTGTTTTGCTCCACTTTCATATATTTTTACACATATTTGGACTAACCTAATAACTCTGTGCACCCAGTGCCAGTTTCTCTCTGCTAATGTCTATGAAATGTAGGTTTTTACCCATATTTACTGAGCTCCAAAAATACCAAATATAAAATATAAAAAATCAGCACGACATAAGCTTTCGGAAACACCAAAGGAGAGTCGAAGGGGAGCCAGGCCCCACCATGGAAGCTAGGTGGCGCGGTCCCCTCCTGGCCGCGCCACCAGGGCGCTTGGGGGGAGGGGCCACCCCCTGGTGCCCCCTTCAGCATATATTTACACCCCCGTCACAGAAACCCTCGAGAGGAACCCCGCATCACGATTTTCACCTTTGTTCCGCCGCCGCCTAGCTTCCAAGATCGGGAGCACCAGAAGACCTCTTCTCGGCACCCTTCCGGAGGGAGGATTGATCTCCGGGAGGTTATCCACCACCATGAGCGCTTCCCGGATGTGCCGTGAGTAGTCCCCCTTGTACCAAGGGTCCATGACTAGTAGTTATGTGATGTCTTCTCTCCCACCTTGTGCTTCAATTCTGAGCCCTTGTGAGTTGCCCTACATGATCAAGGCATCTATGTAAATTTTTTGTTGTTGCTATGTTGTGTTTGCTGGGATCCGATGGATTATGATATTATGTTCAGATTGTGATGAGTTATATATTTTGTTATCCTTTTATATTTTGTTCTTCAATAATTCTTGCATATTCTCTGTTGCTTTTTATTGCTTTGGCCAAGTAGTAGATAGAAACTCCAAGTGGGAGCGTTTATGCTTGAATGGGGGTTCATGCCCCCTGATGTCTAGTTTGAGTGACAAAAACATGAGACTAGGGGATGTGTTGTTCCCACCAGGGAGAAAACAAAGGTGCTTGTAACCGCGGTTTCAAGGATTATTTACCTTACGCAAAGTTTGTTAATGTAGTTGTCTCTTGCTTTGGGTTTATACTTTGGGTGGGGCTCACAACTTAATACCAGCGAGATGTTCTGGATAAATATCTCAATGTGGATGATTATGAGTAGATGCAGTTGGAGTACAGTCTACTTGTCTTGGCGTGATGCCCATACTTTTGAGCCTCTAACTTTATCTACAGCATAATTAGCATTGTGGTGCGTTTATAATTCTGTAAATTTCCCAGCTATAATTTGTTCACCCAGCTTAGTTGTTTTATCATCTTTTGGGAGAGAGACATCACTAGTGAACATCATGGGAACCTGGTCCATATTTCCACCACTGTTTACACCTCCAGTATTTACTAGTTTATTTCCTTTCGTTGCAATCACCAGTACTATTTCCCATGTGTTTGATCCTTTGTAAAAAACAAGACCGGAGAGATTGACAACCTATCTGTACTCGTTGGGAGCAAAGTTATTTGTTTCTATGCGTAGGTCCAGGTCAAGTGAGTAATTATCTTTAGACGGCGCCTTGCTCGTTTGACCACCTACTTGTCGTCCTTGTAGTCCTACTGGTCGATTAAACCTTGGTATTTTCATCGAGGGGAATTTGCTGCTATGCTACATCTCAACCTTCCACTTGGGGTAGCCAACGAGGAGCACTACCTCAGTGCCATCAAGCTAAATTTTTGGCGTCGTTGCCGGGGACTCATATCTTCAAGATAGGGGAGTTGCACGCTATATTTTACCTTTGCTTTTTAGTCTTGTTAGTTTACTTTCTATTATTTTGCTTTTGAGTCTTATATGAAAAACAAAAAAAATAGTTGAAACCTTTTGTCTTTGTCTTTCTCTGCCTACTGATGCTATCTTTACCATGGGTGTGGAACCACCAAAATATGGTAGGATGGACATCTTTCACTTGCATCGTCTTCGGTCAATTTGTGCTCGCGCTAAAAACCAAACCGACTTGGTTGAGGGAAAATCATTGGATGAACATGCTCATTATACGCGACACCGCTTATCTCATAAAGGGAAACAATTATTGGATCAAATACATACTTATTATTGCCATGCTGGGGGTTTCTGCTACATTTGTTATTTTACTTGTTGTTCTACAAAAGATCGCAAACACCTTCCTTTCCAATGTGAATTTAATGAAAATGAGATCCTATCTTCTTATGCTAAAGGTGTTTATGATCACGATGATGTTGAAAAGATTGAAGAGTTTGTTGCTTTTAAGGGTGCTTATTAGATTGCTTCTTTGATTCAAAAGTACTACGATACTATTCAGAAGTCCGAAAACTTTCAAGTTCTTGCTTATTGCTTTGATAATTATGTTTGCAATGATTATATTGAGAAATTTAAAAATAAAATGTTTGCTGCCCATGAAGAGGCTAATGATTTCTTTCATGAGGAATCATGTGATTCCGAGGACTCACTTGAAACATTCATTTCGGAAGAACTTGATACTTGTTGTGTTTATGGCCAAGATACCACTATGGGTTATGCTTACGGAGATGAACTTGCTATAGTTCCTTATGTTAAACATGAAATTATTTCTATTTCACCCACACTTGATTGCCCTATTATTCTTTTGAAATATCCCAATCATAATCCGGAGAACTTTGCTCTTATTAAGGCTCATAGTGATGGATTTAATTTATCTTATATTCCTAAATACCGTGTTGAAAACTATACACGTGTTCTATTAGGTCATGAACAACATGCTTTATGTGATAGTTATATTCTTGATGTTGTTCGTGATACTTCTGGAAAAAAATTGAGAGAGGGAAGTTTGGTTGTAGAAACTTCCATGTTACTAAAACTCCTCTCATTATGTTGAAAGTTTTGAAGTTGTTCTTGTTCCACCTTCTTATGAATGTTACTTTGTTTTTTCATGATTTATTTGCTTACAAGTTTCCCATCCATAGGAAGAGGGTTAGACTTAAATGTGTTTCATATTTGCTTCTTGATGCTCTCTTTTGCTTCAAATTCTTATTCTTGTGAGAGCATCTTCCATAATATTCATGCCTAGCTAAAAGGCATAAAAGAAAGCTTATTGGGATACAACACAAAATGTTTTTACTTTTAGTTTTAGTGGTATTGATGTGACACCCTGGATTTTGGAACTTTCTTTTTCAAAAAACTTTTCTGATTTATTTCTGGATTTGCTATTTGATTTGGATTTTGAGCACCTCTTTGGACTTGAACTTGAGAATAATTTCTTTCCATGATCAAGTAGCCCTTGTTTCCAAGCCCTCCCCATGTCATATCATTGATCCATCCCACCCAAGCCGCCATTTTTTAAAAACCATATATTCCTTTTTCAATAAAAAGGGATATTCCAATTATTTGAGGATTGTGAAGCAACCCCTATTTTTATTGCTCCATAAATTCCCAAATAATTCTCTCATAGCCTTAATATTAGATCTTCCCAAATTCTCCAAAAACATTGCATGGCCCAAGTGGATTTTTCCTCTAGAAAAAATTCATTTGTCTGTGCAGAATGGGGCATTGTGAAGGGAGTGCCATTTCTCTTTATCCATTGCTGGTGAAACTTTTTGTGCAATCTCTTGTGATCATGTAATTAGCCTACACCAAATTTCACCACCATTTTCCTAGCAAAACTCCCACAATAAATTCCAAAAGTTTGGATGCAGCAAGGGGGCATTTTGAAGGAAGTGCCTGATAGGGGATCCCATTTGCCTTGTAACTTTTTGTGCCTATTCCCACACCCAAATGACTCCACAAAAAAAAATATTAGCAAAAATCCAATCACCCAAGTGATTGCATCATCAAGTGTAAGATTCTGGTCATTAGGACACCTTGTGAAGCAAGTACTAGCTAGGTGTACCCAATGGCCATGAAATTTTACACACATGGGAACACCACCATATAACCCCACCACACCAAATTTCAGCCAATTCCATCATTCCTATGAGATGCTAGCTTCAACTTTGCATTTCTGGTCCAATTGGGCACTCGCAAAGCAAGTGCTAGCTACATTGCTCCATTCGAGATGAAACTTGGTACATCTACTCACCCTGGTGGATTATTAAACTCATCCAAAAACCATGCTTAAGGGAGCAATGTGCTAGACACACCACATTACAAACTCCTTCAGCCCCCATGGTACATTTGCAAAGGAAGTGCCATGTGCATTGATTCTTTTGAGACCAAACTTTGCAGAACCATAGTACTTCCAAGCCTAAACCCAGGAGACAACCCCACATCCATCCCATCTTCACCATTTGAGCACTACTTCTTCCCCAAGGTTGTTGCATCAAACTTTCCAGAGGATTCCAGCTCACCCCAGTGGCCCTTTTGACCATTCAAAGCTACCATTGTGATTAGTGTAGGAAGGACAACACACTAGACACCAATGGCCACGAGGGATGTTATCTCTTGCACCAGTTCGCGTGGGGACCAAGCATGTGGCGTGCACTGGACGCGCTCTGGGCGTGCCCGAGGTGTCCACATCGCGCTGCAGTGCGCCCCGTCGCCTAGCTGCTTGTCCTTCCGGGTCGCCCAGCTTTCCGCCGCCCGCGTGCTCCACGCGTCCCTCGCGAGCTCTCTCGAACCGCCTAGAACCTCGCTAGCTCACCGAGCATCGTCGCCTTCCCCATGGCGGCTCCCGGGTCAGGCATCTCTGCCCTGGCTATATAAAGGGTGCACCCCGAGCCCTTCGAGCACACCTAGCACCTCCTCCACACTCTCCTGGCCCGCCCCCTTTCCCAATCGCTCACAGGAGCACCCCCCCCCCCCCCCCCGTTGCTCGTGCCTCCATGTCCGTTGCCGTCCTCTTCTCGAGTATGAGCCACTGCAGCCTTTCCTCCCCCTCCGGCCCGCACCTAGCCACCCCTGGACCGCCCATGAGCCTCCCCACACCGCCGAGACTCCCCTCCCTCCTCACTGAAGCCACCCCCATGGCCTCGCCGTGCGCCTTGGCACCATGGCCACCGCCACAGCTCGGGTCAGGGCCGCCTCCATGGGGCGCCCTGGCCTTCAGCATGCCACCCACGGCGAGTCCAGCCCCGCTGGCGCCCGGCTCGGTCACGTCCTCCCTCGCCGGCGCCTGGCCCGGCCGTCGTCCCCAGTTTCTGCGTCATGGGAGGGCAGAGGAAGGAGACAGAGGAGGAGAGAGAAGCTGCGGGGCCCCCCTGTCATTGACCCGGCGAAGGGGTATGACCCGCGGACCGCTTGGCCCGGCCCTGGTTAAGTGGAGACATATTCCCTTGGGTGCGCTTTCCCTTCTGGAAAGCGTATTCCACACTTCTTCGTCCGGAAATACGCTTTCATCTATCGAAAGCGTATTTCTGTCTTCTTCGGCCTCAAATGCGCCTTCACTGCTCTGAAATCGTATTTTCAAAAAACCGCCTTCTACCTCAGCCGCCAGGGACCCAGAAGTAAATCCATATTTACAGATTGGCCCCTGATCCTTTTTCCCTCATATCTCCGCAACTGTAACTCCGAATGAGGTAATTCTTTTTGCATTGGTTGTGTCTTGATCTCCTCTTCATTTTGGCATAGGTTTTATGACATGTTGTTCTGTGGTTATTTGCTGGTCAAATAAAGTCGTATTTGACCCCCTTCTCTTCGTGCCTTTTCTTGTCCGATTTTTGCAAGGGCTTGTTGGTGTTGGAGACCAGGAGTATTTCACAATCCATTGGTTAAGGAAAGCCACAATAACCTTTGCACCTTTGCAAAGCTTTGACATGTTTTAAAACGTTCTTTAATCTTTGATGAATAACGATTATCTTGATATGCTTAGATCATGACATGCCTATATGATTGGACCACTTTGGTGATGCTACATTACATAATATGCTTGATTATGATGCTATGCTTTGACCATGACATTATCCTGATATGTACACATGCTTGAACCATTCCATTCATGATGTGCCATTAACATGTTATCAGTATGCTATGACCATGCTACTATCTTGATAGCCATTGATCATGTTGTGATTATGCTCGTATGCATCGTAATCTCCAGTTATGCTCATGATGATGTTATCCTACATGTTAATATCATGTTGATATCATGTTGATCATTTTAACTTGGTTAAGTTAATCGTATAAACATGCCTTGAAATGATACAACTATAATCATACCTTGAATTGTTATACAAGTATGATATGCATTGTTATGACTTCATGATATGAATGTTATTGTTATGCCTGAAACTTTTGAATGTTGTTGGAGACAGGTTTCATGCCAAGTTGATCAGGTGCCACCGAACCAAACTTATCAGTGCAGCCACGGTCTCCTTTATGGGAAGGCCTTGTCTCGGTCTATTGATGGGTTCTCTTATGTGTATAACCAAAGAGGGAAGGCTATGCGCGCGCGGTTACCCTGGCCTGGTATGCGGCGATAGTCTTGAGAGTCGGTTCTTGATATGGGCCCGTCCCCGTTTGGGACTGTTTTGCCACGACGGTGGCCGTTTGGCCATGTGATGGCAGGTGTGTTGGGATGACACGAGGCTACCCAAGACGGGATGTCGGTCATACGGTAAAGGAGACACGCGGTAGAATGGTCTCATTGGGGTAGTCCTAGTCCGTTGGACAAGGAGATCCATAGTGTGGGTAAAGTGCATAAACTCTGCAGAGTATCACAAATCTATTCGAATAGCCGACTCCACGGTATTGGACACAGTTCGTACTAGGTCAAACTAGAAGATCAACATGAGTTTGGTTGGATAATCGTGTTAAGTGGTTCGTCAGGCGATGAACCGTTTGGTCATGCGATGATCGGATTGGTTGGGTGGCAACATGATCAGACCTAACCCGTTGAATGGTCATGTGATGACCCGTTTGGCCCCGCAATGGCCCGTGAAGGTAGTCATGCAATGGCTCGTTTGGTCATGCAGTGACCCATGAAGGTGGATGGTCGTGGGACGACCCGTGCATGTTGTTTGGTCACGAGGGGACCGGTGCTTGAGTCTGTAAGGACTCTAAGGTAAGCCACATGATCACGTGATGATCATGTGGGGTCCATGAGACCTTAAACAATGGTTGCATGTGCATTAGTTGTAATGCTAATAATATGCTTGATGATTATCTGCTTGCATGATGTTGATGCTCACATGTTTAACTCATTAATATACTCTAACCTTTTTGCCATGTTATTGTTTTTCCTTGGTGCATTGGTTGTTGTGAGCTTGCTGATACGTCCCAAACGTATCTATAATTTCTTCTTGCTCCATGCATGTTTTGTGTGACTTTGCCATGTTTTTCTTGAACTTTCATACACTTTTTATCATATTTGGACAAACCTATTAACTCAGTGCACCCAATTTCCAGTTCCTGTTTTTCTGCTGTTTTTGTATTTGAGGTTTTCCGGCCATTAAAAGTGCTCAATAAATCCCGGAAAATTTATATAAAAAATAAGTGACACAGAAGCTTCCGGAATAACCAAGATATGGAAGGAGGGCCACCACCGGGGGCCCAGGAGGGTCCCTGGCACGGCCCCAGCCTAGGCCACGCCAGGAGGCCTCATGGCTACCTGATGGCCCCCCTCGGTGCCCCCCTTCGCCTATATTTACCACTGTGACGGAAACCCCTAATATTGATCTGCTATTGCCGTTCTCCTCTCTGTTCCGCCGCCACCGCCGTTTCAATATCGGTGCTGCCAGGAGAAGATGCCCCGGCACCCTGCCGGAAGGAGGAATCCCCAATGCTCTAATCAAAGTTAGGGAGGAGAAGCTTAGACCAGAAGCCTCCATACCTAGGAAGCTAGAAGATGGTTGGGATCCTATGATAAAAATCAAATTGAATAACTTCTCTTGCTTTGCTCTTTGTGATGTTGGAGCTAGTACCTCTGTTATCCCCAAAAGAATGTATGATATGATTGAATTGAAACCTTTTGATCCTTGTTCTTTTGGTGTTCGTCTTGTCGATTCTTCCGTAAAGAAACCTTTGGGGAAGATCGACGATATTCTTATCATTTTCAATGACAATTATGTTCCCGTTGATTTTACTATTATGGACATTGAGTGTGAGCCTTCTTGTTCAATTATTTTGGGACGTCCTTTTCTTTGCACCGTGGGTGCTGTTATTGACATGAAAGAGGGGAATATAAAATTCCAATTCCCTCTCAAGAAAGGGATGGAACATTTCCCTAGGAAAAAGATTAAGTTGCCTTTTGAGTCCGTCACACGGGCTAGTTATTTTCTTGATACAACTTGATCTTTTGCTTTAAGCCTAGCTAATGGCTTTAAAGAAGTGCTTTCGGGATGCAACCCGCAACGCATTTAGGTTTTATATTTTTTCTTCTGTTTTTAGTGGTCTTGATGATTGTTACTACTATAGAAACATCATTGTATCTTTACTTTTCAAGCTTTGTGCCATTTATAGCCTCATATGACAAGGGAAGTCAAAGTTGTGACATGCTGTCTAGAAAACATATTCTGTCCTCGTGACGGGAAAAATCATAGAAAATCCCAGTTCATCTTTTTGAGCTGAATTTTTTACACAACGTGCCCTATACAATCACGGAACTTTCGTATGTTCTGAGTTTTTTTATTTGAGTTGCAGAAGTATCCCTAGAAAATTCTTTACTACCTATTGTTCTGTTTTTTCACAGATTCTTCCACGTTTTGTCTCTCTTTACTTTTGCAAACCTTAAACTTGCTTTTTCTTTGCAAATTTTTTTTGGAAATCTTGAGAAACATTAGCTCTTCAAGAATATCTTTATTTTCAGTGGGGAAAAATTATTTTAATAGGGTACTAACCTCTCTAATCAGTTTACAATGAGTTATGTATGAAGGGAGTTTTCAAGTGTGCGATGGAAGATGATGAAAGAAGATCCTGGAGTGTCAAACGCTCAAGCTTGGGGATGCCCATGTGCACCCCCAATAAATATTCAAGGAGACTCAAGCGTCTAATCTTGGGGATGCCCCCATGCATCCCCTTCATCATTAACAATTATCAGTTCGTCCCTCGTTACACTATATTTTTATCACTTCATGCGTTATGTACTATGCTTGGAGCGTCTCGCTCTTTACTTTTCTTAGGTTTGTTTTTTTCTTTTTTGCTGTTCATAACAAGTTAGACCCCAGCCTTATTTTTTGTGGGAGTGAAACACGCTACGCTTGAACTAGAACTCCTCATAGGATTTGCATGCTTATTCTCTTAGCTATGAGGAGAAGCTTATACTAGAAGCCTCTATACCTAGGAAGCTAGAAGATGGTCGGGATCCTATGATAAAAATCAAATTGAATAACTTCTCTTGCTTTGCTCTTTGTGATGTTGGAGCTAGTACCTCCGTTATGCCCAAAAGAATGTATGATATGCTTGAATTGAAAACTTTTGATCCTTGTTCTTTTGGTGTTCGTCTTGTCGATTCTTCCGTAAAGAAACCTTTGGGGCAGATCGACGATATTCTTATCATTGTCAATGACAATTATGTTCCCGTTGATTTTACTATTATGGACATTGAGTGTGAGCCTTCTTGTCCAATTATTTTGGCACGTGGGTGCTGTTATTGACATGAAAGAGGGGAATATAAAATTCCAATTCCCACTCAAGAAAGGGATGGAACATTTCCCTAGGAAAAAGATTAAGTTTCCTTTTGAGTCCGGCACACGGGCTAGTTATTTTCTTGATACAACTTGATCTTTTTCTTTAAGCCTAGCTAATGGCTTTAAAGAACCGCTTTCGGGAGGAGCCCTCAACGAATTTAGATTTTTTTCCGTTTTTAGTGGTCTTGATGATTGTTACTACTTTAGCAACATCATTGTATCTTTACTTTTCAAGCTTTGTTCCATTTATAGCCTCATATGACAAGGGAAGTGAAAGTTGTGACATGTTGTCCAGAAAACAGATTCTGTCCTCGTGACGGGAAAAAACGTAGAAAAATCCTAGTTCATCTTTTTGAGCTGAATGTTTTACACAGCGTGCTTTATGCAATCACGGAACTTTCACATGTTCTGAGTTTTTTTATTTCAGTTGCAGAAATATCCCTATAAAGTTCTTTACTACCTGTTGTTCTGTTTTTTCACAGATTCTGCCACGTTTTGTCTCTCTTTACTTTTGCAAACCTTAAGCTTGCTTTTCATTTGCAAAAGCTTTTTGGCAATCTTGAGAAATATTAGCTCTTCAAGAATATCTTTATTTGCAGTGGGGAAAAATTATTTTAATAGGGTACTAACCTCTCTAATCAGTTTACAATGATATATGTATGAAGGTTGTTTTCAAATGTGCGATGGAAGATGATGAAAGAAGATCATGGAGTGTCAAACGCTCAGGCTTGGGGATGCCCATGTGCACCCCCAATAAATATTCAAGGAGACTCAAGCGTCTAAGCTTGGGGATGCCCCCATGCATCCCCTTCTTCATCAACAATTGTTAGTTCGTCCCTCGTTACACTATATTTTAATCACTTCATGCGTTATGTGCTATGCTTGGAGCGTCTCGCTCTTTACTTTTCTTAGGTTTGTTTTTGCTTTTTTTCTGTTCATAACAAGTTAGACCCCAGCTTTCTTTTGAGTGGGAGAGAAACACGCTCCGCTTGAACTAGAACTCCTCATAGGATTTGCATGCTTATTCTCTTAGCTATGAGTTGTTCTTTTTCTTTTCTTAGCTGCTGCCCTGTTTAGTTATTGTGCTTTAGTTTTCTTCTAGAGATTTTCTTTTGTCTTAGGTTAAACTTTCTATAGGTTGCATGTTTTATCTTGTTAGAGAGTTTTCCTGTTGCACTGAGCTTTGTGTCTTGACTAGAAAGTAGGTTGTTGAAGTTGCTATTCTCTTTGTAGTAGTAACTTGCAATAGTTTTGAGGTATTTATTAGAGTAATGTTTGAACTTTTGGTGTCAAGAGCTCGGGCCTATTAGTGATAGATGTTGTATTTTGGGCAATCCATGTTGATTTTCTAAAACTAAAACTCCTGTTGAGAACTCTAGCTACTAGATGGATCACTAACCTCTGGAGGGTTCGAATATTAGAGTACACTCACGTACCATGAGTCGAGGATGCACAACGATAACCAAACCCCCATACACTTCTCCTCGGGTTACTTGTCTCTTTGAGAACCTCCTAATTATATTGAGAGTTACCGATAATAAGTGCATGAGTTCTTCGAACTAATGTGAGTATTGGAAAGTTGACACTTCCACCTTCCCATATTTTGCTAGCGTCTCTTGTGCCGTGCATTGCCTCCTTCTCACTCCGAGAGTTGGCGTCCACCTTCGCCGGTACATCCAAACCCTTGGCACGATACGCTCTGTCATCATAAACCTCCTTATATCTTTCCTCAAAACAGCCACCATACCTACCTATCAAGGCATTTCCATAGCCTTTCCGAGATACATTGCCATGAAACATCCATCTTCTCATCACTTGATCTTCATGTCATACATTCCACTTGCTT
This sequence comes from Bromus sterilis, assembly GCA_950022295.1. Lineage (NCBI taxonomy): Eukaryota > Viridiplantae > Streptophyta > Magnoliopsida > Poales > Poaceae > Bromus > Bromus sterilis. The sequence continues at coordinate 252,673,562 of OX465595.1, read as the reverse complement.
GATCGATGAGCCGCATGCTAGTTGCGCCTTACCCTAATCATTGCTACATGACGCGCTAGTATCATTGCATTTCCTGCTACCCTGGCAGAGGCATACATTTGCATCATGATAGTTACATTTTCTTTATGTGAGTACCTTTGTAAAGTGTGAAAGATCTCCTATATTTTTGTAAAATATAGAGTGTTGCCCCTAAAGTGAGGAAAATATCTCGAGGACAAAATTAAAAGATCCCAAAGAGGACAAATGAGATAAATAGAAAGAGCCATTGAGGCCACCAAAAAAAATAGAAAAAGGAGAAAAAGAAAAAAAAGAGAAGGGGGCACACTACTATTCCTTTTGAGAGATCTACACTAGTGCTTCATCCTCTATCCCTTGTACTCCATAGAGATTTTCATACATACATATAGCTATGTGGGGACCCTTCACACTATATAACTTCTCTAGTATATTCCAATGATGAGCCTCCTCAATCGAGCTCTAGGTCTTCTTGAGCAAGTAATTTGGATGTACCCCCACTAGTTCCCTTGGAGAGCTTTTAGCTCACATGTGCATCTGTTGCATGGCAACCCCTATGATGAGGACATCCCTACTAATGTTACACCCATACCCTCACCAACTACACATACTGGACCAGTTACTAGAGCACGTGCACGTCAACTAAATTATCAGGTACTTTCGTTTCTTGCGAATCCTTCTATTGTTCATGAACATATGATGCTGCCTAAATTAGATACTTTTGTTTTGCTTATGAATGAAGGACCTAGCATGGACACGAAGGATGGTCATTGGAGCGGGATCAAGAATGGAGAAGAAGGTGCGCGCGGGGGAAAGTACAGTGGAGTTTCCAGTGGGGATTTTCGCACGTTGAAGCCACCATAAGGCATGCATGAAGGCTTGGACGGAATACACGAGATGCCACTTCATTATTTTCGTCCAAGAGCAATTATAGGTGCTGCGTCACCTTAATATTGGGCTGGGCCCATGTAATTTCGAAATACCACATTATAGGCTGTTTTTAGAGTCCGTATGTGTGGGGAAACCGAGTTAGGGTTGTTTTCGGACCCCACCTCCAAGGGGTCACGAAAATCCCCTCTGTTCCCCCATATATACAGCCCTTAGGGCGTCGTTTAGACTTGGGTTTTAATTAGATATAAGTTAGCCATAGCCGCAACTTCGAGCTCTTCGTTTGTGTCATCCGACCAGGCCAAGACCTCATTGGAACCCCAACTTTCATAATCATTCATCTTATATTCGCAATATCCAGATTGCAATTCTTAGTTCTTGCTTGTTCTTCGATTGCTTGCAGGAATTAGACCTTCGTGGTCAGGTTGATCGTGCATCCGCGGGATCAATAACCTCTCGGAGTTGGTTTAGCGATTGCTAAGGCGCAACGTCTTCGCACGTTCGTAGTCGGATCGTGAAAGTTGCCTCCACCATAATCGATCTCCACCATCTCATCGAAACATCGGGACACCTTCGCCTCTATCAAGTGGTATCAGATTTCCAGGTTGCTCGGTGAGATTTACCAGTTTTCATAGTCTAGATTGGTTCTGTTCTTCATACCTACAGTCCAAGAAAAAGCCAACAAAAAAAAATTTAGGGTTAGATCATCACGTCCCAAGACAGTCCTAGCCTTTGTCCAGTTTTCTTTTCAGTACTTGCTTTGTTGAATTTATGGTTGCATCGTTGTGTCAAGTTGCTGATCTTAGCGTCTAGTTCCCTTAGAGTTTCGAGTTCTGATCACAGTTTGCCACGTCGCCGCCGCACCAGTAGTCATCCTACCACGTTCCGCCAATCCGAGTCCAGATACACCACCACGTTCCGCCAAGCAGAGTCCATATACACCACCACGTCTCACGAGTCCGAGTTGAGTTCCACCACCAGTACGGTTCCTGATATCCCCGTAGCCAGAATAGTTTTGAGTTGATTAGAGTCGGATTTCACCAATCTTTTGTCGTACGTAGAAGAGGGTGATTTCCAAAAAAAAAAAAAAAAAAAATTTCGGAGCAGTTTTTAGGCCAAAATTTTCAGGGGGAAAAAAATTCGTGCCCATACGTTCCTTAGGTCCAGAAACTCGTTTTGAGACGTTCGCCACCATAGTGATTTTTTCGCACTTTTTCAGCCCCCGCAGTCCCGCATCGCCAAAAAAAAAAGCAAAAAAAAAAAAAAAAAAAAAAGAGAGAGAAACAAAATTCAGAGTGTGCTTCACAGTTGTTACGTGCCGCGCCGTGCTTTCGTTGGTGTTTTAGGCTCGCGTCTCTAGTACGGTCTAGCCTAGGATCAGCACAGTACCGACGTTCAGTGTTTATTCAGCTTTGCATCTCTGTTTTGATTACTGTTGAGTTTTTCCTACCATACTTGTCAGCCTTCCTACAGCTCCACATATATTCTACATCGTGCGTTTTGACACCTCCTGTCCATCGCTCTACCATATCTCTGAGAGTTTTGACCCGTTGGTTGTACATCACCACCTGCTGCTAGGTAAGAATCGGTAAGAACGTAAGAAAAGCTTGACGGATTTGTGCTTTCCACCACCCCACATCCATCCCATTAGTAGAAGTAGGATCATATTCCTGTGTGTTTTCTATTTCTGCTAACCATGCCAGGATCACATGATGAAGTGGCGCGGGATGCACCCGATTGGGAGAACATGACAAACAAGGAGTTACATGATAAATTTGCACGTATGATGTCTCAACAGGTGCAGGACATCGAGACCAGATTTACAGAGGCGATTGATGGCGTGGAGAAAATGATCGACACCAAGCTCGACGCCAAGTTTACTGAGTTGATCGCACGCCTACCTTCAGCACAGCCACAGCCACCGCCACTACCACGTGCACGACGTATTCTGTTTCCGCGAGGACAAGCTGCTGGTATTGGTGCTCCTCCTACTGCTGCAGTTGCTGCTACTGCTGCTGCTGCTGCTGCTTCTGACGTCGCCCAGGACGACAACTACGAGGGTGATTACGAGGAGGAGGTGGAACAGGAAGCGGCCTATGAGCAGCCAGCTGGACGTCCACGTCCCAACATTCGCCACGGTCGACACCAACCACCCCCTCAGGTACGCGATGATGAACATGTGCCTAAACTGAAATTGAATCTTAAGCCGTTTGAGGGTAGATATATTCCTGATGCTTATCTTACTTGGGAGTTAGAAACTGAACAACGCTTTACATGTTTACAATATCCTGAGAATAGACGTGTTACTGCTGCTGTTTGTGAATTCACGGGTTTTGCATCTATTTGGTGGTCTGAACATTGTAGATTGCATGCTAATAATATTCCAGCTACTTGGGCTGCTTTAAAAGATGCTATGCGTACTCGCTGGGTTCCTCCTTATTATCAACGTGAATTGCTACAAAAATTACAGCGTTTGAGACAAGGAAAAAATTCTGTAGAGGAATATTATCAAGAATTACAAACTGGATTGATTAGATGTGGCCTAGTAGAGGATAATGAAGCTATGTTTGCACGTTTTATAGGTGGCTTAAATAGGGAGATACAAACTATTCTAGAATACAAGGACAATGCTACTATTACTCGTTTGTTTCATCTTGCTTGTAAAGCTGAACGTGAAGTGCAGGATCGACAGGCCGCTACGAGACCTAACTTTTCTGCAGGACGAAATACATCATGGACATCGCGTGGACCTTCTACATCCACACGTCCTGCTGCACCACCATCTACTTCAACCGCTCATTCTTACAGGGAGCCACCAAAACAGCCAGCGCCACCATTCAAGGGTGCACAGAGTGGTCCAGCCGCGAGTTCTTCTTCATCCATGGCTTCCACAGGGCAAACACGAGATCGTGATATTAAATGTCGCAGGTGCCAAGGTGGAGGTCACTTCGCAAAAGACTGTCCCTCCAAGCGTGTGATGATTATTACGGCGGATGGTGGGTATGAGTCAGCGAGCGACTATGATGAGGAGACTTTAGTTCTCATTGCTCACGAGGAACAGGGTGCCCATGATGATGCTCATGATATAGAGTATATGGCTCCTGATGATGCAGATCAATATGCTAGTTTGGTTGCTCAACGTGTGTTAAGTGTGCAGGTATCGAAGACCGAGCAAAACCAGAGGCATAATTTGTTCCACACAAAGGGAGTGGTGAAAGAACGTTCGGTTCGCATCATCATTGACGGAGGGAGTTGCAACAACTTGGCGAGCATGGAGTTGGTGGAGAAGCTATCTCTCACCACAAGACCACACCCCCATCCGTACTATATTCAGTGGTTTAACAATAGTGGTAAGATTAAGGTAACGCGTTCTGTTCGTGTGCACTTTAGCATTGCTGCATATGCTGATTATGTTGATTGTGATGTGGTACCCATGCAAGCATGCTCTCTTTTACTTGGTAGACCATGGCAATTTGATAGGAATGTTGTACACCATGGTAGGACAAATCAGTTTACTCTGGTTCATCAGGATAAAACTATTGCTTTACTTCCTATGTCTCCTGAACAAATTGTGAAAGATGATCTTGCTAGAGCTAGTAAAGCTAAACAGGAGAAAAATAAGAGTGAGAATGAGATAGCAGCTAAAGAATTTGAGCAACAACATAAGACTAATAGCAAATCTTCTTCTGCTGTTTCTAATGAAATTAAATTGACTAGTCCAACTTTGCTTGCTACTAAGGTTGATATTTCGGATTTGGATGTTAGTCAATATGTGTGCTATGCTTTTGTGTGCAAAGAAGCCTTGTTTTCATTTGAGGAATTGCCTCCTTCTTTGCCTCCTGTTGTCACTGACCTTTTGCAGGAGTTTATTGACGTCTTTCCACAAGACGTACCACCGGGATTACCACCTATTCGAGGGATTGAGCATCAGATTGACTTAATTCCCGGTGCTTCGCTGCCCAACCGTGCGCCATACCGTACCAATCCGGAGGAGACGAAGGAGATTCAGCGTCAAGTACAAGAGCTACTCGAAAAAGGTTACATACGTGAATCCCTTAGTCCTTGTGCTGTTCCTGTTATATTAGTGCCTAAAAAGGATGGAACATGGCGTATGTGTGTTGATTGTCGAGCCATTAATAATATTACTATTCGTTATCGTCATCCTATTCCTAGGCTAGATGATATGCTTGATGAATTAAGTGGCTCTACCATGTTTTCCAATGTTGATTTGCGTAGTGGATACCATCAAATTCGCATGAAATTAGGAGATGAATGGAAAACGACATTTAAAACTAAGTTTGGATTATATGAGTGGTTAGTCATGCCTTTTGGGTTAACTAATGCACCTAGCACTTTCATGAGATTAATGAACGAGGTTTTACGTGCTTTCATTGGACGATTTGTGGTAGTCTATTTTGATGATATACTGATTTATAGCAAATCTTTGGAGGAACATTTGGATCATTTACGTGCTGTTTTTATTGCTCTACGTAATGCACGTTTGTTTGGTAACCTTGGGAAGTGCACCTTTTCCACCGACCGAGTATCGTTTCTTGGCTATGTTGTTACTCCGCAGGGAATTGAAGTTGATAAAGCCAAGATCGAGGCGATTGAGAGTTGGCCGCAGCCCAAAACGGTCACACAAGTGAGGAGTTTTCTTGGCCTCGCTGGATTCTATAGGCGTTTTGTGAGAGATTTCAGCACCATTGCTGCACCTCTCAATGAGCTTACACGCAAGGATGTGCCTTTTACTTGGGGTACCGCACAGGAAGAAGCCTTCACGGTCTTGAAAGATAAGTTAACACATGCTCCTTTGCTCCAACTTCCTGATTTTAATAAGACTTTTGAGCTTGAATTGGATGCTAGTGGGATTGGTTTGGGAGGTGTGTTATTACAAGATGCTAAACCTGTTGCATACTTTTCTGAAAAATTGAGTGGGCCTAGTCTGAACTATTCTACTTATGATAAGGAATTATATGCTCTTGTTCGGACATTAGAAACTTGGCAACATTATTTATGGCCCAAAGAATTTGTTATACATTCTGATCATGAATCTTTGAAACACATAAGAAGTCAAGCAAAACTTAATCGTAGACATGCTAAGTGGATTGAATTTATTGAGACTTTCCCTTATGTCATTAAACACAAGAAGGGGAAAGATAATATTATTGCTGATGCTTTGTCTCGCCGTTATACTATGCTTTCACAACTTGACTTCAAGATATTCGGTTTAGAGACAATCAAAGAACAATATGTAAATGATGCGGAATTTAAAGATGTATTGCAGAATTTTAGAGAGGGTAGAACATGGAACAAGTTTGTGCTTAATGATGGATTTGTGTTCCGTTCTAACAAGCTATGCATTCCAGCTAGCTCTATTCGTCTTTTGTTGTTGCAGGAGGCGCATGGAGGAGGATTAATGGGACATTTTGGCGTGAAAAAGACGGAGGACGTACTTGCTACACATTTCGTTTGGCCAAAGATGAGACGGGATGTTGAGCGTTTTGTTGCTCGCTGCACTACATGTCAAAAAGCTAAGTCACGACTCAATCCTCATGGTTTATACATGCCTTTACCTGTACCTAGTGTTCCGTGGGAGGACATATCCATGGACTTTGTTTTAGGCTTGCCTCGAACAAAGAAGGGGAGGGATAGCATATTTGTTGTCGTGGATAGATTTTCTAAGATGGCACATTTTATACCATGTCATAAAAGCGATGATGCTGCTAATGTTGCTGATTTATTCTTTGGAGAGATTATTCGTTTACATGGTGTGCCCAATACTATTGTCTCGGATCGTGATACTAATTTTCTTAGCCATTTTTGGAGATGCTTATGGGCTAAGTTGGGGACTAAACTACTTTTTAGTACTACATGTCATCCCCAAACTGATGGACAAACTGAAGTGGTCAATAGGACATTGTCTACTATGCTTAGGGCTGTTTTAAAAAGTAACTTGAAACTGTGGGAAGAATGTTTACCTCATATTGAATTTTCTTATAATCGTTCAGTGCATTCTACCACTAAAATGTGCCCTTTTGAGATTGTTTATGGTTTTCTACCTCGTGCACCTATTGATTTGCTGCCTCTTCCATCTTCGGAGAAGGTTAATTTTGATGCTAAGCAACGTGCTGAATTGATATTAAAAATGCATGAGTTAACTAAAGAAAACATTGAGCGCATGAATGCAAGATACAAGCTTGCTGGTGATAGGGGTCGAAAGCATGTTGTGTTTGAACCAGGAGATCTTGTTTGGTTACATATACGTAAAGATAGGTTTCCTGATTTGCGCAAGTCTAAGTTAATGCCACGAGCTGATGGTCCCTTTAAGGTGTTACAGAAAATTAATGATAATGCATATAAACTTGAGCTACCTGCAGATTTTGGGGTTAGTCCCACATTTAACATTGCAGATTTGAAACCTTATTTGGGAGAAGATGATGAGCTTCCGTCGAGGACGACTTCAATTCAAGAAGGGGAGGATGATGAGGACATCCCTACTAATGTTACACCCATACCCTCACCAACTACACATACTGGACCAGTTACTAGAGCACGTGCACGTCAACTAAATTATCAGGTACTTTCGTTTCTTGCGAATCCTTCTATTGTTCATGAACATATGATGCTGCCTAAATTAGATACTTTTGTTTTGCTTATGAATGAAGGACCTAGCATGGACATGAAGGATGGTCATTGGAGCGGGATCAAGAATGGAGAAGAAGGTGCGCGCGGGGGAAAGTACAGTGGAGTTTCCAGTGGGGATTTTCGCACGTTGAAGCCACCATAATGCATGCATGAAGGCTTGGACGGAATACACGAGATGCCACTTCATTATTTTCGTCCAAGAGCAATTATAGGTGCTGCGTCACCTTAATATTGGGCTGGGCCCATGTAATTTCGAAATACCACATTATAGGCTGTTTTTAGAGTCCGTATCAAAGTCCAACTCAATAGGTGTTGCATCACCTCCACATGGGCCCAAGTGCCTTGTACGACCTAGGTTTAGTTTTAGGACTCCTTGGGACGTCCTTCCACCCCCTTGGCCTCCACCCTTTAGTCCTATATAAGTAGATCAACCCCTAGGGTTTTTCTTTGGATTTCTTTTAGTTAAAAAGACTGCTTAGCTAATTGCTGCATCTTCGTGTACTCGGTTTGTGTCCAACGACCAGATCAAGACCGCTTTCGGAATCCCAACTTTATTCATACTTCATCTACATATTCGCAATATTCAGATTGCTTTATCATAGTTCTTGCTTGTTCTTCGATTGCTTGCAGGCACTAGACCTTCGTGGTCAGGTTGATCGTGCTCCGACGTGGTCAATAACCTCCGGAGATTGGTTTAGCGATTGCTAAGGCGCGACGTTGTTGCACGTTCGTAGTCGGATCGTCAGAGTCGTCTCCACCAAATCGATAGTTATCTCTCATCGAAAGATCGGGACACCCCGCCTCTATCAGTCGTCTTGTGTCTCTCGTCCAAGTCTTCATGCACGCCTTATGGTGGCCTCAAAGTGCGAAAATCACCACTGGAAGCTCCATTGTCCTTTCCCGCGCGCACACCTCCTTCTCCATGCTTGATCCCGCTCCAATGACCATCCTTCTTATCCATGCTAGGTCCTTCATTCATAAGACAAACAAAAGTATCTAATTTAGGCAGCATCATATGTTCCGGAACATTAGAAGGATTCGCAAGAAACGAAAGTACCTGATAATTTAGTTGACGTGCGCGTGCTCTAGTAACTGGTCCAGTATGTGTAGTTGGTGAAGATGTGGGTGTAACATTAGTAGAGATGTCCTCATCATGGTGCAGCAGGACGTGTGGATGTAGAAGGTCCACACGATGTCCATGATGTATTTCGTCCTGCAGAAAAGTTAGGTCTCGTAGCGGCCTGTCGATCCTGCACTTCACGTTCAGCTTTACAAGCAAGATGAAACAAACGAGTAATAGTAGCATAGTCCTTGTATTCTAGAATAGTTTGTATCTCCCTATTTAAGCCACCTATAAAACGTGCCAACATAGCTTCATTATCCTCTACTAGGCCACATCTAATCAATCCAGTTTGTAATTCTTGATAATATTCCTCTACAGAATTTTTTCCTTGTCTCAAACGCTGTAATTTTTGTAGAAATTCACGTTGATAATAAGGAGGAACTGATGAGGACATCCCTACTAATGTTACACCCATATCCTCACCAACTACACATATTGGACCAGTTACTAGAGCTCGTGCACGTCAACTAAATTATCAGGTACTTTCGTTTCTTGCGAATCCTTCTATTGTTCATGAACATATGATGCTGCCTAAATTAGATACTTTTATTTTGCTTATGAATGAAGGACCTAGCATGGACAAGAAGGATGGTCATTGGAGCGGGATCAAGCATGGAGAAGAAGGTGCGCGCGCGGGAAGGGACAGCGGAGCTTCCAGTGGTGATTGTCGCACTTTGAAGCCACCATAAGGCGCGCATGAAGTCTTGGACGAAATACGCGAGATGCCACTTCATTATTTTCGTCCAAGGGCAATTATAGTTGCTGCGTCACCTTAATATTGGGCTGGGCCCATGTAATTTCGAAATACCACCTTATAGGCTGTTTTTAGAGTCCGTATGTGTGGGGAAACCGAGTTAGGGTTGTTTTCGGACCCCACCTCCAAGGGGTCACGAAAATCCCCTCTGTTCCCCCATATATACAGCCCTTAGGGCGTCGTTTAGACTTGGGTTTTAATTAGATTTAAGTTAGCCATAGCCGCAACTTCGAGTTCTTCGTTTGTGTCGTCCGACCAGGCCAAGACCGCATTGGAACCCCAACTTCTGTTAATCTTTCATCTTATATTCGCAATATCCAGATTGCAATTCTTAGTTCTTGCTTGTTCTTCGATTGCTTGCAGGAATTAGACCTTCGTGGTCAGGTTGATCATGCATCTGCGGGATCAATAACCTCTCGGAGTTGGTTTAGCGATTGCTAAGGCGCAACGTCTTCGCACGTTCGTAGTCGGATCGTGAAAGTTGCCTCCACCATAATCGATCTCCACCATCTCATCGAAACATCGGGACACCTTCGCCTCTATCACCCTACTCCTCACATCATATCTATCATATGGCCTTCTCTCGCCTATGGTTATCCTCATTGATGTGAGCCTTTCACACCTTTTTTGTCTTCCTCCTCCACCTTCTTTCTGTTTTGCTTTCTAGGTGTCAACTTTCTTGCTCACGCTCATCCATTGCATGAGTGATCAGAATATTGAAAGGGAGTGGATCCGTTTGACTTGTACCTGACTAGTGGTCTGGGGACGAGTCAAGATAAGAATCCAAAGGAGAATAAGTGTAAAACTTTTGTAGATAGTGGTTCTCAACAATTATTTTTTATCTCGTATTCCCTATCCCCTTTCTTGCATGCAAACACCATCTGGAGACATCCGAGTCACGGACAGCGAGAGCTCTTTCACCTTTTGTTCTTTTGTTACTTGTGTCAATGCTAATATAGACTCTTCCTTGTTAAGACTTTAATTGAATTGCATGCTTTGATTGCTTTACTTAAAAGTATCTATATGGTTGTGTGGCATGTCACCACAGAAATTATGCTTGTTATCATTTACCTACTCGAGGACGAGCAGGAATTAAGCTTGGGTATGTTGATACGTCCCAAACGTATCTATAATTTCTGCTTGCTCCATGCATGTTTTGCTTGAACTTTCATACACTTTTTATCATATTTGGACTAACCTATTAACTCAGTGCACCCAGTTCCCAGTTCCTGTTTTTCTGCTGTTTTTGTATTTCAGGTTTTCCGGCCATTAAAAGTGCTCAATAAATCCCGGAAGAATTATATACAAAATCAGCGTCACGGAAGCTTTCGGAAAAACCAAGATATGGCATGACGGCCACCACCGGCAGCCTAGGAGGGTCCCAGGCGCGGCCCCACCCTAGGCCGCGCCAGGAGGTCTCCTGGCTTCCTGGTGGCCCCCCTCGGTGCCCCCCTTCGCCTATATTTACCCCCCGTGACGGAAACCCCTAATATCGATCTGCTGTTCCCGTTCTCCTCTCTGTTCCACCACCAACGCCGTTTCAAGATCAGGGCTGCCAGGAGAAGCTGCCCCGGCACCCTGCCGGAAGGAGGAATCCCCTCCGGGAGACCATCCATTGCCATGGACGCCTCCCGGATGTGCCGTGAGTAGTCCCCCTTGTACCATGGGTCCGTGACCAGTAGCTATGTGATGTACTCCTCCCCTCTTTGTGCTTCCACTTTCGAGACCTCGTGAGCTACCTCACATGGTCGAGGCAATTTTGTAGTTTTCTATGTTTCTATGTTGAGTTTCCTGGGATCTGATGGATTATGAGATTATGTTCAGATTGTGATGAGTAATATATTTGGTTCTCTTTTATATTTTTGTTCTTTAGTAAATTCTTCCATGTTCTCCGTTGCCGTATTTTACTTTGGCCAAGTGATTTGTTGCAACTCCAAGAGGGAGCGTTATGCTTGATTGTGGGTTCAGTACCTTGATGTCTAGCTTGAGTGACAGAAACATGTGACTAGGGAATGTGTTATTGCCACCAGGGATAAAACAACGGTGCTTGTACTAGCAGGAGCAAGGATTACTTACTTTACGCATGGTTCTTTTAATGCAGTTGTCTTTTGCTTTGAGTTTACACTTTGGGTGGGATTCGCAACTTAATACCAGCGAGATGTTCTGGATAGATATCTCAAGGTGGATGATTCATAGTAGATGCAGATGGATTTCGGTCTACTTACCTTGGCGTACTGTCCATTGCTTTTGAGCCTCTTCCTTTCTTTTGTAGCATATTTAGCATTGAAGTGCGTTTATAATCCGGTCAATTGCCCAGCTGTGATTTGTTTACCTCGCTAGCACTTTTATCGTCTTTTGGGAGAGAGACATCATTAGTGAACATCACGGGACCCCGGTCCATATTCACATCATTGTTTCACTTTCAATTTACTTTCAGTTCTTACTTTCAGTTGCCATTATTATTGTGTCTTGCGTTGATCCTTTGTAAACAGCAAGGCCGGAGGAATTGACAACTCCTCTGTACTCGTTGGGAACAAAGTTATTTGGTGTGTGTGCAGGTCCAGGAGAAGCAAGTGATTCTTTTCAGACGGCGCATCACTTGTCAAACCACCTTCTTGTATCTCTTGGAGTCCTACTGGTTCGATACTCGACCTTAGCATCTTCGCTAAGGGAAATTTTGCTGCTATGCTACATCTCACCTTCCACTTGGGGTAACCAACGAGGAGCGAGAGAAGTAGCTTCCTTGCTAGCATCAAGCAATTTCTGGTGCCGTTGCCGGGGACTCCAGCTTTCCAACAAGTGAGCCTAAATGATATCACTACCTCCTTGATAGATAGTAGTGATCTAGACTTTGACAACTGCACCTTACCTGAAGTTATTGGTTTCCTATACAAAATGTCTAGAGACCCCCACACTAGCACACTTAATCTTTCCTTCATAGAGCATATCACCAATGCTCCAATCAAAGTTAGGGAGGAGAAGCTTATACTAGAAGCCTGTATACCTAGGAAGCTAGAAGATGGTCGGGAGCCTATGATAAAAATCAAATTGAATAACTACTCTTGCATTGCTCTTTGTGATGTTGGAGCTAGTACCTCCGTTATGCCCAAAAGAATGTATGATATGCTTGAATTGAAAACTTTTGATCCTTGTTCTTTTTGTGTTCGTCTTGTCGATTCTTCCGTAAAGATACCTTTGGGGAAGATCGATGATATTCTTATCATTGTCAATGACAATTATGTTCCCGTTGATTTTACTATTATGGACATTGAGTGTGAGCCTTCTTGTCCAATTATTTTGGGACGTCCTTTTCTTCGCACCGTGGGTGTTGTTATTCACATGAAAGAGGGGAATATCAAGTTCCAATTCCCTCTCAAGAAATGGATGGAACATTTCCCTAGGAAAAAGATTAAGTTGCCTTTTGAGTCCGTCACACGGGCTAGTTATTTTCTTGATACAACTTGATCTTTTGCTTTAAGCCTAGCTAATGTCTTTAAAGAAGCGCTTTCGGGAGGCAGCCCGCAACGAATTTAGGTTTACTTTTTTTTTGTTTTTAGTGGTCTTGATGATTGTTACTACTGTAGCAACATCATTGTATCTTTACTTTTCAAGCTTTTTGCCATTTACAGCCTCATGTGACAAGGGAAGTGAAAGTTGTGACATACTGTCCAGGAAACAGATTTTGTCCTCGTGACAGGAAAAATCGTAGAAAAATCCCAGTTCATATCTTTGAGCTGAATTGTTTACACAGCGTGCTCTGTACAATCACGGAACTTTCGTATGTTCTGAGTTTTTATTTTTGAGTTGTAGAAGTATCCCTAAAAATTCTTTACTACCTGCTGTTCTATTTTTTCACAGATTCTGCCATGTTTTGTCTCTCTTTACTTTTGCAAACCTTAAGCTTTCTTTTTCTTTGCAAAATCTTTTTAGCAATCTTGAGAAACAGTAGCTCTTCAAGAATATCTTTATATGAAGTGGGGAAAATTTATTTTAATAGGGTACTAACCTCTCTAATCAGTTTACAATGAGTTATGTATGAAGGGATTTTTCAAGTGTGCGATGGAATATGATGAAAGAAGATCCTGGAGTGTCAAACACTCAAGCTTGGGGATGCCCATGTTCACCCCCAATAAATATTCAAGGAGACTGAAGCGTCTAAGCTTGGGGATGCCCATTGCTTTGTAGTAGATGCAGATGGATTTAGGTCTACTTACCTTTGCGTACTGCCCATTGCTTTTGAGCCTCTTCCTTCCTTTTGTAGCATAGTTAGGATTGCGGTGCGTTTATAATCCTGTCAATTGCCCAGCTGTGATTTGTTTACCTCGCTAGCACTTTTATCGTCTTTTGGGAGAGAGACATCACTAGTTAACATCACGGGACCCCGGTCCATATTCACATCATTGTTTACACTTTCAATTTACTTTTAGTTCTTTCTTTCAGTTGCCATTATTATTTTCTCTTGCGTTGATCCTTTGTAAACAACAAGGCCGGAGGAATTGACAGCTCCTCTGTACTCGTTGGGAGCAAAGTTATTTGTTGTGTGTGCAGGTCCAGGAGAAGCAATTGATTCTTTTCAGATGGCGCAGCACTTGTCGAACCACATTCTTGTATCTCTTGGAGTCCTACTGGTTCGATACTCGACCTTAGCATCTTCGCTAAGGGAAATTTTGCTGCTACGCTACATCTCACCTTCCACTTGGGGTAACCAACGAGGAGCGAGAGAAGTATCTTCCTTGCTAGCATCACTTGCAAGTACATTCGATGTACTGACCTGGTGTGTCATGCCAGATTTGCATGCCATGCTTTGGATGCGTAGGACGACGTTCCTAGTGTTGGTGAGCTAGAAGGTGTCCCAACCAGTGTCCCTGTGGAGTGGAGTTCATCACCTTCGCCATTGTTCCGCTGCCGAGTTATATTCTGCTGCTAGAGAGTTAGTCTGTTGCTTGATGTAGATCTGTGGCGAGCTTAAGGAGCAAGCTTGTTCCTCGTGTCGCTCCGCCATCGTTGTAATAAATCCCTTTGTACACGTACATTTGGTAATAGAAAGTTGTTCAGTTCTATATCAAGCAGTGACGTGTTCCAAAAGACTTGATCTCTGGGCTGGAGCACGGGGCGTTCCGGTCCTCTGAGCCGGGGTGCGACAACGCTTGGTATTAGAGAAGGACTGGTTGTAGGACACCCTAGTCCACGCTAACGTTAGAAGGACGATAGATTGACGTTAGATCTAGAGTATATAGCTTGCTTGTGTGATGCATTTGATTGCTAAATTTTTTATTGTGAGTAGCAGTAGTCTTGCATGTTGCCTATTGTTGTGCGTAGCAATAAGATGAGATCTTGTTTGTGTGTGATCTCGACGCACTTACAGTGCTATTTATGTTCGCCTCATCGAATTTCTTCGTCGATCTCTTATTTGGTTCCTCGATGTTTAACGAATAGGTTTTGCAGGTAGTGTGTGACGCGTCTGGTTCTGAACTAATTTGTCGTCGGCCGTCTAGGGTGGATGCCTACTTTTTATTTCTCTTTGCAACAACCGACCCGTGTTCTGAGCTGATTTTCGGTCGTCTTGAGAAGTTGTTGAGTTTCTCTTAGTAGTGGCGACCCTATGTTCTGAGCTATTTTCTCGGCCGTCTTAGGGTACCGTTGCAATCTTTTTATCAACGAGGTCTCATGCTCTGAGATGACTCTCGGTCGGCCGTCTTGAGAAGTGCTTGAGTTATTCCAGTAAAGATCCCAGATCAGAGTTGTAAAAACCATTCTGTTGGCTACTGGGTTATTTGCCGGTTTTATGCAAGGGATTCAGATGGTCATCGACTACCGCTAAAGCTTTTGAAGTGATTCTTCTATCGATTACGGTCGATCTTCGTTCCAGTGGATTTCTTCATTGGTTTTCATTCGATTTTCGTTTGGTTCTTCGGTGTAACCTTATCCACCCTGATGGAAAGTTGCTCATAACCCCTGTCGGGACCCGGGGTTAGCGTATTAAAGTCCCGCTACGACATAGTCATATGGAGAGCCGAGAACCGTACCCACTTGTCTAAGAAGACAAGGCCAAGCACAGAACGTTCTCAGAAAGCATCGTACGTGAGGGGCATCCCATCCAGGCCGGATGATCAACTGAGATGGGTCCTCATCGTCCGCACACAAGTCTAATGATATGGGTGATGAACTCCCATATTCACAGACAAGTCGCCTCAACCATACTATCGACTATCTCATAACTCTTACATAGACATACTCCAGCCCGATCTCTTAGTCGGGGTCTAGGGCGGGCTCAATCAAACCACAAAGTGTGCACGAGACGGAGTCTCGAGCAATCGCATCGCGATGCCCCAAGCTGCACACATCTAAGGGCCACTTGGTGTATGAAAGACCGCCAGCCAGATCACAACTAAGGTCTCGAAAACCCATACAAATACATGCATGTTATAAACATACACGCAGCACACATGCCTTGTATGAACAGCAGGTATCATTGCAATTCTCTACAAAGTATACATTTTATTGATAACTCTCACAGAGTGCACACAGAGATCACAAGCATGTGATCCAACATTACAACAGACAAGTGGAAGAAAAGTAGGTCTAAGTACAGACAAGTTTAACAAATGGCTTAAGAAGCCTTATTTAAACACAAGCCCTCCACGAGGGAACCAGTCGTCTGACTGGGACTAGACTAGCTTGTTCTTCAGTCGTCGAGCTCGATGAAGAAGCCACCTTCGGGGTCAGTGGGTTCATCTAAAACATAGAATAAGCAAACGTGAGTACAAAGTCGTACTCAGCAAGACTTACATAGGAGCTATACTACTCATGCACATGTATCAAGGTAAAGGGAGGTGGGGTTTCACTTGAAGAAGTGCCAGCTTTGAATTGGCTAGTCCTGAACTACGAGTACAAGACTTGAGGTAAGAAGCGTACACGAGTCCACTACTTTCTCCAACCAATTACCACTATGGTTCCTTCCTCGACTTCCCCACGAGAAAGCACGCCATAGCACTCACACTTATCTTGGTGTATTTTAGAAGTATCCAGTTCAAGTTGTCTAATAATCAAGCTAAGCTTTCCAAGTAGTCCTTAACCGCGGACGCGGCTATTCGAATAGTTTTGTTAACCCTGCAGGGGTGTACCGCTACACACACATGATCATCATTTACCGCCTTTGATCTCGACACCATTCAAGGGGTGTCAGCGAGGATTCTCACCACAACTGTTACCTCATAGCCTATCTAGTCCAAGAAAGCCGCCTACCTGGGTTGGCTACCACTATCGTGAACCCGGCCGGTTTACCGAAGTGGACCCAAGTGATGTGTGCGTGGTGCATAAGCCGGTCTCGGTTGAGCCGTTCTCTCACTTAGCATCCAGGCCACAAGCCTACCAGAACTTTGAACTACTGCGACATATGGACATTGAAAGGGATGAGTTAATAGGTTGAGAGGGGTCAGTGAGCCCAATGTGTGGTTGTACTCTTCATCTTGGATCACCACACAAGAACTCGGACTTAGGGCGGTGTTCAACGAGACAACCCACTGTATACTTCTACGCAGCCTCTCATCGTTCACCTTGTATTAGGGTAGATTCACCAACACCTTTCCACCAACATCATCATGATCACTACCATCCCGACTCACATAACAGTAACATCATTGTATCACTCTAAGCATGCAATAAGCAGTAACAATTGCAGGGGCCACATGATATCAATCAACTCCTACATTTGCTAGGATTGTGGTTTGCCTACTACTGTGACAAATGATAGGTCATGCAAAGGAATGGGTTCATCTATGCGGTAGAAACGTAGCATGGTAATCATCCTATACAATGCATAAGCGAGACATGAGAGGGAAGAGGGATTTTATCGACATGATCAATGGGGGTTGGCTTGCCTTGCTGACGAGGTTCGGGTTCGGGGTCTTCAACGAAGGGCGCAGCCTCTACTCGACAAGCAACAAACAAGGTAGCAAAGTAAATACAATGCACAATCCCATGGTTGAAGGTTGAAACTTGATGTATATGCTTTGATGTGTGAAGCAATTCCACTTAAATGGGGTATTTGCAAATGAAATTGCAAATTTAAACTCCACATATGATTTCCAATTTAGCCAAGTTTCATATGACATTGTTTGATCAAGTTGAACCAATTTGAAATGTGTATGATATGCCTCTGAAGTTCAAGTATAATGTGGTATGTTGCTATGGTTCAAATTGCAAAACCATTTGAAATGAATTTGATTTAATTCCATTTAAACCAAATAGAAAATGCTACTGGTCACATTTTAAATTCAACTCAAACATAGTTGAAAGTTCTATATTTGGATAGCTTATTTTCTCCTGATCATTTTTCATCTATTATTTGTTAAATTTGGAGTTAATATGAATTTTTTATGAATTTTCAAAGTTTGGGGTATTTTCTGCCATTTCTGATTTATTTCATAAATAGAAATTCCTTTTACTGCGTCACTGTGACACAATGCTGGCGTCAGGGGGGCCACTGACAAGGGGACCCACCTGTTAGCCTCTGGGGTGTTAATTAAATCTGTTTAAAACGATTTAAACTTAACCAGGGGTTAAGTGTGGCCTTGGGCCCACATGGCAATCACTGTGGGGGGGGGGATTAAGCTTAATCTAATGACATCCACGTCATATCGCCGGCGGCTAGTCGCCGGCGACCTTCCAGCACGGCGACGACACACGGGAGGGCGATTCCGGGCACCATTTGAGCGCTGCGACCACTGGATTGAAGCTCTGGACGTCGTGCGTCGAATGGGCCAAGGTACGGGTGCTTGGAGGCACCGTGGACATGCCAGCGTTGAGCCCTAGCGGCGGCGGAGCTACTGGCTCGGGGTGGAACTCGCTACGCCGCGCCATTTGAAGCGGGGCTGGGATCAGAGGAAGCAGCAGACCAAGGCAAAGGTGAAGGACAAGGTCTTGAGTTCGACTGCTTCCCGGGTGCTTGCCGACGATGAGCACAGCGGCTCTGTACTCTGGCGTTCATGGTGGTTTGAGCTAGAGGAGGCGAGGGGTATGGTGGCTTGAGGGGAAAAACGCAGAGGCTCACCACGGATGCGACGGGATGGCTAGCAGGCTCGGGGAAGCTCGGAGTTGGCCGGAATTCGAGGACGACTCGCGGCGTCCGGAGATGAAGGCGATGAAGGGGGCGGCGGCTACAAAGCTTCTGGGCTCGATTCCTTCGGCATCTAGGCGTAGTTGTCGGTGGCGAAGATGAAGGACATCATGGCGCGGCTTCTTGTCGGCGGTGGCTGCGTGGACTCGGCGGCGTGCTCCACGGTGGTTCTCGGGCAGCAACGAAATCGGCGAGGGAGGGGTGGAGAGCGAGCCAGGAGGGGGGAAAGGAGGAGGCGTGCTCCAGGGCGTCTCCAGCCGAAGGAAGGAGGCACGGGGAGGCCTGGAAGGCTCTCGACGGCGACGTGGCGTCCACGGCTGGCTCGGTGGCTTTCCACCGAGCAGCTTGGGTGTACGGGACGGGGAAGAAGACCCTGCTGCCCCTGGTGGGCCGGCTGGGCTTGCTGGGCTGCTCTCGCCTGGGCACCAGGTAAGATTCTCTGCTTCTTTTTCTTATTTTTATTTTCTGTTTTCTTTTGACATTTGTTTTGGCTAGCTAAAATAAATAGCAAACCATTTTATTAAATGCTCATAATTTTTATATGGCCTCACAAAATAATATACTAGCCACTTATAAATTTTGAACATTTTTAAAATTCAAATAATTTGAACTTTAAATCAAATAGGGGTTTTTGATTAATTCCAAGGCACTGTTTGAATATTTGAAAAATCCATGAGCATGGGGTGGGTCCCACATCACTTGAAATGTGATCACACTCATTTATAAGACTTTTCAAAAATCAAACATGAATTTTTGGAGAAGATTTATTTCTGGCCTTTTGAATTAATTCAGTTGGGGGGTGTTCCTTCTCCCATTTTGCTTTTGAATTTGATTTCAATGACTTCTTTTGAAATTTTTAACATGATGCAAGATGACTTTGATCCTAGCACATTACCTAACAGATGGTTCTGACAACTCGCCCCCACTCAATAGAATCTCGTCCCGAGATTCAGAAGTTTGCGGGAGGAAGGTAGGGTACTCGGCACGGAGACGGTCTTCTCTTTCCCACGTGGCTTCTCTTTCAGAGTGGTGTGACCATTGCACTTTCAGAAACTTAATCTTCTGACGACGAGTGACACGCTCTGCGGAATCAAGAATAAGAACGGGGTATTCTCGATAAGAAAGATCATCTTGGAGATCAAGCGTTTCATGGTCGACTTCGCGGATGAGGTCCTTGAAGCAACGTCTGAGTTGGGACACATGGAATACATCATGTACTCGGGAAAGGTGCGGGGGTAGTTCAAGTTGGTAGGCAACTTCTCCACGTTTAGCAAGACTGCGTAAAGGTCCGATGTAACATGGCGCCAACTTGCCTTTGATACCGAAACGTTGGGTTCCCTTCAGAGGAGTAACCCGAAGGTAAGCCTTCTCATCCAGATTGTAGCTCTCTTGCCTATGATGACGATCATAGTAGCGTTTCTGACGAGAATGGGCTGCTTTCAATTGATCACGAACAATGCGAACTTGCTCTTCTGCTTCCTTGATCATATCCGGTCCAAAGAATTGTCTCTCACCGGTTTCTGACCAGTTCAGGGGTGTTCGACATCGTCGTCCATAAAGGAGTTCAAAAGGAGCCATGTTCAGACTAGATTGGAAGCTTTTGTTATAAGCAAATTCAGCAAATGGAAGAGACTTCTCCCAATTCTTTCCGAATGAGATAACACAAGCTCTGAGCATGTCTTCAAGAATTTGGTTAACCCTTTCGACTTGACCGCTAGACTGAGGATGGAAAGCTATACTAAAGGATAGATGAGTTCCCATAGCATTCTGAAAGCTTCCCCAGAATCTAGAGGTGAAAAGGCTACCACGATCAGAATTGATTTCCAAAGGAACACCATGAAGGGATACAATTCTAGAGACGTACAAGTCCGCTAACTGGCTAGCAGTTATAGACTCGCGAACTGGAAGGAAGTGAGCAACTTTGGAAAGCCTATCTATGACAACGAAGATGGCATTATTTCCTTTCTGGGTTTTTGGAAAGTCGGTGATGAAGTCCATACCGACTTTGTCCCATTTCCACTCTGGAATAGGCAAAGGTTGAAGTGTACCAGCAGGTCTTTGGTGTTCTTCCTTAATGCGACGACAAAAATCACATTCGGCAACAAATTGAGCAATGTCTCTCTTCATCCTGGTCCACAAAAATCTCTGGCGTAGATCTCGGTACATTTTTGTGCTACCGGGATGAATTGAGAGGGGTGTATCATGGGCCTCCTTGAGGATGAGTTGCCTTAGTTCCCTATTCTTAGGTACTACCAAACGATTTCCAAACAATACCGTTCCCTTGCTATCTGTGGAGAAACATTTAGCAACCCCACTAGCAATGTTCTCCTTGATCCGGCGAACACCTCGTGCACGCCTTTGGGCAACTATGATTTGATCCTCAAGAGTTGGTTTCGCCACCAAGGTAGAAAGATAGCCATGAGGAACAATCTCAATATTGAGCTTGCGAAATTCCTCATGAAGAAGTGGTTGATACTGTTGTAAGATGAGGTTGTTACAATACGACTTACGACTTAGTGCATCAGCTATGACATTGGCTTTGCCTGGGGTGTAAGAAATTCCTACGTCGTAATCTTTTATCAACTCAATCCAGCGTCTTTGACTGAGATTAAGATCTGGCTGAGTGAAAATTTATTTGAGGCTTTGGTGGTCGGAATAGATCTCACAACGATTACCAAGGAGGTAATGTCGCCAAGTTGTTAGGGCATGAACTACGGCAGCGAGTTCAAGGTCATGGGTAGGATAGTTCTCTTCATGTGGCCGCAACTGGCGTGAAGCATAAGCTACCACATGTCGATCTTGCAGAAGTATGCATCCTAACCCTTGCCGTGAGGTGTCACAATAGATCTCGAAATCCTTTTTGGTGTCTGAAGGTGCAAGTACGGGTGCAGAAGTCAATCTTCTTTTTAGCTCTTGAAAGCTTTCCTCGCACTTGGGAGTCCATTGGAACTTCTTATCTTTCTTGAGGAGTTCAGTTAGAGGCTTTGCAACTTTAGAAAAGTTCTCAACGAAACGACGGCAATAGCTGGCTAGGCCAAGAAAACTCCTAACTTGCTTAACCGATTCAGGTGGAGTCCAGTCAAGGACGGCCTGAACTCTCTCGGGATTCACAACAATGCCTTTTGCAGAAATCACGTGGCCTAAGTAGGTCACTTCTGGTAGCCAAAATTCACACTTGGAGAATTTAGCATACAGGCGATGCTCTCTAAGTTTCATCAATACCAGCCTTAGGTGTTCGGCATGTTCTTCTTCGTTCTTCGAGTAGATGAGAATGTCATCGAGATAAACTACAACAAATTTATCTAGGTACTCCATGAAGATCGAATTCATCATGCGCGAGAAAGTGGCGGGGGCATTGGTCAAACCAAAGGACATGACGGTGTACTCGTAAAGACCATAACGAGTAGTAAAAGCCGTTTTGGGAATGTCCTCGTTTCGGATTTTGATTTGATGATAACCCAATCTCAAATCCATCTTGGAGAAGACAGAGGATCCTGCAAGTTGATCATAAAGATCATTGATCCTGGGCAGTGGGTACTTGTTCTTTATCGTCGCTAAATTTAGCAGGCGATATTGTACGCACATCCTTTCTGTTCCATCTTTTTTCCGTTACGAACAGAACGGGGCAACCCCATGGCGATGAGCTAGGGCGGATGAAGCCTTTTTCCAACAAAGCTTCCAGTTGGGTTTTAAGCTCAGCTAACTCACGTGGGGCCATTTTGTATGGGCGTCTAGAAATTGGTGCGGTTCCTGGCACAAGATCCACTATAAACTCTACACATCTGTCGGGTGGCATGCCCGGCAGCTCTTCAGGAAAGACATCCGGAAAGTCACGAACCACCGGAACATTTTCAAGGTCGGGAAGGGGAAGTACATTCAAAGAATGCACTTGGGTTCTTGTTCTGGGTGAGGTGTAGTTGATGGTCTTGCCTGAAGGGTGTGTGAGTTTCACTGATTTGCCTTTGCAATCAAGGTAGGCATTCTGCCGTGATAGCCAATCCATGCCAAGGATGACATCAATGTCTGAAGACTTGAGGGCTATGAGTGATTACCATGGCTTACTCAATTAGCTTTCCATCTTGACTCTGGAGTTTGAATAATCATTGGGGTGGAAAATTCAACAAAAGATAACTCATGACGAAGTGCATAACTTTCCGACATGAATGAATGAGATGCTCCTAGGTCGAAAAGAACGGAAGTAGGAACATAATTGACTGGGATCGTACCAAGAATGACGTCAGTGGTGTCGTCAGTCTCTTCGGCGGCAATCTGGTTCACGCGTCCACGAGTGGCGGGAGGAGCGGGTTTTGTGGTGTAGACCTTCTGGGGTGGCTTGCCACGACCATTGTTGTTGCCTCCGGCATGGGGTGGAGCATTATGATTCTGGAGCTGGTTCTGGGGACACTCACGGGAGTAGTGGCCTGCCTGACCACATTTGAACAGGCTCCAAAGACAGTGTGTGGAGCTGGGTTGTTTGGTGGAGCTGGGTGGAACTGAGCTGGTGGACGAGGCGCCACATAGGATGGGCTCGGTGGGTTGTTCTGGCGGAACATATTGTTGGGGATCCAGATCTTGCGCTTCTGAGAGCCGGAACTGGATGATCCATCATCTCTAGGGTGTTTGCGGAATTCGTTGGGGGTGTTCATGTCCTCTGCCTTGATGGCCTTGTTGACAAGGACCTGGAAGGTGGCAAAGTCATGCAGGTTGAGCTCACGACGGAGTCTGGAATTGAGTCCACGACGGAACCTCTCTTGCTTCTTGGCGTCGGTGCAGACTTCTTCAGTAGCATAACGAGCAAGTCGGTTGAAGTCACGACTAAACTCGTCAACAGTCCTTCTGCCTTGGGTGAGGTTGCAGAACTCCTCATGCTTGCGGTCCATGATACCCTTTGGAATGTGGTGCTCGCGGAAGGAAGTGCAGAATTCATCCCAAGATGTGGGCGGCCCAACGGGACGCATGTTCAGGAAGTTCTCCCACCAAGAGCTAGCTGCACCCTCGAGGTGGTAAGTGGCATAGCTGACCTTGTCGCCATCTGCAACATGGCCTGCCTGGAGCTTCCTCTCGATGCTGCGAAGCCAGTCATCGGCGTCAAGGGGCTCGGTGGAGTAACTGAAAACCGGGGGATGAAGCCAGATGAAGTCGTTCAAAGACACCAACTCGTTGCGCTGCTGAGTGGTGTTGCGGGAAATGACCTCCAGCAAATGGTGAGAGTCTCGGCGGTTCCTGTCAACCTCCATCAGATCCTGAGCCATCGTGGGTGGGGGTGGAAGGCTGCCTTCCTCCTGTTCATTCCCACGACCCTGGGCACGACCAAGCTGGCCACGGGTTCCTTGAGACATCCTGAAGGTGAAAACCAAAGTCAAACAGAGTTGATTGGAGGAGTCTAAACAAGGTATTGGAGTACTGGAAGGATTACAGAGCAAAGTAAGTAATCATCTTGACAACAGGTGATAAAAGCATACAAGCCATATATTCACAATCTGTCATACAAACCATACATCATTTTAGTACAAGCACCAAGATAATAAAAACGTGATGAAGATGATACATCCTTCAGAGGCACTCTAACTTCCTATACATTATTTATCTAAGCCTCTAGAACTTAGAACACCTTGCGTACAATATACTAAAGATACTACTACATCCTCACTAAGTAAGACCACAGGTGGTCTCACTCATCTCCATCTCCATAGTAGTCCTCGTAAAAGTTACCCGCGTAACCCGGTAGCTGAAGGTGACCATCGGAAAACACGGAGGCCTGTGGACCCTGATATCCATTTGGGCAAGGATGGGGCCTAGGTCCAGCGTAGGGTGGAAGCAGAGGACCACGGGGTGGAAAAATGCCTCCAATCTCGGGCCAAGCAACTCGAGAAGGCATCTGAGTCCTCACAGGGTAGATAGCATCATACTCGACTGATTCAACACGCACGAAGGGTGCCAAGTGATAGAGGCGAAGGTGTCCCGATGTTTTGATGAGATGGTGTAGATCGATTATGGTGGAGACGACTTTCACGATCCGACTACGAACGTGCGAAGACGTTGCGCCTTAGCGATCGCTAAACCAACTCCGAGAGGTTATTGATCCCGCGGATGCACGATCAACCTGACCACGAAGGTCTAATTCTTGCAAGCAATCGAAGAACAAGCAAGAACTAAGAATTGCAATCTGGATATTGCGAATATAAGATGAATGATTACTAAAGTTGGGGTTCCAATGAGGTCTTGGCCTGGTCGGATGACACAAACGAAGAGCTCGAAGTTGCGGCTATGGCTAACTTAAATCTAATTAAAACCCAAGTCTAAACGACGCCCTAAGGGCTGTATATATGGGGGAACAGAGGGGATTTTCGTGACCCCTTGGAGGTGGGGTCCGAAAACAACCCTAACTCGGTTTCCCCACACATACGGACTCTAAAAACAGCCTATAATGTGGTATTTCGAAATTACATGGGCCCAGCCCAATATTAAGGTGACGCAGCACCTATAATTGCTCTTGGACGAAAATAATGAAGTGGCATCTCGTGTATTTCGTCCAAGCCTTCATGCATGCCTTATGGTGGCTTCAAAGTGCGAAAATCCCCACTGGAAGCTCCATTGTTCTTCCCCGCGCGCGCACCTTCTTCTCCATGCATGATCCCACTCCAATGACCGTCCTTCTTGTCCATGCTAGGTCCTTCATTCATAAGCAAAACAAAAGTATCTAATTTAGGCAGCATCGTTTGTTCATGAACATTAGAAGGATTCGCAAGAAACGAAAGTACCTGATAATTTAGTTGACGTGCACGTGCTCTAGTAACTGGTCCAGTATGTGTAGTTGGTGAAGATGTGGGTGTAACATTAGTAGAGATGTCCTCATCACCAAGAGTGTCAGTGCTCGATACAGACGAACACGGGTGGCGTGAAGCTCGAAACGGAGAGCGTGTGCATCACGATCTCGATCACAAGCAAACCTAGCAGTCATCTGAAGTACTGGATCCTCTGCAGAGTGATCTGTGTAGAGTGCGGTGTAATATCCCTCTTCTCCTGGAAGTGCATCAGGGATATAGCGGAACGAGGTCTCTCTCAGCATAGTGTGCTCCTCTCTCAGCAGGGTAATACATGAGTATGCAGCATCCTGCACAGCCATGTTCTCAGTCATGCCAATGCCATGTCCAAAGTGGATAGGCTGAGTGACTCCATTGTGGTGTGGGTAGATCCTGACGATGCAGTGGAACTGGGTCTGGTTGAAGTCAAGGAACTGCTCCTCAACTGTGTACTCAAGGTACCATCGGTATCCAATGAAGGACATCATCTCGATCAGCATGGCGGGATGGCCACGCACACCGAGGCACCTGGTCAAACGAACAATCTGCCGAGGGGGAAGATCTGTCATCTGAAACAGAAAGAAGGAGTTTGCAAATGCATCAGATTATGAAGAAACTTGGAATGACTCGGGCAGCATAACGGCTATAATTGCAAGAAAAAGACAATTTCTTACAACATGGAAACAACAATTACATACGATGTAAGAAATCAGGAAGCACAACAACTCTAACGAACCGAACACAACCTTCCTACGACTACAAGGAAGAAAACAACGAGATGTTCTAATCAGACAGAGGTGAGCCTAGTCCTATCTTCCCGTAGAACAAGATGAGGGTGACTCAGAACTCAGAACGAAGAGGGTAAGGAGAAAAAAGAAGCCTTACGTTGTTCCCTTATATACCCAGAGTAACTATATAACTATAGCAAGCTAGACTCGACTTCGGCCAAGGCTGCTAGTCCTACAGTCAGTCCTGCTCTGATACCAAGTCTGTCGGGACCCGGGGTTAGCGTATGCAAGTCCCGCTACGACATAGTCATATGGAGAGCCGACAACCGTACCCACTTGTCTAAGCAGACAAGGCCAAGCACAGAACGTTCTCAGAAAGCATCGTACGTGAGGGGCATCCCATCCAGGACGGATGATCAACTGAGATGGGTCCTCATCGTTCGCACACAAGTCTAATGATATGGGTGATGAACTCCCATATTAACAGACAAGTCGCCTCAACCATACTATCGATTATCTCATAACTCTTACATAGACTTACTCCAGCCCGATCACTTAGTCGGGGTCTAGGGTGGGCTCAATCATACCACAAAGTGTGCACGAGACGGAGTCTCGAGCAATCGCATCGTGATGCCCCAAGCTGTGCACATCTAAGGGCCACTTGGTGTATGAAAGACCGTCAGCCCGATCACTACTAAGGTCTCGAAAACCCATACAAAGACATGCATGTTATAAACATACACGCAGCACACATGCCTTGTATGAACAACAGGTATCATTGCAATTCTCTACAAAGTATACATTTTATTGATAACTCTCACAGAGTGCACACAGAGATCACAAGCATGTGATCCAACATTACAACAGACAAGCGGAAGCAAAGTAGGTCTGAGTACAGACAAGTTTAACAAATGGCTTAAGAAGCCTTATTTAAACACAAGCCCTCCACGAGGGAACCAGTCGTCTGACTGGGACTAGACTAGCTTGTTCTTCAGTCGTCGAGCTCGATGAAGAATCCACCTTCGGGGTCAGTGGGTTCATCTAAAACATAGAATAAGCAAACGTGAGTACAAAGTCCACTACTTTCTCCAACCAATTACACCACTATGGTGCCTTCCTCGACTTCCCCACGAGAAAGCACGCCATAGCACCCACACTTATCTTGGTGTATTTTAGAAGTATCCAGTTCAAGTTGTCTAATAATCAAGCTAAGCTTTCCAAGTAGTCCTTAACCGCGGACGCGGCTATTCGAATAGTTTTGTTAACCCTGCAGGGGTGTACCGCTACACACACATGATCATCATTTACCGCCTTTGATCTCGACACCATTCAAGGGGTGTCAGCGAGGATTCTCACCACAACTGTTACCTCATAGCCTATCTAGTCCAAGAAAGCCGCCTACCTTGGTTGGCTACCACTATCGTGAACCCGGCCGGTTTACCGAAGTGGACCCAAGTGATGTGTGCGTGGTGCATAAGCCGGTCTCGGTTGAGCCGTTCTATCACTTAGCATCCAGGCCACAAGCCTACCAGATCTCCGAACTACTGCGACATCAGGACATCGAAAGGGATGAGTTAATAGGTTGAGAGGGGTCAGTGAGCCCAATGTGTGGTTGTACTCTTCATCTTGGATCACCACACAAGAACTCGTACTTAGGGCGGTGTTCAACGATACAACCCAGTGTGTACTCCTACACAGCCTCAAATCGTTCACCTTGTATTAGGGTAGATTCACCAACACCTTTCCACCAACATCATCATGATCACTACCATCCCGACTCACATAACAGTAACATCATTGTATCACTCTAAGCATGCAATAAGCAGTAACAATTGCAGGGGCCACATTATATCAATCAACTCCTACATTTGCTAGGATTGTGGTTTTCTTACTACTGTGACAAATGATAGGTCATGCAAAGGAATGGGTTCATCTATGCGGTAGAAACGTAGCATGGTAATCATCCTATACAATGCATAAGCGAGACATGAGAGGGAAGAGGGATTTTATTGACATGATCAATGGGGGTTTGCTTGCCTTGCTGACGAGGTTCGGGTTCGGGGTCTTCAACGAAGGGGGCAGCCTCCTGTTCCGGTTCCACCTCTACTCGACAAACAATAAACAAGGTAGCAAAGTAAATACAATGCACAATCACATGGTTGAAGGTTGAAACTTGATGTCTATGCTTTGATGTGTGAAGCAATTCCACTTAAATGGGGTATTTGCAAATGAAAATGCAAATTTAAACTGCACATATGTTTTCCAATTTAGCCAAGTTTCATATGACATTGTTTGATCAAGTTGAACCAATTTGAAATGTGTATGATATGCCTCTGAAGTTCAAGTATAATGTGGTATGTTGCTATGGTTCAAATTGCAATACCATTTGAAATGAATTTGATTTAATTCCATTTAAACCAAATAGCAAATGCTACTAGTCACATTTTAAATTCAACTCAAACATAGTTGTAAGTTGGATATTTGGATAGCTTATTTTCTCCTGATCATTTTTCATATATTATTTGTTAAATTTGGAGTTAATATGAATTTTCTATGAATTTTCAAAGTTTGGAGTATTTTCTGCCATTTCTGATTTATTTCATAAATAGAAATTCCTTTTACTGCGTCACTATGACACAATGCTGGCGTCAGGGGGGCCACTGACAAGGGGGACCCACTGGTCAGCCTCTGGGGTGTTAATTAAATCTGTTTAAAATGATTTAAACTTAACCAGGGGTTAACTGTGGCCTTGGGGGGGATTAAGCTTAATATAATGACGTCCACGTCATCTCGCCGGCGGCTAGTCGCCGGCGCCCTTCCAGCACGGCGGCGATACGGGAGGGCGATTCCGGGCACCATTTTGAGCGCTGAGACCACTGGATTGAAGCTCTGGACGTTGTGCGTCGAATGGGCCAAGGTACGGGTGCTGGGAGGCACCGTGGCCATGCCGACGTTGAGCCGTAGCGGCGGCGGAGCTACTGGCTCGGGGTGGAACTCGCTACGCCGCGCCATTTGAAGCGGGGCTGGGATCAGTCGAAGCAGCAGACCAAGGAAAGGTGAAGGACAAGGTCTTGAGTTCGACTGCTTCCCGGGTGCTCGCCGACGACGAGCACAGCGGCTCTGTATTCCGGCGTCCATGGTGGTTCGAGCTAGAGGAGGCGAGGGGTGTCGTGGCTTGAGGGGGAAAATGTCGAGGCTCACCACGGATGCGACGGGATGGCTAGCGGGCTTGGGGAAGCTCGGAGTTGGCCGGAATTCGAGGACGACTCGCGGCGGCCGGAGACGAAGTCAATGAAGGGGGCGGCGGCTACAAAGCTTCTGGGCTCGATTCCTTCGGCATCTAGGCGTAGTAGTCGGTGGCGAAGATTAAGGACGTCATGGCGCGGCTTCTTGTCGGCGGTGGCTGTGTGGACTCGGCGGCGTGCTCCATGGTGGTTCTCAGGCGGCGACGAAATCGGCGAGGGAGGGGTGGAGAGCGAGCCAGGAGGGGGGGAAAGGAGGAGGCGTGCTCCAGGGCGTCTCCAGGCGAAGGACGGAGGCACGGGGAGGCCTGGAAGGCTCTCAGCGGCGACGTGGCGTCCACGGCTGGCTCGGTGGCTTTCCACCGAGCAGCTTGGGTGCACGGGACGGGGAAGAAGACCCTGCTGCCCTTGGTGGGCCGGCTGGGCTGGCTAGGCTGCTCTCGCCTGGGCGCCAGGTAAGCTTCTCTGCTTCTTTTTCTTATTTTTCTTTTCTGTTTTCTTCTGACATTTGTTTTGGCTAGCTAAATTAAATAGCAAACCATTTTATTAAATGCTCATAATTTTTATATGGCCTCACAAAATAATATACTAGCCACTTATAAATTTTGAACATTTTTAAAATTCAAATAATTTGAACTTTAAAACAAATAGGGGTTTTTGATTAATTCCAAGGCACTGTTTGAATATTTGAAAAATCCATGAGCATGGGGTGGTTCCCACATGACTTGAAATGTGATCACACTCATTTATAAGACTTTTCAAAAATCAAACATGAATTTTTGGAGAAGATTTATTTCTGGCCTTTTGAATTAATTCAGCTGGGGGGTGTTCCTTCTCCCATTTTGCTTTTGAATTTGATTTCAATGACTTCTTTTGAAATTTTTAACATGATGCAAGATGACTTTGATCCTAGCACATTACCTAACAGAGGGTTCTGACAACCCCGGCATACCTCAAAGATTCAGCACAAGATCACAGAGCGTCAACAAGGATTCACACAGGTCGCATTGGGGATATATGGCTCCAGTATAAGTTCTGCCTGAATGAATCATTCAGATCAAGTCTTCATCATTCCGGTAACCGTTATGGCCATGAAGATTCCATCAGTGAAAAGACCGGAAAAAATTGGGAAATCAGCAAGTCAAAAGGGGCTCATACCCGACAGTATTGGAAGTATGGATGCTACCAGAGCCCTCATATGAATCAAGTCCGCACCAACTGCGACAGCCGTGAAGATTCAAGCAAAGGAAAATACAAGTTCTGACACAGGTACAATGCATCAAAGGCCTGACATACACCGGATGCAATACAAGTTACTATATTTCAGTATATTCTGGAAGACGGTCAGAACGTATCATGAAGCCCATATCCAGCAAAGGAATGATTGACAGAATTTTCCCCCTAACAAGCCAGGAATTAGTAAGTTTTGTCCGCTTCATACGCACGCTACCATGGGAAAATTTCGGCCATAAAGCACCTCAGTCTTCCTTGACAAGATACCGGGCACAACCGACATGAACAGTATATCGGTCTTCCTCAGTACGCTATCGGTATATCTTCTTGGCCAAGACATTCAGCCTTCCACCCCAAGTCACCAAGTGAAGCTTACGGTACAAGACCCCAGCCATGCTCAGTACGCCCATGGATGAATTCAGGAAAAAGCTACCCAGCGGTCTATAGTGATCGGCCGCAGAAATTTCCAGTGCAAGGAAACGGTATCTCCACAAGTGCAAAGAGGCAAACTTCCAAGGAAAGACACGCAGTCTCCTTCAGCAAGCTATCCAGGCAGCTTCCTGTGTACGACAACCCGCCTTCCTTGATATGCCACCGGAGAAAGCTTCTGAGGTACGACCCCCGGCCTTCCCCAGCAAGCTACCGCAGACAAGCTTTGCGGACAAGCTACCCACTCTTCCTCGACATGCCATCATGCCTGCAACGGTATTATCAGAAATCCAGTTATTCAAAAACAGTAAAGGCTTCAGCATCGTCAGGACCCACACATTTTATGGGCATTTCTTCTCAAGGATGCGAGCTACCCAGGTGTGGGTTACAGCCATGTTCGTAAGCAAGAAGGAGTGATACACATGGAAAGCGATAAAGGATCACAACTCTCGGGAGAAAGATCAGTAGAAGAATCAGATACACACCTCAGTTTGGAAGGAAGAATGAAAAAGTCATGAAGAAACACCCCAAGGAAAGCAAGCAGTGAAGAATTTGACCTTGCCCCAACCACGAGGCTCCACCCCCAGGTCTGACAAGGCCCCGAAGAAGGATGATCGGGAGATCCCTCTATTGCAACCAAGACTATCATGGCGAGCCAAGAGACAAAAGGTGAAGGTAACCCGTCTGTCTTAGAGGAAGATTCCGACGTAATAAGACGTTATGCAAGAAGTACAAAAAAAAGAATTTTTCACGAAAGTGAAGCCAGTACAGGAAGATGATAGTCGCAGTAGCAAGACCCATGGCATGCAGACATGGAATATGTTGAATCTCGCTGCAATATACGCTACCAGAGTAAGTGTGCACCTCGACAGTTGTCAAAGGTATGAAACTCTTGCGAGCCCGACGAGTAAGGCAAAAGGATGAATTTTATGGACCACAGGTCCAAATTTTCCTCGATCAGTTGCAGCCATATGGTCCACCATAGAAACCTACAACAAAGAAACCTCACTCTATGGGAAAAGGACCGCGTACCCAGCCCGTCAGCCGAAGCATTTACTCAAGTTCGGAATTGTCCGTCTTGCTGGGATACCCCATTCTGTTTCGCTGAAGATCACCTACCCAGCTCAGCATTTTTACTATATGGATCACGTCAGAACGTAACATGGTCTATCACCACCCGTGGATATGGCAGAGTGACGAATAAATCTCGGCATGAGGAAACATTCAAAAATTTGTGTTCCGACCAAAACTCATACTCAAGATCGACTGGCCGAAAGCAAAGCAATGCAACCCCAGGTGTAGACACCTCAAGTCCCGCACAGTGAGACACGACGATGGTAAATATTCTGAGATACCAGCTACTCATGAAGGCCAAGCCTTTTATCAAAGAGGCCAATACAAAGGATTCAACGACTGTGTCGCAGATCAGGACCGAGATACCCCGAGAATAGTATGGGTATCGTCAACATTCAGTCTGGGAAAAGACATCTCGTTATCATGCAAGTCAGCAGACACGAGGATGAATATCAGCAGGAAAGGATCTGATATATCAAGGAAGAACATTCAGTCAGAGATTGGGTGAAGCAAGCCCCCTGAGCCAAAGATATTGGCTGCTACTGAGGGAACAGTATGCCATAAAAAGGAAACCCGAGTAGCAATAACTTCCCTACGGATGGTAAGTTTTCAATGATTCCCTGTGAAACCAAATCTCGAGGACGATATTTTTTCTCAGGGGGGTTGGTTTGTGAGACCCTGGATTTTGGAAATTTCTTTTTCCAAAAACTTTTCTGATTTATTTCTGGATTTGCTATTTGATTTGGATTTTGAGAACCTCTTTGGACTTGAACTTGAAAATATTTTCTTTCCATGCTCAATTATCCCTTGTTTCCAAGACCTCCCCATGTCATCTCATTGATCCATCCCACCCAAGCCACCATTTTATTAAAACCATATATTCCTTTTTCAATAAAAAAGGGATATTCCAATTATTTGAGGATTGTGAAGAACCCCTATTTTTATTGCTCCATAAAACCCCAAATATTTCCCTCATAGACTTGATGTTATATCTTGCCAAATTCTCTAAAAACATTGCATGGCCTAAGTGGATTTTTCCTCTAGAAAAATTGCATTTGTCTGTCGTGGCAAAATGGGGCATTGTGAAGGGAGTGCCATTATCCTTTATCCATTGCTGGTGAAACTTTTTGTGCAATCTCTTGTGATCATGTCATTAACCTACTCCAAATTCCACCCGCATTTGCCTAGCGAAACTCCCACAATAAATTCCCAAAGTTTGGATCCATCAAGGGGCATTGTGAAGGAAGTGCATGATAGGGGATCCCATTTTCCTTGTAACTTTTTGTGCCTATTACCACACCCAAATGACTCCATCAAACCAAATATTAGCCAAAACCAATCACCCAAGTGAGTGCATCATCAAGTGTAAGATTCTGGTCAATAGGACACATTGTGAAGAAAGTACTAGCTAGGTGTACCCAATGGCAATGAAATTTTACACACATGGGCACACCTAAATATAACCACACCACACCAATATTCAGCCAATTCCATCAATCCTATGAGATGCTAGATTCAACTTTGCATTTCTGGTCCAATTGGGCACTTGTAAAGGAAGTGCTAGCTACGTTGCTCCATTTGAGGTGAAACTTGGTACATCTACTCACCCTGGTGGATGATTAAGCTCAGCCAAAAACTATGCTTAAGGGAGCAATGTGCTAGCCACACCATAGTACAAACACCTTCAGCCCCCATGGTACATTTGCAAAGGAAGTGACATGTGCATTGATTCTTTTGAGCCCAAACTTTGCAGAACCATAGTCCTTCCAAGCCTAAACCCAGGAGACAACCCCACATCCATCCCCTCTTCATCATTTGAGCACTACTTCTTCCCCAAGGTTGTTGCATCAAACTTTCCAGAGGATTCCAGCTGACCCAGTGGCCCTTTTGACCATTCAAAGATACCACTGTGCTCAGTGTAGGAAGGACAACACACTAGACACAAATGGCCACGAGGGATCTTATCTCTTGCACCAGTTCGCGTGGGGAGCAAGTGTGTGGCATGCATTGGACGCGCTTTGGGCGTGCTCGAGGTGTCCACATCGCGCTGCAGTGCGCCCCGTCGTCTAGCTTCTTGTCCTTCCGCGTCGCCCAAATTTCCGCCGCCCGCGTGCTCCACGCCTCCCTCCCGAGCTCTCTCGAACTTCCCGGAACCTCGCCAGCTCACCCGAGCGTCGTCGTCTTCCCCATGGCGGCTCCCGGGTGCGGAATCTCTGCTACAGAACCATTCCCTTGGGATTGAAAAATGCCGGAGCCACGTACCAACGGATGATGCAAGCATGCTTGAGAGACCAAATCGGCAGAAACGTCCAAGTCTACGTCGACGACATCGTCAAAAAACATTACAACGGAAGCACGCTACTCGACGGCCTCCGCGAAACCTTCGCAACTCTCAAGTAATACAGAATCAAGATCAACCCAAAAAAGTGCGTGTTCGGCGTCCCACCCGGAAAACTTCTCGGGTACATGGTCTTCGCTCGAGGAGTCGAAGCAGACCCCGAAAAAGTCCAAGCAATTGCCAAGATGGAAGAACCAGTCAATATCATGGGCGTACAACAACTGACAGGAAGACTCACAGCACTGAGCCGCTTCATCAGCAGGCTAGGAGAAAGGACCCTACCATTCTATCAGTTGCTCAGAAAAGGAG
The DNA here is from genome assembly GCA_950022295.1 of Bromus sterilis. Classification (NCBI taxonomy): domain Eukaryota; kingdom Viridiplantae; phylum Streptophyta; class Magnoliopsida; order Poales; family Poaceae; genus Bromus; species Bromus sterilis. The sequence continues at coordinate 252,638,860 of OX465595.1, read as the reverse complement.
AAAATTTTGAATGGACCGAGGAAGCCCGCAACGCATTCGCAGACCTAAACAAGACACTCTCGACAACACCAATCCTGGAGGTGCCCAAGGAGCAAGAACCCCTCTACCTCTATATAGCTTCACGCAGCAGCGTAGTAAGCATGGCGCTCGTCGTCGAGCGTATGGAAGAAGGCAAAATCCAGAGCATACAAAGGCCAATCTACTACATAAGCATGCTCCTCACAAAATCCCAGCAGCAGTACCCGCACTACCAGAAGCTAGTATACGCCATCGTCATGACTTCAAGGAAAGTAACACATTAATTTGACGAGCACCTCATCACGATCGTGAGCAGCGCACCACTCGCGGACATCCTCAACAACCCCGGAGCAACTAACCGAGTCGCCGAATGGAACATCGAGATCAGCCCCCGCGACCTAAAGTTCAAACACCCAACGGCGATCAAAGCTCAAGTACTCCCAGACTTCCTGGTCGAGTGGATAGAAGTACAAACACGCGGCCCCCAGACCTGTCCAACTCATGGACAATGTTCTTCGACGGGTCAAAAAGACAGCAAGGAGCTGGAGCAGGCGTCGTACTAATCTTGCCCAAGGGATCCAAACTCAGATACGTGCTCCAGATCATCTTCAGCAATGCCTCAAACAATGAAGCACAATACGAGGCACTACTCCATGGCATGCACATGGAAAAAGCTTGCGGAGCCACCCGTCTCTCAATCTACGGCGACTCCAACCTCGTAGTCCAGCAGAAAATGAGGTATTTTGAAGCAGTCGCAGAAAACATGATGGCTTACCAGAAGCTCTACAACACTCTGAAGGAGGATTCCACGGCTGCGAGCTAAATTACATCAGGAGAGAAAATAACAAAGAAGATGAGCTTGCAAACATTGGATCAACCCGGGGACCAATCCCTCCAGGCGTCTTCCTCGAAAGAATCAGCCAGAGGTCAATCAAAACCAAGCCACTCGCACCGGAGGCAGCCGCAGAGGACGACGAAATAAGCGAACCAGTACAAGTGGCAGCAGCAAATCCAACAGTTGACGCAGGCAATGAAGCAGTCGAAGATGCAGAACCGGCCGCACCCGAAGGTCCAGCTTGGACAAAAACGTTCCTTAGATTCCTAATCGAAGATACCTTACCTCAAGACGATACAGAAGCCCGATGCATCATTCGACGATCTAAAGCGTTCACAATAATCAACGGAACAATCTACAAGCGCAGCATCTCCTAGGTCCTCCGAAAGTGCATCGAGGAAGAAGACGGCAAAGCCCTGCTGCTCGAGATCCACGAAGGCACTTGCGGGCATCGCGCGAGCAGTCACGCACTCATCGCGGAAGCTTTTCGAGCAGGGTTCTACTGGCCAACCGCAATGAGAAACGCGGAAGACATCGTGCGACGCTGCATCGCCTTACAAAAGCTCGCCAGCAGGCCGCACGCCCAGCATCAGAACTCAAAACCATACCGTTATCCTTGTCGTTCGCCACTTGGGGACCACTCAAGAAATCCTCAAAAGGAGGCCGAACACATCTACTAGTAGCAGTAGAGAAGTTAACCAAGTGGATCGAGGCAGTACCAATCACCAGCTCAACAGCCCTCACGGCAGTTAACTTCATCAAGTCCATCATCTTCAGAATCGGCGTACCACACAACATCATCACAAACAACGGTACAAACTTCACAGCAGCAGAATTTCAGAACTTCTGTCAAGATTTGGGCATCAAAATCAATTACGCGTCAGTCGCGCACCCGCAATCTAACGGCCAGGTGGAAAAGGCAAACGGATTAGTGTGCGGAGAAATAAAAAAGCGGCTCCTCGCACCACTCGAACAAGCTGCAGGCAACTGGGTACAAGAACTCCCCGCAGTATTGTGGAGCCTGCGCACCACCCCGAATGCCTCAACCCAGTACACACCTTTTTTCATGGTATATGGGGCAGAGGCGGTGCTGCCGCACGACCTAAAGTTTGAATCTCCTCGAATTTAGGGATACGAAGAAGAGGCAGAAGAAGCACTACAGGATGATAAGGACACCGCAGACGAAGCAAGGGACATAGCCATAGCAAGGTCAGAAGGATACCAGGACAAGCTACGCACGTACCAAAGCAGTCGCCTGTGGACCAGAACCTTCCGCAAAGGAGATCTCGTCCTGCGGCTAATACAAGAAAAAGTGCACAAACTCGCCCCGCAGTGGGAAGGACCCTTCATAATCTCGAAGGTCATAGGAGCAGGTGCATACAGGCTGAAGAACCCGAAGACCGACGAAGACGTGGGAAACCCGTGGAACGTGGAAAACTTCCGCCTGTTCTACCCATAGACACTATCGACAGTATCGGTAGAAGCACCGATCGGAAAACCATGTAAAACCTGAAGCAATAAAAAGGTGTTTCCCAAATAATACCACTAAAAGCACTCGAGGGCTCGAGCACAAACTCCCCCCGAGAGACGCTATCTTCTCTTACGCGAAGCTACTTAAAGCACTCGGGGGCTCGAGCACAAACTCCCCCCCGAGAGACACTATCTTCGCTTACGCGATGCTACTTAAAGCACTCGGGGGCTCGAGCACAAACTCCCCCTGAGAGACTCTATCTTCTCTTACGCGATGCTACCTAAAAAGCACTCGGGGGCTCGAGCACAGACTCCCCCCGAGAGACCCTATCTTCTCTTACGTGACGCTACTCAAAGCACTCAGGGGCTCAAGCACAACCCCCACCCCCCGAGAGACGCTATTTTACACGACACCACCGAAAAAGAACTCAGGGGCTCGAACGCAGACTCCCCCCAAGGAAACACTATTTTCACTTACGAAACCGCAGACAAAAAGCCCCGGGGGCTCAAGCATAGTCTCACCCGCACAAGCCTCACTCAAATTTTCTTCGCAGAAGCATAATTTACTCAACAAAGATAAAGGACAACGAAAACTCTTTAGTATTTACCTGATCACAAGTGATCACCTAAAGACTCGGGGGCTACTCCCATCGGGAGCGCTGCCACGCACCCGGTATCAATTTGGAGCAATCAAAGGAGCTGCAAGAGAAGACATCATGGTTGAATAAAGCTCACAGGCTACGTCCGATTCTACAAATCGAACGTAGCCTCGGGGGCTACTCCCATCGGGAGTGCTGTCGCGCACCCGATAATTTTCATTACAAAGGACTCAAAGACAGTTCTCATTACAAAGTACCCAAGGACAATTCTCATTACAAAGGACTCGAAGATAGCTCTCATTACAAAGGACTCGAGGACAGCCCTCATTACAAAGGACTCGAGTACAAGTCTCATCACAAAGGATTCGAGTACAGTTCTCATTACAAAAGACTCGAAGATCTCAAAGTTACATATATCAGCACAAAGGCTTCCACGACACACCAAATATTACAAAGGGACTCGAGCGGTTGCCAAAAAGATTACAGTGCCAATCATCTCAGGGAACTATGACTTCTACATGTGTGCTCATGCTGAGACAATTGGCACTTTCGGCCCACAACTTGACGAGCATCATCACAGACAAAGTAAAAAACCAAGCCCTCGAAGAAGCAAGCCGCCGCCGTCCAGTTCTACAAAGTGCCTTGCCTACCGACGCGCTCGCTTGGCGGATGGCTTAACATCAAGCTCCTCCTTAGAACTAGAAGAGCAAGAACCACCAGCCGAGGAGTCAGCCGAAGACTAAGTCACTAGAGAAGCAGACGAAGGATTCCTCGACCCACCAGAGCTGTCGCTTCTCGTTTCCTCCCAGTACGGATCCAGACGATTGCCACATGCATCAAATGCACGAATAGTGAGAGTATCTTCGCCATAAAAATGACAACAAAGGCTATCCCCGTCACGCAAGTCCAGCCGACGAGAAAACGCCCTGCAGCCAGATCCAAGAAAAATCAGGAATGAATTATCAACTTCCAGCTCCACCCAATAAGAAGATTGAGCACACCCTTGAAGATGGAGCCAGAGACCCCTCAAATTGAGCTCAGAAACAATGGAGGCAAATGAGAATGGAACAGGAATCCGGGCAGCGGGCCGGCTAAGAACACGCAAAAGGAAATCATAGCGCCAAACGCCCTCCTCCACGGAAGAACAGGAAGGCGCCGACGTAGCCCCACGGCGTCCACCACGCGAAGAACGAGGTGTCCGGTGACCACGACCGCGGCGGCCACGACCTCGCCTAGTCACACCACCACCACGCTTGGGCGCCATATGAAGAAGAAGCAGAAGAGAAAGGTGAGAAAAGAATGCATGCCGAGGCCAGGCAAACAACAAGAGCAATTTATAGCGCAACCTAGGGGCAAACCGGGAAAACACGCAGAAGCCCAGGCGGCATCGTCATTAATTCAAAGACCAACACGCTGGGCGTGACGAATTCCAAGACAAGATACCTTCACACGGTCAGCACTATTTAAAGGACACGTCAAATCACGCGTGTTTCCCATACACGCCTTTGAAATCCAATGGTCAGAGGCAGTGCGGCGTCCGAGTCATCATTATGAGTGGCCAGGAGACACGACGGGTCAAAGACCAAGCGTCATCATCGGTCATGAAAGAGCATTATTATGATGCTTATCACCGTGACACCCCAAGAAGGACAGATCAAGATAAAAGCAATTGGAAAAAACAAAGACCACTTGTCTCTTGGTGCCAAAATATTCTGATTTTCGATCCAAAATATTTTACTCCCATTGGGAGTACCTTTATTAAAAAGTAGAGTAAGATCTAAAAACCTGAGAGTTCGGGTGCTCCCTCACCAAGAAGACAAATGTGTGCTCGAGTGATCACTCACACCCGCAGTAATCACGGCATCTACAGGGTTTCGGTTGCTCCCTCACCTAGAAGACAAACATGTACTCGAGTAACCACTCGCACTAGTGGAAACGAAACATCTACAAAGTTCGGGTGCTCCCTCACCTTGAAGACAGCAAAGCGTTTGTGTGACTACTTGCAGGGCTCAACTAATGTTTGACAATACAATCTACTCGCGCACTCGACGACTTTCCGAGTGAGTTCTTTCTTATTTTGATTCCTCGCCCGAGCTCGCAAAATCTCCGCGAGTGACTACTAAATAGCTCACTTGATTGTTTGTTCCAAGTGGGTGCATCTCTAATTAGGCTCCGTGCCTCTATAAAAAATAATGCCTGGGCTGCGACTTGCTGTACCCAGATGCCACGCAAGCTTAGCGTGTAGGTAGGACCCCGCTGCGCAGACGGCCGGGCCGGGACTTTCCACAGCGCGACTTCACTTCCGACGTTTTCCATGCGCTCGCATGATAGAAAGATGATCTGATAACGGACGCGTTAATGCTTTTTACTGGGACCGGAAGCATTGATCCTATAAGACCTGCACCGGCATGAACTTTGCTAGACACCAGTCGTTCCCAAGTTCGTGTCGAGGGACACGGGCTTGATTGGGCTACTGAGGTATTTTCCACTAGCGCACTTCACCAAGGCTCGACCAGTCGACTACCTTGGGCCCTTTCAGCTTAGCATCCCTCGAAATGAACTTTGTCATGGCTAAAACTGTCAACGACTCGCAGCCGTGATACGTCCCAAACGTATCTATAATTTCTGCTTGCTACATGCATGATTTGTGTGACTTTGCGATGTTTTGCTTCAACTTTCACATGCTTTTTATCATATTTCGACTAACCTATTAACTAAGTGCACCCAGTTGCCAGTTCCTGTTTTCTGCTGTTTTTGTATTCCAGGTTTTCCGGCCATTAAAAGTGCCAAATAAATCCCGGAAAATTTATATAAAAAATCAGCGACCCGGAAGCTTCCCGAATCACCAAGGAAGGGAGGGGCTGGACCCACCAGGGCCCAGGAGGGTCCCTTCCGCGGCCCCACTCTAGGCCGCTCCAGGAGGCCTCCTGGCTGCCCTATGGCCCCTCTCGGTGCCCCCTTTGGCCTATATTTACCCCCCGTGACGTAAACCCCTAATATCGATCTGCTATTCCCGTTCTCCTTTCTGTTCTGCCGCCGCCGCCGTTTCAATATCGGGGCTGCCAGGAGAAGCTGCCTCGAGACCCTGCCGGAAGTAGGAATCCCTTCCGGGAGACCATCCGTCACCATGGACGCCTCCTGGATGTCTTGTGAGTAGTCCCCCTTGGACCATGGGTCCTTGACCAGTAGCTATGTGATGTTCTCCTCCCCTCTTTGTGCTTCCACTTTCGAGACCTCGTGAGATGCCTCACATGATCGAGGCACCTTTGTAATTTATGTGTTTCTATGCTGAGTTTGCTGGGATCTGATGGATTATGAGAATATGTTCAGATTGTGATGAGTAATATATTTGGTTCTCTTTCATATTTGTGTTCTTTAGCAAATTCTTGCATGTTCTCCGTTGCCGTATTTTTCTTTGGCCAAGTGATTTGTTGCAACTCCAAGAGGGAGCGTTATGCTTGATTGTGGGTTCAGCCCCTTGATGTCTGGCTTGAGTGACAGAAACATGAGACTAGGGGATGTGTTGTTGCCAACAGGGATAAAAGAACGGTGCTTGTACTTGCGGGTGCAAGGATTGTTTTCTTTACGCATAGTTCTTCTAATGCAGTTGTCTGTTGCTTTGAGTTTACACTTTGGGTGGGATTCGCAACTTAATACCAGCGAGATGTTCTGGATAGAAAAAATATTTGTTGTGTGTGCAGGTCCAGGAAAAGTTAGCAACCTCGGCGTCATTGTTCACTTTACCACCTTCTTGTATCTCTGCGAGTCGTACGGGAGACAAACCGTGTCCTCTATATAGGGGAAATCTGCTGCTACACTACATCTCACCTTCCACTTGGGGTAACCAACGAGAAGTGAGAGAGCTATCCTCCTCACCGTATCAAGCCGCGCTGCGCATATGAAAGCAAAAGACTATTCGAGTCCCTACGCGACTCTTCGAGTCCCCCAGGCACTCGTGAGATACTGACGAGGGGGTGACCCCACGACTCCTTCGTGTGAGGAAACCTGGTTCATACGAAGAAAAGAGGCCCGCTGGAAGCTTCGACAGGCCCACGACTGGCCTGCTCTAGGCACCGATGTAGGAGTCCACGACCAATATGGAAGTCAAGACTTGCTTTCCAGCCAAAGATAGAATTAGGCAATCATCCCTGTAATTTGAGACGGACTCCCCGAGACCCAGCCTAGTATATAAAAGTTGGGAGGGGGACACCTCAGGAGATCCAATCTACAATCAACACCCCCGATCTTGTGCAAACTCGCCTAGACTTCAACTGTAATCGCCCCCTCGCATAATATAATTGAGCAGGAAGCGCTTCTCCTGTTAGCCGACGAGTATCGCCAATCTGTTCCTTCTCTACGATCTAACCCAGGGTCCCTGACCATGGGATTTGCCGAGGCTGATCATCGTCAGACGGGGACACGCAAAACGGTAACCTATGACACCAGGAGCCAAGGTGCCCCCCTGGCACGGCCCCACCCCGGGCCACGCCGGGTGGCCTCCTGGACCCCTGGGGCCACTCCAGGCTCCCCTCTCTGGCCTATTTATCCATCGTCATCCGAAAACCCTAAAAAGAGAAGAGTTTCGTGAGTTCCGTCGGCGCTCCGTAGCGGAAACCTACAGAGAAGAAAAGACATCTCCGGCGGGCAGATTCCGCCGGGGAGAACACCTCCCGGAAGGGTAGATCATCACCATCGTCATCACCATCGTCACGGGCATCATCGATATCATCATCAACATCATCCCCAACATCAAAACCATATCCACCACCATCCTATCTCATCTCACAATTGCAATTTGTATGGTAATCCTTACTATCTATCCTCTCTACTCTATCGGTGTTGATTACTCCTTTGTGGTGAATGCTATTGAGTTTTGTTGGATTACTATTGTTATGTACAGATTGTTTATCATATATTTATCACCACTGATCATGATCACTTTTATGTCTTGTGATTAGTTACTTTAGTTCTTGAGGACATGGGAAAAGTCTAGTTGCTTGTAGTCATATGATGTTGAAGTAATATGTGTGGTTTGATATTTAAGTTGTGTTGTTATTTTCCTAGTGGTGTTGTGTGAGTCGAACACTCAACACTTAGACTTCTTAAGGACCTAGGGGAATGCATTGTGTATAAATAATGCTTATGGTGAGTTGCCGGAGTGACAGAAACCGGAACCCGGGGATTGCAGGCTTTTTCACAAGGGAATAATGGATCCTTGATCGTATTGTTGTGTTTAGGCTTTTTCCTTAATTACTACCTTGTATTTGCGGATGCTTGCAAGGTGTTTAATCATAAGAGTGCACTTATCTTAGTCTAGAAGATGTACTAGCATAGATCCACCCACTCAACACTTATCAACACAAAACATAGTATCGCTACGGAGTATGGCGAAAGCACATGACTATCTCTCCCGTGTGTCCTCAAGAACACTTTAGCCTTTATAAGTGTAACAACCCGATTCACATAGAATCGAAGTCTCTGTGATCAAGTGCTAGTCCCTGGATCGAACTCGCTAGCACACACAGTACAATATATGTATATCAAAGTACAAGTGCATCATTATTACATCCTATGATCCAGAATTCAAAACAAATAACAACTTGCATAGCTCAAGGCTAGCTTATTCAATGTAGCTATAGCGGAAGCAAACTAGTAGCGAGGAGTCCCATCAACATCCACAAGCGACATGCTGAGTGTAGACTCGCAACCCTATCATAACACACTAATCTTTTGAGAAACCTACAACACGAAGGTTACAGCTCGAACACAAGTGATAAAGCAATCATACAAATAATTTCAAATCAATAACATGAATCAAGCTTGGTTTGTTGTACATAAAGTTGGTATTCACCTACTTCTACTTACTACTCAACATTTTTATCATCTTAAGTTAATATCAACCCACAAAGTACATTATCTAACTAAACCGCCTATGAGAGCCCTCAGGATCATATGATTTCTAATGGCTGTCATGAGAGCCCTCGGGATCATGGTTTCGTGAGTATTTTAGAGCCCTCAGGATAAAATTGCACACGTACCTCCTATTCGTGAACATCATAGAGCCCTCAGGATATGATGCTTCTACAAACACATTCGTGACTGTTACAGAGCCCTCAGGATGCAACATCACCCTATTGTGAACACTGTAGAGCCCTCAGGATACAGTGCCACTACCTAGACACCAAGTGAACATTGTAGAGCCCTCAGGGTGCAATGCCACACAAACAATCGTACGTGAATATTACAGAGCCCACAGGATGCAATACCACTCTAAAGTACCTCAATTGCAAGTTACTATTTTACTAATAATAATGTTGTCACAACACTTGAATAACACATTAATTTCCCCCATGATTATCATTGCAACAGTAAGCATATAATCACACAGCACAAGAAATACTAAAACATAACAACGTTGGATATGCTGATCAATCAAAACATGTGTCTATCCTACCAGGTTTCATCGTAAGGTAGTAATATTTCACATGCATAGAAACATAGGATTTGCATAACCAAAAGTGAAACTTTCCTTGAACGGTGTTGAAGTACTCTAACACTTATTTCTGATCCTTTCTGCACTCCAGACAATCTACACGATCAACAATAATGCATTCAATACACATGCAACACATAAACAATGCAACAGTAAAAGAACCAAATGAACAACAATAAAACCAACTAAACATTATCTAAACTATAACTACAAGTCACCACGATCCCAACGCAACTGGAATCGGCGAAAACGGATACACCGTATAAAAGATACGGTCACCGGAAGTTTGAATTTAAATCTGTACAAAATTCAAATACGAAAATTGTAACAGTGCAAAGTTCATCCTACTGTACACTAGACTTCACTACGGTCGCAACGCAAAAAGAATCACCTAAAACGGAGCTACAGTTTAAAAGATATAGCAAATACAGTTCTAGGGTGAAAACTGTGAAAAAGGGCCTATTCGCTAATAAAATAACTTCTCTGTCGCGAACAGGTCCTCGGCTACGGAGCGAACGGCGTCAACTTCGGCGAACGGTCTGGCGAGCGTTCGCTAAATAAATAAATTGTGGTTAATCGAAGAAAAACCCTAACCCTAAAATAAAACCGGCCCCGATCTGTTGGTGGCCGTTGGATCTAGATCCAACAGACCACGGGCGCTCGGCTCCGGCCCGAGTGGGCGGCGGCGAGATTGGCCGGCCGGCCCGGCGGCGGCACAAGGCGGCGGTCCAGCGGCGGCGAGCGGCGGTGTAAGGCCCGATATGTGGTACTGTTCCAGATCTAGATGTTTCCATCCAGATCCGGGGATGAAGCACATATCGGTCCCACCGCGACATATGACAAAGTCATATGCCCCGGATTTCCAACATGATATAACAACATTACAGATACAAGGATACAACATCTCATACAATCGGCATACAACTTCCTCAAATACAATATGACAGCGGAAGATACATGTCTGGGTACAGACTACAATCAAATGCCTACTGGCAAAGATAAAAACATCGATCCCATAACCACACGGGTCCAGGCCCTCCGCCGGGATCCAGCTAACTAGTCTTCGTCGATTCTCCACGTGAAACTTCGGTCACCATACCTGTTGTCAATCAAAAAGCCTGAAAAGAGTTTGGGGGTAGTATCATGCGTACAGAAGTACTCAGCATCCAACTGTAGTGCTCATCTGACCCAGCAAGGACTTCATCACTCGTCATTCTAAGACAACTAGTAGTTTACGGTAAGGATGGGGTAAGTGGTGAGGTTGCTGCCGCACTAGCATTTATGAAGTGGCTAATGATCTAGACAGTAAGAGAAGAAGCCAAGCATTCGATGAGGGATCGCCTCCAACAAGTCTGCTATGAACTACTTTCGCAAGCATAACACCTATCCTATCCTTGTCCTCCTCTTCGCATCCCGACGAAGAAGAAGCAGTCAAGGCACACACACACGTTGATGAAGTTATATTAAGATTATATCAGCTGTTGTTGTCTATGAACAAGGAGTAGGTCTCAAGTCGTCCATAACCCACTACTAGGGAAATAGCTATACATGGAAAGCTTATTAGTGGCGCATGTAGAAAGCGATGTGCCACCATCTGTTATGGGTGGCGCACTGGAAAATAATGCGCCACCCATAAGGTCTGATGGGTGGCGCATTATTTTCCAGTGCGCCACCCTAAGAGTGGGCCAGCCTGGGTGACCTTATACGTGGCGCATCTACCAATATGCGCCACCCCTAAGGACCTTATGGGTGGCGCATTTACAGAATGCGCCACCCCTAAGAGCTTAGGGGTGGCGCATTCTGTAAATGCGCCACCCATAAGGTCCTTAGGGGTGGCGCATCCGTGAAATGCGCCACCCATAAGAGCTTAGGGGTGGCGCATTTCAAAGATGCGCCACCACTGACTTCCTATATGCGCCACTAAAGGCCTAGAGCTGCCCTTATCTACTCCACCCCACCTACCACCTCTCATTCACTCCACACAATTCTCAAACTAGATCCACTCTTCTCACCCTAGAGCTATTCGGTTTTCTCCTCCTCCCCACCTCATTTCTTCCATTTATCCATCGATACTTGGCATTACATCTATTTTGTTTCATATTGAAGTAAGTGGACCTCCTCCCAAACTCTTTTGTTCCATTTATGACCCATATACTTGCCTTTATTAGCTTGGGGTTTTTTGTATATGTGAAGCTTGGGTTTGATGTATGTGTGAAGCTTATGGTGGTTTGATGTATATGTGTATCTTGGGTGGCAAATGTTTTGCCGAAATGTCGATTCATTTCCGTTTCGGCAAATTTCTAGCGCACTCTCCGCATGCTCCCATGCATTATTAGGGAAGGTCATGCCGAATTTTTCCGGCGACGACTGTGATATATAATTGTGTTGCTCTCTCCGTGCACGCAGGTGATCGACCATGGTCCGCGAGATGCTGAGCGATATCACCGTGGCTAGGTGGATGCAATGTGCGACAAACGACATGCTAAGGAATAATAGGTCGGATATAAGATGTCCGTGTCGGAGATGCAAACTGCAGTGCGTGACCGAGCCTGATTCCGGAATATTGCAAAGACACCTGAAGCGTAATGGTTTGATGGATGGCTACACACGATGGATAAGTGATGAAGCTGGTGAGGAGGAGGACGTCAATGGTGGGGCGCCAGTAAATGAGGAAGGGCAACCAGAAAACAGCGGCGGGCGAGATGACGAAGAGCATCCCGTACATGATCATGAAGAAGATGCCGAAGCGGATCATGTAGATCAAGATGCCGGACATGAAGATCAAGATGTCGGACATGATGATTCAAGCTGGGTGCGGGACCCTCATGTTCAAGAGCTGCTTGTCAAAGAGGCGTTGAACGCAAGAGGTGCAGCTAGAGAGAAAGCCAAGATGGCGCAACTCGAGAAAGACGCGATTACGAAGTTGTACGAAGGATGCAACGACGAGGATACCCGCCTGAATGTAACACTTGGGGCTATGGAGATGAAGGAAAAACACAAATGGACCGACGAAAGCTTCGATGATAACATGGAATTCTGGCACGGTCGTCTTCCGAAGGGCAACACGTGCCCAACTAGTATCGCTGAGGCCAAGAAAGTCCTTTGCCCTCTCGATCTTCCGCACGTTAAATACCACGTCTGCATAAATGATTGCATGATCTATCGGGGTGAGGACAAAGATAAAACAACATGTTCGGTGTGCGGTGTTAGTCGATACAAGAGAGGGAAGAAAGTTCCTAGAAAAGTGGTATGGTACTTTCCGATCACTCCTCGTCTGCAGAGGTATTTTGTAGATCCCGAGGAAGCAAAGCTCATGACCTGGCACGCGGATAGAAAGAAGCTAAAAGAGGATGACCCGAACCCGGATCCGGAAAAGGAGGACATGCTGAGGCACCCTTCAGATGGTAGCCAATGGACTGCGTTGGACCTCGAATACCCAGATTTTTGGAAAGAACCAAGGAACCTCAGGATTGGTGTGAGCGCCGATGGAGTCAATCCGTTTGGCGGCCAGAGCAGCACACACATTACCTGGCCCGTGTTTGTATGCATATACAACCTTCCCCCCTGGAAGTGCATGAAGAAAAAGTACATAACAATGTGTATGCTAGTTCAAGGGCCGAAACAACCAGGTACGGACCTCAATCTATATCTGCAGCTGTTGAAAGAGGAGCTAGAAACGTTATGGAAAGACGGAGTCAATACGTGGGACGCCGCGGCAAAAGAATATTTCCCAATGAAAGCCGCGGTGATCACGACGGTGCACGACTATCTCGGATACGGATATTTCTCAGGGCAGGTGGTCCAAGGATTCTATGCATGCGTTAGGTGCATGGATAATACAATGTACCGCCAGCTACCAAAAGATCCCGGATCTTCAAAAACCGTGTTCCAGGGGTCTCGGATGTGGCTTCCCAAGAAACACGCGTGGAGAAAACAGGGACATCTGTTTGATGGAAGCGAGGAGCTCCGAGCACCCCCAGCTCGAAGGAGCGGCAAAGAAATCGACAACTTGCTGAAAACTTGGAAAGAGTGCCCCGCGCCGGGAAAGAAAAAAAAGAAGACTCAGCCGTTGATGAGGGTATGGAAAGCGAGGTCTGTTTTCTGGGATTTGCAATACTGGAGTCTACTCCGCAGTCCTCATAGCCTTGATCTAATGCATATCACAAAGAACGTGTGCGAGAGCTTGTTTGGCACGCTCCTCAACATGCCGGAGAAGACCAAGGACGGGCCAAAAGCAAGGAATGACTTGAAATTTATGGGCATAAGGAGGCAACTTCACCCCCCTAGTGACGACGATGATGAGCCGGAGGAGGAAGAGGATACGGAAACGGAAAACTCTCGCAAACGAAAAAGGACGACCAAGAAGAAGACCGGTATTGATCACTGCCCCCCGGCATGCTTCACTCTGTGCGAGGAGGAGATCAAGCGGTTTATCCACTACCTCATAGGAGTAAAATTTCCGAACGGCTACGCGGGGAAGATAAGCAGATACCTAGACGAGGCGAAACATCGTTTCAGCGGGATGAAATCTCACGACTGTTTCGTGCTGATGATGCAGATTCTCCCGGTTGCGATGCGAGGGATAATGGACGACCACGTCCGTAAAACGTTGTTTGGCCTTTGCAACTTTTTTGGCGTCATCTCCCGGAAGTCGATTTGCGCTACGCAACTCAAAAGGCTACAGGAGGAGATCGTGCTCATACTATGCGAGCTTGAGATCTATTTCCCGCCCGCGTTCTTCGACATTATGGTGCATCTGCTGATTCACGTCGTGGAGTATATCTTCCAACTCGGGCCTGCGTTTCTGCGCAGCATGATGCCGTTCGAAAGGATGAATGGGCACATCAAAAAATACGTTCGTAACAGGTCCCGTCCAGATGCAAGCATAGCGAAGGGCTTTCTAACCGAAGAGTGCATCTCTTTTTGCACGAATTATCTCAACACCGAGAACCCTGTTGGTTTGGCCGTCAACAAGCACTTTGGCAGGACCGATGGGTGTGGTCACCACGAGGGAAGCCGCGCAATGCATGTCAACTTTGACGGTCGAGACATCGACTTTGAAAGAGCAAGCCTAGTCGCGCTACAACACATCCAGCTGGTCGATCCTTGGATAGTAAAGCACAAGGATTTAATCAGGAAGAAGTACAGTGACCAGGGCCTGCAGATAACGGACCGAGATCCACGGCTAATCAAAGAGCACAACTCCGGTTTCATGACTTGGTTCAGGGACGAGCTTCGTGCTAATCCCCCGCGAAGGAACGTTTCCGAGGACGAAAAGGTGATATTCACCTTGTCACAGGGTGCCGCACACAACCTGATGACCTATCAAGCGTATGATATCAACGGCTACACATTTTACACGGAGGAAAAGGACAATAACTGCGATTACCAGAACTCAGGGGTAACGGGGATATTCTACACCGATGACGTCAAGGAAAGATTCTATGGAAGGATCGAGGACATATGGGAGCTCGACTACTGTGGAGAGAAGGTGCCGATGTTCCGTGTGAGATGGGCCAAGAGCGTCGTAAAAGAAGACCGGTACTTCACCACCATGGTTATACCCGAAGCCAAATCCAAGTCTGTGGGCGCAAACGTCACCGCGAAAAATGAGCCATGGGTACTGGCTAGCCAAGTGGACCAATGCTTCTTCATTACCGACCCATCAAAGCCGAGCTGCGTTGTAGTGAGGAGAGGCAAAAGAAACATCATCGGAATGGATGGAGTTGCCAACGAGAAAGACTTTGACAAGTACGGCGACCCGAAGATGGAGGATGACTACGCCGCTCAGGATACATACACCACAACCCTACCGAAGAAAGGTCACCTCCCGTTCAAGAGGAAAAGTGAAGGCGTCCCGGGCCTAAATTATTCAACCACCACAAAGAAGGGCAAGAAGAAGATCATGAGGAAACGATAGCTAGATAGCTAGCTCCAAATTTAAGAAAATCTTTTTTAATTCATGATCACTTTGTGTATGCATGGATTTAATATGACTTTGTAATTGATGATCACAATCTTATGTTTCCAAATGCCACCACACCATGTGTTTGTGGATCTTGGTTCGGCGACGACACGGTTAAGGCATGGTACGTGGATCGATATGATCACATTAATATGTTTGAAGTGTATGAACATCGACGATACACAATCGAAGCACCATTCTCAAAAGGTTGGTTAGAGCAAGTACTCCCTCCGTTTCTTTTTACTCCGCATATAAGATTTGGTCAAAGTCAATCTTAATAAAGTTTGACCACTTTTATAGAAAACGTACTCCATAATTATTATTTTTAAATGGTTTCACTTTAATTAAAAAATAAATAATTGTTTAAACTTTAATTAAAAAATAAATAATTGTTTAAACTTTAATTAAAAAATAAAAAAAGCTTAGGGGTGGCGCATATTGTTGAAATGCGCCACTAAGTGCTCTTAGGGGTGGCGCATTTTGCCAGAATGCGCCACCAACAGGTTTCTTATGCGTGGCGCAATCTGGCAAAATGCGCCACGCATACGAAACCTGTTGGTGGCGCATTCTGGCAAAATGCGCCACCCGTATGCCTTAACCTCCAACTAAACCGCGCGCACAGTAACCACCATTCGCCCCCCACCTCTCACTCTCCTCTAGCCACCGCCGCCGGAGCCCTAGCCCGCCACCGGAGCCCTAGCCGCCACTGGAGCCCCTCCTCTCCGGCCGCCGCCCTCGATGACGGAGCCGCCTGCAGCCTCGACGACGGAATCCTAGCCGCCGCCCTGACGCAGCCGCCTGCCGGAGCCGCCCCAACCCCTCCATGGCGACGCCCCTCCACCGCCAGGTACCCCTTCCTCCCCTTGCTGGATTCCGACGACGGCCGTGGTGGCCATGGCGCCGCCCCCAACCCCCACTCCCCCTATGTATGCCCTTGTTCAAATTTTAGATGCCTAGGTTTACCTCAACTCCCCCTGTGTATGTTAATTATTGGTTGAAGAAGAGAATTGCATAGTAGTTCTAGCAGCTAGTGGTTGTCCTTTGCTTCTTGGTGTGCATGATCAAATTAGACAGGGGTAGCTGTCAAATGGATCCCAGTTTGGGTATATAATACTGGTACTCCAAACTCCAAAGTGTAAAATGGATCCCAGTATTGGCACATACTACTACTCCAAAATGCAATGGAGGAAGTAGTAGGAAGACAAAAAAATCTCCTGTGTTTCCTATAATGCAACTATAAGCAAACCAAAAATCATCTTGCGGAGGGATCCAGTGAGCTAAAACTTGTCGGTTTTCTGGACAAAATGAAGCGCTGAAAGCGAAATGGGTATCCTTTTTCACAAGTATATTTCCACACTGTTATAGTATGTGCGTGTGTTGCTGCAAAGTGCCATGGAGGTTGGAGGAAGTAAGCAGCAAGCTAAAATGCCGGAGGAAAGCATGGGAATGATCCTTTGAAACGTATCCTTAGAAATGCCGGAGGAAAGCATGCCGGAGGAAAGCATGCCGGAGGAAAGAACATTTGTGTCTAGGTCTACCTCAACTTTTCCATGGACATTTGAAGATAATGTGTGATTCATGTATACCCATCATCCATTTGTACATTCTCCTAGATGAGCAACCTTGTTACCATATGCCATGGTTCTCAATAGTGCTTCTTCTATCTAACTCTATTTGAATTTCATTAACCAATGAAAAAGGTTGCGTTGTTGTTATAAAATGCACATACAAGATTTTTAGAAGAGAGAAAAGGAAGACCGGCAAGCATAGCATATGTTCTTATTAATGGAACACAAGTTTTTTGTTTTGTGTGGTAGCAATGGAATAGAATTTTAGGATTCTAGCATAGCATATGTTGTAAATGATCAAGCAAAGTGACAAGTATATATATGTTGCTTGTTTAGTGCACTGTTTTTTGTTTTGTGTGGTAGCAATGCTTTTCTTATCAATATTTTTATGCACTGTTTAGTGCATTGCTAGAATATGTACTGTTCTACAATATATATATGTTGCTTGTGCCTATATGTAGGCATTTTTTTCTGCAGGTACAAATCATTATCCCCTTTCTCCCGAAATGTTGATTAACTTCCGCTTCGGTTGAGAATGGGGCACTCTCATGTTAAGAAAAAGAGCAAAGGTCATGCCGAATTTTTCCGTGAATTCGTGCATGACCTTTGCTATTTTTCTTAACATGAGAGTATTTGCATTTATTTATTGTGCTAATTAATTAAGTAGTTGCATTTTTTAATATTGTACTAGTGCAAACATGTCGACCGAAGCCGACGCCGGTCCTTCTTCTCAGCCGGGTACAAAAAGGAAGCAATTTTGGGAATACTCCCAGGAGGAGGTCGAGGAGCAGAGAGAAGAGGAAGTACCTCCGGGCGAGGAGGAGTATGAGGAGGAGATAGAGTCGGAGTCCGACTCATCGGATGATGACTTGGAGGAGGCTGGTACGACAGACGGCGAGAGGAACATCGGCGAGGATGATGGGACCGGTGGCTCCAACACAGATGGTACCCAGTCGAAGAAGAGGAATCGGAAACCGACCAAGGTCGGCGTCATCAGGCAAGAGTTTACTGTTGT
This sequence comes from Bromus sterilis, assembly GCA_950022295.1. NCBI lineage: Eukaryota > Viridiplantae > Streptophyta > Magnoliopsida > Poales > Poaceae > Bromus > Bromus sterilis. The sequence continues at coordinate 252,620,897 of OX465595.1, read as the reverse complement.
GACCGCCGTCGGGATTCCTAAAGAGCCCGAACGTTTTTCGGAAGGGTACGGCCGTCAAGTCGCGGCGATCCTCCGCAACACCGTGCCGATCACCACGATTAACCTCAGGAGTCGTGAGAATATTCATTATTGTCAGCTTCTTATCAACAAGCTGCACGAACGATACAAGTTTCCGGAGCCGTACGATAACACCAAACTCAGAGGGAACAAAGTAAACACATGGGCCCTCAGGTAGATGAGCAAGGCCTTGTCCAGTTGGAAAACCCGGGTGAAGAGGGCAATTTTTGAAAAGAACAAAACCTGGGAGGAGCTCAAGGAGAAAGAGCCGTTGATCGACGAAGCTACCTACAACCTTTTCAAGGCTAGGTGTGAGTCCGAGCAAGCCAAGGCCGCGAGTGCAAAGGGCAAGGCCATGCGGTCAGAGGTCATAGGTAACCATCGTCTCGGAGCCGGTGGTTACAAAAGTTCCAAGCCTAAATGGGACAAGGAGGATGCCGAGTACGCCGCTGCGGGCATACCTAACCCCTTCCAGCAATACAAAGATGATCCGCAGACCGAATTCTTTGTGAGGGCCCGGAGCAATAAGGACAAAGCAACCTCGAAAATAATTATCGATCCTAAGATTCAGGAGTTTACGACTGCCGTGGTAAGTAGTTTACCACGCGACCTTGTCGATTGAGTTCTCGAGTGAAGTTCACAATTTCTTAACGTTTCACATTCTTTTTGCAGCAAGCGGAAATGAAAATCGCCTCATCGCAGGAGTCGTCGGTTAGGGCGGCCGGCCCGTGGGACAACGCCTTCAACAAGGCGTTGAACAAGGTCAAGAAGGTTGACGACGTGACGGCGAAGCCATCGTCAGCCGGACGTGTGGTCGGCTTTGGTGCGGACCTAAATTGGTCCGAATATTATGGAAAATCGGCGGAGCAGTCCGGTTCGAGGGGGCGCAAGGCGAAAAGGACCGAAGAAGATGCCGCTTATGTTCGTGGACTGGAGGAGAAGGTGAACATGCTTCCGCAGCTTGTCCAGGACGAAGTGGCGAAGACGATGAACGCTCTCCTTCCAGATATGATGCAGTCGATCGCGAATTGGCAAGCGCGTGGTGGACAAGGGCCCATACCAGTCCCCAGCATGGTCGGCAGCAACTCGGGCCCCGCGGCGCCTGCAGTCCCGACTCCGGCCATAGTGGTGGCTCCCGCACCGACTCCCGACGTATTGGTGACTCCGGCCGCCAACACCGCGGCGGCGACGCCGGACGTGATGGTAACTCCTCCGGCCACGATCGAGCAACCGGGGCATAACAATAATGCACCCGGCGGCAGCACAAATAGGGCGACCGACGCCACGGGAGGCAGCGTGCCCTCCGTCTCTTGCATGCCCGCCGTCATCGACGGGGTCTCTTCACTAGCCGACCTCGACGCCCTCAAGGTAACTATAAGCGTCTGCAACTCAAACGAGGACTTCATCTCCTTGCAACTCAAACGAGGACTTCACCTCGACGCCCTTTTTTAGTGGAATCTCTCTGATGCATATATATATATATCTCTTTGGCAGGAGGACACTCCATGCATTCTATTACAAGTCGTGGACGGCGAGTTGAAGGATGTTGCCAAAGGTAAAATCATTCAACCACAAAATCGAATCATGCACAATATGCCGATGGCACCGGAGATGCATAGGGTTCAAATCTCTCTCGTGATTTCGGGCTACGAGAGAGTTGAACCTCCCATTCAACCCCCCGGATACGATGAGGATGAGCCGGCAGTCCTCAGTGACTGTTTCAACCAAATATGCCTATGGCCGAAGAGCCAAATGCGTTTAATGACGGGGGAAAGGGGCACCACACCTAGGACAACACCGCTAGTCATCGTGTCGGCGCCACATGATCCCATCGGAGCACAACAAGAAGACGATGATCTTGATGATGATATCAGCGCCGACCAGTTCATCAATACTTTGTATGATGCTGATGACTTATTCATGCCTCCTGCTGAAGGAGCCTGTCAGCATGACGAGGAAGCTCGCGGTCCAGCTGATCCTGCGGCGAAGCCTGCTTGCTCCACGCGTCTCTTCGCTGCTTCTCAGGACATGTCTCCAGCAGCTTGCGCCTTCACCGAGCCTCAAGCAGATGCCACAAGATCTATTCTCAGCCCGTCCACACTCCATAAGGCGGCCACTGAGCAGATAAAGGCCGGTGACTGCTCAAAATCAGAAAAGAAGAAGGGACGGAAAAGAAAGAAGAGCATCACTTCTAGTAGCCAACCTTCGATGCCGATCCGGGCTCAGGACGGGCCACCAAGACCCAAGGATCTCTCGTTTGAAATCCATGTGGCTGGTAGGGCGATGCTACCTAAGGACATGCTGGACCTTGCAACTTCGGATATGCAGAGTGTGCATCATAGTATTATGGCATTAGAGAAGATTCTTCTTCGAGAAGAGAATCCCTCGTACCCGGTTTTCATGGCCAAGGTTCCACTCAACATGGGCTTCATCAACACTATCCCCGCGGATATGATAATCCTACGGTTTTCGGAGATCTTCAATTTGTACCATCTCAAGCGGCTGGACCATAGCCTTATCCGTCTGTTCTCGCTCAGCCTTTCTATGAGTATCAGGAGAGATAAGACCCCGAGCGTCGCGATATTGGACCCCTTCTACATGCGTGAAAGCATCTTGATGGACGACGGGGACGCGGCTCTCGCGGCGGGGTACATCACAGACTTCATGCTACGGAACGCCGACAAAGATTCATTTCTTATGACCTACTCTCCCAAGTAAGTCATTCGCTCGCCTCCGTAGCATATATGCTTTCTTAGCTTTCCATTGTCCTCTTCCAACATTCCTTTTGGATTGTTTTAATTATGCAGTGAGGATCAAGACTGCGTGCTCATCTGCTTTTCACCGCAACACTCGCATGCCGTGTATTTAGACTCGGGGAGTGTGAACAAAAAAGATTACAAGTATATCATGAGAGTTTTGGATGATGCTCTCGTCGGCTACATAAAAGCCGGAGGCAAGATCATGAAGCACAAGTTCAGGAAAAATCAGCCTGGCGTGAACGTGTTCAACCACGTAACGCAGTTCCCGTGCGTCAAGCAGCCGGCTGGCAGTGTGAGGGATGCGTACTACGCCCTTCATCACATGAGGGCGATTGTACAGGAACAACGCAACCTTACGCTGCCAAGTCATCTCAGAGCGTGGGCTGAAAGGAAGGCGGAAATCGCCGATGCAAATCTGAAGGAGGAGTTCTTTCACATCCAAGCGCAGATGGCGACTATCATCCGTCATGAAGTACAAATGAGGGGGTCGATCTTCCACTCCAACATTGCACCATCCAATGGGGAGATAGAAGTCCGCCTAAAGGCCCTGCGTGACACAAGGCCTTTCATGACGAAAGAAGGATGCCGCCCATTCCCCGAGCCGAGTCAAAACAATTAATTGAATGTACTCTTTGTGTAATTTGGATGTACTCTTTGTGTACTAGATGGTATGATGGATGTGACCTCTAAAGCTTTGTTTTGTGCAGGTTGAAGAGCAAACAAGTAGTGATGACGAAAGTAGCTTTCGGTTTTCAATAATTGTTGGACTCATTGTAATTTTGTGATGGAATGTAATCTTGTGAATCTTGTTGGCCTCTAAACCTTTGTAATAAAAATTATATTGCAATTCTTTTGTATCAATAATTGTTGGCCTCATTGTTATATTGTATTTTGCATTTCTGTAAAATAATAAAAATATCTGTAATGCTTTTATTCTTTTATGTAATTCTTTTTTTTTGTTTTCTGTAATTATTTAGTGGCACATCTTGTTAGGATTTAGTGGCGCACTATGAATGCGCCACCCCTAAGGCCCTTAGGCGTGGCGCATACCAGAATGCGCCACCCCTAAGAGCTTAGCGGTGGCGCATTCTGAGATGCGCCACGCCTAAGGGCCTTAGGGGTGGCGCATCCAGAATGCGCCACCTCTAAGACCTTATTAGTGGCTTGTAGTTATTGGCGCACTGTGAATGCGCCACTAAACTCAAAAGCAGTGCGCCACCATAATTCCCTAGTAGTGACCGTGGACACGGCTTCTCGAAAAGATTTAACCCTGCAGGGGTGTACCAACTGCCCATTACGAGGCGTCGCATGCTCGCCCATCTCTCTTAGTTGCTACCCATCACAGGCAACTATTTTATTATTTAGTTCCAAGAGATCCGAAACGACAGGTCCCTCTAACTAACAACGAGCAAATCCGGGTGGCCCCCGGGGAGTCGACACCCAATCCAAAAGCTGGCCACGCTCTCGGATGGGACTCTTCCATATGGCCAAGGTCGGGTTTAGTTTCACCTATATAACAGGGGACTTCCCTAGCTCACCAGTGTGGACCAACAGAGGAACTCTGTCTCCGCTGGCCCGAGTTGTTTGAAAACTACTGGCAGCTGACCAGCACACACACGGTTTCAAATGGTAAATCAGCTTGGGCCACCTCTAGAAATGTTTGAAGCTAGGTAGGTAAGAAGAGGGGACCCCATAAAATCCCACACGCGATTAGGCACGCTCAGTCTTAAAACCAATACCCGGAACTCGGATCCTAGGTGACTCGAATGGAACAAAGCGTCGGGGCGGGATAGCCTAGACCTTTCATCCTTCGTTGAATATAGTCAACATTATAATAATCATATCATCAACAGCAATATAATAATGATAATGTGATATCCCAAACCAAGGAGAAACAGGGTAACATCGTAGCATCCTAAGCATGCATACTAAGCAGGGGCTGAGCAACGAACAACAGTAATATAGCAGTACAAGGTTTGCTGGGAAGGGACATGGCTGTATCGGTTTGAAAGAGGCTGTAAACATGTGGTAGGATCAAACATCGAACCTAACCTAGACTAGCATGCAAACCGCTGGTTGAAATAGAATGGATCATAACTAATGTAAAGTCCTTGCCTGTTGATAAGTCGGGTTACGAAGGTGTAGTTGATCGCAAGCTCGCATCTTCTCCGAAGGGTACCCGCGGAAGCACACAAGACGATAAACACTGGAAAGAAATCAACGAGCAGGCACTCTATTACTACCGGGCAACACAAGATCAAGAATACATCACACGACACGGCAACGCGATACGGATCTATCATCGAGAACGATTACTAACAGTTTAAGTGGGGTATCGGTCACACACGACGAATACTGCACGTTTACGTTGGTTCAAGTTGCTTAGCTACAGGTTATCAACAAAGGTTGTTAACATGGCATCTCACTCAAGCAAGCATGGCATAGCACATAAACATGTCAAGAGGTGAAGCATAAAGGAAACTATCTATGCTAGTCAATTTAAGTGAGGCACAACCTAAACATGGCATAACACTAAGTGTCGCACGATGATTAAACCATTTGGTACTGTTCTGTCCTAAACCATATTTTAGGTTGGTTAACAACAGCAAAAAATATCATAAACACAAAGTACACGAAAAACTAATCAAGTTACATATAAAGAACACCCCAAACGGAGTTACGGTTAAAAAGATATAAGCAAAACAAGTTACGGGCACAATCTGCCAACATCAGGAAGTACACTTTAGAGCAATGCATAAACAGGATAATCAATGTAAACATACTCACAAACGATATTGAACTAAAGTAGACATGACAAGGAAGGCATGGCAAAAAGAATCATGCAAATAGGCATCATAGATCAAAAGATGTTAAGCATGCAACATGTCATCGGAACGTTACAGACTTAGAGAAAAACAGAGGTAGCTGTCAAAAAGAGTGGCATAGCAACTTTGGAGCTAAAAATCTATATGACCAGTAATGCTAACATGAATATGAAATACATTTAATGAAATTAGACATGATGCTTAACAATATGCAATTGGAATCACTCAATTCCGATAAACGGTCGCGATACACTCGTCGACCGAAGTTGCAACAAAATAACAGTTTTCAGCACAGCAACACATTAACATCAGGATCACCAATTTGGAGCAAGATTTAATATAGCTAAAGCACCCAAACATGACAAGTTAAAGCATGGAAATGAATTACACATGATACTTAACACATAGAAAAAAGAATCAATGCAATAGGCCTAATGGATGTGTCACAATCATCATGCAAACTTGCAATAAAATAATAACAGCAGCACTTAACAGGAATAAGTAGCAGTTTAACGGCCTGATGCCCACTTCAACACACAATTACACAATCAAGGTGACCTCAAAATAAATAACTTCCTAAAGATGAACTCTAGAGCACACCAAGCACAACCAAACACAAAAAGAACCACTTCGTTCCGGCCTACGAATCAACGAGAAATCGCATTACAAAACGGGATCAGCAGCAATAATTAAAAGACTTGGTAAAAAAATCACAGGTTCTGAAAAAAAACGGAGAGGGGGTTTGGGCCCTCACCCATGGGCCGGCCCAAGAGGCAGAGGGAGGCGGCCTGGGCTTCGCTGGCCAGCTGGGCCACAGGCACTGGTGGGCTGCGCGGGCCCACTTTGGCCAAGGCGGCGGTCAACGGAGGGGGGGGGGGGCGCTCGGGCCGTCCCGTGGTGGACACCAGGCGGCGGTGGAAGCAACCGGCTCGCCGGCCGGCGAGGCAGTGGAGGCGGGTGGAGCGGATCCGTGCCGCTGCGGCCGGATCCGGCGGCTGGCCGAGGCGGGGCGGGATCCCAGGGCGGCGGCGGCGAGGAGGGAGCCGCTCGGGCCGGCGAGCTTGCGCCTCCTCCATGGCCGGCGGCGGAGGCGTCCTGCCAGGGGGGAAGGGAGAGATGAGATGATCAAGGAAGGAGGAGGGAGAGGAGGAAGGGGAGGAAAGAGGAGGCAGCTCCGTTGGCCGGCCGGCTGCACAGGCGGCGGCGCGCCCTCGGGGATGGAGGCGGCGCAGGAGAGGAGAGAGGAGGAGAGAGAAAGAGGATGGTGGGAGGTGACGTGGACGATCCCAGGCCGTTGGATCTGAGGATCTGACGGCCCAAAACTCATTGGGTAGAAAATTGGACGAAAAATGGTGTATTTTCAGATCTGGGGCTGGATAGGGAAACCCTAAGTGGTGGTGTGGTCTATTTATAGCCCGGGTGGCTGGCAGTTTGCAAGAACATCCCCGGTTTTATTCTCTCGCGCGCGCGGTGCTCACGTTTCTGACCGCCGAGGGTCCGTAGTACCTCCGATTCGACTAAAACTTCGAACTGCGCGATCAGTGCGTCGAGCCGGTGGCGTTCACCTCGCGTTGGAACCATTTCGAGAACACTTTCCGGCGCACTATAAAATAACCTGTTTAATTATTAGATGGGGTTTTCGTTCCGTTGGCTGCGGCTGGTCTCATGCGGTTTTCGCGACGGTGATCGGGTGAAACCCGGTGTCGCAAAGGTCGAGTGTCAGGGTGGCAAGGGCCGGTCTCCGTCCGATACGAGATAAGAGGGGGGAAAATAATCGTCGATCGATAAATCGGGGATGCAAACACCGCAAACAAATCAGACAATCAAACAATTCACACCGAAAAGAATTTTTTTAATTTTTGTGAAAACTGGGCTGTTACAATACAACACCACCAACAAGGGATCTCGTCCCGAGATCCAGGACGATCCAGGGGAGAGTGGAACGGGGAAAGAAGAGAGTCGACAATCTTCAACACCACCAACAAGGGACTCTGCTCCATGTCAACGTCGAACATCTGTCGAGAAACTTTCCGCAGAGAGCCGGCGACGTCGAAAAACGAAGCCATCAGAAGATCAAGAGGGAGAACGACAATTCTAACCGACGATCAAGGGAAGCATTCTCACTGGAATTGTGAAGATACTGGGCAAGAAGACTGAAGTCAACAGATGACCAAGAGGTTTACCCAGAGTCGGAATAACTAAAGGTACTACAAGATTTCCCAAACCTGAGATCGGAATCGAGACAATACGCTGCAAGCAAGGCATTGTAACGGTTCCGATACTCCACACTCTCGAGATCCTAGAGTGTTGAAGGGGATAAGACGAGAAATAAACACTTACGACACTTGTCCTAACCAGAGCAAGGGTAAGGAATAAAAAGATTCCTACTCTCGGATAACTAACTTAGTAACTACAAAATAGTTTTTTGTTCTAGACTCGACTTCGGCCAGAGAAGGAATCCTACGGTCAGTAAGGCTCTAATACCAAGTTGTAAGGCCCGATATGCGGTACTATTCCAGATCTAGATGTTTCCTTCCAGATCCGGGGACGAAGCACATATCGGTCCCACCGCGACATATGACAAAGTCATATGCCCCGGATTTCCACCATGATATCACAACATTACAGATACAAGGATACAACATCTCATACAATTGGCATACAACTGCCTCAAATACAATACGACAGCGGAAGATACATGTCTGGGTACAGACTACAATCAAATGCCTATTGGCAAAGAGAAAAATATCGATCCCATAACCACACGGGTCCAGGCCCTCCGCTGGGATCCGCCTAACTAGTCGTCATCGAGTCTCCACTTGAAACGTCGGTCACCATACCTGTTGTCGATCAAGAACCCTGAAAAGAGTTTGGGGGTAGTATCATGAGTACAGAAGTACTCAGCATCCAACTTTAGTGGTCATCTGACCCAGCAAGGACTTCATCACTAGTCATTCTAGGACAACTAGGAGTTTACGGTAAGGATGGGGTAAGTGGTGAGGTTGCTGCCGCACTAGCATTTATGAAGTGGCTAACGATCTAGAGAGTAAGATAAGAAGCCAAGCATTCGATGAGGGATTGCCTCCAACAAGTCTGCTATCAACTACATTCGCAAGAATAACACCTATCCTATCCTTGTCCTCCTCTTCGCATCCCGATGAAGAAGAAGCAGTCAAGGCACACACACACGTTGATCAAGTTATATTAAGATTATCTCAGTTGTTGTTGTCTATGAACAAGGAGTAGGTCTCAAGTCGTCCATAACCGTGGACACGGCTTCTCGAAAAGATTTAAACCTGCAGGGGTGTACCAACTGCCCATTACGAGGCGTCGCATGCTCGCCCATCTCTCTCAGTTGCTACCCATCACAGGCAACCATTTTATGATTTAGTTCCAAGAGATACGAAACGACAGGTCCCTCTAACTAACAACGAGCAAATCCGGGCGGCCCCCGGGAGTCGACACCCAATCCAAAAGCTGGCCACGCTCTCGGATCGGACTCTTCCATATGGCCAAGGTCGGGTTTAGTCTCACCTATATAACAGGGGACTTCCCTCGCTCACCAGTGTGGACCAACAGAGGAACTCTGTCTCCGCTGGCCCGAGTTGTTTGAAAACTACTGGAAGCTGACCAACACACACACGGTTTCAAATGGTAAATCATCTTGGGCCACCTCTAGAAATGTTTGAAGCTAGGTAGGTAAGAAGAGGGGACCCCATAAAATCCCACACGCGATTAGGCACGCTCAGTCTTAAAACCAATACCCGGAACTCGGATCCTAGGTGACTCGAATGGAACAAAGCGTCGGGGTGGGATAGCCTAGACCTTCCATCCTTCGTCGAATATAGTCAACATTATAATAATCATATCATCCACAACAATATAATAATGATAATGTGATATCCCAAACCAAGGATTAACAGGGTAACATCGTAGCATCCTAAGCATGCATAGTAAGCAGGGGCTGAGCAACGAACAACAGTAACATAGCAGTACAAGGTTTGCTGGGAAGGGACATGGCTGTATCGGTTTGAAAGAGGCTGTAAACATGTGGTAGGATCAAACATCGAACCTAACCTAGACTAGCATGCAAACCACTGGTTGAAATAGAATGGATCATAAGTAATGTATAGTCCTTGCCTGTTGATAAGTCGGGTTCCGAAGGTGTAGTTGATCGCAAGCTCGCATCGTCTCCGAAGGGTACCCGCGGAAGCACACAAGACAATAAACACTCGAAAGCAATCAACGAGCAGGGACTCTATTACTACGGGGAAACACAAGATCAAGAAGACATCACACGACACGGCAACGAGATGCGGATCTATCGTCGAGAACGGTTACTAACAGTTTAAGTGGGGTATCGGTCACACACGACGAATATTGCACGTTTACGTTGGTTCAAGTTGCTTAGCTACAGGTTATCAACAAAGGTTGTTAACATGGCATCTCACTCAAGCAAGCATGGCATAGCACATAAACATGTCAAGAGGTGAAGCATAAAGGAAACTATCTATGCTAGTCAATTTAAGTGAGGCACAACCTAAACATGGCATAACACTAAGTGTCGCACGATGATTAAACCATTTGGTACTGTTCTGTCCTAAACCATATTTTAGGTTGGTTAACAACAGCAAAAAATATCATAAACACAAAGTACACGAAAAACTAATCAAGTTACATATAAAGAACACCCCAAACGGAGTTACGGTTAAAAAGATATAAGCAAAACAAGTTACGGGCACAATCTGCCAACATCAGGAAGTACACTTTAGAGCAATGCATAAACAGGATAATCAATGTAAACATACTCACAAACGATATTGAACTAAAGTAGACATGACAAGGAAGGCATGGCAAAAAGAATCATGCAAATAGGCATCATAGATCAAAAGATGTTAAGCATGCAACATGTCATCGGAACGTTACAGACTTAGAGAAAAACAGAGGTAGCTGTCAAAAAGAGTGGCATAGCAACTTTGGAGCTAAAAATCTATATGACCAGTAATGCTAACATGAATATGAAATAAATTTAATGAAATTAGACATGATGCTTAACAATATGCAATTGGAATCACTCAATTCCGATAAACGGTCGCGATACACTCGTCGACCGAAGTTGCAACAAAATAACAGTTTTCAGCACAGCAACACATTAACATCAGGATCACCACTTTGGAGCAAGATTTAATATAGCTAAAGCACCCAAACATGACAAGTTAAAGCATGGAAATGAATTACACATGATACTTAACACATAGGAAAAAGAATCAATGCAATAGGCCTAATGGATGTGTCACAATCATCATGCAAACTTGCAATAAAATAATAACAGCAGCACTTAACAGGAATAAGTAGCAGTTTAACGGCCTGATGCCCACGTCAACACACAATTACACAATCAAGGTGACCTCAAAATAAATAACTTCCTAAAGATGAACTCTAGAGCACACCAAGCACAACCAAACACAAAAAGAACCACTTCGTTCCGGCCTACGAATCAACGAGAAATCGCATTACAAAACGGGATCAGCAGCAATAATTAAAAGACTTGGTAAAAAAATCACAGGTTCTGAAAAAAAACGGAGAGGGGGTTTGGGCCCTCACCCATGGGCCGGCCCAAGAGGCAGAGGGAGGCGGCCTGGGCTTCGCTGGCCAGCTGGGCCGCAGGCACTGGTGGGCTGCGCGGGCCCACCTTGGCCAAGGCGGCGGTCAACGGAGGGGGGGGGGGCGCTCGGGCCGTCCCGTGGTGGAAACCAGGCGGCGGTGGAAGCAACCGGCTCGCCGGCCGGCGAGGCAGTGGAGGCGGGTGGAGCGGATCCGTGCCGCTGCGGCCGGATCCGGCGGCTGGCCGAGTCGGGGCGGGATCCCAGGGCGGCGACGGCGAGGAGGGAGCCGCTCGGGCCGGCGAGCTTGCACCTCCTCCATGGCCGGCGGCGGAGGCGTCCTGCAAGGGGGGAAGGGAGAGATGAGATGATAAAGGAAGGAGGAGGGAGAGGAGGAAGGGGAGGAAAGAGGAGGCAGCTCCGTTGGCCGGCCGGCTGCACAGGCGGCGGCGCGCCCTCGGGGATGGAGGCGGCGCAGGAGAGGAGAGAGGAGGAGAGAGAAAGAGGATGGTGGGAGGTGACGTGGACGATCCCAGGCCGTTGGATCTGAGGATCTGACGGCCCAAAACTCATTGGGTAGAAAATTGGACGAAAAATGGTGTATTTTCAGATCTGGGGCTGGATAGGGAAACCCTAAGTGGTGGTGTGGTCTATTTATAGCCCGGGTGGCTGGCAGTTTGCAAGAACATCCCCGGTTTTTTTCTCTCGCGCGCGCGGTGCTCACGTTTCTGACCGCCGAGGGTCCGTAGTACCTCCGATTCGACTAAAACTTCGAACTGCGCGATCAGTGCGTCGAGCCGGTGGCGTTCACCTCGCGTTGGAACCATTTCGAGAACACTTTCCGGCGCACTATAAAATAACCTGTTTAATTATTAGATGGGGTTTTCGTTCCGTTGGCTGCGGCTGGTCTCATGCGGTTTTCGCGACGGTGATCGGGTGAAACCCGGTGTCGCAAAGGTCGAGTGTCAGGGTGGCAAGGGCCGGTCTCCGTCCGATACGAGATAAGAGGGGGGAAAATAATCGTCGATCGATAAATCGGGGATGCAAACACCGCAAACAAATCAGACAATCAAACAATTCACACCGAAAAGAATTTTTTTAATTTTTGTGAAAACTGGGCTGTTACAATACAACACCACCAACAAGGGATCTCGTCCCGAGATCCAGGACGATCCAGGGGAGAGTGGAACGGGGAAAGAAGAGAGTCGACAATCTTCAACACCACCAACAAGGGACTCTGCTCCATGTCAACGTCGAACATCTGTCGAGAAACTTTCCGCAGAGAGCCGGCGACGTCGAAAAACGAAGCCATCAGAAGATCAAGAGGGAGAACGACAATTCTAACCGACGATCAAGGGAAGCATTCTCACTGGAATTGTGAAGATACTGGGCAAGAAGACTGAAGTCAACAGATGACCAAGAGGTTTACCCAGAGTCGGAATAACTAAAGGTACTACAAGATTTCCCAAACCTGAGATCGGAATCGAGACAATACGCTGCAAGCAAGGCATTGTAACGGTTCCGATACTCCACACTCTCGAGATCCTAGAGTGTTGAAGGGGATAAGACGAGAAATAAACACTTACGACACTTGTCCTGACCAGAGCAAGGGTAAGGAATAAAAAGATTCCTACTCTCGGATAACTAACTTAGTAACTACAAAATAGTTTTTTGTTCTAGACTCGACTTCGGCCAGAGAAGGGATCCTACGGTCGGTAAGGCTCTGATACCAAGTTGTAAGGCCCGATATGCGGTACTATTCCAGATCTAGATGTTTCCTTCCAGATCCGGGGACGAAGCACATATCGGTCCCACCGCGACATATGACAAAGTCATATGCCCCGGATTTCCACCATGATATCACAACATTACAGATACAAGGATACAACATCTCATACAATCGGCATACAACTGCCTCAAATACAATACGACAGCGGAAGATACATGTCTGGGTACAGACTACAATCAAATGCCTATTGGCAAAGAGAAAAATATCGATCCCATAACCACACGGGTCCAGGCCCTCCGCTGGGATCCGCCTAACTAGTCGTCATCGAGTCTCCACTTGAAACGTCGGTCACCATACCTGTTGTCGATCAAGAACCCTGAAAAGAGTTTGGGGGTAGTATCATGAGTACAGAAGTACTCAGCATCCAACTTTAGTGGTCATCTGACCCAGCAAGGACTTCATCACTAGTCATTCTAGGACAACTAGGAGTTTACGGTAAGGATGGGGTAAGTGGTGAGGTTGCTGCCGCACTAGCATTTATGAAGTGGCTAACGATCTAGAGAGTAAGATAAGAAGCCAAGCATTCGATGAGGGATTGCCTCCAACAAGTCTGCTATCAACTACATTCGCAAGAATAACACCTATCCTATCCTTGTCCTCCTCTTCGCATCCCGATGAAGAAGAAGCAGTCAAGGCACACACACACGTTGATCAAGTTATATTAAGATTATCTCAGTTGTTGTTGTCTATGAACAAGGAGTAGGTCTCAAGTCGTCCATAACCGTGGACACGGCTTCTCGAAAAGATTTAAACCTGCAGGGGTGTACCAACTGCCCATTACGAGGCGTCGCATGCTCGCCCATCTCTCTCAGTTGCTACCCATCACAGGCAACCATTTTATGATTTAGTTCCAAGAGATACGAAACGACAGGTCCCTCTAACTAACAACGAGCAAATCCGGGCGGCCCCCGGGAGTCGACACCCAATCCAAAAGCTGGCCACGCTCTCGGATCGGACTCTTCCATATGGCCAAGGTCGGGTTTAGTCTCACCTATATAACAGGGGACTTCCCTCGCTCACCAGTGTGGACCAACAGAGGAACTCTGTCTCCGCTGGCCCGAGTTGTTTGAAAACTACTGGAAGCTGACCAACACACACACGGTTTCAAATGGTAAATCATCTTGGGCCACCTCTAGAAATGTTTGAAGCTAGGTAGGTAAGAAGAGGGGACCCCATAAAATCCCACACGCGATTAGGCACGCTCAGTCTTAAAACCAATACCCGGAACTCGGATCCTAGGTGACTCGAATGGAACAAAGCGTCGGGGCGGGATAGCCTAGACCTTCCATCCTTCGTCGAATATAGTCAACATTATAATAATCATATCATCCACAACAATATAATAATGATAATGTGATATCCCAAACCAAGGATTAACAGGGTAACATCGTAGCATCCTAAGCATGCATAGTAAGCAGGGGCTGAGCAACGAACAACAGTAACATAGCAGTACAAGGTTTGCTGGGAAGGGACATGGCTGTATCGGTTTGAAAGAGGCTGTAAACATGTGGTAGGATCAAACATCGAACCTAACCTAGACTAGCATGCAAACCACTGGTTGAAATAGAATGGATCATAAGTAATGTATAGTCCTTGCCTGTTGATAAGTCGGGTTCCGAAGGTGTAGTTGATCGCAAGCTCGCATCGTCTCCGAAGGGTACCCGCGGAAGCACACAAGACAATAAACACTGGAAAGCAATCAATGAGCAGGGACTCTATTACTACGGGGCAACACAAGATCAAGAAGACATCACACGACACGGCAACGAGATGCGGATCTATCGTCGAGAACGGTTACTAACAGTTTAAGTGGGGTATCGGTCACACACGACGAATACCGCACGTTTACGGTGGTTCCAGTTTCTTAGCTAAAGGTGATCAACAAAGGTTTCTAACGTGGCATCTCACTCAAGCAAGCGTGGCATAGCACATAAACATGTCAAGAGGTGAAGCATAAAGGAAACTATCTATGCTAGTCAATTTAAGTGAGGCACAACCTAAACATGGCATAACACTAAGTGCCGCACGATGATTAAAACATTTGGTACTGTTCTGTCCTAAACCATATTTTAGGTTGGTTAACAACAGAAAACAATAGCATAAACACAAAGTACACGAAGAACTAATCAAGTTACATATAAAGAACACCCCAAACGGAGTTACGGTTAAAAAGATATAAGCAAAACAAGTTGCGGGCACAATCTGCCAACATCAGGAAGCACTCTTTAGAGCAATGCATAAACAGGACAATCAATGTAAACATGCTCACAAATTATATTGAACTAAAGTAGACATGACAGGGAAGGCATGGAAAAAAGAATCATGCAAATAGTCATCATAGATCAAAAGATGTTAAGCATGCAACATGGCATCGGAACGTTACAGACTTAGAGAAAAACAGAGGTGGCTGTCAAAAACAGTGGCATAGAAACTTTGGAGCTAAAAATATATATGACCAGGAATGCTAACATGAAGATGCAATACATGTAATGAAAGTAGAAATGATGCTTAACAATATGCAATTGGAATCACTCAATTCCGATAAACGGTCGCGACACACTCGTCGACCGAAGTTGCAACAAAATAACAGTTTTCAGCACAGCAACACATTAACATCAGGATCACCACTTTGGAGCAAGATTTAATATAGCTAAAGCACCCAAACATGACAAGTTAAAGCATGGAAATGAATTACACATGATACTTAACACATAGGAAAAAGAATCAATGCAATAGGCCTAATGGATGTGTCACAATCATCATGCAAACTTGCAATAAAATAATAACAGCAGCACTTAACAGGAATAAGTAGCAGTTTAACGGCCTGATGCCCACGTCAACACACAATTACACAATCAAGGTGACCTCAAAATAAATAACTTCCTAAAGATGAACTCTAGAGCACACCAAGCACAACCAAACAAAAAAATGAATCACTTCGTTCCGACCTACGAGTCAACGGGAAATCGCATTACAAAACGGGATCAGCAGCAATAATTAAAAGACTTCGTAAAAAAATCACAGGTTCTGAACAAAAACGGAGAGGGGGTTTCTGCCCTCACTCATGGGTCGGCCCAAGAGGCAGAGGGAGGCGGCCTGGGCTTCGCTGGCCAGCTGGGCCGCAGGCACTGGTGGGCTGCGCCGGCCCACCTTGGCCAAGGCGACGGTCAACGAGGGGGGGTGGCGTTCGGGCCGTCCCATGGTGGCCACCAGGCGGCGGCAGCAGCTACCGGCTCGCCGGCCGGCGAAGCAGTGGAGGCGGGGGGAGTGGATCCGGGCCGCTGCGGCCGGATCCGTCGGCTGGCCGAGGCGGGGCGGGCTCCCAAGGCGGCGGCGGCGAGGAGGGTGCCCCTCGGGCCGGCGAGCTCAGGCCTCCTCCATGGCCGGCGGCGGAGGCGTCCTGCAAGGGGGGAAGGGAGAGATGAGATGAGAAAGGAAGGAGGAGGGAGAGGAGGAAGGGGAGGAGAGAGGAGGCGGCTCCGTTGGCCGGCCGGCTGCACAGGCGGCAGCGCGCCCTCGGGCATGGAGGCGGCGCGGGAGAGGAGAGAGGAGGAGAGAGAAAGAGGATGGTGGGAGGTGACGTGGATGATCCCAGGCCATTGGATATGAGGATCTGACGGCCCAGAACTCATTGGGCAGAAAATTGGACGAAAAATGGGGTATTTTCAGATCTGGGGCTGGCTAGGGAAACCCTAAGTGGTGGGGTGGTCTATTTATAGCCCGGGTGGCTGGCAGTTTGCTAAAACATCCCCGGTTTTTTCTCTCGCGCGCGCGGTGCTCACGTTTCTGACCGCCGGGCGTCCGCAGTACCTCCGATTCGGGTAAAACTTCGAACTGCGCGATCAGCGCGTCGAGCCGGTGGCGTTCACCTCGCGTTGGAACCGTTCCGAGAACACTTTCCGGCGCGCTATAAAATAACTCGTTTAATTATTAGACGGGGTTTTCGTTCCGTTGGATGCGGCTGGTTTCGTGCAGTTTTCGCGACGGTGATCGTGTGAAAACCGGTGTCGCAAAGGTCGAGTGTCAGGGTGGCAAGGGTCGGTCTTCGTCCGATACGAGATAAGAGGGGGGAAAATAATCGCCGATCGATAAATCGGGGAAGCAAACACCGCAAACAAATCAGACAATCAAACAATTCACACCGAAAACAATTTTTTAAATTTTTGTGAAAACTGGGTTGTTACAGGCGGTGCGCATGGCGGCGGCGGCGCGAGCTCCTCTCGGCGGGTCCTGCGGAACAGCAATTAGGGTTACAAAAAAATAAACAAAAACGAAAAAATTTGAAAATAATATTTATCCAGGAAAAAAATTCATGAATCCGGAACGGACTCAAATTGCACGCGGCGTAAAATAGTCGTGTGGGCCGTTGGAAGGCGCAAAATGAGAAGTCATTTTTAAAAAATTTATTTGGTCAACCGACTACGGAGAACATTTTTAAATAATAAAATATGAATTTTAAAAATGTCACAGCAATAAAATAAAATAATAAAATAATTGTTTTTTCCGAAATTACTATTTCAGCTATTAAGCAATTTTCATAAATACTTCTTATGCAATAAACTCCGTATAAAAATTATAAAAAATCCCAAAATATAAATTTGAGTCATTTATAATTCCTATAACCCAGTTTATAAACACCCAAAAATATTTTCAATCCTTTTCAACTTTATTTAAAATGGGGATAAGTCATATTATATCCTCTCTAATAAAATTTTCCTTAAGTTGAAAAAATATTAAAATATTCATAAAATCCAAATAATGCAAAACTCCAGCATGACATGCATATGATGATCTATTAACATCCAAATTTGTAAAAATTGGGATGTTAAAATAATTTCAGTTGCTAGGCTTATACTTTGCTCAAAAGGATTGGCCCACTTGTTTCTCCTCAATATCTTTACTTTGCTTGCTTTTACCTTCTTGTTGCTTATACTGAAAACCCCTGAAACTTTATCTTTCAGTGCCGGCAGTTATGTCTTTACCAAAGTCACTTACCAATACATTCTGCTCATCATTGGGTTGGACACTCTTATTTATCGAAAACGCTACAATTTATCCCCTACAGTTGAGGGTCATCACCCACAAGCTCCGAACCAAGCTTTCAATCGGGAATGTGTGGCAGATCACAGGTGGCGCGCAACAACCACCGTCGTCGGATACCGTGATGAGAGCTGCAGGTCCACGTGCACGCGAGGACTTGGACTGGCCTGCTCATACATCAAGAGAAGTCGTCATCGCAAAAGTATGAACAAGATGACCTCGGATTACAATCTAGGAGTAGTGCACTAAGAATGTGAAATGACAAGAAAGAAAAGTTATCGCAACTTTATCTTTTAACTTGTTCAACATATATTACCCTTGCACCAAGTTGGCAGGGAGATAAATGTTTACCTTCCATCTTATGTATAAATAGCCAATGATTCCGACGACAATAGCAGTTAAACCGTAAGCACCAGCACCTGCAAGAGAATTCTTCACTTCATTTTCTCTTCTTGATTTCTAATGTATTGTTTTCATCCTGTACCAATATCATTGATATTATTTTTGTGCAAGGTACACTTCTGAATCTTAGGAATACTTAGGGCCAGTTCTTTTCGCGGCTTCTCCCAGAAGCCGCCCTTCCCCAGCTTTTTTGAGAAGCCGCCCCAAAAAGTTAGGGAGGCTTCCGGAATGCCCCGTGTTAGGCCATTCCGGAAGCCTCCCTAACTTTTTGGGCCATCTTCTCAGAGAAGCTGTGGGGAGGGCAGCTTTTGGGAGAAGCTGCCAAAAGAACTGTCCCTTAGTAAGAGAAGGACACCCTCATGTTAAGTTATCTGCTTGAGGAGGACAAAGGCAGCATGAATATGACAACGGTGGATCTTTCACAGAGAAAAAAGATGCAAGTTTATGTTCAAATTCAATTATAAAGTGAACTCCTTAATTCAAACCTATGAGAACATCTACTCCTACTTCCTCAAACTAATTGTTAAGCAACACAAATGTCAAAAATGATAATTAAGCATGAGTACTCCACTAGCAGTAGGCCCAAGATGATTGAGATTCTTTGGCAAAACTTGTACAAAGTACCTTACAATAAGATAAGTTATCTACAAGGCTAAGGATTGCATTTTTAATACATCAAATCAGCACTATATGACACATCTATCTGAACATCTGGATTATCTCACATGGGGGAATACAGGAGAGCAAAAAAAACCATAACAAGATGGATATGCATCAGTCAACAAATACATAATAGAATGTTCCCAATGATTAACTCATAAACAAAACAAGAAGAAAAGGAGCATTTTCATGTTTCAGCTATAAATGTGCAACAAGGGGATATTTGGTGTAAATTTTTATTTCAAGAACCCTTTTAGATATGAAAATGATTACGAAACTGCACTGCAAAAACTTACCCCCTAATAAAGCAGTAGCACCAGGCAATAAGATCAAAGGAGGGACCTGCACAAATAAAATATCACCTCCAATTAAATGAACATGTAACAACAATGTGAACTTAACAGTTACAAACACTGCTAAGAGTGCGAGACATCAACCAAATAAATGGAAATTCTTTGCCAGTTGCACTGAAAACACATGATAGAAAAGCGCCAAGGCAAGTAAAGAAAATTGTGGGAAACGACAAGTAATTAATACATATCACAATATCAATAGTCTAAAAGATGTTGTAAAGCTAGAAGGTGTATGTAGTGAAGGAGGTTATTCATCATTAGCTTCTTTTGCGGTGAATCCATCGTTAGTTAATCAGGCGAATGAGTGAAAGTTTTGCACAAATCGACCCCAGCTCCTCAAGAAATAAATATAATCACATAAAACTATACAATTAAAGGTTGTTTGATGTCTGGTAAAGGAATGATAAGTTAATCAAGAGACCTTCTGCCATTCTATTGCAGATAGTAACACTAAAGGAAATTATAGTAACACTAAAGGAAATTAAGTGGGTAAACCTGTCTTTCAAGCATGATACAATTTCAAACATAGCTGTATGTAGCATTTAGGAACAGGAAAAGGGTACTATTTTCTGAATTTAATAGGATCAAATGATATTTACTGGATTTTGAACAAACAATATTAACAAAGTCACATAGTAAATGACATCTCTCAAGGCATCTGTTGGAATGCGCGAATGGTTGGAAATGTTTTTAATGGACAAAAGGAGTTTAGGATCATAAGCATGGGATTTATGTACTCTCAGCATCAGATAAATCAACATTAACATAAGTTCTGGTTTACTACCATTACAAAATACAGTTTTGGAGACAAAGACTATGCATAAATCTTTAGAAAACTAACCTGAAAAAACTGTGAATCTAACAATGAACATGACTGAAGCAAATCAAATGAACACCTGCATACTAACGTCACATGGACTTGAATGTCATGAGAAAATCTGAGGCACAACAGAACAGAGGAGAGAAGATAGTTGGTTTCAACCTCGTCGGCGTGCTTCTTGCCGCACGCCTGGTCCTCGAAACCTGGGGAAAGGTGTCGGGCAGGGTCGGGCTCCTTGAAGCCGCCGCCGCCACTGGAACTGGAGGCGAGGTTGCTGCCGCGCTTGCCGGCGTAGCTGCTGCTACTTGGGCTGGGCGGGCTACGTCACCGTAGCCTTCGTCCTCCTCCTCCTCGAGCCCTTGGAACTCATCCCTCCTCCGGGACGCGGTCGTGCTGCTGCCGTCCCTGGATGCGGCCGTCGTGTACGCCCTCATCCTTGTCTTCCTCGTCGATCTCGTGGCTGTCGAGCACCTCCGTCGTGTCAGGACGACGCACAACCGGACGCACCGTAGCGGCCGTGGTCGATCTGGTCTTCTCTTGACCTGGTCAAGCCTTAGGCAGGGAGATAGAAGAGAGGAGGAGCTCACCGGCGAGGCCAGACAATCACCCCACCCAAAACCCTAGAACCATAGGCCAAAGGGGGCGTCCACAGGAGGCGAGGAGAAGAAAATCGACGCGGACCAGCAACACCGTAGTCGCAAGAGGAACTAGACGGTGGCCACGTACACGCCGGTGGCCACGGGGAGCGGTGGGGATCCGGCGGCGGCGGAGGGGGGAGCCATGGGGAGGATAGGAGGGGAGGCGGATGTCAAAACCCCAAGTTAGGTATGTGGTAAGGTTTAGT
Source organism: Bromus sterilis (assembly GCA_950022295.1). NCBI lineage: Eukaryota > Viridiplantae > Streptophyta > Magnoliopsida > Poales > Poaceae > Bromus > Bromus sterilis. Next base: position 252,599,745 of record OX465595.1, on the reverse strand, counting down.
CTCACCTTGTATCATGTAAAAATTTCAAAAGGAAATTGAAATAAGGAAAGAAGAAAGCCCCAAATAAATTTAATTCAAATGGCCATTTTAAAAGTTGCTTCCAAAAATCCTTTGAACTTTTTGAAAAGTCCCACAAATCAGTGTGATCACATATCAAGTGAAGTGGACTCAAAACCATGCCCACTAATTTTTCAAAAAGTCCATAAAGGAATTGGAAATTAACAAATACCTCTATTTGAATTTGAATTCAAATATTTTTGAATTTAAAAAATGTTTAGATTTTTTGAGTGACTATCTACGTGTCATTTAAGTCCATATAAAAGTTTTGAGCATTTATAAAAATGCTCTGGTATTTAATTTTAGCAAAGAAAACAAATATCAGAAATAAAACAAAAAGAAACAAAGACAGAGAACTTACCTGGACTCTGGCCCAACTAACCGAAGTGGCCTAGCCCAAGGGCAGGGTCGTCTTCCTCCACGGCCAGGCAGGCACACAGTTGTGTGCTGCGCATGCCGTGGCCATCGACGTCGCCGTGGCGAGCTTCTTTCTCCCCTCGTCATTATCCCGTGCCTGGGAGCCATCCTGGACACGCACTCGCCTTAACCCTTCTCTCACAACCTGATAGAGGCGAAGGTGTCCCGATGTTTCGATGAGATGGTGGAGATCGATTTTTGGTGGAGTAGACTTTCACGACCCGACTACGAACGTGCGAAGACGTTGCGCCTTAGCAATCGCTAAACCAACTCCGAGAGGTTATTGATCCCGCGGATGCACGATCAACCTGACCAAGAAGGTCAATTCCTGCAAGCAATCGAAGAACAAGCAAGAACTAAGAATTGCAATCTGGATATTGCGAATATAAGATGAAAGATTAACAGAAGTTGGGGTTCCAATGAGGTCTTGGCCTGGTCGGATGACACAAACGAAGAGCTCGAAGTTGCGGCTATGGCTAACTTAAATCTAATTAAAACCCAAGTCTAAACGACGCCCTAAGGGCTGTATATATGGGGGAACAGAGGGGATTTTCGTGACCCCTTGGAGGTGGGGTCCGAAAACAACCCTAACTCGGTTTCCCCACACATACGGACTCTAAAAACAGCCTATAAGGTGGTATTTAGAAATTACATGGGCCCAGCCCAATATTAAGGTGACGCAGCACCTATAATTGCCCTTGGACGAAAATAATGAAGTGGCATCTCGCGTATTTCGTCCAAGACTTCATGCGCGCCTTATGGTGGCTTCAAAGTGCGACAATCACCACTGGAAGCTCCGCTGTCCTTTCCCGCGCGCGCACCTTCTTCTCCATGCTTGATCCCGCTCCAATGACCATCCTTCTTGTCCATGCTAGGTCCTTCATTCATAAGCAAAACAAAAGTATCTAATTTAGGCAGCATCATATGTTCATGAACAATAGAAGGATTCGCAAGAAACGAAAGTACCTGATAATTTAGTTGACGTGCACGAGCTCTAGTAACTGGTCCAATATGTGTAGTTGGTGAGGATATGGGTGTAACATTAGTAGGGATGTCCTCATCATCCTCCCCTTCTTGAATTGAAGTCGTCCTCGACGGAAGCTCATCATCTTCTCCCAAATAAGGCTTCAAATCTGCAATATTAAATGTGGGACTAACCCCAAAGGCTGCAGGTAGCTCCAGTTTATATGCATTATCATTAATTTTCTACAAAACCTTAAAGGGACCATCAGCTCGAGGCATTAACTTAGACTTGCGCAAAGCAGGAAACCTATCTTTACGTAGATGTAACCAAACAAGATCTCCTGGTTCAAACACAACATGCTTTCGACCCCTATCACCAGCAAGCTTGTATCTAGCATTCATGCGCTCAATGTTTTCTTTAGTTAACTCATGCATTTTTAATATCAATTCAGCACGTTGCTTAGCATCAAAATTAACCTTCTCCGAAGATGGAAGAGGCAGCAAATCAATAGGTGCACGAGGTAGAAAACCATAAACAATCTCAAAAGGGCACATTTTAGTGGTAGAATGCAATGAACGATTATAAGCAAATTCAATATGAGGTAAACATTCTTCCCACAGTTTCAAGTTACTCTTTAAAACAGCCCTAAGCATAGTAGACAATGTCCTATTGACCACTTCAGTTTGTCCATCAGTTTGGGGATGACATGTAGTACTAAAAAGTAGTTTAGTCCCCAACTTAGCCCATAAGCATCTCCAAAAATGGCTAAGAAACTTAGTATCACGATCCGAGACAATAGTATTGGGCACACCATGTAAGCGAATAATCTCACGAAAGAATAAATCAGCAACATTAGCAGCATCATCGCTTTTATGACATGGTATAAAATGTGCCATCTTAGAAAATCTATCCACGACAACAAATATGCTATCCCTCCAATTTTTTGTTCGAGGCAAGCCTAAAACAAAGTCCATGGATATGTCCTCCCACGGAACACTAGGTACAGGTAAAGGCATGTATAAACCATGAGGATTGAGTCGTGACTTAGCTTTTTGACATGTAGTGCAGCGAGCAACAAAACGCTCAACATCCCGTCTCATCTTTGGCCAAAAGAAATGTGGAGCAAGTACGTCCTCCGTCTTCTTCACGCCAAAGTGTCCCATTAATCCTCCTCCATGCGCCTCCTGCAACAACAAAAGACGAATAGAGCTAGCTGGAATGCATAGCTTGTTAGAACGGAACACAAATCCATCATTAAGCACAAACTTGTTCCATGTTCTACCCTCTCTACAATTCTGCAATACATCTTTAAATTCCGCATCATTTACATATTGATCTTTGATTGTCTCTAAACCGAAAATCTTGAAGTCAAGTTGTGAAAGCATAGTATAACGACGAGACAAAGCATCAGCAATAATATTATCTTTCCCCTTCTTGTGTTTAATGACATAAGGGAAAGTCTCAATAAATTCAACCCACTTAGCATGTCTACGATTAAGTTTTGCTTGACTTCTTATGTGTTTCAAAGATTCATGATCAGAATGTATAACAAATTCTTTGGGCCATAAATAATGTTGCCAAGTTTCTAATGTCCGAACAAGAGCATATAATTCCTTATCATAAGTAGAATAGTTCAGACTAGGCCCACTCAATTTTTCAGAAAAGTAAGCAACAGGTTTAGCCTCTTGTAATAACACACCTCCCAAACCAATCCCACTAGCATCGCATTCAAGCTCAAAAGTCTTATTAAAATCAGGAAGTTGGAGCAAAGGAGCATGTGTTAACTTATCTTTCAATACCGTGAAGGCTTCTTCCTGTGCGGTACCCCAAGTAAAAGGCACATCCTTGCGTGTAAGCTCATTGAGAGGTGCAACAATGGTGCTGAAATCTCTCACAAAACGCCTATAGAATCCAGCGAGGCCAAGAAAACTCCTCACTTGTGTGACCGTTTTGGGCTGCGGCCAACTCTCAATCGCCTCGATCTTGGCTTTATCAACTTCAATTCCCTGCGGAGTAACAACATAGCCAAGAAACGATACTCGGTCGGTGCAAAAGGTGCACTTCCCAAGGTTACCAACCAAACGTGCATTACGTAGAGCAAGAAAAACAGCACGTAAATGATCCAAATGTTCCTCCAAAGATTTGCTATAAATCAGTATATCATCAAAATAGACTACCACAAATCGTCCAATGAAAGCACGTAAAACCTCGTTCATTAATCTCATGAAAGTGCTAGGTGCATTAGTTAACCCAAAAGGCATGACTAACCACTCATATAATCCAAACTTAGTTTTAAATGCCGTTTTCCATTCATCTCCTAATTTCATGCGAATTTGATGGTATCCACTACGCAAATCAACTTTGGAAAACATGGTAGAGCCACTTAATTCATCAAGCATATCATCTAGCCTAGGAATAGGATGACGATAACGAATAGTAATATTATTAATGGCTCGACAATCAACACACATACGCCATGTTCCATCCTTTTTAGGCACTAATATAACAGGAACAGCACAAGGACTAAGGGATTCACGTATGTAACCTTTGTTGAGTAACTCTTGTACTTGACGCTGAATCTCCTTCGTCTCCTCCGGATTGGTACGGTATGGCGCACGGTTGGGCAGTGAAGCACCGGGCATTAAGTCAATCTGATGCTCAATCCCTCGAATAGGTGGTAATCCCGGTGGTACGTCTTGTGGAAAGACGTCAATAAACTCCTGCAAAAGGTCAGTGACAACAGGAGGCAAAGAAGGAGGCAATTCCTCAAATGAAAACAAGGCTTCTTTGCACACAAAAGCATAGCACACATATTGACTAACATCCAAATCCGAAATATCAACCTTAGTAGCAAGCAAAGTTGGACTAGTCAATTTAATTTCATTAGAAACAACAGAAGAAGATTTGCTATTAGTCTTATGTTGTTGCTCAAATTCTTTAGCTGCTATCTCATTTTCACTCTTATTTTTCTCCTGTTTAGCTTTACTAGCTCTAGCAAGATCATCTTTCACAATTTGTTCAGGAGACATAGGAAGTAAAGCAATATTTTTATCCTGATGAACTAGAGTAAACTGATTTGTCCTACCATGGTGTACAACATTCCTATCAAATTGCCATGGTCTACCAAGTAAAAGAGAGCATGCTTGCATGGGTACCACATCACAATCAACATAATCAGCATATGCAGCAATGCTAAAGTGCACACGAACAGAACGCGTTACCTTAATCTTACCACTATTGTTAAACCACTGAATATAGTACGGATGGGGGTGTGGTCTTGTGGTGAGATATAGCTTCTCCACCAACTCCATGCTAGCCAAGTTGTTGCAACTCCCTCCGTCAATGATGATGCGAACCGAACGTTCTTTCACCACTCCCTTTGTGTGGAACAAATTATGCCTCTGGTTTTGCTCGGCCTTCGTTACCTGCACACTTAATACACGTTGAGCAACCAAACTAGCATATTTATCTGCATCATCAGGAGTCATATACTCTATATCATGAGCATCATCATGGGCACCCTGTTCCTCATGAGCAATGAGAACTAGAGTCTCCTCATCATAGTCACTCGCTGACTCATACCCACCATCCGCCGTAATAGTCATCACACGCTTGGAGGGACAGTCTTTTGCGAAGTGACCTCCACCTTGGCACCTGCGACATTTAATATCACGATCTCGTGCTTGCCCTGTGGACGCCATGGAGGAAGAAGAACTCGCCGCTGGACCACTCTGTGCACCCTTGAATGGTGGCGCTGGCTGTTTTGGTGGCTCCCTGTAAGAATGAGCGGCTGAAGTAGATGGTGGCGCAGCAGGACGTGTGGATGTAGAAGCTCCACGCGATGTCCATGATGTATTTCGTCCTGCAGAAAAGTTAGGTCTCGTAGCGGCCTGTCGATCCTGCACTTCACGTTCAGCTTTACAAGCAAGATGAAACAAACGAGTGATAGTAGAAAAGTCCTTGTATTCTAGAATAGTTTGTATCTCCCTGTTTAAGCCACCCATAAAACGTGCAAGCATAGCTTCATTATCCTCTACTAGGCCACATCTAATCAATCCAGTTTGTAATTGATAGAGGCGGAGGTGTCCCGATCTTTCGATGAGAGATAACTATCGATTTGGTGGAGACGACTTTGACGATCCGACTACGAACGTGCAACAACGTCGCGCCTTAGCAATCGCTAAACCAATCTTCGGAGGTTATTGACCACGTCGGAGCACGATCAACCTGACCACGAAGGTCTAGTGCCTGCAAGCAATCGAAGAACAAGCAAGAACTATGATAAAGCAATCTGAATATTGCGAATATGTAGATGAAGTATGAATAAAGTTGGGATTCCGAAAGCGGTCTTGATCTGGTCGTTGGACACAAACCGAGTACACGAAGATGCAGCAATTAGCTAAGCAGTCTTTTTAACTAAAAGAAATCCAAAGAAAAAACCCTAGGGGTTGATCTACTTATATAGGACTAAAGGGTGGAGGCCAAGGGGGTGGAAGGACGTCCCAAGGAGTCCTAAAACTAAACCTAGGTCGTACAAGGCACTTGGGCCCAAGTGGAGGTGATGCAACACCTATTGAGTTGGACTTTGATTCGGATTCTACTGCTGGGTCGCACCGTTTTCGCAATATCTCCACGCTCCGAAGGAATTTGAAGGTGAAACCAATTGCGTTGGAAACTAGACGAGATAAGCTATCACCAGAAAAAAGAATCACCAAATTTGGAGTTCGTATGTAGAAACGGCGGCTGTTTGAAGTTGGGTATATCTCTGCAGTCCGAATCTGAGTCCATGACGTGAAAGACTTGGTCCCTATCTTCTCTTGGGCCAAAAGTGACGTGAAATAACTTCTTGTACAGCACACAATCATGTCCCTTTGTATTGACTTCATTTCTTGATCAAATATAGAGGAATTAATGGTCATATCCATGATAATTATGTCCTCATCATCTTCATGCTTGAACATGCTCCAATGCTCATCCTTCTTGTCCAGGCTAGGTCCTTCATTTGTCAGCAACAGAAATATATCGACGTTAGGCAGCATCATATTCACATGAACATTACAAACATTACCAAGAAGCGAAAGTACCTGATAATTTAATTGGTGTGCACGATCTCTAGTAATTGGTCCAGTAGGTATATTAGCAGGGGTTGTGGCTGTAACTATGGTAGTCATGTCCTCATCATCCTCCCCTTCTTGAAAATAAAGCCGTCCCCGGCGTTTCTTAATCTGAAATGTGGCTAACAAAAGAGACAAGGTGTACATGTTGTATATATATATGTCATCCATTCTTACTTCCCTTAGTTTTTGGACATGTAACACATGTATATATGAGTAACTTTCGTATGTCGTGAAATATAAACATATATGATCATCACAATACATAAACGACATGAAAGTATTGCAACTCAGTTTGCATATATAAGTGAAGCTCTTATTCATATCTAAAGATGTACAATGCTCATCATTAAACCATCCCAATACCGGTGAAGAAACATTAATGTTTTTCGAAGGACATGCTACAACAGGCTTAACTAAGTAGTCATGCAACAAGTCATTCGACGCAGAATCATCACCAAGATTAGAGGTCATATCAAAATGATTAAGCATTGGCAGTTTCATAATAGTAACATGATTATCCAAAATAGATGGTGTGCTCAAATCAACAGGTAACTCAAGACATGATGTATTAAAGTCTATTAGGCAAGCAACATCTTCATGTGAAGTTATGATATTCTCGAAAATTGGTTGTGTGATGAAACTACTGGATAGCTCAACACATGTTGCTTTTAAATCAGCAAGGTTCTCATGTGGAGGGGAAAGATCCATACCTTTGTCATTACCTTTTTGTGATGATAGATCAGATATTGGAGGAGTGCTTACGACAATTGATGTGGTTATGGTAGTGCTCATAGTGGTTGAAGGAACAACCTTCTCAACTTGTGGTATTTGCACATTCCGCTTGTTCGTCTTCTGGGCAACACGTCTGTCGATTTCCTGTTCAGCTTTACAAGCAAGACGAAACAAACGATCCATAGGATAACACTTTTCATGAATTAGGATATCCTGAATGTCACGGTTTAAACCTTCCCAAAATATGTCCATGAAATATTCTTCACTTTCCTCTAAAAGAGAATGCAAGAATGTAGTTTCTAAAGCATCATAATATTCTGAAACAGTTTTAGTACCTTGTTTTAAATTTTTTAATTTCCTAACGTTGTCACGAGTATAATAAGAGGGAACGAATCTATATCGCATAGCAAGTTTGAGATCATTCCAAGTATTAGGTATATAATCAGGATATAAACTACAATATTCATTCCACCAAATAGAAGCAAAATCTTTGAAAGCACTAATTGCAGTTTTTACTTTCTTATGCTCAAGAAAATTATGGGAAACAAATATATCATTTATTTCAAACTCCCACTCAATGTATAAATCAGGTCTTAGACGTCCATGAAAGTGTGGTATGGAAACAATAACCTGATCATGTGCATGCTTATGTGTGTTTACCTTTTGCAGTGACTGTTGTGTAGTTGTAGGTGGTGGCAAATCTCCAACTATAGTTGCCGCCCAAGAAGATCTAACTCCAGAACCTTCCATGATTAGTAGAAAACAAGAAACAAATCACAAGTATATGTCCCTATGAACTACTAGGATGTGGTGGTAAAACGCTCACAGAATAGCAAATATCAATGTCTTACTAGTTCTTACCATGCAGCAGGTGGTGATCGGCAACCAACGGTGTCAAAGAACTCCAAAGATTAAGTAGAGCGATTGCCAGGTGAATGCACGTATACACGATGTAGAAATATGTGGAGCTTGGAAGTCTTTAATATGGTGGCAAAAATATCAGCAATAATCAATTCAGAGATGAAAAATTGAATTAACGCTCAACGACGATGCTGTGCTGGTCCTAGTCTAGACCGGACTAGAGACGCGAGCCTAGAACACTAATGTGGTCACGGCGTAGCACAACTAGAAGCAATGAATGATATGAAGTAGCTCTGAATAGCAAGATATAAGTGAAGATCATCAACAGAGCAAAGATAATGGTGAAAATAGGCTCCAAATCAAGATACACCAATATTCTCGCTACAAGTTTCCTCTGAAATATATTTGCTAATTTTTTGATATTTTTCCTCCAATAGGGCACTGACTTAAGCTTTCCGACGCAATAAGAATCACTCAATTTAGAGTTCGGATGAGGTGTCAAAAAAATTGAGAATCAGCCCGAAATTTGACAAAAATTGTGTTCGGAAACTTTAGAGGTCAAAAAGTCCGTCTTAGAAGCCGATCTGGAGTTTCAAATAACACACTCGCTCCAGAACTATTTAAAAGCGGCTCGAAAATATCTTTAATTTGAGTACTCGTGGAGTCAAAACGGTCTTCGGATGACAAAGTTATGCCCGTTTTAGTGGACACTACTCAAAACTGATTCCGACGAGATTTCAAATACGAGTTCAAATAGAGATAGATCCGAAATTTCATCAAATAGAAATAGAGATAGATCCGACGAGATACGACCTGAAAACTGATACCACTTGATAGAGGTGGAGGTGTCCCGATCTTTCCATGAGAGATAACTATCGATTTGGTGGAGACGACTCTGACGATCCGACTACGAACGTGCAACAACGTCGCGCCTTAGCAATCGCTAAACCAATCTCCGGAGGTTATTGACCACGTCGGAGCACGATCAACCTGACCACGAAGGTCTAGTGCCTGCAAGCAATCGAAGAACAAGCAAGAACTATGATAAAGCAATCTGAATATTGCGAATATGTAGATGAAGTATGAATAAAGTTGGGATTCCGAAAGCGGTCTTGATCTGGTCGTTGGACACAAACCGAGTACACGAAGATGCAGCAATTAGCTAAGCAGTCTTTTTAACTAAAAGAAATCCAAAGAAAAACCCTAGGGGTTGATCTACTTATATAGGACTAAAGGGTGGAGGCCAAGGGGGTGGAAGGACGTCCCAAGGAGTCCTAAAACTAAACCTAGGTCGTACAAGGCACTTGGGCCCATGTGGAGGTGATGCAACACCTATTGAGTTGGACTTTGATTCGGATTCTACTGCTGGGTCGCACCGTTTTCGCAATATCTCCACGCTCCGAAGGAATTTGAAGGTGAAACCAATTGCGTTGGAAACTAGACGAGATAAGCTATCACCAGAAAAAAGAATCACCCAATTTGGAGTTCGTATGTAGAAACGGCGGCTGTTTGAAGTTGGGTATATCTCTGCAGTCCGAATCTGAGTCCATGACGTGAAAGACTTGGTCTCTATCTTCTCTTGGGCTAAAAGTGACGTGAAATAACTTCTTGTACAGCACACAATCATGTCCCTTTGTATTGACTTCATTTCTTGATCAAATATAGAGGAATTAATGGTCATATCCATGATAGTTATGTCCTCATCATCTTCATGCTTGAACATGCTCCAATGCTCATCCTTCTTGTCCAGGCTAGGTCCTTCATTTGTCAGCAACAGAAATATATCAACGTTAGGCAGCATCATATTCACATGAACATTAGAAACATTACCAAGAAGCGAAAGTACCTGATAATTTAATTGGTGTGCACGATCTCTAGTAATTGGTCCAGTAGGTATATTAGCAGGGGTTGTGGCTGTAACTATGGTAGTCATGTCCTCATCAGTAATTCTTGATAATATTCCTCTACAGAATTTTTTCCTTGTCTCAAACGCTGTAATTTTTGTAACAATTCACGTTGATAATAAGGAGGAACCCAGCGAGTACGCATAGCATCTTTTAAAGCAGCCCAAGTAGTTGGAATATTATTAGCATGCAATCTACAATGTGCAGACCACCAAATAGATGCAAAGCCCGTGAATTCACAAACAGCAGCAGTAACACGTCTATTCTCAGGATATTGTAAACATGTAAAACGTTGTTCAGTTTCTAACTCCCAAGTAAGATAAGCATCAGGAATATATCTACCCTCAAACGGCTTAAGATTCAATTTAAGTTTAGGCACATGTTCATCATCGCGTACCTGAGGGGGTGGTTGGTGTCGACCGTGGCGAATGTTGGGACGTGGACGTCCAGCTGGCTGCTCATAGGCCGCTTCCTGTTCCACCTCCTCCTCGTAATCACCCTCGTATTTGTCGTCCTGGACGACGTCAGAAGCAGCAGCAGCAGCAGCAGTAGCAGCAACTGCAGCAGCAGGCGGAGCACCAATACCAGCAGCTTGTCCTCGCGGAAACAGAATACGTCGTGCACGTGGTAGTGGCGGTGGCTGTGGCTGTGCTGAAGGTAGGCGTGCGATCAACTCAGTAAACTTGGCGTCGAGCTTGGTGTCGATCATCTTTTCCACGCCATCAATTGCCTCTGTAAATCTGGTCTCGATGTCATTCACCTGTTCAGACATCATTTGTGCAAATTTATCATGTAGCTCCTTGTTTGTCATGTTCTCCCAATCGGGTGCATCCCGCGCCACTTCATCATGTGATCCTGGCATGGTTAGCAGAAATAGAAAACACACAGGAATATGATCCTACTTCTACTAATGGGATGGATGTGGGGTGGTGGAAAGCACAAATCCGTCAAGCTTTTCTTACGTTCTTACCGATTCTTACCTAGCAGCAGGTGGTGATGTACAACCAACGGGTCAAAACTCTCAGAGATATGGTAGAGCGATGGCCAGGAGGTGTCAAAACGCACGATGTAGAATATATGTGGAGTTGTAGGAAGGCTGACAAGTATGGTAGGAAAAACTCAACAGTAATCAAAACAGAGATGCAAAGCTGAATAAACACTCAACGTCGGTACTGTGCTGATCCTAGGCTAGACCGTACTAGAGACGCGAGCCTAAAACACCAACGAAAGCACGGCGCGGCACGTAACAACTGTGAAGCACACTCTGAATTATTTTTTTCTCTTTTTTTTTTTGGAAATCACCCTCTTCTACGTACGACAAAAGATTGGTGAAATCCGACTCTAATCAACTCAAAACTATTCTGGCTACGGACATATCACAAACCGAATGGGTGATGGAACTCAACTCGGATCGGTAGGTTGTGGTGGTGTGTATGGACTCTGCTTGGCGGAACTTGGTGGTGTATCTGGACTCGGATTGGCGGAACGTGGTGGTGTACTACTGTGCGGCGGCGGCGTGACAAACTGTGATCAGAACTCGAAACTCTAAGGTAACTAGACGCTAAGATCAGCAACTCAACACAACGATGCAACCGCAAATTCAACAATGCAAACTACTGTAAAGAAAACTGGACAAAGGCTCGGACTGTTTTGGGACGTGATGATCTAACCCTAATTTTTTTTGTTGGCTTTTTCGTGGACTGTAGGTATGAACAACAGAACCAACCTAGACTACGAAAACTGGTAAATCTCACCAAGCAACCTGGAAATCTGATACCACTTGATAGAGGCGAAGGTGTCCCGATGTTTCGATGAGATGGTGGAGATCGATTTTTGGTGGAGTAGACTTTCACGACCCGACTACGAACGTGCGAAGACGTTGCGCCTTAGCAATCGCTAAACCAACTCCGAGAGGTTATTGATCCCGCGGATGCACGATCAACCTGACCAAGAAGGTCAATTCCTGCAAGCAATCGAAGAACAAGCAAGAACTAAGCATTGCAATCTGGATATTGCGAATATAAGATGAAAGATTAACAGAAGTTGGGGTTCCAATGAGGTCTTGGCCTGGTCGGATGACACAAACGAAGAGCTCGAAGTTGCGGCTATGGCTAACTTAAATCTAATTAAAACCCAAGTCTAAACGACGCCCTAAGGGCTGTATATATGGGGGAACAGAGGGGATTTTCGTGACCCCTTGGAGGTGGGGTCCGAAAACAACCCTAACTCGGTTTCCCCACACATACGGACTCTAAAAACAGCCTATAAGGTGGTATTTAGAAATTACATGGGCCCAGCCCAATATTAAGGTGACGCAGCACCTATAATTGCCCTTGGACGAAAATAATGAAGTGGCATCTCGCGTATTTCGTCCAAGACTTCATGCGCGCCTTATGGTGGCTTCAAAGTGCGACAATCACCACTGGAAGCTCCGCTGTCCTTTCCCGCGCGCGCACCTTCTTCTCCATGCTTGATCCCGCTCCAATGACCATCCTTCTTGTCCATGCTAGGTCCTTCATTCATAAGCAAAACAAAAGTATCTAATTTAGGCAGCATCATATGTTCATGAACAATAGAAGGATTCGCAAGAAACGAAAGTACCTGATAATTTAGTTGACGTGCACGAGCTCTAGTAACTGGTCCAATATGTGTAGTTGGTGAGGATATGGGTGTAACATTAGTAGGGATGTCCTCATCACAACCTCCTCCTTCGCCGTTTTGCGCCACCCCGTAGCTCGTCGTTGCCGTCGCGTGCGCGCACTCGCGGCCAACGACGACGAGACGCCACCCAGACGTGTCCCTCCAGCTCGCCTCATTCGTCTTCATCTCCCTGCTAGGAATCGAGAGATGCCTCGACACCGATCCGCCGAATTCGCCGTGAAGCCGCCACCGGACCCGCAGGAGCTTGTCGTCGATTCGTCGTGGTCAAGCCCTCCCTGCCTCCAACGACTGCACCACCGAGCTCCCTGAACTCAGGTGAGAAAACCTCCCTATCTTAGCTCTCTTTTGGTGCCCGCGGGAGCCATCCCCGTCGAGCACGAGCTCCGGCTGCCGCCGATGAGGTCGCCGCCGTTTCCGTGGACCTCCCCGACGACGATGGCCTGCACCATCGTGTGCGCAAGGCCACAGGCGTCCTTTTGGTGCAATTGGCGCATCAAATGGAGGCCAGGAGCGTCGTCCCCGTGCGTCGCCGCCGCGACTGGTGGTCGACGGCGAGATGCCGACGTGGCTTGGCTTAATAATCCATTAACCACACCCTAATCCACCCCCAAGTCACTACCAAGTAGGCCCTGTGCCCTTAAGTTAATCAGCAGATTAAATTAAACCGGGGATTAAAAATGTGCCACTGCCCAGTGGGTCCCAGTGGTCAGTTTGACAAGTCAAGGTCCCTCACGTCAGCATGACGCAATGCTGATGCAATAACTCCTTTTCCTGTAGAAAAATAATTCCAGTAATTCCAGAAAATGCTTAAATCTTGGAAATTGAATATATTTTAAACCACAACTCCAAATTAAATAAATAATATATGAAAATTTATCAGAAAAATGCAGGGAATATTAATATGTATTTTTTTCATGTTAAACTATTTTAAAAAGGGGCAACAGTAGAAAATGTGCATATGGAACATTTTGGATTCAAATTTGGAGATTGAATTTGCAAACCTTTTGCAATACACTTCAATTAAATGGAATTGACAACACATCAATACAATATACATCAAGTTACAACATCATATCATGCGCTTGATCATTGTATTTATTTTGATTGTTCCTTTTCCGCATTGTTTGCTATCGGTAGAGGTGGAACAGGAACTGGAGGTCTGCCAGAACCTCAACTAGGGTAAGTGCTAGGGTTCAAGTGCTCCTTTGCATGATGTGAAAATTTCAAAAGAAATTCAAAATTGGAGAAAAGAAAAGCCCTAAAGAATTTAATTTAATGGCCAGAACAAAAATTGCTTCCAAAAATTGTTGTGTTATTTTTGAAAAGTCTTATAAATATGCATGATCACATATAAAGTGAAGTGGGTCCCACTGCATGCACCAAGATTTATCAAAAATTCTAAATAGGGCTTGGAAATTAAATTAAACTCCAATTTGAATTTAAAATCAAATTGTTTGAATTTCAAAAGTCACCAAAACTTGTTAGTGGCTAATGGCATGAACCTCTAAGCCCACATAAAAGTTTTGGGGATTTTTTAAAATTCTCTGGTATTTTTATTTATTGGAGCAAACAAAAGAACGAAAAATAAAAAGAAAGAAATAGAAAAGGGAAGTACCCAAGGAGCACGCCCACGCCACGTCGCGGCTGCAGGTGCCTTCTAGGCCTCCCCTACCTCCCTCGTTGCGCCACGCAACGCCCAGAGCCCCCCCCCCCCCCCCCCCGCGTACTACCCTTCCTTCTCTATTTCCTCGAGCATCGCGTTCGTCAAGATCTTGCGGCCGCCCGAGAGCACCCCGGAGCACGCCGACGAGCCCGCGTGGCCAACGACGACAAGACGCCGGCCAAGCGTGTCCAACTTCCTCCACGTCGACGAACACATCACCGTGCAGAGGCTGGCCTACCAATTTGGCCTCGAGCCGCAGCAAATAATCGTCGTCGCCTCGCCAGACCGCACGAGCGCGCCGTTGAATTCGCCGTCGCTGAGCTTCCCCCGCGATCTTCGTCTGCACCATCGGATTACCCTAGCTCCGGTGAGAATTTCCCCCCCATCTCCCGGTCTCCTCCGTGCACCGTAGCACGACTTCGTCTTCACCCGACGCCGGCCGACGTTGTTGTCGCCCCCGAGCTCCTGGCAACCCCCTACATACTCTTCTAGACGCGGGCGAGCACGGGTTACGCCCCAGTGCTCCCCCTTCCCACTCCTGTGCCCTCTACCCCTTTCCGGCGAGGTTCCGGCGACTCGCCGGTGAGCCCTAGCCATTAGGGCTAATGACCATCTTAACCCCCCCCCCTAAAAGTGGCTGACCAGTGGGCCCAGCCACTAACTGAACTGGGTTTTGTTTTAACAGAGAGTTAATTAAACAAAAATCAAACAGTGGGCCACTGACAGGCATGGCCCACATGTCAGCCCCTGCTGACGTCATGCTTGCATCAGCATGATGCAATAAACCTTTTTCC
Organism: Bromus sterilis; assembly: GCA_950022295.1. Classification (NCBI taxonomy): domain Eukaryota; kingdom Viridiplantae; phylum Streptophyta; class Magnoliopsida; order Poales; family Poaceae; genus Bromus; species Bromus sterilis. Next base: position 252,584,575 of record OX465595.1, on the reverse strand, counting down.
AAAAATTTAAAAGAAATAAAGAAATCAGAGAAAAAGGCAGAAAATTGATTAAACTTCAGAAAATCATAACTAATACATATTAACTCCAAATTGGACAAATAATATATGAAAAGTCATCAGAAAAATGCAAGGATTCCAAATATCATATTTTAATAGATGAAAAACACATCTATGATGATGGACCAGTGGCATTTAGCTATTTGGGTTATTTGGAATAATTCAAATTAAATGTTTAAATCTTTTCAACTTAAATCTTTGCTATGGAAACCTTATCACATGATCATCAGAGGCATATCTTACACATGACAAGATGGTTTACAATGATCAAATATTAGGAAATGCAACTTGGCTAATTTGGACATCATATGGAGTTTGAATTTGCATTCCAAGTGCAATACACTTCACTTAAATTGAATTTGCCACAAAACAGTAGCAATCACATCATGGATCCACTTATCTTGTGCTTTTGCATTTACTTCTGAAGTTGTCCCCCCTTGTTGATGATTGTTCTGATAACATTGCCTCTGAGACGGTGATCACCCCCGAAGGAGAAGACCACCGTGAAGACCCTGTATCGTCAACAAGGCAAGCAAACCCCCATTGATCATGTCTATAAAATCCTACTTCCCTCTCAGTCTCGCTTATGCATGTTTAGGAGATCACCGAGACACGTTCTTTCTCATAGTTGAACCCATTCCGATGCATGACCTATCATTTTGTCACCGTATTAAGCAAACCACAATCCTAGCAGATGTAGGAGTTGAATGATGAGCATGTGGCCCCTACAACTGTTACTGCTTATTGCTGCTTAGTGATACAATGAGGTTACATTGTTTGTGAGTCGGGATGGATATTCATAATGATGCTGATGATAACGTGTTGGTGAATCTACCCTAATACAAGGTGAATGATGAGAGGCTGTGTAGGAGTACACAGTGGGTTGTCTCGTTGAACACTGCCCTAGGCCCCGAGTTCTTGTGTTGTGATCCAAGACAAAGATTACTACCACATGTAGGGTTTTATGGGGACCCCGTTTGGCCTATTAACTCACCCCCGATCAAGTCCAGGAGTCACACTAGTTTGGGTTTTCCATTTGGCATATGCATAGAAAAAGAATGAATGAGAGGTTTCATCATTTAGATATGTGGGTGGACCTGTGAGGCAGTGAAACCATCTTACAGGGTGGCGTCTCGGTCACCTACATTGTCTGGGTCTGTATCGTGAACCGTCCGGACTCTCGAGCGGTAACCAACTCAGATAGTCGACTCCTGGATTAGAGAAGGTAAGGTGAGGTAAGTGCCTTGGTGATTATCCTCGTCCGAAATCAGCTTGAAGGATGACGATTCCTGGGCGGTAAGTGATGACACGCGTGTGAAGAAGTACACCCCTGCAGGGTTAACAAACTATTCGAATAGCCGTGTCCGCGGTTATGGACTACTTGGAGACCTTTACTTGATCATAGACAACTTGAATGGATACTCTAAAACTCGCAAGTTAAGCGTGAGTGGTATGGCGTGCTTGCTCGTGGGGAAGTCGAGGAAGTATCCATAGTGGTGTATTTGTTGGAGACTTGGTAGTGGACTCGTATACGCTTCTTACCTCAAGTCTGGTACTCGTAGTACAGAACTAGCCAAGTCTGAGCTGGCACTTCTGCATGTTGAAACCCCACATCCCTTTACCTTGAAACTTGAGCATGAGTAGTATAGTTCTGATGTAAGTCTTGCTGAGTACGACTTTGTACTCACGTTTGCTTGTTCTATGTTTTAGATGAGAACGCAGCCCCCGATGGAGTCACCTTCCTGAAGCTCGACGTTGACTAAGCTAGTATAGTTCCAGACAACAGTCTGGTCCCTCGTGGAAGGGCATGTATGTTTACAAGGCTTCTCTAAGCCCTTTGTTAAACTTGTCTGTACTCAGACCTAATTTTCTTCCATTGTATGATGTAATGTTGATCACAGACATGTGATCTTTGTCTGCTCTATGGGTAAGTCAATAAAGAAGTACTTTGTAGAGTTATGTGATGATACCTGCTTTTCACACTGGACATGTATGTTGAGTGTATGTTTATAACGTGCATGTCTTAGTGTGGGGTTCGATAGCTTAGTTGTGTTCTTGCCGGCGGTCTTTTATACACCAAGTGGCCCTTAGATGTGCGCAGCTGTGGGCATCGCGATGCGATTGCTCGTGACTCTGTCACGTGGCACACTTTGACGTATGATTGAGCTCGCCCGAGATCCCGACTAAGTGATCGGGATGGAGTCTGTTTATGTAAGTGTTATAATTCAATCGATACTATGGTTGAGACGACTTGTCTATGAGTATAGGATTTCACCACCCATAATCATTTAGACTTGTGAGCGGGCGATGAGGACCCATATCAGTTGATCATCCGGCCTGGATGGGATGCCCCTCACGTACGATGCTTTCCGAGAGTGTTCTGTGCTTGGCCTTGTCTGCTTAGACAAGTGGGTACGGCTCTCGGCTCTCTATATGATTGAGTTGTGACTGGAATTACATACGCATATTCCGGGTCCCGACAGACTTGGTATCAGAGCAGGACTGTCTATAGGATTATCAAGCCTTGGTCGAAGTCGAGTCTAGCATTCTATAGTTATATAGTTACTTGGGTATGAAGGGAACAACGCAAGGCTTCTTTTTCTCCTTACCCTCATCGATCTGAGTTTTGAGTCACCCTTATCTTTTCTATGGGATGATAGGACTAGGCTCATCTATGTCTTACTAGAACATCTTGTTGAATGCTTCCTTGTAGCCTTAGGATTGTTGTGGTCGTCCAGAGTCTCCGTGTTTTGAGTTCCTTGAAGAAGTTCTGTCAAATTTCTTTGAGGTTGTCTCATTTTCCTTCCTGGTGCAGCCGTTATGCTGTCCGAGTCATTACAGGTTTCTTCATAATCTGATGCATTTGCAAAATCCTTCCCTCCATTTCGGTTGTCTTTCCATACGAATTATTAGGTGGCATGACCGAAAGTTCTCTAGAGTTTTGTCGGGACCCGAGGTTAGCCTATGTAATTCCGATCACAATGCAATCACATGGAGAGCCGAGAGCCGTACCCACTTGTCTAAGCAGACAAGGCCAAGCACAGATCACTCTCGGTAAGCATCGAACGTGAGGGGCATCCCATCCAGGCCGGAGGATCAACTGAGATGGGTCCTCATCGTCCGCACCCAAGTCTAATGATATGGGTGGTGAATCCCATATTCACAGCCATGTCGCCTCAACCATGTTATCGATTGAATCATAACCCTTACATAGACTTACTCCAGCCCGATCACTTAGTCGGGATCTCGGGCGGGCTCGATCATACAACAAAGTGTGCCACGTGACAGAGTCACGAGCAATTGCATCGCGATGCCCCAAGATGCGCACATCTAAGGGCCACTTGGTGTATAAAAGACCGCCGGCAAGAACACAACTAAGCTATCGAACCCCACACTAAGACATGCACGTTATAAACATACACGCAGCAGACATGTCCAGTGTAAACAGCAGGTAATCACAACACTCCTCTATGGACGACGAGGTCGAACACCCCTTAACTTGTCAGAAACCGGTGAAAGACAATTCTTTGGACCGGATATGATCAAGGAAGTAGAAGAGCAAGTTCGCATTGTTCGTGATCGATTGAAAGCCGCTCAGTCTCGTCAGAAAAGCTACTATGATCGTCATCATAGGCAAGAAAGTTACTCCTCTGAAGGGAACCCAACGATTCGGTATCAAAGGAAACTTGGCCCCACGTTAGATCGGACCTTTCCGCATTCTTGCTAAATGTGGAGAAGTTTCCTACCAACTTGAACTACCCCCCGCACCTTTCCCAAGTACATGACGTGTTCCATGTGTCACAACTCAGGCGTTGCTTCAAGGACCCCATCCGCGAAGTCGACCATGAAACGCTTGATCTCCAAGATGACCTTTCTTATCGAGAGTACCCTGTTCGTATTCTTGATTCCGCAGAGCGTGTCACCCGTCGTCAGAAGATCAAGTTCCTCAAAGTGCAATGGTCACACCACTCCGAGAAAGAAGCAACCTAGGAAAGAGAAGACCGCCTCCGTGCCGAGTACACCACCTTCCTCCCGATGACTTTTGAATCTCAGGATGAGATTTTGTTGAGTGTGGGCGAGTTGTCAGAACCTCAACTAGGGTAAGTGCTATGGTTCAAGTGCTCCTTTGCATCATGTGAAAATTTCAAAAGAAATTCAAAATTGGGGAAAAGAAAAGCCCTAAAGAATTTAATTAAATGGCCAGACAAAAATTGCTTCCAAAAATTGCTCTGTTATTTTTGAAAAGTCCTATAAATATGCATGATCACATATAAAGTGAAGTGGGTCCCACTTCATGCACCAAGATTTGTCAAAAATTCTAAATAGGGCTTGGAAATTAAATCAAACTCCAATTTGAATTTAAATTCAAATTGTTTGAATTTCAAATGTCACCAAAACTTGTGAGTGGCTAATGGCATGAACCCTAAGCCCACATAAAAGTTTTGGGTATTTTTAAAAATGCTGTGGTATTTTTATTTATTGGAGCAAACAAAAGATAGAAAAATAAAAAGATAGAAATAGAAAAGGGAAGTACCCCTGGCTTCCAGCCCAACTAAACCTCCTCGGCCCACTTGGCCTCGGACTAACCCACGACCCCGTGTCGTCTTCTACCCCCTCGCCCCGAAGCTGCTTCGTGGCGGCCAGGAGCACGCCGACGCCACGTCTCCACTCCAGGTGCCTTCTAGGCCTCCCCTACCTCCCTCGTTGTGCCACGCAGCGCCCAGAGGCCCCCCGCGTACTCCCCTTCCTTCTCTATTTCCTCCAGCATCGCCTTCGTCAAGATCTTGCCGCCGCCCGAGAGCACCCCGGAGCATGCCGACGAGCCTGCGTGGCCAACGACGACAAGACGCTGGCCAAGCGTGTCCAACTTTCTCCACGTCGACAACCACATCGCCATGCAGAATCTGGCCTACCAATTTTGCCTCGAGCCGCCGCAAATCATCGCCGTCGCCTCGCCGGACCGCACGAGCGTGCCGTCGAATTCGCCGTCGCTGAGCTTCCCCCGCGATCTTAGTCTGCACCATCGGATTCCCCTAGCTCCGGTGAGCATTTCCCCCCATCTCCCGGTCTCCTCTGTGCACCGTAGCACGACTTCGTCTTCACTAAACGCCGGCCGTCGCCATTGACGACGTTGTTGTCGCCCCCGAGCTCCTGGCGACCCCCTGCATGCTCTACTAGACGCGGGCGAGCACGGGTTACGCCCCAGTGCTCCCCCCCTCCCACTCCCGTGCCCTCTAGCCCTTTCCGGAGAGGTTCCATCGACTCGCCGGTGAGCCCTAGCCATTAGGGCCAATGACCCTCTTTACCCCCCCCCCTAAAAGTGGTTGACCAGTGGGCCCAGCCACTAACTAAACTAGGTTTAGTTTTAACAGAGAGTTAATTAAACAGAAATCAAACAGTGGGCCACTGACAGGCATGGCCCACATGTCAGCCCCTACTGCGTCATGCTTGCATCAGCATGATGCAATAAACCTTTTTTCCAGAAATTTAAAAGAAATAAAGAAATCAGAGAAAAAGGCGGAAAATTGATTAAACTTTAGAAAATCATAACTAATTCATATTAACTCCAAATTGGACAAATAATATATGAAAAATCATCAGAAAAATGCAAGGATTCCAAATATCATATTTTAATAGATGAAAAACACATCCATGATGATGGACCAGTGGCATTTAGCTATTTGGGTTATTTGGAATAATTCAAATTAAATTTTTAAATCTTTTCAACTTAAATCTTTGCTATGCCAACCTTATCACATGATCATCATAGGCATATCTTACACATGACAAGATGGTTTACAATGATCAAACATTAGCAAATGCAACTTGGCTAATTTGGACAACATATGGAGTTTGAATTTGCATTCCAAGTGCAATACACTTCATTTAAATTGAATTTTCCACAAAACAGTAGCAACCACATCATGGATCCACTTATCATGTACTTGTGCATTTACTTCCGAAGTTGTCCCCCCCTTTGTTGATGATTGTTCCGGTAACAGTGCCTCTGAGACGGTGATCACCCCCGAAGGAGAAGACCACCGTTAAGACCCTGTATCGTCAGCAAGGCAAGCAAACCCCCATTAATCATGTCTATAAAATCTTACTTCCCATTCAGTCTCGCTTATGCATGTTTAGGAGATCACCGAGACACGTTCTTTCGCATAGTTGAACCCATTCCGATGCATGACCTATCATTTTGTCACCGTATTAAGCAAACCACAATCCTAGCAGATTTAGGAGTTGAATGATGAGCATGTGGCCCCTACAACTGTTACTGCTTATTGCTGCTTAATGATACAATGAGGTTACATTGTTTCTGAGTCGGGATGGATATTCATAAGGGTGCTGATGGTAACGTGTGGGTGAATCTACCCTAATACAAGGTGAACGATGAGAGGCTATGTAGGAGTACACAGTGGGTTGTCTCGTTGAACACTGCCCTAGGCCCTGAGTTCTTGTGTTGTGATCCAAGACAAAGATTACTACCACATTTAGGGTTATATGGGGACCCTGTTTGGCCTATTAACTCACCCCCGATCAAGTCCAGGAGTCACACTAGTTCGGGTTTTCCATTTGGCATATGCATAGAAAAATAATGAATGAGAGGTTGCATCATTTAGATATGTGGGTGGACCTGTGAGGCAGTGAAACCATCTTCTAGGTTGGCGTCTCGGTCGCCAACATTGTCTGGGTCCATATCGTGAACGGGCCGGACTCTCGAGCGGTAACCAACTCAGATAGTCGACTCCTGGATTAGAGATGGTAAGGTGAGGTACGTGCCTTGGTGGTTATCCTCGTCCGACATCCGCTTGAAGGATGACAATTCCTGGGCGGTAAGTGATGACACGCGTGTGAAGAATTACACCCCTGCAGGGTTAACAAACTATTCGAATAGACGTGTCCGCGGTTATGGACTACTTGGAGACCTTTACTTGATCATAGACAACTTGAATGGATACTCTAAAACTCGCAAGATAAGCGTGAGTGATATGGCGTGCTTGCTCGTGGGGAAGTCGAGGAAGTATCCATAGTGGTGTATTGGTTGGAGACTTGGTAGTGGACTCGTGTATGCTTTTTACCTCGAGTCTTGTACTCGTAGTACAGGACTAGCCAAGTCAAAGATGGCACTTCTGCATGTTGAAGCCCCTCATCCCTTTACCTTGAAACTTGAGAATGAGTAGTATAGTTCTGATGTAAGTCTTGCTGAGTACGACTTTGTACTCACGTTTTCTTATTCTATGTTTAGATGAGAACCCAGCCCCCGATGGAGTCACCTTCATGAAGCTCGACATTTACTAAGCTAGTCTAGTTCTAGACAGCAGTCTGGTCCCTCATGGAAGGGCATGCATGTTTACGAGGCTTCTCTAAGCCCTTTGTTAAACTTGTCTGTACTCAGACCTAATTTGCTTCCGTCGTATGATGTAATGTTGATCACAGACATGTGATCTTTGTATGCTCTATGTGTAAGTCAATAAAGAAGTACTTTGTATTGTTATGTGATGATACCTGCTGTTCACACTGGACATGTATGTTGCGTGTATGTTTATAACGTGCATGTCTTAGTGTAGCGTTCGATAGCTTAGTTGTGTTCTTGCCAGCGGTCTTTTATACACCAAGTGGCCCTTAGATGTGCGCAGCTTGGGGCATCGCAATGCGATTGCTCGTGACTCTGTCACGTGGCACACTTTGATGTATTATTGAGCCCGCCCGAGATCCCGACTAAGTGATCGGGCTGGAGTCTGTTTATGTAAGTGTTATAATTCAATCGATAATATGGTTGAGGAGACTTGTCTATGAGTATGGGATTTCACCGCCCATAATCATTTAGACTTGTGAGCGGGCGATGAGGACCCATATCAGTTGATCATCCGGCCTGGATGGGATGCCCATCACGTACGATGCTTTCCGAGAGTGTTCTGTGCTTGTCCTTGTCTGCTTAGACAAGTGGGTACGGCTCTCGGCTCTCCATATGATTGAGTTGTGACTGGAATTACATACGCATATTCCGGGTCCCGACAAGGTCATCCCTGAAGTAGAAGACCAGTAACCCGTTTAACGTGAGCAAGGCAAGGAAACCCCATTGATCATGTCGATAAAAGCCCAGTTCCCTCTAATTCTCGCTTATGCATGTTTAGGATGTCACCATGATACGTTTCTACCGCATAGTTGAACCTATTCCTTTGCATGGCCTATCATTTTGTCATAGTAGTAAGCAAACCACAATCCTAGCAGATGTAGGAGTTGATTCAGATCATGTGACCCCTGAAACTGTTACTGCTTATTGCATGCTTAGTGTTACAATGAGGTTACTCTTATGTGAGTCGGGATGGTAGTGATCATGATGATAATGGTGGTAACATTTCTGGTGAACTTGACCTAAACAAGGTGAACGATGAGGGTTGTGTAGGAGTACACAGTGGGTTGTATCGTTGAACACCGCCTTAAGTCCGAGTTCTTGTATTGTAATCCAAGACAAAGAGTACAACCACAGATTGGTCTCACTGACCCCTCTCGGCCTATTAACTCATTCCGTGTTGAAGTCCAGGATTCACACTAGTTCGGGCTTTCCATTTGGCATATGCATAGAAAAATAATGAATGAAAGTTTGCATCATTTAGATATGTGGGTGGATCTGAGAGACAGTGAAACCATCTGTCCGGATGACGTCTCGGTTGCCTACATTGTCTGAGTCCGTAAAGTTGATTCGGCTGGACTCTCGAGCGGGATCTACCTCAGATAGTCGACTCCTATAGACCGGTTGTGAGCGAAGTGTCGTGGTGAACATCCTCGCCGGCACCCCTTGAATGGTGACGAGTACTTGGCAGTAACTGATGGTCATGTGTGTGTAGTTCACACCCCTACAGGTTTAACAAAACTATTCGAATAGCCGCGTCCGTAGTAATGGACTACTTGGAGACCTATGCTTGATCATTACACAACTTCAACGGTTACTCTAAAACTTGCCAAGATAAGTGTGAGTGATATGGTTTGCTTTCTCGTGGGAAGTCGAGGAAGGATCCATAGTGGTGTATTGTTTGGGAGACTTGGATAGATGGACTTGAGTACGCTCCTTACCTCATTCTGGTAATCGTAATTCAGGTTAGCCAAGTCAAAGCTGGCACTTCTACATTACAAACCCCACCTCCCTTTACCTTGATACTTGAGCATGAGTAGTATAGTTCTGATGTAAGTCTTACTGAGTACGACTTTGTACTCACATTTTCTTATTTATGTTTTTTAGATGAAACCACTGCCCCCGATGGAGGCTTCTTCCTGGAGCTCGACGTGGACTAAGCTAGTATAGTTCCAGACAGCAGTCTGGTCCCTTGTGGAGGGCTATGTATGTTTGAACAAGGCTTCTCTAAGCAATTTATTAAACTTGTTTGTACTCAGACCTAGGTTGCTTCCGTTGCTTGTATGAATGTTGGATCACAGTGATGTGATCTCTTTGTGTACTCTATGTAAGTCAATAAAGATGTATACTTTGTAGAGTTCATGTGATGAGTACTTGCTGTTTACACTGGACATGTATGTTGCGTGTATGATTATAACATGCATGTCTTATTGTGGGGTTCGATAGCTTAGTCGTGCTCTCATCGGCGGTCTTTCTTACAGCCAGGTGGCTCTGAGTTGTGCGCAGCTTGGAACATCGTGATGCGATTGCATGTAACCCTGTTACGTGGCACACTTCATTGTACGATCGAGCCCGCCCGAGATCTCGACTAAGTGATCGGGCCGGAGTTGTTTATGTAAATGCTATAGTTCAATTGACAATATGGTTGAGGCGACTTGTCTATGAGTATGGGATTTCACCACCCATAAGCATTTAGACTTGTGAGCGGATGACGAGGACCCATTTTAGTTGATCATCCGGGACTGAATGGGATGCCCCTCACGTTCGAGCTTTCCGAGTGTCTTGTACTTGGCCTTGTCTGCTTAGACAAGTGGGTATGGCTCTCGGATCTCCATATGATTGAATTGTGGCTAGAATTACATATGCATATTCCGGGTCCCGATAGTGGCGGCGGAGGGGAGGGGAAATGAGATTTGGAGAGGGAAAGCGGCGCGAGATGGGGGATATACGGCTTGGTTTCCCTCTGTTTTTTCGTTTACATGGGTATTTTAGTTCCAGCGCCAAATATACTTGTCGATAGTCAAATGTCGGCATGTTATAGTCTCTCCTGGCAGATATCCTACCAACACAATCTTTCACCATTATTCCACATTTACTGGCAGGCACTTTGTCACTTTTACCGGCAATTAACCACTACCGGAAGATCAATTGCCCTCTAAAGTCTATATTTGTCGGCAGGGCTCTGCCCTTATGTTCTACCCGTGGTGTAGTGAATGGTGCTTGTAACTGCGGTTGCAAGGACTATTTACCTTACGCATAGTTTGTTAATGCAGTTGTTTGTTGCTTTGCTTTACACTTTGGGTGGGGCTCGCAACTTTACCAACGAGATGTTCTGGATAGATATCTCAAGGTGGATGATTAGTGAGTAGATGCTGATGAATAAACAGTCTACTTGTTTTTGCGTACTGCCCATACTTTTGAGCCTATAACTTTCTTGTGGCATAATTAGCATTGCGGTGCGTTTATAATTATGTCAATTGCCCAGCTGTAATTTGTCCACCCAGCTTAGTTGTTTTATCGTCTTTTGGGAGAGAGACATCACTAGTGAACATCATGGGACCCCGGTCCATATTTCCAACATTGTTTACACCTCAACTCTTTACTGCTTTATTTCCTGTTTAGTTGCAATCACCATTACTATTTCCACCGTGTGTTTGATCCTTCGTAAACGACAAGGCCGGAGAGATTGAAAAACTCCCTGAACTCGTTTGGAGCAACATTATTTGTTTCTGTGTGTAGGTCCACGTCAACCTCATATCATTTTGGCAACTTAATATCTGGCGCCGTTGACACCTACTTGAAGAATTCAGAGTCTGCCGGAGACATAAACCTTGGTATCTTCACCGAGGGAAATCTACTATTAGCTACATCTCAACCTTCCACTTGGGGTAACCAACGAGGGGCGAGGAGCCATCAGGCCTACAAAGGAGTTTCATTACAATAAAAGGATTAAAATGCCAACACCCCAAGAAAATATGACTTCTACATGTGTGCTCATGCGGAGATAATTGGAACTACCCTAAATTGTGTCGAGCATAATCACAGACAAAGGAAAATGTACAACCCTAAGTCTACAAGGTGAAGCTCGACTTATGACGAGCTTGTTGGCCTTGTCCTATCGACGACCTCGCTTGATTGGTGGCTTCACATAAGCGTCCTGCTCAAAACTGTACTAGCTATCACTACCACCACCAGTCGACGACTCAGAGGAGCGAGAGCCTGTAGGGGAGCCGCCAACAGAAGAAATGGAAGCGCCACCTGCTCCACTGATACGTCCCAAACGTATCGATAATTTCTGCTCGCTCCATGCATGTTTCGTGTGATATTGCTTTGATCTAGATACAATTTCATACACTTTTGATCATATTTGCACTAGCCTATTAACTCAGTGCACCCCAATATCAGTTTTTGTTTTCTTCTGTTTTTCTATTTCAGTTTTCCCCCATATAGAAAGTGCTCCAAAAATCCGGGAAAAATCAGATAAAAATCAGCATACCGGAAGCTTCCAGAGCCTCGAAGGAGGGTCGGGTGCCACCACCAGGTCCTGGCCGCGCCAGGGGGGCGCCTGGACTACTGGTGGCCCCCCTGGCTGCCCCCCTTCGCCTATTTAATCTCCGTCACGGGAAACCTCCAAAGACAGAACCCTTTTCGCGATCTCGCCTCTGTTCCGCCGCCGCTGTGCTTACAACATAGGGAGCACCATCAGGACCCTTCCCGACACCCTTCCGGAGGGAGGATCGACCTCCGGGAGCTTCTCCTCCACCATGGACGCTTCCCGGATGTGCCATGAGTAGTTTCGTTTGGACCATGGGTCCGTGATCAGTAGCTATGTGATGTTCTCCTCCCCTCTTTGTTCTTCATGGTTTAGATCTCGTGAGTTGCCCTACATGATCGAGGCACATATGTAATCTTTCTGCTTTTGCTATGCTGAGTTTGATGGGATATGATGGGTTATGAGATTATGTTCATATTGTGATAGAGTAATATAATTGGTTCTTATCTTTTGTATTTTTGTTCCGAAGTAATTCTTGCATGTTCTCCGTTGTTGTTTATTGCTTTGTCCAAGTGGTAGGTAGTAACTCCAAGAGGGAACGTTCTGCTCGATTGTGGTTACATGCCCCCTGATGACACGCTTGAGTGACAGAAACATGAGTCTAGGGGATGTGATGTGGACACAAGGGGGAAAACAACGGTGCTTGTAACCGTGGTTGCAAGGATTGTTTACTTTACGCAAAGTTCTTTTTAATGTAGTTGTCTGTTCCTTTGGGTTTACACTTTGGGTGGGGCTCGCAACTTAATACCAGCGAGATGTTCTGGATAGATATCTCAAGGTGGATGATTAGTAATACATGCAGATGGATTTCGGTCTACTTATTTTGGCGTACTGCCCATGCTTTTGACCCTCTTTCTTTCTTTTGTAGCATAGTTAGCATTGCGGTGCGTTTATAATCCTGTCAATTTCCCATTTGTAATTTTTTTACCTCGCATAGCAGTTTTATAGTCTTTTGGGAGAGAGACATCACTAGTGAACATCACGGGACCCCGGTCCATATTATCGCCATTGTTTACAAGCTTATTTCCTTTTCAGTATTTACTTTCAGTTGTTATCATTATCATTATCCCTTGTGTTTGATCCTTTGTAAACAACAAGACCAGAGAGATTGACAACCTCTCTGAACTTCGTCGGGAGAAAAGTTAATTGTGTTGTGTGCAGGTACGCATCAGGTGCGCCGCTGACACCTACTTATCATTGCCGGAGTCCTACGGGAGACAAACCCTATCCTCTACATAGGGGAAATTTGCTGCTATCCTACATCTCACCTTCCACTTGGGGTAACCAACGAAGGGCGAGAAGCCATTATCACTTCGACGCCATAAAGAAAATTTATGGCGCCGTTGTCGGGGACTCTGAGTGAAACGATAGGGGAGTTGCCCACTACCTTTTACCTTTAATTTTTTTTGTCTTGTCAGTTTACCTTTAAGTTTTTATCTTTGTGTCTTATATAAAAAATTACAAATTTTTTTGCCACACTTGCTGCTACTATGGGTTCCTCTGAAAACACCAAGTTGTCTGACTTCACCAGTCACAACAATAAAGACTTTATCTGCACTCCTATTGCCACCCCTGCCACTTCAGCTACCTCTAATGAAATTAAACCTTCTTTGTTAAACCTTGTTATGAGAGATCAATTCTCTGGTGCTGGAGATGATGCTGCTTTACTCTTGAATATTTTTGTTGAAGCATGTGATATGCAAAAGCATAAAGAAGTAGAAGGTGATGTTGTTAAGCTCAAGCTTTTTCCTTTCTCTTTGAGGGACAGAGCTAAAATCTGGTTTCAATCTTTGCCTAGGAATAGCATAGATTCGTGGGATAAGTGCAAAGATGATTTTATTGGGAAGTATTACCCACCTGCTAAAATTATCCAATTGAGGAGTAACATTATGAATGTTAGGCAATTGGATAATGAACACGTTGCCCAAGCTTGGGAACATATGAAATCTCTTATTAAGAAATTCCCTACACGTGGTTTAACTACCTGGATGGTTATCCAGACTTTTTATGCAGGCTTGAACTTTACCTCGCGGAACCTGTTAGATTCGGCCGCCGGGGGAACCTTTATGTCAGCTACACTTGGTGCTGCCACAAAACTTCTTGATGAGATGATGACCAATTATTCCCAATGGCACACCGAACGCGCTCCAACAGGTAGGAAGGTAAATTCTGTCGAGTAAATTACCTCCCTCAATGAAAAAGTTGACTTGATTATGTCTGTACTTACCAAGCAACCCTCTATTGATCCTCATGATGTTCGTTTAAATTATTTGGTTGCTCAGGAACAAGTAGATGTGAACTTCATTGCTAGAAACAACTTTAATAATAAGGCTAATAGGGGAAACTTTGCCAGTAATCCTAGACCGTTTCCATCTAACTATGGAACAACAACACTTACCCTAGCAACAAGAACCCAACTTCTGAATTAGAAAGCATGTTTAGAGACCTTATCACTACCCAAAAAGCCTTCAACAAGAATGTAGAAGAAAAGCTAGCTAAATTAGATAATCTTTGTTTGAAGGTAGACAGCTTAGCCCTTGATGTTGAGATGTTAAAAATTAGAACCTCTCCCCTTGAGGAGAGCAAGGCCACTCCTATTAATGCTATCCAATTACAAATTAATAAAAATATTAGGATGATGGCTAATATTAAATAAAGATGGGCTAGAGAAAAAGAGGAAGAGGTTACAATTAAGAGCATTCCTACACACCACACAGTTGCCACTATCCAAATTGTTGAGGATACCGAAACTATTAGCACCCAATGCACTCCTGGTCCCATTGGACCTATAAATGGTGATACTAATACCTCAACCGTAGAAGAAGAAACTCCTATGAACATAGAGGGTTTCAAACAAGTGAGCCTAAATGACACTACTACCACCTTTGATAGTAGTGATAATTATTTTGATAGTTGCACCCTCTCAGAAGTTATTAGCTTGTTACACAAAATGTCTAGAGACCCCCACACCAGCACACTCAATCTTGCCTTAACGGAGCATATCACAAATGTTCTCATCAAAGCTAGGGAGGAGAAGCTTAGGATAGAAGCCTCCATACCTAGGAAGCTAGATGATGGTTGGGACCCTATGATCAAAATTAAATTAAATAACTTCTCTTGCTATGCTTGATGTGACGTTGGAGCTAGTACCTCCGTCTTGCCCAAAAGAATGTATGATATGTTTTAATTGAAACCTTTTGATTCTTGTTCTTTTGGTGTTCGTCTTGTAGATTCTTCCGTAAATAAACCTTTGGGGAAGATCTACGATGTTCTTATCATTGTCAATGACAACTATGTTCCCGTTGATTTTATTATTATGGATATAGAGTGTGAACCTTTATGTCCAATTATTTTGGGACGTCCTTTTCTCCGCACCGTTGGTGCTATCATTGACATGAAAGAGGGGAATATAAAATTTCAATTCCTTCTCAAAAAGGGGATGGAACAGTTCCGTAGAAAGAAAATCAAGTTACCTTTCGAGTTCGTCAAACGGGCTAGCTATTCTCTTTCTCTTGATAAAACTTGATTCTTCTTTTGCCTTATGCCTAGCTTAAAGGCGTAAAAGAAAGAGCTTGTTGGGAGGAAATCCAAGATATTTTTACCTCTGTTTTTAGTGGTCTTGATGATTGTTACTACTGTAGAAACATCATTGTATCTTTATTTTCAAGCTTTGTGCCAAGTTATAGCTTCATATGACAAGGGAAGCGAAAGTTGTGACATGCTGTCCAGAAAACAGACTCTGTCCTCGTGACGGGAAAAATAGGATCAAATCACCTGTTCATCTTTTTGAGCTGAATTTTTTACACAGCGTGATTTATACAATCGCGGAACTTTCGTATGTTCTGAGTTTTTTTATTTGAGTTGCAGAAGTGCCCCAAAAAAATTCTCTACTACCTATTGTTCTGTTTTTCACAGAGTCTTCCACGTTTTGTCTCTCCTTACTTTTGCAAACCTTAAGCCTGCTTTTTCTTTGAAAAAACCTTTTGGAAATCTTGAGAAATAGTAGTTGTTCAAGAATATCTTTATATCCAGTGGGAAAAAATTATTTTATTAAGGGTACTAACCTCTCTAATCAGCTTATGATGAGTTATGTATGAAGGGAGTTTTCAAGTGTGCGATGGAAGATGATGAAAGAAGATCCGGGAGTGTCAAGCGCTGAAGCTTGGGGATGCCCCCATGCATCCCCAACAAATATTCAAGGAGACTCAAGTGTCTAAGATTGGGGATGCCCCCGTGCACCCCATTCTCCATCAACAATCATCAGTTCGTTCTTCGTCTCACTATATTTTTATCACTTCATGCGTTATGTGCTATGCTTGGAGCGTCTCGCTCTTAGGTTTTATTTTTAGTTTTCTTTATCTTTGCTTGCTGTTCATAACAAGTTAGACCCCGTCTTACTTTGTGTGGGAGAGAAACACGCTCCACTTTCAAAATCTAGAACACATCATAGGATTCTTCATGCCTATATTTTTGCTGTTGTGTGTTCTTTATCTTTTCGTAGCTACTTCCATGTTTAGTTTTAGTTTTAGTTTGTCTTTGGAAAGAGCCTTGGCATTTGTTTAGTGTGTTGCTGGAACTCTCTTTAGTTTTCATGTTTATCTTGTTAAGAGAATTGGTTGTTGCACTGAGTTGTGTCTTGTCTTGAGAGTAGGTAATTGAGGTTGCTATTTAATTTTAGTAGTAACTTGCAATAGTTTTGAGGTATTGGTGTGAGTAATGTTTGAACTTTTGGTGTCAAGAGCTCTAGCTTATTAGTAATAGGTGTCGTATTTTGGGCGGTCCGTGTTTATTTTCAAAACCTACAAAACTAGTTGAGAACTCTAGCTACTAGATGGATCGCTAATCTTTGGAGGGATCGAATATTAGAGTACACTCACATACCATGAGTCAAGGATGCGCAAGGATAACCAAACCCCCATACACTCCTCCTCGGGGTACTTGTCTCTTTATGAACCTCCTTATTAGATTGAGAGTTACCGATAATAAGTGCATGAGTTCTTTGGACTAATGTAAGTATTGAAAGTTGACACTTCCACCTCCTCATTTTGCTAGCCTCTCATGTGTCGTGCATTGCCTCCTTCTCACTCCGAGAGTTGGCGACCACCTTCGCCGGTACATCCAAACCCTTGACATGATATGCTTTGTCATCATAAACCTCCTTATATATTTCCTCAAAACAGCCACCATACCTACCTATCAAGGCATTTCCATAGCCTTTCCGAGATATATTGCCATGCAACATCCACCTCTTCATGACTTTATCTTCATGTCATACATGTTCCTGCTACACTGGCAGCGGCATACATTGCATACATCATGATAGCTACATCTTCTTTATGATTTGAGTACCTTGTAAAGTGTGAAAGATCTTATATACCCTCTTGTAAATTAGAGTGTTGACCTTAAGTGAGGAAAATATCCCAAATTTGACAAAATAAAAGATCCCAAAGAGGACAAATGAGAGTTAAATAGAAAGAGCCATTGAGGCCACCAAAAAAATAGAAAAAATTAGAAAAAAGAGAAAAAGGAAATAAAAAGAGAGAAAGGGGCAGCACTACTATCCTTTTGAAAGATACATACTAGTACTCCCTCTTACCCTTGTACTCCATAGAGATGACCATTCATGCATATAGCTATGTGTGGACCTTCACACTATAGAACTTCGCTTGCATATTCCAAGGATGAGCCTCCTCAAAAGAGCTCTAGGGCTTCATGAGCAAGCAAGTTAGATGCACCCCCACTAGTTCCATTGGAGAGATTTTTAGCTCATATGTGCATCCGTTGCATGGCAATCCCTACTCCTCACATCATATCTATCATTTGGCCTTCGCGCCTATGATTGTCCTAATTGATGTGAGCCCTTCTCACCCTTTTTGTTTTCCTCCTCCACCATATTTCTCTCTTTGCCTTCCTAAGTGTCAACTCTCGTGCTTATGCTCATCCATTGCATGAGTGCTCAAAATATCGAAAAGGAGTTGATCAAATTGACTTGTACCTGGCTAGTGGTCTGGGGACGAGTCAAGATAAGATTCCAAAGAAGAGCAAGTGTGAAACTTTAGTAGATTGAGTTCTCCACACAAAAATAATTTTTTTCTCGTATTCCCTATCCCTCTTCTTGCACGCAAACACCATTTGGAGACATTCGAGTCATGGACAGCGAGAGCTCTTGCACCTAATGTTCTTTCGTTGCTTGTTTCAATGATAATATAGACTCTTGCATGTTATGCCTTGAATTGAATCACATACCTTGATTGATTTACTTTTCAAAGTTATTATATGGTTTTTAGCATGTCACCACAGAAATTATGTTTGCTATCATTTACCTACTCGAAGACGAGCAGGAATTAAGCTTGGGGATGTTGATACGTCCCAAACGTATCGATAATTTCTGCTCGCTCCATGCATGTTTTGTGTGATATTGCTATGATCTACATACACTTTCATACTCTTTTGATCATATTTGGACTAACCTATTAACTCAGTGCACCCTAGTGCCAGTTTCTGTTTTCTTCTTTTTTTCTATTTCAGTTTTCCCCCATATAAAAAGTGCTCCAAAAATCCGGGAAAATCAGATAAAAAATCAGCGTACCGGAAGCTTCCAGAGACCCGGAGGAGGGCCGGGGGGCCACCACCAGGTGCCCAGGTGGCCACCTGGCGCGGCCAGGGGCCTCGCCGCGCTAGGGGGCGCCTGGACTCCTGGTGGACCCCCTGGCTGCCCCCCTTCGCCTATTTAATCTCCATCACGGGAAACCTTCGAAGACAGAACCCTTTTTCGCAATCTTGCCTTTGTTCCACCTCCGTTGCGCTTCCAAGATCGGGAGCACCGTTAGGACCCTTACCGGCACCCTGCCGGAGGGAGGATCGACCTCCGAGACCTTCTCCTCCACCATGGACGCTACCCGGATGTGCCGCGAGTAGTTTCCTTTGGACCATGGGTCCGTGATCAGTAGCTATGTGATGTTCTCCTCCCCTCTTTGTTCTTCATGGTTTAGACCTCGTGAGCTACCATACATGATCGAGGCACAGATGTAATCTTTCTTCTTTTTCTATGCTGAGTTTGATGGGATCTGATAGATTATGAGATTATGTTCAGATTGTCATAGAGTAATATAATTGGTTCTTATCTTTTTTATTTTTATTCCGAAGTAATTCTTGAATGTTCTCCGTTGTTGTTTATTTCTTTGGCCAAGTGGTAGGTAGTAACTCCAAGAGGGAACGTTATGCTCGATTGTGGGTACATGCCCCCTGATGACACGCTTGAGTGACAGAAACATGAGTCTAGGGGATGTGTTGTGGCCACAAGGGGGAAACAACGGTGCTTGTAACCGCGGTTGCAAGGATTGTTTACTTTACGCAAAGTTCTTTTTAATGCATTTGTCTGTTGCTTTGGGTTTACACTTTGGGTGGGGCTCGCAACTTAATACCAGCAAGATGTTCTGGATAGATATCTCAAGGTGGATGATTAGTAGTAGATGCAGATGGATTTCGGTCTACTTATTTTGGCGTACTGCCCATGCTTTTGAGCCTCTTCCTTTCTTTTGTAGCATAGTTAGCATTGCGGTGCGTTTATAATCCTGCCAATTGCCCATCTGTAATTTGTTTACCTCGCATAGCAGTTTTATCGTCTTTTGGGAGAGAGACATCACTAGTGAGCATCACGGGACCCCGATCCATATTCTCACCATTGTTTACAAGCTTATTTCCTTTTCAGTATTTACTTTCAGTTTCTATTATCATTATTATTATACCTTGTGTTTGATCCTTTCCGAACTTCATTGGGAGCAAAGTTAATTGTGTTGTGTGCAGGTCCGCATTAGGTGCGCCGCTGACACCACTTATCATTGTCGGAGTCCTACGGGAGACAAACCATATCCTCTACATAGGAGAAATTTTCTTCTATCCTACATCTCACCTTACACTTGGGGTAACCAAGAAAGGGCGAGAGGCCATTATCACTTACACGCCATCAGCCACCGGACTCGTCGTTGCTTGAACTCTCCCAGCAAGGCTCCAACTGATTCCCATCAGAGTCAAAATTCCTAATGCAGAGGGTTTCTTCTCCATCGAATCGACGGCAGAGGATGTCACCCTCCAACTAGTCTCTAAGGAAATTAAAGACGAAGACTCCACCCGAGGAATCACCCATAGCGGGCAGTAGGGATAGCCCTGAAGGCATATCCAGAGACCATCTAGGCCAAGTTCAGACACAACAGCAAAAAAAAGAACGAAGAAGCATCCGGCTAGTGACACATCTACAGACGTGAAGAACGAAATCCTAGACGCAAATGCCCTTATCCACAACGGCAGTAGGAAGCACGCACAACGCGGCCTCGACGGCCACGAACGATGGCTCAACGAACAACACGCGCACCTCAGCCTCGGCGACCACGGTCGGTGGCATCGTGCGCATCACCAATAGCAGAAGCACCACGGGCAAGGCGTTTTGGATCCATAAAAATAAACGAGAGAATAGGAGGACGGGAGGAAGATGGCCTGCCAAATACAAAGCAATGTCCTATATTTATACACCCCCTCAAGGGTGAATGGGTCCATATGATCTAGGGAAATATGAAACGGCGTGATACAAGCAATTAAAAGAGGAGGCAGGCAACCTTACGGCTTCCAAGACAAAGGAGGCTATTCACATCCACCACCATTCAAACCTAGCAATAAACAGCACATCGTTGTAAACCCAACAGGCGGAATAAAAATGGAAATCAAATCACCCCAGATACCAAAGCAGCATCGTAACTGACAAATGGATGTGACGGGTTACAACAGACTGCTGTCATCTTGCATACGTCATCTAGGAGCATCATCAGGCCCTTTCACATCTCCTTTCATCTCTCCAAAATTTCCATTTATATTTTGATTTTCATTTCATCAAATACACTCCCATCTGGAGCCCTTTGCCACTAACGGAGAAAATACAACGCAATGCACATCGCGAGGGTTCGAGTGGCTACTCCCCTCAGCGTATTCAGAACAACATCTCTTCAAGGATTGAGTGATTACTCGCCCCTACTATAAAGCGCCCGAGTGCCTACTCGCAAAAAAGACATGAAGAACAAGAAACTGCACCTTCGAGTGAGTGATGTCTACGCACACTTCTATTCTTGTAGACTATGTTGGGTCTCCAAGCGCAGAGGTTTGTAGGACAGCAGCAATTTCCCTCAAGTAGATGACCTAAGCTTTATCGAACTCAGGGAAGTAGAGATTGAAGATGGTCTCTCTCAAGCAACCCTGCAATTAAGATACAAGAAGTCTATTGTGTCCCCAACACACCTAATACAACTAGGAGTTGTATAGGTGCACTAGTTCGGCGAAGAAATGGTAAAATATGGGTGATAGGTGTGGACAAAAAAGTAATATAAATCTGTAATAAAAAGTGCAGCAAGAAAAAAAGTGGTAAACGTGAGCACAAACGGTATTGCAATGTTGGAAATAAGGCCTAGGCTTCATACTTTCACTAGTGGCAACTCCCAACAACATTAACATAGTCTAATCACATGATATTTCCCATAAAACATGCAATCGAGACGTACTCGGAGGTCATTCCTTTGTGGTTAAGAGAGGACAAGAATTATGTAGGGCTAAAAAAGCACACCTCAGAGTTCGTAGTTCTCAATCTATGATTTCCCAATGTCACCACGGCCATCCAAAGAGAGTACCACAATCACCACAACATATCTCAAGGATAGTCAAAGAAAAGCACCAAGAGCCTCTCAATCTTCAGTCCACACACAAAAGAGGAAATCACTCATGAAAATATTCTTCTAACCCATGTCCAATAGACCGCTGTCACCATGGTCTCGGGGATTATACTAGATAAGATCAAGTGAGTACATCAATCCAATACATAGAATAAGGGTATCATGGGATCACCCTAGATTAACATAGCCTATGATCACAATAAAGATCACATCATGGGAGAGAGAATTGACCACATAGTGTTGACGAAGAATTTGTTCAACGCAACACAAGACTTGCAACGCACAATTGTTTAGAGTAAGGGATTCGCCACTTCGTTTTACGTTACGAAGAACGGATGATTTACAAGCAAATCAACAAAGAGATCTTCAATTTCGGAGAAGAAACGGGTGCTTTACGAGCAAAACACCAAAGACGACCTAGAACTAAACAAAAAGTAGAAGAACTTGAAAAGTAGATGTGTTTTTGGGTATATGTCGATTGTGTGTTCTAATTGGTCGTCACCTCATCTATTTATGAGGGGGTTGGACTTTCCCTACAAGAAACGGACTCAAATCCGCGTCAAAACTGCCAAAATCGCGATCAAAATCGGACCCGGATCGGGGGGGGGGGGGGGGGGCGGACGTCCGGACTTTATCCCGGATGGTCCGGACCGCAGGGTCGGACGGTCCGGCTTCCAGGTCGGACGGTCCGAGCTAAGGGTCAAAATCTTTCTGTAACTGGGGTCCTCAAGTCGGACGGTCCGACCTTAGCCCGGACGGTCCGACTTGGGGTCCGGACGGTCCGACGTGGGCCAAAATCTTTCTGTAAACGGGGTCTTCAAGTCCGACGGTCCGACTTCGAGGTTGGACGGTCCGACCTTAGCCTGGACGGTCCGGTTTCCATCTCGGATGGTCCGACCTGACTTTTTAGCGCTGCACTGTTTTGGCCGTAACTTCTTCATACGAACTCGGATTTGGACGTTTCAAATATCAAAATCGACCGGTTCGACGAGACGAAGCCGTCTCATGTAGAATATTTTTCCATTTGAGGATGTCTTGAAGGCCTTATTGGCATAATAGTGCTTCAGTTGTTTTGATCTTATTGCTTCGAACATAGTTTCAGCCTTTAAGATGGAATCGGATGGCGATGGCTCAAACTACAAAAATGTTAATATCAACAACACCCAACTTTTTCATGTAGAGCACCTCTCCATTTGAAGTCATCTTATATAAGGTTGTTGTCATGCCAAAAACTTCCATCAACACATGCCCCCTTGTTTTTTGGCAAAAACTTGTGTGCCAAAAAATAACTTGTCCATGTTTGTGCTAAGGACGATATCAATACTTCATCGGCCATGTGTTTTCTAAGGGCGATAATCACATATCGGCCATATGTATTCAAGCTTCCTGCCACACGCTAGGATAATATTTCTTCAAGTATCTCCCATTGAGAGCTTTAGATAACTTACTTCCCTGTAAAGTTTGTACAAAATATGAATTTCCAGGAACAATCCCCACAACTTCATATGGACCTTCCCAACTCGGAGACCACTTGCCGAATTTTCTGTCCCTAGTTCCAACGGGCAAAATCGTTTTCCACACTAAATCTCCTATTTGAAACTATTTCTCCTTGACCTTTTTATTATAAGCCTTAGCTACTCTTAATTTTTCTTTCTCAATCTCCTCCAACGCTTTTAGCCTTTTTTCTGGATCCTCATCTATTCGGTCCATCATTAAATCATTGTAATCTACAGCCGACAAGTTAGTTTGCCTGGCTACCCTAAGAGCTTGCAACTTGATTTCTACACGTAACACTGCCTCTTGCCCATATACTAGATCAAAAGGTGTAACTTGAGTAGCTCCGTGCTTAGATATTCTATGAGCCCATAATGCTTTCGAAAGGACTTCATGCCACCTTCTCGGTTTCTCTTCAATTTTCTTCTTTATGAGCCGAATCAAAGTTTTATTACTAGATTCGACTTTTCCATTAGCTTGAGCATAATAAGGTGATGAGTTCAACAATTTAATTCCAAAGTATTCGGCAAACTCACGAAATTGATGAGACATAAAAGAAGAACCTTGATCAGTTGTCAAAGTTTGAGGAATGCCGAATCTATGAATAATATGCTCCAAAACAAAACTAATCAGCTCCCTATGAGTCATATTTCTTAAGGGAACTGCTTCTGTCCACTTAGTAAAATAATCTGTGGCTACTAGGGCAAAGCGATGCCCTTTAGAAGACGAAGGATGTATCTCACCAATAAAATCTAAGCCCCACCCACTAAATGGCCATGGTTTGATTATGGGATTCAACATAGCTGCAGGTTCCAATTGTATATTGCCAAACTTTTGACAAGCCTCACAACCTTTGTAGTATCTAAAGTGATAGAGGCGAAGGTGTCCCGATGTTTCGATGAGATGGTGGAGATCGATTATGGTGGAGGCAACTTTCACGATCGGACTACGAACGTGCGAAGACGTTGCGCCTTAGCGATCGCTAAACCAACTCCGAGAGGTTATTGATCCCGCGGATGCACGATCAACCTGACCACGAAGGTCTAATTCCTGCAAGCAATCGAAGAACAAGCAAGAACTAAGAATTGCAATCTGGATATTGCGAATATAAGATGAATGATTACGAAATTGGGGTTCCAATGAGGTCTTGGCCTGCTCGGATGACACAAACGAAGAGCTCGAAGTTGCGGCTATGGCTAACTTATATCTAATTAAAACCCAAGTCTAAACGACGCCCTAAGGGCTGTATATATGGGGGAACAGAGGGGATTTTCGTGACCCCTTGGAGGTGGGGTCCGAAAACAACCCTAACTCGGTTTCCCCACACATACAGACTCTAAAACAGCCTATAATGTGGTATTTCGAAATTACATGGGCCCAGCCCAATATTAAGGTGACGCAGCACCTATAATTGCTCTTGGACGAAAATAATGAAGTGGCATCTCGTGTATTCCGTCCAAGCCTTCATGCATGCCTTATGGTGGCTTCAACGTGCGAAAATCCCCACTGGAAACTCCACTGTACTTTCCCCCGCGCGCACCTTCTTCTCCATTCTTGATCCCGCTCCAATGACCATCCTTCGTGTCCATGCTAGGTCCTTCATTCATAAGCAAAACAAAAGTATCTAATTTAGGCAGCATCATATGTTCATGAACAATAGAAGGATTCGCAAGAAACGAAAGTACCTGATAATTTAGTTGACGTGCACGTGCTCTAGTAACTGGTCCAGTATGTGTAGTTGGTGAGGGTATGGGTGTAACATTAGTAGGGATGTCCTCATCATCCTCCCCTTCTTGAATTGAAGTCGTCCTCGACGGAAGCTCATCATCTTCTCCCAAATAAGGTTTCAAATCTGCAATGTTAAATGTGGGACTAACCCCAAAATCTGCAGGTAGCTCAAGTTTATATGCATTATCATTAATTTTCTGTAAAACCTTAAAGGGACCATCAGCTCGTGGCATTAACTTAGACTTGCGCAAATCAGGAAACCTATCTTTACGTAGATGTAACCAAACAAGATCTCCTGGTTCAAACACAACATGCTTTCGACCCCTATCACCAGCAAGCTTGTATCTAGCATTCATGCGCTCAATGTTTTCTTTAGTTAACTCATGCATTTTTAATATCAATTCAGCACGTTGCTTAGCATCAAAATTAACCTTCTCCGAAGATGGAAGAGGCAGCAAATCAATAGGTGCACGAGGTAGAAAACCATAAACAATCTCAAAAGGGCACATTTTAGTGGTAGAATGCACTGAACGATTATAAGCGAATTCAATAGGAGGTAAACATTCTTCCCACAGTTTCAAGTTACTTTTTAAAACATCCCTAAGCATAGTAGACAATGTCCTATTGACCACTTCAGTTTGTCCATCAGTTTGGGGATGACATGTAGTACTAAAAAGTAGTTTAGTCCCCAACTTAGCCCATAAGCATCTCCAAAAATGGCTAAGAAACTTAGTATCACGATCCGAGACAATAGTATTGGGCACACCATGTAAACGAATAATCTCTCCAAAGAATAAATCAGCAACATTAGCAGCATCATCGCTTTTATGACATGGTATAAAATGTGCCATCTTAGAAAATCTATCCATGACAACAAATATGCTATCCCTCCCCTTCTTTGTTCGAGGCAAGCCTAAAACAAAGTCCATGGATATGTCCTCCCACGGAACACTAGGTACAGGTAAAGGCATGTATAAACCATGAGGATTGAGTCGTGACTTAGCTTTTTGACATGTAGTGCAGCGAGCAACAAAACGCTCAACATCCCGTCTCATCTTTGGCCAAAAGAAATGTGTAGCAAGTACGTCCTCCGTCTTTTTCACGCCAAAATGTCCCATTAATCCTCCTCCATGCGCCTCCTGCAACAACAAAAGACGAATAGAGCTAGCTGGAATGCATAGCTTGTTAGAACGGAACACAAATCCATCATTAAGCACAAACTTGTTCCATGTTCTACCCTCTCTACAATTCTGCAATACATCTTTAAATTCCGCATCATTTACATATTTTTCTTTGATTGTCTCTAAACCGAATATCTTGAAGTCAAGTTGTGAAAGCATAGTATAACGACGAGACAAAGCATCAGCAATAATATTATCTTTCCCCTTCTTGTGTTTAATGACATAAGGGAAAGTCTCAATAAATTCAACCCACTTAGCATGTCTACGATTAAGTTTTGCTTGACTTCTTATGTGTTTCAAAGATTCATGATCAGAATGTATAACAAATTCTTTGGGCCATAAATAATGTTGCCAAGTTTCTAATGTCCGAACAAGAGCATATAATTCCTTATCATAAGTAGAATAGTTCAGACTAGGCCCACTCAATTTTTCAGAAAAGTATGCAACAGGTTTAGCATCTTGTAATAACACACCTCCCAAACCAATCCCACTAGCATCGCATTCAAGCTCAAAAGTCATATTAAAATCAGGAAGTTGGAGCAAAGGAGCATGTGTTAACTTATCTTTCAATACCGTGAAAGCTTCTTCCTGTGCGGTACCCCAAGTAAAAGGCACATCCTTGCGTGTAAGCTCATTGAGAGGTGCAGCAATGGTGCTGAAATCTCTCACAAAACGCCTATAGAATCCAGCGAGGCCAAGAAAACTCCTCACTTGTGTGACCGTTTTGGGCTGCGGCCAACTCTCAATTGCCTCGATCTTGGCATGATCAACTTCAATTCCCTGCGGAGTAACAACATAGCCAAGAAACGACACTCGGTCGGTGCAAAAGGTGCACTTCCCAAGGTTACCAAATAAACGTGCATTACGTAGAGCAATAAAAACAGCACGTAAATGATCCAAATGTTCCTCCAAAGATTTGCTATAAATCAGTATATCATCAAAATAGACTACCACAAATCGTCCAATGAAAGCACGTAAAACCTCGTTCATTAATCTCATAAAAGTGCTAGGTGCATTAGTTAACCCAAAAGGCATGACTAACCACTCATATAATCCAAACTTAGTTTTAAATGCCGTTTTCCATTCATCCCCTAATTTCATGCGAATTTGATGGTATCCACTACGCAAGTCAACTTTGGAAAACATGGTAGAGCCACTTAATTCATCAAGCATATCATCTAGCCTAGGAATAGGATGACGATAACGAATAGTAATATTATTAATGGCTCGACAATCAACACACATACGCCATGTTCCATCCTTTTTAGGCACTAATATAACAGGAACAACACAAGGACTAAGGGATTCACGTATGTAACCTTTGTCGAGTAGCTCTTGTACTTGACGCTGAATCTCCTTCGTCTCCTCCGGATTGGTACGGTATGGCGCACGGTTGGGCAGCGAAGCACCGGGAATTAAGTCAATCTGATGCTCAATCCCTCGAATAGGTGGTAATCCCGGTGGTACGTCTTGTGGAAAGACGTCAATAAACTCCTGCAAAAGGTCAGTGACAACAGGAGGCAAAGAAGGAGGCAATTCCTCAAATGAAAACAAGGCTTCTTTGCACACAAAAGCATAGCACAAATATTGACTAACATCCAAATCCGAAATATCAACCTTAGTAGCAAGCAAAGTTGGACTAGTTAATTTAATTTCATTAGAAACAACAGAAGAAGATTTGCTATTAGTCTTATGTTGTTGCTCAAATTCTTTAGCTGCTATCTCATTTTCACTCTTATTTTTCTCCTGTTTAGCTTTACTAGCTCTAGCAAGATCATCTTTCACAATTTGTTCAGGAGACATAGGAAGTAAAGCAATATTTTTATCCTGATGAACTAGAGTAAACTGATTTGTCCTACCATGGTGTACAACATTCCTATCAAATTGCCATGGTCTACCAAGTAAAAGAGAGCATGCTTGCATGGGTACCACATCACAATCAACATAATCAGCATATGCAGCAATGCTAAAGTGCACACGAACAGAACGTGTTACCTTAATCTTACCACTATTGTTAAACCACTGAATATAGTACGGATGGGGGTGTGGTCTTGTGGTGAGAGATAGCTTCTCCACCAACTCCATGCTAGACAAGTTGTTGCAACTCCCTCCGTCAATGATGATGCGAACCGAACGTTCTTTCACCACTCCCTTTGTGTGGAACAAATTATGCCTCTGGTTTTGCTCGGCCTTCGTTACCTGCACACTTAATACACGTTGAGCAACCAAACTAGCATATTTATCTGCATCATCAGGAGTCATATACTCTATATCATGAGCATCATCATGGGCACCCTGTTCCTCATGAGCAATGAGAACTAGAGTCTCCTCATCATAGTCACTCACTGACTCATACCCACCATCCGCCGTAATAGTCATCACACGCTTGGAGGGACAGTCTTTTGCGAAGTGACCTCCACCTTGGCACCTGCGACATTTAATATCACGATCTCGTGCTTGCCCTGTGGACGCCATGGAGGAAGAAGAACTCGCCGCTGGACCACTCTGTGCACCCTTGAATGGTGGCGCTGGCTGTTTTGGTGGCTCCCTGTAAGAATGAGCGGCTGAAGTAGATGGTGGCGCAGCAGGACGTGTGGATGTAGAAGCTCCACGCGATGTCCATGATGTATTTCGTCCTGCAGAAAAGTTAGGTCTCGTAGCGGCCTGTCGATCCTGCACTTCACGTTCAGCTTTACAAGCAAGATGAAACAAACGAGTGATAGTAGCAAAGTCCTTGTATTCTAGAATAGTTTGTATCTCCCTGTTTAAGCCACCCATAAAACGTGCAAGCATAGCTTCATTATCCTCTACTAGGCCACATCTAATCAATCCAGTTTGTAATTCTTGATAATATTCCTCTACAGAATTTTTTCCTTGTCTCAAACGCTGTAATTTTTGTAACAATTCACGTTGATAATAAGGAGGAACCCAGCGAGTACGCATAGCATCTTTTAAAGCAGCCCAAGTAGTTGGAATATTATTAGCATGCAATCTACAATGTTCAGACCACCAAATAGATGCAAAGCCCGTGAATTCACAAACAGCAGCAGTAACACGTCTATTCTCAGGATATTGTAAACATGTAAAACGTTGTTCAGTTTCTAACTCCCAAGTAAGATAAGCATCAGGAATATATCTACCCTCAAACGGCTTAAGATTCAATTTAAGTTTAGGCACATGTTCATCATCGCGTACCTGAGGGGGTGGTTGGTGTCGACCGTGGCGAATGTTGGGACGTGGACGTCCAGCTGGCTGCTCATAGGCCGCTTCCTGTTCCACCTCCTCCTCGTAATCACCCTCGTATTTGTCGTCCTGGACGACGTCAGAAGCAGCAGCAGCAGCAGCAGTAGCAGCAACTGCAGCAGCAGGCGGAGCACCAATACCAGCAGCTTGTCCTCGCGGAAACAGAATACGTCGTGCACGTGGTAGTGGCGGTGGCTGTGGCTGTGCTGAAGGTAGGCGTGCGATCAACTCAGTAAACTTGGCGTCGAGCTTGGTGTCGATCATCTTTTCCACGCCATCAATTGCCTCTGTAAATCTGGTCTCGATGTCATTCACCTGTTCAGACATCATTTGTGCAAATTTATCATGTAGCTCCTTGTTTGTCATGTTCTCCCAATCGGGTGCATCCCGCGCCACTTCATCATGTGATCCTGGCATGGTTAGCAGAAATAGAAAACACACAGGAATATGATCCTACTTCTACTAATGGGATGGATGTGGGGTGGTGGAAAGCACAAATCCGTCAAGCTTTTCTTACGTTCTTACCGATTCTTACCTAGCAGCAGGTGGTGATGTACAACCAACGGGTCAAAACTCTCAGAGATATGGTAGAGCGATGGCCAGGAGGTGTCAAAACGCACGATGTAGGATATATGTGGAGCTGTAGGTAGGCTTGACAAATATGGTAGCAAAAAGATCAACAGTAATCAAAACAGAGATGCAAAGCTGAATAAACACTCAACGTCGGTACTGTGCTGATCCTAGGCTAGCCCGTACTAGAGACGCGAGCCTAAAACACAAACTAAAGCACGGCGCGGCACGTAACAACTGTGAAGCACACTCTGAATTTTTTATTTTCTCTCTTTCTTTTTTTTTTTTTTTGCTCCTTTTTTTTTTTTGCGATGCGGGACTGCGGTGGCTGAAAAAGTGCGAAAAAAACACTATGGTGGCGAACGTCTCAAAACGAGTTTCTGGACGTAAGGAACGTATGGGCACGAAATTTTTTTACCCCTGAAAATTTTGGCCTAAAAACTGCTCTGAAAAGCGTGCCAGACTTTTTTTTTTTTTTTTTGGAAATCACCCTCTTCTACGTACGACAAAAGATTGGTGAAATCCGACTCTAATCAACTCAAAACTATTCTGGCTACGGAGATATCAGGAACCGTACTCATGGTGGAACTCAACTCGGACTCGTGAGTCGTGCTGGTGTATATGTACTCTGCTTGGCGGAACGTGGTGGTGTATCTGGACTCGGATTAGCGGAACGTGGTAGGATGACTACTTGTGCGGCGGCGACGTGGAAAACTGTGATCAGAACTCGAAACTCTAAGGGAACTAGACGCTAAGATCAGCAACTTGACACAACGATGCAACCGTAAATTCAACAAAGCAAGTACTGAAAAGAAAACTGGACAAAGGCTAGGACTGTCTTGGGACGTGATGATCTAACCCTAATTTTTTTTTGTTGGCTTTTTCGTGGACTGTAGGTATGAAGAACAGAACCAATCTAGACTATGAAAACTGGTAAATCTCACCGAGCAACCTGGAAATCTGATACCACTTGATAGAGGCGAAGGTGTCCCGATGTTTCGATGAGATGATGGAGATCAATTTTTGGTGGAGTAGACTTTCACGACCCGACTACGAACGTGCGAAGACGTTGCGCCTTAGCGATCGCTAAACCAACTCCGAGAGGTTATTGATCCCGCGAATGCACGATCAACCTGACCACGAAGGTCTAATTCCTGCAAGCAATCGAAGAACAAGCAAGAACTAAGAATTGCAATCTGGATATTGCGAATATAAGATGAATGATTACGAAAGTTGGGGTTCCAATGAGGTCTTGGCCTGGTCGGATGACACAAACGAAGAGCTCGAAGTTGCGGCTATGGCTAACTTTAATCTAATTAAAACCGAAGTCTAAACGACGCCCTAAGGGCTGTATATATGGGGCAACAGAGGGGATTTTCGTGACCCCTTGGAGGTGGGGTCCGAAAACAACCCTAACTCGGTTTCCCCACACATACGGACTCTAAAAACTGCCTATAATGTGGTATTTCGAAATTACATGGGCCCAGCCCAATATTAAGGTGACGCAGCACCTATAATTGCTCTTGGACGAAAATAATGAAGTGGCATCTCGTGTATTCCGTCCAAGCCTTCATGCATGCCTTATGGTGGCTTCAACGTGCGAAAATCCCCACTGGAAACTCCACTGTACTTTCCCCCGCGCGCACCTTCTTCTCCATTCTTGATCCCGCTCCAATGACCATCCTTCGTGTCCATGCTAGGTCCTTCATTCATAAGCAAAACAAAAGTATCTAATTTAGGCAGCATCATATGTTCATGAACAATAGAAGGATTCGCAAGAAACGAAAGTACCTGATAATTTAGTTGACGTGCACGTGCTCTAGTAACTGGTCCAGTATGTGTAGTTGGTGAGGGTATGGGTGTAACATTAGTAGGGATGTCCTCATCATAAAGCAATCCTCTAACAAAGTCGGCCAATAGAAACCAACTCTTTTTATTAACCAACACATCTTCTGAGCCGACTGATGCGTCCCACATATGCCTTCATGCACTTCACCCATGGCTAACCTAGATTGATCATAATCCAAGCATTTTAAAAGTAACCCATCTATAGTTCGGCGATGTAACTCATCATTATGCATAGTATATTTTAAAGCTTGCCGCCGAACCTTCCTGTCTCTAGTTTTACTCGGATCCCTTAAATGATAGATAAGAGGAACCCGCCAATCTACAGCTACAGTTTCCGAATTACTAGGTAACTCGACAGCTTGTGGTAACTCGGGCATGCATATCCCTTGCACTAAATATTCCGAGCTTGATTTGACTTGGTCCACCTTTGTTTCTGAATTAGCAGCAACTCGGTATAACTCGGTGCAACTTGGAGCACTTTCCGAATTACCATCCGTTACTCGGTGTGTCTCCCGAATTAGTTGCAATTCGGTCTCATCCCTTGCAGCGACAGCCATCGGTTTTTCTAATATAAGAAACTTCCCCCTATTGACATTGTAACCGGATGCTTGTTGTGCTAGATAGTTTGCTCTAGAATTTTCCTCCCTAGGTATATGATTAATAGTGAAAGTATCCAAGGATTTGATTATATCTAAACATCGGTCTAAGTAACTATTTAGCAATCCATCAAAACATTGGAATTCGCCTTTAATTTGTTGCACTACCAGAAGTGAATCACCAAAAGCATCTATATATTTGACACCCATATCAGCCAAATATTGTAAACCGAATAGCAAAGCTTCATATTTGGCTTGATTATTAGTACAATTATACTCTAAACGAACCGATGTTTCATATATCACATTATTAGGAGAAATTAAAACGGTACCAACACCTTGACCTTCCCTACAAACCGATCCATCAAAATAAAGTTTCCATGGGCATATGCTAACATAATCAATGTCTTCTTCATCTTTAACACTATGATCAACAATGAAATCGGCAATAACTTGGCCTTTCATAGAATGCAACGGTTCATATTTGAAGTCATATTCAATTAACGCATAAGCCCATTTTCCAATCCTACCACTAAGGATCGGTTTTTGTAACATGTATTTAACTACATCGGCTTGGCAAGTTACTATACAAGTACTAGACAACAAGTAAGGTCAAACTTGGTACATGCATAATACAAAGACAAACATAATTTCTCAATGAACACATACCGACTTTCGGCGTCTATCAACCAGCGACTTAGATATGCAATAAGGTGCTCCTTCCCACCATCATCTTGTGTCAATACCGCACCGATCCCTTTATCTTGCGCAGCAACATACAACCTGAATGGCGTACCAGATTTGGGTGCACGCAACACTGGAGGATTCAACAAGTATTTCTTTATGTTATCAAAGGCCCTTTGTTGCTCTGCCCCCCAACTGAACTCGGCTTCATTCTTGAGCCGGATTATAGGAGCAAACGATTCAATTTTTCCTGAAAGGTTAGATATGAATTGTCTCAAGTAATTAATCTTCCCCAAAAGTTTTTCCACATCCCTTTTGCACGTCGGCTGCTCTAGATTTCTAATTGCTTCTACCTTCTTAGGATCAATCTCTATACCATGCTCATGAATTACAAAGCCTAAGAACTTTCCAGCCGACACACCAAAAGCACACTTAAGGGGATTCATCTTTAGCCCATACTTACGCATACTTTCAAAACCTAATTGCAAATCGTCCAAATGGGACTCAAAACCATCCGATTTAACAACTATATCATCAATGTATACATCTACTATGATGCCGAGCAAATCATGAAATATAAGATTCATAGCACGTTGATATGTAGCACCGGCATTATTCAAGCCAAAAGTCATGACTACCCATTCAAACAAACCGACAAAACCAGGACACCGAAAAGCAGTCTTAGACATATCCTTTTCGACCATGAATATTTGGTTATAACCAGCATTACCATCTAAAAAACTGATTACTCTATGCCCTGATGCATCATTGATAAGTGTGTCGGCTATAGGCATCGGATATTCATCTTTCGGAGTAGCTTTATTCAAGTCTCTAAAATCAATACATACTCTAATGGCACCGGTGTTTTTCTTTTCAATAGGAACAATATTAGAAACCCCCTTAGCATATCTTCATGGCCGAATAAACCTAGCTTTTAGCAACCGATCAATTTCCTCTTTGATACGATCATACATAATAGGATTGAAATTTCTGCGAGGTTGTTTATGCGGCCTAAAACCAGATTTAATAGGTAATCTATGCTCAACTAAATCTCTACTCAAACCAGGCATCTCAGTATAATTCCAAGCAAAGCAATCAACAAATTCTTTAAGTAATTCGGTTACCTTGCTCTTCTCATCGGCCTTCAAATTAGCATTGATAAAAGTAGGCCTTGGAATACTTCCATCACCAATATCTATCTCCTCAAGTAGATCAGCCGATGAGAATCCATGCCCAAGCTTCTCCATGTCTTCAAATTCTTCAATGGTTTCATGCATATCGTTCTTTCCGGAACGATACTCCTCAGTACGTTGTTGGAGCCATTTAATACTATTGTTTTTATTCATCATCTAAATAGACAGATTGTTAAGCCGAGCTACATCAGCCGGCTGTACATTGATAGGTACAAAACCATTTTTACCTATACTAATATAATCATAGTCCGATAGATCTCTACCGGTCAAACACTGCATGTTACTAAGTTGCCAATCAACTGCTACTTCGGTCACATCTATACAAGCCGAGTTGTCTGCTTCAACCACCTCCACATCGTCATCAACCCATTGAATTAAACACTGATGTAGGGTAGATGGAACACAACAATTCGCATGTATCTAGTCACGTCCCAACAGAACATTGTGTCGGCCTTTGACATCCACCACAAAGAAAGTAGTCGGCAAGGTCTTACTCCCAACCGTGAGCTCCATAGAAATAATGCCCTTGGCTTCAGATAACTCCCCTGAGAATCCACTAAGTCTCGTATTGGTCTTCATTAGCTCACTTTCCTTTTGGTTGAGTTTGGTAAACACCGAATAGGGCATGATATTGACACCTGCACCACCATCCACAAGCATGCGTCCAATAGGCTTTCCATCAATGTGCCCCTTGATAAAAAGTGTCTTCAAATGTTGATCCGGCTTCTCTGGATTTTCAAACATAACTATACCCGGACCAAGCACAAGTTCAGCAACCTCTGGCTCGGGTGCACGGAATTCAGCGGGCAATGCAAAGACCATGTTGATATCCATATGGGGATTTCTTTCTGAGTTAATGCCACCCTCCGAGTTAATGTTGGTATACTTATCCTCGGCCATGTCATTGTCCGAGTATTTGTCATCACCCTCTGAGTAGTCTTCATCACCACCCAAGTACTCCCCATAATCCACCGAGTCCTGAGCGGCATCTTCCAAGCAATGATCAGCATCCGAGTTGTGAGCAGCTCCTTCCATGTTGTTGGTGGCATATGAGTTTTGGGTATCTCCTTCTGAGTTGTTAGCAGCACCTGAGTTATGGGCAGCTCTTTCCAAGTTGTTGGCGGCATCTGAGTTTTGGGCATCTCCTTCTGAGTTGTTAGCAGCACCTGAGTTATGGCCAGCTCCTTCCGAGTTATTGGCAGCACCTGAGTTATGACTAGCTTCTTCCGAGTTATGGGTGTCGGCGTTCCTTTCTACCGTGAGCTTTTTCCGCCAATTTAACCGAGGTATCAATGGTCTCTCCTTATTGAACACCTCGTCACGCTCCTTCTCAGCAATTTCCTCTCTAATCTCCAACGCTCGCAGTCGTTGCACTCGGCGTTTTTGAGTGTGAGTTAATCCTTTAGGAACCAACGAGGTTATGGCCGAGTTCCTGGAACAAACGACTTGTTGCCCCCCGAGTAGTTTGGCCTATACCGAGTAACACAATCATTGGCCTGCTGACGAGATACACCTCCTGCTGCAAACTTCTTGCTCCCACTGGTATTCGGTTCCCCATCTTGATTGAGCGAGCCGAAAATAAGTGGAAACTGATTAGGGGTTGCGTGCGAGTTATTTTCTTTGATGAGTGGATTGATGCGCACACCAACTGAACCGGTCTTTCGAGTTGCACCAACGGCATAACACCACTAGTTTCAGAATCTATTGCAACTCGGCTTGTATTTGCTTCCGAGCGATGAGCTTCCTTCCCCTGAACTAAATTGTAGTTTGATTCGCCAGCACCTTGCTCATCCGACACCTTCTCCGCTCCTCCATCTGCCTTTCTTTTACCGAGTGCTTCTGCAGATTTTCGCACCCAAGTGCCTACGGCCAGTATTGTCTCGGCCATCCACCTTGCGCACCGGTGACCAATCCCTCCGAGTCATATCTTCATTGAACCGAATCCTTTTCCCATGCTGTTCTTGGTACATAGGACTCGGCTGATCCCATCTTGGTTGAAAGTAAATCGGTGGTCCCATAGGGAAAGGCGCCCAATGGTTAAAACCCCATGGCGGAAAATGTGGAGGTATAGGAGGTGGGCATCCCCAATAAGCCGGTTGCATAGTAAAACCTGGCTGTTGCTCATATGGATTTCTCTCCCATTTCTCAATATTAGGCCTAGGAGGAGATCTTGGACGTTTGACTCCTCCAAGCCGATTGAACACATTGTTGGTTCTGCGTGAAGTGTATTTTTCCAACAACATGCTAACTGTCAGCTTTGGTCTTGGAGCTTGTTTCTTCTTGCCATTGACCTTCCATATTCCAATCTCTGGATTCTTGGGTTTGATCATTCTTGCCGGAGCATTGTCCTCAACTACGTTCTTCTCCTTGGCTGACTCGTCCTGATCTGACCGAATTAGCATCTTCTTGTTATGAAACTCGATCATATTGACAGGAAAAGGATCACTATCGAGCTTCATCTTGGAGGCTTCTGTAAATGTCAATCGTCCTTCACTAATGGCCGATTGTACCTGCCGTCGAAACACATTACAATCATTAGTAGAATGAGAAAAAGAATTATGCCATTGCAATATGCTTTTCTACCCAATTCTTCGGAAGATGGAATTACATGTCCTGCTCGAAACCTAATCTGTTTTCCCTGCAACAACATGTCAAAAATCCTATCACATTTACTAACATCAAAAGTATACTTGATCTCTTCTTTCCTGGTAGGTGTAGGCTTCAAGGCAGGACACACAAAAGGTTTTGATTATGGTGTTTGGATCCACTCGGCTACACAAACTTCCATGTCATCATCACTAGCCGAATTACTGTCATACTCTACAGTGTTAACCGTAGGAGTAACTTTTTCTTTTCCTCTATTATCTCTAAACCGAGTAGCTTGCTTAATATCATTAACTCGGTTTTCTTGTGCCAAATCTTTTTGTAATACTTGATTAACATCTAGAAACTCTTGCCCCTCTAGCTTGTCTTTGATGTGAGTGAGTAAACCATAGAAGGCAAGATCAGACAAATCCTTTTCGGCTATAGTTAAACTAAAGTATCGGTTTTTTCTATCTCTAAACCTTCTAATGTAATCATGAACCGATTCATTGTACTTCTGCCTAACCATAGTCAAGTCGGAAAGCTGAAGCTCAGTTTCACCACTATTAAAATACTCATGAATTTTTTGTTCCAATTGTGACCATGTTGTAATAGAATTAGGAGGAAGTGATAAAAACCAAGTATACGCAACACCGGACAAGGATATGGGAAATAGCTTAATTCTGTAAACATCTGCTGTGCCAAATTCACTAGTTTGCATTAAAAACTGCCCCACATGTTCCAAAGTTGATCTACCATCTTCCCCTGTAAACTTAACAAAATCTGGAATTCTAACTCCACGCGGATATGGTATAGAATCAAAGGATTCGGAGTATGGTTTTTGATATGCTCGTGCTATACCCTTAGGTGCTAAACCATACTCTCTAAGAATATCAACAAGTTGATCCTTCATACTAGGTGGCGTAGAATTTATTTGTGGGGGAGACGGGATAGCAACACGTGATAAGTTTTCCGTCAAAGAGACTTGAGTATGTGAAGTTTGCAACAGAAAATGTAACAGCCCAGTGTTTGCAAAAATTAAAAAATTTATTTTCTGCGTGTATTGATTGATTGCCTGATTTGTTTGCGGTCTTTGCATCCCCGATTTATCGATCGGCGATTATTTTTCCCCCTCTTATCTCGTACCGGACGGAGACCGACCCTTGCCACCCTGACACTCGACCTTTGCGACACCGGGTTTCACCCGATCACCGTCGTGAAAACCGCACGAGACTAGCCGCAGCCAACGGAACGAAAAACCCCGTTTAATAATTAAACGGGATATTTTTATAGAGCGCCGGAAAGTGTTTTCGGAACGGTTCCAGCGCGAGGTGAACGCCTCCGGCTCGATGCACCGATCGCGCAGTTCGAAGTTTTACCCGAATCGGAGGTACTGCGGACCCCCGGCGGTCAGAAGCGTGAGCACCGTGCGCGCGAGGTAAAAACCGATGATGTTTTTGCAAACTGCCAGCCACCCATGCTATATAAAGACCACCACACTCCCACCCACCTAGGGTTCCCTAGGCAGCCACCAACCCCAGATCTGGCCCCAAATACACCAATTTTCGCAGCAAACCCTAGCCTCCCAGATCTGGATCCAGCCCAATGGATCTGGACCGTCAGATCGCCCGATCTGACGGCTGAGATCGCCTGCAGCCTCTCCTCTCTCTCTCCTCTGTCTCCTCTCTCCCTCCAGCCCGTGGAGGCAGCCGCCGCCTCCACCTCGGCGAGCAAGCCGCCGGCAGCGAGCGGCCCCGACCTCCTCCTCTCCTCTCCCGCGCCCTCCTCTCCTCTGGATCCTCACCTCACCTCTCCTCTCCGCTCTGCCCGCAGGTCGCCGGAGCCACGAAGCCGCCGGAGCCGCCCGAATCCATGGCCGAGCTCCGAGCTCCAGCCGCCACGCCCTGCACCCAAGGTCGCCACCCCTGCCACGGTGCCCCTCGTCCTCCGCCGCGCTCCTCGCCTCCAGCCGCCCCGCTGCCCTCGTCGCCGGTGGCCGGCGCGCCACCGGGAGACAGTCGCCGCCGCTGGAGTCCCCGCTCGGGAGCGAGCTCGGGAACGAGCCGGCTGGCCTCCCGTCCACCCCAGCGTGGGCCGACGCGCCCAGGCGTCCCAGGCCAGGCCGTAGGCCCAGGCCAGATCCGACCCAAAGTGAGGCTGCCCCTTTTTGTTTTTTTTATTTAATTAGATCTGTTTTTTTCCTGTTGGGCCGGGTCAGTAGCAGATTCGGCCCGTTTAGGTTTTTTTTCTGCTGCTAGGTTTTTATTTATTTATTAGGCAGATTGTATTGTTTTTTTTGCGGTAGCTGTAACTTTTTAACCGTAGCTCCGATTGCGACGATTTAAATATGAAACTTGCTTAGAATTGTTTCTAGTTTAATAATTTGTTGCTTGTTGGCATGTTTGACTTTGTTTACATATTGTTTGACTGCTAATTACACTGCCTGCCACTGAAACTGTAACTGCTATAACTTTTTATCTGTTGCTCTGTTTGAAATGTTTCTTATATGTAACTTGACTAGAATTGCAAGTAGATTGTGTTTTTGATGTTCTTGCTTGCTAATAAAAATAATAAAATATTGTTTAGGCAAAACTGTACCAAATGCAATATTTATCGTGGGGTCCACAATAGTTTGCATGTCTAGGATTTCACCCCACTTAAATTGACTAGCATAGATAGTTTACTTTGTGCTTCACCTCTTGACATGTTTGTGTGCTATGCCATGCTTGAGTGAGTTGCCATGTTAACAACCTTTGTTGCTCACCTGTAGCTAAACAACTTGAACCACCGTAAATGTGCGGTATCGTCGTGTGTGACGAGTACTCCACTTAAATTGTTAGTAACCGCTCTCGACGGTAGGTGCGATGTCTCGTGTTGCTTCTTGTTGATGCTTGCTCGTGTTTGCCTCGTAGTAATAGATGCTTGCTGGTTGATTGCTTTCCAGTGTTTCCTTCTTGTGTGCTTCCGCGGGTACCTCTCGGAGACGATGCGAGCTTGCGATCAACTACACCTTCGGAACCCGACTTATCAACAGGCAAGGACTATACATTACTTATGATCCATTCTATTTCAACCAGCGGTTTGCATGCTAGTATAGGTTAGGTTCGATGTTTGATCCTACCACATGTTTACAGCCTTTTTCAAACCGATACAGCCATGTCCCTTCCCAGCAAACCTTGTACTGCTATGTTACTATTGCTCGTTGCTCAGCCCCTGCTTAGTATGCATGCTTAGGATGCTACGATGTTACCTGTTACTCCTGGGTTTGGGATATCACATTATTATATTATTTTTGATGATATGATTATTATAATGTTGACTATATTCGACGAAGGATGGAAGGTCTAGGCTATCCCGCCCCGACGCTTTGTTCCATTCGAGTCACCTAGGATCCGAGTTCCGGGTATTGGTTTTAAGACTGAGCGTGCCTAACCGCGTGTGGGATTTTATGGGGTCCCCTTTTCTTACCTATCTAGCTTCAAACATTTCTAGTGGTGGCCCAAGCTGATTTACCATTTGAAAACATGCATATATATCTTGTTGGGTCGCTCCTAGCAGATATCTTTTAAAACTACTTGGGCCAGCGGAGACATGGTTTCTTTGTTGGTCCACACCTGGAAGCTAGGGGGCTGCCCACATCTGTTTGGGTAGCTAACCCGACCTCGTCCAGACGGTAGAGGCCGATTCGAGAGCGCGGCCGGCTTTTGAGTTGGATGTCGACTCACCGGGGGCCACCCGGATTTGTTCGTTGTTAGCTAGAGGGACTTGTCGTTTTGGATCTCTTGGAACTAAATCATAAAATGGTTGCCTATGATGGGTAGCAAGTGAGAGTGATGGACGTGCGTGCGGAGCCTCGTAATGGGCAGTTGGTACACCCCTGCAGGGTTAAATCTTTTCGAGAAGCCGTGTCCACGGTTATGGACGACTTGAGACCTACTGCTTGTTCATAGACAACAACAACTGAGATAATCTTAATATAACTTGATCAACGTGTGTGTGCCTTGATTGCTTCTTCTTCGTCGGGATGCGAAGAGGAGGACAAGGATAGGATAGGTATTATGATTGCGTAAGTAGTTGATAGCAAGACTTGTTGGAGGCGATTCCCCATCGAATGCTTGGCTCCTTATCTTACTCTCTAGATCGTTAGCCACTTCATAAATGCTAGTGCGGCAGCAACCTCACCACTTACCCCTTCCTTACTGTAAACTACTAGTTGTCCTAGAATGACGAGTGATGAAGTCCTTGCTGGGTCAGATGACCACTACAGTTGGATGCTGAGTACCTCTGTACTCATGATACTACCCCCAAACTCTTTTCAGGGTTCTTGATCGACAACAGGTTTGGTGATCGACATTTCACGTGGAGACTCGACGACGACTAGTTAGGCGGATCCCGGCGGAGGACCTGGACCCGTGTGGTTATGGGATCGATGCTTTTCTCTTTGCCAGTAGGCATTTGCTTGTAGTCTGTACTCAGACATGTATCTTCCGCTGTTGTATTATATTTAAGGCAGTTGTATGCCGATTGTATGAGATGTTGTATCATGTATCTGTAATGTTGTGATATCATGTTGGAAATCCGGGGCATATGGCTTTGTCATATGTCGCGGTGGGACCGATATGTGCTTCGTCCCCGGATCTGGGTGGAAACACTTAGATCTGGAACAGTACCGCATATCGGGCCTTACAGAAAACTACTAGCATTACCGAATTGTTTGTAACTCGGTTATGGGTTTGTACCGAATTGTGTGTAACTCGGTTGATCATTGTAAGCTACTGTCTGATAATAGGGTTGCTGCAAATTAGGGTTTAAGACACCACTTCGGTTATGATTTGGTGGAACCGAAGTAGTAACAGTAGGATGAGAAACACTAGGAACGAAAGTATTAGCCGAACTACCAACAAGGTTCTAGCCATTATGACTATTACTTGTAGCAACATATGGTTGAATAGCACTATTTGATGCATCAGGCACATGAAAATTATTAGGGATTGGTTGTGCTCCGAGTGGATTGTAGCTCGGTGCATGGTGAGGCAAACCAATTCCATACTCTTTACTAAGTTGCACTTTAAATTCTTCAAACTTATCAGTCATGTTTTTAGCAAGTGCATGCATAAAATTACCATATTTGCTAGCTACAGAGGTATCAATTAGATGAGCAAGTTCCTCGGTGGATTTCGTTACCTCATCGCCGGGTGGCTTAGATGCACTCGGCGTGACACTTGGTGTGGCCGCCTTCTTGACCACGTCGTTCCGCATCTTCTGGAATCCCGTGAGCCATGCCTTCCTCTGTTCTTCAAGTGCGAGCTCCATCTCTAATCGCAACTCTTTCGTGAGATCTTCAAGTTCAACAGGGATGATGTTGTCGGAGTCGATGTCGCTGCCGTTCTTGAGATCGAAGCTCATGGCGCCCGAGTTGGTGATGATCTTGTCCTAGTTCTTCGTCCGAGTTAGATCTAACTCGGCCTCGTTCCCGAGCGGAGTCTCCAATTTGTGTTGACGAAGAATTTGTTCAACGCAACACAATACTTGCACCACGCAATTGTTTAGAGTAAGGGAGTCGCCACTTCGTTTTACGTTACGAAGAACGGATGATTTACAAGCAAATCAACAAAGAGATCTTCAATTTCGGAGAAGAAACGGGTGCTTTACGAGCAAAACACCAAAGACGACCTAGAACTAGACAAAAAGTAGAAGAACTTGAAAAGTAGATGTGTTTTTGGGTATATTTCAGTTGTGTGTTATAATCGGCCGTCACCTCATCTATTTATGAGGGGGTTGGACTATCCCTACAAGAAAAGGACTCAAATCCGCGTCAAAACTGCCAAAATCGCGATCAAGATCGGACCCGGATCGGGGGGGGGGGGGGGCGGACGTCCGGACCTTAGCCCGGACGGTCCAAAGTGGGCCAAAATCTTTCTGTAAACGCGGTCGTCAAGTCGGACGGTCCGGTTTCCATCTCGGATGGTCCGGCCTGACTTTTCAGCGCTGCACTGTTTTGGCCGTAACTTCTTCATACGAACTCGGGTTTGGACGTTTCAAATATCAAAATCGACCGGTTCGACGAGACGCAGCCGCGTCATGTAGAACATTTTTCCATTTGAGGATGTCTTGAAGGCCTTATTGGCAGAATAGTGCTTCAGTTGTTTTGATCTTATTGCTTTGAACATAGTTTCGGCCTTTAAGATGGAATCGGATGGCGATGGCTCGAACTACAAAAATGTTAATATCAACAAAACCCAACTTTTTCATGTAGAGCACCTCTCCATTTGAAGTCATCTTATATAAGGTTATTGTGATGCCAAAAACTACCATCAACACATAGCTACTGGTAAAAACCTCAGCCCCAAGGAGGAACTACTCTCGCATCATGGAGGGAGGAAGCAACGTCTATGGAGATGAATCCGGGGGCACTTACCTGTCCCGGCTGGGTGCCGTCACAAGAATTCTGGTCCCCAAAGCTTTTTTGCGATGGCGGCGGAGATCGGAATTGCTTCTGGAGAAAAGGGGTCTGCAATCAGGGTTTTCGCAAAGCGGGTATAAATAAGAGCCAAGAGGGGACACCAGGGGAGGTCCAGTCGCCCAGGCGGCCACCCGGCGCTGATCCCACCCTAGTCGCGCCAGGAGGGCGCCTGGGGGATGTGGGCCACCCGAGGACTTCATCCTCCAGCTGGAGGACTCTTCTAGAGCTGATTTTTATATATTTTTCCCGGAATTTTTTGGGCACTTTAAATAATGGGAAAATTTGAAATACAAAAACAGCAGAAAACAGAAACTGGCACTGGGGTACACTGAGTTAATAGGTCAGTCCAAATATGATCAAAAGTGTATGAAAGTGTATCAAAAGCATAGCAATATCACCCAAAACATGCATGGAGCAAGCAGAAATTATAGATACGTGTGGGACGTATCAGTGAGCACCCGAAAGCTCATCAGGTGTTCATACTAAAAGTCCACTCGATCATTTTCCAAGTGGGTGCATTCTATATTAGCTCCTCGAGCGAGCACCCGGAAACTCGTCGGGTGCTCATACTATAAGTCCACTCGATCGTTTTCCGAGTGGGTGCACTCTATATTGGTCAGACGACCCTCCTGAATGACCCGGGATGCGATACACTGCACCCCAGATTCCACGTGAGCTAGAGTGTAGGTAAGACCCCCGCTAATTCGTCGTCTGGGCCGGGACTTGCTACAGCGCGACTTCACTCTCGACCTTTCCATGCTCGGTGCATGACAGAGTTAACCACTAACGGAGGCGTTAGGGTCGTATTCAGTACTTAAACTGACGGCGTTGATCCTATAAGCCCTCAGCAGCATGGACCTTGCTTGGCACCAGTCTTTTCCAAGTTCGTGTCGAGGGACTTCTCTAGGGGATTACTCACAGCTAAGACCCGGCCAGAAGATATAACCCAAAAGGAAGACTCAGCTAGAAGACATATCATATTATGTAACCCGGTAACATAAGTCGGCTGGTTACATAAGTTGGCTGGTAACATGAGTCGGCCTGACGGAGACTCTTCTACAGGAGTCGGCCAGATAAGAGACTCTCCTCTACAGGAGTTGGCCAGACAGGAGACTCTCCTCTACATGGGTCGGCGAGACAGGAGACTCTCCTCTATAGGAGTCGGCTAGACAGGAGACTCTCCTCTGTAGGAGTCGGCCAGATAGGAGACTCTCCTCTATAGGAGCCCACTTAACTTGGAAGATTACAAGACTTAGAGTAGGACTCAGATTGATAACCGACGTGTAATACAAGATGAGAGTAGTTTGTATCAGATTAGGACTCTACATGTAAGCCTCCCCCTTCCACCTTTATAAGGAGGGGTAGGCCGCCCATTGAGACCAAGTCCACAAAAGTAGGCTTTCGCCATAAGAGTAGGCATTCGCCATGAGAGTAGGCTTTCTCCATGAGAGTAGGATT
Source organism: Bromus sterilis (assembly GCA_950022295.1). Lineage (NCBI taxonomy): Eukaryota > Viridiplantae > Streptophyta > Magnoliopsida > Poales > Poaceae > Bromus > Bromus sterilis. Next base: position 252,540,074 of record OX465595.1, on the reverse strand, counting down.
TCGCCATGAGAGTAGGATTCTGCCAAAGTAGGCTTTCTCCAGAATAGTCTTCCGCCAAAGTAGGCTTTCGCCAAAGTAGGCTTTCGCTTGAATACAAGTGTAAGAGAGTCGGTGACACGCCGGCGACTCCCCGTGAGCAAAGGAATAAGACCTGGCCACAAACAACATGTAGGGTCTTTACCGGATGATGATTCTCGGGGCCTGAAGCTTTATAAAATCGTGTTTTCTCTCAATGTGATGTTCTTCTTCTGCGTGCACTCGTAGCCAAGGCCCCATAATCAAGTTCTCTTATGAGAACATCTGCCGTGACTTTCCCACGACAAGTGGCGTCCACTGTGGGGCTACGCACAAGGGTGTTTTCATCTTGGAAGAAATACTCACATGGATCGAGAAACTTATGATCGTCCGGACGAAGAAGAACCGGCATGAACAAGTCTACATCAACAAGTCGACGATCTGCCGACTCTGGCAGGACTCAATTTGACCCGGTGCATTGCAACCTCGGTTTCTTCAATATCTACATCAACATCTACATCAAGCTCAAGGAGAAAACAAGAAAAAGTTCGAGTGCGCGCCTCGAAAATCGACTTCAGGATTGACCCTCGCGCGCAGCTCGCAGGACAGGAAAACACATATGCATTGCAGACACTCCAGGAGGCGACTCGGAACTCATATTGAAGATCCCTTCAATGAAAAGATTGGAAATTCTGATGGTTATAAGCTGTTAAAATTTTAGGCAATTCCGACGGCTAGATTTCCCTGGCCGACTCCTGCACTGAAGAACTATCGAAATCTAGCGGGACTCTACACGACTTCAGCAAACAAACTCCCGAGGTCGACTCATACTTCAATTCGGAGATCCCTCTGGTGGAAAGCTGTGGGATATAATCCTTTACCGCCACAAACATTTTGAGAACATTCCAATTGTTAGATCTCCGTGGCCGACTCCCGCACTTAAACGCATTTTTGGATCTAGGCAAGATCGTGAAATCCAACCACAAATTTAGCCACCCTTATCATCGGATTGCACTCCGGACACGGGGATAACTACCGTTTGAGAAAAATTATCAGACACACATGCGTTGGCTTACAAGCTCTTGGCCGTCGCTATTACCGGCTCGACATGTCGGTCGAATTATTGACCGTTGAGTTGTACGAAGATCAGTCACAACCTCACCACGGTTGCCTTCCATGGTTCTCCGGGTTTTCTCTGCATCATCAGATCAATGCTTGTTTTTCCATCAAGCCAGATACATGGATTCCCCAGCCGACTCTTCGAGTCGACTCAAGACTCGGGGGATACACCTCCTATAGGATCCATCAGAGACTGAGATATATTATGTTTGAACGACGGATCATAATTGACCATCACAAGTTTTGGTCCATTGATCAATGGTAAAATCCCGGCTCAGATAGCTGTTCGTTGGAAAAAGTTAATTCCAGCTCTTTTATTGAGTTCCGAATCATCGGTAAAATCCCGGCTCAGATCCGGTTCATTGGAAAAATTCCGGCTCTTTCATTGAGTCAACGGTAAAATCCCGGCTCAGATTTCGGTTTATGGGAAAATCCCAGCTCCCTTCTCGAGTTCCGGTTTATTAAAAAATTCCGGCTCCTTCTTGAGTTCCGGTTCATCAAAAATTCCGTCTCCTCGATGAGTGCTAGTTCATCGAGAATTTTGGCTCCTTTATGAATCCAGGATCATTGCAAATCACCGGCTTCACAAGAAATCTCGGTAAGACTCGGCACTTCTGGAACCCAGAATTTGTCACCTTATGCATTGCACCTTTATTTTCATATCATGATGCATTACATCATTATGGATCATTATGCATTGCCCCTGTATTTTCATATCATGGTGCATTGCATCTTCTTCATACATATAAGTCGATCTTCATCGCACCAGGCTTTCGCCATAAGTCGATCTTCATCGCACCAGGCTATCGCCACATAATAATTTGACTTTCGTCGCACTAGGCTATCGCCAAACAAAGTCGATTTTCCGTCGCACTAGGCTATCGCCACACTTCTACATAAAATCAAATTTCATATTGCATATTTTTTTCATATTGCATAATACATTGCATCATACATATCGCATCATATTGCATCAATTACATATTTTTACACCTTTTCTTAGACACCTGGGGACTTGATCAACCCTCTATCGGCTCTGAGCATGTATATTGCTTAATCAGGCAACTCAGGGAGCACGATGATGCTCAGCGACTCTTGCCAGAGAAGCCGGCATATATATATGTAAAACTTCTCATGTGTATGACTTAATCAGGGGCAGTAGGGGAGTTCAATGGCACCCATCGACTCTTAACCGAAGAAATCCCGTCATATACATGAATGGGCCACCCACGCCGTTCGTCCTTTATAACTCAAGCTCATATGACTAACGCGAACCCGGTTGGTCTAAACTTTGGGGGCTTACATAAAAACACCTATCGAACTTAGTCCTAAGATCCGGGGCACGCTAGTCATATAAGTCGGTTTTACAGAGAAGTTTCGACTCCTAACGAGGGGGTGACCCCACGACTCCTGCGTGTGAGGATACCTGGTATATATGAAGACAAAAGGCCCGCTGGAAAGCCTCGACGGGCCCACGACTGGCCCAATCCAGGCACCGACGTAGGAATCCACGACTGATATGGAAGGCACGACTTGGCGCACAAGGCAAGACTAGGATTAGGAAACTATCTCTGTAATCTAGGACGGATTTCCCGAGACCTAGCCTAGTAAATAAAGGCTGGGAGGGGAGACGTCTTGATCATCCAATATCCAATCTAATCTCCCGGTCTTGCAAGAACTTGCCTTGGCCTCTCTTGTAATCGCCCCTTCACGCAATAATATCGAGCAGGAAGTGCTTCTCCTGTTAGCCGATGAGTATCGTCCAACCTGTTCCTTCTCCATGACTAACCCAGGGTCCCTAACCATGGGATTTGCCGAGGCTGATCCTCGTCAATTGGCGCCGTCTGTGGGAACTACACAGGTTGGAATCACGATCTCGGTGGTCCCACCTTCACCAAATCATGACTCGAGGGCTAGAGCCAGCTCTAACCCACTCGAGGAGTTCAAGTTCACCACAAGCATCTTCATCGCCCCACCAAGATCACTTAGCCTGCAGCCGAATCAAGCTCAGCATCTCGACGAATTCCAGGTCTACGCGGGAATCCCACTCGAAGAGTCGCGGAGCGTGACAGAAGACTCGCCAACCATTCGACAACCCGCCTCCACCTGGACTCTCGCCGCGCGACAAGACAGCGACTCCGAAACCCATACCGTCGAATACTACGACCCAGATCGAAGGCCAGATGAATTTGCCAACTTCATCCGGAACCAGTCGCTCACCGATGGGATAGAGCTCGACCCAAGATTCCACAAGCGAACAGAAGACCACTCGCAGATTTTCCAAGTCTCAAGGAGAAGAAGACACGCTGGCTCCAGCAAGCTCACAGCCAGAGAGCAACTGGAAGGCCCTTGCACGATCCACTATTTTGAGCACGGGTGGGGACGCCTCAGAGCAAGCCACACCCTAGAAGATTGTTGTCTATTCACCGAACTCTCCAACAGCCTCAAGGAGGAAAAGTAGCATGAAGCCAAGCTATAACAACCCAGATTTCACAAAAATTAAATTTTTTGTTTTCAGTGTGAATTGTTTGATTGTCTGATTTGTTTGCGGTGTTTGCATCCCTGATTTATCGATCGGTGATTATTTTTCCCCCTCTTATCTCGTATCGGACGGAGACCGACCCTTGCCACCCTGACACTCGACCTTTGCGACTCCGGGTTTCACCCGATCACCGTCGCGAGACCGCACGAGACCAGCCGCAGCCAACGGAACAAAAAACCCCGTTTAAATAATTAAACGGGTTATTTTTATAGCGCGCCGGAAAGTGTTCTCAGAACGGTTCCAGTGCAAGATGAACGCCACCGGCTCGACGCGCTGATCGCGCAGTTCGAAGTTTTACCCGAATCGGAGGTACTGCGGACCCCCGGCGGTCAGAAACGTAAGCACCACGCGCGCGAGAGAAAAACCCGGGATGTTTTTGCCCCAAATCTGCCCAATAGACCCTCAATTTTTGCAACCCTAGCCATCCTCGGATCTGGACCGTCGGATCGGCCGATCCAACGGCCTAGATCGCGCCCAGCCTCCACCTCTCTCTCTCCTACCTCTCCTCCACGCAGCCGCCTCCCATGGGCAACCGCCAGCCCGCCGTCGCCGCCGGAGTCGCCCCGGCCACCCTCATCGCTCCACCCTCTGGTGACCAGCTCCGGCTGTGCCTCTCCTCCTTCCTCCTCTCGCCCCCTAACCGCCCTCCTCTCGTTCTCCTCGCAGGGGCCACCGGCCGCCGTGGCCTCCATGGATGCCAGCGAGCTCGGGCTCGAGCCGTCGCGCCGATCCGCTCGCCCTGCCGCCTGAGACCGTCATCGGCGACAAGATCCCGACCCCGCGCCATTTCCTTGCCTCTCGACCTCCTTCCTGCCGAGCCGGACCCGCCCGTCGTTGCCAGAATGCCGCCGGAGCGCCGCCGTTTGTTGGTCGCTGCCCTCCATCGATCCAAATCGGATCTAGGCGAGGCGGTCCCCAGCAGCCGCGGCCACGTGTGCCAGCGAGCCCACCGGTCCAGCCAGGTGGGCCGGCCTCATCTGCGTCCCTGGCCCATGGCCTCCTCTGTCCTGTTGGTCCGAGCCCAGTAGGGGTGAGGCCCCGTTTTTTTTCTCTCTGCCTTTTTATTTTTTTAAGTCCTCTGTATATTTACTGCTGATTCATTTTTGTGTTGCGGTTAACGATTAAACGGTAGCTCAGATGACTTTGCGCCCAAAAGGAAATTTGCTTAGAATTGTATGTACTTCAGTTCATCTTTTGTGAGCATTTTGATTTGAGGCCATCTTGATGTTGTTAATCTGTGTTGAAGTGGGCATCAGGCCGTTAAACTACTACTAATTGATGTTATGTGTTGTTGTTGTTATTTTATTGCAACTTTGATTGATGATTATGACACATCCAGGAGGCCTATTGCATTGATTATGTTTGCATACTGTTAAGCATCATGTCTACTTCCATTTCATGTATTGCATTGTCATGATATGCTTGCTTTTCATCTAGTTATTGATCTCTAAAGTTGCTATGCTGCTGTTTTTGACAGCCACCTTTGTTTTTCTCTAAGTCTGTAACGTTCCGATGCCATGTTCCATGCTTAATATCTTTTGATCTGTTATGCCTATGACCTTGATTCTTGTTTGTACCTGATCACCATCATGTCTACTTCATGCCCATGTATTGCTATGTCATGTTGCTGTACTTTTGCATATAGTTTTGCTCCTGTTTATACAACATAAAAATAACAGTTTCTGTCATGTTTCTCTGATTTTCACTAAGTCCTAGACCAGTAATGTTTTATTGCATTTTGCATGGGCTATAACTAGTTGTTCATGATGCCTATTTGCATGATTCTTTTTGCCATGCCTTCCCTGCCATGTCTACTTTAGTTGCGTATCATTTGTGAGCATGTTTGCAGTCATTACCCTGTTTATGCATTGCTCTAAAGTGTGCTTCGTGATGTTGGAAGATTGTGTTCTAAACTTGTTTTGCTTGTATCTTTTTAACCGTAACTCCGTTTGGAGTGTTCTTTATATGTAACTTGATTAGTTTTTCGTGTAATTTGTGTTCATGCCATTGTATGCTGCTGTTAACCAACCTAAAATATGGTTTAGGGCAGAACAGTACTAAATGATTAAATTATCGTGGAGCACTTAGTGGTATGCCATGTTTAGGTTGTGCCCCACTTAAATTGACTAGCAAAGATAGTTTACATCGTGCTTCACCTCTTGAAATGTTTGTGTGCTATGCCATGCTTGAGTGAGATGCCATGTTAACAAACTTTGTTGATAACCTGTAGCTAAACAACATGAACCGATTCTAAATGTGCGGTATCGTCGTGTGTGACGAGTACTCCACTTAACCTGTTAGTAACCGCTCTCGACGGTAGGTGCGATGTCTCGTGTTGCTTACTTATTGATGCTTGCTCGTGTTTGCTTCGTAGTAATAGATGCTTGCTCGTTGATTGCTTTCTAGTGTTTATCGTCTTGTGTGCTTCCGCGGGTACCTCTCGGAGACGATGCGAGCTTGCGATCAACTACACCTTCGGAACCCGACTTATCAACAGGCAAGGACTATGCATTACTTATGATCCATTCTATTTCAACCAGCGGTTTCCATGCTAGTATAGGATAGGTTCGATGTTTGATCCTACCACATGTTTACATCCTCTTTCAAACCGATACAGCCATGTCCCCTCCCAGCAAACCTTGTACTGCTATGTTACGATTGCTCGTTGCTCAGCCCCTGCTTAGTATGCATGCTTAGGATGCTACGATGTTACCCCCTTGTTACTCCTTGGTTTGGGCTATCACATTATTATATTGTTGTTGATGATATTGATTATTATAAATGTTGACTATCTTCGACGAAGGATGGAAGGTCTAGGCTATCCCGCCCCGACGCTTTGTTCCATTCGAGTCACCTAGGATCCGAGTTCCGGGTATTGTTTCTAAGACTGAGCGTGCCTAACCGCGTGTGGGATTTGATGGGGTCCCCTCTTCTTACCTACCTACCTTAAAACATTTCTAGTGGTGGCCCGAGCTGATTTACCATTTGTAACCGTGTGTGTGCTGGTCGGCCGCCAGTTGTTTTCCAACCAACCAAGACCAGTCAGGACATACTTACCTTGCTGGACCACCTTGTCCGGCAGAGGACCCCGTTTCCCATGTGTGATCAAACGGCTATCCAAACCCGAGACAGGCGGTAGAGAACGATTCGAGAGCGCGGCCGGCTTTTGAGTTCGATGTCGACTCACCGGGGGCCACCCGGATTTGTACGTTGTTAGCTAGAGGGACCTGTCGTTTCGGATCTCTCGGAACTAAATCATCAAATGGTTTCCTGTGATGGGTAGAAACTAAGAGAGATGGGCGTGCGTGCGGAGCCTTGTAATGGGCAATTGGTACACCCCTGCAGGGTTAAATATTTTTGAGAAGTCGTGTCCACGGTTATGGACGACTTGAGACCTACTCCTTGTTCATAGACAACAATAACAACTAAGATAATCTTAATATAACTTGATCAACGTGTGTATGTGCCTTGACTGCTTCTTCTTCGTCGGGATGCGAAGAGGAGGACAAGGATAGGATACGTGTTATGATTGCGTAAGTAGTTGATAGCAAGACTTGTTGGAGGCGATTCCTCATCGAATGCTTGGCTCCTTATCTTACTCTCTAGATCGTTAGCCACTTCATAAATGCTAGTGCGGCAGCAACCTCACCACTTACCCCATCCTTACCGTAAACTACTAGTTGTCCTAGAATGACGAGTGATGAAGTCCTTGCTGGGTCAGATGACCACTACAGTCGGATGTTGAGTACCTCTGTACTCATGATACTACCCCCAAACTCTTTTCAGGGTTCTTGATCGACAATAGGTATGGTGATCGACGTTTCACGTGGAGACTCGACGACGACTAGTTAGGCGGATCCCGGCGGAGGGCCTGGACCCGTGTGGTTATGGGATCGATATTTTTCTCTTTGCCAGTAGGCATTTGATTGTAGTCTGTACTCAGACATGTATCTCCTGATGTTGTATTGTATTTGAGGCAGTTGTATGCTGACTGTATGAGACGTTGTATCCTTGTATTTGTAATGTTTTGATATCTTGTTGGAAATCCGGGGCATATGGCTTTGTCATATGTCGCGGTGGGACCGATATGTGCTTCGTCCCCAGATCTGGGTGGAAACACCTAGATCTGGAACAGTACCGCATATCGGGCCTTACACAAGCGCACCCAAAGAAGCGCGCAGTCACCAGCACCAAGTACAGAAAGGCAATACCCTACGTCCCATGGACGAGTCTGCATGATACAAGAAGGAAGACCCTCAAAAGCAAAGCAGTACGCTTACACCCTGCAGGCCCGAGCAACCGAGGGCCTAAAGATAGAAGAAATCTACCAACTGCGTGGCGCCGAGACCAACATCACCTCCTCTCAGAGCGACCACCCGCCGGCAGTCCCAAGGCCGAGGCATGCACCCTTGGTCCTTGAAGCCCAGATCGGAGGTTACGACATGGACAGAGTCTTCATGGAAGGAAGCAGCAGCCTAAACATAATATTCACTAGCACCCTACACAGGATGCTAATCCCAGGATCAGTCAGGAAGAAGTCAGGCACCACAATATATGGCGTAGTTTCAGGTGAAGCAGCCGCCTCCATCGGAACAATCGAGTTCGATGTCATCTTCGGTAGCAAGTCCTCGAGTTCGAAGTGCTCGACTAGCAGTCGCAGTACCATGCCAAACTCGGACGACCAGCGTTTGCCCAATTCATGGCAGTTCCGCACTATGGATATCTCAAACTCAAGATGCCAGGACCCGCAGGAGTCATCACAGTCAATGGAAGCTTCAACAAATCGGACGAGTGCGATCGCGACTTCCACAAAGTCTCTGACACGTTCGGAGCCCAACAACAACTCGAAGAAATAGCCTTGGTGACGAATAAAAGCATTTTTCCACTGGCGAGCCGAAGCGAGTAAAAATAATTCGGCCGTGATTTCAGCGTCGACAGCGACACAACCACCTACCAAGTTCACCCAACGGACCCAGAGAAGATGGTCAGCGTTTACGCCCACCTCCCAGAAGAACAAGCAGCCGCCCTCATAGCCTTCCTTCACGAAGAGTGGAAAATCTTCGCCCGGTGCCCAGCCGACATGCCCGAAATACCGCGAGAATTTGCAGAACACGCGCTCCACATCAAGCCAAACACTAAGCTAGTAAGGAAGGCGCTGCGATGATTCTCAGAACCCAAGCGCAGAGCAATCGTAGAAGAAATCAACCGACTACTCGACACACAGTTCATCCGGGGGACGAAGAAAGCAACCTGGATCGCAAACCCAGTCTTGGTCCCTAAAAAAGACACTAACGTACTGAGGATGTGCGTCGACTACGGGCCCGTCAACAAGCACTGCCCGAAAGACCACTTCCCCCTGCCAAGAATCGACCACATAATCGACTCCACAGCAGGATGCGACCTCCTATCCTTCCTCGATGCATACTCAAGATACAATCAGATCTGGATGAAGGAAGAAGACGAAGAGCACACCTCGTTCATCACCCCCTATGGCGTGTTCTGCTACCGAATAATGCCCTTTGGTCTAACAAATACCGGAGCCACGTACCAACGAATGACGCAAGCATGCTTGAGAGACCAAATTGGCAGAAACGTCCAGGTCTACGTAGACGACATTGTCATCAAAACCTATAGCCCAAACACGCTACTCGACGACCTCCGCAAAACATTCGTGGCCCTCAATAAGTACAGAATCAAGCTCAACCCAAAAAAAATGCGTGTTCGGCGTCCCCGCCGGAAAACTACTCGGGTACCTAGTCTCCGCCCGAGGAATCGAAGCAAACCCCGAAAAGGTCCGAGAAATTGCCAAGATTCAAAAGCCAACCAACATCAAAGGCGTGCAGCAGCTCACAGGAAGACTCGCAGCACTGAGCCATTTCATCAGCAGGCTAGGAGAAAGGACCCTACCGTTCTACCAACTGCTCAGAAAAGGTGAAAAATTCGAGTGGACCGAGGAAGCCCGCAATGCATTCGCAGACCTAAAGAAAACCCTCTCGACCCCACCAATTTTGGCGGTGCCCAAAGAACGGGAGAAACTGTACCTCTACATAGCAGCGCGCAGCAGCGTAGTCAGCACGGCGCTCGTCGTCGAGCGCGTAGAAGAAGGCAAAGTCCAGAGCATACAAAGACCAATCTACTACCTAAGCACGCTGCTCACAAAGCCCCAGCAACGTTACCCGCACTACCAGAAGCTCCTGCTCGCCATCATCATGACCTCAAGAAAAGTATCGCACTACTTCGACGAACACCTCATCACAATCGTGAGCAGCGCACCACTCGCGGATATCCTCAACAACCCCAGAGCGACCAGCCGAGTCGCTGAGTGGAACATCGAGCTCATCCCGCGAGATCTGTAGTTCAAACATCCAACAGCAATCAAAGCCCAAGTACTCCCATAATTCCTGGTCGAGTGGACAGAGGTCCAAACAACAAGCCCCCGAGATCTGTCCAACTCATGGACGATGTTCTTCGACGGGTCCAAAAGACAGCAAGGAGCCGGAACAGGCGTCGTACTAGTCTCCCCCAAAGGAACGAAGCTCAAATACATCCTCCAGATCAACTTCAGCAATGCCTCCAACAACGAAGCGGAATACGAGGCACTACTCCACGGCATGCGCATGGCAAAAACCTGCGGCGCCACTCGCCTCTCAATCTACGGCGACAACAACCCCGTCGTCCAGCAGGCAATGAGAGACTGTAACGCAGTCGCAGACAACATGAAGGCCTATCATAAGCTCTACAACACACTAGAGGGAGGATTCGACGGCTACGAACTCAACTACATCTCCAGAGAAAATAACACAGAAGCCGACAAACTTGCGAACATCGGATCGACTCGCGGACCAATACTGATGAGGACATCCCTACTAATGTTACACCCATACCCTCACCAACTACACATACTGGACCAGTTACTAGAGCACGTGCACGTCAACTAAATTATCAGGTACTTTCGTTTCTTGCGAATCCTTCTATTGTTCATGAACATATGATGCTTCCTAAATTAGATACTTTTGTTTTGCTTATGAATGAAGGACCTAGCATGGACAAGAAGGATGGTCATTGGAGCGGGATCAAGAATGGAGAAGAAGGTGTGCGCGGGGGAAAGTACAGTGGAGCTTCCAGTGGGGATTTTCGCACGTTGAAGCCACCATAAGGCATGCATGAAGGCTTGGACGGAATACACGAGATGCCACTTCATTATTTTCGTCCAAGAGCAATTATAGGTGCTGCGTCACCTTAATATTGGGCTGGGCCCATGTAATTTCGAAATACCACATTATAGGCAGTTTTTAGAGTCCGTATGTGTGGGGAAACCGAGTTAGGGTTGTTTTCGGACCCCACCTCCAAGGGGTCACGAAAATCCCCTCTGTTCCCCCATATATACAGCCCTTAGGGCGTCGTTTAGACTTGGGTTTTAATTAGATTAAAGTTAGCCATAGCCGCAACTTCGAGCTCTTCGTTTGTGTCATCCGACCAGGCCAAGACCTCATTGGAACCCCAACTTTCGTAATCATTCATCTTATATTCGCAATATCCAGATTGCAATTCTTAGTTCTTGCTTGTTCTTCGATTGCTTGCAGGAATTAGACCTTCGTGGTCAGGTTGATCGTGCATCCGCGGGATCAATAACCTCTCGGAGTTGGTTTAGCGATCGCTAAGGCGCAACGTCTTCGCACGTTCGTAGTCGGGTCGTGAAAGTCTACTCCACCAAAAATCGATCTCCATCATCTCATCGAAACATCGGGACACCTTCGCCTCTATCAAGTGGTATCAGATTTCCAAGTTGCTCGGTGAGATTTACCAGTTTTCATAGTCTAGATTGGTTCTGTTCTTCATACCTACAGTCCACGAAAAAGCCAACAAAAAAAAATTAGGGTTAGATCATCACGTCCCAAGACAGTCCTAGCCTTTGTCCAGTTTTCTTTTCAGTACTTGCTTTGTTGAATTTACGGTTGCATCGTTGTGTCAAGTTGCTGATCTTAGCGTCTAGTTCCCTTAGAGTTTCGAGTTCTGATCACAGTTTTCCACGTCGCCGCCGCACAAGTAGTCATCCTACCACGTTCCGCTAATCCGAGTCCAGATACACCACCACGTTCCGCCAAGCAGAGTACATATACACCAGCACGTCTCATGAGTCCGAGTTGAGTTCCACCATGAGTACGGTTCCTGATATCTCCGTAGCCAGAATAGTTTTGAGTTGATTAGAGTCGGATTTCACCAATCTTTTGTCGTACGTAGAAGAGGGTGATTTCCAAAAAAAAAAAAAAAAAAAAAGTCTGGCACGCTTTTCAGAGCAGTTTTTAGGCCAAAATTTTCAGGGGTAAAAAATTTTTGTGCCCATACGTTCCTTACGTCCAGAAAATCGTTTTGAGACGTTCGCCACCATAGTGTTTTTTTCGCACTTTTTCAGCCACCGCAGTCCCGCATCGCAAAAAAAAAAACAAAAAAAAAGAGAGAAAATAAAAAATTCAGAGTGTGCTTCACAGTTGTTACGTGCCGCGTCGTGCTTTCGTTGGTGTTTTAGGCTCGCGTCTCTAGTACGGTCTAGCCTAGGATCAGCACAGTACCGACGTTGAGTGTTTATTCAGCTTTGCATCTCTGTTTTGATTACTGTTGATCTTTTTGCTACCATATTTGTCAAGCCTACCTACAGCTCCACATATATCCTACATCGTGCGTTTTGACACCTCCTGGCCATCGCTCTACCATATCTCTGAGAGTTTTGACCCGTTGGTTGTACATCACCACCTGCTGCTAGGTAAGAATCGGTAAGAACGTAAGAAAAGCTTGACGGATTTGTGCTTTCCACCACCCCACATCCATCCCATTAGTAGAAGTAGGATCATATTCCTGTGTGTTTTCTATTTCTGCTAACCATGCCAGGATCACATGATGAAGTGGCGCGGGATGCACCCGATTGGGAGAACATGACAAACAAGGAGCTACATGATAAATTTGCACAAATGATGTCTGAACAGGTGAATGACATCGAGACCAGATTTACAGAGGCAATTGATGGCGTGTAAAAGATGATCGACACCAAGCTCGACGCCAAGTTTACTGAGTTGATCGCACGCCTACCTTCAGCACAGCCACAGCCACCGCCACTACCACGTGCACGACGTATTCTGTTTCCGCGAGGACAAGCTGCTGGTATTGGTGCTCCTCCTGCTGCTGCAGTTGCTGCTACTGCTGCTGCTGCTGCTTCTGACGTCGTCCAGGACGACAACTACGAGGGTGATTACGAGGAGGAGGTGGAACAGGAAGCGGCCTATGAGCAGCCAGCTGGACGTCCACGTCCCAACATTCGCCACGGTCGACACCAACCACCCCCTCAGGTACGCGATGATGAACACGTGCCTAAACTTAAATTGAATCTTAAGCCGTTTGAGGGTAGATATATTCCTGATGCTTATCTTACTTGGGAGTTAGAAACTGAACAACGTTTTACATGTTTACAATATCCTGAGAATAGACGTGTTACTGCTGCTGTTTGTGAATTCACGGGCTTTGCATCTATTTGGTGGTCTGAACATTGTAGATTGCATGCTAATAATATTCCAACTACTTGGGCTGCTTTAAAAGATGTTATGCGTACTCGCTGGGTTCCTCCTTATTATCAACGTGAATTGTTACAAAAATTACAGCGTTTGAGACAAGGAAAAAATTCTGTAGAGGAATATTATCAAGAATTACAAACTGGATTGATTAGATGTGGCCTAGTAGAGGATAATGAAGCTATGCTTGCACGTTTTATGGGTGGCTTAAACAGGGAGATACAAACTATTCTAGAATACAAGGACTTTGCTACTATCACTCGTTTGTTTCATCTTGCTTGTAAAGCTGAACGTGAAGTGCAGGATCGACAGGCCGCTACGAGACCTAACTTTTCTGCAGGACGAAATACATCATGGACATCGCGTGGAGCTTCTACATCCACACGTCCTGCTGCGCCACCATCTACTTCAGCCGCTCATTCTTACAGGGAGCCACCAAAACAGCCAGCGCCACCATTCAAGGGTGCACAGAGTGGTCCGGCGGAGAGTTCTTCTTCCTCCATGGCGTCCACAGGGCAAGCACGAGATCGTGATATTAAATGTCGCAGGTGCCAAGGTGGAGGTCACTTCGCAAAAGACTGTCCCTCCAAGCGTGTGATGACTATTACGGCGGATGGTGGGTATGAGTCAGCGAGTGACTATGATGAGGAGACTCTAGTTCTCATTGCTCATGAGGAACAGGGTGCCCATGATGATGCTCATGATATAGAGTATATGACTCCTGATGATGCAGATAAATATGCTAGTTTGGTTGCTCAACGTGTATTAAGTGTGCAGGTAACGAAGGCCGAGCAAAAGCAGAGGCATAATTTGTTCCACACAAAGGGAGTGGTGAAAGAACGTTCGGTTCGCATCATCATTGACGGAGGGATTTGCAACAACTTGGCTAGCATGGAGTTGGTGGAGAAGCTATCTCTCACCACAAGACCACACCCCCATCCGTACTATATTCAGTGGTTTAACAATAGTGGTAAGATTAAGGTAACCCGTTCTGTTCGTGTGCACTTTAGCATTGCTGCATATGCTGATTATGTTGATTGTGATGTGGTACCCATGCAAGCATGCTCCCTTTTACTTGGTAGACCATGGCAATTTGATAGGAATGTTGTACACCATGGTAGGACAAATCAGTTTACTCTGGTTCATCAGGATAAAAATATTGCTTTACTTCCTATGTCTCCTGAACAAACTGTGAAAGATGATCTTGCTAGAGCTAGTAAAGCAAAACAGGAGAAAAATAAGAGTGAGAATGAGATAGCAGCCAAAGAATTTGAGCAACAACATAAGACTAATAGCAAATCTTCTTCTCCTGTTTCTAATGAAATTAAATTGACTAGTCCAACTTTGCTTGCTACTAAGGTTGATATTTCAGATTTGGATGTTAGTCAATATGTGTGCTATGCTTTTGTGTGCAAAGAAGCCTTGTTTTCATTTGAGGAATTGCCTCCTTCTTTGCCTCCTGTTGTCACTGACCTTTTGCAGGAGTTTATTGACGTCTTTCCACAAGACGTACCACCAGGATTACCACCTATTCGAGGGATTGAGCATCAGATTGACATAATTCCCGGTGCTTCGCTGCCCAACCGTGCGCCATACCGTACCAATCCGGAGGAGACGAAGGAGATTCAGCGTCAAGTACAAGAGCTACTCGACAAAGGTTACATACGTGAATCCCTTAGTCCTTGTGCTGTTCCTGTCATATTAGTGCCTAAAAAGGATGGAACATGGCGTATGTGTGTTGATTGTCGAGCCATTAATAATATTACTATTCGTTATCGTCATCCTATTCCTAGGCTAGATGATATGCTTGATGAATTAAGTGGCTCTACCATGTTTTCCAAAGTTGATTTGCGTAGTGGATACCATCAAATTCGCATGAAATTAGGGGATGAATGGAAAACGACATTTAAAACTAAGTTTGGATTATATGAGTGGTTAGTCATGCCTTTTGGGTTAACTAATGCACCTAGCACTTTTATGAGATTAATGAACGAGGTTTTACGTGCTTTCATTGGACGATTTGTGGTAGTCTATTTTGATGATATACTGATTTATAGCAAATCTTTGGAGGAACATTTGGATCATTTACGTGCTGTTTTTATTGCTCTGCGTAATGCACGTTTATTTGGTAACCTTGGGAAGTGCACCTTTTGCACCGACCGAGTGTCGTTTCTTGGCTATGTTGTTACTCCGCAGGGAATTGAAGTTGATCATGCCAAGATCGAGGCCATTGAGAGTTGGCCGCAGACCAAAACGGTCACACAAGTGAGGAGTTTTCTTGGCCTCGCTGGATTCTATAGGCGTTTTGTGAGAGATTTCAGCACCATTGCTGCACCTCTCAATGAGCTTACACGCAAGGATGTGCCTTTTACTTGGGGTACCGCACAGGAAGAAGCTTTCACGGTATTGAAAGATAAGTTAACACATGCTCCTTTGCTCCAACTTCCTGATTTTAATAAGACTTTTGAGCTTGAATGCGATGCTAGTGGGATTGGTTTGGGAGGTGTGTTATTACAAGATGCTAAACCTGTTGCATACTTTTCTGAAAAATTGAGTGGGCCTAGTCTGAACTATTCTACTTATGATAAGGAATTATATGCTCTTGTTCGGACATTAGAAACTTGGCAACATTATTTATGGCCCAAAGAATTTGTTATACATTCTGATCATGAATCTTTGAAACACATAAGAAGTCAAGCAAAACTTAATCGTAGACATGCTAAGTGGGTTGAATTTATTGAGACTTTCCCTTATGTCATTAAACACAAGAAGGGGAAAGATAATATTATTGCTGATGCTTTGTCTCGTCATTATACTATGCTTTCACAACTTGACTTCAAGATATTCGGTTTAGAGACAATCAAAGAACAATATGCAAATGATGCGGAATTTAAAGATGTATTGCAGAATTGTAGAGAGGGTAGAACATGGAACAAGTTTGTGCTTAATGATGGATTTGTGTTCCATTCTAACAAGCTATGCATTCCAGCTAGCTCTATTCGTCTTTTGTTGTTGTAGGAGGCGCATGGAGGAGGATTAATGGGACATTTTGGCGTGAAAAAAACGGAGGACGTACTTGCTACACATTTCTTTTGGCCAAAGATGAGACGGGATGTTGAGCGTTTTGTTGCTCGCTGCACTACATGTCAAAAAGCTAAGTCACTACTCAATCCTCATGGTTTATACATGCCTTTACCTGTACCTAGTGTTCCGTGGGAGGACATATCCATGGACTTTGTTTTAGGCTTGCCTCGAACAAAGAAGGGGAGGGATAGCATATTTGTTGTCGTGGATAGATTTTCTAAGATGGCACATTTTATACCATGTCATAAAAGCGATGATGCTGCTAATGTTGCTGATTTATTCTTTGGAGAGATTATTCGTTTACATGGTGTGCCCAATACTATTGTCTCGGATCGTGATACTAAGTTTCTTAGCCATTTTTGGAGATGCTTATGGGCTAAGTTGGGGACTAAACTACTTTTTAGTACTACATGTCATCCCCAAACTGATGGACAAACTGAAGTGGTCAATAGGACATTGTCTACTCTGCTTAGGGCTGTTTTAAAAAGTAACTTGAAACTGTGGGAAGAATGTTTACCTCATATTGAATTTGCTTATAATCGTTCAGTGCATTCTACCACTAAAATGTGCCCTTTTGAGATTGTTTATGGTTTTCTACCTCGTGCACCTATTGATTTGCTGCCTCTTCCATCTTCGGAGAAGGTGAATTTTGATGCTAAGCAACGTGCTGAGTTGATATTAAAAATGCATGAGTTAACTAAAGAAAACATTGAGCGCATGAATGCTAGATACAAGCTTGCTGGTGATAGGGGTCGAAAGCATGTTGTATTTGAACCAGGAGATCTTGTTTGGTTACATCTACGAAAAGATAGGTTTCCTGATTTGCGCAAGTCTAAGTTAATGCCACGAGCTGATGGTCCCTTTAAGGTTTTACAGAAAATTAATGATAATGCATATAAACTTGAGCTACCTGCAGATTTTGGGGTTAGTCCCACATTTAACATTGCAGATTTGAAACCTTATTTGGGAGAAGATGATGAGCTTCCATCGAGGACGACTTCAATTCAAGAAGGGGAGGATGATGAGGACATCCCTACTAATGTTACACCCATACCCTCACCAACTACACATACTGGACCAGTTGCTAGAGCACGTGCACGTCAACTAAATTATCAGGTACTTTCGTTTCTTGCGAATCCTTCTATTGTTCATGAACATATGATGCTTCCTAAATTAGATACTTTTGTTTTGCTTATGAATGAAGGACCTAGCATGGACAAGAAGGATGGTCATTGGAGCGGGATCAAGAATGGAGAAGAAGGTGTGCGCGGGGGAAAGTACAGTGGAGCTTCCAGTGGGGATTTTCGCACTTTGAAGCCACCATAAGGCATGCATGAAGGCTTGGACGGAATACACGAGATGCCACTTCATTATTTTCGTCCAAGAGCAATTATAGGTGCTGCGTCACCTTAATATTGGGCTGGGCCCATGTAATTTCGAAATACCACATTATAGGCAGTTTTTAGAGTCCGTATGTGTGGGGAAACCGAGTTAGGGTTGTTCGGACCCCACCTCCAAGGGGTCACGAAAATCCCCTCTGTTCCCCCATATATACAGCCCTTAGGGCGTCGTTTAGACTTGGGTTTTAATTAGATTAAAGTTAGCCATAGCCGCAACTTCGAGCTCTTCGTTTGTGTCATCCGACCAGGCCAAGACCTCATTGGAACCCCAACTTTCGTAATCATTCATCTTATATTCGCAATATCCAGATTGCAATTCTTAGTTCTTGCTTGTTCTTCGATTGCTTGCAGGAATTAGACCTTCGTGGTCAGGTTGATCGTGCATCCGCGGGATCAATAACCTCTCGGAGTTGGTTTAGCGATCGCTAAGGCGCAACGTCTTCGCACGTTCGTAGTCGGGTCGTGAAAGTCTACTCCACCAAAAATCGATCTCCATCATCTCATCGAAACATCGGGACACCTTCGCCTCTATCAAATACCACCAGGAATTTTCCTCGAGAGCATCAGCCAGAGATCAATCAAAATAAAGCCAGCGGCGCCCGAGGCAGTCGCAGAGGCCGATGACACAAATGAACCAACGCAGGTGGCGGCCGCGAGCACAGCCGACGACACAAGCAGCCAAGCAACCGAAGTCGCAGAGCCAGCCTCACTTGAAGACCCCGCCTGGGCAAAACCATTCCTTCGATTCCTAATCGAAGGCACCCTACCACAGGACGTCGCAGAAGCCCGACGCATCAGTCGACGATCCAAAGCATACACAGTAATCAACAGACAGCTATACAAGTGCAACATTTCTCAGGTCCTCCAAAAGTGTATCAATGAAGAAGACGGCAAAGCCCTACTACTCGAGATTCACAAAGGCACCTGCGGGCATCACGCGAGCAGTCGCGCACTCGTGGCCAACGCTTTTCGAGCAGGTTTCTACTGGCTGAGCGCCATGAGAAATGCAGAAGATATCGTGCGGCGTTGCATCGTCTGCCAAAAGTTCTACAGCAGGCCACACGCCCCAGCATCAGAACTCAACACTATACCGCTGTCCTGGCCATTCGCCACATGGGGACTCGACATGGTGGGTCCACTCAAGAAATCCTCAGAAGGAGGACGAACACACTTACTAGTCGCAGTCGACAAGTTCACCAAATGGATCGAAGCAGTACCAATCACTAGCTCAACAGCCCTCACGGCAGTCAACTTCATCAAGTCAATCATCTTCAGATTCGGCGTACCACACAACATCATCACAGACAATGGTACAAACTTCACAGCAGCAGAATTCCAAAACTTTTGCCAGGAGCTGGGCATCAAAGTCAATTACGCATCAGTCGCGCACCCACAATCCAACGGCCAAGTGGAGAAAGAAAATGGCCTATTATGCGGAGGAATAAAGAAAAGACTCCTCGCACCACTAGAACAAGCCGCAGGCAACTGGGTAGAAGAACTTCCCGCGGTACTATGGAGCCTACGTACCACCCCAAATAGCTCGACCCAGTATACACCTTTCTTCCTGGTATACGGGACAGAAGCATTACTGTCGCACGACCTAAAATTTGGAGCTCCCCGAATCTCGAGATACGAAGAGGAAGAAGCAGAAGAAGCACTGCGGAACGATAAAGAAACAACAGACGAAGCACGAGACACAGCCATAACAAGATCTGAAGGATACCAGGACAAGCTGCGCACATATCAAAGCAGTCGCCTGCGGACCAGAACCTTCAGCAAAGGGGACCTCGTCTTGCGGCTGATACAATAAAAAGTGCATAAACTCGCCCCGCAATGGGAAGGGCCATTCATAATCTCGGAAGTAATCGGAGGCGGCGCATACAGGTTGAAGAACCCAAAGATCGATGAAGACGTGGGAAATCCATGGAACGTAGCGAACCTGCGCTTTTTCTACCCATAGTCCTCCAAGCATTACAGCGGCTTCGGCAACAGTACCGACCGGCAACACATATAATACCCGAAGAAATAAAATGGTGTTGCCCAAACATTATCACTTAAAAGCACTCGGGGGCTCGAGCATAAACTCCCCCCGAGAGACGCTATCCTCGCTCACGCGACTTTACATTGAATTTTGTTGGAGAAATATCATTGTGTCCAGATTGTTTATGATCTATTTATCCCCTCTGATCATGATCTCTTTTATGTCTTGTGAGTAGTTACCTTAGTTCTTGAGGACATGGGAGAAGTCTAGTTGTTAGTAGTCATATGATGTTGAAGTAATATGTGTTGTTTGATATTCAAGTTTTGCTGTTATTTTCCTAGTGCTGTTGTGTGAGTCGAACACTCAACACTTCGCCTTATTAAGGACCTAGGGGAATGTTGTGACGCCCCCAAAATCAATCCGTGTACGGTAATCATACACGCAGCGTACACGGCTGAGATTAGGGTGCCACGGTGAGAATATCACAGCACAACACTAAACACAAATAAGATAAATCTAATAATACAAACCAGGGATCACGAGGATCCGAATACATAAATTATACAAGCCATAATATCTGAGTACAGACATAGTTAGTCAAGTTTTGCCTCAAGAAGGCTAGCACAAATGACATCAGAGATACACATCGAAAAGGCAAGGCCTCCTGCCTGGGAACCTCCATACTACTCCTGGTCGAAGGGGAACTCCACGATGAAGCAAGCACCGGGGATCTTCTGCTCTTGGACTCCAAGGCTTCAACGTCGACTGCAGCGGCTGATCAGGCAAATCAAAAAAGGGGGAAATAAAGCAAGGGTGAGTATCTAGCATACCCGCGAGTCTTACGTCCTCTACTAAGCATATTTGTATCAAAAGGAAGGGGAGGCTATATATAGTGGACTGCAAGGTAGAAATCAGAATACGGAACAGAAGCTAGGCCTAACAAAGACTAGCATCTTCCGACGAGTCTTGCAGCATGGGGAGAGAATAGACAACAATTCATATAAAGAAAAAAGTAACAATGCAGCAGAAGTTGCTGCAGCATTGTATAATAGTAAGTTGTAATAATTAGCAATGCCTCTGAGGTCCCTTCCTCGACTTCCCAGCGAGGAAGAAAACTCGGAACCATACAGTTTATTAATAATAGTTCGTAGTGGTAAGATCCAACGTCAGCATAAAGTGTCCTGTTACCGTGGACACGGCTATTCGAATAGATTAATCTTCCCTGCAGGGGTGCACTTCTGTTACACTACAACGTACGGATCTCCAGGGTGGCGTACACCTTGTTAGGGAATGCCCCACCGAGGCTATCTGTCAGATCCCTCTGTTAGGTATGTGCTAGGGTTAGCTAGTGCCTTTGCATCATGTCAAAATTTCAAAAGAAATCTTGGAAATCAAATTCAAAATCCAAATGGGAGAAGGAACACCCCCCCAGATGAATTAATTCAAAAGGCCAGATAAAAATCTTTTCCAAAAATTCATGTTAGAGTTTTGAAAAGTCTTATAAATGAGTGTGATCACATATCAAGTGATGTGGGACCCACCCCATGCTCATAGATTTTTCAAATATTCAAACAGTACCTTGGAATTAAAGAAATACCCCTTTTTGATTTAAAATTCAAATCATTTGAATTTTAAAAATGTTGAAAGTTTATGAGTGGCTAGTCTATATTATTATGAGTCCACATAAAAGTTTTCAGCATTTAATAAAATGTTTAGCTATTTATTTTTGGCTAAAAAGAACAAATAACAGAAAGGAAAGATTAAACAGAAAAAGGAAAAGAAGGCTTACCTCAATTGGGCCCAACTCACCGAGGCAGCCCGGCCCAGGGACAGGGGCGTCTTCTTCCTCGCGCCAGGCAGGCTGCTGCCGCCGTGGCGAGCATGCCGTCGTCGCTAGCCACCTCCTGCTTCCCTCCCCGCCCACGTAATCGCGTCCAGAAGCATCCTGGAACCGCCCCGGTTCAGTTCCCCCCTTCCACAAGCTCCCTCCTCTCCTGTTCCGCCCGATTCGTCGCCGCCCGAAGACCGCCGTGGAGCACGCCGTCGAATCCACGTAACCACCGTCGTCCCCGAGCCGTGCCGCCGTGTCCAGGAGAACTGCAGCAGACGTCTTCGTCATTCCCCTCAACCAATCGAGCCCGAGCTCCTCAGCAGACGACGCCAACTTCAACGAGGAGTCGCCGGACCCGCAAGTCGCCGTCGTCGAATTCGCCGCCATCGCGACCTCCCCGACCTCCCTGACTCCTCTGCTATCTTCAGGGTGAGCTTCTTCATCCGCCCCGACCAACCCCGGAGTATTTCTCCTTCTCCTTTGCGTTTTTCCATGAAAGCCGAGCGCGGCCTCCGCCATGGATGAGCTCGAGGTCGCCCCTGTGCCCCTTCGACTCAGCCAGCCCGCGCGTTTAGCTCCTAGTCATGCTAGCTTTCGAACGCGAGCGAGATCAACCCGAACCGTGCACGGTAACGTCGACTACGACCTCGCCGCCGTTCTGTTGCCGCCAAAGTCGTCGCCGTCGTCGCTTCCGACCTCCCCGTGAACCCCCGATGCCTCCAGAAGACGCGGGAGACCTCCAGGAGCAAGTTGGTGCCCTCCGTTTCCCCTCCCTTGGCCGGAATCGAGTTCCCGTGCTGCGCCGCCGTGGTCCAGTCGCCGGCGTCAAGCCGCTGGCGAGTCAGCTCTAAACCCCCCCTGTTTCCACCTAATTAGTGACCCCTGGCTCACTGACCAGTGGGCCTAGTGGCTTAATTAAGCCACTGGATTAAGTTAACCCACGGGTTAAGTTAACCAGTCACTGACAGGGTGGACCCACATGTCAGCCCCCCCCTGACGCCAGCTTGACGTCAGCCTGACGCAGTAAATCATTTAAATGAATTTCCAGAGATTATTTGAATTAAAAGAATTCCAGAAATTCCAGAAAATACCCCAAACTTTGGAAATTCATAGAAAATTCATATTAACTCCAAATTGGACAAATAATATATTAAAAATGATCAGGAGAAAATTATCTTTCCAAATATGCAACTTTCAACTCTGTTTGAGTTGAATTTAAAATGGGACCAGTAGCATATGCCATTTGGTTTATTTGAATTTAATTCAAATTCAAATCAAATGATCTTGCAACTTGGACCATGGAATTAAGCTACAATTCAACCACACTTCAGAGGCATATAATATACATTTGAAGTTGATTCAAAATGATCAAACTATGTCACATACAACTTGGTTAATTTGAATTCAAATGTGGAATTTGAATTTGCATTTTAAATGCAATATATTCCACTTAAATGGAATTGTCTCACACACATCAAAACTTATACTTCAAGTTTCAACATTCATTCATGTGCTTGAGCATTGCATTCATATTGATTGCTACTTCGTGCTTTGTTTGTCGAGTAGAGGTGGAACCGGAGCAAGAGGTCACCCCCTTCGCTGAAGATCCAGAGCCCGAACCTCGTCAGCAAGGCAAGCAAACCCCCATTGATCATGTCGATAAAATCCCACTTCCCTCTCATGTCTCGCTTATGCATTGTATAGGATGATCACCATGTTACGATTCTACCGCATAGATGAACCCATTCCTTTGCATGACCTATCATTTGTCACAGTATTAAGCAAACCACAATCCTAGCAAATGTAGGAGTTGGTTGATATCATGTGGCCCCTGCAATTGTTATCTCTTATTGCATGCTTAGGATGATACCACGTTGTTGCTGTGATGTGAGTCGGGATGGTAGTGATCATGTTGATGATGGTAGAAAAGTGTTGGTGAATCGACCCTAATACAAGGTGAACGATGAGAGGCTGTGTAGGAGTACACGGTGGGTTGTCTCGTTGAACACCGCCCTAGTACGAGTTCTTGTGTGGTGATCCAAGATGAAGAGTACAACCACACATTGGGCTCACTGACCCCTCTCAACTTACTAACTCATCCCTTTCGATGTCCAGATGTCGCAATAGTTCGGAGTTCTGGTAGGTCTGTGGCCTGGCTGCTAAGTGAGAGAACGGCTCATCCGAGACCGGCTTATGCACCACGCACACATCACTTGGGTCCACTTCGGTAAACCGGCCGGGTTCACGATTGTGGTAACCAACCCAAGTAGGCGGCTTTCTCGGACTAGATCGGCTATGAGGTAACAGTAGTGGTGAGCATCCTCGCTGGCACCCCTTGAATGGTGTCGAGATCAAAGGCGGTAAATGATGGTCATGTGTGTGTAGCGGTACACCCTTGCAAGGTTAACAAATCTATTCGAATAGCCGCGTCCGCGGTTATGGACTGCTTGGAAAGCTTAGCTTGATTATTAGATAACTTGAACCGGATACTTCTAAAACACACCAAGATAAGTGTGAGTGCTATGGCGTGCTTTCTCGTGGGGAAGTCGAGGAAGGCACCATAGTGGTGTATTGGTTGGAGAAAGTAGTGGACTCGTGTACGCTTCTTACCTCAAAGTCTGGTACTCGTAGTTCAGGATTAGCCAAGTCAAAGCTGGCATTTCTGCAAGTGAACCCCACCTCCTTTTACCTTGATACATGTGCATGAGTAGTATAGTTCCTATGTAAGTCTTGCTGAGTACGCCTTTGTACTCACGTTTGCTTAATCTATGTTTTAGATGACGCCACTGACCCCGAAGGTGGCTTCTTCATCGAGCTGGACGACTGAAGTTAAGCTAGTCTAGTCCCAGTCAGCAGACTGGTTCCCTCGTGGAGGGCTTTGTGTTTTAATAAGGCTTCTTAAGCCATTTGTTAAACTTGTCTGTACTCAGACATAATTTGCTTCCGCCTGTGTTGTAATGTTGGATCACATGTATGTGATCTCTGTGTGCACTCTATAAGAGTTATAAATAAAATGTACACTTTGTAGAGAATTGCAATGGTACCTATTGTTCATACAAGGCATGTGTAAGACATGTATGTTTATAACATGCATGTCTTTGTATGGGTTTTCGAGACCTTAGTTGTGTTCTGGCTGGCGGTCTTTCATACACCAAGTGGCCCTTAGATGTGCGCAGCTTGGGGCATCGCGATGCGATTGCTCGAGACTTCGTCTCGTGCACACTTTGTGGTATGATCGAGCCCGCCCTAGACCCCGACTAAGTGATCGGGCTGGAGTAAGTCTATGTAAGAGTTTTGAGATAGTCGGTAGTATGGTTGAGGCGACTTGTCTTTGAATATGGGAGTTCACCACCCATATCATTTGACTTGTGTGCGGACGATAAGGACCCATCTCAGTTGATCATCCGGCCTGGATGGGATGCCCCTCACGTACGATGCTTTCCGAGAATGTTCAGTGCTTGGCCTTGTCTGCTTAGACAAGTGGGTGCGGTTCTCGGCTCTCCATATGACTATGTCTTAACTGTACTTGCATACGCTAACCCCGGGTCCCGACACTATCCGGCACTCCATAGCCCATCTTTCAAACTCAATAGAGAGGTCATCCGCCGTTCTAAATCCTAAATACGCCCGGCCTTGGAACCCAACCCGAACGTACTCCCGCACAGTGCGTGACTGGCCGGTGAAGCATAAGCAAACCAAATAAGACATCACCGGGCGAGCAAATAATACAACACCACTTCCCGTCAATCATCATGCGGTACTGCTGACGTCTGAAGAGTCCTCAGACGAGACTTCGAAGCAGGGGAGCCCATAACTCGTAATTCCCACATGTAGGCATCGCGTATAAGCCAAAAGGCTACTCAAGTCATCCGCCTAACCATTAGTAATTTTATTAAATTTCGGGAAAACCGTTATCTTTGCCTCGACTTAACTGACCCCCGGACAACCACATCAGTCAGGACCACCAGTACATCGGTGCCTGCCCTGTCGTCCCACCAAATCTCAGTGGTTACCAACAAGGTGAACCGACTCCTTACCTTGTATCGCGTGTGCTCCTGGAGGAGCTCGACTTTCGTGGTTTGGTAACTCTCACGGCCAACGATCTGGGTCTAAGCACACCAGTACACTGGTCGTACCCTCCCTGTCGTCCCGTCGCAATACCACTCGCGGGCACCATTGGGTCGCCCGACTCTTACCTTTAAGGACAACCGTTGCTCAGGTACCTAGAGCGGCTTTACAGAGTTAGCAACGAGTGGAGTACAAGGATTACTCCTTGATAGCTCACACTTGGCGGTGGCTCGGAAGAGCCGAGCTAGGGGGCCTTAGGCGGTGTCTGCATTGTTCCGTACCTGTGCAGTTGTAATAAGTTGTACCCGCGTCACTCCCCTGAGTGATCACGGCCCTCTAGCTAATCCTAGCTAACAATACGTAGGGCTCACTACTGAATATAATATATATATATATATATATTTATTTATATAGGCTGCATAGGATAAATGAAGGTGCATCAAGGGCGACAATGACAGGATATGCAATAGAATAGGATTGTAACGTAGCAGCAAAAATAATGCCTAGTGCAAGAAAATTACGGAAAAGATAGGCGATATCTGGGGAAGAGAATGGCTCTGCTTGCCTGGAAGCTCGGCGGTAGAGGTAGGGTAGTCGATGACGTAGTCGATCACAGGGGCATCGGCATCGGTTGTCGGGATTACCGAAAAATAAGAGAGGGGGGACAATAAATACACTGCAATAATAGTAATACAATTACAATACATGGCAATACGTTATGCTAGGGGTGAACTAACGCGGTGCTACACGATGCAGGCGAAACGAGAACTAACCGGACGTTTTACCGGCCCCGGGTGATCACCGGACAGACGATCCGGAGGGGGAAAGTCTTGTGTTCGGTATGTTAGAGGGGTGTGGTGGGGGTATGGGTAGCATATCCGTATTCGTTGTATTTTTTTTATCAATTTTCATGTATAAAGTTTTTCCATCTGATATACGGATTAAAAGATATTAATATTTGAAGTTTAAATCATTTTCGAGCAATTTCTGAATTTCTTTTATTATTAAATTAACATTATCCATAATAGTGCATTTGACTGGTCAAATCTAACAGAAGGGACCCACATGTCATACACAGTGGCTAAATAATTTCTGTTAGTTATTTAAAAAGTGATGGGGTCCCACATGTCATTGACAGTTATCTAATTAAACTCATTTTAGTTAACTAACTAACCAAGGGGTTAACAAAAAAAAGATTAATCCCTAAACTAATCAGGGCATGGCCCACTGGTCAGTGAGGTGGGCGCTTAGCCCACAGGCGTTCCCACGCCGGCAACGAGAGTGCAGCAGCAGCGCGGCCGCACAGCACAGCGGCGCCGGCCACTCCGGCGAGCTGGCGCGGAGAAGGCAGTGGTGAGGAGCATGGGCGCGGCCACGCACGTCCAGACGTGCGCGAGCACATAGCCACGGAGACGCGGGGCGCGGGCAGGCCGTGGACAACCATGGCGGCCGGGTGGTCATGGCTTGGCTGTCGAGGTGGCTACGGCATGTGGAGGGGAGGCAGGCGTGGCGAACGGCGGCCGGCAGATGCGGGGCGCGGCCAGGGCATGCGCGGGGCGGCCAAGGGGGCACACTGGGCGCGGCGAGGGTGCGGCAAACGGAGCACGGCCATGGCCGGA
The DNA here is from genome assembly GCA_950022295.1 of Bromus sterilis. NCBI lineage: Eukaryota > Viridiplantae > Streptophyta > Magnoliopsida > Poales > Poaceae > Bromus > Bromus sterilis. Next base: position 252,512,855 of record OX465595.1, on the reverse strand, counting down.
GCAGGGTGGAGGGCACGACTCGGCGGGGGAGCGAGCTACAATGACGGTTCGAAGGAGGGAAGAGGGAAAAAGGTGAGGGGGGACTCACAAAGGAGCTCTAGGGGGCTCGGCGAAGCCGGAGAGGTCGGGCGGAGCGAATCAGCGGCAATGGCGTTGACGGCCGTGTGCGAGGAGGAGGAAGGGGGCAGCGTCCGTGGGGCGTCACCGTCCGATTCACCGTGCATGGTGATGAAGACGACCCCAAGGAGGCTCCTGGACGTGTCGGGAGGACTCGTCGTCGACGTTGGCCGCAACAACGGCGACGGCGCGACCACGGGGGCGAGCTCGGGCCAGCTGGGCATGGGCGCAGAGGAGGGAGAAATGGGGGGTCTCGATCTAGGGTTTCAAGTGGGCTTCGTGGCCTCCTTATCCATCGCGCGACACTGTAGCGACGCGAGAGGGGCTGGCCCGGCGGCGACGAACCTCTCGATCGCTATGGCATGGCCACTGTTGCTGAGGAAGACGACAGGGGAGCATGATGCTTTGGGCCAGCTGGGCCAACGAGGAATTGCCTAGGACGCAAGATAGCTGGCGCGCGTTTTCTATTTTTTTCTGTTTGTATTTTATTTGGTCTCCATTTGATTTTTTTAAATGTAAAAAAAGCACCAATATTAGTGCAACATATTATACAGTGCTACAAAAAGTTAGAGCTCTAAATAAAATCATTTAGAATTTTATTTAAATAATAACTTATTAAATTGGATTGATTGATCTACCATTTGAATTGTTTATTATTTTTAATCAAAGTAATAAATGCCCAAAGTTAGTTTAACATCGCCCACTGATTTTTAGTTATTTAACAAAATTGGTTGCACAATTTTTGGACAAAGTTTTATTTATCACATTGCTTTTAATATTATCAAAGGGGCGTTTTGAATTTGAATTGATCCAAGATGATCATGGTGATCAAAGCAAGATTTAGGAACAGTAATTGTTAATTAGCAATGGTGATCACTGTTCATGACACTGAGGGTGGTACAAATCTCCCCCACAAAAAGAATTCTCGTCCCAAGAATTAAAGGTAGTGCTAGGGGTAGGGTTTCGGTTCTGTATCCTAACGATTCTTCTGGTACTTGTTGTCCTTCTCGAAGGATTTGATCCTTAATGTGTTTTCTTCATTTCTCTGCATCAGTGCATCTCGACGAGTTGCCATCCTTCATCCGGGGTTGCATCGTACCTACGGATAGGTTAGGGGGAAAACTTGAGGGGGGGGGTCGGATCAGTACAAGCTTAATCAACCGAGGTTGTCCAAGGGAATGGGGTACAAAGTATCTCACGACTTAAGCTCAAGGAGACACATCGAGAGAAACAAAAGAAGGCATGAGAAGTTTTCAAGTGGATATGCAAGCATTCGACGATGATAACGGAGGATGAAAAGGGGTCCAGGGCGTCAGGCATAAGCACTGAGTCTGATATCGAACTGAGTATCACAAGGTAGTGGACTCGTGAGTAGCATACGAGGTCAAGCAAGAGGAATAACCTCGAGAACATAAAGGTACAAGAGAGTCAGGTTTCGATCCTGTGGAACTGTGGGTTATGGGCCCACATTGAATAAGAAGGGTGGTGACAAACAATGCGATCAAGTTGCAAGGTAAGTCAGAGAACAGCTTGTTAGCTATGTCGGCAACAATGTCGGTACCAAGGGCGAGGGACGAAGAGAACCATTTTCCTGCTCGTTAAGACGAGGCGGACCAATAGTCAAAGTTCTCGTCCATCGGTGGTTACCGAAATGTTATCAACAATAGTAACAGGTTGTACGGACAAAGTAGTACACAGAAGTGTTTACATCAGCAGGGAATTATCACTGTTCAGATAATTTATATTCAAAGAAAGGTTAAACAGACCAATGGAAAGGAAAATGTGATGATACATAAGTACCAGGTGTATATCTTTCCCAAGGGAAAGCAGAGCAAGATATACATGACCAAGTTTATATTGGCAGGGAGTCAAAGGATGTTGTCGACGATAACACAAATCATCGAGGGGCAAGGATGGTATTTCTCACCATGATTTCAATTAACACTTGGAAGAACGCAAAATGTTGATGATGACCACGACACTTTATGTCGAGAGGTTTCAAGAGAATGCAATCGAATAGTAACGTCACAAAACAAAAAGGGTGGTGGAGCAAAAGGTAAGCGGGGTTCTCGGTTGACGACAACCCAGAACCCATGGGGTGGTTATGACAGGGAAAGGTATTGTTTCATCAAGATTCATAAGATGTAGTGCAAAGCAATGATATCCTCGAGATACCAGGGGTAATACTCGAAGGTAGAATGGTGAATCATAGGTGCAAAATAATTTATACCAACGGGGTAATTATCATTACGAGAAGCTTTCATGATAAGCTCTACATCATATCCATGGGCATGAACACAAAGGTTCAGGGTCGACTCCACTTCTTCAATGCATAGCCTTTCATTCACTTCTCGCCGCTGATGAATTTGTGGCATTCAAAAATTTATCTAGTATAACACCAGTATAGTAAGACCTGTAGAAGTTCATGGGTTCACACAGATGAATGAAGCAAAGATACAACCCATAGGGAAAATTCACGAATCTATACGAAAAACAATAGGAACAAGAGATACAAGTTTGAAAGATGAAGGCTGATGACACGGACTAGATGATACCGTTCGCCAAAGGCATTTCGTATCAGGGGAAGCTCGTCAATGGTTTAGGACAGAAGGGGACGGGAGGTAGTAATCCACCAAATAGGTCAGGCGTCGTATAGGGAGTCTGGTGCGAGTATCGGTACTCAACCATAAGAAGAAAGAATGCCAAAGCATTGGAGATAGAAGCATCGGAATAATTCGATGCTTAAATACAAAGGAAGTATGAATTCCATATCGGTGTATCAGATTCAGATACATCGATCAAACATGAGTAAGTTGAATAGAAGCTTGACAATTAATCTATTAAGGTTTGATTTACTGAGAACCAGCTCATGTCCGGAATGACGTCTGAGCTAGAAGATTGGACTCATAGGGATCAACGGATGATTGCGTGCATTAGCACACACGATGATTCAACAGATCAGAATGGCAGTGCCAAGGGAGGTCATCCAAGACTACAAGACAAACGGGATTAATCATAGTGCAAGCAGGTAAGAAGAACCTCCAAAGCAGTAGGCTACCGAGGATTGTCGCGAGATCGAATAGTATTTCAATGTATTTCGGGAATCACAGGAACCACTTAGGATGAACGGATCCTCGATAAATGTGAGAAATTATCTGCAGTGTGAAAAGAAATGGCAAGGAAGTAGGCACAAAGGATTCCTGAAACAACGGAAAGTATTTCGATGCATCTTGTGAACACCAGAGCAACTGGGGTTGAATGGATGAACGGAACGTGTATGTGGTTCAACATAAGGACTTATCGGTGCGATTGAATCATAAAGGTGATCGACACATATGGTCTCGGGAATTTTATCAGAGAGTAATCTTCGGAAGCTTATTGTGAAGTAATCGATCATCTGTAATGAGGGTCTCTTCGGGAGGAAGTAGTCACGAGAACCTAATGTCAGAGTTAGCAAAATCTTTAACCCGAAAGAGAAGAGAGATCAGAGTCCCAGACTAAGAGTACGGAGAAAAGGATCCTAATACGACCCATTTTGCGACGTGGCCCGATAAGCCACACGAAACTGTTAGTAAAGTAGTTTTTGTTTGTCTAGACTCCACTTTGACCAAGGAGTTGGAAGGGGATTTCCTACAGGCAGTCGGCTCTGATACCAACTTGTGACACCCCCAAAATCAATCCGTGTACAGTAATCATACACACAAGGTACACGGCTGAGATTAGGGTGCCACGGTGAGAATATCACAGCACAACACTAAACACAAATAAGATAAATCTGATAATACAAACCATGATCACGAGGATCTGAATACATATGTTATACAAGCCATAATATCTGAGTACAGACATAGTTAGTCAAGTTTTTCCTTAAGAAGGCTAGCACAAATGACATCAGATACAGATCGAAAAGGCGAGGCCTCCTGCCTGGGAACCTCCAAACTACTCCTGGTCGAAGGGGGAACTCCACGATGAAGCAAGCACCGGGGATCTTCTGCTCCTGGACTCCTCGGCTTCAACGTCGACTGAAGCGGCCGATCAGGCAAAACAAAAAAGGGGGAAATAAAGCAAGGGTGAGTATCTAGCATACCCGCGTGTCTTAAGTCCGCTACTAAGCATTTATGCATTTGTATCAAAAGGAAGGGGAGGCTATATATAGTGGACTGCGAGGTAGAAATCAGAATAAGGAAGAGAAGCTAGGCCTAACGAACTCTAGCATCTTCCGACGAGTCTTGCAGCATGGGGAGAGAATAGCCAACAGTTCATATAAAGCATAAAGTAACAATGCAGCAGAAGTTGCTGCAGCATTGTATAATAGTAAGTTGTAATAATTAGCAATGCGTCCAGGTCCCTTCCTAGACTTCCCAGCGAGGAAGAAAACCCGGAACCATACAGTTTAGAAATAATAGTTTGTAGTGGTAAGATCCATCTTCAGCATAAAGCGTCCTATTACCGTGGACAAGGCTATTCGAATAGATTAATCTTCCCTGCAGGGTTGCACTTCTGTTACACTACATCGCACGGATCTCCAGGGTGGCGTACACCTTGTTAGGGAATGCCCCACCGAGGCTATCCGACACTCCATAGCCCATCTTTCAAACTCAACAAAGAGGCCATCCGCCGGTCTAAATCCTAAGTACGCCAGGCCATGGACCCCAACCCGAACGTACTCCTGCACGGTGTGTGACTTGCCGGTGAAGCATAAGCAAACCAAATAAGACATCACCGCGCGAGAAAATATGACAAGACCACTTCCCGGCAATCAGCCCGTGGTACTGCTGACGTCTGAAGAGTCCTCAGACAAGACTACGAAGCAGAGGAGCCCATAACTCGTAATTCCCACGTGTAGGCAGCGCGTATATGCCAAAAGGCTACTCAAGTCATCCGCCGAACCATTAGTCATTTTATTAACTTGCAGGACAACCGTTATCTTTGCCTCGACTTAACTGACCCGCGGACAACCACAGAAGTCAGGACCACCAGTACATCGGTGCCTGCCCTGTCGTCCCACCAAGTCTCAGTGGTTACCAACAAGGTGAACCGACTCCTTACCTTGTATCGCGTGTGCTCCTGGAGGAGCTCGACTTTCGTGGTTTGGTAACTCTCACGGCCAACGATCAGGGTCCAAGCACACCGGTACACTGGTCGTACCCTCCCTGTCGTCATGTCGCAATACCACTCGCGGGCACCATTAGGTCGCCCGACTCTTACCTTTAAGGACAACCGTTGCTCAGGTACCTAGAGCGGCTTTACAGAGTCAGCAATGAGTGGAGTACAAGAATTACTCCTTGATAGCTCACACTTGATGGTGGCTCGGCAGTGTCGAGCTAGGGAGCCTTAGCCGGTGTCTGCATTGTACCATACCTGTGCATTTGTAATAAGTTGTACCCGCGTCACTCCCGTGAGTGATCACGGCCCTCTATCTAATCCTAGCTAACAATGCGCAGGGCTCACTGCTGGATATAATATATATATATTTATATAGGCGGCATAGGATAAATGAAGGTGCATCAAGGGCGACAATGATAGGCTATGCAATAGAATAGGATTGTAATGTAGCAGCAGCAGTAATGCCTAGTGCAAGAAAAGTACGGAAAAGATAGGCGGTATCTGGGGAAGAGAATAGATCTGCTTGCCTGGAAGCTCGGCGGTAGAGGTAGGGTCGTCGATGACGTAGTCGATCATAGGGGCATCGGCATCGGTCGTTGGGACTACCGTAGAATAAGAGAGGGGGGAAACAATAAATACACAACAATAATAGCAATACAATTACAATACATGGCAATATGTTGTGCTAGGGGTGAACTAACGCGGTGCTACACGTTGCAGGCGAAACGAGAACTAACCGGACGTTTTACCGGCTTCGGGTGATCATCGGACAAACGATCCGGAGGGGGAAAGTCTCGTGTCCAGTATGTTAGAGGGGTGTGGTTGGGGTATGGTTAGCGTATCCGTATTCGTTGTATTTTTCTGATACTTTTTCATGTATAAAGTTTTTCCATCCGATGTACGGATTAAAAGATAATAATATTTGAAGTTTAAATCATTTTCTAGCAATTTCTGGATTTCTTTTATTATTAAATTAACATTGTCCATAACAGTACATTTGACTGGTCAAATCTGACAGAAGGGACCCACATGTCATACACGGTGGCTAAATAATTTCCTTTAGTTATTTAAACAGTGATGGGGTCCCACATGTCATTGACGGTTATCTAATTAAACTCAGTTTATTTATCCTAATAGGGAATGGGGCCCCACTTGTCATTCACAGGGGTTAGTTTTAATTTGTTTTTGTTAACTAACTAACCAAGGGGTTTACAAAAAAAGATTAATCACTAAACTAATCAGGGCATGGCCCACTGGTCAGTGAGGTGGGGGCTTAGCCCACGGACGTTCCCATGCTGTAACGACCCGATCGACTAAAGAATCCAAGTCTCTGTGCATTATGTGCTAGTCCCTGGATCAATAGCTAGCACACACAGTACATGATGTAATATCAAGAATAAGCCACATGTCATATATATTACATCGAAGATCCAGTATTACAATAAAGCATACCTGCATAGCTCAAGACTAGCTTACAAATAAAATACAGCGGAAAACAATATAAGCTTCTTGGCGTCCATCAACTCCACCGGCATAGTTGAGTATAGACATCGTAACCCTACAACGCATCACTTACTCGTCGTATACAATCCTGCGACACCGAAGGTTACAGCCCTCCAACGGGTCAGTACATGTGATTTGTACGGCAAGTCACACGAATAACTGACCTACTTCTACATGCAGGATAAGTCAAAGGAAAGGCTTATGGTTTAGTTTTGCAGAAAGCTAGTTTTTCCCTCACATACTACAACTAATCAAATTTTAATTTATCTTGCTAGTCCTAAGTATGGTTGAATCGGGCTACACCAATTCCAACCATCCCTTTATTAAAAGTCCCACTCAAATTCTTATTAAGGTGAATTATCTGTCAAGACCATCCAACAATAATAATGCCCAGTTGCTCAAAGTTGTCCGTAACCATGGACACGGCTAATCATGATCAGTTTTTACACTCTGCAGAGGTTTAACACTTTCCCCACTGGACTCAACCCGAAGATTGAGACATAGTCTTTCAGAAGAGGTTGCCTCCATCCTTTGGTAGCTGGTTCACCTATCATATCTACATCAGCTAGCTACCAGGGCCAGGTTCCCCACAACTTACTCAGCTAAGCCAGAGCCCATATAGCCAGTGGTTGTACATGGAAGCTACTAGTCACCCTGTCTGTCCGATCTTTTTGAGCCTGGACGGCGCCCACTGCGTTCAGAGGGTAGTCACCATGACGCATCCGGCTCACCACCAAAATAACCATTCGGGAAGCATTTATCCCTGGTCCCTCCTTAGCCAAGGCACGAGCCCCAGGATGCATTCCCTGCCCGCCCAGAGGTGATTTCTATTTAAGTTTTCTAGTCAAGTCATTAATCCTCACATAGCTCAATGATAACTCAACCAATACCCGTCTGCAAAGCAATAGCAGTATATAACAACCACGATCCTAGGGCGACAATGAAATACAAGGTCAGAACATATGGCTATCCTACTAGGTTTAAACTCATAACTAATATATAATCCTACACATGCATAGAGTGATAATTTGCTACATGCATAATAGAAAATATAGGTTAAGGTATGGTCAAAGTGTAAGTTGCCTTATACATTCGATGAAGTTCTTTGCTCTCGCGGTCGAGTCAACTCTACTCGTCACACTCCGAACAAATCTATTGCAAACGAAGGAACTCGAATAAGCAATCACATCACAACGAGACAAACAAAAGATCAACAAACAAACACAAAGGTTTTATCAACAAAACAAAAAGCTTTTTAAGGGTAAAGGTGTCGATGTGCTCAAAGGTGATCAGTGGAAGTGATCTCGAGAGAGTCAACAGATACAGATTCATCAGTAAGGAATTGTGATCATGGACATTTATGAATTCAAGGTGAATATCATGTCCACATGAAAAGTGTGTGAACCTTACCGATAACATGTCTCAAATGATCCGATATGCAAAAAGAATCACGTGAAACGGAATACTACAACGCAGGTCATAGCAAGTGAAGAATTGCATTGAATTTGAATTTAACCAGATCAAGAAACATTTGAATTTTTGTGTACACATGCTATGAACAGCAAGTACACACGAGTGATCCAACGCAAAAAGAATCACTCGATTTGGATCAACGGTTTAAAAGATACGACCTCTGGAATTTGAATTTGAATTTGAAATAAATTCAAATTCAAAAGTGTGCAAAGTGTGCAAAAATTTATTCCATGGTAAAGTACAAAACAACACGAACGCGTAGGAAAAAGTTTCACCGCGATCCGACTTACGGTTGCGGAGATATTGCGAACGCGAGATCAGGGGGTTTTCTGCCAAAGGACTTATACGTAAATAAAAATCTTACGAAAAACGTGATCGGGTCCCTGGGACCAGATCTGACCGGAGCAGCTCCGGCGAGGGCGGTTTTCGGCGAGCTTCGTTTTCCGGCGAGGTGGGAGGCGCGCTCCGGCGAGTTTCGATGGGGGCGCAAGGAGGCAGCGGCGACGCGGGAGGTGGCCGCGTGGAGGCGACGTCCGGCGCGGACAGCGGCGTGGCCAGCGGCCTCGGCCGGCCGGCGGCTCCGGCCACGGGGCGGCGCGGCCGCGGCTCCGGCGAGGTGCAGCGTCGGGGGAGGCGCCGGGCTGGGCGGGGCGCGGCGGCCGGTGGGCGACGTGCGGCGCACGCTCCGGCGGCGAGGTGGCCGACGGGCGGCTCCGACGGTGTCCGGCGAAGACGGCGGCGGTGATGCGGGGCCCGGCGGATGCGGCGGCCCGCGGGTCCCGCTAGGGTTTCATTTTTTTGGAGAAAAAGAAAAAGACAAAAAAGTATTTTCTAATCTCTATATATAGATAGAAGAAAGAAAAAACAAGAAAACGGGTCCGAAAAGGACTACTGCGCTCGCGGGCGAAAAAGCAATATTGGGCTGGCTGGGCCAAAAAATTTCTTTTTATTTAAAACCGAGACTTCAAACAATATTAGAAAAATAAATACTCATCGGAAAAATGTGAAATAAATATCTAGATTCTTCAAATAAGACAAAGAAATTTATTTAATGAATACATTTTCCAAAAAGGAAAATAAAAATAAAAACATTTTCTAAATACTTTATTGAAATATAAAATACTTCTCATAAATCAAATAAAAACCCAATAAATTATTAAAAATATTTTTATTTGGTCAAAATTATTGACAAACCATTTCTAAATAATAAAATATAAATTTTAAAATTATCACAGCAATAAATAATTTGGTAAAATAAAAATATCCCATTGGAATATTTTTTTCAACTCTTTTAAAATATTTGATAAATCATTTAAATGAAATAAAAACTCTCTTAGAATTATAAAATTTTAATACTCATAATAAATTTTAAATTTTTAAGTAATATTCTAAATATTTTCCAACTTTATTAAAAAGGGATAAGTCATTTTATATCCTGTCAAATGAATTTCCTTGAGTTGAAAAATGTTTTAATATTCAGAAGAATTCCAATAATGATTTAAAACCTTTTCCAACCATTTAATATGTTGAAGGAGTCATATTACCTTCTCTCATTTTGTTTTGTTGGTTTTGTTTCAAATAATAAATTCCAAAAACACCAATTATGAATATTAAGAAAAGTCCTTTTATTCCCTCTTTTTTTAATATTCAATAAACTCCAAAAAGTTTTAAATCCCAGAGAAAATCAAACACATCAAGCATACAATCATTATCTTTTTAATTTTATTAATATTCCAAAATTCGGAGAATTTTGGGATGTTACACACGCCGGGGACGAGAGTGCAGCTGATAGAGGCGGGGTGTCCCGATCTTTCGATGAGAGATAACTATCGATTTGGTGGAGACGACTCTGACGATCCGACTACGAACGTGCAACAACGTCGCGCCTTAGCAATCGCTAAACCAATCTCCGGCGGTTATTGACCACGTCGGAGCACGATCAACCTGACCACGAAGGTCTAGTGCCTGCAAGCAATCGAAGAACAAGCAAGAACTATGATAAAGCAATCTGAATATTGCGAATATGTAGATGAAGTATGAATAAAGTTGGGATTCCGAAAGCGGTCTTATTCTGGTCGTTGGACACAAACCGAGTACACGAAGATGTAGCAATTAGCTAAGCAGTCTTTTTAACTAAAAGAAATCCAAAGAAAAACCCTAGGGGTTGATCTACTTATATAGGACTATAGGGTGGAGGCCAAGGGGGTGGAAGGACGTCCCAAGGAGTCCTAAAACTAAACCTAGGTCGTACAAGGCACTTGGGCCCATGTGGAGGTGATGCAACACCTATTGAGTTGGACTTTGATTCGGATTCTGCTGCTGGGTCGCACCGTTTTCGCAATATCTCCACGCTCCGAAGGAATTTGAAGGTGAAACCAATTGCGTTGGAAACTAGACGAGATAAGCTATCACCAGAAAAATGAATCACCCAATTTGGACTTCGTATGTAGAAACGGCGGGTGTTTGAAGTTGGGTATATCTCTGCAGTCCGAATCTGAGTCCATGACGTGAAAGACTTGGTCTCTATCTTCTCTTGGCCCAAAAGTGACGTGAAATAACTTCTTGTACAGCACACAATCATGCCCCTTTGTATTGACTTCATTTCTTGATCAAATATAGAGGAATTAGTGGTCATATCCATGATAATTATGTCCTCATCATCTTCATGCTTGAACATGCTCCAATGCTCGTCCTTCTTGTCCATGCTAGGTCCTTCATTTGTCAGCAACAGAAATATATCGACGTTAGGCAGCATCATATTCACATGAACATTAGAAACATTACCAAGAAACGAAAGTACCTGATAATTTAATTGGTGTGCACGATCTCTCGTAATTGGTCCAGTAGGTATATTAGCAGGGGTTGTGGCTGTAACTATGGTAGTCATGTCCTTATCATCCTCCCCTTCTTGAAAATAAAGTCGTCCCCGGCGTTTCTTAATCTGAAATGTGGCTAACAAAAGAGACAAGGTGTACATGTTGTATATATATATGTCATCCATTCTTACTTCCCTTAGTTTTTGGACATGTAACACATGTATATATGAGTAACTTTCGTATGTCGTGAAATATAAACATATATGATCATCACAATACATAAACGACATGAAAGTATTGCAACTAAGTTCGCATATATAAGTGAAGCTCTTATTCATATCTAAAGATGTACAATGCTCATCATTAAACCATCCCAATACCGGTGAAGAAACATTAATGTTTTTCGAAGGGCATGCTACAACAGGCTTAACTAAGTAGTCATGCAACAAGTCATTCGACGCAGAATCATCACCAAGATTAGAGGTCATATCAAAATGATTAAGAATTGGCAGTTTCATAATAGTAACATGATTATCCAAAATAGATGGTGTGCTCAAATCAACAGGTAACTCAAGACATGATGTATTAAAGTCTATTAGGCAAGCAACATCTTCATGTGAAGTTATGACATTCTCGAAAATTGGTTGTGTGATGAAACTACTGGATAGCTCAACACATGTTGCTTTTAAATCAGCAAGGTTCTCATGTGGAGGGGAAAGATCCATACCTTTGTCATTACCTTTTTGTGATGATAGATCAGATATTGGAGGAGTGCTTACGACAATTGATGTGGTTATGGTAGTGCTCATAGTGGTTGAAGGAACAACCTTCTCAACTTGTGGTATTTGCACATTCCGCTTGTTCGTCTTCTGGGCAACACGTCTGTCGATTTCCTGTTCAGCTTTACAAGCAAGACGAAACAAACGATCCATAGGATAACACTTTTCATGAATTAGGATATCCTGAATGTCACGGTTTAAACCTTCCCAAAATATGTCCATGAAATATTCTTCACTTTCCTCTAAAAGAGAATGCAAGAATGTAGTTTCTAAAGCATCATAATATTCTGAAACAGTTTTAGTACCTTGTTTTAAATTTTTTAATTTCCTAACGTTGTCACGAGTATAATAAGAGGGAACGAATCTATATCGCATAGCAAGTTTGAGATCATTCCAAGTATTAGGTATATAATCAGGATATAAACTACAATATTCATTCCACCAAATAGAAGCAAAATCTTTGAAAGCACTAATTGCAGTTTTTACTTTCTTATGCTCAAGAAAATTATGGGAAACAAATATATCATTTATTTCAAACTCCCACTCAATGTATAAATCAGGTCTTAGACGTCCATGAAAGTGTGGTATGGAAACAATAACCTGATCATGTGCATGCTTATGTGTGTTTACCTTTTGCAGTGACTGTTGTGTAGTTGTAGGTGGTGGCAAATCTCCAACTATAGTTGCCGCCCAAGAAGATCTAACTCCAGAACCTTCCATGATTAGTAGAAAACAAGAAACAAATCACAAGTATATGTCCCTATGAACTACTAGGATGTGGTGGTAAAACGCTCACAGAATAGCAAATATCAATGTCTTACTAGTTCTTACCATGCAGCAGGTGGTGATCGGCAACCAACGGTGTCAAAGAACTCCAAAGATTAAGTAGAGCGATTGCCAGGTGAACGCACGTATACACGATGTAGAAATATGTGGAGCTTGGAAGGCTTTAATATGGTGGCAAAAATATCAGCAATAATCAATTCAGAGATGAAAAATTGAATTAACGCTCAACGACGATGCTGTGCTGGTCCTAGTCTAGACCGGACTAGAGACGCGAGCCTAGAACACTAATGTGGTCACGGCGTAGCACAACTAGAAGCAATGAATGATATGAAGTAGCTCTGAATAGCAAGATATAAGTGAAGATCATCAACAGAGCAAAGATAATGGTGAAAATAGGCTCCAAATCAAGATACACCAATATTCTCGCTACAAGTTTCCTCTGAAATATATTTGCTAATTTTTTGATATTTTTCCTCCAATAGGGCACTGACTTAAGCTTTCCGACGCAATAAGAATCACTCAATTTAGAGTTCGGATGAGGTGTCAAAAAAATTGAGAATCAGCCCGAAATTTGACAAAAATTGTGTTCGTAACTTTAGAGGTCAAAAAGTCCGTCTTAGAAGCCGATCTGGAGTTTCAAATAACACACTAGCTCCAGAACTATTTAGAAGCGGCTCGAAAATATCTTTAATTTGAGTACTCGTGGAGTCAAAACGGTCTTCGGATGACAAAGTTATGCCCGTTTTAGTGGACACTACTCAAAACTGATTCCGACGAGATTTCAAATACGAGTTCAAATAGAGATAGATCCGAAATTTTTCTTCTTTTTTCTCTTTTTTCCTTTTTTTCTTTTCTTTTTTTCCTTTTTCTTTTTTTCTCTCTTTTTTCAACTCTTTTTCTCTCTTTTTCTATGGTGGATGGTAGAAGTAGGCAGCGGATGGGATGATGGCACAGCGGCGGCGGTGACTAACGTGAACAGAACTCGAAACTCTAAAGGACTAGATACTAAGACCAGCAACTGAACACGACGATGCAACCGATAATTTAATAAAGCAAAGCACCGAAAAGAAAATTGCGAAGTCTCAGATTGGTTTGGATATGATGATCTAATCCTTTTTTATGGCTTTTTGTGTGGATGATAGGTGATAAAAAAACAGATCTAATATATGGATGTGGAATTCTCACCGAGCAACCTGAAAACTGATACCACTTGATAGAGGCGGGGTGTCCCGATCTTTCTATGAGAGATAACTATCGATTTGGTGGAGACGACTCTGACGATCCGACTACGAACGTGCAACAACGTCGCGCCTTAGCAATCGCTAAACCAATCTCCGGAGGTTATTGACCACGTCGGAGCACGATCAACCTGACCACGAAGGTCTAGTGCCTGCAAGCAATCGAAGAACAAGCAAGAACTATGATAAAGCAATCTGAATATTGCGAATATGTAGATGAAGTATGAATAAAGTTGGGATTCCGAAAGCGGTCTTGATCTGCTCGTTGGACACAAACCGAGTACACGAAGATGCAACAATTAGCTAAGCAGTCTTTTTAAATAAAAGAAATCCAAAGAAAAACCCTAGGGGTTGATCTACTTATATAGGACTATAGGGTGGAGGCCAAGGGGGTGGAAGGACGTCCCAAGGAGTCCTAAAACTAAACCTAGGTCGTACAAGGAACTTGGGCCCATGTGGAGGTGATGCAACACCTATTGAGTTGGACTTTGATTCGGATTCTGCTGCTGGGTCGCACCGTTTTCGCATTATCTCCACGCTCCGAAGGAATTTGAAGGTGAAACCAATTGCGTTGGAAACTAGACGAGATAAGCTATCACCAGAAAAAAGAATCACCCAATTTGGACTTCGTATGTAGAAACGGCGGGTGTTTGAAGTTGGGTATATCTCTGCAGTCCGAATCTGAGTCCATGACGTGAAAGACTTGGTCTCTATCTTCTCTTGGCCCAAAAGTGACGTGAAATAACTTCTTGTACAGCACACAATCATGCCCCTTTGTATTGACTTCATTTCTTGATCAAATATAGAGGAATTAATGGTCATATCCATGATAATTATGTCCTCATCATCTTAATGCTTGAACATGCTCCAATGCTCGTCCTTATTGTCCATGCTAGGTCCTTCATTTGTCAGCAACAGAAATATATCGACGTTAGGCAGCATCATATTCACATGAACATTAGAAACATTACCAAGAAACGAAAGTACCTGATAATTTAATTGGTGTGCACGATCTCTCGTAATTGGTCCAGTAGGTATATTAGCAGGGGTTGTGGCTGTAACTATGGTAGTCATGTCCTTATCAGCAGCGGCAGCGCGGCCGCACAGCACGGCGGCGCCGGGCACTCCGGCGAGCTGGCGCGGAGAAGGCAGTGGTGAGGAGCGTGGGCGTGGCCACGCACGGTAAGACGTGCGCGAGCACGCAGCCACGGAGATGCGGGGCGCGGGCAGGCCGTGGCCAACCATGGCGGCCGGGTGGTCACGACTTGGCCGTCGAGGTGGCTACGGCACGTGGAGGGGAGGCCGGCGTGGCGAACGGCGGCCGGCACATGCGGGGCGCGGCCAGGGCATGCGCGCGGCTTCCACGGGGGCACAATGGGCACGGCGAGGGCGCGGCAAACAGAGCACGGACATGGGCGGAGCAGGGTGGAGGGCACGGCTCGGCGGGGGAGCGAGCTACAGCGACGGTTCGAAGGAGGGAAGAGGGTAAAAGCTGAGGAGTTCACAAAGGAGCTCGAGGGGGGGCTCGGCGAAGCCGGAGAGGTCGGGGCGAAGCGAATCGGCGGCAATGGCGTCGACGGCCGTGTGCGAGGAGGAGGAAGGGGGCGGCGTCCGTGGGGCGTCCCCGTCCGATTCCCCGTGCGTGGTGATGAAGAAGACCCCAAGGAGGCTCCTGGACGTGTCGGGAGGACTCGTCGTCGACGTTGGCCGCGACAACGGCGATGGCACGGCCTCGGGCGAGAGCTCGGGCCAGGTGGGCATGGGCGCAGAGGAGGGAGAAATGGGGGGTCTCGATCTAGGTTTCAAGGGGGCTTTGTGGCCTCCTTATCCACCGCGCGACACTGTAGCGACGCGAGAGGGGCTGGTCCGGCGGCGACGAACCTCTCGGTCGACGTGGCATGGCCACTGTTGCTGAGGAAGACGACAGGGGAGCGTGATGGTTTGGGCCATCTATGCCTGTCGTGGGGAAGTCACAGCAGATGTCCGCAACGTCGGACTTATCATGGGACCTTTGCTGCGAGGCGAATTCGAGGAGAGAGTCGACATAGACACGGGACTCGGCGGTTTACCCAGGTTCGGCCCCGTTGATGCGGTAAAGACCTACTCTTGCTTCTTGATTATTGTGAGATCGACTCCTCAATAGGAGGAGCCGATTTTATCGATTACAGTGGTGATGTTTCGCAACCTTAGTCTCGTGGAGATCTAGGTTGTATCGCGAGTTGTCTAGTCCGTGCTTGAGGTAAGTTCTGGCTCTCGCTCCCGTGGACCTCGGCTTATAAAGGTATCGGGTCCTGGGATTCCGCGATTCCGACTCCTACACTAGGTGGAGTTCTATTCTACTTTACAAATTTACTACATGCTATACAAGGTAAGTCGAATTCCTTCTGGGGCTTCAATCTTCACGCTTGGCACGTCCGACTCCTGGCCGGATCTTCTTTGTGGTCCTTCGTATGTTAGTCGGCCTAGACGTTTCTAATATCGGGTCTATGGGCCTGATCCATCCCCCGGACATTAGCCCCCAGGATTGTTGTGATGCTTTAGTCTTCATAGCAATCTTCTTCATTTTCTTCATTCCCGCCGGCTCTTCACGGGTTAAAAGCCGACTTCATGCTTGGCGTTGATTGAGAGTCGGCGTCGGCTCTCTTCAATCTTTCTTCAGTTCTTTTATCTTTATGAAACCGACTCTTCTGGTTAAGTCATTTTCAGAGTTGATGTTGACTTTCTGTCATAGACAGTAATGAATCTGACCTCCCAATGTTTCTTGAGGAAATCTGAACGGTTTGCCTTGATTTTGGCGGCGCAATTAATGTTGCCTAGATTATTCACGAAAATCGAGGGATTTCCTGACGTTTAGCTGGCGTTGGCGACACCTCGGGTTTCGAGCAGATGTCCTTTCATAAATAGACCCCATCCCCATCTATTCCCATCATCCCATTGACATCTTCTCGTCTCCTTCCTCGCGCTCCGGAGAACAAGAACTTTACCTTCGTCTCCGTTCCGAGTCGTTCCTCCTTCATCGTTCGCATAAGACGGCCTGGGGTGGTGCCATTCTCGTACGTCATTAAGGTGAGCTTCTCATCACCTTCATTGTACCGCAATCTTTTACTCATCGCCATTGTCGTGAGCTTCAAGCTCTACTGTATTAGTAGATTGATACAACCCATGGGAGATGTACCGTGCATGTTGGTAGATAGGCTAGGATCAGTGATGGATAACTCCGGGAGTGATCTTTTGTCGAACAATCGTATTTACAGATCCGTTTTTATCTTGAAATTGTTCCCAGTTTTTCAAAGGCCATAGATCTATTCATCATTTTTCGCCTATTTCTCAGGCTTGTTAGATCCAATATTCTCACTGTATTTTGTGAAAACTGTTTGTGTAGTTTCTTGTAAGTCGGTTTATGACCGACTCCAGTTTTCCTTTTACTAGATCTGACTTCTGCACCATGGGTCAGAAAACCGCTGCCGATAAGGGCAAGAAATAATTCGTCACGGACAAAAGCAAAAAAGACAGCCGGCAGGGCTAAACCACCAGTTCAAAAGTCGACTTTAGAAGCCAACTGGTCAAAGAACTGGGTTACTAATGCTTTTTTGAAGGAGATGGTGATAGAGGGGATTCTGCCTCCCCAATCTGAAATTGAGTGGCGGGCCCCTGCAGAGGAGACCCGGCCTCAGCCTCAAACAGGCGAAGTCGTCGTCTTTGCCGACCATATCACCAGGGGATTCCATCCTCCCGGCTCTAAATTCTTTAGGAGTGTGCTGCACTGCTATAAATTGCATCCTCAGGATCTAAGTGCTAACTCAATCCTTAATATCTATCACTTTCAAGTGTTTTGCGAGGCTTATTTGCAGATTAATCCGACTCTGGCTCTGTTTGCCGAGTTCTATTATTGCAATAGGCAAACTAAATACAGTGGAGGTCCAGCTTTGGAATGTGGTGGAGTTACTATCCAGAAGCGTGCCAAGTCGATTTACCCATCACTCAAGCTGAGCTCCCATGTGAAAACATGGAAAAAATCCTTCTTTTACTGCACCTTTGTGACCTCCGAGAAGGAACATCCTCTGCCCGGCTTTCTTGCAAATCGACTTGAGTTTCATGATGGCTTGAACCTGTTTCCTTCGGATTCTCATAAGAAAAAGCATGAGCCGATTCTGGCTCAGATAAAGGCCTTCTTAGCTCATGGTCTTCCCGGAACGGACTTGATCAAATGTTGGATAGGTTGGCAAATCCAGCCTCTCAGCGTGAGAGATCGACTCATGTGTGAGTATACGGGGCCGGAAGACCCTATGTGTTTCGCAAAAAAGGAGATTTCTGCAGGAGTTCTAGTGACGACTTGTAAGAAATTTCTAGCTGAGCGCATAGACGACATCAAGAAAGTCGGCCTTCTCCCGTTTTGTAAAGCCAATCCGGCTCTTCAGGTATGTTTTTAGGTCATTCTTCCTTGACGCAATATTTGTTCAAAGATTTTGATCTTCCGACTTCTTACTTCCAGGAAAATGACCCATGGTGGAACGTGGGTCAAGACCTCCCTATGGAAGAAGAAGTTGATGCTAAAAGCCCGAGTCATACGGTAAGATTCACTTGATTTCTTCTTTTGTGATATCTTCTTCTTACCCTTTTTGTTCTTGTAGGATAACTCGGAGGAAAATGATGATGCAGACGAAGAAGAACAGGAGGTAGTTCCCCCTGTTAGGACCGGCTCTCGTAAAGAAAGCAAAGTTTCCAATCCACCAGTAATGTCTTTTTCGGCTCTTCATGATGATTTTAGACAAGCTCGTGTCTTATGTTCTTGTTTATAGGCACAAAGTCGCAAGAGGCATACCCATAGTTCCGACTCGGCGGACCCTCTTGTGATTTTGGGTGATGAACCTCGGAAGATCCGACAGAAACCGACTATCATCGCAACTGACGGGGATCAACCCCGGCAAATCCCATGGTCAGGGACCCTGGGTTAGTAATGAGAGGCCCAGGTTGGACGATAACTCGTCGGCAAACAAGGAGGCTTGCTCCTGCTCGATATTATTGATTGGGAAGATGCGTTTACAGAGGAAGCCAAGGCTGGAGCGCTCAGGGCTAGGGTTATAGGTGAGATTCGATGTCTTTGGTTTCGCCCCTCCCAGCCCTTATATAGCGGGCTAGGTCTCGGGGAGTTTCATCTACGTGTACAGGTAAACTTTCCTAACCCTAGCTTGCTCCGTACGGCAGGTCTCCACACCTTCCTTGTGAGTCGAGGACCTCTACGTCGGTGCCATCCAGTGGGGCGGGGCCGTATCTCCATGGGCCTTCTGCCTTCATGGACACCAGGTAGGCTCATCCGTAGGAGTCATGGGGTCACCCCCTCGTCAGTAGCCCCCCAGTGCCTGGGGGACTCGAAGAGTCGCGCAGGGACTCAAGTACATTCATTTGTCGTTTATTGATATGCACGGTTCATCCGTGGGTCGCTGGCAGTCTGGTGGCCATGAAAAAACCTGTTTCGAGGGATGCTAAGCTGAAAGGGCCCAAGAATTCGACGGATCGAGCCTTGGTGAATTGCACTAGGGCAAACACCACAGTAGCCCAATCAAACCCACGTCCCTCGACGTGAGCTTGGAACACTGGTGTCGACAAAAAGTCCGGCCGCTTCAGGTCTTACGGTGTTCATTTGCCGCCAGTAATGTGTGTAGCCTAAGGCGCGTCCGGCCGGCTTATCTATCATGCTCTGCGCATTGGAAAGGTTGGGAGTGAAATCGCTCTTCAGCAAGTCCCAGTCCGGCCGTACTTCGCAGCGGGGTCTTACCTACACGCTAATCTTGCGTGGCATCTGGACACAGTGTATCGTGTTCCAGGAATTGTGTGTTTTTGAGGCGCGGAGCCTTATAGCATTGCACCCGCTTGGAACAAAACATCAAGCGAGCTGTTCACTCATTCACCCGAGGAGCTTTGTTTCGAGTGCTCGGTCGGGGGGTTATTCGCGAGTAATCACTCGAATGCCGCTTCGTCTTTTCAGGTGAGGGAGCACCTGAGACTCTTAGCGCCGTATGGTCTTGGCGAGTGCTTGTTTATCTTACGTCGGGTTGAGGGAGCACCCGAGACGCTCATGAGTGCGAGTGTTCACTCGAGCACGTGGCTGACGTTTAGGTGAGGGAGCACCCGAAACTCTTATGATGTATGCTCCCGATGGGATTAATATTTTTTCTTCCTTCGGGGAAAAGATCTGAAAAGATGGATTCTTTTGGGCCTTGATGGCGTATTGAGTACGCCTTGCTATGATATGACGTTGGCGTGGTCTTCTGCAATTTGTTTGACCGCTGCGGTCTATCGTGTGAGGTGACTTGGCGCAGTCCCGCCAAAATTTTCGCATCGCGCGATCATGGTCCTCTTTTTGCGCGTGTAGTGGGCGGTGTTGTTACTGCGCCGGTTGGATTTTCCATGCTTTTGGCCTCTGTAGCGGATTGTGGCACATTTAATGGGCGAAAAGGTTGGTCGGTGGCCCTTCTTGCCAGGTTCTTGCGTTAAATACCATGCGGCCGGGTGAATAGCAGGTTTCATCCAGCCGTTGCCTTCCTCTGCTTTCTCTGTTTTCCTTCGTGTTCCTGCGCCTTCATCTGTTCTCCTCTGCGTGCTGCTGTGAGATCTATGTCCAAGCGCTCTAGAGCTGCTATTGAGTCGGCCAAGATGTCCGGCAAGTGGGAGCGGTCCTCGTTCGGCGCTGAAGATCTGGATGCGCTAGTTGCTGATGGCATGGTGGTGGCGGGCGATGCTCGTCTTCCTGGCGATGGTTCGATTCCAGCACCGGCGGCGGACGAGCGGGTATGTTTCCAGGCTTTCTTCCACCGTGGTTTTTCTCTTCCGCTGCATCCTTTCATTCGGGGCTTGCTTTATTCCTATCGGGTCCAGTTGCATGACCTTACTCCCAATGGGATTTTGCACATTGCGTGTTTCATCACTCTTTGTGAGGCCTTCCTGGGGATTTATCCCCATTGGGGACTTTGGAGATGTCTTTTTAATGTAAAAAGGACGAACTGTGAGTACGCCGTGGGTCGAGTGGGTATCTCCATTGGGGATAAACACTCATACTTTGACTTGGAGAAGATCGATTCCGTTAGCGGCTGGCGGAGAGGCTGGTTTTATCTGAGGGGTCGCTTCATTGTTGGTCAGCAATTTGGTCTTGCTTCTTTCAATCCGGGCACGCGAGTTGTCAGACAGCCTTCGTGGTCTCATTCTTTGACCGAGGTGGAGTCGTCTGAACTGATTCCATTTTTGGAGAGGATTTCTGTGCTGAAGGATATTTTGACTGGTGGTCAACTTATCTCTGTTTTTGTGGGGCAGCGAGTTCAACCGTTGCAGCATCGAGACCGCCCTATGTGGCAGTACGAGGGACTCGATGACTCGACGAGATGCTCGCCTGAAGAGCTAGAACCTGATGACTTGGTGGCTCGTATTCAGCATGTGTCCAAGTGCTCTAGTGTTTCTGATATGCACCTTGTCCTTCCATATGCTTCTGATCATCTTCCGCCGCCGGTTGGTGCCCATGTTCCTTCGTTTGTATGGACGAGTACCTAGTTTTGTTTTGTTGTTGACATTGCTTGTTTTTCAGGGTCGTGCTCCAGTTCCGTGTAATCCTCCGCAGCCGGAAGACGCAGATATTCGTGAAGAGCCTGATGCTTCCGCAGCTGAGAATGTTGCGCCGGCTACTAATGCTAAGGTTGTGCTGGTGGACACCGGAGATAGTGAGGATTCGAGTCCCTTCCGTGTGAAGCGGTCACGCCCCTTGGATGCTAAAGACCATGCCGCATTAGGTGATGTTGTCCCTTCTGCTGCTCCTTTTGCTGGGCCTTCTCCTTCGGCTGTTGCTCCGGCCCTTCCTCCCAAGAGGGCCGGGCTTGGTAGGTTGGGGCGCCCTCGTGGCGCGCGTGTTGGGTAAGATCTTGCTGAATTAATGCCCGGTTCTTTTTCCTTGCTCTTGCGACTGATAAGCTTTATTTTGTAGTGATGCGCCTGCTCCGGCTGCTTCGTGCGCCAGCGCGGCTGCTACTGATCTGAAATCGACGAGCTCTGGGGCAGCGGCCAGGCGTCCTGAAGACCACTCGACTGCCGCTGGTCAATCTGGGCCGGCGGCGACTCCTGCCGTTTCGACTGCGGGTGTTGTTACCGGCGTGTTTCCTTCTGGTGTGCCTGGTGCTACTTCTCCTGAGCCTAGGTCGACTGGGCTTTGTCCTCCATTCTTTGGCCGTGTTGATCTGGCGATTGAAGACAAAGCTCGTGCTTTCGATCATGTCTCCAAACTGGTAAGATGATTCTTGTCTGTGTTGCTTCATCATCGGGGGCACGGCAGTGCTCCCGATGGGAGTAGCCCCCGAGGCTAGAAGTAACTGTTTGAAGTTGCTTGTAGCCTTGTCTTTAATTAACACCTGATTGCCTGGTTCTTGCAGCCTGTTTTCCAACACTGTGAGTGTTTGGTTCTTGAAGCTGAGCGTTGGCAACGGGCCCATGAGTCTGCCCAAGATGCCTTATCTGTTATGGATGGTGAGCTTTATTCTTTTTTGATCTTTGAGCTTTTGGGTACTTCGTCTTTTGTTCTGAGTGCTGTCTTTGACTCGCAGGTCCTCGCCAGGCTGCCGAGAAACAAGCCGAAAAGGCGGAGAGGACTGTTTCCGTTCTCGAGGCTGCCTTGGCTTCCAAGGAGGCGGAGTTGCATGGTCAGCATGAGGAGCTGGTTCGCCTTCGCCAGGCTGAGGATGCGCGTGCGCAGGTGGAGGCAGTCGAGGGCAGACGTCTTCGCGCCTTGGCGGGCTCTCTAGTGTGTAAGTTTGGTGTTCGACTATTGTTGTTTCCACTGTTTTCCCTTGGTGACGTTTCTTTGTTTGGTGCAGCTGCTGTGGGTGCGAAGCCGATGGAGGCTGCTGCGTCGGGGTCTGGAGTTATCCAAGGTGTTGTTGATGCTGTGGCGGGTGCTGTTGCAGTGGTCGAGGACGTCTGCGCCCGGGCTTCCAATGTTGTGGGTCCTTCGCACGAGCACCTTATGCCGGAAGGTACAAAGGTGCCTAATGGCCTGGGTGCTCGGGTCGCTGCTTTCGGCCCTGATGGAAAAGATATGGTGGAGATGGTGGCGGAGAGCATGGTGAGTGGTTCTTCCACAGCCCTGGTCGTCCTTATGGGGCATGGGGTTTCCTTTGACGATTCCTTGGTTGAGACCATTCCGTGGTATTCTGGTGAGCAGGACAACCGAGCCGATAGGCTGGCTCGTCGCCTTCAGCAAGTTGTAGATGCTCAGGGTCCCCCTGCCGTAGGTGAGGGGGAGGCGTAGTAGTGATTTCGCCGTTTGGAGATTTTGTCTGTAATTCCTGACTCTGTTGTGACGGTTGATGTTTTGCAACTTCTATCTGAATGTCTTCTTGACTGTTCCTCTTGCTGTTTTTGATTTGTTTTGTTCGTCCTGCGGTAGGCCGCTCCTGGCCTCCTTCGTCCGTTGAGTTCGCTGAAGGATGGTGCTCGCGAGGGTGCATACGAGTCCGTTTGCTTGCGGCTGAAGGACGCCGAGCGTGATATTGTCCGACTGAAGGGGTCCGTGGCCGTTCAGCGTACTCGGCGTGAGCGTGCCGAGTCTGTGGTTGAGGGCCTTGCTTCGTGGGTGGTGAAGTTTTCTGACCTTTTGCGGGGTGAGTCTTGCCTCTGCTTGGTTGCTTAATTCCATTTGGTGGGTTTTCGCCATCTCTGTCTTGATCGTAGTTCTTGACTTTCGAAGTGCTGGCAGGGCGAACTCGGGATGAGGAGAGGGCCGTTCAGTCAGAGATGACGCGGCTTGATGATCCTAGTGTGCAGGCGAGCAATCCCTTTTGGGCGGATGGGGCTCGTGCTTGAGCGTTTGCGCCGCTTCGTCGCCGAGTTGAGCGGGTACCGGAAGCTCTCGGCTACTGCCAAGGTGTGTTGGGTGGTATCCATGCTGAGTTCTATCCGTTGGAGGTAGTTCCTTCGTCCCTTGAGAGGCTTTGTCGCATGTTTTCTCAGCATGCCGTGTTGCGCCGAGTGATGGACCACCAAATTCGTGCCGGAGCCCGAGCTGCTTTGGGCTTGGTCCATAGTCATTGGCCAGGGGTGGATTTTGCTCAGGTGGTGGCGGGTCCTCCAGGTGGTAGGGATCACCCAATGAATGAGTATTATGTGGCTGTAGATAGGCATGCGCTCCAAGTTGTGAGGCGAGTTTGCGAAGAAAACGACCGCCATCTTGGTGCATTTATTAAGGCAAAGTTGGAGCCTAAAGATTAGGTGCTTCCCTTTGTTGTATATGCTTCTTCTTGGTTGTATATATCATCTGTATTTGCAGTTGCATGTGGTGTCTCGGGGGGTGGCTGCTTCGGCGAGCCCCCGAGTACTGAATTTATTTTTGCTGTGATTGCGGAGAACTCCTCGGGAGGTGGCTGTTTTGGTGAGTCCTTGAGTGCCAAGTTAGTTTGCCGCGATTGCGGAGGACGCGTCGGGGGGGTGGCTGCTTCGGCGAGCCCCCGAGTGTCGAGTTAGTTTGCCGCGATTGCGGGGGACGCGTCGGGGGGTGGCTACTTTTGGCGAGCCCCCGAGTGTCGAGTTAGTTTGCCGCGATTGCGGGGGACGCGTCGGGGGGTGGCTAATTTTGGCGAGCCCCCGAGTGCCGAGTTGGTTTGCCGCGATTGCGGAGGACGCGTCGGGGGGTGGCTACTTTTGGCGAGCCCCCGAGTGTCGAGTAATTTTGTGGAAAAATATTTATGAAATATCTTTCATGTTGTTCCTTTACAAATATGAAGAGGGTAGGTTCCCTTGAGAGTGATGATGTAGTGGCTCTAGGGGCCTGGTAGATTTGTCTCCCACTTCTGGGTTTCTTCGGGCGATGTTCCTTTCCTCCTACGGGAGCGCTTCTTCCGTGTGTCCCGTGGTTCTGCTGTCTTGGTGGGCGACGGATGCTTCTGCTATCTTGTGGAATTCTTTGTCGCAGCGGTCGGATCTGACGAAACTGCCGCTGATTGTGATGACCCCGTTTGGGCCTGGCATCTTTAGCTTGAGGTAGGCGTATTGGGGTACGGCCATGAAGCGAGCGAAAGTTGGCCGCCCGAGGATTGCGTGGTATTGCGACTTCCAATCGACCACTTCGAAGTCGAGTGTTTCCTTGCGGAAGTTCGTCGCGTTCCAGAAGACTACCTCCAGGCTTATCCTCCCGAGGGGGTAATCTGCTTTTCCTGGTACAATCCCGTGGAAGGTTGAGCCTGAGGATTTGAGTGCGTTGTTTTGGATGAGCATGTCGTCGAGTGTTCGGGTGAAGATGATGTTGATCCCGCTGCCGCCATCCATGAATACTCGCGACATGTCGTAATTTCCGATTCTGGCGTCGAGTACCAGCGCGACGTGCCCTGGTTGGGGGACGACTGGTGGGTGGTCGTCCCGGGAGAAGGAGATTTCTGTCTCCGACCCGCGCAGGTACTCTAGGACGGCCGGGTGTGCGGAGGTTGCTAGGAAGACTTGTCTGGTGACTTGTTTCTGCTGCCTGTTGGAAGGTCTGCCTTCTTGTATCATGTAGATCCTCCCGTGGGCTTCTGGGTATTGGTTTTCTTCTTTCGTCATCCTTTGTCATTCCTGGACGGAGGCCACCTGTCTTGTTGGTAGAGGGGGGGCTGGTGGTGCGCCGTGGGCGACTGGCCCAACTGCTATGCTTGCGAGTGGTCGAGCTACTACGACCAAGGAGCGGCTTTTCTCTTCGGCCAACTCGTTGAAGTTTCGAAAGTTCCTGAGGGTGTGGGATGATTTGAGCTCTCCTCGCTCGTTTCTGAATCCGTGTAAAGAGCACGGTCCATCGAGTTGTTCTTTGGCGGAGCGGAATGTGCGAGTGCCGTCGCGTGGCTGTCTTGTCCTCCATTCTCGTCTTTGAGCCTGGGGCTCGTCTTTTGGGTTGTCTCAGCGCTGTGGTATGTTGTCATCACGGTGACTGCCATTCCGGTCGTCTGAGAAACCTGCGGCGACCATGTCAGGTCCTCTGTCGTTGTAGAAGTTCCGTCTGGGTCGCTTCCTTCTTCTGTCGTCTCCCCTATCTTCGTTGTAGTCGTAGTCGTACTCTGATCGTGCGGTGTGGGTTTCTGTGTCGTTAAGAACGGAATCTTCTCCGTCCGCCCAGCTGTTGGCTAGTTCTAGCAGCCGTGCGAGTGTTCGTACTTTCATCTGTCCGAGCTGCTCTTTGAATTCAACGCGATGAAGACCTCGCCTGAATGCGTCGATCGCACTCTCGTCCGAGATATCTTCCGCGGAATTCTTGAGTATCGTCCATCGCTGGATGTAAGCTCACAGGGCCTCCCTTGTTCCTTGTTTGCATGCCCGCAGCTCCTCGAGTGAGGCTGGTCGCTTGTATGTCGATTTGAAGTTTTCTATGAAGGCTCCTCGGAACTGGCTCCAGGAGCTGATGGATCCGCGCCAAAGATTTTTCAGCCAGTGTCGAGCGGAGCTCTCGAGCATGAGTTGTACGTACTGCATCGCCGTGACATTGGTCCCTCTTTGAAACTTGACTGCTGTTAGGTAGTCATTGAGCCATTCCTCCGGCTCCTCGAGTCCGTTGTACTTTAGAGTTGTGAAGTTCAGTTTGAACCCGTTGGGCATGCGCGTCTCACGTATGGCACGTGTGAAGCAGAGTGCTCCGCATGGTTCGATTTCCTCGTCGGAAGTCTCTTCCTCCGAGTACTCCTCGCGTGTTGCGCGTCTTCGCCTGCTGCGGTTGACTCTGTTCTGCATGATGTCGTCTCGCGCGTCTCGCTGAGTGTTGCGGCGTCTGCCGTTGTCGTCGCTGTCGCGTTTCTTGTTCTTGTCGGAGAGCCTGCGTCTGTCGTCGTTGTTGTCGTTGTCGTCGTCGTCGTCTGGGGAACTGGGGTACCTGTCCGGTGTCCGCTCGCGTGTCTGACGCTTTGCGCTGGATTTTTTAGGTACCGAGGCGTCGATGGAGTCCTTCATTATCTGCAGAGCTATGGAAGTGTAGCGATCCGTTTTGCCCTTTCTTCTTTTCTGGACATGGGACAGGTAGTCTTGGGCTCTTATGAGTGCTTCCGCCGGAGTGAGAGGCTCCTCTTCGTTGTCGTCTTCCTCTGACCTGAAGTCGTCTTCCAGTTTCCGTACTACTCTTGCCCTTTCTGTTTTCCGCAGGTTGTTGAGTTTCGATCTATTGTGGATGGGGGAGTCGTGACCTGGCGAGTCACTTCTGGGAGATTGTCTGCGGCTGCTTTTCCTTTCGGGTTCCGCTTTGGCTTGCTTCTCCATGGCTAGGCGCCACTGTCTCGTCTGTTTTGTTAGCTCACCCGCTAGCTTGTTGTATGCCCTTAGCTCGTCTCTTGTGGCGTTTGATGGTAGTAACCCGCCGCGGGCGACTGCTTCTTTTACCATTGCCATCGATTCCTTGGACAAGTATATTTTTTCTTTGGATGATTCGCCCGCTGCTGCAACCGGGGTTTGTTGCCTGTTGCGTGATGGCTGGCTGCCTTGGCCAGGTGCTTGCTGTTTGTTGCTTGGCAGCTGACTGCTTTTTTGATTGCTTGGTCCTTGCTCCACCGGGACTTTCTTTGGTATGGTCCCCGGTTCTCCTAGCTGTACGACCATCTGACTAGTGTGGCCAGGGCCAGCCGCCCTGTTGGTGGTTAGGGTGTCTTGTCGAGTGTCCGGGTCGTCGGCTCGCCCGTTGTTACCTGACGTTGATGTGCCGACTTCTGCCATGAACACCTGCGATGATGCCCTTGTTGTTTCCTTGCCGATGCGTGCGATCGTTCTTCTCCATGCTGGGGCTTCACTCGAGCGGTCGCGAGTAGCGTGGAGCCATGAGTTGGGTGCGTAGCTACAACCGCCAGATGGATCGTCCGTGCGAGCGGCGTCCGCTATGGTCGTTGCTGTAGATGTTGCTGCGGGCGCACGGGTGTCGTCGATGAGGCGGAGGGTACCCCCGTGGTTGATGTAGATCTGGTACTCTCCGAAAATCAGATTGATGCCGGAGCGTAGGTCGGTGAAGACTGGTTTGAGGGCTGGGAGGTCGGCCTTGAATCCGAGGGACTCTAACAGGTTGAATCTTGCCGGAGCCGCCGAGTCGATGAGTGCTGGTGGTGATGAGGCCGCCGAGATCGCGTTCCCAACCCGCGCGGTACGCACAGACGGCGCCAATTGACGGGGATCAACCCCGGAAAATCCCATGGTCAGGGACCCTGGGTTAGTCATGAGAGGTGCAGGTTGGATGATAACTCGTCGGCAAACAAGGAGGCTTGCTCCTGCTCGATATTATTGATTGGGAAGATGCATTTACAGAGGACGCCAAGGCTGGAGCGCTCAGGGCTAGGGTTACAGGTGAGATTCGATGTCTTTGGTGTTGCCCCTCCCAGCCCTTATATAGCAGGCTAGGTCTCGGGGAGTTTCATCTACGTGTACAGGTAAACTTTCCTAACCCTAGCTTGCTCCGTACGGCAGGTCTCCGCACCTTCCTTGTGAGTCGAGGACCTCTACGTCGGTGCCATCCAGTGGGCTGGGACCTTATCTCCATGGGCCTTCTGCCTTCGTGGACACCAGGTAGGATCATCCGTAGGAGTCGTGGGGTCACCCCCTCGTTAGTGACTCCTTCTCATCAGTCGGCACGCGTTTCTGAGGGACAACATCAGGGAGGTGACTCTGGAGCCGGTACCCCTTCCTCTGAGGGATCTTCTCTCTAGATATCGCCTTTCCCGATCAACCATGGGTGAGTACTCCTTTCTTAGGATGGTAACTTGTCTTTTATATGCATGATTTTTTTGATAAATCCTATTTTTGTCTTTGAGCAGTGCTTGAATTGATCCCAAGGATCTGTCCGACTCTTCTTTTTCTAAGGAGTCGGCTATTATATCTGAAAAATTGCTAGAAACTTTGGTTTCTGAGGCTTTGAAGAAGGCTGGCTTGAATGAATCAAGCCCGTCAGGAATATACAAGGATAATTCTCCTGAAGCCGGCTTTAATAAGCCGACAACTCATTCTGAAAAGGTGGAAGTTGCTCCAAGTTCTGTGTCGACTGCTTCGAAGGAAAAGGCATTTGTTGAAGATGAAGTTATGATCACCGGGACTCAAAAGGGTAACCCACCTGCTTGTACAACCGTGATGAAGGTTTTGGACGATAAGAATCAGGTGGTAAGTCGACCTGATGAGTCGATATCTGAGAAGACATTCCTTGAGTAATTGTTCAAGCGGTCATTAGCTTGTTCTTCGGAGCAGTATGACATATTCCTCCATCTTCGGTGGCGTTATGAGGTATGTATTTTTATTTTCCTGCACTTTCCTTGATGAAATATATCTGTAGCCCCCATAAGCCGTCTTGGTGATTAAGTGACATGCTGGGTTATAAGAAAAATAAACTGTATCTTCCATGAGTCGGTATACCTATCTTGTGGTTTGCCGAGTTATAATAAGTTTCATCTGTAGCCCCCATGAATCGACATACCAATCTTGTGGTATGCCGAGTCAGCATAGTTTTTTGAGATGTAGCCCCCATGAGCCGGCGGGATGTGATCACATTCTGCCGGGTCAGGTGTATTTTTTGAAAGTTTAGCCCCAAGTGACTGGTTAGGCATTAGGTCTAAGTAAATACTTAGTGATATTTAGTTGTTGTAGGTTGTTGCCATGCATGTTGGGCAATCCAGGCGTCAGATGTAGGAATGACTCACTGCGGAGTCAGCAAATCTGAAAGAGTCTGATGAATAAATTGGCCGACTCCGTGATAAGTTGGAGAAAAAGGACAAAGAACTGGAAGTCGTCAAAGCTGAAATGTTTGAGGCCACAAATGTTCTGACCAGAGCCGTAAATGATGCAGCGGCCCAGCGGGATACAGCCGAGCGAAAATTAAAGTCGGCGCAAAAGAAGCTGGAGACACTCAAGGATAGTCTTCACCGACTTGTATAAGCCAACTTTGGTGAGTCGGCAAAGGTGCTTTTTGAATCTGGGTGCTCCAATTTTCTTTATTCCTTGCTGACTTTATCTTTGTTTTGTCTTTGTGACAGGAAAAGATCATGATATTCTAGGTGAGACGCCTCCTATGAAGCTCACTTGCATGTTTGCCCTGGTCAAACAATTGTTTGAGGGTGCGTGTAAAGCAATATGTGCGACTCAGCCCAAGTCCCCAAGCATGAAGAGGATCACTGATATAATGGGTCCTTTCTCAGTTGTACCTGAATGGGTAAGGCTGGGGAATCGATCGGCTTGCTGTATGGGGGTGATGCATGGTTTAGAGCTTGCCAAGGCATATAATCCTGGGTTGAAGCTAGATCGTCTTGCTGCCGGCTTCCCGGAGCTTATGGAAGATGAGTCCAATTTTTCCAAGGAAGATTTCGTCAAGGTGCATAAAGAGACTCGTCCTTTTGCCACCAAGATTGCTAACGACATCGAGCTAAGTCTCTTATAAACTGGCTATGATGAGCACAGCAAGAGGCGTCGGATCAATCTTCCGACTCCCATCGAATTCTCTCTTCTTCCTCCTTCAAAGAAGGCTTCGGAGCCAGCGAATCCTATGGAGCCGTTTCCAGGAGGAGAAGAGGACGACTTGATGATGGATGACATTTCAGACGTGGACTTAGTGGAACGTTGCAATGAAATCTTGCCACCTGCAAATGTTGTCGGGTCCTCATCTCAGAGCCAAGCCAATGTCCAAGCGTAAGCCTTTGGAGGGAGAAAAACTTTTGAAATATTTGTGCGGACGTAGTGTCGAGCTTGTGACCAGCATGTGGTCAGATACTTTTATGGCGTTTCATCTGAAATTTTCCTTTTGGCTTTTTGAATGCCAACCTTTGTGATGCCATCTGGTTTTGCCTTTGACTTATTTGTCGCTTTCTTGAAGAAGCTTGTTCTTCTGATATGAGTTGTAGAAGAGAGCCGTGTTCCGGCTTTACCCTATTTACGAACTAGGTTAGGAAAGTATAATTTTCATCCAAACTAGTGTAACTTCTGGGAGTCGGCTAGCTTCATAGGGGAAGGTTCTCCGAGGCCGACTTTATGAATAGTCTAACCACCTTTGTTATATGTGAATCGACAAGTTTTGCCGAATCATAGATAGTTTCAAAGTATGATCCTCATGAGTCGGTATGATCATCATTACATCATGCCGACTAAAGAGAGTCGAACTATAGTCCCCATGAGTCGGTATGAACATCTTTGTCTTATACCGAGTCACACGGGTTAATTCTCATGTTGCGATATGTCGGTGTTTCCAGTGGCAAACCTAGTGTTGTAAAAGACACCTTGAAGAAAGCTAGTATTCGTGCTAGCTTGCCATGGTTACAGCCGAGTCATATGCTTTTTTGAAGTCGGTGTGTATGTCATAAGATTGTTTAGGAAAATAGTAGTAAAAGAAGAAAAAATGCTATGATGCATGCAAAAAATAAAGTGCAAAGGCTCATATAGAAGTCGACTCCAGTTTTAACACGCCTTATCTTCTCGTTGAGATAGATTACTGGGTTATCTGTGAGTCGGTACTTCTCGGTAAGCCAGCAACATATGACTAGCGTTCCCTGTACTTAAGTCTAAACTCGGTAGGCGTTGCTATAAGCCCCCAAGGTATTTAGACTAAGCTGGGTACACGTAGGTCGTATGATCTTGAGCTATACAGGCCAAGGTTAAGGCGTGTTTTTGCCAGTTCATGTATATGCCGGTATTTCTTCGGATAAGAGTCGATGGGTGCCATCGAGCTCCCCTACTTCCCCTGAATAAGCCATATTCATGCGGAATTTTACATATATATATGCCGAGTTCTCAAACTAGAGTCGATGGATGTCATCGAGCTCCCCGATTCCTCTGAATAAGCGATATATATGCTCAGTACCAATAGAAGGGTTGATCAAGCCCCCAGGTCTCTGAGATATAATAATGAAAAGTATGTATGAAGCAAAGATGATGAGAAAGAAATTTCATGCAAAGCATAGGATGTAATGCATGCAGGAGTCGTCGTGACCGCAGTCAACGACGAGAATTTCTATAGCGACGACCGATGCAACCTGCAATCAACTTTATTCATTGTATGTGGCGAGAGCCGGTATGATAAGAGTCGATTGTTTATAGTATGGAGAGAGCCAATGCGATGAGAATCGACTTATTGTAAACAGCGCTGGCCTATTGCGACGTGAGTCGTCTTTTTTGAAGTGCGGCGAGAGCCGATGCGACGAATGTCGATTTATATTTATTATGTTGGCGAGAGCCGGTGCGACGAATGTCGACTTATATTTATTATGTTGGCGAGAGCCGATGCGACGAATGTCGACTTATGTTTATATGGCGAGAGCCGGTGCGACGAGTTTCGAATTTTTTTGTCGACTCTAGATGTAGTAGGGACGGAGCTGGACGATATCCCATGTTCTTTCACTTGGTGATAAGTACATGGGCTGCCGGCTTCTTCGTTTGCTTCATGAGTCGGTAGGCTTTAATGAGAAGTATTTATACTTTACTGTAATGAGGTGTTGGGGTGTCTCGTCCCTTTGGCATGTTTCCTGGGTTTTGATAACCCGGATCGGCTCTTTATTGTGGACGAGTCCATGTTCATGACCTCTTGCGGCTGTGTGAGCCGGTTGGGCCGTCATCGTACTGACTTGCCTCTAGAATGTTTTTCTTGACTTGGCGTCTGTACTCTTGTATGAAGTAGCACTGATCCCAGGTGTGCTTAGCGAGGTGACCCGGTCTGGAATGATTTGGGAAAGCTTCTTTCATAGCTTTGTCACAATCCCGGTGACTTTTTTCTTTCCTTGGTGGCCGCCCGTGTCTCTGAGAGTGGTTGCTACCATATTCCTGCGAGGTCGGGTTGTGCCTGTGTTTTTTGTGGTGGGTCCAAAATTGAAATTGGGACTCCTCATATTTGGCTTCACTGGACTCGGCATATCTGGCGACAGCATCCACCAGTCCTTTTAGGTCTTCGTCTACCCCTTTATGCGTCTTAGCGCGTTGGTTATAGGTGTAAGCCGAAGGCCTATCGGCTCCTGAACCTTGTCATGCCGTATCTCCTGTGGAAGTCGATCTTGTGCCTCTGTGAGACTTTTATGCTCCCAGGCTATCTCTTCTTGTAGCATCATGGCTTTTTCTGGTTTTCTTCTCATTCCATGTCAGGGTCAGCTCTGTTCCGGCTTAGTCGCTGCCACACATTGGTGGTTCGTAGTTCTGAGCCGTTTTCGTTTTTTGATTGATTTGGGGTGGTGTCGGCATTGCCATGTGTCTCATGAGCCGAATTGTCGAAGTAGGGAGCGTCTGGGTCGTATTCTTCTGGATCGGATCCGAGTCTGCCTTCCCCGATGAATCGAATTGATCCGTTATCTGAGTATTTGTCTTCTTCTCGATATGATTCGGCGTCGGAGAAACCATCCTTATCGTGGTTTGCGGTTCCGTCTGAACGCTCCTGTTCTGGGAACTCACCAATAAACCCGACGAAGGCATGATGGAAGGCAGTATCAGGCCGACTTGTCTCTTCGAGAGAAACTTTTAGGTCACTGATAAGTGAGTCGGTTAACTGGGATCCTAACATATCGTCCGCACAAGTATGCGCTTTTTGACTTGTCTTCTTTTCTAAGTAGCTCTGCCCTACCCGCCGGTAGGTGGCTGCTGCCACATGGACTTCATCTTGTCCAGGGAGTTCCTCCGAGTCATCATCTGTCAAGGTCTCGACAGAGCATGCCAACTTCGAGGGTTATTTGATGAATTCGATAAAGGCGTGATCGGAGCCGGCAAGTAGCCGGCTTGCAAGTTCAGTAGGGGCATAATGGTCCGGTTCCGGCTCTGATACGTTCAATCTACCGATGAAGAGGTGAATGGATCCGACTGGGATCTGGTAACCTAACTCAATGAAGTCGGCTTCAGGACCCCAGGTGGCGTCGTCGATGTATAGCATCCCGCTCCGGCTTCTGGTGATTCGCCCAGCAACGAATCCTTCAATACCTTGCAGAGATCCTCCTAGAATCTCAACACCTGCGAGCGCAGGCCCCACGGTTGGCGCCAACTGTCGTGGGGAAGTCACGGCAGATGTCCGCAGAGTCGGACTTATCATGGGACCTTTGCTGCGAGGCGAATTCGAGGAGAGAGTCGTCATAGACACGGGACTCGGCGGTTTACCCAGGTTCGGCCCCATCGATGCGGTAAAGACCAACTCCTGCTTCTTGATTATTGTGAGATCGACTCCTAAATAGGAGGAGCCGATCTTATCGATTACAGTGGTCATGTTTCGCAACCTTAGTCTCGTGGAGATCTAGGTTGTATCGCGAGTTGTCTAGTCCTGGCTTGAGGTAAGTTCTGGCTCTGGCTCCCGTGGACCTCCGTTCATAAAGGTACCGGGTCCTGGGATTCCGCGAGTCCGACTTCTACACGAGGTGGAGTTCTATTCTACTTTACAAATTTACTACATGATATACAAGGTAAGTTGAATTCCTTCTAGGGGTCAATCTTCACGCTTGGCACGTCCGACTCCTGGCCAGGTCTTCTTTGTGGGCCTTCGTATGTAAGTCGGCCCAGAGGTTTCTAATGCCGGTTCTATGGGCCTCATCCATCCCCCCGACAGTGCCCGTGAGGAATTGCCTTGGGCGCAAGATAGCTAGCGCGCGTTTTCTATTTATTATTTTTTGTATTTTATTTGGTCTCCATGTGATTTTTGAAAAATGTAAAACAAGCACCAATATTAGTGCAACATATTATATAGTGCTACAAAAAGTTAGAGCTCTAAATAAAATCATTTAGCATTTTATTTAAATAATAACTTTTTAATTGGATTGATTGACCTACCGTTTGAATTGTTTATTATTTTTAATCAAAGTAATAAATGCCCAAATTTAGTTTAAAATGGCCCACTGATTTTTAGTTATTTAACAAAATTGGTTGCACAATTTTTGGACAAAGTTTTATTTATTAAATTGCTTTTAATATTATCAAAGGGGCATTTTGAATTTGAATTGATCCAAGATGATCATGGGAGATCAAAGCAAGATTTAGGAACAGTAATTGTTGATTAGCAAGGGTGATCACTGTTCATGACAATGGGGGTGTTACAAATGCATTGTGTATAAATAATGCTTACGGTGGGTTGCCGGAGTGACAGAAACCTGAACCCCAGTTCGCACGCTTTTGCACAAGGGAACAATGGATCATCGATCGTATTGTTATGTTTAGGCATTTTTCTTAATTACTATCTTGTATTTGAGGATGCTTGCAAGATGTTTAATCATAAGAGTGCACTTATCTTAGTCTAGAGGGTGCACTAGCATAGATCCACCCACTCAACACTTATCAACACAGCACATAGTACCGATACGGAATATGGCGAAAGCACATGACTATTTCTCCCGTGTGTCCTCAAGAACGCTTTAGCCTTTATAAGTTCAGTTGCTAAGCCTCTCCTATGCTCAAAAGGATTGGGCTACTTGTTACTCCTCAGTGCCTTTTACTTTGCTCGCTTTTACCGTTTTGTTGCTTATATCGAAAACCCCTAAAAAGTTATCTTTCAGTTCCTGCAGCTATTTCTTTACCAAAGTCACTTACCAATACCTTCCCCTCCTCGTTGGGATCGACACTCTTATTTATCTAAAACGCTACAAACGACCCCCTATAGTTGAGGGTCATCAAGTACTGTTTTCTGGCGCCGTTGCCGGGGAGCGTAGCTCTATTAGTAAGTGAAGCTGGTAAGGAGGTTTTTATATTTCTGTTTTTATTTTTCCGCTGCTGCTTTTGTCCTTATGGACACCTCTACTCTTGGATCGTTGTTTATGGGGAAACGCCTCACGACTGTGGTGGTCACTCCTACCCCTACTGAAATTGTGCCTTACAAAATACCGTCTGGTATTATCAATTATGTCTTATATAATCGTTATGCAGGAGATAGACATCCAGGTGAACACTTTTTATATTTAACACAACTATGTTCATTATTTAAGCTTGCAGGTGTGTCGCTGGAATTCATCATGAAGAAATTATTCTCATATCATTTATAGGTAAAGCTTCACATTGGTATAAGCTCCTTGATAACTCACATCTACTTAATTGGGAAGAGCTTATGTGTCTCTTTTATACAAAGTTTTACCCTCTTCATGAAATTCATCAAGACATGAATTACATCTACAACTTTTGGTCTCGCGATGGAGAGAGCATCGCTCAAGGTTGGGGGAGACTTAAAACCCTAATGTTCAAATGTCCTATCCATGAACTCCCCAAAGATATTATAATTACAAATTTTTATGCCAGGCTTTCTTGTCAGGATAAAGAGATGTTGGATGCCTCCTCTAGCGGGGTATTCCAAATAAGAAGTGTCGAAGAAAAGTGGGATCTCATTGAGAGGATCCAGAAGAATACTAAAGACTGGGAAATCGATAAAGGTATTGAACCTGCATAAATTATGAGCATGATTACATTGAGAGCTATGTGAAAACTGATTATTTTAATATCTTTTGTTCTAAGATTTGTCTTGATTCCCAGCTTATGATTGATTTTTGTAAGAACTTTGCCTCTCACGTTGACTCTTCTAAGGAGGAGAAGGATCAGTATCATAAACCATTTAAAGAGTTACCTGTTGATATTCATGTTGCTGACCCTATTCTGCCTGCAGTTTTTTATGAAAAGCCCCTTTTCCTACAAGGATAAAGGAGCACCCTTTTGTGACAGGCATAATAAATAAAATTGGGAGAAGAACTGACGAACCTGAGGACCTGATCAAGGTCGATCCTCAAGTTGCGATGGTTAAAGATTTAGTTACTAATGATGTTTCAGATTCCAAGATAAAATTTTGTGTTGTTTCAACTGACATTGTTACAACCAAGAATAAGAGCCCAATTTCAGGTACACAAGTTGTATCTGTCAAAATAGGAGATCACAACTATTACGGGCTTTGCGATCTGGGGTCCAGTGCTAGCGCTATTCCTTATTCACTCTATCAGGAGATCATGGGTGAGATTTCACCCTATGAACTTCAATATGTTGATGTTACTATTTATTTAGCAAACAAAGAAACCATCTCTCCCATTTGGAATTGTGAGAGATGTTGAAGTCTTATGTGGAAAGGTGAAGTATCCTACCAACTTTCTCGTACTTGGTTCAGTGCAAGATAGTTTTTGCCCTATTATCTTTGTTAGACCTTTCCTCAGCACGTGTGGTGCTATTATAGATTGTAAAAAAGGTAAAATTTCTGTTGAATTCAATGGTGAGCCATATGAATTTAACTTTTCTAAATTCTTCAAGCAACCTCGTGGTACTGATTTACTTAGTGATGATAAAATTATTAAAAATATTGCTTCTATTGCTATGCCTCCTAATGATCATTTGCAGCAATATATGGAATACCACGAGAATGACATGTATATGCAGGAAAGAAATGAGTTAGACGAAGTATTTGAAAGACAAGCTGCTATCCTGAAGCACAACCTTCCAGTTGAGCCTTTGGGGATCCTAGCACAACCAAAAGAAGACCCGGTGTTTGACCTCAAACCATTACCCGATACGCTCAAGTATGCCTATTTAGATGAAAAGAAAATATATCCGGTCATTATCAGTGCTAACCTTTCAGGATTTGAAGAAGAGCGATTATTGGAGACACTTCGCAGACACCGTGGTGCCTTGGGATATACCCTTGATGACCTTAAGGTGATTAGTCCATCGATTTTCCAACACACTACCAATCTCGAGCCTGATGCTAAGCCAGTTGTTGATCATCAACAATTGCTGAACCCAAAGATGAAAGATGTGGTTAGGACGGAGATTCTCAAGCTCTTAGCCGCAGGTATCATCTATCCTATAGCTGATAGTAGGTGGGTAAGTCCAGTTCATTGTGTTCCCAAGATAGGAGGTATGACTGTTGTTCCTAATGATAAAAATGAACTAATACCTCAAAGAGTTGTTATTGGATATAGAATGTGTATTGATTACAGGAAGTTGAATAAGGAAACTAGGAAGGATCACTGCCCGCTTCCCTTCATTGATCAGATGCTAGAGAGGTTGTCTAAAAACACCCACTTTTGCTATCTTGATGGGTACTCTGGCTTCTCTCAAATTCATGTCAACACTGACGATCAAGATAAGACCACTTTCACATGTCCTTATGGTACCTACGCTTACAGGCGTATGCCTTTTGGTTTATGTAATGCAGCTGCTACTTTTCAGAGATGTATGTCTGCTATTTTTCATGGTTTCTGTGAGGAGATTGTGGAAGTCTTCATGGACGATTTCTCCATCTGTGGGACTTCCTTTGACCACTGTCTCCACAATCTTAATAAAGTTTTGCAGAGATGCGAGGACACAAACTTAGTTTTAAACTGGGAAAAATGCCACTTCACGGTTCACGAAGGGATCGTGCTTGGTCACAAGATTTCCGGGAGGGGAATTGAAGTGGACAAGGCGAAGATTGAAGCTATTGAAAGGATGCCCTATCCAAGGGACATCAAAGGTATTCGTAGTTTTCTCGGTCATGCTGGTTTCTATAGAAGATTTATTAAAGAATTTTCTAAGACCTCGCACTACTAGGGAAATAGCTATACATGGAAAGCTTATTAGTGGCGCATATAGAAAGCCATGCGCCACCATCTGTTAGGGGTGGCGCACTGGAAAATAATGCGCCACCCATAAGGTCTTATGGGTGGCGCATTACTTTACAGTGCGCCGCCCCTAAGAGTGGGCCAGCCTGGATGATCTTATACGTGGCGCATCTAGCAATATGCGCCACCCCTAAGAACCTTATAGGTGGCGCATACACAGAATGCGCCACCCCTAAGAGCTTAGGGGTGGCGCATTCTGTAGATGCGCCACCCATAAGGTCCTTAGGGGTGGCGCATTGCTCTAATGCGCCACCCATAAGAGCTTAGGGGTGGCGCATTTCACCAATGCGCCACCACTGACTTTCTATTTGCACCACTAAATGCCTAGATCTGCCCTTATCTACTCCACCCCACCTACCACCTCTCATTCACTCCACACAATTCTCGAACTAGATCCACTCTTCTCACCCTAGATCTATTCTGTTTTCTCCTCCTCCCCACCTCATTTCTTCCATTTATCCATCGATACTTGGCATTACATCTATTTTGTTTCATATTGAAGTAAGTGGACCTCCTCCCAAACTCTTTTGTTCCATTTATGACCCATATACTTGCCTTTATTAGCTTTGGGTTTGTTGTATATGTGAAGCTTGGGTTTGATGTATATGTGAAGCTTGTGGTGGTTTGATGTATATGTGAAGCTTATGGTGGTTTGATGTATATGTGTATCTTGAGTGGCAAATGTTTTGCCGAAATGTCGATTCATTTCTGTTTCGGCAAATTTCTGGCGCACTCTCCGCATGCTCCCATGCATTATTAGGGAAGGTCATGCCGAATTTTTCCGGCGACGACTGTGATATATAATTGTGTTGCTCTCTCCGTGCACGAAGGTGATCGACCATGGTCCGCGAGATGCTAAGCGATATCACCGTGGCTAGGTGGATGCAATGTGCGACAAACGACATGCTAAGGAATAATAGGTCGGATATAAGATGTCTGTGTCGGAGATGCAAACTGCAGTGCGTGACCGAGCCTGATTCCGGAATATTGCAAAGACACCTGAAGCGTAATGGTTTGATGGATGGCTACACACGATGGATAAGTGATGAAGCTGGTGAGGAGGAGGACGTCAATGGTGGGGCGCCAGTAAATGAGGAAGGGCAACCAGAAAACAGCGGCGGGCGAGATGACGAAGAGCATCCCGTACATGATCATGAAGAAGATGCCGAAGCGGATCATGTTGATCAAGATGCCGGACATGAAGATCAATAAGTCGGACATGATGAGGATTCAAGCTGGGTGCGGGACCCTCATGTTCAAGAGCTGCTTGTCAAAGAGGCGTTGAACGCAAGAGGTGCAGCTAGAGAGAAAGCCAAGATGGCGCAACTCGAGAAAGACGCGATTACGAAGTTGTACGAAGGATGCAACGACAAGGATACCCGCTTGAATGTAACACTTGGGGCTATGGAGATGAAGGCAAAACACAAATGGACCGACGAAAGCTTCGATGATAACATGGCATTCTAGCACGATCGTCTTCCGAAGGGCAACACGTGCCCAACTAGTATCGCTGAGGCCAAGAAAGTCCTTTTCCCTCTCGATCTTCCGCACGTTAAATACCACGTCTGCATAAATGATTGCATGATCTATCGGGGTGAGGATGAAGATAAAACCACATGTTCGGTGTGCGGTGTTAGTCGATACAAGAGAGGGAAGAAAGTTCCTAGAAAAGTGGTATGGTACTTTCCGATCACTCCTCGTCTGCAGAGGTATTTCGTAGATCCCGAGGAAGCAAAGCTCATGACCTGGAACGCGGATAGAAAGAAGCTAAAAGAGGATGACCCGAACCCAGATCCGGAAAAGGAGGACATGCTGGGGCACCCTTCAAATGGTAGCCAATGGACTGCGTTGGACCTCGAATACCCAGATTTTGGGAAAGAACCAAGGAACCTCAGAGTTGGTGTGAGCACCGATGGAGTCAATCCGTTTGGCGGCCAGAGAAGCACACACAGTACCTGGCCCGTGTTTGTATGCATATACAACCTTCCCCCCTGGAAGTGCATGAAGAAAAAGTACATAACAATGTGTATGCTAGTTCAAGGGCCGAAACAACCAGGTACGGACCTCAATCTATATCTGCAGCTGTTGAAAGAGGAGATAGAAACGTTATGGAAAGACGGAGTCAATACGTGGGACGCCGCGGCAAAAGAATATTTCCCAATGAAAGCCGCGGTGATCACGACAGTGCACGACTATCTCGGATACGGATATTTCTCAGGGCAGGTGGTCCAAGGATTCTGTGCATGCGTTAGGTGCATGGATAATACAACGTACCGCCAGCTACCAAAAGATCCCGAATCTTCAAAAACCGTGTTCCAGGGGTCTCGGAGGTGGCTTCCCAAGAAACACGCGTGGAGAAAACAGGGACATCTGTTCGATGGAAGCGAGGAGCTCCGAGCACCCCCAGCTCGAAGGAGCGGCAAAGAAATCGACAACTTGCTGAAAACTTGGAAAGAGTGCCCCGCGCCGGGAAAGAAAAAAAAGAAGACTCTGCCGTTGATGAGGGTATGGAAAGCGAGGTCTGTTTTCTGGGATTTGGAATACTGGAGTCTACTCCGCAGTCCTCATAGCCTTGATCTAACGCATATCACAAAGAACGTGTGCGAGAGCTTGTTTGGCACGATGCTCAACATGCCGGAGAATACCAAGGACGGGCCAAAAGCAAGGAATGACTTGAAATTTATGGGCATCAGGAGGGAACTTCACCCCCCTAGTGACGACGATGATGAGCCGGAGGAGGAAGAGGATACGGAAACGCAAAACTCTCGCAAACGAAAAAGGACGACCAAGAAGAAGACCGGTATTGATCACTGCCCCCCGGCATGCTTCACTCTGTGCGGGGAGGAGATCAAGAGGTTTATCCACTGCCTCATAGGAGTAAAATTTCCGAATGGCTACGCGGGGAAGATAAGCAGATACCTAGACGAGGCGAAGCAGCGTTTCAGCGGGATGAAATCTCACGACTGTGCCGTGCTCATGACGCAGATTCTCCCGGTTGCGATGCGAGGGATAATGGACGAGCACGTCCGTAAAACGTTGTTTGGCCTTTGTAACTTTTTTGACGTCATCTCCCGGAAGTCAATTTGCGCAACGCAACTCAAAAGGCTACAGGAGGAGATCGTGCTCATACTATGCGAGCTTGAGATCTATTTCCCGCCCACGTTCTTCGACATTATGGTGCATCTGCTGATCCACGTCGTGGAGGATATCGTCCAACTCGGGCCTGCGTTTCTGCGCAGCATGATTCCGTTCGAAAGGATGAATGGGCACATCAAAAAATACGTTTGTAACAGGTCCCGTCCAGATGCAAGCATAGCGAGCGAAGGGCTTTCTAACCGAAGAGTGCATCTCTTTTTGCACGAATTATCTCAACATCGAGAACCCTGTTGGTCTGGCCGTCAACAAACACTTTGGCAGGACCGATGGGTGTGGTCACCACGAGGGAAGCCGCGCAATGCATGTCAACTTTGACGGTCGAGACATCGACTTTGAAAGAGCAAGCCTAGTCGCGCTACAACACATCCAGCTGGTCGATCCTTGGATAGTAAAGCACAAGGATTTAATCAGGAAGAAGTACAGTGACCA
This sequence comes from Bromus sterilis, assembly GCA_950022295.1. Classification (NCBI taxonomy): domain Eukaryota; kingdom Viridiplantae; phylum Streptophyta; class Magnoliopsida; order Poales; family Poaceae; genus Bromus; species Bromus sterilis. Next base: position 252,470,934 of record OX465595.1, on the reverse strand, counting down.
CGGCCTGCAGATAACGGACCGAGATCCACGGCTAATCAAAGAGCACAACTCCGGTTTCATGACTTGGTTCAGGGACGAGCTTCGTGCTAATCCCCTGCGAAGGAACGCTTCCGAGGACGAAAATATGATATTCACCTTGTCACAGGGTGCCGCACGCAACCTGATGACCTATCAAGCATATGATATCAACGGCTACACATTTTACACGGAGGAAAAGGACAATAACTGCGATTACCCGAACTCAGGGGTAACGGGGATATTCTACACCGATGACGTCGAGGAAAGATTCTATGGAAGGATCGAGGACATATGGGAGCTCGACTACTGTGGAGAGAAGGTGCCGATGTTCCGTGTGAGATGGGCCAAGAGCGTCGTAAAAGAAGACCGGTACTTCACCACCATGGTTATACTCGAAGCCAAATCCAAGTCTGCGGGTGCAAACGTCACCGCGAAAAATGAGCCATGGGTACTGGCTAGCCAAGTGGACCAATGCTTCTTCATTACCGACCCATCAAAGCCGAGCCGCGTTGTAATGAGGAGAGGCAAAAGAAACATCATCGGAATGGATGGAGTCGCCAACGAGCAAGACTTTGACAAGTACGGCGACCAAAGATGGAGGATGACTACGCCGCTCAGGATACATACACCACAACCCTACCGAAGAAAGGTCTCCTCCCGTTCAAGAGGAAAATTGAAGGCGTCCCGGGCCTAAATTATTCAACCACGACAAAGAAGGGCAAGAAGAAGATCGTGAGGAAACGATAGCTAGATAGCTAGCTCCAAACTTAAGAAAATCTTTTGTAATTTATGATCACATTGATCATAGTTTGAAGTGTATGAACATCGATGATACACAATCGAAGCACCATGCCTAACTCCTTAAAATGATTCTTTGCTATTTTTCTAGAATGCATGGATCGAAGGAATGGAATGGTTAGCCCGAAAAAAATATGAAGTGGTCAGCCCGCAAATAAAATAAAATGGTTAAAAATTAATTAATAAAATGAAAAGGTTAAACATTAATTAAAAAAATGAAATGGTAAAACATTAATTAAAAAAATAAAATGGTTAAACATTAAATAAAAAAATGAAATGGTGCTTAGGGGTGGCGCATTCAGCCCCAATGCGCCACTAAGTGATCTTAAGGGTGGCGCATTTTGTAGAAATGCGCCACCAAGTGGATCCTTAGGCGTGGCGCATTTCTGCAGAATGCGCCACGCATAAGGATTCACTTGGTGGCGCATTTCTACAAAATGTGCCACCCCTAAGCCTTGACCTAGCAGCCGTCACCTTCCCCTGCTCGCACAACCACCATTTCCCCCTAGCAGCCGTCGCCTCACCGGAGCCCTCGCGCACCCCTTCCTGTCGACGCCGGAGCCTCCCTCGACGCCATCGGAGCCGCCATCGCGGAGCCCGCAGTCGCCGCCGCGCCTCTGCCTCGCCTCCAGCCGTCGTCGCCTTCAAGCACGCTTCTTCAAGCAAGCAGTCGCCGCCATCCCCGAGCCCGCAGTCGCCGCCGCGCCTCTGCCTCGCCTCCGGCCGCCGCCTCCTTCAAGAAAGCGCCTTCCCTGTCGTGGACGCCTACTCCCCACGGTGAGAAGCCGCCTCTCCATCCTCCCTTGTTCCAATTCTCTCTGCCCAGGCTGCTCTCCCTGTGTTCGCCGGAGCAAAAATTAAGTGCTAAAATGTATATGGATTTAGAGGAATTTGAGAAATTTGATGGTGCTCTGTTTATGCCATTGTGCTTTGTTTAATTTCTTGTATGTTTAAGTTGTTTAGATGATCACAAAATCATTACTGATCATGCCATTGAGGAATTTGATGGTGCTTTGTTTATGCCATTGTGCTTTATTTAATTTCTTGTATGTTTAAGTTGTTTAGATGATCACAAAATCATTACTGATCATGCCATGGAGGAATTTGATGGTGCTCTGTTTATGCCATTGTGCTTTGTTTAATTTCTTGTATGTTTAAGTTGTTTAGATGATCACAAAATCATTACTGATCATTAGGGAAATCTGGAAAGGAGATATTGTCCATAGCAATCTCTGTGTGTGTGTGTGAGAGAGGTGTGTGTGTGTGCCCTCTGTGTGTGTGTGTGTGTGTGTGTGTGAGGTGTGTTTCCTCTGTGTGTGTGTGTGTGTGTGAGGTGTGTGTCCTCTATTTAATTTGTGCTCTAAAAAACAATAGTTAACAAAGAGAGCAATTGGATAAATGCCATTTCCAACTAACTAGTAAAGCAATTTGATATGAAAAAAATTTAAACTGATGAAGAGAGGTTACTCCTTTTGCTTTTCATGACAGAAAAAATGGGTGTGGCAAGGTGTTACAATGGAACACAATTAAAACACTCAAAATTTCTGCACTTTAGTACTAGCCTCCTATATCATACTCTTTTGTTCTTGTGGAGCATCATGGCTTTGGGGATGGTGACAAAATAAGAAATGAGTTGTGTGAGGAGCATGTGGCATGGCATAGCAGCACAGCAGGGAGGGAGGTTATGTTTATCTCATCGTGTTTGTCCGCTGTTTTAGTCAAGCTCATTTTTTATCCATTTGCAAGTATACAAAATTTGCAATGCATTGTTTACCATATGAAATTTACCTATATATATGTTTCTTGAATATCTACTGTTTGAATATCTATTTTTGTGCATTGTTGTGCCTACATGTAGGCATTTGTTTTGTGCAGGTACAAATTATTATCCCCTTTCTCCCGAAATGTTGATTAACTTCCGTTTCGGTTGAGAATGGGGCACTCTCATGTTAAGAAAAAGAGCAACGATCATGCCGAATTTTTCCGTGAATTCGTGCATGACCTTTGCTATTTTTTTTAACATGAGAGTATTTGCATTTATTTATTGTGCTAATTAATTAAGTAGTTGCATTTCTTAATATTGTACTAGTGCAAACATGTCGACCGGAGCCGACGCCGGTCCTTCTTCTCAGCCGGGAGAAAAATGGAAGCAATTTTGGGAATGCTCCCAGGAGGAGGTCGAGGAGCAGAGAGAAGAGGAAGTACCTCCGGGCGAGGAGGAGTATGAGGAGGAGATAGAGTCGGAGCCCGACTCATCGGATGATGACCTAGAGGAGGAGGCCGGTACGACAGACGGCGAGAGGAACATCGGCAAGGATGATGGGACCGGCGGCTCCAACACAGATGGTACCCAGTCGAAGAAGAGGAATCGGAAACCGACCAAGGTCGGCGTCATCAGGCAAGAGTTTACTGTTGTGACCGCCGTCGGGATTCCTAAAGAGCCCGAATGTTTTTCGGAAGGGTACGGCCGTCAAGTCGCGGCGATCCTCCGCAACACCGTGCCGATCACCACGATTAACCTCAGGAGTCGTGAGAATATTCATTATTGTCAGCTTCTTATCCACAAGCTGCACGGACGATACAAGTTTCCGGAGCCGTACGATAACACCAAACTCAGAGGGAACAAAGTAAACACATGGGCCCTCAGGAAGATGAGCAAGGCCTTGTCCAGTTGGAAAACCCGGGTGAAGAGGGCAATTTTTGAAAAGAACAAAACCTGGGAGGAGCTCAAGGAGAAAGAGCTGTTGATCGACGAAGCTACCTACAACCTTTTCAAGGCTAGGTGTGAGTCCGAGAATGCCAAGGCCGCGAGTGCAAAGGGCAAGGCCATGCGGTCGCAGGTCATAGGTAACCACCGTCTCGGAGCCAGTGGTTACAAAAGTTTCAAGCCTAAATGGGACAAGGAGGATGACGAGTACGCCGCTGCGGGCATACCTAACCCCTTCCAGCAATACAAAGATGATCCACAGACCGAATTCTTTGTGAGGGCCCGGAGCTATAAGGACAAAGCAACCTCGAAAATAATTATCGATCCTAAGATTCAGGAGTTTATGACTGCCGTGGTAAGTAGTTTACCACGTGACCTTGTCGATTGAATTCTCGAGTGAAGTTCACAATTTCTTAACGTTTCACATTCTTCTTGCAGCAAGCGGAAATGAAAATCGCCTCATCGCAGGAGTCGTCGGTTAAGCCGGCCGGCCCGTGGGACAACGCCTTTAACAGGGCGTTGAACAAGGTCAAGAAGGTTGACGACGTGACGGCGAAGCCATCGTCAGCCGGCCATGTGGTCGGCTTTGGTGCGGACCTAAATTGGTCTGAATATTATGGAAAATCGGCGGAGCAGTCCGGTTCGAGGGGGCGCAAGGCGAGAAGGACCGAAGAAGATGCCGCTTATGTTCGTGGACTGGAGGAGAAGGTGAACATGCTTCCTCAGCTTGTCCAGGACGAAGTGGCGAAGAAGATGAACGCTCTCCTTCCAGATATGATGCAGTCACTCGCGAATTGGCAAGCGCGTGGTGGACAAGGGCCCATACCAGTCCCCAGCATGGTCGGCAGCAACTCGGGCACCGCGGCGCCTGCAGTCCCGACTCCGGCCGTAGTGGTGGCTCCCGCACCGACTCCCGGCGTATTGGTGACTCCGCCCGCCAACACCGTGGTGGCGACGCCGGACGTGATGGTAACTCCTCCGGCCACGATCGAGCAACCGGGGCATAACAATAATGCACCCGGCGGCAGCGCAAATAGGGCGACCGACGCCACGGGAGGCAGCGCGCCCTCCGTCTGTTGCATGCCCGCCGTCATCGGCGGGGTCTCTTCACTAGCCGACCTCGACGCCCTCAAGGTAACTATAAGCGTCTGCAACTCAGACGAGGACTTCATCTCCTTGCCTTTTTTAGTGGTATCTCTCTGATGTCGTACATGCATATATATATATATATATATATATATATATATATATCTTTCGCAGGAGGAGACTCCATGCATTCTATTACAAGTCGTGGACGGCGAGTTGAAGGATGTTGCCAAAGGTAAAATCATTCAACCACAAAATCGAATCATGCACAATATGCCGATGGCACCAGAGATGCATAGGGTTCAAATCTCTCTCGTGACTTCGGGCTACGAGAGAGTTGAACCTCCCATTCAACCCCCCGAATACGATGAGGACGAGCCGGCAGTCCTCAGTGACTGTTTCAACCAAATATGCCTATGGCCGAAGAGCCAAATTCGTTTAATGACGGGGGAAAGGGGCACCACACCTAGGACAACACCGCTAGTCATCGTGTCGGCGCCACATGATCCCATCGGCGCACAACAAGAAGACGATGATCTTGATGATGATATCAGCGCCGACCAGTTCATCAATACTTTGTATGATGCTGATGACTTATTCATGCCTCCCGCTGAAGGAGCCTATCAGCATGACGAGGAAGCTCGCGGTCCAGCTGATCCTGCGGCGAAGCCTGCTTGCTCCACGCGTCTCTTCGCTGCTTCTCAGGACATGTCTCCAGCAGCTTGCGCCTTCACCGAGCCTCAAGCAGATGCCACAAGATCTATTCTCAGCCCGTCCACACTCCATAAGGCGGCCACTGAGCAGATAAAGGCCGGTGACTGCTCAAAATCAGAAAAGAAGAAGGGACGGAAAAGAAAGAAGAGCATCACTTCTAGTAGCCAACCTTCGATGCCGATCCGGGCTCAGGACGGGCCACCAAGACCCAAGGATCTCTCGTTTGAAATCCATGTGGCTGGTAGGGCGATGCTACCTAAGGACATGCTGGACCTTGCAACTTCGGATATGCAGAGTGTGCATCATAGTATTATGGCATTAGAGAAGATTCTTCTTCGAGAAGAGAATCCCTCGTACCCGGTTTTCATGGCCAAGGTGCCACTCAACATGGGCTTCATCAACACTATCCCCGCGGATATGATAATCCTGCGATTTTCGGAGATCTTCAATTTGTACCATCTCAAGCGGCTGGACCATAGCCTTATCCGTCTGTTCTCGCTCAGCCTTTCTATGAGTATCAGGAGAGATAAGACCCCGAGCGTCGCGATATTGGACCCCTTCTACATGCATGAAAGCATCTTGATGGACGACAGGGACGCGGATCTCGCGGCGGGGTACATCACAGACTTCATGCTACGGAACGCCAACAAGGATTCATTTCTTATGACCTACTCTCTCAAGTAAGTCATTCGCTCGCCTCCGTAGCATATATGCTTTCTTAGCTTTCCATTGTCCTCTTCCAACATTCCTTTTGGATTGTTTTAATTATGCAGTGAGGATCAAGACTGCGTGCTCATCTGCTTTTCACCGCAACACTCGCATGCCGTGTATTTAGACTCGGGGAGTGTGAAGAAGAAAGATTACAAGTATATCATGAGAGTTTTGGATGATGCTCTCATCGGCTACATAAAAGCCGGAGGCAAGATCATGAAGCACAAGTTCAGGAAAAATCAGCCTAGCGTGAACGTGTTCAACCACGTAACACAGTTCCCGTGCGTCAAGCAGTCGGCTGGCAGTGTGAGGGATGCGTACTACGCCCTTCATCACATGAGGGAGATTGTACAGGAACAACGCAACCTTACGCTGCCAAGTCATCTCAGAGCGTGGGCCGAAAGGAAGGCGGAAATCGCCGATGCAAATCTGAAGGAGGAGTTCTTTCACATCCAAGTGTAGATGGCGACTATCATCCGTCATGAAGTACAAATGAGGGGGTCGATCTTCCACTCGAACATTGCACCATCCAATGGGGAGATAGAAGTCCGCCTAAAGGCCCCGCGTGACACAAGGCCTTTCATGACGAAAGAAGGATGCCGCCCATTCCCCGAGCCGAGTCAGAACAATTGAATGTACTCTTTGTGTAATTTGGATGTAATTTGGATGTACTCTTTGTGTAGTAGATGGTAGTGTCAAATACTCTTGGTGCTCTTTGTGTATAAAGGTCACTGCATATGCATTTTTATGCATATGTGCATGCTTCTCACCATGGATCGACTTGCTTTAAATTGTTGATAAGAATAGATGCTAGATTGCTTTGTTCTCCTTTGGTATGATTCATATGGATGTGACCTCTAAAGCTTTGTTTTGTGCAGGTTGAAGAGCAAACAAGATATGATGACGAAAGTAGCTTTCGGTTTTCAATAATTGTTGGACTCATTGTAATTTTGTGATGGATGTAATCTTGTGAATCTTGTTGGCCTCTAAACCTTTGTAATAAAAATTATAATGCAATTCTTTTGTATCAATAATTGTTGGCCTCATTGTTATATTGTATTTTTCATTTCTGTAATATAATAAAAATATCTGTAATGCTTTTATTCTTTTCTATAATTCTTTTTTTTGTTTTCTGTAATTATTTAGTGGCGCATATTGTCAGGATTTAGTGGGGCACTGTGAATGCGCCACCCCTAAGGCCCTTAGGCGTGGCGCATACCAGAATGCGCCACCCCTAAGAGCTTAGAGGTGGCACATTCTGAGATGCGCCACGCCTAAGGGCCTTAGGGGTGGCGCATCCAGAATGCGCCACCTCTAAGCCCTTATTAGTGGCTTGTAGTTAGTGGCGCATCCCTAATGCGCCACTAAACTCAAAAAAAAGGCGCCACCATAAGGGTATTCCCTAGTAGTGTCAAGACCCCTCACTAATCTTCTCCAGAAGGATGTTCCTTTTGTATTTGATGAAGATTCTAAGGAGGCTTTCGAAGTTCTTAAGAAAGCTTTGATAACCGCTCCTATAGTACAACCACTTGACTGGAATTTGCCCTTTGAAATTATGTGTGATGCTAGTGATTTTGCTGTTGGATCGGTTTTAGGACAAAGGGTTGATAAGAAATTGAATGTTATACATTATGCTAGCAAAACCCTTGATAGTGCTCAAGATAATTATGCTACTACTAAGAATGAATTCTTAGTAGTAGTGTTTGCTTGTGATAAGTTTAGACCCTATATTATTGATTCTAAAGTTATTATTCATACTGACCATGCTGCTCTTAAGTACCTTATGGCAAAGAAGGATGCCAAACCAAGACTCATCAGGTGGGTACTCCTTCTTCAAGTATTTGATTTACAGATTGTTGATAGAAAAGGAGCAGACAATCCGGTGGCGGACAACCTTTCAAGGATGGAAGATATACCGCATGATCCCATCCCAGTCAACGACAGTTTTCCAAACGAACAACTTGCCATTATAAAAGTACAATCTCTTTCCGGTCCTTTGTTTGCAGATTATGCTAATTTTATCGTTGCAAAGTATTTGCCTCCAGGTTTAACATTTCAGCAGAGGAAGAAGTTCTTCCATGATTTGAGGCACTACTTTTGGGATGACCGTCATCTTTTCAAAGAAGGTCCAGACGGGATCGTGAGAAGATGTATACCGAAACATGAGCGGAAGGACATTCTCAAGCAATGTCACGACAGTCCCTATGGAGGACATCACGCTAGCGAGAGGACCGCACATAAGGTTCTCCAATCAGGTTTTTATTGGCCTACTCTCTTTAAAGATGCTAGAAATTATGTCATATCTTGTGATAAGTGACAGAGAGTTGGTAATATTAGTAGGAGGAATGAGATGCCTATGAATTACTCACTAGTGATTGAGCCTTTTGATTACTGGGGTTTTGATTTTATGGGTCCTTTTCCTCCTTCAAACAAGTACACTCACATTTTAGTAGCTGTTGATTATGTGACCAAGTGGGTCGAAGCAATACCCACTAAGAGTGTTGATCACAAGACATCTTTGAAATGCTCCAGATTACGAGTTTTTGCAAAATATAGAAAAATCATAGCCTAATTGGAGCCGGAGAAGAGCTCCAGGGGGCCCAGGCGCCACCCTGGCGCGGCCTTCCTCCTGGCCGCGCCGGGTGGCCGCCTGGGCACCCCGGAGCCCGTCTCCAACTCCACTTTGGCTCATTACCTTCCTATTGTTGCAGAAAATTTTGCTATATATTTGGCCGGATAGTCCCGGCACCATATCTCGCGATTTCGCGTGTTTTCTTTTCGAGTTGTTTCTGCCAGGACAAAAAGCTATTTTTAGAGATGTCTTCTTGTGGTTCGAGCAGAGAAGACTTCTTGGGGCGACGTCTACGCCAAGTCCAGCAGGATCTAAACCGAGGGAAGCACGTTGATTGGGCTACAGAAGAAGAAATTGCCGCAAGACAAGCGGAGATGGAGCGCTCCATGAGAGAGGAAGTCAAGATTATCACTGCCCAACAACAAGGAGGTCCAAGCAATCCCATCATGGTGGGATCTGTCCAACCTCAATATGATCTTTCCTTAACCTTTCAGGGCCTCCTACTTCAGTTGAAGATCAATGTACGATCTCCACCATCTTCGAGGCTTACTGCATCACCAATCAACTCTGTGGAGATTTCCGTGTACTGAAGGTACAAGTGGAGGTCTTGGAATCGGAAAACCGAACCCTTCGCCGTGTCATCAGGGATCTGAAGAATCAACAACAACAACAACAACAACAACAACAACAACAACAACAACAACAACAACAACAACAACAATGAGGAGTAAATCTCCTCGGGTAATGGCACCCCCTCAGCTTGTTCCAAGATTGGGGGAGTGCCCGGTATCTTTATCTTAGTCGTTTAGAGTCAAGTAGAGTCGTATCATGTCTAGGGAAGTTATTATATGAAATAGGTGTTTGCATTGAGGTCTATCACTCCTTCTGTGGAGAGTTTGTATCTGTGAGTGTGGAGTCGTCTATGATGGAATATTAATGAGAAGTATATTGGTTTCTTCGCTGCACTCGGTATTCTCTTCATGCAATCAACCTTATATGATGATTCTTATGGGGAGTATTGACCTTATATCAGGTATGGCTTTGAAAACTTTATTTAATTTTGGCAAACATAGCTTTGTTCTTGACAAAATGCATGTTTTTCCAAGTAGCGACATAGCCAAAACCTTTATGTTATTATGCTTGAAGTGTTATGTTGACAAGGAAGACAACTTGATGTCTTATGCTTACCTTCATGTTTATGTTTTATATGTTTTGCATCTAAATTAGCATCAATTGTCTGTTCTCTCAAAGCCTTTGCTAGCCAAACCCTTTGCCTAGCAGATTTATGCTGGTGTATCCATACCCTGAAACCAATATCTTCCATTTGAGTCCACCATACCTTCCTATTCATGGTATTTCCCTACCACTCCTAGAAGTATAGAATTTATGTGTTATCCTTAAATGTTCAAAATCTTCTGTGTTGTGCCTCTTGTTTAGCTCATGTGGAAGTAGTAGGTAATTCATGATCTTCTTAAGTTGGACAAGTTTTACCCCGGGATTGCATGTCTAATCTGCAAACCCATAATACGAGGAGGACTGACATGAGTGCGCCATCTCGAAAGATAATATAACAAACAAACCCTCCTTGACGCTTGGTCTATGAGAAATCAGAAACTTTGGCAATGATAAACAAAGGAGATTTAGCGGATGGGATTGTCCCCACTTGGGAGTCGTTCCTCGAAATTTGTCCATCTTGAGAAGTAATTGAGCTATCTATTAGCATTCGTTGACAAACTATGCACCTCCCAAAATTTATTTTCATTCTGTTTGAGTTAAGGATAGCACATTAGTTTTCCTTGCTTGCCTTTAACAAGGCCTTTCCTTTACTTTTATGTTGAGTCGGTTTTCCTACTTCTTTCTTTTCCCAAAGAGAACGGACACTTGATGTTGATGAGGATTCATCCATATAATGCTGCATTAAGTTTTGCCATGCCACATCATCGTTGACATTATCTATTCGATAAGTAAGTTGTTTTCCTATGCTTTTGCCAATCAAACATCTTCATTTGTGTTAGCATTTGCACTTCATGACTAATAACATGTTCTTTCAAATCTTCAAATTGTTTCATTATAATTAGAAAGAGCAAGAGTAAAAGTTGTTAGTTGTCCTTTGACCAAGGATATGTTTGCCATACTTTGATGAGTTCTCTCAGCCCTACTTTTGATTATAATTGTTATTACTTTCTTATAAGGACCTTATGAGTTGAGGTTGCTGTTAAGGATGCTTGAGTTTGATGGATAAACCTTGATGCTTCTTGTCTGTATTCTATTTATCGACGCTTCACTCTCTAAACTTGTGGACATGTTTACCGAGCTCAGTATTTTCTTGGGGACAAGAGGGGTCTAATCTTGGGGGAGTTGATACGTCCAAAATGCATCACTATTTTATATAGTAATTCTTTCTTATTCATTGATATATTTCATGATATGACGCTGTTCTTATGTTGTTTTGGATTTATTTACACAGTTTTCAACTTTCCGATGCCGAAGCAGCATACGCAGGACTCAGCGGTAAAAAGTGGATGTTGAGTTGCTGAAGAAGAACACCTCCAAATTACCTGAAAATCGACGGAGGGTGTTTTTTAGAAGAATGACGAAGACACGCCGAAGAGGGGCCAAATGGGGGGCCACAGGGTGCCCAGGCGGCCACCTGGCGCGGCCCCCACCCTGGCCGCACCGGGAGGGCGCCTGGACCCCTAGGGCCACTCCCGGCTCCCCCCTCTGACCTATATATCACACATCGTCCAAAAACCCTAAAAAGAGGTAGTTTTCGCGAGTTCCGCCACGGAAACCAACAAAGGAGAAAAGACATCTCCGACGGGCAGATTCCGCCGGGGAAAACCCCTCCCGGAAGGGGAGATCATCGCCATCTTCATCACAATCTTCACGGGCATCATCGAGATCATCATCAACATCATCCCGAACATCAGCACCATCTTCATCTTCATCCAATCTCACCTCACAGGTTCAACTTGTGTTGTAATCCGTATTATCTATCCTCTCTACTCTACTAGTGTTGATTACTACAGTGTGATGAATGCTATTGAGTTTTGTTGGAGAAATATCATTGTGTCTAGATTGTTTATCATCTATTTATCCCCTTTGATCATGATCGCTTTTATGTCTTGTGATTAGTTACCTTAGTTCTTGAGGACATGGGAGAAGTCTAGTTTTTAGTAGTCATATGATGTTGAAGTAATATGTGTTGTTTGATATTTCAGTTGTGTTGTTATTTTCCTAGTGTTGTTGTGTGAGTCGAACACTCAACACTTCGCCTTATTAAGGACCTAGGGGAATGCATTATGTATAAAGAATGCTTACGGTGGGTTGCCGGAGTGACAGAAACCTCAACCCCAGTTCGCATGCTTTTGCACAAGGGAACAATGGATCATCGATCGTGTTGCTATTGACGAGGGGGTGACCCCACGACACCTACGTGTGAGGCTACCTGGTGCGTATGAAGACAGAAGGCCCACTGGGAAGCTACGACAAGCCCACGATTGGCCCAACCAAGCACCGACGTAGGAGTCCGCGACTTACATGGAAGGTGCAACTTGGCTGACAAGGCAGGACTAGAATTAGGAAAATACCTATGTAACCTAGCACGGACTCTCCGAGACCTAACCTAGTATATAAAGGCTGGGAGGGGAGACATCTAAATCATCTCAATACGCATCTACTCATCCTTGCCCTGCGAGAACTCGCCTTGGCCTCCATTGTAATCGCCCCATCACGTAATAATATCGAGCAGGAAGTGCTTCTCATGTTAGCCGACGGGTATCGTCCAACCTGTGCCATCTCTATGACTAACCCAGGGTCCCTGACCATGGGATTTGCCGGGGTTGATCCCCATCAATTGGCGTCGTCTGTGGGAACTACACAGGTTGGAATCACGATCTCGGCGGTCCCAACTTCAACGGATCAAGACACGAGGACTAGAGCCGGATCCAGCTCGCTCGAGATATTCAAGTTCACCGCAAGCATCTCCATCGCCCCATCAGGGTCAGCCAGCCTGCAGGCAAACCAAGTCCAGAACCTCGACGACTGCCAGATCCATCACCGACGGAAGAAAACTCGACGACCCAGAAGACAAGCACAAAGAGGCAACTCGAGAATCCCACTCGAGGTGTCGCAGCGCGCGACCTAAGGCTCGCCCATCAGTCGATGACCTGCCGCCACCCGGACTCCCACCACACGCCAAGACAGCGACTCCGAGACCCAGTCCGGAGACTACTACGACCCAGATCGAAGGCCAGACGAATTCGCCAACTTCATCCGAAGCCAATCACTCAGTGACGGGATAGAACTTGACCCAAGAGCCCACAGCCGAGAAGAAGACCACTCGAATACCTTCCAAGTCTCAAGGAGAAGAAGGCACGCCGGCTCCAGCAAACTCACAGCTAAAGAGCAACTGGAAGGACCCTTCAAGATCCACTGTTTTGAAGACAGCCGAGGACATCTCAGAGCAAGCCACACCCTGGGAGATTGCCACTTATTCGCTGAACTCTCCAACAGCCTCAAGGAGGAGAAGCAGCATGAAGCCAAACGCACTCGAAGAAGCACGCAGTCACCCACCCCAAGTGCAGAGGAGTGATACGTCCAAAACGTATCTATAATTTCTGCTTCCTCCATGCATGTTTTGTGTGATATTGCTATGATCTAGATACACTTTCATACACTTTTGATCATATTTGGACTAACCTATTAACTCAGTGCACCACAGTGCCAGTTCATGTTTTCTGCTGTTTTTCTATTTCAGTTTTCCGCCATATAAAAAGTGCACCAAAAATTCGGGAAAATCAGATAAAAAATCAGCGCAGAAGAACCTTCCGGAAGAACCTGAGTGGGGCCAGAGGGCCACCACCAGGGGCCCAGGCGCCCTGGTGGCGCGCCCCAGGGGCTGGCCGCGCCAGGGGGGCGCCTGGACCCCTGGTGGCCCCCCTGGCTGCCCCCTTCGCCTATATATTCTCCGTGACGAGAAACCCTCGGGGAGAGAACCCTTTTTCGCGATCTCGCCTCTGTTCCGCCGCCGCCGCGCTTCCGAGATCGGGAGCACCAGCAGACCTCTTCCCGGCACCCTGCCGGAGGGAGGGCCGACCTCCGGGAGTCTCCTCTCCACCTTGGATGCATCCCGGATGTATCGTGAGTAGTTTCCTTTGGACCATGGGTCCGTGATCAGTAGCTATGTGATGTTCTCCTCCCCTCTCTGTTCTTCATGGCTTAGACCTTGTGAGCTGCCCTACATGATCGAGGAACTTTTGTAATCTTTCTGCTGTTGCTATGCTGAGTTTGATGGGATCTGATGGATTATGAGATTATGTTCAGATTGTGATTGAGTAATATATTTGGTTCTTATCTCTTATATTTTTGTTCTTAAGTAATTCTTGCATGTTCTTCGTTGCTGTTTATTGCTTTGGCCAAGTAGTAGGTAGTAACCCCAAGAGGGAACGTTATGCTCGATTGTGGGTTCATGCCCCTGATGACACGCTTGATTGACAGAAACATGAGTCTAGGGGATGTGTTGTTGCCACAAGGGGGAAAATAACGGTGCTTGTAACCGCGGTTACAAGGATTGTTTACTTTACGCAAAGTGTTTTTTAATGCAGTTGTCTGTTGCTTTGGGTTTACACTTTGGGTGGGGCTCGCAACTTAATACCAGCGAGATGTTCTGGATAGATATCTCAAGTTGGATGATTAGTAGTAGATGTAGTTGGATTTCTGTCTACTTATTTTGGCGTTCTGCCCATGCTTTTGAGCCTCTTCCTTTCTTTTGTAGCACAGTTAGCATTGCGGTGCGTTCATAATCCTGTCAATTGCCCTTCTGTAATTTTTTCACCTCGCATAGCAGTTTTATCATCTTTTGGGAGAGAGACATCACTAGTGAACATCACGTATCCCGGTCCATATCTTCATCACTGTTTCCACGCTCATTTACTTTTCTTCTTTTACTTTCAGTTGCTATCATTATCCCTTGTGTTTGATCCTTTGTGAACAACAAGACCGGAGAGATTGACAACCTCTCTGAACTTCGTTGGGAACAAAGTTATTTGTGTCTGTGTGCAGGTCCGCGTCAGTTGCGCCGCTGACACCTACTTATCATCTCCGGAGTCCTACTGGAGACAAACCTTGGTATCTTTACTGAGGGAAATTTGCTGCTGTGCTACATCACACCTTCCACTTGGGGTTTACCAACGAAGGGCGAGAAATCACTATCATTACCTCGCGCATCAAGAAAGATTTCTGGCGTCGTTGCCGGGGACTCCGATTGCTAAGATAGGGGAGTTGCACACTACCCTTTACCTTTGTTTTTTAGTATTGTTAGTTTACCTTTCAGTTTTTATCTTTGTGTCTTGTATCAAAAATCAAAAAAAAATATATAGTATGTCTAGTTCCTTACTTGCCAATCAATGTCTAACTTCGTTGAAACTAGATCTTATTGGCATGGAGGATTCACCAAGGATCAACAAGAATACTACAAGGAATACCGCTTGTCTCAAAAAGGGATACACTTATGGAGACTCATACATCAATCGTATGAGTATGCTAAAAACTTGTGCTCAATATATAATATATCTTTCTGCAGGGATGAATCTTGTTGCTTTATGAGGCACAAACACCTTGCTTTCCAATGAGAGTACAATGAGGATGAAACCTTAGCTTCTTATGCTAAGGGAAATTATGATTTTTATGATGCAGAACAAATAGAAGAATTTGTTGCTTTTAAGGGTGCCTATGAAATTACTTCTTTTCTTGAAAATATTGATGAAGCCCCTTACAAATCTGAGAGTCTTGCTATACTTAACTATTGTTTGGAAAATTATGATGCAAATTATTATATTACTGATCATCTTGAGAGAATCTCTCCACAAAAGGAAGAGACTAATGTTTTGCAGGACTCTATAGAAGAAGAAATTACTGAACCTGAAAGCTCTTTGGATGAAGAAGAGGAGGAGAGTGACGAACAAAAGGAGGAAGAATGGAGCCATCCATGTCTACCTTCTAATGAGAGTAACTCTTTGACTCTCACCTTATATGAGTATTATGATCCTATGGATTCTTTTGAAATATCCCTTTTTGATGAAGTTGATGCCTTCTATGCTTATGGCCGTGATGCCACTATGGATGATGCTTACAGAGATGAACTTGCTATAGTTCCTCATGTTAAGCATGAAATTTTTGCTATCGCACCCACACTTGAGTGTCCTATTATCCTTTTAAAATCTCCAACTCCGGAGAATTTTCCTCTTATCAAAGCTCAATGTGATGGGTTGCATTTATCTTATGATCCTAAAAACTGTGTTGAAAAAAATACACGTGTGCTTGTAGGTCATGAACAATATGATTTATATGATAGTTATATTCTTGATGTTGTTCATGATATTACTGAAAATTACTTTGAGAGAGCAAAGTTTGGTTATAGAAACTTCCATGCGACAAAAACGCCTCTCTCTAAACTGAAACTTTCGAAGTTGTTCTTGTTCCACCTTCCTATGCGTGTCACTTTGTGCTTCTTTGATTTATTTTCTTACAAGATTCCTATGCATAGGAAGTGGGTTAGTCTTAAATGTGTTTCAAATTTGCTTCTTGATGCTCTCTTTTGCTAAAATTCCCATTCTCTTGTGAGAGCATCTTTTATAATCTTTAAGCCTAGCTAATGGCTCTAAAGAAGCGCTTTTGGGAGGCCGCCCACAACGAATTAGGTTTCTTTTTACTTTTGTTGTGTCTTGATGTTTGTTACTACTGTAGCAACATCATTGTATCTTTATTTTTCAGCTTTGTGCCAAGTTATAGCCTCTTATGATAAGGGAAGCAAAAGTTGTGACATGCTGTCCAGAAAACAGATTCTGTCCCTTGACAGAAAAATTCGAATAAGATCACCAGATCATCTTTTTGATCTGAATTTTTTTTACAGCATGGTCTATACAATTGTGAAAGTTTCGTATGTTCTGAGTTTTTTATTTGAGTTGCAGAAGTGCCCCGAAAAAATTCTCTACTACCTGATGTTCTGTTTTTCACATATTTTGCCACGTTTTGCCTCTCTTCACTTTTGCAAACCTTAAGCTTGCTTTTTCTTTGCAAAAACTTTTTGGCACTCTTGAGAAACACTAGATCTTCAAGAATATCTTTTTATCCAGTGGGGAAAAATTATTTTATTAAGGGTACTAACCTCTCTAATCAGCTTATGATGAGTTATGTATGAAGGGAGTTTTCAAGTGTGCGATGGAAGATGATGAAAGAAGATCCAGGAGTGTCAAGCGCTCAAGCTTGGGGATGCCCCCATGCATCCCCAATAAATATTCAAGGAGACTCAAGCGTCTAATCTTGGGGATGCCCCCGTGCATCCCCTTCTCCATCAACAATCATCAGTTCGTCCTTCGTCTCACTATATTTTTATCACTTCATGCGTTATGTGCTATGCTTGGAGCGTCTCGCTCTTAGGTTTTATTTTAAGTTTTCTTTAGTTTTGCTTGCTGGTAATAACAAGTTAGACCCCATCTTACTTTGTGTGGGAGAGAAAAACGCTCCACTCCAATCTAGAACACATCATAGGATTTTTCCTGCTTATCTTTTTGCTGTTGTGTGTTCTTTATCTTTTCGTAGCTACTGCCATGTTTAGTTTTAGTCTTAGTTTGTCTTTAGCAAGAGCCTTGGCTTTTGTTTAGTTTGTTGCTGGAACTCTCTTTAGTTTTCATGTTTATCCTGTTAAGAGAGTTGATTGTTGCACTGAGTTGTGTTTTGTCTTGGAAGTAGGTAATTGAGGTTACTATTTATTTCTAGTAGTAACTTGCAATAGTTTTGAGGTATTGATGTGAGTAATGTCTGAACTTTTGGTGTCAAGAGCTTTAGCCTATTAGTGATAGGTGTCGTATTTTGGGCAATCCGTGTGTATTTTCAAAACCTACAAAAACTAGTTGAGAACTCTAACTACTAGATGGATCACTAATCTTTGGAGGGATCGAATATTAGAGTACACTCACGTACAATGAGTCGAGGATGCGCAAGGATAACCAAACCCCCATACACTCCTCCTCGGGGTACTTGTCTTATTGTGAACCTCCTTATTAGATTGATAGTTAACGATAATAAGAGCATGAGTTCTTCGGACTAATGTAAGTATTGAAAGTTGACACTTCCACCTTCCCATATTTTGCTAGCCTCTCCCGTGCCGTGCATTGCCTTCTTCTCACTCCGAGAGTTGGTGTCCACCTTCGCCGGTACATCCAAACCCTTGGCATGATACGCTCTGTCATCATAAACCTCCTTATATCTTTCCTCAAAACAGCCACCATACCTACCTATCAAGGCATTTCCATAGCCTTTCCGAGATATATTGCCATGCAACATCCACCTCTTCATGACTTGATCTTCATGTCATACATGTTCCTGCTACACTGGCAGCGACATACATTGCATACATAAAGATAGCTACATCTTCTTTATGATTTCGAGTACCTTGTAAAGTGTGAAAGATCTCCTTTACCTTCTTGTAAAATAGAGTGTTTCCCTTAAGTGAGGAAAAGATCCCAAAGTGGACACAATAAAAGATCCCAAAGAGGACAAATGAGAGTTGAATAGAAAGAGCCATTGAGGCCACAAAAAAATACAAAAAAATAGAAAAAAGAGAAAAATAAATAAAAAGAGAGAAAGGGGCAACAATAATATCCTTTTGAGAGATCCACACTAGTACTCCCTTTATATCCTTGTACTCCATAGAGATGATCATTTGCATATAGCTATGTGGGGACCTTCACACTATAGAACTTGGCTTGCATATTACAAGGATGAGCCTCCTCAAACGAGCTCTAGGCCTTCATGAGCGAGCAAGTTAGATGCACCCCCACTAGTTCCATTGGAGAGCTTCCTAGCTCATATGTGCATCCGTTGCATGGCAATCCCTACTCCTCACATCATATCTATCATTTGGCATCTCTTGCCTATGATTGTCCTCATTGATGTGAGCCTTTCTCATTCTTTTTTGTCTTCCTCCTCCTCCTCCGTACTTCTCTCTTGGCCATCCTAAGTGTCAACACTCGTGCTTACGCTCATCCATTGCATGAGTGCTCAAAATATTGAAAAAGGAGTGGATCAAATTGACTTGTACCTGGCTAGTGGTCTAGGGACGAGTCAACATAAGATTCCAGAAAAAGACCAAGTGTGAAACTTTAGTAGATTGAGTTCTCAACAAATAAATATTTTTCTCGCATTCCCTATCCCCCTTCTTGCACGCAAACACCATTTGGAGACATTCGAGTCACGGACAGCGAGAGCTCTTGCACCTAATGTTCTTTTGTTACTTGTTTCAATGCTAATATAGACTCTTGCATGTCATGACTTGAATTGAGTCTCTAACCTTGATTGCTTTACTTTTCAAAGTTCTTATATGGTTGCTAGAATGTCACCACAGAAATTATGTTGTTATCATTTACCTACTCGAGGACGCGCAGGAATTAAGCTTGGGGATGTTGATACGTCCAAAACGTATCTATAATTTCTGCTTGCTCCATGCATGTTTTGTGTGATATTGCTATGATCTAGATACACTTTCATACACTTTTGATCATATTTGGACTAACCTATTAACTCAGTGCACCACAGTGCCAGCTCCTGTTTTTTGCTATTTTTCTATTTCAGTTTTCCCCCGTATAAAAAGTGCTCCAAAAATTCGGGAAAAATCAGATAAAAAATCAGCGCAGAAGAACCTGAGTGGGCCAGAGGGCCACCACCAGGGACCCAGGCGCCCTGGTGGCGCGCCCAGGGGCTGGCCGCGCCAGGGGGGCGCCTGGACCCCTGGTGGCCCCCCTGGTTACCCCCCTTCGCCTATATATTCTCCGTGACGAGAAACCCTCGGGGAGAGAACCCTTTTTCGCGATCTCGCCTCTGTTCCGCCGCCGCCGCGCTTCCGAGATCGGGAGCACCAGCAGACCTCTTCCCGGCACCCTGCCGGAGGGAGGGCCGACCTCCGGGAGTCTCCTCTCCGCCATGGATGCTTCCTGGATGTATCGTGAGTAGTTTCCTTTGGACCATGGGTCTGTGATCAGTAGCTATGTGATGTTCTCCTCCCCTCTCTGTTCTTCATGGCTTAGACCTCGTGAGCTGCCCTACATGATCGAGGCACTTTTGTAATCTTTCTGCTGTTGTTATGCTGAGTTTGATGGGATCTGATGGATTATGAGATTATGTTCAGATTGTGATTGACTAATATATTTGCTTCTTATCTCTTATATTTTTGTTCTTAAGTAATTCTTGCATGTTCTCCGGTGCTGTTTATTGCTTTGGCCAAGTAGTAGGTAGTAACCCCAAGAGGGAACGTTATGCTCGATTGTGGGTTCATGCCCTCTGATGACACGCTTGATTGACAGAAACATGAGTCTAGGGGATGTGTTGTTGCCACAAGGGGGAAAACAACGGTGCTTGTAACCACGGTTACAAGGATTGTTTACTTTACGCAAAGTGTTTTTTAATGCAGTTGTCTGTTGCTTTGGGTTTACACTTTGGGTGGGGCTCGCAACTTAATACCAGCGAGATGTTCTGGATAGATATCTCAAGTTGGATGATTAGTAGTAGATGCAGTTAGATTTCTGTCTACTTATTTTGGCGTTCTGCCCATGCTTTTGAGCCTCTTCCTTTCTTTTGTAGCATAGTTAGCATTGCGGTGCGTTCATAATCCTGTCAATTGCCCTTCTGTAATTTGTTCACCTCGCATAGGAGTTTTATCATCTTTTGGGAGAGAGACATCACTAGTGAACATCACGTATCCCGATCCATATCTTCATCACTTTTTCCACGCTCATTTACTTTTCTGCTTTTACTTTCAGTTGCTATCATTATCCCTTGTGTTTGATCTTTTGTGAACAACAAGATCGGAGAGATTGACAACCTCTCTAAACTTAGTTGGGAACAAAGTTATTTGTGTCTGTGTGCAGGTCCGCGTCAGTTGCGCCGTTGACACCTACTTATCATCTCCGGAGTCCTACTGGAGACAAACCTTGGTATCTTTACTGAGGGAAATTTGTTGTTGTGCTACATCACACCTTCCACTTGGGGTTTACCAACGAAGGGCGAGAAATCACTATCATTACCTCGCGCATCAAGGAGCAATACCCCGCGTCCTAGGGACGAATCTGCATGATCCAAGAAGGAAGACCCTCGAAAGCAAAGCAAGATGCCTACACCCTTCAAGCCGAAGCAGCCGAAGGCCTAAAGATAACTGAAACCTACCAACTGAGCAGCGTTGAGACCAGCATCACCTTCTCACAGACCGACCATCCACCTGCACTCCCGAGACCTAGGCATGCACCCCTGGTCCTCGAAGCCCAGATCGGAGGATACGACATGGACAGAATCTTCATGGACGGAGGCGGTAGTCTAAACATAATCTTCGCCAGCACTCTATGCAAGATGTTCATCCCACGATCAGTGTGGAAGATGTCAGGAACCAGAATATACGGCGTAGTCCCGGGCGAAGCAGCTACCTCCATCGGAGCAATACAACTTGATGTGATCTTCGGCAGCAAGCGCAACTTCACAAAGAAGACACTCGAATTTGAAGTGCTCGACTGGCAGACGTAGTATCACGCCATACTCGGGCGATCGGCGTTCGCACAGTTCATGGTGGTTCCACACTATGCATATCTCAAGCTCAAGATGCCAGGACCTGCAGGAATCATCACAGTCAAGGGAAACTTCATCAAATCGGACCAGTGCGACCGCGACTTCCACCAAGTCTCCGACACATTCGGAGCCCAACAACAGCTCCACGAAATAGTCATGGTGACGGAAAAAAGCATATTTCCACTAGCAAACATAAGCGAGACAAAGGAATTTGGTCGCGACTTCAGCGTCGACAGCGACACGATCACACACCAAGTACACCCGGTAGACCCAGAGAAGACAATCCGCGTATATGCCCATTTTCCAAAAGAGCAACCAACCGTGATGAGGACATCCCTACTAATGTTACACCCATATCCTCACCAACTACACATATTGGACCAGTTACTAGAGCTCGTGCACGTCAACTAAATTATCAGGTACTTTCGTTTCTTGCGAATCCTTCTATTGTTCATGAACATATGATGCTGCCTAAATTAGATACTTTTGTTTTTCTTACGAATGAAGGACCTAGAATGGACAAGAAGGATGGTCATTGGAGCGGGATCAAGCATGGAGAAGAAGGTGCGCGCGCGGGAAAGGACAGCGGAGCTTCCAGTGGTGATTGTCGCACTTTCAAGCCACCATAAGGCGCGCATGAAGTCTTGGACGAAATACGCGAGATGCCACTTCATTATTTTCGTCCAAGGGCAATTATAGGTGCTGCGTCACCTTAATATTGGGCTGGGCCCATGTAATTTCGAAATACCACCTTATAGGCTGTTTTTAGAGTCCGTATGTGTGGGGAAACCGAGTTAGGGTTGTTTTCGGACCCCACCTCCAAGGGGTCACGAAAATCCCCTCTGTTCCCCCATATATACAGCCCTTAGGGCGTCGTTTAGACTTGGGTTTTAATTAGAGTTAAGTTAGCCATAGCCGCAACTTCGAGCTCTTCGTTTGTGTCATCCGACCAGGCCAAGACCTCATTGGAACCCCAACTTTCGTAATCATTCATCTTATATTCGCAATATCCAGATTGCAATTCTTAGTTCTTGCTTGTTCTTCGATTGCTTGCAGGAATTAGACCTTCGTGGTCAGGTTGATCGTGCATCCGCGGGATCAATAACCTCTCGGAGTTGGTTTAGCGATCGCTAAGGCGCAACGTCTTCGCACGTTCGTAGTCGGATCGTGAAAGTCGTCTCCACCATAATCGATCTACACCATCTCATCGAAACATCGGGACACCTTCGCCTCTATCAAGTGGTATCAGATTTCTAGGTTGATCGGTGAGATTTACCAGTTTTTCGTAGTCTAGATTGTTTCTGTTCTTCATGCCTACAGTCCACGAAAAAGCCAAAAAAAAATTAGGGTTAGATCATCACGTCCCAAAACAGTCCGAGCCTTTGTTCAGTCTTCCCTACAGTAGTTTGCTTTGTTGAATTTGCGGTTACATCGTTGTGTCGAGTTGCTGATCTTAGCGTCTAGTTCCCTTAGAGTTTCGAGTTCTGATCACAGTTTGTCACGCCGCCGCCGCACAGTAGTACACCACCACGTTCCGCCAATCCGAGTCCAGATACACCACCACGTTCCGCCAAGCAGAGTCCATACACACCACCACAACCTACCGATCCGAGTTGAGTTCCATCACCCGTTCGGTTTGTGATATCTCCGTAGCCAGAATAGTTTTGAGTTGATTAGAGTCGGATTTCACCAATCTTTTGTCGTACGTAGAAGAGGGTGATTTCCAAAAAAAAAATGAGTCTGGCACGCTTTCCAGAGCAGTTTTTAGGCCAAAATTTTCAAGGGTAAAAAAATTTCGTGCCCATACGTTCCTTAGGTCCAGAAACTCGTTTTGAGACGTTCGCCACCATAGTGATTTTTTCGCCCTTTTTCAGCCCCCGCAGTCCCGCATCGCCAAAAAAAAAAGAGAAAAAAAAATTCAGAGTGTGCTTCACAGTTGTTACGTGCCGCGCCGTGCTTTCGTTGGTGTTTTAGGCTCGCGTCTCTAGTACGGTCTAGCCTAGGATCAGCACAGTACCGACGTTGAGTGTTTATTCAGCTTTGCATCTCTGTTTTGATTACTGTTGAGTTTTTCCTACCATACTTGTCAGCCTTCCTACAGCTCCACATATATTCTACATCGTGCGTTTTGACACCTCCTGGCCATCGCTCTACCATATCTCTGAGAGTTTTGACCCGTTGGTTGTACATCACCACCTGCTGCTAGGTAAGAATCGGTAAGAACGTAAGAAAAGCTTGACGGATTTGTGCTTTCAACCACCCCACATCCATCCCATTAGTAGCAGTAGGATCATATTCCTGTGTGTTTTCTATTTCTGCTAACCATGCCAGGATCACATGATGAAGTGGCGCGGGATGCACCCGATTGGGAGAACATGACAAACAAGGAGCTACATGATAAATTTGCACGTATGATGTCTCAACAGGTGCAGGACATCGAGACCAGATTTACAGAGGCGATTGATGGCGTGGAGAAGCTGATCGACACCAAGCTCGACGCCAAGTTTACTGAGTTGATCGCACGCCTACCTTCAGCACAGCCACAGCCACCGCCACTACCACGTGCATGACGTATTCTGTTTCCGCGAGGACAAGCTGCTGGTATTGGTGCTCCTCCTGCTGCTGCAGTTGCTGCTACTGCTGCTTCTGACGTCGCCCAGGACGACAACTACGAGGGTGATTACGAGGAGGAGGTGGAACAGGAAGCGGCCTATGAGCAGCCAGCTGGACGTCCACGTCCCAACATTCGCCACGGTCGACACCAACCACCCCCTCAGGTACGCGATGATGAACATGTGCCTAAACTTAAATTGAATCTTAAGCCGTTTGAGGGTAGATATATTCCTGATGCTTATCTTACTTGGGAGTTAGAAACTGAATAACGTTTTACATGTTTACAATATCCTGAGAATAGACGTGTTACTGCTGCTGTTTGTGAATTCACGGGCTTTGCATCTATTTGGTGGTCTGAACATTGTAGATTGCATGCTAATAATATTCCAACTACTTGGGCTGCTTTAAAAGATGCTATGCGTACTCGCTGGGTTCCTCCTTATTATCAACGTGAATTGTTACAAAAATTACAGCGTTTGAGACAAGGAAAAAATTCTGTAGAGGAATATTATCAAGAATTACAAACTGGATTGATTAGATGTGGCCTAGTAGAGGATAATGAAGCTATGCTTGCACGTTTTATGGGTGGCTTAAACAGGGAGATACAAACTATTCTAGAATACAAGGACTTTGCTACTATCACTCGTTTGTTTCATCTTGCTTGTAAAGCTGAACGTGAAGTGCAGGATCGACAGGCCGCTACGAGACCTAACTTTTCTGCAGGACGAAATACATCATGGACATCGCGTGGAGCTTCTACATCCACACGTCCTGCTGCGCCACCATCTACTTCAGCCGCTCATTCTTACAGGGAGCCACCAAAATAGCCAGCGCCACCATTCAAGGGTGCACAGAGTGGTCCAGCGGCGAGTTCTTCTTCCTCCATGGCGTCCACAGGGCAAGCACGAGATCGTGATATTAAATGTCGCAGGTGCCAAGGTGGAGGTCACTTCGCAAAAGACTGTCCCTCCAAGCGTTTGATGACTATTACGGCGGATGGTGGGTATGAGTCAGCGAGTGACTATGATGAGGAGACTCTAGTTCTCATTGCTCATGAGGAACAGGGTGCCCATGATGATGCTCATGATATAGAGTATATGACTCCTGATGATGCAGATAAATATGCTAGTTTGGTTGCTCAACGTGTACTAAGTGTGCAGGTAACGAAGGCCGAGCAAAACCAGAGGCATAATTTGTTCCACACAAAGGGAGTGGTGAAAGAACGTTCGGTTCGCATCATCATTGACGGAGGGAGTTGCAACAACTTGGCTAGCATGGAGTTGGTGGAGAAGCTATCTCTCACCACAAGACCACACCCCCATCCGTACTATATTCAGTGGTTTAACAATAGTGGTAAGATTAAGGTAACGCGTTCTGTTCGTGTGCACTTTAGCATTGCTGCATATGCTGATTATGTTGATTGTGATGTGGTACCCATGCAAGCATGCTCTCTTTTACTTGGTAGACCATGGCAATTTGATAGGAATGTTGTACACCATGGTAGGACAAATCATTTTACTCTAGTTCATCAGGATAAAAATATTGCTTTACTTCCTATGTCTCCTGAACAAATTGTGAAAGATGATCTTGCTAGAGCTAGTAAAGCTAAACAGGAGAAAAATAAGAGTGAAAATGAGATAGCAGCTAAAGAATTTGAGCAACAACATAAGACTAATAGCAAATCTTCTTCTGTTGTTTCTAATGAAATTAAATTGACTAGTCCAACTTTGCTTGCTACTAAGGTTGATATTTCGGATTTGGATGTTAGTCAATATGTGTGCTATGCTTTTGTGTGCAAAGAAGCCTTGTTTTCATTTGAGGAATTGCCTCCTTCTTTGCCTACTGTTGTCACTGACCTTTTGCAGGAGTTTATTGACGTCTTTCCACAAGACGTACCACCGGGATTACCACCTATTCGAGGGATTGAGCATCAGATTGACTTAATTCCCGATGCTTCGCTGCCCAACCGTGCGCCATACCGTATCAATCCGGAGGAGACGAAGGAGATTCAGCGTCAAGTACAAGAGCTACTCGACAAAGGTTACATACGTGAATCCCTTAGTCCTTGTGCTGTTCCTGTTATATTAGTGCCTAAAAAGGATGGAACATGGCGTATGTGTGTTGATTGTCGAGCCATTAATAATATTACTATTCGTTATCGTCATCCTATTCCTAGGCTAGATGATATGCTTGATGAATTAAGTGGCTCTACCATGTTTTCCAAAGTTGATTTGCGTAGTGGATACCATCAAATTCGCATGAAATTAGGAGATGAATGGAAAACGGCATTTAAAACTAAGTTTGGATTATATGAGTGGTTAGTCATGCCTTTTGGGTTAACTAATGCACCTAGCACTTTCATGAGATTAATGAACGAGGTTTTACGTGCTTTCATTGGACGATTTGTGGTAGTCTATTTTGATGATATACTGATTTATAGCAAATCTTTGGAGGAACATTTGGATCATTTACGTGTTGTTTTTATTGCTCTATGTAATGCACGTTTGTTTGGTAACCTTGGGAAGTGCACCTTTTGCACCGACCGAGTATCGTTTCTTGGCTATGTTGTTACTCCGCAGGGAATTGAAGTTGATAAAGCCAAGATCGAGGCGATTGAGAGTTGGCCGCAGCCCAAAACGGTCACACAAGTGAGGAGTTTTCTTGGCCTCGCTGGATTCTATAGGCGTTTTGTGAGAGATTTCAGCACCATTGCTGCACCTCTCAATGAGCTTACACGCAAGGATGTGCCTTTTACTTGCGGTACCGCACAGGAAGAAGCCTTCACGGTATTGAAAGATAAGTTAACACATGCTCCTTTGCTCCAACTTCCTGCTTTTAATAAGACTTTTGAGCTTGAATGCGATGCTAGTGGGATTGGTTTGGGAGGTGTGTTATTACAAGATGCTAAACCTGTTGCTTACTTTTCTGAAAAATTGAGTGGGCCTAGTCTGAACTATTCTACTTATGATAAGGAATTATATGCTCTTGTTCGGACATTAGAAACTTGGCAACATTATTTATGGCCCAAAGAATTTGTTATACATTCTGATCATGAATCTTTGAAACACATAAGAAGTCAAGCAAAACTTAATCGTAGACATGCTAAGTGGGTTGAATTTATTGAGACTTTCCCTTATGTCATTAAACACAAGAAGGGGAAAGATAATATTATTGCTGATGCTTTGTCTCGTCGTTATACTATGCTTTCACAACTTGACTTCAAGATTTTCGGTTTAGAGACAATCAAAGATCAATATGTAAATGATGCGGAATTTAAAGATGTATTGCAGAATTGTAGAGAGGGTAGAACATGGAACAAGTTTGTGCTTAATGATGGATTTGTGTTCCGTTCTAACAAGCTATGCATTCCAGCTAGCTCTATTCGTCTTTTGTTGTTGTAGGAGGCGCATGGAGGAGGATTAATGGGACACTTTGGCGTGAAGAAGACGGAGGACGTACTTGCTACACATTTCTTTTGGCCAAAGATGAGATGGGATGTTGAGCGTTTTGTTGCTCGCTGCACTACATGTCAAAAAGCTAAGTCACGACTCAATCCTCATGGTTTATACATGCCTTTACCTGTACCTAGTGTTCCGTGGGAGGACATATCCATGGACTTTGTTTTAGGCTTGCCTCGAACAAAAAATGGGAGGGATAGCATATTTGTTGTCGTGGATAGATTTTCTAAGATGGCACATTTTATACCATGTCATAAAAGCGATGATGCTGCTAATGCTGCTAATGTTGCTGATTTATTCTTTCGTGAGATTATTCGCTTACATGGTGTGCGCAATACTATTGTCTCGGATCGTGATACTAAGTTTCTTAGCCATTTTTGGAGATGCTTATGGGCTAAGTTGGGGACTAAACTACTTTTTAGTACTACATGTCATCCCCAAACTGATGGAAAAACTGAAGTGGTCAATAGGACATTGTCTACTATGCTTAGGGCTGTTTTAAAGAGTAACTTGAAACTGTGGGAAGAATGTTTACCTCATATTGAATTTGCTTATAATCGTTCATTGCATTCTACCACTAAAATGTGCCCTTTTGAGATTGTTTATGGTTTTCTACCTCGTGCACCTATAAATTTGCTGCCTCTTCCATCTTCGGAGAAGGTTAATTTTGATGCTAAGCAACGTGCTGAATTGATATTAAAAATGCATGAGTTAACTAAAGAAAACATTGAGCGCATGAATGCTAGATACAAGCTTGCTGGTGATAGGGGTCGAAAGCATGTTGTGTTTGAACCCGGAGATCTTGTTTGGTTACATCTACGTAAAGATAGGTTTCCTGATTTGCGCAAGTCTAAGTTAATGCCTCGAGCTGATGGTCCCTTTAAGGTTTTGCAGAAAATTAATGATAATGCATATAAACTGGAGCTACCTGCAGCCTTTGGGGTTAGTCCCACATTTAATATTGCAGATTTGAAGCCTTATTTGGGAGAAGATGATGAGCTTCCGTCGAGGACGACTTCAATTCAAGAAGGGGAGGATGATGAGGACATCCCTACTAATGTTACACCCATATCCTCACCAACTACACATATTGGACAAGTTACTAGAGCTCGTGCACGTCAACTAAATTATCAGGTACTTTCGTTTCTTGCGAATCCTTCTATTGTTCATGAACATATGATGCTGCCTAAATTAGATACTTTTGTTTTGCTTATGAATGAAGGACCTAGCATGGACAAGAAGGATGGTCATTGGAGCGGGATCAAGCATGGAGAAGAAGGTGCGCGCGTGGGAAAGAACAGCGGAGCTTCCAGTGGTGATTGTCGCACTTTGAAGCCACCATAAGGCGCGCATGAAGTCTTGGACGAAATACGCGAGATGCCACTTCATTATTTTCGTCCAAGGGCAATTATAGGTGCTGTGTCACCTTAATATTGGGCTGGGCCCATGTAATTTCGAAATACCACCTTATAGGCTGTTTTTAGAGTCCGTATGTGTGGGGAAACCGAGTTAGGGTTGTTTTCGGACCCCACCTCCAAGGGGTCACGAAAATCCCCTCTGTTCCCCCATATATACAGCCCTTAGGGCATCGTTTAGACTTGGGTTTTAATTAGATTTAAGTTAGCCATAGCCGCAACTTCGAGCTCTTCGTTTGTGTCATCCGACCAGGCCAAGACCTCATTGGAACCCCAACTTCTGTTAATCTTTCATCTTATATTAGCAATATCCAGATTGCAATTCTTAGTTCTTGCTTGTTCTTCGATTGCTTGCAGGAATTGACCTTCTTGGTCAGGTTGATCGTGCATCCGCGGGATCAATAACCTCTCGGAGTTGGTTTAGCGATTGCTAAGGCGCAACGTCTTCGCACGTTCGTAGTCGGGTCGTGAAAGTCTACTCCACCAAAAATCGATCTCCACCATCTCATCGAAACATCGGGACACCTTCGCCTCTATCAAACCGCCCTCATAACTTTCCTTCGTGAAGAATGGAAAATTTTCGCCTGGTGCCCAGCCGACATGCCAGGGACACCACGAGAATTCGCGGAACACGCGCTCCACATCAAGCCAAATACGAAGCCAGTAAAACAGGCGCTGCGGCGGTTTTCAGAGCCCAAGCGCAAAGCAATCGGAGAAGAAGTCAACCGACTACTCGACGCACAGTTCATCCGAGAGACAAAGAAAGCAACATGGATAGCAAACCCAGTCCTAGTCCCTAAAAAGGACACCGAGGTACTGAGGACATTGTTCATAATTCGCCCAGGCCGATTTTTTGGTTGTCAGGCCGATTTATCGGCTGTCAGGCCGATTTATCGGGCCTGGCCGAGTAACATTGTAACAGCCCAGATTTCACAAAAATTAAAAAAAATTGTTTTCGGTGTGAATTGATTGATTGCCTGATTTGTTTGCAGTGTTTGCATCCCCGATTTATAGATCGGCGATTATTTTTCCCCCCTCTTATCTTGTACCGTACGGAGACCGACCCTTGCCACCCTGACACTCGACCTTTGCGACATCGGGTTTCACCCGATCACCGTCGCGTAAACCGCACGAGACCAGCCGCAACCAACGGAACGAAAAACCCCGTTTAATAATTAAACGGGATATATTTTCTAGCGCGCCAGAAAGTGTTCTCGGAACGGTTCCAGCGCGAGGTGAACGCCGCTGGCTCGACGCGCTGATCGCGCAGTTCGAAGTTTTACCCGAATCGGAGGTCCTGCAGACCCCCGGCGGTCAGAAATGTAAACACCGCGCACGCGAGAGAAAAACCGGGGATGTTTTTGCAAACTGGCAGCCACCTGGGCTATATAAAGACCACCACACTCCCACCCCTTTCTAGGGTTTCCCTAGTCCAAAATTGCAGCCACCCCCCTCACAATTGCCCCTAGATCCTCCAAAACCATGAAACCCTAGCCCTAGGAGCTCCCAGCCGTCAGATCTTCAGATCTGGGGCTGAGAAGCCTCCACGTAGCCCCTCCAGCCTCCTCCCCGTCGGATTGGGCCCCGCAGGGCCTGGAGCGCCGCCGCGGGCCCGCTAGGGCACGAATCCCGCCGCCAACCCGTGGAGAGCCGCGCCGCCGTGTCGCCTGTCTCCGGCGAGCCGCCGCGCCGCCGCACCCCTCCTCTCTTCTCCTCTCGCGCTGCCTCCCTCTCCTATCCTCCCCGCACGCTCTCACCTCCTTCCTTCTCTGCCGCAGGCCGCCGTTCGCCAAGTAAGTCGCCGCCGACCGCCATGGCGCCATGGCCGACCTCGGGACCACGTCGACATGCTGCCTCAAGCCGCCGTCGACCAGATCCGTTCCGGATCCGGGCGGATCCTCCATCTCCCGCCTCCTCCATGGCCGTTTCGGCCTCCTCCCATGGCCTTCCGGCAAGGGAGCCACCTGGACCACCGGCGGCGCTGTCAACCCCGTCCGGGAGAAGCCACAGCCCCAACCGCCCTGCCAGCTGGGCCCGACGCGGTGCAGCCTAGCGCGACCCAGCGTCTAGCCGGCTAGCCACGGCCCAGCACCCCAACGCCCGGCCCGATGATGTCCTCCGCCCCCTGCGTCCTGGGCCGGCCCATGGTGAGGCGCCTCCATCTTTTTTTTATTTTTTTTCTTTCGTGCGCTGATGGGCCTGGCCCACTGGTTTGCTGCTGCATAGCGCCCTGGGCGTTATATAGTTATTTGTGCCCACTCTGTTTCGGCCCGTTAAATAGCTTTCGGCCCAGGAGACGTATTTTTTTCCTTTAACTTAATTGGCAGATTGTGTTATTTATTTGTGTTGCCCGTATCTTTTTAACCGTAGCTCCGATCGCGACGCATAAAACATGAAACTTGCTTAGAATTTTGTGTAAATTAATAAAATGTTGCTTGTTGCCATGTTTGACTTTGTTTACATGTTGTTTGACTGGTAATTACACTGCTTGCCACTGTAAACTGTAATTGCAATAACTTTTTAACCGTTGCTCCGATAAAAATATTTCTTATATGTGACTTGACTAGAATTGCATGTAGATTGTGTTTATGCTGTTCTTGCTTGCTAATAAAAATAATAAAATTATGTTTAGGGCAGAACAGTAAAAAATTCCATTTTTATCGTGGGGTCCGCAATAGTTTGCCATGTCTAGGATTTCACCCCACTTAAATTGACTAGCTTAGATAGTTTACTTTGTGCTTCACCTCTTGACATGTTTGTGTGCTATGCCATGCTTGCTTGAGTTTCCATGTTAACAACCTTTGTTGATCACCTGTAGCAAAACAAGTTGAACCACCGTAAACGTGCGGTATCGTCGTGTGAGACGAATGCCCCACTTAACCTGTTAGTAACCGCTCTCGACGGTAGGTGCAATGTCTCGTTTTGCCTTCTTGTTGACGCTTGCTCGTGTTTGCTTCGTAGTAATAGATGCTGCTCGTTGATTGCTTTCCAGTGTTTACCGTCTTGTGTGCTTCCGCGGGTACCTCTCGGAGACGATACGAGCTTGCGATCAACTACACCTTCAGAACCTGACTTATCAACAGGCAAGGACTATACATTACTTATGATCCATTCTATTTCAACCAGCGTTTTGCATGCTAGTCTAGGTTAGGTTCCATGTTTGATCCTACCACATGTTTACAGCCTCTTTCAAACTGATACAGCCATGTCCCCTCCCAGCAAACCATGTACTGCTATGTTACTATTGCTCGTTGCTCAGCCCCTGCATAGTATGCATGCTTAGGATGCTACGATGTTACCCTGTTACTCCTTGGTTTTGGATATCACATTATTATATTGTTGTGGATGATATGATTATTATAATGTTGACTATATTCGACGAAGGATGGAAGGTCTAGGCTATCCCGCCCCGACGCTTTGTTCCATTCGAGTCACCTAGGATCCGAGTTCCGGGTATTGGTTTTAAGACTGAGCGTGCCTAACCGCGTGTGGGATGTTATGGGTTCCCCTTTTCTTACCTATCTAGCTTCAAACATTTCTAGTGGCGGCCCGAGCTGATTTACCATTTGAAACCCCGTGTGTGTGCTTGGTGGATCCCCTCGCAATTTTTAAACAACCCGGACCAGCGGAGACATGGTTCCCTGTTGGTCCACCTTTGACCGGAGAGGGCCCGAGGCCTCACGTGAGGCGTCTCGGTAACCCAAACCCTGTTGAGACGGAAGAGTCCAATCCGAGAGCGTGGCCAACTTTTGGATTGGGTGTCAACTCCCCGGGGGCAACCCGGATTTGTTCGTTGTTAGTTAGAGGGACCTGTCGTTTCGGATCTCTTGGAACTAAATCATAAAATGGTTGCCTATGATGGGTAGAAACTAAGAGAGATGGACGTGCGTGCGGAGCCTTGTAATGGGAAGTTGGTACACCCCTGCAGGGTTAAATCTTTTCGAGAAGTCGTGTCCACGGTTATGGACGACTTGAGACCTACTCCTTGTTCAGAGACAACAACAACTGAGATAATCTTAATATAACTTGATCAACGCGTGTGTGCCTTGACTGCTTCTTCTTCGTCGAGATGCGAAGAGGAGGACAAGGATAGGATAGGTGTTACGCTTGCGTAAGTAGGTGGATAGCAGACTTGTTGGAGGCGATTCCTCATCGAATGCTTGGCGTCTTATCTTACTCTCTAGATCGTTAGCCACTTCATAAATGCTAGTGCGGCAGCAACCTCACCACTTACCCCTTCCTTACCGTAAACTACTAGTTGTCCTAGAATGACGAGTGATGAAGTCCTTGTTGGGTCAGATGACCACTACAGTTGGATGCTGAGTACTTCTGTACTCATGATACTACCCCCAAACTCTTTTCAGGGTTATCGATAGACAACAGGTATGGTGATCGACTTTTCACGTGGAGACTCGACGACGACTAGTTAGGCGGATCCCGGCGGAGGGCCTGGACCCGTGTGGTTATGGGAATCAATGTTTTCCTCTTTGCCACTAGGCATTTGATTGTAGTCTGTACTCAGACATGTATCTTCCGCTGTTGTATTGTATTAAGGCAGTTGTATGCCGATTGTATGAGATGTTGTATCCTTGTAGCTGTAATGTTGTGATATCATGTTGGAAATCCGGGGCATATGACTTCGTCATATGTCGCGGTGGGACCGATATGTGCTTCGTCCACGGATCTGGATGGCAACATCTAGGTCTGTAATAGTACCGCATATCGGGCCTTACAACTTGGTATCAGAGCCTTACCGACCGTAGGATTCCTTTTCTGGCCGAAGTCGAGTCTAGAACAAAAAAACTATTTTGTAGTTACTAAGTTAGTTATCGGAGAGTAGGATTCTTTTTACTCCTTACCCATGCTCTGGTCAGGACAAGTGTCGTAAGTGATTTACTCTCGCCTTACCCCCTTCAAAACTCTAGGATCTCGAGTGTGTGGAGTATCAGAACCGTTACAATGCCTTGCTTGCAGTGTATTGTCTCGATTCCGATCTCAGGTTTGGGAATTCCTATAGTACCTTTAGCTTCTCCGATTTGGGTATCATCTAGGTCATCCATTGCCATCCCTCCTTTTACCGGTGTTTTTACGACTTGCGTCGAAAATCACTATCCTTTGATCCGGATCTCGCTATCATTCTTCCTCGTGACACCTGATGGTTCGTTTTTCGATGTCGCCATCTCCCTGCGGAAAGTTTTCTCGACGGAGTTCGTCGTTCGACATGGAGCAGAGTCCCTTGTTGGTGGTGTTGAAGATTGTCGACTCTCTTCTATCCCCCTTCCCCTCTCCCCCGGATCGTTCTGGATCTCGGGACGAGATCCCTTGTTGGTGGTGTTGTATTGTAACAGCCCAGATTTCACAAAAATTAAAAAAAAAATTCGGTGTGAATTGATTGATTGCCTGATTTGTTTGCGGTGTTTGCATCCCCGATTTATAGATCGGCGATTATTTTTCCCCCTCTTATCTCGTACCGGACGGAGACCGACCCTTGCCACCCTGACACTCGACCTTTGCGACACCGGGTTTCACACGATCAGCGTCGCGTAAACCACACGAGACCAGCCGCAGCCAATCGAACGAAAACCCCCGTTTAATAATTAAACGGGATATATTTTCTAGCGCGCCGGAAAGTGTTCTCGGAACGGTTCCAGCGCGAGGTGAACACCGTTGGCTCGACGCGCTGATCGCGTAGTTCGAAGTTTTACCCGAATCGGAGGTCCTGCGGACCCCGGCAGTCAGAAACGTAAACACCGCGTGCGAGAGAGAAAAACCGGGGATGTTTTTGCAAACTGCCAGCCACCAGGGCTATATAAAGGCCACCACACTCCCACCCCTTTCTAGGGTTTCCCTAGTCCAAAATTGCAGCCACCCCCCTCACAATTGCCCCCAGATCCTCCAAAACCCTGAAACCCTAGCCCCAGGAGCTCCCAGCCGTCAGATCTTCAGATTTGAGGCTGAGAAGCCTCCACCTAGCCCCTCCAGCCTCCTCCCCGTCGGATTGGGCCCTGCAGGGTCTGGAGCGCCGCCGCGGGCCCGCTAGGGCCCGAATCCCGCCGCCAACCCGTGGAGAGTTGCGCCGCCGTGCCGCCTGTCTCCGGCGAGCCGCCGCGCCGCCGCACCCCTCCTCTCTTCTCCTCTCGCGCTGCCTCCCTCTCCTATCCTCCCCGCGCGCTTTCACCTCCTTCCTTCTCTGCCGCAGGCCGCCGCTCGCCAAGGAAGTCGTCGCCGGCCGCCATGGCGCCATGGCCGACCTCGGGACCATGTCGACATGCTGCATCAAGCCGCCATCGGCCAGATCCGTTCCGGATCCGGGCGGATCCGCCATCTCCCGCCTACTCCATGGCCGTTTCGGCCTCCTCCCATGGCCCTCCGGCGAGGGAGCCACCTGGACCACCGGCGGCGCTGTCAACCCCGTCCGGGAGAAGCCGCAGCCCCAACCGCCATGCCAGCTGGGCCCGACGCGGTGCAGCCTAGCGCGGCCCAGCGTCCAGCCAGCCAGCCACGGCCCAGCACCCCAACGCCCGGCCCGATGCTGTCCTACGCCCCCTGCGTCCTGGGTCGGCCCATGGTGAGGCGCCCCCATCTTTTTTATTTTATTTTCTTTCGTGCGCTGATGGGCCTGGCCCAGTGGTTCGTTGTTGCATAGCGCCCTGGGCGTTATATAGTTATCTGTGCCCACTCTGTTTTGGCCCGTTAAATAGCTTTCGGCCCAGGAGACGTATTTTTTTCCTTTTACTTAATTGGCAGATTGTGTTATTTATTTGTGTTGCCCGTATCTTTTCAACCGTAGCTCCGATCGCGACGCGTAAAACATGAAACTTGCTTAGAATTTTGTGTAGATTAATAAAATGTTCCTTGTTGCCATGTTTGACTTTTTTTACATGTTATTTGACTGCTAATTACACTGATTGCCACTGTAAACTGTAATTGCAATAACTTTTTAACCGTTGCTCCGATAAAAATGTTTCTTACATGTAACTTGACTAGAATTGCATGTAGATTGTGTTTATGCTGTTCTTGCTTGCTAATAAAAATAATAAAATTATGTTTAGGGCAGAACAGTACCAAATTCCATTTTTATCGTGGGGTCCGCAATAGTTTGCCATGTCTAGGATTTCACCCCACTTAAATTGACTAGCTTAGATAGTTTACTTTGAGCTTCACCTCTTGACATGTTTGTGTGTTATGCCATGCAGGCTTGAGTTGCCATGTTAACAACCTTTGTTGATCACGTGTAGCTAAACAACTTGAACCACCGTAAACGTGCGATATCGTCGTGTGAGACGAATGCCCCACTTAACCTGTTAGTAACCGCTCTCGACGGTAGGTGCGATGTCTCGTGTTGCCTTCTTGTTGATGCTTGCTCGTGTTTGCTTCGTAGTAATAGATGCTGCTTGTTGATTGCTTTCCAGTGTTTACCGTCTTGTGTGCTTCCGCGGGTACCTCTCGGAGACGATACGAGCTTGCGATCAACTACACCTTCAGAACCTGACTTATCAACAGGCAAGGACTATACATTACTTATGATCCATTCTATTTCAACCAGTGGTTTGCATGCTAGTCTAGGTTAGGTTCGATGTTTGATCCTACCACACGTTTACAGCCTCTTTCAAACCGATACAGCCATGCCCCCTACCAGCAAACCATGTACTGCTATGTTACTATTGCTCGTTGCTCAGCCCCTGCTTAGTATGCATGCTTAGGATGCTATGATGTTACCCTGTTACTCCTTGATTTGGGATATCACATTATTATATTGTTGTGGATGATATGATTATTATATTGTTGACTATATTCGACGAAGGATGGAAGGTCTAGGCTATCCCGCCCCGACGCTTTGTTCCATTCGAGTCACCTAGGATCCGAGTTCCTGGTATTGGTTTTAAGACTGAGCGTGCCTAACCGCGTGTGGGATTTTATGGGGTCCCCTTTTCTTACCTATCTAGCTTCAAACATTTCTAGTGGTGGCCCGAGCTGATTTACCATTTGAAACCCCGTGTGTGTGCTTGGTGGATCCCCTCGCAATTTTTAAACGACCCGGACCAGCGGAGACATGGTTCCCTGTTGGTCCACCTTTGACCGGCGAGGGCCCAAGCCGTCTCGGTAACCCAAACCCTGTTGAGACGGAAGAGTTTGATCCGAGAGCGTGGCCAGCTTTTGGATTGGGTGTCAACTCCCCGGGGGCCACCCGGATTTGTTCGTTGTTAGTTAGAGGGACCTGTCGTTTCGGATCTCTTGGAACTAAATCATAAAATGGTTGCCTGTGATGGGTAGCAACTGAGAGAGATGGACGTGCGTGCGGAGCCTTGTAATGGGCAGTTGGTACACCCCTGCAGGGTTAAATCTTTTCAAAAAGCCGTGTCCACGGTTATGGACGACTTGAGACCTACTCCTTGTTCATAGACAACAACAACTGAGATAATCTTAATATAACTTGATCAACGTGTGTGTGCCTTGACTGCTTCTTCTTCGTCGGGATGCGAAGAGGAGGACAAGGATAGGATAGGTGTTATGCTTGCGTAAGTAGGTGGATAGCAGACTTGTTGGAGGAGATTCCTCATCGAATGCTTGGCTTCTTATCTTACTCTCTAGATCGTTAGCCACTTCATAAATGCTAGTGCGGCAGCAACCTCACCACTTACCCCTTCCTTACCGTAAACTACTAGTTGTCCTAGAATGACGAGTGATGAAGTCCTTGCTGGGTCAGATGACCACTGCAGTTGGATGCTGAGTACTTCTGTACTCATGATACTACCCCAAACTCTTTTCAGGGTTCTCGATTGACAACAGATATGGTGATCGACGTTTCACGTGGAGACTCGACGACGACTAGCTAGGCGGATCCCGGCGGAGGGCCTAGTCCCGTGTGGTTATGGGAATCGATGTTTTTCTCTTTGCCACTAGGCATTTGATTGTAGTCTGTACTCAGACATGCATCTTCCGTTGTTGTATTGTATTAAGGCAGTTGTATGCCGATTGTATGAGATGTTGTATCCTTGTATCTGTAATGTTGTGATATCATGTTGGAAATCCGGGGCATATGACTTCGTCATATGTCGCGGTGGGACCGATATGTGCTTCGTCCCCGGATCTGGATGGCAACATCTAGGTCTGGAACAGTATCGCATATCGGGCCTTACACACATGGCCACCCCTTTTTGCCTTATAAACCCAAAAACCCTCTTTTCATTATGAGTATGCTGCTCTTTTCTCTTCTCCTACCACCTCTTCTGGCTGTTGATGAACATTGCTGCTACTGCTTACTTTGCTGGCTGTTGTGCTGGCTGAACATTGCTGCTGAACTGGTGCTTTTTGCTATGTGTATGTGTCTGCTCCAGCAGCAAGGGCATTTACTACTTTACTAGAGTCTGTAATACTAGTTTATTATGGCCTATAATAGAATTTGATACATATATATATATATACTATTATATATATGGGATACCGATAAATGGGATACCGATAAATTCAGTTAATCGGCCGATTCGCCGATTAATCGCTGCTCGGCACCCGACCGAGCAGACACCAGTGTCCGAATTCCTGAACATTGACTGAGGATGTTCGTCGACTATGGGCCTATCAACAAGCATTTCCCAAAAGACCACTTCCCCTTGCCAAGAATCGATCAAATAATCGACTCCACAGCAGGATGCGACCTCCTATCTTTTCTCGACACATACTCAGGATACAATCAGATCAGGATGAAGGAAGAAGACGAAGAGCACACCTCGTTCATCACCCCCTACGGAGTATTCTGCTACCAAACTCTGCCCTTCGGACTAAAAAATGACGGAGCCACGTACCAGCGGATGATGCAAGCATGTCTGAGAGACCAGATCGGAAGGAACGTCCAGGTCTATGTAGACGACATTGTCATCAAAACCTACAGCGCAAACACACTACTCGACGACCTACACGAGACGTTCGCGGCCCTCAACAAGTACAGGATCAAGTTGAACCCCAAAAAATGCGTGTTCGGCGTCCCAGCCAGAAAGTTACTCGGGTACATGGTCTCTGCCCGAGGAATCGAAGCAAACCCTGAAAAGGTTCAAGGAATCGCAAAAATGCGAAGGCCAACCAACATCAGAGGAATACAGCAGCTCACAGGAAAGCTCGCAGCATTGAGCCGCTTCATCAGCAGGCTAGGAGAAAGGACCCTACCTTTCTACAAACTGCTGAGGAAAGGAGAAAAATTCGAGTGGACCAAGGAAGACAGCAATGCATTCACAGACTTGAAGAAGACCCTCTCTACCCCACCAATCTTGGCGGTGCCTAAAGAAAGGGAAAAGTTGTATCTCTACATAGCAGCACGCAACAGCGTCGTGAGCACAGTGCTTGTCGTCGAGCGTGCAGAAGAAGGCAAAATCCAGAGCATCCAAAGACCAATTTATTACCTGAGCACGCTACTCAAGAAGCCACAGCAGCGGTACCCACATTACCAGAAGCTCCTGCTCGAAATCATCATGACCTCCAGGAAAGTATCGCACTACTTCGACGAACACTCCATCACAATCGTGAGCAGTGCACCACTCGCGGACATCCTCAACAATACCGGTGCGACCGGTCGAGTCGCTGAGTGGAACATGGAGCTTAGCCCGCGAGACCTACAGTTCAAGCACCCAACAGCAATCAAAGCCCAAGTACTCCCAGACTTCCTGGTCGAGTGGGCAGAAGTCCAAACACTAGGGCCCCCAGACTTTTCCAACTCATGGACGATGTACTTCGACGGATCCAAAAGACAGCAAGGAACCGGAGCAGGCGTCGTCCTAGTCTCCCCAAAAGGAACTAAGCTCAAATACATCCTCCAGATCAACTTCAGCAACGCCTCCAACAATGAAGCATCATACGAGGCATTACTCCACGGCATGCGCATGGCAAAAACTTGTGGCGCCACTCGCATAGCATCAACGACGGTTGAACCCAAAGATGAAGGACGTGGTTAGGACGGAGGTTCTCAAACTGCTAGCCGCAGGTATCATCAATCCTATAGCTGATAGTAAGTGGGTAAGTCCAGTTCATTGTGTTCCTAAGAAGGGAGGTATGACTGTTGTTCCTAAAGATAGAAATGAACTAATACCTCAGCGGTCTATTATTGGATATATAATTTGTATTGATTTCAGGAATTTGAACAAGGCCACCAAGAAGGACCATTATTCTCTGCCCTTTATTGATCAGATGCTTGAGCGGTTGTCTAAAAACACCCACTTTTGCTATCTTGATGGATATTCTAGGTTCTATCAGATTCATGTCAACACTGCAGATCACGAGAAGACCACTTTCACGTGTCCTTACGGTACTTATGCTTACAGGCGTATGCCTTTTTGTTTGTGTAATGCACCTCACTACAGGAAAAAGAAGTTTTGCTGTCAGTGTCAGGACCCGGGGTTAGCGTATGCAAGTCCAGTTAAGGCATAGTCATATGGAGAGCCGAGAACCGTACCCACTTGTCTAAGCAGACAAGGCCAAGCACAGAACATTCTCGGAAAGCATCGTACGTGAAGGGCATCCCATCCAGGCCGGATGATCAACTGAGATGGGTCCTCATCGTCCGCACACAAGTCTAATGATATGGGTCGTGAACTCCCATATTCAAAGACAAGTCGCCTCAACCATACTATCGACTATCTCATAACTCTTACATAGACTTACTCCAGCCCGATCACTTAGTCGAGGTCTAGGGCGGGCTCGATCATACCACAAAGTGTGCACGAGACAGAGTCTCGAACAATCGCATCGCGATGCCCCAAGCTGCGCACATCTAAGGGCCACTTGGTGTATGAAAGACCGCCAGCCAGAACACAACTAAGGTCTCGAAAACCCATACAAAGACATGCATGTTATAAACATACACGCAGCACACATGCCTTGTATGAACAGCAGGTACCATTGCAATTCTCTACAAAGTGTACAATTTTATTGATAACTCTTATAGAGTGCAAACAGAGATCACAAACATGTGATCCAACATTACAACACACACGGAAGCAAATTATGTCTGAGTACAGACAAGTTTAACAAATGGCTTAAGAAGCCTTATTTAAACACAAGCCCTCCACGAGGGAACTAGTCGTCTGACTGGGACTAGACTAGTTGGTCTTTAGTCGTCCAGCTCGATGAAGAAGCCACCTTCGTGGTCAGTGGCATCATCTAAAACATAGATTAAGCGAACGTGAGTACAAAGTCGTACTTAGCAAGACTTACATAGGAGCTATACTACTCATGCACATGTATCAAGGTAAAGGGAGGTGGGGTTCACTTGCAGAAGTGCCATCTTTGACTTGGCTAATCCTGAACTACGAGTACCAGACTTTGAGGTAAGAAGCGTACACGAGTCCACTACTTTCTCCAACCAATTACACCACTATGGTGCCTTCCTCAACTTCCCCACGAGAAAGCACGCCATAGCACTCACACTTATCTTGGTGTGTTTTAGAAGTATCCAGTTCAAGTTGTCTAATAATCAAGCTAAGCTTTCCAAGCAGTCCATAACCGCGGACGCGGCTATTCGAATAGTTTTGTTAACCTTGCAAGGGTGTACCGCTACACACACATGACCATCATTTACCGCCTTTGATCTCGACACCATTCAAGGGGTGCCAGCGAGGATGCTCACCACAACTGTTACCTCATAGCCGATCTAGTCCGAGAAAGCTGCCTACTTGGGTTGGTTACCACTATCGTGAACCCGGCCGGTTTACCGAAGTGGACCCAAGTGATGTGTGCGTGGTGCATAAGCTGGTCTCGGATGAGCCGTTCTCTCACTTAGCATCCAGGCCACAGACCTACCAGAACTCCGAACTATTGCGACATCTGTACATCGAAAGGGATGAGTTAGTAAGTTGAGAGGGGTCAGTGAGCCCAATGTGTGGTTGTACTCTTCATCTTGGATCACCACACAAGAACTCGTACTAGGGAGGTGTTCAACGAGACAACCCACCGTGTACTCCTACACAGCCTCTCATCGTTAACCTTGTATTAGGGTCGATTCACCAACACTTTTCTACCAACAACAACATGATCATTCCCATCCCGACTCACATCACAGTAACAACATGGTATCATACTAAGCATGCAATAAGCAGTAACATTGCAGGGGTTACATGATATCAACCAACTCCTACATTTCCTAGGATTGTGGTTTGCTTACTACTGCGACAAAATGATAGGTCATGCAAAGGAATGGGTTCATCTATGCAGTAGAAACGAATCATGGTGATCATCCTAAACAATGCATAAGCGAGACATGAGAGGGAAGTGGGATTTTATCGACATGATCAATGGGGGTTTGCTTGCCTTGCTGACGAGGTTCGGGTTCGGGGTCTTCAACGAAGGTTGCAACCTCTTGCTCCGGTTCCACCTCTACCCGACAAACAAAGCACGAAGTAGCAATCAATATGAATGCAATGCTCAAGCACATGAATGAATGTTGAAACTTGAAGTATAAGTTTTGATGTGTGAAGCAATTCCATTTAAGTGGAGTATATTGCATTTGAAATGCAAATTCAAACTCCACATTTGAATTCAACATTAACCAAGTTGTATCTGATATAGTTTGATCATTTTGAAACAACTTCAAATGTGTATGATATGCCTCTAATGTGTGGTTGAATTATAACACAAATCCATGGTCCAAGTTGCAAGATCATTTGATTTGAATTTGAATAAAATTCAAATAAACCAAATGACATATGCTACTGGTCCCAATTTAAATTCAACTGAAACATAGTTTAAAGTTGCATATTTGGAAAGATAATTTTCTCCTAATCATTTTTCATATATTATTTGTCCAATTTGGAGTTAATATGAATTTTCTATGAATTTCCAAAGTTTGGGGTATTTTCTGGAATTTCTGGAATTTATTTAATTCAAATAATCTCTGGAAATTCATTTAAATGATTTATTGCGTCAGCTGACATGTGGGTCCAGGGTGTCAGTGACTGGATTTAATTAACCCGTGGGTTAAATTAATCCAGTGGCTTAATTAAGCCACTGGGCCCACTGGTCAGTGACCCAGGGGGTCATTAGCCAGGTGATTAACGGGGGGGGGGGGGGGGTCTGGCTAACTCGCCGGCGGCTAAACTCCGGTGACTGGAGCCACGGCGGCGCTGCACGGGGAATCCGTCGATGATTTGGAACGCCGAGACCATCCACTTGAAGCCCTCACTCGCGCGCGTCGAAAGGGACCGAAACCAAGCGCTGGGGTGCACCGTACGCTCGCCGGCGT
This sequence comes from Bromus sterilis, assembly GCA_950022295.1. Taxonomy (NCBI): domain Eukaryota; kingdom Viridiplantae; phylum Streptophyta; class Magnoliopsida; order Poales; family Poaceae; genus Bromus; species Bromus sterilis. Next base: position 252,428,006 of record OX465595.1, on the reverse strand, counting down.
CAAGCTTTGCGGCGGCCTAGCTACGGCCGTGGTTGGGATTCCGTTCCAAGGCACGAAAAGAAGCGGGGTTGGGCTGGTTCGACGAGGAGGAGCACAGGGAACACAACGCACGCTCTGGTTGAGATGAAGGGGCACAGAGGCGACCTCGAGCTCATCCATGGCGGAGGCCGTGCTCGGCTTTCATGGCAAAACGCAAAGGAGAAGGAGAAATACTCCGGGGTTGGTCGGGGCGGATGAAGAAGCTCACCCTGAAGCTAGTAGAGGAGTCAGGGAGGTCGGGGAGGTCGTGGTGGCGGCGAATTCGACGACGGCGACTTGCGGGTCCGGCGACTCCTCGGTGAAGCTGGCGTCGTCTGCTGAGGAGCTCGGGCTCGATTGGTTGAGGGGAACGACGAAGACGCCTGCTGCGGTTCTTCTGGACACGGCGGCACGGCTCTGGGACGACGGTGGCTGCGTGGACTCAGCGGCGTGCTCCACGGCGGTCCTCGGGCGGCGACGAAACGGACGAGAGAGGAGGGGAGGGAGCTCGTGGAGGGGGGGGAATGGACTGGGGCGGCTGCGAGACGTCTCCAGGACGCGAGAAGAGGCCACGGGGAGGCCTGGAAGCTCTCGGCGGCGACATGGCGTCCCCGGCTAGCTCGGTGGCATTCCACCGAGCAGCTTTGAGGCGCGGGACGGGGAAGAAGACGCCGCTGCCCCTGTGTGCCGGCTGGGCTGGGGTGGGCCGGCTTCGCCTGGGCGTCTGGTAAGCTTTCCTGTTCCCTTTTCTATTTCCTTTTTCTGTTTTCTTCTGACATTTGTTCTGTTTAGCTAAATAAAATAGCTAAACATTTTATTAAATGCTGAAAACTTTTATATGGCCTCATAATAATATGGACTAGCCACTTATAAACTTTCAACATTTTTAAAATTCAAATAATTTGAATTTTAAATCAAATAGGGGTATTTCTTTTATTCCAAGGTACTGTTTGAATATTTGAAAAATCTATAAGCATGGGGTGGGTCCCACATCACTTGATATGTGATCACACTCATTTATAAGACTTTTCAAAAATCTAACATGAATTTTTGGAGAAGATTTTTATCTGGCCTTTTGAATTAATTCATCTGGGGGGGGTTCCTTCTCCCATTTGCTTTTGAATTTGAATTTCCTTTGATTTCTTTCATGAATGCAAAGTGAAAAAGATCCTATCACATTACCTAACAGAGGGTTCTGACAACTCGCCCCCACTCAACAGAATCTCGTCCCGAGATTCAGAAGTCTGTGGGAGGAAGGTGGGGTACTCGGCAGTGAGACGGTCTTCTCTTTCCCACGTAGCTTCTCTTTCAGAGTGGTGTGACCATTGCACTTTCAGAAACCTAATCTTCTGACGACGAGTGACACGCTCTGCGGAATCAAGAATACGAACGGGGTATTCTCGATAAGAAAGGTCATCTTGGAGATCAAGCGCTTCGTGGTCGACTTCGCGGATGGGGTCCTTGAAGCAACGCCTGAGTTGGGACACATGGAATACATCGTGTACTCAGGAAAGGTGCAGGGGTAGTTCAAGTTGGTAGGCAACTTCTCCAGATTGTAGCTCTCTTGCCTATGATGACGATCATAGTAGCTTTTCTGACGAGACTGGGCTGCTTTCAATTGATCACGAACAATGCGAACTTGCTCTTCTGCTTCCTTGATCATGTCCGGTCCAAAGAATTGTCTTTCACCGGTTTCCGACCAGTTTAGTGGTGTTCGACATCGTCGTCCATAAAGGAGTTCAAAAGGAGCCATGTTCAGACTAGATTGAAAACTATTGTTATAAGCAAATTCGGCAAATGGAAGAGACTTCTCCCAATTCTTTCCGAATGAGATAACACAAGCTCTGAGCATGTCTTCAAGAATTTGGTTAACCCTTTCGACTTGACCGCTAGACTGAGGATGCAAAGCCGTACTAAAGGAGAGATGAGTTCCCATAGCATTCTGAAAGCTTCCCCAAAATCTAGAGGTGAAAAGGCTACCACGATCAGAATTTATTTCCAAAATAACACCATGAAGGGATACAATTCTAGAGACGTACAAGTCCGCTAACTGGCTAGCAGTTATAGACTCGCGAACCGGAAGGAAGTGAGCAACTTTGGAAAGCCTATCTATGACAACGAAGATGGCATTGTTTCCTTTCTGGGTTTTTGGAAAGCCGGTGATGAAGTCCATACCGACTTTGTCCCATTTCCACTCGGGAATAGACAAAGGTTGAAGTGTACCAGCAGGTATTTGATGTTCTGCCTTAATGCGACGACAAACATCACATTCGGCAACAAATTGAGCAATGTCTCTCTTCATCCTAGTCCACCAAAATCTCTGGCGTAGATCTCGGTACATTTTTGTGCTACCGGGATGAATTGAGAGGGGTGTGTCATGGGCTTCCTTGAGGATGAGTTGCCTTAGTTCCCTATTCTTAGGTACTACCAAACGATTTTCAAAGAATACCGTTCCATTGCTATCTGTGGAGAAACATTTAGCGACTCCGCTAGCAATGTTCTCCTTGATCCGGCGAACACCTCGTGCACGCCTTTGGGCAACTATGATTTGATCCTCAAGAGTTGGTTTCACCACCAAGGTAGAAAGATAGCCATGAGGAACAATCTCAAGATTGAGCTTGCGAAAGTCCTCATGAAGAAGTGGTTGATATTGTTGTAACATGAGGTTGTTACAATACGACTTACGACTTAGTGCATCAGCCATGACATTGGCTTTGCCTGGGGTGTAAGAAATTACTACGTCGTAATCTTTTATCAACTCAATCCAGCGTCTTTTCCTGAGATTAAGATCTGTGATGAGGACATCCCTACTAATGTTACACCCATATCCTCACCAACTACACATATTGGACCAGTTACTAGAGCTCGTGCACGTCAACTGAATTATCAGGTACTTTCGTTTCTTGCGAATCCTTCTATTGTTCATGAACATATGATGCTGCCTAAATTAGATACTTTTGTTTTGCTTATGAATGAAGGACCTAGCATGGACAAGAAGGATGGTCATTGGAGCGGGATCAAGCATGGAGAAGAAGGTGCGCGCGCGGGAAAGGACAGCGGAGCTTCCAGTGGTGATTGTCGCACTTTGAAGCCACCATAAGGCGCGCATGAAGTCTTGGACGAAATACGCGAGATGCCACTTCATTATTTTCGTCCAAGGGCAATTATAGGTGCTGCGTCACCTTAATATTGGGCTGGGCCCATGTAATTTCGAAATACCACCTTATAGGCTGTTTTTAGAGTCCGTATGTGTGGGGAAACCGAGTTAGGGTTGTTTTCGGACCCCACCTCCAAGGGGTCACGAAAATCCCCTCTGTTCCCCCATATATACAGCCCTTAGGGCGTCGTTTAGACTTGGGTTTTAATTAGATTTAAGTTAGCCATAGCCGCAACTTCGAGCTCTTCGTTTGTGTCATCTGACCAGGCCAAGACCTCATTGGAACCCCAACTTTCGTAATCATTCATCTTATATTCGCAATATCCAGATTGCAATTCTTAGTTCTTGCTTGTTCTTCGATTGCTTGCAGGAATTAGACCTTCGTGGTCAGGTTGATCGTGCATCCGCGGGATCAATAACCTCTCGGAGTTGGTTTAGCGATCGCTAAGGCGCAACGTCTTCGCACGTTCGTAGTCGGATCGTGAAAGTCGTCTCCACCATAATCGATCTACACCATCTCATCGAAACATCGGGACACCTTCGCCTCTATCAAGTGGTATCAGATTTCTAGGTTGATCGGTGAGATTTACCAGTTTTTCGTAGTCTAGATTGTTTCTGTTCTTCATGCCTACAGTCCACGAAAAAGCCAAAAAAAAATTAGGGTTAGATCATCACGTCCCAAAACAGTCCGAGCCTTTGTTCAGTCTTCCCTACAGTAGTTTGCTTTGTTGAATTTGCGGTTACATCGTTGTGTCGAGTTGCTGATCTTAGCGTCTAGTTCCCTTAGAGTTTCGAGTTCTGATCACAGTTTGTCACGCCGCCGCCGCACAGTAGTACACCACCACGTTCCGCCAATCCGAGTCCAGATACACCACCACGTTCCGCCAAGCAGAGTCCATACACACCACCACAACCTACCGATCCGAGTTGAGTTTCATCACCCGTTCGGTTTGTGATATCTCCGTAGCCAGAATAGTTTTGAGTTGATTAGAGTCGGATTTCACCAATCTTTTGTCGTACGTAGAAGAGGGTGATTAGAGTCTGGCACGCTTTCCAGAGCAGTTTTTAGGCCAAAATTTTCAGGGGTAAAAAAATTTCGTGCCCATACGTTCCTTAGGTCCAGAAACTCGTTTTGAGACGTTCGCCACCATAGTGAATTTTTCGCCCTTTTTCAGCCCCCGCAGTCCCGCATCGCCAAAAAAAAAAAGAGAAAAAAAAATTCATAGTGTGCTTCACAGTTGTTACGTGCCGCGCCGTGCTTTCGTTGGTGTTTTAGGCTCGCGTCTCTAGTACGGTCTAGCCTAGGATCAGCACAGTACCGACGTTGAGTGTTTATTCAGCTTTGCATCTCTGTTTTGATTACTGTTGAGCTTTTTGCTACCATATTTGTCAAGCCTACCTACAGCTCCACATATATTCTACTTCGTGCGGTTGACACCTCCTGGCCATCGCTCTACCACATCTCTGAGAGTTTTGACCCGTTGGTTGTACATCACCACCTGCTGCTAGGTAAGAATCGGTAAGAACGAAAGAAAAGCTTGACGGATTTGTGCTTTCCACCACCCCACATCCCATTAGTAGAAGTAGGATCATATTCCTGTGTGTTTTCTATTTCTGCTAACCATGCCAGGATCACATGATGAAGTGGCGCGGGATGCACCCGATTGGGAGAACATGACAAACAAGGAGCTACATGATAAATTTGCACGTATGATGTCTCAACAGGTGCAGGACATCGAGACCAGATTTACAGAGGCGATTGATGGCGTGGAGAAGCTGATCGACACCAAGCTCGACGCCAAGTTTACTGAGTTGATCGCACGCCTACCTTCAGCACAGCCACAGCCACCGCCACTACCACGTGCACGACGTATTCTGTTTCCGCGAGGACAAGCTGCTGGTATTGGTGCTCCTCCTGCTGCTGCAGTTGCTGCTACTGCTGCTGCTGCTTCTGACGTCGCCCAGGACGACAACTACGAGGGTGATTACGAGGAGGAGGTGGAACAGGAAGCGGCCTATGAGCAGCCAGCTGGACGTCCACGTCCCAACATTCGCCACGGTCGACACCAACCACCCCCTCAGGTACGCGATGATGAACATGTGCCTAAACTTAAATTGAATCTTAAGCCGTTTGAGGGTAGATATATTCCTGATGCTTATCTTACTTGGGAGTTAGAAACTGAACAACGTTTTACATGTTTACAATATCCTGAGAATAGACGTGTTACTGCTGCTGTTTGTGAATTCACGGGCTTTGCATCTATTTGGTGGTCTGAACATTGTAGATTGCATGCTAATAATATTCCAACTACTTGGACTGCTTTAAAAGATGCTATGCGTACTCGCTGGGTTCCTCCTTATTATCAACGTGAATTGTTACAAAAATTACAGCGTTTGAGACAAGGAAAAAATTCTGTAGAGGAATATTATCAAGAATTACAAACTGGATTGATTAGATGTGGCCTAGTAGAGGATAATGAAGCTATGCTTGCACGTTTTATGGGTGGCTTAAACAGGGAGATACAAACTATTCTAGAATACAAGGACTTTGCTACTATCACTCGTTTGTTTCATCTTGCTTGTAAAGCTGAACGTGAAGTGCAGGATCGACAGGCCGCTACGAGACCTAACTTTTCTGCAGGACGAAATACATCATGGACATCGCGTGGAGCTTCTACATCCACACGTCCTGCTGCGCCACCATCTACTTCAGCCGCTCATTCTTACAGGGAGCCACCAAAACAGCCAGCACCACCATTCAAGGGTGCACAGAGTGGTCCAGCGGCGAGTTCTTCTTCCTCCATGGCGTCCACAGGGCAAGCACGAGATCGTGATATTAAATGTCGCAGGTGCCAAGGTGGAGGTCACTTCGCAAAAGACTGTCCCTCCAAGCGTGTGATGACTATTACGGCGGATGGTGGGTATGAGTCAGCGAGTGACTATGATGAGGAGACTCTAGTTCTCATTGCTCATGAGGAACAGGGTGCCCATGATGATGCTCATGATATAGAGTATATGACTCCTGATGATGCAGATAAATATGCTAGTTTGGTTGCTCAACGTGTCTTAAGTGTGCAGGTAACGAAGGCCGAGCAAAACCAGAGGCATAATTTGTTCCACACAAAGGGAGTGGTGAAAGAACGTTCGGTTCGCATCATCATTGACGGAGGGAGTTGCAACAACTTGGCTAGCATGGAGTTGGTGGAGAAGCTATCTCTCACCACAAGACCACACCCCCATCCGTACTATATTCAGTGGTTTAACAGTAGTGGTAAGATTAAGGTAACGCGTTCTGTTCGTGTGCACTTTAGCATTGCTGCATATGCTGATTATGTTGATTGTGATGTGGTACCCATGCAAGCATGCTCTCTTTTACTTGGTAGACCATGGCAATTTGATAGGAATGTTGTACACCATGGTAGGACAAATCAGTTTACTCTAGTTCATCAGGATAAAAATATTGCTTTACTTCCTATGTCTCCTGAACAAATTGTGAAAGATGATCTTGCTAGAGCTAGTAAAGCTAAACAGGAGAAAAATAAGAGTGAAAATGAGATAGCAGCTAAAGAATTTGAGCAACAACATAAGACTAATAGCAAATCTTCTTCTGTTGTTTCTAATGAAATTAAATTGACTAGTCCAACTTTGCTTGCTACTAAGGTTGATATTTCGGATTTGGATGTTAGTCAATATGTGTGCTATGCTTTTGTGTGCAAAGAAGCCTTGTTTTCATTTGAGGAATTGCCTCCTTCTTTGCCTACTGTTGTCACTGACCTTTTGCAGGAGTTTATTGACGTCTTTCCACAAGACGTACCACCGGGATTACCACCTATTCGAGGGATTGAGCACCAGATTGACTTAATTCCCGGTGCTTCACTGCCCAACCGTGCGCCATACCGTACCAATCCGGAGGAGACAAAGGAGATTCAGCGTCAAGTACAAGAGCTACTCGACAAAGGTTACATACGTGAATCCCTTAGTCCTTGTGCTGTTCCTGTTATATTAGTGCCTAAAAAGGATGGAACATGGCGTATGTGTGTTGATTGTCGAGCCATTAATAATATTACTATTCGTTATCGTCATCCTATTCCTAGGTTAGATGATATGCTTGATGAATTAAGTGGCTCTACCATGTTTTCCAAAGTTGATTTGCGTAGTGGATACCATCAAATTCGCATGAAATTAGGAGATGAATGGAAAACGGCATTTAAAACTAAGTTTGGATTATATGAGTGGTTAGTCATGCCTTTTGGGTTAACTAATGCACCTAGCACTTTCATGAGATTAATGAACGAGGTTTTACGTGCTTTCATTGGACGATTTGTGGTAGTCTATTTTGATGATATACTGATTTATAGCAAATCTTTGGAGGAACATTTGGATCATTTACGTGTTGTTTTTATTGCTCTACGTAATGCACGTTTGTTTGGTAACCTTGGGAAGTGCACCTTTTGCACCGACCGAGTATCGTTTCTTGGCTATGTTGTTACTCCGCAGGGAATTGAAGTTGATAAAGCCAAGATCGAGGCGATTGAGAGTTGGCCGCAGCCCAAAACGGTCACACAAGTGAGGAGTTTTCTTGGCCTCGCTGGATTCTATAGGCGTTTTGTGAGAGATTTCAGCACCATTGCTGCACCTCTCAATGAGCTTACACGCAAGGATGTGCCTTTTACTTGGGGTACCGCACAGGAAGAAGCCTTCACGGTATTGAAAGATAAGTTAACACATGCTCCTTTGCTCCAACTTCCTGATTTTAATAAGACTTTTGAGCTTGAATGCGATGCTAGTGGGATTGGTTTGGGAGGTGTGTTATTACAAGATGCTAAACCTGTTGCTTACTTTTCTGAAAAATTGAGTGGGCCTAGTCTAAACTATTCTACTTATGATAAGGAATTATATGCTCTTGTTCGGACATTAGAAACTTGGCAACATTATTTATGGCCCAAAGAATTTGTTATACATTCTGATCATGAATCTTTGAAACACATAAGAAGTCAAGAAAAACTTAATCGTAGACATGCTAAGTGGGTTGAATTTATTGAGACTTTCCCTTATGTCATTAAACACAAGAAGGGGAAAGATAATATTATTGCTGATGCTTTGTCTCGTCGTTATACTATGCTTTCACAACTTGACTTCAAGATTTTCGGTTTAGAGCCAATCAAAGATCAATATGTAAATGATGCGGAATTTAAAGATGTATTGCAGAATTGTATAGAGGGTAGAACATGGAACAAGTTTGTGCTTAATGATGGATTTGTGTTCCGTTCTAACAAGCTATGCATTCCAGCTAGCTCTATTCGTCTTTTGTTGTTGCAGGAGGCGCATGGAGGAGGATTAATGGGACACTTTGGCGTGAAGAAGACGGAGGACGTACTTGCTACACATTTCTTTTGGCCAAAGATGAGACGGGATGTTGAGCGTTTTGTTGCTCGCTGCACTACATGTCAAAAAGCTAAGTCACGACTCAATCCTCATGGTTTATACATGCCTTTACCTGTACCTAGTGTTCCGTGGGAGGACATATCCATGGACTTTGTTTTAGGCTTGCCTCGAACAAAAAATGGGAGGGATAGCATATTTGTTGTCATGGATAGATTTTCTAAGATGGCACATTTTATACCATGTCATAAAAGCGATGATGCTGCTAATGTTGCTGATTTATTCTTTCGTGAGATTATTCGCTTACATGGTGTGCCCAATACTATTGTCTCGGATCGTGATACTAAGTTTCTTAGCCATTTTTGGAGATGCTTATGGGCTAAGTTGGGGACTAAACTACTTTTTAGTACTACATGTCATCCCCAAACTGATGGACAAACTGAAGTGGTCAATAGGACATTGTCTACTATGCTTAGGGCTGTTTTAAAGAGTAACTTGAAACTGTGGGAAGAATGTTTACCTCATATTGAATTTGCTTATAATCGTTCATTGCATTCTACCACTAAAATGTGCCCTTTTGAGATTGTTTATGGTTTTCTACCTCGTGCACCTATTGATTTGCTGCCTCTTCCATCTTCGGAGAAGGTTAATTTTGATGCTAAGCAACGTGCTGAATTGATATTAAAAATGCATGAGTTAACTAAAGAAAACATTGAGCGCATGAATGCTAGATACAAGCTTGCTGGTGATAGGGGTCGAAAGCATGTTGTGTTTGAACCCGGAGATCTTGTTTGGTTACATCTACGTAAAGATAGGTTTCCTGATTTGCGCAAGTCTAAGTTAATGCCTCGAGCTGATGGTCCCTTTAAGGTTTTGCAGAAAATTAATGATAATGCATATAAACTGGAGCTACCTGCAGCCTTTGGGGTTAGTCCCACATTTAATATTGCAGATTTGAAGCCTTATTTGGGAGAAGATGATGAGCTTCCGTCGAGGACGACTTCAATTCAAGAAGGGGAGGATGATGAGGACATCCCTACTAATGTTACACCCATATCCTCACCAACTACACATATTGGGCCAGTTATTAGAACTCGTGCACGTCAACTAAATTATCAGGTACTTTCGTTTCTTGCGAATCCTTCTATTGTTCATGAACATATGATGCTGCCTAAATTAGATACTTTTGTTTTGCTTATGAATGAAGGACCTAGCATGGACAAGAAGGATGGTCATTGGAGCGGGATCAAGCATGGAGAAAAAGGTGCGCGCGCGGGAAAGGACAGCGGAGCTTCCAGTGGTGATTGTCGCACTTTGAAGCCACCATAAGGCGCGCACGAAGTCTTGGACGAAATACGCGAGATGCCACTTCATTATTTTCGTCCAAGGGCAATTATAGGTGCTGCGTCACCTTAATATTGGGCTGGGCCCATGTAATTTCGAAATACCACCTTATAGGCTGTTTTTAGAGTCCGTATGTGTGGGGAAACCGAGTTAGGGTTGTTTTCGGACCCCACCTCCAAGGGGTCACGAAAATCCCCTCTGTTCCCCCATATATACAGCCCTTAGGGCGTCGTTTAGACTTGGGTTTTAATTAGATTTAAGTTAGCCATAGCCGCAACTTCGAGCTCTTCGTTTGTGTCATCCGACCAGGCCAAGACCTCATTGGAACCCCAACTTCTGTTAATCTTTCATCTTATATTAGCAATATCCAGATTGCAATTCTTAGTTCTTGCTTGTTCTTCGATTGCTTGCAGGAATTGACCTTCTTGGTCAGGTTGATCGTGCATCCGCGGGATCAATAACCTCTCGGAGTTGGTTTAGCGATTGCTAAGGCGCAACGTCTTCGCACGTTCGTAGTCGGGTCGTGAAAGTCTACTCCACCAAAAATCGATCTCCACCATCTCATCGAAACATCGGGACACCTTCGCCTCTATCAAACCGCCCTCATAACTTTCCTTCGTGAAGAATGGAAAATTTTCGCCTGGTGCCCAGCCGACATGCCAGGGACACCACGAGAATTCGCGGAACACGCGCTCCACATCAAGCCAAATACGAAGCCAGTAAAACAGGCGCTGCGGCGGTTTTCAGAGCCCAAGCGCAGAGCAATCGGAGAAGAAGTCAACCGACTACTCGACGCACAGTTCATCCGAGAGACAAAGAAAGCAACATGGATAGCAAACCCAGTCCTAGTCCCTAAAAAGGACACCGAGGTACTGAGGACATTGTTCATAATTCGCCCAGGCCGATTTTTTGGTTGTCAGGCCGATTTATCGGCTGTCAGGCCGATTTATCGGGCCTGGCCGAGTAACATTGTAACAGCCCAGATTTCACAAAAATTAAAAAAAAATTGTTTTCGGTGTGAATTGATTGATTGCCTGATTTGTTTGCGGTGTTTGCATCCCCGATTTATAGATCGGCGATTATTTTTCCCCCTCTTATCTTGTACCGTAAGGAGACCGACCCTTGCCACCCTGACACTCGACCTTTGCGACATCGGGTTTCACCCGATCACCGTCGCGTAAACCGCACGAGACCAGCCGCAACCAACGGAACGAAAAACCCCGTTTAATAATTAAACGGGATATATTTTCTAGCGCGCCAGAAAGTGTTCTCGGAACGGTTCCAGCGCGAGGTGAACGCCGCTGGCTCGACGCGCTGATCGCGCAGTTCGAAGTTTTACCCGAATCGGAGGTCCTGCAGACCCCCGGCGGTCAGAAATGTAAACACCGCGCACGCGAGAGAAAAACCGGGGATGTTTTTGCAAACTGGCAGCCACCTGGGCTATATAAAGACCACCACACTCCCACCCCTTTCTAGGGTTTCCCTAGTCCAAAATTGCAGCCACCCCCCTCACAATTGCCCCTAGATCCTCCAAAACCATGAAACCCTAGCCCTAGGAGCTCCCAGCCGTCAGATCTTCAGATCTGGGGCTGAGAAGCCTCCACGTAGCCCCTCCAGCCTCCTCCCCGTCGGATTGGGCCCCGCAGGGCCTGGAGCGCCGCCGCGGGCCCGCTAGGGCACGAATCCCGCCGCCAACCCGTGGAGAGCCGCGCCGCCGTGTCGCCTGTCTCCGGCGAGCCGCCGCGCCGCCGCACCCCTCCTCTCTTCTCCTCTCGCGCTGCCTCCCTCTCCTATCCTCCCCGCACGCTCTCACCTCCTTCCTTCTCTGCCGCAGGCCGCCGTTCGCCAAGTAAGTCGCCGCCGACCGCCATGGCGCCATGGCCGACCTCGGGACCACGTCGACATGCTGCCTCAAGCCGCCGTCGACCAGATCCGTTCCGGATCCGGGCGGATCCTCCATCTCCCGCCTCCTCCATGGCCGTTTCGGCCTCCTCCCATGGCCTTCCGGCAAGGGAGCCACCTGGACCACCGGCGGCGCTGTCAACCCCGTCCGGGAGAAGCCACAGCCCCAACCGCCCTGCCAGCTGGGCCCGACGCGGTGCAGCCCAGCGCGACCCAGCGTCCAGCCGGCTAGCCACGGCCCAGCACCCCAACGCCCGGCCCGATGATGTCCTCCGCCCCCTGCGTCCTGGACCGGCCCATGGTGAGGCGCCTCCATCTTTTTTTTACTTTTTTTCTTTCGTGCGCTGATGGGCCTGGCCCACTGGTTTGCTGCTGCATAGCGCCCTGGGCGTTATATAGTTATTTGTGCCCACTCTGTTTCGGCCCGTTAAATAGCTTTCGGCCCAGGAGACGTATATTTTTCCTTTAACTTAATTGGCAGATTGTGTTATTTATTTGTGTTGCCCGTATCTTTTTAACCGTAGCTCCGATCGCGACGCATAAAACATGAAACTTGCTTAGAATTTTGTGTAGATTAATAAAATGTTGCTTGTTGCCATGTTTGACTTTGTTTACATGTTGTTTGACTGGTAATTACACTGCTTGCCACTGTAAACTGTAATTGCAATAACTTTTTAACCGTTGCTCCGATAAAAATGTTTCTTATATGTGACTTGACTAGAATTGCATGTAGATTGTGTTTATGCTGTTCTTGCTTGCTAATAAAAATAATAAAATTATGTTTAGGGCAGAACAGTAAAAAAATCCATTTTTATCGTGGGGTCCGCAATAGTTTGCCATGTCTAGGATTTCACCCCACTTAAATTGACTAGCTTAGATAGTTTACTTTGTGCTTCACCTCTTGACATGTTTGTGTGCTATGCCATGCTTGCTTGAGTTTCCATGTTAACAACCTTTGTTGATCACCTGTAGCAAAACAAGTTGAACCACCGTAAACGTGCGGTATCGTCGTGTGAGACGAATGCCCCACTTAACCTGTTAGTAACCGCTCTCGACGGTAGGTGCAATGTCTCGTTTTGCCTTCTTGTTGACGCTTGCTCGTGTTTGCTTCGTAGTAATAGATGCTGCTCGTTGATTGCTTTCCAGTGTTTACCGTCTTGTGTGCTTCCGCGGGTACCTCTCGGAGACGATACGAGCTTGCGATCAACTACACCTTCAGAACCTGACTTATCAACAGGCAAGGACTATACATTACTTATGATCCATTCTATTTCAACCAGCGTTTTGCATGCTAGTCTAGGTTAGGTTACATGTTTGATCCTACCACATGTTTACAGCCTCTTTCAAACTGATACAGCCATGTCCCCTCCCAGCAAACCATGTACTGCTATGTTACTATTGCTCGTTGCTCAGCCCCTGCATAGTATGCATGCTTAGGATGCTATGATGTTACCCTGTTACTCCTTGGTTTTGGATATCACATTATTATATTGTTGTGGATGATATGATTATTATAATGTTGACTATATTCGACGAAGGATGGAAGGTCTAGGCTATCCCGCCCCGACGCTTTGTTCCATTCGAGTCACCTAGGATCCGAGTTCCGGGTATTGGTTTTAAGACTGAGCGTGCCTAACCGCGTGTGGGATGTTATGGGTTCCCCTTTTCTTACCTATCTAGCTTCAAACATTTCTAGTGGCGGCCCGAGCTGATTTACCATTTGAAACCCCGTGTGTGTGCTTGGTGGATCCCCTCGCAATTTTTAAACAACCCGGACCAGCGGAGACATGGTTCCCTGTTGGTCCACCTTTGACCGGAGAGGGCCCGAGGCCTCACGTGAGGCGTCTCGGTAACCCAAACCCTGTTGAGACGGAAGAGTCCAATCCGAGAGCGTGGCCAACTTTTGGATTGGGTGTCAACTCCCCGGGGGCCACCCGGATTTGTTCGTTGTTAGTTAGAGGGACCTGTCGTTTCGGATCTCTTGGAACTAAATCATAAAATGGTTGCCTATGATGGGTAGAAACTAAGAGAGATGGACGTGCGTGCGGAGCCTTGTAATGGGAAGTTGGTACACCCCTGCAGGGTTAAATCTTTTCGAGAAGTCGTGTCCACGGTTATGGACGACTTGAGACCTACTCCTTGTTCAGAGACAACAACAACTGAGATAATCTTAATATAACTTGATCAACGCGTGTGTGCCTTGACTGCTTCTTCTTCGTCGAGATGCGAAGAGGAGGACAAGGATAGGATAGGTGTTACGCTTGCGTAAGTAGGTGGATAGCAGACTTGTTGGAGGCGATTCCTCATCGAATGCTTGGCGTCTTATCTTACTCTCTAGATCGTTAGCCACTTCATAAATGCTAGTGCGGCAGCAACCTCACCACTTACCCCTTCCTTACCGTAAACTACTAGTTGTCCTAGAATGACGAGTGATGAAGTCCTTGTTGGGTCAGATGACCACTACAGTTGGATGCTGAGTACTTCTGTACTCATGATACTACCCCCAAACTCTTTTCAGGGTTATCGATCGACAACAGGTATGGTGATCGACTTTTCACGTGGAGACTCGACGACGACTAGTTAGGCGGATCCCGGCGGAGGGCCTGGACCCGTGTGGTTATGGGAATCAATGTTTTCCTCTTTGCCACTAGGCATTTGATTGTAGTCTGTACTCAGACATGTATCTTCCGCTGTTGTATTGTATTAAGGCAGTTGTATGCCGATTGTATGAGATGTTGTATCCTTGTAGCTGTAATGTTGTGATATCATGTTGGAAATCCGGGGCATATGACTTCGTCATATGTCGCGGTGGGACCGATATGTGCTTCGTCCCCGGATCTGGATGGCAACATCTAGGTCTGTAATAGTACCGCATATCGGGCCTTACAACGTGGTATCAGAGCCTTACCGACCGTAGGATTCCTTTTCTGGCCGAAGTCGAGTCTAGAACAAAAAAACTATTTTGTAGTTACTAAGTTAGTTATCGGAGAGTAGGATTCTTTTTACTCCTTACCCATGCTCTGGTCAGGACAAGTGTCGTAAGTGATTTACTCTCGCCTTACCCCCTTCAAAACTCTAGGATCTCGAGTGTGTGGAGTATCAGAACCGTTACAATGCCTTGCTTGCAGTGTATTGTCTCGATTCCGATCTCAGGTTTGGGAATTCCTGTAGTACCTTTAGCTTCTCCGATTTGGGTATCATCTAGGTCATCCATTGCCATCCCTCCTTTTACCGGTGTTTTTACGACTTGCGTCGAAAATCACTATCCTTTGATCCGGATCTCGCTATCGTTCTTCCTCGTGACACCTGATGGTTCGTTTTTCGATGTCGCCATCTCCCTGCGGAAAGTTTTCTCGACGGAGTTCGTCGTTCGACATGGAGCAGAGTCCCTTGTTGGTGGTGTTGAAGATTGTCGACTCTCTTCTATCCCCCTTCCCCTCTCCCCCGGATCGTTCTGGATCTCGGGACGAGATCCCTTGTTGGTGGTGTTGTATTGTAACAGCCCAGATTTCACAAAAATTAAAAAAAATTGTTTTCGGTGTGAATTGATTGATTGCCTGATTTTTTTGCGGTGTTTGCATCCCCGATTTATAGATCGGCGATTATTTTTCCCCCTCTTATCTCGTACCGGACGGAGACCGACCCTTGCCACCCTGACACTCGACCTTTGCGACACCGGGTTTCACCCGATCAGCGTCGCGTAAACCACACGAGACCAGCCGCAGCCAATCGAACGAAAACCCCCGTTTAATAATTAAACGGGATATATTTTCTAGCGCGCCGGAAAGTGTTCTCGGAACGGTTCCAGCGCGAGGTGAACACCGTTGGCTCGACGCGCTGATCGCGTAGTTCGAAGTTTTACCCGAATCGGAGGTCCTGCGGACCCCCGGCAGTCAGAAACGTAAACACCGCGTGCGAGAGAGAAAAACCGGGGATGTTTTTGCAAACTGCCAGCCACCAGGGCTATATAAAGGCCACCACACTCCCACCCCTTTCTAGGGTTTCCCTAGTCCAAAATTGCAGCCACCCCCCTCACAATTGCCCCCAGATCCTCCAAAACCCTGAAACCCTAGCCCCAGGAGCTCCCAGCCGTCAGATCTTCAGATTTGGGGCTGAGAAGCCTCCACCTAGCCCCTCCAGCCTCCTCCCCGTCGGATTGGGCCCTGCAGGGCCTGGAGCGCCGCCGCAGGCCCGCTAGGGCCCGAATCCCGCCGCCAACCCGTGGAGAGTTGCGCCGCCGTGCCGCCTGTCTCCGGCGAGCCGCCGCGCCGCCGCACCCCTCCTCTCTTCTCCTCTCGCGCTGCCTCCCTCTCCTATCCTCCCCGCGCGCTTTCACCTCCTTCCTTCTCTGCCGCAGGCCGCCGCTCGCCAAGGAAGTCGTCGCCGGCCGCCATGGCGCCATGGCCGACCTCGGGACCATGTCGACATGCTGCCTCAAGCCGCCGTCGGCCAGATCCGTTCCGGATCCGGGCGGAACCGCCATCTCCCGCCTACTCCATGGCCGTTTCGGCCTCCTCCCATGGCCCTCCGGCGAGGGAGCCACCTGGACCACCGGCGGCGCTGTCAACCCCGTCCGGGAGAAGCCGCAGCCCCAACCGCCATGCCAGCTGGGCCCGACGCGGTGCAGCCCAGCGCGGCCCAGCGTCCAGCCAGCCAGCCACGGCCCAGCACCCCAACGCCCGGCCCGATGCTGTCCTACGCCCCCTGCGTCCTGGGTCGGCCCATGGTGAGGCGCCCCCATCTTTTTTATTTTATTTTCTTTCGTGCGCTGATGGGCCTGGCCCAGTGGTTCGTTGTTGCATAGCGCCCTGGGCGTTATATAGTTATCTGTGCCCACTCTGTTTTGGCCCGTTAAATAGCTTTCGGCCCAGGAGACGTATTTTTTTCCTTTTACTTAATTGGCAGATTGTGTTATTTATTTGTGTTGCCCGTATCTTTTTAACCGTAGCTCCGATCGCGACGCGTAAAACATGAAACTTGCTTAGAATTTTGTGTAGATTAATAAAATGTTCCTTGTTGCCATGTTTGACTTTTTTTACATGTTATTTGACTGCTAATTACACTGATTGCCACTGTAAACTGTAATTGCAATAACTTTTTAACCGTTGCTCCGATAAAAATGTTTCTTACATGTAACTTGACTAGAATTGCATGTAGATTGTGTTTATGCTGTTCTTGCTTGCTAATAAAAATAATAAAATTATGTTTAGGGCAGAACAGTACCAAATTCCATTTTTATCGTGGGGTCCGCAATAGTTTGCCATGTCTAGGATTTCACCCCACTTAAATTGACTAGCTTAGATAGTTTACTTTGAGCTTCACCTCTTGACATGTTTGTGTGTTATGCCATGCAGGCTTGAGTTGCCATGTTAACAACCTTTGTTGATCACGTGTAGCTAAACAACTTGAACCACCGTAAACGTGCGATATCGTCGTGTGAGACGAATGCCCCACTTAACCTGTTAGTAACCGCTCTCGACGGTAGGTGCGATGTCTCGTGTTGCCTTCTTGTTGATGCTTGCTCGTGTTTGCTTCGTAGTAATAGATGCTGCTTGTTGATTGCTTTCCAGTGTTTACCGTCTTGTGTGCTTCCGCGGGTACCTCTCGGAGACGATACGAGCTTGCGATCAACTACACCTTCAGAACCTGACTTATCAACAGGCAAGGACTATACATTACTTATGATCCATTCTATTTCAACCAGTGGTTTGCATGCTAGTCTAGGTTAGGTTCGATGTTTGATCCTACCACACGTTTACAGCCTCTTTCAAACCGATACAGCCATGCCCCCTCCCAGCAAACCATGTACTGCTATGTTAGTATTGCTCGTTGCTCAGCCCCTGCTTAGTATGCATGCTTATGATGCTATGATGTTACCCTGTTACTCCTTGGTTTGGGATACCACATTATTATATTGTTGTGGATGATATGATTATTATATTGTTGACTATATTCGACGAAGGATGGAAGGTCTAGGCTATCCCGCCCCGACGCTTTGTTCCATTCGAGTCACCTAGGATCCGAGTTCCTGGTATTGGTTTTAAGACTCAGCGTGCCTAACCGCGTGTGGGATTTTATGGGGTCCCCTTTTCTTACCTATCTAGCTTCAAACATTTCTAGTGGTGGCCCGAGCTGATTTACCATTTGAAACCCCGTGTGTGTGCTTGGTGGATCCCCTCGCAATTTTTAAACGACCCGGACCAGCGGAGACATGGTTCCCTGTTGGTCCACCTTTGACCGGCGAGGGCCCAAGCCGTCTCGGTAACCCAAACCCTGTTGAGACGGAAGAGTCTGATCCGAGAGCGTGGCCAGCTTTTGGATTGGGTGTCAACTCCCCGGGGGCCACCCGGATTTTTTCGTTGTTAGTTAGAGGGACCTGTCGTTTCGGATCTCTTGGAACTAAATCATAAAATGGTCGCCTGTGATGGGTAGCAACTGAGAGAGATGGACGTGCGTGCGGAGCCTTGTAATGGGCAGTTGGTACACCCCTGCAGGGTTAAATCTTTTCAAAAAGCCGTGTCCACGGTTATGGACGACTTGAGACCTACTTCTTGTTCATAGACAACAACAACTGAGATAATCTTAATATAACTTGATCAACGTGTGTGTGCCTTGACTGCTTCTTCTTCGTCGGGATGCGAAGAGGAGGACAAGGATAGGATAGGTGTTATGCTTGCGTAAGTAGGTGGATAGCAGACTTGTTGGAGGAGATTCCTCATCGAATGCTTGGCTTCTTATCTTACTCTCTAGATCGTTAGCCACTTCATAAATGCTAGTGCGGCAGCAACCTCACCACTTACCCCTTCCTTACCGTAAACTACTAGTTGTCCTAGAATGACGAGTGATGAAGTCCTTGCTGGGTCAGATGACCACTGCAGTTGGATGCTGAGTACTTCTGTACTCATGATACTACCCCAAACTCTTTTCAGGGTTCTCGATTGACAACAGATATGGTGATCGACGTTTCACGTGGAGACTCGACGACGACTAGCTAGGCGGATCCCGGCGGAGGGCCTAGTCCCGTGTGGTTATGGGAATCGATGTTTTTCTCTTTGCCACTAGGCATTTGATTGTAGTCTGTACTCAGACATGCATCTTCCGTTGTTGTATTGTATTAAGGCAGTTGTATGCCGATTGTATGAGATGTTGTATCCTTGTATCTGTAATGTTGTGATATCATGTTGGAAATCCGGGGCATATGACTTCGTCATATGTCGCGGTGGGACCGATATGTGCTTCGTCCCCGGATCTGGATGGCAACATCTAGGTCTGGAACAGTATCGCATATCGGGCCTTACACACATGGCCACCCCTTTTTGCCTTATAAACCCAAAAACCCTCTTTTCATTATGAGTATGCTGCTCTTTTCTCTTCTCCTACCACCTCTTCTGGCTGTTGATGAACATTGCTGCTACTGCTTACTTTGCTGGCTGTTGTGCTGGCTGAACATTGCTGCTGAACTGGTGCTTTTTGCTATGTGTATGTGTCTGCTCCAGCAGCAAGGGCATTTACTACTTTACTAGAGTCTGTAATACTAGTTTATTATGGCCTATAATAGAATTTGATACATATATATATATACTATTATATATATGGGATACCGATAAATGGGATACCGATAAATTCAGTTAATCGGCCGATTCGCCGATTAATCGCTGCTCGGCACCCGACCGAGCAGACACCAGTGTCCGAATTCCTGAACATTGACTGAGGATGTGCGTCGACTATGGGCCTATCAACAAGCATTTCCCAAAAGACCACTTCCCCTTGCCAAGAATCGATCAAATAATCGACTCCACAGCAGGATGCGACCTCCTATCTTTTCTCGACACATACTCAGGATACAATCAGATCAGGATGAAGGAAGAAGACGAAGAGCACACCTCGTTCATCACCCCCTACGGAGTATTCTGCTACCAAACTCTGCCCTTCGGACTAAAAAATGACGGAGCCACGTACCAGCGGATGATGCAAGCATGTCTGAGAGACCAGATCGGAAGGAACGTCCAGGTCTATGTAGACGACATTGTCATCAAAACCTACAGCGCAAACACACTACTCGACGACCTACACGAGACGTTCGCGGCCCTCAACAAGTACAGGATCAAGTTGAACCCCAAAAAATGCGTGTTCGGCGTCCCAGCCAGAAAGTTACTCGGGTACATGGTCTCTGCCCGAGGAATCGAAGCAAACCCTGAAAAGGTTCAAGGAATCGCAAAAATGCGAAGGCCAACCAACATCAGAGGAATACAGCAGCTCACAGGAAAGCTCGCAGCATTGAGCCGCTTCATCAGCAGGCTAGGAGAAAGGACCCTACCTTTCTACAAACTGCTGAGGAAAGGAGAAAAATTCGAGTGGACCAAGGAAGACAGCAATGCATTCACAGACTTGAAGAAGACCCTCTCTACCCCACCAATCTTGGCGGTGCCTAAAGAAAGGGAAAAGTTGTATCTCTACATAGCAGCACGCAACAGCGTCGTGAGCACAGTGCTTGTCGTCGAGCGTGCAGAAGAAGGCAAAATCCAGAGCATCCAAAGACCAATTTATTACCTGAGCACGCTACTCACGAAGCCACAGCAGCGGTACCCACATTACCAGAAGCTCCTGCTCGAAATCATCATGACCTCCAGGAAAGTATCGCACTACTTCGACGAACACTCCATCACAATCGTGAGCAGTGCACCACTCGCGGACATCCTCAACAATACCGGTGCGACCGGTTGAGTCGCTGAGTGGAACATGGAGCTTAGCCCGCGAGACCTACAGTTCAAGCACCCAACAGCAATCAAAGCCCAAGTACTCCCAGACTTCCTGGTCGAGTGGGCAGAAGTCCAAACACTAGGGCCCCCAGACTTTTCCAACTCATGGACGATGTACTTCGACGGATCCAAAAGACAGCAAGGAACCGGAGCAGGCGTCGTCCTAGTCTCCCCAAAAGGAACTAAGCTCAAATACATCCTCCAGATCAACTTCAGCAACGCCTCCAACAATGAAGCATCATACGAGGCATTACTCCACGGCATGCGCATGGCAAAAACTTGTGGCGCCACTCGCATAGCGATCTATGGCGACTCCAACCTCGTCGTCCAACAGGCGATGAGAGACTGTAATGCAGTCGCAGACAACATGGCAGCCTACCAGAAGCTCTACAACGCTCTAGAGGGAGGTTTCGACGGCTGTCAACTCAACTACATTCCAAGAGCAAATAACACAGAAGCCGACGAACTCGCGAACATCGGATCGACTCGAGGACCAATACCACCAGGCGTTTTCCTCGAGAGCATCAACCAGAGATCAATAAAAGAAAAGCCAGTGGAGCCCAAAGCAGTCGCAGAAGAAGACGACACAAATGAGCCAGCGCAGGTGGCAGCAACGAGCGCAGCTGACGCTACAAACAACCAAGCAATCAAAGTTGAAGCACCAGCGGCACTCGAAGACCCGGCCTGGGCAAGACCTTTTCTTCGATTCCTAATCAAAGGCACCCTACCACAAGACGTTGCAGAAGCCCGACGCATCAGCCGACGATCCAAAGCATTCACAGTAATCAATAGGAAGCTCTACAAGCGCAGCATCTCCCAGGTCCTACAAAAGTGCATAGACGAGGAAGACGGCAAAGCCCTACTACTAGAGATCCACGAAGGCACCTCCGGACATCATGCCAGCAGTCGAGCACTCGTGTCAAAAGCCTTTCGAGAAGGATTCTATTGGCCAACTGCCATGAGAAATGCATAGGATATCGTACGGCGTTGCATCGCCTGCCAAAAGTTCGCCAGCAGGCCGCACGCCCCAGCATCAGAACTCAAAACCATACCATTATCATGGCCATTCGCCACATGGGGAATCGACATGGTAGGCCCACTCAAGAAATCATCAAAAGGAGGAAGAACACACCTGCTGGTCGCAGTCGACAAATTCAACAAATGGATCGAGGCAGTACCAATCACCAGCTCAACAGCCCTCACGGCAGTCAACTTCATCAAATCAATCATCTTCAGATTCGGAGTACCACACAACATCATCACAAACAATGGTACCAACTTCACGGCAGCAGAGTTCCAAAACTTCTGTCAAGAGTTGGGCATCAAAATCTACTACGCATCAGTTGCACACCCGCAGTCTAATGGCCAAGTGGAAAAAGCAAACGGCTTAGTATGCGGAGGATTAAAGAAGCGACTCCTAGCACCACTCGAATTGGCCACAGGCAACTGGATAGAGGAAATCCCCGCAGTCCTATGGAGCCTACGCACCACCCCAAACATCTCAACCCAATATACGCCATTCTTCTTGGTATACGGGGCAGAAGCAGTGCTACCGCACGACCTAAAATTCGGAGCACCCAGAGTCTCCAGGTACGAAGAGGAAGAGACAGAAGAAGCGCTGCAGAACGACAAACACATAGCAGACGAAGCACGAGACACAGCCCTCACAAAATCCGAAGGATACCAGGACAAGCTGCGCACCTATCAAAGAAGTCACCTACGGACCAGATCATTCAATAAAGGAGACCTTGTGCTGCGGCTAATACAGG
The DNA here is from genome assembly GCA_950022295.1 of Bromus sterilis. Lineage (NCBI taxonomy): Eukaryota > Viridiplantae > Streptophyta > Magnoliopsida > Poales > Poaceae > Bromus > Bromus sterilis. The sequence goes on along the minus strand of OX465595.1, from coordinate 252,405,675 downwards.
AAAAAGTTCACAAACTTCCCCACAATGGGAAGGACCATTCATCATCTCAGAAGTCATTGGAGGAGGAGCATACAGACTGCAGAATCCCAAAACTAATGAGGACGTGGGAAATCCATGGAACGTAGCGAACCTACGCCTGTTCTACCCATAGTCCTCTAGACATTATCAAGATATCGGCAGAAGCACCGATCGGCAACACATGTAAAATTTGAAGGAATAAAACAATGTTGCCCAAAGCATTCTTACTTACAAAGCGCTCGGGGGCTCGAGCCAAGAACTCCCCCGAGAGACGCTATCTTCGCAAACACGACCTTTAATTACAAAGTGCTCGGGGGCTCGAGCCAAAGAAATCCCCCCGGGAGACGCTATCTTCTCAAACGCGACCTTTAATTACAAAGCGCTCAGGGGCTCGATCCAAGAACTCCCCCCGAGAGACGCTATCTTCGCAAATGCGACCTTTACTTTCAAAGCACTCGGGGGCTCGAGCCTAGAACTCCCCCCGAGAGACGCTATCTTCGCAAACGCGACTTTTTCTTAAAAAGACTCGGGGGCTCGAGCATAAAACTTCCCCCGAAGGACGTTACCTTCGCTAAAAGCTCGACTATCGCCAAACAACAAAGCAGGCAAGGGAAAGTCGCATCTTTAGTCTTAACCCGATCGCAAGCAATCGCCTAAAGACTCGGCGGCTACTCCCATCGGGAGAGCTGACGCGCACCCGATCTAAACTTGGAAAGATTCAAAGACAAGCTACAAACTAGTGAGGCAAAAATTCATAAAGCCTACGCTTGATTCTGCAAATCAAACACAGCCTCGGGGGCTACTCCCATCGGGAGCGCTTGCGCGCACCCGAGAAGACATTTTCATTACAAAGGAGTCGAAGACATTCTCAGTACAAAGGAGTCGAAAACATTCTCATTACAAAGGAGCTGAAGACATTCTCATTAGGAGACGAAGACATTCTTAGTACAAAGGAGTCGAAAACATTCTCATTACAAAGGAGTCAAAGACATTTCATTACAAAGAAGTCGAAACGACAGTTTGCCGTTACAGAAGGACCTACGGAACTACAAGCTGGGCTACATTTCAACTTCTACATGTGTGCTCATGCTGAGATAATTAGCACTTTCGTACCACAACAAGGCGGGCATCATCACAGACAAAGTAGCAGCCTAGCCGGCGAGGGAGAAGCTCGTTGTCCTCCAGTTCTACAAGGTGCCTCGCCTACTGCCACTGCCGCTTGACTATTGGCTTGACGTCCAGTTCTTATTTAGAACTATAAGAGCAAACACCATCGCCCAAGGGATCAGCCGAAGACGAAGAAACGGGAGAAGCAGGTGAACCATCACTTGAGCCACCAGAATCGTTGTTGCTCGTCTCCTCACAGTATGGATCCAGACGGTTGCCACCAGCATCAAACGCACGGATAATAACAGTATCTTTGCCGTCAAAATGACAGCAAAGGTTGTCCCCGCCGCACAAATTCAACTAACGAGAAAACGTCTTCCAGCCAGACCCAAGGAAGATCAAGGACGAACTATCAAATTCCAGCTCCACCCAAGAAGAAGAACGAGAGCATCCATGAAGACGGAGCCAGAAGCCCTTCAATCCACGCTCAGAAGCAATGGAGGAAAACGAGGCAGGAAGAGGAATACGGGCAGCATTCCTCCCAAGAACATGCAAAAGAAAATCATGGCGCCAAAATCCCTCCTCCAAGGAGGAAGAATAAGAAAGCGCCAACGCAGTTCCATGACGCCCACCACATGAGGAACGAGGCGTGCAGCCACCACAACCATGCCGGCCACGACCTCGCCCAGCTACACCACTACCACGTTTGGGCGCCATATGAAGAAGAACAAGCAGAAGGGAAAGATGCGAAGAATGGATGCCAGAGTCGGGCAACCAAGGGAAGTACTTATAGCACAATCCAAGGGAAAACCAAGAAAAACACACAGAAGCCCAGGCGACGCCATCATTACACCAAAGACCAAACGGGTCAAGCGTTACGAATTCCAAGACGAATATGCCTTCACACGATCAGCATTATCTACAGGACGCGTCAAATCTCGCATGTTTCCCATACAAACCTCGGGAACCCAACAGGCAACAGACAGCGCGACGTCCAAATCATCACTATGACGGTTCAGAAGACGTGACGGATCAAGAAAATCAAGCATCGTCATACGTCATCAAACAGCACGACAATGCATCCCAAAGGGAAAGAATAAAGGTAAAAATAGTTGGAAAGATCCAAACGATTCCAAGAGCCAGCCATACGTCTAAATTTTCTTACTATTAAAAATTCTTACTCCCATCGGGAGTACCATTTTGAGTCCGGGTGCTCCCTCACCCAGAAGGCAAAGATGTGCTCGAGTGATCACTCGCACCAGCAGATACAAAATACTCTCAGAGTTCAGGTGCTCCCTCACCCAAAGAGCAGAAAAGCATTCGAGTGACCACTCACAGAAAAAGACTCAGTAATTCAGCAAGCATGACTTACTCGCGCACTTGACGGTATTCCGAGTGGGTGCCATCTTATTTTCCTCGCCCGAGATCGCTACAAGCTCCGCGAGTGACGACTAAAATAGCTCACTTGATTGTTTATTCCAAGTGGGTGCATTGCTAAATCAGGCTTCGTGCCTCAAAACAAAAAAATATTATGCCTGGGCTACGACACACTGTACCCAGATGCCACGCAAGCTTAGCGTGTAGGTAAGATCCCGCTGCGCAGAACGGCCGGGCCGGGACTTGCCACAGAGTGATTTCACTCCCGACCTTTTCCATGCGCTCGCATGATAGAAAGAGCCGAGCGGACGTGCTCAGGCTATGTGCTTAGACTGGCGGAAATTTATCCTATAAGACCTGCAACGGCATGACTTTGCTTGACACCAGTGTTCCAAGTTCATGTAGAGGGACGTGTGCTTCATTGGGCTACTGTGGTATTTGTCACTAGCACAATTCACCAAGGCTCGACCAGTCGACTCCTTGGGCCCTTTCAGCTTAGCAATCCCTCGAAACGGATATTGTCATGGCTCAAAACTGCCAGCGACCCGAGGTGATGCCACGCTTACAAACAATAAAGCACAGAAGAATGCGAGTCCCTGCGCGACTCTTCGAGTCCCCCGGGCACTCGGGGGCTACTAACGAGGGGGTGACCCCACGACTCCTACGTGTGAGGCTACCTGGTGCGTATGAAGACAGAAGGCCCACTGGGAAGCTACGACAAGCCCACGATTGTCCCAACCAAGCACCGACGTAGGAGTCCGCGACTTACATGGAAGGTGCAACTTGGAGTACAAGGCAGGACTAGAATTAGGAAACTACCTATGTAACCTAGCACGGACTCCCCGAGACCTAGCCTAGTATATAAAGGCTGGGAGGGGAGACGTCTAAATCATCTCAATACGCATCTACTCATCCTTGCCTTGCGAGAACTCGCCTTGGCCTCCACTGTAATCGCCCCCTCACGTAATAATATCGAGCAGGAAGTGCTTCTCCTATTAGCCGACGAGTATCATCCAACCTGTGCCATCTCTATGACTAACCCAGGGTCCCTGACCATGGGATTTGTCGGGGTTGATCCCTGTCAGCTATGGTTAGGCTTTTTCCTTAATTACTATCTTGTATTTGCGGATGCTTGCAAGATGGTTAATCATAGGAGTGCACTTATCTTAGTCTAGAGGGTGCACTAGCATAGATCCACCCACTCAACATTTATCAACACAGCACATAGTACCGATACGGAATATGGCGAAAGCACATGACTATTTCTCCCGTGTGTCCTCAAGAACGCTTTAGCCTTTATAAGTTCGGTTGCTAAGCCTCTCCTTTGCTCAAAAGGATTGGGCTACTTGTTACTCCTCAGTGCCTTTTACTTTGCTCGCTTTTACCTTTTTGTTGCTTATATCGAAAACCCCTAAAAAGTTATCTTTCAGTTCCTGCAGCTATTTCTTTACCAAAGTCACTTACCAATACCTTCTGCTCCTCGTTGGTATCGACACTCTTTTTTATTGAAAACACTACAAACGATCCCCTATAGTTGAGGGTCATCATATGTTCTTCTTCATCGTACACTCGTAGCCAAGGCCCCATAATCAAGTTCTCTTATGAGAACATCTGCCGTGACTTTCCCATGACAGGACTCGGGCTTGACTAGGCTATTGTGGTATTTTCCACTAGCGTAATTCCCTGAGACTCGGTCCGTCGAGTGCTGATACGTCCCAAATGTATCTATAATTTCTGTTTGCTCCATGCATGTTTTGTGTGATATTGATATGCTTTTGATACACTTTCATACACTTTTGATCATATTTGGACTAACCTATTAACTCAGTGCACCCTAGTGCCAGTTCCTGTTTTCTGATGTCTTTTTATTTCAGGTTTCCCCCGTATTAAAAGTGCTCCAAAAATTTCGGAAAAATCCAATAAAAAATAGCGTACGGGAACCTTCCAGAACCCCGAATGAGAGCCGGGGGGCCACCCTGTGCCTAGGCGGCCAGGCGGCGCGGCCCCACCCTAGGCCGCGCCAGGGGACGCCTGCACTCCCTGGTGGCCCGCCGGCTACCCCCCTTCGCCTATATATTTTCTTCGCCCCGAAACCTCCGAAGATAGAACCCTTTTTCGCGATCTCACCCCTATTCCGCCGCCGCCACGCTTCCAAGATCGGGAGCGCCAGCAGACCTCTTCCTGGCACCCTGCCAGAGGGAGGGTTGACCTCTGGGAGCTTCTCCACCACCATGGACGCTTCTCGGATGATCCGTGAGTAGTCCACCTTGGACCATGGGTCCATGATCAGTAGCTATGTGATGTTCTCCTCCCCTCTTTGTTCTTCATGGATTAGACGTTGTGAGTTTCCCTACATGATCAAGGCACATATGTAATTCTTTCTGCTGTTGCTATGTTGAGTTTGCTGGGATCTGATGGATTACGAGACTATGTTCAGATTGTGACGAGTAATATATTTGGTTCTTCTCTTTTATATTTGCGTTCTTGAGTAATTCTTGCATGTTCTCCATTACTGTTTATTGCTTTGGCCAAGTAGTAGGTAGTGACACCAAGAGGGAGCGTTATGCTTGATTGTGGGTTCATGCCCCTTGATGACTAGCTTGAGTGACAGAAACATGAGTCTAGGGGATGTGTTGTTGCCACAAGGGGAAAACAACAGTGCTTATAACCGCGGTTGCAAGTATTGTTTACTTTACGTCAAGTTCTTTTAATGCAGTTGTCTGTTTCTTTGGGTTTACACTTTGGTTGGGGCTCGCAACTTAATACCAGCGAGATGTTCTGGATAGATATCTCAAGGTGGATGATTAGCAGTAGAAATAGATGGATTTCGGTCTACTTATCTTGGCGTACTGACCATGCTTTTGAGCCTCTTGCTTTCTTTTTTTAGTATAGTTAGCATTGGTTTGTGATGTCTACGCACGCTTCTATTCTTGTAGACTATGTTGGGCCTCCAAGCGCAGAGGTTTGTAGGACAGCAGCAATTTCCCTCAAGTGGATGACCTAAGGTTTAACGAACTCAGGGAAGTAGAGGTTGAAGATGGTCTCTCTCAAGCAACCCTACAATTAAGATCCAAGAAGTCTCTTGTGTCCCCAACACACCTAATACAACTAGGAGTTGCATAGGTGCACTAGTTCCGCGAAGAGATGGTAAAATACGAGTGATAGATGTGGCAAAGCAAGGTAATATAAATCTGTAATAAAAAGTGCAGCAAGCAAACATGTGAAAAAAGTGAGCACAAACGGTGTAACAATGGTGGAAACAAGGCCTAGGCTTCATACTTTCACTAGTGGCAACTCTCAACAACATTAACATAGTCTAATCACATGATATTTCCCATAAAACATGCAATGGAGACGCACTCGGAGGTCAATCCTTTGTGGTCAAGAGAGGATGAGAATTATGTAGGGCTACAAAATCACACCTCAAAGTTCGTAGTTCTCAATCTATGGATTTCCCAATGTCACCGCGGCCATCCAAAGAGAGTACCACAATCACCACAACATATCTCAAGGATAGTCAAAGACAAACACCAAGAGACTCTCAATCTTCAATCAATAAAGAAAAGAGGAAATCACTCATGATAATATTCTTCTAACCCATGTCCAATAGACCGCTGTCACCTTGGTCTCTGGGATTATACTAGATAAGATCAATTGAGTACATCAATCCAATACATAGAGGAAGGGGAAATATCATGGGATCACCCTAGATTAAAATAGCCTATGATCACAACGAAGATCACATCATGGGAGAGAGAGAAGAACACATAGCTACTGGTAGAAACCTCAGCCCCGAGGAAGAACTACTCCCGCTTCATGGAGGGAGGAAGCAACGTCGATGGCGATGAATCCGGGGGAACTTCCCCGTCCCGGCAGGGTGCCGGCACAGGAATTCTGTCCCCCCGAAACTTGATGGCGATGGCGGCGGAGATCGGAATTGCTTCTGGAGAAAAGGGGTCTGGAATCAGGGTTTCCGCGACGGGAGAATAAATAGGAGCCAAAGTAGGGCACCAGGGGGTGTGGGACCCAGCCAGGAGGGCAGGTGGCGCGGCCAGGGGCTGGGCCGCGCCAGGCACCCTCCTGGCTGCCCCCTGGCTGCCCTGTGGCCCCCCTTTGGACTCACGGAAGCTTCCGGAACGCTGATTTTTTATATAATTTTTCCGGGATTTATTGGGCACTTTAATTATTTGGAAAAACCTGAAATACAAAAACAGCAGAAAACAGGAACTGGAAACTGGGTGCACTGAGTTAATAGGTTAGTCCAAATATGATCAAAAATGTATGAAAGTTCAAGCAAAACATGGCAAAGACACACAAATCATGCATGGAGCAAGCAGAAATTATAGATACGTTTGGGACGTATCAACATCCCCAAGCTTAATTCCTGCTCGTCCTTGAGTAGGGAAATGATAACAAGCATAATTTCTTTGGCGACATGCCACACAACCATATAAGGACTTTTTAAGTAAAGCAATCAAAGCATGCAATTCAATTCAAGTCTTAACAAGCAAGAGTCTATATTAGCATTGACACAAGCAACAAAAGAACATAAACGTGCAAGAGCTCTTGCTGTCCGTGACTCGAATGTCTCCAAATGGTGTTTGCGTGCAAGAAGGGGGATATGGGAATACGAGAGAAAATTATATTTTGTTGAGAACTCAATCTACTAAAGTTTCACACTTGGTCTTCTTTGGAATCTTATCTTGACTCGTCCCCAGACCACTAGCCAGGTACAAGTCAATTTGATCCACTCCTTTTCGATATTTTGAGCACTCATGCAATGGATGAGCGTAAGCACGAGAGTTGACACTTAGGATGGCAAAGAGAGAATATGGTGGAAGGGGAAGACAAAAAGGGTGTGAAAGGCTCACATCAATGAGGACAATCATAGGCGAGAGAAAGCCAAATGATAGATATGATGTGAGGAGTAGGGATTGCCATGCAACGGATGCACATATGAGCTAAGGCAAGCTCTCCAATGGAACTAGTGGGGGTGCATCCAACTTGCTTGCTCAAGAAGACCTAGAGCTCATTTGAGGAGGCTCATCATTGGAATATACAAGCCAAGTTTTATAGTGTGAAGGTCCCCACATAGCTATATGCATGAATGATAATCTCTATGGAGTACAAGATATAAGAGGGAGTACGAGTGTGGATCTCTCAAAAGGATAGTAGTGTTGCCCCTTTCTCTCTTTTTATTTCTTTTTCTCTTTTTTGTATTTTTTTGTATTTTTTTGGTGGCCTCAATGGCTCTTTCTATTTCTCTCATTTGTCCTCTTTGGGATCTTTTGATTTTGTCCTCTTGGGGATCTTTTCATCACTTTAAGGGCAACACTCTATATATTACAAAAAGTACAGAAGATCTTTCACACTTTACAAAGTACTCAAATCGTAAAGAAAATGTAACTATCATGAAGTATGCAAATGTATGCCTCTGCCAGGGTAGCACGAACATGTATGACATGAAGATCAAGTCATGAAGAGGTGGATGTTGCATGGAAATATATCTTGGAAAGGCTATGGAAATGCCTTGATAGATAGGTATGGTGGCTGTTTTGAGGAAAGATATAAGGAGGTTTATGATGACAGAGCGTATCATGCCAAGGGTTTGGATGTACCGGCGAAGGTGGACGCCAACTCTCGGAGTGAGAAGAAAGCAATGCACGGCACAGGAGATGATAGAGGCGAAGGTGTCCCGATGTTTCGATGAGATGGTGGAGATCGATTTTGGTGGAAACGACTTTCACGACCCGACTACGAACGTGCGAAGACGTTGCGCCTTAGCGATCGCTAAACCAACTCTGAGAGGTTATTGATCCCGCGGATGCACGATCAACCTGACCACGAAGGTCTAATTCCTGCAAGCAATCGAAAGAGCAAGCAAGAACTAAGAATTGCAATCTGGATATTGCGAATATAAGATGTATGATTGACAAAAGTTGGGGTTCCAATACGGTCTTGGCCTGGTCGGATGACACAAACGAAGAGCTCGAAGTTGCGGCTATGGCTAACTTAAATCTAATTAAAACCCAAGTCTAAACGACGCCCTAAGGGCTGTATATATGGGGGAACAGAGGGGAATTTCGTGACCCCTTGGAGGAGGGATCCGAAAACAACCCTAACTCAGTTTCCCCACACATACGGACTCTAAAAAACAGCCTATTAAGTGTATTTCGAAATTACATGGGCCTGGCCCAATAATAAGGTGACGCAGCACCTATAATAACCCTTGGACGAAAATATTAATGTGGCATCTTGTGTCTTTCGTCCAAGTCTTCATGCACGCCTTATGGTGGCTTCAAAGTGCGAAAATCACCACTGGAAGCTCCATTGTCCTTTCCCGCGCGCGCACCTCCTTCTCCATGCTTGATCCCGCTCCAATGACCATCCTTCTTATCCATGCTAGGTCCTTCATTCATAAGACAAACAAAAGTATCTAATTTAGGCAGCATCATATGTTCATGAACATTAGAAGGATTCGCAAGAAACGAAAGTACCTGATAATTTAGTTGACGTGCGCGTGCTCTAGTAACTGGTCCAGTATGTGTAGTTGGTGAAGATGTGGGTGTAATATTAGTAGAGATGTCCTCATCATCCTCCCCTTCTTGAATTGAAGTCGTCCTCGACGGAAGCTCATCATCTTCTCCCAAATAAGGTTTCAAATCTGCAATGTTAAATGTGGGACTAACCCCAAATTTGTAGGTAGCTCAAGTTTATATACATTATCATTAATTTTCTGTAAAACCTTAAAGGGACCATCAGCTCGTGGCATTAACTTAGACTTGCGCAAATCAGGAAACCTATCTTTACGTAGATGTAACCAAACAAGATCGCCTGGTTCAAACACGACATGCTTTCTACCCTTATCACCAGCAAGCTTGTATCTAGCATTCATTCTCTCAATGTTTTCTTTAGTTAACTCATGCATTTTTAATATCAATTCAGCACGTTGCTTAGCATCAAAATTAACCTTCTCCGAAGATAGAAAAGGCAGCAAATCAATAGGTGCACGAGGTAGAAAACCATAAACAATCTCAAAAGGGCACATTTTAGTGGTAGAATGCAATGAACGATTATAAGCAAATTCAATATGAGGTAAACATTCTTCCCACATTTTCAAGTTACTCTTTAAAACAGCCCTAAGCATAGTAGATAATGTCCTATTGACCACTTCAGTTTGTCCATCAGTTTGGGGATGACATGTAGTACTAAAAAGTAGTTTAGTCCCCAACTTAGCCCATAAGCATCTCCAAAAATGACTAAGAAACTTAGTATCACGATCCGAGACAATAGTATTGGGCACACCATGTAAGCGAATAATCTCACGAAAGAATAAATCAACAACATTAGCGGCATCATCGCTTTTATGACATGGTATAAAATGTGTCATCTTAGAAAATCTATCCACGACAACAAATATGCTATCCCTCCCCTTCTTTGTTCGAGGCAAGCCTAAAACAAAGTCCATGGATATGTCCTCCCACGGAACACTAGGTACAGGTAAAGGCATGTATAAACCATGAGGATTGAGTCGTGACTTAGATTTTTGACATGTACTGCAGCGAGCAACAAAACGCTCAACATCCCGTCTCATCTTTGGCCAAAAGAAATGTGTAGCAAGTACGTCCTCCGTCTTCTTCACGCCAAAGTGTCCCATTAATCCTCCTCCATGCGCCTCCTGCAACAACAAAAGACGAATAGAGCTAGCTGGAATGCATAGCTTGTTAGAACGGAACACAAATCCATCATTAAGCACAAACTTGTTCCATGTTCTACCCTCTCTACAATTCTGCAATACATCTTTAAATTCCGCATCATGTACATATTGATCTTTGATTGTCTCTAAACCGAATATCTTAAAGTCAAGTTGTGCAAGCATAGTATAACGACGAGACAAAGCATCAGCAATAATATTATCTTTACCCTTCTTGTGTTTAATGACATAAGGGAAAGTCTCAATAAATTCAACCCACTTAGCATGTCTACGATTAAGTTTTGCTTGACTTCTTATGTGTTTCAAAGATTCATGATCAGAATGTATAACAAATTCTTTGGGCCATAAATAATGTTGCCAAGTTTCTAAAGTCCGAACAAGAGAATATAATTCCTTATCATAAGTAGAATAGTTCAGAATAGGCCCACTCAATTTTTCAGAAAAGTACGCAAGAGGTTTAGCATCTTGTAATAACACACCTCCCAAACCAATCCCACTAGCATCGCATTCAAGCTCAAAAGTCTTATTAAAATCAGGAAGTTGGAGCAAAGGAGCATGTGTTAACTTATCTTTCAATACCGTGAAGGCTTCTTCCTATGCGGTACCCCAAGTAAAAGGCACATCCTTGCGTGTAAGCTCATTGAGAGGTGCAGCAAAGGTGCTGAAATCTCTCACAAAACGCCTATAGAATCCAGCGAGGCCAAGAAAACTCCTCACTTGTGTGACCGTTTTGGGCTGCGGCCAACTCTCAATCGCCTCGATCTTGGCTTTATCAACTTCCATTCCCTGCGGAGTAACAACATAGCCAAGAAACGATACTCGGTCGGTGCAAAAGGTGCACTTCCCAAGGTTACCAAACAAACGTGCATTACGTAGAGCAATAAAAACAGCACGTAAATGGTCCAAATGTTCTTCCAAAGATTTTCTATAAATCAGTATATCATCAAAATAGACTACCACAAATCGTCCAATGAAAGCACGTAAAACCTCGTTCATTAATCTCATGAAAGTGCTAGGCGCATTAGTTAATCCAAAAGGCATGACTAACCACTCATATAATCCAAACTTAGTTTTAAATGTTGTTTTCCATTCATCTCCTAATTTCATGCGAATTTGATGGTATCCACTACGCAAATCAACTTTGGAAAACATGGTAGATCCACTTAATTCATCAAGCATATCATCTAACCTAGGAATAGGATGACGATAACGAATAGTAATATTATTAATGGCTCTACAATCAACACACATACGCCATGTTCCATCCTTTTTAGGCACTAATATAACAGGAACAGCACAAGGACTAAGGGATTCACGTATGTAACCTTTGTCGAGTAGCTCTTGTACTTGACGCTGAATCTCCTTCGTCTCCTCCGGATTGGTACGGTATGGCGCACGGTTAGGCAGCAAAGCACTGGGAATTAAGTCAATCTGATGATCAATCCCTCGAATAGGTGGTAATCCCGGTGGCACGTCTTGTGGAAAGACGTCAATAAACTCCTGCAAAAGGTCAGTGACAACAGGAGGCAAAGAAGGAGGCAATTCCTAAAATGAAAATAAAGCTTCTTTGCACACAAAAGCATAGCACACATATTGACTAACATCCAAATCCGAAATATCAACCTTAGTAGCAAGGAAAGTTGGACTAGTCAATTTAATTTCATTAGAAACAGCAGAAGAAGATTTGCTACTAGTCTTATGTTGTTGCTCAAATTCTTTAGCTGCTATCTCATTTTCACTCTTATTTTTCTCCTGTTTAGCTTTACTAGCTCTAGCAAGATCATCTTTCACAATTTGTTCAGGAGACATAGGAAGTAAAGCAATATTTTTATCCTGATGAACTAGAGTAAACTGATTTGTCCTACCATGGTGTACAACATTCCTATCAAATTGCCATGGTCTACCAAGTAAAAGAGAGCATGCTTGCATGGGTACCACATCACAATCAACATAATCAGCATATGCAGCAATGCTAAAGTGCACACGAACAGAACGCGTTACCTTAATCTTACCACTATTGTTAAACCACTGAATATAGTACGGATGGGGATGTGGTCTTGTGGTGAGAGATAGCTTCTCCACCAACTCCATGCTAGCCAAGTTGTTGCAACTCCCTCCGTCAATAATGATGCGAACCGAACGTTCTTTCACCACTCCCTTTGTGTGGAACAAATTATGCCTCTGGTTTTGCTCGGCCTTCGTTACCTGCACACTTAACACACGTTGAGCAACCAAACTAGCATATTTATCCGCATCATCAGGAGCCATATACTCTATATCGTAAGCATCATCATGGGCACCCTGTTCCTCATGAGCAATGAGAACTAAAGTCTCCTCGTCATAGTCACTCGCTGACTCATACCCACCATCTGTCATAATAGTCATCACACGCTTGGAGGGACAGTCTTTGGCGAAGTGACCTCCACCTTGGCACCTGCGACATTTAATATCACGATCTCGTGTTTGCCCTGTGGAAGCCATGGATGAAGAAGAACTCGGTGTTGGACCACTCTGTGCACCCTTGAATGGTGGCACTGGCTGTTTTGGTGGCTCCCTGTAAGAATGAGCGGCTGAAGTAGATGGTGGTACAGCAGGACGGGTGGATGTAGAAGCTCCACGCGATGTCCATGATGTATTTCGTCCTGCAGAAAAGTTAGGTCTCGTAGCGGCCTGTCGATCCTGCACTTCACGTTCCGCTTTACAAGCAAGATGAAACAAACGAGTGATAGTAGCATAGTACTTGTATTCTAGAATAGTTTGTATCTCCCTGTTTAAGCCACCCAGAAAACGTGCAAGCATAGCTTCATTATCCTCTACTAGGCCACATCTAATCAATCCAGTTTGTAATTCTTGATAATATTCCTCTACAGAATTTTTTCCTTGTCTCAAACGCTGTAATTTTTGTAGCAATTCACGTTGATAATAAGGAGGAACCCAGCGAGTACGCATAGCATCTTTTAAAGCAGCCCAAGTAATTGGAATATTATTAGCATGCAATCTACAATGTTCAGACCACCAAATAGATGGAAACCCCGTGAATTCACAAACAGCAGCAGTAACATGTCTATTCTCAGGATATTGTAAACATGTAAAGCGTTGTTCAGTTTCTAACTCCCAAGTAAGATAAGCATCAGGAATATATCTACCCTCAAACGGCTTAAGATTCAATTTAAGTTTAGGCACATGTTCATCATCGCGTACCTGAGGGGGTGGTTGGTGTCGACCGTGCCGAATGTTGGGACGTGGACGTCCAGCTGGCTGCTCATAGGCCGCTTCCTTTTCCACCTCCTCCTCGTAATCACCCTCGTAGTTGTCGTCCTGGCCGACGTCAGAAGCAGCAGCAGTAGCAGCAACTGCAGCAGCAGGAGGAGCACCAGCAGCTTGTCCGCCCGGAAACAGAATACGTTGTGCACGTCGTGGTGGCGGTGGTTATGCTGGAGCGGCAGCAGGCTGTGTAGGTAGGCGTGCGATCAACTCAGTAAACTTGGCGTCGAGCTTGGTGTCGATCATCTTCTCCACGCCATCAATCGCCTCTGTAAATCTGTTCTCGATGTCATTCACCTGTTCAGACATCATTTGTGCAAATTTATCATGTAACGCTTTGTTTGTCATATTCTCCCAATCGGGTGCATCCCGCGCCACTTCATCATGGGATCCTGGCATGGTTAGCAGAAATAGAAAACACACAGAAATATGATCCTACTGCTACTAATGGGATGTGGGGTGGTGGAAAGCATAAATCCGTCAAGCTTTCCTTTCGTTCTTACCGATTCGTACCTAGCAGCAGGTGGTGATGTACAACCAACGGGTCAAAACTCTCAGAGATATGGTAGAGCGATGGCCAGGAGGTGTCAAAACGCACGATGTAGAATATATGTGGAGCTGTAGGAAGGCTGACAAGTATGGTAGCAAAAGCTCAACAGTAATCAAAACAGAGATGCAAAGCTGAATAAACACTCAACGTCGGTACTGTGCTGATCCTAGGCTAGACCGTACTAGAGACGCGAGCCTAAAACACCAACGAAAGCACGACGCGGCACGTAAACAACTGAGAAGCACACTCTGAATTTTTTTCTCTCTTTTTTTTTCTTTTTTTTTTGCGATGCGGGACTGCGGTGGCTGAAAAAGGGCGAAAAAATCACTATGGTAGCGAACGTCTCAAAATGAGTTTCTGGACCTAAGGAAGGTATGGACACGAAATTTTTTTACCCCTGAAATTTTTGGCCTATGAACTGCTCTGGAAAGCGTGCCAGACTCTTTTTTTTTTTGGAAATCACCCCCTTGTACGTACGACGAAAGATTGGTGAAATCCGACTCTAACAACTCAGACCGTGGTGATGTATATGGACTCGGAGTGGCGGAACGTGGTGGTGTATATGGACTCGGGTTGGTGGAACGTGATGAAGTATATGGACTCGGATTGGCGGAACGTGGTGGTGTATACTACTGTACGGCGGCGGCGTGACAAACTGTGATCAGAACTCGAAACTCTAAGGGAACTAGACGCTAAGATCAGCAACTTGACACAACGATGGAACCGCAAATTCAACAAAGCAAACTACTGTAAAGAAAACTGGACAAAGGCTCGGACTGTTTTGGGACGTGATGATCTAACCCTAATTTTTATGTGGCTTTTTCGTGGACTATAGGTATGAAAACAGAAGTAATCTAGACTACGAAAAACTGGTAAATCTCACCGAGCAACCTGGAAATCTGATACCACTTGATGGAGGCGAAGGTGTCCCGATGTTTCGATGAGATGGTGGAGATCGATTTTGGTGGAGACGACTTTCACGACCCGACTACGAACGTGCGAAGACGTTGCGCCTTAGCGATCGCTAAACCAACTCTGAGAGGTTATTGATCCCGCGGATGCACGATCAACCTGACCACGAAGGTCTAATTCCTGCAAGCAATCGAAAGAACAACCAAGAACTAAGAATTGCAATCTGGATATTGCGAATATAAGATGTATGATTGACAAAAGTTGGGGTTCCAATACGGTCTTGGCCTGGTCGGATGACGCAAACGAAGAGCTCGAAGTTGCGGCTATGGCTAACTTAAATCTAATTAAAACCCAAGTCTAAACGACGCCCTAAGGGATGTATATATGGGGGAACAGAGGGGAATTTCGTGACCCCTTGGAGGAGGGATCCGAAAACAACCCTAACTCAGTTTCCCCACACATACGGACTCTAAAAAATAGCCTATTAAGTGTATTTCGAAATTACATGGGCCTGGCCCAATAATAAGGTGACGCAGCACCTATAATAACCCTTGGACGAAAATATTAATGTGGCATCTTGTGTCTTTCGTCCAAGTCTTCATGCACGCCTTATGGTGGCTTCAAAGTGCGAAAATCACCACTCGAAGCTCCATTGTCCTTTCCCGCGCGCGCACCTCCTTCTCCATGCTTGATCCCGCTCCAATGACCATCCTTCTTATCCATGCTAGGTCCTTCATTCATAAGACAAACAAAAGTATCTAATTTAGGCAGCATCAATGTTCATGAACATTAGAAGGATTCGCAAGAAACGAAAGTACCTGATAATTTAGTTGACGTGCGCGTGCTCTAGTAACTGGTCCAGTATGTGTAGTTGGTGAAGATGTGGGTGTAATATTAGTAGAGATGTCCTCATCAGGAGAGGCTAGAAAAATATGGGAAGGTGGAAGTGTCAACTTTCGAATACTCACATTAGTCTGAAGAACTCATGCACTTATTATCGGTAACTCTCAATCTAATAAGGAGGTTCACAAAGAGACAAGTACCCCGAGGAGGAGTGTATGGGGGTTTGGTTATCCTTGCGCATCCTCGACTCATGGTACGTGGGTGTACTCTAATATCCAATCCCTCCAAAGATTAGTGATCCATCTAGTAGCTAGAGTTCTCAACTAGTTTTTCAGGTTTTTGAAAATAGACACGGATTGCCCAAAATACGACATCTATCACTAATAGGTTCGAGCTCTTGACACCAAAAGTTCAAACATTACTCTAGTCAATACCTCAAAACTATTGCAACTTACTACTACAAAGAGAATAGCAACTTCAACTACCTACTTCTAGTCAAGACACAAAACTCAGTGCAATAGGCAAACTCTCTAACAAGATAAAACATGCAACCTATAGAAAGTTCAACCTGAGACTAAAGAAAAGCTCTAGAAGAAAACTAAAGCACTACAACTAAACAGGGCAGCAGCTAAGAAAATAAAAAGAACAACTCACAGCTAAGGAAATAATCATGCAAATCCTATGAGGAGTTCTAGTTCAAACGGAGTGTGTTTCTCTCCCACCCAAAGTAAGACTGGATCTAACTTGTTATGAACAGCAAGAAAAGCTAAAGATAACTAAAAATAAAACCTAAGAGCGAGACGCTCCAAGCATAGCACATAACCCATGAAGTGATAAAAATATAGTGAGACGAAGGACGAACTGATGATTGTTGATGGAGAAGGGGATGCACGGGGGCATCCCCAAGCTTAGACGCTTGAGTCTCCTTGAATATTTGTTGGGGATGCATGGGGGCATCCCCAAGCTTGAACGCTTGACACTCCCGAATCTTCTTTCATCATCTTCCATCGCACACTTGAAAACTCCCTTCATACATAACTCATCATAAGCTGATTAGAGAGGTTAGTACCCTTAATAAATAAATAAATAATCACTGGATATAATGATATTCTTGACGAACTACTGTTTCTCAAGATTGACAAAAAGTTTTTGCAAATAAAAAGCAAGCTTAAGGTTTGCAAAAGTTAGGAGAGACAAAACGTGGCGGAATCTGTGAAAAACAGAACAGCATGTAGTAAAGAATTTTTAGGGGTACTTCTGCAACTCGAATCAAAAAACTCAGAACAAATGCTCGAAACTCAATTGTATGGAGCATGCTTTCAAAAAAACATCAGATCAAAAAGATTATCTGGTTATTTTAGTCTAATTTTTCCGTCCAAGGACAGAATCTGTTTTCTGGACAGCATGTCACAACATTTGAACTTTCTTGCAATCAGAGGCTAGACTTGGCACAAAGCTTGAAAATAAAGATACAATGATGTTGCTACAGTAGTAACAATCATCAAGACCACTAAAAACTGAAAGTAAAAAACTCAAACTAAATATAACAAGGGTTGTCTCCCTAGAGCTCTTTCTTCATAGCCATAAAGATAGGCTTAAGATTTTAATGATGCTCTCATAGGAATAAGGAATAAGAGTTGAAGAACAAAAGAGAGCATCAGGAAGAAAATAGCAAACACATTTAAGTCTAACATGCTTCCTATGCAAAGGGATCTTGTAGAGGAAAAACTCATTGAAGCATAAAGATATTAGCATAGGAAGGCAAAATAAGTGCAACTTCAAAGCCTTCAACATAAAGAGAGGGAACTTGATATTATTGAAATATCTATAAGAATATGTTCCCTTCTCATAATGATTTCCAGTAGGATCATGAATAAACTCAACAATATAAGCATCACATAAAGCATTGTTACCATGATCCACATGCAAAAGGGTACTCTTACTCTCCACATAAGCATAATCTTTCTCATTGGTAATAGTGGGAGTAGGACTATCATAAACAACTTGAACACTATAGATTAATTGTGTATTAGGAAGATGGTGTTCAACAAGGGAGTAATTCCCTCCATGATTATGATAAGTTTCATAAGGATAATTTCTCCTTATGTCATAGGTACCTTTAAAATCACTATAGATAGGAGTTATAACATCATCATAGGAGAGAAGAGCATTATCATTGCTAGCAACTATATTTGTAAACATGATGTCTTTATTCTTACTAGCAAAAGAATTATCAATTACCACATCACTAATGGTTAAAGGACTTGCAATCCTATCATCCCCAAGCTTGGAGCTTTCCATATCATCACTCTCAGAGTTGGTACCAAAAAGATTTTCAAGGTCATAAGTAGCATTATCATCATTTTCCCAATCACAAAAAGTAACATGCATATCATAATCAAAATCATCTTCAATGGTACCTACAGACTTATATTCAAGATAATAATGAATGCAATCAAGCTCACCATCCTCCATAAATTTATGTTTGTTAGGATAAAAATCGATGCAAGTAATATGCTCAGGCCAGGTTGTTACCCATTCTTCTTCCTTCTTGCTCCTCTTCCTCCTCCTCTTCTTTTTCTTCTTCTTCACCTTAGGAAGGAGTGGTTGGAGAGAAAGCTTCTCCACATATCCTGGTTTATCATTAGAAGCAATAGGGGAAGCTTGGGAGAAACTCTCCTTTTTATTAGTAGAAACATAAGAGACATTTTTATACTTTGGTAAAGTACCCTCCTTTCTAATATTTTTTATGTAATCATTATCATGGAAATTAACAACACAATAGAGATGGCAATTTTGCGAAGTGTTATTTATTCCCAAAGCATGAATATCTAGCCAAGAAGTCTTTTCTGATAACTCTTCACACATCAAAAATAACATAAGTTCATCATAAAGATCAGAAGTGATCATGTTATCACACAACTGATTAACAGTTATGCTTTGAAAGTTCATGCATTGAAAATTAAAGTGACCCTCTATGCAGCAAAGTTCACAAGTAAAAGGATAAAGGTCACACAATTCTCTAGCAATTTCATTTAAATCTTTGACCCAAGTGATTGTTCTTTCATGCTTATATTGCTTACAATACTTCTTTTCTTCAATCATAGGCCTTTCACAAGGTCTATTCACTCCACAAAAACTAACATGCTTATATAAAACTTCATTTTCAGGAATTGGATCATGCATGTTGCAATCATCATGAACAATTTCAATTTCTTTGCAAAACTCTTTAAAAGGTTCATGATGCTTGATCCAATTCTCCTTAGGCATATTAAGATGTGAAGCAAAAGATTTGAGGAAATCAACAAGGAGTTGAGAATCAAGCCCAAACTTAGCACTAAACTTATTAAAACTTGCAGTTTCAACAAAGGACTTAATGCAATCATACTCATAAATTATACCTGACTCTTTACCTTTGTCGATCTCCCAATCTTCAGTATTGTGTTGGATTCTTTCAAGGAGTTTCCATTTAGCATCAATCTTTTCGTTTGTGAAAGAACCCATCGAGGAAGCATCGAGCAAGTCTTTATCCTGTCGAGATAGCCTTGCATAGAAATTAGTAATAATCATATCTTTGGGGAGCCCATGGTTAGGACATTTTAGCATCAAAGTTTTCAGTCTCCCCCAAGCTTGAGCTATGCTCTTCCGTCATGAGGATAGAAATTATAAACATAATTCCTATTCTCATGGACTTCATGAAGAGGATAAAACTTGGAGTAAAAGAGAGACGGGATCTCTTCCCAATCCAGCAGGTGAGAATCATGTAGTAGCCTATACCATTCCAATGCTTTTCCTTTCAGTGAAAAGGCAAATAATTTCCTAATGACTTCATCTCTTGTCAAACCTGAAATCTTAAATAACTCACAAAGTTCTGTAAGTTTCAATAGATGAACACTAGGATGGACTGTTCCATCCCCTGCATAATGATCATTCATAACCTTTTCAATTATCCCAAGTGGTATTTTGAATGGGATACATTCATTAGGTGGAGGAGACTTCTCTACCACGGGTGTGGTAAAGCGGCCTCCCCGAAGCAGCGAACTAAGATTGCAGTTTTCCATAAGCCTAACTAGTGAAAATAAAAACAAGAAACGAAAAGATTTAATTGCAGAATCTAAAGATATACCTTCAACGCTTACCTCCCCGGCAACGGCGCCAGAAATAGCTTGATGTCTACGCACGCTTCTATTCTTGTAGACTATGTTGGGCCTCCAAGCGCAGAGGTTTGTAGGACAGCAGCAATTTCGCTCAAGTGGATGACCTAAGGTTTATCGAACTCAGGGAAGTAGAGGTTGAAGATGGTCTCTCGCAAGCAACCCTGCAATTAAGATACAAGAAGTCTCTTGTGTCCCCAACACACCTAATACAACTAGGAGTTGTATAGGTGCACTAGTTCGGCAAAGAGATGGTAAAATACGAGTGATAGATGTGGCAAAGCAAGGTAATATAAATCTGTAATAAAAAGTGCAGCAAGCAAACATGTGACAAAAGTGAGCACAAACGGTGTAACAATGGTGGAAACAAGGCCTAGGCTTCATACTTTCACTAGTGGCAACTCTCAACAACATTAACATAGTCTAATCACATGATATTTCCCATAAAACATAAAATGGAGACGCACTCGGAGGTCAATCCTTTGTGGTCAAGAGAGGATGAGAATTATGTAGGTCTAAAAAAGCACACCTCAAAGTTCGTAGTTCTCAATCTATGGATTTCCCAATGTCACCGCGGCCATCCAAGCAGAGTACCACAATCACCACAACATATCTCATGGATAGTCAAAGACAAGCACCAAGAGACTCTCAATCTTCAATCAACACACAAAAGAGGAAATCACTCATAATAATATTCTTCTAACTCATGTCCAATAGACCGCTGTCACCTTGGTCTCGGGGATTATACTAGATAAGATCAATTGAGTACATCAATCCAATACATAGAGGAAGGGGAAATATCATGGGATGACCCTACATTAACATAGCCTATGATCACAACGAAGATCACATCATGGGAGAGAGAGAAGAACACATAGCTACTGGTAGAAACCTCAGCCCCGAGGAAGAACTACTCCCGCTTCATGGAGGGAGGAAGCAACGTCGATGGAGATGAATCTGGGGGCACTTCCCCGTCCCGGCAGGGTGCCGGCACAGGAATTCTGTCCCCCCGAAACTTGATGGAGATGGCGGCGGAGATCGGAATTGCTTCTGGAGAAAAGGGGTCTGGAATCAGGGTTTCCGCGACGGGAGAATAAATAGGAGCCAAAGTAGGGCACCAGGGGGTGTGGGACCTAGCCAGGAGGGCAGGTGGCGCGGCCAGGGGCTGGGCCGCGCCAGGCACCCTCCTGGCTGCCCCCTGGCAGCCCTGTGGCCCCCCTCTGGACTCGCGGAAGCTTCCGGAACGCTTATTTTTTTTTATAATTTTTCCGGGATTTATTGGGCACTTTAATTATTTGGAAAAACCTGAAATACAAAAACAGAAGAAAACAGGAACTGGCAACTGGGTGCACTGAGTTAATAGGTTAGTCCAAATATGATCAAAAATGTATGAAAGTTCAAGCAAAACATGGCAAAGTCACACAAATCATGCATGGAGCAAGCAGAAATTATAGATACGTTTGGGACGTATCAGTTTGCGCCCATAATCCTGTCAATTGCCCAGCTGTAATTTGTTTACCTTGCATAGCTCTTTTATGGTCTTTTGGGAGAGAGACATAACTAGTGAATATCATGGGACCTCGGTCCATATTTCCACCACTGTTTACACCCTCAATTTACTTCTTTCTTTTACTTTCTAGTTGCAGTTATCACTATCTTTTATCTCTTGTGTTTGACCCTTTGTAAACAACAAGACTGGAGAGATTGACAAGCTATTTGTACTCATTGGGAGCAAAGTTATATGTTGTTGTGTGCAGGTCCACGTCAACTTGTGCTAGATTTCTAGCACCGCTGTCACCTACTTGTTGTTGTTGAAGTCCTACTGGAGACATAAACCTTGGTATCTTCACTGAGGGAAACTTGCTGCTGTGCCTCATCTCATACCCTCCACTTTGGGTAACCAAAGAGGGGAAAGAAGCCATCAAAGAAATTTCTCGCGCCGTTGCCGGGGATTCCAAGGAAGCAAAAGAGTGGTCCCGTCAACCGCCCAATTTCTGGCGCCGTTGCCGGGGACTCCAATCTTCAAGATAGGGGAGTTGCACGCTATCTTTTATCGTTGCTTTTTAGTTTTGGTAGTTTACCTTTCAGTTCTTGCTTTAGTGTCCTTTATCAAAACTCACAAAAAAAACTGCTTGCCCTATTTGCTGCTACTATGGGTTCCACTGAAAACACCAAGTTGTGTGACTTCACTAGTCACAACAACAATGATTTTATCTGCAATCCTATTTCTACACCTCCTACTTTAGCAACCTCTTATGAAATTAAACCTGCTTTGCTAAACCTTGTTATGAGAGATCAATTTTCCGATGTTGGAGATGATGTTGCTTTAGACTTAAATAATTTTGTTGAACTATGTGGTATGCAAAAGTATAAAGAAGTAGAAGGTGATATTGTTAAGCTTAAGCTTTTTCCTTTCTCCTTGAGGGAAGGAGCTAAATTTTGGTTTCAATCCTTGCCTAGGAATAGCATAGATTCTTGGGATAAGGGCAAGGATGCTTTTATTGGGAAGTATTACACACCTGCTAAAATTATCCAATTGAGGAGTACTCTTATGAATTTTAAGCAGTTGGGTAATGAACACGTTTCCCAAGCTTGGGAACGTATGAAATCTCTTGTTAAGAAATGCCCTACACATGGTTTGACTACTTGGATGGTTATCCAGACTTTTTATGTAGGCTTGAACTTTACCTCGCGGAACCCGTTAGATTCGGCTGCGGGAGGAACCTTTATGTCAACAACACTTGGTGCTGCCACAAAACTACTAGATGAGATGATGACCAACTATTCCCAATGGAACACCAAACGAGCTCCAACAGGTAGGAAGGTAAACTGTGACGCCCCCAAAATCAGACCGTGTACAGTTAGAAAGTAGGCTTTTTCCCCCCCTTTATAGATAAAGGAAATGAACCAAGGTACACGGCCGAACGATACAAGGTGGTGAGGTAACCCTCTTACAAAGCCGATCCTGAGATAAGTGGTGCACCTACGCGACCAGCATAAGGCATCGGCAGAACTACAAACAACCCCACGCTACATCCTAACACACCTAAGCTCCCCAACAACGCCCTCAAGAGAGGGAACGGAGCAGAGCGTCGCCGCTGCCGAGTCCAGATGGACAAGGGCCTTCACCCGAAGCCTTGACACGAGGAGAAGATCCACGACGACGTCTTCAGGAAGAGAGCGGCACCCATGGGTGTCGTCGCCGCCGGTGCCAAGACACAGAGCTCTCACTCGGCAACTCACCCGTGCCATCGATGCTGCTAGGGAGAGCGCGATGAGGTCTAGTTCCCAGATCCGGATCAGGGCATCACCCTGCTAGAGAGTGAAGGCCCGAGCTACCCGCCGCTCCACCACCCGTTGCCCACACAATCGGGAAGAGCCACCACCGCCACCATGGTGCCTGCCAGAAAACAACCATGTGGTCCACCATCCAGGGCCGCCGCCCGGCATCCCTGCCCCAAGACACCACCACCCTCCACCTCACGACGCTTCAACCCCAGTCGGAAGAGTAGAGCTCACTGTCCACTTCGTGCCCGGCATCAGTCCTCGAATCTGGGTGACCCTCCCACACACTGTGGGAGGCGTCGACGCCTGCATCCCCATTAAGCCCTCCTAGAGCTAGGGGACACGATCGTAGGACTGCCGACGGCCGTCATGCCCTCCTCGAGCTCGCACGACGCCAAAACGAGGTCAAGGCACCGATCAATAGGCCAGATAGTAGTGTCAGGCCAACGCCACCGCACACCACCCCCGTGACGGCCAATCCACGGAGGCACCCCAGGCCAAGACCAGCCACTCCTACCCGGGGAGGGACCCCGATCTGCCCCGGGCCTAGATCCGGCCCGCCCGAGCACAAACCCTAGGACCACGCACCCCGCCTTGTCCCGGGAGAAGGAGGTTGCCGCACGACCGCCCTGCGCTGCCAGCCAGACCGCAGCCGCCACGTCGCCGCAGCCAGCGCCAGCCCGCACCACCAACTCCGCCTCCAAACCACGCCGCCGAAGCCCGCATCGCCTGCCGGCCAGATATAGTCGTCACAGCGCAGGCACGCACCACCACCGAAGCCGCCCTCGGCCCGCGCCGCCCCGCAGGTTAGTCCGGTAGGACCGCTATCGACAGGCCGACCGCTGCCCAGACCCATCGCCGCGCCGCCGGGCACCAACCACCATCCGATGCCGGAAAGGACCCGGCCCGAGTTGCCCGGACAACACTACCGTCGCCCCGGGCACCCACCACCGACGACGCCGGACGACCACCTCACGTCAGGGCACCCGGCCGTGAACGTGCAGGCCGGCATAGCCGCCGCAGCCGAAGGCCCGCCGCCACAAGCCACAGCACCCGGCCGTGGGCGCGAAGGCCGGCCCCGCCACCAGACGCCCGCCACCGAGAGGAGACCGGATCGACGCAGGGGGGACCGCCGGTCAGCCAGCCGCGAGCATCCTCACCCGAGGTGACCCAGCACCAGATCTGGCCGCCCATGGTACAGTAATCATACACGCAAGGTACACGATTGAGATTAGGGACTCATAGTGAGATATCACAACACAACTCTACAAATAAAATAATACAAGTTGTTTAATACAAGCCAGGCGCCGCGAGGGCTCGAATACAACAGCTCGAAAGCACAAGTTAGCGGAAGCAAAGGTATCTGAGTACAGACACAAGAATACAAGGTTGCCTTAAGAAGGCTCGCACAAATAACAACAGATCGAAAAGGCGAGGTCTCCTGCCTGGGAACCTCCAAACTACTCCTGGTCAACGGGGAACTCGACGTCGTAGAAGGCATCGGGGATCTTCATGTTGCGGTGGTCGGCATCGGGGATCTCCTGCTCCTGGCCTCCAAGGATCCAACGTCGACTGCAGCGGCCGATCAGGCAAAAAAAAGGGGGGAAATAAACCAAAGGTGATTATCTAGCATACCCGCGAGTCTTACGTCCGCTACTAAGCATGTATGCATTTGTATCAAAAGGAAGGGGAGGCTATATATAGTGGACTGCAAGATAGAAATCAGAATAAGGGTAAGAAGCTAGGCCTATCGAAGACTAGCATCTTCCGACGAGTCTTGCAGCATGAGGAGAGAATAGCCAACAATTCAAATAAAGCATAAAGTAACAATGCAGCAGAAGTTGATGCAGCATTGTATAATAGTAAGTTGTACTGTTTAATAATAACAAATGCCTCCGAGTTCCCCTCCTCGACCTCCCTGCGAGGAAGAAAACCCGAAACCATACAGTTTAATAGTAGTAGTTTGTAGTGGTAAGATCCAGCTTCAGCATAAAGCGCCCTGTTACGGTTGACACGGCTATTCGAATAGATTAATCTTCCCTGCAGGGGTGCACTTGTGTTACACTACACGCACGGATCTCCAGGGTGGCGGGCACCTTATTAGGGAACGCTCCACCGAGGCTATCCGACACTCCGTAGCCCATCTTTCAAACTCAACAGAGAGGCCATCCGCCGGTCTAAATCCTAAGTACACCGGGTCTTGGACCCCAACCCGAACGTACTCCTGCACGTTGCGTGGCTGCCCGGTGAAGCATAAGCAAACCAAATAAGACATCACCGAGCGAGCAAAAAAGACAACACCACTTCCCAGCAATCAGCCCGCGATACTGCTGACGTCTGAAGAGTCCTCGGACGAGACTATGAAGCAGGGGAGCCCATAACTCGTACTTCCCACGGGTAGGTAGTGCGTACATGGCATATAGCCAACTCAAGACATCCGCCGAAGCATTAGTCGTTTTATCAACTTGCGGGACAACTGTTATCGTTGCCTCGACTTAACTGACCCGCGGACAACGACATCAGTCAGGACCACCAGTACATCGGTGCTTGCCCTGTCGTCCCACCAAGTTTTTGTGGTTACCAACAAGGTGAACCGACTCCTTGCCTTATCTCGCGTGTGCTCCTGGAGGAGCTCGACTTTCGTGGTTTGGTAACTCTCGCGGCCAACGATCAGGGGCCAAGCACACCGGTACACTAGTCGTACCCTCCCTGTCGTCCCGTCGCAATACCATTCGCGGGCACCGTTTGGTCACCCGACTTCTTACCTTAAGGACAACCGTTGCTCAGGTACCTAGAGCGGCTATACAGAGTCAGCAATGAGTGGAGTACGAGGATTACTCCTCGATAGCTCCACTTGAAGTGGCTCGGCAGAGCCGAGGTAGGGCCTTAGACGGTGTCTGCATTGTACCGTACTTGTGCAATTATAATCATCGTATCTGCGTTCACTCCCCTGAGTGATCACGGCCTGCTATCTAATCCTATCTAACAATGCGCAGGGCTCACTGCTGAATATAATATATATTTATAGGAAGCATAGGATAAAGTAAGGTACATCAAGGGGCGACAAAAACAGGCTATGCAATTGAATAGGATTGTAACGTAGCAGCAGCAGTAACAATGCCTAGTGCAAGAAAGCACGGAAAGATAGGCGATATCTGGGGAAGAGAATGGCTCTGCTTGCCTCGAAGCTCGCGGTAGGGGTACGGTCGTCGACGACGTAGTCCATCTCAGGGGCATCTACAGCGGTCGTCGGGACTACCGGAAAATAAGAGAGGGGGAGAAACAATAAATACACAACAATAATAGAGATACAAATACAATACATGGCAAACGCAATGTTAACGGTGTTCTAACGCAGTGCAATGCACGTTGCTCGGAGCGGGAATTCATCCGGGGATGAAATTCCGGCTCCGGGTGATTGTCGACAGACGGCCCGGAGGGGGGATGTCAATGTTCGTTGTGTTAGAGGGGTGTGGTTGGAATACGGATAGTGTATCCGTATTCGTTATATTTTTCTGATCAATTTTGATATATAAATTATTTTCATTTGATTTACGGTTTAAAAGATATTCAATTTTAAAGTTTAAATCAATTTCAATGAATTTCTGAATTTCTTTTATTAATAAAATTATCATTATCCAGAATAGTACTGGTTGACTGGTCAACCCTGACATGTGGGGCCTACCTGTCATAGGCTGGGCCGTTGACTGGTCAACTGACCAGTGGGTCCGACATGTCATACACAGTGACAAATAATTATTTAAACTAATCAGAAATAGTAGTGGGCCCACATGTCATAGAGTCGCTTATCTAACAGTTTTCTATTTTATTTTAATCACTTATTAAACTGTGGGGTCCATATGTCATATGCAGTGGCTAATTAACTTAGCCTAGTTTAACAGGTGGATTAACTAATAGGGGATTAGCCCCTAACTAAAACGGGGTCGGCCCCACCGGTCACGGGGTACACCCCCGCCCCTCCAGTGGCTGGGAACGCAAGGCTCAGGGCGCCGGCGGCCATGGCCAGCTGAGGGCACGGCGAGGCGGTTTGCAACGGCCAAAAGGGCGACGAGAAACGAGGGAGTAGGCCGCGCGGGGGTGTGGCGCGCATATGCTGGACCGTGACCGGAGCACGTGGAACGGCGGCCATGGCGAGCCTCCACGGTGGCCGAAGTAAGGCGCGACGGGGATGGCGCTTTACGAGACCAAAATGAGAGCATCTTGATCCCACGCGGAGCTGGGCTCATTACGCATCCGATGGGAGGCACGGGAGGCCGTGGCGTGGCCGGAGCTGAGCCCCACGCCAACAATGGCGGCGGCTAGGCCACGGCCCGACAGGTTCAAGCGGGGGCGCGCGGCTACATGCAAAACGGAGGGGGGAAGAGAGGGAAAAAGGTGCGCCTCACAAGGGGGAAGCTGGTGGCGAGCTCGGAGCTGGTCGGGGAGGTCGGAGCCCGGCGGATCGTGGAGGAGTTCAACGGCGGCCGTGGGGGAAGTAGATGACGAATTCGTTGCCCGTGGGGAGTCTTTGCTTGAGTCCGCGTGTGAGATGGTGAAGACGACGTCGACGAGGCCATTGGACACCACGCCAGGAGCTATCTCTCCCGGTGGTCGTGACGTTCAAGGTCTCGCATCCATGGCGGCTACGGTGGACTGAGGGAAACGAGCAAGAGAGGGAAATCGGTCGATCTAGGGTTCACGGGGGGGTGCGTGGGGGGCCTTAATGATGAGGACATCCCTACTAATGTTACACCCATACCCTCACCAACTACACATACTGGACCAGTTACTAGAGCACGTGCACGTCAACTAAATTATCAGGTACTTTCGTTTCTTGCGAATCCTTCTATTGTTCATGAACATATGATGCTGCCTAAATTAGATACTTTTGTTTTGCTTATGAATGAAGGACCTAGCATGGACACGAAGGATGGTCATTGGAGCGGGATCAAGAATGGAGAAGAAGGTGCGCGCGGGGGAAAGTACAGTGGAGTTTCCAGTGGGGATTTTCGCACGTTGAAGCCACCATAAGGCATGCATGAAGGCTTGGACGGAATACACGAGATGCCACTTCATTATTTTCGTCCAAGAGCAATTATAGGTGCTGCGTCACCTTAATATTGGGCTGGGCCCATGTAATTTCGAAATACCACATTATAGGCTGTTTTTAGAGTCCGTATGTGTGGGGAAACCGAGTTAGGGTTGTTTTCGGACCCCACCTCCAAGGGGTCACGAAAATCCCCTCTGTTCCCCCATATATACAGCCCTTAGGGCGTCGTTTAGACTTGGGTTTTAATTAGATATAAGTTAGCCATAGCCGCAACTTCGAGCTCTTCGTTTGTGTCATCCGACCAGGCCAAGACCTCATTGGAACCCCAACTTTCGTAATCATTCATCTTATATTCGCAATATCCAGATTGCAATTCTTAGTTCTTGCTTGTTCTTCGATTGCTTGGAGGAATTAGACCTTCGTGGTCAGGTTGATCGTGCATCCGCGGGATCAATAACCTCTCGGAGTTGGTTTAGCGATTGCTAAGGCGCAACGTCTTCGCACGTTCGTAGTCGGATCGTGAAAGTTGCCTCCACCATAATCGATCTCCACCATCTCATCGAAACATCGGGACACCTTCGCCTCTATCAAGTGGTATCAAGTGATAGAGGCGAAGGTGTCCCGATGTTTCGATGAGATGGTGGAGATCGATTATGGTGGAGGCAACTTTCACGATCCGACTACGAACGTGCGAATTGATCCCGCGGATGCACGATCAACCTGACCACGAAGGTCTAATTCCTGCAAGCAATCGAAGAACAAGCAAGAACTAAGAATTGCAATCTAGATATTGCGAATATAAGATGAATGATTACGAAAGTTGGGGTTCCAATGAGGTCATGGCCTGGTCGGATGACACAAACGAAGAGCTCGAAGTTGCGGCTATGGCTAACTTATATCTAATTAAAACCCAAGTCTAAACGACGCCCTAAGGGCTGTATATATGGGGGAACAGAGGGGATTTTCGTGACCCCTTGGAGGTGGGGTCCGAAAACAACCCTAACTCGGTTTCCCCACACATACGGACTCTAAAAACAGCCTATAATGTGGTATTTCGAAATTACATGGGCCCAGCCCAATATTAAGGTGACGCAGCACCTATAATTGCTCTTGGACGAAAATAATGAAGTGGCATCTCGTGTATTCCGTCCAAGCCTTCATGCATGCCTTATGGTGGCTTCAACGTGCGAAAATCCCCACTGGAAACTCCACTGTACTTTCCCCCGCGCGCACCTTCTTCTCCATTCTTGATCCCGCTCCAATGACCATCCTTCGTGTCCATGCTAGGTCCTTCATTCATAAGCAAAACAAAAGTATCTAATTTAGGCAGCATCATATGTTCATGAACAATAGAAGGATTCGCAAGAAACGAAAGTACCTGATAATTTAGTTGACGTGCACGTGCTCTAGTAACTGGTCCAGTATGTGTAGTTGGTGAGGGTATGGGTGTAACATTAGTAGGGATGTCCTTATCACTTAACCACCTCGTCGGCGTACTGTAGCGACCGAGGGGCGAGGGGGTGCGGTGGCGTCGCGGCTCGGCGTGCACTGGCACCATGGACGACCTGGGACACGGGAACAGGGGAGGTAGGAGAGAAGGGGAGTGGGGTTGGGTAAGGGGTGGGCCTTGCCCAAGGCGGTAGATAGACATTTTGCATTTTTCCTTTTTTTTATTATTTTGCTTCTGTTTTATTTAATTTGGGCATCAAATGATTTTTGTTAGACATGAGACTAGCCCCATAATTTGTATTGCACAATACCAGAGGCCCACAAAAAGTTTGGGGCTTTTATAAATTCATTTGATAAAAAAAATTCCAGCTGCAACTAGTAAATGGTGTTGTTATAGTCCTGGTTTGAATTATTAACTAATTTAAATATTACCATAAATTCTCAAAGCTGGTTTAACATGGTCCAATGAAATTTAGTCATTTAACAAAATTGGTTGCACAATTTTTGATTGAACAATAATTTACACTTGTTTTGGAATTTTTAATCGGGTTGAATTTGAACCAGCCATGTTCAAGGGTGATCATCACATGTCTAATCATGGTGACTTGGAAACAATAAAAGTGATTACTGTAGTCTGACATCCAGGGTGTTACAAATCTCGACCACTACAAAGAATTCTCGTCCCGAGAATTAAAAGTAGGGCAAGGGGTAAGGTTTCGATTTCGTATTCTAACGAGTCTTCTTGGTATTGTTGCCCTTCTCAAACAAGTTAATCCTCCTCGTTGAGTCTTTATTTTGCTGCATCGGTGCATCTCGACGATTTGTCCTCCTTTCTTCAAGGTCTTAATCGTACTTACGGATAGGCTAGGAGGAAAAACTTAAGGGGTCGAAGCGGTACCGGGTTAATCAACCAAGGTTGTCTGAGGGACTGGGGTACAAAGTATCTTCCGAGTTTAAACTCGGGGGAATACATCGAGAGAAACAAAAGAAGGCATGAGAAGTTTTCAAGCGGATAGGCATGCATTCGATGCCTATGACGGATGATGAAAAGGGGTCCAGAGCATCAGGCATAAGCATGATGTCGGGCCGAATATCGCAAACTAGATGACAAGGGTCAGGTTTCGATCCTGTGGAACTTTGGGTTATGGGCTCACATTTAATATGAAGGGTGGTAACATTCCATGCGATCACGATGCAAGGTAAGCCAGAGAACATCTTGTTAGCTATGTCGGCAACAACGTCAGTACCAAGGGCGAAGGACAAAGAGAACCATTTTTCTGCTCGTTAAGACGAGGCAGACCAATTGGCAAAGTTCTTGCCCATCGGTGGTCACCGAAAAGTCATCAACAATCGTAACAGGTTGTACGGACAAAGTAGTACACCAAAGTGTTTACATAAGCTGGGAATTATCACTGCTTAGCTAATATACATAACATAAAGGTTAAACAGACCAATGGAAGGGAAAATGTGATTATACACAAGTATTAGTTGTATATCCTTCCCAAGGGAAAGCAGAGCACGATATACATGACCAAGTTTGTATTGGCAGGGAGTCAAAGGAGGTTGTCAATGATAACACAAATCATCGAGGGGCAAGGATGATATTTCACACGATGAATCCAATTAGCACTTGGAAGAGGAAAAATACTGATGATGACCACGACACTTTATGTCGAGAGATTTCAAGAGAATGCAATCAAATAGAAACATCACCAAACAAAAGGGGTGGTGGAGCAAAAGGTAAGCGGTGTTCTCGGTTGACGATAACCCAGAACCATGAAATGGCGATGGCAAGGATAGGCATTGTTTCATCACAATTCATAACATGTAGTGCAAAGGCATGATATCCTCGAGATACCAGGGGTATTACTCGAAGGTAGAATGGTGGATCATAGGTGTAGAAGAATTTATACCAAGGGGGTTAATTATCTTTACGAGAAGCTTTCATGATCAGTTCTACATAGTATCCATGGGCATGAACACAAAGGTCCAGGGTCGACTCCCACTTCTTCAACGCATAGCCTTACATTCACTTCTTGCTGTCGAGGAATTTGCAGAGTTCAAAAATTTATCTCGCATAACACCAGTAGAGTATGACCCGCAGAAGTTCATGGGTTCACACAGATGGATGAAGCATAGATCCAACCCATAGGGACATTTTTCGAATCTATACGACAAATAATAGGAACAAGATATACAAGTTTGAAAGAAGAAGGCTGATACACGGACCATATGATACCGTTCGCCAAAGGCATTTCGTATCAGGGAAAGCTCATCAATGATTTAGGATTCAAGGGGACGGCAGGTAGTACTCCACCAAAAAGGTCAGGCGGCGTAAAGAGAGTCTGTTGTGAGTATCAGTACTCAACCATAAGAAGAAAGAATGCCAAAGCATTGGAGATAGAAGCATCAGAATAATTTGATGCTTCAGTACAAAGGAATTATGACTTCCATATCGATGTATCAGGTTCAGATACATCGATCAAGAATGAATAGACTGAATAGAAGCTTGACGGTTAATCAATTAACATTTGATTTATCGAGAACTAGCTCATGTCCGAAATGACGTCTGAGCCAGAAGAATGGATTCATAGGTATCAACGGATGATTGCGTGCATTAGCACACACGATGATTCAACTGATCAAAATGGCAATGCCTAGGGAGGTCATCCAAGACTACAAGACAACGGGATTATTCATAGTGCAAGCAGGTAAGAAGAATCTCCAAAGCAATAGGCTGTCGAGGATTGTCGCGAGATCGAATAGTATTTCAAAGTATTTTGGGAATCACAGGAACCACTTAGGATGAAATGATCCTCGTTAAATGTGAGGAATTATCCGCAGGGTGAAAAGAAGCTGCAAGGAAGTAGGATCAAAGGATTTCCGAAACAACGGAATGTATTTCGATGCATCTTGTGAACACAAGAGAAACTGATATTGTATGGATGAACGGAAGGTGCATGCAGTTATCCATAAAATCGTATCAGTGGTAGGGCATAGCAAGGGTGATGGGCACATAGGGTCTCGGCAATTTATCGGAGAGCATCTTCAGGATCTCCTGGTGAATCAGGTCATCATCTGTGATGAGGGCTCTCCGGGAGGAAGCAGTCACGAGAACCTAATGTCAGAGTTAGCAAAATCTTTAACCCGAAAGAGAAGAGAGATCAGAGTCCCAGAGTAAAGATGCGGAGAAAAAGATCCTAATTCCACCGAGTTGGCAACGTGGGCCGATAAGCCACACGACATTGTTAGTAAAGTAGTTTTTCAACGACTAGACTCGACTTCGACCAAGGAGTTGGAAGGGGGTCTCCTACAGGCAGTCGGCTCTCATACCAACTTGTGACGCCCCCAAAATCAGACCGTGTACAGTAATCATACACGCAAGGTACACGATCGAGATTAGGGACTCACGGTGAGATATCACAACACAACTCTACAAATAAAATAATACAAGCTGTTTAATACAAGCCAGGGGCCGCGAGGGCTCGAATACAACAGCTCGAAAGCACAAGTTAGCGGAAGCAAAGGTATCTGAGTACAGACACAAGAATACAAGGTTGCCTTAAGAAGGCTAGCACAAATAACAACAGATCGAAAAGGCGAGGCCTCCTGCCTGGGAACCTCCAAACTACTCCTGGTCAACAGGGAACTCGACGTCGTAGAAGGCATCGGGGATCTTCATGTTGTGGTGGTCGGCATCGGGGATCTCCTGCTCCTGGACTCCAAGGATCCAACGTCGACTGCAGCGGCCGATCAGGCAAAACAAAAAAAGGGGGGAAATAAAGCAAAGGTGAGTATCTAGCATACCCGCGAGTCTTACGTCTGCTACTAAGCATTTATGCATTTGTATCAAAAGGAAGGGGAGGCTATATATAGTGGACTGCAAGATAGAAATCAGAATAAGGGTAAGAAGCTAGGCCTATCGAAGACTAGCATCTTCCAACGAGTCTTGCAGCATGAGGAGAGAATAGCCAACAGTTCATATAAAGCATAAAGTAACAATGCAGCAGAAATTTTTGCAGCATTGTATAATAGTAAGTTGTAATGTTTAATAATAACAAATGCCTCCGAGTTCCCCTCCTCGACTTCCCTGCTAGGAAGAAAACCCGAAACCATACAGTTTAATAGTAGTAGTTTGTAGTGGTAAGATCCAGCTTCAGCATAAAGCGTCCTGTTATCGTGGACACGGCTATTCGAATAGATTAATCTTCCCGGCAGGGGTGCACTTGTGTTACACTACACGCATGGATCTCCAGGGTGGCGGGAACCTCATTAGGGAATGCTCCACCGAGGCTATTCGGCACTCCGTAGCCCATCTTTCAAACTCAACAGAGAGGCCATCCGCAGGTCTAAATCTTAAGTACGCCGGGCCTTGGACCCCAACCCGAACGTACTCCTGCACGGTGCGTGGCTGGCCGGTGAAGCATAAGCAAACCAAATAAGACATCACCGGGCGAGCAAATAAGACAACACCACTTCCCGGCAATCAGCTCGCGATACTGCTGACGTCTGAAGAGTCCTCGGACTAGACTATGAAGCAGGGGAGCCCATAACTCGTAATTCCCACGGGTAGGTAGTGCGTACATGGCATATACCCAACTCAAGACATCCACCAAACCATTAGTCGTTTTATTAACTTGCGGGACAACCGTTATCGTTGCCTCGACTTAACTGACCCGCGGACAACGAAAGCAGTCAGGACCACCAGTACATCGGTGTCTGCCCTGTCGTCCCACCAAGTCTCTGCGGTTACCAACAAGGTGAACCGACTTCTTACCTTATCTCGCGTGTGTTCCTGGAGGAGCTCGACTTTCGTGGTTTGGTAACTCTCGCGGACAACGATCAGGGGCCAAGCACACCGGTACACTGGTCGTACGCTCCCTGTCGTCCCGTCGCAATACCACTCGCGGGCACTGTTGGGTCACCCAACTTCTTACCTTAAGGACAACCGTTGCTCAGGTACCTAGAGCGGCTATACAGAGTCAGCACGAGTGGAGTACGAGGATTACTCCTCGATAGCTCCACTTGAAGTGGCTCGGTAGAGCCGAGGTAGGGGCCTTAGACGGTGTCTGCATTGTACCGTACCTGTGCAATTATAATCATCGTATCCGTGTTCACTCCCCTGAGTGATCACGACCCACTATCTAATCCTATCTAACAATGCGGAGGGCTCACTGCTGAATATAATATATATTTATAGGCAGCATAGGATAAAGTAAGGTACATCAAGGGGCGACAAAAACAGGCTATGCAATTGAATAGGATAGTAGTGGGCCCACATGTCATAGAGTCACTTATCTAACAGTTTTCTATTTTATTTTAAACACTTATTAAACTGTGTGGTCCATATGTCATATGCAGTGGCTAATTAACTTAACCTAGTTTAACCGGTGGATTAACTAATAGGGGATTAGCCCCTAACTAAAACGGGGTCGGCCCCACCGGTCACGGGGTACACCCCCGCCCCTCCAGTGGCTGGGCACGCACGGCTCAGGGCGCCGGCGGCCATGGCCAGCTGAGGGCACGGCGAGGCGGTTTGCAGCGGCCAGAAGGGCGACGAGAAACGAGGGAGTAGGCCGCGCGGGGGAGTGGCGCGCATATGCTGGACCGTGACCGGAGCACGCGGCACGGTGGCCATGGAGAGCCTCCACGGTGGCCTAAGTAAGGCGCGATGGGGATGGCGCTTTACGAGACCAAAATGAGAGCCTCTTGATCCCACGCGGAGCTGGGCTCGTTACGCATCCGATGGGAGGCACGGGAGGCCGTGGCGTGGCTGGAGCTGAGCCCCACGCCAACAATGGCGGCGGCTAGGCCACGGCCCGACAGGTTCAAGCGGGGGCGCGCGGCTACATGCAAAACGGAGGGGGGAAGAGAGGGAAAAAGTTGCGCCTCACAAGGGGGAAGCCGGTGGCGAGCTCGGAGCTGGCCGGGGAGGTCGGAGCCCGGCGGATCGTGCAGGAGTTCAACGGCGGCCGTGGGGAAAGTAGATGACGAATTCGTTGCCCGTGGGGAGTCTTTTCTTGAGTCTGCGTGTGAGGTGGTGAAGACGACGTCGACGAGGCCATTGGACACCACGGCGGGAGCTATCTCTCCCGGTGGCTGCGAGGTTCAAGGTCTCGCGTACATGGCGGCTACGGTGGACTGAGGGAAACGAGCAGGGGAGGGAAATCGGCCGATCTACGGTTCACGGGGGGGTGCGTGGGGGGGCCTTAACCACCTCGTCGGCGTACTGTAGTGACCGAGGGCCGAGGGGGTGCGGTGCCGTCGCGGCTCGGCGCGCACTGGCGCCATGGACGACCTGGGACACGGGAACAGGGGAGGGAGGAGAGAAGGGGAGTGGGGTTGGGCCAGGGTGGGCCTTGCCCAAGGCGTTAGATAGACATTTTGCATTTTCCTTTTTTTATTCTTTAGCTTTTGTTTTATTTAATTTGGGCATCAAATGATTTTTGTTAGACATGAGATTGGCCCCATAATTTGTATGGCACAATACCAGAGGCCCACAAAAAGTTTGGGGCTTTTATAAATTCATTTGATAATTATTTTTCAGCTGCAACTAGTAAATGGTGCTGTTATAGTCCTGGTTTGAATTATTTAACTTATTTAAATATTACCATAAATGCTCAAAGCTGGTTTAACATGGTCCAATGAAATTTAGTCATTTAACAAAATTGGTTGCACAATTTTTGATTGAACAATAATTTTCACTTGTTTTGGAATTTTTAATCGGTTGAATTTGATCCAGCCATGTTCAAGGGTGATCATCACATGTCTAATCATGGTGAATTGGAAACAGTAAAAGTGATTACTGTAGTGTGACATCCGGGGTGTTACATAAACTCTATCGAGGAGATTTCCTCCCTAAATGAGAAAGTTGACTTGATTATGTCTTTACTCACCAAGCAAGCTCCTATTGATTGTCATGATGTTCCTTTAAAGTCCTTGGTTGCTCAAGATCAAGTAGATGTGAACTTTATCTCTAGAAACAACTTCAACAATAATGCTTATAGGAGTAATTTTGCTAGCAATCCTACACCGTTCCCATCCAACAACTACGGGAACAACAACACTTATCCTAGCAACAAGAACTCCACTTCTGAATTAGAGAGCATGCTTAAGGAGTTTATCACTACCCAAAAAGCCTTCAACAAGAGTGTAGAGGAAAAATTAGACAAATTAGATAATCTCTCTTTGAAGGTAGACAACTTAGCCCTTGATATTGATATGCTTAAAATTAGAACTTCTCCCCTTGAGGAGAGGAAGGTCACTCCTATTAATGCTATTCAAATGCAAATTAATGAAAATATTAGGATGATGGCAAAACTTAAAGAAAGATAGGCTGGAGAAAAGGAAGAAGAAGATAGAATTACGA
This sequence comes from Bromus sterilis, assembly GCA_950022295.1. Classification (NCBI taxonomy): domain Eukaryota; kingdom Viridiplantae; phylum Streptophyta; class Magnoliopsida; order Poales; family Poaceae; genus Bromus; species Bromus sterilis. Next base: position 252,368,583 of record OX465595.1, on the reverse strand, counting down.
GCCTTCCTACACACCACACAATTGCTACTATCCAAGTTGTTGAGGATACTCAAACTTCTAGCACCCAACACACTCCTAGTCCCATTGGACCTATTAATGGTGATGCTATTACCTCAACCATAGAAGAAGAAACTCCTATGAACATAGAAGCTTTCAAACAAGTGAGCCTAGATGACACCACTACCACCTTTGATAGTAGTGACATTGATTTTGATAGTTGCACCCTTTCTGAAGTTATTAGCTTGCTACACAAAATGTCTAGAGACCCCCACACTAGCACACTAAATCTTGCCTTCACGGAGCATATCACCAATGCTCTCATTAAAGTTAGGGAGGAGAAGCTTAGGGTAGAAGCCTTCTTACCTAGAAATCTAGAATATGCTTGGGATCCTATGATAAAAATTAAATTGAATAACTTCTCTTGCTATGCTTTACGTGATGTTGGAGCTAATACCTCTGTTATGCCCAAAAGAATGTATGATATGTTTGAATTGAAACCCTTTGATCCTTGTTCCTTTGGTGTTCGTCTTGTTGATTCTTCCGTAAAGAAATATTTGGGGAAGATTGATGATGTTCTTATCATTGTCAATGACAATTATGTTCCCGTTGATTTTACTATTATGGACATTGAGTGTGAGCCTTTATGTCCAATTATTTTGGGACGTCCTTTTCTTCACACCATAGGTGCTATCATTGATATGAAAGAGGGGAATATAAAATTTCAATTCCCTCTCAAAAAAGGGATGGAACACTTCCCTAGGAAGAATATTAAGTTACCTTTTGAGTCTGTTACACGGGCTAGCTATTCTCTTTCTCTTGATAAAACTTGATTCTTCTTTTTGCTTCCTGCCTAGCTTAAAGGCGTAAAAGAAAGTGCTTGTTGGGAGGCACCCCAAGATTTTTTTACTTCTGTTTTTAGTGGTCTTGATGATTGTTACTACTGTAGCAACATCATTATATCTTTATTTTCAAGCCTCGTGCCAAGTTTAGCCTCCGATAGTTCAAAAGTTGTGACATGCTGTCCAGAAAACAGATTTTTTCCTTGGACGGAAAAATTCACGATAAATCACCACGTCATCTTTTTTATCTGAATTTTTTGAAAGCATGCTCTATACAATTACATTTTGGGTGTCTGTTCTGAGTTTTTTTATTTGAGTTGCAGAAGTACCCCTAAAAATTTATTTACTACATGTTGGTCTGTTTTTCACAGATTCTGCCACGTTTTGCCTTTCCTCGGTTTTGCAAGTCTTGTGCTAGATTTTTATTTGCAACAACTTTTTGGCGGTCATGAGAAACAGTAGCCCTTCAAGAATTTTTTTTATTTCCAGTAGAGGCAAATTATTTTATTGTGGGTACTAACCTCTTTAATCATCTTATGATGGGTCATGTATGAAGGGAGTTTTCAAGTGTGCGAGGGAAGATGATGAAAGAAGATTCGGGAGTGTCAAACGCTCAAGATTGGGGATGCCCCCATGCATCCCCAATAAATATTCAAGGAGACTCAAGCATCTAAGCTTGGGGATTCCCCCGTGCATCCCCTCCTCCATCAACAATCATCAGTTCGTCCTCCATTCCACTATATTTTTATCAGTTCATGTGTTATGTGTTATGCTTGGAGCATCTTGCTCTTTAGTTTTTTTTTTGTTTTCTTTAGCTTTGTTTGCTGTTCATAACAAGTTAGAACCCAACTTTCTTTGTGTGGGAGAGAAACACGCTCCACTTCAAACTAGAACACATCATAGGATTTTCATGCTTATCTTTCTTTTGTTGTGTCTTCTTTATCTTTTCGTAGCTGCTGTCATGTTTAGCTCTTAGTTTTCATGCTTATCTTTTTCAAGAGCTTTAGTTTAGTTTGTTGTTGGAACTCTCTTGAGTTTTCATGTTTATCTTGTTTAGAGAGTTGGTTGTTGCACTGAGTTGTGTCTTGACGTAAAGTAGGTAATTGAGGTTGCTATTCAATTGTAGTAGTAACTTGCAATAGTTTTAAGGGATTGTTGTAAGTAATGTTTGAACTTTTGGTGTCAAGAGCTCTAGCCTATTAGTGATAGATGTCGTATTTTGGGAAATCCGTGTTTATTTTCAAAACCTACAAAAACTAGTTGAGAACTCTAGCTACTAGATGGATCACTAATCTTTGGAGGGATCGGCTATTAGAGTACACTCACGTACCATGAGTTGAGGATGCGCAAGGATAACCAAACCCCCATACACTCCTCCTCGGGGTACTTGTCTCTTTGTGAACCTCCTAATTAGATTGAGAGTTACCGATAATAAGTGCATGAGTTCTTCGGACTAATGTAAATATTGAAAGTTGACACTTCCACCTCCTCATATTTGCTAGCCTCTTCGGTACCGTGCATTGCCCTCTTCTCACTCCGAGAGTTGGCGTCCACCTCGCCGGTGCATCCAAACCCTTGGCATGATACGCTCTGTCATCATAAACCTCCTTACATCTTTCCTCAAAACGGCCACCATACCTACCTATCAAGGCATTTCCATAGGCTTTCCAAGATATATTGCCATGCAACATCCACCTTCTCATGACTTGATCTTCATGTAATACATGTTCCTGCTACACTGGCAGAGGCATACATTTGCATATATCATGATAGATACATCTTCTTTATGTTGAGTACTTTTGTAAAGTGAGCAAAAGATCCCAAAGAGGAAAATTTTAAAAGATCTCAAAGAGGACAAATGAGAGAGAAATAGAAAGAGACATTGGGGCCACCAAAAAAATACAAAAAAATACAAAAAAGAGAAAAAGAAAATAAAAAGAGAGAAGGGGGCAACACTACTATTCCTTTTGAGAGATCGACACTCGTACTTCCTCTTATACCTTGTGCTCCATAGAGATGATCATATATGGATATGGCTATGTGGGGACCTTTCCAGTATAGAACTTGGCTTGTATATTCCAATGATGAGCCTCCTCAAATGAGCTCTAGGTCTTCTTGATCAAGCAAGTTAGATGCACCCCCACTAGTTCCATTGAAGAGCTTTCCATAGCTCACATGTGCATCCGTTGCATGGCAATCCCTACTCCTCACATCATATCTATCATTTGGCTTTCTCTCGCCTACGATTGTCCTCATTGATGTGAGCCGTTCACACCTTTTTTTCTTCCTCTTCCACCATCTCTCTCTCTGTCTCTCTCTTTGCCATCCTAAGTGTCAATTTTCGTGCTTACGCTCATCCATTGCATGAGTGTTCAAAATATCAAAAGGGAGTGGATCAAGTTCACTTGTACCTGGCTAGTGGTCTGGGGATGAGTCAAGATAAGATTCCAAAGAATACTAAGTGTGAAACTTTAGTAGATTGAGTTATCAACAAATAAATATGTTTTCTCTCTCGTATTCCCATCTCCAACTTCTTGCACGCAAACATCTTTTGGAAACATTCGAGTCACGGACAACGAGAGCTCTTGCACCTTTATGTTCTTATGTTGCTTGTTTCAATAATAATATAGACTCTTGCTTGTTATGACTTGAATTGAATTACATGCCTTGATTACTTTACTTAAAAGTTCTTATATGGTTGGCAACATGTCACCATAGAAATTATGCTTATTATCATTTATCTACTCGAGGACGAGCAGGAATTAAGCTTGGGGATGTTGATACGTCCCAAGCATATCTGTAATTTCTGCTTGTTCCATGCATGTTTTGTGTGATATTGCTATGCTTTTGATACACTTTCATACACTTTTGATCATATTTGGACTAACCTATTAACTCAGTGCACCCCAGTGCCAGTTCATGTTTTCTATTGTTTTTTATTTCACGTTTCCCCCGTATTAAAATTTCTCCAAAAATACCGGAAAAAACCAATAAAAAATTAGCGTACGGGAACCTTCCAGAGCCCCGAAGGACAGCTGGGAGGGGGCGCGGCCCCACCCTACGCCGCACCAGGGGGCGCCTGCACTCCCCTGTGCCCCCCTGGCTGCCCCCCTTCGCCTATATATTTCCTACGTCCCGAAACCTCCGAATATAGAACCCTTTTTGCGATCTCGCCTCTGTTCTGCCGCCGTCGCGCTTCCAAGATCGGGAGCGCCAGAAGACCTCTTCCTGGCACCCTACCGGAGGCAGGCTTGACCTCCGGGAGCTTCTCCACCACCATGGACGCTTCCCGGATGATCCATGAGTAGTCCACCATGGACCATGGGTCCATGATCAGTAGCTATGTGATGTTCTCCTCCCCTCTTTGTTCTTCATGGATTAGACCTTGTGATCTTCCCTACATGATCAAGGCACATATGTAATTCTTTCTGCTATTGCTATTTTGAGTTTGCTGGGATATGATGGATTACGAGACTATGTTCAGATTGTGATAAGTAATATATTTGGTTCTTCTCTTTTATATGTGTGTTCTTGAGTAATTGTTGCATGTTCTCCGTTGTTGTTTATTGCTTTGGCCAAGTAGTAGGTAGTGACTCCAAGAGGGAGGTTATGCTTGATTGTGGGTGCATGCCCCCTGATGACTAGCTTGAGTGACAGAAACATGAGTCTAGGGGATGTGCTTATGCCACAAGGGGGAAAACAACGGTGCTTGTAACCGCAGTTGCAAGGATTGTTTACTTTACACAAAGTTCTTTTAATGCAGGTGTCTCTTGATTTGGGTTTACACTTTGGGTAGGGCTAGCAACTTAATACCAGTGAGATGTTCTGGATAGATATCTCAAGGTGGATGATTAGTAGTAGATGCGGATGGATTTCGTTGTAATTATCTTGGCGTACTACCCATGCTTTTGAGCCTCTTCCTTTCCTTTGTAGCATAGTTAGCATTGGTTTGCGCCCGTAATCCTGTCAATTGCCCAGCTGTAATTTGTTTACCTTGCATAGCTCTTTTATCGTCTTTTGGGAGAGAGACATCAATAGTGAACATCATGGGACCCTGGTCCATATTTCCACCATTGTTTACACCCTCAATTTACTTCTTTCTTTTACTTTCTAGTTGCAGTTATCACTATCTTTTATCTCTTGCATTTGACCCTTTGTAAACAACAAGACCGGAGAGATTGAGAACCTCTCTGTACTCGTTGGGAGAAATGTTATCTTTTGTTGTGTGCAGGTCCGCGTCAACTCGTGCTAGATTTCTAGCACCATTTTCACCTACTTGCTGTTGTTGGAGTCCTACTGGAGACATAAACCTTGGTATCTTCACTGAGGGAAACTTGCTGCTGTGTCGCATCTCATACCTTCCACCTTGGGTAACCAACGAGGGGAGAGAAGCCATCAAAGCAATTTCCCTTTTAGTTAAGCATCCCTCTCAAACATACCTCTTACAAATAAACTCATAGCTCGCAAAATGACACGCACTATTACGGCTATTACAGGTTCGAGTCCCTGCACGACTCTTTGAGTCCCCCAGACACTCGGGGGCTACTGACGAGGGGATACCCCCACAACTCCTCTGCATGAGGGTACCCGGTGCGTGTCAAGACGGAAGGCCCACTAGAAGCGTCGGCTGGCCCAAGATCAGCCCACCCGAAGCACCGACGGCTGCGCCGACATGAAGTCCAAGACGGTTTCGAGTCCAAGGTGTGACAACCAAGACTAGATAGATTAGGCAATCATCTATGTAAACCTAGACGTACTCCTCGAGACCTAGCCTAGTATATATAGGCTGGGAGAGGGGGCGTCTAGGGAAATCCAATCTCGCATAGCTACACCCTCGGCTAGAGCAATCTCGTTGAGACCTCCACTTTAATCGCCTCCACCATATAATACATCGAGCAGGAAGTAGGGGTTTTGCCGATCGAGGGCCTTGAACCTAGGTAATCCCTGTCTCCTGTTAGCCGACGAGAACCGCCAACCCTGTGTGCCTCTCTCTACAATCTAAACCCAGGGTTCCTAACCATGGGATTTGCCGAGGCCGATCCTGGTCAGTTGGGGTTCGCAACTTAATACCAACGAGATGTTCTGGATATATATCTCAAGGTGGATGATTAGTAAGTAGATGCCGATGAATAAACAGTCTACCTGTCTTGAGTAATGCCCATACGACTTAGCCTCTTTACTTTCCAGTAGTTTAATTAGCATTGTGGTGCATTTATAATTCTGTCAATTGCCTAGATGTAATTTGTTCACCCATCATAGTTGTTTACCGTCTTTTGGGAGAGAGACATCACTGGTGAAAGTCATGGCACCCCGGTCCATATTTCCATCATAGTTTACACCGCTTTTACTTTACTGCTTTTATTTCCTTTCAGCCGCACACCTATTATTTCCCCTTTGTGTTTGATCATTTGTAAACAGCAAGGCCGGAGAGATTGGCAACCTATCTGAACTCGTTGGGAGCAAAGTTATTTGTGTATTGTGTGCAGGTCCAGGTCAAGTGAACAACCTTTGATTTTTAAACGGTGCCATTATTCGCTTTTACACTCTCTTGTTGAGCTCGGAATCCTACTAGAGACATAAACCTTCGTATCTTTACTGAGGGTAACTTGCCGCTACTACATCATAAACTTCCACTTGGGGTAACCAACGAGGAGGTGTTATCTACAGATGTATCTAAGCTTGGGGATGCCCCCGTCACCCAAAGAAATATTCAAGAAGACTCAAGCATCTAAGCTTGGGGATGCCCACGTGCATCCCCTTCTTCATCAACAATCATCACTTCGTCCTTCTCCACACTATATTTTTATCATTTCATGTGTTATGTGCTTTGCTTGGAGCGTCTTGCATTTACTTTTCAGTTTTGCTTAGTTTACTTTAGTTTTGTTTGCTATTCATAACAAGTTGGACCCTAGCATGCCTTGTTTGGGAGAGAAACACGCTCCACTTTTGCCTAGAACGCTCATAGTTTTCACTTCAATCTTTTTTGAATGTTCATTCTTATTTCTAGCTGCTATCATGTTTAGCTCTTGTTCTTCATGTTTATCTTTAAGAGCTCTGATTTAGGATATTGTTTTTAGTACTCTCTTGAGTTGCATGATTATCTTGTTTAGAGAGTTAGCCTGTTGCACTGAATGTGTGTCTTACTTTGAGTACGTAATCAAGGTTGCTATGCTAAGTTTAGTAGTAACTTGCAATAGTTTTGCGGTGTTGTTTCAAGTAATGTTTGGACTTTTGTGTGTCAAGAGATCAAGCCTATTAGTGATAGGTATCATATTTTGGTTCAACGTGCTTATTTTCGAAAACTACAAAAATTAGTTGAGAACTCTAGCTACTAAGTAGATCACTAACCTCTGGAGGGGTTGTAATATATAAAGTACCCTCATGTTATCATGGGTCGAGGATGCGCAAGGATAACCAAGCCACCAAACACTCCTCTTAGGGTGCTCGTTTCTTTGTGAATCTCCTGAGTAGATAGAGAGTTACCGATAATAAGTGGATGAGTTCCTTTGGCTAATGCGAGTATTCGATTCTTGGCACTTCCACCAGCCATATTTTGCTAGCCTCTTCGATACCGTGGATTGACCTTTCTCACATTGAGAGTCGGTGAAAACTTCGCCGGTGCATCCAAATCCTTGGCATGATACACTCTGTCATCATAAGCCTCATTGCATCTTCCTTACAACAACCACCATACCTACCTATCAAGGCATTTCCATAGCCTTTCCGAGATACATTGACATGCAACATCCATCTTCTCATGACTTGATCTTTCATTGTCATACATGCTTTTTCTCGATCGTAGATCTGCATGCTAGTTGGGCCTTGCCCTTATAATTGCTACATGACGCACTAGTGTCATTGCACATCCTGCTACATTGGCAGAGGCATACCTTTGCATACATCATGATACATTTTCAGTTTTTCTTTATGTTGAGTACCTTGTAAAAGTGTGTTGATCTTCATTATCCTTGTAATATATAGAATGTTTCCCTTAAGTGAGGAAAAGATCCCAAAGAGGACACAAATAATGTTCGAATACGGGGCAGAAAACACAAATTTTTCATACCTACGGTACCCGAACCCAAGATCTATGCTATGGCAATGTAAAGTAACGGAGGGAATCGGTGTTCATACCTTTGAAGACCGAAAGAGGGAAACGTTCTTGCGAACGTGGCTGGCGTAGACTCGGAACTACGACCTCCCTGTCATGTAGAATACCACCACCGGCGAGGATGACTCCCGGTAAACCTCCAGCGACGAAGTAGCACCACAGGTGTAGTGCCTCGAAGAGATTATACACGTACGGTACAATCGATGTTCCTCCCGGGCCCCGAACCAGGCGAGCAGCGGAAGAAAGACGGCTACGGATCCCGACTCCAGCTAAACGACGGCCTGCCTTATGGTGTAGAACTCCAATCCAGGTGCAGACTCCAAACAAGGGGAGTCCACTTCCGGGAAGGAGAAGGAGGAAGAAGGAGATATTGGTGTGTTGGAAAAAAAGGGGCTACCCCTCCTTATATAGGCCAAGGGGGGGTGTGATCCTCCTCCCCTCCCCCATGTGGGACTAAACTCCCAAGGGGGGGGAGTGCGTCGGCCATAGGGGGGGATGGGCCCCACCCTTGGCGCCAAGCCCAAGGGGGAGACCCCCTCCTCCCTTAATGGGCCCCATGGGCCCATTTAGCCTTTTTCCCATTTTCTTAATTTATTTAATATGTTTTAAATATTTAATTCAGATAATTAAATAATAAAACATTATTAAATCAATTAAACTTTATTTTGAACTATTCAAAATGTCCGGAAACCATTCCGTCCTCCTCCGGAACTATTCCGGTGATTTCTCCTATTTCACCGATTGATCCCGTAACTGTCCTATGCATCGATTGCCCTTAAGTGTAACACCCTAACGGTCCGGGAAACAGCAGACATGGTCAAGACTCTTCTCATTGACCAATGACTAGTCAGTTGGACCTGGTTACAATCCTTGACAGCCCTTGCGCTTCCATCGAATGAACTTCGATCGCTTTTGGAAACCGTTAACGATACGACGTAATCCCTTTGTGCTGCGGTACTTTGTTTGTCCGAGGTTTGATCGTCGGTATCCTACATACCGTGTTCACATCTCGTTCACAACAAACAAGTTTAGTCGTCCATGATCATTGCATCTCTTGTGACCTAGTCACTTGCTTGCAAGCTATTGATGCAATATCACCGAGTGGGCCCAGAGTACCTGTCCTGTCACAAGGACTGACAAATCCCGCTCTGATCTATTGACATACTCATCAACCATCTATTTCGGAATACCCAAAGTGCACCGTTATAGCCAGCATATTTCAGTCAGGCGGTGGGATACAAATCAAAGTCTCCTCATAGATGACAATTACGTATGATCATTACGGTCTAAGGACTAAGCCATATGTTACAAAGTCATAGCAACGCTGAACTATGTGACTCGATCACATTGCAATACTTTAGGTGGGTGTGCGTCCATCACATCATTCCCCTTAACGATATGACCTCATTGTCAATGGACTTAAGTGTCGCCATGATCAGGAAAGCTTGATCAATCAATTGCCCATTGAGATAGTTTACCCGAGTTAAACTACGGACCATGTTTTATACTACACCTGTATTAGTATTTCCATGTAATACAGTTATAGCACAGTATAAAACTTATTATGAACAGAACGGATATGTGACAAATATCTTTATTAATTTGTCTCTAGGGCACAGATCCAACAGTCTCCCACTTGCACTAGAGTACAAATTACACTAGTTTACATCAGGTATGTATCTAACACCAATGGTCTCTCGGTGTTCTTCAAACTTGCCCTGTGGAAGAGGTTTAGTCATCGGGTCTGCTGCGTTCAGATCCGTATGTATCTTGTGAATCCTAGTGTGTCCATCCCTTACGTAGTCTCGCGTCACATGGAACTTTCGGAGGATGTGTTTGGCTGTAGAGTGAGTTCTTGGCTCCTTCGCGTTAGCAATGGCACCCGTGTTATCGCAGAAGATTCCCACGGGGTCAGTGCAGCTGGGAAAGACGCCAAGCTCGATCACGAACTTTTTCAGCCACAGCGCCTCGTTTGACGCTTCGCAAGCGGCAATATACTCTAACTCCATTGTAGATTGGGCGACAACTGACTGTTTGCCGCTCCTCCAGCTAATTGCGCCACCGTTCAACATGAAAACATATCCCGTCTGGGATTTCGAGTCATCTAGATCTGAGCCGAGGCTTGCATCAACGTAACCCTTTACGGTGAGCTCCTCATCAACTCCTCCATAAATGAGAAAGAGATCCTTGGTTCTTCTCAAGTACTTAAGGATGTTTTTTACTGCTGTCCAGTGAGCCATTCCCGGATTACTCTGGTAGCGATTAGTCATACTAATGGCCAGCGCTAAATCCGGTCTGGTACATAACATAGCATACATGAGAGAACCTATGGCTGAGGCATAGGGCTTTGAGGACATCTCCTCCTTCTCTTTTGCTGTGGTTGGGCATTGAGTCACGCTTAATTTGACACCTTTTATAACTGGCAAGAGGCCTCTCTTGGAGTTACCCATACTGAACATTTTCAATATCTTGTCAATATAAGTGTTCTGACTCAAAGCCAACCGTCGATTAGGTCTATCTCTATAGATCTTAATCCCTAATATGTACGCAGCTTCACCAGGTCCTTCATGGAAAATTGTCCATTCAGATATTCATTTACTTCTTCTAAGAATTTCTTATCGTTTCCTATCAGTAATATGTCATCTACATATAACACAAGGAATGCTACAGAGCTCCCACTCAGTTTCTTATAGACGCAGAACTCTTCGACGTTTTGGACAAATCCAAAAGCTTTAATGACCTCATCAAAGCTAAGATTTCTGCTCCGAGATGCTTGCTTCAACCCATAGATGGACCGTTGAAGCTTGCACACCTTACCGGCATTCCTTGGATCGATAAACCCCTCTGGTTGCATCATATACAACTCTTCCTCAATGTTGCCATTAAGGAACGCAGTTTTCACATCCATCTGCCATATCTCGTAATCATGATAGGCAGCTATTGCTAGTAGGATCCGAATAGACTTGATCATCGCTACAGGAGAGAATGTCTCCTCGTAGTCAACTCCTTGAATTTTTCGGAACCCCTTCGCGACAAGTCAAGCTTTGTAGACATATACGTTTCCGTCTGCGTCAGTCTTTTTCTTGAAAATCCATTTATTCTCGACGGCCTTGCGGTCCTCGGTAATATCCACCAAAGTCCAAACTTTGTTGGTGTACATGGAGTCTATTTCGGATTTCATGGCTTCTAGCCATTTCTCGGACTCGGGTCCCTCCATTGCTTCTTTGTAACTCGTAGGTTCATCCGACTCATCAGCCGATATTGCATTCACAAGCTGTCCGTGAAACTCGGTAGGTTGACAGACTCTTGATGACCTACGGGGCAAAATAGGTTCCTCTTCATTCTCATCATGATCATCATGTATGTCATGATCGTTATGAATGTTTTCCTGGCCATTCTCTTCAGCTCCCACTGTGGAAGAAGGTTCCAGAACAATTTCTGTTGCCGGTTCTTCCATTTGGAGTGATTGGTCAGTCACTTCATCGAGGTCTATTTTCCTCCCACTCAATTCTTTCGAGAGAAACTCTTTCTCAAGAAAGTGTCCAGTCTTAGCGACAAACGTTTTGCCCTCAGATTGGTTGTAGAAGGTGTATCCAACAGTTTCCTTTGGATATCCTACAAAGATGCATTTCTCCGCCTTAGATTCGAGTTTGTCAGGCTGAAGTTTCCTAACATAAGCCTGACAACCCCAAATCTTCAGGTGAGACAACTTTGGCTTCTTGCCACACCATTTCTCAATTGGCGTTCTCTCTACGGATTTGGATGGTGCCCTATTAAGAACGTAAGCGGCAGTTTCTAATGCATACCCCCAGAATGATGTAGGTAAGTCGGTATGAGACATCATTGACCATACACTATCCAATAGTGTTCGATTACGTCGCTCGGACACACCGTTTCGCTGAGGTGTTCCAGCTGGCGTAAGTTGTCGTACAATACCACAAGTCTTCAGATGAGTGCCAAACTCGTGACTTAAATACTCGCCTCCTCGATCAGATCGAAGGTGCTTGATTTTCTTCCCGAGTTGATTCTCGACCTCACTCTGAAATTCCTTGAACTTTTCAAAGGTTTCATACTTGTGTTTCATTAAATAGATATACCCGTATCTACTTAAGTCATCCGTGAAGGTCACGAAGTAACGAAAACCATTGCGTGCGGTGACATTCATTGGTCCGTATACATCAGTATGTATGATCCCTAATAAGTCCACTGCACGCTCCATTGTTCCATTGAATGGAGTCCTTGTCATTTTGCCCATTAGGCATGGTTCACATGTGTCAAGGGATCCAAAATCCAATGACTCCAAAAGTCCATCTTTATGGAGTTTCTCCATGCGCTTTATACCAATATGACCAAGTCGACAATGCCACATCGTCATGTGTTCTTCGTTACTAGGCTTTAATCTTTTGGCCTCTACGTTATTGATGTGGGAGTCATGATATTCGAGATCCATTAAGAATAAACCATTACGCACCGGTGCATGAACATAGAAGACATTATTCTTATAAATCGAACAATCAGTTGTTTCGGATTTAAAAGAATACTGGTCTCGCATCAAGCAGGAGCCACTCACAATGTTCATACTCAACATGGGTACATAATAGCAATTATTCAAGACAAGAATCAATCCCGAAGGGAGACTAAGACGAAGCGTGCCAATTGACATTACTTCAACCTTGGCACCATTCCCAACGCGCATCGTCACTTCATCCTTCCGCAAGAGTCGTTTATTCTGCATCCCCTCCTGGGAGTTACAGATGTGAGCAACTGATCCGGTATCAAATATCCAGACGTTGCTCCGAGCACTTGTCAGGAAAACATCAATAACATGTATATCACATATATCCATGTCTCTTCCGGCAACCTTGTCGGCCTTCTTATCTTCTAGGTACTTGGTGCAGCTGTGCTCCTTCTTGATTTCCATATCAGCAATTTTGAGTATTGTGAACAATTCAGAAAGGGTCTTGACCATTCCTTGCATGTTGTACTTCAACACAAAACTCTCATAGCTAGGGGGTAGCGACCGCAATACCCTATCAATCGCCACTTTATCTGGAATCTTAAATTCTAGATCATTTAGGCGTTGAACGTAGTCAGACATTTTGACTACGTGGTCAGTCATGCCGGTGTGCTCTTCCATCTTTGCGGAGAAGAAAGCTTCACAAACTTCATTTCTCTCAACCTTGGCTTGAGGTGCAAAGACGGTCTTGAGGTCAGTGATTATCTCATAAGCACTGAAGCTCTCGAACCGTTTATGCAGTTCAGCCTCCATGGCATGGAGCATACCCTTCTTGACAAGGGAGGAATCATCCGACTTAATGAGATAGACTTTCTTCTCAGCCGGAGTATCGGTAGTTGCTGGTGCATATCCTAATGCAGTCTCAAGTACGTAGGACATTTTGAGGGGAACGAGGAGAATCCTCAGGGTGCGGAACCAGGAGGTGAAGTTTGACCCATCAGTTTTCAGTTTATCTTTCTCTAGGAATGATCCTAAGTTGAACGAGGGGCGTGGTGCTGTCATCTACAAGGTTGATTCACAAAGATACATATTTAGACTTTTGTTCATAATGTGGAGTTCAATTATAGTTAATTCTAAAACTCCCACTTAGGAAAACATCTCTTAATTTTGCTAAGTGATTACACGATCCTAGAACACCATACCTCCCCCGATCGTCACGGCCATCAGTATGTGTTCAAGGTAGGCCATCATGCCAATCACATCATCTATGTGACTCATGCTCGACCTTTCGGTCTCTTGTGTCCCGAGGCCATATCATATACATATGCCAGGCTCGCCATCACACCCTATGTGATTCGTTGCTGTGTCATGCAAGGCCATATCATATACATATGCCAGGCTTGCTACACCCACCTCTTGTGAACGAAAAAATGTTTGACACCCGTGTGACACGTGATGCCTCCATAATGTAGAACTTTCGAGGTGGTGCTCACTAGGGTAAGGACACTGTGTTGGTTTTAGTGAGAGATCATCCTATAATGCTACCGTCGTTATATCAAGTATATTAGCAAAACATGATGTAAAACTTTAAATCATACAAGCTATGATCCCCCTTCATGCATAGCAAAGTTAAACGCCTTTCTACTTTAGCTCATGCAAGTTTTACGTGGCTGCTAGGGATTTCGAGAGAGAGAACCGATTTCTATCCTGCGAAAACATGCCACAACACCGATCCCCAATCGTCTCTATTACACCCCTGTCGGGGCCCTCCGTTGCAAACATCTTCGCATCGCTAATGTAGAGAGACAGACACCCCCCCAGCCACTTTATATGGTACAAGCCATAAGTCAAGCGTGTAACCAGTCTCGCGTAAACGCGTAAGGTCGGTCGGGGACCGCTTCATCAAACATTGCCGCAACGCTAAATGAGTACACGTGGGAGGGTAACGAACGAAGATTCGATGCCCACATCCTAGATGTGTTCTACCCGTACAATACATCTACGCATAGCTAGCTCATGATACCACTGTTCGAATACGGGGCAGAAAACACAAATTTTTCATACCTACGGTACCCGAACCCAATATCTATGTTATGGCGATGTAAAGTAACGGAGAGAATTGGTGTTCATACCTTTGAAGACCGAAAGAGGGAAACGTTCTTGCGAACGTGGCTGGCGTAGACTCGGAACTACGACCTCCCTGTCGTGTAGAAGACCACCACCGGCGAGGATGACTCCCGGTAAACCTCCAGCGACGAAGTAGCACCACAGGTGTAGTGCCTCGAAGAGATTATACACGTACGGTACAATCGATGTTCCTCCCGGGGCCCGAACCAGGCGAGCAGTGGAAGAAAGACGGCTACGGATCCCGACTCCAACAGAACGACGGCCTGCCTTATGGTGGAGAACTCCAATCCAGGTGCAGACTCCAAACAAGGGGAGTCCACTTCCGGGAAGGAGAAGGAGGAAGAAGGAGATATTGGTGTGTTGGAAAAAGGGGGCTACCCCTCCTTATATAGGCCAAGGGGGGGTGTGATCCTCCTCCCCTCCCCCATGTGGGACTAAACTCCCAAGGGGGGGAGTGCGCCGGCCATAGGGGGGGATGGGCCCCACCCTTGGCGCCAAGCCGAAGGGGGGAGACCCCCTCCTCCCTTAATGGGCCCCATGGGCCCATTTAGCCTTTTTCCCATTTTTTAATTTATTTAATATGTTTTAAATATTTAATTCAGATAATTAAATAATAAAACATTATTAAATCAATTAAACTTTATTTTGAACTATTCAAAATGTCCGGAAACCATTCCGTCCTCCTCCGGAACTATTCCGGTGGTTTCTCCTATTTCACCGATTGATCCCGTAACTGTCCTATGCATCGATTGCCCTTAAGTGTAACACCCTAACGGTCCGGGAAACAGCAGACATGGTCGAGACTCTTCTCATTGACCAATGACTAGTCAGTAGGACCTGGTTACAATCCTTGACAGCCCCTGCGCTTCCATCGAATGAACTTCGATCGCTTTTGGAAACCGTTAACGATACAACGTAATCCCTTTGTGCTGCGGTACTTTGTTTGTCCGAGGTTTGATCGTCGGTATCCTACATACCGTGTTCACATATCGTTCACAACAAACAAGTTTAGTCGTCCATGATCATTGCATCTCTTGTGACCTAGTCACTTGCTTGCAAGCTATTGATGCAATATCACCGAGTGGGCCCAGAGTACCTGTCCTGTCACAAGGACTGACAAATCCTGCTCTGATCTATTGACATACTCATCAACCATCTATTTCGGAATACCCAAAGTGCACCGTTATAGCCAGCATATTTCAGTCAGGCGGTGGGATACAAATCAAAGTCTCCTCATA
This sequence comes from Bromus sterilis, assembly GCA_950022295.1. Classification (NCBI taxonomy): domain Eukaryota; kingdom Viridiplantae; phylum Streptophyta; class Magnoliopsida; order Poales; family Poaceae; genus Bromus; species Bromus sterilis. The sequence goes on along the minus strand of OX465595.1, from coordinate 252,352,812 downwards.
GATGACACTTACGTATGATCATTACGGTCTAAGGACTAAGCCATATGTTACAAAGTCATAGCAACGCTGAACTATGTGACTCGATCACATTGCAATACTTTAGGTGGGTGTGCGTCCATCACATCATTCCCCTTAACGATATGACCTCATTGTCAATGGACTTAAGTGTCGCCATGATCAGGAAAGCTTGATCAATCAATTGCCCAATGAGATAGTTTACCCGAGTTAAACTACGGACCATGTTTTATACTACACCTGTATTAGTATTTCCAAGTAATACAGTTATAGCACAGTATAAAACTTATTATGAACAGAACGGATATGTGACAAATATCTTTATTAATTTGTCTCTAGGGAACATATCCAACAAATAAAAGATGCCAAAGGAGGACACATGAAAAGATCCCAAAGAGGACAAATGAGGGATAAATAGAAAGAGCCAAAGAGGCCACAAAAAATAGAAAAAAGAGAAAGAAAAAGAGAGAAGGGGCAACACTACTAACGAGGGGGTGACCCCACGACTCCTACGGATGAGCCTGGTGTCCATGAAGGTAGAAGGCCCATGGAGATACGGCCCCAGCCCACTGGATGGAACCGACGTAGAGGTCCTCGACTCACAAGGAAGGTGCGGAGACCTGCCGTACGGAGCAAGCTAGGGTTAGGAAAGTTTACCTGTACACGTAGATGAAACTCCCCGGGACCTAGCCCGCTATATAAGGGCTGGGAGGGGCGACACCAAAGACATCGAATCTCACCTGTAACCCTAGCCCTGAGCGCTCCAGCCTTGGCTTCCTCTGTAAACGCATCTTCCCAATCAATAATATCGAGCAGGAGCAAGCCTCCTTGTTTGCCGACGAGTTATTGTCTAACATGCGCCTCTCATGACTAACCCAGGGTCCCTGACCATGGGATTTGCCGGGGTTGATCCCCGTCAATTGGCGTCGTCTGTGGGAACTACGCAGGTTGGGATCACGATCTCGGCGGTCCCATCTTCAGCAAGCCACAACTCGAGGGCAAGAACCCGACCTAGCCCACTCGAAGGATTCAAGATCACGGCGGACATCTTCGCCACCCCATCAAGACCACTCGAGCTGCAGCCACGCCAGGACCGATACTACGGTAACGGCCAAGTACAGCGCCAGCACCGAAGGAGTCGACGACCCAGAAGAACGGCGAGGGGCCTTTACGAAGGAGTTTCACTCGACGAACTGCGACGCACAGCGGAGGACTCGCAAACCTTCCGACAACCCTCCACCGCCCGAGCACCCGCTGCACACCAAGACGATGACTACGAGATTGAATCTAACGATCAGCAGAACCACCGCCAAGGCAGAAGGAATCGACGACCCAAAAGGCGCGCACGGGCATCCGCCGCGAACCAAGACAGCGACTCCGAGACACCCGTTGGCGAGTACTACGACCTAGACCGAAGGCTGGATGAATTCGCCAACCTCATCAAAAACCAAGACATGAGTCAAGGAATCGAAACCGACCCTCGCCTCCACGAACACCCGGAGGATCACGAGCAGATCTTTAGAATCTCAAGAAGGAAGAGGCACGCCGGATCTAGCAAACTCACAGCCAGAGAGCAGCTAGCAGGACCCTGCACGATCCACAGCTTCGAGGATGACTGGGGACGCGTCACACCTTGAGAGACTGCCGTCTGTTCAACGAGCTAGCCGACGACCTCAAGAAGGAGAAGTACAAAGAAGACAGACGCAATCGACAACCCGAGCAATCGCCGACCTCAAACCCGGAAGGACGTCGCAGCCCGTCGCAAGCACAGGTGCTCATGATCCAAGAAGGAAGAATACCGCAAGCACAGCGCGGCGCCCAAACCCTGCAGGCCAGAGCAACCGAGAGCACAAACATAGTCGAAATCTACCAATTGCATGACACTGAGACCAGCATCACGTTCTCACAGGACGACCATCCACTCGCAGTCCCAAGACCGGGGCACGCACCCCTAGTGCTCGATGCACAAATCGGAGGATACGACATGGACCGGGTATTCATGGACGGAGGCAGCAGCATGAACATCATCTTCACCAGCACCCTGCAAAAAATGTTGATCCCACGATCATTATGGAGAAAATCAAGCACCGAGTTGCATGGGGTAGTCCCAGGAGAAGCAGCAACATCCGTCGGAGTCGTCGAACTCGAAGTCGTCTTTGGCAACCGGCGTAACTTCGCAAAGCACGTCCTCGAGTTCGAGGTACTCGATTGGCAATCGCAGTATCACGCCATACTGGAACGGCCAGCATTCGCGCAATTCATGGCAGTCCCACACTACGCCTACCTCAAGCTCAAAATGCCAGGATCATCAGGAGTCCTCACGATCAACGGAAGTTTCATCAAATCAGATCAATGTGATCGTGATTTCCACAGAATCTCCGACACATTCGGAGCCAAACAAGAACTCAGAGAAATAGCCATAGTGACGGACAAGAGCACCTTCCCATCGGTGAACCGAAGCGAATCCAGGGAGTACGGACGCGACTTCAGCATCGACAGCGACACAGTCACTCACCAAGTGCACCCAACGGACCCGGACAAAACAGTCCGCGTGTACACCCACCTACCAGAGGAGCAGGCAACAGCTCTCGTCGCCTTCCTCCGAGACGAATGGGAAATATTCGCCTGGTGCCCAGCCGACATGCCTGGGATACCACGCGAATTCGCGGAACACGCCCTACGCATCAAGCCAAACACGAGGCCAGTAAAGCAAGCGCTGAGACGATTCTCGGAGCCCAAGCGCAGAGCAATCGGAGAGGAAGTCAACCGGTTACTCGACGCTCAGTTCATTCGAGAAACGAAGAAAGCCACCTGGATAGCAAACCCAGTGCTAGTGCCAAAGAAAGACACGACCGTGCTGCGCATGTGCGTCGACTACGGACCAGTCAAGAAACATTGCCCGAAGGATCACTTCCCCCTGCCTAGAATCGATCAGATAATCGACTCAACAGCAGGGTGCGACCTACTCTCCTTTCTGGACACTTACTCCGGATACAACCAGATCAGGATGAAGGAAGAAGACGAAGAGCACACATCGTTCATCACCCCCTACGGAGTATTTTGCTACAAGACCATGCCCTTCGGGCTCAAAAACGCAGGCGCCACTTACCAACGAATGATGCAGGCCTGCCTGAAGGAGCAAATCGGAAGAAACATACAAGTCTACGTAGACGAGATCGTCATCAAGACCTATAAAGCAACGACACTACTCGATGACCTGCGCGAAACCTTCGCAGCACTCAACAAATACAGAATCAAACTCAACCCAAAGAAGTGCGCATTCGGCGTACCGGAGGGAAAGCTGCTTGGCTACATGGTCTCCGCCCGCGGAATCGAGGCAAATCCCGAGAAAGTCCAAGCCATCACCCGCATGCAAGAACCAACCGACGTCAAAGGAGTGCAGCAGCTCACTGGAAAACTTGCAGCTCTCAGCCGCTTCATAAGCAGGCTTGGAGAACGCACGCTGCCTTTCTATCAACTGCTCAGGAAAGGAAAGAAATTCGAATGGACGGAGGAAGCCAGCCAAGCATTCGCGGACCTGAAAAATACACTTTCAACTCCACCAATCCCGGCGGTACCCAAGGAACGTGAGAAGCTATACCTCTATGTGGAAGCATGCAGCAGCGTAGTAAGCACAACGCTCGTTGTCGAACGCGCTGAAGAAGGCAAGGTCCAGAGCATTCGGAGGCCAATCTACTACCTCAGCATGCTCCTGACCAAATCCCAGCAGCGGTACCCACACTATCAGAAGCTACTACTACCCATCGTCATGACTTCAAGAAAGGTGTCCCAGTACTTCGACGAGCACCCTATCACAATCGTGAACAGCGCACCACTCGCTGACATACTAAACAACCCTGGAGCAACCGGGCGAGTCGCCGAGTGGAACATCGAGCTCAGCCCACGAGACCTGCAATACAAGCACCCAACAACCATCAAAGCCCAAGTACTTCCAGATTTTCTGGTCGAGTGGACGGAGGTTCAAACACCAGGCCCCCCAGACCTATCAAGCTCATGGTCAATGTTCTTCGACGGGTCCAAGAGACAACAAGGAGCTGGGGCAGGAGTTGTACTCATTTCCCCCAAAGGAACAAAACTGAAATACGTCCTCCAGATCAACTTCAGTCACGCTTCCAACAACGAAGCAGAATACGAGGCACTCCTACATGGCATGTGCATGGCCAAAACATGCGGAGCCACTCGCCTCATAATTTACGGGGACTCTAATCTTGTCGTCCAGCAGACGATGAGAAGCTGCAACGCAATAGCCGACAACATGGCGGCTTACCAAAAGCTCTACAACGAGTTCGAAGGAAATTTCGACGGTTGCGAGCTCAACTACATCACCAGGGACAACAACGCAGAAGCTGACGAGCTCGCGAACATCGGTTCGACCCGGGAGCCTGTCCCACCTAGCGTTTTCCTCGAACGCATCAACCGGAGATCCATCAAGACGCAGGAAGCAACACCTGAAGCGGTCGCGGACGGCGAAGACGCACCAGAAATAACGCAGGTGGCAGCAGGAACACCATCAGAAGACACGAGCACCAGCGCATCCGACAGCACGGCCCTGACAGAATTCGAAGGACCTGTCTGGACAAAAACGTTCCTCCGATTCCTAATCGAAGGCATGCTACCACAAGACGTGGACGAAGCACGGCGCATCAGTCGACGATCCAAGGCATTCACTGTGATCAACAGACAATTATACAAGCGCAGCATCACCCAGATACTCCAAAGGTGCATTGACGAAGAGGACGGCAAAGCCCTATTGCTAGAAATCCACGAAGGCACCTGCGGGCACCACGCGAGCAGTCGAGTGCTCGTATCCAAAGCATTCCGAGCGGGTTTCTACTGGCCCACAGCCATGAAAAACGCAGAGGAAATCGTGCGACGTTGCGTCGCCTACCAAAAATTCGCCAACAGGCCACATGCTCCCGCATCAGAGCTCAAGACCATACCACTATCTTGGCCGTTCGCCACTTGGGGACTCGACATGGTGGGCCCACTAAAAAATCATCAAAGGGCGGAAGAACACACCTGCTCGTCGCAGTCGACAAGTTCACCAAGTGGATCGAAGCAGTACCCATCACCAGCTCTACAGCTCTCACGGCTGTCAACTTCATCAAATCGATCATCTTCAGATTCCGAGTGCCACACAACATCATCACGGACAATGGCACGAACTTCACGGCCGCAGAATTTTAGAACTTCTGCGAAGAACTGGGCATCAAAATCAATTATGCATCAGTCGCGCACCCGCAGTACAACGGCCAGGTGGAAAAAGCAAACGGCCTTGTCTGTGGAGGAATCAAGAAACGTCTCCTCGCACCACTCGAGCAAGCCGCCGGTAACTGGGTAGAAGAACTCCCCGCGGTACTGTGGAGCTTACAGACCACACCAAACACTGCGACCCAATACACACCCTTCTTCATGGTGTACGGGGCAGAGGTAGTCCTACCACATGACCTCAAGTTCGGAGCACCCCGGGTCACCGGATACGAGGAAGAAGAAGCAGAAGAAGCATTACGAGACGACAAAGATACAACTGACGAAGCAAGAGACACAGCCCTGGGAAAATCAGAAGGGTACCAAGACAAACTGCGTACCTACCAAAGCAGTCGACTGCGCACCAGAACCTTCAACAAAGGCGACCTAGTCCTACGACTAATACAAGAAAAGGTCCACAAACTTGCCCCCAATGGGAAAGACCATTCATAATCTCAGAAGTCATTGGAGGCGGCGCCTACAGACTGAAGAACCCAAAGACAGACGAGGACGTGGGCAACCCATGGAACGTGGCAAACTTGCGACTACTCTATCCATAAGCCCCTATCGGTCGGACATGACTGGCAACTCATGTAAATCGCTTGACAGCAATAAAATAAGTGTCGCCCAAATACTACCATCTCAAAACACTCGGGGGCTGAAGAGGAAACTCCCCCCCCCCCCCCGAGCAACTGCCATCGCACATGCGACCTTAGTCGAAGCACTCGGGGGCTGAAGAGGAAACTCCCCCCGAGCAACTGTTATCGCACTTGCGATCTAAGCCAAAGCACTCGGGGGCTGAAGAGGACCCCCCCCCCCCGAGCAACTGTTATCGCACTCGCGATCCTAATCGAAGCACTCGGGGGCTGAAGAGAAACTCCCCCCCCCCCCCCCCCGAGCAACTCTATCGCCTGCGTGATCTTAATCGAAGCACTCGGGGGCCTAAGAATAAAACCTCCCTGAGCAACGCCATCGCCCATGCGACCTCCTTCACAAAGCACTAGGGGTCTCGAGCACAAATCCCACCCGAGAGACGACCATCAACACCCCCATGACATCCAAACACCTTTTGAAGAAACTTTGGAGGAAGCACAAGTTCATCTAGTCTTCACCCGATCGCCAACGATCACCTAAAGACTCGGGGGCTACTCCCATCGGGAGCGCTGCCGCGCACCCGATAAAAGACAACAAAGGAAACAAAACTCTAGCCTATGCTTGACCCTTCGATTCAAGCGCAGCCTCGGGGGCTACTCCCATCGGGAGCGCTGCCGCGCACCCGATAAAAACCCACAGTACCAAGTACAAGACGGACCCGAAGACAGTTCCCAGCCGCAAAAAGACTCAAACGTAACTCTCAGTTCCACAAAAAAAGGGGGATTCAAATACAACTCCTGATGGTGAAGACACAGTTCTTTGGTGGCACAAAAGCTCAAATATACACAAAGGATAAAGCATGGTTTACATCATAGATATCATCCTCAATACAAAAGTACTCAACTACATTTGGATAGAAGGCAGCTCCTATTACAAGAGGAAATCACCCAGGGAATTATGACTTCTACATGTGTGCCCATGAAGGGTAATCAACTATAGTACAAGAGCATCATCACAGACAAAGTAATGATGGAAGCAGCAGGCTCATGATGTCAATGACATAACAAAAGGTGAAGCTCGACTTATTTGGGGAGCCATTGGGGAAGCTGCTCCACCAGCTTCTTCTCCTGCTCCTCTAGCTTCCTCTCCAGCTCCGCCCAAACTGCCGGCGAAGATGACGCCACCGCCTCCAGTTCTACAAGGTCGCTTGCCGCGCTCGTTTAACCGGAGGCTTGACATCGAGGTCTTCTCGAGAAGCACAGGAGGAAGCAGTTGAAGACGGCTCACCACCACCATCAGAAGAGTCCCTAGAGGAAGAAGTAGTCGAAGACGCGGGCGAATGACTCCTCGACTTCATGGAGCTGTCGCTGCTCGACTCCTGTCCATGCGGATCCCGACTATTGCCACTCGGATCGAATGCGCGGACAATGACAGTGCTCTCACCATCAAAGCGACAACTAAGCATATCACCATCTCGCAAATTCAATCGCCGAGCAAATAAACCCCAACCAGAGCCAAGAAAAATCAAGCGAGAGCTATCAACCTCCAATTCAACATAAGAAGGAGATCGACAGCTCCCCTGAAGGTGCAGAAGAAGGCCATCCAAGCCACGTTCAGAGATAATGGCAGAAAAAGCAGAGGGAAGAAGGATGCGATTGGCACTTTGGCCACGAATGCGCAAAATAAAATCATAGCGCCAGAATCCCTCCTCCAAGGGTGAGGAGGAAGGCATTGGCACCGCACCATGACGACCTCCACGACATGAACGTGGTGTGCGGCCACCACAGCCACGACGACCACGGCCACGGCCAACGCCTCGCCTCGGAACCATGAGCGGAAGGGGAGATGAAGAAAGAGGTGAAGCGGCGAGTTGGATAGAAGCGTAGAAGAGAAAGGCCTATTTATAGAACAAAAATCCTCAAAGCACAGAGAAGCCAAGACGACAGCGGCAATTAATTCAAAGACCAAATGACCCAGCCATCTCGAACTCCAAGACGAAAGATGCTTTCCCACGGGAAGCACTGTACGCAGGGCGCGTCAATTCGCGCGCGTTTCCAACGCACACATGGGAAACTCAACCGGCGCCTGCCGCACGCCACAAACGGCCATCATTATGACCGGTCCTCGAGATATGACGGTTCACTGGCGGCGCATCACTGACATCCATCAAACAGAGGCATCACTATCCCTGACGAATGGCGAAGACACCCAAACAGCAAGGCGAACTCAGTACGCCATCAAAGCCCAAAAGATTCCATCTTTCAGATCTTTTCCCCGAAGGAAGAAAAACATCTTACTCCCATCGGGAGCATAAATCATAAGAGTTTCGGGTGCTCCCTCACCTAAAAGCCAGATAAGTGCTCGAGTGAACACTCGCACCAATGAGAGTCCCGGGTGCTCCCTCAACCCGACGCAAGACAAAACGAAACACTCGCCAGGACCGTACGGCGCTACGAGTCTTGGGTGCTCCTTCACCTCAAGAGCCGAAAACGGCATTCGAGTAATTACTCGCAAAAAACCCCCCGACTGAGCACTCAAAACAAAAGCTTCTCGGGTGAATGAGTGAACAGCTCGCTTGATGTTTTGTTCCAAGCGGGTGTAATGCTATAAGGCTCCGCGCCTCAAAAACACACAATTCCTGGAACACGATACACTGTGTCCAGATGCGACGCAAGATTAGCGTGTAGGTAAGACCCCGCTGCGAAGTACGGCCGGGCTGGGACTTGCCGAAGAGCGATTTCACTCCCAACCTTTCCCATGCGCAGAGCATGATAGATAAGCCGGGCATATGCGCCTTAGGCTACACACATTACTGGCGGCAAATGAACACCGTAAGACCTGAAGCGACCGGACTTTTGCTCGACACCACGTGGGTTTGATTGGGCTACTGTGGTGTTTTCCCTAGTGCAATTCACCAAGGCTCGATCCGTCGACTCCTTGGGCCCTTTCAGCTTGCATCCCTCGAAACAGGTTTTGTCATGGCCACCAGACTGCCAGCGACCCACGGATGAACCGTGCATATCAATAAACGACAAATGAATGTACTTAAGTCCCTGCGCGACTCTTCGAGTCCCCCAGGCACTCGGGAGCTACTGACGAGGGGGTGACCCCACGACTCCTACGGATGAGCCTACCTGGTGTCCATGAAGGCAGAAGGCCCATGGAGATACGGCCCCGGCCCACTGGATGGCACCGACGTAGAGGTCCTCGACTCACAAGGAAGGTGCGGAGACCTGCCGTACGAAGCAAGCTAGGGTTAGGAAAGTTTACATGTACACGTAGATGAAACTCCCTAGGACCTAGCCCGCTATATAAGGGCTGGGAGGGGCGACACCAAAGACATCGAATCTCACCTGTAACCCTAGCCCTGAGCGCTCCAGCCTTGGCTTCCTCTGTAAACGCATCTTCCCAATCAATAATATCGAGCAGGAGCAAGTCTCCTTGTTTGCCGATGAGTTATCGTCCAACCTGCGCCTCTCATGACTAACCCAGGGTCCCTGACCATGGGATTTGCCGGGGTTGATCCCCGTCAACTACTATTGTTTTTGAAAGATCCACACTTGTGCTTCAAAGTAGAACTTGTACTTCATAAAGAGTTTTCATATCATTCATGCATAATTAAGTGGGGGCCTTTACACTATAGAACTTGGGCTTGTATATTCCAATGATGAGCCTCCTCAAAAGAGCTCTAGGTCTTCGTGAGCAAGCGAGTTGGATACATCCCCACTAGTGATGTCACGAGAGTTTACTTCTCGCCCCTCGTTGGTTTACCCAAAGTGGAAGGTTGAGATGTAGCGTAGCAGCAATTTCCCTCGGTGAAGATACCAAGGTTTGTCTCCAGTAGGACTCCGATAACGACAAGAAGGTGACAACGGCGCCATAGATTAGCGGTTGTCGTGGACCTGCACACACACCAGATAGCTTTGCTCCCAACGAGTACAAAGGGGTTGTCAATCCCTCCGGCCTTGTTGTTTACAAAGGATAAAACACACGGGATAATAATGATAGCGATAGTAACGGGAAAAATAATAAAGCAGTAAATTGATAGAGGGTGCAAACAGTATTGTAAATATGGACCGGGGTCCTATGATGTTCACTAGTGATGTCTCTCTCCCAAAAGACGATAAAATATCCATGCGAGGTAAACAAATTACAGCTGGGCAATTGACAGGATTATGCGCGCAAACCAATGCTAATTATGCTATAAAGAAAGGCAGAGGCTCAAAAGCATGGGCGGTACGCCAAGACAAGTAGACCGAAATCCATCTGCATCTACCTACTAATCATCCACCTTGAGATATCTATCCAGAACATCTCGCTGGTATTAAGTTGCGAATCTCACCCAAAGTGTAAACTCAAAGCAACAGACAACTGCATTAAAGAAGTTTGCGTAAAGTAAACAATCCTTGCACCCGCAAGTACAAGCACCGTTGCTTTCCCCCTTGTGGCAACAGCACATCCCCTAGACTCATGTTTCTGTCACTCAAGCTAGTCATCGGGGGGCATGAACCCACAATCATGCATAACGCTCCCTCCTGGAGTCACTACCTACTACTTGGCCAAAGCAATAAACAGCAACGGAGAACATGCAAGAATTACTCAAGAACATAAATATAAAAAAGGAGAATCAAATATATAACTCAAACACAATCTGAACATAATCTCATAATCCATCGGATCCCAGCAAACTCAGCATAGCAACATCAGAAATATTACATAAGTGCCTCGATCATGTAGGGCAGCTCACGAGGTCTAATCCATGAAGAACAAAGAGGGGAGGAGAACATCACATAGCTACTGATCATAGACCCATGGTCCAAGGTGGACTACTCACGGTTCATCCGGGAAGCATCCATGGTGGTGGAGAAGCTCCCAGAGGTGATTCCTCCCTCCGGCAAGGTGCCGGGAAGAGATCTTCTGGTGCTCCCGATCTTGGAAGCGCAGCGGCGGCGGAACAGAGGAGAGATCGCGAATAAGGGTTCCCGTCTCGGGGTTTTTGCGTCACGGGGAATAAATAAGCGAAGGGGGGCATCCAGGGGGGCCACCAGGGGTCCAGGAGCCCCCCTGGCGCGGCCCCACCTTGGGGCACGTCGGGAGGGCGCTTGGAGCCCTGGTGGGTTCCCTCTGGCCCCCCTCGGTGATTCCGGAAGCTTCTTGATCGCTGATTTTTTATTGGATTTTTCCCGAATTTTTGGAGCACTTTTAATATGGGGGAAACCTGAAATAGAAAAACAGCAGAAAACAGGAACTGGCACTAGGGTGCACTGAGTTAATAGGTTAGTCCAAATATGATCAAAAGTGTATGGAAGTTCATCAATATCATAGCAATATCACACAAAAGAGGCATGGAGCAAGCATAAATTATAGATACGTTTTGGACGTATCAACTAGTTCCATTGGAGAGCTATCATATACTCATAGCTCATTGTGCATCTGTTGCATGGCAATCCCTACTCCTCACACCATATCTACCATTAGGCCTACCCTAGCCTAAGGTTGTACATCCTCATTGGTGTGAGACTTTCATATTTTTTTGACTTCCATCCCAATCATTTTTTCTCTTTGCCATCCTAAGTGCCAACTAATCTTGCTCGCGCTCATTCATTGCATGAGTGCTCGAAATCGAAATGGAGAGGATCGAATTGACTTGTACCTGGTCGACGGCCTGTGGAAGAGTCATAATAAGATTCCAAAAGAGACCAAGTGTGAAAGTTAGTAGATTGAGTTCTCAACAACTACTATGTATTTTTATGCTCTAAACCCATCTCCCACTTTCTGCACGAGAACACCGATTGGAGATATCGAGTCACAGACAGCGAGAGCTTCTTGCACCTTTATGTTCTTACTTTAATAGTTTCAATACTAGATTTAGATTCTTGCTTGTTATTATCTTGACTTGAATTGCATCTCTTGCTTGTTGTGATTTAAAGTTCAAATCTTTGTTGGTAGCATGTCACCACAAACATTATCTTGGTTGTCATTTACCTACTCGAGGACAAGCAAGAATTAAGCTTGGGATGTTGATATGTCCCAAACGTATCTATAATTTTTTCTTACTCCATGCTTCTTTTGGTCATATTGTTGTATGTTTTGATGCACTTTCATATCATTTACAATATATTTTAGACTAACCTACTAATTCAGTGCCAAGTGTTAGTTTCTGTCTGTTTTGTCCGTGCATTGCAGAAAAAGGTGAAAAATAAAAGTGCTCGGAAAAATCTAGAAAAATCCAGAAAAATATCCTAATAGAAGACTCCAGAAGCCCGAAGGGGGCCCCGAGGGGGCCACCCCTGGCCAGGCGCCTCCTTGGCGCGGCCAGGGGGGCCACCCCTCAGGCCGACCTTTGGCCTATATTTACCTCTCGCTCCTAAAACCCAGCGAGAGCCCCCCGTCACGCGGTTTCATCTACTATTCCGCTGCAGCAGTTATTCCAATTTGGGGATCGCCAGAAGAACCTGTCTTGGCACGCTGTCGGAGGGATGATTGACCTCCGGAGGCTTCTCCATCACCATGATCGCCTCCGGGATGTGCCGTGAGTAGCCCCCCTTGGACCGTGGGCCCATGATCAGTAGCTAGATGATGTATTCTCTCCAATGTTTAGCCCTTATGAGCTGCTTATCATGATCAAGGCACCTATGTATCAATTACTGCTTTGCTATGTTGTGTTTGCTGGGATCCGATGGATTATGAGATTATGTTCAGTTTGTGTTGAGTAATATATTTTGTTTCCCTTTATATTTTTGTTCTTGAGTATTTTTGCACGTTCTCCGTTGCGATTGTTTCTTTGGCCAAGTAGTAGATTGCAACTCCAAGAGGGAGTGTTATGCTTGATTGTGGGTTCATGCCCCCGATGTCTAGCTTGAGTGACAGAAACATGAGACTAGGGGATGTGTTGTTGCCACCAGGGGTAAAATAGTGGTGCTTGGGACTGTGAGTTGCAAGGATTGCTTACATTACACATAGATCGTTAAGACAGTTGTCCGTTGCTTTGAGCTTACAATTTGGTTAGGGTTCGCAACTTAATACCAACGATATGTTCTGGATAGATATCTGAAAGTGGATGATTAGTGAGTAGATGCTGATGAATAAATGATCTACTTGTCTTGGTGTAATGCCCATACGATTGAGCCTCTTTACTTTCCAGTAGCATAATTAGCATTGCGATGCATTTATACTTCAGTCAATTGCCTAGTTGTAATCTTCTCACCCATCATAGTTGTTTACCGTCTTTTGGGAGAGAGACATCACTAGTGAAAGTCATGGCACCCCGCTCCATATTTCCATCATAGTTTAAACCGCTTTTACTTTATTGCTTTTATTCCCTTTTAGCCGCACAACTATCATTTCCACTTTGTGTTTGATCCTTTGTAAACAGCAAGGCCGGAGAGATTGACAACCTCTCTTAACTTGTTGGGAGCAAAGTTAGTTGTGTCTTGTGTGCAGGTCCAGGTCAAGTGAACAACCTTTGATTTGTAAGCATCGCCATTGTTTGCTTTGCCACCTTCTTGTTGAGCTCAGAATCCTACTAGAGACATAAACTTTGGTATCTTTACTGAGGGAAACTTGTCGTTACTACATCATAACCTTCCACTTGGGGTAACCAACGAGGAGGTGTTATCTAAAGTTGTACCTAGATAATTTTAGTGCTAAGTACATCAATTTGAGAGCGTGACATAAAAATAATGCTATGCTCATCCATATTATTTGTTGCTAAAAGAATGTATCTAGATGTATTTTAGTGGTATGTACATTCATTTTAAAGTGTGTGGCCGACGATAATGATGCTACGTTTTGTGTTGCAACAAGCAATGGGAAAAGCTACCACTAACCATTGATTTTTGCTACAACCAAAATAATGAAGTGTGATTGGTGATGATGGGATCGCGAATTTTATTGCAGCCGTTATTAAAAATGTTACCACCGCTGATCAAATTTCCCACCACGAATTGATGATAAATATGTTACACAACAATTTTTATCAGTTTTTTTGCTGCAATAATAGAAAAACTGAAGAAAAAATACGCACAATAAATTTTTGTTGCATTCTTTTACCAGAAAAGATACAATCGATATTAAAAAAACTATATCGGTACGAGTTATTTTTTTTAGCGAAAAGGTACATTGCAATCTGACCTTTTTTTTAGAACCAGGCCTCACCGCTTTCCATTTCAAAGGAACGAAAATACAACGTAACAAGTCTAAATAGAGGGGGATAAGGGGAGGTGGGTTCAGGAAGCACCACGAAACCCGTTGTTCTCGCGTGATATCGAAACGAGAACTACGGGGCAAAAACCTAATGCCACTCGTCATCGCAAGATAACTATCCTATTACAAGAATAGAAAGCATAAAGTTCGATAGTCCAAACGAAGAGTCTAACAAAAGCTCAACATCCAACATGCTGGATAGTCTTAACAGACAAAATAGATCGCCAAGCCCACTGCAACAAGCTTCTGCATGTGTCGCTAAACCGCTCCTAGTACTGCCCATCATCACCACCCAAACAACTTGTCACTGGTGGTGCTGCGCATATCCTCATCAAGGTCATCGCACGGTCTCACAGCAATCTGACCTGCCAAAACTGTGCGGGCTGACCGACACCTAGGGCCTGCCATTGTAAAGTTGTAAAGTGGCCTTAAGGAGAACTAGGCTCTAGCCTAGTGGCACGGGGTGCAGTGTTGCTTCCCAACGGGCAGAGTTCGACTCACATTGGGAGCAAATTTCTGTGTCCTCACGAGGGTGGGTTCTTTTTTTAAAATACGTCCTGGGTGCTAGTGCCCACAGATCTAAAAAAGTAAAGTGGCCTTAAGGTTGAACGGGTTTTTAAGGGCGTGCACAATGGTTGATAAGACAGTTCTATCTTAGTTCCGCCACATACTTTAGATATGACAAGAAAAAGTGATATACAATGGGTTATATCTTAGCTTAGCTATAATAACTAGAGATTCTTAAATTTGTGGTGAGAGAATTATTGCTAAGAGATCATCTCTTAAATAAGAGAAGGCAAATCTTTTTTAAATTTTTTCTTTCCTCCACATCAGTATTTATCCTATGTGGCACAGCTAAGATAGCACCATTGTACATGACTAAGGCCACGTACAATGATTGATAAGACTGTTTTATCTTAGTTTCGCCATGTAATTTAAATATGACAAAATAATAATATACAATGGGTTATATCTTAGCTTAGCAAGAATAACTAGAGGTTTCTAAATTTATGGTGAGAGAATTATTGCTAAGAGATCATCTCTTAAATAAAAGAAGGCAAAATCTTTTTTTCAATTTCTTTCTCTTTCACATGAGCACTTGTCCTATGTGGTACAACTAAGATAGCACTTAAAAAAAAGAGGGTGGGCGGATGTCTAAAAAAAACGAGAGGGTGAGGGGAGTGAGGTGGTGACAGGAGTGGGCCCACTGCTATGGTGGGGGCAAAGCTGGCCAAACGGGCCACTTAAATGGGCTGGCACGTAAGCCCGCGTGCCTGGCCCGTGACGGGCCGGCCCGGCACGGCACGTTTAACTTTATATATATATTTTATATATTTTTTATAATACATAGGCTTAATAATACTTAATACTATAAAAATTTTAGTATTTTTTCAGAAAAATAGAGATATAAGAGCTAATAATATAACATTTTAAGTATTTTTGCAGAATTTTTAGAGATACAGGGCTAAACGGGCTATTCGTTAGGCACGTTTATTAAATGTGCCGTGCTTGGGTCTGAAGGTCAGGCACGCGGCACGGCCCGATAGGTACGTTTATTGAACGTACCTAGCGGGCCGTGCCGTGCTTGGCCCGTTTACCATATAGTGTGCCCGTGCCGGGCCGGGCCGGCCCGTTGGCCACCTTTGGGTGGGGGTCGAGTGGGAGACTAGTCTAAGAGCATGGTTAATAGTATAGCCAGCTCCTGGCTATAAGAAGAAGCCATGTCATCTATAGGTAACCATATAGTCAACTAGTACAATAGTAAGGCTATAAGGAGTACTATTTTAGTAATATATGACCCACATGTCTATCTCACAAAATGCCTAGGAGCACGTGTTGCAGCTGGCTACTAATTAGTAGTCCGCTTCTCTTCTCTCTCCTCTATAGCCAGCTGACTAGGCACTATTGTACATGCTCTAAGCACCCGTCTGTTCGTTCACGGTAGTAGCTTTCTCCTTCCCTTTCCTTCCCTTTCCCCCACCGTCTCGCTCACACAGACAGACAGACAGAGAGGAGAGAGAAAGCGAGGTTCCGTGCTCATCCACGCATCGAATCGGACCGCATCGCAGGCGTTTCGTTGCCGCAGGCGCACTGCCCGGTAAGATCCAGACCCTCTCCTCCGGCACACCTTGTTCGTTCGTCGCGATCGTGATCGGATGGCGAGCCATCCGCGATTCGGGGGTGTGAACAGTCGGTAAACATCTCGGCTGCTAGGGTTTGGTTCTGCGGTGCTGGGTTTGGATATGGGAAAAATTCGAGTCGATGTGGTAGGTAGTTGGTGTTTTGGAATTTAGTTGGGGTTTTTGTTCTGCTTGCCGCAAATCGGGGATAATTGGCGCTTTCTCTCTACGATATCTAGCGTATATTTGTTTGGCAGTCTGGGAATTTTTACTTTAAAGTTAGTGTTCCGCTGCGAGTTGAGAGATTTTGGGTAGCTTGGATCGTGATTCCAGGGAACTGGACATTCTGCGTGCAATTGAGCTCACTTGGCTAGGTGCGTGATCTCAAAAGTGCAGCTGATTGAGCCACTACTGAATAGCGCTCCTCTTGCCCGTGTCCGATCAGTAATGTTACGTGATGCGAGTATCTTGTGCTACTTGAGTCACGACTTGTGGAAATGTCTTTAGCACTGGTAACATAGCATGACCTGTGAAAATATCTTTTAACACTGGTAACATAGCATGCTTTGAACTGTATAGATATCTAGCAGCGAACATTAATGTAGTTGACAAAAAGTATGATTAGTTTGGTGCAAATATATTTGAGAGATCCATCTGATTTCCTTATATACTCCCTCCGTTCCCTGATATACGGAATGGGCAACATACTTTGCGCCCTTCTTTCATCTTTTGGATGCTTGATGGTTCAGCTTGGTTTGAATACTTTACTGTAAGCTGGTAATCTAAGCATAAAATCACTACTTTCTTTGCCACACTGGCTTTATAGTATAACCAGGGACAGCATAATTCAAGATGGGAATGGGCCGACCCGGACCTGGCCTTGGACCTGGCCTCGTGG
The DNA here is from genome assembly GCA_950022295.1 of Bromus sterilis. Classification (NCBI taxonomy): domain Eukaryota; kingdom Viridiplantae; phylum Streptophyta; class Magnoliopsida; order Poales; family Poaceae; genus Bromus; species Bromus sterilis. Next base: position 252,335,712 of record OX465595.1, on the reverse strand, counting down.
CCCCAGGGCCATTATGTGAGGCCATGGGTTGGCCCATTTCATCAGAATTTTATGGCCTCGCCGACCCATTGGGTATCTGAGGCCGACCCAAAAATCAGCAAACCTGTACATATTCAGAAAATTACAGATTTTTTGAAGCAAATGTTTATACAATCAAACATTTGTGTCCTCATCAAATTACTGTAAGTTCCAAAGGATTAGCAAATGTATACATAGTTCAGTAAGTTTACATATCACATAGGTTCTGATCTTCCAGTACACATAATAATACATAAGATAGAATATCTGATCTTCCAGTACACAAAATAATACATTAGCAAATGTGTACCTGCCCTGTCTCGCTAATCTTTGCTCAAAAAAATACCTGCTCGACTATTTGGTTCCCACGCCCGAATATTATACTGTCATACCAAGACAATGGGATAGGAGACTACTCTACTGCCACCAATTCGAAAAGGAAAATACTAGCCTCGCAGTACAACCTTTTTCTTTTATGACAGAGAGAAAACAGTACACCAGTATCTAGTACTACTTGGAGTGAGATTCAGCCTTTTTCTGAGGAATATCTTTTTTAGTTGCAAATCATTTATGGCATATGCAAGGGAGAGCTGAAACATTTCACAAGAAAAAACACAACTCTTGGAAGCTAGATTTCTTAAGAATGGGAATAGTAACTTGGACAGTAGCCTACTGTCAGTAGGTGACCTTCTAACAGGCTGTCAACTTTCACATGATGCAAGCATTTCTAGCACCAGTAAATCATACCTTGCAAGTCGTCGAGTATAATGTCATGAACTGAAGCTAAGCTACGCTGAGTATTAGCTGTAGAAAAACAAAAATAAACATGAATTTGTAAACTTGAAGCATCAATAAGGAACAAAGAAAAAGCTGGTGTCGTATGGCTTTACCTGTGGCCCTTATCCAATCTTGAAGGCAAACAAGAGCTTCAAGTGTCGTTGGGGTCATTCGACTTCGAAAATCTGATAGCACTCTCTTCCCTGTGCTGAAGGCAGACTCGGATGCCACCGTAGAGGCAGGAGCCGCCAAGATATCAGCTGCCATGCGACTCAGCGTTGGGTATTCACCTGAGTTCATCTGCCACCATGCAAGGATATTGAATTGATCACTTCGAAGGATGGGGACCTTTGATAAGTACGAGTCTAGTTCAGTAGAATCCACATTTGTTGAGCGAGCAGTGAGGGTGACATGTTTGTCCCAATTAGCCATAGGATCTTGATCACTTACAGCCATGTCATCGTCACCTCCTTGTGAGATGGAATCTGAGCCATTATCATTCAGTTTGAGGTATTCCTTGAAGAACCCTTGGAACACATTTTTTACTTTAGCAATCATTGCAGCAGCTTCATCCCCAAACTCTAGGCCAAATCGATACTCAAGGTATTTCAACTTGAATTGTGGGTCCAAAATCACTGGAATGGAGAGGCTCAACCATGTCATCTTCCAATACCTTTTGAATTTTCTCTTCATATATTTGATCGTTGTGCCCATCTCAGAATCCTCTTCATAATGTTGTTGCTCCAAGGTTAGCTTCACTTTCAACATTTCATGGAAGTGCAAGTTAGCAGTTGGGTATTTTGTGCCGGATATCACATTAGTGGCTTCATAAAATACATTCAGCAACCTGCAAACAACTTCATCATTTTCCCAATCTTCAAAAGATGGCTGGAAAGTATATTGTTTGTCTTGAACGGCCAAAGAGTCGAACACTCCGCGATACTCTTTTGCTGTATCAATCATCATGCAGGTCGAGTTCCAGCGAGTTGGAACATCAAGACTTGGAGTTTTCCCGCATGATACACCATGTTGCTCAACGATTTCTTGAAATTTTTCCTTTCGACTTGGCGAGCTTCGAATATACTTCACACTCTCACGTATCATACTGATCACTGGACTAAGGAAGTCCAATCCTGCTTGACATATCAGATTTATGACATGGGCAGCACAACGTTGATGGAACAGCTTGCCACCACCAAGTAACATCTTCTTAAGCAAGAGATGCACCTTCAATAGCTTGATCATTGCACCATTGTTGGATGCATTGTCGAGTGTCACAGCAAACAGATTATCTTCAATATTCCACTCTCTTATGAAATTCACCATGACATTGAACATTGCAACGCCTGTGTGCGGCGTCTCCATAGCAGCGAATTTGACTATCCTCTTCTGCACCTTCCACTCCTCGTCAATGTAATGAGCCGTGATGCAAATGTATCCCAAGGTCTGATTTGATGTCCACATGTCCGAAGTCAAAGATACCTTGGACTTGGAGTTTCTGAACACCCCTTGCAGAATTTTCTTCTCTTCTTGAAATGCTTTCATGCAGTCACCCTTCACTGTTTTTCTACATATCATCTTGAAGCTTGGATTTAGACTAGAGACAAATCTTCGGAATCCATCATACTCCACCAATGAGATCGCCAATTCATGCAACACGATCATCCTCATGAGCTCTTTGCGTGCTAATGCCTGATTAAATGTCCAAAGCCCCATTGCAACTCCATCCGGACTCATGATAAAAGCACTCAACTGTCCAGAAACTCTAAGAACCTTCTTCCTTTCCTTGCATCTATTCAAATGTTTGCGCAATGAACTTGTTACATGTTTACGCTCCGTACAAATATTCCTTGAACAATGTTTGCACTCAGCTGCTACAACTATGTCATCAACACGGATTGGCTCATATTCTTTCCACACTTTAGACAAAAACTTTCTTCCTGGTTCAGAAATGATCCCATGTCAATGATCCCAACTCCTCCGTCTTCCGCTTCTTCTTCATCATCATCTTCATCCTCATCATCTTCCTCTTCCTCTTCATAGTCAACATCATCTTCATCGGCCTCATCTTCTTCAAAATCTGCCATCGGAGTGTCATGTGAACGGCCTGCTGATGAGTGTCAAGTGTTAACATTGCAACTATAACAGCTTATCAACTCTTAATTTGCATGCCTACAAAAATAAAGATAAAAAAATGCTCACCATGGTAAGCTCTACAAATATTTATCGAAGAAAGAGACACCCCTGGGGGTGGTTGAGCCCTTGTCATTGTCGCACCGGATATCAACAATGAACCTCCATTTTGGTGTGCCTCATAGTCCCCTTCTTCCTCTTCCATGTTTCTGATCATATGGAAATCAAGAAATTTTATTACTGAACAATCTACTTTGCAAACAACACTATCATGTTAACTGCATAACCTACAGTACTTTTTATTGGGTGCAGTGATTAGTTGGCTAATAAGTTTCAGTTTGTGTAATCTTTATTTTGGAACATAGGTTCAACACTAACTAACTGCAGATTGCAACTTCAGCGCCTTCCATGTAAGGATGTTTTCCGGAAAAATAAAACATAGTTATACTTAATGCATAACCTACAGTACTTCACAGGTGTAACTTGAAGACACATGAAGATATGCTTTTGTTAGGAAGATTTTTATGTTCCTTGTATCGGCCAAATGAGTCTGATTTACTTCCGTGCCAAATGGCTTGATGCTATCGGGTGAAGGTACTAGATACCATTGCCTGCTATCTAATTTAAGAAACCATTTGACACGAAACGCTCCTCTGAATCTACAATGCATTGGTAGAATTTGACTGATCATATTGCTATAAGACTGAAGAAATGCATAGTGCTATAAGACTGAAGAATTTGAGAGATTGTGATCGTTTTCTTCCCTAAATATCAAACTATAAAAGCAGTACATCTTTTGATAATGAGCAAAGCAGTGCGTAGGCTGGACTAGACCATAATCAACTACTGGAATCCGGTGTGAAGCAATCTACTAGTACATTCTCTCACAGCAGAATAAGAACTTCAGCATTTGACTCTGTCAGAGTCATCTCCTGCTGTTCATGCTCACAAAATTTCAGTAGGGAAGAAATTCAGCAGCTACCTGTTCTTGCTTGGGAAGGGGAGGAAGCCGGCGACGACCGAGATGGCGAGCTCGCGACGAGCAAGACGGCTGGCCGGTGGTTGGGCAGAGATGGCGGCGGGCAGCGGCAGAGACGGTGGTTGGGCCGGCCGACGGTTGAGACGGTCGAGGGAGGCCGGCGGCAGAGATGGTCAGGGAGGCTGGCGGCGGAGATGCTTGGGGAGGCCGGCGCCCAGCAGCAGAGATCGGTGGTGGCTGGCGTTCGGCGGCGGCGGAGGCTGCCTGGCTGGGTCGACCCGAATGATCCGATGGGTCGCACAATGCCGGCTCCGTTGGCCTCGTACACCGCTTAAAGGCCGACCCTTCTGGCCCATTGGCCTTGATATTTTGGGCCTGGTCAGTGACCCAGCGGGTCGCCCCGGCCCATTCCCATCTTGAAGCATAATGTGATCTAAAATTTGTTCAATTCTTATCGTTTAACTAAATATACCCTGTTTAACTTGAAATAGAGCCCGGTGGCCTGTGAATTGGATGTTGTTATGTTGATTTAGATTGGATTTTTGACTGGTATATATGGTGTAGCGTTCTACTTTATCTAGTCTCATTAAATATAGTGGCACCATTGGCTTTTGGATTCGGTTTATATATCACCATTATTTTTTCTGTTGTTGCTAGACTTGGTTTCGATATCTTATGGGTTTCAACTCTAGCCTACCCCAACTTGTTTGGGACCGAAAGGCTTTGTTGTTGTTGTTGCTGTTGCTAAACCAGTTATTCATCTGGTTTCTTATGTCAGAGTGAACATGCTTGCTTTCATCTCTATGTCTCTAGTGCTATGATGATTTGAAGTGTTAACTCTGATCCCTTAACTTTACATCCATTTTCTAGATACGAGGGCAATTTTTTCCTTTGCAATGGCATCTGGAACTAATGAGAAAGCTAAGATGGAGAGTTTGACATCGCCTGCAGCGTTCGTAGAGGGTGGGGTCCAGGATGCATGTGATGATGCATGCAGCATTTGTCTTGAGGCTTTCTGTGAGAGTGATCCTTCCGCAGTAAGATGCCATTTCTTTAATTTGGTTATTTTGTTTGCTTAGACGTCAGCTTGTAACCGTTTGTTACGATTTCTTCTTTTCCAGTTGACTGGTTGCAAACATGAGTTCCATCTCCAATGCATTCTTGAATGGTATGATACTGACTCTAATATGAAGCTCATGACTTGTGGCCACCTTTTTTTGTGTGTGCGCTCTGTACCTATTTCCATCTGGAACTCATATGTCTCGTGAATCTAATGGTTATTAGAACTATGAAATCTGCTCGTCTTCTGTTAGATTCAAGTAATGATCTTAAATAGACTTTACTTTTCCCTTGGTCTGCTGGCATACTTAATTGAGTTATTGAGATGTCCGCCTGTTCCTGAATACATGTCTTCACTGTTTTCAAGGACATTTATTCGTATAATTGATTTTGGACATTGTATGTTAGCAATCGATAAGATATATTATTGAAGTATTTTTTGACTACCAATCTACTGATATCCTTTTCATGTGGCTATTTTTTTTTGTAGTCGAAAAGTAAGAGCATAACTACATGCATACCGTAACTCCATAATTTCTTGTTTTTATTAATTGGTGACTACTAAACCGTGTAATTATCTTCCACATATTTTGTATGTATCATAAATATGAGGTGTACAGGCCTAGGAAGTTTGCAACACTTCTGCTGATCTTGCAATATGATAAATTTAATTTGATACTATAGCTACTGAAATTTTATACTTAACTGGACTGGAAAACTATTTCACTTGGAAAGTTCCCTTGTGTTGTTCTACAGTTTAATTCCTATTCAATTTTTGTGTACATTATACATTAATGATTGGTAGTGTTTTTGTAGGTGTCAAAGAAGTTCTCAGTGCCCTATGTGCTGGCAGCCTATCAGTATGAAGGATCCTACCAGGCAAGTGCTGGAAATGTATATGATATTCACTGGATATTCAAATGCCACACATGTTTTTCAGCACGTAGAATTCTGCTAACTCCGACCATTCTAATATCTCAGTCAGGAGCTTCTTGAGGCAGTAGAGCAGGAGAGGAATACAAGAACCAATCAAACTCGTAATACAACTATATTTCATCATCCCGCTCTTGGTGATTTTGAAGTGCAGCATGTATGTGTTGGAACTAATTTATTGTGACTTATTTCTTCTGTTTTGACCAATGAAGTGTTTTCTCTTATGTTATCCTAATTCACATGATGATCGTGTGCAGTTACCTGTTGTTGGTAATGATGCTGAACTTGAAGAGCGTATACTGCGGCACCTAGCTGCTGCTGCCGCAATGGGAAGGTCACACCACCTTGGTAGAAGAGAGGGGCAGAGGAATCGATCTGGCTCCCATGGCCGCCCACAGTTCTTGGTTTTCTCTGCACATCCAAATACCCCTTCTGCTGGCTCTATTTCATCATCTTCCACTCATGGGGAAGGTGCTAATGACTTGAGGATTCTTGTTCCCGGACCTGGTGACTTATCACCACATGCTAATCCTATTGGAGAAGCAGGCAACCAAAGTCCAGGTGTGCTTACCTACGATGCTGAACAAGATGCTGTTGTTTCATCTGGAAATAGTACTCCTGTATCCAGTCCTAGGTTTTTCAACAGGTAAACTTAGCTATACATCCTATAGTCATGCTAATTTTTTTGGTGATCAAATTATGTGACTATTCTGCTGTTATCAGGAGACATTCCTCTGGACAATCAACTCCAGTAGGTAATGACAGGGCTGGACCATCAGATGTTCAGTCTTTCTCAGATTCTCTGAAGTCTCGCTTAAACGCTGTCTCCTCTAAGTACGTAAATTTATTTTGACCTATTCCTTCCATTTTAATAAATATTTATCTTAACGCCGCTTCTCCTTTTATGCAATTCAGGTACAAAGAATCTATTACAAAAAGTACTCGAGGGTGGAAGGAGAGGCTTTTTTCACGTAACTCATCTGTGTCTGATCTTGGGTCTGAAGTGACACGAGAAGTTAATAATGGAATTGCATCTGTATCAAGGATGATGGAGCGTTTGGAAACTAGAGGAAGTAGTAGACCAAGCGATAGCCCAACATCTACTTCTGAAGTTTGTCCCAGTACAGAACCAAGCGATGAGATTGTTAGAGGTAACTCTAATAATGCTACGAGTAGTAGAAACTCTTATACCCCTTGTGTGACCACGTCTGGTTCAAGTTAGTGCATGCTACTGTTTCTGAAGAAGGCCTGCATGTGCCCATTCTTCATCTTCAAAGGTATTACGTCTTTCTGCAGAACATATGTTTGTTGTGAACTTGTGATCTATGTTTTTTTACCAGTGAATTATTTTGATTATCTTATTTATCATAAGCAGAAGTGGATATGTTATTTCTCTAATAGAAGATAATAACAATGTATCGAACTATGACCGTCTTGCCTACTAATGTTGTAGTTTAGTGCCAATTTATGTTATGCGCCGGCGCACAAACAACTAGATATTACCCCACACATTGGTGCGGGAATAAAAAACAACAACAACAAAGCATGTAAGTTCCAAACAAGTTGGGGTAGGCTAGAGCTGAAACCCATAAGATATTGAAACCAAGTCATGGTTTTGGCACGTGGATAGCTAACTTCCACGCATCCTTGTTCAGAGCTAAAATTTTGGAGATATTCCCGTTCTTCAGATCTCTTTTCACGAACTCCTTCTATGTCAGGTTTGGTTTTCCCCGACCTTTTTTGACATTATCAGCACACCTTAACCGCTAGCTATGCATTGGCGCTTCAGGAGGCCTGCGCTGAATATGCCCTCTTAGACGATGTTGGACAAGCTTCTCTTCAATTGGTGCCACACCAATTTTCTCATGTACTCCCTTCGTCCCAAAATAAGTGTCACAAATTTGTCTATCTAAATATGGATGTATCTAGATGTAGATACATTTAGACAAATCTACGACACTTATTTTAGGACGGAGGGAGTGTATCATTATTCCGAACCCGATCCTTCCTTGTTTGGCCACATGTCTATCTTAACATGCGCATCTATGCTACACCTAGTTGTTGGACACGTCGTCTTTGGTTGGCCAACATTTAGTGCCATACAACATCATTGATCGAATCGCTGTTCTATATAATTTTTATTTTAGCTTTCGTGGCACTATCACCGAGAACGCCAAAGCTTGGCGCCACTTAAACCATCCAACTTTGTTTCGATGGCTTACATCTTCCTCAATACCATGACCCTTCTGCAGCATTAATCCCATATATCGAAATGTGTTTTTCTAAGGTATCACATGACCTCCTCTTCCTCATGCCTTTAGTATTGAAACCATACCTCATATATTCACTTTAGTTCTATAAAGCCTAATTTTTTTTTGATTCTAAAGTTTATCTTCACAACATAACTTTTTATTAACCAACTATCGTCGATTAGCATCACATCATACACAAAGAGCATACACCATGGGATATCCCTTTGTGTATCCCTTGTGACCTTAACCATCTGTGTCGCCATTGCTTGTTTGCACACTTGTCACAACATTGCTGTACATGTCCTTGATGAGGGTAATGTACTTTGTTGGGATTTTGTGTTTCTTCAAAGCCTATCACCAAACATTCTGTGAGGCTTTTTTCAAGTTAATGAAACTATATGCAGGTCCTTTTTCTGCTCCCTAAATTCTTCATAAGTCGTCGTACCAAGATTATGGTTTTTATGGTCGACCTCCTAGGCATGAAACCAAACTGATTTTTGGTCACGCTTGTCATTTTTTTGAAGTGGTGCTCAATGACACTCCCATAGCTTCATTGTATGGCTCATCGGTTTAATCCCATGGTAATTAGTACAACTCTAAACATCCCTTTTCTTCTTCAAGATTAGTATTATATACTTCTTCATTTTCGAGGCATCTTGTTTGACCAAAAAATGAGGTTGAAAAGCTTGGTAAGACAACATACTATCGCCATGTCTCCAAGGCCTCTCCACACCTCCATGGGGATACAATCAGGGCCTAATGCTTTGTCTTCTTTTTAAAGCCTCCAGGACCTCGGCCTCTGGGATTTGTCGCACAAAACGTCTATGCATATCATCAAAGAAGTCGGCTCAATGGTAGAGCTCCCATTCTTCCCATGCTTGATCAATCCCTTGAAATTCAGAATATGCTTTTTTGCATGCTTGCGTCTGCAAGGATGGCCTGCGTCATCGCTGTTTCATTCGCATGTTCATCCTCGTCGGACGACTTGATGAAGTTCTTGTACATGCACTTCATGTTCGAATTCATTTCTTGAAAGAAGAGAGAAAATTATCAGTAAAATTGACACGGCCATTTCGACAAACAATTATCGGGCGACGTCACCACCATTGACATTCACTTGGGAGGATGGGCCATTTCGACAAACACTTGTCGGGCGACGTCACCACCATCGACATTCGCTTGGGAGGATGGTACATGCGCGGCAAACGGCCGGGAGGAAGAATGATGCCGTTTGTAGAGCGGCATGGTGGCCCGGTGGCGCAGGTGAGCTTTGGCAAGGTCTTGGCGAACGCTGGGATGGTGCAGCGACGACGTCTATTAGGAAGCAAGCGAATACAGAGGAAGGAGAAAGTGATGAAATCGTGGGCTTATGAGGGGTTTTGGGGTTGGTTAGGGTGTCGGAGTCCTAGGTGGCAGCGGTCCGAACTCCCGCCAAGCCCCCGCAAGTTTGCTCCAGGTTTGCGGTAAATAGATAGGCGGACTGGCCCGTGGTCCACGTTGATTGCAAAACAGATCCGGACCGTTCGGTCCAAACTGTTACGGAAGGTTTGAGAGTCGGCCTTGAAGATGCCTTTATAATTACCATTGGATGGCCCAAATGTTCTGATCGCATTCTAGTTTTCCCCGTGGTATATGAGGAGCAGGTGAACATGTGAGGAGTATATATGCATGCCATTTTGCATACCACGAAAATAGATAGTACGAGTTGGCTGAGGTCATCAGTACGGGCAGTATGATTAACTTAAAATAATAAGTTAGTAACTTTTTGCGTCTTATACCCGTTAAAAAAAACCTTTTGCGTCTTCTTTAGGATGCCCAAATACGGTTTATGCAAAGTTAATCCTATGTTAATCAAACTAAAATTACACTAAACTGACCTTTAGGCTGCGTTTGGCAGTGTAGTGCATTATGATAGTCCCATTTGCTCATTCTTGCTTTTGCCTGTTGTAGTGTTCGTTTGACCCGTTTTTGCTTACTTTGTGACTATTGTTTCACGACAGATTATAAAATAAGGAAGCACAACAAAAGGTTGTAATATAAGCACAACAAAATAAGTCAAGCTGAAGCTATACTTGCATGTGGAGTTTTTGTGGGCACTGCTTGCATCCCCTCGTTTTTGTTAGTTCAACTGGTTACTCGTGTAAAATGTAGTCTTATCTGGACTGACAAATGAAAGGGTTGGTACTCCCAGGTACGGACGGATGGCATAGCTGAAACTCCAATGACATGATGCCGTCTCAACTGTTGCATAGATCACCTCCAGAAAATTTGAATTAAAGTATTGGTTTGATAAAAGGGCAGTTGCTTGAGGTATTGCCTAGGAAGTCGATTTATGTTTCATCTCTGTAATTAAAAATCCTTCCGAGACTTCTGTTTACTGCTATAAATGATGGATGTGGTATGAACAGTTAAGAGTTTCATGCTGTTGAACGGTTATCACATTACAAGTTATATATTTGTTGTTTACACTGAAGTTGATGTTTAGCTAAACGAAATTATGCTGTTACTGGTGCAATGCAATGGAGGCACGCTGAGTTTCGGCATCAATTTGTGTATTACCTCCAATCCATATTAATGGACTCAATTTTGTCTAAATTCGTATGTATCTAGTTAAATATTTAGACTAGATGCATGTGTATCTAGACAAAGTTAAGTCCATTAATATGGATCGGAGGGAGTACAAGGAGCGAAGATGAAGCTTCAAATGATGATTTTAAGACTTTGAAATAACTGTGATGACACGCACAGGGGGGCAAACAAAATAGATTTTGGCTAGATCATGCAGTTTCTAGAGTTTGTTGTTAGATAGGAGACCCGACTTAAGATTGGAGTTGATCTCCCTCATTGGGCTAGCAGAATCCCTCCTTAAATGTCCCTTTAGGCCGTCGTGTTAAGGTTGATTTTTTTTGCTACTCTTTGCCGTACACACAAGTTGGCGTGACCTTTTGTATTCCCTCCGATCCAAAATTAATTGACGCATACTTAGTACTCCCTCCGATCCATAATAAGTGTCGTTTTTTTAGTATAAAGTTTGTACTAGCTTAATATAAAATGAGCGACACTTATTATGGATCGGAGGAAATACAATTGTGTACTAAAATTGTACTATGTGTGCGTCAATTAATATGGACCGGAGGGAGTACTATTTTTTGGAAAAGGGATATACCCCCGACCTTCTGCTTCTGAACGACACCATACTCCTTACATTAGTATCTTGAAGCCACCATTTAAGTAACACTTGTTGCTATCCTATCTCTTTGACGAAGGTGTGCCGATTGTTCGAGCCTAATACCAAACAGACATCGCATCAAAGCCTAACATCTAAAGCCAGAGCCACATTCCCCAGCCTAGCCATATACTGGGACTGGGTCACACGCCGGTTCGGCGCACTCTCAGAGGCTGTCGTCGCCTTCTTCCACTGGTCCATTTCCAGAGCAGGAACTCACGCTTTGATTTTGCATGGCCTGCCGTCGACGCTACCACAACGGCAGACAACTCCACCACCTGCACGTATCCATTCACACGCGCCTCTCGCTGGACCTCCGCAGCGCCATACCGCCGGAATCTGTCGGCAGCTTCACGGTAGATGTAACACCGCTCCTGCTCTTGTCCTCACCAGCCATCACTTGCTCCAAAATGATGCCCCACGAGGGAAAGCGATAAAACGTCGTCATCGTCCGATCCCAAGGAGATCTAGGGTTTCCCCTGGAGTTGCCCGTGCTGTCAAGGACCCGACAAGGGTGAATCCCGGTGGATTGACCCAACTGCCAACGTGTCGCACCCTCCATCGCGTCGACGACAATCCAATGACCAAGACCCACACCAACGTCCAGATCTGGTCGCGCCACCCCCAACCGATCCGGTCACATCGCCGCCGTCTCTGGCGGTCGCGACACACCAGACCGTGAAGCCGCGGAGGAACGGAATCGCCGGAGCGCCACCACCACCCGCCCGATGTCCGGCCCGACGCCATGCTCCGGCCCGCGCCAGCCCCACACGAGCGTGAGAACCACGAGTCCCCGCCGCCGCCGGCGACGGCAAGGCTTCGCCTGACCGCGCCCTTGGGCGGCGGCGAGGGAGGAGGAGGAGAGGGTCCGGCCGACGGATCTGGAGGCCTCCCGACCGCCACACCAGGGGCGACTCAGGAGGGACGGGATGGATGGACGGGACTCCGAGACCTTTTGTACTATGTATCATATCATAATATATTGGCCATTTCTTTTCACAAATACACAAGCCTTGTGTCGTTCCATTTTTTAACACAATACAACGCAAACGCTCACATATACGAATATACACTCACCCCTATGAACGCGCACACGCATACCGTACCTTTATGAGCATCTTCGTAATAGTGAGTCGGCACATCATCTTGAAATTGACGAAGTCATCATCTTGTCTTCGACGGGAACGTCTCCTTCTACCGAAAGCATATCGCCGAAAGAGCTCAAAAAAATTCAAAAAAATGCGAGCACCAATATCAAATATAAGATTTAAACTCTGAGTTGAAGATACCACTGTTTCTCTAACCAACTCAACCACAAGTTGATTCGCTTTGTGTCATTCCATTGATAGGTACAAAACAAGTGGTACAAGAATAGATACAACCCCGTACCCAGGAAGTATATACATAAGAAGAGCAAGGAAAAATGGGTTGCTCAGCCCAAGCAAAAAAGAAATCTATGGAGGATCATATAAATTTATTGTCTCTTGCTCCCGCCAGCGCCAAGGCCTTAGCTTCCTCGAGAATGATCTGGATCAAGCGATCGATATCGGGGTGTGCATTATCGTGGGCGTTTTGTTGCTTCCAAAGCTTCCAGGAAACAAGGATGCCAAGGGAAGCGATGCCTGAATCTATCGTGGAGGAGTCCCACCAGCTAAAGAAACTCCCGTCACAGGAATAAGTCGCAAGCATATTGTAACACCCGGACCTTTACCTGTTCTTGGTCATTACACTTGAGATTTATACCGCTATCACATGTCAACATTAATTTTTCCTACGCATTTTGTTCTCATATCATGTGCACTTAGGATAATTTTCTAGTCGGCCATCAATACTCAGACTACTTGAAGCCAAACACAAAAAGAGTTACATGTTTTTGGCGTGGATGACTATTTTGGACAAGTTTTTGGCGTCTGCGCGGACAGAGAGTATGCGCTGGATATGGACTTGCTCAACCTTCCTCGGCTCGATCTGTCTCATCTGGAGGTCCCGTTCTCGAGTGAGGAGGTGGAGAAGGTGGTCAAATCGATGCCTCTAGACAAGGCGCCAGGGCCAGATGGGTTCTCTGGTCGCTTCTATGCCGCGTGTTGGGACATCATCAAAGAGGATTTCATGAGGGCATTCACATGCTTCTACAAGGGGGACGTCCGTGGTATGGCTTCCATTAACAAGGCCCTGGTAACCCTCTTGCCTAAGGTGGACGGGGCTGTGGAGGTGAGCGATTTTCGGCCAATAAACCTCGTGCATGGGGCGATTAAAATCTTCGAGAAAGTACTGGCCACGCGCCTCTCGGGTGACTTGCCGAGACTGGTGGGGCACCACCAGAGTGCCTTCGTCAAGGGAAGGTCCCTTCATGATAACTTCATGCTTGTCCAAAGCATGGCTCGTAAGCTGCATACATCGGGGCGCCCAACAATGCTGTTAAAGCTAGACATATCGAAAGCATTCGACTCGGTACAATGGCCATTTCTCCTTGAGGTAATGCAACAGCTTGGCTTCGGGCCTAGATGGCGGGCATGAGTGTGTGGCATACTCGCTACCTCTACCATGAAGGTGATGGTGAATGGAGTCCCTGGGGACACGATTTATAGCTGCAAAGGCCTGCGGCAAGGAGACCCTATCTCACCGATGCTCTTCATTCTAGTTATGGAACCTTTGCAAAGGCTCTTTGGACTCGCCGAGGAGCGTGGACTGCTCGAGCCTATTGCACAGCGGGGCATGCAACATAGGGTCTCAATCTTTGCGGACGATGTTGCGATGTTTGTCAGGCCACGGATGGTGGACCTCACGGTGTGTAGGTACATCTTGGACACTTTTGGCGAGGCATCTGGGTTGCGCATCAATATGGCCAAATCAGCGGTGGTGCCTATTAGATGCAATACGGTGGAGACTGAGCTGTCATGCAGTGTGCTGGGGTGCGGGGTAGGGACTTTTCCCCTGAAATATCTTGGGCTACCCCTCACCCTTCGCAAGCAATCTGCAGCGCAATTGCAATACCTGGTAGATGCGTTGGCTGACAGACTGCCCAAGTGGAAGGCGGCGCTTATGCCCAAAAGCGGGCGGCTTACCCTGATCAAGACGGTCCTATGCGCTATGCCGGTCCACGCAATGCTTGCGCTGGACCTTCCGAAGAAGACACTTGCCGCGTTAAATAAGGTTTGCAGAGGGTTCCTATGGTCTGGCCGATCGAGTGCACGTGGAGGCAATTGTGTTGTGGCTTGGGATGCAATATGTGCACCCAAGTGGGCCGGTGGGCTAGGTATTCCCAATCTGGGATGGATGAATATGGCTATGCGGAGCAGGTGGCCTTGGCTGCAGCGGACGGACCTTGAGAGGCTCTGGCATGAGTTCGCGATCACCGTCCCAGAGGACTCTAGGAGGATTTACCAGGCAGCCACACGATTGACTGTACGGAACGGACGCACGACGGTGTTTTGGGAGGATCGATGGATCCGTGGACTACGGGTCCAGGAGATTGCACCCTTGCTATACGAGCGGGTGCCTGCACGGACCCGGGCGGCCAGGACGGTACAGGAGGCGTGCGAGAGTGGTTCCTGGGCTGCGGACGTTGGGCCAAACTTAACTACCGACCTACTCCAGGAGTTTTTCAGGCTTTGGGCATACGTGGCGAACTGGGAGCCAGTACCAGGTGAAGACTCCATCACCTGGGCGTGGGAGAACGATGGCATGTTCTCGGTGCGTTCTTCCTACGCGGCCCGGTTTTGGGGTAGGGTGGTCGTCCCGTCGGCTGACATGGCATGGAACTCGAGGGCGCCTATGCAGTGCCGTTTCTTCGTCTGGCTGGCACTCAGAGACAGATGCTGGACTTCGGACAGACTGGCGCGACGCGGGCTTCCCCACCAGGCAGCATGCCCGTTCTGCGATCAGGAGGCCGAGACCATAAACCACTTGCTGTTATCCTGTGTTTTCACTCGCTCGATCTGGAGGACGATCTGTGAGGCTCTGGAGAAGCCGGCTTGGTCACCTGGCGTGCATGATGTAACGCTCGAGCAGTGGCTCGACAGGATAGAGGAGCCGGGCCGCAAACGGCGGAGTGGACTGCACACGGTCACGCATCTGGTGCTCTGGGAGCTATGGAAGCATCGGAATGCCATTGTCTTCGATGGAGCCGTGCCTTCGTTTAGGAGAGTGATCGGACGGGTATGTGAAGAGGGCAAAACCTGGCTTTTGGCGGGCCTCCTTAAAGTGGAGGGCGAAGTTTTTCTTGGTAGATTGGCTAGGTGGGTCACACGGGAAATGTAGGCGTTGTGTTCCGGTGGACTTGGGTGGAATCTTGTAAACAGGTGGAGGCCCTCGTGCCTTTCTTCTTTAATATATGATATGCACGCTCGTGCATATTCGCAAAAAAAAAGAGTTACATGTACATGAGTATCAATATAGAGGGGGAGAGGGAGAGTAAGGAAGGAGGTTAGGGAGGGAGAGATTACATGCGTGGAAATTAGATACGAGGGGAGAGAGAATAGAGGGAGACTGCTCAACGAGAGTGTACAAGCTGGAGGATGAAGGGCTCTAGGCTTTTTTTGGGTCCTATGTATCATCATCTCGAAGTCTATTTTCAAGCGTTGGATCCAAGAGTCCAAACCGGGGTTCACCCCTCTAAAATGTTTGTCGTTTCTTTCTTTCCATACCTCCCAGCAGGCCACCAGGAAGATTTTCATGAACATGGGCCTCCTCTAGTTCTCTTTACCGTGGTGTAGAAGAGAGAGTCTATCTCCATCTTCATCTCCATCTCCATCCCACCTGAAGCCAAGTTTCCTCTAGCAGGCCAAACTAAATGGGTACAAGAAAAACAAGTGCTCCAGTGTCTCCTCAGGGAGTGAGTGCAGAGAAAGCAACTATAATCATCATCACGCAGCTCAGGGGAGTGAGTATTCAGTCGATCATCCAGAAGGAGGCACCTAAAAACTTTCCATTTATTTGTGCATTTTGATTTCCAAACCCAGGTAAATGCGTCGTCTGCAAGCATATCCCGAAAACAGAAAGCATAGAACTTACTGGCAGAAAAGGACTGTGATCCCCAAACACAACTCTACTTCCTTGGCCCCCATAACCAGGTGTAAATCAGCGGTGTCCTATTGCAGGGAAACAAGCTCGCCTCTCGCAGGGACCGACAAGGGGAGGTTAAAGTTCTCCCCCAAAGTTGGCGCAGTAAGCAGATCACAGACATATATGTCTTCATGTTTCGCAAACGAGAACGCCCGCAAGTATCTTTCCTAAGTAACCTCCTGAAGCCACATGTCCTTCCAGAACAACACAGACCGCCCCTCTCCAATCTCACCCTTGGTAACACCTCTATAGTTGGTGCTAGCTTGATCAAGTCACGCCACCAGGAAAAGCCACAACCAGTAGCTGTATGCGGCACACCCTGGCGGTAGTAAGTATCCAAAATCAGACTAACCGAGGGAACCTCATTTTTATTAGAAAATGTGTGAAGCATTTTAAGGAGGAGACCTTCGTTTTGGAGTCTGATATCAATA
This sequence comes from Bromus sterilis, assembly GCA_950022295.1. Taxonomy (NCBI): domain Eukaryota; kingdom Viridiplantae; phylum Streptophyta; class Magnoliopsida; order Poales; family Poaceae; genus Bromus; species Bromus sterilis. Next base: position 252,318,840 of record OX465595.1, on the reverse strand, counting down.
ATCCCCATGCCTCCCTTGGTTTTAGATTGGAAGATAAGGTCCCAGGAGGCTAGCGGGTTGCATTTCACCACCCCTCCTTTTTTGGCCCACAAACAATGTCTCCGTAGCTTATGTAACAACCCAGATTTCACAAAAATTAAAATTTTTGTTTTCGGTGTGAATTTTTTGATTGTCTGATTTGTTTGCGATGTTTGCATCCCCGATTTATCGATCGGCGATTATTTTCCCCCCTCTTATCTCGTACCGGACGGAGATCGACCCTTGCCATCCTGACACTCAACCTTTGCGACACCGGGTTTCACCCGATCACCGTCGCGAATACCGCACGAGACCAGCCGCAGCCAACGGAACAAAAAACCCTGTTTAATAATTAAACGGGTTATTTTTATAGCGCGCCGGAAAGTGTTCTTGGAACGGTTCCAGCGCGAGGTGAACGCCGCCGGATCGACGCGCTGATCGCGAAGTTCGAAGTTTTACCCGAATCGGAGGTCCTGCGGACCCCCGGCGGTCAGAAACGTAAACACCACGCGCGCTAGAGAAAAACCGGGGATATTTTTGCAAATTGCCAGCCACCTGGGCTATATAGATACCACCACTCTCCCACCCCTTTCTAGGGTTTCCCCTAGCAAAAATTTCAGCCACACCCCCAGATCTGCCTCCAAATTTGCCCCCTAGTCCTCCAAAATCCGAAAACTCTACCCCAGAATTTTTCTAGCCGTCGGATCTAGCCCTGGAGGGCTCAGATCGTGCCACGTCAGCCTAGCCCTCCACCTTCTCTCTCCTACCTCCAGCCCGAGCGCCGCCGCCAGCCCGCGAGGACGCCGCCGGCCGGCCATCTCCTCCCTCGCGCCCTTCCTTCTCCTCCCCTCCTCTCCTCTTACCCCCTCCTCTTCCCGTCCGCAGGATGCGCCATCCGCCGCCGCGACGCCATGCCCGAGCAGGCTGCCATGGACGCCGCCTCGTCCGAGCTCGAAGCTCCACCCCACACCGCCTTCACTGGTCCTCGTCGGCGACCGCCCCGAGGCCGCCGCGCCCGGATCCGCACCCACCTGCGCCCCCTGCCCTTGCGCCGCCCCGATTCCACCTTGCCGGAGACGGCGTAGCCCGCCGCCCAGTTCGTCGGGACGGGGACGAGGCCCCGTGCCTGCTTCCAACCGCCAGTGCGCCCACGTGGGACGTTTGCCTAGCGTGGCCCAGCAACTGGCGCGGCCCAAGGCGCCAGCCAGGCCGGCCTTCAGCCAAGCCGCCGCCCAGCCGGCCAGATGGGCTCGGCCCAAGTAGTGAGCCTCTTATTTTTTTTCTGTAAGAATTCTGCTAAGTCCTTTATTTGTTGCTGCTGATGCTGTTTTGCGAATAGATTTGCGAGTAAACCGTAGCCCGGATGACGTTGCGCCCAGAAGGAAAATTGTTTAGAATTGTGTGTACTTCAATCCATCTTTTTTGAGCATTTTGATTTGAGGCTATCTTGATGTTGTTAATCACTGTTGAAGTGGCCACCAGGCTGTTAACTACTATAATTTTCTGCTAGTGTGCTGCTGCTGTTATTTTATTGCAAGTTTGCATGATGATTGTGACACATCCATGAGGCCTATGCTATTGATTCTTGTTGCATAATGTTAAGCATCATGTCTACTTCCATTACATGTATTGCATTGTCATGTTTGCATTCCTGGACATAGTTATGTTTAGCTCCAAAGTTGCTGATAGAGGCGAAGGTGTCCCGATGTTTCGATGAGATGGTGTAGATCGATTATGGTGGAGATGACTTTCACGATCCGACTACGAACGTGCGAAGACGTTGCGCCTTAGCGATCGCTAAACCAACTCCGAGAGGTTATTGATCCCGCGGATGCACGATCAACCTGACCACGAAGGTCTAATTCCTGCAAGCAATCGAAGAACAAGCAAGAACTAAGAATTGCAATCTGGATATTGCGAATATAAGATGAATGATTACGAAAGTTGGGGTTCCAATGAGGTCTTGGCCTGGTCGGATGACACAAACGAAGAGCTCGAAGTTGCGGCTATGGCTAACTTTAATCTAATTAAAACCCAAGTCTAAACGACGCCCTAAGGGCTGTATATATGGGGGAACAGAGGGGATTTTCGTGACCCCTTGGAGGTGGGGTCCGAAAACAACCCTAACTCGGTTTCCCCACACATACGGACTCTAAAAACAGCCTATAATGTGGTATTTCGAAATTACATGGGCCCAACCCAATATTAAGGTGACGCAGCACCTATAATTGCTCTTGGACGAAAATAATGAAGTGGCATCTCGTGTATTCCGTCCAAGCCTTCATGCATGCCTTATGGTGGCTTCAACGTGCGAAAATCCCCACTGGAAACTCCACTGTACTTTCCCCCGCGCGCACCTTCTTCTCCATTCTTGATCCCGCTCCAATGACCATCCTTCTTGTCCATGCTAGGTCCTTCATTCATAAGCAAAACAAAAGTATCTAATTTAGGCAGCATCATATGTTCATGAACAATAGAAGGATTCGCAAGAAACGAAAGTACCTGATAATTTAGTTGACGTGCACGTGCTCTAGTAACTGGTCCAGTATGTGTAGTTGGTGAGGGTATGGGTGTAACATTAGTAGGGATGTCCTCATCAGTTGCTATCCTGCTGTTTTTGACAGCCACCTCTGTTTTTCTCCAAGTCTGTAAGTTTCCGATGCCATGTTGCATGCTTAATATCTTTTGATCTGTTATGCCTATGACCTTGATTCTTGTTTGTAACTGATCCTCATCATGCCTACTCCATGCTCATCTATTGCTATGTCATGTTGCTGTATTTTTGCATATAGTTTTACCCATGTTTATACAACATGAAAATAACAGTTTCTGCCATGTTTTCCTGATTTTTACTAAGTCCTTGACCAGTAATGTTTTATGGCATTTTGCATGAGCTATAATTAGTTGTTCATGATGCCTATTTGCATGATTCCTGTTGCCATGCCTTACCTGCCATTTATACTTTAGTTGCATATTATTTGTGAGATGTTTGCATTCATTATCCTGTTTATGCATTGCTCTAAAGTGTGCTTCCCGATGTTGGCAGATTGTGTTCCAAACTTGTATTGCTTGTATCTTTTTAACCGTAACTCCATTTGGAGTGTTCTTTATATGTATCTTGATTAGAATTTCATGTACTTTGTATTTATGCTATTTTTTCTGTTGTTAACTAACCTAAAATATGGTTTAGGGCAGAACAGTACCAAATCCTTTAATTGTCGTGGGGTACTTAGTGGATGCCATGTTTAGGTTGTGCCTCACTTAAATTGACTAGCATAGATAGTTTATTTTATGCTTCACCTTTTTCCATGTTTGTGTGCTATGCCATGCTTGGTTGAGTTGCCATGTTAACAACCTTTGCTCATCTTGTGTAGCTAAACAACTTGAACCATTCTAAATGTGCGGTATCGTCGTGTGTGAAGAATACTCCACTTAACCTGTTAGTAACCGCTCTCAACGGTAGGTGCGATGTCTCGTGTTGATTTCTTGTTGATGCTTGCTCGTGTTTGCTTCGTAGTAATAGATGCTTGCTCGTTGATTGCTTTCCAGTGTTTACCGTCTTGTGTGCTTCCGCGGGTACCTTCCGAGACGATGCGAGTTTACGATCAACTACACCTTCGGAACCCGACTTATCAACAGGAAAGGACTATACATTACTTATGATCCATTCTATTTCAACCAGTGGTTTGCATGCTAGTCTAGGACAGGTTCGATGTTTGATCCTACCACATGTTTACAGCCTCTTTCAAACCGATACAACCATGTTCCCTCCCAGCAAACCTTGTACTTCTATGTTACTATTGCTCGTTGCTCAGCCCCTGCTTAGAATGCTACGATGTTACCCTGTTACTCCTTGGTTTGGGCTATCATATTATTATATTGTTGTTGATGATATGATTATTATAATGTTGAATATATTCGACGAAGGATGGAAGGTCTAGGCTATCCCGCCCCGACGCTTTGTTCCATTCGAGTCACCTAGGATCCGAGTTCCGGGTATTGGTTTTAAGACTGAGCGTGCCTAACCGCGTGTGGGATTTTATGAGGTCCCCTTTTCTTACTTATCTAGCTTCAAACATTTCTAGAGGTGGCCCAAGCTGATTTACCATTTGCAAACCATGCATATATGTCTGTCGGGTCGCTCCTAGCAGACATCCTTTAAAATAACCCAGGCCAGCGGAGACATTTGTTTCTCTGTTGGTCCACACCTGGTGAGCTAGAGGCCTGCCCACATGTGAGGGGATCAGTTACCTCGACCTTGGCCAAACGGAAGAGTCCAATCCGAGAGCGTGGCTAGCTTTTGGATTGGGTGTCGACTCCCCGGGGCCACCCATATTTGTTCGTTGTTAGCTAGAGGGACCTGTCGTTTCAGATCTCTTGGAACTAATTCATAAAATGGTTGCCTGTGATGGGTAGCAACTGAGAGAGATGGGCGTGCGTGCAGAGCCTTGTAATGGGCAGTTGGTACACCCCTGCAGGGTTAGATCTTTTCGAGAAGCCGTGTCCACGGTTATGGACGACTTGAGACCTACTCCTTGTTCATAGACAACAACAACTTAGATAATCTTAATATAACTTGATCAACGTGTGTGTGCCTTGACTGCTTCTTCTTCGTCGGGATGCGAAGAGGAGGACAAGGATAGGATAGGTGTTATGCTTGCGTAAGTAGGTGGATAGCAAGACTTATTGGAGGCGATTCCTCATCGAATTCTTGGCTTCTTATCTTACTCTCTGGATCGTTAGCCACTTCATAAATGCTAGTGCGGCAGCAACCTCACCACTTACCCCATCCTTACCGTAAAATACTAGTTGTCATAGAATGACGAGTGATGAAGTCCTTGCTGGGTCAGATGACCACTACAGTTGGATGCTGAGTACTTCTGTACTCATGATACTACCCCCAAACTCTTTTTAGGGTTCTTGATCGACAACAGGTATGGTGATCGATGTTTCACGTGGATACTCGACGAGGACTAGATTGGCGGATCCCGGCGGAGGGCTTAGACCCGTGTGGTTATGGGGATCGATGTTTTTCTCTTTGCTAGTAAGCATTTGATTGTAGTCTGTACTTAGACATGTATCTTTCGCTGATGTATTGTATTTAAGGCAGTTGTATGCCGATTGTATGAGATGTTGTATCCTTGTATCTGTAATGTTGTGATATCATGTTGGAAATCCGGGGCATATGGCATTGTCATATGTCGTGGTGGGACCGATATGTGCTTTGTCCCCGGATCTGGATGGAAACATCTAGATCTGGAATAGTACCACATATCGGGCCTTACATCTTATCAATATGATCAACAATTGTGAGCACATGGTGTAAATCACCAGGGAGGTGACCACATAATTCACCAGGGTAAGCTTCGATCCATAGTTCAGGAGCGATACCGCCGTGGACAGTTTCCTCTCTACAGATGCAACCTGAGGCATGGATTCTGCAATAGAAGGCCTCGTTGTACCCATAGGCAGGCCCAGATACATAAACGACATCGAACCAACGGAGCACCCAAACGCTTCAGCAAGAGTCCTCACCTCCCCACTAGGCAGATTGATGGGCACCAACGTCGATTTCGAGAAGTTGATGCGCAAACCAACCGAAGAGGCATAGTCCTGCAGAATGTTTTTAATCTTGATCACTTGATCCAACTCAGCGGGCATCACCATAATCGTGTGTCAGTATATTGAATGATGGGATAATCACAGTGTCGAGGTTTGAATGGGTGCCCTTAAACCACCTTCCCTGAACTCCTTATTGACAACACCCTATAGCAGGTCTGCGGCGAGAACGAAAATAAGGGGGGACAAGGGGTCCCCTTGGTGAACCCCACGATTACAATATAATTGACAACATGGGATACCGTTTAGGAGGACCGCTAATCTAGCAGAGGAGAACTATATCTCAATCCAGCACAGCCAGAGGTCAAGGAACCCCATCTGCTTCATGATCACAATCATCGGTTGATGTTCAATGGTGTCGAATGCCTTAGCGAAATCAAGTTTGAGGATGATCCTGGGGCGCCCTGATGCTTGACACTGGTCCTGGATAGATCGCCCCGTAAGAAACCATACTGGTTCTTATGGATCACTCTAAGAATCACCATGTTTAAACGATCAACGAGAAGTTTGATGATGATCTTGAGACAATAGTTCAGCAAAGTGATAGGGCGGTAGTAATCAGTAGTTGCCGGTGATTGGATTTTAGTGATAAGAGTGATGAACCCTTCATTTATACTCTCGAGGTCTAGGTCGCCTGAGAGGAAATCATCACAAAGGGAGGGCATAGAAATCCTCTTTACCAATGTCCCAGGAAGATTTCAAAAAACAGCACATGAAGCCATCCGGTCCCGGCGCTCTGTCGACGAACATGTTCTTGACAACCTTATCGATCTCCTCCCTGCTGAAACGCTCGATCAGAACCTCGAGCCCCTCAACTTGCCGAATGATTTGTTACATGTTTAGGATCATATTCACTGCATCAGATCATCCAAGACGATCCTGGTAGGCACGGAACAACACCGTTTCCTTTCTGATATGATCAGCGATCACCGTGTCATTAGGGAGCCTCAACGTGGTGATGGAGTTTCGTATGTACCTCTCTGTGGCCACACGATGAAAGAACTTTGTATTACCATCGCCAAAATTGAAGTGTCGGACTGCGCATCTCTTTTTCCAGCACATTTTCTTGGAGCACAACAAGAGGAGGAGATGATTCTTAAGAATGGTACGGAAGTTCGACTCAGGTAGGGACAGCGGGCTCCGATCTTCAAGAGAATAAATCTCAGTCAAGATTCTGTTAGAGTTTTCAATCAGAATCGTCAAACGAGATGTATTTTTTTACTCCAATGTTTAAGATCATAGCGCAGAGATTTCAATTTCTTGGTGAGGATTGCCGCTGAATTGTCAGCATAGCACGGTCTGGTCCAAGCCCTTTGAACGACCTCAATAAACCCAGGATGATGAATCCAGAATTCTTCGAACCTAAACAAATTTGATTTCGGGATCTTGGATTGTATGCAGACATAACAGAGCACGTTCCAACTTTTATTCGCTTGCATAGAAACTTACGGAGTAGACGGCCCTGGTTTCTCAGGCTTCGCGAGTAGCTTATCTGAACATAGATAGGCAGGGGAGATACCACATTTGTTCACGCCCACCATTTGCAAGGTGCAGATCGGGGTGTCCGGGGGCAGACTATCAGAAGCGGACTCATCAAATATAATGGACTGCAGAGCAGACCGGGGAGCAGTGACAGTGGTGTCAGACACAATCCTAGGTTTGACTTTGGAGGCAGGCAACTTGACATCCTTGATCGTTGGCATCTTGAAGCCATCATACCTAGTCGATCTATTGCTCCTACGAAGTTTGAACGTGTCCACTTGTGCAGGTTCACTCACAGTTTGGTGTGCGAGAAGGTCACTTATAGCCACCCCTTCAGAGACATGTTCCATGACTGTGGGGTCAATCCCAGACACAAAAGTAATAGGGGCATTGTCAGCTTCACCAATATCACCAAAGGGCATCTCAACAACAAACATCGTATGTTCAGTTAAACTGTCCTGAACCAAGCATGAGGTCCAAAGATGCAGAGGAATGACGATCTCACCCAGAGAAAAATTTAGATAGGGAACAATCGAGTCAAAAGGGGATACAAACTCTATGGTAGCAACACGAAAGGCCGGGAGGATTGATTGACAAATATCCAGTAGATTACATGGGAGGTGAGCCACCCACCATGTACCTAAAAGCTTCCAGCGATGCGTTTCTGAATCTTCCCCAGAGCGAATTGCCACAGCCAAAACAGTAAGTCCAAACTGATAGGAAAAACAATCTCTTGCGTGACTCTGTCGGCCCATTTGGAACTAGGGTGCCCCGGGCCGTGCTTGGGCCCTAGGGGATACAAGACCCATGACGACGCTCCTTGAGAAGGAGCCTGGCTTCAGGAGCCACCCGGGGACAGTCCTCCCCTCAGGAGGCCGCCTCAGGATCGACGACACTCAGGATGGATCGCCTTCCCCTCAGGAAGGGTCAAGCTCTCCAGGGTCGCTGGCCTCGCGAGGCAAATAGCCGGCTCCAAGGCTCAGGTCGCGAGGTCATGCGTCGCCTACGCCTCACGATCCCCAACGCGGATCCATGCCTCGCGAAGTATCCTACTTCAAGACGAAGTCACTGCCAAGAGTAAGGATGGTCTGATCCTCTTTGTCAAAGGATCGGACTGCTTGGGTGAGTAGAGGGGGACGATTTTGCCCCCGTGTAATGATGGACCATGTAGGATCCCTTCCCCTAGTTGAGGAGGAAGAGGACCAAGGCCGAGTAGTTATGTGCTCTCCAAGGCACCGTAGAAGGGGATGACCATTCCCGATCCCCAAGCTTGTAAGCTCACCACGAACATCTCCATGAGAGCAATTCGAGACATGCACGATGTCTCGAATTGCTCTCATGGAGATTGAGGATCTATCCCCTTGTGTTCGAACTAAGGTTTTGGGGATTACCTTCCTAACATTTGGCGCTCCAGGTAGGGGGGCTTCGTCTTCATCTCCGACCTCGACATCACCATGGGCACGACGCGCGCCGAGAAGGTCATGACCAACCGCGGTGGACGCGGAAGAAGCCGCACGAGGCATGGTTCCGTCACCAATACCCGTGCCTGCGACAAGCTCATCAACAACGATGCCGCAGGAGAGCAGGAGGCTCTCTCCGATCGTCCCCTCACCCAGCGGGGGCCACGAGCTGGCACTGCGCTGGGTGCCTCGACGCCTGCACTCATCCGCTTCCTCCCTTCATCAACACACCCTGGGTTTGCCGCCGCGTACCTTCGAGACGGAAGCTGGCGGCTGCCTCCAGGGAAGGCCTCCGTGGGGCTCGGGGCCTGGCGTGCATCCTTGGAGGATCGCAGTCTCCGAGACGCCAAGAAGGCCACCCGGGAGGTATGTGCGACCCATCCGGGAGCCGCGGCGACAAGGCCTCTCAGGTGGTCTAAGCACCTGATCTCCTTCGACTACAATGACCACCCCGAGTCCACGAGGGCAGTGGGCGCCGTCCCACTGGTGTGCACCCGAACCATTGGAGGCTCCCTCGTCCCAAAGGCGCTCATCGACGGCGGCGTCGGTGTCAACGTGTTGTTCCCGGAGGTATTCGCCAAGCCGTGTCTTCCTTGCGAGAGCTGTCGCCCTCGAGGCCATTCACAGGTGTCACGGGCGAGACCGCCCTGCCCCTCAGGCAGGTTTTCCTCCATTTCACCTTCGGATCTTGCGGAAACTTCCGCTCGGAGCACATTTCCTTCGACATCGCGCCCATTAACCTCCCTTACAATGCCATCTTGGGTTTTCCTTCGCTCGCCAAATTCATGGCTTTTGTGCATCATGCCTATAACATCGTCAAACTTCGTGGAAGCACATGCACCATTGTCGTCCACTGCGATGAGACCGGCGCCATTGAGTCCCTCAAGCTCGCCAACAAGACTGTTGCTTTCTCGCACGCCTCCGCTAAAGACGAGCCGCCATCGGTACTTTTTCCGCCACCATGGAAGAACCTCATTTTCTCCCAAACGCGCACGGAGACGAAGAAGGTTCCGTTGAGCAAGGACGACACATGCCCCTCTATCACCATCGGCGTGGGTCTCTCCCGGAGATGGAGGCCACCCTCGTCTCCTTCCTCTAGAATAACCAGGACATGTTTGCCTGGTCTATGGAGGACATGGCTGGGGTGCCCCGAGAGGTAATCGAGCATCACCGGGCGGTGTGCCCTAACGTGAGGACCATGAAGCAGAAGGCGCGGAGCCAGTCACCAAAGAAACAGAGCTTCATTGTACATGAAGTCAAGAAGATGGAGAAGGCCAGGATCGTTCGCGAAGTCATCCACCCTAAGTGGGTCGCAAACCCTGTGGTGGTCCCCAAGCACACGGGCGGCCATCGTCTCTGCATCGACTTCACTGACCTTAACAAGGCCTGCCCGAAGGACCACTTTCCTTTGCTGTGGATCAACCAGATAGTTGATTCCACTGCTGGCTGTGAGCTTTTATGCTTCCTAGATGCTTTTTTAGGGTACCACCAGATCAAGATGGCCAAGAAAGATGAGGAGAAAACCGTTTTCCTCACTCCCTGCAGAGTTTACTTCTACGTGTGCATGCCCTTTGGCCCGAAGAGCGCCGGAGCCTCGTTCCAGAGGCTGATGCAGATCGCGCTCAGGCCCCAGATGGGGGTTAATGCGGAAGCCTACGTGGATGACATCGTATTAAAGACCCGTGAAGCGAGCTGTCTCTTAGTAGACTTGGAAGAGACATTTTCCAACCTCAGGAAAGTGAGCATTAAACTTAACCCAACCAAGTGCGTTTTTGGTGTTCATTCAGGGAAGTTACTGGGTTTCCTCGCCTCTCATCGAGGGATCGAGGCCAACCTAGAAAAGATCCGGGCGATCGAAGAAATGCGCCCTCCACGTCGGCTCAAGGATATGGAGCGCCTGGCGGGCCGTGTCACGGCCCTCGGGCGTTTCATCTCCAAGATGGGAGAGAGAGCCCTCCCTTTCGTCAAGCTCATGAAGAAGACGCTCCGTTTGAGTGGACCCCCGAGGCAGACGCGACCCTGGAGTATCTCAAGAAGTACCTCACTAGTCCGCCAGTGACGTTGGCCCCTCAGCCTCGGAAGCTGCTGCTGGTGTACCTTGCAGCCACCCCCACTCGGCAAGCGCGGCTCTAGTCATGGAGCGCGAGGGCCCAGGACCCACCAAGGCCAAGCACCCTACTGGCTTCCTGAAGAAAGAAGCGACCGCGAAGAGCGAAGCCTCCCTCGTGAAGCCTTCCGCAGCGGGCACACAAGGGCCTCCTGAACCAAGGGGGACCGAGCCGGTCGCCCTCCCGGAGCCGGATCGGGAAGACTCCCCACTACCCCGACGCTTAAGCCGGACGATCAAGGGAGGGATTGGCTCTCCGAGGGGGCACGAGCAGATCCCCCCGGCTAACCATGTTGCTCCGCGCCTCATCGAGCACCCGGTCTAATTTGTCAGCACAGTGCTTCGTGACGCTCGCGAGCGGTACCCCATGCAGCAGAAGCTCCTGTTCGCCCTCCTGATGGCGTCAAGGAAGTTGAGGCACTACTTCAAGGGTCACCCTTAAGGTTATCTTTTCCCCTGGAGAAGGTCCTCCGAAATGCTAACGTCACAGGACGAGCCGTCGAGTGGGCCATCGAACTGCAACCTTTCGAGCTGTAGTTCCACACCACCAGAACTATCAAAGGTTCCACCCTGGTGGACATCACGGCCGAATGAACGAACCTCTCCCCTGAAGAGTCCCTTGAGGAGGAGCCCCTCCCGAAGGTCCTGGACACCCCTTGTGGTCGGGTCCTCCACTTCGACAGGGCCTTCTCTCACCAAGGCATGGGAGCTGGCGCGGTGCTCACATCCCCCATGGGTAAGAAACTATTCTATTATGTGCAGCTCTACTTCAAGCATCATGGAAAGGTCTCCAACAAAATTGCAGAGTACGAGGGATTTCTTGCCGGCCTCAGGGACTCCATTGAACTCAGCATCAAGCGCATTGAGGCGAGATCCGATTCAAAGCTGCCGACCAACTTCTCCAATAATAACTATGAGGTAGACGGGCTCGCTCGACGGCTTCGCGACGTTAGCCCCAACCCCTAGGGGTTTTAGAAGAGCGGCTCTAGCGACCCTCCGCAGCGCCATTAGCACCTGCCGCAGCTTTGACCAGCAGAGTCCAAGAAGAATTACCTCCGCCGCCACTGGTGGGAGGACCATATTGCGCCCGACTAATCATGGTGGCGGAGCCACAAGAAGATTGGTGGGCAAGTGAGATCTAGGACTACCTCGAGCGTAAGATCCTCCCGAAGGATGATGAGGATGCTGAGCGCGCTGCCCTGTACGAGCTTTGCGAAGGCCAGCTGTAATGCCGACGCCGAAATGGCGTTTCCCTGCGATGCATTCACTCAAAGCAAGGTCGAGAGTTGCTCACTGACTTCCATGGGGGCGAGTGCGTCCAGCACTCATCCTCTCGCATCCCGGTCGTGAAGGCACTCCGAAGTGGATTCTATTGGCCCATCACACTCCAAGATGACTCCGAGTTCGTCAAGTCCTGCGAAGCCTGCCAATTCCACGCCAAGCAGATACACCAGTCTGCCTAGGGACTCTAGACCATTCCTCTGTCCTAGCACTTCGCAGTTTGGGGTTTGGACATACTAGGTCCTTTCCCTGGAGCGGCTGGGGGCTACCTCTACCTCTACGGCGCCATCGACAAGTTCACCAGGTGGGCGGAGGTGGAACCAACCCGCGCCATCCTAGTCGCCTTTTCTATCAAGTTCATCAAGGGCATCGTGTATAACTTTGGCGTACCAAACCGCATCATCACCGACAATGGCTCACAGTTCACTAGCGGGTTGTTCAAGTCATACTGTGCCGACCTCGGCACTCAGATCTGCTACGCCTCAGGGTCTCACCCAAGGAGTAATGGGCAAGTGATGTCTACGCATGCTTCTATTCTTGTAGACTATGTTGGGCCTCCAAGCTCAGAGGTTTGTAGGACAACAACAATTTCCCTCAAGTGAATGATCTAAGGTTTATCAAACTCAGGGTAGTAGAGGTTGAAGATGGTCTCTCTCAAGCAACCCTGCAATTAAGATACAAGAAGTCTCTTGTGTCCCCAACACACCTAATACAACTAGGAGTTGTATAGATGCACTAGTTTGGCGAAGAGATGGTAAAATATGGGTGATAGGTGTGGAAAAACAAGGTAATATAAATCTATAATAAAAAGTGCAGCAAGCAAACAAGTGGTAAACGTGAGCACAAACGGTATTGCAATGGTGGAAACAAGGCCTAGGTTTCATACTTTCACTAGTGGAAACTCACAACAACATTAACATAGTCTAATCACATGATATTTCACATAAAACATGCAATGTAGACGTACTCGGAGGTCATTCATTTGTGGTCAAGAGAGGACGAGAATTATGTAGGGCTACAAAAGCACACCTCAGAGTTCGTAGTTCTGAATCTATGGATTTCCCAATGTCACCGCGACCATCCAAAGAGAGTACCACAATCACCACAACATATCTCAAGGATAGTCAAAGACAAGCACCAAGAGACTCTCAATCTTCAATCCACACACAAAAGAGGAAATCACTCATGAAAATATTCTTCTAACCCATGTCCAATAGACCGCTGTCACCATGGTCTCGGGGATTATACTAGATAAGATCAAGTGAGTACATCAATCCAATACATAGAAGAAGGGGAAACATCATGGGATCACCCTAGATTAACATAGCCTATGATCACAATCAAGATCACATCATGGGAGAGAGAATTGACCACATAAATACTGGTGGAAACCTCAGCCCCGAGGAGGAACTACTCCCGCTTCATGGAGGGAGGAAGCAATGTCGATGGAGATCAATCTGGAGGCACTTCCCCGCCCCGACAGGGTGCCGACACAAGAATTCTGGTCCCCCGAAGATTGTTGGCGATGGAGGCGGAGATCGGAATTACTTCTGGAGAAAAGGGTTCTGGAATCAGGGTTTTCGCGTCGGGAGAATAAATAAGGGCCAAGAGGGACAGCCAGGGGGGCCACCAGCAGTCCAGGCGGCCTCCTGGCGCAGCCCCACCCTAGGCCACGCCCACTGGCCGCATGTGCACCTGGTGGGGCCCCTCTGGCCCCCCTTCGGGCGCCTGGAAGCTTCCGGGTCGCTGATTTTTTATATATTTTCCCGGAATTTTTCTAGCACTTTAAGTAATGGGAAAACCTGAAATACAAAAACAACAGAAAATAGAAACTGGCACTATAGTGCACTGAGTTAATAGGTTAGTCCAAATATGATCAAAAGTGTATGAAAGTGTATCTAAAGCATAACAATATCACCCAAAACATGCATGGAGCAAGAAAAAGTTATAGATACGTTTGGGACGTATCAACATCCCCAAGCTTAATTCCTGCTCGTCCTCGAGTAGGTAAATGATAACAAGCATAATTTATTTGGTGATATGCTACCAACTATCTAAGAACTTTTAAGTAAGGCGAGAAAGACATGTAATTCAATTCAAGTCATAACAAGCAAGAGTCTATATTAGCATTGAAACAAGTAACATAGGAACATAAAGGTGCAAGAGCTCGCGCTGCCCGTGACTCAAATGTCTCCAAATGGTGTTTGCGTGCAAGAAGTGGAAGATGGGAATACGAGAGAGTAAAACATACTATTTATTTGTTGAGAACTCAATCTAATAAAGTTTCACACTTAGTTTTCTTTGGAATCTTATCTTGACTCGTCCCCAGACCACTATCCAGGTACAAGTCAAACTGATCCACTTCCTTTCAATATTTTGAGCACTCATGCAATGGATGAGCGTAAGAAAGAAAGTTGACACTTAGGATGGCAAAGAGAGATAGATGGTGGAGGAGGAAGACAAAAAGGTGTGAAAGGCTCATATCAATGAGGACAATCATAGGCGACAGAAAGCCAAATGATAGATATGATGTGAGGAGTAGGGATTGCCATGCAACAGATGCACATATGATCTATGGAAGCTCTCAAATGGAACTAGTGGGGGTGCATCCAACTTGCTTGCTCATGGAGAGCTAGATCTCATTTGAGGAGGCTCATCATTGGAATATACAAGCCAAGTTCTATAGTGTGAAGGTCCCCACATAGCTATATGCATATATGATCATCTCTATGGAGCACAAGATATAGGAGGGAGTACGATTGTGGATCTCTCAAAAGGAATAGTAGTGTTGCCCCCTTCTCTCTTTTTCTTTTATTTTTCTCTTTTTAATATTTTTTGTATTTTTTGTGTGGCCTCAATGGCTCTTTCTATTTAACTCTCATTTGTCCTCTTTGGGATCTTTTAATTTGTCCTCTTTGGGATCTTTTCCTCACTTAGGGGCAACACTCTATTTTACAAGAAGTATAGAAGATCTTTCAGACTTTACAAAAGGACTCAGCATAAAGAAGAAGCTATCATGATGTATGCAGATGTATGCCTCTTCCAGTGTAGCAGGAACATGTATGACGTGAAGATCAAGTCATGAGAAGGTGGATGTTGCATTGCAATATCTCGGAAAGGCTATGGAAATGCCTTGATAGGTAGGTATGGTGGCTGTTTTGATGAAAGATATAAGAAGGTTTATGATGACAGAGCGTATCATGCCAAGGGTTTTGATGCACCGATGAAGTATGCGCCAACTCTCGAGGCGAGAAGAGGGCAATGCAGAGTACTGAAGAGGCTAGGAAAAATATAGGTGGTGGAAGATTCAACTTTCGAATTATTACAGTAGTCCGAAGAACTCATGCATTTATTATCGGTAACTCTCAATCTATTCAGGAGGTTCACAAAGAGACAAGTACCCCGAGGAGGAGTGTATGGGGTTTTGGTTATCCTTGCGCATCCTTGACTCATGGTACGTGAGTGTACTCTAATATCCGATCCCTCCAAAGATTAGTGATCCATCTACTAGCTAGATTTCTCAACTAGTCTTTGTAGTTTTTAAAAATAAACACGGATTGCCCAAAATACGACATCTATCACTAATAAGCTAAATCTCTTGACACCGAAAGTTCAAACATTACTCACAACAATAACTCAAAACTATTGCAAGTTACTACTACAATTGAATAGCAACCTCAATTACCTACTTTAAGTAAAGACACACAACTCAGTGCAACAAGCCAACTCTCTAAACAAGATAAATATGAAAACTCAAGAGAGTTTCTGAAACAAACTAAACAAAAGCTCTTAAAAAGATAAGCATGAAAACTAAGAGCTAAAGATGACATCAGCTACGAAAAGATAAAGAACACAGAACAAAAGAAAGATAAGCATGAAAAATCCTATGATGTGTTCTAGTTTAAAGTGGAGAAAGTTTCTCTCCCGCACAAAGAATGTTGGGTTCTAAATTGTTATGAACAAAAAACAAAGCTAAAGAAAACTAAAAAGAAATTAAAGAGCAAGACGCTCCAGGCATAGCACATAACACATGAAGTGATAAAAATATAGTGGAACGAAGGACGAACGGATAATTGTTGATGGAGAATGGGATGCACGGGGGCATCCCAAAGATTAAACGCTTGAGTCTCCTTGGATTTTTCTTGTGGGTTCATGGGGGCATCCCCAAGCTTGAGCGTTTGACACTCCCGGATATTCTTTCATCATCTTCCCTCGCACACTTGAAAACTCCCTTCATACATAACTCATCATAAGCTGATTAGAGAGGTTAGTACCCACAATAAAACTATTTGCCTCTACTGGAAATAAAGATTTCCTTGAAGGGCTACTGTTTCTCAAGATTTCCAAAAAGTTTTTTCAAAGAAAAAGCTAGCGCAAGACTTGCAAAACTGAGCAAAGGAAAAACGTGGCAGAATCTGTGAAAAACAGACCATCAGGTAGTAAATAATTTTTCGGGGTACTTCTACAACTCAAATCAAAAAACTCAGAACAGACGCCCGAAAGATAATTGTATAGATCATGCTGTCAAAACAATTCAGATAAAAAAGATGATCTGGTGATTTATCGTGAATTTTTCCGTCCAAGGACAGAATCTGTTTCTGGACAGCATGTCACAACTTTTGAACTTTCTTGCAATGAGAGGCTAAAACTTGGCACAAAGACTGAAATAAGGATACAATGAGTTTGTTACAGTAGTAACAAGCATCAAGACAACTAAAAACTGAAAGTAAAAACTCAAAGTAAAGATAACAAGGGTTGTATACCTAGAGCTCTTTCTTTATAGCCATAAAGATATGCTTAAGACTTTAATGATGCTTTCGTAGGAATAAGAGTTGAAGAACAAAAGAGAGCATCAAGAAGCAAATACCAAACACATTTAAGCATAACATGCGTCCTATGCATAGGAATATTGCAATAGAATAATTCATTGAAGCACAAAGCAATAAGCATAGGAAGGCAAAACAAGTGCAACTTCAAAACCTTCAACATAAAGAGAGGGAAATTGATATTATTGAAATATCTATAAGCATATGTTCCCTTCTCATAATAATTTTCAGTGGGATCAAGAATAAACTCAACAATATAAGTATCACATAAAGCATTGTTACCATGATCCACATGCAAAAAGGTACTCTTACTCTCCACATAAGCATAATCTTTCTCATTGGTAATAGTGGGAGTAGGACTACCATGAACAACTTGAACACTATAGATTAATTGTGTATTAGAAAGATGGTGTTCAGCAAGGGAGTAATTCCCTCCATGATTATGACCAGTTTCATAAGGATAATTTCTCGTTATGTCATAGGTATCTTTACAACCACTATAGATAGGAGTTATAACATCATCACAGTAGAGAAGAGCATTATCATTGCTAGCAACTATTTTTGTAAACATGTTGTCTTTATTCTTACTAGTAAAAGAATTATCAATTATCACATCACTAATGGGTAATGGACTTGAAATCCTATCATCCCCAAGATTAGAGCTTTTCATATCATCACTTTCAGAGTTGGTACCAAAAATATTTTCAAGATCATAAGTAGCATTATCATCATCTTTCCAATCACAATAAGTAACATGCATATCATAATCAAAATCATCTTCAATAGTACCTATGGACGTATCATCAAGATGATAATTAAGGCAATAAACTTCACCTTCTTCTTTAAACTTACAACCGTTAGGATAAAAGTTGATGGGAGGAAATATCTCCGTACAGGTTGATACCCATTCTTCCTCCTTTTTTATCCTCTTCCTCCTCCTCTTATTTTTCTTCTTCTTAACTTTAGGAGGGAGTGGTTGGAGAGGAAGCTTATCCACATATCCCGGTTTATCATTTGAAACAATAGGGGGAACTTGGGAGAGACTCTCCTTTTTATTAGTGGAAATATAAGAGACATTTGTATGCTTTGGTAAAGTTCCCTTGTTTCTAATCTTTCTTATGTAATCATTATCATGGCAATTAACAACACAATACAGATGGCATTTCTGCAAAGTGTTAGTTATTCCCAAATCATGAACATCTAGCCAAGAAGTCTTTTCTAATACCTCTTTACACATCAAAAATAACATAAATTCATCATAAAGATCATTGGTGATCATGTTATCACACAATTTCTTAACATTTATGTTTTGAAAGTGCATGCATTAAAAATTAAAGTGACCCTCTATGCAGCAAAGTTCACAAGTAAAAGGGTAAAGGTCACACAATTCTCTAGAAATTTCATTTAAATATCTAACCCAAGTGATTTTTATTTGATGCTTATGTTGCTACAATACTTCTCTTCTTCAATAATAGGCCTTTCACAAGGTCTATCCACTCCACAAAAATTAACATTCTTATATAATACTTCATTTCCAGGAACTGGATCATGCATGTTGCAGTCATCATCAACAATTTCATTTTCTTTGCAAATCTATTTAAAAGGTTCATGATACTTGATCCAATTCTCCTTAGGCATATTAATATGTGAAGCAAAAGAATTTAGGAAACCAACAAGGAGTTCAGAATCAAGCCCAAACTTAGCACTAAACTTATTAAAACTTGCAGTTTAAACAAAGGACTTAATGCAATCATACTCATAATTTATACTGACTCTTTACCTTTGTCGATCTCCCAATCTTCAGTATTGCGTTGAATTCTTTAAAGGAGTTCCCATTTAGCATCAATCTTTTTGTTTGTGAAAGAACCCATAGAGGAAGCATCGATAAAGTCTTTATCCTGTCGAGAGAAGCTCGCATAAAAATTAGTAATAATTATATCTTTGGGGAGCCCATGGTTAGGACATTTTAGCATTAAAGTTTTTAGTCTCCCCCAAACTTGAGATATGCTCTCTCCATCATGAGGATATAAATTATAAACATAATTCCTATTCTCATGAACTTCATGAAGAGGATAAAATTTGGAGTAAAAAAGAGAATGGATCTCTTCCCAATCCAGCAGGTGAGAATCATCTAGTAGCCTATACAATTCCAATGCTTTTCCTTTCAGTGACAAGGCAAATGATTTCCTCATGACTCCACCTCTTGTCAAACCTGAAATCTTAAATAACTCACAAAGTTCTGTAAGTTTCAACAAATGAATACTAGGATTGACTATCCCATCATAACAATCATTACTAATTATTTCAATTATCCCAAGTGGTATTTTGAATGGGATACATTCAGTAGGTGGAGGAGACTTCTCTACCACGGGTGTGGTAAAGTGGCCTTCTCCAAGCAACAAACTAAGAGTGTAGTTTTCCATAAACATAACTAGTGAAAAATAAAAACAAGAAACGAAAAGATTTAATTGCAAGATCTAAAGATATACCTTCAAGCACTCACCTCCCCGACAACAGCGACATAAATAGCTTGATGTCTATGCACACTTCTATTCTTGTAGACTATGCCAGGCCTCCAAGCGCAGAGGTTTATAGGACAACAACAATTTCCCTCAAGTGGATGACCTAAGGTTTATCGAACTCAGGGAAGTAGAGGTTGAAGATGGTCTCTCTCAAGCAACCCTGAAATTAAGATACAAGAAGTCTCTTGTGTCCCCAACACACCTAATACAACTAGGAGTTGTATAGATGCATTAGTTCGGCGAAGAGATGGTAAAATATGGGTGATAGGTGTGGCAAAACAAGGTAATATAAGTCTATAATAAAAAGTGCAGCAAGAAAACAAGTGGTAAACTTGAGCACAAACGGTAGTACAATGGTGGAAACAAGGCCTAGGCTTCATACTTTCACTAGTGGCAACTCTCAACAACATTAACATAGTCTAATCACATGATATTTCCCATAAAACATGCAATGGAGACGTACTCGGAGGTCATTACTTTGTGGTCAAGAGAGGAGGATAATTATGTAGGGCTACAAAAGCACACCTCAGAGTTTGTAGTTCTGAATCTATGGATTTCCCAATGTCATCACGGCCATCCAAAGAGAGTACCACAATCACCACAAAATATCTCAAGGATAGTCAAAGACAAGCACCAAGATACTCTCAATCTTCAATCCACACACAAAAGAGGAAATCACTCATGAAAATATTATTCTAACCCATGTCCAATAGATCGCTGTCACCATGGTCTCGGGGATTATACTAGATAAGTTCAAGTGAGTACATCAATCCAATACATAGAATAAGGGGAAACATCATGGGATCACCCTAGATTAACATAGCCTATGATCACAATCAAGATCACATCATGGGAGAGAGAATTGACCACATAGCTACTGGTAGAAACCTCAGCCCCGAGGAGGAACTACTCCCGCATCATGGAGGGAGGATGCAATGTTGATGGAGATTAATCTGGGGCACTTCCCCGTCCCGACAGGGTGCCGACACAGGAATTATGGTCCCTCGAAGCTTGTTGGCGATGGATGCGGAGATCGGAATTGCTTCTGGAGAAAAGGGTTCTGGAATCAAGATTTTTGCGCCGGGAGAATAAATATGGGCAAAGGGGGCAGCCAGGGGGGCCACCAGGAGTCCAGGCGGCCTCCCGGTGCGGCCCCACCCTAGGCTGCGCCCACTGGCCGCCTGGGCACCTGGTGGGGCCGCTCTGGCCCCCCGTTGTGCGTCTGTAAGCTTTCGGGTCGCTGATTTTTTATATATTTTTCCCGGAATTTTTCTGGCGCTTTAAGTAATGGGAAAACCTGAAAAACAAAAACAGCAGAAAAAAGAAACTGGCACCATGGTGCACTGAGTTAATATGTTAGTCCAAATATGATCAAAAGTGTATGAAAGTGTATCAAAAGCATAGCAATATCACCCAAAACATGCATGGAGCAAGAAGAAATTATAGATACATTTGGGACGTATCACCAAGCCGAGTGGTCCAATGCAGAGGTGGTCAGGGCCCTCAAAACCCGGAGCTTCCACATGAAACTCATGGCCTTCGGCAAGAGCTGGCTCGACGAGCTCCAGACGGTGCTATGGTCGATCCACACCACAATGACCAAGCCCACTGGCGAATCGCCCTTCTTCATGGTCTACGGAGCAGAATCCGTCATCCCCTCCGAGCTCAAGCATGGATCCCCGAGGGACCTTGCCTTCAACGAGGCGCTCCAAGGGAGACTCTTGGTAGAGAACTCGCTCCTCCTTGAAGAAGCGTGCTGTCAGGTTGCCATCCGCACAACAAGGTACCAACAAGCATTGAGGCGCTACCACAGCCGCAACATCCGCCCTCGCACCCTCAAGGATGGGGACCTCGTCCTCAGGAGGATCCTCGCTCGCTCGGGACTCCACAAGATATCCCCCATGTGGGAAGGCCCTTTCACGGTAACTCATGTCTCCCGACCTGGCGTAGTCCGATCGGAGATAGAAACGGGACCCAAGTACCAAATTCTTGGAACATCCAACATCTCCGCAGGTTCTACCCCTGACCATAAGGTACGAGCCCCTACGCGCTGAAAGTCCTTCCCCGTGATACAAGTTATCCATCGGCACATGCAGAAGCTCGCTATACACCAATCGAGTCTTCACAAAGTCCCCCCCCCCCGTGATACATGGTATCCAATGACACGGGAAAAACCTAGCTGTATCCCCATGGTACACGCTTCTGAGCCTTTCAAGTGCTCTATGTACACCACCGGTGGAATCCCCGTGCACATATGACGGTCAGAAATTTTATTTTGGGGGCGCCGACCATCCCCAAAGCTGATCTATGCACGCATCACGAAAACATTTTAACTTGTGTATGTTCGTTTGCATCTTTTGTGTAAATGTTTTTCAAAAGAAATAAAATTTGACTGGCTAGCATCGTTTTTGTGTTATTTCCTTCTTGGACCTTTTCTCTTTCGCGAACGACTCAGTCGCGTTTCCCGAGCACCTCGTGCTCGCCGGTTCCCCTCGCAAACACCGTGAGTGGCCGCTACTAATTGTATGGATGTTTTCCCTTGAGGTCATTCCCAGTAGCTCGGGAAAGTTTAGGAGGCTCAAAATTCAAAAAGTCTAACGCGACCGAGATCTAACTCGCGACCATATCTCACGCATGACACTTCATCAATGTCCTTGGCGCAATGACTCCTCGTAAAGCTCGCTTGTGGGGATCGCGATCCTACACTCAGATGGCTCACGAAGCGAGCAAGGCCCAATTCCCGGACGACCTGATTCCCAGATGCTTCGTGAAGGATAATTGCTCGGGATTTTTTCCTCGCAAGGCGATCACGAGGAAGCTCACTACAAAGGTATGTACGCAACGAACAAAAGTTCAAATAAAAGCACAAATTTCACCCGTTCTTCATTCATCCCCACCCGGGGGCACTTACATAACAAATGATTAGTTATAAACTGCACCAATGTGTAGACTAATTGGCCATCGTCTGGCTTTGCGCCATGAGTCTGGAAAAGTTTCGCCTAAGTTTGCAGGCCTGTCCTCGAGACGACCAAACCCAGTGGGTTCACAGAGCTAGGAGGCTGGTGAGCCTAATCTGACTCAGCTCCCTCCAGCTTGACGCGAGGAGAGGCTTCACCACCTCCACTTGAACTGCTGTAGTCGCCGCTGTACGACGACATTGTCAGGGGATTACTCACGGCTAAGACCCCGCCAGAAGGAAGCACCTAAAAGGAAGACTCAACTAGAAGACATGTCCTGAAGACATGACCCAGTTTACTACAGTACCCGAAGGGGGTCTTCTCCAAGAGCCGGCATGCTATAGTACCCGGAGGGCGTCTTCTCCAAGAGCCTAAGAGCTACAATACCGACACGGGGTCTTCTACAAGAGCCGACGTACTAAAATACCCGTAGGGGGTCTTCTCCAAGATGCGACGTGCTACAGTACCCGCAGGGGGTCTTCTCCAAGATTCGGCATGCTACAGTACCGACAGGGGGTCTTCTACAAGAGACGACGTGCTACAATACCAGCAGGGGGTCTCCTACAAGACCCGACATCCTTGAGGACCCGGCCTGCTATAGTACCCGCAGGTGGTCTTCTACAGGACCCGGTCTGCTATAGTATCTGCAGGGGTCCGCTAAAGTAAAAAACTAAGGGTCCACTATAGGAAGGAAGTCCCAATCCTGGAAGGAGTCCACCTAACTTTGAAGACAAGAAAGGCTACAAGCTTTAGAGTATGACTCCGATTTTTATTTGACTTGTAATACAAGATGAGACTAGTTTGTATCATGCTAGGACTCTACATGTAACCCCCCTTCCACCTATATAAGGAGGGGTAAGCCGCCCCAAAGAGGGCATACTTTAGAAGCTCTAGATTAGAGATTATGCCCAGATCATCTAGACCTGAGGCACTTAGACAACAACTATAGGAGAGCCGGCGACACGCCAGAAACTCCCTTTGAGCAAAGGAATAAGACCTAGCCACAAACAACATGTAGGGTCTTTACCGGATGATGTTTCCCGGGGCCCGAAGATGTATAAATCACATCTCTCTCTCTCTCTGTGATCTTTTTTTGATAGAATAATTGTAAGGGAACCCCCTACAGTTTAATAGGTGCAACAAACCTAAATTGCAAGTACCGAGCCTTGAACTTGAGTGGGTGGGAAGACATCAGCCCCTTCCCACCACTAGGCTATGCCTTAGTCTGCTCTCTGTGTGATCTTCTTCTTCCTCGTGTCCACTCGTAGGAAAGGCCCCACAATCAAGTTCTCCTATGAGGACATCTGGCGTGTTTTTCCCACGAAAGTTGGAGCCCACCATGGGGCCTGCACACAAAGGTGTTATCATCTTGGAGGAAGTCCTCACAGGGATCGAGAAGCTCGTGATTGGACGAAAGAAGAAGAACCGACACGAACAAATCTACATCAAAAAATCGACGATCCATAGACCTGGCGGGACTTGATCCAACTCTTGTTCATCGCAATCTTGGTTTCTTCAACATCTACATCAAGATATAAATAAAGATCATGAAGAAAACATGAGAAAATTTGAGCGCGCGTCTCGAAACTCGAGTTCAACAACGTCCCTCGCGCGCAGAATGCAAGACATGAAAAACGTCTGCATTGTGGATGCTACCGACAACAACTCGGAACTCATCTTAACGACCCCTTCAATGAAAATATTAGAAATTAAATTGGACAAAAGATGCTAAAATTGCAGCCAATTCCAACGGTTAGATCTTCGTGGCCGACTCCCGCACTGGAGCACTATCAGAATCACGCGAGTTCAAAAAATAGTTCCTGCGGCCGACTCGGACATCAATTCGAAGATCCCTCTGGTGAAATCATCGGGGATGCAATCCCTTAGTACCACAAAAATAATTCAGCCATTTCCAACGGTTAGATCTCCGTGGCCGGCTCTCGCAGTACAACACATTTTCGGATCTATTTGAGATCGCGAATTCCAATCGCAAATTCAGCTCAACGCCTCGACGGTCTGCACTTCGGACATTGGGATAACCACCATTTGAGCAAGTTATCAGGTGCTATTTCTCCTACATCATTTCTCTACAAATTAATTCTATTAAGAATTTTATTATCCATTTGCACAATCTTGTGTACGTAGATTTATCAATTCAAGACATATATGAAGTATTATCTTCTATGCCCACGCCGGTTTACCCCGTTTCACGCCGACTTACATCGCCACTCTTGACGTCAACATTTACGTCGGCTTGGAGCGTCATGCTCAACGTCAACATCTACATCGGCTTAAGTCGCCTCATATATGCATCGGCTTATAGCACCACACCTGACATTCACGTATGCGTCGGTTTACAATCGCTCGGCCGTCCCCACCACCGGCTCGATATGTCGGTCGGATTATCAACCATAGACTCCTACAAAGATCGGCTACAACTTCACCGCGGTTTACTTCCATGGTGCTCCGGGTTTATTCTGCATCGTTAGATCAACTAAGTCACATTTATATCCCATATATTTTGTTCCAATCAATTTTCTATGTTGCACCCTTGAGATAAAACTAGGGGAGCTATCTTACATGCATTTAAGATATATACGGATGCCCCAAAAGACTAGTTGCCACGTTGCACAGTTTAAACATGGGTATCCGACTTTCTTAACGATATGTTTGATGTTTTCTTCTTTGTCAAGCAAGGTACAAGGAGTCTCCAGCCGACTCCTCGAGTCGACTCAAGACTCGGTGGCTATACCTCCTCTAGGATCCATCGAAGTTTGATATATTATATTTCAACAACGGATTATAATTGATCGACACGCATCGGGGCCGACTTTCAGGAAATTCTGGACAAATCAATCTATCTTTCACACATCTTGGAAAAATCCCGGCTCCTTCGCGAGTTCCGGTTTATTGAAAATCCCGGCTCCTTCACGAGTTCCGGTTTATTGAAAATCCCGGCTCCTTCACGAGTTCCGGTTTATTGAAAATCACGGATCCTTCATGAGTTCCGGTTTATTGAAAATCCCGACTCTTTCATGAGTTCCGGTTCATTGGAAAAATGCCGGCTCCTTCTTGAGTTTCGGTTCATTGGAAAAATTCCGGATCTTTCATAAGTTCCGATTCATCAGAAAAATCCTGGCTCCTTCATGAGTTCCGGTTCATTGGAAGAATTCCAGTTCCTTCATGAGTTCTGGTTCATTTAATTTTTTTTGGCTCGTTCATGAGTTCCGGTTCATCACACGATAACTGCTTCACAAAAATTCTTGTAAGATCCAAAACCTTTGGAACCCAATGTGCATTATTTTGCACCATATCATTATGCATTATACCTTTAGCACTATCTGAACCCGGTGTCTTGATGAACCCCATACTTTGGAACCCGATATATCTTGGTACAACTGGCCTGTAAACTCGAAGCAACTCGCACTATGTTGACCTAGATGCAAGTCGTGGTTAAGCCAATCAACAACGACTCCCATTCAGGACATCAATTGACAGTGACTTCGCCATAGGACAAGCACTAGTATAATCATGTGAATTTGACTTACACAGATGTTCATACCTACTTGCAATTATCTGGCCAAAGTTTTATTGTGATAAATTTATTACAACCATGCATAATCCAAATAACATATATATGACTTGATCATGGGTTACTTGGGGGATTGTGACTCAACGAGTTCAACTAATCACCCTTGAATTCGGCATATGCCATATATTTTTGCCTATACAGCTTGATGCAAACTCACACTCATATGACCTAGATGCATCGTCATTTGATCAATCAACACCGACACTGTGATTGATTTCATGTTGACCCTGAATCTAAGTCAGCATAGCACTAGAACAAGTCATGCGATGCCGTCTTACAGAGAAGTTCACACCAATGCGCAAAAACGTGACAAATAATTCTTTTCATAAGTCAATCGGAGGCATCCTATTACGAAGCCGGCTGACCTTGGACTTAGTTGATTAATGGATATTGTCTATCATGCGCACGATTGACTTCTATATGAGCTACAACACAACAACATAATCAAAACTGGCCACCAGCCACTTAATTAACACGAGCATAACACCAAAACGTGCTCCCATCAATACCAAAGTATACCACAAAATAATAAAAATACACATCAAGAGCACTTTATATGTTTTACAAGTCGACTGAAAACGGCGCAAATTTCACAAGGGGGCTACAATATTTGAGGATATCCGCAAAGTCATCACGAGAGTCAGTTTTCCCAAACACCCCGACTTTATTCAGAGAGCCCGCCAGTAAGTGAATCCTTCTCTATTTCATGGTCAAACATATTTCTAACAAGAAGATCGGTCTGGCAAATACACGGTCTGACATAACTGTTGACACACAATATTCTAAGTTGCTGAAGGAAACATATTCCAGTACTCGAAGTTCCACTTCATTTGGAAGATGGGAACACAACCCGGTATATCATATTTACAGGCTTTAGCAAGGAGACATTCGCCGGCTTTCATCAACAAGCAAACATCTATTGGCTTCAACAAAAAAAATTCGGCTTTAGTAGACAATTTTTCCAAGATTATAGGAAAAGTAAGTCCCATAACGCTGTAGGAAAGACAAACCGACACTTGGGGGCTACACCAACATGGCTATTTTATATATACAAAAAATCCAAGTCATCATGACGTGATAAACTCGGAGCTTGGGGGCTGCAGGTGATATGGATATAAATTACCCATAGAATTTTTTTGAGTCCTTTGACATGACCCGGCAGGGCATGAAGCAAGATTGGACTCAAAAGCGAAAGAACTCAAAACTGAATATTATCGGGTTCGTTGACATGTATCAATGGCGCAAGCCGCCTTAATGGTTTGGCCTCCAGACCCGGGCTTTTATCCTTACTTATCATTAATTATCCTGGTAATTTACCATGGACACGCACCTGGTGTTTTCTTCCATGAAAATCTTTCATTTCCAAAGACAAGCGGAGAAAAATGAAGCCCACGCCAAGATTTCGTCCAAGCTAAATTTGGGGGATACTATCGGAGGGATTACTCACGGCTAAGACCCGGCCATAAGGCATGTCCTGAAGACGTGACCCGGTTTGCTACAGTACCTGCAGGGGGTCTTCTCCACGAGGCGGTGTGCTACAGTACCCACAGGGGGTCTTCTCCAAGAGTTGGCGTGCTACCCTACCCGCAGGGGGTCTTCTCATAGAGCCTGCGTGCTACAGTACCCTCAGGGGGTCTTATACAAGAGCCGGCCTGCTACAGTACATGCAGGGGGTCTCCTACATGACCCGACCTGCTACAGTACCTGGAGGGGGTCTTCTACAGGACCTGGTCTACTATAGTACCTGTAGGGGGTCTGCTACAGTAAGAACTGAGGGTCCTCTATAGGAATGAAGTCTCAATCTTGGAAGGAGTCCACCAAACTTGGAAGACACGAAAGTCTACAAGATTTAGAGTAGGACTCCGATTGTTAGTTGACTTGTAATACTATATGATACTAGTTTGTATCATGCTAGGACTCTACATGTAAGCCTCCCCCTTCCACTTATATAAGGAGGGGTAAGGCCCCCCAAAGAGGGAAAAATTTAGCAGCTCTAGATTAGAGATTATTCCTTGATCATCCAGACTTGAGGCACTTATAGAACAACTATAGGAGAGCCGGCGACACGCCGACGACTCCCCGTGAGCAAAGGAATAAGACCTAGCCATAAACAACATGTAGGATCTTTACCGAACGATGTTTCCCGGTGCCTGAAGCTGTATAAATTGCGTCTCTCTGTGTGTGATCTTCTTCCTCCTCGTATCCACTTGTAGCAAAGGACCCGCAATCAAGTTCTCCTATGAGGACATCTGGCATGTTTTTCCCACGATAGAGATGCCGCCGTTGCTCTCACTCTCGGCGCAACACCGTGGGTGCTCGCTGGAGAGCTGATGGCACCGGATAGTGCTCCTCATTGGCTACCTCAAGTGGAATGTTGAGATGTAGACAGTAGAAAATCTCCCTCGGTAAAGATACCAAGGTTTGTCTCTAGTAGGACTCCAAGTGCAACAAGAAGGTGACAACGACGCCTGATATTCGCTGGTGCCTAAGTTTGTGTAGTCTTGCACACAACTTCAAATAACTTTTCTCCCAACTAGTCAGAGAGCTTGTCAATCTCTCTAGTCTTGTTGTTTAAAAAGGGTCAAAATACATGGGTGGAAATAGTAGTGGTGATTGCAACAGAAAGGAAATAAAAGCAGTAAATTGGATCGGAGTACCCTATGATGGAAATATGGACCGGGGTCCTGATACGTCCCAAACGTATCGATAATTTCTGCTCGCTCCATGCATGTTTTGTGTGATATTGCTATGATCTAGATACACTTTCATACACTTTTGATCATATTTGGACTAACCTATTAACTCAGTGCACCCCAGTGTTAGTTTCTGTTTTCTGCTATTTTTCTATTTCAGTTTCCCCCCATATAAAAAGTGCTCCAAAAATCCGGGAAAAATCAGATAAAAAATGAGCGTACCGGAAGCTTCCAGAGCCCCGAAGGAGGGCCACGGGGCCACCACCAGGTGCCCAGGCGGCCACCTGGCTTGAGCGCTTGACACTCCCGAATCTTCTTTTATCATCTTCCATCGCACACTTGAAAACTCCCTTCATACATAACTCATCATAAGCTGATTAGAGAGGTTAGTACCCTTAATAAATAATATTTTTTTCACTGGATATAATGATATTCTTGAAGAGCTACTGTTTCTCAAGATTGACAAAAAGTTTTTGCAAAGAAAAATCAAGCTTAAGGTTTGCAAAAGTTAGGAGAGACAAAACGTGGCGGAATCTGTGAAAAACAGAACAACATGTAGTAAAGAATTTTTAGGGGTACTTCTGCAACTCGAATCAAAAAACTCAGAACAGACGCTCGAAATTCAATTGTATGGAGCATGCTTTCAAAAAAAATTCAGATCAAAAAGATTATCTGGTTATTTTAGGCTAATTTTTCCGTCCAAGGACAGAATCTTTTTTCTGGACAGCATGTCACAACTTTTGAACTTTCTTGCAATCGGAGGCTAGACTTGGCACAAAGATTGAAAATAAAGATACAATGATGTTGCTACAGTAGTAAAAATCATCAAGACCACTAAAAACTGAAAGTAAAAACTCTAACTAAAGATAACAAGGTTTGTCTCCCTAGAGCTCTTTCTTTATAGCCATAAATATAGGCTTAAGGTTTTAATGATGGTCTCATAGGAATAAGGAATAAGAGTTGAAGAACAAAAGAGAGCATCAAGAAGCAAATAACAAACACATTTAAGTATAACATGCTTCCTATGCAAAGGGATCTTGTAGAGGAAAAACTCATTGAAGCATAAAGATATTAGCATAGGAAGGAAAAATAAGTGAAACTTCAAAGCCTTCAACATAAAGAGAGGGAACTTGGTATTATTGAAATATCTATAAGAATATGTTCCCTTCTCATAATAATTTCCAGTAGGATCATGAATAAACTCAACAATATAAGCATCACATAAAGCATTGTTACCATGATCCACATGCAAAAGGGTACTCTTACTCTCCACATAAGCATAATCTTTATCATTGGTAATAGTGGGAGTAGGACTATCATAAACAACTTGAACACTATAGATTAATTGTGTATTAGGAAGATGGTGTTCAACAAGGGAGTAATTACCTCCATAATTATGACAAGTTTCATAAGGATAATTTCTCCTTATGTCATAGGTACCTTTAAAATCACTATAGATAGGAGTTATAACATCATCATAGTAGAGAAGAGCATTATCATTGCTAGAAACTATATTTGTAAACATGATGTCTTTATTCTTAATAGCCAAAGAATTATAAATTACCATGTCACTAATGGGTAAAGGACTTGCAATCCTATCATACCCAAGCTTGGAGCTTTCCATATCATCACTCTCAGAGTTGGTACCAAAAAGATTTTCAAGGTCATAAGTAGCATTATCATCATTTTACCAATCACAAAAAGTAACATGCATATCATAATCAAAATCATCTTCAATAGTGCCTACGGACTTAACATCAGGATAATAATGAATGCAATCAAGCTCACCATCCTCCAAAAATTTCTGTCCGTTAGGATAAAAATTGATGCGAGGAATATGCTCAGGCCAGGTTGATACCCATTCTTCTTCCTTCTTGCTCCTCTTCCTCCTCCTCTTCTTTTTCTTCTTATTTACCTTAGGAGGGAGTGGTTGCAGATGAAGCTTCTCCACATATCCTGGTTTATCATTTGAAACAATAGGGGAAACTTGGGAGAAACTCTCCTTTTTATTAGTAGAGATATAAGAGACATTTTTAAACTTTGGTAAAGTTCCCTCCTTTCTAATCTTAATTATGTAATCATTTTCATGGCAATTAACAACACAATAGAGATGACAATTTTGAAAAGTGTTGCTAATTCCTAAGGCATTAACATCTAGCCAAGAAGTCTTTTCTGATAACTCTTCACACATAAAAAATAACATAAGTTCATCATAAAGATCAGAAGTGATCATGTTATCACACAACTGATTAACAGTTATGCTTTGAAAGTTCATGCATTGAAAATTAAAGTGACCCTCTATGCAGCAAAGTTCACAAGCAAAAGGATAAAGGTCACACAATTCTCTAGCAATTTCATTTAAATATTTGACCCAAGTGATTGTTCTTTCATTCTTATGTTGCTTACAATACTTCTCTTCTTCAATCATAGGCCTTTCACAAGGTCTATCCACTCCACAAAAATTAACATGCTTATATAAAACTTCATTTTCACGAATTGGATCATGCATGTTGCAATCATCATGAAAATCTCATTTTCTTTGCAAATCTCTTTAAAAGGTTCATGATGCTTGATCCAATTCTCCTTAGGAATATTAAGATGTGACGCAAAAGATTTGAGGAAATCAACAAGGAGTTGAGAATCAAGCCCAAACTTAGCAGTAAAGTTATTAAAACTTGCAGTTTCAACAAAGGACTTAATGCTATCATACTCATAATTTATACCTGACTCTTTACCTTTGTCGATCTCCCAATCTTCAGTATTGCGTTGAATTATTTCAAGGAGTTACCATTTAGCATCAATCTTTTCGTTTGTGAAAAAACCCATAGAGGAAGCATTGAGCAAGTCTCTATCCTGTCGAGAGAGCCTCGCATAATAATTAGTAATAATTATATCTTTGGGGAGCCCATGGTCAGGACATTTTAGCATTAAAGTTTTCAGTCTCCCCCAAGCTTGAGATATGCTCTCTCCATCATGAGGATAGAAATTATAAACATAATTCCTATTCTCATGAACTTCATGAAGAGGATAAAACTTGGAGTAAAGAGAGACTGGATCTCTTCCCAATCCCGTAGGTGAGAATCATCTAGTAGCCTATACCATTCCAATGCTTTTCCTTTGAGTGACAAGGAAAATAATTTCTTCATGACTTCACCTCTTGTCAAACATGAAATCTTAAATAACTCACAAAGTTCTGGAAGTTTCAACAAATGAATACTAGGATTGACTGTCCCATCATAAAAATCATTAATAATTATTTCAACTATCCCAAGTGGTATTTTGAACGGGATACATTCAGTAGGTGGAGGAGACTTCTCTACCACGGGCGTGGTAAAGAGGCCTTCCCCAAACAACAAACTAAGAGTGTAGTTTTCCATAAGCATAACTAGTGAAAAGTAAAAACAAGAAACGAAAATAATTAATTGCAACATCTAAAGATATACCTTCAACGCTTACTTCCTCGGCAACGGCGCCAGAAATAGCTTGATGTCTACGCACGCTTCTATTCTTGTAGACTATGTTGGGCCTCCAAGCGCAGAGGTTTGGAGGACAGTAGCAATTTACCTCAAGTGGATGACCTAAGGTTTATCGAACTCAGGGAAGTAGAGGTTGGAGATGCTCTCTCTCAAGCAACCCTACAATTAAGATACAAGAAGTCTCTTGTGTCCCCAACACACCTAATACAACTAGGAGTTGTATAGGTGCACTAGTTCGGCGAAGAGATGGTAAAATACGAGTGATTGGTGCGGCAAAGCAAGGTAATATAAATCTGTAATAAAAAGTGCAGAAAGAAAACATGTGACAAAAGTGAGCACAAACGGTGTAACAATGGTGGAAACAAGGCCTAGGTTTCATACTTTCACTAGTGGCAATTCTCAACAACATTAACATAACCTAATCACATTATATTTCCCATAAAACATGCAATGGAGACGCACTCGGAGGTCAATCCTTTGTGGTCAAGAGAGGATGATAATTATGTAGGGCTACAAAAGCACACCTCAAAGTTCGTAGTTCTCAATCTATGGATTTCCCAATGTCACCGCGGCCATACAAAGAGAGTACCACAATCACCACAACATATCTCAAGGATAGACAAAGACAAGCACCAAGAGACTCTCAATCTTCAATCAACACACAAAAGAGGAAATCAGTCATGATAATATTGTTCTAACCCATGTCCAATAAACCGCTGTCACCTTGGTCTCGGGGATTATACTAGATAAGATCAATTGAGTACATCAATCCAATACATAGAGGAAGGGGAAATATCATGGGATCACCCTAGATTAACATAGCCTATGATCACAATGAAGATCACATCATGGGAGAGAGAGAGAAGAACACATAGCTACTGGTAGAAATCTCAGCCCCGAGGGAGAACTACTCCCGCTTCATGGAGGGAGGAAGCAACGTCGATGGAGATGAATCCGGGGGCACTTCCCCGTCCCGGCAGGGTGCCGACATAGGAATTCTGTCCCCCCCCCCCGAAACTTGATGGCGATGGCGGCGGAGATCGGAATTTCTTCTGGAGAAAAGGGGTCCGGAATCAGGGTTTCCTCCGTGGGGGTAAAAATAGGGCCAAAGGGGGTCACCAGGGGGCCAAAGGGCAGCCAGGAGGGTGCCCGGTGCGGCCTAGGGTGGGGCCGCGCCAGGGACCCTTCTGGAGTCCCTGTGGTGGCCCTCCCCTCCTTCCTTGGTGATTCCGGAAGCTTCCAGGACGCTGATTTCTTATATAATTTTTACGGAATTTTTCGAGCACTTTTAATGGCCGGAAAACCTGAAATACAAAAACAGCAGAAAACATGAACTGGCAACTGGGTGCACTGAGTTAATAGGTTAGTCCAAATATGCTCAAAAGTGTATGAAAGTTCAAGCAAAACATGGCAAAGTCAAACAAAACATGCATGGAGCAAGCAGAAATTATAGATACGTTTGGGACGTATCACACGCTTGAGTGACAGAAACATGAGTCTAGGGGATGTGCTGTGGCCACAAGGGGGAAAACAACGGTGCTTGTAACCGCGGTTGCAAGGATTGTTTACATTACGCAAAGTTCTTTTTAATGCAGTTGTCTGTTGCTTTGGGTTTACACTTTGGGTGGGGCTCGCAACTTAATACCAGCGAGATGTTCTGGATAGATATCTCAAGGTGGATGATTAGTAGTAGATGCAGATGGATTTCGGTCTACTTATTTTGGCGTACTGCCCATGCTTTTGAGCCTCTTCCTTTCTTTTGTTGCATAGTTAGCATTGCGGTGCGTTTATAATCCTGTCAATTGCCCATCTGTAATTTTTTTTACCTCACATAGCAGTTTTATCGTCTTTTGGGAGAGAGACATCACTAGTGAACATCACGGGACCCCGGTCCATATTCTCATCATTGTTTACGCGCTCATTTATTTTTTAGCTTTTACTTTCAGTTGATATCATTATCATTATCCTTTGTGTTTGACCCTTTGTAAACAACAAGACCGGAGAGATTGACAACCTCTTTGAACTTCGTTGGGAGCAAAGTTAATTGTGTTGTGTGCAGGTCCGCGTCAGGTGCGCCGCTGCCACCTACTTATCATCGCCGGAGTCCTACGGGAGACAAAACCTATCCTCTACATAGGGGAAATTTACTGCTATCCTACATCTCACCTTCCACTTGGGCTAACCAACGAAGGGCGAGAAGCCATTATCACTTCCACGCCATCAAGCAAATTTCTGGCGCCGTTGCCGGGGACTCCGAGTGATAAGATAGGGGAGTTTCCCACTACCTTTTACCTTTACTTTTTAGTCTTGTTAGTTTACCTTTATGTTTTTATCTTTGTGTCTTATATCAAAAATTACAAAAAAATCTTCCACACTTGCTGCTACTATGGGTTCCACCAAAAACACCAAGTTGTGTGACTTCACCAGTCACAACAACAAAGACTTATCTGCACTCCTGTTGCCACACCTGCCACTTCAGCTACCTCTTATGAAATTAAACCTGCTTTGCTAAACCTTGTTATGAGAGATTAATTCTCTGGTGCTGGAGATGATGCTGCTTTACACTTGAATAATTTTGTTGAATTATGTGATATGCAAAAGTATAAAGAATTAGAAGGTGATGTTGTTAAGCTCAAGGTTTTTCCTTTCTCTTTGAGGGACGGAGCTAAAATCTGGTTTCAATCTTTGCCTAGGAATAGCATAGATTCTTGGGATAAGTGCAAAGATGCTTTTATTGGGAAGTATTACCCACCGGCTAAAATTATCCAATTGACGAGTAACATTATGAATTTTAAGCAATTGGATATTGAACATGTTTCCCAAGCTTTGGAACGAATGAAATCTCTTGTTAATAAATGCCCTACACATGGTTTGACTACCTGGATGGTTATCCAGACTTTTTTATGTAGGCTTGAACTTTACCTCGCGGAACCTGTTAGATTCGGCCGCGGGAGGAACCTTTATGTCAACTACACTTGGTGCTGCAAAAAAGGTTCTCGATGAGATGATGACCAACTACTCCAATTGGCACACTCAACGCGCTCCAACAGGTAGGAATGTAAATTCTGTCGAGCAAATTACCTCCCTAAATGAAAAAATTGACTTGATTATGTCTCTACTTACCAAGCAACCCTCTATTAATCCTCATGATGTTCCTTTAAATTCTGTGTTTGCTCAGGAACAACTAGATGTGAACTTCATTTCTAGAAAAAACTTTAATATGCTTATAGGTGCAACTTCGCTAGTAATCCTAGACCGTTTCCATCCAACTATGGGAACAACAACACTTACCCTAGCAACAAGAACGCCACTTCTGAATTAGAAAGCATGCTTAGAGACTTTATAACTACCCAAAAATCCTTCAACAAGAATGTAGAAGAAAAGTTAGCTAAATTATATAATCTTTGTTTGAAGGTAGACAACTTAGCCCTTGATATTGAGATGCTGAAAATTAGAACCTCTCTCCTTGAGGAGAGCAAGGCCGCTCCTATTAATGCTATCCAATTACAAACTAATGAAAATATTAGGATGATGGCTAAACTTAAATAAAGATGGGCTAGAGAAAAAGAGGAAGATGATAGAATTAAGAGCCTTCCCACACACCACACAGTTTCCACTATCCAAATTGTTGAGGACACTGAAACTATTAGCACCCAATGCACTCCTGGTCCCATTGGACCTATTAATGGTGATGCTAATACCTCAACGTAGAAGAAGAAACTCCTATGAACATAGAGGGTTTAAAACAAGTGATCCTAGATGACACTACTACCAAATTTTATATTAGTGATATTGATTTGGATAGTTGCACCCTCTGAGAAGTTATTAGCTTGCTACGCAAAATGTCTAGAGACCCCCACACTAGCACACCCAATCTTGCCTTCACAGAGCATATCACAAATGCTCTCATCAAAGCTAGGGAGGAGAAGCTTAGGATAGAAGCCTCCATACCTAGGAATCTAGATGATGGTTGGGACCCTATGATAAAAATTAAATTAAATAGCTTCTCTTGCATACTTTATGTGACGTTGGAGCTAGTACCTCCGTCATGCCCAAAATAATGTATGATATGTTTGAATTGAAACCTTGTGATTCTTGTTATTTTTGTGTTCGTCTTGTCGACTCTTCCGTAAATAAACCTTTGGGGAAGATCGACGATGTTCTTATCATTGTCAATGACAATCATGTTCCCGTTGATTTCATTATTATGGATATAGAGTATGAACCTTTATGTCCAATTATTTTGGGACGTCCTTTTCTCTGCACCGTTGGTGCTATCATTGACATGAAAGAGGGGAATATAAAATTTCAATTCCCTCCCAAAAATGGGATGGAACACTTCCCTAGAAAGAAAATCAAGTTACCTTTTGACTCCGTTACACGGGCTAGCTATTCTCTTTCTCTTGATAAAACTTGATTCTTCTTTTGCCTTTTGCCTAGCTTAAAGGCGTAAAAGAAAGCGCTTGTTGGGAGGCAACCCAAGATGTTTTTTACTTATGTTTTTAGTGGTTTTGATGATTGTTACTACTGTTGCAACATCATTGTATCTTTATTTTAAAGCCTTGTGCCAAGTTATAGCTTCATATGACAAGGGAAGCGAAAGTTGTGACATGCTGTCCAGAAAACAGATCCTGTCTTCGTGACGGGAAAAATCGGATCAAATCACCAGTTCATATTTTTGAGCTGAATTTTTTACACAGCGTGCTCTATACAATCAGGGAACTTTCGTATGTGCTGAGTTTTTTATTTGAGTTGCAGAAGTACCCCTAAAAATTCTCTACTACCTGCTGTTGTATTTTTCACAGATTCTGCCACGTTTTGTCTCTCCTTACTTTTACAAACCTTAAGCTTGCTTTTTCTTTGCAAAAATTTTTTGGAACTCTTGAGAAATAGTAGCTCTTCAAGAATATCTTTATATACAGTGAGGAAAAATTATTTTATTAAGGGTACTAACCTCTCTAATAAGCTTATGATGAGTTATGTATGAAGGGAGTTTTCAAGTGTGCGATGGAAGATGATGAAAGAAGATCCAGGAGTGTCAAGCGCTCAAGCTTGGGGATTCCCCCATGCATCCCCAATAAATATCCAAGGAGACTCAAGAGTCTAAGCTTGGGGATGCCCCCGTGCATCCCCTTCTCCATCAACAATCATCAGTTCGTCCTTCGTATCACTATATTTTTATCACTTCATGCATTATGTGCTATGCTTGGAGCGTCCCGCTCTTAGGTTTTATTTTTTAGTTTTCTTTAGCTTTTCTTTCTGTTCATAACAAGTTAGACCCCGTATTACTTTGTGTGGGAGAGAAACACGCTCCACTTTCAAAATCTAGAACACATGATAGGATTTTTCATGCCTATCTTTTTGCTGTTGTGTGTTCTTTATCTTTTCGTAGCTACTGCCATGTTTAGTTTTAGTCTTAGCTTGTCTTTAGCAAGAGCCTTGGCTTTTGTTTAGTATGTTGCTGGAACTCTCTTTAGTTTTCATGTTTATCTTGCTAAGAGAGTTAGTCGTTGCACTGAGTTGTGTCTTGTCTTGAAAGTAGGTAATTGAGGTTGCTATTTAGTTTTAGTAGTAACTTGCAATAGTTTTGAGGTATTGATGTGAGTAATGTTTGAACTTTTGGTGTCAATAGCTCTAGACTATTAGTGATAGGTGTCGTATTTTGGGAAATCCGTGTTTATTTTCAAAAACTACAAAACTAGTTGAGAACTCTAGCTAATAGATGGATCGCTAATCTTTGGAGGGATCGGATATTAGAGTACACTCACGTACCATGAGTAGAGGATGCGCAAGGATAACCAAAACCCCATACACTCTTCCTCTGGTACTTGTCTCTTTGTGAACCTCCTTATTAGATTGAGAGTTACCAATAATAAGTGCATGAGTTCTTCGGACTATTGTAAGTATTGAAAGTTGACACTTCCACCTCCTCATATTTGCTAGCCTCTCCTGTGCCGTGCATTGCCTTCTTCTCACTCCGAGAGTTGGCGTCCACCTTCGTCGGTACATCCAAACCCTTGGCATGATACGCTGTGTCATCATAAACCTCCTTATATGTTTCCTCAAAACAGCCACCATACCTACCTATCAAGGCATTTCCATAGCCTTTCCGAGATATATTTCCATGCAACATCTAGCTCTTCATGACTTGATCTTGAAGTCATACATGTTCCTGCTACACTGGTTGCGGCATACATTGCATACATCATGATAGCTACATCTTCTTTATTATTTGAGTACCTTATAAAGTGTGAAAAATCTTCTATACCCTCTTGTAAATTAGAGTGTTGCCCTTAAGTGAGGAAAAGATCCCAAAGTGGACAAAATAAAAGATCCCAAAGAGGACAAATGAGAGTTCAATTGAAAGAGCCATTGAGGCCACCAAAAAAATACAAAAAATAGAAAAAAGAGAAAAAATAAAATAAAAAGTGAGAAAGGGGCAACACTACTATCCTTTTGAAAGATCCACACTATTACTCCCTCTTATCCTTGTACTCCATAGAGATGATCATTCATGCATATACCTACGTGGGGACCTTCACACTATAGATCTTGGCTTGCATATTCCAAGGATGAGCCTCCTCAAAAGAGCTCTAGGTCTTCATGAGAAAGCAAGTTAGATGCACCCCCACTAGTTCCATTGGAGAGCTTTTCAGCTCATATGTGCATCCGTTGCATGGCAATCCCTACTCCTCACATCATATTTATCATTTGGCCTTCTCGCCTATGATTGTCCTCATTGATGTGAGCCTTTCTCACATTTTTGTCTTCCTCCTCCACCATATTTCTATCTTTGCCATCCTAAGTGTCAACTCTTGTGCTTACGCTCATCCATTGCATGAGTGCTCAAAATATCGAAAATGGAGTGGATCAAATTGACCTGTACCTGGCTAGTGGTCTGGGGACGAGTCAAGATAAGATTCCAAAGAAGACCAAGTGTGAAACTTTAGTAGATTGAGTTCTCAACAAAAATATTTTTGTTCTCTTATTCCCTATCCCTCTTCTTGCACGCAAACACCATTTGGAGACATTCGAGTCACGAACAGCGAGAGCTCTTGCACCTAATGTTCTTTCGTTGCTTGTTTCAATGATGATATAGACTCTTGCATGTTATGACTTGAATTGAAACAAATACCTTGATTGCTTTACTTTTCAAAGTTCTTATATGGTTGATAGCATGTCACCACAGAAATTATGCTTATTACCATTTACCTACGCGAGGACGAGCATGAATTAAGCTTGGGGATGTTGATACGTCCCAAACGTATCGATAATTTCTGCTCGCTCCATGCATATTTTGTGTGATATTGCTATGATCTAGATACACTTTCATACACTTTTGATCATATTTGGACTAACCTATTAACTCAGTGCACCCCGGTGCAAGTTTCTGTTTTCTGCTGTTTTTCTATTTCAGTTTCCCCCATATAAAAAGTGCTCCAAAAATCCGGGAAAAATCAGATAAAAAAATCAGCGTACCGGAAGCTTCCAGA
Organism: Bromus sterilis; assembly: GCA_950022295.1. Taxonomy (NCBI): domain Eukaryota; kingdom Viridiplantae; phylum Streptophyta; class Magnoliopsida; order Poales; family Poaceae; genus Bromus; species Bromus sterilis. Next base: position 252,279,314 of record OX465595.1, on the reverse strand, counting down.
GCCCCGAAGGAGGGACAGGGGGCCACCACCAGGTGCCCAGACGGCCACCTAGCGCGGTTAGGGTCCTGGCCGCGCCAGGGGTGGGGGCGCCTGGACCCCTGGTGGCCCCCCTGGCTGCCCCCTTCGCCTATTCAATCTCCGTCACGGGAAACCTCCGAAGACAAAACCCTTTTTCGCGATCTCGCCTCTGTTCCGCCGCCGCCGTGCTTCCAAGATCGAGAGCACCGTCAGGACCCTTCCCAGCACGCTGCCGGAGGGAGGATCGATCTCCGGGAGCTTCTCCTCCACCATGGACGCTTCCCGGATGTGCCGTGAGTAGTTTCCTTTGGACCATGGGTCTGTGATCAGTAGCTATGTGATGTTCTCCTCCCCTCTTTGTTCTTCATGGTTTAGACCTCGTGAGTTGCCCTACATGATCGAGGCACATATGTAATCTTTCTGCTTTTGCTATGCTGAGTTTGATGGGATCTGATGGATTATGAGATTATGTTCAGATTGTGATATAGTAATATAATTGGTTCTTATCTTTTGTATTTTTGTTCAAAATTAATTCTTGCATGTTCTCCGTTACTGTTTATTTCTTTGGCCAAATGGTAGGTAGTAACTCCAAGAGGGAACGTTACGCTCGATTGTGGGTACATGCCCCTTGATGACACGCTTGAGTGACAAAAACATGAGTCTAGGGGATGTGCTGTGGACACAAGGGGGAAAACAACGGTGCTTGTAACCACGGTTGCAAGGATTGTTTACTTTACGCAAAGTTCTTTTTAATGCAGTTGTCTGTTGCTTTGGGTTTAAACTTTGGGTGGGGCTCGCAACTTAATACCAGGTAGATGTTCTGGATAGATATCTCAAGGTGGATGATTAGTAGTAGATGCAGATGGATTTCGGTCTACTTATTTTGGCGTACTGCCCATGCTTTTGAGCCTCTTCCTTTCTTTCGTAGCATAGTTAGCATTGCAGTGCGTTTATAATCCTGTCAATTGCCCATCTGTAATTTTTTTACCTCGCATAGCAATTTTATCGTCTTTTGGGAGAGATACATCACTAGTGAACATCACGGGACCCCGGTCCATATTCTCATCATTGTTTACACGCTATTTATTTTCTAGCTTTTACTTTCATTTGCTATCATTATCATTATCCATTGTGTTTGAGCCTTTGTAAACAACAAGACCGGAGAGATTGACAACCTCTCTGAACTTCGTTGGGAGCAAAGTTAATTGTGTTGTGCGCAGGTCCGCGTCAGGTGCACCGCTGATACCTACTTATCATCGCCGGAGTCCTACGGGAGACAAACCCTGTCCTCTACATCGGGGAAATTTGCTGCTATCCTACATCTCACCTTCCACTTGGGGTAACCAACGAAGGGCGAGAATCCATTATCACTTCCACGCCATCAGGTCCCATAATTTTCACTAGTGACGTCTCTCTTCCAAAAGACGAAAGCAACTATGCTGGGTGAACAAATTACAGCTGGGCAATTGACAGAATTATAAACACACCACAATGCTAATTATGCTATAAGAAAGCTAAAGGCTCAATCATGTGGGCATTAAACCAAAACTACTAGACCGTTTATCCATTAACATCTACTCACTAATCATCCACCTTGATATACCTATCCAGAACATCTCGCTGGTATTAAGTTGCGAACCCCAACCAAACTGTAGGCTCAAAGCAACGGACGATAGCCTTAACACTCTATGCGTAATGTAAGCAATGCTTGCAACCACAGTTACAAGAACCGCTATTTTCTCCCTGGTGGTAACAACACATCCCCTAGTCTCATGTTTCTGCCACTCAATCTAGACATCGGGGGCTTGAACCCACAAACATGCATAACACTCCCTCTTGGAGTTACAATCTTCTACTTGTCCAAAGCAACAAACGTAATGGGGAACATGCAAGAACACTCAAGAACTAAAATACAAAGGTAAAACGAATATATTACTCATCACAAAGTGAACATAATATCATAATCCATTGGATCCCAGAAAACACATCATAGCAAAATATGAACTAATACATAGGTGCCTTGATCATGATAGGCAGCTCACAAGGGCTAAACTTTGAAGCACAAGATTGGAGAGAAGACATCACATAGCTACTGGTCATGGACCCATGGTCCAAGGGGGACTACTCACGGCACATCCCGGTGGCGATCATGGTGGTGGAGAGGCATCCACAGGTCAATCCTCCCTTCCGTAGGGTGCCGGGACAACTTCTTCTTGCGCTCCCAAGAACGGAATCATGGAAACGGCGGAACAGTGGACGATATCGCGTAACGGGGCTCCTCTCGATGGTTTCTGTATCAAGGGAAATAAGTAGGTGAAAGGGGAGCTCGTGGGGAGGCCCCACCTGACCAGGCGGCCAGGTGGCGCGGCCTTCCTCCTGGCCGCGCCGGGTGGCCGCCTGGCCAGGGGCCCCCCCTCTGCCTCTCCTTCGGGCTTCTGGATTCTTCAGAAATGGTGATTTTTATCCGTTTTTTCTGGAATTTTCCGAGCACTTTTATTTTTGACATTTTTCTGCAATGCACGGACAAAAACACACAGAAACTGGCACTGGGCACTGAGTTAATAGGTTAGTCCAAATATGTTGTAAATGATATGAAAGTGCATCAAAACATATAGAAATATCACCAATATAAGCATGGAACAAGCATAAATTATAGATACATTTGAGACGTATCAACATCCCAAACTTATTTTCTGCTCGTCCTCGAGCAGGTAAATGATAACAAGCAAGAGTCTATATCTAGTATTGAAACTAGTAATGTAAGAACATAAAGGTGAAGAGTTCTCGGTGTTTCTTGTGCAAGAAGTTGGAGAGTTTAGAGAATAAAAAATACTAGTAGTTATTGAAACTCAATCAACTAAAACTTCACACTTAATCTCCTTTGTAATCTTATTATGACTCGTCTCCAGACCACTGTCCAGGTACAAGTCAAACTGATCCTCTCCCTTTCGATTTTGAGCACTCATGAAAAGAATGAGCGCAAGCAATATTAGTTGGCACTTAGCATGGCGAATAGAATAAATGATGGGGAAGGAAGACAAAAAAGGTTTGAAAGGCTCACATCAATGAGGACAATCATAGGCGAGAGAAAGACAAATGATAGATATGATTTGAGGAGTAGGGATTGCCATGCAACGGATGCACATATGAGCTATGGAAAGCTCTCCAACAGAACTAGTGGGGGTGCATCCAACTTGCTTTCTCAAGAAGACCTAGAGCTCATTTGAGGCTCATCATTGGAATATACAAGCCAAGTTCTATAGTGTAAGGATCCCCACATAGTTATGCATGAATGATATGAAACTCTCTATGAATTACAATTACTACTTTGGAGCACGAGTGTGGATCTTTAAAAATGAATAGTAGTGTTGCTCCCTTCTCTCTCTTTTTTCTCTTTTTTGCATTTTTGTGGCCTCTTTGGCTCTTTCTATTTATCTCTCATTTGTCCTCTTTGGGATCTTTCCACGTGTCCTCTTTTGGGATATTTTATTTGTGTCCTCTTTGGGATCTTTTCCTCAATTTAAGGGCAATACTCTATATTTTACAAGAATGTAGAAGATCACACACTTTATAAGTACTCAACATAAAGAAAACTGATACTGAATCATGATAAATATAAATGTATGCCTTTGCCAGTGTAGAAGGATATGCAATGATACTAGCGCGTCATTTAGAAATTATAAGGGCAAGGCCCAACTAGCATGCGGCTCTATGTTCAAGCAAAAGCATGTATGACTATGAAAGATCAAGTCATGAGAAGATGGATGTTGCATGGAAATGTATCTCCGAAAGGCTATGGAAATGCCTTGATAGGTAGGTATTGTGGCTTTTTTGAGGAAGATATAACGAGGCTTATGATGATAGAGTGTATCATGCCAAGGATTTGGATGCACCAGCGAAGTTTGCACCGACTGTCAATATGAGAAAGGGCAATGCACGATACCGAAGAGGCTAGCAAAATATGGATGGTGGAAGTGCCAACAATCGAATACTCGCATTAGTCAAAGGAACCCATTCACTTATTATCGGTAACTCTTTATCTAGTCAGGAGATTCACGAAGAGACAAGTACCCCTAAGAGGAGTGTATGGGGTTTTGGTTATCCTTGCGCATCCTCGACCCATGATAACATGAGGGTACTCTATATATTAAAACCCCTCCAGAGGTTAGTGATACATCTAGTAGCTAGAGTTCTCAACTTATTTTTGTAATTTTCAAAAATAAGCATGTTGAACCAAAATACGACACCTATCAATAATAGGCTTGATCTGTTGACACACAAAAGTCCAAACATTACTCAAAACAATACCTCAAAAATATTGCAAGTTACTACTAAACCTATAGTAGCAACCTCAATTACCTAAGTGAGACACACACTCAGTGCAACGGGCCAACTCTCTAAACAAGATAAGCATGAAACTCAAGAGATTTGTAGAAGCAACAACCTAAACAAAAGCTCTTATAGATAAACATGAAAAACAAGAGCTAAACATGCCATCAGCTAGAAAAAGTAAAGAACACTTAACAAAGATAGGCATGAAAACTATGAGCATTCTAGGAAAAAGTGGAGTGTGTTTCTCTCCCAAACAAGGTATGCTAGGGTCCAACTTGTTATGAACAAAAAAAAAACTAAAAAAAGCAAACTAAAAAGTAAATGCAAGACGTTCCAAGTATATCACATAACATATGAATTGTTAAAAATAAAGTGCGGAGAAGGATGAACTGATGATTATTGATGAAGAAGTGGATGCGTGAGGGCATCCCCAAGCTTAGACGCTTGAGTCTCCTTGGATATCTCTTGAGGGTAGGGGGGGGCATACCCAATCTTGATATTTTGACACTCCAGGATCTTCTTTCATTATTTTCCTTCGCACACTTGCAAACTCCCTTCATATGAAACTCGTCATAAGCTGATTAGAGTGGTTAGTACCCATTATATAATAATTTCCTCTGATGGAAATAAGGATTTTCAACAAGGGCTACTATTTCTCAACATTGCCAAAAAGTTATTGCAAATAAAAAGTATGCGCAAGATTTGCAAAACTGGGAAAACGTAAAATAGGGCATAATCTGGGAAAAACAAAGCAACAGGTAGTAAATAATTTTTTGGGGTACTTCTGCAACTCAAATCAAAAAGCTCAGAATAGGCCGCATATAGTCAATTGTATAGAGAATACTGTCAAAACAATTCAGGTAAAAATATTGTCAGAACCCTAATTTAGGTTTGTGTTTAACCTAGCTTGGATTTTTGCATCATGAAAATTTTTGCAAAAGAAAAAGAAACGGGGAAGCAAAAAGCCTCAAAATAATTTTAATAAAAGGCCAGACAAAAATCTTTTTCCAAAAATGCTTTGAACTTTTTGAAAAATCACATAAATGGGCATGATCACATTTCAAGTGAAGTGGGTCCCACTTCATGCTCTCTGATTTTTCTAAAAGTCCAAAATGCCCTTGGAAATTAAATAATTATAGTATTTGCAATTAAAATTATTTAAATATAATTTCAATAATTCTAAAACTTTATGTGTGGAGTTATATATGCCTCCTAATCCCACATATTTTTTTTTGGAATTTTATAAAATGATTTGATATGGAAATCAAATCAAAACAAATTACAGAAAAGGAAATAAAAAGAAAAAAATAGAAAAGAGAGAGGCTTACCTTCTGGCCCAACTCGCCGAAGCCAACCCAGGCCCAGCCCCACTTCTTGTCTTCTACCTCGCTGACAAGCACACAGCTCGGTGGCGAGCATGCAGCCACCACCGGCCACCTCCTGCTTGCCCCCCGTCATCTTCTGTCGTCGTGGATGCATGGAAGCGCCCCGTTCATTTCCCCCCTCTCTCTGGTCCTCTCTCCCTCTCCCTCGCCATTTTTCCCGTGACAACCGAAGCAGCCGGAGCACGCCGCCGTGGTCCGCGCGGCCACCGTGCTCCCCTCGCAGCGAGAGCGTGTCCAGTGGACTCCCCGTGCCCGTCTTCGTCGAGCTGCGCGCTGAATCGACCCCCGGAGCACAGGAGACGCCGCCCTCGTCCTCGCCTCGCCGCCGGCCACCGCGGAATCCGGTGATGAATTCGTCGTCTCCATCACCTCCCCGACCCCTCCGTGCTTCTCAACGCGCTCAGGGTGAGCCCCTCGTCGATTCCCCCTCCCCGTTTGTAAGGCCCCCGATGCGGTGCTAACTTGAGTTAGTCGCTTTTGCGTCACGCTCAAGTTAGTAGCGCATAAAAGGCCACCGACTCATGACACTCGCACTCGTGTCGCTGCCGGATTCTCGATAACAAATATAAGAACAATGAACTTTATACTAAGACATAAATATATAGAGTCTAGGGCATACATCGCCGCTGGAATTTATTACATCATCTCAGAGGTCCATGGACCCAACAGTACATCATGCAACAAGCGGAAGACAATCACGACCGAGTACGGTCAAAATCCAAATGGCCCTAGAGAGGGCTGCACATAAATAGTCCACCCACGGATCATCGGAGACCAACTATAGGATCTACTGAACGAAGTCATCCTCATCGTCGTCCTCCGGGGGCACCTCCATGAAGTATCGTCCGGTGCTCGGGTCGAGGTAGTAGTCAACTGCAGCGGCCGATCAGGAAAAACAGTAAAAGCACAAAAGGAAAACAGGGGTGAGATTATATCATTACAGGATAACTAACTCCCTACGGTAAGGCAAGGTAAAAGTAAAGGTTGCAGCCGCACTAGCATATCTGGTGGCTATCGTTCTAATAGAATAGGGGTAAGGCCCAAGAATACACGTGACATCGTGTCATAAGTCTGCTATCCACCTACTTACGTCAAACATAACACTACCTGGATCTTCTCTCGGTCCCCCTGGACGAAGAAAAGCAACCAAGGCACTCACACGGTAGGAAAGTTTTAATTATGATTCAAATTGATGTTATTCTATGAACAAGGAGTAGGTCTCAAGTCGTCCATGACCGCGGACACGGCTTTTCGAAAAGATTTAACCCTGCAGGGGTGTACCAACTGCCCATCATAGGCTTCACATGTACGCCCGGTTTCCAATTGGCTAGGTAAGCGCCTGAAACTCCGGAACGTCAGAGTCCCTCTAACTAACAACACACAATTCCGGGTGGCCCCCGGGGAGTCGACATCCAATTCAAAACCGGCCACGCTCTCGGATCGGCCTCTTCCATATCAAAAGGGTTTGGGTTACCGCTTAAGCCTCACATGAGGACCGGACCCTCGCCGGTCAGTCTTGGACCAATAAGGGAACCATGTCCCCACTGGTCCGGGTTGGTTTGTAAACAGCTGGGATACCACCAGCACTCACACGTTACAAATGTAAATCAGCTCGGGCCACCACTAGAATTGTATGAAGCTAGGTAGGTAAGACAAGGGGACCCCATAGAATCCCACACACGATTAGGCACGCTCGTCAAGAAACACAATACCCGGAACTCGGGACCTAGGTGACTCAAATGGAACAAAACACCTGGCAGGAACAGCCTGGTCTCCCATCTTTCGTCAAGTATAATTTAACATCATAATAATAATAAATATCAACCAACTTCTTTAAATAACATGATAACCCAAACCATAACATAGGGTAAGCAGCAAGTTTTCCTACTCATACTAAGCAATGGCTGAGCAGCGGTAACTTAGCAATACAATGTTTGCTGGGAAGTGGGGATCATGGCTGTTGGTTTTTTTTGATTGGGGCATAAGAAAAGTGGATATGATCAAACAAACGTTCTAGAATACAGCTAGGCAGGTAGGCAGAAAGGTATCAAGTAATGTTATAAATCTTCCCCTTGCCTGGGTAATCGGTCGACGGAGCAGACGTAGCAGGGTCCTCGGGCTCGGTGTCGAAAACCTCCACGTAAGTCTTCTCGGCAGTTTCAGGTGCTAACGTAAGGTACCGGCAAGGAAAAGGCACACAAGTAGCAATGGGTGCAATGCACGGGCAAAGATGGTATGATCAAGTTTAATAGACATGATGTGACCCTATCTAGTCAGGTTTAAATGAAGGTGGTGACGACACGTCAACAACTTCATATACAATTTATTTACGTTGAATGGCTTCGGTCTTAGCCTTAATTTTGTGGTGTAAGTAACATGGCAACATGGCATGATCAACAAAACAATTACCAGAAATAAATACAACGTGAAAGTAAACATCGATTCCGGAGACGCAGAGATATCGATGAACTTGACATCGGAAAGGTGCAGCAAAAGAAAGGAACCCAGCCACATTGCATATGACAATATGCTAGGGGCTGGTTTTGACGAGGCAAAGATTTGAAGATGATATGAAAAGAACTTGGAATTGAACAGACGACCAAGATTCAACATGCACTGAAGTTGAAAGAATGCAAAGCAAAGATACAGGTTGATATGGCTAGGTGGTTCACACCATGTCCACATGAGTTGCACAAAACAGCACATGGACATCACTGTTGTGATCCCTGCAATTTTCTACCACAAAACCTTATAAGGTATGGCTCCATTTGAATTTGCAAAGCACAGATGCAAATTCAAATGAATTCAGGGGCCTAAGTGCAAAGTTGCACTACTTGCATTTCAGGAAAAATTCAAATGGCAGAACCACTGTCACCATGTTGATCCTTGGGAAAAACTACCCAAAAGTCATATATGGGTTGCCATAATTGAGTTTTGGGAAGTGGTTGCAAAAAGAAAAGAAAGAGGGGCCTATTTGCATAATTTCCACCATCACAAAAATTTGAGGGGGCAAATTGTAAAATGGTCATCACCACCGTGTTCAGTGGTTCAAACTACCCCAAAACCACATATGGGGTGCCCAAAATTGAGTTGGAAGTTTAAAAAAAAAAATTGAATTTGAAAACAAATTCAAATTCAAATTTAAACTGAAAAAGAAATAAAAAGAAAAGAAAAAGGTAAAAGAAAAGGGATCAAACCCAACTGGGCTGGCCTCGGCCAAATGGACCATCTCCTCTCCTCGGCCCAGCGCACACACCAGGCCCGTGGCCTTCTTCTCCCTTCCTGGCCCAGGGCGATAGGCGCCTCTAAAGAAATCGACACTGAAGAAAAGGGGGCCTTTCTAAACCCCGACACGAGCTGCCCTTCCGGCGAAGCTACGCTCGTGCTCCGTCCATCCCTCGGCGAACCCATACATGGGAATCCGAGAGGGCACCTTCCTCTACACCTAGATGCACTGAACGCCCCCCAACTTCCTCCTTGCTCACCGGAATCTTCAAAGATTCAGAGCGGCGTCGGCCTGTTCTGAAGATTCAGAACTCGCGCTACTCCGGCGAGGTTTCGGGTGAAGCTAGCGGCGCATATAGTTCACCTCCGGCTGAGCTCCGGTTTCCTAAACGCTGCGGCGACATTCCTCTACACCTCTGCACCACAGATCTTGCCGCGAGATCAACTGCAGAAACGCCACGGTCGACTGAAACTGACGGCGGCGCCACTGGAAACTGAACTTCTTCAGACGCGGGTACGACTTCAACTGCAAAACGCGCAAAAGCTCCCTCCTTTGCGGTCATCACCGTGCTCTGGAGAGCAGGGCACGCATACTCCTCGGCATCACCAGGGCTGCGGTGATCACCAGACTGGCCGGGGTCCATGGCACGACGGCCGGCAACGCGCAGCTACGGCTACCGTTGGCTACACGATCACGACGGAGAAAAGGGAGCACTCGAGGCTCACCTAGAGGGGCTTGGAGGCGAGCTCGCGTGCACGGAAGAGGAAGACGACGCGGATGCCGTTGACGAGGAAGAAGATCCCGCGGCGGAGCTTCACGGCGCGCGACCTGATTCGAGTACCCCGCGGCCAAAACCTACAAGTGGAAGACACATGCGGGCTTAGAGGCCGCGCTCGCAGACGGTGGCTCGAAATTGAAGAAGGACGGCGGCGAATTTGCTCGGGACCTCACCGGAATGGAGCGGAACAGGGAAGGGGAGATAACCTCTCCCGGCGGCGGCGAGGGGGAAGCGATGGGAGGAACGGAACCCTAGGGGGCTCTTGCGGCTCTGGGGGACGGCTTATATGGAGGGAACGACGTCCAGCCACGTCGGCAGGCGTCGATGTCGACGCCCTCCCGCCGGTGTGAGAGAAGAAGGGGAGGGGACCTCTCCACGGTGGAAAGGCGATGCGTCCCCTCCCTCGGATCTTGATCGCACAGCTAGGATCCTTCCCGCGTACCGCTTCGCTGGCGGAGGCCCAGGTGGGCTACGGAAAAGGGGAGGCCCAGATGGGCCGGGTCTGCTGGTCTGCCTCCCAGAGAGAAAAAGAATAAAAGAAGGAGTTTTCCATAAAAAATTAACAGATATTACCAAGAGTTTTTGTGGCCAATCCACAAAAGAGAAAAACATATAAAAATATGTTTTGGAAACCTTGGAATATTCTCCATTTTCTAAAATTGCTTTGACCAATTTTGAGCAAGTAAAATGTGGGGGCATTTTGAAAATTCAAACCACTTTGAACTGTGGCCCACAACAATGGAGTTGGATTTTTTTTCAAGGCTTTTAAAAAGCTTGGGAGGGGCAAGGAATTGGCTAGGCCAAGTTTGGGGGCAAGCAGAGCATGCATGCAACAAAGAATAATCTTCAAACAACCTTCTTGAACCATTTTGGATGCAAATTCAAACAAACCAAATGGGCTCCAATCCCAATGCAAATTCAAATCACCACATAAAATGTCAAACTCTAGCATCATGCCAAGTTACAAAGTCATCAGACAAGGTACAATATCATGTTGATTTCTTATTATTGCAAATGGGCTGTTACACCGTTCTTCTTCTCGAGCCGTGCATCGTCTTTCCGTCGAGATCAGTGGCTCCGGCCGCCGCGAGTTCGTCGCCGTCGCGGCCCTGGTGCCCCCCGAGTCCCCCGTGTGCACTGGGCGATGCGCACGAGCGCGAGGCGCTCCCTGCTACCCTCCTCCGCCCCTCCCATGGCTGGAAACCCTTCTCCGGCAGAGCGCCGCCGTGCGCAGAGGCCACCGGCGTCAAGCCGGCCATTAGGGCCCTTAACCACCGTGCTAACACCCCCTCCTATCTCTATGAAAGTGGGCCCCAGCCCCTTAATTAATCCTGGCTTAATCTAAACAGAGACTAATTAAGCCCCTAGCCACTGACCAGTGGGACCCCTCTGTCAGGGCTTCCCCCATGCCAGCCTGACGTCACCCTGACGCAATAAATCCTAAATCTTTAATATAATCATAAAAAGTTAGAAAATAGTTAAAATTTTGAATATGAATATCTTTTAAACCATAACTCCAGATGAAAAGATTTATATATGAAAAATGATCTGTAAAAAGTTCTCTATCGAAATAACAAACTTTCAACCATGTTTGAATTGTTTATATTGAGGAAGCAGTAGCATTTTGCTATATGGATCATTTGGTATAATTCAAATTGAATTCAAATGCTATTCCAACTTCAACAAATGCAATGCAAACATGATCACTTGTACATCGGAGGCATATCACACACATGATCACATGGTTTACAATGAACAAACATTGGCAAATGTAACTTGGACTAAATTGAATACCATTTGGAGTTTGAATTTGAATTTACTTTTCAAATCAACTTCAATTAACATGTTGCAAGTTAAACATAGGTCACATCAGTACATTGCCATGCTATGTTTTGCATATTGTTTGAGCATTGTAATTCATTGAATGTGCTTTACTTCCAGTGCTTCGGTGATTGCTTCTTCGCGGTAGAGTTGACCTCGGAGACGAGTTTAACCTCACGTCAGAAGTACAATATCTCGTCATTGTCAGCAAGGCAAGCACCCCCTCTTTGATCATGTCGATAAAATCCCAGTTCCCTCTCATTCTCGCTTATGCATGTTTAGGATGTCACCATGATACGTTCTACCGCTAGTTGAACCTATTCCTTTGCATGACCTATCATTTTGTCACAGTAGTAAGCAAACCACAATCCTAGCAGATGTAGGAGTTGTTTGATATCATGTGGCCCCTGCAACTGTTACAGATTATTGCATGCTTAGAGTTTATAATGAGGCTACTTTGATGTGAGTGAAGTGTCGTGGCAACATCCTCGCCGGTACTCGCTTGAAGGGTCCACTCCGAGGCGGTAACTGATGCGTGCGTGTGTGTAGCAGTACACCCCTGCAGGGTTAATGAACTATTCGAATAGCCGTGTCCACGGTTATGGACTACTTGGAGACCTTTACTTGATCATATACAACTTCAATGGTTACTCTTAAAACTTGCCAAGATAAGTGTGAGTGCTATGGCGTGCTTCCTCGTGGGGAAGTCGAGGAAGTAACCATGGTGGTGTATTGGTTGGAGACTTGACACTTGGACTCGTGTACGCTCTTTACCTCTTTCTGGTATTCGTAGTACATGACTAGCCAAGTCAAAGCTGGCACTTCTGCATTGAAACCCCACCTCCCTTTGCCTTGATACATGTGCATGAGTAGTATAGTTCCTATGTAAGTCTTGCCAAGTATGTCTTTGTACTCACGTTTGCTTATTCTATGTTTTAGAGACGAGACCACTGACCCTAATGGTGGCCTCTACCTCGAGCTCGACGTGGACCAGATCGTATAGTTCCAGACAGGAGCCTGTACGCTTTAGAGGGTTGTTGTATTTTCTTTCAGGCTTCTTAAGCCATTTCTTAACCTTATCTTTACTAAGACATAATTTGCTTCCGTTGATGTTTGATGTAATGTTGGATCACAGACATGTGATCTCTTCTTGTAATACAACTACTGTGTCTGCTCTGTTTACTAGAAGTTATAAAGACTATGAGTTTGCAGAGTTCATGTTGTGATTACCTTCTGTTTACACTGGACATGTATGCTGCGTGTATGATTATAACGTGCATGTATTAGTGTGGGGTTCGATAGCTTGGTTGAGTTCTTGCCGGTGGTCTTTTATACACCAAGTGGCCCTTAGATGTACGCAGCTTGGGGCATCGCGATTCGATTGCTCGTGACTCTGTCACATGGCACACTTTTTTGTATGATTGAGCCCGCCCGAGACCCCGACTAAGAGATCGGGCTGGAGTCTGTTTATGTAAGTGTTATGATTCAATCGATAGTATGGTTTAGGCGACTTGTCTATGAGTATGGGATTTCACCACCCATAACCATTTAGACTTGTGAGCGGACGATGAGGACCCATCTCAGTTGATCATCCGGCCTGGATGGGATGCCCCTCACGTTCGATGCTTTCCGAGAGTGTTCTGTGCTTGGCCTTGTCTGCTTGTCAAGTGGGTACGGCTCTCGGCTCTCCATATGATTGTGTTGTAACAGGAATTACATAGGCAAACCCCGGGTCCCGACAGACTTGGTATCAGAGCAGGACTGTCTGTAGGATTATCAAACCCTTGGCCGATGTCGAGTCTAGCATTCTATAGTTATATAGTTACTTGGGTATAAGGGTACAACGTAAGACTTATTTTTTCTCCTTATCCTCATCGATCTGAGTTCTGAGTCATCCTCATCTTGTTCTACGGGAAGATAGGACTAGGCTCATCTATGTATTTTACTAGGACATCTAGTTCATTGCTTCTTTGTAGCTATAGGAGTGTTGTGGTCTTCCAGAGTCATCATTCCATAGTGTTTCTTTGGAAGTGATGTTTTTTATCCTGTTGGTTGTCTCATTTTTCTTCCCGACACAGCCGTTATGCTGTCCGACTGTGACTTCTATGCCGTTGCATTATAGTCTTGTTGTCTTAGCTTAGAAGTGTATCATAAATCCTATTCTGATTGTTGATTCTTATCACACAGAATGTCAGGTGGAAATCGTTGTGTTGATTTCAGTCTTGGTAATAGGGATGATGAAGGTCCTCCACCACCGCCTTCTGCGTAGGAAATCATGATGGAGGCTGAGAAGAATCGTCGTGATCAGACACGTCTTCCCGAGCGTATTGAGGAGAACACTTCTCGTCAGTGTCATAGTGTTGTTACCATCCAGGACTTCATTCTCCTCAATCCGCCAGTATTCCGATGTTGTTCTGAGCCCCTTGATGCAGATGATTGGCTTCGTTCCCTCGAGCGTAAGCTTGACATAGCCCATGTTGCTTTCGGTGATCGTGTGCTATTCGCGACATACTTTCTGGAAGGAGCCGCTCTTCAGTGGTGGGAGAATTTCATAGAAATGCAGCCTGTAGGTCACGTGGTGACTTGGCAGGGGTTCTGTGATGACTTCCGAGGGTATCATATTCTGGATCAGCTGATGGAGTGCAAGAGAGAACAATTTTGCAATCTGACCCAAGGAAAGATGTCTGTTCATGAGTATCGGACTGAGTTCACTCGTCTAGCACGTTATGTCCAAGAAGAAGTATCCACCGATGCCAAGAAACAAGCAAGGTTCCGCAAGGGACTTAGCCCTGTCCTTCGTCATGACCTAAATCTTCACGAGTTCGTCAACTTCCAGGATTTAGTCAACAAATCATTCAAGGCCGAGTATGGAAATGAGTTGTATGAAGAGTCTCGTAAGCGTGATCGTGAGTTTGCACCATATTCTAGCTCAGGTTCTCGGAAACGCTGTGTATGGATTCCCTTCAGTGACGTCAGTCATGCTGTAAGTTCTTCTAGACCTTCAACCACCATATATCGTCCACCTCGACCCAATTTTCCTCATTGGAATTTTATTGGACAATCAAGTGCTCATGTTCCTTTCATTCCACGTGGTGTTTGTTTCCTATGTGGACAATCAGGCCACAATGTTCGAGAATGTCCCTAAAATCATGTAGCCACCACTCCTAATCTAAACCAAGCTTTTCGTCGTGGTAAGCCACAGCCCAAATCTTCCAATGTTAAGCCTCATGCAACTGAACATGGTTATGTGAATCATGTATCCATTGAGGATTCCCATAAGGCAACCGACGTTGTGCTCGGTACCCTTCCTGTCAACTTCATTCTAGCTTCTATTCTTTTTGACCCAGGAGCATCTCATTCTTTTATGTCTGAGAGTTTCGCAACCGAGCAGGGTATTCCTTTCGAATCCTTGTGTACTCCTTTAGTAGTGCACACCCCAGGATCTGAATGGCGCACCACCATGGTGAGTCATGAGAATGAAATTGCAATTGAGGGTTTAGTATTCCTTGCTTCGCTTATAGCCCTCAAGTCTTCAGACATTGATGTCATCCTAGGAATGGATTGGTTATCAAGACAGAATGCTGTCCTTGATTGTTAAGCCAAGTCAGTTAAACTCACCCATCCTTCAGGCCATACAATTGACTACACCTCACCAAGCTCTAGAACCCAGCTGCATTCTTTGAATGTGCTTCCCCTTCCTGACATTGAAGATATTCCGGTGGTTCGTGACTTCCCGGATGTCTTTCCAGAAGAGCTGCCAGGCATACCACCTGACAGATCTGTAGAGTTTGTGGTAGATCTTATCCCAGGAACCGCCCCAATATCTAGACGCCCATATAGAATGGCCCCATGTGAGCTAGCTGAGCTCAAAATCCAACTTGAAGCTTCATTGGCAAAAGGCTTCATCCGCCCTAGCTAATCGCCATGGGGTTGCCCCGTTCTGTTCGTAACGAAGAAAGATGGAATAGAAAGGATGTGCCTAGACTATCGCCCGCTAAATCTAGCGACGATAAAGAACAAGTACCCACTTCGCAGGATCAATGATCTTTATGATCAACTTGCTGGATCCTCTGTCTTCTCCAAAATGGATTTGAGATTAGGCTATCATCAAATCAAAATCAGAAACGAGGACATTCCCAAAACGGATTTCACTACTCATTATGGTCTTTATGAGTACACCGTTATGTCCTTCGGTTCAACCAATGCCCCAACCACTTTTTCGCGCTTGATGAATTCGATCTTCATGGAGTATTTGGACAAGTTTGTCGTAGTTTACCTCGATGACATCCTTATATACTCGAAGAACATGCTGAGCATCTTAGGCTGGTATTGATGAAACTTCGAGAGCATCGCCTATATGCCAAATTCTCAAAGTGTGAATTCTGGCTACCAGAAGTGACCTATCTAGGCCACGTGATTTCTGCCAAAGGCATTGCTGTCAATCCCGAGAGAGTTCAGGCCGTCCTTGAGTGGACTCCACCTGAATCGGTTAAGAAAGTTAGGAGTTTTCTTGGCCTAGCAAGCTATTGTCGCCGCTTCGTTGAGAACTTCTCCAAAGTTGAAAAGCCTCTAACTGAACTCCTCAAGAAAGATAAGAAATTCGAATGGACCCCCCAAGTGCGAGGAAAGCTTTCAAGAGCTAAAAAGAAGATTGACTTCTGCACCCGTACTTGCGCCTCCAGACACCAAAAAGAATTTCGAGATCTATTGTGACGCCTCACGGCAAGGGTTAGGATGCATACTTATGCAAGATAGACATGTGGTAGCTTATGCTTCAGGCCAATTGCATCCACATGAAGAGAACTATCCTACCCATGATCTTGAACTCGCTGTCGTAGTTCATGCCCTGACAACTTGGCGACATTACCTCCTTGGTAATCGTTGTGAGATCTATTCCGACAACCAAAGCCTCAAATACATATTCACCCAGCCAGATCTTAATCTCAGGCAAAGACGCAGGATTGAGTTGATAAAATATTATGACTTAGAAATTTCTTACACCCCAGGCAAAGCCAATGTCATGGCTGATGCACTAAGTCGTAAGTCGTATTGTAACAACCTCATGTTACAACAGTATCAACCACTTCTCTAGGAGGAACTTCGAAAGCTTAATCTTGAGATTGTTCCTTATGGATTCCTTTCCACCTTGGTAGTGAAACCAACTCTTGAGGATCAAATCAAAGCTGCATAGAAATGTGCTCGAGGTATCCGGTACATTAAAGAAAACATTGCTAGTGGTAAGGCTAAATGTTTTACCCTAGACAATGAAGGCATTGTATACTTCGAGAACAGGATACTAGTACCGAAGAATAAGAACCTTAGACAGATGATCCTTAAAGAAGCCCATGAATCTCCCCTCTCGATTCATCCCGGTGGTACAAAAATGTATCAAGGTCTACGCCAGAGATTTTGGTGGACTAGGATGAAGAGAGAAATTTCTCAGTTCATTGCTGAATGTGATGTTTGTCATCGCGTTAAGGCAGAACATCAAAGGCCTGCTGGTACTCTTAGACCTTTTCCTTTCCCCGAGTGGAAATGGGATAAATTCAATATGGACTTCATCACTGGCTTTCCAAAAACCCAGAGAGGAAATGATGCCATCTTCGTTGTCATTGACAGACTTTCAAAAGTTGCTAACTTCCTTCCTGTTCGCGAGTCTATAACTGCTAGCCAGTTAGCGGACTTGTATGTCTCCCGAATCGTGTCACTTCACGGTGTTCCTTTGGAAATCAATTCAGACCGTGGTAGTCTTTTCACTTCTCGATTTTGGGAAAGTTTTCAGAATGCTATGGAACCCACCTCTCCTTTAGCACCGCTTATCACCCGCAGTCCAGTGGTCAAGTAGAAAGGGTAAATCAAATTCTCGAAGACATGCTCAGAGCTTGTGTTATCTCTTTCGGAAGCAAATGGGATAACTCTCTTCCTTTTTCCGAATTTGCGTATAACAATGGCTTCCAATCTAGTTTGGGCATGGCTCCTTTTGAATTTCTCTATGGACGGAAATGTCGAACACCCCTAAAATGGTCAGAAACCGGTGAAAGACAATTCTTTGGACCGGATATGATTTAGGATGCAGAAGAACAGGTTCGCATTGTTCGTGAAAAATTGAAAACAACCCAGTCTCGTCAGAAAAGCTATTATGATCGTCATCATAGGGAAGAAAGCTACAATCTGGATGAGAAGGCTTACCTTCGGGTTACTCCTTTCAAGGGTACCCATCGCTTCGGTATCAAAGGTAAGTTGGCACCATGTTACGTTGGTCCCTTTCGCATTCTTGCTAAACGTGGAGAAGTTGCCTACCAATTGGAACTACCCCCTCACCTCTCCCAGGTTCATGATTTCTTCCACGTGTCTCAACGCAGGCATTGCTTCAAGGACCCCATCCACGAAGTAGACCACGAAACGCTCGATCTCCAAGATAATCTTTCATATCGAGATTACCCTGTTCGTATTTTTGATGAAGCCGAGCGTAGCACCAGACGTTAGAAGATCATATTCCTCAAAGTGCAGTGGTCACATCATTCAGAGAATGAAGCCACCTGGGAACGAGAGGATCGTCTACGAGCTGAGTACCCCACCCTCTTCCCGACGACTTCTGAATCTCGGGACGAGATTCTTTTGAGTGGGGGCGAGTTGTCAGAACCCTAATTTAGGTTTGTGTTTAACCTAGCTTGCATTTTTGCATCATGAATTTTTTTGCAAAAGAAAAAGAAATGGGGAAGCAAAAAGCCTCAAAATAATTTTAATAAAAGGCTAGACAAAAATCTTTTTCCAAAAATGCTTTGACCTTTTTGAAAAATCTAATAAATGGGCATGATCACATTTCAAGTGAAGTGGCTCCCACTTCATGCTCTCTGATTTTTCTAAAAGTCCAAAATGCCCTTGGAAATTAAATAATTATTGTATTTGCAATTGAAATTATATTAAATAATTCTAAAACTTTATGTGTGGAGTTATATATGCCTCCTAATCCCACATAAAAGTTTTTGGAATTTTATAAAATGATTTGATATGGAAATCAAATCAAAACAAATTACAGAAAAGGAAAGAAAAAGAAAAAAATATAAAAGAGAGAGGCTTACCTTCTGGCCCAACTCGCCGAATCTAGCCCAGGCCCAGCCTCACTTCTTGTCTTCTACCTCGCCGGCAAGCACACAGCTCGGTGGCGAGCATGCAGCCACCGCCGGACACCTCCGGCTTGCCCCCCCCCCCGTCGTCTTCTGTCGCCGTGGACGCCTGAAGCGCCCCGTTCCTTTCCCCCCTCTCTCTGGTCCTCTCTCCCTCTGCCTCGCCATTTTTCCCGTGACAACTGAAGCAGCCGGAGCACGGCGTTATGGTCAGCGCGGCCACCGTGCTCCCATCACTGTGAGAGCGTGTCCAGTGGACTCCCCGTGCCCGTCTTCGTCGAGATGCGCGCGGATTCGACCCCCGGAGCACAGGAGACGCCGCCCTCGTCCTCGCCTCGCCACCGGCCACCGCGGAATCCGGCGATGAATTCGCCGTCTCCATCACCTCCACGGCCCCTCCGTGCTTCTCAACGCACTCAGGGTGAGCCCCTCGTCAATTCCCCCCTCCCCGTTCTTCTTCTCGAGCCGTGCATCATCTTTCCGTTGAGATCAGTGGCTCCGGCCGCCGCGAGTTCGTCGCCGTCGCGGCCCTGGTACCCCCTCCGAGTCCCCCGTGTGCACTGGGTGATGCGCACGAGCGCGAGGCGCTCCCTGCTACCCTCCTCCACCCCTCCCGTGGCTGGAAACCCTGCTCCGGCAGAGCGCCGCCGTCCGCAGAGGCCACCGACGTCAATCCGGCCATTAGGGACCTTAACCACCGTGCTAATCCCCCTCCTATCTCTATGACAGTGGGCCCCAACCCCTTAATTAAACCCGGCTTAATCTAAGCAGAGACCAATTAAGCCCCTAGACACTGACCAGTGGGACCACTCTATCAGGGCTGCCCCCACGTCAGCCTGATGTCACCCTGACGCAATAAATCCTAAATCTTTAATATAATCAGAAAAAGGCAGAAAATAGTTAAAACTTTGAATATGAATATCTTTTAAACCATAACTCCAAATGAAAAGATTTATATCTGAAAAATGATCAGCAGAAAATTCTCCAGCCAAATAACCAACTTTCAACCATGTTTGAATTGTTTATATTGAGGAACCAGTATCATTTTCATATATGGATCATTTGGTATAATTCAAATTGAATTCAAATGCTATTCCAACTTCAAAAAATGCAATGCAAACATGATGACTTGTACATCAGAGGCATATCACACACATGATCACATGGTTTACAATGAACAAACATTAGAAAATGCAACTTGGACTAAATTGAATACCATTTGGAGTTTGAATTTGAATTTACTTTTGAAATGAACATCAATTAACATGTTGCAAGTTAAACATAGGTCACATCAGTACATTGCCATGCTATGTTTTGCATATTGTTTGAGCACTGTAATTCATTGAATGTGCTTTACTTCTAGTGCTTCGCTGATTGCTTCTTCTCGGTAGAGTTGATCTCGGAGACGAGTTTAACCTCACGTCAAAAGTACAGTACCTCGTGATCGTCAGCAAGGAAAGAACCCCCTCTTTGATCATGTCGATAAAATCCCAGTTCCCTCTCATTCTGGCTTATGCATGTTTAGGATGTCACCATGATACGTTCTACCGCTAGTTGAACCTATTCCTTTTCATGACCTATCATTTTGTCACAGTAGTAAGCAAACCACAATCCTAGCAGATGTAGGAGTTGTTTGATATCATGTGGCCCCTGCAACTGTCACAGCTTATTGAATGCTTAGAGTTTATAACGAGGCTACTTTGATGTGAGTCGGGATGGTAGTGATCATGTGAATGATGGTGGTAACGTGTTGGTGAATTTGACCTAAACAAGGTGAACGATGAGAGGATGTTTTGGAGTACACAGTGGGTTGTCTCGTTGAACACTGCCTTAAGCCCGAGTTCTTGTGTTATTATCCAAGACTAAGAGTACGACCACACATTGGGCTCACTGACCCCTCTCGGCCTAGTACCTCACCCCGGACCAAGTCCAGGAGTCGCAAGTAGTTTGAACTTTAAACGATCTCAAGAAGGTACATCAAGGTAAGTGGTGGACGTAGGTTGTGGGCACGTTGAATCAAGTGATCATGATCGAGTTGAGCTTGATGGCGGTCACACAACGTTTGAGTCTGCATCGAAAAAATCGGCCGGATTCCGATTGTGGTCCAAACTCAAATAGGCGACTCCCTAGGACTAGAGATGGTGCTGTGAGTGAAGTGTCGTGGCAACATCCTCGCCAGTACTCGCTTGAAGGGTCCACTCCCAGGCGGTAACTGATGCGTGCGTGTGTGTAGCAGTACACCCCTGCAGGGTTAATGAACTATTCGAATAGCCGTGTCCACGGTTATGGACTACTTGGAGACCTTTACTTGATCATAGAAAACTTCAATGGTTACTCTTAAAACTTGCCAAGATAAGTGTGAGTGATATGGCGTGCTTCCTCGTGGGGAAGTCGAGGAAGTAACCATGGTGGTGTATTGGTTGGAGACTTGATACTTGGACTTGTGTACGCTCTTTACCTCTTTCTGGTATTCGTAGTACATGACTAGCAAAGTCAAAGCTGGCACTTCTGCATTGAAACCCCACCTCCCTTTGCCTTGATACACATGTGCATGAGTAGTATAGTTCCTATGCAAGTCTTGCTGAGTACGTCTTTGTACTCATGTTTGCTTATTCTATGTTTTAGAGACGAGACCACTGACCCTGATGGTGGCCTCTACCTCGAGCTCGACGTGGACCAGGTCGTATAGTTCCAGACAGCAGCCTGTGCCCTTTGGAGGGTCGATGTATTTTCTTTCAGGCTTCTTAAGCCATTTGTTAACCTTGTCTTTACTAAGACATAATTTGCTTCCGTTGATGTTTGATTTAATGTTGGATCACAGACATGTGATCTCTGCTTGTAATACAACTACTATGTCTACTCTGTTTAGCAGAAGTTATAAAGACTATGAGTTTGC
Organism: Bromus sterilis; assembly: GCA_950022295.1. NCBI lineage: Eukaryota > Viridiplantae > Streptophyta > Magnoliopsida > Poales > Poaceae > Bromus > Bromus sterilis. The sequence goes on along the minus strand of OX465595.1, from coordinate 252,257,731 downwards.
AGAGTTCCTGTTGTGATTATCTTCTGTTTACATTGGACATGTATGCTGCGTGTATGATTATAATGTGCATGTCTTAGTGCGGGGTTCGATAGCTTAGTTGAGTTCTTGCCGGCGGTCTTTTATACACCAAGTGTCCCTTAGATGTGCGCAGCTTGGGGCATCGCGATGCGATTGCTCGTGACTCTGTCACGTGGCACACTTTGTTGTATTATTGAGCCCGCCCGAGACCCCGACTAAGAGATCGGGCTGGAGTCTGTTTATGTAAGTGTTATGATTCAATCGATAGTATGGTTGAGGCGACTTGTCGATGAGTAGGGGATTTCACCACCCATAACCATTTAGACTTGTGAGCGGACGATGAGGACCCATCTCAGTTGAGCATCCGGCCTGGATGGGATGCCCCTCATGTTCGATGCTTTCCGAGAGTGTTCTGTGATTGGCCTTGTCTGCTTAGAAAAGTGGGTATGGCTCTCGGCTCTCCATATGATTGTGTTGTAACAGGAATTACATACGCAAACCCCGGGTCCCGACAAACATGATCTGGTGATTTTTAAAGAGTTTTGTAATGACGCAAACATAATCTGTTTTCTGGACAAAATGTCAGAAATTTTTATATACTTGCCACTGGAGGCTAGAACTTGCAACAATGCTTGAAAATAAAGATACAATGATGTTGTTACAGTAGTAACAAGCATCAAGACCACTAAACATGAAAGTAAAAATATTTTGGGTTGCCTCCCAATAAGCGCTTTCTTTTATGCATTTGAGCTAGTCACGAAGCAACAAGATCAAGTTTGATCAATATCAAAAGCATAGCTTGCCCGTATAATGGACTCAAAAGGTAACTTAATATTCTTTATAAGGAAATGTTCCATGACCTTGTTGAGGGGAAATTGAAATCTTATAACCCCTTCTTTCACGTCAATGATAGCACCAATGGTGCAAAGAAAAGGTCGTCCCAAAATAATTGGAGATGAGGGATCACACTCAATGTCCATGAAAAGAAAATCAATAGGAACATAATTATCATTGTCGACAATAAGCACATTGTAACAACCGAGATTTCACAAAAATTAAATTTTTTGTTTTCGGTGTGAATTGTTTGATTGTCTGATTTGTTAGCGGTGTTTGCATCCCCGATTTATCGATCGACGATTATTTCCCCCCTCTTATCTCGTACCGGATGGAGACCGATCCTTGCCACCCTGACACTCGACCTTTGCGACACCGGGGTTTCACCCGATCATCGTCGCGAAAACCCACACAAGACCAGCCGTAGTCAACGGAACGAAAAACCTCGTTTAATAAGTAAACAGGATAATTTTATAGCGCGCCGGAAAGAGTTCTCAGAACGGTTCCAGCGCGAATGCCGCCGTCTTGACGCGCTGATCGTGCAGTTCAATGTTTTACCCGAATCGGAGGTCCCGCGGACCCCCGGCGGTCAGGAACGTAAACACCGCCCGCGCGAGAGAGAAACCGGGGATGTTTTTGCAAACTGCCAGCCACCTGGGCTATATAAATACCACCACTCTCCCACCCCTTTCTAGGGTTTACCCTAGTCTAAAATTGCAGCCACCCCTCCACTTAGCCCCAAATCTGCCTCCAAATGCTCCAGCTGAAACATGAGCCATGCGGAAAGCCTGCTGGAACTGATCCCAAGTCACATTAGCCATGGGGTATGTGGTGGTATAGTTATCCCACCATGCGACTGCATGTCCATCCAGCTGGTGCGAGGCGAACCTCACTTTATCCCCATCAGTGTATCCAGCGGTTGCCAGCTTCCTTCCCATATTACGAAGCCAATCATCAGCCACAATCGGCTCTGGGCTGCTTGAGAACAATGGTGAGTTCAATCTCAGGAAACGGGTGAGACTATCCACCGGAGGCGGTGGTGGTGGAGGTGGTGGTGCGTTGTTGTTGTTGTTGTTGTTGGTGTTCATGTTCTGCATCAGAAGCTGCATCAACTGGTTTTGGGTCTGAAGCAACTGCTCTAGGCCAGGGATTCCACTCCCTGATCCACTTCCGGAAAGGTCCCTTCTTGCTGGCATCTGTTGGGTTAGGATAGATGAGATATAGAGGGAGAAAAGGGCCTAAGGGGAAAACACTACCCATATGCAAAAATGATAGCAAGGTTTCAATTCAATTCACCCAAATCAAGTTTCCAACAAGCAACCTAAGATAATCCATGTCACAAAGTCGACATGGTATCTAAAAAAAAAGGATAGATCGAAACTCTACTCGAGTAGCTAAGGATAATCATCTATGATAGTGGTCTGTAACTAATTTGAGTCGGTAGAAGACTCGCTCATCTCAACGTCATTTGACCCCTCATGATCCTTATCCTGGCTGACGTAATCTCCATCAGAGTGGTCGCTCTAGATGTTTTCTCCATGGTCAAGCTTCTCTTCGACTTCTTCCAGCAGGAGCTTCACTTCTTCATGCTTCTTCAGTAGCGTGTTGATTTCATCCTCGTACCCTTCACGAGTTTCCTTGAGTTCCTCCTCCAGCTCCTCTTGGCTGATGGCCAGCTTCTTGGAGGTCTTCATGCCACGGTGCATGACCTTCTCCAAGATGTGGATGTGCTCCTCCAGGTCTTGGATATAGGATGATATAGTGTCGTCCTCAACGTTGCGCACAATCTCTTCATGCTGATCCCGACGTCCGCACGCCATGAAGGTGGTTCCCTTGAGATCCTCTTTGTATTCCTCGCGGATGCGTCCGAGGGAGGTGTGTGCTGTGATGCTCTGGCCCAAACTCCAAGTTGGTGCCTCCAAGAAGAAGTCAATAGGCTTGATGTTCTTCCCGAAGGTGCGTCCTCGAATGTGGACGTTGATCCTCAATCATCTATCTTCTGGCGTCGAGGTCTTGAGGGTTCCAGTAAAACTGGGCAGCCGATGTTCAGGTACTTGGTGATCTTCATCAGGCGTCTCCCAAAAGGCATGGTCTCATCGGGCTAGGTGAACCGGGGCATGGCAGTCGACATCTATATTTTTAAAAGAGAGAAGTTAGATTTGAATAGACAAGGATACGAGAACAACGAAAAGTAGAAGGTTTGCAAAATAAAATTTTGTCCTATGGCCTTTCCATTTGTAAGGTCACGTCCTATAGTCAACATGTGCTCTGATACCATCTTGTAAGGACCCGATCCCGAATAGGACCAAAGTCTCTGTGATCTGTGCCAGTCCCTGGATCAACTTGCTAGCACACACAGTACTCGATGAATAACAGAATAAATCACATGCCTTTTATTACATCGGAGAGTTCAAAATGGAATTTTTTTATTACAATAGTGTGGCTTAAGGTCATCAAAAACTGCGGAAGCAATAGTAGTAGTAGTGGTCCATCCGACTCCACGGCAAAACGTTGAGTATATGACAATAACCTATTCACACCTTAATCACCGCCAGAGTAATCTGCAACAATCGTACAACCCAAATAGGGTCAGTACTTTGAATGTACGGCAAGTCATACCAAGGAGAAGAAAATAAAGTCCTACAATACATGCATTTGGCTGGTGGAGCTTCTACGTTTCAATTTTCATAAAGCTAAAATTTTCCCTATAGAATAAGTGTTCCTAAAAATAATTTCAGCAAGAACAAGCACAAGACAACCCATGGTAATTATACCCAAAATGATTAATTAAAGATGATGAGATTTCTCAAAATTACCATAACTAGACGCTCAAATTGTCCTATACTCAACGTTTTTCCGTGGAGTCGGATGGACCACTACTACTACTATTGCTTCCGCAGTTTTTGATGGCCTTAAGCCATGCTATTGTAATAAAATTTTCTATTTTTAACTCTCCGATGTAATAAAAGACATGTCATTTATTCTATTATTCATTGAGTACTGTGTGTGCCAGCAAGTTGATCCAGGGACTGGCACAGATCACAGAGACTTTGGTCCTATTTGGGATCGGGTCGTTACAAGATGACCTCAAATGACACAACTATTTAAAGCAATATTGTAGAGCACATCACAAATCACAAAACTCCTTTTGGGAGCAAATCAATACGGGCTACAGATTAGTCGCAAACTACAACACAAAATAGGGGAGCTGGGCCGCGAGGGGCGCATGGGTCGTGGAGGGCCGCTGGGCCGCGAGTGGCCTATTGGATCTGGGCCGGCCCACGGCGGCGCAACTGGCCGGACCGATCTTGTCGTCCCCGTCTCGATCTGGACGGGACCCGGCGGCAGTCGCAAATGGGTCGTGTGCCATGGTAGAAAGTTTCGGTCACGCATGTCGATATGAGAAGGAGAGGGAAATATATTCACCAAATAATACATTGGTGAAACAAATACTGCAAACAATTCTAACAAACAACAAAATAAAGAAACAAACAATTTTTTTAATTTGGTTGAAAATCCCGGGTTGTTAAAATAGAACACCACCAACAAGGGATCTCGTCCCCAGATCCTGGACGATCCGGTGGAGAGGAGGGGAAAGAAAAGAGAGTCGATGTTCCTCAACACCACAAACAAGGGGCTCCGCTCCATTTCGAACGACGACCTTCCGTCGAGAAACTTTCCGCAGAGAGACGACAACGTCGAAAGACGAAGCCATCAGGAGATCAAGAGGAAGAACGAGAATGGGAGATGAAAATCAAGTGAAGCATTCTCACTAAGGTCGTGAGGGTACTAGGCAAGAGGAATGAAGTAAAAGGACGACCAATACGTTATCCAGAGTCGGAGAAACTAAAGGTGCTACAAGATTTCCCAACCGAGATATCAGAATCGAGATAATACACTGCAAGCAAGGCATTGTAATGATTTCGATACTCCACTTAATCGAGATCCTAGAGTTTGAAGGGGGTAAGGTGAGACAAAAACACTTACGACACTTTTCCTGACCAGAGAATCGGTAAGGAGTAAAAATATCCCTACTCTCCGGTAACTAACTTAGTAACTACAAAATAGTTTTTGGCTAGACTCGACTTCGACCAGAGAAGGGATCCTACAGTCGGTAAGGATCTGATACCAAGTTGTAAGGCCCGATATGCGGTACTCCTCCAGATCTAGATGTTTCCATCCAGATCCGCGGACGAAGCACATATCGGCCGCACCGCGACATATGACACTGCCATATGCCTCGGGTGTCCAACATGATATCACAACATTACAGCTACATGGATACAACATCTCATACAATCGGCATATAACTGACTTAATACATTACATCAGCGGAAGATAAATGTCTGAGTACAAACTACAATCAAATGCCTAGTGGAAAAGGTAAAACACAACATTCCCACGTCCACACGGGTCCACGCTCTCTGCCGGGATCCGCCTAACTAGTCGTCGTCGAGTCTCCACGAAGGCGTCCAGAAGAAGGATCATCGAGATCCTCTGAAGTCCAAGATTGTTTGCATAACGTGCGTAAAAGAGAGAAGGAGGGAGTGAGATATATGAACAAGTCTTGTAACTAACTTCTCACGGTAAGATGGGGGTAGTGGTTGAGGTAGAAAATCTATTCAGAGTAAGATAAGAGCCAAGCATTCGATGGGGAATCGCCTCCAACAAGTCTTGTATCAGATACTTACTCAAACATAACACGTATCCTATCCTTGTCCTCCCCTTCATCACCCGATGAAGAACAAGCAGTCAAGGCACACACACGTTGACCAAGTAATAGTTATGATTCAGTTGATGTTACCTATGAACAAGACATAATTAACAGCCCAGATTTCACAAAAATTTAAAAATTTGTTTCGGTGTGAATTGTTTGATTGTCTGATTTGTTTGCGGTGTTTGCATCCCCGATTTATCGATCGGTGATTATTTTCCCCCTCTTATCTCGTACCGTACGGAGACCGACCCTTTCCACCTGACACTCGACCTTTGCGACACCGGGTTTCACCCGATCACCGTCGCAAAAACCGCACGAGACCAGCCGCAGCCAACGGAACAAAAAACCCCGTTTAATAATTAAACGGGTTATTTTTATAGCGTGCCGGAAAGTGTTATCGGAAAGGTTCCATCGCGAGGTGAACGCCGCCAACTCGACGCACTGATCGCGCAGTTCGAAGTTTTACCCGAATCGGAGGTCCTGCGGACCCTCGGCAGTAAGAAATGTAGACACCGCGCGCGCGAGAAAAAAACCGTGGATGTTTTTGCAAACTGCCAGCCACCTGGGCTATATAAAGACCACTACTCTCCCACCCCTTTCTAGGGTTTCCCTAGCCTAAAAATTGCAGCCACCCCCCTATTTTTGCCCCAAATCTGCCCAATAGACCCCCAATTTTTGCAACCCTAGCCATCCTTAGACTTGGACCTTCGGATCGGCCGATCCAACGGCCCAGATCCACCCAGCCTCCCACCTACCCTTCTCTCTCCTCTCCACCTCCTCCCATGGAGTAGCCGTAGCCGCCGCGCCCCTCCTCTCTCCTTTGCGCCTGCTCCTTTCCTCCCTCTTCTCCTCTCACCCGCCGTCCTCCCTCTCCTTGCAGGTCACCGCCGACCATGAGGCCGCCGCCCGCGCCATGGGTGGACGGAGCTCCAAGCTCGCCGCCCGCCACCCATCCTAGCCGGATCCGGCGACCCTGCGCCGCCACCGGCCAGATCCAGGTCGCCGCCCCTGGATCCTCGTCTTCCGCTGCCCTGCACCGCCCTCGCCGGAGCTGGCCATCGGCGACGGCGCCGTCCACCGCCACCTCGACCTCGGTCCCGATTGGATCGGGCGAGGCGAGCGACCGCAGCCAGCCAGGTGGGCCGGCCCAGCCACCTCCTCCAAGCGGCCCAGATCCAGCTCCAAGCCCAAGCCGCCAGCTATCTCCTCCAGCCCATCCGTGGTTGGGCCGAGCCCAACAAGGGTGAGAGGCCCGATTCTTTTATTATTATTTTTCTCCTGTTAGACCTGTGAATTTTGGCTAAGTCCTTGTTTTATTGTTGCTGATGCTTTTTTGCGTTGTAGTTTGCGAGTAAACCTTAGCCCGGATCGTGTTGCGCCCAAAAGGAAAATTGTTGTGCTTGATGTGCTCTAACTTTCATCTTTTGTGAGCATTTTGATTTGAGGCTATCTTGATGTTTTTAATCACTGTTGAAGTGGGCATCAGACTGTTAACTGTTGTTACTTCCTGTTAATTGTTGTTGCTGTTATTTTATTGCAAGTTTGATTGATGATTGTGACACATCCATGAGGCCTATGCTATTAATTCTTGTTGCATATTGTTAAGCATCATGTCTACTTCAATGCTATGCACTCACATGTCATATTTGTCTGATGCATGATGTTTGTTTCATCACCCAAAGTAGCTACCCTGCTGTTAGTGTGCTGCTGTTTATATAAAGTTGCTACTTTGCTGCCATGTATCTTTTTAACCGTGCGTCCTATTGAGCATTGCAATATGTCATTTTGATCTATGCCATGTCTAATTCCATTATATGTATTGCATTGTCATGTTAGCATTTCTGGTCATAGATATGTTTAGCTCCAAATTTGTTATGCCACTGTTTTTGACAGCCACCTCTATTTTTCACTAAGTCTGTAACTTTCCGATGCCATGTTGCATGCTTAATATCTTTTGATCTGTGATGCCTATGACCTTGATTCTTGTTTTTACCTGATCACCATCATGTCTACTCCATGCTCATAGATTGCTATGTCATGTTTCTGCACTTTTGCATATAGCTTTACCCCTGTTTGTACAGCATGATAATAACAGTTTCTGCCTTGTTTTCCTGATTTTCATTAAGTCCTAGACCAGTAATGTTTGCATTTTTCTTGGGCTATAATAAATTGTTCATGATGCCTATTTGCATGATTATTTTTTCCATGCCTTCCTTGTCATGCCTACTGCAATTCCATGTCATTTGGTGCATGTTTGCATTCAGTAGCTTGTTGATGCATTGCTCTAAAGTGTGCTACCTGATGTTGGCAGATTGTGTGCATAACTTTTTTTGCTTGTATCTTTTTAACCGTAACTCCGTTTGGAGTGTTATTTATATGTAACTTGATTAGTTTTTCTTGTACTTTGTGTTTATGCTATTGTTTGGTGCTGTTAACCAACCAAAAATATGGTTTAGGGCAGAACAGTACCAATTACTTAAATTGTCGTGGGGTACTTAGTGGATGTGTTACGCCCCGGCCACAGCCACCGATTCCCGGCGTACGCCTGGCGGGATCTAGACTGTCCCCACAGACCAACACTAGTCTTTCCTGCGCACTTTGTCCTCACTCGTGCGCACTCGGGAACAACTTCCCGGTCGGTCACCCATCCTCAAATCGCTCCAAGCCAAGCACGCTTAACTTTGGAGTTCTTTGGATCTGGGCTCCCGAAAAAGAAGGTGCACCTTGTTGATATGAGTAGTCTATCATTCCTATTAAGCCAGGATGTCACATACACCCCCACTCAAAGGAACCGATGTCCTCATCGGCCCACATGAACGTTTCCCCTTGGCACACGTCTGTGTGTCCAGTGCCGACACATGTCCCACATGTTCGCGCAACTGACCCACACACACCCGTGTAACCGCGAGGGTCGGCTCTGATACCATTTGTTACGCCCCGTCCACAGCCACCGGTTCCCGGTGTACGCCTGGCGGGATCTAGACTGTCCCCACAGACCAACACTAGTCTTTCCTGCGCACTTTGTCCTCACTCGTGCGCACCCGGGAACAACTTCCCGGTCGGTCACCCATCCTCAAATCGCTCCAAGCCAAGCACGCTTAGCTTTGGAGTTCTTTGGATCTGGGCTCCCGAAAAAGAAGGTGCACCTTGTTGATATGAGTAGTCTATAATTCCTATTAAGCCAGGATGTCACAGGATGCCATGTTTAGGTTGTGCCTCACTTAAATTGACTAGCATAGATAATTTATCTTATGCTTCACCTCTTGTAATGTTTGTGTGCTATGCCATGATTGAGTGAGTTGCCATGTTAACAACCTTTGTTGATCACCTCTATCTAAATAACTTGAACCATTCTAAATGTGCGGCATCGTTGTGTGTGACGAGTACTCCACTTAACCTGTTAGTAACCGCTCTCGACGATAGATGCGATACCGTAATGCGTTGTCTCATGTTTCCTTCTTGTTGAGGCTTGCTCGTGATTGCTTCGTAGTAATAGATTCTTGCTCGTTGATTTCCTTTTCCAATGTTTCCTTCTTGTGTGCTTCTACGGGTACCTCTCGGAGATGATGCGAGCTTGCGATCGACTTCACCTTCGGTTTTGTCTTCTCATCAGGTAAGGGGGAGCATATATGATGCTTATAACTTTCAGCTCACTCGCGCCTAGGTGTAGGATAGAACGATTGCTTGATCCTACCACTTTATATTCATGCCTCTCAAATAAACCCAAACAACCATGTCCCTCCACATCCCAGCAAACCTTGTTCGGCTATGTTACTATTGCTCGTTGCTCAGCCACTGCTTAGTATGCATGATAGGATGCTATCAACTCTTCCCTCCTGTTATTCCTTGGATTGGGCTATCACATTTATTATATTGTTGTGGATGATATGATTATTATAATGATGACTACACTCGACAAAGGATGGAAGGTCTAGGCTATCCCACCCCGACGCTTTGTTCCATTCGAGTCACCTAGGATCCGAGTTCCGGGTATTGGTTCTAAGACTGAGCGTGCCTAACCGCGTGTGGGATACTATGGGGTCCCCTTTTCTTACCTACCTAGCTTCAAACATTTCTAGTGGTGGCCCAAGCTGATTTACCCTTTGAAAACCATGCATATATGTCTGTCGGGTAGCTCCTGGCAGATATTCTTTAAAACAACCTGGGCATATAACATTCTAGTTGGTACACCCCTGCAGGGTTAAATCTTTTTGAGAAGCCGTGTCCACGGTTATGGACGACTTGGAACCTACGTCTTGTTCATATATGACATCAACTGAATCATATTTAATAACTTGATCAACGTGTGTGTGTGCCTTGACTGCTTCTTGTTCGTCGGGATTCGAAGAGGAGGACAAGGATATGATAGGTTTTATGTTTACGTAAGTAGTTGATAGCAAGACTTGTTGGAGGCGGTTCCTCATCGAATGCTTGGTTCTCATCTTACTCTAAAATAGACCGTTAGCCACTCATATATTGCTAGTGGGTCTGCAACCTCACCACTACCCCCATCTTACCCGTGAGAAGTTAGTTACAAGACTTTTGATATATTCTCACCCCTTGCTTTTCTTTTCCCTTTTATATTTTGCCTGATCGGCCGCTGCAGTTGATTACCACCTCGACCCTTCTTCTGGACGCCTTCGTGGAGACTCAACGACGACTAGTTAGGCGGATCCCGGCGGAGAGCCTAGACCCGTGTGGTTACGGGAATGGTGTGTTTTATCTTTTCCACTAGGAAATTGATTGTAGTCTGTACTCAGACATGTATGTTCCGCTGATGTATTGTATTAAGGCATTTGTATGCCGATTGTATGAGATGTTGTATCCTTGTATCTGTAATGTTGTGATATCATGTTGGAAATCCGGGGCATATGGCATTGTCATATGTCGCGGTGGGACCGATATGTACTTCGTCCCCGGATCTGGGTGGAAACATCTAGGTCTGGAACAGTACCGCATATCGAGCTTTACAACGTAAGTCCCAAGTCATCCATAACCGTGGACACGACTTGTCGAAAAGATTTAACCTTGCAGTGGTGTACCAACTGCCCATTTTAAGCTCCTCATGTACGATGGTTCTCTCAGCCGGGCCCGTTAAAGACACTGATTGAAGAGTTGTTCCGAGACTCCAGACGTCATAATCCATATAACTAACAACGAACAAATCCGGGTGGCCCTTGGGGAGTCGACACCCAATCGGAAAGCCGGCCACGCTCTCGGATCGGACTCTTCCGTCTTGACGAGGTCGGGGTAACTAACCCATCATTGTGGGAAGCCCGCTAGCTTCCAAGGGTGGCCTAACAAAGGAACTCTGTCTTCGCTGGCCCAAGTTATTTGAAAATCTGCTGGTGTACCAACCAAGCACACACACGTTTGCAAATGGTAAATCAGCTTGGGCCACCACTAGAAATGTTTGGAGCTAGATAGGTAGGAAGAGGGGACCCCATAGAATCCCACACGCGGTTACGCATGCTCAATCTTAGAACCAATAATCGGAACTCAGATCCTAGGTGACTCGAATAGAACAAAGCATCAGGGCGGGATAGCCTAGACCTTCCATCCTTCGTCGAGTATAGTCAACATTATAATAATCATATCATTCAAAACAATATAATAATGTCATAGACCAATCCAAGGAGTAACAGGGGAAAAGTTGTAGCATCCTAAGCATGCATACTAAACGGTGGTTAAGCAAGCAACGTACATGGCCAAACAAAGGTTTGCTGGGATGTGGAGGACATGGCTATTTCAGTTTATTTGAGAGGCATAAATACGAGGTGGTAGGATCAAGCAATCGTTCTATCCTATACCTAGGCACAAGTGAGCTGAAATTTAATAGATATATGCCCCCCTTACCTGATGAGAAGACGAAACGGAAGGTGTAGTCGATCGCAAGCTCTCAACGTCTCCGAAGATAACCGCGGGAGGTGTAACACCCTCAGTATTATGGAACAGTAATCAGTTTTGTTAATGATGATTACTGTTGTTAATCATCCCGTGATCATCTTGGATCAATTCAAATTCAAAATGCCTCTTTGATGATACTAAAAATAATGTTGCAAATAAAACTTTGTCAAAATATTGTGCAACCATTTTTTGTTAAATAACAAAAAATCAGTGGGCCATGTTAAACTAACTTTTGGGCATTTATTGCTTTGATTAAATATAATAAACAATTCAAACGGTAGATCAATCAGTCCAATTTAATAAGTTATTATTTAAATAAAATACTAAATGATTTTATTTAGAGCTCTAACTAATATTGGTGCTTGTTTTGCATTTTACAAAAATCAAATGGAGACCAAATAAAATATAAACATGAAGGTTAGAAAAAGAAAAGAAAAGAAACTAAATAAAAGAAAGAAATCCTATTCTACTCGCGGGGAAAAACCCTCCACTTGGGTCCAACCCACCTCTTCCCACCCCCAGGCCTGCCCATCTCTCTCATCCCCCACCCTGTTCACCCCCCCCCACCCGCCCGTGCGGGGACTCCATCCCTATCGTGGCAGCCATCGGCGGCTTCCCGGCGGGGGAATAAGATCCTGAGGCCACCCCACACCCACCCGAAACCCTAGAACCCCCCCTCGTGCCTCCCTCTCATGTGCTACTACTCGAGCTCGCCCGAGCTCCGTCGTGGGCGCCGCCGCGCACCGGCGTGGCCACCGGCCGCCCCAGCCCGCGCCACCACGTCCTGGAGCATCGCCGGTGTCGTCCTCGTCTCCCCGCAGAAGAACCCGAGACGAGCGCACCGTAGACGCTGAATCGAGCCGCCCCTACCGCCACGGTCGTCGTCTTCCTCGTCAAAATTCGGCGCCCTCCAAGCTTCTCCGAGCCCGCTGCCGTCCCCTACTGACTCACCGTGAGGCCCCCTCCGTTTCCCTCTCGCCCCATTGACAACCTATAGCCGTAGGCCGCCGTCGTCTTCGTGCCCGCAACCGCCACGGTCGCCATGGAGCGCGGCCGTGCTCGCCGCGCCATGCCCCCCCCTTGTACGCGCTTCGTGCCCACCCTAGACACGCCTTGTGCGGGCCTGGCATGCCCGCACACTTGCAACCGCACGCATGCGTTGCGCGTGTCGTCGTGGTCCCTGTGGATGCGCCGGCTGCGCCACTGTTTCCCCATGGCCGCACCCTTCCCTTGCACCGCGCCTCCGTGCGCACTCCTCTGCGCGGTCGTGCTAACCTCGCATCCCCCTCGCGGGAGTTGGCCGCGATGGCCACGCCGCCTGGCTCGCCGCCGGCGTGCTCACTGGTTTAACCAGTTGGTTAAATCCCCCCCTTTCACTGATGCGTGGGCCCAAGGCCATTTAGTTAAGATAACTATTATGCTAATTAAAATAAAAATTGTAAATAACCCCCTGGTGTATCACAGGTGCGACCAGTCATTAAGTTAATCTACTGGCTAATTAAAATGGTTAATTATCATTGTCTCTATGACTGTTGGGCCTCACTAGCAGATTAGATTAAATAAAATGTTTTATTAAAAAGTGTCTATGACATGTGGGACCCACTGGTCAGTAGTCCCCACATGTCAGTTGACCAGTCAACATGATAGGTGGGTCCCATCTGTAAGTTTGACCCAGTCAAAGATTCCTTGTGGATAATGCTGTAATTTATTAATAAAAGAAATTCTAAAAGTTCTTTAAAATGATTTAAACTTAGAAATTCAATATCTTTTAAACCGTAACTCCGATGAAAATATGTTATACATCAAAATTGATCAGAAGAATGCAACAAATACGGAAATGCTACCCATAACCCCACCACACCCCTCTAACATACCGCACACGGGACATTCCCCTCCGATTGCACTGTCCGGTAATCACTCGGAGCCGGTAAAACTTCCGGATGAAAAAGTTCTGAATATGAAAGTTGTTCAGAATGGATCAACGAGCACGGATACACTATCCACATGTCCGTCAGATGTCTCTAACACTGCGGACATGAAACCATCCCCTCAGGATCATCTGTTCGGTGATACGTCCAAAATGCATCACTATTTTATATAGTATTTTTTTCTTATTCATTGATATATTTCATGTTATGATGATGTTCTTATGTTGTTTTGGCTTAATTTACATAGTTTGCAACTTTCTGATGCCGAAGTAGCAGACGCAGGATTCAGCGGTAAAAAGTGGACGCTGAGTTGCTGAAGAAGAATACCTCCAAATTACCTGAAAATCGACGGATGACAATTTTCAGAAGAATAACGAAGACACGACGAAGAGGGGCCAGAGGGGGCCATAGGGTGCCCAGGCGGCCACTTGGCGCAGACCCCACCCTGGCCGCACTGGGAGGGCGCCTGGACCCCTGGGGCCATTCCCGGCTCCCCCCTTTGGCCTATATATCGCTTATCATCTAGAAACCCTAAAAGAGAGAGGGAGAGTTTTCGGAGTTCCGCCGCCGCTCCGTGGCAGAAACCTACAGAGGAGAAAAGACATCTCCGGCGGGCAGATTCCACCTGGCAGAACACCTCCCGGAAGGGGAGATCGTCGCCATCGTCATCACCATCGTCACGGGCATCATCGAGATCATCATCAACATCATCCCCAACATCAGCACCATCTTCACGACCATCAAGTCTCACCTCAGAAGTTTATCTTGTGTTGTAATCCGTACTATCTATCCTTTCTACTCTACCGGTGTTGATTACTACCGTGTGATGAATGCTATTGAGTTTTGTTGGAGAAATATCATTCTTTCCAGGATTTTTATCATCTATTTATCCCCACTGATCATGATCTCTTTTATGTCTTGTGAGTAGTTATTTTAGTTCTTGAGGACATGGGAGAAGTCTAGTTGTAAGTAGTCATATGATGTTGAAGTAATATGTGTTGTTTGATATTTAAGTTGTGTTGTCATTTTCCTAGTGGTGTTGTGTGAGTCGAACACTCAACACTTCGCCTTATTAAGAACCTAGGGGAATGAATTGTGTACAAAGTTTGCTTACGGTTGGTTGCCGGAGTGACAGAAACCTAAACCCCACTTCGCACGCTTTTGCACAAGGAAACAATGGATCAACGATCGTATTGCTATGGTTAGGATTTTTCCTTAATTACTATCTTGTATTTGCGGATGCTTGCAAGATGTTTAATCATAAGAGTGCACTTATCTTAGTCTAGAGGGTGCACTAGCATAGATCCACCCACGCAACACTTATCAGCACAGCACATAGTACCGACGCGGAATATGGCGAAAGCACATGACTTTTTCTCTCGTGTGTACTCAAGAACGATTTAGCCTTTATAATCGCAGTTGCTTGGCCTATCCGTTTCTCAAAAGGATCGGGCCACTTGTTACTCCTCAGTGCCTTTTACTTCGCTTGTTTTTACCTCTTTGTTTCTTATATCGAAAACCCCTAAAAAGTCATCTTTCAGTTCCTGCAGCTATTTCATTACCAAAGTCACTTACCAATACCTTCTACTCCTCGTTGGGTTCGACACTCTTATTTATCGAAAACGCTACAAACGATCCCCTAAAATTGAGGGTCACCAAGTACTGTTTTCTGGCGCCGTTGCCGGGGAGCGTAGCGCTATTAGTAAGTGAATCTGGTAAGGAAGTTTTTTATATTTCTATTTTTGTTTTGCCGATGATTCTTTTGTCCCTATGGACACCTCTACTCTTCGATCGTTGTTTATGGGGAAACACCCCACAACTTTGGTGGTCACTCCTACCCCTACTGAAATGGTGCCTTACAAATACCATTTGGTATTATCAATTATGTCTTATCTAATCGTTATGCAGGAAATAGACATCCAGGTGAACACTTGCTATATTTATCACAACTATGTTCATTATTTAAGCTTGCAGGTGTGTCATTAGAATTCGTCATGAAGAAATTATTCTCCGTATCACTTATTGGTAAAGCTTCAGATTGGTATAAGCTCCTCGATAACTCACATCTACTTAATTGGGAAGAGCATATATCTCTCTTTTATACAAAGTTTTACCCTCTTCATGAAATTCATCGAGACATGAATTACATCTACAACTTTTGGTCTCACGACGGAGAGAGCATCGCTCAAGCTTGGGGGAGACTTAAATCCCTAATGTTCAAATGCCCTATCCATGAACTCCCCAAAAATATTATACTTACAAATTTTTATGCCAGGCTTTCTCGTCAGGATAAGCAGATGTTGGATGTCTCTTCTAGCAGGGTATTCCAAACAAGAATTGTTGAAGAAAAGTGGGATCTCATCGAGAGGATCCTAAAGAATACCGAAGACTAGGAAATCGACAAAGGTATTGAGCCTGCTATAAATTATGGGCATGATTATATTGAGAGCTATGTGAAAACTCATTATTTTAATACCTTTTGTTCTAAGATTGGTCTTGATTTCCAGCTTATGATTGATTTCTGTAAGAACGTTTCCTCTCACATTGACTCTTCGAAAGAAGAGAAGGCTCAGTACCATAAGACCTTTAAAGAATTACCTGTTGATATTCATGTTGCTGACCCTATTCTGCCTGCAGTTTTTTTTATGAAAAGCCCCCTTTTCCTACAAGGATGAGGGAGCACTCTTTTATGTCAGGCATAATAAATAAAAGTGGGAGAAGAACTGACGAACCTGAGGACCTGATCAAGGTCGATCCTCAAGTTGCGATGGTTAAAGATTTAGTTACTAATGATGTTTCAGATTCCAAGATAAATTTTTGTGTTGTTTCAACTAACATTGGCACAACCAAGAATAAGAGTCCAATTTCAGGTACACTAGTTGTATCTATCAAGATAGGAAATCACAACTATTACGGGCTTTGCGATCTGGGATCCAGTGCTAGCGCTATTCCTTATTCACTCTATTAGGAGATCATGGGTGAGATTTCACCCTGTGAACTTGAAGAGATCGATGTTACTATTTATCTAGAAAACAAAGAAACTATCTCTCCCATTGGAATTGTGAGAGATGATGAAGTCCTATGTGGAAAGGTAAAGTATCCTACCGACTTTCTCGTACTTGGTTAAGTGCAAGATAGTTTTTGCCCTATTATCTTTGGTAGACCTTTCCTCAACACTTGTGGGGCTATTATAGATTGTAAGAAAGGTAAAGTCTCTGTTGAATTCAATGGTGAGCCCTATGAATTTAACTTTTCTAAATTTTCCAAGCAACCTCGTGGTACTGATTTACTTAGTGATGACAAAATTATTGAAAATATTGCTTCTATTGTTATTCCTCCTAATGATCCTTTGCAGCAATATATGGAAGACCACGAGAATGATATGCATATGCAGGAAAGAAATGAGTTAGAAGAAATATTCACAAGACAAGCTGCTATCCTGAAGCACAACCTTCCAGTTGAGCCTTTAGGAATCCTGGCACAACCGAAGGAAGACCCGGTGTTTGACCTCAAACCATTGCCCGATACTCTCAAGTATGCCTATTTAGATGAAACGAAAATATATCATGTCATTATCAATGCTAACCTTTCAGGATTTGAAGAAGAGCGATTATTGGAGACACTTCGCAGACACCGTGGTGCCTTGGTCTATACCCTTGATAACCTTAAGGGGATTATTCCATCGATTTTCCAACACACTATCAATCTCGAGCCTGATGCTAAGACAATTATTGATCAGCAACGACGACTGAACCCAAGGATGAGGGACGTGGTTAGGACGGAGATTCTCAAGCTTCTAGCAGCATGTATCATCTATCCTATAGCTGATAGTAGGTGGGTAAGTCCAGTTCATTGTGTTCCTAAGAAAGGAGGTATGACTGTTGTTCCTAATGATAAAAATGAACTAATACCTCAAAGAGTTATTATTGGATATAGAATGTACATTTATTACAGGAAGTTGAACAAAGCGACCAGGAAGGATCATTACCCGTTGCCCTTTATTGATTAGATGCTAGAGAGGTTGTCTAAAAACACCCAGTTTTGCTATCTTGATGGGTACTCTGACTTCTCTCAAATTCATGTTAACACTGCCGATCAAGAGAAGACCACTTTCACGTGTCCTTACAGTACTTATGCTTACAGGCGTATGCCTTTTAGTTTATGCAATGCACCTGCTACTTTTCGGAGATGTATGTCTTCAATTTTTCATGGTTTCTGTGAGGATATTGTGGAAGTCTTCATGGACGATTTCTCCGTCTATGGAACTTCCTTTGACCACTGTCTCCACAATCTTAATAAATTTTTGCAGAGATGCGAAGATAAAAACTTAGTTTTAAACTGGGAGAAGTGGCACTTGATGGTTAACGAAGGGATCGTTTTTGGTCACAATATTTCCGAGAGGGGAATTTAAGTGGACACGACGAAGATTGAACCTATTGAAAGGATGCCCTATCCAAGGGACATTAAAGGTATTCGTAGTTTTCTCGGTCATGCTGGTTTCTATAGAAGATATATGATAGAGGCGAAGGTGTCCCGATGTTTCGATGAGATGATGGAGATCGATTATGGTGGAGTAGAATTTCACGACCCGACTACGAACGTCCAAAGACGTTGCGCCTTAGCAATCGCTAAACCAACTCCGAGAGGTTATTGATCCCACGGATGCATGATCAACCTGACCACGATGGTCTAATTCCTACAAGCAATCGAAAGAACAAGCAAGAACTAAGAATTGCAATCTGGATATTGCGAATATAAGATGAATGATTAACGAAAGTTGGGGTTCCAATGCGGTCTTGGCCCGGTCGGATGACACAAACGAAGAGCTCGAAGTTGCGGCTATGGCTAATTAAATCTAATTAAAACCCACGTCTAAACGACGCCCTAAGGGCTGTATATATGGGGGAACAGAGGGGAATTTCGTGACCCCTTGGAGGAGGGGGTCCGAAAACAACCCTAACTCAGTTTCCTCACACATACGGACTCTAAAAAACAGCCTATTAAGTGTATTTCGAAATTACATGGGCCTGGCCCAATAATAAGGTGATGCAGCACCTATAATAACCCTTGGACGAAAATATTAATGTGGCATCTTGTGTCTTTCGTCCAAGTCTTCATGCACGCCTTATGGTGGCTTCAAAGTGCGAAAATCACCACTGGAAGCTCCATTGTCCTTTCCCGCGCGCGCACCTCCTTCTCCATGCTTGATCCCGCTCCAATGACCATCCTTCTTATCCATTCTAGGTCCTTCATTCATAAGACAAAACAAAAGCATCTAATTTAGGCAGCATCATATCTTCTTGAACATTAGAAGGATTCGCAAGAAACGAAAGTACCTGATAATTTAGTTGACGTGCGCGTGCTCTAGTAACTGGTCCAGTATGTGTAGTTGGTGAAGATGTGGGTGTAACATTAGTAGAGATGTCCTCATCATCCTCCCCTTCTTGAATTGAAGTCGTCCTCGACGGAAGCTCATCATCTTCTCCCAAATAAGGTTTCAAATCTGCAATGTTAAATGTGGGACTAACCCCAAAATCTGCAGGTAGCTCAAGTTTATATGCATTATCCTTAATTTTCTGTAAAACCTTAAAGGGACCATCAGCTCGTGGCATTAACTTAGACTTGCGCAAATCAGGAAACCTATCTTTACATAGATGTAACCAAACAAGATCTCCTGGTTCAAACACAACATGTTTTCTACCCTTATCACCAGCAAGCTTGTATCTAGCATTCATTTTCTCAATGTTTTCTTTAGTTAACTCATGCATTTTTAATATCAATTCAGCATGTTGCTTAGCATCAAAATTAACCTTCTCCGAAGATGGAAGAGCCAGCAAATCAATAGGTGCACGAGGTAGAAAACCATAAACAATCTCAAAAGGGCACATTTTAGTGGTAGAATGAAATAAACGATTATAAGCAAATTCAATATGAGGTAAACATTCTTCCCACATTTTCAAGTTACTCTTTAAAACAACCCTAAGCATAGTAGACAATGTCCTATTGACCACTTCAGTTTGTCCATCAGTTTGGGGATGACATGTAGTACTAAAAAGTAGTTTAGTCCCCAACTTATCCCATAAGCATCTCCAAAAATGGCTAAGAAACTTAGTATCACGATCCGAGACAATAGTATTGGGCACACCATGTAAACGAATAATCTCACGAAAGAATAAATCAACAACATTAGCAGCAGCATCGCTTTTATGACATGGTATGAAATGTGCCATCTTAGAAAATCTATCCACGACAACAAATATGCTATCCCTCCCCTTCTTTGTACGAGGTAAGCCTAAAACAAAGTCCATGGATATGTCCTCCCACGGAACACTAGGTACAGGTAAAGGCATGTATAAACCATGAGGATTGAGTCATGACTTAGCTTTTTGACATGTAGTGCAGCGAGCAACAAAACGCTCAACATCCCGTCTCATCTTTGGCCAAAAGAAATGTGTAGCAAGTACGTCCTCCGTCTTTTTCACGCCAAAGTGTCCCATTAATCCTCCTCCATGCGCCTCCTTCAACAACAAAAGACGAATAGAGCTAGCTCGAATACATAGCTTGTTAGAACGGAACACAAATCCATCATTAAGCACAAACTTGTTCCATGCTCTACCCTCTCTACAATTCTGCAATACATCTTTAAATTCCGCATCATGTACATATTGATCTTTGATTGTCTCTAAACCGAATATCTTGAAGTCAAGTTGTGAAAGCATAGTATAACGACGAGACAACGCATCAGCAATAATATTATCTTTCCCCTTCTTGTGTTTAATGACATAAGGGAAAGTCTCAATAAATTCAACCCACTTAGCATGTCTACGATTAAGTTTTGCTTGACTTCTTATGATTTTCAAAGATTCATGATCAGAATGTATAACAAATTATTTGGGCCATAAATAATGTTGACAAGTTTCTAAAGTCCGAACAAGAGCATATAATTCCTTATCATAAGTAGAATAGTTCAGACTAGGCCCACTCAATTTTTCAGAAAAGTATGCAACATGTTTAGCATCTTGTAATAACACACCTCCCAAACCAATCCCACTAGCATCGCATTCAAGCTCAAAAGTCTTATTAAAATCAGGAAGTTGGAGCAAAGGAGCATGTGCTAACTTATCTTTCAATACCGTGAAGGCTTCTTCCTGTGCGGTACCCCAAGTAAAAGGCACATCCTTGCGTGTAAGCTCATTGAGAGGTGCAACAATGGTGCTGAAATCTCTCACAAAACTCCTATAGAATCCAGCGAGGCCAAGAAAACTCCTCACTTGTGTGACCGTTTTGGGCTGCGGCCAACTCTCAATCGCCTCGATCTTGGCTTTATCAACTTCAATTCCATGCGGAGTAACAACATAGCCAAGAAATGATACTCGGTCGGTGCAAAAGGTGCACTTCCCAAGGTTACCAAACAAACGTGCATTACGTAGAGCAATAAAAACAGCACGTAAATGATCCAAATGTTCTTCCAAAGATTTGCTATAAATCAGTATATCATCAAAATAGACTACCACAAATCGTCCAATGAAAGTACGTAAAACCTCGTTCATTAATCTCATGAAAGTGCTAGGTGCATTAGTTAACCCAAAAGGCATGACTAACCACTCATATAATCCAAACTTAGTTTGAAATGCCGTTTTCCATTCATCTCCTAATTTCATGCGAATTTGATGGTATCCACTACACAAATCAACTTTGTAAAACATGGTAGAGCCACTTAATTCATCAAGCATATCATCTAACCTAGGAATAGGATGACGATAACGAATAGTAATATTATTAATGGCTCTACAATCAACACACATACGCCATGTTCCATCCTTTTTAGGCACAATATAACAGGAACAACACAAGGACTAAGGGATTCACGTATGTAACCTTTGTCGAGTAGCTCTTGTACTTGACGCTGAATCTCCTTCGTCTCCTCTGGATTGGTACGGTATGGCGCACGGTTAGGCAGCGAAGCACCGGGAATTAAGTCAATCTGATGCTCAATCCCTCGAATAGGAGGTAATCCCGATGGCACGTCTTGTGGAAAGACGTCAATAAACTCCTGCAAAAGGTCAGTGAAAACAGGAGGCAAAGAAGGAGGCAATTCCTCAAATGAAAATAAAGCTTCTTTGCACACAAAAGCATAGCACACATATTGACTAACATCCAAATCCGAAATATCAACCTTAGTCGCAAGCAAAGTTGGACTAGTCAATTTAATTTCATTAGAAACATCAGAAGAAGATTTGCTATTAGTCTTATGTTGTTGCTCAAATTCTTTAGCTGCTATCTCATTTTCACTCTTATTTTTCTCCTGTTTAGCTCTACTAGCTCTAGCAAGATCATCTTTCACAATTTGTTCAGGAGACATAGGAAGTAAAGCAATATTTTTATCCTGATGAACCAGAGTAAACTGATTTGTCCTACCATGGTGTACAACATTCCTATCAAATTGCCATGGTCTACCAAGTAAAAGAGAGCATGCTTGCATGGGTACCACATCACAATCAACATAATCAGCATATGCAGCAATGCTAAAGTGCACACGAACAGAACGCGTTACCTTAATCTTACCACTATTGTTAAACCACTGAATATAGTACGGATGGGGTGTGGTCTTGTGGTGAGAGATAGCTTCTCCACAACCTCCATGCTAGCCAAGTTGTTGCAACTCCCTCCGTCAATAATGCTGCGAACCGAACGTTCTTTCACCACTCCGTTTGTGTGGAACAAATTATGCCTCTGGTTTTGCTCGGCCTTAGTTACCTGCACACTTAACACACATTGAGCAACCAAACTAGCATATTTATCCGCATCATCAGGAGCCATATACTCTATATCATAAGCATCATCATGGGCACCCTGTTCCTGATGAGCAATGAGAACTAAAGTCTCGTCGTCATAGTCACTCGCTGACTCATACCCACCATCTGCCGTAATAGTCATCACACGCTTGGATGGACAGTCTTTGGCGAAGTGACCTCCACCTTGGCACATGCGACATTTAATATCACGATCTCGTGTTTGCCCTGTGGAAGCCATGGATGAAGAAGAACTCGGTACTGGACCACTCTCTGCACCCTTGAATGGTGGCGCTGGCTGTTTTGGTGGCTCCCTGTAAGAATGAGCGGCTGAAGTAGATGGTGGTGCAGCAGGACGTGTGGATATAGAAGCTCCACGCGATGTCCATGATCTATTTCGTCCTGCAGAAAAGTTAGGTCTCGTAGTGGCCTGTCGATCCTGCACTTCACGTTCAGCTTTACAAGCAAGATGAAACAAACGAGTGATAGTAGCATAGTCCTTGTATTCTAGAATAGTTTGTATCTCCTTGTTTAAGCCACCCATAAAACGTGCAAGCATAGCTTCATTATCCTCTACTAGGCCACATCTAATCAATCCAGTTTGTAATTCCTGATAATATTCCTCTACATAATTTTTTCCTTGTCTCAAACGCTGTATTTTTTGTAGCAATTCACGTTGATAATAAGGAGGAACCCAGCGAGTACGCATAGCATATTTTAAAGCAGCCCAAGTAGTTGGAATATTATTAGCATGCAATCTACAATGTTCAGACCACCAAATAGATGCAAACCCCGTGAATTCACAAACAGCAGCAGTAACACGTCTATTCTCAGGATATTGTAAACATGTAAAGCGTTGTTCAGTTTCTAACTCCCAAGTAAGATAAGCATCAG
Organism: Bromus sterilis; assembly: GCA_950022295.1. NCBI lineage: Eukaryota > Viridiplantae > Streptophyta > Magnoliopsida > Poales > Poaceae > Bromus > Bromus sterilis. The sequence continues at coordinate 252,234,641 of OX465595.1, read as the reverse complement.
GAATATATCTACCCTCAAACGGCTTAAGATTCAATTTAAGTTTAGACACATGTTCATCATCGCGTACCTAAGGGGGTGGTTGGTGTCGACCGTGGCGAATGTTGGGACGTGGACGTCCAGCTGGCTGCTCATAGGCCGCTTCCTGTTCCACCTCCTCCTCGTAATCACCCTCGTAGTTGTCGTCCTGGCCGATGTCAGAAGCAGCAGCAGTAGCAGCAACTGCAGCAGCAGGAGGAGCACCGGCAGCTTGTCCGCCCGGAAACAGAATACGTCGTGCACGTCGTGGTGGCGGTGGTTGTGCTGGAGCGGCAGCAGGCTGTGTAGGTAGGCGTGCGATCAACTCAGTAAACTTGGCATCGAGCTTGGTGTCGATCATCTTCTCCACGCCATCAATCGCCTCTGTAAATCTGTTCTCGATGTCATTCACCTGTTCAGACATCATTTGTGCAAATTTATCATGTAACGCTTTGTTTGTCATATTCTCCCAATCGGGTGCATCCCGCGCCACTTCATCATGGGATCCTGGCATGGTTAGCAGAAATAGAAAACACACAGAAATATGATCCTACTGCTACTAATGGGATGTGGGGTGGTGGAAAGCACAAATCCGTCAAGCTTTTCTTTCGTTCTTACCGATTCTTACCTAGCAGCAGGTGGTGATGTACAACCAACGGGTCAAAACTCTCAGAGATATGGTAGAGCGATGGCCAGGAGGTGTCAAAACGCACGATGTAGAATATATGTGGAGCTGTAGGAAGGCTGACAAGTATGGTAGCAAAAGCTCAACAGTAATCAAAACAGAGATGCAAAGCTGAATAAACACTCAACGTCGGTACTGTGCTGATCCTAGGCTAGACCGTACTAGAGACGCGATCTTAAAACACCAACGAAAGCACGGCGCGACACGTAAACAACTGAGAAGCACACTCTGAATTTTTTTTCTCTCTTTTTTTTCTTTTTTTTTGCGATGCGGGACTGCGGTGGCTGAAAAAGTGCGAAAAAATCACTATGGTAGCGAACGTCTCAAAACGAGTTTCTGGACCTAAGGAAGGTATGGGCACGAAAAAAATTTACCCCTGAAATTTTTGGCCTAAAAACTGCTCTGGAAAACGTGCCAGACTCTTCTTTTTTTTTGGAAATCACCCTCTTGTACGTACGACGAAAGATTGGTGAAATCCGACTCTAACAACTCAGACCGTGGTGATGTATACGGACTCGGAGTGGCGGAACGTGGTGGTGTATATGGACTCGGATTGGTGGAACGTGATGAAGTATATGGACTCGGATTGGCGGAACGTGGTGGTGTATACTACTGTACGGCGGCGGCGTGACAAACTGTGATCAGAACTCGAAACTCTAAGGGAACTAGATGCTAAGATCAGCAACTTGACACAACGATGCAACCGCAAATTCAACAAAGCAAGTACTGAAAAGAAAACTGGACAAAGGCTCGGACTGTTTTGGGACGTGATGATCTAACCCTAATTTTTGTTTGGCTTTTTTGTGGACTGTAGGTATGAAGAACAGAACCAATCTAGACTACGAAAAACTGGTAAATCTCACCGATCAACCTGGAAATCTGATACCACTTGATAGAGGCGAAGGTGTCCCGATGTTTCGATGAGATGATAGAGATCGATTAGGGTGGAGTAGACTTTCATGACCCGACTACGAACGTGCGAAGACGTTGCGCCTTAGAAATCGCTAAACCAACTCCGAGAGGTTATTGATCCCGTAGATGCACGATCAACCTGACCACGAAGGTCTAATTCCTGCAAGCAATCGAAAGAACAAGCAAGAACTAAGAATTGCAATCTGGATATTGCGAATATAAGATGAATGATTAACGAAATTTGGGGTTCCAATGCGGTCTTGGCCTGGTCGGATGACACAAACGAAGAGCTCGAAGTTGCGGCTATGGCTAACTTAAATCTAATTAAAACCCAAGTCTAAACGACGCCCTAAGGGCTGTATATATGGGGGAACAGAGGGGAATTTCGTGACCCCTTGGAGGAGGGGTCCGAAAACAACCCTAACTCAGTTTCCCCACACATACGGACTCTAAAAAACAGCCTATTAAGTGTATTTCGAAATTACATGGGCCTGGCCCAATAATAAGGTGACGCAGCACCTATAATAACCCTTGGACGAAAATATTAATATGGCATATTGTGTCTTTCGTCCAAGTCTTCATGCACGCCTTATGGTGGCTTCAAAGTGCGAAAATCACCACTGGAAGCTCCATTGTCCTTTCCCGCGTGCGCACCTCCTTCTCCATGCTTGATCCCGCTCCAATGAACATCCTTCTTATCCATGCTAGGTCCTTCATTCATAAGACAAAACAAAAGTATCTAATTTAGGCAGCATCATATGTTCCTGAACATTAGAAGGATTCGCAAGAAACGAAAGTACCTGATAATTTAGTTGACGTGCGCGTGCTTTAGTACCTGGTCCAGTATGTGTAGTTGGTGAAGATGTGGGTGTAACATTAGTAGAGATGTCCTCATCAATATATCAAAGACTCTTCTAAAACCTCGAGACCCCTCACTAATCTTCTCCAGAAGGATGTTCCTTTTGTATTTGATGAAGATTGTAAGGAGGCTTTCGAAGTTCTTAAGAAAGCTTTGATAACCGCTCCTATAGTACAACCACCTGACTGGAAATTTCCCTTTGAAATTATGTGTGATGCTAGTGATTTTGCTGTTGGAGCTATTTTAGGAAAAAAGGTTGATAAGAAATTGAATATTATACATTATGCTAGCAAAACCCTTGATAGTGCTCAAAAGAATTATGCTACTACTGAGAAGGAATTCTTAGCATTAGTGCTTTCTTGTGACAAGTTTAGTCCTTATATTGTTGATTCAAAAGTTATTATTCATACTGACCATGCTGCTCTTAAGTACCTTATGGCGAAGAAGGACGCCAAATCAAGACTCATCAGGTGGGTACCCCTTCTTCAAGAATTTGATTTACAGATTGTTGATAGGAAAGGAGCAGACAATCCGGTGGCGGACAATCTTTCAAGGATGGAAGATATACCGCATGACCCCATCCCAGTCAACGAAAGTTTTCCAGATGAACAACTTGTTGTTGTAAAAGTAAAATCTCTCTCCGACCCTTGGTTTGCAGATTATGCTAATTTTATCGTTGCAAAGTATTTGCCTCCAGGTTTAAAATTTCAGCAAAGGAAGAAGTTCTTCCATGATTTGAGGCACTACTTTTGGAATGACCCTCATGTTTTGAAAGAAGGTCCTGACGGGATTGTGAGAAGATGCATACCGGAACATGAGCAGAAAGACATTCTGAAGCAATGTCACGACAGTCCCTATGGAGGACATCACGCCGGTGAGAGGACCAGACATAAGGTTCTCCAATCATGTTTTTATTGGCCTACTCTCTTTAAAGATTCTAGAAATTATGTTTTATCTTGTGATAAGTGTCAGAGAGTTGGTAATATTAGTAGGAGGAATGAGATGCCTATGAATTACACACTAGTGATTGAGACTTTTGATTGCTGGGGTTTTGATTTTATGGGTCCTTTTCCTCCTTCAAACAAGTACACTCACATTTTAGTAGCTGTTGATTATGTGACCAAGTGGGTTGAAGCAATCCCCACTAAGAGTGCTGATCACAAGACATCTTTGAAAATGCTCAAAGATGCAATTTTCCCTAGGTTTGGTGTACCTAGGTATCGTATGACTGATCGAGGATCACACTTCACTCATGGAGCTTTTAGAAAATCTCTAGCAAAGTACGATGTCAATCATAGAATTGCTTCACCGTACCATCCTCAAACTAGTGGGCAAGTTGAGCTCACCAATAGAGAGATGAAGCTGATCTTGCAAAAGACAGTTAACAGTTCTAGGAAGGACTGGGCTGCTTTGTGGGCGTATAAAACTGCTTACAAAAACCCCATGGGCATGTCCCCGTATAAGATGGTCTATGGCAAGGCTTGCCATTTGCCATTAGAATTAGAACATAAAGCTTTCTGGGCTGTTAGAGAGCTTAATGCTGGCCCAAAGTTAGCTGGTGAAAAGTGCCTCATGAACTTGACTTCTCTAGATGAGTGGAGAAGTGAAGCTTACGAGAGTGCTAAAATGTTCAAGGAAAAGGTAAAGAAGTGGCATGATAGAAGGATTTTGAAACGTGAATTTAATGTTGGTGATAAAGTTTTATTGTTTAGATCCCGTTTCAAGTTTTCTGCAGGTAAATTACTTTCCAGATGGGAAGGGCCATTTCATATCGAAGAAGTCTACCGGTCAGGTGCAATCAAGATTAAAAAAATTGATGGCACCAAACCTCAAGTTGTGAATGGGAAAAAACTCAAGCATTACATGGCGGGAGATCCCGTCAACGTTGATGTAAATATAATACACACAACCACTCATGAGGAATATGTTGCAACCCGGTTTCAGACACCAGCATAAGCAGAATAAGAAAAGGTATGTATTACAGTAAGGAAACATCGCGAACCGCCATAAAAGTTCCAGATTACGCGTTTTTGCAAAACATAGAAAATTCAGAGCCTAATTGGAGCCGCAGAGGAGCTCCAGGGGGCCCAGGCGCCACCCTAGCGCGACCTACCTCCTGGCCGCGCCAGGAGGCCGCTTGGGCACCCCGGAGCCCGTCTCCGACTCCACTTTGGATCGTTACCTTCCTATTGTTGCAGAAATTTTTGCTATATATTTTCCCGGATAGCTCCGGCACCGTATCTCTCGATTTCGCGTGTTTTCTTTTTGAGCTGTTTCTGCCAGGAGATCTTTGAGCTAGACCTAGGTGCCATGGCTTCCCCAAGTTACCCCAAGGACAAGTTCGTCGTCAACGTCATCAACCCTTACCTCGCTTAGGTGAAGAACCATCCTCGAACCGTCCAGCTGGAGGATGGTACTCTTCACCAAGAAGATCTAAAGGAACCTTCCAAGGAGGGGAGTATTGAGGCCAAGCTAGAAGATATGGAGCAAGAAGTCTTCAAGTACAAGAAGATGGTTGAGCGGGGTGTTGAAGCCAACTTCGACATCATCAACGAGATGAAGACGTTCTACAAGAAGGAGATGAGGGGGATATGGTCGCATCACCGCTGCAGAAGAAAGAATTGATGATCTCCAAGGGAAGATCTATGATCTGCACAACCAAAACTGTGAGTATGAACTAAAGTTTATGCGCATGGGTTTAGGTGCTGGAAGAAGGATCTTGGAGACTGAAGCCTCTCATGGGACCGGGGAACCTCTACCATGGAAGCGCTTCGTCCATGACTACATCAACAACAACAACAACAACAACAAGAATGAGGAGTAACTCTCCTTGGGTAATGGAATCCCCTCAGATTGTTCCAAGCTTGGTGGAGTGCACGGTATCTTTATCTTTATCTTAGTCTTTTAGAGTCAAGTAGAGTCGTATCATGTCTAGGGAAGTTATTATATGAAATAGGTGTTTGCATTGAGGTCTATCACTCCTTCTGTGGAGAGTTTGTATCCGTGAGTGTGGAGTCGTCTATGGAATATTAATGAGAAGTCTATTGGTTCCTTCACTGCACTCGGTATTCTCTTCACGCAATCGACCTTATATGATGATTCTTATGGGGTGTATTGACCTTATATCAGGTATGGCTTTGAAAACATTATTTAATTTTGGCAAACATAGCTTTGGTCTTGACAACATGCATGTTTTCTCAAGTAGCGACATAGCCAAAACCTTTATGTTATTATGCTTGAAGTGTTATGTTGACAAGAAGATAACTTGATGTGTTATGCTTACCTTAATTAGTATGCTTTATATGTAATGCATCTAAGTTAGCATCAGTTGTCTGTTCTCTCAAAGCCTTTGCTAGCCAAACCCTTTTGCCTAGCAGATTTCTGCTTGTGCATCCATACCCTGAAACCAATATCTTCCATATGAGTCTACCATACCTTCCTATTCGTGGTATTTCCCTACCACTCTTAGAAGTATAGAATTTATGTGTTATCCTTAAATGTTCAAAATCTCCTGTTTCGTGCCTCTTGTTTAGCTCATGAGGAAGTAGTAGGTAATTCATGATCTTCTTAAGTTAGACAAGTTTTACCCCGGGATTGCATGTCTAATCTGCAAACCCATAATACGAGGAGGAACTGGCATGAGTGCGCCCAGCTCGAAAGATAATATAACAAACAAACCCTCCTTCACGCTTGGTCTATGAGTAATCAGAAACTTTGGCAGTGATAAACAAAGGAGACTAAGGGGATGTGATCGTCCCCACTTGGGAGCCGTTCCTCGAAACTTGTCCATCTTGAGAAGTAATTGAGCTATGTATTAGCATTCGTTGACAAACTATGCACCTCCCATAATATATTTTCATTCTGTTTGATTTAAGGATAGCACATGAGTTTTCCCTGCTTTCCTTTAACAAGGCCTTTACTTTTATTTTATGTTGAGTCAGTTTTCCTACTTCTTTCTTTTCCCAAAGAGAACAGACACTTGATGCTGATGAGGATTCATCCTTATAATATTGCATTAAGTTTTGCCATGCCATATCATTGTTGACATTATCTTCTGATAAGTAAGTTGTTTGCAAAAGCTTTTTCCAAGCAAGCATCTTCCTTTGTGTTAGCATTCGCACTTCATGACTAATAACATGTTCTTTCAAATTCTTCGAATTGTTTCATCATATTTAGAGAGAGCAAAAGTAAAAGTTACCAGTTGTCCGTTGACCAAAGATATGTTTGCCATAATTTGATGAGTTTTCTCAGCCCTACTTTTGATTATAATTGTTATTACTTTCTCATAAGGACCTTATGAGTTGAGGTTGTTGTTGATGATGTTTGAGTTTGGTGAAGAAACCTTGATGCTTCTTGTCTGTATTCTATTTATCAACACTTCACTATCTAAACTTGTGGACAGGTTTGCCAAGCTCAGTATTCTCTTAGGGACAAGCGAGGTCTAAGCTTGGGGGAGTTGATACGTCCAAAATGCACCACTATTTTATATAGTAATTCTTTCTTATTCATTAATATATTTCATGTTATGATGATGTTCTTATGTTGTTTTGGCTTAATTTACATAGTTTGCAACTTTCCGATGCCGAAGCAGCAGACGCAGGATCCAGCGGTAAAAAGTGGACGCTGAGTTGCTGAATAAGAATACCACCAAATTACCTGAAAATCGACGGAGGGCATTTTTCAGAAGAATAACAAAGACACACCGAAGAGGGGCCAGAGGGGGCCACAGGGTGCCCAGGCGGCCACCTGGCGCGTCTCCCACCCTGGCCGCGCCGGGAGGGCGCCTGGACCCCTGGGGCCACTCTCGGCTCCCCCCTTTGGCCTATATATCGCTTATAACCAGAAATCCTAAAAGAGAGAGAGAGTTTTCAGAGTTCCGCCGCCGCTCCGTGGCGGAAACCTACAGAGGATAAAAGACATCTCTGGTGGGCAGATTCCGCCGGGGAGAACACCTCCCGGAAGGGGAGATAGTCACCATCGTCATCACCATCGTCACGGGCATCATCGAGATCATCATCAACATCATCCCCAACATCAGCACCATCTTCACCACCCTCCAATCTCACCTCACAAGTTTATCTTGTGTTGTAATCCGTACTATCTATCCTCTCTACTCTACCAGTGTTGATTACTACCGTGTGATGAATGCTATTGAGTTTTGTTGGAGAATTATCATTGTGTCCAGATTGTTTATCATCTATTTATCCCCACTGATCATGATCTCTTTTATGTCTTGTGAGTAGTTACTTTAGTTCTTGAGGACATGGGAGAAGTCTAGTTATTAGTAGTCATGTGATGTTGAAGTAATATGTGTTGTTTGATATTTAAGTTGTGTTGTCATTTTCCTAGTGGTGTTGTGTGAGTCGAACACTCAACAATTCGCCTTATTAAAGACCTAGGGGAATGCATTGTGTACAAAGTTTGCTTACGGTGGGTTGCCGGAGTGACAGAAACCTAAACCCCAGTTCGCACGCTTTTGCACAAGGGAACAATGGATCAAAGATCATATTGCTATGGTTAGGCTTTTGCCTTAATTACTATCTTGTATTTGCGGATGCTTGCAAGATGTTTAATCATAAGAGTGCACTTATCTTAGTCTAGAGGGTGCACTAGCATAGATCCACCCACTCAACACTTATCAGCACAACACATAGTACCGATGCGGAATATGGCGAAAGCACATGACTATTTCTCCCGTGTGTCCTCAAGAACGCTTTAGCCTTTATAAGTGCAGTTCCTAGGCCTATCCTTTGCTCAAAAGGATCGGGCCACTTGTTACTCCTCGGTGCCTCTTACTTAGCTTGTTTTTACCTCTTTGTTGCTTATATTGAAAACCCCTAAAAAGTCCTCTTTCAGTTCCTGCAGCTATTTCTTTACCAAAGTCACTTACCAATACCTTCTGCTCCTCGTTGGGTTCGTTATTTATCGAAAACGCTACAAACGATCCCCTTCAGTTGAGGGTCATCATTCGGTAATCAACTGATACTGATGAGTAAACCCCATATAAATTCCTGCTCCGAGCAAATCACCGAGCACTGCATTAGAGCCCCGTTGCTTTGTATCTTTTATGTCATACGTTTGTATTGCTATTATTGTTGTGTATTTACTGTTTCTCCCCCCCTTATTCTCCGGTAGACCCCGTTTCTGCCGCCGTCGACACCGTTGATGAGTACGACTACTACATCGACGATCATACCCCTACCGTCGAGCTTCTAGGCAAGCAGAGTCATTCTCTTCCCTAGATATCACCTGTCTTTCCATACTTTTCTTGCACTAGGCAATGATACTGATGCTGCTACGTTACAATCATATTCAATTGCATAGCCTGTTTTTGTCGCCCATCGATGTACCTTCCTTTATCCTATGTTGCCTATAAATATATATTATATTCCGCAGTGAGCCCTGCGCTTTGTTAGTCAACTAGGATTAGATAGCGGGCCATGACCACTCAGGGGAGTGACGCAGATACAACTTATTACAACTGCACAGGTACGGTACAATGCAGACACCGCCTAAGGCCCCCTAGCTCGGCTCTGCCGAGCCACCATCAACTGTGAGCTATCAAGTAGGAATCCTTGTACTCCACTCATTGCTGACTCTATATAGCCTCTCTAGGTACCTGAGCAGAGATTGTCCTTAAAGGTAAGAGTTGGGCGACCCAACGGTGCCCGCGAGCGGTATTGCATCGGGAACGACAGGGAGGGTACGCCCGACGTTACTGGCGTGCTTGGCCCCTGCTCGTATCTCGCGAGAGTTACAAAACCACGAAAAGTCGAGCTCTACCAAGAGCACACGCGAGACAAGGTAAGGAGACGGTTCACCTTGTTGGTAACCGCGTGCTTTGACGGAACCACAGGGTAGGCCCCGACGTTACTGGTGGTCCTTGTTGATGTTCGTTGTCCATTATGTTGTTAGTCAGATAGCGATAATGGTTTTCTATGAGATAATAATAAAATGCTAAATGGTTCGGTGGATGAATTGAGAGGCACATTTTTCTATAAGCACTACCTTCACGTGGGATAAGGAGTTATGGGCTCCCCTACGTCGTAGTTTGTCTGAAAGCTCTTCAGACGTCAGCAGTACAGCGACCTGCGCCGGGAAGTGGTGTCTTCTTAGTCCGGACGGTGTATTTGGATTTGCTTTTCCTTCACCGGCCATCCACGCACCGTGCAGGAGCGTGAAGGGTGAGGGTTCCTAGACCCCTGATCGCATAGGATATAGTCCGACGGATGACCTCTCTGTTGAGCCTCGGATGGGATGCAGCGTGTCGGATAGCTTTGGTGGAGCATTCCCTAACAAGATGCCCGCCACCCTGGAGATGCGACCGTGCAAGCTGAACAGTAGAGCACCCCTGCAGGGAGTTTAATATATTCGAATAGCCGTGTCCACGGTAACAGGACGCTTTATGCTGAAGCTGGATTTTACCACTACAAACTACTACTATTAAACTGTATGGTTCTGGGTCTTCTTCCTGGGAAGTCGAGGAAAGGAACTCGGAGGCATTATAATTGTTAATCATTACAACTTACTATTATACAATGCTACAAAAACTTCTGCAGCATTGTTACTCTATGCTTTATATGAACTGTCGGCTATTCTCTTCTTGTGCTGCAAGACTCGTCGGAAGATGCTAGTCTTCGATAAGCCTAGCTTCTTATCCTTATTCTGTTTTCTACCTTGCAGTCCACTATATACAACCTCCCGTTTCCATTTGAAACAAATGCATAAATGCTTAGTAGCAGACGTAAGACTCGCGGGTATGCTAGATACTCACCCTTGCTTTATTTCACCCTTTTGGTTTTCCTGATCTGTCGCTGCAGTCGATGTTGGAGTGTTGGAGTACGGAGAAGGAGATCCCCGATGCCGACCACCGCTAGATCAAGATCCCCGATGCCTTCTACGACGTCGAGTTCCCCGTTGACCAGGAGTAGTTTGGAGGTTCCCAGGCAGGAGGCCTCGCCTTTTCGATCTGTTATTATTTGTGCTAGCCTTCATAAGGCAACCTTGTATCCTTGTGTCTGTACTCAGATACTATTGCTTCCGCTAACTTTGTGCTCTCGAGCTTTTGTATTCGAGCCCTCGTGGCCCCTATCTTGTATTAAATAGCTTGTATTATTTTATTTGTCGAGTTGTGTTGCGATATCTTACCGTGAGTCCCTGATCTCGATCGTGTACCTTGCGTGTATGATTACTGTACACGGTCTTATTTTGGGGGCGTCACAAGTTGGTATTAAAGTCGAATGCATGTAGGACACCCCTTCCCACTCCTTGGTCGAAGTCGAGTCTAGTCCTTGCAAAACTACTTTACTAACAGTGTCGTGTGGCTTATCGGCCCACGTCGCAAATTGGGTGGTATTAGGATCTTTTACTCCGTACCTTTACTCTGGGACTCTGCTCTCTCTTCCTTTTGGGTTAAAGATTGTGCGAACTCTAACTCTAGGTTCTCGTGACTGCTTCCTCCCGGAGAGCCCCCATCATAGATGATGACCTGATTCACCAGAAGATGCCGAAGATACTCTCCGATGAATTACCGAGACCCTATGTGCCAGTCGCCCTTGCAATCCCGTGCCACCGATAAGTGCGTATGGATAATTACTTATACCTTTCGTTCATCTGTTCCGTCCTAGCTGCTCTTGTTTTTGCAATGTACCTCGAAATACTCTCCGATGTTTTGAGAATCCTTCATGTCTGCTTCCTTGCAGGTTCTGTTCACTATGAGGATAATCCCTCACGCTTATCGAGGATCTGTTCCTCCCCAGTTGTTCATGCGATTCCCATAATACTTTGAAATACTATCGATCTCGCGGCAATCCTTGGCAGCCTACTACTTTGGAGATTCTACTTGCCTGCTTGCACTATGATTAATCCTGTTTGTCTTGTGGACTTCGATGCCTTCCCTTGGCATTGCCATTCCGATCTATTGAAACATCGTGTGCGCGAATGCACGTAGTCATCGGTTAACCCTACGAATTCATTCTTCCGGCTCAGATGTCATTCCGGACATGAGATAGATCTTGGTAAGTCAAACCTTCCTTGATTGTCCGTCTTTTGGACATCGTAATTCCTTTGTACTCCATCGTCGAACTATTCAGATGCTTATATCTCCGATGCTTATGCAGTCTTTCTTCTTATGGTTGAGTACCGATACTCGCACTAGACTCTTTGTACACCACCTGACCTTTTGGTGGATTACTACCTACTGTCCCCTTGTGTTCTAAGTCATTGACGACCTTCCCCCGATACATAATGCCTTTGGTGAACGGTATCATCTTGTCCATTTCATCAGCCTTCTGCTTTGAAACTGGTGCCCTTATTCTTGTTGTTTGTTTTATAGATTCGTAAAATGTCCCTATGGGTTCTATCAATGCTTCAGTCGTCTGTGTGGACCCAGCAACTTCTATGGGTCATACTTTACTGGTGTTACGCCAAAAATATATATTCCAACACGACAACTTCATCGAAATCGAGAAGTGAATGAAAGGATTGCATTGAAGAAGTGGGATTCGACACTGAACCTTCGTGTTCCTTCCCATGGATACGATGTAGGACTTATCATGAAAGCTTCTTGTAAAGATAATTAACCCCCTTGATATAAATTCTTCTATGCCTATGATCCACCATTCTACCTTCGGGTATTACCCCTGTTATCTCGAGGATATCATGCCTTTGCACTACATCTTATGAATTGTGAAGAAAAAATACCTTTCCACGTAGTAACCAATCCATGGGTTCTGAGTTGTCGTCAACCGAGAACACTAAATACCTTTGGATTCACCATTCCTTTTCCTTGATGTCATTGCTATTCAATTGTATTTTCTTGAAACCTTTTGAGGAGATGTGTCGTGGTCATCATCGAAATTTTGGCTTCTCCCAATTGTTACTTGGATGCATCGTGAGAAATACCATCCTTGCCCCTCGACAATTTGTGTTATCATCGACAACATCCTTTGAATCCCGACCAATACAAACTTGACTATGTATTTCTGGCTCTGCTTTCCCGTGGGAAAGATATACACCTGATACTGGTGTACCATCACAGTTTCCTTTCCATTGTCCTGTTTAACCTTTCTTGTGATATAACTTATTTGAGCAGTGATAATCCTGCTTATGTTAACACTTCGATGTACTACTCTGTCAGTACAACCAGTTACTATTGTTGATAACCTTTCGGTAACCACTGATGGACGAGAACTTTGCCAATTGGTCCGCCTCGTCTTAATGAGCAGGAAAACGGTTCTCTTTGTCCCTCACCCTTGGTACCGACATTGTTTCCAACATAGATGATAAGATGTTCTCTGACAAACCTTGCATCACGATTGCATGGACTGTCGCCACCCTTCTTATTCAACGTGGGCCCATAACCCATAGTTCCGCAGGACCAAAACCTTACTCTCATGTACCTTCATGTTTCCGAGGTTTTTCCTCGTACTTGACCTCGTATACAACTCACGAGTCCTCTACCTTGTGGTATTCAGTTCGATATCAGACTCAGTGCTTATGGCTGATGCTTTGGACCCCTTTTCATCCTCCGTTATCATCGACGAATGCATGCCTATCCTCTTAAAACTTCTCATGCCTTCCTTTGTTTCTCTCGTTGTATTACCCTGAGTTTAAACTCGGAAGATACTTCGTACCCCATACCCTTGTACAACCCCGGTTGATTAACCGGGTACCGGTCCGACCCCCTTAAAGTTTTATCCCCTAGCCTATTCGTAAGTACGATGGAGCCCCGCTGAAAGGATGACAACTCGTCACGATGCACTGATGCAGAGAAATGAAGAAAACAATGTGAAGAAGTAACTTTTCAAAAAGCACAACGAGAACCAGAAGAATCGCCAAAATACGAAACCAAAACTCTACCCCTTACACTATCTTTTAATTCTCGGGACGAGAATTCTTTGTAGTGGGGGAGATTTGTAACACCCTCAGTGTTATGGAACAATAATCACTTTTGTTAATGATGATTACTGTTGTTAATCATCCCGTGATCATCTTGGATCAATTCAAATTCAAAATTCCACTTTAATGATATTAAAAATAATATTGCAAATAAAACTTTGTCCAAAAATTGTGCAACCAATTTTGTTAAATAACTAAAAATTAGTGGGCCATGTTAAACTAACTTTGGGCATTTATTGCTTTGATTAAATATAATAAACAATTCAAACGATAGCTCAATCAGTCCAATTTAATAAATTATTATTTAAATAAAATACTAAATGATTTTATTTAGAGCTCTATCTTTTTGTAGCACTGTATAATATGTTGCACTAATATTGGTGCCTGTTTTGCATTTTACAAAAATCAAATGGAGACCAAATAAAATATAATCAGGAAGGTTAGAAAAAGAACAGAAACTAAATAAAAGAAAAAAAAATCCTATTCTACTCGCGGGGAAGAACCCTCCACTTGGGCCAGCCCACCTCTCCCCTACCCCCAGGCCAGCCCATCTCTCTCATCCCCCACCCATCTTCACCCCCCCCCCCCCCCCGTGCGTGGACTCCATCCACGCCGACCGGCCATGCCGTGGCGGCCATCGGCGGCTTGCCGTCGGGGGAATAAGACCCCGAGGCCACCCCGTACCCACCCGGAACCCTAGAAACCCCCCTCGCGCCTCCCTCTCCTGTGCTACTCCTCGAGCTCGCCCAAGCTCCGCCATGGGCGCCGCCACGCACGGGCGTGGACACCGGCCGCCCCAGCCCGTGCCGCCAGGTCCTGGAGCATCGCCACGATCTTCGACTTCCTCGTCAAAATTCGGCGCCCTCCAAGCTTCTCCGAGACCGCTGCCTTCCCCTACTTACTCAACGTGAGCCCCCCGTCTGTTTCCCTCTCGCCCCGCTGACAACCTATAGCCGTAGGCTCCGTCGTCTTCGTGCCCGCAACCACCACGGTCTCCATGGCGCGCGGCGGTGCTCGCCGCGCCCTGCCCCCTGTACGCGCTTCGTGCCCACCCTGGCCACGCCTTGTGCGGGCCTGGCATGACCGCGCACCTGGAACCGCACGCATGCGCTGCCTGTGCTGCCGTGGTCGCCGTGGACGCGCCGGCTGCGCCACTGTTTCGCCATGGCTGCGCCCTTTCCTTGCAACGCGCCCCCGTGCGCACTCCTCTGCGCGGCCTCTCTCACCGCACATCCCCCTCGTTGGAGTTGTCCGCGACGGCCACACTTGCCTGGCTCGTCGCCCCCGTTCTCACTGTTTTAACCAGTTGGCTAACCCCCCTATCACTGATGCGTGGGCCCAAGGCCATTTAGTTAAGATAACTATTCTGCTAATAAAAATAAAAATTGGAAATAACCCCCTGGGTGTATCATAGGTGGGCCCTGTCATGAAGTTAATCTATTGGGTAATTAAAATGGTTAACTATAATTGTCTCTATGACTGTTGGGCCCCACTGGCAGATTAGATTAAATCAAATGTTTTATTAAAAAGTGTCTATGACATGTGGGACCCATTGGTCAGTAGGCCCCACATTTCAGTTGACTAGTTAACCTGACAGGTGGGTCCCATCTGTAAGTTTGACCCAGTCAAAGATTCCTTGTGGATAATGCAATAAATTATTAATAGAAGAAATTCTGAAAATTCTTTAAAATGATTTCAACTTAGAAATTCAATATCTTTTAAACCGTAACTCCGCTGAAAATATTTTATACATCAAAATTGATCACAAGAATACAATGAATATGGATACGCTACCCATACCCCACCACACCCTCTAACATACCACACACGGGATATTTCCCCTCCGATTGCACTGTCCAGTAATCACCCGGAGCCGGTAAAACTTCCGGATGAAAATGTTCTGAATGAAAGTTGTTTAGAATGGATCAATGAGCACGGATACACTATACACATGCCTGTCAGATGTCTCTAACACTACAGACATGGAACCTTCCCCTCTGGATCATCTGTTTGGTAATCAACCGATACTGATGAGTCAACCCCGAATAAATTCCTCCTCCGAGAAAATCACCGAGCACTGTGTTAAGAGCCCCGTTGCTTTGTACCTTCTATGTCATACGCTTGTATTGCTATTATTGTTGTGTATTTACTGTCCCCCCCCCTTATTCTCCGGTAGACCCCGTTGCTGCCGCCGTCGACACCGTTGCCGAGTACGACTACTACATCGATGATCATACTCCTACCGTCGAGCTTCCAGGCAAGCAGAGCCATTCTCTTCCCCAGATATCGCCTATCTTTCCGTACTTTTCTTGCACTAGACATTGATACTGCTGCTACGTTACAATCTTATTCAATTGCATAGCCTATTTTTGTCGCCCCTTGATGTACCTTCCTTTATCCTATGCTGCCTATAAATATATATTATATTCAGCAGTGAGCCCTGCGCTTTGTTAGTCAACTAGGATTAGATAACGGGCGGTGAACACTGAGGGGAGTGATGCGGATACAACATATTACAACTACACAGGTACGGTACAATGCAGACACCGCCTAAGGCCCCCTAGCTCGGCTCTGCCGAGCCACCATCAAGTGTGAGCTATCAAGGAGTAATCCTTGTACTCCACTCGTCGCTGAATCTGTATAGTCTCTCTAGGTACCTGAGCAACGATTGTCCTTAAGGGTAAGAGTTGGGCGATCCAACGGTGCCCGCGAGCGGTATAGCGTCGGGAACGACAGGGATGGTACGACCGACGTTACTGGCGTGCTTGGCCCCTGATCGTATCTCGCGAGAGTTACCAAACCACAAAAATTTGAGCTCTACCAAGAGCACACGCGAGACAAGGTAAGGAGACGGTTCACCTTGTTGGTAACCGCGTGCTTTGACGGGACGACAGGGTAGGCCCCGACGTTATTGGTGGTCCTTGTTACAGTTCGTTGTCTGTTGTATTGTTAGTCAGACAACGATAACGGTTGTCTACGTGATAATAATAAAATGCTAAATGGTTCGGTGGATGACTTGAGAGGCCTATTGGTCTGTATGCACTACCTTCACGTGGGATAAGGAGTTATGGGCTCCCCTGCGTCGTAGTTTGTCCGAAAGCTCTTCAGACGTCAGCAGTACCGCGGCCTGCGTCGGGGAGTGGTGTCTTCTTTGTCCGGACGGTGTATTTGGATTTGCTTTTGCTTCACCGGCCAGCCACCCACCATGCAGGAGCGCGAAGGGTGAGGGTTCCTAGACCCCTGATCGCATAGGATCTAGTCCGACGAATGGCCTCTCTGTTGAGCCTAGGATGGCTGCGGCGTGCCAGATACCTTTGGTGGAGCGTTCCCTAACAAGGTGCCCGCCACCCTGGAGATCCGAGCATGCAGGCTGAACAGTAGAGCACCCCTGCAGAGAGTTTAATCTATTCGAATAGCCGTTTCCACGGTAAGAGGACGCTTTATGCTGAAGATGGATCTTACCATTATAAACTACTACTATTAAACTGTATTGTTCCGGGTCTTCTTCCTCGCAGGGAAGTCGAGGAAGGGAACTCGGAGGCATTATAATTGTTAATCATTACAACTTACTATTATACAATGTTGCAGCAACTTCTGCTGCTTTGTTACTTTATGCTTTATATGAACTATCAGCTATTCTCTTCTTGTGCCGCAAGACTCGTCGGAAGATGCTAGTCTTCGATAGGCCTAGCTTCTTATCCTTATTCTGTTTTCTACCTTGCAGTCCACTATATACAACCTCCCCTTTCCATTTGAAGCAAATGCATAACTGCTTAGTAGCGGACGTAAGACTCGCAGGTATGCTAGATACTCACCCTTGCTTTAGTCCCCCCTTTTTGTTTTTCCTCATCGGTCGCTGCAGTCGACGTTCGAGCGTTGGAGTCCAGGAGCAGGAGATCCCCGATGCCGACCACCGCTACATGAAGATCCCCGATGCCTTCTATGACGTCGAGTTCCCCGTTGACCAGGAGTAGTTTGGAGGTTCCAAGGCAGGAGGCCTCTCCTTTTCGATCTGTTATTATTTGTGCTAGCCTTCTTAAGGAAACCTTGTATTCTTGTGTCTGTACTCAGATACTATTGCTTCCGCTAACTTTGTGCTCTCGAGCTGTTGTATTCGAGCCCTCGTGGACCCTAGCTTGTATTAAACAACTTGTATTATTTTATTTGTAGAGCTGTGTTTGTGATATCTTCCCGTGAGTCCCTGATCTCGATCGTGTACTTTGCGTGTATGATTACTGTACACGGTCTAACTTTGGGGGCGTCACAAGTTGGTATCAGAGTCGACTGCCTCTAGGACACACCCTTCCCACTCCTTGGTCGAAGTCGAGTCTAGTCCTTGCAAAACTACTTTACTAACAGTGTCGTGTGGCTTATCATCCCAGGTCGCAAACTGGGTGGTATTAGGATCTTTTACTCCGTACCTTTACTCTGGGACTCTGCTCTCTCTTCCTTTCGGGTTAAAGATTTTGTTAACTCTAACTCTAGGTTCTCGTGACTGCTTCCTCCCGGAGAGCCCTCGTCACAGATGATGACCTGATTCACCAGAAGATGCCGAAGATACTCTCCGATGAATTACCGAGACCCTATCTGCCAGTCGCCTTTGCAATCCCGTGCCACCGATAAGTGTGTATGGATACTTATACCTTCCGTTCATCTGTTCCATCCCAGCTTCTCTTGTTTTTGCAAGGTACCTCTAAATACTCTCCTATGTTTTGAGAATCCTTCGTGTCTGCTGCCTTGAAGGTTCTGTTCACTATGAGGATAATCCCTCACACTTATCGAGGATCCGTTCCTCCCCAGTTGCTCATGCGATTCCCATAATACTTTGAAATACTATCGATCTGGCGCCTATCTTCGACATCCTACTACTTTGGAGATTCTTCTTGCCTGCTTGCACTATGATTAATCCCGTTTGTCTTGTGGTCTTAGATGCCTTCCCTTGGCATTGCCATTCCGATCTGTTGAAACATCGTGTGCGCGAATGCACGCAGTCATCGGTTAACCCTACGAATTCATTCTTCTGGCTCAGACGTCATTCCGGACGTGAGCTAGATCTTGGTAAGTCAAACCTTCCTTGATTGTCCGTCTTTTGGACATCGTAATTCCTTTGTACTCCATCGTCGAACTATTCAGATGCTTAATATCTCCAAAGCTTATGCAGTCTTTAATCTTATCGTTGAGTACCGATACTCGCACCAGACTCTTTGTACACCACCTGACCTTTTGGTGGATCACTACCTACCGTCCCCTTGTGTTCTAAGTCATTGACGACCTTCCCCTGATACATAATGCCTTTGGTGAACGGTATCATCTGGTCCATTTCATCAGCCTTCTGGTTTCAAACTGGTCCCCTTATTCTTGTTGTTTGTTGTATAGATTCGGAAAATGTCCCTATGGGTTGTATCAATGTTTCAGTCGTTTGTGTGGACCCAGCAACTTCTACGGGTCATACTTTACTAGTGTTACGCCAAAAATAATAATTCGAACACGACAACTTCATCGAAATCGAGAAGTGAATGAAAGGTATTGCATTGAAGAAGTGGGATTCGACCCTGAACCTTCGTGTTCATGCCCATGGATACGATGTAGGACTTATCATGAAAGCTTATCGTAAAGATAATTAACCCCCTTGATATAAATTCTTCTACGCCTATGATCCACCATTCTACCTTCGAGTATTACCCCTGTTATCTCAAGGATATCATGCCTTTGCACTACATCTTATGAATTGTGAAGAAACAATACCTTTCCCTGTCGTAACCACTCCATGGGTTCTGAGTTGTCGTCAGCCGAGAACACTGAATACCTTTGGCTTCACCATTCCTTTTCCTTGATGTCATCGCTATTCGATTGTATTTTCTTGAAACCATTTGACAAGATGTGTCGTGGTCATCATCGAAATTTTGACTTCTCCCAAGTGTTACTTGGATGCATCGTGAGAAATACCATCCTTGCCCCTCGACAATTTGTGTAATCATCGACAACATCCTTTGACTCCCGGCCAATACAAACTTGATCATGTATTTCTGGCTCTGCTTTCCCGTGGGAAAGATATACACCTGATACTGGTGTACCATCACAGTTTCCTTTCCATTGGTCTGTTTAACCTTTCTTGTGATATAACTTATCTGAGCAGTGATAATCCCTGCTTACGTTAACACTTCGATGTACTACTCTATCAGTACAACCAGTTACTATTGTTGATAACCTTTCGGTAACCACCGATGGACGAGAACTTTTCCAATTGGTCCGCCTCGTCTGAATGAGCAGGAAAACGGTTCTCTTTGTCCCTCGCCCTTGGTACCCACATTGTTGCCGATATAGCTGATAAGATATTCTCTGACAAACCTTGCATCACGATTGCATGGACTGTTGCCACCCTTCTTATTCAACGTGGGCCCATAACCCACAGTTCCGCAGGACCGAAACCTTACTCTCATGTACCTTCATGTTTCCGAGGTTGTTCCTCGTACTTGACCTCGTATACAATTCACGAGTCCTCTAACTTGTGGTATTCAGTTCGATATCAGACTCAGTGCTTATGCCTGATGCTTTGGACCCCTTTTCATCCTCCGTTATCATCGACGAATGCATGCCTATCCGCTTAAAACTTCTCATGCCTTCCTTTGTTTCTCTCGATGTATTCCCCTGAGTTTAAACTCGGAAGATACTTCGTACCCCATACCCTTGTACAACCCTGGTTGATTAACCGGGTACCGGTCCGACCACCTTAAAGTTTTATCCCCTAGCCTATTCGTAAGTACGATGGAGCCCCGATGAAAGGATGAAAACTCGTCGCGATGCACTAATGCAGAGAAATGAAGACAACAACGTGAAGAAGTAACTTTTAAAATAGCACAACAAGAACCAAAAGAATCACTAGAATACGAAACCAAAACTCTACCCCTTACACTACCTTTTAATTCTCAGGACGATAATTCTTTGTAGTGGGGGAGATTTGTAACACCCTCAGTGTTATGGAACAATAATCACTTTTGTTAATAATGATTACTTTTGTTAATCATCCCGTGATCATCTTGGATCAATTCAAATTGAAAATGCCCCTTTGATGAAATGAAAAATAATGTTGCAAATAAAACTTTGTCCAAAAATTGTGCAACCAATTTTGTTAAATAACTAAAAATTAGCGGGCCATGTTAAACTAACTTTGAGCATTTATTGCTTTGATTAAATATAATAAAAAATCAAACGGTAGCTCAATCAGTATCATTTAATAAATTATTATTTAAATAAAATACTAAATGATTTTATTTAGAGCTCTACCTTTTTGTAGCACTGTATAATATGTTGCACTAATATTGGTGCTTGTTTCGCATTTTACAAAAATCAAATGGAGACCAAATAAAATATAAACAGGAAGGTTAGAAAAAGAAAAGAAACTAAATAAAAGAAAGAAATCCTATTATACTCGCGGGGCAGAACCCTCCACTTGGTCCCAGCCCACCTCTCCCCCACCCCTAGGCCAGCCCATCTCTCTCATCCCCCACCCTTTTCACCCCCCCCCCCCCCCCGCGCCTCCCTCTCCTGTGCTACAACTCGAGCTCGCCCGAGCTCCGCCATGGGCGCCGCCGCGCACGGGCATGGACACCGGCCGCCCAGCCCGCGCCGCCACGTCTTGGTGCATCGCCGGCATCTTCCTCGTCAAAATTCGGCGCCCTCCAAGCTTCTCCGAGCCCGCTGGCGTCCCCTACTGACTCACCATGAGCCCCCCGTCCGTTTCCCTCTCGCCCCACTGACAACCTATAACCGTAGGCTCCGTCGTCTTCGTGCCCGCAAAGACCACGGTCGCCATGGCGCGCGGCCGTGCTCGCCGCGCCCTGCCCCTGTACGCGCTTCGTGCCCACCCTGTCCGCGCCTTGTGCGGGCCTGGCATGCCCGCTCACCTGCAACCGCACGCATGCGCTGCCTGTGTCACCGTGGTCGCCGTGGACGCACCGGCTGCGTCACTATTTCCCCATGGCCGCGCCCTTCCCTTGCACCGCGCCCCCGTGCGCACTCCTCCGCGCGGCCGCGCTCACCGTGCATCCCCCTCCCGCACCTCCCCCTCAATGGAGTTGGCCGCGACGCCCACGCCGCCTGGCTCGCCGCCCCCGTGCTCACTGGTTTAACCAGTGGGCTAACCCCTCATTCACTGATGACTGGGCCCAAGGCCATTTATTTAAGATAACTATTCTTCTAATAAAAATAAAAATTGGAAATAACCCCTGGGTGTATTACAGGTGGGCCCAGTCATTAAGTTAATCTACTAGCTAATTAAAATTGTTATTTATAATTGTCTCTATGACTGTTGGGCCCCACTAGTAGATTAGATTAAATAGAATGTTTTATTAAAAAGTGTCTATGACATGTGGGACTCACTTGTCAGTAGGCCCCACATGTCAGTTGACCAGTCAACCTGACAGGTGGGTCCCATCTGAAAGTTTGACCTAGTCAAAGATTCCTTGTGGATAATGCAGTAATTTATTAATAAAAAAGAAACACACAACAGTAAAAAGATAGGCGCCCCCGATGGAGCGCTCCCACCCCCCTAAACCCTAGCCGCCACCTCGCCGGCGATCTCCACGCGTAGCCGTGGAACCTGGCTTCTGATCCCATCATCGTCTTCGGCGTTCTCATCTGGTGTTGCTGCTGCCCATCTCATGGAAGTTCATGCGGCCATTTCCCTGGGTCTGGATTTCAACCCTGGGATGAAGTTGGCTGATCAAGTTCATCGCCTGTTCAAGCGCACGGTGCACCCGGATAGTTCTGGTTATTTCATCCTGGGGGTCTCATTCGTGCGCCACTCATTTCTCCTGGACGAAGACTCTGTCAGTCTGGCTTTGGAATCGGCGATTGGACGGTACTACTCCAAACTCGATGTCTCGCGACCCCCAGATAAGGTTTTTGCTTTTCATGTCTCGTGCAAAGATGTGGGTTTCTTTATCTTCCATCAGAAAAATTTCGTTTGTCCCAAGTTTCATTGTGTTTTTCATCTATGGGGCAATGGTGGTGCTGATTGGAAAAAAGAGTTTAAAATTTGGCAAGTTGAATGTGATGAGGAATGGACTCTAGTTAGTCCATCTAAGCGTAGGGTGGCTCTAAGGCTACAGGCCTTGCAGCGCAAGCCGTCGCGTTCATCCTTCAAGTCCTCTTCTTCCAAGAGTAAGAAACTGCGTTTTGCCACCTTCATGAACTATGAGGCTTGTCGGGGATATAGCTTTATACCCACTGGTTTAGATGCACAAACATTGCTTGAAGGGGGCTATTCTTTCACCCGTCATGAACTTTCACATCTCCACGTGAATACATCTATACGATCATCGCCATCACCTGAGCTGCAGCCCTCACCGTCGGCGGCTCCGGCCATGATCGCTTTTGGTAGCATGCCACCTTCCCCTATTCCTACGGGTTCGGTTTTGGACAGCCCGAATTTATTGGGTGGTTCCATTATCTCGCCTACCATTTTGGTGAACCATGCAACCATAATTACCTCGCCTACTGTTAATGATCTGATAGTTCTATCTGATGATGATTCGGTTATAACATCTCCTATGGGCCCACAAGATATTTTAGACCCAAGTTCCCCTGTTGCCACGCGCGGTTTGGTGGATTTTGACTCTGATCAGAGTCCGTCCCCATGTAAAATCCCGTCGCCTAAGGAAATTGTTCGTAACCTGCAGAGTTTTAATGATATGATCGAAGATATGGCTGCTAGTTTTTGGAACTGTCAACATTGCATTAGCATGGGGCACAAAACGGAAGCGTGCACAAACAGGATTAGGTGTAGGCGTTGTTTCCGGTCTGGACACATTAAAAAGGACTTCCATGGGCCGCTACCTGAGACTTCCATCTGGATCCCCAAAGTCCCATCCAGGGATTTCGAGACTCGCGCCACCGCTTTGTCCTCATCCGCCGATTCGAGTTCTCCCCAAGTTCATACCTTGTCCACCCAGCAAACGCTACAACCAGAAAGCCCCAACTCCCCGGCTTCCCCTGCCCTGAGCAATCCCCTCCCGCCGCCCCAGGATTTCATCGATGAGCCGTCTCCAGCTCTATGAATGGCGAACTTCGAGCTTGATTCACGGCGTTTCCTCCCGGAAGGGATGGACATTATCGACGGAGGCCCGGAGCGCTTCCCTCGGGATTTTTACTCGGCATCGGAGCCGCTGCCCAGGATGGATGAGCAATACATGGTCGCCATTGTTGAGCCTGCTCCACCAGCTCACCTGGTGGAAATCCGACGCGAACAAGTGCTTCAGTTCCTGGTTCAAGATCTTCAGGTGATGGTCCAATCTGCTCAAACTTGGTTTCAGGGGTAGGCTTGTTTGAGATGCAAAATCCAATCCTGCGGGAGTCTTTCATTCAGCATGCGCCTTTTGCTCTGGGTTTGGATGAGCAAGGAGATGAAATCTTTGTTCGTTTTATTCCCCACAACCAGGGTGAGGGTTTCAGAGCTATCCATGGTCACCGCACGGGTTGGTTGATGTTCATTGGTGTACCTCTTGATTATCGCAATACGAAGCACTTATCTGAGATGGTTGGTACGTTTGGGAAATTTTTGTCTTGGGAACACACTGATAGAAGATTGGTTCGTTCACTGGTTTGCGCCTATTTCCCTGAAAATGCCCTGGTGCCACGGGTTGTCGTCTTCAGAGAATTTGCCACTTGGGGAGGTTCAGTAGTTTCCTGGACTGTCGCAGTGTATATCCTCACGGCTAACTTTGCGGATGCAGCTCTGCCAGTTGATGATGACCCCATGCCTCTGGACGACAACCCTCACCGCATGCCTGGGGCTTTAGCCCCAATTGCTCCCATATGGGCCCTTCCACCATATCCGGCTCTGGGGTGGAATGAAGTTCCTGCTCCACATCAGGGCGATAATGATCACAATATGACCATAATGAAGATGATGAACACATGCAAGATGATGGCTGGTCTGCATGGGATGATGAACATGTAGCGCAAAATGATCCTCCTCAGCAAAATCAGCAACCTGATCAGGACCAAAACTCCATGGTTATGAACCCTTCACTTGGAGACAGCAGCTCCTCTGAAGTGGAAGTCATTGAAGTTGAAGATCAACAATAGCAAGTTCAGCAGGTGATGAATGACCCCCCTCCTGAACACAATGGTGATGATTGGGCAATTGTGCCCTACCAGTAGCCTCTGTTTCAGATGCCCCCACTGCAGGTGGGTTTTGTTTCAGTTCCTTTTGGTCCTGTCCTTCCCCCCGCGATGCTTTGGGAAAGAACTTTCAGACACCTTATTCCAGAATTGCTCGCCAAGACAATTCCATCAGGCATGCTGCACTTCCCGTTGCCACCTATGTTTTCACCTACAGGGGATTGGACTGATCATACCATACATCAAGCACCCCTACTTTTGGAAAGTTCCTCCTCTTCTGCCAGTGGGACCCCCCCCCCCCCAGGGTACTGTGGTTGATTTGTCTGAAGCTTCGCACCCTACTGACGATCATGTGTTCAGTGAAGTCAAGACACCTCTGCACAGGAAACGCTAGCGTGCCTCTCGGTTGGCTCCCACAATCGTCAGAACTAATGAGGATTTCACCACCAGGCGAGTCACAAGAAGTGTTGCAAAGAAATCAGGATTTAAACCTGTCTCTACTATTCCAATCAAGGCAACCCCTATGCGGCAACCAAGAGCCAAAAATCAGAAGATCAGCGATGATTCGCTTCCTCAAGGATCGACTGATTGTACTGCTGATGATGACGCTGCAGCAGGTGTTTCAGAAGCGGTGCCACCTCACACTCCAATTCGTACAATGCAGGTCCTGGGGGCCTCCCTTGGCATTGCTGATGAAGATCTATCTACGGACAAGCTTATGGCTGCTCCTTCTTCTGAACCGCAAGCTAGTTCCCCATGATTAGTTTAGAACTAGCACTTAGTGGTAGAGTAGGTCCCTTTAGCCTGCTCGCTTTTATTTCCATTCAATCTTTTGTGTGGTTTTATCTGAACTCAAGTGTTGCTCCTGTTTCATTCTGTTGGGCAGATGTGACTTGCTATGCATACTCTATGGTTTTAGATGGATAATACAACATTCCGAAATTGGCGTGTGTTGTGTTGGAATGTCCGTGGTCTCAGTTCTTCCTGATCGACAGCGTGACCTTAGAGAAAAAATTGAAGAAAGTAACTGCTCGATTGTTTGTCTTCAGGAGACAAAAATTCAATCTTTTGATCTGAGACTAGTCATAAACTTTTGCCCCAGACGTTTTGATAACTTTGTTTACTCACCATCTATTGGTGCCTCTGGTGGCATTCTTGTGGCTTGGTGCTCCACGATGTTCTCTGGCACGCTGGTTGAATCACTCCAATATGGTATAACTGTTAATTTTACCTCTGTGCATAATGCTGAAAAATGGACTATGGTCTCGGTGTATGGACCCTGCTCTGGCATTTTGAGAGATGAGTTTGTGCAGTGGTTGTATAACTTTCAGATACCTGATGATGAGCAATGGCTCTTCTTGGGGGATTTTAATTTTATTAGATCCCTTGAAAATAGAAATAGGCCAGGTGGAAATCTCAATGACATATTCTTGTTTAATGAAATCATTGGACACCTGGGTCTACTTGAGCTTCCACTAAAGGGAAGATCTTATACCTGGTCCAACATGCAAGCTGAGCCCCTCCTTGAGCAACTAGATTGGTTTCTCACATCTAGCTCATGGATCTCAATCTATCCCAACATTGTGGTCTTCCCTATGGCCAAAACTGGTTCTGATCATGTGCCCTGCATTGTTTCAATTGACACCACAATTCCTAAATGCAAGATTTTTCAGGTTTGAGAACTATTGGTTGGAACTCCCTGGCTTCCAGGAATGTGTCTCTGCCTCCTGGAATGCTCCCATTTCCTCAGGATCTGCTTCCACCACTATATCCAGAAAATTCAAGAGACCGAGCTATGATCTTAAAAAGTGGTCATCCAACCTTTCCACCTTAAAAAGAAAGATCTCCAGGTGCTCTCAGGTGGTGTTTGCATTTGATTGTCTTGAGGAAATAAGACCCCTGTTCAGACTTGAGTTTAACTTCAGGCAAATTGTTAAAGTGCACCACGATTATCTCCTAAAGCTTCAGGCTATTTATTGGAAGCAAAGGTACACTGTGAGGGGTATTTTGGTGGGAGAAGAAAACTCCAAAATTTTCCATGCTATGGCTTCTGAAAGAATGAGAAGGAATTCTATTTCAAGCCTCACTTCTTCTGATGGTTCTGTCTATACTGATCACACACAAATGGCTGGACTGTTGTGGAATTCCTTCAAAGGGAGGATGGGGATCACTCAAGGCATCAACATGATGTTTGACCTGCCAGCCTTGGTGCAACCTGTCTTGGGATTGGAGGAGCTGTCTCTACCCTTTTCCAAGTCTGAAATTGATGAAGTCCTAAAGGATCTACCTACAGACAGGGCACCTGGCCCTGATGGTTTTAATGGTCTCTTTCTTAAGAAATGCTGGCATATTGTTGAGAAAGATTTCCTCGATCTCATACAACAATTTTCCACTGGTCAACTTAAGTTAGAATGCCTGAATGGGTCTCTTATTACCCTCATACCTAAAATGCTTGCACCTGAAGGGCTCAATGACTTCAGATTAATTTCTCTGACCAACACATGTCTAAAGTTCCTGACAAAGCTGTTGGCTAACAGATTACAGAAGGTTATTCTTCAGTGTATCCATCTGAATCAATATGGGTTCCTAAAATCTAGATCCATTCAAGATTGTCTGGCTTGGGATTTTGAGTATATCCACCAGTGCAAACAGTCCCAGCAGCCTTTGCTCATTCTCAAGCTTTATTTTGCCAAGGCTTTTGATACAATTGAACATGAGGTTATCTTACAAATCTTAAAGCATAAAGGATTCAGTGCAACGTGGATTGACTGGGTTAGAGAGATTCTCACCTCTTGCTCTTCTTCAATTCTGCTCAATGGAGTACCTGGCAAACAGTTTTACTGTAGGTGAGGGGTTAGACAAGGGGATCCTCTGTCCCCCCTCCTTTTTGTTTTGGCTGCTGATCTACTGCAGTCCATTGTAAACCAAATGTTGAATGAAGGGGTTTTAACTTTGCCAATCCCTTCACATGATCCTTTCTATCCCATCATACAATATGCAGACGACACAATTCTTGTGGTGCCAGCTAAGGATGATCAACTTCTTGCTCTCAAGGAAATGCTCCTCAAATTCCAATCTTGCACTTGACTCAAAGTGAACTTCAATAAATCCTCAATGATCCCTTTAAATGTTCCTGCACATGAGGCTGAAAGTTTGGCTGCAATTCTTGGTTGCTCCATTGGCCAGATGCCATTCACATATCTGGGCCTACCAATGGGAACTACTAGACCAAAAATTCAAGACCCCATGCCTCTTGTGGATAGAGTTGAGAGGAGACTCACTGCCAGTTCTGCAATGTTAAATCAGGGGGCAAGATTACAGTTACTGAATTCTGTCATCTCATCTTTACCTATTTATCATCTTTGCTCCTTGTCCATTCCTCAAGGAATCATCAAGCAGCTAGAGAGAATCCAAAGGCAGTGTCTGTGGAGAGGCAACTCTAAATCCAATAGGAAATCCCTTGCTGCCTGGGACATGGTTTGTAGACCTAAAAAAAGGTGGAATGGGAATCATGAATCTTCAGCTTCAAAACAAAGCTCTATTGCTAAAGCATCTTCACAAATTCTTCAACAAGGACGACACCCCCTTGGTATCTCTCATCTGGAACTCTTATTAAAATGGTAATGTCCCACATGCCACCATAATGTGTGGGTCTTTCTGGTGGAACGACATCCTCAAATTGGCTGACGTGTACAGGCCTATGGTTTCTATCAAGGCCAATGTTGGAGACTCTCTGTTGTTTTGGTCTAATGGCTGGATTTTAAATAACTCATATAGACCTCTCAGAGACAGATTACCACATTTGTTCTCATTTGTGAAGGGTGAAAAACTGCCAGTACATGATTTCATCACTGTTGTTGAGGTCAGCTCCCTTTTCTCTCTACCCTTATCACAGCAGGCTGTAGCTGAGTTGGATGTCTTGAACCACTGGTTATATAAATTTCATCTCTCCAACAATGATAAGGATATCTGGACTTGGCCTGGTCTCCATGGTTACACTGCCAAGAGTTTCTATATGCTTATGCACGCCCATTTACCAGATGATGCAATTTGCAAATGGCTATGGAAAAGCAAATTTACTATGAAGATAAAGGTCTTTGGTTGGTTATTATTGTTTGACAGACTGAATACAAAGGACCTCCTGGTCAGGAGGCACTGGAGGTCTCCACAGGAGGTCAATACATGCCTCATGTTTCCTAGTCACACTTTGGAAGACAGGATGCACCTGTTTTTCTCTTCCTCCTTCAGCTGAAGAATATGGTTTTACCTACTGATCCAATGGTCACATGATGGTAATCTTGTTAGCAACCTCAACCAGGCCAGACTATCCTTTGGGCATCCTTTCTTCCTGGAAGTGGTTCTCACTGCTGCCTGGTGCATTTGGACTGAGAGGAAGGGCAAGAACTTCAGGCATGAGAGACCAACTTTAAATTCCTGGAGAAGGAACTTTGTGAATGATATCACCCTACTTTCACATAGATTTCAGGGAGATACTAGAGATAGATTACTCTCTTGGATAAATAATCTGCAGTAGTTTGTATAGGTGAGTTTCTTTAATTTCCCTTGCATGTAAATCCCCTGTACCCCTTTTGAGAACTTTTTGTTCTCCCCTCTACAATAAAATACTGTGGAGCTCATGCTTCACAGTCCTTAAAGTAAAAAAAATATTAATAAAAGAAATTCTGAAAATTCTTTAAAATGATTTAAACTTAGAAATTCAATATCTTTTAAATCATAACCCCGATGAAAATATTTTATACATCAAAATTGATCAGAAGAATGCAACGAATACGGATACACTACCCATACCCCACCACACCCCTCTAACATACCACTCACGGGACATTCCCCCTCCGATTGCACTGTCCGGTAATCACCCAGAGCCGGTAAAAATTCCGCATGAAAATGTTCTGAATATGAAAGTTATTCAGAATGGATCAATGAGAACGTATACACTATCCACATGTCTGTCAGATGTCTCTAACACTGCAAACATGAAACCTTCCCCTCCGGATCATCTGTTCGGTAATGAACCGATACTGATGAGTCAACCCCGGATAAATTCCTGCTCTGAGCAAATCACCGAGCACTGCGTTAGATCCCCGTTGCTTTGTATTTTCTATGTCATACGCTTTTATTTCTATTATTGTTGTGTATTTACTGTTTCTCCCCCCCCCTTATTCTCCGGTAGACCCCGTTGTTGCCGCCGCCGGCATCGTTGTCGAGTACGACTACTACATCGACGATCATACCCCTACCGTCGAGCTTCCAGGCAAGCAGAGCCATTCTCTTCCCCAGATATCGCCTATCTTTCCGTACTTTTCTTGCACTAGACATTGATACTGCCGCTGCTACGTTACAATCTTATTCAATTGGATAGCCTGTTTTTGTCGCCCCTTGATGTACCTTCCCTTATCCTGTGCAACCTATAGATATATATTATATTGCGCAGTGAGACCTGCGCTTTTTTAGTCAACTACGATTAGATAACGGGCCGTGAACACTCAGGGGAGTGACGCGGATACAACATATTACAACTGCACAAGTACAGTACAATGCAGACACCGCCTAAGGCCCCCTAGCTCGGCTCTGCCGAGCCACCATTAAGTGTGAGCTATCAAGGAGTAATCCTTGTACTCCACTCGTTGCTGAATCTGTATAGACGCTCTAGGTACCTGAGAAACGGTTGTCCTTAAAGGTAAGAGCCGGGAGACCCAACGGTGCACACGAGCGGTATTGCGTCGGGAATGACAGGGAGGGTACGAACGACTTTACTGGCGTGCTTGGCCCGTGCTCGTATCTCGCGAGAGTTACCAAACCACGAAAAGTCGAGCTCTACCAAGAGCAAACGCGAGACAAGGTAAGGAGATGGTTCACCTTGTTGGTAACCGCGTGCTTTGACGGGACGACAGGGCAGGCCCCGACGTTACTGGTGGTCCTTGTTGTTGTTCGTTGGCTGTTTTATTGTTAGTCAGACAGCGATAACATGCTAAATGGTTCGGTGGATGACTTGAGAGGCATGTTGGTCTGTACGCACTACCTTCACGTGGGATAAGGAGTTATGGGCTCCCCTGCGTCGTAGTTTGTCCGAAAGCTCTTCAGACGTCAGCAGTACCGCGGCCTGCGTCGGGAAGTGGTGTCTTCTTCATCCGGACGGTGTATTTGGATTTTCTTTTGCTTCACCGGCCAGCCACGCACCATGCAGGAGCGTGAAGGGTGAGGGTTCCTAGACCCCTGATCGCATAGGATATAGTCCGGCGGATGGTCTCTCTGTTGAGCCTAGGATGGGCTGCGGCTTGTCGGATAGCTTTGGTGGGGCGTTCCCTAACAAGGTGCCCTCCACCCTGGAGATCCGAGCGTGCAGGCTGATTAGTAGTGCACCCCTGCAGGGAGTTTAATCCATTCGAATAGCCTTGTCCACAGTAACAGGACACTTTATGATGAAGCTGGATCTTACCACTACAAACTACTACTATTAAACTGTATGGTTCTGGATCTTCTTCCTCGCAAGGAAGTCAAGGAAGCGAACTCGGAGGCATTATAATTGTTAATCATTAAAACTTACTATTATACAATGCAGCAGCAACTTCTGCTGTATTGTTACTTTACGTAATATGAACTGTTGACTATTCTCTTCTTGTGCTGCAAGACTCGTTGGAAGATGCTAGTCTTCGATAGGCCTATCTTCTTATCCGTATTCTGTTTTCTACCTTGCATTCCACTATATACAACCTCCCCCTTTCCATTTGAAACAAATATATAAATGCTTAGAAGCGGACGTAAGACTCGCGGGTATGCTATATACTCACCCTTGCTTTATTCCCCCCTTTTTGTTCTTCCTGATCGGTCGCTGCAGTCGACGTTGGAGCGTTCGAGTCCACGAGCAACAGATCCCCGATGCCGACCACCATTGCATGAAGATCCCCGATGCCTTCTACAACGTCAAGTTCCCCGTTGACTAGGAGTAGTTTGGAGGTTCCCAGGCAGGAGGCCTCGCCTTTTTGATCTGTTATTATTTGTGCTATCCTTCTTAAGGCAACTTGTATTCTTGTGTCTGTACTCAGATACTATTGCTTCCGCTAGCTTTGTTCTCTCGATCTGTTGTATTCGAGCCCTCGTGGCCCCTGGCTTGTATTAAACAGCTTGTATTATTTTATTTATAGAGTTGTGTTGTGATATCTTACCGTGAGTCCCTGATCTCGATCATGTACCTTGCGTGTATGATTACTGTACGTGGTTTAATTTTGGGGGCGTCACAGGAGGACACAAGAAGGAAACACTGAAAATGAAATCGACGAGAAAGCATCTATTACTAAGAAAAAACCACGAACAAGCACCAACAAGAAGGCAACATGAGACAACAGAATTTGACATCGCATCTATCGTCGAGAGAGGTTACTAACAGGTTAAGTGGAGTATCGGTCACACACGACGATACCACACATTTAGAAATGGTACAAGTTGTTTAGCTACACAACACGAGCAAAGGTTGTTAACATGGCATATCACTCAAGCATGGCATGTCACACAAACATGGAAAGAGGTGAAGCATAAATTAAACTATCTATTCTAGTCAATTTAGGTGAGGCAACACCCTAAACATGGCATAACACTAAGTACCACACGACAATTAAATAATTTGGTACTGTTCTTACCTAGACCAAATTTTATATTGGTTAACAACAGTAAACAATAGCAAAAACACAATCTACATGAAATTCTAGTCAAGTTACATATAAAGAACACCCCAAACGGAGTTACGGTTAAAAAGATACAATCATCACAAGTTATGGGCATAATCTACCAACATCATGTAGCACACTTGAGAGCAATGAGCCAACATGCTACAGGCTGCAAATATGCAGCAAAATTATGTGGATCAACAGTAGACATGACAAGCATGACATGGCATTAAGGTTTCATGTATGTGAGCTTCAATAAAAAATTAATTATAACCCAAGCAAAAGGCTAAATTATACTACTAGTTTAGTGAAAATCAGAGGTCATGGCAAAGTGTTATAAACATGCTCTATAAACAGTGGCAAAATAAATATCAAACAAGCTCCAAAATGGACATGCAATACATCAACAACAAGCCTACATGATGCTCATGAGTTCATACATGGATGAAAAGATATAAAGCATGCAAGACAACTAAAACATATTGCAGACTTAGCAGTTTTCAAGGTAGGTGACAGACAACAGCAAGTAGCCACTTTGGGAGATCAAGAACTATATGAACAACAAGGATATCTGGTATAGCAATACATGACATCAAAGTATACATGACAGGGAGCAATTCATTCCATGGGAGCTAAAGCATAGGTGGCATGGACCAATAACTATAACTAGATGACCCGGTTGCGCCAATGGCGCAGAAGCCATGTATTGATGATGTGTTATGATATAAATATAGCAAGTATTAAACATCACGTACTAAGCACCATCGACAAATTGATGCTTCATTGATATGAGTTGGCATCACGAATTAAAAGTTTAAGCACGATGCAAGAGATCCATCACGCAAATAAGTATTTTCCGAGAGTGAAGCTGTAGATATACAAAGTTTCATAGGCTACTTAGACATCTTAGAACATCAAACGGAGTGTAGTGTATGTGGTTGTAAAACAGGAAATAGCGCAGAGGAAAAAATGTAAGTGATATGGAACGAAAAAAATTAATTTCAAGATTTTAGAGTTTGGTTAAAAATGAGGCAAGCCTGGTGATTTTTCTAAAAAAATATATTTGAAGTGTTTCGTGCTGCAATGCTATAAAAAAGATGACCATGCGCTTGTTAGATTGCACACATGTTGTTTTAGAAGGAATTTATTTTAAACATTTAGAACTTGTGTTCGAGCGGAGTAAGAAGGGGAGTTGCATCTAAATTTTATAGTTTTTGGCAATTTGCTAATGGCTATGATAATGCAACTAGAGAAAGGCGGTGAACATTGAAGCATAGGATTTTTTTTGCAACGCAGGGGTACTATATTTTCGTTGCATTGCGTATTACTTGGATTTAGTTCATGACGTGGAACTGTGCATTCACATAAAAGATGCTACAGTTACTCGAGAAAACTGGTATTAAGTTGATCCATTATTCGGCTGGGTGGATCATGGAAGTAGCTTCCGCAAGGGAAATGTCAAGAGAAGTATAATATTTGGAATTGGGGAGTACAGCAGTAGGGAATTCCTTAATTTACAGGAAATCATATGAAGCACATATGCCTCTTTACTACGACATTGTTCGATGAAAATAGAAGAAGCAATATAGCTAGAACAAAGGGTAAGTGCATCTTCTAAATAGCCTGATGACAGGCGTTAAATTGAACTTTGCCTTTTAGCTGCATAGGAAGATATATGAAGAATGTCAGCAGTGATATATCGTGTGTGTTGTATAACAAATAAACCATGAAAGAAACATACATGTGGCTGACAGGTTTCGCTGGTATCAACGAAATAGATTCAAAGTTTCATGAAAACATCGCAAAAAGGATCTTGTATGCTCCAGTGAACTAAGGCCACTGCATAGAGCAATGAGTTAAATGCAATTATGTTCATGAAGCCCAGGCAGGGAGGTAAAGCTGAATATATATGAGCAAGGCCCCAGGAACATCACTTTAACTAAAACATGTTTGGTTCTAATGGAGGTACTGTTGAAAAGGTAGCAAACATGTTTCAGAGTGTAGCTACAAAGCTCACATTAAAACATAAGAAATCAGGCCTGGTAAATTAATATTCATGGAACTGAAATAGTAGAAATCCAGCTCTTGCCAAATAACCGCTGGATTCAAGAGAGAACATAATGAAAAGAAACCCTGATGATCAGTTTGTAATCCAATAATGTAATTTATACCTAATTCTTCTTAAATACAAATTAATGTTAAGCAGAACACCTAGTCGAAAGCACATGTTTTGGGAAGACAGACTGGTAAGAGCAGCTAAATATAGATCAGAAAAAGTTATCAAAAAACCAAGTATAACATGGAGAAACTGCTGCCTGATAGCTATATATATCACCCAGGATACAGAATAATTTATTCTTCACCCGAGGTAATTTTACGAACCTTTCATAAAAAATTACATTTGTAATGCAAATAGTTACATTAATATGAATTCACTACATAATTTTTGACATAAAAAAATAAAAAAATAGCTCATAAGATCAAAAAATTTACATTTTATGTATATTTTACCCCATTATTTTTACGTTTGTAATTTTACGTAACATAAAATATATTTTATGGTGATTATATTTGTTTACGTTCTCTTTTTACGTATGAAATAAGATCAAATTTACGAAATGTAAAATTATGGTGTATTAATGTCAAATCAGAGGGGGGTGAAGAATAACTATTCCTCATCCAGGGTGACGAATAGTCTATATATATATATATATATATATATATATATATATATATATATATATATGAGTTAGCATCATTGGCAGAACATCCATGACAGTGCATTGTCGGTTCATAATTTACACGGCATAGAAATAGAGAAAAAGCAGGTTAGACTAATGAGGGTATTTACAACGCAGGTAAGACAGTTCGTAGACATCCTTAAGAGAGAGCTGCTTCAACAAAGATGTCGTTTCGATACATGAATGTCAAATGCCTTGGTCTGCAGGCATGCAAACAGCGAAGCAGAGGATGTTCAAAAGGGTGCGTAGATAGTCACATGAAGGCAGATACGGTAAACCATTCTTCATTTGTTGGTGCAAACGTAGGCTCTAGCAGACGGTGTCCCATATTCAAAAAAAGGTGCGTTCAGCCATGCCTACTACCAAAGACCTGACCACTTGAATTGAAAGCAAGATGCACAGTTTTATGTACGGCCCAACAAGAGCGCAGGTGACAAGATGACTGTAAAAAATAATCCATTCAAATGCATTTGAGATCAAAATACATCATGAACGAACAAATGGTATTAGCTACGTTGTCGTTATTCTGTTTTGTTTCAGAGACACATATAATGATGCTAACCAGGAATTTTTCATAATTCAGATCATCAAAAACCTCAACTATACACATGCAAACAAACTGCAAATACAAAAGAACATGTAACTATTGAATCTTTTAGAGCCCAGTTTTCTGCCATAGGTTACCATCTTTATATGCCTACACTATTTTCCTCAACAAATATTTTCATAAAGATTACCAAGATGACAATTTTATGTACGACCAAACAAGGGCGCAGGTGACAAGATGTCCGCAAAAATCAAGCCATTCAAATGCATTTGAGATCAAAGTACATCATGAACGAACAAATGGTATTTAGCTACGATGTCATTATTCTATTTTGTTTCAAAGACACATATAAAGATGCTAACCAAGAATTTTTCATAATTCAGATTAGCAAAAACCTCAACTATATACATGCAAAGAAACTTCAAATACAGAAGAACATTTAATTATTGAATCTTTTAGAGACCAGTTATCTGCCACAGGTTAACATTTTTATATGCCTACACTAACATGAATTACCAATTGAACGTACACACTGGAATCAATATGTATATAGTCCTTCCATGTTTAATGTTTCAGCCTAACCAAAGGAGGAAAATGAACTATCAATTATACATATGGGTAACACAACAAGGCAAATGATGAATTTCACCCTATACCAAGCAACCCATCAACTGGGAGTAAATAACGCAATGTATATGAGAACTAAACGATATTTGCATAAGGTAAACCAGACCCAAGATCAAGAAGACATGTAAAGCAGAACTCAAACATGGAGGCAATGGAAAGCAGGAGAAGTTGACCCAAGATCAAGAAGCCATATAAAGCAGAACTCAAACATGGAGGCAACACAAAGAAGGAGAAGGTGAGTTCCCCCATGATCTGAACGCAAACACGGGTTAAGCTAGCTAGCACAAGAAGATTACACAAGAAATAAGAAACATAAAGAAAATAGTTGAACGTACAAACCATAAACAAGCATACACAGAAACAACGAATACTACATGAAGTGAGAAGTACCAGCGCAATGTACATAGGTAACCAAATCAAACAACAAGCATTTTGCCTGCCCAGGCGAGATCAAATCCGGGGAACATTGGCACTCGGCAAAGAATGAGCCATGGGCTACGAACCATCTAACCTTACGGAAGGACGACACACGATCTGGAAAATGAACATTAACAAACACAACCGGCATGAGTCCACACGAATTTCATCGAACAAAACAGGAGCAAGGTGATAAAGAGTCCTTACCCTTCCAGACCACGAATCAAAGACCCAACAAGCAGCAATCAACCACTGCACCACCGCAAGAACAAGGATCCGTCAGAAACAATGAGGCTCACAAGAGGAAGAACGGCAATGGCATTGGAACACAGTCACACATTTCATCGAATAGAAGAGGAGCAAGACGGTCGAGGAAACCTTGCCCTGCGAGCTCTTGATCCAAAGAAGCAACCAGTATCAATCAAATCATGAACAAGCTCAACAAGGACGAAAGTTAAGAAACAAACATGGACAGGAGAGAAACAACAACGATGGAATTGATGGGACATGGGACAACCCGCATGGAAGACAAACCTCAACCGTAGTTACCAGTTGATGCAACCTGAACCATGATGAACGGAGAATGGAAGATCTGCGTACCAATGGAGACTTACGAATAATCAGATCCACACTCTACCACCAAGATAGCGATGATGGAAGCAGGAGGACTGGTGGACTCTACCGGGGAAGAATGAGATTGGGGTGGAAGAAAGAGCGTGTGAACCGACGTAAGTATCTACGCCAAGACAACCCACTTGGATACAGTAAACCGGGAGGGGCCCACGGGCGCGGCGTTGTCCAATCAGCTCTAGACGAACCGCAGCCTACCCCGCCTACACCTCACGTCTGTTCTCTCGCCGAGGCCCACCGGACATGGACCATGCAACTTACGTAACCAGCAGCCACAACGATCGCAACTCCACGTCGAGTAGGTAGAACAAGGTTCCACCACGCGCGCTGTAAATACGCTATTTTTAACCCATAGCGCAACACTCATCTCACGTAAGATCACCTAACACACGTACCCCAGGCCCAGCGTCATTACAGTTAAAAAAACAACCAGGTGCAAAACAACGTTCCATGAATCTGCATGCCACCGCACGGGACGGAACTGCTCATAGGTGATCGAACGCCGGAGAAGCAAAGAGCGAGCGCAAGTGTTAGCACTGGCTAATGGATTTGGAAGAGGAAGGTGTATTTCAATTCAGATCTCAGGGATTCGAATTACATAGGAACTAGTCTATGAGATTTTTCATTACAAGCATCAGCCTCAGCCGTATCCAATTTGCCAACCCTCACATGTGAGATGCCAGCTCTATTTAACCAGCCACTCCTCCGACGCGTAGCGTGTGGATGGTTGACGTGGTCGTCTCGCGGGCCCACTTGCAGTGACTGCTTCACCCGTGTCGTCTGTCGTAGGGTTGCTGGTGCTAACATTCCCCCTCCCTTGAAGACCAGCTTGTCCCCAAGCTGGAGCATGCGGAAAGCGCTGCTTGAGCTCATCAATGTCTTCCCAGGTAGCCAGATCCTGAGTTTGGCCGGACCAGTGCACTAGTCCTTGAGGTACAAGATCATCACCTTGTCGACGAAAACGACGTTGCAGAATCTGGGTAGGCACAGCAAACTGCGCGTCAGCAGGAGGAAGCAACGGAGATACCTGACAATGAGGTCCAAGAGCGCGCTTCAGTTGCGAAACATGGATCACCGGGTGAATGCGCGATCCTTCAGGTAGACGAAGCTTGTAGGCAGAGCCACCAACACGAGCCAGAACTTCAAAAGGGCCATAAAACTTGAAAAGGAGCTTGTGATGTGCACGAGGGGCAACCGAGGACTGAATGTAGGATTGTAGCTTGAGGAAAACAAAGTCACCCACTTGGAACACGCGATCAGAACGTTTCTTGTCCGCTTGAGTCTTCATACGAGTACGAATGTGCTCCAAATGCTGCTGCAACAAGCGCAGCATCAAGGCACGTTCTTGGAGCCAGCCATCCAAGTCTGGCACTGGGCAAGCATCAAGTGGAGACAAGCCAAAATGACGAGGCGGGTACCCATACAGAACTTCGAATGAAGATTTATGACCCAATGCAGAGTGCATACTGGAATTATACCAGAATTCAGTAAGAGGCAACCATTGAGCCCACTTAACTGGACAAGCATGAGCAAAACAACGAAGATAGCCTTCCAGGCATTGATTGACACGCTCGGTAGTACCATCGGTTTGGGGGTGATAGGAGGAACTGATCCGCAATTTAGTCCCAGTATATGCTGCCATTTCTTTCCAAAAACGACTGGTAAAAACACGATCACGACCAGTCACAATGGACTCTGGCATGCCATGCAATTTGTAGATGTTGTCCATGAAAGCATGCGCAACCATCGTAACCGTGAAGGGGTGAGAAAGACCAATGAAATGGGAATAATGGGAGAGTTTATCAACAAGCACCAGCACACAATTCCACCGGCCCGAGCGCGGCAAACCTTCCACAAAATCCATCGTGAGCATCTGCCAAAACTGAGAAGGAACCGGAAGAGGTTCCAGGAGTCCGGGATACTTTGCACGATCAGGCTTGGCACGTTGACAGATAACACATCTTGGACAAACTGATGAACTTGAGCCCTCATTCCTTTCCAATAAAACAATTGTTTCAGCCTACGCAAGGTAACGGGAATACCTGAATGTCCACCCATGGGGGAAGCATGGAAAGCCTCCAGAATGCGACGCTGCAAAGGTTGATTTTCAGGAATCCAGAGACGATGCTTGTAACGAATGAGTCCTTCATGGAGAGAATATTTGTCATCAGGTGTGGTGCCCACAGCCAAGCGTGTCAGCAAGTCTTCAGCACAAGCATCAGACTGATAAGCAGTAAGAATATCAGCCATCCAAGAAGGTCTATTTGAAGTGATCGCCAAAAAACAAGAAGGCGGACGAGGCTGCCGAGACAAAGCATCGGCAACTTTATTGTCTGCCCCTTTCTTGTACTTGATCTGAAATTGTAACCCAAGGAGCCTGGTGAACACCTTCTGTTTCCAGGGCGTATGTAAACGCTGATCAGACAAGTGAGCCAAGCTACAATGGTCAGTGAGAATAAGAAATTCTGAATGCTGCAAATACGAATGCCATTGCTCTACGGCCAGTAAGATAGCCATGTATTCTTTCTCGTAGGTGGACAGGCCACGAGTGCGCGGCCCCAAACCCTTACTGACATATGCAAGAGGATGGCATTTCTGAGTGAGTACAGCACCCACCCCAATATCAGACGCATCTGTCTCAATAACAAAAGGGCACTGTAAAATTTGACAATGCAAGGACAGGCGTTGTTGTCAAAGCAGATTTTAAGGTGTCAAAAGCAACCTGAGCATTGGGGGTCCATACAAAAGGGACATTCTTACGGAGCAAGTGAGTAAGTGGCTGGCTGATGACTCCATAATTACGAACGAACTTGCGATAATAACCAGAAAGACCCAAAAAACCCCGCAATTCCTTGACATTCTGAGGACTTGGCCACGACTGCACATCAGAAACCTTTTGGGGATCAGTGGAAACGCCAGCTTCAGAGATCACGTAACCCAAATAAGCGATAGAACGGCTAGCAAAGGTGCACTTGGAGCGCTTGACACGCCACTGTTTCTGTTCCAGCAACTGTAATACTTGTGCAAGATGGCGCACATGATCCTCAAAACTGCTACTGTATACTAAAATATCATCGAAGAACACAACAGCACATATGCGAAGAACTGGAGCTAAAGTCTCATTCATTTCACGTTGGAAGGTTCCAAGCGCTCCCGTGAGACCAAACGCCATGACATTGAACTGAAAATGGCCATTATGAGTATGAAAGGCTGTCTTGTATTCCTCACCAGGGGCTAGGCGAATTTGATGATAGCCCGCCCTCAAGTCAAGCTTGGTAAACCAAGAAGCGCCCGCTAATTCATCCAGAAGCTCATCAATGATAGGCAGAGGGTACTTTGTTTTGAGTGTGAGCATATTCAAATGGCGGTAGTCGACACATAGCCGCCAGGATCCATCCTTTTTGCGCACCATGATAATTGGAGATGCAAACGGACTGGAACTGACTGATATCACTCCTGATTTTTAACATGTCTTGCACTTGCCGCTCAATTTCAGACTTAAGCTCGGGAGAGTAACGGTACAGACGTATGTTCACAGGTCGAGCACCATCAACCAACGGAATGCGATGATCACAGGCACGACGAGGTGGTAGCTCGCTGGGTTCAGAGAAGACCACCTTGAATTTGTCCAACAAGGACTGAAACTCAAGAGCAAGAACTTCAGAAACGGTAGGTTGCAGCAACTGAAGTTCAACCACCGTGATTGGAAAAGCTACTGGTGGATGAACCTGCAATACTGCCTTGCGTCCTTGATGATCAAATGCCAACCATTTCTCTTCCCAGTTAACCTGCATAGTTCCTCTCGCAGACAACCAGTCCATACCAATGATGCCATCATTGAATTTGAGAGGTAAAATCTTGAAATCCGACTGGAATGTATGACCATCAGCCGACCAAGAGCAACGAGGAATGGCATGAGTACATTGTAACTGGCCACCTCCAGCCACTCTAACATTTTGCACACGAAGTAATGGCACTTGGCCTGGTAGTTCAGCAGCCATATGAGCACTGAGGAAGGAATGAGAGCTTCCTGAGTCCAGCAAAAACACCAAAGTGCGCCCGTGAAGTTGGCAGGTCAGGCGAATAGCGCTGGGTTCAGCAACATCCGTATGAGCTTCAGCCGAAAGAACCATCAAGTCCATATCACTGTCATCGGAATCTGGGGAAGAAATATCACAAAACTCTAGCAGTTCCTGGACCACATGCAGTTGTACAGTGGTATGGCATTTGTGTTCTCTGCCCCAGCGCTCTCCACAAACGAAACACAAACCTTTGGCCTTGCGATACGCCTTGAGTGCAGACAATTTGTCATTAGAGGGCTGCTGCTGTAACCTTGGAGTATCTTTAATTTCCTCAGGCAATCTGGATGGACCAGGGCGAGAATAACGATTGGCCGATGCAAGAGCAGGACGCCTGACAAAATTGTCTTCAGGCTCGCAATCGCCAATCTCCTCCTGCACAGCAGCAATAGAGTAGGCAGTATCGAGATCGACAGGACGTTGCACAGCAACAACAATACGAACAGCAGGTTTGAGCCCATCAATAAACCGAGTAGTGTAATGCAACATATCCGGCTCAGGTTCATAAGCCGAAAGCTGTTCCATCAGTTCAGAAAATTTTGTTATGTACTCTTCTACAGAATCAGTTTGACGCAGTTTATGCATGCGGCGCACTAATGTTTGATGTTGATTACGTCCAAACCTATGCACTACGGCATCACAAAATTCAGCCCAACTAGCTCGCACATACTTGTGTTACACAGAGGACAACCACCGAGCGGCGGCCCCTTCAAACTGCATAGCTGCTACTGCTATCCATAAATCAGGGTCCGTATCAAACATAGAAAAATAATCCTCACACCTAGTCTGCCATAATTTTGGATCATCAACAATGAATCTCGGAAAGTCAAAGGATGGTGGTCTGCCATGGTGTTGTGGAGAAGTGCGACGCTCACGGTGCCATAAACTGGTAAATGAAGAGGGAGTCGAACTGGCAGGGATACCTCTGGCCGGAGGTGGGATATAGGGTGCAGACCCCCCATTGCCCAACCCCCGTGTAGTCGATATCCCACGGTGCCCCTGAGGCCCGGTCTCTGCGGCTCCTCTCGATGCGCCACTGCGAGTGGCGGCGTCACCAGAGTCGGAGGCGAGACCAAGCGCGACACGCAGCTCCGCGAGGTGTTTGCGGAGATCCGCCTCGGCGCCGTCGGTGTAGGCCTGCATCTCATCGACGATGGAACCGATCGCCTTCTCCACCGCCGCTGGAACGGCGCGCGCGACTGCCGCTTCGACCGCATGGCTTACCGCCCCGACGATGAGGTCGTCGAGATCCTGGCGGTGCTAGGTGTTGGCGAGATCCGCAGCCGCAGACAAGGTCTCGTAGATCGCCTTGCCTTCGGGTGTGAGGTTCTCCATGAGTTCCTGGCGCCGGCGAGCCGCGGCCGCAGCTAATCGAGTCCCATGGAGATGTGAAGGATCCAGCGTGGGTGGTGGAAATTTCTAGCTCTGAGTACCAATTGTTAGCACTGGCTAATGGATCTGGGAGAGGAAAGTGTATTTCAATTCAGATCTTAGGGATTCGAATTACAGAGGAACTAGTCTATGAGATTTTCCATTACAAGCATCGGCCTCAGCCGTATCCAATTTGCCAACCCTCACATGTGAGATGCTAGCTCTATTTAACCAGCCACTCCTCCGACGCGTAGCGTGTGGATGGTTGACGCGGTCGTCTCGCGGGCCCACTTGCAGTGACTGCTTCACCCGTGTCGTCTGTCGTAGGGTTGCTGGTGCTAACAGCAAGGGCCTCCGGTGGCCGGGTAGACCATGTCCGTTTACTAGTTGGATGCATGCAAGTAGGCAACTTTATACAAACCGCGGTACACCACTTTGGAGTAAGATATGAAGTAGCTACAGTAGGTCAACATGGAAAAAGAGTGCATCTAATTGAAGTACACATACTGCTTAACAAGTACATGCTAGAATCACTAGCATAGGCATCATGGATGTGACGCAAAAATCAACCAAACTTTGCTAAAAATAACAGTGAACAACAGTAAACATCAACTAGCAGTATTAATCAAGAATTTGCACCAATTAGATGACCTCAAATGACTAAACTCACAACAACAACAACATTGTAGAGCACATCACAGAGCACAAAATTCATTTTGGGCGCGAATTCGTATGGGCTACAGATTAGTCGCAAACTATAGCGCAAAACAGGTACACCAACAGATTGCACAGGGACTTAGCCAAATTAGAAAAAAAGAAAAGCACAAGAAAAATATATAAGGGCAGCTCGGGCCTCACCATGGGCAAGGTCCAGTCGACGGCGAGGGTGGTCGAGAGATAGGGTCGTCCCTCCCTAGGCGAGGTGCGCGCATGGGTCGCGGAGGGGCGCTGGGCCGCTGGTGGCCTGTTGGATCTGGGCCGACCCACGGCGGTGCGGTTGGCCGGACCGGTCCGACCGTCCCCGTCCTGATCTGGATGGGACCCGGTGGCGGCGGCGGCGCCCTGTCCGTCGACGGGTGGCGCGACGAGGAAGGTAGGGGGTCCGGGCGGCGCGGGGAGGCGGATCCAGTCGCCTACGGGGCTAGGGCGACACGACGACGAGCTCCGGCGGCGCGATCTCGAGGGGCCAAGCCATGGCGGGGTGGCGCTGGCTCCCGTGGTGCCGGCGACGACCTCCTGTAGGTAGAGTGGGCGCGGGGTGAGAGGAGGGAAGATTATGCGGGGAGGACGGCGGCCTCACCGGCGTGTGGTGGCCGGCGGCACGAGGATGCGGCCGGGCGCGACGAGGAGACGGGCGGGGGCGGCGCGACGGCTCAGTCGGGCCCACCATGGCCCGGTGGCGGCCGACGACTGAATCTCGGGCTTTGCAGGGAACGATCTGGTTGGGGCTGTGCTGCGGGGGTGGTGTAGCATAATCTGGGCCGCCAGATCCCATATCTAACGGTCTGGATTAGAGGGGGCTAGGGTTCCGAATTTTGTACGGCTAGGGGGCAGATCTGGGCAATTTAGGGGGGTGGCTGTAATAATGGACTAGGGGGAACCCTAGAAGGGCCAGGGGAGAGTGGTGGTCTATTTATAGGCTGGCCTGGCTGGCAAGTTTACACAAACGTCCCCGGTTTCTCTCTTACGCGTCTGATGTTTACGTTTCTGACCGCCTGGAGTCCATACGACCTTCGATTCAGACGAAATTTCAAACCACGCGCTCAGCGCTGCGAGCCGGTCACTTCTCCCTCACTTTGATACCGTTCCGAGAACATTTTCCGGCGCCCCATAAAATAATATGTTTATTAAATAAATGGGGTTTTCGTTTCGATGGCTATGGCTGGACTAGTACCCGAAGTAGCGACGGTGCTCGGGT
Source organism: Bromus sterilis (assembly GCA_950022295.1). Classification (NCBI taxonomy): domain Eukaryota; kingdom Viridiplantae; phylum Streptophyta; class Magnoliopsida; order Poales; family Poaceae; genus Bromus; species Bromus sterilis. Next base: position 252,190,135 of record OX465595.1, on the reverse strand, counting down.
GAAACCTGGTGTCGCAAATGGGTCATGTGCCATGGTGGAAAGGTTCGGTCATGCATGCCGATACGAGAAGGAGGGAGAAATATATTCACCAAATAATAAATTGGTGAAACAAATACTTCAAACAATTCTAACAAACAACAAAATAAAGCAACAAACGATTTTTTTAATTTGGTTGAAAATCCCGGGCTGTTACATCAGGCCTCCTTGCTGATCCTACTGGGTCTGTGAATTAACCCCCCCCCCCCACCGATAGTAGCCCCAAAGATTGGCGTGAAGACGGCTTCGGGGCAATCTTCCTTGCCAAAGAACAGGACCGAGGCATCGCCTGCTGATACGTCCCAAACGTATCTATAATTTCTGCTTGCTCCATGCATGTTTTGTGTGATATAGCTATGATCTAGATACACTTTCATACAATTTTGATCATATTTGGACTAACTTATTAACTCAGTGCACCATAGTGCCAGTTCTAGTGTTCTACTGTTTTTCTATTTCAGGTTTCCCCCATATTAAAAGTGCTCCAAAATTCCGGAAAAATCAGATAAAAAATTAGTGCAACGGAAGCTGCCGGAGTCCCGAAGGAGGGCCAGAGGACCCCCACCTGGTGCCCAGGAGGCCAGGTGGCACGACCTAGGGCTTGGGCGCGCCGGGAGGCCGCCTGGACACCCGGTGGCCCCCCTGGCTGCCCCCCTTCTCCTAATTATTCCCCGTGACGGGATTCTTCCGAAGACAGAACCCTTTTTCGCGATCTCGCCTCTGTTCCGCCGCCGCTGTGCTTCCAAGATTGGGAGCGCCAGCAGACCTCTTCCCGGCACCCTGCTGGAGGGAGGGTTGACCTCCGGGAGCCTCTCCTCCCCCATGGACACTTCCCGGATTATCCGTGAGTATTCTACCTTGGACCATGGGTCCGTGATCAGTAGCTATCTGATGTTTTCCTCTCATCTTTGTTCTTCATGGATTAGACCTCGTGAGCTTCCCTACATGATTGAGGCACATATGTAATTTTCTGTTATTGCCATGCTGAGTTTGCTGGGATCTGATGGATGATGAGACTATGTTCAGTTTGTGATTGAGTAATATATTTGGGTCTTATATTTTATATTTATGTTATTGAGTAATTCTTGCATGTTCTCCGTTGCTGTTTATTGCTTTGTCCAAGTAGTAGGCAGTGACTCCAAGAGGGAACGTTGTGCTCGATTGTGGGTTCATGCCCCCTGATGACAAGCTTGAGTGATAGAAACATGAGTCTAGGGGATGTGTTGTTGCCACAAGGGGGAAAACAATGGTTCTTGTAACCGCGGTTGCAAGGATTGTTTACTTTACACAAAGTGATTTTTGATACAGTTGTCTGTTGCTTTGGGTTTGCAGTTCGGGTGGGGCTCGCAACTTAATACCAGCGAGATGTTCTAGATAGATATCTCAAAGTGGATGATTAGTAGTAGATGCAGTTGGATTTCGGTCTACTTATTTTGGTGTACCTCCCATGCTTTTGAGCCTCGTCCTTTCTTTGTAGCATAGTTAGCATTGCGGTGCATTTTTAATCCTGTCAATTGGCCAGCTGTGATTTGTTTACCTCGCATAGCAGTTTTGTCGTCTTTTGGGAGAGAGGCATCACTAGTGAACATCACGGGACCGTGGTCCATATTCTCATCACTATTTACACACTCTTTTATTTCCTGCTTTTACTTTCTAGCTTCTATCGCCATTATCATTATCCCTTGCGTTTGATCCTTTGTAAACAAGAAGGCTGGAGAGATCTGAAATACGTTGGGAGCAAAGTTATTTGTGTTGTGTGCAGGTCCACGTCAATTGCGCCGTTGACACCTACTTTACCGCTTTTGGTTCCTACGGGAGACAAACCCTATCATCTACATAGGGGAATTTTTTCTCCTATCCTACATCTCACCTTCCACTTGGGGTAACCAACAAAGGGCGAGAAGCCATTATCATCTCTCGCACATCAAGAAAATTTCTGGCGCCGTTGCCGGGGATTCCTAGTGCCGAGATAGGGGAGTTGCACACTATCTTTTATCTTTGCTTTTTAGTCTCGTTAGTTTACCATTCAGTTTTTATCTTAGTGTCCTATATCAAAAATCAAAAAAATATATCTACCACACTTGCTGCTGCTATGGGTTCCACTGAAAACACCAAGTTCTGTGACTTCACTAGTCACAACAACAAAGACTTTATCTGCACTCCTATTGCCACACCTGCCACTTCAGCTACCTCTTACGAAATTAAACATGCCTTGCTAAACCTTGTTATGAGAGATCAATTCTCTGGTGCTGGAGATGATGCTACTTTACACTTGAACAATTTTCTTGAGCTATGTGATATGAAAAATTATAAAGAAGTAGAAGGTGATGTTGTTAAGCTTAAGCTTTTTCCTTTCTCTTTGAGGAGAGAAACTAAAATCTGGTTTCAATCTTTGCCTAGGAATAGCATAGATTCTTGGAATAGGTGCAAAGATGCTTTTATTGGGGAGTACTACCCACCTGATAAAATTATCCAACTGAGGAGTAACATTATGAATTTTAAGCAATTGGATAATGAACATGTTGCCCAAGCTTTGGAACGAATGAAATCTCTTGTTAAGAAATGCCCTACACATGGTTTGACTACTTGGATGGTTATCCATACTTTTTATGCAGGCTTGAACTTTACCTCGCGTAACCTGTTACATTTGGCCGCGGGAGGAACCTTTATGTCAACTACACTTGGTGCTGTACACAACTTTTAGATGAGATGATGACCAACTATTCCCAATGGCACACCGAACGCGCTCCAACAGGTAGGAAGGTAAACTCTGTCAAGGAGAGTTCCTCCCTAAATGAAAAAGTTGACTTGATTATGTCTCTACTTACCAAGCAACCCTCTATTCATCCTCACGCTGTCCCTTTAAATTCTTAGGTTGCTCAGGAACAAGTAGATGTGAACTTTATTGCTAGAAAGAACTTCAATAACAATGCTTATAGGGGTAATTTTGCTAGCAATCCTAGACCGTTTCCATCCAACTATGGGAACAACAACCCTTATCCTAGTAACAAGAACCTCAATTATGAATTAGAAAGCATGCTTAGAGACTTTATCACTACCCAAAAAGCCTTCAATAAGAGTGTAGAAGAGAAATTAGCCAAATTAGATAATCTCTCTTTTTAAGGTAGATAGCTGAGCCCTTGATGTGGAAATGCTTAAAATTAGAACCTCCCCCTTGAGGAGAGGAAGGCCACTCCTATTAATGCTATCCAATTGAAAATTAATGAAAATATTAGGATGATGGTGATACGTCTCAAACGTATCTACTTTTCCAAACACTTGTGCTATTGGTTTGACCTCATTCTTGCATGATTTGAACGAAACTAACCCGGACTGACGTTGTTTTCAGCAGAGCTGCCTGTATGGTTTTATTGTGTGTAGGAAAATGGATTTTTAGCTGGCTCAGAAAATTCTAGGAAAAATCACAAAACATCCACGCACTCGAAGGAGCCCGGAGCCAGATGTGGGGCCAGAGGGCAGCCAAGGGGGGCCCAGGGGCCCTTCTGGCGCAGCCCCACCCCTGGCCGCATCGGGGGGGCCTGGGGGACTCCCACCGCCTCTGGTGCCCTAACTCGGCTCCTATTTATTACCGTGACGGGAAAACCCCGAAAAAGAAGTCGCTTTTACACAACCCGTAGCGGAGCCTCCGCCACCCTCTGTTCTTTCTCGGGAGGGCTAATCTGGAGGCTGATTTGGCCTCTGGAGAGGGGAGATCGTCTCCATCGTCATCACCATCACCAATCCATCCTCCCTCCATGACTTCTCTTCACACGTGTGAGTAATTCCCTGCTATAGGCAAAGGGGATGGTAGGGATTGGATGAGTTTGATCATGTAATAGTTCGTCAGATTGTTAGGGTCATGTTGCCTATCATCTACTATGGTGTTTATCATCTTTGCTACAACTTGTTGCTCTTAATGCTTGTCACTTTGGGCCCGAGGGCCATGTTTTCAGATCTGAACAACTTGTCTTTTGATGAATATATTTGTGTTCTTGATCCTATCTATGAGTTGTATGCACCTATTATGGTCCGGAACCGAAGATCCTAAAGGTGACAGCTTGGGACACCAAAGGGGATGGTCCATAATTTGAGGATGTCATGTATCCATTGATTTTATTGCTTTGTTCAGGTGCTCTTTGAAAGGAGCACATTAATCTCCATAAGTTCTCTTTGGCCCCGTTCATAGCGGGATGGTAGGAAAAAAGATTTTGTGCAAGTTCTTATTGCAAGCACACCCAACTACCTACGGGATACATGCCTAATGTTTGATATTTTCCTAGATGATTATTGCTTTTCTGTGTGCCTTGCCCCATGTTAGAATCTATTACATGTTCACTCTTATTCAAGCAGCGCCCAACCATCCATCTCCCTAGCCTACAGTATTTTTAATACTTTTGGTTACTAGTAATTTACTTTCTCTGTTTTACTTTTGTTGTTATCACTATCACTATCATCCCACAGTTACTATTAATATTTTGTTGCAAGCAAGTATATTTCAGGTGCGGTTTAATTGACAACTCAACTGTCAAAGCTTATAAATAATCGTTGGCTTCCCTTGTGTCGAATCAATAAATTGGGTTAACTTACCCGCGAAAACTCTACACACGATCCCCTACAATTGAGGGTCATCAAGCACTGTTTTCTGGCGCCGTTGCCGGGGAACATATCAATATTTACAAGTTCACTTGAAGTATCCTGCCTGCTACACTTCATCCGCTATGGGAAAGAATGGAGACCCCAAGGTTCCGATCTTACCATCCACTACAAGAAAAGGTACCATTCTGAGTACCAGTCCTACGCTTGATTCACCTTCCGTTATAATTAAGTTCGCTTCACCACTACCATCACATGCTACTTCTACTGAATCTATTACTATGTCCGATACTTTTGATGATGCTTCCACTACTCTTGATGATACTAGTTTTATTGGTCACTATCTTGAAGCTCAGATTGCTAAGCTTGCAGCACAGTCTGAGACAGAGACTCCTGCTACCTATATTCCTATGTGCAAAGCCTTTGGCTACCCAGACTTAGATGAACTCAAGGAGAGAATCCTTGACGATGATTATATTACTCTTGATGATGATTTTTGCAGGGAACTCAAAGAGTGTGTCGACTCTGACCCTGGTGTTGTTAAGGATCTTCTTGAAAAGCACTCCATGAATAACAAGATTACTCCCGATCCTAAATTTGCTACATCTCCTATATGCATCAATGATCCTGATTATGATTTCTCTGTTGATCTTTCACTTATATCTACAGTCGAAGCTTACCCTTTTTATGGCAGAGAAAATGATGATGCTATAGCACACCTGACCAAACTCGCCGAGTTGGGTAGTCTATTTACTACTTATGAGAGGATACGAAACTTTTATGTGGCTAAGCTTTTTCCTTTTTCTTTGAAGGAAGACGCTAAAGCATGGTATGATGCACTACCTTATGGTTCCATTGAGAGTCCTCAGGACTTAGTTCAATTTTTTGTCGATAAATATTTTCCTGCTCATATCCAACATGCTGCTTTACAAAGAATTTATAACTTTAAACAATTGCAGGATGAGCACCTCCCTAAAGCTTGGGGGAGGTATTGTGCTTTAATTAAGGCTAGCCCGAGACATGAAGTCCCAAAGAATGAATTACTTGATATATTTTATGCTGGTCTAACTGGTGAGTCTAGATCCTATCTGGATAGTTGTGCTGGTTGCGTTTTCAGGGAAAGAACACCGGACGATGCTGAAGAACTAATGGGCAAGATCACCAAGAACAATGAAGACTGGTCCATCCCTGAACAACCTCCACCACCAAAGAAGAGGGGCATGCTTGTCCTGAGCCCCGAAGATATGCAAAAAGAAAAGAAGTCTATAAAGTAGAAAGGCATTAAAGTCGAAGACGTGAAGAAGCTACCTCCTATTGAGAAGTTGTGTGAGCCTACTACTCACCCTCCCTTGGTAGAGGTACACTCTCTATTAGATTTTACTGAAAGTGACATCCCTAAAGGTAAGCCTCCCGACCAATGCTTAGATGAGCTTGATAATTTTATTATTAAGTAAGACCATTTTAATATGAGGATACAAGGTCAGTTGCATGATAATTCCCTTGCTATCAAAAGTTTACTTGGTGTTCTTGAAAGAACAGTTAATGATGTCAAATGTCTTGTCAAGCATTTTCATATGGTTCAAACTCAGCTTGAACAAATTTCTATTATGCAAAAAGATTTGCTTTCTAACAATGCTAAACAGGACATACAAGCTTATGGCATCAAGGACAGGGGTGGAACACACACCCAGGACACTCTCTATCCCGAGGGGCATCCGAAGAGGATCGAGCAAGATTCTCAAGTACAGGTAGAAGACGAGCTTTTTAGCTCTCCAAAGAAGAAAAAGAAGAAGAAGAAACACAAGGAAGCTGACAACTCCAATGATCCTATTACAAGTGAAGGACCTGTTGTTGATCCTAACAGCATATCTACTTCCGACACTGAAACTGAAGACGGTGCTGAGCCCGAAGAAAATGATAAGGAGAAGGATAATCCCCCCGAGGTGCGAGAAGAAGAAGCACCCGACAAACGCAAGAAATACACAAGAGAAGACTTCATTGCAAGGAGACATGGGAAGGAAAGAGAACCATGGATACAAAAACCCATGCCTTTTCCAGGTAAGTGTCTCAAATATAAAGAAGAAGAGCACTATAATAAATTTTGTGAATGGATGAAACCTCTTTTTCTGCAAATTCCCTTGACTGATGCTATTAAATTACCTCCTTATTCCAAATATATAAAAGGTATTGTTACTAATAAAAGAAAAGTTCCTAATGAGGAAATATCTACTATGCTTGCTAACTATTCTTTCAGTGGCAAGATTCCTGAGAAGCTTGGTGATCCAAGTATACCCATCATTCCTTGCTCCATCAAAAATAATTATGTTAAAACTGCCTTATGTAATCTCAGAGTGAGTGAGTGTTATGCCTTTTTATCTTTATAAAAGGTTATGTTTTGATAAACTAATCCCTATAGATTTGTCTCTTTAGATTGCTGATAAGTTAACAGCCGTCCCGATTGGTATTTGTGAGGATGTTCCCATTGAAGTTGCTAATTGCTTAATTCTTACAGATTTTCTTGTGCTTGACATGCCTGAGGATGGGAGCATGTCCATTATTCTTGGTAGACATTTTCTTAACACAGCATGTGCTATTATTGATTGCAATAAAGGAAAGGTTACCTTCAACGTTGATAATAAAGAACACACGGTGTATTTTCCAAAAAAGATCGAAAAAGGCATGTCCTTAACTCTATAGAAAATATCGAGACCGTGAAGATTGAAGAATGGGATTTTCCTCTACACGTGCACCACAAATACAAAACCATTATGGTGGAGACAATGTCCATTAAAGTAAAGGTGCAATGATCACTTCATAAGAGGTGAGACTTTTTTTCTCTATATATTGCCGGTTTGTTGGTAAGACTTGATCAACCTTGCTAGTGAGCATGTTTTATATAGGTAAAAACTGGAGTTTGTTATGTTTTCATTTTCTTTAGCTTTTATTCTCCTTGCTATACCAAGTTTATATGTTTTTGAAGCTTTAGAATTCTAATCACTGCTTCAATTTTTCAGAAAGTTTCGCAGCTTTTTGAACTCCAAAATTTTTTCAACGGTGAAGTTTTCAGAAAAATTCCAAAAAAATTAGAATAAAATTTTCCACGACGAGAGTGACCCAGGCGACCAGCTGGCGCGCCTATCCCCCTGACCGCGCCCACAGGGCGTCTGGGGCCCACAGGACCCACCATGCAGGTATTTCTTCCTCCTCTCTCTCTCTCATTCTCTCCAAAAACATGAGTTATGCTCCCGCTCTTGCGGTCTTGCTGTTCTTGGAGGCGATTTTAGATCTCTCTCTACAACCCATCATTTGAGTTGAGATTTTGAGAAAATACTCCCTGCTATGTAACTCGTCCACCCCTCAAATTAGATTATTGATTGGTGGCTTCATTTTTGAGTATTTAGTATTTCTTGGTGTTGTTTATATGAGCTTGCATGCATGTGTAGAAATTTATTTTCCAAGTTTTGATGCAAGTTTATGCTTTAGGTAAGTGAGTTGAGTAGTTTGCCTCAACTCACTTTGTTTAAATCCTTGTTTTTGTGAATTGTGAAAAATTTCAGAAATGAGTTTGATAGGAAAAGCAAAGGGGTGGCTTGGGAAGAAGAAGCCCGAGCAATCCGATCGAGTTACTATAGATGCAGCTTCACCCTCAGCTGCTAGGGTGAGCTACAACGAAAATCATTTGCCCCTAGAGTTGCTAGAAGACATGAGTCCCGCATGCGCAATGATGTACCCGTGCGATGATTTTCTTGAAGCTGCAGGAATCAAGGAGGATTTTTATGGCCTTTGCGCCAATGCAGGTTTGACACGGCTAGCACTATGCCGTGTGGTACAGTATAAGAAACTAAACTCCTGTTTCATTAGTAGTTTTTACTATAGTCGGGATGCTGGAACTATTGAGTTCAAAATTTATGATAAGCTTATGACCATGTCTTTGGCAAGATTTTGTGAAATAATAGGTGTGCCGAACGCTGGTCAGACGGCAAGGATGAACACTCAGCCCTCCGAGTTGAGGATTCTCTTCAACTCTCTTTGTACGCAGGAGGAGAGAGATATTCGGCGTACAAAGATTTCCAGCATTTTATTCCCCCATCTCAGGTATTTTGCGTATTTTATTGCCAGAGGGGTGTTGGCTCGTGACAACACGAGCAACGGTTCTGCACCAGATTTCGCTATCTATGCGAACGCCCTCTCTTGTAGGAATGATTATAATGTGGGTGCCTTAATTTCTCGCCGCCTTGCTATGAATGCTAACAAGGGTGATTTATTGGGTGGCGTTTACGCCACACTTATCCTTGAGTCTCTTGACGGTACCCCACATCCTGATGATGTTCCCTTTTCATACACAAGTCTTGATCTTGCTTCTATGAAGAGGCTTAAGTTTGTTACCAAGACTTCCCAGTTTGGTAACCTTGTTTATATTTAGAGGTTTGAAAATACTATTACTCTAGACATCCGTCTACTTGCACCAGTTTTGTTTGGTTATGCCCACAGGAAAGGATGTTCCTTCAATGATACCCAGTTTGACGAGTTCATGGCCCAGTATCAGTTGCATAACCCCATGGAGTGGGTTGTGCCCGACGAGGAGGAGCATGGTGAGTTCCCACCTTTCCAGGGGGAGACAGTCACCCAGTATGGTGAGGGGTCTTCTTCCGCTTGGAGCGCAGGACCTTCCTCATGGAATGACTCGAGGACTTCGGTGTACGCACCAGAGGGCTCATACGACTCTTGGACTCACCCGTACTACCCTGGAGCAAGAGGCTCCTGGGGGCAGTAGCTTCTACCAACTTAGGCCAAAAGCCTAAGCTTGGGGAGTACGTGCCCTTCTCCCTTTTCCATTGTATTATCCGTTTTTTATTTCGTTCGCGTTGATCTTCTCAAAGTTTTTGCCTTTTCTTCTTTGTTCCTTTAATTTGAGAAAAAATATTTCTCTTTTCTTTTGCTTTCATTTAACCTTTGAAAAAACCCAAAATGATTTCCTTTCTCTCTTTAGTTTGCTTTGTTTTCAGAGTTCAGCTCGAGTCCGTGATGGCATTTGATTATATTTCCCACGTTCGATCGTGCAAATGACAAGGCAGTAATGACGAAGATCGACGGAAGGGAAGCAACAAGGAAAACCAGTATGAACTCTTCTTATTTCTACTTTTGTACATATGCCTGTACTTATGATCTAGAGACCCGCTTGTAGCGACATAGTGCTATGTTTACAATGCTTTCCCAGTGTTCATGATTTCTTTGTGGCTGATCTCAAACAGCTAGAGTGCATAATGTGTTGTTGAAATGATTTACATGCATTGCATTGTTCATGAGTTGGCATATTGAAGTGGTATTTCCCTTCGGAGAATTATTAGATTGACTTGGCACATGTTCACACATGTTTATGACTAAAATTTCTATCATGCCTTGATGATCTTTTTATTTCAGAATAGTTATATCACTTTCATGCCCGATTAAATGTTTCTTTGTCGCTCTGCATGATTATGACAATTATTGCTCTCTAGTTGGTCGCTTCCCATTCTTTTTCTAGCCTTCACTCTCACTAAGAGGAATTCTGCTTGTGTATCCAAACACCTTTTCAAACCAGTTATTCAACTTGAGTCCACCGTACCTACCTATATGTGGTATTTACCGGCCACCCCTAACTTAGACTTTCTTGTGCCATCTCGAAATTTATTCAAAATCTTCCCTTTTGTAACCGTACAAGATCATGGTGTGGTGAGGGAAAATCAGTATCTACCATGCCAAAAATATTTTGACGGAAGTTTTAACTAGTCAAATTTATATAAAAAAAGAGAGTTACACCTCCCCCATACTTGATGATGGAATGAAATGGACCAAATGCTGCTAATGATAGATGAAACGAGAACCTCATTCCATACTTGAGGAAATATAAAAGGTTCCATAGACCGTCAAATGATGTATGGATAAGGGAACAAAAGTGTAAGAAAAAGAATTAATATGGTTGGCATGGGAGATATTGAGAGACCTTTACCGTTCACCATTGACTGGAAAGTTGCACTTCTCCAAAGAATTTCATCTCTGTTTTCAAAACCAAGAGCTCTGGCACATGTTTAGTCTTTGCTTCCAACCACGGGTTTTCAACCTCTCCATCAAAAAGCCACGGTTCGAGAGTCTCCCCTTCTTTCTTCAAAGAACAAATTATTGAGAGCATAATTGTCATTCTTAGTGTAACATGCGTTGTCCCAAAGTACTACATTGTCTTCTGCATGATTGTGATATTGCTTGTTCTGAAATTCTTAGTCCTAGTCTCCTTTAAAACTCTGGAGGAGTTTCTGCATTTATGTTTTTCTTCACTCATGGAGGCTAGTGAGATACCACTTTAGTATGTTCAAGCTATGTGCATTGTGATCTTGTCTTGATTTTCGGCAGCATATTATTTACTTTTGGTTGTTTGTGATTGATCGCTTGAAAGAAGGATTGCTTCGTGCATCGTCCTCATAGCATTGTTTTGATACTTGCTAAACTCTTTTCGTAGTACATGCTTATATACATCTTATGAAGCAAAAGAGTTTGTCAAAGTTTTCTTTGTCGCGTCCAGTTTTTTGAACTAAATTTCTTGAGGACAAGCAATATGCTAAGCTTGGGGGAGTTGATATGTCTCAAACGTATCAATTTTTTCAAAAAATTTTGCTATTGTTTTGACCTCATTCTTGCATGATTTGAACGAAACTAACCCGGACTGACGCTATTTTCAGCAGAGCTGCCTGTATGGTTTTATTGTGTGTAGGAAAATGGATTTTTAGGTGTATCAGAAAATTCCAGGAAAAGTCACAAAAAATCCACGCACCCGAAGGAGCCCAGAGCCAGAAGTGGGGCCAGAGGACATCCAGGGGGGCCCCAGGCGCCCTGCTGGCGCGGCCCCACCACTGGCCCCGCCGGGGGCCGCCTGGGGGACTCCCATCGCCTCTGGTGCCCTACCTCGACTCCTATTTATTTTCCGTGTCGGGAAAACCCTGAAAAAGAAGACGCTTTTACAGAACCGGTCGCGGAACCGCCGCCACCCTCTGTTCTTCCTCGGGAGGGCTAATCAGGAGGCTGACTTGGCCTCCGGAGAGGGGACATCATCGCCATCGTCGTGACCATCACCAATCCATCCTCCCTCCATGACTTCTCTTCACATGTGTGAGTAATTCTGATGAGGACATCCCTACTAATGTTACACCCATACCCTCACCAACTACACATACTGGACCAGTTACTAGAGCACGTGCACGTCAACTAAATTATCAGGTACTTTCGTTTCTTGCGAATCCTTCTATTGTTCATGAACATATGATGCTGCCTAAATTAGATACTTTTGTTTTGCTTATGAATGAAGGACCTAGCATGGACACGAAGGATGGTCATTGGAGCGGGATCAAGAATGGAGAAGAAGGTGCGCGCGGGGGAAAGTACAGTGGAGTTTCCAGTGGGGATTTTCGCACGTTGAAGCCACCATAAGGCATGCATGAAGGCTTGGACGGAATACACGAGATGCCACTTCATTATTTTCGTCCAAGAGCAATTATAGGTGCTGCGTCACCTTAATATTGGGCTGGGCCCATGTAATTTCGAAATACCACATTATAGGCTGTTTTTAGAGTCCGTATGTGTGGGGAAACCGAGTTAGGGTTGTTTTCGGACCCCACCTCCAAGGGGTCACGAAAATCCCCTCTGTTCCCCCATATATACAGCCCTTAGGGCGTCGTTTAGACTTGGGTTTTAATTAGATATAAGTTAGCCATAGCCGCAACTTCGAGCTCTTCGTTTGTGTCATCCGACCAGGCCAAGACCTCATTGGAACCCCAACTTTCGTAATCATTCATCTTATATTCGCAATATCCAGATTGCAATTCTTAGTTCTTGCTTGTTCTTCGATTGCTTGCAGGAATTAGACCTTCGTGGTCAGGTTGATCGTGCATCCGCGGGATCAATAACCTCTCGGAGTTGGTTTAGCGATTGCTAAGGCGCAACGTCTTCGCACGTTCGTAGTCGGATCGTGAAAGTTGCCTCCACCATAATCGATCTCCACCATCTCATCGAAACATCGGGACACCTTCGCCTCTATCAAGTGGTATCAGATTTCCAGGTTGCTCGGTGAGATTTACCAGTTTTCATAGTCTAGATTGGTTCTGTTCTTCATACCTACAGTCCAAGAAAAAGCCAACAAAAAAAAAATTTAGGGTTAGATCATCACGTCCCAAGACAGTCCTAGCCTTTGTCCAGTTTTCTTTTCAGTACTTGCTTTGTTGAATTTACGGTTGCATCGTTGTGTCAAGTTGCTGATCTTAGCGTCTAGTTCCCTTAGAGTTTCGAGTTCTGATCATAGTTTGCCACGTCGCCGCCGCACCAGTAGTCATCCTACCACGTTCCGCCAATCCGAGTCCAGATACACCACCACGTTCCGCCAAGCAGAGTCCATATACACCACCACGTCTCACGAGTCCGAGTTGAGTTCCACCATCAGTACGGTTCCTGATATCCCCGTAGCCAGAATAGTTTTGAGTTGATTAGAGTCGGATTTCACCAATCTTTTGTCGTACGTAGAAGAGGGTGATTTCCAAAAAAAAAAAAGAGTCTGGCACGCTTTTCAGAGCAGTTTTTAGGCCAAAATTTTCAGGGGTAAAAAAATTTCGTGCCCATACGTTCCTTAGGTCCAGAAACTCGTTTTGAGACGTTCGCCACCATAGTGATTTTTTCGCACTTTTTCAGCCCCCGCAGTCCCGCATCGCCAAAAAAAAAAAAGCAAAAAAAAAAAAAGAGAGAGAAAAAAAAATTCAGAGTGTGCTTCACAGTTGTTACGTGCCGCGCCGTGCTTTCGTTGGTGTTTTAGGCTCGCGTCTCTAGTACGGTCTAGCCTAGGATCAGCACAGTACCGACGTTGAGTGTTTATTCAGCTTTGCATCTCTGTTTTGATTACTGTTGAGTTTTTCCTACCATACTTGTCAGCCTTCCTACAGCTCCACATATATTCTACATCGTGCGTTTTGACACCTCCTGGCCATCGCTCTACCATATCTCTGAGAGTTTTGACCCGTTGGTTGTACATCACCACCTGCTGCTAGGTAAGAATCGGTAAGAACGTAAGAAAAGCTTGACGGATTTGTGCTTTCCACCACCCCACATCCATCCCATTAGTAGAAGTAGGATCATATTCCTGTGTGTTTTCTATTTCTGCTAACCATGCCAGGATCACATGATGAAGTGGCGCGGGATGCACCCGATTGGGAGAACATGACAAACAAGGAGTTACATGATAAATTTGCACGTATGATGTCTCAACAGGTGCAGGACATCGAGACCAGATTTACAGAGGCGATTGATGGCGTGGAGAAAATGATCGACACCAAGCTCGACGCCAAGTTTACTGAGTTGATCGCACGCCTACCTTCAGCACAGCCACAGCCACCGCCACTACCACGTGCACGACGTATTCTGTTTCCGCGAGGACAAGCTGCTGGTATTGGTGCTCCTCCTACTGCTGCAGTTGCTGCTACTGCTGCTGCTGCTGCTGCTGCTTCTGACGTCGGCCAGGACGACAACTACGAGGGTGATTACGAGGAGGAGGTGGAACAGGAAGCGGCCTATGAGCAGCCAGCTGGACGTCCACGTCCCAACATTCGCCACGGTCGACACCAACCACCCCCTCAGGTACGCGATGATGAACATGTGCCTAAACTTAAATTGAATCTTAAGCCGTTTGAGGGTAGATATATTCCTGATGCTTATCTTACTTGGGAGTTAGAAACTGAACAACGTTTTACATGTTTACAATATCCTGAGAATAGACGTGTTACTGCTGCTGTTTGTGAATTCACGGGCTTTGCATCTATTTGGTGGTCTGAACATTGTAGATTGCATGCTAATAATATTCCAACTACTTGGGCTGCTTTAAAAGATGCTATGCGTACTCGCTGGGTTCCTCCTTATTATCAACGTGAATTGTTACAAAAATTACAGCGTTTGAGACAAGGAAAAATTCTGTAGAGGAATATTATCAAGAATTACAAACTGGATTGATTAGATGTGGCCTAGTAGAGGATAATGAAGCTATGCTTGCACGTTTTATGGGTGGCTTAAACAGGGAGATACAAACTATTCTAGAATACAAGGACTTTGCTACTATCACTCGTTTGTTTCATCTTGCTTGTAAAGCTGAACGTGAAGTGTAGGATCGACAGGCCGCTACGAGACCTAACTTTTCTGCAGGACGAAATACATCATGGACATCGCGTGGAGCTTCTACATCCACACGTCCTGCTGCGCCACCATCTACTTCAGCCGCTCATTCTTACAGGGAGCCACCAAAACAGCCAGCGCCACCATTCAAGGGTGCACAGAGTGGTCCAGCGGCGAGTTCTTCTTCCTCCATGGCGTCCACAGGGCAAGCACGAGATCGTGATATTAAATGTCGCAGGTGCCAAGGTGGAGGTCACTTCGCAAAAGACTGTCCCTCCAAGCGTGTGATGACTATTACGGCGGATGGTGGGTATGAGTCAGCGAGTGACTATGATGAGGAGACTCTAGTTCTCATTGCTCATGAGGAACAGGGTGCCCATGATGATGCTCATGATATAGAGTATATGACTCCTGATGATGCAGATAAATATGCTAGTTTGGTTGCTCAACGTGTATTAAGTGTGCAGGTAACGAAGGCCGAGCAAAACCAGAGGCATAATTTGTTCCACACAAAGGGAGTGGTGAAAGAACGTTCGGTTCGCATCATCATTGACGGAGGGAGTTGCAACAACTTGGCTAGCATGGAGTTGGTGGAGAAGCTATCTCTCACCACAAGACCACACCCCCATCCGTACTATATTCAGTGGTTTAACAATAGTGGTAAGATTAAGGTAACACGTTCTGTTCGTGTGCACTTTAGCATTGCTGCATATGCTGATTATGTTGATTGTGATGTGGTACCCATGCAAGCATGCTCTCTTTTACTTGGTAGACCATGGCAATTTGATAGGAATGTTGTACACCATGGTAGGACAAATCAGTTTACTCTAGTTCATCAGGATAAAAATATTGCTTTACTTCCTATGTCTCCTGAACAAATTGTGAAAGATGATCTTGCTAGAGCTAGTAAAGCTAAACAGGAGAAAAATAAGAGTGAAAATGAGATAGCAGCTAAAGAATTTGAGCAACAACATAAGACTAATAGCAAATCTTCTTCTGTTGTTTCTAATGAAATTAAATTGACTAGTCCAACTTTGCTTGCTACTAAGGTTGATATTTCGGATTTGGATGTTAGTCAATATGTGTGCTATGCTTTTGTGTGCAAAGAAGCCTTGTTTTCATTTGAGGAATTGCCTCCTTCTTTGCCTCCTGTTGTCACTGACCTTTTGCAGGAGTTTATTGACGTCTTTCCACAAGACGTACCACCGGGATTACCACCTATTCGAGGGATTGAGCATCAGATTGACTTAATTCCCGGTGCTTCGCTGCCCAACCGTGCGCCATACCGTACCAATCCGGAGGAGACGAAGGAGATTCAGCGTCAAGTACAAGAGCTACTCGACAAAGGTTACATACGTGAATCCCTTAGTCCTTGTGCTGTTCCTGTTATATTAGTGCCTAAAAAGGATGGAACATGGCGTATGTGTGTTGATTGTCGAGCCATTAATAATATTACTATTCGTTATCGTCATCCTATTCCTAGGCTAGATGATATGCTTGATGAATTAAGTGGCTCTACCATGTTTTCCAAAGTTGATTTGCGTAGTGGATACCATCAAATTCGCATGAAATTAGGGGATGAATGGAAAACGGCATTTAAAACTAAGTTTGGATTATATGAGTGGTTAGTCATGCCTTTTGGGTTAACTAATGCACCTAGCACTTTTATGAGATTAATGAACGAGGTTTTACGTGCTTTCATTGGACGATTTGTGGTAGTCTATTTTGATGATATACTGATTTATAGCAAATCTTTGGAGGAACATTTGGATCATTTACGTGCTGTTTTTATTGCTCTACGTAATGCACGTTTATTTGGTAACCTTGGGAAGTGCACCTTTTGCACCGACCGAGTGTCGTTTCTTGGCTATGTTGTTACTCCGTAGGGAATTGAAGTTGATCATGCCAAGATCGAGGCAATTGAGAGTTGGCCGCAGCCCAAAACGGTCACACAAGTGAGGAGTTTTCTTGGCCTCGCTGGATTCTATAGGCGTTTTGTGAGAGATTTCAGCACCATTGCTGCACCTCTCAATGAGCTTACACGCAAGGATGTGCCTTTTACTTGGGGTACCGCACAGGAAGAAGCTTTCACGGTATTGAAAGATAAGTTAACACATGCTCCTTTGCTCCAACTTCCTGATTTTAATAAGACTTTTGAGCTTGAATGCGATGCTAGTGGGATTGGTTTGGGAGGTGTGTTATTACAAGATGCTAAACCTGTTGCATACTTTTCTGAAAAATTGAGTGGGCCTAGTCTGAACTATTCTACTTATGATAAGGAATTATATGCTCTTGTTCGGACATTAGAAACTTGGCAACATTATTTATGGCCCAAAGAATTTGTTATACATTCTGATCATGAATCTTTGAAACACATAAGAAGTCAAGCAAAACTTAATCGTAGACATGCTAAGTGGGTTGAATTTATTGAGACTTTCCCTTATGTCATTAAACACAAGAAGGGGAAAGATATTATTATTGCTGATGCTTTGTCTCGTCGTTATACTATGCTTTCACAACTTGACTTCAAGATATTCGGTTTAGAGACAATCAAAGAACAATATGTAAATGATGCGGAATTTAAAGATGTATTGCAGAATTGTAGAGAGGGTAGAACATGGAACAAGTTTGTGCTTAATGATGGATTTGTGTTCCGTTCTAACAAGCTATGCATTCCAGCTAGCTCTATTCGTCTTTTGTTGTTGCAGGAGGCGCATGGAGGAGGATTAATGGGACATTTTGGCGTGAAAAAGACGGAGGACGTACTTGCTACACATTTCTTTTGGCCAAAGATGAGACGGGATGTTGAGCGTTTCGTTGCTCGCTGCACTACATGTCAAAAAGCTAAGTCACGACTCAATCCTCATGGTTTATACATGCCTTTACCTGTACCTAGTGTTCCGTGGGAGGACATATCCATGGACTTTGTTTTAGGCTTGCCTCGAACAAAGAAGGGGAGGGATAGCATATTTGTTGTCGTGGATAGATTTTCTAAGATGGCACATTTTATACCATGTCATAAAAGCGATGATGCTGCTAATGTTGCTGATTTATTCTTTGGAGAGATTATTCGTTTACATGGTGTGCCCAATACTATTGTCTCGGATCGTGATACTAAGTTTCTTAGCCATTTTTGGAGATGCTTATGGGCTAAGTTGGGGACTAAACTACTTTTTAGTACTACATGTCATCCCCAAACTGATGGACAAACTGAAGTGGTCAATAGGACATTGTCTACTATGCTTAGGGCTGTTTTAAAAAGTAACTTGAAACTGTGGGAAGAATGTTTACCTCATATTGAATTTGCTTATAATCGTTCAGTGCATTCTACCACTAAAATGTGCCCTTTTGAGATTGTTTATGGTTTTCTACCTAGTGCACCTATTGATTTGCTGCCTCTTCCATCTTCGGAGAAGGTTAATTTTGATGCTAAGCAACGTGCTGAATTGATATTAAAAATGCATGAGTTAACTAAAGAAAACATTGAGCGCATGAATGCTAGATACAAGCTTGCTGGTGATAGGGGTCGAAAGCATGTTGTGTTTGAACCAGGAGATCTTGTTTGGTTACATCTACGTAAAGATAGGTTTCCTGATTTGCGCAAGTCTAAGTTAATGCCACGAGCTGATGGTCCCTTTAAGGTTTTACAGAAAATTAATGATAATGCATATAAACTTGAGCTACCTGCAGATTTTGGGGTTAGTCCCAAATTTAACATTGCAGATTTGAAACCTTATTTGGGAGAAGATGATGAGCTTCCGTCGAGGACGACTTCAATTCAAGAAGGGGAGGATGATGAGGACATCCCTACTAATGTTACACCCATATCCTCACCAACTACACATATTGGACCAGTTACTAGAGCTCGTGCACGTCAACTGAATTATCAGGTACTTTCGTTTCTTGCGAATCCTTCTATTGTTCATGAACATATGATGCTGCCTAAATTAGATACTTTTGTTTTGCTTATGAATGAAGGACCTAGCATGGACAAGAAGGATGGTCATTGGAGCGGGATCAAGCATGGAGAAGAAGGTGCGCGCGCGGGAAAGGACAGCGGAGCTTCCAGTGGTGATTGTCGCACTTTGAAGCCACCATAAGGCGCGCATGAAGTCTTGGACGAAATACGCGAGATGCCACTTCATTATTTTCGTCCAAGGGCAATTATAGGTGCTGCGTCACCTTAATATTGGGCTGGGCCCATGTAATTTCGAAATACCACCTTATAGGCTGTTTTTAGAGTCCGTATGTGTGGGGAAACCGAGTTAGGGTTGTTTTCGGACCCCACCTCCAAGGGGTCACGCAAATCCCCTCTGTTCCCCCATATATACAGCCCTTAGGGCGTCGTTTAGACTTGGGTTTTAATTAGATTTAAGTTAGCCATAGCCGCAACTTCGAGCTCTTCGTTTGTGTCATCCGACCAGGCCAAGACCTCATTGGAACCCCAACTTTCGTAATCATTCATCTTATATTCGCAATATCCAGATTGCAATTCTTAGTTCTTGCTTGTTCTTCGATTGCTTGCAGGAATTAGACCTTCGTGGTCAGGTTGATCGTGCATCCGCGGGATCAATAACCTCTCGGAGTTGGTTTAGCGATCGCTAAGGCGCAACGTCTTCGCACGTTCGTAGTCGGATCGTGAAAGTCGTCTCCACCATAATCGATCTCCACCATCTCATCGAAACATCGGGACACCTTCGCCTCTATCAAATTCCCTGCTGTAGGCAAAGGGGATGGTAGGGATTGGATGAGTTTGATCATGTAATAGTTCGTCAGATTGTTAGGGGCATGTTGCCTATCATCTACTATGGTGTTTATCATCTTTGCTACAACTTGTTGCTCTAAATGCTTGTCACGTTGGGCCCGAGGTCCATGTTTTCAGATCTGAACCACTTATGTTTTCATGAATATATTTGTGTTCTTGATCCTATCTATGAGTTGTATGCACCTATTATGGTCCGGAACCGAAGATCCTAAAGGTGACAGCTTGGGACACCAAAGGGGATGGTCCATAATTTGAGGATTTCATGTATCCATTGATTTTATTGCTTTGTTCAGGTGCTCTTTGAAAGGAGCACTTTAATCTCCATAAGTTCCCTTTGGCCTCGTTCGTAGCGGGAACAAAAGATGTTGTGCAAGTTCTTATTGCATGCATGCACAACTACCTACGTGATACATGCCTAATGTTTGATATTTTCCTAGATGATAATTTCTTTTCTGTGTGCCTTGCCCCGTGTTAGAATCTATTACATGTTCACTGCTATTCAAGCAGCGCCCAACCATCCATCTCCCTAGCCTACAGTATTTTTAATCGTTTTGGTTACTAGTAATTTACTTTCGCTGTTTTACTTTTGCTGTTATCACTATCATACCACAATTTCTATTAATATTTTGTTCCAAGCAAGTATATTTCAGGTGCGGTTGAATTGAAAACTCAACTGTCAAAGCTTATAAATACTCTTTGTCTCCCCTTGTGTCGAATCACTAAATTGGGTTAACTTAGCCGCTAAAACGTTACACACAACCCCCTACAGTTGAGGGTCATTAGATGGCTAAACTTAAATAAATATGGGCTAGAGAAAAAGAGGAAGAGTATAGAATTAAGTGCCTTCCTACACTGCACACAGTTGCTACTATCCAAATTGTTGAGGACACCCAAACTATTAGCACCCAACACACTCCTAGTCCCATTGGACCTATTAATGGTGATGCTAATACCTCAACCGTAGAAGAAGAAACTCCTATGAACATAGAGGGTTTCAAACAAGTGAGCCTAGATGACACCACTACCACTTTTGATAGTAGTGACATAGATTTTGATAGTTGTACCCTTTCAGAACTTATTAGCTTGTTGCACAAAATGTCTAGAGACCCCACACTAGCACACTAAATCTTGCCTTCACGGAGCATATCACTAATTTTTTTCATCAAAGATAGGGAGGAGAAGCTTAGAATAGAAGGCTCCATACCTAGGAAGCTAGATGATGGTTGGGATCCTATGATAAACATTAAATCGAATAACTTCTCTTTCTATGCTTTATGTGATGTTGGAGCTAGTACCTCCGTTATGCCCAAAAGAATGTATGATATGTTTGAATTGAAGCCCTTTGAGCCTTGTTCTTTTGGTGTTCGTCTCGTTGATTCTGCCGTAAAGAAACCTTTGGGGAAGATCGGCGATGTTCTTATCATTGTTAATGAAAATTATGTTCCCGTTGATTTTACTATTATGGATATAGAGTGTGAACCTTGATATCCAATTATTTTGGGACGTCCTTTTCTCCGCACCGTTGGTTCTATTATTGACATGAAAGAGGGGAATATAAAATTGCAATTCCCTCTCAAAAATGGGATGGAACAATTCCCTAGAAGGAAAATCAAGTTACCTTTTGAGTCCGTTACGCGGGCTAGCTATTCTCTCTATCTTGATAAAACTTGATTCTTCTTTTGCTTTTTGCCTAGCTTAAAGGCGTAAAAGAAAGCGCTTGTTGGGAGGCAACCCAAGATGTTTTTACTTCTGTTTTTAGTGCTCTTGATGATTTTTACTACTGTAGCAACATCATTGTATCTTTATTTTAAAGCTTTCTGCCAAGTTCTAGCCTCTTATGACAAGGGAAGCAAAAGTTGTGACATGCTGTCCAGAAAACAGATTATGTCTTCTTGACGGAAAAAATCAAAACAAATCACCAGTTAATATTTTTGAACTGAATTTTTTACACATCATGCTCTATACAATTTTGAAACTTTCATATGTTCTGAGTTTTTTTGATTTGAGTTGCAAAAGTACCACGAAAAAATTCTTTACTACCTGATGTTCTGTTTTTCACAGATTCTGCCACGTTTTGCCTTTCTTCACTTTTGCAAACCTTAAGCTTGCTTTTTCTTTGCAAAAAATTTTTGGCAATCTTGAGAAACAGTAGCTCTTCAAGAATATTTTTATTTCCAGTAGAGGAAAATTATTTTATTAAGGGTACTAACTTCTCTAAGCAGCTTATGACGAGTTATGTATGAAGCGAGTTTTCAAGTGTGCGAGGGAAGATGATGAAAGAAGATCCAAGAGTGTCAAAATCTCAAGCTTGTTGATGCCCCCATGCATCCCCAATAAATATTCAAGGAGACTCAAGCTTCTAAGCTTGGGGATGCCCCCGCGCATCCCTTATCCATCAACAATCATCAGTTCATCCTTCATCTCACTATATTTTTATCACTTCATGCGTTATGTGCTATGCTTGGAGCGTCTCGCTCTTAGGTTTCCTTTTTTTTCTTTAGCTTTTCTTGCTGTTCATAAAAAGTTAGACCCGAGCTTACTTTGTGTGGGAGAGAAACACGCTCCACTTCAATCTAGAACACATCATAGGATTTTCATGCCTATCTTCTCACTATTGTGTGTTCTTTATATTTTCGTCGCTGCTGCCATGTTTAGCTCTTAGGTTTCATGTTTATATTTTTAAGAGCTTTAGTTTAGTTTAATTTGTTGCTGGAACTCTCTTTAGTTTTGATGTTTATCTTGTTAAGAGAGTTGGTTGTTGCACTGAGTTGTGCCTTGTCTTGAAGTAGGTAATTGAGGTTGTTATTCAATTGTAGTAGTAACTTGCAATAGTTTTGAGGCATTGTTGTGAGTAATGTTTGAAATTTTGGTGTGAAGAGCTCTAGGCCCTGTTTATTTCAGCTTGTGCTTGTGATTTTTCTGCTTTTAAGCTCCTAAAAGCAAAATCCTAGCCAAAGGCCTAATTTCATGAGCTGATCTTCCAAGAAGCACCTCCTCAATATGCACTTCCGCTAAAAAGCACGTCCAGAGATGCTTCTGTTGGGATACGGGGCAGAAAACACAAATTTTTCATACCTACGGTACCCGAACCCAAGATCTATGCTATGGCGATGTAAAGTAACGGAGGGAATCAGTGTTCATACCTTTGAAGACCGAAAGAGGGAAACGTTCTTGCGAAAGTGGATGGCGTAGACTCGGAACTACGACCTCCCTATCGTGTAGAAGACCACCACCGGCGAGGATGACTCCCGGTAAACCTCCAGCGATGAAGTAGCACCATAGGTGTAGTGCCTCGAAGAGATTATACACGTACGGTACAATCGATGTTCCTCCCGGGCCCCGAAACAGGCGAGCAGCGGAAGAAAGACGGCTACGGATCCCGACTCCAGCAAAACGATGGCCTTCCTTATGGTGGAGAACTCCAATCCAGGTGCAGACTCCAAACAAGGGGAGTCCACTTCTGGGAAGGAGAAGGAGGAAGAAGGAGATATTGGTGTGTTGGAAAAAGGGGAGTCTACCCCTCCTTATATAGGCCAAGGGGGGGGTGCCATCCTCCTCCCCTCCCCCATGTGGTACTAAACTCCCAAGGGGGGGTAGAGTGCGCCGGCCAAGGGGGGTGGTGGGCCCCACCCTTGGCGCCAAGCCCAAGGGGGGAGACCCCCTCCTCCCTTAATGGGCCCCATGGGCCCATTTAGCCTTTTTCCCATTTTTTAATTTATTTAATATGTTTTAAATATTTAATTCAGATAATTAAATAATAAAACATTATTAAAACAATTAAACTTTATTTTGAACTATTCAAAATGTCCGGAAACCATTCCGTCCTCCTCCGGAACTATTCTGGTGATTCCTCCAATTTCACGATTGATCCCGTAACTGTCCTATGCATGGATTGCCTTAAGTGTAACACCCTAACGGTCCGGGAAACAGCAGACATGGTCGAGACTCTTCTCATTGACCAATGACTAGTTAGTTGGACCTGGTTACAATCCTTGACAGCCCCTGCGCTTCCATCGAATGAACTTCGATCGCTTTTGGAAACCGTTAACGATACGACGTAATCCCTTTGTGCTGCGGTACTTTGTTTGTCCGAGGTTTGATCGTCGGTATCCTACATACCGTGTTCACATCTCGTTCACAATAAACAACTTCTCTCGTCCATGATCATTGCATCTCTTGTGACCTAGTCACGTCCTTGCAAGGTGTTGATGCAATATCACCGAGTGGGCCCAGAGTACCTGTCCTGTCACAAGGACTGACAAATCCCGCTCTGATCTATTAACATACTCATCAACCATCTATTTCGGAATATCCAAAGTGCACCGTTGTGACGCCCCCAAAATCAATCCGTGTACAGGAATCATACACGCAGGGTACACGACTGAGATTAGGGTGCCACGGTGAGAATATCACAGCACAACAATAAACACAAAAGGATAAACCAATATGTTACAATAAAGGGGGGTAATGCGGACCCGAATACATAAGTTATACAAGCCATAATATCTGAGTACAAACATAGTTAGTCAAGTTTTATCTTAAGAAGGCTGGCACAAATAACATCAGAGATACAGATCGAAAAGGCAAGGCCTCCTGCCTGGGAGCCTCCGAAACTACTCCTGGTCCTGGTCAGCGGGGGTCTCGACGTAGTAGTATCCGCCTCCGGGGTACTCCTGCTCCTGGGCTCCAACGTCGACTGCAGCGGCCGATCAGGCAAAACAGTAAAGGAAATAAAGCAGGTGACTATCTAGTATACCCGCGAGTCTTACGTCCGCTACTAAGCATTGTGCATTGTATCAATGGAAAGAAGAGGCTATATATAGTGGACTGAAAGACAGAAATCCAGAGCAAGGGTAAGAAGCTAGGCCTATCGAAGACTAGCATCTTCCGACGATGTATTGCAGCATGAGGTAAGAATCAGCCAACAGTTCATATAAAGCATAAAGTAACAACGAAGCAGAAGTTGCTGCAACATTGTATAATATAAGTTGTAATGATTAACAATAATAATAATGCCTCCGAGTTCCCTTCCTCGACTCCCTGCGAGGA
This sequence comes from Bromus sterilis, assembly GCA_950022295.1. Lineage (NCBI taxonomy): Eukaryota > Viridiplantae > Streptophyta > Magnoliopsida > Poales > Poaceae > Bromus > Bromus sterilis. The sequence continues at coordinate 252,165,516 of OX465595.1, read as the reverse complement.
AGAAGACCCGGAACCATACAGTTTAATAGTAATAGTTTCTAGTGGTAAGATCCAGCTTCGGCATAAAGCGTCCTGTTACCGTGGACACGGCTATTCGAATAGATTAATCTTCCCTGCAGGGGTGCACTGGCGTGACTCTACGACGCTCGGATCTCCAGGGTGGCGGGAACCTTGTTAGGGAACGCTCCACCAAAGCTATCCGACACAAAGTAGCCCATCCTTCGGACTATATCCTATGTGCGCCGGGCTTTGGACCCTAACCCGAACGTACTCCTGCACGGTGCGTGACTGGCCGGTGAAGCAAAATCAAAGCAAATACAAATACACCGCTCGAGCAAGAGAAGACAACACCACTTCCCGGCAATCAGCCCGCGGTACTGCTGACGTCTGAAGACCCTCGAACGAGACTACGATGCAGGGGAGCCCACACTCCTTATCCCACGTGTAGGTAGTGCGTACAAGCCAAAAGGCTACTCAAGTCATCCGCCGAACCATTTAGCATTTTAATTAACCTGCGCGACAACCGTTATCGTTGCCTCGACTTAACCGACCCGCGGTCAACGACAGCAGTCAGGTCCACCAGTACATCGGTGCCTGCCCTGTCGTCCCACCAAGTCACTGCGGTTACCAACAAGGTGAACCGTCTCCTTACCTTTTCTCGCGTGTGCTCTTGGTAGAGCTCGACTTTCGTGGTTTGTTAACTCTCGTGAGATACGAGCAGGGGCCAAGCACTCCAGTAACGTTGGTCGTACCCTCCCTGTCGTTCCCGACGATATACCGCTCGCGGGCACCGTTGGGTCGCCCGACATTCTTACCTTTAAGGACAACCGCTGTTCAGGACCCTATGGCGGCAAGACAAAGTCAGCCTCGAGTGGAGTACAAGGATTACTCCTTGATAGCTCACACTTGAGGTGACTAGGCATAACCCAGATAGGGGCCTTTGGCGGTGTCTGCTTTGTACCGTACGTGGGCAGTTGTATATATTGTATCCGTGTTCACTCCCCTGAGTGGTCACGGCCCGCTAACTAATCCTAGCTAACAATGCGCAGGGTTTACTGCTGAGTAATGCATAAATAATAATAGGCAACATAGGATAAGGAAGGTACCACAAGGGGCGACAAAAATAGGCTATGCAATTGAATAGGATTGTAACGTAGCAGCAGCAGTAACAATGCCTAGTGCAAGAATTGTACGGAAAGATAGGCGATATCTGGGGAAGAGAATGGCTCTGCTTGCCTGGAAGCTCGACAGTAGGGGCAGGGTCGTCGACGAAGTAGTCGTACCCGATGGCGGTGTAGTTGGCGGTAGCAGCGGGGTCTACCGGAGAATAAAAGGGGGGGGGAAACAGTAAATACAAAGAAATATATACAAACAAATACATGGCATGACGTATGCAAAGTTAACGGTGTTCTAACGCAGTGCAAAGCACGTTGCTCGGAGCGGGAATTCATCCGGGGATGAACAACCGTCTCCGGGTGATTACCGAACAGGGTGTCCGGAGGGGGAAGGGTTCATGCCGGAGGTGTCGTGGATACCGGACAATCATAATGGGGGTGTATCCGTGTTAGTTAAACCATTCCGGACAACTTTCGTGTTCGGAATAAATTCATCCGGGTAATTTTTATCGGTACCGGGAATTATCGACAAACAACCCGGAGGGGGGATTGTCGATGATCGGTGTGTTAGGGGGTGGGGTAGACATACGGATAGCGTATCCGTATTCGTTGTATTTTTCTGATCAATTTTGATGTATAAAGTTTTTGAATCTGACTTACGGTTTAAAAGTTATTGAATTTCAAAGTTTTAAATCATTTAAAAGATTTTCTGGAATTATTTTTATTAATAAAACAGTAACATTATCCACAACAGATTGACTGGTCAAACCTGACCAGTGGGTCCCATTTGTCATAGACACAGTTCTAATAAAATTCATTTTATTTATCTGAATATTAAAGGGGACCCACATGTCAACCTCATAGTTTTAATAAAATCATTAAATTTATTTATATGACAGTGGGGTCCATCTGTAAGTCACACATGTGCTTAATATTTACTAACTATTTTTTTTAGACAGAGGGTTAAGTGGGTGGGACCCATATGTCATAGCCAGTGGGGTTAGTCCTAATAGTTTCCATTTGTTTTAATCCCTGGATAATTAACAGAGGGGGTGGCCCACTGTCATTGGCCCATTAGTGGCTAATGGAATTCCTGACGAAGGGGGGCCACAGGTCAGTGGCACCAGCCACTGCCTGCGTTCACCGGCGGCGAGCAGTGCCATGGCCGGCAACTGCGTGCTCGCCACAGGCCTCCGGAGGGTGCGCCCCCGGGCTTGTTCGAAAGAGGAGACCGAGCCGCGTCGCCTGGTGGGCTCGGGGTGGCCGGGGGCTCGCCGGAGCAACGGCTACGACGAGCGCGGCGGTGGTCCGAGAGGGGTCGGCGGCGAGGACGGGGTTACGGAGTGATTTGTCCAGCGCGAGCTACATGGCTCGGGTCCTGGGAACGTGGGGGAGTACAAGGGACACGCTTGGCGGCCATATGCGCGAGCCAGGCCGCGAGGGCGAGCTCGCCGGCGGCGAGGAGTTACGGCTCCCATGGCACGGGAGGCTACGGGGAAGGGGAAGCTAACGGGGTCACGGCGGTGATAGGGGGGGGCTCACCGGAGCTTGTAGCCGTGCACGCGGGCTCGGGGAAGGACTCGTTGGCGCCGGATTTGCGACGGCGAGCGGCGGGGCAGAGGGGGGGAACGACAGCGCAGCGGTGCGAGGGGATGTCCCGGCTTCGATTCGCCTGGCTCGGAGACGAAGACGACGACCGCGCACCTGGTGGACACGGCGGCTCTGGCAACGGTGGTCGTTGGCCGCGCGAGCGCGCAACGGCGGCGACGGTGCAGCGACGGCCGGGCGGTTTGGCTTGGGGAACGAACTCGGGGGAGCACGAGGGGGAACAAGGGGAATGGAGGGAGGCGCGATCCACAATTCACGGGGGGGGGGGGGGGGGGGAGATATTTCTCCCGGGGCTGCACTGTCGCGACCGTGCGCCGGCGTCGAGCTGGTCCAGCCACGCCATGGCCGGCTCGGCCGAAGGATTAGGACGGGAGAGGTGGGAAAAAAAGAGAAGAGGGCCCGAGTGGGCCGATGGGGTGGGCCTCGCCTGCGGCGGGAGATAGATTTAGTTTTGATTTTTATCTCTTTTCCTTTCTGTTAAATTCCGTGGCATTTATTTTGATGTCTTTTATATTTTAGTAAAACATGACACATGTACCATAATTAGTATGGCACCATACCAAAGTTCCACAAAAAGATTAGGGTTTTCCTAAACTCTTTGGGTATTTTATTTTATTATAAAATATGTAATTGGCGTGGAATTGCTACTGTTATGAATTGTTAACAATTTTCAGTAGTCCAATAAATACCAATGATCACATGGGCATGGTCCAATGATTATTTGGGATTTTATAAAAATGGTTTCAATATTTTTGGAAAAGATTTTATTGTCACCATATTTTAATATTCACAAAAGGCATTTAGGGTTTGCTTGAATTTCAATTCAAATGGCTTGGACTTGTTTTGATTCCAGATGATCAAGGTCCATGATCACCATGCATTCAAGAACATCAAAGTGAAATTTGAATTGTTCCAAGTTGATCAACAAAAGATTTGAACAGTACAGATGAGCAGTAACCATGATTACTGTTCACTGACAGCGAGGGTGTTACAACCGTTATAGCCAGCATATTTCAGTCAGGCGGTGGGATAAAAATCAAAGTCTCCTCATAGATGACAATTACGTATGATCATTACGGTCTAAGGACTAAGCCATATGTTACAAAGTCATAGCAACGCTGAACTATGTGACTCGATCACATTGCAATACTTTAGGTGGGTGTACGTCCATCACATCATTCCCCTTAACGATATGACCTCATTGTCAATGGACTTAAGTGTCTCCATGATCAGGAAAGCTTGATCAATCAATTACCCAATGAGATAGTTTACCCGAGTTAAACTATGGACCATGTTTTATACTACACCTGTATTAGTATTTCCAAGTAATACAGTTATAGCACGGTATAAAACGTATTATGAACAAAACGGATATGTGACAAATATCTTTATTAATTTGTCTCTAGGGAACATATCCAACAGTCTCCCACTTGCACTAGAGTACAAATTACACTAGTTTACATCAGGTATGTATCTAACACCAATGGTCTCTCGGTGTTCTTCAAACTTGCCCTGTGGAAGAGGTTTAGTCATCGGGTCTGCTGCGTTCAGATCCGTATGTATCTTGTGAATCCTAGTGTGTCCATCCCTGACGTAGTTTCGCGTCACATGGAACTTTCGGAGGATGTGCTTGGCTGTAGAGTGAGTTCCTGGCTCCTTCGCGTTAGCAATGGCACCCGTGTTGTCACAGAAGATTCCCACGGGGTCAGTGCAGCTGGGAAAGACGCCAAGCTCGATCACGAACTTCTTCAGCCACAACGCCTCGTTTGACGCTTCGCAAGCGGCAATATACTCCGACTCCATTGTAGATTGGGCGACGACTGACTGTTTGCTGCTCCTCCAGCTAATTGCGCCACCGTTCAACATGAAAACATATCCCGTCTGGGATTTCGAGTCATCTAGATCTGAGCCGAGGCTTGCGTCAACGTAACCCTTTACGGTGAGCTCCTCATCAACTCCTCCATAAACGAGAAAGAGATCCTTGGTTCTTCTCAAGTACTTAAGGATTTTCTTTACTGTTGTCCAGTGAGCCATTCTTGGGTTACTCTGGTAGAGATTAGTCATACTAATGGCCAGCGCTAAATCCGGTCTGGTAAATAACATAGCATACATGAGAGAACCTATGGCTGAGGCATAGGGCTTTGAGGACATCTCCTCCTTCTCTTTTGCTGTGGTTGGGCATTTAGTCACGCTTAATTTGACACCTTTTATAACTGGCAAGAGGCCTCTCTTGGAGTTACCCATACTGAACCTTTTCAATATCTTGTCAATATAAGTGCTCTGACTCAAGGCCAACCGTCGATTAGGTCTATCTCTATAGATCTTATTCCCCAATATGTACGCAGCTTCACCTAGGTCCTTCATGGAAAATTGTCCATTCAGATATTCCTTCATTTCCTCTAAGAATTTCTTATCGTTCCCTATTAGTAATATGTCATCTACATATAACACAAGGAATGCTACAGAGCTCCCACTCAGTTTCTTATAGACGCAAAACTCTTCGACGTTTTGGACAAATCCAAAAGCTTTAATGACCTCATCAAATCGAAGATTCCAGCTCCGAGATGCTTGCTTCAACCCATAGATGGACCGTTGAAGCTTGCACACCTTACCAGCGTTCCTTGGATCGACAAACCCCTCTGGTTGCATCATTTACAACTCTTCCTCAATGTTGCCAATTAGGAATGCAGTTTTCACATCCATCTGCCATATCTCGTAATCATGATATGCAGCTATTGCTAGTAGGATCCGAATAGACTTTATCATCTCTACAGGAGAGAACGTCTCCTCGTAGTCAACTCCTTGAATTTGTCGGAACCCCTTCGCGACAAATCGAGCTTTGTAGACAGATACGTTTCCGTCTGCGTCAGTCTTTTTCTTGAAAATCCATTTATTCTCGACGGCCTTGCGGTCCACGGGAATATCCACCAAAGTCCATACTTTGTTGGTGTACATGGAGTCTATTTCGGATTTCATGGCTTCAAGCCATTTCTCGGACTCGGGTCCCTCCATTGCTTCTTTGTAACTTGTAGGTTCATCCGACTCATCAGTCGAGATTGCATTCACAAGTTGTCCGTAAAACTTAGTAGGTTGACGTACTCTTGATGACCTACGGGGCATAAAAGGTTCCTCTTCATTCTCATCATGATCATCATCAATGTCATGATCGTTATGAATGTCGTTCTGGCCATTCTCTTCAGCTCCCACTGTGGAAGATGGTTCCAGAACAATTTCCGTAGCCGTTTCTTCCAATTGGAGTGGTTGGTCAGTCACTTCATCGAGGTCTATTTTCCTCCCACTCAATTCTTTCGCGAGACACTCCTTCTCAAGAATGTGTCCCGTCTTGGCAACAAACGTTTTGCTGTCAGACTTGTTGTAGAAGGTGTATCCACAAGTTTCCTTGGGATAGCCCACAAAGATGCACTTATCCGCTTTGGATTCAAGTTTGTCAGGCTGTAGTTTCCTAACATAAGCCTCACAACCCCAAATCTTCAGGTGACACAACTTAGGTTTCGTGCCATGCCATTCTTCAAATGGTGTTGTCTTTACGGATTTGGATGGTGCCATATTAAGAATATGAGCGGCAGTTTCAAATGCATACCCCCAGAATGACACAGGAAAATCAGTATGAGACATAATCGATCGTACGCTATCCAATAGGGTTCGATTACGTCGCTCAGCCACACCGTTTCTCTAAGGTGTGCCTGCCGGCGTAAGCTGTGGTACTATGCCACAAGACTTCAGATGATTGCCAAACTCGTGACTCAAATACTCGCCACCTCGATCCGATCGAAGGTGCTTGATTTTCTTTCTGAGTTGATTTTCGACCTCATTCTGAAATTCCTTGAACTTTTAAAAGGTTTCAGACTTGTGCTTCATCAAGTAAATATACCCATATCTACTCAAGTCATTAGTAAAGGTCACGAAGTAACGAAGACCATTACGAGTGGGGACGTTCATGGGTCCACATACATCCGTGTGTATGATCCCCAATAAGTCATCCGCACGCTCCATTATCCCATTGAATGGAGTCCTTGTCATTTTGCCCATGAGGCATGCTTCACATGTATCAAGGGATCCAAAATCCAATGACTCAAGAAGTCCATCCTTATGGAGCTTCTCCATGCGCTTTATACCAATATGACCAAGTCGGCAATGCCACATCTTCATGTGATCTTCATCATTCTTCAATCTTTTGGACTCAATATTGTTAATGTGACACACGTCACCATCGAGATCAAGTACGAATAAACCATGCAACTCCGGTGCGTGAACATAACATTTTATCCTTATAAATCGAACAACCAATTGTATCAGACTTAAAAGAATAGCGGTCTCGCTTCAAGCAAGAGCCACTAACGATGTTCACACTCAACGCGGGTACATATTAGCAATTATTCAGGACTAAAACAATCCCGAAGGGAGACTAAGATGCTTCGTGCCGACCGCCAATACTTCAATTTGACAGCCATTCCCCACGCGCATCGCCACTTCATCCTTGATCAAGCGTCTCCTATTCCTTAGTCCCTGAATGTAATTAGAAATATGAGCGACAGATCCTGTATCAAGTATCCAGGATGTGTTCCGGCGCTTGTCAAGAGAATATCAACAATATGTATATAAAATATACCTCCGTCTCTCTTGGCGACCTTGCCAGCCTTCTTGTCCTTTAGGTACTTGGGGCAGTTGCGTTTCCAGTGACCTTCACCCTTGCAGTAGAAGCACTCCACTCCGGGTTTAGGCTTGGGTGCCTTGGGAGGAGCGGCAACTGACTTGCCATCCCTCTTGGGGCCACCTCTCTTGGCCTTCTCCCGCCTGCTTGACTTCTTGAAGTCAGTTGTCTTGTTGACCATGAAGACGGCGTGCTCCTTCTTGATCTCAACCCCGGCGCTCTTCAGCATGCCGAACAACTCAGAAGCGGTTTTGGTCATCCCCTGCATGTTGTAGTTCAGCACAAAGCCTTTGTAGCTAGGGGGAAGCGACAGAAACACCCTATCAACAGCAAGTCATCTGGAATCTGGCATTCCAGAGCATTCAAGCGCTGAACGTAGCCAGACATTTTGACTACGTTCTCACTCACGCTGTCGTGCTCGTCCATCTTTGCTGAGAAGAAGGCTTCAAAAGCCTCATACCGTTCAGCCCTGGCTTGAGCTGCGAAGAACGCCTTGAGGTCGGTGATAATCTCATATGCACCCATCCTCTCAAAGCGTTTCTGCAGCTCAGCCTCCATGGAGTAGAGCATGCCACTCTGAACAAGGTTGTAATCATCAGTCCTGGAGAGATAGACATTCTTCTCGTCCTGACTGGCATCATCTACTGGTGCGTCACCTAACGCGCCCTCTAGTACGTATGCCATCTTGAGGGTAACGAGGAGAATCCTTAGGGTGCGGAACTAGTTGGTGAAGTTTGTCCCATTTGTTTTTAGCTTATCTTTCTCTAGGAATGATCCTAAGTTGAACGAGGGGCGAGGTGCTGCCATCTACAAGGTTGATTCACAAGGATACATATTTAGACTTTTGTTCATAATGTGGAGTTTTAATTTAATCTCAAATTTCTAGAAAGCTCCCACTTAGATAAACACCTCTCAATTTAACTAAGTGATTACACAATCCCAGCCCCCATACCTCCCCCGATCGTCACGACCATTAGTATGCGAACCAGGTAGGCCTCTAAGCCAATCAAATCAGGCATGTGACTCGTGCTCGACCTTTCGGTCTCCTGTGTTCCAGGCGCGCATCTACATACGTCAAGCCTGCCAATCGAACCTTGATGTTAGCTATTCAGGAAGGCCATATCTGCATATGCCAGGCTTGCCGAACCCAACCTCATGCGAACTCCGTTGAATATGTAGGACAACTCCGGTATGTACGGAGCATCAAGCCATATGGGAGAACCTTCCAGGCGGTGCCCACCAAGGGAGAACACAATGTTGGTATTGTGAGAGATGGTCCTGTTTCGTGCTACCGTCGATATATCTAGCATACTAGCATAAAACAGGAAGTAAAACTGTAAATCATACAACCTATGACCCCCCCTTCATGCAAAGCAAAGTTAAACGCCTTTTTACTTTAGCTTGTGCAAGTTTTACGTGGCTGCTAGGGGTTTCGAGAGAGAGAACCGTTTCTATCCTGCGAAAAACATGCCACAACACCGTCTCCCATCCGTCTCTATTACACCCCTGTCGGGGCCCTCCGTTGCAAACATCTTCGCATCGCTAATGCAGAGAGACAGACACCCCCCCAGCCACTTTATATTGTACAAGCCATATGTCAAGCGTGGAACCAGTCTTGCGTAAACGCGTAAGGTCGGTCGGGGGCCGCTTCATCAAACATTGCCGCAACGCTAAATGAGTACACGTGGGAGGGTAACGAATGAATATTTGATGCCCACATCCTAGATGTGTTCTACCCATACAATACATCTACGCATAGCTGGCTCTAATACCACTGTTGGGATACGGGGCAGAAAACACAAATTTTTCATACCTACGTTACCCGAACCCAAGATCTATGCTATGGCGATGTAAAGTAACGGAGGGAATCGGTGTTCATACCTTTGAAGACCGAAAGAGGGAAACGTTCTTGCGAATGTGGCTGGCGTAGACTCGGAACTACGACCTCCCTGTCGTGTAGAAGACCACCACCGGCGAGGATGACTCCAGGTAAACCTCCAGCGTCGAAGTAGCACCACAGGTGTAGTGCCTCGAAGAGATTATACACGTACGGAAATCGATGTTCCTCCCGGGCCTCGAACCTGGCGAGGAGCGGAAGAAAGACGGCTACGGATCCCGACTCCAGCAGAACGACGGCCTACCTTATGGTGGAGAACTCCAATCCAGGTGCAGACTCCAAACAAGGGGAGTCCACTTCCGGGAAGGAGAAGGAGGAAGAAGGAGATATTGGTGTGTTGGAAAAAGGGGGTATATCCCTCCTTATATAGGCCAAGGGGGGGTGCCATCCTCCTCCCCTCCCCCATGTGGGACTAAACTCCCAAGGGGGGGGGGGAGTGCGCCGGCCAAGGGGGGGGGGGGTGGGCCCCACCCTTGGCGCCAAGCCCAAGGGGGGAGACCCCCTCCTCCCTTAATGGGCCCCATGGGCCCATTTAGCCTTTTTCCCATTTTTGAATTTATTTAATATGTTTTAAATATTTAATTCAGATAATTAAATAATAAAACATTATTAAAACAATTAAACTTTATTTTGAACTATTCAAAATGTCCGGAAACCATTCGGTCCTCCTCCGGAACTATTCTGGTGATTCCTCCTATTTCACTGATTGATCCCGTAACTGTCCTATGCATCGATTGCCTTAAGTGTAACACCCTAACGGTCCGGGAAACAACAGACATGGTCGAGACTCTTCTCATTGACCAATGACTAGTCAGTTGGACCTGGTTACAATCCTTGACAGCCCCTGCGCTTCCATCGAATGAACTTCGATCGCTTTTGGAAACCGTTAACGATACGACGTAATCCCTTTGTGCTGCGGTACTTTGTTTGTACGAGGTTTGATCGTCGGTATCCTACATACCGTGTCCACATCTCGTTCACAACAAACAACTTCTCTCTTCCATGATCATTGCATCTCTTGTGACCTAGTCACGTCCTTGCAAGGTGTTGATGCAATATCACCGAGTGGGCCCAGAGTACCTGTCATGTCACAAGGACTGACAAATCCCGCTCTGATTACCCGAGTTAAACTACGGACCATGTTTTATACTACACCTGTATTAGTATTTCCAAGTAATACAGTTATAGCACAGTATAAAACGTATTATGAACAAAACGGATATGTGATAAATATCTTTATTAATTTGTCTCTAGGGCACATATCCAACAGTAAAAATCAAAGTAATTTCATGGGCATGGGGGAAAAGTCCAAAGATTTGCCTATGCAAAGTTTGGAGTCTTGGGGAAAACAATTGAAGCATGGTAAATTCCCACATCACCTTGATTTAACTCCAGAGGTGAGTTTGAATTCAAATTAAAAAGAACCTCAAACAAGAATCCAACACAAGATCATCACTTGTTTTCACGCCATCTTTCAACATAACAAGTTTGAGACTAATGGGAAAAAGTAAAATTACATGGTGAAATGCAGAATTACTTTTGGGTTGTTATAGAACATCTTCTGGACATAGCACAACAACCTTTTGTTAATAGCCAATAATAAACAGCGAGGCCATGGACACCCATGTTGACTCCCACACATACATGAAGAAACTTCTAGTGAACCTTTATGCTTAGTCATGTACCATTCCCTTTGCTTCACGATATATGACAAAGTAATATGAAAGAAGTTTGGCACCTATGTGTAACAACTTCTCATTGCTCGTTTGTCTCTTTTCCTTGTTATTGTATTTCGGTATGCCCGTGAATAAATCACAATGCGTCTGGCCAGACTATAATGGATACCGTCATACTGAGTGGGCCCAAAGTAAATATCTCTTCATCCTGATGGAGAAAATCTCAGTCTTGAACTATCACAGTTACTAGACACACTATCAGTAACGGGATGTACCCATAACTTATTTTACTACTTCCCAGTAATGGGAAGATTCATCTAAGGACCAAAGTACATCGTCTTCCTGTGTGAAGGAACTCGATACTCTCATGGTATAAGGAATTACGTATATGATAATATTTCATGATATGACTTATAACGTTGTTACGATGTGATCTCTAAGTATATCATTCAATACTAGGGTCGGTTCAACATCATTGTTCTGCTAACAATATGTTCTCATTGCTACCCACATCCATGTTACAAGGAGAATGCCCATGATTAAGACAACGTAATCATCAGTTAGCATGTGAGCTGATCTGAGAGGCTAAACCAGGAACTCTTGGTGTTTACATTTTCACACATGCAAATGAGTTTTCTTCTGAATCTCACAGTCAGGGTCATTGCAATTATAGCATAGAAATATAAATAATGATTACAAACGTGCAAATATATATATATATAATAACATTTTAATATTTCCTCTAGGGCATATTTCCAACACGGGGTTCCATGAATTTCACTAGTGACGTCTCTCTCCCAAAAGAAAAAAAACGAATTACAGCTGGGCAATTGACATAATTATCAATGCACCGCAATTCTAATTATGGTACAAGAAAGCTAGAGGCTCAATCGTATGGGGAGTACGCCAAGATGAGAAGACCATTTATTTATCAGCATCTACTCACTAATCATCCACCTTGAGATATTTATCCAAAACATCTTGCTGGTATTAAGTTGCGAACCCCAGCCAAACCGTAGGATCAAAGCAACAAATAACTGCATTAAGACACTATGCGTAAAGTAAGTAATCCTTGCAACCGCGGTTACAAGCACCGCTTTTTCCCTCTGGTGGCAACAACACATCCCCTAGTCTCATGTTTCTATCACTCAAGCTAGACATCGGGGGGCATGAACCCACAATCATGCATAATGCTCCCTCTTGGAGTTACTATCTACTACTTGGCCAAAGCAATAAAAAGCAACGGAGAACATGCAATAATACTCAAGAACTAATAATAAAAAGGTAAACCAAATATATTACTCATCACAATCTGAACATAATCTCATAATCCATCGGATCCCAGTAAACACAGCATAGCAACACATAAACTAATACATAAGTGCCTTGATCATGTAGGGCAGCTCACAAGGTCTACGAATCAAGGCACAAAAGTGGAGAAAAAAAATCATCTAGCTACTGATCATGGACCCATGGTCCAAGTTGGACTACTCACCGCACATATGGGCGGCGAGCATGGTGGTGGAGAGACTCCGAAGGTGAATCCTCCCTCTTGCAGGTTGCCGGGATGGGGTGTTCTGGCGATCCCGATCCCGGGATCGTGGCGGCGATGGAACAATTGTGAAAATTGCGTAACAGAGGTCCTCTCGAGGGTTTTTGGAGAGGGATAAATATATAGGAGGATGGGGGGCTCGAGGGGAGGCTCCACCTTGCCAAGCGGGTCCTTGGTGCGGCCTCCCCCTGGCCGCTCCAGGTGGCCGCCTGGCAAGGTGGTGTCCCCCCTTCGGCCCTCCTTTGGTGTTCTGGAGTCGTCTGTCGCGCTCATTTTTATCTGAATTTCTGGATTCTTCCAAGCACTTTAATAATTGGCATTTTCCGGGAATGCACGGACAACAACAGACAAAAATTGGCACCGGGGCACTGAGTTAGTAGGTTAGTACAAATATGTTGTAAAAGGTATGAAAGTGTAGAAAAACATATATCATTGTCACCAAAATAATCTTGGAACAAGCAGAAATTATAGATACGTTTGGGACGTATCAACATCCCCAAGCTTAATTTCTGATCGTCTTCCTCGAGCAGGTAAATGATAACAAAGATAATTTCTGTGGTGATAGGCTACCAAAAAAGATTTGAACTTTAAAGTACATCAAGTAAGATAGGAAATTCAAGTCAAGTCAATAACAAGCAAGAGTCTATATCAAGTATTGAAACTAGTAAAGTAAGAACATAAAGGTGCAAGAGCTCTCGCTGTCCTTGACTCGAATGTCTCCAATCGGTGTTTGTGTGCAAGAAGTGGGAGATGGGTTTAGAGCCTAAAAAACACTAGTAGTTTTTGAGAACTCAATCTACTAAAACTTCACACTTAGTCTCCTTCGGAATCTTATTACGACCCGTCCCTAAACCACTTTCCAGGTACAAGTCAAACTGATCCTCCCCCTTTCGACTTTGAGCACTCATGCAAGGAATGAGCACGAGCAAGATATGTTGGCACTTAGGATGGAAAGTAGAATAATGATGGGGAAGGAAGACAAAAAAGGAGTGAAAGGCTCAAATCAATGAGGACAATCATAGGCGAGAGAAAGCCAAATGATAGATATGATGTGAGGAGTAGGGATTGCCATGCAACGGATGCACATATGAGTTGTCAGAAGTTCTCCAATGGAACTAGTGGGGGTATATCCAATTTGCTTGCTTAAGAAGACCTAGAGCTCATTTGAGGAGGCTCATCATTGGAATATACAAGCCAAGTTCTATAGTGTAAGGATCCCCACATAGTTATGCATGAATGATATGAAACTCTCTATGTAGTACAAAAATTACTTTAGAGTACGAGTGTGGATCTTTCAAAAGGAATAGTAGTGTTGCCCCCTTCTCTCTTTTTACTTATTTTTTCTTTCCCTTTTTATTTTCATTTTTGTGGCATCTTTGGCTCTTTCTATTTATCTCTTATTTATCATCTTTGGGATCTCTTAATTTGTCCTCTTTTGGGATCTTTTATTTGTGTCCTCTTTGGGGTCTTTTCCTCACTTTAAGGGCAACACACTATTTTACAAGGATGTAGAAGATCACACGCTTTATAAGAAGTACTCAACATAAAGAAAACTGAAAGTAAATCATGATGTATGCAAATGTTTGCCTCTGCCAGTGTAGAAGGATATGCAATGATACTAGCGCGTCATGTAGCAATTGTAAGGGAAAGGCCCAGCTAGCATGTGGCTCTATGATCAAGGAAAAGTATGTATGACAATGGAAGATCAAGTCATGATAAGATGGATGTTGCATGTCAATGTATCTCGGAAAGGCTTTGGAAATGCCTTGATAGGTAGGTATGGTGTCTGTTTTGAGGAAGATATAATGAGGCTTATGATGACAGAGCGTATCATGCCAAGGATTTGGATTACTGGCGAAGTTTTCACCGACTCTCAAGATGACAAAGGGGAATGCACGGTATTGAAGAGGCTAGAAAAATATGGATGGTGGAAGTGCCAACAATCGAATACTCGCATTAGTCAAAGGAACTCATGCACTTATTATTGGTAACTCTCTATCTAATCAGGAGATTCACAAAGAGACAAGTACCCCGAGGAGGAGTGTATGTGGGCTTGGTTATCATTGCGCATCCTCGACCCATGATAACTTGAGGGTACTCTATATATTAAAACCCCTCCAGAGTTTAGTGATCCATCTAGTAGCTAGACTTCTCAACTAATTTTTTTATTTTTGGAAAATAAGCACGTTGAACCAAAACACGACACCTATCACTAATAGGCTTGAGCTCTGGACACACAGAAGTCCAGACATTACTCAAATCAATACCTTAAAACTATTGCTAGTTGCTACTAAACTTATAATAGCAACCTCAATTACCCACTCAAAGTAAGACACACACTAAGTGCAACACCAACTCTCTAAACAAGATAACCATGAAAAATCAAGAGAGTTCTAGAAGGAACGACCTAAATAAAAGTTCTTAAAAGATAAACATGAAAGCAAGAGCTAAACATGATATCAGATAGAAAAAGTAAAGAGCACCCACAAAGATAAGCATGAAAACTATGAGCATTCTAGGTGAAAGTGGAGCGTGTTTCTCTCCCAAACAAGGCATGCTAGGGTCCAACTTGTTATGAACAGCAAACAGAACTAAAACTAAGCAAAGCAAAATGAAAAGTAAATGCAAGACGCTCAAATCATAGAACATAACATATGAATTGATAGAAGTATAGTGTGGAGAAGGACAAACTGATGATTGTTGATGGAGAAGGGGCTGCAAGGGGCATGCCCAAGCTTAGACGCTTGAGTCTCCTTGAATATTTCTTGGGGGTGCATGGAGGCATACCCAAGCCTGAGTTCTTGACACTCCCGGATCTTCTTTCATCATCTTCCTTCGCACACTTGAAAACTCCCCTCATATGAAACTCATCATAAGCTGATTAGATATGTTAGTACCCATAATAAACTAATTTTCTTCTACTGAAAGTAATTTTTTTGATGAAGAACTACTGTTTCTCAATATTTCCAAAAAGTTTTGCAAAGAAAAAGTAAGATTAAGATTTGCAAAACGGTGAAAACATAAAACATGGCAGAATCTGGGAAAAACTGACCAGCAGCTAGTAAATAGTTTTTTAGTGGCACTTGTGCAACTCAAATAAAAAAACTTAGAACAGGCCGAAGAAATTCAATTATATAGAGCATTCTGTCGAACAAATTGAGATAAAAAAGATCTTCTAATGTTTTTTAAGAACTTTTGCAATGGAGCAAACAGATTCTGTTTTCTGGACAACATGTCACAACTTTTGTTTTTTCTTTTAACCGAAGGCTAAAACTTGGTACAAAGCTTGAAAATAAAGATACAATGATGTTGCTACTAAAACTGAAAGTAAAAACATTTTGGGTTTCCTCCCAATAAGCGCTTTCTTTTATGCCTTTGAGCTAGGCATGAAGCAACAAGATCAAGTTTTCTCAATATCAAAGGCATAGCTTGCCCTTATAACAGACTCAAAAGGTAACTTACTCTTCTTTCTAGGGAACCGTTCATGACCTTCTGGAGGGGCAATTGGAATCTTATAGTCCCTTCTTTCATGTCAATGATAGCACCAACGGTGCAAAGAAAAGGTCGTCCGAAAATAATTGGACATGAGGGATAACACTCAATGTCCATGACAAGAAAATTAACATGAACATAATTATCATTGAAAAAAATAAGCACATCATTCATCCTTCCTAAAGGTTTCTTTACGGAAGAATCAACAAGACGAACACAAAAAGAACAAGGATCAAAAGATTCCAATTTAGGCATATCATACATTCTTTTGGGTAAAACAGAGGCACTAGCTCCAACATCACATAAAGCAAAGCAAGAAAAGTTGTTCTATTTAATCTTGACCATAGGATCCCAACCATCTTCTACTTTTCTAGGAGTAGCAACCTCTAGTTTAAGTTTCTCCTCCCTAGATTTGATAAGAGCATTAGTGATATGCTCGGTGAAGACAATGTTAAGTGAACTAGTGTGGGGGTCTTTCATCATTCTTTGCAAAAAAATTATAACTTAAAAAAGACTACAATTAACAAAACCAAGTTCTCTAAAGAAAAAATCTATAAAAAAGGAATATTTGCAATTGTCCCAAGTATCTTTATTACAAGAGGATAGGGAATGGAACCACTTATTTGGTTTTCCACTGAGGGAATAGTCAAAGAACTTAAGTTTGAATTGGTCACTATCCATCCCAGGAGGTTTTTGTTCATCACACACCCTCTCATAATTATCCAAGTGATAGACAACATCTTCTCCCTTCTTAGAAAATTGTTCTTTTAAATCTTACTTGAGGGAAGATCTACTAATAGGGGCGCAAACATAATAGCTATCCTGACAAACATAATTGCAAAGCTCAAGATCATTAGAGGTGTCCCAACTAGGAGTTCTGTGCCTAGGGAAAATTTCAATGCTAGTGGAACCCATAGTAACAGCAGCAAGCAAGAACAAAGTAACTAATTTTTTTTTGGTTTTTGATAAAAGACTCTAAAGAAAAAACTGAAAGGTAAACTAACAAGACTAAAAAGCAAAGGTAAAAGATAGTGTGCAACTCCCCTATCTTTTAGACTGGAGTCCCCGGCAACGGCGCCAGAAATTTTCTTGATGGCTTCTCGCCCCTCGTTGCTTACCCTAAGTTGAAGGTCGAGATGTAGATAGTGGCAAATTTCCCTCGGTGAAGATACCAAGGTTATCGACTAGTAGGACTCCAAGGACTGCAAGTAGGTGTTAACGGCGCCAGAAGTATGTCGGATGGAAACTAAGTTGACATGGACCTACACACAAAAAATAACTTTGCTCCCAATGAGTCAGAGAGGTTGTCAATCTCTCTGGTCTTTTTGTTTACAAAAGAACAAAACACAAGGGGAAATATTAGTGGTGATTGCAATGGAAAGGAAATAAAAGCAGTAAATTGGAGCGATGTAAACTATGGTGGAAATATGGACCGGGGTCCCATGACTTTCTCAAGTGACGTCTCTCTCCCAAAAGACGATAAACAACTATGCTGGGTGAACAAATTACAGATGGGCAATTGACAGAATTATAAACGCACCGCAATACTAATTATGCTACAAGAAAGCTAGAGGCTCAACCGTACGGGCAGTACGACAAGATGAGCAGACCGTTTATTAATTAGAATCTACTCACTAATCATCCACCTTGAGATATCTATCAAGAGCATCTCGCTGGTATTAAGTTGTGAACCACAGCCAAACTGTAGGATCAAAGCAACATACAACTGCATTAACACACTATGCGTAAAGTAAGCAATCCTTGCAACCGCAGTTACAAGCACCGTCGTTTTCTCCCTGGTGGCAAAAACACATCCCCTAGTCTCATGTTTCTATCACTCAAGCTAGACATCGGGGGGCATGAACCCACAATCATGCATAACGCTCCCTCTTAGAGTTACTATCTACTACTTGGCCAAAGCAATACAAAACAACGGAGACCATGCAAGAATGCTCAAGAACTAATCATGAAAAGGTAAACCAAATATAGTACTCATCACAATATGAACATAATCTCATAATCCTTCGGATCACAGCAAACACAACATATCAACACAGAAACTAATAAATAAGTTCCTTGGTCATATACGATAGCTCACAAGGTCTAATAATTGAGGCACAAAAGTGGAGAGAAAAAATCATCTCGCTACTGATCATGGACCCATGGTCCAAGGTGGACTACTCACGGTACATCCGGGCGGTGAGCACTACTAGAGAAAAGGCTTATGGTGGCGCCCTTTTTTAGCCTTTAGTGGCGCATTATGGATGCACCACTAAGGACAAGCCACTAATAAGGTCTTAGGGGTGGCGCATTTCGAAATGCGCCACCCCTAAGTCCTGATGGGTGGCGCATTTCAAAATGCGCCACACCTAAGGTTCCTTAGGGGTGGCGCATTCCTGGTGCGCCACTACTTGTACAGAATATGCGCCACTAAATCTATATTACAGAAAACAAAAAAAATTAATTTACAAAAAAGAAAACAAAATACAGAAACAATTACATAAATGAAATCATAGAAATTATTACATAAATAGAAGAATTACAGAACTAGAGAAAGCATTACATTTCTTCGAGTATTGTTTACAAGTATCAAATACACGTTATTACAAATGAAATAAAAGAAAACCCTAAAACTAATCTTCGAGTATTGTTTTCTTCACTCCATCTTGATAGTGTTGATCATTTTGATTGATTTGTTGCAGAAAACAAGTGAGTGTGAATGACAATGGCATGAATGACCACATTTATCGTTTAAGCATATAGGAAGATACACACAACTCAACTTCAATAAGAACTGATTAACTAAACTAGTAGCATAGCCAAAATGATGCATGATACATTGATACAAAGATGGAAAAGTGTTTATGCGATAGAGATAAAGTTATTTACAACACCAACCATCAATGTTGTTCGGAACTAATAACGCTAAGCATGAAAACAATGTACGTAGCATGGAATTCACATCGATCGTCATCACTTGTGACTCGGCTCAGGGAATGGGCGGCATCCTTCTTTCGTCATGAAAGGCCTTGTGTCACGCAAGGACTTTAGGCGGGCTTCTATCTCCCCATTGTGTGGTGCAATGTTGTAGTGGAAGATCGACCCCTTCACCTATACTTCATGACGGATGATAGTCGCCATCTCCCCTTGGATGTGAAAGAACTCCTGCCTAAGATTTGCATCAGCGATTGCCGCTTTCCTTTCGGACCATGATTTGAGATGACTTGGCAGCATAAGGTTGCGCTCTTCCTGTACAATCGCCCGCATGTGATGGAGGGCGTAGTACACATCCCTCACACTGCCATCCGACTACTTGACGCATGGGAACTTCGTTATGTGGTTGAACACGCTCACGCCAGGCTGATGCTTCCTGTACTTGTGCTTCACGATCTTTCCTCTGGCTTCTTTGTAGCCGTCGAGAGCATCATCCAAAACTCTCATGATATACTTGTAATCTTTCTTTTTCACACTCCCCGAGTCTAAATACACGACATGCGAGTGTTGCCGTGAAAGGCAGATGATCACGCAGTCTTGATGCTCACTGCATAATTAAAACAATCCAAAAGGAATGTTGGAAGAGGACAATGGCAGAAAGCTAAGAAGGCATATATGCTACGACGACAAGTGAATGACTTACTTGGGAGAGTAGGACGTTAGAAATGAATCCTTGCTGTCATTCTCTAGCATGAAGTCTCTGATGTACCACGCCGCGAGAGTCGCGTCCCCGTCGTCCATCAAGATGCTTTCACGCATGTACAAGGGGTCCAATATCGCAACGCTCGGGGTCTTATCTCTCCTGATACTCATAGAAAGGCTGAGCGAGAACATACGGATAAGTCTATGGTCCAGCCGCTTGAGATCAAACAAATTGAAGATCTCTGAAAACCGCAGGATTATCATATCCGCGGGGACATTGTTGATGAAGCCCATGTTGAGTGGCACCTTGGCCATGAAAACTGGGTACGTGGGATTCTTTTCTCGAAGAAGCATCTTCTCTAATGCCATAGCACTATGATGCACACTCTTCATATCCGAAGTTGCAAGGTCGAGCATGTCATTAGGTAGCATCGCCCTACCCGCCACATGGATTTCAAGTGAGAGATCCTTGGGTCTTGGTGGCCCGTCCTGAGCCCGGATCGGCATTGGAGGTTGGCTGCTCGAAGCGCCCTTATTTCTTTTCCGTCCCTTCTTATTTTATGATTTCGAGAAGTCACCGGCCTTTATCTGCTCAGTGGCCGCCTTATGGACTGTGGACGGGTTGAGAATAGATCTCATTGTGTCATCTGCTTGAAGCTCGGTGAAGGCGCAAGCTGTCGGCGACATCTCCTGAGAAGCAGCGAAGAGACGCGTGGAGCAAGCAGGTTTCGCCGCATGATGAGCTGTACCGCGAGCTTCCTCATCATGCTGATAGGCTCCTTCAACAGGAGGCATGAATAAGTCATCACCATCTTCAAACAAAGTGTTGATGAACCCGTCGGAGTTGATATCATCATCAAGATCACCGTCTTCTTGTTGTGCACCGATGGGATCATGTGGCGCCAGCACGATGACTACCGGTGTTGTCCTTGGTGTGGTGCCCCCTTCCCCCGTCATCAAACACATTTGGGTCTTCGACCAAAGGCATATTTGGCCGAAACAATCATTGAGGACTGCCGGCTCGTCCTCATCGTATCCGGGGGGTTGAATGGGAGGTTCCACTCTCTCGTAGACCGAAATCACGAGAGAGATTTGAACCATATGCGTCTCCCGTGCCATCGGCCTATTGTGCGTCATTTGATTTTGGGGTTGAAGGATTTTACCTTTGGCAACATCCTTCAACTCGCCGTCCACGACTTGTAGTAGAATGCATGGAGTGTCGTCCTGTGAAAGAGATATATGCATGTAGGGATCAGAGAGATGCCAGTAATAAAAGTCAAGGAGATGAAGTCCTCGTTTGAGTTGCGGACGCTTATAGTTACCTTGAGGGCGTCGAGGTTTGTAAGGCCCGATATGAGGTACTGTTCCAGATCTAGATGTTTCCATCCGGATCCGGCGACGAAGCACATATCGGTCCCACCGCGACATATGACATAGCCATATGCCCCGGATTTCCAACATGATATCACAACATTACAGATACAAGGATACAACATCTCATACAATCGGCATACAACTGCCTTAATACAATACAACAGCGGAAGATACATGTCTGAGTACAGAATACAATCAAATGCCTATTGGCAAAGAGAAAAACATCGATCCCCATAACCACACGGGTCCAGGCCCTCCGTCGGGATCCGCCTAACTAGTTGTCGTCGAGTCTCCACGCGAAACGTCGATCACCATACCTGTTGTCGATCAAGAACCCTGAAAAGAGTTTGGGGGTAGTATCATGAGTACAGAAGTACTCAGCATCCAACTGTAGCGGACATCTGACCCAGCAAGGACTTCATCACTCTTCCTTCTAGGACAACAAGTACTTTACGGTAAGGATGGGGTAAGTGGTGAGGTTGCTGCCGCAGTAGCATTTATGAAGTGGCTAACGATCTAGAGAGTAAGATAAGAAGCCAAGCGTTCGATGAGGAATCGCCTCCAACAAGTCTGCTATCCAACTACTTATGCAAGCATAACACCTATCCTATCCTTGTCCTCCTCTTCGCATCCCGACGAAGAAGAAGAAGTCAAGGCACACACACGTTGATCAAGTTATATTAAGATTATATCAGCTGTGGTTGTGTATGAACAAGGAGTAGGTCTCAAGTCGTCCATAACCGTGGACACGGCTTCTCGAAAAGATTTAACCCTGCAGGGGTGTACCAACTGCCCATTACAAGGATCCGCACGCACGCCCATCTCTCTTAGTTGCTACCCATCACAGGAAACCATTTTATGATTTAGTTCCAAGAGATCCGAAACGACAGGTCCCTCTAGCTAACAACGAACAAATCCGGGTGGCCCCCGGGGAGTCGACATCCAATCCAAAAGGCGGCCACGCTCTCGAATTGTCCTCTACCGTCTGGATGAGGTCGGGTTAGCTACCCAAACAGATGTGGGCAGCCCCCTAGCTCCCTGGGGTGGACCAACAAAGAAACCATGTCTCCGCTGGCCCAAGTTGTTTTAAAGAATATCTGCCAGGACCGACCCAACAGACACACACACGGTTTTCAAATGGTAAATCAGCTTGGGCCACCACTAGAAATGTTTGAAGCTAGGTAGGTAAGAAAAGGGGACCCCAGAAAATCCCCCACGCGGTTAGGCACGCTCATTCTTAAAACCAATCCCGAAACTCGGATCCTAGGTGACTCGAATGGAACAAAGCGTCGGGGCGGGATATCCTAAACCTTCCATCCTTCTTCGAATATAGTCAACATTTATAATAATCATATCATCAACAACAATATAATAATGTGATATCTCAAACCAAGGAGTAACAGGAGGTAACATCGTAGCATCCTAAGCATGCACACTAAGCAGGGGCTGACCAACGGGCAATAGTAACATAGCAGTACATGGTTTGCTGGGAGGGGACATGGCTGTATCGGTTTGAAAGAGGCTGTAAACATGTGGTAGGATCAAACATCGAACCTATCCTAGACTAGCATTGCAAACCGTTGGTTGAAATAGAATGGATCATAAGTAATGTATAGTCCTTGCCTGTTGATAAGTAGGATTCCTAAGGTGTAGTTGATCGCAAGCTCGCATCGTCTCCGAGAGGTACCCGCGGAAGCACACAAGACGTAAACACTGGAAAGCAATCAACGAGAAAGCACTCTATTACTACGAAGAAAACACGAGCAAGCATCAACAAGAAGGCAACACGAGACATCGCACCTACCGTCGAGAGCGGTTACTAACATTTTAAGTGGAGTACTCATCACACACGATGATACCGCACATTTAGAAAGATTCAAGTTGTTTAGCTACACAACATGAGCAAAGGTTGTTAACATGGCGTCTCACTCAAGCATGGCATAGCACACAAGCATGACATGAGGTGAAGCATAAAGTAAACTATCTAATCTAGTCACTTTAAGTGGGGTAAAACCTATACATGACAAACTATTGAGGACCCCACAATAAACTACTGTTTTGACCTAAAGCATATTTTATATTAGTTATTAGCAAGCAAGATCAGCATAAACACAATCTACATGCAATTCTAGTCAAGTTACATATAAAGAACATTTTAAAAAGAGCAACGGTTAAAAAGTTATGGAAATTACAGTTTACAGTGGCAAGCAGTGTAAATAGCAAGTAAACAGCATGTAAGCAAAGTCAAACATGGCAAAAGAGCACATTTTATTAAACTACACTAAATTCTAAGCAAGTTTCATGTTTATCGCGTCGCGATCCGAGCTACCGTTAAAAACATATGTGCAACGCAAAAAAAAAACACAATTTGCAAAAAAAACTAGAAAAGGAAAAAAAAACTCTAACAGGCCGAAACTGGCTAACGGCCTAAACAGGGGGTGGCGCTGAATAGCTAAACAGCGCTAGGGGCACAACACAGCATATGGCTAGGCCCAACAGAAAAGGAAATTAAAAAAAGGATGAGGGCGTCCTCACCACAGCGGGCCTCAAAGGCTAGCTGGGCCGCGTGGTTGGCTTGCAGGCTGAGGGGCGATGTGGGCCGGCCCAGGTCGTAGGGGCGCTGGCTCCGCCCGCTCGATCCCGTCGTGGCCGACGACGGTGGCCGACGACCAAGCCGGCGAGTGAGCGCGGCGGATGGCGCGTGCCTGGCGCGGCGGCGTGAGGAGGGCCCCCGCCGGATCTGGGTCTGACGGTGCCGGAGGGAGGCGGGGCAGACGGATCCACGACGGAGTCGCCGGCGTGATGGCGTGGCGCGCGGGGCTGACCTTGGCCTCTTCCGGCCATGGCGCTGCTTCCTGCAGGGAGGGGAAAGGAGGAGGTCAGGGGAGAGGAGAAGAAGAGAAGGGAGAGAGGGAGGTCGCGAGGGGAGGAAGGGCTCGGCGGCAGGCGGCGGGCGGCACGCGGCGGCGCGACCAGAGCCTCCACGATGTGGCGCGTTTGGTGAGGTGAGAGAGGAGAGAGAAGGATAGAGGTGGGTGGTGACGTGGCACCATCGTAGCCCTCCGATCTGCGATCCGACGGCTCTCGGAGTGTCCAGGCTAGGGTTTCGGGATTTGTGGAAAAACAGGGGCTGATCTGGACATTGTGAGGGGGGTGGCTGAAATTTTGGACTAGGGGAACCCTAGAAAGGGGTGGGGGAGTGGTGGTCTTTATATAGCCCAGGTGGCTGGAAGTTTGCAAAAACATCCCTGGTTTTTCTCTCTCGCGCGCGGTGTTTACGTTTCTGACCGCCGGGGGTCCACAGGACCTCCGATTCGGGTAATACTTCGAATTGCGCGATCAACGCGTCGAGCCGGTGGCGTTCACCTCGCAGTGGAACCATTCCGAGAACAATTTTCGGCGCGCTATAAAAATACCCCGTTTACTTATTAAACAGGGTTTTTCGTTCCATTGGCTGCAGCTGGTCTCGTGCGGTTTTCGCGACGGTGATCGGGTGAAACCCGGTGTCACAAAGGTCGAGTGTCAGGGTGGCAAGGGTCGGTCTCCGTCCGGTACGAGATAAGAGGGGGAAAATAATCACCAATCGATAAATCAGGGATGCAAACACCGCAAACAAATCAGACAATCAAACAATTCACACCGAAAACAAAAATTTAATTTTTTTTGAAATATGGGTTGTTACAATACAACACCACCAACAAGGGATCTCGTCCTGAAATCCAGGACGATCCGGGGGAGAGGGGAAGGGGAAAAGAAGAGAGTCTACGATCTTCAACACCACCAACAAGGGACTCTGCTCCATGTCGAACGTCAAACTCCGTCGAGATTCTTACCGCAGAGAGACGACATCGTTGGAAAACGAAACCGTCAGTGTCAAGAGGAAGAACGACAATGAAAGCTAGATCAAAGGACAGTGCTTTTCGACGCAAGTCGTGAAAACACTCGGCAAAAGGATGGATTGCAACGGGTGACCAAGATGTACACCAGAGTTGGAGAAGCTATAGGTACTACAAGAATTCCCACCTGAGCTCGGAATCGAGACAATATGCTGCAAGCAAGGCATTGTAACTATTCCGGAACTCCACACTCATCGAGATCCTAAAGTTTGAAAGAGATAAGGCGAGAATAAAACACTTACGACACTTGTCCTGACCAGAGCAAAGATAAGGAGTAAAAAGATTCCTACTCTCCGATAACTAACTTAATAACTACAAAATAGTTTTTTCTAGACTCGACTTCGGCCAGAAAAGGGATCCTACGGTCGGTAAGGCTCTGATACCAAGTTGTAAGGCCCGATATGAGGTACTGTTCCAGATCTAGATGGTTCCATCCATATCCGGGGAAGAAGCACATATCGATCCCACCGCGACATATGACATAGCCATATGCCCCGTATTTCCAACATGATTTCACAACATTACAGATACAAGGATACAACATCTCATACAAGAAATGTTTGAAGCTAGGTAAATCAACATTTATAATAATCATATCATCAACAAAAATATAATAATGTGATATCCCAAACCAAGGAGTAACAGGAGGTAACATCGTAGCATCCTAAGCATGCATACTAAGCAGGGGCTGAGCAACGAGCAGTAGTAACATAGCAGTACATGGTTTGCTGGGAGGTTACATTGCTGTATCGGTTTGAAAGAGGCTGTAAACATGTGGTAGGATCAAACATTGAACCTATCCTAGACTATAATTGCAAACCGCTGGTTGAAATATAATGGATCATAAGTAATTTATAGTCCTTTCCTGTTGATAAGTTGGATTCCAAAGGTGTAGTTGATCACAAGCTCGCATCGTCTCCGAGAGGTACCTGCGGAAGCACACAAGAGGTAAACACTGGAAAGGAATCAACGAGAAAGCACTCGATTACTACGAAGCAAACACGAGCAAGCATCAACAAGAAGGCAACACGAGACATCGCACCTACCGTCGAGAGTGGTTACTAACAGGTTAAGTGGAGTACTCGTCACACACGACGATACCACACATTTAGAAAGATTCAAGTTGTTTAGCTACACAATATGAGCAAAGGTTGTTAACATGGCGTCTCACTCAAGCATGGCATAGCACACAAGCATGAAAAGAGGTGAAACATAAAGTAAACTATCTAATCTAGTCACTTTAAGTGGGGTAAAACCTATACATGACAAACTATTGCGGACCCCATGCTAAATATAATTTGTTACTGTTTTGACCTAAAGAATATTTTATATTTGTTATTAGCAAGCAAGAGCAGCATAAACACAATCTACATGCAATTCTAGTCAAGTTACATATAAAGAACATTTTAAAAAGAGCAACGGTTAAAAAGTTATGGCAATTACAGTTTACAGTGGCAAGCATTGTAAATAGCAAGTAAACAACATGTAAACAAAGTCAAACATGGAAAAAGAGAACATTTTATTAAACTACACAAAATTCTAAGCAAGTTTCATGTTTATCGCATCGCGATCCGAGCTACCGTTAAAAAGATACGGGGCAACGCAAAAAAAATACAATCTGCAAAAAAAAAGGAAAAAAAACTCTAACGGGCCGAAACTGGCTAACGACCTAAACAGGGGGTGGCGCTAAATAGCTAAACAGTGCTAGGGGCACAACACAACATATGGGCTAGGCCCAACAGAAAAAAAAAGAAAAAAAGGATGAGGGCATCCTCACCACAGCGGGCCTCAGAGGCCAGCTGGGCCGCGTGGCTGGCTTGCAGGCCGCGGGGCGATGTGGGCCGGCCCAGGTCTCGGGGGCGCTGGCTCCGCGTGCTTGATCCCGTCATGGCCGACGAAGGTGGCCGATGACCAAGCCGGTGAGGGAGCACGGCGGATGGCGGGCCTGGCGCGGCGGCGTGAGGAGGGGCCCTGCCGGATCTGGGTGTGACGGTGCCGGAGGGAGGCGGGCGGACGGATCCACGGCCGAGCCGCCGGCGTGATGGTGTGCCGCACGGGGCTGACCTCGGCCTCGTCCGGCCATGGCGCTGCTGCCTGCGGGGAGGGGAAAGGACGAGGTCAGGGCAGAGGAGAAGAAGAGAAGGGAGAGAGGGAGGTCGCAACGGGAGGAAGGGCGCGGCGGCGGGCGGCCGACGGCACGCGGCGGCGTGACCAGGGCCTCCACGGTGCGGCGCGGTTGGTGAGGTGAGAGAGGAGAGAGATGGAGAGAGGTCGGTGGCAACGTGGCACCATCGTAGCCCTCCGATCTGCGATCCGACGGCTCCGGGAGTGTCCAGGCTAGGGTTTCGGGATTTGGGGCAAAATAGGGGCAGATCTGGACATTGTGAGGGGTGGCTGCAATTTTGGACTAGGGAAACTCTAGAAAGGGGTGGGGGAGATGTGGTCTTTATATAGCCCAGGTGGCTGGCAGTTTGCAAAAACATCCCTGGTTTATCTCTCGCGCGCGCGGTGTTTACGTTTCTGACCGCCGGGGGTCCACTGGACTTCCGATTCGGGTAAAACTTCGAACTGCGCGATCAGCGTGTCGATCCGGTGGCGTTCGCCTCGCGCTGGAATCGTTCCAAGAATACTTTTCGGCGCGCTATAATAATATCCCGTTTACTTATTAAACGGGGTATTTCGTTCCGTTGGCTGCAGCTGGTCTCGTGCGGTTTTCGCGACGGTGATCGGGCGAAACCCGGTGTCGCAAAGGTCGATTGTCAGGGTGGCAAGGGTCGGTCTCCGTCCGGTACGAGATAAGAGTGGGAAAAATAATCACCGATCGATAAATCGGGGATGAAAACACCGGAAACAAATAAGACAATCAAACAATTCACACCGATTTTTTTTTAATTTTTGTGAAATCTGGGCTGTTACAAGGTCGGACAATGAAGAGACCCCGCCGCCGACGGAGGGCATGCAAGAGACGGAGGGTGCCGTAACAGCACAGATTTCACAAAAATATAATTTTTTGTTTTCGGTGTGAATTGGTTGATTGCCTGATTTGTTTGCGATGTTTGCATCCCTGATTTATCGATCGGCGATTATTTTCCCCCTCTTATCTCATACGGGACGGAGACTGACCCTTGCCACCCTGACACTCGACCTTTGCGACACCGGGTTTCACCCGATCACCCTCGCGAAAACCCGCACAAAACCAGCCGTAGCCAACAAAACGAAAAACCCCGTTTAATAAGTAAACGGGATATTTTATAGCGCGCCGGAAAATGTTCTCGGAATGGTTCCAGCGCGAGGTGAACGCCGCCGGCTCGACGCGCTGATCGCGCAGTTCGAAGTTTTACCCGAATCGGAGGTCCTGCGGACCCCCTGCGGTCAGAAACGTTAACACCGCACACGCGAGAGAGAAACCGGGGATGTTTTTGAAAACTGCCAGCCACCTGGGCTATAAAAGACCACCACTCTCCCACCCCTTCCTAGGGTTTCCCCTAGCAAAAATTGCAGCCACCCCCTCACAATTACCCCAAAACTACCCAATTTTCGTACAAAACCCTATCTAATATTTGGATTTTGCCTCCCCAACAATCTGGACCGTCGGATCGGCCGATCCAACGGCCCAGACGCGCCCCGGCCCCCACCTTCTCTCTCCTCTCGACCTCCCACCTCCAGCCCGAGGGGCCTCGCCGCCGCCGCCTCCAACGCCGGCCAGCCGGCCAACCCACTCTGGTGCTGCCACCTCCCTCTCCCTTTCTTCCTCCTTTCCCTCTCCTCCACCTCACCGTCGCCCTCCTCTGTCCCCGCAGGTCGCCAGAGAGCAACCGCGGCCATGGCTTATGGCCGGCCAGCCTCGAGCTCAGCCTCGCCTCTGGAGGTCGTCGCGACCGCCCTACACCCCAAGCATGTCCAGATCCGGCCGGCGTGCCGCCGTTCCGGCCGCTTCAGCGATCTCGTCGCGCCACCTCCTCGCCGGAATCCACTGCTGGAGCGCCGCCGCCATCGCCCTGTACGGGACTGGATCGAGGCCGATCCAGTCGCGGTAACCGCCTCCGTCGCCGCCTGGGCCGGCCTAGCCAGGGCGGCCCACCAGCGCCAGCGCCTCCCTGGCCCAGGCCGCCAGCCGTTGCCAGTTGGGCTGAGCCCAATGGGTGAGGCCCTTCTTAATTTTTTTCCTATTGAAATTCTGCTAAGTGCCCAGTTTTTTGCTGTTGTATTCATTTTGCGAGTAGATTTGCGAGTAAACCGTAGCTCGGATGATGATGCGCCCAAAAGGAAAACTTTTTAGAATTTTGTGTACTCCAATCCATCTTTTGTGAGCATTTTGTTTTGAGGTCATCTTGATTGTGTAATTGTTGGTCAAACATGGCCACCCATCGTTAAATTCAAACTGCTGTTAACTGCTGCTGAATACTGTTGCTTCATTGAAACTTCGGGTGATGGTTGCGTCGCAACCGTTAATCAGAATTGACTGATTCATGTTGAATACTGTTAAGCATCATGTCTACTTCAGTTCTATGCTTTCAGTTGTCATATTTGCCTGCTGCATGTTGAATGTATCTTCACCCAAAGTAGCTACCCTGCTGTTAGTGTGCTGGTTTTAACATAAGATGCAAACTTTGCTGCATTGTATCTTTTTAACCATGCATCCTATTGAGCATTGCAATATGTAATTTTGATCTATGCCAAGTCTACTTCCATTATATGTATTGCATTTTCATGTTTACATTCCTGGTCATAGTTATATTCAGCTCCAAAGTTGTTATCCCGCTGTTTTTGACAGCCACCTCTGTCTTTCACTAAGTCTGTAACTTTCCGAAGCCATGTTGCATGTTTAATATCTTTTGATCTGTGATGCATATGACCTTTATTCTTGTTTGTACCTGATCACAACCATGTCTACTTCATGCCCACATATTGCTATGTCATGTTGCTACACATTTACATATAGTTTTGCTCCTGTTTATACAACATGAAAATAACAGTTTCTGCCATGTTTTCCCAATTTTCACTAAGTCCTTGACCAGTAATGTTTTATAGCTTCTTGTGTTTCTTATAACTAGTGAACCATCATTCCTTTTGCCATGACTTGCCTGCCATGTATACTTTAGTTGCATATCATTTTGGTGCATGTTTGCGTTCAGTAGCTAATTGTTCCATTGCTCTAAAGTGTGCTCCCTGATGTTAACAACATGTGTGCATAACTTGTTTTGCTAATATCTTTTTAACCGTAACTCCGTTTGGAATGTTCTTTACATGTAACTTGATTAGAATATCATGTACTTTGTGTTTATGCCGTTTTTTTTTCTGTTGTTAACCAACCTAAAATATGGTTTAGGGCAGAATAGTAGTAAACTTGTAAATTCTCATGTGGTGCTTAGTGTTATGCCATGTTTAGGTTGTGCCTCACTTAAATTGACTAGCATAGATAGTTTACCTTATGCTTCACATCTTGTCATGTTTGTGTGCTATGCCATGATGGAGTGAGATGCCATGTTAACAACCTTTGCTCATGTTGTGTAGCTATACAACTTGAACCATTCTAAATGTGAGGTATCGTCGTGTGTGATGAATACTCCACTTAAACTGTTAGTAACCGCTCTCGACGATTGATGCGATACCGTGCGTTGTTTCGTGTTACCTTCTTGATATTGTTTGCTCGTGATTGCTTCGTAGTAATATATTCTTGCTCATCGATTGCCTTTTCTAGTGTTTCCTTCTTGTGTGCTTCCGGGATTACCTTCGGAGACGATGCGAGGTTGCGATCAACTACACCTTCGGAACCCGACTTATTAACAGGCAATGACTATACATTACTTATGATCCATTCTATTATAACCAGCGGTTTGCATGCTATTCTAGGTTAGGTTCGATGTTTGATCCTACCACATGTTTACAACCTCTTTCAAACCGATACAACCATGTCCCTGCCCAGCAAACCATGTACTGCTATGTTACTATTGCTCATTGCTCATCCCCTGCTTAGTACGCATGCTTAGCATGTTACGATGTTATCCTGTTACTCCTTGGATTGGGATATCACATTATTTTATTGTTGTGGATGATATGATTATTATAATGTTGATTATATTCGGCGAAGGATGGAAGGTCTAGGCTATCCCTCCCAGACGCTTTGTTCCATTCGAGTACCCTAGGACACGAGTTTCGGGTATTCTGTCTCTTGACGAGCGTTCCTAACCGCGTGTGGGATGCTATGGGGTCCCCTTTTCTTACCTACCTAGCTTCATAAATTTCCAGTGGTGGCCCAAGATGATTTACCATTTGAAACCGTGTGTGCTGGTCGGCCGCTAGTAGTTTTCAAACAAACCGGGCCAGTGGGGACAGGGTTTCCCTATTGGCCCATCATGACCGGCTGAGGACCCGGTCTCATGTGACATTAACCAGCAATCCAAACCTGGAGTCATACGGTAGAGGCCAATTCGAGAGCGCGACCAGCTTTTGAGTTGGATGTCGGCTCACTGGGGGCCACCCGGATTTGTTCGTTGTTAGCTAGAGGGACCTGTCGTTTCGGATCTCTCGAAACTAAATCATAAAATGGCTTCCTGTGATGGGTAGAAATTGAGAGAGATGTGCTTGCGTGCGGAGGCTTGTAATGGGCAGTTGGTACACCCCTGCAGGGTTAAATATTTTCGAGAAGCCGTGTCCACGGTTATGGACAACTTGAGAACTATTCCTTGTTCATAGACAACAACAACTGTGATAATCTTAATATAACTTGATCAATGTGTGTGTGCCTTGACTGCTTTTTATTCGTCGGGATGCGAATAGGAGGACAAGGATAGGATAGGTGTTATGCTTGCATAAGTAGGTGGATAGCAGACTTGTTGGAGGCGATTCCTCATCGACTGCTTGGCATCTTATCTTACTCTCTAGATCGTTAGCCACTTCATAAATGCTAGTGCGATAGCAACCTCACCACTTACCCCATCCTTACCGTAAACTACTAGTTATCCTAGAAAGACGAGTGATGAAGTACTTGCTGGGTCAGTTGACCAATACAGTTGGACGCTAAGTACTTATGTACTCATGATACTAACCCCAAACTCTTTTCAGGGTTGTTGATCGATAACTGGTATGGTGATCGACATTTCACATGGAGACTCGACGACGACTAGTTAGGGGCATCTCGGCGGAGGGCCTGGACCCGTGTGGTTATGGGGATCGATGATTTTCTCTTTGCCACTAGGCAATTGATTGTAGTCTGTACTCAGACATGTATCTTCCGCTGATGTAATGTATTAAGGCAGTTGTATGCCGATTGTATGAGATGTTGTATCCTTGTAGTTGTAATGTTGTGATATCATGTTGGAAATCCAGGGTATATGACTTTGTCATATGTCGCGGTGGGACCGATATGTGCTTCGTCCCAGGATTTGGATGGAAACATCTAGATCTGGAACAGTACCGCATATTGGGCCTTACAGGTCCGCTGCCTCCCGTGGCGTCGGTCGCCCTTTTTTCGCTACCGTCGGGTGCATTATTATTATGCCCCGGTTGCTCGATCATGGCTGGAGGAGTCACCATCACGTCCGGCACCGGCGTCGCGGTGTTGGCGGCCGGAGTCGGTGCGGGAGCCACCAATATGACCAGAGTTGGTGCGGGAGCGACCAATATGAACGGAGTCGGGATATCGGCCGCCGCGGTGCCCGAGTTGCTGCCGACCATGCTGGGGACCGGTATGGGCCTTTGTCCACCACGCGCTTGCCAATTCGCGAGTGACTGCATCATATCAGAAAGCTGGGCGCTCATCGTCTCCGCCACTTCGTCCTGGACAAGCTGCGGAAGAGCGTTCACTTTCTCCTCAAGTCCACGAACATAAGTGGCGTCTTCTTCGGTCCTTCTCGGCTTGCGCCCCCTCGAGCCCGACTGCTCCGGTTTTCCATAATATGAAGACCAGTTTAAGTATGCACCAAAGCCGACCATACGGCCGGCTGACGATGGCTTCGCCGACACGTTCTCAACCTTCTTGACGTTGTTCATCGCTCTGTTAAAAGAGGTGTCCCATGGGCCGACATGCTTAATAGACGACCCCTGCGATGAGGCCACGACGAATTCCTCTTCCTGTAGAAATAATGTGAAACACTAAGAAGCTGAACTTCATGAACTAGAATTCAATCGACAAGGCAGTCACGTGGTAAACTATTTACCACGACAGTCGTAAACTCCCGAACCTTAGGACCGAGAACTATGTTCGAGGTTTCTTTGTCCTTATGGCTCCGGGCCCTTACAAAGAATTCAGTTTGTGGGTCATCTTTGTATTTCTCAAAGGGGTTAGGTAGGCCCGCAACAGCGTACTCAGCATCCTCCTTGTTCCATTTAGGCTTGGAATGTGTGTAACCACCAGCTCCGAGACGGTGGTTACCTATGACCTGCGCCCGCATTGCCTCGCCCTTTGCACTCGCGGCCTTGGCTTCCTCGGACTCACAACTTGCCTTGAAATGGTCGTAGGTAGCTTCGTCGATCATCAAATCTTTCTCCTTGATCTCCTCCCAGGATTTGCCGTGCTCCATAATTTCCTCCTTCACCCGGGTTTTCCAACCGTACAAGGTTTTTCTCATCCTTCTGAGGGCCCATTTATTTAGCTTGTCCCCTTTGAGGTTTTTGTTATTGTACGGGTCCGGGAACTTGTATCGTCTGTGCAGCTTGTCGAGAAGGAGCTGACAAGAATGAGTGTTGTCACGACTCCTTAGGTTTATTGTGGTGATCGGGAAGGTGTTCCGGAGGATCGCCGCGACTTGACGGTCGTACCCTTTCGAAAAACGTTGGGGCTCAGTAGGAATCCCAACGGAGGTCACGAAGGTAAACTCTTGCCTGATGGTGCCGACCTTGGTCGGTTTCCGATTCAGCTTCCTAGACTGGCTACCATCTGTGTTTGAGCCACCGACATGATCATCCTCGTCGGCGGTGTTCCTCTCCCCTTCTGTACCCTCTTCCTTCATGTCATCATCCTCCGATGAGTCAGACTCCGACTCTATCTCCTCCTCATACTCCTCCTCGCCCGGAGGTACTTCCTCTTCTCTGTGCTCCTCGACCTCCTCCTGGGAGTATTCCCAAAATTGCTTCATTTTTTCTCGACTGAGAAGGACCGGCGTCGGCTCGGGTCGACATGTTTGCACTAGTACAATATTAAGGAATGCAACTACTTAATTAATTAGCACAATAAATAAATGCAATTACTTTCATGTTAAGAAAAATAGCAAAGGTCATGCACGAATTCACGGAAAAATTCGGGATGACCTTTGCTATTTTTCTTAACATTAGAGTGCCCCATTCTCAACCGAAACGGAAGTTAATCAACATTTCGGGAGAAAGGGGATAATGGTTTGTACCTGCACAAAGAAATGCCTACATGTATATAGTGTAGAACAGTACATATTCTAGCAATGCACTAAACAGTGCATAAAAATATTGATAAGAAAAGCATCTTGTCAAGGCACTAAAAACATCATTTAAAAATAGCAAGCTCCCTAACTAGTCACTTCACAAATTAACATCTATCTATCTTTGTTAAAACAGTGAACCTAGGCATTTTGCAAACTGTTAAAAGACACCAACTTTTCTTGATCATTGACATTGATCTATAACTCAAATGGAGATGGACCCTACATGTGTTTTGCTGTACATCAAGTGTACTATCATGCCAACCCTCCATGATGCATGATAAGATCCAACAACATCAATAACTTGTCTAGCTAGTTGTCTGCTGCTGTTTTGTTGCATACAAAAGAGGGTTCAACAACAGTTTACAACAACAGTAGTAGCAACTACTTGTCTATTCCATTGCTACCACACAAAACAAAAAACTTGTGTTCCATTGTAAACACCTTGCCACACCCATTTTTTTCTGTCATGAAAAGAAAAAGGAGTAACCTCTCTTCATCAGTTTAATTTTCTTCATATCAAATTGCTTTACTAGTAAGTTTAAAATGGCATTTATCAAATTACTCTCTTTGTTAACTATTATTTTTTAGAGCACAAATTAAACATTTTAGCATTGACATTGAGATATATCAATTGAAGAAAATTTATTTGAGAATATATCAACTGAAGAAAATTTCTGATGACAATTTATTTGAGCATATATCAATCTGAACAGTAAATTCAGTAATTGCTAGTTCTGATGACACCATTGACACTGTAATTACAGAAATATTGGACCCTAGGCATCTGAAATTGGGGGGGGGGGGGGGAGCAGGGGATCACCTTAGTGTTGCGTCTAGGGTTCTAGGGCGGCGGCTCCGACGTCAATGGGGCGTCTCCGGCGTCGAGGGCGGAAGCTCCAGTCGCCTAGATCACGGGGTCGGGACGGTGGCTCCCGGGGATGGTGGAAGTCGTGGATGGGGGCACGGGGGCGGCGGTGGTCGTGGACGGGGACGATGGCGGTCGTGGCCAGGGACGGCGGCGGTCGGAGAGGGGTGGGGGCTCGAACGGCGAGGGAGGCTCCGGTGGCTTAAACGGCGAGGGTGACGACTGGAGAGGGGCGCTTGGGGGGGATTGGGAGAGAATGGTGTGGGCATGGGCAAGGGAGGGAGTAGGTTGGAGCAGTTAAGGCTTAGGGGTGGCACATTTTGCAGAAATGCGCCACCAAGTGGTTTCTTATGCATGGCGCATTTCTTCAAAATGCGCCACGCATAAGGGACCACTTGGTGGCGTATTTCGGCAAAATGCGCCACCCCTAAGGAATTTCCATTTTGCCTAATATTTGAAATTGTACTAGTATTTTTCCATTCTGCCATATTTTTTTGGTCCTTATTTTTTTTCAATTTCCATTTTTCCATATGCAATTGTACTAGTATTTTGTACTCATTTTTTAGATAAACAAGGATGATTTGTTAGTACCTCATACTTTTGTTTTTTAGCGTGATATATATGATCTCGTGGGCAACCAAATAATTTGATAAATTATGAACTGCATATTAAATCCATGCATACACAAAGTGATCCTAAATTACAAAAGATTATCTTAAATTTGGAGCTAGCTATCTAGCTAGCGTTTCCTAACGATCTTCTTCTTTCCCTTTTTGTCGTGGTTGAATAACTTAGGTCCGGGACGCCTTCACTTTTCCTCTTGAACGGGAGACCTTTCTTCGGTAGGGTTGTGGTGTATGTATCCTGAGCGGCGTAGTCATCTTCCATCTTCGGGTCGCCGTACTTGTCAAAGTCTTGCTCGTTGGCGAGTCCATCCATTCCAATGATGTTTCTTTTGCCTCTCCTGAATACAACGCGGCTCGGCTTTGATGGGTCGGTAATGAAGAAGCATTGGTCCACTTGGCTAGCCAGTACCCATGGCTCATTTTTCGCGGTGACGTTTGCGCCCGCAGACTTGGATTTGGCTTCGGGTATAACCATGGTGGTGAAGTACCGGTCTTATTTTATGACGCTCTTGGCCCAGCTCACACGGAACATAGGCACCTTCTCTCCACAGTAGTCGAGCTCCCATATGTCCTCGATCCTTCCGTAGAATCTTTCCTTGACGTCATCGGTGTAGAGTATCCCCGTTACCCCTGAGTTCTGGTAATCGCAGTTATTGTCCTTTTCCTCCGTGTAGAGTGTGTAGCCGTTGATATCATACACTTGATAGGTCATCAGGTTGCATGCGGCACCCTGTGACAAGGTGAATATCATCTTTTTGTCCTCGGAAGCGTTCCTTCGCGGGGGATTAGCACGAAGATCGTCCCTGAACCAAGTCATGAAACCAGAGTTGTTCTCTTTGATTAGCCGTGGATCTCGGTCCGTTATCTGCAGGCCCTGGTCACTGTACTTCTTCTTGATTACATCCTTGTGCTTTATTATCCAAGGATCGACCAGCTGGATGTGTTGTAGCGCGATTAGGCTTGCTCTTTCAAATTCAATCTCTCGACCCTCGAAGTTGAGATGCATTGCGCGACTTACCTCCTGGTGACCACACCCATCGATCCTGCAAAAGTGCTTGTTGACGGGTGATACGCGAGAGATGATAATTTCTTCTCGACCTTCGTTGGTTAACCCAAGTGGAAGGTGAGATGCAGCATAGCGGCAAGTTTTCCTTGGTGAAGATACCAAGGTTGAGAGTGTCGACCAGTAGGAACCCGATAGTGATAAGTAGGTGGTGAAGTGAACAATGGCGCCATTCACAACTCAAGGTTGCTTACTTCACCTGGGCCTGCACACAGACACAAATAACTTTGCTCCCAACGAACTTCAGAGAGGTTGTCAATCTCTCAGGTCTTGTTGTGACAAAGGATCAAAACACAGGGGATAATGAAAATGATAGCAACTGAAATTAAAAGCAAGAAAGTAAATGAGCGTGTAAACAATGATGAGAATATGGACGGGGGTCCCGTGATGTCTCTCTCCCAAAAAATGATAAATCTGCTATGCGAGGTGAACAAATTATAGCTGGGCAATTGACAGGATTATAAACGCACCGCAATGACTATGCTACAAAGAATGGAAGAGGCTCAAAAGCATGGTCATTATGCCAAAATAAGTAGACCGAACTCCAACTGCATCTACTACTAATCATCCACCTTGAGATATCTATCCAGAACATCTCGCTGGTATTAATTTGCGAGCCCCACCCAAAGTGTAAACCCAAAGCAACAGACAACTGCATTAAATAGCACTTTGCGTAAAGTAAACAATCCTTGCAACCGCGGTTACAAGCACCGTTGTTTTCCCCCTTGTGGCAACATCACACCCCCTAGACTCATGTTTCTGTCACTCAAGCGTGTCATCGGGGGGCATGAACCCACAATCGAGCATAACGTTCCCTCTTGGAGTTACTACCTACTACTTGGCCAAAGCAATAAATAGCAATGGAGAACATGCAAGAATTACTTAGGAAAAAAATATAAAAGATAAGAACCAAATATATTACTCTATCACAATCTGAACATAATCTCATAATCCATCAGATCACATCAAACTCAGCATAGCAACAGCAGAAAGATTACAGATGTGCCTCGATCATGTAGGGCAGCTCAAGAGGGCTAAACCATGAAGAACAAAGAGGGGAGGAGAACATCACATAGCTACTGATCACGGACCTATGGTCCAAAGGAAACTACTCACAACACATCCAGGAAGCATCCATGGTGGAGGGGGAGCTCCCGGAGGTTGATCCTCCCTCCGGCAGGGTGCCGGGAAGAGGTCTGCTGGCGCTCACCATCTTGGAAGCGCGGCGGCGGCGGAACAGAGGCGAGAATGCGGAAAAGGGTTCTCTATCTGGAAGTTTCACGTCACGGGAAATAAATAGGCAAGGGGGCAGCCAGGGGGGCCACCAGGGGTCCAAGCGCCCCCCCTGGCGTGGCCAAGCCCTAGGCCACGCCAGGTGGCCACCTGGGGCCCTGGTGGGTCCCACCTGGTCCTCCTTCGGGACTCCGGAAGGTTCCTTCACGCTGATTTTTATCTGATTTTTTGCGAATTTTCGGAGCACTTTTAATATGGGGGAAAACTGAAATAGAAAAACAGCAGAAAACAGAAACTGGCACTAGGGTTCACTGAGTTAGTAGGTTAGTCAAAATATGATCAAAAGTGTATGAAAGTGTATCTAGATCATAGCAATATCACAGAAAACATGCATGGAGCAAGCAGAAATTATAGATACGTTTGGGACATATCGTCATCCCCAAGCTTAATTCCTGCTCGTCCTCGAGTAGGTAAATGATAACAAGCATAATTTCTGTGGTGACATGCTAGCAACCATATAAGAACTTTGAAAAGTAAATCAATCAAGGTATGTGATTCAATTCAAGTCATAACATGCAAGAGTCTATATTAGCATTGAAACAAGCAACGAAAGAACATTAGGTGCAAGAGCTCTCGCTGTCCGTGACTCGAATGTCTCCAAATGGTGTTTGCGTGCAAGAAGGGGGGTAGGGAATATGAGAAAAACATATTTTTGTTGAGAACTCAATCTACTAAAGTTTCACACTTGGTCTTCTTTGGAATCTTATCTTGAATCGTCCCCATACCACTAGCCAGGTACAAGTCAATTTGATCCACTCCTTTTCGATATTTTGAGCACTCATGCAATGGATGAGCGTAAGCACGAGAGTTGACACTTAGGATGGCAAAGAGAGAAATATGGTGGAGGAGGAATACAAAAAAGGTGAGAAAGGCTCACATCAATGAGGACAATCATAGGTGAGAAGGAAAAATGATAGATATGATTTGAGGAGTAGGGATTGACATGCAACTGACGAACATATGAGATAAGAAAAGCTCTCCAATGAAACTAGTGGGGTTGCATCTAACTTGCCCGCTCATGAAGACCTAGAGCTCTTTTCAGGAGGCTCATCCTTGTAATATGTAAGCCAAGTTCTATGGTGTGAAGGTCCCCACACAGCTATATGCATAAGTGATCATCTCTATGGAGTACAAGGATAAGAGGGAGTACTAGTGTGGATCTTTCAAAAGGATAGTAGTGTTGCCCCTTGCTCTCTTTTTATTTCTTTTTTCTCTTTTTTCTATTTTTTTCTATTTTTTTTGGTGGCCTCAATGGTTCTTTCTATTTAACTCTCATTTTTCCTCTTTGGGATCTTTTATTTTGTCCACTTTGGGATATTTTCCTCACTTAAGAGAAACACTCTAATTTACAAGAGGGTATAGAAGATCTTTCTGTAAGAGCAAAGTTTTGCCCCCATGTATTTTGGATATTGTTGGACAAGACAGTAGAAGAACTAACTATGTTTTCTAGTATAAACAGTCGAATAGGTTCCTGAAGGACAAGGTAGGTGATAAAGCTTCAAGGAAAGTTTTCAAGCTGCCAAAGAATTAACCCTTGAACGAAGCGTAATCACGGAGGATGACCTCCCAAAAATGAAGGTGTCTTGAAGCTTAACTTATCGAAGGAAATGAAGAAGACGGCGCAAGACTTAGATGTTTTTGTGTAGTTCTTTTTCTGTTCTTTGAGTCATAGGACAAACCGTACTATCAAGAGGGGTTTTTAGTTTGTGGACACCGAAGTTATTGAGAAAATGCTCAGATCAAATCTAAACGAAGTGAGAAGCCAGAGTGAAGAAATCTCATGTGCACTGAGTTAAGTTTCGGTAGCAAAGACTTCTTTCTTTGGCTTCCGAAGCAAAACTAAGTCCGTGAGTCAGCTTTACTTGTTTCGCAAGTAAAGTTGCGCAGTAATGACAAATCCGACCGTTGTGGACACGTGTCAAGCTGTCACTTCGGGTCAAATCGGTCATTTCGCACCTAGGGATCTCCAACTATAAATACACCGCCCCCTCCTCCATTTGCGGGTGGCTGCTCTGAGAATATTCCCGAGAGAGACTGAAGATAGCACCCCAAGAACGCCAACGAAGAAAAACCCAAAAACCCAGAACACTGAAGGCTAAGTCCCATTGATCTGAGTAGATTCAAGATGACTTAGGTGAAAGCTTGCTAGCCTTTTTATCTTGGAGAACTGCAATTCTCCTAGACGGTTAGAGTGTCGAATTCAGAGAGCGAAGAGTAATTGTCGCCTCGAAGCTCAAGTTTGTCAAAGGTTTCGGAGATTTCCTTGATAATCTACCCCGAGTCAAAACTGGCCAAGCTCAAGGAGATTGGTGCAGTGGAGCAACGGACGGAGAGAGTTTTGCTCCAGGTGTTCAATCACCAGTCCCTCCAACCAGACGTAGCGCTTTGCAGAGCGTGAACTGGTCGAACAAACATCGCCGAGTCACAGTTCGGTTTACTTCTAGCACTTACACTCCGTATTGCATTTTCTTCCCATTTATGCTTCAATGTATTTTGATTCGCTGCATTTAGTTTCGCTTCCTGTTTTGATTCCTTGTTACTTGTTTCTGCTATCTCTTCCTGCTTAACTTATGCTTCACTTCAAATCTTCTGTCGAAAATTTGAAGTATCATTCACCCCCTCCCCCTCTGATCACATACTTGTACTTTCAATTGGTATCAGAGCTAGTCACTCCCTACACTCTGTGTGTTTTGGATTAACCTCCTGGAGTGCTTTCAAGTATGTCTTTTGCAGCTATTTGCTCGGGCGAACCTATTCCTATTTTCAATAGGATGGAATATCCTTACTGGAAGGACAAAATGAAGAGAAATATCATGGCTATCAATCCATCTGCCTGGCAAGTTGTCCTGAAAGGAGTCACAATCAAGGATGAGAAGGCCATCACTCCTTCTGAAGAAAAACTGATGGATCTTGATTCTGAAGTCTGGGTATTCATCACCAACCATTTGACTGCAGAGAAGTATAATGAAGTGAAGAATATCCCATCTTCTAAAGGTGTCTGGGACTATCTGGAAAAGATTGCAGAAGGAGTATCCACTCAGAAAGATGCCAGAATTGACACTCTCCGAAGCAAATTCTATCGATTCAAGAGAAACGAGGGCGAGAAAGTCAATTCCATTTACAGCAGACTCACTGCTCTCTCAAATGATCTGATTTCCCTCGGTGCTGATGATATCACTCCTCACTCGGTAGTGAGAACTTTACTTCGCTCGTTGGATGATTCTTTTGATCACATTGTGCTGATGCTCAAGGAAAGGACTGATTTCAGATATCTTGTTGCCGCTGATATCCTTGAGAGACTCACTACTTTTGAAATGGAAGAAGATGAGAAACGTGATATAAACGAGTCTCGAAGAAGATCACATGCTCTAAAAGAAAAATCTTCGCATCACTCTTCACTTGAAGTTAGTTCTGCTTCCGGTGTCGAATCTGATGATCCTGCAAGCATTGGGAAGGATTTGGCTTTGATCATGAGACGGTTCAACCGCTTCCAGAGAAAAGGTTTTTCTTCACCGAAGAAGAATTACTCGTCAATGAACTCAAGTTATTCATCTCACCGTTCATCCTCAAGAAGTTCTCCATCTAAAGACAACTTCTGCGACAAGTGCATGAAACCAGACCACTACATTGCTGACTACCCATTGTGGGAAACTGAAAACAAATCAAAGAATTCGCTCAGAGATTCTTCAAGAAAGTCTCACAGATCCTCCAGAAGCTATGAGTCAAAGAGACATGATTCCAGTTCAAGAAGACAAAAGCAGAAAGATTTTGATGATGACAAGAGAAAGAAGTATCACAAGAAGCGTGAGAGTTATTCTTCGAAGACACACTCTTCTCGTCGAAGAAATTCTCATCGTGCCAAGGCCTATCTGGGAAAGGAGATGAACCCTAAAGAAGAAGCCTCTAGATCCGAAGCTGAATCAGGCTCAAGATCTCCATCTGGATCCGAGACTGATGATGTTGCTGGATTGGCATTTTCTTCTGCCAGTGCTTCGAGCTCATTCTTCACCAACCACAACAGTGAAGATGAAACTCCTGCATACTGCTTCATAGCCAAAGCAAAGGTATCTTCATCCAAAGTTACCTATGATACTTCTGATTGTTCTTCATATGACAGTTATTCTAAGATAAGCTACGCTAAAGTGTCTAAAATTGCTTCAATCCAACAAGATGAACTTGAATCGCTAATAAACCATTAAGAAATCAGAGACCCTGTTGATCGATGAGATAGAGAAAGGTCAAACTTTAACTAATGAGCATGCTTCTCTGAAGGAGAAGTTTGAAAAATTATCCTCTCGGCATGATCTTCTTTCAGTTGATTATGAGAAGCTTACCTATGAATTTCTTCAGAGGAAAATGGCTCTCGAAAAACTGAAAGAGGCTCATGAAGAGTTGGAAAACATCAATCTCTCTCTCTCATGGCTCAACAAGGTTCTGAAGAAAATCATAAATCTGATTCACCTTGCTTAACTTGTTAGGAGTGAAGCAAAACTGATTCCAAAGGCAAAGCTGCTATTATTATTGATGATACTAATGCCTCAGATGAGGAAAACTCTGTTGTTGCCGAGGAAATCCTCAGGTTGAAAGGTTTGTTCAAAAGTGTCCAGGAACACCAGCACCTTTGTGATATCCTGAAGAAGGCACTCCTTCACAGGAATCCTAGGAATGAAGGTGTTGGCTTTGAAATGAAGCTAAACCATGATGGCGCTTACTGGGAACCTGAGCAGTACCCAAAAATTGTATGGGTTCTAGCAAAGGATAAGCCTATAGATATTGCTATTCTTTCAGGTTATAACTGCAAAATTGATAAGGCTATTGTTGATGAGTCACTTGATTCTGACTACAAGCTTGTCAAGAACCAGGAAGGAAAGGTTTCGGCCGAATACATTGGTGCCCCTCCAAAGAATGGTTTCTATAAGAGACAAATCTCGGTGCGCAAATCACTCGTTGAGAAATTGCCTGCTAACTATTCTATGCAGGCAAATTCTTCGGTACCACCTAAACACTTCTATTCTCTCTAGGAGAGAAATGACTCACTGGTGCCCGAATCAAATGTTCCTCAAAAGGAATACTATCGCACTAGTCGTTACTTACTTTCACCGTGATAATAATGATAACATTGCATATGCTCATTCATATCCTAACCCTTCACAGAGGACTTACATTTATGGTGTACTTGACGGTCCCCCTAGGCAATATAACCCTATTCGATTTGATATTGCTTCAACAAGTGCCTCCACCTCTTCTCAGTCACCTGATCGTTTGTGGGTGGTTAAGAAGAACTAGTTCTTCTGCAGGGCTATGTCTCCGGTGGATACGAATGGGTCATGGACAATGGTTGCACTAATCATATGACCGGAGACAAGGAGTTATTCACCATAGAAAAACTATCTCAATCTTCTCAGAAGTACATTACCTTCGGTGATTACAACAAGGGTAAAGTTTTAGGTTCGGGTAAGGTTGCCATATTGAAAGATAAGCACATTTACAAGGTCATGCTAGTTCAATCTCTTGGTTATAATCTTATGTCTATTTCTAAGTTATGCGATATGGGTATGCTTGTTCTATTTTCTGCTTCGCGCTGTGTTGTCTTTTCACAGGATGACACGTTTGTCTTCGAGGGTTACTGAAAAGGAGTTTTATATATTGTTGATTTTTCTTCGGGCCCTTCTATATCCACATGCTTAATGGCAAAAGCTTCATCTGGGTGGTTATGGCATCGAAGACTTGGTCATGCAGGGATGAGAAACCTTCAAAATCTA
Organism: Bromus sterilis; assembly: GCA_950022295.1. Taxonomy (NCBI): domain Eukaryota; kingdom Viridiplantae; phylum Streptophyta; class Magnoliopsida; order Poales; family Poaceae; genus Bromus; species Bromus sterilis. The sequence continues at coordinate 252,121,594 of OX465595.1, read as the reverse complement.
GTGAAGAAGAAGCACGTTATTGGCATTAGCGAAGTAAAATTCGATAAGGATCGTCTCTGCAGTGCTTGTGAAGCTGGAAAAATTACGAAGAAACATCATTCAGCGAAGACTATCATGACCACTACTCGTCCCCTTGAATTGTTTCAAATGGATATTTTCGGTCCTCAAAATTATGGAAGTCTAGGAGGAAATAAATATGGCCTCGTCATTGTTGATGATTTTTCTCGTTATACTTGGGTTTTCTTTCTGGATGACAAGAGAAAAGTTGTTGAAATCTACAAGTCATTCGCTAAGAGAGATCAAACTGAATATGAATTATCTCTGAAGCATATCCAAAGTGGTAATGGAACTGAATTCAAAAATACTCATATTGAAGAATTTCTTGATGATCATGTCTTTACTCATGAATTCTCTGATGCTTATACACCACAACAGAATGGTGTAGTTGAAAGGAAGAATATAACTCTTATTGAAATGGCCAGAACTGTGCTTGCTGAATACAAGACTCCTATCAGGTTCTGGGCCGAACCAATTAACACTGCATGTCATATCATCTACAAGGTTTACCTTCACAAATTTCTGAAGAAGACTTCAGATGAGCTTATCACTGGTAACAAGCCCAATTTTTCGTATCTTAGGGTATTTCCTCCTTGTTTTATTAGAGACATGAATCATAGCTCTAAGGCACATGAAGGTTTTCTACTAGGTTATGGCTCAAACTCTCACACTTATAGAGTGTATAACTCCCACTTTGGGAAGGATATGGAAAATGTAAATGTGAGGTTTGATGAAACTAATGGCTCTCAAAAAGAGCCTCATGATCTAGATGAATGTCAGAACCCCAACTTGGGTAAGTGCTAGGGTTGCTGGTGTGCGTTGCATCATTGCAAAAATTCAAAAGAAATTCAAAAATGGGGAAAAGAAAAGCCCTGAGAATTTAAATAAATGGCCAGATAAAAATATTTTTCCAAAAATCATTTGAACATTTGGAAAATTCCTATAAATGATGGTGATCATTTCAAAAGTGGTTTGGGTTCATTCCCATTCCTATGGAATTTTCTAAAATTCAAATCGTGCTCTGGAAATTCAATTTGATCCCTATTTGATTTGAAATTCAAATTGTTTGAATTTCAAAAATGCCCAAAAGTTATAAGTGGCTTGCTACTGGCCACCTAAGACTTATAAAAATATTTGGGCATTTAATAAAAATGCTTGGCTAATTTATTAGGCAGAGCAAAAAAAATAACAGAAAAAGATATAGAAGAAAATAGGAAAAGAAAACCCAGCCCAACCCAGTGGCCTCTGGCCCGACTAGCAGAACCGCCCCAGCCCATCTGGCCCTCCCCTTGCCGTCTTCTTCCAGGCGCCAGAGCAGGAAGTTCGCCGCCGTGGCGAGCATGCCCGCGGCCGCCAAGCCGTCTAGGCCACCCCCTCCTCCCTCCTCGCGCCACGTAGCTCACAACAGACGCCCGCACCTTTCCCCTCTCCTCGCAGACGCCTTCCTCCTCTCTGTTCTTTGATCTCGAGCTGCCCCGAGAGATCACCGGAGTTCACCCCACTGCGCCGTCGCGGCCAACGGCCTTCAAACGCTGCACCCATTTGTCCTGAAGCTCCACCGTCGACGGCTCCGTCGATCTGCAACCCGAATCGAGTCTCTCCGGCCCCGACGACGTCGCTCGCCTCACCAACTTGCCGCCGACTGCAGCAAGATCCCTGCGATGATTCCCTCGCCACAACGCCTCCCAGCTCGCACCGATGACCCCACAAGACTCACGGTGAGCACGCGCATCGTTTCTCCCATTCTGTGCCTCTTCTCATGCCTCATTTCGTCTTGCCACCGTAGACCGAGCTCCGGCCGCCGCCTTTGTCATCATAGCCATGGACATGGGCCTCGCCTTGAACCCCGACTAGCCCCACTCGATGCGGCAGCTCACGGCGCGCCCGCCCATACCCTCCACTCCCTCTCCCGAGCCCTTTAGAGAATTCCGGCGAGAAGTCCGGCGAGCTACAGAAGACTCCGGCGACGTCCTCCATTAGTGCCCTAATGGGCCAGCCTAATCACCCCTTCCCCTCGCTAAAAGTGGCCCCAGGCCACCCCTAACCCCTCTGTTAAAATAACAGAGAGGGGATTAACCCCAGAGCCTATGACACCCTGGACCCACAGGTCAGCCCCCCCTGACGTCAGCCTTACGTCTTGATGACGCAATAAACAGAAAAACAATTTAAAAGAATTAAAGATTTCAGAGAAAAATCCAGAAAATTGATTAAACTTTAGAAAATCATCAATAATTCATATTAACTCCAAATTTAACATATAATATATGAAAAATGATCAGCAGAAAATTCTCTATCCAAATATCCAACTTTCAACCATGTTTGAGTTGATTTTAAAATGGGACCAGTACCTTTTGCTATTTTGTTTAAATGGAATTAATTCAAATTTAATTCAAAATGCTTTTCCACTTTGAACCAATACAATGTAAACTTGGTCACTTGTACATCAGAGACATATTACACACATGATCACATGGTTTTCAAAGAACAAACAATAGCAATTGCAATTTGGTTAAATTGAAATTCATATGTGGAGTTTGAATTTCCATTTCAAATGCAATACACTTCATTTAAACCAAATGTACCACAAACCAGCACCCTTCACATCATGGAACAACTATATCATGTGCTTGTGAATTTACTTCCAAAGTTGTCCCCCCTTTGTTGATGATTGTGCCGGTAATAGTGCCTCCGAGACGGTGATCACCCCCGAAGAAGAAGAAGTTCGGTAAACCCCGTATATTGTCAGCAAGGCAAGCAAACCCCATTGATCATGTCTATAAAATCCTACTTCCCTCTCAGTCTCTCTTATGCATGTTTAGGAGATCACGGAGACACGTTCTTTCGCATAGTTGAACCCATTCCGATGCATGACCTATCATTTTGTCACCGTATTAAGCAAACCACAATCCTAGCAGATATAGGAGTTCAATGATGAGCATGTGGCCCCTACAAATGTTACTGCTTTTTGCTGCTTAGTGGTACAATGAGGTTATTTTGATTGTGAGTCGGGATGGATGTTCATAATGGTGTTGATGATAACGTCTTGGTGAATCCACCCTAAACAAAGGTGAACGATGAGAGGCTGTGTAGGAGTACACAGTGGGTTGTCTCGTTGAACACTGCCTTAGGCCCCGAGTTCTTGTTTTGTGATCCAAGACAAGAGTATGACCACATGTAGGGTTTATGAGAGCCCCGTTTGGCCTCTTTACGTACCCGATCCGGTCCAGGAGTCACACTAGATTCGGGCTTTCCATTTGGCATGTGCATAGAAAAAGAATGAAGAAAAGGTTGCAGCATATAGATATGTGGGTGGACCTGTGAGGCAGTGAAACCATCTGGCAGAGGTGGCATCTCGGTCCCTTGCATTATCTGAGTCCGTTTCGTGGAACCGACCGGACTCTCGAGCGGTGCCAAACTCAGGTAGTCGACTCCTGGATTAGAGAAGGTGATGTGAGGGTAGTGCCTTGGTTTCATCCACTCCCGACACCCGCTTGAAGGGTGACGAGAATGAGGCGATAAGTGATGACACGCGTGTGAAGATGTACACCCCTACAGGGTTAATAAACTATTCGAATAGTTGTGTTCGCGGTTATGGACTACTTGGAACATGTACCTGATTATTAGACAACTTGAATGGATACTTATAAAACTCGCAAGATAAGCGTGAGTGCTATGGCGTGCCTCCTCGTGGGGAAGTGGAGGAAGTATCCATAGTGGTGTATTGGTTGGAGACTTGGTAGTGGACTCGTGTACGCTTCTTACCTCAAGTCTGGTACTCGTAGTACAGGACTAGCCAAGTCAAACCTGGCACTTCTGCATGTTGAACCCGACCTCCTTTACCTTGAAACTGAGCATGGTTAGTATAGTTCTGATGTAAGTCTTGCTGAGTACGACTTTGTACTCACGTTTGCTTATTCTATGTTTTAGATGAGAACCCGGACCCCGATGGAGTCACCTTCGTGAAGCTCGACGTTAACCTTGGTAGTATAGTTCCAGACAGCAGTCTGGTCCCTCGTGGAAGGGCATGTATGTTTACAAGGCTTCTCTAAGCCCTTTGTTAAAATTGTCTGTACTCAGACCTAATTTGCTTCCGTTGTATGATGTAATGTTGATCACAGACACGTGATCTCTGTATGCTCTATGTGTAAGTCAATAAAGAAGTACTTTGTAGAGTTATGTGATGATACCTGTTGTTCATACTAGACATGTGTGCTGCGTGTATGATTATAACATGCATGTCTTAGTATGGGTTTTCGAGACCTTAGTTGTGATCTGGCTGGCGGTCTTTTATACACCAAGTGGCCCTTAGATGTGCGCAGCTTGGGGCATCGTGATGCGATTGCTCGTGACTCTGTCACGTGCACACTTTGTTGTATGATCGAGCTCGCCCTAGATCCCGACTAAGTGATCGGGCTGGAGTCTGTTTATGTAAGGGTTATGATTCAATCGATAACATGGTTGAGGCGCCTTGTCTATGAGTATGGGATTTCACCACCCATAATCATTTAGACTTGTGAGTCGGCGATGAGGACCCATCTCAGTTGATCATCCGGCCTGGATGCGATGCCCCTCACGTACGATGTTTTTCGAGAGTGTTTAGTGCTTGGCCTTGTCTGCTTAGACAAGTGGGTATGGCTCTCGGCTCTCCATGTGATTGAGCTGTGACTGGAATTACATACGCATATTCCGGGTCCCGACAGACTTGGTATCAGAGCAGGACTGTCTATAGGATTATTCAACCCTTGGTCGAAGTCGAGTCTAGCATTCTATAGTTATATAGTTACTTGGGTATGAAGGGAACAACGTAAGGCTTCTTTTTTCCTCCTTACCCTCATCAATCTGAGTTCTGACTCACCCTTATCTTTTCTACAGGATGATAGGACTAGGCTCATCTATGTCTTTACTAGAACATCTCGTTGATTGCTTCCTTGTAGCCGTAGGAAAGTTGTGTTCGGTTGTCTAGAGTCGTTGTGCTTCCTATTTTGAGACTTCCTATGTAAGTGCTGGTGAAATGTTGTGAGAATTTTCACTTCTCTTTCAATTACAGCCATTATGCTGTCCGAGTCATTCCAGGTTTCTTCATAATCTGATGCCTTTGCAAAATCCTTCTCTCTTTTTCGGTTGTCTTTTTAGAAGATTTGTTAGGTGGCATGCCCGAAAATTCTCTATAGTTTGTTGTAGGTTTTGTTATAGAAACCTATAGTGATTCGTTTGCAGTTCTTCCTCCCAGTTTAGATGTCTTCTAGCCAGAAGAACCACACTAACCATCGTGTTGGGGTACTTTGCTACTCTGACATATCTATTGTAGCCCCTAGTAAACCTTGGTCATCCTCTAGGAAGCTATCTAGAGATCTAACCCCTTAAACCTAGCCACCCGACAGATGTGTAGAATTCATAGTGGATCTTATACCAGGCACAACCCCAATTTCCAGACGCCCATATAGAATGGCCCCACATGAGTTAGCTGAGCTAAAAACCCAACTTGATGCTTCGTTGGGAAAAGGCTTCATCCGCCCTAGCTCATCACCATGGGGTTGCCCCGTTCTGTTCGTAACGAAGAAAGATGGAACCGAAAGGATGTGCGTAGACTATCACCCGCTAAATCTAGCGACGATAAAGAACAAGTACCCACTGCCCAGGATCAATGATCTTTATGATCAACTTGCAGGATCCTCTATCTTCTCCAAGATGGATTTGATATTAGGCTATCATTAAATCAAAATCCGAAACGAGGACATTCCCAAGACGGCTTTCACTACTCGATATGGTCTTTACGAGTACACCGTCATGTCCTTCGGTTTAACCAATGCCCCCGCCACATTCTCGCGCTTGATGAATTCGATCTTCATGGAGTACCTAGATAAATTTGTTGTAGTTTATCTTGTTGACATTCTCATCTACTCGAGGAACGAAGAACAACATGCCGAGCATCTTAGGCTGGTATTGATGAAACTTCGAGAGCATCGCCTTTATGCCAAGTTCTCCAAGTGTGAATTTTGGCTACCAGAAGTGACCTACTTAGGCCACGTGATTTCTGCAAAAGGCATCGCTGTCAATCCCGAGAGAGTTCAGACCGTCCTTGACTGGACTCCACCTGAATCGGTTAAGCAAGTTAGGAGTTTTCTTGGCCTAGCCAGCTATTGTCGCCGCTTCGTTGAGAACTTCTCCAAAGTTGCAAAGCCTCTAACTGATCTCCTCAAGAAAGATTAGAAATTCCTATGGAATCCCAAGTGCGAGGAAAGCTTTCAAGAGCTAAAAAGAAGATTGACTTCTGCACCCGTACTTGCGCCTCCAGACACCAAAAAGGATTTCGAGATCTTTTGTGACGCCTCACGGCAAGGGTTAGGATGCATACTTATGAAAGATAGACATGTGGTAGCTTATGCTTCACGCCAGTTGCGTCCACATGAAGAGAACTATCCTACCCATATTCTTGAACTCGCTGCCGAAGTTCATGCCCTGGAGACTTGGCGACATTACCTCCATGGTAATCGTTGTGAGATCTATTCCGACCACCAAAGCCTCAAATACATATTCACCCAGCCAGATCTTAATCTCAGGAAAAAACGCTGGATAGAGTTGATAAAAGATTATGACTTAGGAATTTCTTACACCCCAGGCAAGGCCAATGTCATGGCTGATGCACTAAGTCGTAAGTCGTATTGTAACAACCTCATGTTACAACAGTATCAACCACTTCTTCATGAGGAATTTCGCAAGCTCAATCTTGAGATTGTTCCTCATGGCTTTCTTTCTACCTTGGTGGCGAAACCGACTCTTGAGGATCAAATCATAGTTGCCCAAAGGCGTGCACGAGGTGTTCGCCGGATCAAGGAGAACATTGCTAGCGGAGTTGCTAAATGTTTCTCCATAGATAGAAGAGGAACGGTATTCTTTGAAAATCGTTTGGTAGTACCTAAGAATAGAGATCTAAGGCAACTCATCCTCAAAGAAGCCCATGACACACCCCTCTCGATTCATCCCGGTAGCAAAAAAATGTACCGAGATCTACGCCAGTGATTTTGGTGGACTAGGATGAAGAGAGAGATTGCTCGATATGTTGCCGAATGTGATGTTTGTCGTCGCATTAAGGCAGAACCCAAAAGACATGCTGGTACTCTTCAACCTTTGCCTATTCCCGAGTGGAAATGGGACAAAGTCGGTATGGACTTCATCACCGGCTTTCCCAAAACCCAGAAAGGAAATGATGCCATCTTCGTTGTCATTGACCGACTTTCCAAAGTTGCTCACTTCCTTCCAGTTCGCGAGTCTATAACTGCTAGTCAGTTAGCGGACTTGTATGTCTCTAGAATTGTGTCTCTTCACGGTGCTTCTTTGGAAATCAATTCTGATCGTGGTAGCCTTTTCACCTCTAGATTCTGGGGAAGCTTTCAGAATGCTATGGGAACTCATCTCTCCTTTAGTACAGCTTTCCACCCTCAATCTAGCGGTCAAGTCGAAAGGGTTAACCAAATCCTGGAAGACATGCTCAGAGCTTGTGTTATCTCATTCTGAAGGAATTGGGATAAGTCTCTTCCATTTTCCGAATTTGCTTATAACAACAGTTTCCAATCTAGTCTGAACATGGCTCCTTTTGAACTCTATGGACGACGATGTCGAACACCCCTAAACTGGTCAAAAACCGGTGAAAGACAATTCTTTGGACCGGATATGATCAAGGAAGCAGAAGAGCAAGTTCGCATTGTTCGTGATCGATTGAAAGCCGCCCAGTCTCGTCAAAAAAGCTACTATGATCGTCATCATACGCAAGAAAGCTACAATCTGGATGAGAAGGCTTACCTTCGGGTTACTCCTCTGAAGGGTACCCAACACTTAAGTATCAAAGGCAAGTTGGCCCCATGTTACATCGGACCTTTTCGCATTCTCGCTAAACATGGAGAAGTTTCCTACCAACTTGAACTACCCCCGCATCTTTCCCGAGTACATGATGTATTCCATGTGTCACAACTCAAGCGTTGCTTCAAGGACCCCATCTGCGAAGTCGACCATGAAAGCTTGATCTCCAAGATGACCTTTCTTATCGAGAGTACCCTGTTTCTATTCTTGATTCAGCAGAGTGTGTCACCCGTCCTCAGAAGATCAAGTTCCTCAAAGTGCAATGGTCACACCACTCCGAGAAAGAAGCAACATGGGAAAGAGAAGACCGCCTCCGTGCCGAGTACCCTCCTTCCTCCCGACGATTTCTAAATCTCGGGACGAGATTATTTTGAGTGGGGACGAGTTGTCAGAACCCCAACTTGGGTAAGTGCTAGGGTTGCTGGTGTGCTTTGCATCATTGCAAAAATTCAAAAGAAATTCAAAAATGGGGAAAAGAAAAGCCCTGAGAATTTAAATAAATGGCCAGATAAAAATCTTTTTCCAAAAATCATTTGAACATTTGGAAAATTCCTATAAATGATGGTGATCATTTCAAAAGTGGTTTGGGTTCATTCCCATGCCTACGGAATTTTCTAAAATTCAAATGGTGCTCTTGAAATTAAATTTGATCCCTATTTGATTTGAAATTCAAATTATTTGAATTTCAAAAATGCCCAAAAGTTATAAGTGGCTTGCTACTGGCCACCTAAGACTTATAAAAAGATTTGGGCATTTAAGAAAATGCTTGGCTAATTTATTTGGCAGAGCAAACAAAATAACAGAAAAAGAAATAGAAGAAAATAGGAAAAGAAAACCCAGCCCAACCCACTGGCCTCTGGCCCGACTACCAGAACCGGCCCAGCCGATCTGGCCCTCCCCTTGTCGTCTTCTTCCCGGCGCCAGAGCAGGCAGCTCGCCGCCGTGGCGAGCATGCCCGCGGCCACCGAGCCGTCTAGGCCACCCCCTGCTCCCTCCTCGCGCCACGTAGCTCACAACAGACGCCCGCACCTTTTCCCTCTCCTCGCAGACGCCTTCCTCCTCTCTGTTCTTCGATCTCGAGCTGCCCCAAGAGACCACCGGAGTTCACCCCACTGCACCGTCGCGGCCAACGACCTTCAAACGCTGCACCCCTTTGTCCCGAAGCTCCGCCGCCGACGGCTTCGTCGATCTGCAACCCGAATCGAGTCTCTCCGGCCCCGACGACGTCGCTCGCCTCACCAACTTGCCGCCGACCGCAGCAAGACGATTCCCTCGCCACAACGCCTCCCAGCTCGCACCGATGACCCCGCAAGACTCACGGTGAGCACGCGCATTGTTTATCCCATTCTGTGCCTCTTCTCATGCCTCCTTTTGTCTTGCCGCCGTAGACCGAGCTCCGGCCGCCGCCTTTGTCGTCATAGCCATGGACACGGGCCTCGCCTTGAACCCCGACTAGCCCCACTCGACGCGGCAGCTCACGTCGCGCCCGCCCATACCCTCCACTCCCTCTCCCGAGTCCTCTAGCGAATTCCGGCGAGAAGTCCGGCGAGCTACAGAAGACTCCGGCGACGTCCTCCATTAGTGCCCTAATGGGCCAGCCTAATCACCCCTTCCCCTCGCTGACAGTGGCCCCAGGCCACCCCTAACCCCTCTGTTAAAATAACAGAGAGGGGATTAACCCCAGAGCCTATGACACCCTGGACCCACAGGTCAGCCCCCCTGACTTCAGCCTTACGTCTTGATGACGCAATAAACAGAAAAACAATTTAAAAGAATTAAAGATTTCAGAGAAAAATCCAGAAAATTGATTAAACTTTAGAAAATCATAACTAATTCATACGAACTCCAAATTTAACATATAATATATGAAAAATGATCAGCAGAAAATTCTCTATCCAAATATCCAACTTTCAACCATGTTTGAGTTGATTTTAAAATGGGACCAGTAGCTTTTGCTATTTGGTTTAAATGGAATTAATTCAAATTTAATTCAAATGCTTTTCCACTTTGAACCAATACAATGTAAACTTGGTCACTTGTACATCAGAGACATATTACACACATGATCACATTGTTTTCAAAGAACAAACAATAGCAATTGCAATTTGGTTAAATTGAAATTCATATGTGGAGTTTGAATTTGCATTTCAAATGCAATACACTTCATTTAAATCAAATGTACCACAAACCAGCACCCTTCACATCATGGAACAACTATATCATGTGCTTGTGCATTGACTTCCGAAGCTGTCCCCCCTTTCTTGATGATTGTGCCGGTAACAGTGCCTCCGAGACGGTGATCACCTCCGAAGAAGAAGAAGTTTGGTAAACCCTGTATATCGTCAGCAAGGCAAGCAAACCCCATTGATCATGTCTATAAAATCCTACTTCCCTCTCAGTATCGCTTATTCATGTTTAGGAGATCACCGATACATGTTCTTTCGCATAGTTGAACCCATTCCGATGCATGACCTATCATTTTGTCACCGTATTAAGCAAACCACAATACTAGCAGATATAGAAGTTGAATGATGAGCATGTGGCCCCTACAAATGTTACTGCTTTTTGTTGCTTAGTGGTACAATGAGGTTATTCTGATTGTTAGTCGGGATGGATGTTCATAATGGTGTTGATGATAACGTGTTGGTGAATCCACCCTAAACAAAGGTGAACGATGAGAGGCTGTGTAGGAGTACATAGTGGGTTGTCTCGTTGAACACTGACCTAGGCCCCGAGTTCCTGTTTTGTGATCCAAGACAAAGAGTATGACCACATGTAGGGTTTATGGGAGCCCCGTGTGGCCTCTTTACGTACCCGATCCGGTCCAGGAGTCACACTAGATTCGGGCATTCCATTTGGCATGTGCATAGAAAAAGAATGAAGAAAAGCTTGCATCATATAGATATGTGGGTGGACCTGTGAGGCAGTGAAACCATCTGGCAGAGGTGGCATCTCGGTCCCTTGCATTATCTGAGTCCGTTTCGTGGAACCGACCGGACTCTCGAGCGGTGCCAAACTCAGGTAGTCGACTCCTGGATTAGAGAAGGTGATGTGAGGGTAGTGCCTTGGTTTCATCCACGTCCGACACCCGCTTGAAGGGTGACGAGAACGAGGCAATAGGTGATGACACGCGTGTGAAGATGTACACCCCTACAGGGTTAATAAACTATTCGAATAGTCCGCGGTTATGAACTACTTGGAACCTGTACCTGATTATTAGACAACTTGAATGGATACCTATAAAACTCACAAGATAAGCGTGAGCGCTATGGCGTGCGTCCTCGTGGGGAAGTCGAGGAAGTATCCATAGTGGTGTATTGTTTGGAGACTTGGTAGTGGACTCGTGTACTCTTCTTACCTCAAGTCTAGTAATCGTAGTACAGGACTAGCCAAGTCAAAGCTGCCACTTCTTCATGTTGAACCCCACCTCCTTTACCTTGAAACTTGAGCATGAGTAGTATAGTTCTGATGTACGTCTTTGTGAGTACGACTTTGTACTCACGTTAACTTATTCTATGTTTTAGATGAGAACCCGGACCCCGATGGAGTCACCTTCATGAAGCTCGACGTTGACCTTGGTAGTATAGTTCCAAACAGCAGTCTGGTCCCTCGTGGAAGGGCATGTATGTTTACAAGGCTTCTCTAATCACTTTGTTAAACTTGTCTGTACTCAAACCTAATTTGCTTCCGTTGTATGATGTAATGCTGATCACAGACATGTGATCTTTGTATGCTCTATGTGTAAGTATAAAGAAGTACTTTGTAGAGTTATGTGATGATACCTGTTGTTCATTAAAGTTCAAATTATTTGAATTTTAAAAATGTTCAAAATTTATAAGTGGCTAGTATATTATTTGGTGAGGCCATATAAAAATTATGAGCATTTAATAAAATGGTTTGTTATCTTATTTAGCAAAACCAAAACAAAGACAGAAAAGAAAATAGAAAAGAAACAGAAAAAGGGAAAAGAGGCTCACCTGGTTTCGGCCCAGCTCTCCCCTAGCCTGGCCCAGCCCAGCCCATGGGGGCCACATGCGTCTTCAACCCTGGCCAGGCAGGCACCCCGGTCGCCGGCGAGCACCGTGGGCGCGCCAGGCAGCTGCCTGCCTGCCCAGGGCTTATCCCCTCGCCTGGAGACGTCCTGGAGGCGCCCAACTTCGTTCCCATTCGTCCAGAGCCACATCCCCCTCCCCCCTCGCCGTATTCGTCGTCGACAGAAGGAGCCGTCGGAACGCGCCGCCGCACCCGCGTGGCCACCGGCCTCATCGAGCTGCCACAAGATGTCCAGGAAGCGTGCCGTGCTCATCTTCGTCGTCGTGCAGAAGTAATCAGGCTCGGAGCCTCTGTAGCCGCCGCATTCGTCGTCGCCTTCTCGTCGGAGCCGTCGCGCGCCATCGTCGATTCCATCACCACCGGCACCCCCTCTACCCTCCCCGACCTCGTCGTCACACTCAGGGTGAGCAGCAACCCTTTTCCCCTCAACTAGCTAGCCCCCTCTCGCCCTCTAGCTCGATCCGCCAGGGGAGCCGAGCAAGGTTGTCGCCGCGGTTGACCATACGCTCGCTCCCGTGCGCCTTCGTCCTCACCAACGCGTCCATAGTACTCCTGGAGCCCCCAGCAGCCCAACGCACCCACGCACGCTTCACCCCGTGCTTTTTTTGCAAGCGTTGCTCAAAAACCGAAGCTCCAGCCGCCGCCATGGTTGAAGACGACGTCACCTGGAGCCTCCCCGACGACGCCCGAGTAGCGCAGACGATGCGGCTCGTCACGGGCCATCTTCTGGTGCCCTTGGCGCATAGAATGGTGGCCGGGAACGTGATCCCGACGCAGCGCCGCTGCGTACAGGACCGCCGGCGTCAAGCGCCGGCCTGTCAGGCTAACCCCGTACTTAATCCCCCCCTGGTGTCGCTGACCTGTGGGCCCAGCCACACTAATCCCCCTGTTAAGTTAAACTTAAATCAAATCGTTTTAATTAAACAGTGAGAGGCTGACCAGTGGGTCCCAGCAGTCAGTGGACCCCTGACGTCATACTGATGTCACAGTGACGCAGTAAAAGCTTTTCCAGAATAAAAAGAATTCAAGAAATTCCAGAAAATCCAGAAAAAGGCTGAAACTTTGGAAATTCATAGAAAATGCATATCAACTCCAAATTTAACAAATAATATATGAAAAATGATCAGGAGAAAATAAGCTATCCAAACATCCAACTTTCAACCATGTTTGAGTTGAATTTAAAATGTGATCAGTAGTATTTGCTATTTAATTTAAATGGAATTAAATCAAATTCTTTTCAAATACTTTTACAACTTGAACCATGGCAACATGCTACATTTCAATTACACATCAGAGGCATATCATACACATTTCAAAAGGGTTTAACTTGACCAAACAATGTCATATGCAACTTGACTAAATTGAATTCAAATTGGAGTTTGAATTTGCAATTCAATTTGCAATATACTCCATTTAAATGGAATTGCCTCACACATCAGAAACATATACATCAAGTTTCAACCTTCAACCATGTGATTGTGCATTGTATTTACTTTGCTACCTTGTTTGTTGTTTGTCGAGTAGAGGAGGAACCGGTACAGGAGGCTGCCCCCTTCGTTGAAGACCCCAAACCCGAACCTCGTCAGAAAGGCAAGCAAACCCCCATTGATCATGTCGATAAAATCCAATTCCCTCTCATGTCTCGCTTATGCATTGTATAGCATGATTACCATGCTACGTTTCTACCGCATAGATGAACCCATTCCTTTGCATGACCTATCATTTTGTCACAGTAGTAAGCAAACCACAATCCTAGCAACTGTAGGAGTTGATTGATATCATGTGGCCCCTGCAATTGTTACTGCTTATTGCATGCTTAGAATGATACCATGTTGATACTGTTATGTGAGTCGGGATGGTAGTGATCATGATGATGATGGTAGAAATGTGTTGGTGAATCTACCCTAATACAAGGTGAACGATGAGAGGTTGTGTAGGAGTACACGGTGGGTTGTCTCGTTGAACACCGCCCTAAGTCCGAGTTCTTGTGTGGTGATCCAAGATGAAGAGTACAACCACACATTGGGCTCACTGACCCCTCTCAACCTATTAACTCATCCCTTTCGATGTCTAGATGTCGCAATAGTTTCGAGTTCTGGTAGGTTTGTGGCCTGGCTGCTAAGTGAGAGAACGGCTCAGCCGAGACCGGCTTATGCACCACGCATACATCATCTGGGTCCACTTCGGTAAACCGGCCGGGTTCACGATAGTGGTAGCCCACCTAGGTAGGCGTCTTTCTTAGACTAGATCAGCTATGAGGTAACAGTTGTGGTGGCATCCTCGCTGTCATCTCTTGAACGGTGACACGCAAAAGGCGGTAAATGATGACACGTGTGTGTAGCGGTACACCCCTGCAGGGTTAACAAAACTATTCGAATAGCCGCGTCCGCGGTTATGGACTGCTTGGAAATCTTAGCTTGATTATTAGATAACTTGAACTGGATACTTCTAAAATACACCAAGATAAGTGTGAGTGCTATGGCGTGTTTTCTCGTGGGAAAGTCGAGGAAGGCACCATAGTGGTGTAATTGGTTGGAGAAAGTAGTGGACTCGTGTACGCTTCTTACCTCAAAGTCTGGTACTCGTAGTTCAGGACTAGCCAAATAAAAGCTGGCACTTCTGCAAGTGAAACCCCACCTCCCTTTACCTTGATACATGTGCATGAGTAGTATAGTTCCTACGTAAGTCTTGCTGAGTACGACTTTGTACTCACGTTTGCTTATTCTATGTTTTAGATGAACCCACCGACCCTGATGGTGGCTTCTACCCGAAGCTCGAAGATTGAAGACTCAGACCAAGAACAAGCTAGTGTAGTCCCAGTCAGACGACTGGTTCCCTCGTGGAGGGCTTGTTTATAGTCAAGGCTTCTCTAAGCCATTTGTTAAACTTGTCAGTACTCAGACCTACTTTGCTTCCGCATGTTTGATGTAATGTTGGATCACAGAATTGTGATCTCTGTGTGCACTCTGTAAGAGTTATTAATAAAGATGTCTACATTGTAGAGAATTGCAATGATACCTGCTGTTCATACAAGGCATGTGTGCTGCGTGTATGTTTATAACATGCATGTCTTAGTATGGGTTTTCGAGACCTTAGTTGTGATCTGGCTGGCGGTCTTTTATACACCAAGTGGCCCTTAGATGTGCGCAGCTTGGGGCATCGCGATGCTATTGTTCGTGACTCCGTCACGTGCACACTTTGATGTATGATCGAGCCCTCCCTAGACCCCGACTAAGTGATCGGGCTGGAGTAAGTGTATGTAAGGGTTATAATACAATCGATAGTATGGTTGAGGCGACTTGTCTATGAGTATGGGAGTTCACCACCCATATCATTTAGACTTGTGTGCGGACGATGAGGACCCATTTCAGTTGATCATCCGGCCTGGATGGGATGCCCCTCACGTTCGATGCTTTCCGAGAACGTTCTGTGCTTGGCCTTGTCTGCTCAGACAAGTGGGTACGGTTCTCGGCTCTCCATATGATTGTGTTGTAGCGAGGCTTGCATACGCTAACCCCGGGTCCCGACAGACTTGGTATCGACATGTGTGCTGCGTGTATGATTATAACATGCATGTCTTAGTATGGGTTTTCGAGACCTTAGTTGTGACCTGGCTGGCGGTCTTTTATACAACAAGTTGCCCTTAGATGTGCGCAGCTTGGGGCATCGCGATGCGATTGCTCGTGACTCTGTCACGTGCACACTTTGTTGTATGATCGAGCCCGCCCTAGACCCAGACTAAGTGATTGGGCTAGAGTCTGTTTATGTAACGGTTATGATTCAATCGATAACATGGTTGAGGCGACTTGTCTATGAGTATGGGATTTCACCACCCATAATCATTTAGACTTGTGAGCGGGCGATGAGGACCCATCTCAACTGATCATCCGGCCTGGATGGGATGCCCCTCACGTACGATGCTTTTCGAGAGTGTTCTGTTCTTGGCCTTGTCTGCTTAGACAAGTGGGTACGGCTCTCGGCTCTCCATGTGATTGAGTTGTGACTGGAATTACATACGCATATTCCGGGTTCCGACAATGAACCTCCTCTTGATGAAGTAATCAGGTCTATGGCTATTGGAGAGATTCGTCCTGTCGAAGCAAATTCACGTCAAGCAAATCAAGATGATGATGATCCAATGTTCCCACACATAGCCCGGGGCGCTGGAGATCAACATCCTGAAGCTAATGATGTACAGGATGAAGAAGAACCTGTGAATGAAGAAAATGCAGATCCTGAAGGAAATGCTGGTCCCGAAGGAAATGCTGATCATGAAGAAGAACCAGAGCCACCAGTCATTGAAAATGCACTGAATCGAGTGCGAAGAAGAGTTGATGTTGCTTCGATCCTTGAAGAAATTCAACAACCAGGTCGTCCCACAACTCGCTCTCGTACTCGTTTGGCTAACTTCTGTGGAAACTTTTCATTTGTCTCCATGCTAGAACCTTTAAAGTTTGATGAAGCCATGAAGGACCCAGATTGGTTAACTGCTATGCTCGAAGAACTTAACCAGTTCGAGCGAAACAAAGTCTGGTCCTTAGTTGAGAGCCCTGTTCCCATGAAGCACAACATCATTGGTACAAAGTGGATTTTTCGCAACAAGCAAGATGAATATGGTATTGTGGTAAGAAAGAAAGCACGACTGGTAGCACAAGGGTACACCCAAATCGAAGGTATCGATTTCGGCGAAACTTATACTCCAGTTGCTTGTCTCGAATCCATTCGTGTTATTCTTGCTTTTGCAAACTTCAATGGTATCCTACTTTATCAAATGGATGTGAAAAGTGCTTTTCTTAACGGAGAAATCGTAGAAGAAGTGTATGTTATGCAGCCTCCAGGTTTTGAAGACTCGAAGAATACTGACATGGTGTACAGGTTGAACAAAGCTCTTTATGGGTTGAAGCAAGCACCTCGTTCTTGGTACGACACCCTAAAGGACTTCCTTATGAAGAAAGGCTTCAAACCAGGAACAACTGACCCAACTCTTTTCACTCGATCTAATAATGGTGATTTGTTTGTATGCCAAATATATGTAGATGATATTATTTTTGGCTGCACTAACACTGAAATCAGCGAAGAATTTGCCAAAATGATGTCGAAGAAATATGAGATGTCCATGATGGGGGAATTGAAGTTCTTCCTTGGACTTCAAATCCGCCAACAGAAGAATGTCATCTTTATTTCTCAAGAAAAATATCTTAAGGATTGCGTGAAGAACTTTGGACTCACTGATTGCAAAACAATTAAGACTCCAATGCCTACCAATGGCTTCCTAGATGCAGATGAAAAAGGGAAAGCCTTCGATCAAAAGAAATATCGGTCCATGATTGGCTCTCTCTTGTATTTATGTGCATCTAGACCTGACATTATGCTTTCAGTATGTATTTGTGCTCGCTTTCAGGACAGTCCAAAAGCATCACATCATACTTCAATAAAGCGAATTCTTCGATATCTTGCTCACACACCAACTTTGGGTTTGTGGTATCCCAAGGGAGCTCAGTTTGATCTATTGGATATTATGATTCGGACTGGGCTGGTGATCGTGTTGATAGGAAATCTACCTCAGGAACTTGTGTGTTGGGCTTCCAAGAAGAAAAATTGTGTATCAATATCTACTGCTGAAGCCGAATACATTGCTACTGGGTCATGCTGTACTCATATTCTCTGGCTGAAGCAGACGCTGAAGGATTATGGTATTCATGTGAAGGAAATTCCTCTTCTATGTGATAATGAGAGTGCCATCAAAATTGCTGACAATCCTGTGCAACACTCTCGCACGAAGCATATTGATATTCACCATCATTTTCTTCGTGATCATGTTCAGCGTGAAGATATTGTGATTAGTCATGTCAGAACTGAAGACCAACTGGCTGATATTTTCACGAAACCATTGGATGAGAAAAGGTTCCGTGCGTTAAGGTGTGAGCTCAATATTTTGGACTCACAAAATGTACTGTAAGACCGAACCTTTACCTCCATGTATATATTCATTTGCTTAGTTGTTTGATTTTGGTTTCGATATTAGTTTTTGCTTCGATTTCTATCTTTTATTTTGATTGGAGTTAGTCCTCCATGCTTATCACCTTTAGCTTCGTTGCTGGTTTTTCTTCGAGGTGATAAGTTTCGGACCCTACCCCCTTATGTTCTTTTTCTATCTTATTCTATCTATCTAAAATGGTTGAGCACATTTGAAACGGAAAGTATTATGCTTCGAACGTCATTGAGTTCCGAATCATATGCTTCCAACTTTATCGAA
The DNA here is from genome assembly GCA_950022295.1 of Bromus sterilis. Classification (NCBI taxonomy): domain Eukaryota; kingdom Viridiplantae; phylum Streptophyta; class Magnoliopsida; order Poales; family Poaceae; genus Bromus; species Bromus sterilis. The sequence goes on along the minus strand of OX465595.1, from coordinate 252,103,371 downwards.
GTTTTTACTCAACACCAAGGCTTTTTCTTCGATCGTTGAGATCCCATCAAATCCGGGTCATTGAGATTTTCTCGCGAAATGCCATGAAATCCTCGCCGTAGAATCCGGAGGGTCGGTCGTTGAAGCTCTCCGATCTGACCTGACACCCCCTGTCAGGCCAGCCCTATATATACCCCTCACCCAGCGAAACCAAACTTCACATCGTCCCCAACCTCTCCGGAACCCTAATTCTCTCCCGCGCCGCGGTGCTCCTCTTCCTCGCCGTCGCCCTCGCCACTTCACTACCGGAAGGACTCTGCCGTGGACTTCCCGCCGCCGCCGAGCATCTTCCTCCGCTCACCGCCGCCGTAGCCGCTCGACGTCGCCAAGTTAGGGTACATTGAAGCCTCCGATCCAATCTTACTTTCTGTTCGTTCCCCTCCAGGTTGGATCCGTTCTTTGCATGTTTTTCGATTGATTTTTTAGGGTTTCTCGATCCATTAGATCTTTGAACTTTTGGGAAACTTGTTTAGAGCAAAAGCTTCCCTCTCCGATTCATGTTAGCAATTAGGGTTTCGATATCCTCTGTTCCGTGCTAGGTTTGTAGTCTCCAGATGAAAGATTGTGTGCAAAATCTAGCTCAGAACAGGCCGGAATCATCACCCATTTTTTATCTGAATCTCTTATCAAAATTCTTTTGTTTGGTCAAAACTTTTCCTGGTGCTCAGTCCAAACTTGTCTTTTTCCCTCGTTCCCTTATGCTTTTTCACAGGATGTAGGAAGATTTGGGCTTCGGTAATGAGTCCCCAGTTCTTGACCACATCAACGAAGTCGAACAGCTTGTTCCCAAGAAAAGAGGAGGCAGAACGAAGGAAAAGAATAACGCTAGAGCCATTCCCGAATCCATTCGGAAGGATCTTGGATATGACACACCTCCTGAAGAAACGAAGGACCAACGAAAGATTCGCTTGCAAGGGATTCAACGTTACAGGGCCATCAGGTGGTACAAGTACAAAATTATCCCTGATTGGAAATGGTCAATGCAATTTGCCTTCAGTCCACCCTTCCTGTATACTTCTCACATGTGTGTCAAGTATACCGAAGAAAATCGACACCTCTACTACCCAGTTCCACCGAAGTATCCTCACCCCAATACTATCAAGACTCCTGATGATTATCCAGAGTTACAAAAGAGGTTGAGAATCTCTGCGGAGAAAAAGAGAATCAAAGATGAGAAGATAGCAGCCAAGTTAGCCGATGCTGAAGCTGCTGGCCAAGGCCATACTTCGAAGAAAAAGAAAAGAAACCGAAGAAGAAATCTGCTTCACCCCCTCACGCCTCCACTGATGACGAAGAGCAAGCAAGGCTGGAACGAGCAGCTCTAGAAGACTCGATCCACGATGAGCCCAATGCTGAAGCTGATTAAAAATCAGAAGCTGAAGCAGATGATGAGTCAGAGCCTTCTCCTCCCAAGAAGAAAAAGCTTCGCATTCCTCTGAAGAATAAGCCAGGAGAGAAACCTGCTGCTGCAAAAAGGGCTAAAGATCCAAGACCAAACTGACAATCCCGCAGTTCGCCTCACCATAGAAATGAAAAACTTGGTGGTTGCGAAGCCCTTGGCCTCCAATCCACCGGCTGAGACACTCAATACTAAGAGGCGCTCGAAGCTGAGCCATGACCCAGCGAAGCATCAGCAAACTGCAAAGGCAGCTGCATCAGCGAAGCCTAAGCAGACTGCTGCTCCAAACCCTTCAGTGAAGCGAAAGCCCACTAAAGTTGAACTGCAACAGAAAGACCTCGAGGAGGCACTTGATCGAAGCGTTCTTTCCCGTCAATCTGCTGACAAGCAGAAGGAAGCAGAAGCAGTTGCATGAAAACAAAGGTGATGAGGACATCCCTACTAATGTTACACCCATACCCTCACCAACTACACATACTGGACCAGTTACTAGAGCACGTGCACGTCAACTAAATTATCAGGTACTTTCGTTTCTTGCGAATCCTTCTATTGTTCATGAACATATGATGCTGCCTAAATTAGATACTTTTGTTTTGCTTATGAATGAAGGACCTAGCATGGACACGAAGGATGGTCATTGGAGCGGGATCAAGAATGGAGAAGAAGGTGCGCGCGGGGGAAAGTACAGTGGAGTTTCCAGTGGGGATTTTCGCACGTTGAAGCCACCATAAGGCATGCATGAAGGCTTGGACGGAATACACGAGATGCCACTTCATTATTTTCGTCCAAGAGCAATTATAGGTGCTGCGTCACCTTAATATTGGGCTGGGCCCATGTAATTTCGAAATACCACATTATAGGCTGTTTTTAGAGTCCGTATGTGTGGGGAAACCGAGTTAGGGTTGTTTTCGGACCCCACCTCCAAGGGGTCACGAAAATCCCCTCTGTTCCCCCATATATACAGCCCTTAGGGCGTCGTTTAGACTTGGGTTTTAATTAGATTAAAGTTAGCCATAGCCGCAACTTCGAGCTCTTCGTTTGTGTCATCCGACCAGGCCAAGACCTCATTGGAACCCCAACTTTCGTAATCATTCATCTTATATTCGCAATATCCAGATTGCAATTCTTAGTTCTTGCTTGTTCTTCGATTGCTTGCAGGAATTAGACCTTCGTGGTCAGGTTGATCGTGCATCCGCGGGATCAATAACCTCTCGGAGTTGGTTTAGCGATCGCTAAGGCGCAACGTCTTCGCACGTTCGTAGTCGGATCGTGAAAGTCATCTCCACCATAATCGATCTACACCATCTCATCGAAACATCGGGACACCTTCGCCTCTATCAAGTGGTATCAGATTTCCAGGTTGCTCGGTGAGATTTACCAGTTTTCATAGTCTAGATTGGTTCTGTTCTTCATACCTACAGTCCACGAAAAAGCCAACAAAAAAAATTAGGGTTAGATCATCACGTCCCAAGACAGTCCTAGCCGTTGTCCAGTTTTATTTTCAGTACTTGCTTTGTTGAATTTACGGTTGCATCGTTGTGTCAAGTTGCTGATCTTAGCGTCTAGTTCCCTTAGAGTTTCGAGTTCTGATCACAGTTTGCCACGTCGCCGCCGCACCAGTAGTCATCCTACCACGTTCCGCCAATCCGAGTCCAGATATACCACCACGTTCTGCCAAGCAGAGTCCATATACACCACCACGTCTCACGAGTCCGAGTTGAGTTCCACCATCAGTACGGTTCCTGATATCTCCGTAGCCAGAATAGTTTTGAGTTGATTAGAGTCGGATTTCACCAATCTTTTGTCGTACGTAGAAGAGGGTGATTTCCAAAAAAAAAAAAAAAAAAAAAAGTCTGGCACGCTTTTCAGAGCTGTTTTTAGGCCAAAATTTTCAGGGGTAAAAAATTTTCGTGCCCATACGTTCCTTAGGTCCAGAAACTCGTTTTGAGACGTTCGCCACCATAGTGATTTTTTCGCACTTTTTCAGCCACCGCAGTCCCGCATCGCAAAAAAAAAAGAGAAAAAAAAAAGAGTGAAAATCAAAAATTCAGAGTGTGCTTCACAGTTGTTACGTGCCGCGCCGTGCTTTCGTTGGTGTTTTAGGCTCGCGTCTCTAGTACGGTCTAGCCTAGGATCAGCACAGTACCGACGTTGAGTGTTTATTCAGCTTTGCATCTCTGTTTTGATTACTGTTGATCTTTTTGCTACCATATTTGTCAAGCCTACCTACAGCTCCACATATATCCTACATCGTGCGTTTTTGACACCTCCTGGCCATCGCTCTACCATATCTCTGAGAGTTTTGACCCGTTGGTTGTACATCACCAACTGCTGCTAGGTAAGAATCGGTAAGAACGTAAGAAAAGCTTGGCGGATTTGTGCTTTCCACCACCCCACATCCATCCCATTAGTAGAAGTAGGATCATATTCCTGTGTGTTTTCTATTTCTGCTAACCATGCCAGGATCACATGATGAAGTGGCGCGGGATGCACCCGATTGGGAGAACATGACAAACAAGGAGCTACATGATAAATTTGCACGTATGATGTCTCAACAGGTGCAGGACATCGAGACCAGATTTACAGAGGCGATTGATGGCGTGGAGAAGATGATCGACACCAAGCTCGACGCCAAGTTTACTGAGTTGATCGCACGCCTACCTTCAGCACAGCCACAGCCACCGCCACTACCACGTGCACGACGTATTCTGTTTCCGCGAGGACAAGCTGCTGGTATTGGTGCTCCTCCTGCTGCTGCAGTTGCTGCTATTGCTGCTGCTGCTGCTTCTGACGTCGGCCAGGACGACAACTACGAGGGTGATTATGAGGAGGAGGTGGAACAGGAAGCGGCCTATGAGAAGCCAGCTGGACGTCCACGTCCCAACATTCGCCACGGTCGACACCAACCACCCCCTCAGGTACGCGATGATGAACATGTGCCTAAACTTAAATTGAATCTTAAGCCGTTTGAGGGTAGATATATTCCTGATGCTTATCTTACTTGGGAGTTAGAAACTGAACAACGTTTTACATGTTTACAATATCCTGAGAATAGACGTGTTACTGCTGCTGTTTGTGAATTCACGGGCTTTGCATCTATTTGGTGGTCTGAACATTGTAGATTGCATGCTAATAATATTCCAACTACTTGGGCTGCTTTAAAAGATGCTATGCGTACTCGCTGGGTTCCTCCTTATTATCAACGTGAATTGTTACAAAAATTACAGCGTTTGAGACAAGGAAAAAATTCTGTAGAGGAATATTATCAAGAATTACAAACTGGATTGATTAGATGTGGCCTAGTAGAGGATAATGAAGCTATGCTTGCACGTTTTATGGGTGGCTTAAACAGGGAGATACAAACTATTCTAGAATACAAGGACTTTGCTACTATCACTCGTTTGTTTCATCTTGCTTGTAAAGCTGAACGTGAAGTGCAGGATCGACAGGCCGCTACGAGACTTAACTTTTCTGTAGGACGAAATACATCATGGACATCGCGTGGAACTTCTACATCCACACGTCCTGCTGCGCCACCATCTACTTCAGCCGCTCATTCTTACAGGGAGCCACCAAAACAGCCAGCGCCACCATTCAAGGGTGCACAGAGTGGTCCAGCGGCGAGTTCTTCTTCATCCATGGCGTCCACAGAGCAAACACGAGATCGTGATATTAAATGTTGCAGGTGCCAAGGTGGAGGTCACTTCGCAAAAGACTGTCCCTCCAAGCGTGTGATGACTATTACGGCGGATGGTGGGTATGAGTCAGCGAGTGACTATGATGAGGAGACTCTAGTTCTCATTGCTCATGAGGAACAGGGTGCCCATGATGATGCTCATGATATAGAGTATATGACTCCTGATGATGCAGATAAATATGCTAGTTTGGTTGCTCAACGTGTGTTAAGTGTGCAGGTATCGAAGGCTGAGCAAAACCAGAGGCATAATTTGTTCCACACAAAGGGAGTAGTGAAAGAACGTTCGGTTCGCATCATCATTGACGGAGGGAGTTGCAACAACTTGGCGAGCATGGAGTTGGTGGAGAAGCTATCTCTCACCACAAGACCACACCCCCATCCGTACTATATTCAGTGGTTTAACAATAGTGGTAAGATTAAGGTAACACGTTCTGTTCGTGTGCACTTTAGCATTGCTGCATATGCTGATTATGTTGATTGTGATGTGGTACCCATGCAAGCATGCTCTCTTTTACTTGGTAGACCATGCAATTTGATAGGAATGTTGTACACCATGGTAGGACAAATCAGTTTACTCTGGTTCATCAGGATAAACATATTGCTTTACTTCCTATGTCTCCTGAACAAATTGTGAAAGATGATCTTGCTAGAGCTAGTAAAGCTAAACAGGAGAAAAATAAGAGTGAAAATGAGATGGCAGCTAAAGAATTTGAGCAACAACATAAGACTAATAGCAAATCTTCTTCTGCAGTTTCTAATGAAATTAAATTGACTAGTCCAACTTTGCTTGCTACTAAGGTTGATATTTCAGATTTGGATGTTAGTCAATATGTGTGCTATGCTTTTGTGTGCAAAGAAGCTTTGTTTTCATTTGAGGAATTGCCTCCTTCTTTGCCTCCTGTTGTCACTGACCTTTTGCAGGAATTTATTGACGTCTTTCCACAAGACGTACCACCGGGATTACCACCTATTCGAGGGATTGAGCATCAGATTGACTTAATTCCCGGTGCTTCGCTGCCCAACCGTGCGCCATACCGTACCAATCCGGAGGAGACGAAGGAGATTCAGCGTCAAGTACAAGAGCTACTCGACAAAGGTTACATACGTGAATCACTTAGTCCTTGTGCTGTTCCTGTTATATTAGTGCCTAAAAAGGATGGAACTTGGCGTATGTGTGTTGATTGTAGAGCCATTAATAATATTACTATTCGTTATCGTCATCCTATTCCTAGGTTAGATGATATGCTTGATGAATTAAGTGGCTCTACCATGTTTTCCAAAGTTGATTTGCGTAGTGGATACCATCAAATTCGCATGAAATTAGGGGATGAATGGAAAACGGCATTTAAAACTAAGTTTGGATTATATGAGTGGTTAGTCATGCCTTTTGGGTTAACTAATGCACCTAGCACTTTTATGAGATTAATGAACGAGGTTTTACGTGTTTTCATTGGACGATTTGTGGTAGTCTATTTTGATGATATACTGATTTATAGCAAATCTTTGGAGGAACATTTGGATCATTTACGTGCTGTTTTTATTGCTCTACGTAATGCACGTTTATTTGGTAACCTTGGGAAGTGCACCTTTTGCACCGACCGAGTGTCGTTTCTTGGCTATGTTGTTACTCCGCAGGGAATTGAAGTTGATCATGCCAAGATCGAGGCAATTGAGAGTTGGCCGCAGCCCAAAACGGTCACACAAGTGAGGAGTTTTCTTGGCCTCGCTGGATTCTATAGGCGTTTTGTGAGAGATTTCAGCACCATTGCTGCACCTCTCAATGAGCTTACACGCAAGGATGTGCCTTTTACTTGGGGTACCGCACAGGAAGAAGCTTTCATGGTATTGAAAGATAAGTTAACACATGCTCCTTTGCTCCAACTTCCTAATTTTAATAAGACTTTTGAGCTTGAATGCGATGCTAGTGGGATTGGTTTGGGAGGTGTGTTATTACAAGATGCTAAACCTGTTGCATACTTTTCTGAAAAATTGAGTGGGCCTAGTCTGAACTATTCTACTTATGATAAGGAATTATATGCTCTTGTTCGGACATTAGAAACTTGGCAACATTATTTATGGCCCAAAGAATTTGTTATACATTCTGATCATGAATCTTTGAAACAAATAAGAAGTCAAGCAAAACTTAATCGTAGACATGCTAAGTGGGTTGAATTTATTGAGACTTTCCCTTATGTCATTAAACACAAGAAGGGGAAAGATAATATTATTGATGATGCTTTGTCTCGTCGTTATACTATGCTTTCACAACTTGACTTCAAGATATTCGGTTTAGAGACAATCAAAGAACAATATGTAAATGATGCGGAATTTAAAGATGTATTGCAGAATTGTAGAGAGGGTAGAACATGGAACAAGTTTGTGCTTAATGATGGATTTGTGTTCCGTTCTAACAAGCTATGCATTCCAGCTAGCTCTATTCGTCTTTTGTTGTTGCAGGAGGCGCATGGAGGAGGATTAATGGGACATTTTGGCGTGAAAAAGACGGAGGACGTACTTGCTACACATTTCTTTTGGCCAAAGATGAGACGGGATGTTGAGCGTTTTGTTGCTCGCTGCACTACATGTCAAAAAGCTAAGTCACGACTCAATCCTCATGGTTTATACATGCCTTTACCTGTACCTAGTGTTCCGTGGGAGGACATATCCATGGACTTTGTTTTAGGCTTGCCTCGAACAAAGAAGGGGAGGGATAGCATATTTGTTGTCGTGGATAGATTTTCTAAGATGGCACATTTTATACCATGTCATAAAAGCGATGATGCTGCTAATGTTGCTGATTTATTCTTTGGAGAGATTATTCGTTTACATGGTGTGCCCAATACTATTGTCTCGGATCGTGATACTAAGTTTCTTAGCCATTTTTGGAGATGCTTATGGGCTAAGTTGGGGACTAAACTACTTTTTAGTACTACATGTCATCCCCAAACTGATGGACAAACTGAAGTGGTCAATAGGACATTGTCTACTATGCTTAGGGCTGTTTTAAAAAGTAACTTGAAACTGTGGGAAGAATGTTTACCTCATATTGAATTTGCTTATAATCGTTCAGTGCATTCTACCACTAAAATGTGCCCTTTTGAGATTGTTTATGGTTTTCTACCTCGTGCACCTATTGATTTGTTGCCTCTTCCATCTTCGGAGAAGGTTAATTTTGATGCTAAGCAACGTGCTGAATTGATATTAAAAATGCATGAGTTAACTAAAGAAAACATTGAGCGCATGAATGCTAGATACAAGCTTGCTGGTGATAGGGGTCGAAAGCATGTTGTGTTTGAACCAGGAGATCTTGTTTGGTTACATCTACGTAAAGATAGGTTTCCTGATTTGCGCAAGTCTAAGTTAATGCCACGAGCTGATGGTCCCTTTAAGGTTTTACAGAAAATTAATGATAATGCATATAAACTTGAGCTACCTGCAGATTTTGGGGTTAGTCCCACATTTAACATTGCAGATTTGAAACCTTATTTGGGAGAAGATGATGAGCTTCCGTCGAGGACGACTTCAATTCAAGAAGGGGAGGATGATGAGGACATCCCTACTAATGTTACACCCATACCCTCACCAACTACACATACTGGACCAGTTACTAGAGCACGTGCACGTCAACTAAATTATCAGGTACTTTCGTTTCTTGCGAATCCTTCTATTGTTCATGAACATATGATGCTGCCTAAATTAGATACTTTTGTTTTGCTTATGAATGAAGGACCTAGCATGGACACGAAGGATGGTCATTGGAGCGGGATCAAGAATGGAGAAGAAGGTGCGCGCGGGGGAAAGTACAGTGGAGTTTCCAGTGGGGATTTTCGCACGTTGAAGCCACCATAAGGCATGCATGAAGGCTTGGACGGAATACACGAGATGCCACTTCATTATTTTCGTCCAAGAGCAATTATAGGTGCTGCGTCACCTTAATATTGGGCTGGGCCCATGTAATTTCGAAATACCACATTATAGGCTGTTTTTAGAGTCCGTATGTGTGGGGAAACCGAGTTAGGGTTGTTTTCGGACCCCACCTCCAAGGGGTCACGAAAATCCCCTCTGTTCCCCCATATATACAGCCCTTAGGGCGTCGTTTAGACTTGGGTTTTAATTAGATTAAAGTTAGCCATAGCCGCAACTTCGAGCTCTTCGTTTGTGTCATCCGACCAGGCCAAGACCTCATTGGAACCCCAACTTTCGTAATCATTCATCTTATATTCGCAATATCCAGATTGCAATTCTTAGTTCTTGCTTGTTCTTCGATTGCTTGCAGGAATTAGACCTTCGTGGTCAGGTTGATCGTGCATCCGCGGGATCAATAACCTCTCGGAGTTGGTTTAGCGATCGCTAAGGCGCAACGTCTTCGCACGTTCGTAGTCGGATCGTGAAAGTCATCTCCACCATAATCGATCTACACCATCTCATCGAAACATCGGGACACCTTCGCCTCTATCAAAAGGGAGATAGACTCCGCCAAGTTTGCTGTTGAGAAGGCTGAGACGAAGCGAAAGCGCGCCGAAGCCGAGAAAAACGAAGAAAAAGTTGTTGCTGAAGCTAAAAAGTTAGCAGAAAATGAAGCAAAACGCAAGGCTACACTTGATAGCCTCAGAACAAAGAAGGCTGGGAAAGCAGCCAGGGCTGCCCAGAAGAAGGCCGTGGTGGATATGAACCCTTCTGCTGAAGCAAATCCGCCGAAGCAGAAAGGCATTTCACTCACTGAAGCCCAAGCTGAGCAAGATCACCATAGTGGACATCAATTCCCTGATCCACGTGAAGGAGAACTATGGGATCACTTGGACGTGACTGAAGCCCTTTGGAAGAAATGTGAAGCAGTAGATCCTGAAGTTGTTGATCTCGGTGAAGTCTACATATCAGGCTCCATCGAAGCTATGATCACTACTATGATCAGTCAGCTGAAGGATTTTCACTCAAGGGACAGGGCTAAAACTGCGAAGATTCACAACTATCAGCATCATGCTGAAACTGAAACTGATGAAGAGTTCAAGGAACACGCTCTAAAAATGCTTCAAAAGGTGACTGATGTGAATACCACCACCAAGGATAACATCAAAATCTTCAAAGGCAAGATCAAAGCTGCTGTTGATGAAATGGTCAAAACGCATAATGCTTCGATAATGGAAAAGGATTCCAAGAAGCGCAAGGCCCCCTCGAAGCTGAACCAGCTGCAGCAAAGCCCGCTGAAGCAAAGCCATCTGACCTGTCCCCGAAGAAGAAGACCACCAAGAGTCGGAAGATTAGTTTGGCCTCGGCTGCTGATATGGACACAAGTGATGAGCCCACCAGCCAGCCGAAGGAAAACACTGAAGCAGTTCCCACTCCTTCTCCCAAACCAAAGCCTTCCAAGCCCAAGCCAAAAGCTCCAGCACCACCCACCAAAAACCCTACACCTCCACCAGCCGCATCCACTCCCAAACAAACCCCCGCTCCCCAAACTCCCATAGCAACTCATAAGAGAACCCCAACCCCTACTCCGACGCCTGCACCTGTTCCACCGCATGCTCCCGCACCATTGCCTGCTCCATCCCCCTCTCCACAAAGAGCTCTCACTCCTGCTGCTGCTCCTGCTCCACCACCATCACCTGCTCCAGAAGCACATGATCCCACTCCGTCCAACTCCAGAACCCGTGGCTCCCGAGACTTTTCCCCCGCCGTTACAACTCCAGAATTTGAAGCACATGTGCCCCAGCCTGCACTGATAGTTGTTCAGACTGTTGGCCCTTTAAGATCTGCCCCAATCGCTCCTCTGCAAAGGATTCGCGCTCGTTCCCATCCATGCCAAGACACCCAGCTCGAATCAAATTACCCTCGTGAAACTTTTCCTATTTTCAAGGGCGCTGGTTGTTCTTCTCGGCACGGACCAGAATTCTATTTGGAACAACATCAGAAGCGTCACCGTTTCTTTGGCGTAAGCCCATATGCTTCAGACAGAACTACTGATGATCTTCGCTTCTGGACAACAGAATAACAAATACTGTATACGAAAGTCTACTGCTAGAAGGGTGTGCTGTTTTGCCACCGATATCTTCATATGCGAAGTCTTTCATATCCACATGCTTTCAGAACATCGCCAAAACAATTGAGAATGAGAACTTGACTCGGTTGTTTGCCTTGAGCACTCCCTTCAATTCTGAACTCATTAAGAAATTCTATGCCACACTATATGTTTCGGGCGATGCCAATGAACCCAACACATGGATAGTGGAATGGATGATTTAAGCAGAAATCTTCCGAATGTCTTCAGCAGAATTCATGAACATTGTCAATATACCAAGGCACACTGGCAAACTTGAAAAGATTCATATGGAGCCGGATCTGACTGAAGAACAATTTTCCACCTTGCTGGACACTGAAGTCACAGCAGATTACATTCCCGAAAATATTCGCCCGAAGCACTTGAACTTCATCTCCAAGATTCGGTTTTATATCTTGTTGAAATCTTTGATCCCATTAAGTACTGCTTCGGAGGAATCAAATCTATATCCAGAGACAAGGCATGCAATTACGAAGCTTACACATGGGTTGGTATTTGACTTTGAAGATTGCTTCATTCGCAACTTGGTGCATGCTGCTGAACTGCCCTTCACGCTGAAGCCATATGCTCCCTGGCTCCAGCCTGTTTGCAACTATGGCAGAAATGATGACTTTGTGGCCAGACATCATCCGAAGCTTTTCACACCTCCAGTGCGTGACACTTTGGAATTGCTGAGGAAACCCAACGACATCTTTGCTACATATGTTGGGGTGCGCCATGAAGTCAATGAGGGCAACATCTCGAAGAAATTCTAGAAGTACTGTCATCACTTTGAAGTAAATCTTCGGTCGCAGCAATTGCTTGAAAACTTAATTGAATCAAATCAACGCCAGATGCAGTTCCTTGTTGATGAAATCAATCGCGTTGGCAACATTGATCTCAACAAAAATCATTATCTTCGGGTGCTCAAGCGTCATTCCAGGAAGGGACTCAGAAAATTCAAATCCGTTAAAGGCCTTCGCAAATATCGCATTTACAAAGAGTATGAGCACCTCCAGTGAAACTTTTCAAGAGATGATACTGTTGATCGCCCGAATCAGAAGCTCCCACCCCTGCACAAGATTGATGAAGTTTTCTTCGTCAACGAGCCCGATCCAATCAGGCCGGACACCGTCTCCCAGAACGACTCCATTACTTCGAAGGACGACGACGACCTCGACGAGAGCGACCTCGACATCAACCTCCTCACCCAGAAGAACCTCGAAGTTCTTCCTTCGCCCGAGTCGGAAGAAGAATCGTCAGGAGACCAATCTTCGTCGGATGAGTCTACGTCAAGCTCTTCCTCGTCGGGTTCCAACGATGCTGATGCCGCGAAATAGATCTCTCGAGCCTCTTCCCAACCTTTTGTCCAATCATTGACAAAAGGGGGAGAATGTTGGCATCAATGAGTTAGATTTGCATCGGGGAAAGGGATTTTGCTATTTGCATTTTTCTTCACTTGGTTTAAGTTACAATAAACTTTCCATTCCCTTCGATTGGGTTGTAACTTAAGTTTACATTCGGTTATGCTACTCCTGTGCTACACTTAAAGTTTAATAACCCTTTGCTCGCAATTATTGCTTCGTATCCTCTATCTTGCAGGTGGTTATTTTTTTCTAAGTCACAGGTCATTGGAAGCAATTGCACATATTTCAGGATATCTATCTTTTAAATGCAATTGTCTTCACTAAGATATTTGTTTTGCTCTCCACCGAAGAATTATCTTTCAAGCATTAACTTCGATTATAAATCTTCGATGCTTGCATTCAGGGGGAATCAAAAACTTCATATCTTAGAGTTTGTCCCATCTCTTCACAAAAAAATTCAATATATTTTATCGATGCCTATTTGGTCAACAATAGTCCAAAAAGGGGGAGATTGTCAGAGCAAAGTTTTTCCCCCATGTGTTTTGGATATTGTTGGACAAGACAGTAGAGGAACTAACTATGTTTTCTAGTATAAACAGTTGAATAGGTTCCTGAAGGACAAGCTAGGTGATAACGCTTCAAGGAAGGTTTTCAAGATGCTGAAGAATTAACCCTTGAACGAAGCTTAATCACGGAGGATGACCCCCAAAAATGAAGGTGTCCTGAAGACGGCGGAAGACTTAGATGTTTTTGTGTAGTTCTTTTTCTGTTCTTTGAGTCATAGGACAAACCGTACTATCAAGACGGGTTTTTAGTTTGTGGACACGGAATTTATTGAGAAAATGCTCAGATCAAATCTAAACAAAGTGAGAAGCCAGAGTGAAGAAATCTCATGTGCACTGAGTTAAGTTTTGGTAGCAAAGACTTCGTTCTTTGACTTCCGAAGAAAAACTAAGTCCGTGAGTCAGCTTTACTTGTTTCGCAAGTAAAGTTGTGCAGTAATGACAAATCCGGTCGTTATGGACACGTGTCAAGCTGTCACTTTGGGTCAAATCGGTCATTTCGCACCTCGGGATCGCCAACTATAAATACGCCGCCCCCTCCTCCATTTGCGGGTGGCTGCTGATACGTCCAAAATGCATCACTATTTTATATTGTAATTTAACCCTATTCATCGATATATTCCACTTCAAAGTATTATTCTTATGTTATTTTGGCTTGTTTTACACAGTTTGCAACTTTCCGGTGTCGAAGCAGCAGAAGCAGAATTCAGCCGTGAAAAGTGGACATCAAGTTGCTGAATCAGATCAACTACAAATTCGACGAAATTTGAAGTGGGTCATTATTTTGAAGATTCAATGGAGGAGACCAAAGATCGACCAGAGGGGACCCACCAGGGCTCCAAAAGGGTCCCTAGTGCGCCCCCCTAGGGCGCGCCAAGCATCCTCCTGGATGCCTGGTGGCCCACCTCGGTGCCCCCTCTAGCCTATATTACCCCCCTGGGGTAGGAACCCTAAAAGAAGAGGAGTTTCGGAGTTTCGCCGCCTCCTCATGGCGGAAACCTACAGAGAAGAAAAAGCCATCTCCGGCGGGCAGATTCCGCCGGGGAGATCATCTTTCGGAAGGGGAGATCATCGCCATCGTCATCATCATCGTCACGGGAATCATCGAGATCATCATCAACATCATCCCCAACATCAACACCATCTCCATCTCCATCCCATCTCATCTGACAATTGCAACTTATGTTGTAATCCGTACTATCTATCCTCTCTACTCTGTTGGTGTTGATTACTACTTTGTGGTGAATGCTATTGAGTTTTGTTGGAGAAATATCATTGTGTCCAGAATGTTTGCCACCCATCTATCACCTCTGATTATGGTCTCTTTTATGTCTTGTGAGTAGTTACTTTAGTTCTTGAGGACATGGGAGAAATCTAGTTGTTAGTAGTCATATGATGTTGAAGTATTCTGTGTTGTTTGATATTTAAGTTGTGTTGTTATTTTCCTAGTAGTGTTGTGTGAGTCGAACATCCCACACTTCGCCTTATTAAGGACCTAGGGGAATACATTGTGTACAAAGAATGCTTATGGTGGGTTGCCGGAGTGACAGAAACCTGAACCCCAGTTCGCACACTTTTGCATAAGGGAGTTATGGATCCTCGATCGTAATGTTGTGGTTAGGCTTATGCCTTAATTACTATCTTGTTTTTGCGGATGCTTGCAAGGTTTGTAATCATAAGAGTGCACTTATCTTAGTCTAGAAGGTGTACTAGCATTGATCCACCCACTCGTCACTTATCGACACAATACATACTATTTGGCAGAATATGGTGAAAGTAACTTGACTATCTCTCCCGTGTGTCCTCGAGAACGCTTTAGCCCTTATAAGTTCAGTTGCTAGGCCTATCCTTTTCTCAAAAGGATCGGGCCACTTGTTACTCCTCAGTTACCCTGTTTATTTTGCTTGTCTTTTACCTTTCTGTTGCTTAAACCCAAAGATCCCTAAATATTTATCTTTTAGTGTTTGCAGACCTTTCCTTATCCAGGGTCACTTGTCAATACCTTCTGCTCCTCGTGGGATCGACATCCTTATTTATCGAAAAGCTACAATTGATCCCCTAGACTTGTGGGTTATCAAGAATTGTTTATTGGCGCGGTTGACAGGGGAGGCATCCCACTAAACCTGTTAACTTCACCGCCATCAACGAGATTTTCTGGTGCTGTTGCGGGGCAGTGTAGCGCTATTGGTAAGTGAAGCCGGTAAGGAAACCTTTACTTTGTGTTTCTATTTTTATTTTTGCTGTTGCTACCCTCAGTCCTTATTAACCCTTCTACTGTTGGTTCGTTGCTGGTGAGGAGCCACCCCATGACTGTGGTGGTCACTCCTACCCCTACTGAAATTGTGCCCTAATAAATACCAACTGGTATTATTGATTATGTTTTGGCTAATAGTTATACAGGAGAAGGACATCTGGGAGAACACCTGCTATATTTGTCACAATTATGTTCTTTATTTAAGCTTGCAGGTGTAACGATGGAGTTCGTCATGAAGAAACTATTCTCCGTATCACTTAAAGATAAAGCTTCGGATTGGTATAAGGTACTCGATAACTCTGATTTTCTTGAATGGAAAGAGCTTATGTCTCTCTTTTATGCAAAGTTTTATCCTTTTCATGAAATTCACCAAGACAGGAATTACATCTACAACTTTTTGTCTCGTGACGGAGAGAGCATCGCTCAAGCTTGGGGGAGACTGAAGTCCCTGATGCTCAAATGCCCCAACCATGAGCTCCCCAAGGAAATTATACTTACAAATTTCTATGGCAGGCTTTCTCGTCAGGACAAGGAAATGTTGGATGCCTCCTCTAGTGGGGTATTCCAGACTAGAAGTGTAGAAGAAAAATGGGATCTTATTGAAAGGATCCAGAAAAACACTGAAGGCTGGGAAATTGATAAAAGTATTGAAGCTGCTATAAACTATGAGCATGACTACATTGAGAGTTATGTGAAAACTGATTACTTTTATACCTTTTGCTCTAAAATTGGTCTTGATTCTCAGCTAATTATTGAATTTTGCAAGGACTTTTCTTCTCATGTTGATTCTTCTAAGAAGAAGGAGAGTCAACATCATAAACCTTTCAAGGAGTCACCCATTGAGATTAATGTTACTGATCCTGTTTTACCTGCAGTTGTGTATGAACAACCTCCTTATCCCGCAAGGATAAAGGAGCACTCTTTTGTTACAGGTATTATAAACAAGAATGGAAGGACCACTGATGAACCTGAGGACCTGATCAAGGTCAAGCCTAAAGTTGCAATGGTTAAGGATCTGGTAACCAGTAATATTGAAGAATCTATTATTAGTTTTTGTGTTGTTTCCACTAACATTGTCACAGCCAAGAACAAAGGCCCCATTTCAGGTACACCAGTTGTATCTGTAAAAATAGGAGATCATAACTACTATGGGCTATGTGATTTGGGATCTAGTATCAACGCTATTCGTTTCACACTTTATCAAGAGATCCTGCACGAGATTCAGCCGTGTGAGATCGAAGACATAGATGTCACGATTCATTTTGAAAATAAACAAACAATATCTCTAGTTGGGATTGTGAGAGATGTTTAAGTTCTCTGCGGAAAGGTAAAATATCCTACTGACTTTCTTGTACTTGGTTCAGTGCAAGATAGTTTTTCCCCTATTATCTTTGGTAGGCCCTTCCTTAGCACTTATGGAGCGATAATAGATTGCAAGAAAGGAAAAGTTTCAGTTGAATTCGACGGTGATCCGTATGAATTTAACTTCTCTAAGTTTTCTAAGCAGCCTTGTGGTACTGATTTGTCTAGTAATGACAAAATTATTGAATAAATTGCTTCTATTTCTATTCCTCCTAACGATACTTTGCAGCAATTTATGGAAGACCACGAGAATGACATGCATATGCAGGAGAGGAATGAGCTAGAATACATATTTTAAAGACAAAATCCTATCCTGAAGCACAACCTCCCGGTTGAACCTTTAGGAATCCTCTCACAACCAAAAGAAGACCCGGTGTTCGATCTCAAACCACTTCCCGATACGCTCAAGTATGCCTATTTAGATGAAAAGAAAATATATCTTGTTATTATCAATTCTAACCTTTCAGGATTTGAAGAAGAGCAATTTTTGGAGACACTCCACAGACACCGAGGTGCTATTGGCTATACTCTTAACGATCTCAAGGGTATCAGTCCATCCATTTGCCAACATACTATAAATCTCGAGCCCGATGCCAAACCGGTTGTTGATCATCAACGACGGTTGAACCCAAAGATGAAGGACGTGGTTAGGACGGAGGTTCTCAAACTGCTAGCCGCAGGTATCATCAATCCTATAGCTGATAGTAAGTGGGTAAGTCCAGTTCATTGTGTTCCTAAGAAGGGAGGTATGACTGTTGTTCCTGAAGATAGAAATGAACTAATACCTCAGCGGTCTATTATTGGATATAGAATTTGTATTGATTTCAGGAATTTGAACAAGGCCACCAAGAAGGACCATTATTCTCTGCCCTTTATTGATCAGATGCTTGAGCGGTTGTCTAAAAACACCCACTTTTGCTATCTTGATGGATATTCTAGGTTCTATCAGATTCATGTCAACACTGTAGATCACGAGAAGACCACTTTCACGTGTCCTTACGGTACTTATGCTTACAGGCGTATGCCTTTTGGTTTGTGTAATGCACCTCACTACAGGAAAAAGAAGTTTTGCTGTCAGTGTCGGGACCCGGGGTTAGTGTATGCAAGTCCAGTTAAGGCATAGTCATATGGAGAGCCGAGAACCGTACCCACTTGTCTAAGCAGACAAGGCCAAGCACAGAACATTCTCGGAAAGCATCGTACGTGAAGGGCATCCCATCCAGGCCGGATGATCAACTGAGATGGGTCCTCATCGTCCGCACACAAGTCTAATGATATGGGTCGTGAACTCCCATATTCAAAGACAAGTCGCCTCAACCATACTATCGACTATCTCATAACTCTTACATAGACTTACTCCAGCCCGATCACTTAGTCGAGGTCTAGGGCGGGCTCGATCATACCACAAAGTGTGCACGAGACAGAGTCTCGAACAATCGCATCGCGATGCCCCAAGCTGCGCACATCTAAGGGCCACTTGGTGTATGAAAGACCGCCAGCCAGAACACAACTAAGGTCTCGAAAACCCATACAAAGACATGCATGTTATAAACATACACGCAGCACACATGCCTTGTATGAACAGCAGGTACCATTGCAATTCTCTACAAAGTGTACAATTTTATTGATAACTCTTATAGAGTGCAAACAGAGATCACAAACATGTGATCCAACATTACAACACACACGGAAGCAAATTATGTCTGAGTACAGACAAGTTTAACAAATGGCTTAAGAAGCCTTATTTAAACACAAGCCCTCCACGAGGGAACTAGTCGTCTGACTGGGACTAGACTAGTTGGTCTTTAGTCGTCCAGCTCGATGAAGAAGCCACCTTCGTGGTCAGTGGAATCATCTAAAACATAGATTAAGCAAACGTGAGTACAAAGTCGTACTCAGCAAGACTTACATAGGAGCTATACTACTCATGCACATGTATCAAGGTAAAGGGAGGTGGGGTTCACTTGCAGAAGTGCCATCTTTGACTTGGCTAATCCTGAACTACGAGTACCAGACTTTGAGGTAAGAAGCGTACACGAGTCCACTACTTTCTCCAAACAATTACACCACTATGGTGCCTTCCTCGACTTCCCCACGAGAAAGCACGCCATAGCACTCACACTTATCTTGGTGTGTTTTAGAAGTATCCAGTTCAAGTTGTCTAATAATCAAGCTAAGCTTTCCAAGCAGTCCATAACCGCGGACGCGGCTATTCGAATAGTTTTGTTAACCTTGCAAGGGTGTACCGCTACACACACATGACCATCATTTACCGCCTTTGATCTCGACACCATTCAAGGGGTGCCAGCGAGGATGCTCACCACAACTGTTACCTCATAGCCGATCTAGTCCGAGAAAGCTGCCTACTTGGGTTGGTTACCACTATCTTGAACCCGGCCGGTTTACCGAAGTGGACCCAAGTGATGTGTGCGTGGTGCATAAGCTGGTCTCGGATGAGCCGTTCTCTCACTTAGCATCCAGGCCACAGACCTACCAGAACTCCGAACTATTGCGACATCTGTACATCGAAAGGGATGAGTTAGTAAGTTGAGAGGGGTCAGTGAGCCCAATGTGTGGTTGTACTCTTCATCTTGGATCACCACACAAGAACTCGTACTAGGGCGGTGTTCAACGAGACAACCCACCGTGTACTCCTACACAGCCTCTCATCGTTAACCTTGTATTAGGGTCGATTCACCAACACTTTTCTACCAACAACAACATGATCATTCCCATCCCGACTCACATCACAGTAACAACATGGTATCATACTAAGCATGCAATAAGCAGTAACATTGCAGGGGTTACATGATATCAACCAACTCCTACATTTCCTAGGATTGTGGTTTGCTTACTACTGCGACAAAATGATAGGTCATGCAAAGGAATGGGTTCATCTATGCAGTAGAAACGAATCATGGTGATCATCCTAAACAATGCATAAGCGAGACATGAGAGGGAAGTGGGATTTTATCGACATGATCAATGGGGGTTTGCTTGCCTTGCTGACGAGGTTCGGGTTCGGGGTCTTCAACGAAGGTTGCAACCTCTTGCTCCGGTTCCACCTCTACCCGACAAACAAAGCACGAAGTAGCAATCAATATGAATGCAATGCTCAAGCACATGAATGAATGTTGAAACTTGAAGTATAAGTTTTGATGTGTGAGGCAATTCCATTTAAGTGGAGTATATTGCATTTGAAATGCAAATTCAAACTCCACATTTGAATTCAACATTAACCAAGTTGTATCTGATATAGTTTGATCATTTTGAAACAACTTCAAATGTGTATGATATGCCTCTAATGTGTGGTTGAATTATAACACAAATCCATGGTCCAAGTTGCAAGATCATTTGATTTGAATTTGAATTAAATTAAAATAAACCAAATGACATATGCTACTGGTCCCAATTTAAATTCAACTCAAACATAGTTGAAAGTTGCATATTTGGAAAGATAATTTTCTCCTGATCATTTTTCATATATTATTTGTCCAATTTGGAGTTAATATGAATTTTCTATGAATTTCCAAAGTTTGGGGTATTTTCTTGAATTTCTGGAATTTCTTTAATTCAAATAATCTCTGGAAATTCATTTAAATGATTTATTGCGTCAGCTGACATGTGGGTCCAGGGTGTCAGTGACTGGATTTAATTAACCCGTGGGTTAAATTAATCCAGTGGCTTAATTAAGCCACTGGGCCCACTGGTCAGTGACCCAGGGGGTCATTAGCCAGGTGATTAACGGGGGGGGGGGGGGGGGTCTGGCTAACTCGCCGGCGGCTAAACTCCGGCGACTGGAGCCACGGCGGCGCTGCACCGGGAATCCGTCGATGATTTGGAGCGCCGAGACCATCCACTTGAAGCCCTCACTCGCGCGCGTCGAAAGGGACCGAAACCAAGCGCTGGGGTGCACCGTACGCTCGCCGGCGTCAAGCTTTGCGGCGGCCTAGCTACGGCCGTGGTTGGGATTCCGTTCCAAGGCACGAAAAGAAGCGGAGTTGGGCTGGTTCGACGAGGAGGAGCACGGGGAACACAACGCACGCTCTGGTTGAGATGAAGGGGCACAGAGGCGACCTCGAGCTCATCCATGGCGGAGGCCGTGCTCGGCTTTCATGGCAAAACGCAAAGGAGAAGGAGAAATACTCCGGGGTTGGTCGGGGCGGATGAAGAAGCTCACCCTGAAGCTAGTAGAGGAGTCAGGGAGGTCGGGGAGGTCGTGGTGGCGGCGAATTCGACGACGGCGACTTGCGGGTCCGGCGACTCCTCGGTGAAGCTGGCGTCGTCTGCTGAGGAGCTCGGGCTCGATTGGTTGAGGGGAACGACGAAGACGCCTGCTGCGGTTCTTCTGGACACGGCGGCACGGCTCTGGGACGACGGTGGCTGCGTGGACTCAGCGGCGTCCTCCACGGCGGTCCTCGGGCGGCGACGAAACGGACGAGAGAGGAGGGGAGGGAGCTCGTGGAGGGGGGGAATGGACTGGGGCGGCTGCGAGACGTCTCCAGGACGCGAGAAGAGGCCACGGGGAGGCCTGGAAGCTCTCGGCGGCGACATGGCGTCCCCGGCTAGCTCGGTGGCATTGCACCGAGCAGCTTTGAGGCGCGGGACGGGGAAGAAGACGCCGCTGCCCCTGTGTGCCGGCTGGGCTGGGGTGGGCCGTCTTCGCCTGGGCGTCTGGTAAGCTTTCCTGTTCCCTTTTCTATTTCCTTTTTCTGTTTTCTTCTGACATTTGTTCTGTTTAGCTAAATAAAATAGCTAAACATTTTATTAAATGCTGAAAACTTTATATGGCCTCATAATAATATGGACTAGCCACTTATAAACTTTCAACATTTTTAAAATTCAAATAATTTGAATTTTAAATCAAATAGGGGTATTTCTTTTATTCCAAGGTACTGTTTGAATATTTGAAAAATCTATGAGCATGGGGTGGGTCCCACATCACTTGATATGTGATCACACTCATTTATAAGACTTTTCAAAAATCTAACATGAATTTTTGGAGAAGATTTTTATCTGGCCTTTTGAATTAATTCATCTGGGGGGGGGGGTTCCTTCTCCCATTTGCTTTTGAATTTGAATTTCCTTTGATTTCTTTCATGAATGCAAAGTGAAAAAGATCCTATCACATTACCTAACAGAGGGTTCTGACAACTCGCCCCCACTCAACAGAATCTCGTCCCGAGATTCAGAAGTCTGTGGGAGGAAGGTGGGGTACTCGGCAGTGAGACGGTCTTCTCTTTCCCACGTAGCTTCTCTTTCAGAGTGGTGTGACCATTGCACTTTCAGAAACCTAATCTTCTGACGACGAGTGACACGCTCTGCGGAATCAAGAATACGAACGGGGTATTCTCGATAAGAAAGGTCATCTTGGAGATCAAGCGCTTCGTGGTCGACTTCGCGGATGGGGTCCTTGAAGCAACGCCTGAGTTGGGACACATGGAATACATCGTGTACTCGGGAAAGGTGCAGGGGTAGTTCAAGTTGGTAGGCAACTTCTCCAGATTGTAGCTCTCTTGCCTATGATGACGATCATAGTAGCTTTTCTGACGAGACTGGGCTGCTTTCAATTGATCACGAACAATGCGAACTTGCTCTTCTACTTCCTTGATCATGTCCGGTCCAAAGAATTGTCTTTCACCGGTTTCCGACCAGTTTAGTGGTGTTCGACATCGTCGTCCATAAAGGAGTTCAAAAGGAGCCATGTTCAGACTAGATTGAAAACTATTGTTATAAGCAAATTCGGCAAATGGAAGAGACTTCTCCCAATTCTTTCCGAATGAGATAACACAAGCTCTGAGCATGTCTTCAAGAATTTGGTTAACCCTTTCGACTTGACCGCTAAACTGAGGATGGAAAGCCGTACTAAAGGAGAGATGAGTTCCCATAGCATTCTGAAAGCTTCCCCAAAATCTAGAGGTGAAAAGGCTACCACGATCAGAATTTATTTCCAAAATAACACCATGAAGGGATACAATTCTAGAGACGTACAAGTCCGCTAACTGGCTAGCAGTTATAGACTCGCGAACCGGAAGGAAGTGAGCAACTTTGGAAAGCCTATCTATGACAACGAAGATGGCATTGTTTCCTTTCTGGGTTTTTGGAAAGCCGGTGATGAAGTCCATACCGACTTTGTCCCATTTCCACTCGGGAATAGACAAAGGTTGAAGTGTACCAGCAGGTATTTGATGTTCTGCCTTAATGCGACGACAAACATCACATTCGGCAACAAATTGAGCAATGTCTCTCTTCATCCTAGTCCACCAAAATCTCTGGCGTAGATCTCGGTACATTTTTGTGCTACCGGGATGAATTGAGAGGGGTGTGTCATGGGCTTCCTTGAGGATGAGTTGCCTTAGTTCCCTATTCTTAGGTACTACCAAACGATTTTCAAAGAATACCGTTCCATTGCTATCTGTGGAGAAACATTTAGCGACTCCGCTAGCAATGTTCTCCTTGATCCGGCGAACACCTCGTGCACGCCTTTGGGCAACTATGATTTGATCCTCAAGAGTTGGTTTCACCACCAAGGTAGAAAGATAGCCATGAGGAACAATCTCAAGATTGAGCTTGCGAAAGTCCTCATGAAGAAGTGGTTGATATTGTTGTAACATGAGGTTGTTACAATACGACTTACGACTTAGTGCATCAGCCATGACATTGGCTTTGCCTGGGGTGTAAGAAATTACTACGTCGTAATCTTTTATCAACTCAATCCAGCGTCTTTTCCTGAGATTAAGATCTGTGATGAGGACATCCCTACTAATGTTACACCCATATCCTCACCAACTACACATATTGGACCAGTTACTAGAGCTCGTGCACGTCAACTGAATTATCAGGTACTTTCGTTTCTTGCGAATCCTTCTATTGTTCATGAACATATGATGCTGCCTAAATTAGATACTTTTGTTTTGCTTATGAATGAAGGACCTAGGATGGACAAGAAGGATGGTCATTGGAGCGGGATCAAGCATGGAGAAGAAGGTGCGCGCGCGGGAAAGGACAGCGGAGCTTCCAGTGGTGATTGTCGCACTTTGAAGCCACCATAAGGCGCGCATGAAGTCTTGGACGAAATACGCGAGATGCCACTTCATTATTTTCGTCCAAGGGCAATTATAGGTGCTGCGTCACCTTAATATTGGGCTGGGCCCATGTAATTTCGAAATACCACCTTATAGGCTGTTTTTAGAGTCCGTATGTGTGGGGAAACCGAGTTAGGGTTGTTTTCGGACCCCACCTCCAAGGGGTCACAAAAATCCCCTCTGTTCCCCCATATATACAGCCCTTAGGGCGTCGTTTAGACTTGGGTTTTAATTAGATTTAAGTTAGCCATAGCCGCAACTTCGAGCTCTTCGTTTGTGTCATCCGACCAGGCCAAGACCTCATTGGAACCCCAACTTTCGTAATCATTCATCTTATATTCGCAATATCCAGATTGCAATTCTTAGTTCTTGCTTGTTCTTCGATTGCTTGCAGGAATTAGACCTTCGTGGTCAGGTTGATCGTGCATCCGCGGGATCAATAACCTCTCGGAGTTGGTTTAGCGATCGCTAAGGCGCAACGTCTTCGCACGTTCGTAGTCGGATCGTGAAAGTCGTCTCCACCATAATCGATCTACACCATCTCATCGAAACATCGGGACACCTTCGCCTCTATCAAGTGGTATCAGATTTCTAGGTTGATCGGTGAGATTTACCAGTTTTTCGTAGTCTAGATTGTTTCTGTTCTTCATACCTACAGTCCACGAAAAAGCCAAAAAAAAATTAGGGTTAGATCATCACGTCCCAAAACAGTCCGAGCCTTTGTTCAGTCTTCCTTACAGTAGTTTGCTTTGTTGAATTTGCGGTTACATCGTTGTGTCGAGTTGCTGATCTTAGCGTCTAGTTCCCTTAGAGTTTCGAGTTCTGATCACAGTTTGTCACGCCTCCGCCGCACAGTAGTACACCACCACGTTCCGCCAATCCGAGTCCAGATACACCACCACGTTCCGCCAAGCAGAGTCCATACACACCACCACAACCTACCGATCCGAGTTGAGTTTCATCACCCGTTCGGTTTGTGATATCTCCGTAGCCAGAATAGTTTTGAGTTGATTAGAGTCGGATTTCACCAATCTTTTGTCGTACGTAGAAGAGGGTGATTAGAGTCTGGCACGCTTTCCAGAGCAGTTTTTAGGCCAAAATTTTCAGGGGTAAAAAAATTTCGTGCCCATACGTTCCTTAGGTCCAGAAACTCGTTTTGAGACGTTCGCCACCATAGTGATTTTTTCGCCCTTTTTCAGCCCCCGCAGTCCCGCATCGCCAAAAAAAAAAAAAGAGAAAAAAAAATTCATAGTGTGCTTCACAGTTGTTACGTGCCGCGCCGTGCTTTCGTTGGTGTTTTAGGCTCGCGTCTCTAGTACGGTCTAGCCTAGGATCAGCACAGTACCGACGTTGAGTGTTTATTCAGCTTTGCATCTCTGTTTTGATTACTGTTGAGCTTTTTGCTACCATATTTGTCAAGCCTACCTACAGCTCCACATATATTCTACTTCGTGCGGTTGACACCTCCTGGCCATCGCTCTACCACATCTCTGAGAGTTTTGACCCGTTGGTTGTACATCACCACCTGCTGCTAGGTAAGAATCGGTAAGAACGAAAGAAAAGCTTGACGGATTTGTGCTTTCCACCACCCCACATCCCATTAGTAGAAGTAGGATCATATTCCTGTGTGTTTTCTATTTCTGCTAACCATGCCAGGATCACATGATGAAGTGGCGCGGGATGCACCCGATTGGGAGAACATGACAAACAAGGAGCTACATGATAAATTTGCACGTATGATGTCTCAACAGGTGCAGGACATCGAGACCAGATTTACAGAGGCGATTGATGGCGTGGAGAAGCTGATCGACACCAAGCTCGACGCCAAGTTTACTGAGTTGATCGCACGCCTACCTTCAGCACAGCCACAGCCACCGCCACTACCACGTGCACGACGTATTCTGTTTCCGCGAGGACAAGCTGCTGGTATTGGTGCTCCTCCTGCTGCTGCAGTTGCTGCTACTGCTGCTGCTGCTGCTTCTGACGTCGCCCCGGACGACAACTACGAGGGTGATTACGAGGAGGAGGTGGAACAGGAAGCGGCCTATGAGCAGCCAGCTGGACGTCCACGTCCCAACATTCGCCACGGTCGACACCAACCACCCCCTCAGGTACGCGATGATGAACATGTGCCTAAACTTAAATTGAATCTTAAGCCGTTTGAGGGTAGATATATTCCTGATGCTTATCTTACTTGGGAGTTAGAAACTGAACAACGTTTTACATGTTTACAATATCCTGAGAATAGACGTGTTACTGCTGCTGTTTGTGAATTCACGGGCTTTGCATCTATTTGGTGGTCTGAACATTGTAGATTGCATGCTAATAATATTCCAACTACTTGGGCTGCTTTAAAAGATGCTATGCGTACTCGCTGGGTTCCTCCTTATTATCAACGTGAATTGTTACAAAAATTACAGCGTTTGAGACAAGGAAAAAATTCTGTAGAGGAATATTATCAAGAATTACAAACTGGATTGATTAGATGTGTCCTAGTAGAGGATAATGAAGCTATGCTTGCACGTTTTATGGGTGGCTTAAACAGGGAGATACAAACTATTCTAGAATACAAGGACTTTGCTACTATCACTCGTTTGTTTCATCTTGCTTGTAAAGCTGAACGTGAAGTGCAGGATCGACAGGCCGCTACGAGACCTAACTTTTCTGCAGGACGAAATACATCATGGACATCGCGTGGAGCTTCTACATCCACACGTCCTGCTGCGCCACCATCTACTTCAGCCGCTCATTCTTACAGGGAGCCACCAAAACAGCCAGCGCCACCATTCAAGGGTGCACAGAGTGGTCCAGCGGCGAGTTCTTCTTCCTCCATGGCGTCCACAGGGCAAGCACGAGATCGTGATATTAAATGTCGCAGGTGCCAAGGTGGAGGTCACTTCGCAAAAGACTGTCCCTCCAAGCGTGTGATGACTATTACGGCGGATGGTGGGTATGAGTCAGCGAGTGACTATGATGAGGAGACTCTAGTTCTCATTGCTCATGAGGAACAGGGTGCCCATGATGATGCTCATGATATAGAGTATATGACTCCTGATGATGCAGATAAATATGCTAGTTTGGTTGCTCAACGTGTCTTAAGTGTGCAGGTAACGAAGGCCGAGCAAAACAAGAGGCATAATTTGTTCCACACAAAGGGAGTGGTGAAAGAACGTTCGGTTCGCATCATCATTGACGGAGGGAGTTGCAACAACTTGGCTAGCATGGAGTTGGTGGAGAAGCTATCTCTCACCACAAGACCACACCCCCATCCGTACTATATTCAGTGGTTTAACAATAGTGGTAAGATTAAGGTAACGCGTTCTGTTCGTGTGCACTTTAGCATTGCTGCATATGCTGATTATGTTGATTGTGATGTGGTACCCATGCAAGCATGCTCTCTTTTACTTGGTAGACCATGGAAATTTGATAGGAATGTTGTACACCATGGTAGGACAAATCAGTTTACTCTAGTTCATCAGGATAAAAATATTGCTTTACTTCCTATGTCTCCTGAACAAATTGTGAAAGATGATCTTGCTAGAGCTAGTAAAGCTAAACAGGAGAAAAATAAGAGTGAAAATGAGATAGCAGCTAAAGAATTTGAGCAACAACATAAGACTAATAGCAAATCTTCTTCTGTTGTTTCTAATGAAATTAAATTGACTAGTCCAACTTTGCTTGCTACTAAGGTTGATATTTCGGATTTGGATGTTAGTCAATATGTGTGCTATGCTTTTGTGTGCAAAGAAGCCTTGTTTTCATTTGAGGAATTGCCTCCTTCTTTGCCTACTGTTGTCACTGACCTTTTGCAGGAGTTTATTGACGTCTTTCCACAAGACGTACCACCGGGATTACCACCTATTCGAGGGATTGAGCACCAGATTGACTTAATTCCCGGTGCTTCACTGCCCAACCGTGCGCCATACCGTACCAATCCGGAGGAGACAAAGGAGATTCAGCGTCAAGTACAAGAGCTACTCGACAAAGGTTACATACGTGAATCCCTTAGTCCTTGTGCTGTTCCTGTTATATTAGTGCCTAAAAAGGATGGAACATGGCGTATGTGTGTTGATTGTCGAGCCATTAATAATATTACTATTCGTTATCGTCATCCTATTCCTAGGTTAGATGATATGCTTGATGAATTAAGTGGCTCTACCATGTTTTCCAAAGTTGATTTGCGTAGTGGATACCATCAAATTCGCATGAAATTAGGAGATGAATGGAAAACGGCATTTAAAACTAAGTTTGGATTATATGACTGCTTAGTCATGCCTTTTGGGTTAACTAATGCACCTAGCACTTTCATGAGATTAATGAATGAGGTTTTACGTGCTTTCATTGGACGATTTGTGGTAGTCTATTTTGATGATATACTGATTTATAGCAAATCTTTGGAGGAACATTTGGATCATTTACGTGTTGTTTTTATTGCTCTACGTAATGCACGTTTGTTTGGTAACCTTGGGAAGTGCACCTTTTGCACCGACCGAGTATCGTTTCTTGGCTATGTTGTTACTCCGCAGGGAATTGAAGTTGATAAAGCCAAGATCGAGGCGATTGAGAGTTGGCCGCAGCCCAAAACGGTCACACAAGTGAGGAGTTTTCTTGGCCTCGCTGGATTCTATAGGCGTTTTGTGAGAGATTTCAGCACCATTGCTGCACCTCTCAATGAGCTTACACGCAAGGATGTGCCTTTTACTTGGGGTACCGCACAGGAAGAAGCCTTCACGGTATTGAAAGATAAGTTAACACATGCTCCTTTGCTCCAACTTCCTGATTTTAATAAGACTTTTGAGCTTGAATGCGATGCTAGTGGGATTGGTTTGGGAGGTGTGTTATTACAAGATGCTAAACCTGTTGCTTACTTTTCTGAAAAATTGAGTGGGCCTAGTCTAAACTATTCTACTTATGATAAGGAATTATATGCTCTTGTTCGGACATTAGAAACTTGGCAACATTATTTATGGCCCAAAGAATTTGTTATACATTCTGATCATGAATCTTTGAAACACATAAGAAGTCAAGAAAAACTTAATCGTAGACATGCTAAGTGGGTTGAATTTATTGAGACTTTCCCTTATGTCATTAAACACAAGAAGGGGAAAGATAATATTATTGCTGATGCTTTGTCTCGTCGTTATACTATGCTTTCACAACTTGACTTCAAGATTTTCGGTTTAGAGCCAATCAAAGATCAATATGTAAATGATGCGGAATTTAAAGATGTATTGCAGAATTGTAGAGAGGGTAGAACATGGAACAAGTTTGTGCTTAATGATGGATTTGTGTTCCGTTCTAACAAGCTATGCATTCCAGCTAGCTCTATTCGTCTTTTGTTGTTGCAGGAGGCGCATGGAGGAGGATTAATGGGACACTTTGGCGTGAAGAAGACGGAGGACGTACTTGCTACACATTTCTTTTGGCCAAAGATGAGACAGGATGTTGAGCGTTTTGTTGCTCGCTGCACTACATGTCAAAAAGCTAAGTCACGACTCAATCCTCATGGTTTATACATGCCTTTACCTGTACCTAGTGTTCCGTGGGAGGACATATCCATGGACTTTGTTTTAGGCTTGCCTCAAACAAAAAATGGGAGGGATAGCATATTTGTTGTCATGGATAGATTTTCTAAGATGGCACATTTTATACCATGTCATAAAAGCGATGATGCTGCTAATGTTGCTGATTTATTCTTTCGTGAGATTATTCGCTTACATGGTGTGCCCAATACTATTGTCTCGGATCGTGATACTAAGTTTCTTAGCCATTTTTGGAGATGCTTATGGGCTAAGTTGGGGACTAAACTACTTTTTAGTACTACATGTCATCCCCAAACTGATGGACAAACTGAAGTGGTCAATAGGACATTGTCTACTATGCTTAGGGCTGTTTTAAAGAGTAACTTGAAACTGTGGGAAGAATGTTTACCTCATATTGAATTTGCTTATAATCGTTCATTGCATTCTACCACTAAAATGTGCCCTTTTGAGATTGTTTATGGTTTTCTACCTCGTGCACCTATTGATTTGCTGCCTCTTCCATCTTCGGAGAAGGTTAATTTTGATGCTAAGCAACGTGCTGAATTGATATTAAAAATGCATGAGTTAACTAAAGAAAACATTGAGCGCATGAATGCTAGATACAAGCTTGCTGGTGATAGGGGTCGAAAGCATGTTGTGTTTGAACCCGGAGATCTTGTTTGGTTACATCTACGTAAAGATAGGTTTCCTGATTTGCGCAAGTCTAAGTTAATGCCTCGAGCTGATGGTCCCTTTAAGGTTTTGCAGAAAATTAATGATAATGCATATAAACTGGAGCTACCTGCAGCCTTTGGGGTTAGTCCCACATTTAATATTGCAGATTTGAAGCCTTATTTGGGAGAAGATGATGAGCTTCCGTCGAGGACGACTTCAATTCAAGAAGGGGAGGATGATGAGGACATCCCTACTAATGTTACACCCATATCCTCACCAACTACACATATTGGGCCAGTTACTAGAGCTCGTGCACGTCAACTAAATTATCAGGTACTTTCGTTTCTTGCGAATCCTTCTATTGTTCATGAACATATGATGCTGCCTAAATTAGATACTTTTGTTTTGCTTATGAATGAAGGACCTAGCATGGACAAGAAGGATGGTCATTGGAGCGGGATCAAGCATGGAGAAGAAGGTGCGCGCGCGGGAAAGGACAGCGGAGCTTCCAGTGGTGATTGTCGCACTTTGAAGCCACCATAAGGCGCGCATGAAGTCTTGGACGAAATAAGCGAGATGCCACTTCATTATTTTCTTCCAAGGGCAATTATAGGTGCTGCGTCACCTTAATATTGGGCTGGGCCCATGTAATTTCGAAATACCACCTTATAGGCTGTTTTTAGAGTCCGTATGTGTGGGGAAACCGAGTTAGGGTTGTTTTCGGACCCCACCTCCAAGGGGTCACGAAAATCCCCTCTGTTCCCCCATATATACAGCCCTTAGGGCGTCGTTTAGACTTGGGTTTTAATTAGATTTAAGTTAGCCATAGCCGCAACTTCGAGCTCTTCGTTTGTGTCATCCGACCAGGCCAAGACCTCATTGGAACCCCAACTTTCGTAATCATTCATCTTATATTCGCAATATCCAGATTGCAATTCTTAGTTCTTGCTTGTTCTTCGATTGCTTGCAGGAATTAGACCTTCGTGGTCAGGTTGATCGTGCATCCGCGGGATCAATAACCTCTCGGAGTTGGTTTAGCGATCGCTAAGGCGCAACGTCTTCGCACGTTCGTAGTCGGATCGTGAAAGTCGTCTCCACCATAATCGATCTACACCATCTCATCGAAACATCGGGACACCTTCGCCTCTATCAATCTGGCTGGGTGAAAATATATTTGAGGCTTTGGTGGTCGGAATAAATCTCGCAACGGTTACCAAGGAGGTAATGTCGCCAAGTTGTTAGGGCATGAACTACGGCAGCGAGTTCAAGGTCATGGGTAGGATAGTTCTCTTCATGTGGCCGCAACTGGCGTGAAGCATAAGCTACCACATGTCGATCTTGTAGAAGTATGCATC
Organism: Bromus sterilis; assembly: GCA_950022295.1. Classification (NCBI taxonomy): domain Eukaryota; kingdom Viridiplantae; phylum Streptophyta; class Magnoliopsida; order Poales; family Poaceae; genus Bromus; species Bromus sterilis. Next base: position 252,072,019 of record OX465595.1, on the reverse strand, counting down.
CTAACCCTTGCCGTGATGCCTCACAATAGATCTCGAAATCCTTTTTGGTGTCTGGAGGTGCAAGTACAGGTGCAGAAGTCAATCTTCTTTTTAGCTCTTGAAATCTTTCCTCGCACTTGGGAGTCCATAAGAATTTCTTATCTTTCTTGAGGAGTTCAGTTAGAGGCTTTGCAACTTTAGAAAAGTTCTCGACGAAGCGACGGCAAGGACGGCCTGAACTCTCTCGGGATTCACAGCAATGCCTTTTGCAGAAATCACGTGGCCTAAGTAGGTCACTTCTGGTAGCCAAAATTCACACTTGGAGAATTTAGCATACAGGCGATGCTCTCTAAGTTTCATCCATACCAGCCTTAGGTGTTCGGCATGTTCTTCTTCGTTCTTCGAGTATATAAGGATGTCATCGAGGTAAACCACGACGAACTGGTCCAAATACTCCATGAAGATCGAATTCATCATGCGTGAGAAAGTGGCGGGGGCATTGGTTAAACCAAAGGACATGACGGTGTACTCGTAAAGACCATAACGAGTAGTAAAAGCCATTTTGGGAATGTCCTCGTTTCGGATTCTGATCTGATGATAACCTAATCTCAAATCCATCTTGGAAAAGACAGCGGATCCTGCAAGTTGATCATAAAGATCATTGATCCTGGGCAGTGGGTATTTGTTCTTTATCGTCGCTAAATTTAGCGGGCGATAGTCTACGCACATCCTTTCTGTTCCATATTTCTTCGTTACGAACAGAACGGGACAACCCCATGGCGATGAGCTAGGGAGGATGAAGCCTTTCTCCAACAAAGCTTCCAGTTGGGTTTTAAGCTCAGCTAACTCACGTGGGGCCATTTTGTAGGGACGTCTAGAAATTGGTGCGGTTCCTGGGGAAAGATCTACTATAAACTCTACACATATATCGGGTGGCATGCCCGGTAGCTCTTCAGGAAAGACATCCGGGAAGTCACGAACCACCGGAATATCTTCAAGTTCGGGAAGGGGAAGTACATTCAAAGAATGCACTTGGGTTCTTGTTTTGGGTGAGGTATAGTTGACTGTTTTGCCTGAAGGGTGGGTGAGTTTCACGGATTTGCCTTTGCAATCCAGGTAGGCATTCTGTCTTGATAGCCAATCCATGCCAAGGATGACATCAATGTCTGAAGACTTGAGGGCTATGAGTGAAGCAAGGAATACTAAACCCTCAATTGCAATCTGATTACCATGGCTTACTCTATTAGTTTGCCATCTTGACCCTGGAGTTTAAATAATCATTGGGGTGGACAATTCAACAAAAGATAACTCATGACGAAGTGCATAACTTTCCGACATGAATGAATGAGATGCTCCTGGGTCGAAAAGAACGGAAGTAGGAACATAATTGACTGGGAGCGTACCAAGAATGACGTCAGTGGTGTCGTCAGTCTCTTCGGCGGCGATCTGGTTCACACGTCCACGAGTGGCGGGAGGAGCGGGTTTGGCGGTGTAGACCTTCTGGGGTGGCTTGCCACGACCATTGCTGTTGTTGCCTCCGGCACGGGGTGGAGCATTCTGATGCTGGAGCTGGTTCTGGGGACACTCACGAGAGTAGTGGCCTGCCTGACCACACTTGTAACAGGCTCCGAAAACAGTGCGTGGAGCTGGGTTGTTTGGTGGAGCTGGGTGGAACTGGGTGGCTGGACGAGGCGCCACATAGGATGGCCTCGGTGGGTTGTTCTGGCGGAACATACTATTGGGGATCCAGATCTTGCGCTTCTGGGAGCCAGAACTGGATGATCTATCGTCTCTAGGGTGTTTGCGGAAGTCATTGGGAGTGTTCATGTCCTCTGCCTTGATGGCCTTGTTGACAAGGACCTGGAATGTGGCAAAGTCATGAAGATTGAGCTCACGACGAAGTCCAGTGTTGAGGCCACGACGGAACCTCTCTTGTTTCTTGGAGTCGGTGGAGACTTCTTCGGTAGCATAACGAGCTAGTCGGTTGAACTCACGACTAAACTCATCAACGGTCCTTCTGCCTTGAGTGAGGTTACAGAACTCCTCACGCTTGCGGTCCATAAGACCCTTGGGAATGTGGTGCTCACAGAAGGACGTGCAGAATTCCTCCCAAGATGCGGGCGGTCCAACGGGACGCATATTCAGAAAGTTCTCCCACCAAGAGCTAGCTGCACCTTCGAGGTGATAGGTGGCATAGCTGACCTTGTCACCAATTGCCACACAGCCTGCTTGGAGCTTCCTCTCGATGCTGCGAAGCCAGTCATCGGCGTCAAGGGGCTCGGTGGAGTAACTAAAAACCGGGGGATGAAGTCGGATGAAGTCGTTCAGGGACACCAACTCATTGCGCTGCTGAGTGGTGTTGCGAGCAATGACTTCCAACAGATGGTGAGAGTCTCGGTGGTTCCTCTCGACTTCCATCAGAACCTGTGCCATCGTGGGTGGGGGTGGAAGGTTGCCTTCCTCCTGGTCATTCCCACGACCCTGGTTACGACCAACCTGGCCACGGGTTCCTTGAGACATCCTGAGGTGAAAAACCAAAGTCAAACAGAGTTGATTGGGAGAGTCTAAACAAGGTATTGAAGTACTGGAAGGATTACAGAGCAAAGGAAGTAATCATCTTGACAACATGGTGATAAAGCATACAAGCCATATATTCACAATCTGTCATACAAACCATACATCGTTTTAGTACAAGCACTAAGCTAATACAAACGTGATGAAGATGATACATCCTTCAGAGGCACTCTGACTTCCTATACATTATTTATCTAAGCCTCTGGAATTTAGACACCTTGCGTACAATACACTAAGATACTACTACATCATCACTAAGTAAGACCACAGGCGGTCTCACTCATCTCCATCTCCATAGTAGTCCTCATAAAAGTTACCCGCGTATCCCGGTAGCTGGAGGTGACCATCGGAAAACACGGAGGCTTTTGGACCCTGATATCCATTTGGGCAAGGATGGGGTCTAGGTCCAGCGTAGGGTGGAAGCAAAGGACCACGGGGTGGAAAAATTCCTCCAATCTCGGGCCAAGCAACTCGAGAAGGCATCTGAGTCCTCACTGGGTAGATCGTATCATGCTCAACTGATCCAACGCTCACAAAGGGAGCCAAAAGTGTCAGTGCTCGATACAGACGAACACGGGTGGCATGGAGCTCGAAACGGAGAGCGCGGGCATCACGATCTCTGTCACTAGCAAACCTAGCAGTCACCTGGAGTGCTGGATCCTCTGCAGAGTGATCTGAGTAGAGTCCGGTGTAATATCCCTCTTCTCCTGGAAGTGCAGCAGGAATATAGCGGAAAGAAGTCTCTCTCAGCAAAGTGTGCTCCTCTCTCAGTAGTATCATACATGAGTATGCAGCATCCTGCACAGCCATGTTCTCGGTAACGCCAATGCCATGTCCAAAGTGGATAGGCTGAGTGACTCCAACGTGGTGCGGATAGATCCGAACAATGCAGTGGAACTGCGTCTGGTTGAAGTCGTGGAACTGCTCCTCGACGGTGTACTCAGGGTACCATCGATATCCCACATAGGACATCATCTCGATCAACGTGGAGGGATGGCCACGCACACCGAGGCACCTGGTCAAATGAACAATCTGTCGAGGGGGAAGATCTGCCATCTGAAACAGAAAGGAGTTTGCAAATGCATCAGATTATGAGATAAACTTGGAATGACTCGGACAGCATAACGGCTGTAATTGTAAGAAATGACAATTTCTTCCAATCATGAAAAACAGCACTTACATATGATGTAATGAAACAGGGAGCATAACCACTCTAACAAACCGATCACAACTTTCCTACGGCTATGAGGAAGCAAACAACGAGATGTTCTAATCAGACAGAGGAGAGCCTAGTCCTATCTTCCCGTAGAATAAGATGAGGGTGACTCAGAACTCAGAACGAAGGGGGTAAGGAGAAAAATAAGCCTTACGTTATTCCCTTATATACCCAGAGTAACTACATAACTATAGCAAGCTAGACTCAACTTCGGCCAAGGCTACTAGTCCTACAGTCAGTCTTGCTCTGATACCAAGTCTGTCGAGACCCGGGGTTAGCGTATGCAAGTCCAGTTAAGGCATAGTCATATGGAGAGCCGAGAACCGTACCCACTTTTCTAAGCAGACAAGGCCAAGCACAGAACGTTCTCGGAAAGCATCGTACGTGAGGGGCATCCCATCCAGGCCGGATGATCAACTGAGATGGGTCCTCATCGTCCGCACACAAGTCTAATGATATGGGTCGTGAACTCCCATATTCAAAGACAAGTCGCCTCAACCATACTATCGACTATCTCATAACTCTTACATAGACTTACTCCAGCCCGATCACTTAGTCGGGGTCTAGGGCGGGCTCGATCATACCACAAAGTGTGCACGAGACAGAGTCTCGAACAATCGCATCACGATGCCCCAAGCTGCGCACATCTAATGGCCACTTGGTGTATGAAAGACCGCCAGCCAGAACACAACTAAGGTCTCGAAAACCCATACAAAGACATGCATGCTATAAACATACACGCAGCACACATGCCTTGTATGAACAGCAGGTACCATTGCAATTCTCTACAAAGTGTACAATTTTATTGATAACTCTTATAGAGTGCAAACAGAGATCACAAACATGTGATCCAACATTACAACACACACGGAAGCAAATTATGTCTGAGTACAGACAAGTTTAACAAATGGCTTAAGAAGCCTTATTTAAACACAAGCCCTCCACGAGGGAACTAGTCGTCTGACTGGGACTAGACTAGTTGGTCTTTAGTCGTCCAGCTCGATGAAGAAGCCACCTTCGTGGTCAGTGGAATCATCTAAAACATAGATTAAGCAAACGTGAGTACAAAGTCGTACTCAGCAAGACTTACATAGGAGCTATACTACTCATGCACATGTATCAAGGTAAAGGGAGGTGGGGTTCACTTGCAGAAGTGCCATCTTTGACTTGGCTAATCCTGAACTACGAGTACCAGACTTTGAGGTAAGAAGCGTACACGAGTCCACTACTTTCTCCAACCAATTACACCACTATGGTGCCTTCCTCGACTTCCCCACGAGAAAGCACGCCATAGCACTCACACTTATCTTGGTGTGTTTTAGAAGTATCCAGTTCAAGTTGTCTAATAATCAAGCTAAGCTTTCCAAGCAGTCCATAACCGCGGACGCGGCTATTCGAATAGTTTTGTTAACCTTGCAAGGGTGTACCGCTACACACACATGACCATCATTTACCGCCTTTGATCTCGACACCATTCAAGGGGTGCCAGCGAGGATGCTCACCACAACTGTTACCTCATAGCCGATCTAGTCCGAGAAAGCTGCCTACTTGGGTTGGTTACCACTATCTTGAACCCGGCCGGTTTACCGAAGTGGACCCAAGTGATGTGTGCGTGGTGCATAAGCTGGTCTCGGATGAGCCGTTCTCTCACTTAGCATCCAGGCCACAGACCTACCAGAACTCCGAACTATTGCGACATCTGTACATCGAAAGGGATGAGTTAGTAAGTTGAGAGGGGTCAGTGAGCCCAATGTGTGGTTGTACTCTTCATCTTGGATCACCACACAAGAACTCGTACTAGGGCGGTGTTCAACGAGACAACCCACCGTGTACTCCTACACAGCCTCTCATCGTTAACCTTGTATTAGGGTCGATTCACCAACACTTTTCTACCAACAACAACATGATCATTCCCATCCCGACTCACATCACAGTAACAACATGGTATCATACTAAGCATGCAATAAGCAGTAACATTGCAGGGGTTACATGATATCAACCAACTCCTACATTTCCTAGGATTGTGGTTTGCTTACTACTGCGACAAAATGATAGGTCATGCAAAGGAATGGGTTCATCTATGCAGTAGAAACGAATCATGGTGATCATCCTAAACAATGCATAAGCGAGACATGAGAGGGAAGTGGGATTTTATCGACATGATCAATGGGGGTTTGCTTGCCTTGCTGACGAGGTTCGGGTTCGGGGTCTTCAACGAAGGTTGCAACCTCTTGCTCCGGTTCCACCTCTACCCGACAAACAAAGCACGAAGTAGCAATCAATATGAATGCAATGCTCAAGCACATGAATGAATGTTGAAACTTGAAGTATAAGTTTTGATGTGTGAGGCAATTCCATTTAAGTGGAGTATATTGCATTTGAAATGCAAATTCAAACTCCACATTTGAATTCAACATTAACCAAGTTGTATCTGATATAGTTTGATCATTTTGAAACAACTTCAAATGTGTATGATATGCCTCTAATGTGTGGTTGAATTATAACACAAATCCATGGTCCAAGTTGCAAGATCATTTGATTTGAATTTGAATTAAATTAAAATAAACCAAATGACATATGCTACTGGTCCCAATTTAAATTCAACTCAAACATAGTTGAAAGTTGCATATTTGGAAAGATAATTTTCTCCTGATCATTTTTCATATATTATTTGTCCAATTTGGAGTTAATATGAATTTTCTATGAATTTCCAAAGTTTGGGGTATTTTCTTGAATTTCTGGAATTTCTTTAATTCAAATAATCTCTGGAAATTCATTTAAATGATTTATTGCGTCAGCTGACATGTGGGTCCAGGGTGTCAGTGACTGGATTTAATTAACCCGTGGGTTAAATTAATCCAGTGGCTTAATTAAGCCACTGGGCCCACTGGTCAGTGACCCAGGGGGTCATTAGCCAGGTGATTAACGGGGGGGGGGGGGGGGGGGGGGTCTGGCTAACTCGCCGACGGCTAAACGCCGGCGACTGGAGCCACGGCGGCGCTGCACGGGAAGGCGAATCCGTCGATGATTTGGAGCGCCGAGACCATCCACTTGAAGCCCTCACTCGCGCGCGTCGAAAGGGACCGAAACCAAGCGCTGGGGTGCACCGTACGCTCGCCGGCGTCAAGCTTTGCGGCGGCCTAGCTACGGCCGTGGTCGGGATTCCGTTCCAGGGCACGAAAAGAAGCGGGGTTGGGCTGGTTCGACGAGGAGGAGCACGGGGAACACAACGCACGCTCTGGTTGAGACGAAGGGGCACAGAGGCGACCTCGAGCTCATCCATGGCGGAGGCCGTGCTCGGCTTTCATGGCAAAACGCAAAGGAGAAGGAGAAATACTCCGGGGTTGGTCGGGGCGGATGAAGAAGCTCACCCTGAAGCTAGTAGAGGAGTCAGGGAGGTCGGGGAGGTCGTGGTGGTGGCGAATTCGACGACGGCGACTTGCGGGTCCGGCGACTCCTCGGTGAAGCTGGCGTCGTCTGCTAAGGAGCTCGGGCTCGATTGGTTGAGGGGAACGACGAAGACGCCTGCTGCGGTTCTTCTGGACATGGCGGCACGGCTCTGGGACGACGGTGGCTGCGTGGACTCGGCGGCGTGCTCCACGGCGCTCCTCGGGCGGCGACGAAACGGACGAGAGAGGAGGGGAGGGAGCTCGTGGAGGGGGGGAATGGACTGGGGTGGCTGCGAGACGTCTCCAGGACGCGAGAAGAGGCCACGGGGAGGCCTGGAAGCTCTCGGCGGCGACGTGGCGTCCCCGGCTAGCTCGGTGGCATTCCACCGAGCAGCTTGGAGGCGCGGGACGGGGAAGAAGACGCCGCTGCCCCTGTGGGCCGGCTGGGCTGGGGTGGGCCGGCTTCGCCTGGGCGTCTGGTAAGCTTTCCTGTTCCCTTTTCTATTTCCTTTTTCTGTTTTCTTCTGACATTTTTTCTGTTTAGCTAAATAAAATAGCTAAACATTTTATTAAATGCTGAAAACTTTTATATGGCCTCATAATAATATGGACTAGCCACTTATAAACTTTCAACATTTTTAAAATTCAAATAATTTGAATTTTAAATCAAATAGGGGTATTTCTTTTATTCCAAGGTACTGTTTGAATATTTGAAAAATCTATGAGCATGGGGTGGGTCCCACATCACTTGATATGTGATCACACTCATTTATAAGACTTTTCAAAAATCTAACATGAATTTTTGGAGAAGATTTTTATCTGGCCTTTTGAATTAATTCATCTGGGGGGGGTTCCTTCTCCCATTTGCTTTTGAATTTGAATTTCCTTTGATTTCTTTCATGAATGCAAAGTGAAAAAGATCCTATCACATTACCTAACAGAGGATTCTGACAGTCAGCCAAAGCCTTTGCCGTCAGATTTACGTCGGGGCTGACGGAAAAGGGTAGAAGGCCGTCAGCTTGGTCCGAAGCTGACGGCAACGAAATGGCTGACGGCGTATATGTTCTGTGCCGTCAGCCGATTGTAAGTCGTCCGTTGGCTGATGGCATACTGCACATCAGCTGACGGCAAAGAAATGCTGACGACCTCCCGTGCGCCACGTGGCCCTTGCCTGCATGGGGTAACGACGAGAAGCTTTGCCGTCAGCCGGCTGACGTCATAGTCTAACGGCAGACGTTGTCGTCAGCCAGCTGACGGCATAGCGGGGCCTTAACCCCACTCGCGCAGCCAACCCTAACTCCCACCCCCACTCGCGCGACCCAAGCCCTCTCTCTCTCTCCCCTCGACCCAGCGCGGCCGCCGCCCCCACCACCACCACCCCGGCCGCCACCCCTACCACCCGAGCCGCCGCCACCTCCACCATCACCACCCCGATGAGTGCCGCCGCCTCCACCTTCTCTCCTCTCCCTCTCCTCCACTCTGACGCGCCGCCGTCGCCTCTGCAGGACGCCGCCCCACCCCCACCACCACCCCGGCCGCCGCCCCCACCACCCGAGCCGCCGCCACCTCCACCACCACCACCCCAGTGAGCGCCGCCGCCTCCACCTTCTCTCCTCTCCCTCTCCTCCACTCTGACGCGCCGCCGCCTCTGCAGGACCACGCCGCCACCACCCCGTCGTCTTCCCCGGCCACCACCCCTTCGCCAGACTCCTCGCCCCCCTCGTCGGCCGGCATTCCGGTGAGCAACCCTAGCAGCCACCATTTTTTAATTCTTTTAATTAGTTAGTTATAGTTAAAAGAAATTAGTAGTTAGGTTCTAGTTAGTTCAAATCAGTAGATATTTAGTTAGTTAGTTAGTTATAGTTAAAATCAATAGTTAGATTTTAGTTAACTAGTTATATTAAAAACAGTAGATAGATTGTAGTTAGTTAGAATCAATAGTTAGTTATTAATTTAATTAAAATCATTAGTTAGTTAGTTATTTAGTAAAAATCAGTAGTTAGTTAGTTAAAATTATTAAGATAGTTAAAATTAGTAGTCGGGTTCTAGTTCGCTAGTTATAGTAGTTAAGATTATTTAGTTAGTTTGTAGTTAGTTAAAGACAATAGTTAGTTAGTTATTGAAAATCATTTGTTAGATTTTTAATGAATTGAAAGAAAATGGAATGTAATGAAAAGTGAAAAAAGTAAAATGAAATGAAAATTAAAGTAAAAGTAGTTAGGGCTAGTTATCTTGTGGCTTATGGTTGGCCTAGTCTTGTGTTATAGCTAGAAGAATAGGAAAGAGAAGGAAAAGGAAGAATAGGAAAGGGAAGGAAAAGTAGTTAGGAATAGGAAGAAGAGAAGGAGGTGGAAAAGGAGAGACAAGGAAAGGATAAGAGGAGGAGATACAAATATAGAAGAATAAAAGGAAATAGAAGAAAGAAGAAAGAAGAAGAGAAGAAGTTAGAAAAGAAATATAATTAATATTTTGCCGATGATACTAGTTAGGTATAATTAAAATTTAGATGTAAGGTTCCATTGCGTAACCCATAGGCGTCTCCCGTTCGAAAGATTCCATTTATAAATATGCATTCATTTGCATATTTATAATTGGATTATTTCGAATTGTCCAACGTTATCCATGGACAGCTCGAGTATGTGTAGATTGGGTTCATTTCCCCAGATATGCTCTCCTCCGGATCTGACGCAGGATTTCGTCAGCGCCACCTTGTTGTTCTCCGGGTACACATCCTCTCGGTTTATGCTGAGACGTGTATAAGGAGAACAGCGGGGACGTGCTATCGAAATTTTGCGTCGGATCGGGAGGAGAGCATATGGGGAAATGAATCCAATCTGCACATACTCGGGTGGGATTAGGACCTATCTTTACCTATTAGCTAGTAGGTGCATATGCCGTATCACCGTAATTAATTATATGCCTTCCTGAGTTAATTTGTACTAGCTAGCTAGCCAGAATGAATGATCGTGCGTGGATGTACCCCGGTCACCCTAGTCAGAAAAATATGACTGAGGAATGGTTGACCAAGACCAAGGAGTTCCTAGAGGTTGCATTTAGTGCTGGCCAACCAAGAACATGGTGCCCCTGCACTATATGTAAGAACTATTCACAACAGACAAAGGATGTAATGGGTAAACACTTGCAAATGCGTGGTTTCATGCCTGATTATACGTTGTGGTCATTTCATGGCGAGTCGGCCCAACATGACAGACATGAGGTAGTGTGTCAGCGCATCGAGTATTGTGGTACAGGGATCGAAGACATGGTCAATGACTACAACGATGCTCGTCATGAGGACGAAGAACCGGAGGAAACTGCCAAGGCCTTTTATGCCATGCTGGAGTCTTCAAAACTCCCACTGCATGCGCACACCAAGCTTTGTCAACTAGATGCCATCGCACAAACAATGGCTCTTAAGGCACAATTCAACTTGTCCAGAGAGTGCTATGATGCAATGATGACCTTATTCGGGCGCTTTCTACCGGACGATCATATTATGCCTGCAAACCTATACCACTCAGACAAAATACTCGGTGCACTGAAGATGCCCATCGAGCGGATACATGCTTGTGAGAAAGGATGCGTCTTATTTAGGCATGAGTATGCGGATGATAATTATTTTCCACGCTGCAAGTCCTCCAGGTATATTGTCGTAGACAACGGTCTTGGTGAGAAGACGTAGAGCAAAATACCCGTAAACATTCTTCGGTACCTACCGATCTTACCAAGACTTCAACGGCTTTACATGCTTGAAGAAATAGCAAAATAGATGACATGGCACAAAGATGGAATTAGATGTGCTACAGATGAATACGGGAATTTGATGTTGACCCACCCCTCTGATGATGAAGCGTGGAAGATGTTCAATGAAATACATAAAGAAGGTAAAGCCAAAGACCCAAGAAACGTGGCACTCAACATTAGCCTCGATGGGTTCAATCCTTTCGGCATAACGACAACCCAGTATAGTTGTTGGCCCGTATTCATCATGCCCCTCAATCTGCCCCCTGGAGTACTTATGCAAAAAAAGCACATCTTCTTGACGTTGATAGTTCCGAGGCCCAACTATCCCGGAAAAAATATGAATGTGTACTTGCAACCACTGATGGATGAGTTGAAAGAAGCTTGGGATAATGGGATCTGGACATATGACGCAGCTAGCAAAACAAACTTCCAAATGCATGCTTGGTTGATGTACTCCATGCATGACCTGCCGGCGTTTGCACTTTTTGTTGCATGGAGCGTGCACGCAAGGTTCCCATGCCCGCAATGCAAGTCTGCTCTTAAGTTTCATTGGCTGCCGGAGGGTCGCAAGTATTCTTGCTTCGAATTGCATAGACAATTCCTGCCTCTGGACCATGGATTCAGAAAAGACAAGAAGAATTTCACCAAAGGTAAAGTTGTCGAGCACGAGGCACCACCTATGATGAAGGGCGCACAAATTCTTGATCAGTTGAACTCACTAGAGCCTGATCCGAACCGGCCAGGGTATTTCTTGGGATATAATACGGAACACGCCTGGACCCACAAGCCATGCTTTTGGGATCTCCCGTATTTCAAAGACCTTGCTCTTCCACACAACATTGACATGATGCACACTGAAAAAAATATGGGTGAGGCCCTTTTTGGTACATTGTTCGGCACTGATAAGGGGAAAGATAATGTTAAGGCTAGAGTCGATCAGGAGAGTATGTGTAATAGGAAGTCACTGAACATGCGACAACCGAAAGGGAAGAAGAATTGGGAGAAGCCAAAGGCATGGTTCAATCTTAAAAGGGAACACATGAGGGAAATCCTCATCTGGGTGAAAAAAAGTTGATGTTCCCTGATGGGTATGCAGTGAATCTAGCAAGGGGAGCAAGTCTTGAAAATTTGAAAATCTTTGGGCTGAAGAGTCACGATTGGCACATATGGCTTGAGCGGATAATGCCGGTGATGTTGCGCGGCTACATCCCCGAGGATGAATGGCTAGTAATGGCAGAGCTAAGCTATTTCTTCTGTGTTCTTTGTGCTAAAGAATTATCGCCTATTGTGATAGAAGAGATGGAAAAACTGGCGCCGGAGTTGATATGCAAGTTAGAGAAGATCTTTCCACCAGGTTTCTTTAATCCGATGCAGCATATGATTTTGCATCTACCGATGGAGGCAAGATTGGGTGGCCCTGTGCAAAACCGTTGGTGCGATGCAACTGAGAGAATGCAGAAGACGCTTCGAGAAAAATGTAAAAATAAACGGAGAATTGAAGCATCAATGGCTGAGGCATTCGTTGTCGAGGAAGCGGAAAACTTCATGACAACACACTATGCTACCACTAATTACAGTTTGCATAATTCAAAGCCTCGGTACAATACTGGCGACCCCGAGCGACATGAATCCAAGTTCAAACTCTTTAAAGGGAGCCTCGCACCTTGTGGGGTTATGAAGACAAAGACGTTGACCTTCGAGGAATGGGGCATCATTACATTGTATATCTTGACCAGCATGACAGAAGTGTGGCCATACATCGAGTAAGTGCGCGGCACATATTAATTGTGCTGCAACTTCTTGACGAGTTGTGTGTCTAACTTCTCTTAATTATTTGATACAGTCGATTCGTCGCACAATTCTCGAATGGAGTGGCGGTGGAAAAAGACTCCATCGAAGAGATTAATCTTCTTGAGAAGCGGGGAGGCGGCAATCCCGGTTTCATCTCTTGGTTTACACAAACGGTACTTCTTATATAATATACAGGCCATTTTTATTTCTTCGTCGTCTCAGTACCGACTAATACAACAAGCCTTTCCTTTTCAACTTCTAGGCTAATTCAGAGTCGATGGACGCTGAATTGAGACAAATCGCAAATGGTTTTGACTTTAAGGTCCATACATATGAAAAATACGAAATCAATGCGTATCGCTTTCGTACTGGTATGAAAGAGCAAACTATGCCAGATCGGAAAACAACGAATTTCTGTGTGTCCGCTATAGATGGAGGAGTCGAGTATTATGGAATAGTTGAATAAATATACGAACTGCTATATTATGGTGCAAATCCTCCGAACGCCGTTGTCTTCAAATGTCATTGGTTCGATCCAAAGGACACTAGACGAAATCATGAGCATGTTGGGCTAGTTGAAATTAAAAAGAAGAACCGTTTAAATGTTGCCGATGTTTATATTTTGTCTCAACAGGCCACACAAGTTTTCTATCTTCCATGGGCCTGCCAAAGTGTAAAGAATCTCGAAGATTGGTATGTCGTCTATGACGTGCCGCCACATGGTAAACTACCTGCCCCCAATGAAGAAGAGGATTATCAACCTCACATAGACCCAGACACATATGACGGAGAATTCTTCCAAGAAACACGTGTGGCCAAAAAACATTTCGGAAAAACCTCTACGTTTGGTAAGAACATGGAAGTAGAGAATGACAATGCCGAGGAAGAGGAAGAAGTGGAAGACGAAGAGGTTACCAATGATGATGAGGAGGAAGATGAAGAAGTGGAACACGAAGAGGTTACCGATGCGGATGACCTATCATTGCTTGACCGGTTACAAAAAGGCTTTCGAAATGTGGTTGACGCTGAACCCGATCCCGGAGAAGAGATCATTCATGACGACACGCGTGATAGTGACGATGATGTTTTTATTCATCCTGGAGAAGATACAGGTGATCCCGACTATCATTAGTTGTATGCATCCCAACTTTCTTTTGTTTTTTTGTATATATGAATTTGTATTATTTATTTCCTTAATGTACTAATTCATCTTTATATGCATATGTTTGTTTTTTGTATATATGAATTTGTATTATTTATTTCCTTACTTTACTAATTCATCTTTAATCTGTAACAGGTGTTGACACATGGAGAGCCGTAGGGACCCACCTCTCCCTCTACGGAGAGAGTTGCTGGCAGATATTGTAGCAGCCAGCTCGTCGCCGACGCGTGCTGAGCAGCTTCGTGGGAGAGGTCGGGGAAAAGGCCAAAAGAGAGCTAAACCCGGTGGCCGAGGAGATGGTCGAGCAGGTGGCCGCGCAAAAGCGATCAGGGCGGCTGATAGAAGCGACTCACCACCACCCCTAGCCGAGTCACCCACTCACAGGACAGTCTCACCAGTGTAGGAGCCACCGGTGTAATCGGCGGCGCCGGTGCAGTCGGAGGCACTGGAGCAGCGGACACCGCCGGTGCAGTCGGAGACACCAGAGGCACCGAGGCAGTCGACGGAACCTCGTTGGGATGATCCTTGGGAGGAGCGTGCTCGCACGGATGATGATGATGCTGATGAGGATGATGATAGTGATGACGGGGCAGAGGGGGTGAGGGGAGCTCCTCTTCCAAGAATCCGGTGTACCAGCGTGGTATGACACGGCTCCCACTATGTCCAGACCCTGCGCAGAGGACATTGATTGCGCCAGATGGGGAGAAGTAAGTTGATTAATTTTTTTTGTTCCTTGTATATATATATATCATACATGTACATATGGTCCAACAACAACTAATGTATTTGTGTTCTTATTTTGCAGGGCGTGGACTTACCCGGAAGGTGCTCGGAATCCGAACTGCCTCCTTGGTGCCGTACTTAAGGAGCAGTTCCCCGGGCTAGTCCAGTTGCCTGTTGAGGGTAGGGTTCCTGAGCCCGGCCTCACTTGGCCACACTACAAAGCTGCCCCGGCCCCGCCAGATGAACGCATCAACAACGTTGAATGCCGTACCAAAGCCGACATGGTGGTGGCTAATTTTTGGGTAAGTATTCTAAGCATTGCAATCCTTTATTAGCGTTGGAATCATTTCACTCATCTAAGAATATGTTCGATGCATTTTTCAGTGCTACTATAGGGTTGAGGAGGGGATGGAGCCGGCGGCCCAGAAGAATCTCGAGAAGGAGATAGTGAGGCTACTCACGAACACTAGGCACGAGATGCGTGTTCAGTGTGTTCGAGATTGGTACGCCAAGAAGGGCGTCAAGAAGGCCAAGAAGAAGTGTAGAAAAGTTTTCCTTAAGAAGGATGAATACTTTGAGGTAAATTACTAACTAATTCAAATTCCTAAACTTATAAGTAAGGCCTAGTTAGCTCCAACTTCTCTTTATAAGCTTATGAATCTCAAACTTGGCTTTATAAGCTTATAAGTGTCAAACTTGGCTCTATAAGCTTGTGAAACTCAAAAATGATAATAATAGCTTAGTTACATAAATCTTGACTTGTACTTGGCTTATAAAAGCTATTCAATGACTTTATAAGATTATTAATTTATAGGAGCCCCCGAGATGGTGTGCAAATAAGATGGATTGCTTTGAGGCGATAGTGGACAAATGGCTCAGTGATGCCTGGTTGTCCACCCACAAAAGCGCCAAGGCTAGGCGTGCACAAATGGTAGGTGTGGCACACCACCAAGGAAATCTCAACGTCAACGAGTACGCAAAAAATGGGTATGTGCCTTTTTTTTTCAGTTTCATGTCCTTTCATCATTAATCAATTGATTTGTTTCATGCCTTTTCTTTACTTTTCATTCTAGGCGAAACACCATAATCAGCCTATGCCTAAGGGATATCGCTCATTTGCCATGGCCCATAAGGGAAAGTACAAAACGGTGAAGGCATATTCCGAGGGCGACGGTGTTGAGGAGTACACCAGCGCTGCAGCTTACCACAAGATGATGGCCTATTCTGAGGTGGTAAAAGAGCTACGCGGTCCTCAGTTTGACCCGAGCGAGGAGGAGATGGATCCGGAGGCCTTAATGATTTCTGGTGGCGGTAAGCATCATGGCAGCACCTCCATGTGCAATGGCTTCGTACATTGCCCGGAGACTCTACCTCAGATCAAGGCGAGGCAAACGAGCTCCGGTCCTGCTGTACGACCTCGCCCGCGGCCAGTTGACATTGCTATCCAGGTATAACTTTGTCTCAATTTTTCTTTCCGTTCTTTAGATTACGTAGCGATGATGACATTAATTGCAATATTGTTGAGTGTTCTCAGGACGCCATTCAGAGGGAGAGACAGGCGACACAAGAGATGTTGTCGGAGCAGCTTGCGGAGAGGGACCGCCAGGAGGAGGAGAGGACCCAGAGGATACTCGAGGAGGAGAGGGCACGCAATAATGCCCAGACGAAGGCCATGTACGACCTCTTCTCGGTAAGTTAATACTTTTGCATATATATCCGCCAAGAATGCATATGCATATGTTTGGTTCACTTGCTAATATGCTCGAGTCCTCAATAACTAACTCGCAGAGTATGTGGGAGAAGCAAGGTCTTACCCCTCCACCGATGCCGACGGCTATCGTTTCTCCTCCCGGAACGGTAAGTTTCTTTCAATGATTAATATAGCCCGGTCTTATAACATCAAGTGTCATCATGCTTACCACATTGCAACTCATCCTTTGTTGCAGCATAATTCCGGAGCTGCATCTCACAACCCACAAGAATCTCCTAGTGAATCCGCGAGCAACCCACGTGGCGGCGCTTCTCAACCTTGAGGTGGCCTTCGGTAAGTTACATAAAGCTAATCAATGACTTTATATGCTCATCAAGCTCAATAATGGTAGTAATAGCTTAGTTACATAAATATTGACTTATACTTGGCTTATAAAAGCTAAAAAATGACTATATAAGCTTATAAAGCTTATACTTGGCTTAATAAGCTTGTAAACCTCAAAAACGACTTATACTTGGCTTATAATAGCTCCTCAATGACTTCATAAGCTCATAAAGCTGAAAAATGATATTAATAGCTTAGTTCGATGAAAATTGAGTTATACTTGGCTTATAAAAGCTCAATAGGGACTTTATAAGCTTATAAAGCTCAAACTTGGCTTTATAAGCTTGTAAAGCTCAAACTAGATTTTATAAGCTTATTAAGTTCAACAATGACTTATACTTGTCTTATAAAAGCTCAATAATGAATTTACTAGCTTAAGTGGCTTATAAACCTAAAAATGACTTATACTTCGCATATAAAGCTCAAAAATGAATTAATGACTTAGTTAGATCTAAAATGAGATATATTTAGCTCTTTAGGTCTAAGAAGAAGAAGTATAGTAGAATAAGAAGAAGGAGAGGAGGAAAAGAAAGAAGTGAAGAAGAAAGAGGTGAAAAAGAAAGTAAAAGAAGAAAAGTTCTTCTTATTCTTCCTTTTTCTCTTCTTTCTTTTTCTCCATCTTCTCTTCTTCTTTTCATCTTATTCTTATTCTTCCTATTCTTCTCCTTACTCTTCTTCACCTTACTCTTCTTCTTTTCTTCTTTTTCTTTTTTCTTTTCATCTTTTCATCATTTTGGATTTCTTATTTTCCGTAACTAACATATGATTATGTTTTCATTTTGCAGATTTGCCTTTATGCATGGATGGATGCTTCTTTGTTGTAGATATAGTATGTTAGGATGGAGATGACTTGTAGATGTATATCATGTTGGGCACTTTCCTTTTGTATATATGATGACTTGTTGTTTTAAACTTGGAGATGGCTTGCTGTTTTAAAAATACAGATGACTTGCTTTTTTAAACATGGAGATGGCTTCTTTTTGTTTATATGACTTGTGGATGGCTTCTATTTGTATATATGACTTGTGGATGGCTTATTTTTGTATATATGACTTATGGATGGCATTCTGATTGTATATATGACTTGTGGATGACATTCTGTACATATATATATATATTATTGTTTATATGCAGGGAATTAAAGAAAAACAAATTAAATAGAAACAAACAGAGAGCTTTGCCGTCGGCAAGCTGACGACAAAGAGGACATGTGGCGGCAGCCTGTGCAATCTGGAATGTGGCAGTGACCATTTGGTCACTGCTTTGTCGTCAGCCTGAAGGCAAGCTGACGGAAAATGAAAGGCTGGCTGCCATCAACCGAGCATGAGATGACGGCAAAGCTTTGCCGTCAGCCAGTGCACAACCCCTGGCAAACTGCTGCCATGTGGGCCCAGGCAAGTGCTTTGCCGTCAGCCGGATGGCAAGCTGACGACAATGCACGCCGTTAACTCATCCCACGGGGTTAAGTCAGAGACTGGCCGTACGAGAGGCTTTGCCGTCAGCCAGTGCGAAACGACTGACGGCAAACGCTTTTCCGTCGGTCGATTTTAAGCTGAAAACAGGTTTGCAGTCGTGGAGCTGACGGCAAAGGCTTTGCCGTCAGCTTTTCATATGTTTGCCGTCAGCTTTGGATGACGGCAAAACTCCTATTTCCTGTAGTGGAGGTCTTTATGGACGACTTTTCCGTCTATGGAACCTCCTTTGACGACTATCTCCACAATCTTAATAAAGTTTTGCAGAGATGTGAAGAAACAAATTTGGTGCTCAATTGGGAGAAGTGCCATTTCATGGTTAACGAAGGGATAGTTCTTGGTCACAAGATTTCCGAAAGGGGAATTTAAGTAGACAAGGTAAAGATTGAAGCTATTGAAAGGATGCCCTATCCAAGGGACATCAAAGGTATTCGTAGTTTTCTCGGTCATGCTGGTTTCTATAGAAGATTTATCAAGGACTTTTCTAAGACCTCGAGACCCCTTACCAATCTTCTCCAGAAGGATGTTCCTTTTGTATTTGATGAAGATTGTAAGGAAGCCTTCGAAGTTCTTAAGAAAGCCTTGATAACCGCTCCTATAGTACAACCGCCTGACTGGAATCTGCCCTTTGAAATTATGTGTGATGCTAGTGATTTTCCTGTTGGAGCCGTTTTAGGACAAAGGGTTGATAAGAAGTTTAATGTCATACATTATGCTAGCAAAACCATTGATAGTGCTCAAAAGAATTATGCTACTACTGAGAAGGAATTCTTAGTAGTAGTATTTGCTTGTGATAAGTTTAGGCAGTATATTTTTGATTCTAAGGTTATTATTCATACTGACCATGCTGCCATTAAGTATGTTATGCAGAAGAAGGATGCCAAACCATGGCTCATAAGATGGGTACTCCTTCTTCAAGAATTTGATTTACAGATTGTCGATAGAAAAGGAGAAGACAATCCGGTAGAGGACAACCTTTCAAGGATGGAAGATATTCCGCACGATCCTATTCCAGTCAACGACAGTTTCCAGATGAATAGCTTCCTGTTGTAAATGTACAATATCATTCCGACCCTTGGTTTGCAGATTATGCTAGTTTTACCGTTGCGAAGTTTTTTCCTCCAGGTCTTACATTTCAGCAGAGGAAGAAATTCTTCATGGATTTGAGGCATTACTTTTGGGATGACCCACATCTTTATAAAGAAGGTGCGGACGGGATCCTAAGAAGGTGTATACCGGAGCACGAGCAGAAGGACATTCTTCGACAATGTCACGATAGCCCCTATGGAGGACATCACGCTGGTGAGAGGACCGCACATAAAGTTCTCCAATCAGGTTTTTAATGGCCTACTCTCTTTAAAGATGCTAGAAATTATGTTTTATCTTATGATAAGTGTCAGATAGTTGGTAATATTAGTACGAGGAAATGAGATTCCTATGAATTACTCACTAGTAATCGAACCTTTCGATTGTTGGGGTTTTGATTTTATGGGTCCTTTTCCTCCTTCACACAAGTACACACACATCTTAGTTGCAGTTGATTATGTAATCAAGTGGGTTGAAGCAATCCCCACTGAGAGTGCTGATCACAAGAAGTCTTTGAAAATTCTCAAGGATATAATTTTTCCTAGGTTTGGTGTACCTAGGTATCTCATGACAGATGGAGGGTCACACTTCACGCATGGATCTTTTAGGAAAGTTCTAGCCAACTACGATGTCAATCATAGAATTGCATCACCGTACCACCCTCAAACTAGTGGGAAAGTTGAGCTCACCAATAGAGAGATCAAGCTGATCTTACAAAAAACAGTGAAAAGTTCTAGGAAGGACTGGTCAAAGAAGTTAGGAGATGCTTTGTGGGCGTATAGAACTGGTTACAAGAACCCCATGGGCATGTCTCCGTACAAGATGGTCTATGGCAAAGCTTGCCATTTGCCATTAGAGTTAGAGCACAAAGCTTTCTGGGCTGTTAAAGAGCTGAATGCTGACCCAAAGTTAGCTGGTGAAAAGCGTCTCGTGAACTTGACTTCTCTAGATGAGTGGAGAAGTGAAGCTTACGAGAGCGCTAAAATGTTCAAGGAAAAGGTAAAGAAGTGGCACGATAAAAGGATTTTGAAACGTGAATTTAATGTTGGTGATAAAGTTTTCTTATTTAGATCTCGTTCTAGGTTTTCTCCAGGTAAACTACTTTCTAGATGGGAAGGACCTTTTCATATCGAAGAACTATTCCAGATGGTAAATAATTTTGAAGACACCAAACCTCAAGTTGTGAATGGACAAAGACTCAACCCTTACATCGCAGGTGATCCTATCAATGTGGATGTGAATATGCTATACACAACAACTCATGAAGAACATGTTGCAACTCAGTTCCAGACACCGGCAGGAGAAGAATAAGAAAAGGTATGTATTACGGTTAGGAAACATCGCGAACATCAATAAATGTTTATTTTTTGAAGTTTTTGAAAAATTAGGAAAATTCCAAGCCCAAGTGGAGCCGGAGAGGAGCTCCAGGGGCCCCAGGAGGCCTCCCGGCGCGCCCCCCTCCTGGCTGCGCCAGGCACCCTCCTGGGAGCCCCGGACTCCGACTCCACCTTGGGTTGAAACCTTCCTTCTGTTGCGGAAATTTTTGCTATATATTTGCCCGGATAGTCCCGGCACCGTATCTCTCGATTTCGCGTGTTTTCATTCTCGGTCTGTTTCTGCCAGAAAAACATTCAGTAGACCTAGGTGCCATGGCTTCCCAAGTTCCCCCAAGGACAAGTTCGTCATCAACATCATAAAACCTTACCTCGCAGAGGTGAGGAAGCACCCCCAGATCCTTCATGTGGAGGATGGTGTCCTCCACAAGGTGGAGTCGGAGTCCGGGGCTGTCAAGGAAGGGAGCACCGAGGAGCGGCTGAAGGAGATGGAACATGAGGTATTCAAGTTCAAGAAGATGGTGGAGCGTGTTGTTGAAGCTAACTTCGACATCATGAACGAGATAGAGGCTTCCCACAAGAAGGAGATGAAGGAGATGTGGTCAAGGTTGGCCGCACTAGAAGAAAAAGTTTATGAGCTTCAAGCACAGATCTATGATCTGTGGAACCAGAACTGTGAGTATGAACTTAAGTTTTTACGCATAGGTTTGGGTGATGAGTGCCCGGTATCTTTATCTTTATCTTTGTCTTTAGGAGTCAAGTAGAGTCGTATCATGTCTAGGGAAGTTACTTTATGAAATAGGTGTTGAATTGAGGTCTATCACTCCTTTTGTGGAGAGTTTTTGTATCCGTGAATGTGGAGTCGGTTGTGAAGGAATATTAATGAGACGTCTATTGGTTTCTTCGCTGCACTCGGTATTCTCTTCACGCAATCGACATTATGAGCTGATTCTTATGGGGGGTATTGACCTTATATCAGGTATGGCTTCGAAAACTTTATTTAATCTTGGCAAGTATAGCTTTGGTCATAACAACAAGCATTTTTTTCTCAAAGTAGCGACATAGCCAAAACCTTTGTGTTATTATGCTTGAAGTGTTATGTTGACAAGGAAGACAACTTGATGTGCCATGCTAGTTTTAATGTTTATGCTTTGTATTGCTTGCATCTAAGTCATCATCAATTGTTTGGTCTCTCAAATCCTTGCTAGCCAAAACTCTGTACCAAGCGGAATTCTGCTTGTACTTCCATATCCTGAAACCAACATCTTCCACTTGAGTCCACCATACCTTCCTATTCGTGGTATCCCACTACCACTCCTAAAGTATATAATTTATGTGTTATCTTTAGATGTTCAAAATCTTCTGTTTTGTGCCTCTGATTCAGCTCATGAGGAAGTGATGGGTAACCCATGATCTTCTTAATTTGGACAAGTTTTATCTTGGGATTGCATGTCTAATCTGCAAACCCCTAACACGAGAAGGGACTGGCATGAGTACCCAGCTCATAAAAGATAAATGCTAACACACAAGTTCCTTCTCCCATTTATGTGTGATAAACAAAGTAATTTAAGTGGATGTGATCGTCCCCACATGGGATCCGGTCCTCGAAACTTGTAGAAATCATCAAGTGATTGAGTTATCTATCAGCAGTCGTTGACGAATCATGCACCTCCCAAAATCTGTTTTTTTATTATGTTTGATCTAGAGATGGCACATGAGTTTTCCGTGCTTACCCTTTTTGCACGAGGTTTATCCTTTATTTTGTGCTGATTCAGTCCTTCCTACTTCCTTCCTTTCTGAGAGAGAACAAACACATGATGTTGATAAAGATTCTTGCATATAAAGTTGCATTAAGAGTTAGCATGCTACATCTTTGTTGACATTGTCTTTTGATAAGTAAGTTGTTTGCAAAAGCTTATGCCTACTAAACATTTTCCTTTGTGTTAACATGTACACTTCTTGACTAATAACATGTTCTTTCAAAAGCTTTAACTTGCTTCATTATAAGTGAAAGAGAAAGGTAAAAGTTATTAGTTGTTCCTTGACCAAGGTTATGTTTTCCATGATTTGATGAGTGCCCTACTTTGTTATAATTGTTACTACTTTCTCATAAGGGCCTTATCAGTTGAGGTTGCTGTTGAGGATGCTTCAGTTTGGTGAGAAGTATTGATGCTTCTTGTCCGTATTCTTTTATCGACACTTCACTCTCTAAACTTGTGGACAGGTTTGCCGAGCTCAGTAATCGCTTGGGGACAAGCGAGGTCTAAGCTTGGGGAGTTGATTCGTCCAAAATGCATCACTATTTTATATTATAATTTAATCCTATTCATCGATATATTCCACTTTAAAGTATTATTCTTATGTTGTTTTGGCTTGTTTTACACAGTTTGCAACTTTCTGGAGCCGAAGCAGCAGAAGCAGAATTCAACGGTGAAAAGTGGACATCAAGTTGCTGAATCAGATCAACTCAAAATTCGACGAAATTTGATGTGGGTCATTATTTTGAAGATTCACTGGAGGAGACCGAAGATCGACCAGAGGGGATCCACCAGGGCTCCAGAAGGGTCCCTGGCGCGGCCCCCTAGGGCGCGCCAGGCAACCTCCTGGATGCCTGGTGGCCCACCTCGGTGCCCCCTCTGGCCTATATTACCCCCCTGGGGTAGAAACCCTAAAAGAGGAGGAGTTTTGGAGTTTCGCCGCAGCCTCGTGGAGGAAACCTACAGAGAAGAAAAATCCATCTCTGGCGGGCAGATTCCGCAGGGGAGATCATCTTCCGGAAGCGGAGATCATCGCCATCGTCATCATGATCGTCACGGGCATCATCGAGATCATCATCAACATCATCCCCAACATCAGCACCATCTCCATCGCCATACCATCTCATCTGACAATTGCAACTTGTGTTGTAATCCGTACTATCTATCCTCTCTACTCTGTTGGTGTTGATTACTACTTTGTGGTGAATGCTATTGAGTTTTGTTGGAGAAATATCATTGTGTCCAGATTTTTTGCCACCCGTCTATCACGTCTGATCATGATCTCTTTTTTGTCTTGTGAGTAGTTACTTTAGTTCTTGAGGACATGGGAGAAGTCTGGTTGTTAGTAGTCATATGATGTTGAAGTATTATGTTTTGTTTGATATTTAAGTTGTGTTGTTATTTTCCTAGTAGTGTTGTGTGAGTTGAACACCCAACACTTTGCCTTATTAAGTACCTAGGGGAATACATTGTGTACAAAGGATGCTTATGGTGGGTTCCTGGAGTGACAGAAACATGAACCCCAGTTCGCACACTTTTGCATAAGGGAGTTATGGATCCTCGATCGTAATGCTGTAGTTAGGCTTATGGCTTAATTACTACCTTGTATTTTCGGATGCTTGCAAGGTGTGTAATCATAAGAGTGCACTTATCTTAGTCTAGAATGTGTACTAGCATTGATCCACCCACTCGACACTTATCGACACAATACATACTACTTGGCAGAATATGGTGAAAGTAACTTGACTATCTCTCCCGTATGTCCTCGAGAACGCTTTAGCCCTTATAAGTTCAGTTGCTAGGCCTATCCTTTTCTCAAAAGGATCAGGCCACTTGTTACTCCTTATTTACCCTGTTTACTTTGCTTGTCTTTTACCTTTCTATTGCTTAAACCCAAAAATCCCTAAATATTTATCTTTTTGTGTTTGCAGACCTTTCCTTATCTAGGGTCACTTGTCAATACCTTCTGCTCCTCGTGGGATCGACATCCTTATTTATCGAAAAGCTAAAATTGATCCCCTAGACTTGTGGGTTACAAGAATCGTTTATTTGCGCGGTTGACAGGGGAGGCATCCCACTAAACCTATTAACTTCACCGCCATCAGCTGCTCTGAGAATATTCCTGAGAGAGACTGAAGAGAGCACCCCAAGAACGCCACCGAAGCAAAACCCAAAAACCCAGAACACTGAAGCCTAAGTCCCATTGATCTGAGTAGATTCGAGATGACTTAGGTGAAAGCTTGCTAGCCTTTTTATCTTGGAGAACTGCAATTCTCCTAGACGGTTAGAGTGTCGACTTCAGAGAGCGAAGAGTAATTGTCGCCTCGAAGCTCAAGTTTGTCAAAGGTTTTGGAGATTTCCTTGATAATCTACCCCGAGTCAAAACTGGCCAAGCTCAAGGAGATTGGTGCCGTGGAGCAACAGACAGAGAGAGTTTTACTCCAGGTTTTCAATCACCATTCCCTCCAACCAGACGTAGCGCTTTGCAGAGCGTGAACTGGTCGAACAAACATCGTTGAGTCACAGTTCGTTTTACTTCTAGAACTTACATTCCGTACTGTATTTGCTTCCCAGTTATGCTTCAATGTATTTTGATTCGCTGCGTTTAGTTTCGCTTCCTGTTTTGATTCCTTCTTACTTGTTTCTGCTATCTCTTCCTGCTTAACTTATGCTTCACTTCAAAGCTTCAGTCGAAAATTTGAAGTGATCATTCACCCCTTCCCCCTCTGATCACATACTTGGACTTTCACTTTCACACTTTACAAGGTACTCAAAACATAAAGAAGATGTAGATATCATGATGTATGCAATGTATGCCTCTTCCAGTGTAGCAGGAACATGTATGACATGAATATCAATTCATGAAGAGGTGGATGTTGCATGGCAATATATCTCAGAAAGGCTATGGAAATGCCTTGATTGGTAGGTATGGTGGCTGTTTTGAGGAAAGATATGAGGAGGTTTATGATGATAGAGCATATCTTGTCAAGTGTTTGGATGTACCGGAGAAGGTGGATGCCAACTCTCAGAGTGAGAAGAAGGAAATGCACGGCACGGGAGAGGCTAGCAAATATGAGGATGTGGAGGTGTCAACTTTCAATACTTACATTAGTCCGAAGAACTCATGCACTTATTATCGGTAACTCTCAATCTAATGAGGAGGTTCACAAAGATACAAGTACCCCGAGGAGGACTGTATGGGGGTTTGGTTATCCTTGCGCATCCTCGACTCATCGTACGTGAGTGTACTCTAATATCCGATCCCTCAAAAGATTAGCGATTCATCTAGTAGCTAGAGTTCTCAACTAGTTTTTGTAGGTTTTGAAAATAAACACAGATTTCCCAAAATACGGCACCTATCACTAATAGGCTAGAGATCTTGACACCAAAAGTTCAAACATTACTCACAACAATACCTCAAAACTATTGCAAGTTACTAGTAAAATTAAATAGCAACCTCAATTACCTACTTTCAAGACAAGACACAACTCAGTGCAACAACCAACTATCTTAACAAGCATGCACTACTAAAAGAGTTTTTCAAGTATTGAAACAATGCTACAAGGACAATGCACGAAGCAATCCTTATTTCATGTGATCAATCACAAACAACCAAAAGTAAAAAATATGCTGCTGAAAATCAAAACAAGATCAAAATGCACATAGCTTGAACATACTAGAGTGGTATCTCGCTAGCCTCCATGAGTGAAGAAAAACATAAATGCAGAAACTCCTCAGGAGTTTTAAAGGAGACTAGAACTAAGAATTTCAGAACAGGTAATATCACAATCATGCAGAAGAAAATGTGGTACTTTGGGACAATGCACATTACACTCAGAATGACAATTATGCTCTCAATAGTTGGTGCTTTGGAGAAAGAAGGTGGAGACTCTCGAACCGTGGCTTTTGGTGGCAAGGTTGAAAACCCGTGGCTGGAAGCAAAGACCAAACATGTACCAGAGATCGTGGTTTTGAAAACATAAATAAAATTCTTTTGGGAAGTGCAACTTTCCATTCAATGGTAGACGGTAAAGGTCTCTCAATATCTCCCATACCAACCACATTAATGGCGGTTCCCATGCTTTTTTTGTTTTCACTTTTGTTCCCTTGCCCATCTATCCTTTGACGATCTATGGTGCCTTTTATTTTGCCTCGAGTATGGAAGGAAAGTTTCTCGTTCCATCTATCATTAGCAACATTTGGTCCATTTCATTCCATCATCAAGTATGGGGGAAGTGTAATTTTTTATAAAATGTGAAACAAGTGAGAACTGGGCATCCACCAGACCGGCCTCTGCCTCATAAATTTGACTAGTTAAAACTTTGTCAAGGAGTAAAATATTTTTGGCATGGAAGATACTGATTTTCACTCACTGCACCATGATCTTGTACGGTTACAAAAAGGAAAATTTTGAATGAATTTTGAGATGGTACAAGAAAGACTTCGTTAGGGATGGCGGGTAAATACCATATATAGGAAGGTATGGTGGACTTAAGTGGAATAACTGGTTTGAAAAGGAGTTTGGAAGCATAAGCAAAATTCCTCTTAGTGCGAGCGAAGGCTACCAAAAGACTGGGAAGCGACCAACTAGAGAGCAATAACGTTCATAATCATGTAGAGGGACAAAGCAACATTGAATCGGGCATGAAAGTGATATAACTATTCTGAAATAAAAAGATCATCAAGGATGATAGAATTTTTAGTCATAAACATCTGTGAACATGTGCCAAGTCAATCCAAGAATTCTTCGAAGGGAAATACCACTTCAATATGCCAAACCATGAACAATGCAATGCATGTAAATCATTTCAACAACAAATTATGCACTCTAGCTATCTGAGATTGGCCACAAAGAAAGCATGAACCACTGGGAAAGCATTGTAAACGTAGCACTATGTCGCTACAAGCTGGTCTCTAGATCGTAAGTACATTCATATGCACAAAACTAGAAACAAAGAGAGTTCATACCGGTTTTCCTTGTTGGCCCCCTTCCGTCGATCTTCGTCATTACTGCCTGATACGTCCAAAATGCATCACTATTTTATATAGTAATTATTTCCTACTCATTGATATATTTCATGTTATGATGCTATTCTTATGTTGTTTTGGCTTGTTTTACACAGTTTGCAACTTTCCGATGCCGAAGCAGCAGACCCAGGATTCAACGGTAAAAAGTAGACGCTGAGTTGCTGATTTGGAAGACCTCCAAATTACCTGAAAATCGACGGAGGACATATTTCAGAAGAATGACAGGGACATGAAAAACGGGAACCAGAGGGGGGCCACCAGGCGCCCCCCTGGCGCGGCCCCACCCCTGGCCGCGCCGGGTGGCTTCCTGGACCCCTGGGCCACCCCAGGCTCCCCCCTCTGGCCTATTTATCGCTCGTCGCCCAAAAACCATAAAAGGGGATAGTTTTCGTGAGTTCTGCCGCTGCTCCGTGGAGAAAACCTACAGAGGAGAAAAGACATCTCCGGCGGGAAGACTCCTCGGGGGAGAACACCTCCTGGAAGGGGAGATCATCGCCATCGCCATCGCCATTTGCATCGTCACGTGCATCATCAAGATCATCATCAACATCATCCCCAACATCAGCACCATCTCCACCACCATCCAATCTCACCACACAAGTTCAACTTGTGTTGTAATCCGTACTATCTATCCTCTCCACTCTACCGGTGTTGATTGCTACCTTGTGATGAATGCTATTGAGTTTTGTTGGAGAAATATCATTGTGTCCAGATTGTTTATCATCTATTTAACCCCACTGATCATGATCTCTTTTATGTCTTGTGAGTAGTTACTTTAGTTCTTGAGGACATGGGAGAAGTCTAGTTGTTAGTAGTCATATGATGTTGAAGTAATATGTGTTTTTTGATACTTAAGTTGTGTTTTTATTTTCCTAGTGGTGTTGTGTGAGTCGAACACTCAACACTTCGCCTTATTAAGGACCTAGGGGAATGCATTATGTATAAAGAATGCCTACGGTGGGTTGCCGGAGTGACAGAAACATGAACCCCAGTTCGCACGCTTTTGCACAAGGGAACAATGGATCATCGATCGTAATGCTATGGTTAGGCCTTTGCCTTAATTACTATCTTGTATTTGCGGATGCTTGCAAGATGTTTAATAATAAGAGTGCACTTATCTTAGTCTAGAGGGTGTACTAGCATAGATCCACCCACTCAACACTTATCAACACAGCACATAGTACCGATACGGAATATGGCGAAAGCACGCGACTATTTCTCAAGTGTGTCCTCAAGAACGCTTTAGCCTTTATAATTTCAGCTGATAGGCCTATCCTTTGCTCAAAAGGATTGGGCCACTTGTTACTCCTGAGTGCCTTTCACTTTGATCGCTTTTACCTTTTTGTTGCTTATACCGAAAACCCCTAAAAAGTTATCTTTCAGTTCCTGCAACTATTTCTTTACCAAAGTCACTTACCAATACCTTCTGCTCCTCGTTGGTTTCGGCACTCTTATTTATCGAAAACGCTACAAACGATACCGTACAGTTGAGGGTCATCAAGTACTATTTTCTGGCAACGTTGCCGGGGAGCGTAGTGCTATTAGTAAGTGAAGCTGCTAAGGAAGTCTTTATATTTCTGTTTTTTTTAACTTTGTCGTTGCTACTTTTGTCCTTATGGACACCTCTACTCTTGGATCATTGTTTATGGGGAAACGCCCCACAACTGTGGTGGTCACTCCCACCCCTACTGAAATTGTGCCTTACTAAATACCATCTGGTATTATCAATTATGTCTTAGCTAATCGTTATGCACGAGATAGACATCCAGCTGAACACTTGCTATATTTATCACAACTATGTTCATTATTTAAGCTTGCAGGTGTATCACTTGAGTTCATCATGAAGAAATTAATATCCATATCACTTATAGATAAAGCTCCAGATTGGTATAAGCTCCTCGATAACTCACATCTACTTAATTGGGAAGAGATTATGTCTCTCTTTTATAAAAAGTTTTATCCTCTTCATGAAATTCATCGAGATATGAACTACATCTATAACTTTGGGTCTCGTGACGGAGAGAGCATCGCTCAAGCTTGGGGGAGACTTAAATCCCTAATTTTCAAATGTCCTATCCATGAACTCCCCAAAGATATTATAATTACAAATTTTTATGCCATGCTTTCTCGTCAGGATAAGGAGATGTTTGTAACACCCTCAGTTGCTGTAACAGTAATCATCATCACTGTTGATCATCACTGTTGGATTATCACTGATTGATCTCCCTTGTCCTTGATAAAACTTTGTGATGCTAATGATCAAACCTTGTTGTGGTTGATCAACCCTCCATGCACCAGGTGCTTGAGCCCTTGGGATCAAAACCCAAAGCCAAATGCACCTTGCTCATCTAACAAACCAAACCCTAGTTGAAACTACTTTAAATGGAAATTAAAACAAAAGTGCTCAAATAAAGTTGTTCCAAAAATCAGGGAACTATTTTTGTAAATTGCCTAAAATCATTATAATCATGTTGGACCAACTTTGGTAATTTTTGAAGTTACAGAAAATTCCAAACAATTCAAACAGTAGGTTAAAACCCTTACTTTGGACATTTAATATTTAAAATAAATATCTAATGAATTTCTTTTGCTGCAAAAACTTTTGTGGCACTGCTATATAATGTTATACTAATATTGGGACACCTAACACATTTTACAAAATTGCCTAAGCTTGGAAAATAATTACCAAAAGTGTAGACCAGAATGGAAATAAGAAAATAGGGAAAACCCCTAAGCCTCGCCCCAAGCGAGGCCCACCGCAGCCCAGCCCACCTCACCTTGTCTTCTTCCTCCAACCACCCCCCACCTGCCCCGTACGGCAGCCCGCCCCCGCCTCCACCTGCTCCCCCTCGGCGCCGACGCGATAAGCACGCCACCGGACATCTCCTGGACATCCTCCCCCTCCCCTTCCCCTCCTGCTCGCCTCCCACGCCTCGGGGAAAATCTTCCCGAGCCGCCGCCGTTCACTGTCGTGGCCACCCGCGGCCAATCGACGAACTAGCCCACTGCACCTTGCCCACTGGACTCGCCGTCGTCGACTACCCCAAGCTGCCGGAGGAATCGAGCCGGGAGCCCTCCCTCGCCTCGCCCTCGTCTTCGTTCCCCGCTCCGGCCGCCGTGACCTCGACGTCGATTCCGGCCACCTCGCACCTCCGTCGAGCTCGCTGCCAGCCTCAACGCGTTGCTGGTGAGCACCCCTACCACCGGCAACGCCCCGTTCCCCCTCCCGTGCCCCATGGGCCGATCTGCCATTAGGGCAGAAGCGCCTCGCCGCCGACGAACTCGCCGCCGTGGCCTAGCCCTCCCATTTGGCACGCCACGCGCGTCGTCTTACTCCCCGGGCTCCCAGGAACTGATCCCCGTAGGGCATGCTCACTAATAACCCCTAGAACGTCATCGTCGCCAAACCCGTGCTCCGGCCGCCGCCTGACCTTGTCGCCGTCGTCACTCCGGTGACCCCCCGGCCAAGCCATTGCTTCCAAACGCCTCCCCGTTGTCTCCCCGTTCGATTGGGACTAACCGCGCCCTCCCCCGTGCCCTGTATCGTCGACACCGTCGACCTCGCCGGCGGCGGGCTCCGGTGAGCCCTCCGGTGAGGATGACAGGCGGGCCCCCCGTGTCAGCCAGCTTAATTAGGGTTAATCAGATCACTAGGAGTCACTGACATGCGGGTCCCCTGGTCATTTAGTTAATTAAACATGCTTTGTTAATACTGGAGTCAATGACACCTCGGCCCCACCTGTCATTTTGTTTATTAAAATAGGTTTAATAAAATTCAGTCACTGACATGTGGGTCCAGAGGCATTTTCTAATTTAATTAAAGGATTTATAAATAACAGAGGCTGACATGAGGGTCCCACATGTCAGCACTGTTCTGGATAATGTTGTGGATAATGTTTTGGATAATGTTGAATAAAAAATAAAAGAAATCCAGAAAATCATTTAAATTGATTTAAACTTTAAAATTCAATAACTTTTAAACCGTAACTCGGATTCAAAAACCTTATACATGAAAGTTGATCAGAAAAATATAACGAATACAAATACGCTATCCGTATGTCTACCACACCCCTCTAACACAACGAACATCGAGCATTCCCCCTCCGGACCGTCTGTCCGATAAATTGTCCGGTACTGTTAGAGTGCCCGGATGAATTTATTCCGAACACGAATGTTTCTCAGAATAGATCAAATAGCACGGATACACCCCCCTTATGTTGTTCCGGTAACCACGACACCTCCGGCTTGATCCTTCCCCCTCCGGACACCCTGTCCGGTAATCACCCGGAGCCGGTAGTTCATCCCCAGATGAATTTCCGTTCCGAGCAATGTGCATTGCACTGCGTTAGAACACCGTTAACATTTCATCTATCACGTCATGCATCTGTTTGTATATGCTTGCTGTGTATTTACTGTTTTTCTTCCCCCCCTTAACCTTCGGTAGACCCCGCTGCTGCCGTCGACTACACCGCTGCTGAGTACGACTACGTCGTCGACGACCCCTTGATGTGCCTTCCTTTATCCTATGCTGCCTATTATTATTATTATTATTATGCATTATTCAGCAGTGAGCCCTGCGCTTTGTAGCTAGGATTAGATAGAGGGTCGTGATCACTCGGGGGAGTGAATGCGGATACAAATATTATAACTGCACAGGTACGGTACAATGCAGACACCGTCTAAGGCCCCTATCTGGGTTATGCCTAGTCACCTCCAGTCGAGGCTGACTTTGTCTTGCCGCCATAGGGTCCTGTAAACGGTTGTCCTTCAGGTAAGAAGTCGGGTGACCCAATGGTGCTCGCGAGAGGTATTGCGACGGGACGACAGGGAGGGTACGACTAGTGTACCGGTGTGCTTGGCCCCTGATCGTTGGCCACGAGAGTTACCAACCCCCGAAAGTCGAGATCCTCCCGGAGCACACGCGAGACAAGGTAAGGAGACGGTTCACCTTGTTGGTAACCGCAGTGACTTGGTGGGACGACAGGGCAGGCATCGATGTACTGGTGGTCCTGGCTGCTGTCGTTGTCCGCGAGTCAGTTAAGTCGAGGCAACGATAACGGTTGTCACGCAGGTTAATTCAAATGCTAAATGGTTCAGTGAATGTCTTGAGTTGGCTAAATTCCATGTACGCACTACCTACCCATGGGAATTACGAGTTTATGGGCTCCTCTGCTTCGTAGTGTCGTCCGAGGTCTCTTCAGACGTCAGCAGTACCGCGGCCTGCGCCGGGAAGTGGTGTTGTCTTATTTTCCGCGGCAGTGTGATTTGTATTTGCTTTGATTTAACTTCACCGGCCAGCCTCGCACCATGCAGGAGTACGTCGGGGTTAGGGTCCAAAGCCCCGCGTACATAGGATATAGTCCGGCGGATGACCTCTCTGTTGAGTTTGAAAGATGGCCTATGAAGTGTCGGATAGCCTCGGTGGAGCGTTCCCTAACAAGGTTCCCGCCACCCTGGAGATCCGTGCGTGTAGCGTAACACAAGTGCACCCCTGCAGGGAAGATTAATCTATTCGAATAGCCGTGTCCACGGTAACAGGACGCTTTATGCTGAAGCTGGATCTTACCACTACAAACTATTATTATTAAACTGTATGGTTCCGGGTCCTCTTCCTCGCGGGGATGTCGAGGAGGTGAACTCGGAGGCATTGTTAATTATTACAACTTATTATTATACAATGTTGCAGCAACTTCTGCTGCATTGTTACTTTATGCTTTATATAAACTGTTGGCTGATTCTTACCTCATGCTGCAAGACATCGTCGGAAGATGCTAGTCTTCGTTAGGCCTAGCTTCTTACCCTTGCTCTGGATTTCTGTCTTTCAGTCCACTATATACAGCCTCTTCTTTCCGTTGATACAATGTATAATGCTTAGTAGCGGACGTAAGACTCGCGGGTATGCTAGATACTCACCTGCTTTATTTCCTTTACTGTTTTGCCTGATCTGCCGCTGCAGCCGACGTTGGAGCCCAGGAGCAGGAGTACCCCGGAGGCGCCTACTACGACGTCGAGTTCCCCGTTGACCAGGAGTAGCTCGGTGGATCCCAGGCAGGAGGCCTCGCCTTTTCGTTCTCTATCTCTGATGTGATTTGTGCTAGCCTTCTTAAGGCAAAACTTGACTAACTATGTCTGTACTCAGATATTATGTCTTGTATGACTTATATATTCGGGTCTGCGTGACCCCCTCTATTGTAATATATTTGTTTGTCCTTTTGTGTTTAGTGTTGTGCTGTGATATTATCACCGTGGCACCCTAATCTCAGTCGTGTACCCTTTACTGTACCCGGTCTGATTTTGGGGGCGTCACAAGTTGGTATCAGAGCCGACTGCCTGTAGGAAGCCACCCCACCACTACCTGGTCGAAGTTGAGTCTAGACTTTGAAAAACTATTTTGCTAACTTAATATTTGGCTTACGGGCCCACATCGATGTCACTACGTGTGATATCTATGGTATTAGGATCCTTTTCTCCTTACCTATGCTCTTGGGATCTGCTCTCTTATCCTTGCTGGTAAGTTTTACAAAAGATGACATTAGGATCCCGTTCTCTTGATTCCACCCGGCGTTTTTGGTGTTTCCCCCCATTGATTGAGTCATGTCGCAGGCGTCGTAAGCCAGATCCCAGACCGCGGATCCCATTCTCATTCTGGGCAGGCCGCGCGTTCTCTGGCATCAACTCCTGTGGCCAACAGTTTTCTTGCGGCGTGATTGACATAGTGGAATCTATGTCGCGTCGTGTAATCCTTACCGCGGTCTGCGCGCCGCCTAGAGAGTCCTTTTTCCTTAATTTCTACGACGTTACGCTTCCCGATTTTCGATTGATTCTGTGTGCGCATGTGTATGTCTTATATGACTACTCCTTTATATATCTGCGCCTCCTTTTCGTTGTCGTTTTACTTCAGGCTTGATTCTGGTATCTCGCTAAATTTTCATCGCTGAAATACCCCTGTTAAATTCTAGCAGGATGGCTGGTCGTGGTGGTCGTGGTCGTGGTCGTGCTGCCAACGACCCACCTCCACCGCCGGATTACATGGCCGCGATGATGCAGCAGTTCGAGATGAACCGTCAGTTCATGCAGAACATCATGGCCCAGTTCCCCCAGCCGAATCAGAATGGGCACCACCATCAGCATGCCACCGTGACTCTGCACGACTTCACCCGCCTCAACCCCACTATGTTCCGCAACACTGTTCAGCCGTTGGATGCTGATGACTGGCTTCGCGACATCACTCACGATCTAGAGTCTGCTAATGTTGATCCAGCTGACTATGTGAACTTTTCGTCTTATCATCTGAAAGGCGCCGCTGCTCAGTGGTGGAGCACCCACAAGCGTTCCCTGCCAGTTGAAGAAGCCATCACTTGGGAAGAATTTCAGTCTGCCTTCCGTGCCCGCTACATTCCTCAGGGGATCATGGAATGTAAGGCGGAAGAATTCCGTAACCTCACTCAGGGCGATATGACGGTTGAAGCCTATCAGCGCGAGTTCCTCAACCTCTCTCGCTATGCGGAAGGAGAGATCACCACTGATGCTCGCAGGCAGCAGAAGTTCCGTCGTGGCCTCAACCCAGAACTCAGGCTCGCTCTTGCCGTTCATGATTTCGCCAACTTCGCCACCATGGTGAACAAGGCTATCACCGTCGAGACTGCCCAGATGGAGCACAAGCACTCTCTGAAGCGTTATCGCGACGTTGGCTCATCTTCGGGCGCAACGCAGAAGCGTCGTATCTGGCTCCCAACCAGTGTGACTCATTCAGCTGTCCCTGCTCCAAGGCCGTCTTATGCTGCACCCCGTCTGCCTCCACCACCGCAGATGCCAAGAGCTCTTCCTGCACCACCCAATGCTACCCCACTTCGTCCTCAGGATGGATTATGCTTCACGTGCCGCCAACCGGGGCATTTTTTCAGGGAGTGCCCCCAGAGACAGAAACAACTGGTAGTTCACCCCGCTGGCCGTGGAAATGATCGTGGCAACAACAGGACCCCCAACTATAATACTGGGTCTTCTGCTTATGCTCGTGGACATGCTAACCACGTCAATGTTGAAGAAGCTCAGCTACAACCCGCTACCGTGATGGGTACCCTTCTCGTTAATTCTGTACCTGCTGCTGTTTTATTTGATATAGGAGCATCGCATTCATTCATGTCGGAAGCATTTGCATTTTCGCATAACTTCAAGTACGAAACGATGAAACCACCGATGGTTGTTCGTACCCCGATTGGCCAATGCCGAACCACCATGATAGTGCCAAACACCACCATTGAAATCGAAGGAGTTGAATTCTTTGCGTCGCCCATCCTCCTAAGGTCTTCCACCATAGACCTCATTCTGGGAATGGATTGGTTGAAATTTCACGATGCCGCACTGTATTGTGGCACCAAGTCTGTCCAGCTTTTTCACCCCTCCGGTGGGATTGTTAACCACACCGCCCGAGTTACCCGTAATGCTGAAACACAGACCTTTATAATGAATGCTTTGAATGTCTCACCTTTGAAAGGCATCGAGAACGTTCCGGTCGTTCGCGATTTTCCCGACGTCTTCCCAGAAGAACTGCCAGGAATACCCCCGATCAGAGAAGTTGAATTCGTCATCGACTTGAAGCCAGGCACTGTTCCTATTGCCAAGCGTCCTTACAAGATGCCGCCACATGAACTCCTTGAACTTAAGGAGGAAATCGACAAGGCACTTCAGAAAGGATTCATTCGCCCCAGTTCCTCAGCTTGGGGAGCACCTTCGCTCTTTGTCAAGAAGAGCGATGGGACAAACCGATTGGTCCAAGATTATCGGCCCATTAACCAAGCCACCATCCAGAACAAATACCCACTTCCCCGGATCAACGATCTGTATGATCAACTTGCCGGATCCAAGGTGTTTTCTAAACTCGACTTGAGGTTGGGTTATCACCAAATCCGAGTCTGTGATGAGGACATTCCGAAGACAGCCTTCATTACTCGCTATGGTTCATACGAGTACACCGTCATGTCTTTTGGCTTAACCAATGCTCCAGCCACCTTCTCCAGATTGATGAATTATATTTTCATGGAGTACCTCGACCACTTCGTCGTGGTTTATCTGGATGATATATTGATATATTCCAAGAATGAAGAAGAACATGCTGAACATCTTCGTCTTATACTGGAGAAGCTTCGGGAACACAAACTCTACGCTAAGTATTCTAAGTGTGAGTTCTGGCTTCCCGAAGTAACCTACCTTGGGCATGTGATATCCAAGGATGGCATTGCCTTCACCCCAGAACGTATCCAGGCTATTCTCGACTGGACTCCTCCCAAGACCGTCAAGCATGTCCGCAGTTTCCTCGGACTCGCTAGCTATTGCCGCCATTTCGTCGAGAATTTTTCCAAGATTGCCAGGCCTCTGACTAATCTGCTTCACAAAGGCGTCAAATTTGAGTGGACAGATAAATGTCAAGAAAGTTATCAAGCACTCAAGGACAAGCTAACTTCTCCCCCGGTGCTCGCTCCCCCTGATACTCAGAAGGACTTCGTGATATATTGCGACGCATCTCGTCAAGGATTAGGCTGTGTCCTATTGCAAGAGCGCAAGGTGATTGCTTATGGCTCTCGACAGTTGCGTGCTCACGAAGACAAATACCCAACACATGATCTCGAATTGGCAGCAGTAATTTATGCATTGAAGCTGTGGCGACATTACCTCGTTGGTAACCGTTGGGAGATCTACACCGACCACCAAAGCCTGAAATACTTGTTTACCCAGCCCGACCTGAATCTCCGTCAACAAAGATGACTCGAGACAATAGCCGATTTCAACATGGATATTCATTACACCCCTGGCAAGGCTAATGTGATGGCCAATGCTTTGAGCCGTAAAGCTTACTGTAGTGAACTTGAAGTTCAAGTACAACAACCACTTCTGTATGAAGAGTTTCAAAAGTTGAACCTCGAGATTGTTCCTCAAGGTTATGCAAATAACCTGGTTATCGAACCGGATCTCGTCAGATCCGTCAAGGGTATACAGTTTTATGATGATTTCGTACACAAGATTAAGCGCGATATCGCCAATGGGAGACCCTCACCCTTCACCGTTGATAGCAAAGGTGCGGCATACTACCAGAACCGTTTAGTGGTTACTCACAGCAAGGGCAGGCATGAGAACCTGGATATGACCCCGAAGGTCATGAGAGCGGCTCACGATACCCCGTTGTCCATTCATCCTGGAAGCACCAAGATGTACCAAGACATTCGTCAGCAATTCTGGTGGCCTAACATGAAGCAAGACATTGCCCGATATATTTCTGAATGTGACGTTTGCCGTCGCGTCAAGGCAGAACATCAAAGACCTGCTGGAACTCTACAACCACTCTCTATCCCTGAATGGAAGTGAGACAAGATCGAGATGGACTTCGTCACCGGTTTTCCCCGATCACAGAAGGGTCATGATGCCATCTTTGTCGTCATCCATCGATTCTCCAAGGTTGCCCACTTTCTGCCAGTCAAGGAGACGATCTCTGCTAGTCAGTTCGCAGACATGTATGTTTCCAGGATCGTGTCCCTCCATGGTATTCCGCTGGAGATCAGTTCAGACCGTGGCAGCATTTTCACCTCAAGATTTTGGGATAGTTTCCAAGAAGCTATGGGAACTCATCTAAATTTCAGCACCGCTTATCACCCCCAGTCGCAAGGACAAGTCGAACGAGTCAATCAAGTGCTTGAAGATATGCTCCGAGCTTGTGTCATCTCATTCGGTAAGAAATGGGAGGAATCCCTTCCATTTGCTGAATTCTCTTACAACAATAGCTATCAGGCTAGTCTGAAGATGGCACCCTTTGAAGTTCTTTATGGACGTAAGTGTCGAACCCCTCTGAATTGGTCCGAAACTGGGGAACGAACTCTCGTTGGCCCGGACATTATACAGCATGCTGAAGATCAGGTTCGCGTTATCCGTGAACACTTGAAGGCCGCTCAGTCCCGCCAGAAAAGCAACTATGACCGCAAGCACAAAGAAATGGAGTATCAACCTGGTGAATACGCTTACCTCCGTGTCACTCCCATGAGGGGCACTCACCGCTTCGGGATCAAAGGCAAGTTAGCTCCTCGCTACATTGGCCCGTTCCGTATCCTTTCCAGGAGTGGACCCGTGGCATACCGGTTGGAATTGCCGCCGAACCTCTCCCAAGTCCATGATGTCTTCCATGTGTCGCAACTCCGTCGCTGCTTCAAGGATCCTATCCGCGAAGTGGAGCATGATATGATCGAGCTGCAACAAGACTTGACTTATCAGGAACATCCGAGCCGCATTCTCGATCAGTCTGAACGTCGAACCCGCAACAAGACCGTCAAGTTCCTCAAGGTCCAGTGGTCGAATCATTCTGAAGATGAAGCCACATGGGAACGCGAAGATCGCCTTCGCGATGAATACCCCGATCTTTTCCTCTCTACCACTTAAATTCTCGGGACGAGAATCCTTGTAGTGGGGGAGATTTGTAACACCCTCAGGTACTGTAACAGTAATCATCATCACTGTTGATCATCACTGTTGGATTATCACTGATTGATCTCCCTTGTCCTTGATAAAACTTTGTGATGCTAATGATCAAACCTTGTTGTGGTTGATCAACCCTCCATGCACCAGGTGCTTGAGCCCTTGGGATCAAAACCCAAAGCCAAATGCACCTTGCTCATCTAACAAACCAAACCCTAGTTGAAACTACTTTAAATGGAAATTAAAACAAAAGTGCTCAAATAAAGTTGTTCCAAAAATCAGGGAACTATTTTTGTAAATTGCCTAAAATCATTACAATCATATTGGACCAACTTTGGTAATTTTTGAAGTTACAGAAAATTCCAAACAATTCAAACAATAGGTTAAAACCCTTACTTTGGACATTTAATATTTAAAATAAATATCAAATGAATTTCTTTTGCTGCAAAACCTTTTGTGGCACTGCTATATAATGTTATACTAATATTGGGACACCTAACACATTTTACAAAATTGCCTAAGCTTGGAAAGTAATTACCAAAAGTGTAGACCAGAATGGAAATAAGAAAATAGGGAAAACCCCTAAGCCTCGCCCCAGGCGAGGCCCACCGCAGCCCAGCCCACCTCACCTTGTCTTCTTCCTCCAACCACCCCCCACCTGCCCCGTACGGCAGCCCGCCGTGGCCACGCCGCTGCCAGCCCGACCCCGCCTCCACCTGCTCCCCCTCGGCGCCGACGCGATAAGCACGCCACCGGACATCTCCTGGACATCCTCCCCCTCCCCTTCCCCTCCTGCTCGCCTCCCACGCCTCGGGGAAAATCTTCCCGAGCCGCCGCCGTTCACTGTCGTGGCCACCCGCGGCCAATCGACGAACTAGCCCACTGCACCTTGCCCACTGGACTCGCCGTCGTCGACTACCCCAAGCTGCCGGAGGAATCGAGCCGGGAGCCCTCCCTCGCCTCGCCCTCGTCTTCGTTCCCCGCTCCGGCCGCCGTGACCTCGACGTCGATTCCGGCCACCTCGCACCTCCGTCGAGCTCGCTGCCAGCCTCAACGCGTTGCTGGTGAGCACCCCTACCACCGGCAACGCCCCGTTCCCCCTCCCGTGCCCCATGGGCCGATCTGCCATTAGGGCAGAAGCGCCTCGCCGCCGACGAACTCGCCGCCATGGCCTAGCCCTCCCATTTGGCACGCCACGCGCGTCGTCTTACTCCCCGGGCTCCCAGGAACTGATCCCCGTAGGGCATGCTCACTAATAACCCCTAGAACGTCATCGTCGCCAAACCCGTGCTCCGGCCGCCGCCTGACCTTGTCGCCGTCGTCACTCCGGTGACCCCCCGGCCAAGCCATTGCTTCCAAACGCCTCCCCGTTGTCTCCCCGTTCGATTGGGACTAACCGCGCCCTCCCCCGTGCCCTGTATCGTCGACACCGTCGACCTCGCCGGCGGCGGGCTCCGGTGAGCCCTCCGGTGAGGATGACAGGCGGGCCCCCCGTGTCAGCCAGCTTAATTAGGGGTTAATCAGATCACTAGGAGTCACTGACATGCGGGTCCCCTGGTCATTTAGTTAATTAAACATGCTTTGTTAATACTGGAGTCAATGACACCTCGGCCCCACCTGTCATTTTGTTTATTAAAATAGGTTTAATAAAATTCAGTCACTGACATGTGGGTCCAGAGGCATTTTCTAATTTAATTAAAGGATTTATAAATAACAGAGGCTGACATGAGGGTCCCACATGTCAGCACTGTTCTGGATAATGTTGTGGATAATGTTTTGGATAATGTTGAATAAATAATAAAAGAAATCCAGAAAATCATTTAAATTGATTTAGACTTTGAAATTCAATAACTTTTAAACCGTAACTCGGATTCAAAAACCTTATACATGAAAGTTGATCAGAAAAATATAACGAATACAAGTACGCTATTCGTATGTCTACCACACCCCTCTAACACAACGAACATCGAACATTCCCCCTCCGGACCGTTTGTCCGATAAATTGTCCGGTACTGTTAGAGTGCCCGGATGAATTTATTCCGAACACGAATGTTTCTCGGAATAGATCAAATAGCACGGATACACCCCCCTTATGTTGTTCCGGTAACCACGACACCTCCGGCTTGATCCTTCCCCCTCCGGACACCCTGTCCGGTAATCACCCGGAGCCGGTAGTTCATCCCCAGATGAATTTCCGTTCCGAGCAATGTGCATTGCACTGCGTTAGAACACCGTTAACATTTCATCTATCACGTCATGCATCTGTTTGTATATGCTTGCTGTGTATTTACTGTTTTTCTTCCCCCCCCCCCTTAACCTTCGGTAGACCCCGCTGCTGCCGTCGACTACACCGCTGCTGAGTACGACTACGTCGTCAACGACCCTACTACTACCGTCGAGCTTGCAGGCAAGCAGAGCCATTCTCTTCCCCAGATATCCCCTATCTTTCTGTACTTTTCTTGCACTAGGCATTGTTACTGCTGATGCTACGATTACAATCCTATTCAACTGCATAGCCTGAATTTTGTCGCCCCTTGATGTGCCTTCCTTTATCCTATGCTGCCTATTATTATTATTATGCATTATTCAGCAGTGAGCCCTGCGCTTTGTAGCTAGGATTAGATAGAGGGCCGTGATCACTCAGGGGAGTGAATGCGGATACAAATATTATAACTGCACAGGTACGGTACAATGCAGACACCGTCTAAGGCCCCTATCTGGGTTATGCCTAGTCACCTCCAGTGTGAGCTATCAAGGAGTAATCCTTGTACTCCACTCGAGGCTGACTTTGTCATGCCGCCATAGGGTCCTGTAAACGGTTGTCCTTCAGGTAAGAAGTCGGGTGACCCAACGGTGCTCCCGAGAGGTATTGCGACAGGACGACAGGGAGGGTACGACCAGTGTACCGGTGTGCTTGGCCCCTGGTCGTTGGCCGCGAGAGTTACCAACCCCCGAAAGTCGAGCTCCTCCCGGAGCACACGCGAGACAAGGTAAGGAGACGGTTCACCTTGTTGGTAACCGCAGTGACTTGGTGGGACGACAGGGCAGGCATCGATGTACTGGTGGTCCTGGCTGCTGTCGTTGTCCGCGAGTCAGTTATGTCGAGGCAACGATAACGGTTCTCACGCAGGTTACTTAAAATGCTAAATGGTTCAGTGAATGTCTTGAGTTGGCTAAATGCCATGTACGCACTACCTACCCATGGGAATTACGAGTTTATGGGCTCCTCTGCTTCGTAGTGTCGTCCGAGAACTCTTCAGACGTCAGCAGTACCGCGGCCTGCGCCGGGAAGTGGTGTTGTCTTATTTGCCGCGGCAGTGTGATTTGTATTTGCTTTGATTTAACTTCACCGGCCAGCCTCGCACCGTGCAGGAGTACGTCGGGGTTAGGGTCCAAAGCCCCGCGTACATAGGATATAGTCCGGCGGATGACCTCTCTGTTGAGTTTGAAAGATGGGCTATGAAGTGTCGGATAGCCTCGGTGGAGCGTTCCCTAACAAGGTTCCCTCCACCCTGGAGATCCGTGCGTGTAGCGTAACACAAGTGCACCCCTACAGGGAAGATTAATCTATTCGAATAGCCGTGTCCACGGTAACAGGACACTTTATGCTGAAGCTGGATCTTACCACTACAAACTATTATTATTAAACTGTATGGTTCCGGGTCCTCTTCCTCGCGGGGATGTCGAGGAGGTGAACTCGGAGGCATTGTTAATTATTACAACTTATTATTATACAATGTTGCAGCAACTTCTGCTGCATTGTTACTTTATGCTTTATATAAACTGTTGGCTGATTCTTACCTCATGCTGCAAGACATCGTCGGAAGATGCTAGTCTTCGTTAGGCCTAGCTTCTTACCCTTGCTCTGGATTTCTGTCTTTCAGTCCACTATATACAGCCTCTTCTTTCCGTTGATACAATGTATAATGCTTAGTAGCGGACGCAAGACTCGCGGGTATGCTAGATACTCACCTGCTTTATTTCCTTTACTGTTTTTCCTGATCGGCCGCTGCAGCCGACGTTGGAGCCCAGGAGCAGGAGTACCCCGGAGGCGCCTACTACGACGTCGAGTTCCCCGTTGACCAGGAGTAGCTCGGTGGATCCCAGGCAGGAGGCCTCGCCTTTTCGTCCTGTATCTCTGATGTGATTTGTGCTAGCCTTCTTAAGGCAAAACTTGACTAACTATGTCTGTACTCAGATATTATGTCTTGTATGACTTATATATTCGGGTCCGCGTGACCCCCTCTATTGTAATATATTTGTTTATCCTTTTGTGTTTAGTGTTGTGATGTGATATTATCACCGTGGCACCCTAATCTCAGTCGTGTACCCTTTACTGTACCCGGTCTGATTTTGGGGGCGTCACAATGTTGGATGCCTCCTCTAGCGGGGTATTCCAAACAAGAAGCTTCGAAGAAAAATGGATTCTCATTGAGAGGATCCAGAAGAATACTGAAGACTGGGAAATCGATAAAGGTATTGAACCTGCTATAAATTATGAGCATGATTACATTGAGAGCTTTATGAAAACTGATTATTTTAATACCTTTTGTTCTAAGATTGGTCTTGATTCCCAGCTTATGATTAATTTTTGTAAGAACTTTGCCTCTCAGATTGACTCTTCTAAGGAAGAGAAGGATCAATATCATAAACCCTTTAAAGAATTACCTGTTGATATTCATGTTGCTGACCGTATTCTGCCAGCAGTTTTCTATGAAAAGCGCCCTTTTCCCACAAGGATGAGAGAGCACTCTTTTGAAACAGGCATTATAAATAAAAGTGAGAGAAGAACTGAAGAACCTGAGGACCTGATCAAGGTCGGTCCTTAAGTTGCGGTGGTTAAAGATGTAGTTACTAATGATGTTTCAGATTCCATTATAATTTTTTGTGTTGTTTCAACTAACATTGTCACAGCCAATGTAACGACCCGATTCACTAAAGAATCCAAGTCTCTGTGCATTCTGTGCTAGTCCCTGGATTAATAGCTAGCACACACAGTACATAATGTAATATCAAGAATAAACCACATGTCATATATATTACATCGAAGATACAGTATTGCAATAAAGCATACCTGCATAGCTCAAGGCTAGCTTACAAATAAAATACAGCGGAAAACAATATAAGCTTCGTGGCATCCATCAACTCCACCGGCAAG
This sequence comes from Bromus sterilis, assembly GCA_950022295.1. NCBI lineage: Eukaryota > Viridiplantae > Streptophyta > Magnoliopsida > Poales > Poaceae > Bromus > Bromus sterilis. The sequence goes on along the minus strand of OX465595.1, from coordinate 252,028,054 downwards.
TTTAGTATAGACATCGTAACCCTACATCGCATCACTTACTCGTCGTATACAATCCTGCAACACCGAAGGTTACAGCTCGACAACGGGTCAGTACATCTGATTTGTACGACAAGTCACACGAAAAAGTATATAACAGACCTACATCTACAAGCAAGGTAAGTCAAAGGAAAGGCTTATGGTTTATTTTGCAGAAAGCTGGTTTTTCCCTCGCATACTACAACTAATCAAATTTTAATTTATCTTGCTAGTCCTAAGTATGGTTGAATCGGGCTACACCAATTCCAACCTTCCCTTTATTAAAAGTTCCCACTCAAATTCTTATTAAGGTGAATTATCTGTCAAGACCATCCAACAACAATAATGCCCAGTTGCTCAAAGTTGTCCGTAACCGTGGACACGGCTAATCATGATCAGTTTTTACACTCTGCAGAGGTTTGTACCCTCTCCCCACTGGACTCAACCCGAAGATTGAGACATAGTCTTTCAGAAGAGGTTGCCTCCACCCTTTGGTAGCCGATACACCTATCATATCTACATCAGCTAGCTACCAGGGCAAGGTTCCCCACAACTTACTCATCTAAGCCAGAGCCCATATAGCCATTGGTTGTACATGGAAGCTACTAGTCACACTGTCTGTCCGATCTTTTTGAGCCTGGACGGCGCCCACTGCGTTCAGAGGGTAGACACCATGTCGCACCCGGTTCACCACCAAAACAACCATTCGGGAAGCATTTAGCCCTGGTCCCTCCTTATCCAACGCACGAGCCCTAGGATGCATTCCCTGCCCGCCCAGAGGTGATTTCTATTTAGGTTTGCTAGTCAAGTCATTAATCCTCACATAGCTCAATGATATACTCAACCCAATCCTCATCTACAAAGCAATAGCAGTATATAACAACCACGATCCTAGGGCGACAATGAAATACAAGGTCAGAACATATGGCTATCCTACTAGGTTTAAATCATAACTAATATATAGTCCTACACATGCATAGAGTGATAATTGGCTACATGCATAATACAAAACATAGGTTGAGGTATGGTCAAAGTGTAACTTGCCTTTTCCATTCGGTGAAGTTCTTCGCTCTCGCGGTCCAGTCAACTCTACTCGTCACACTCCGAGAAATCTATCGCAAACAAAGGAACTCGAATAAGAAATCACATCACAATGCAAACAAAAGATCAACAAACAAACACAAAGGTTTTAGCAACAAAAAAAAAGGCTTGACACGGTACAAGTGTCGATGTGCTCGAAGGTGATCGGTGGAAGTGACCTTGAGAGAGTCAATAGATAAAGATTCATCGGTAAGGAATTGTGATCATGGACATCTTTGAATTCAAGGTGAATATCATGCCCACATGAAAAGTGTATGAATCTTACCGGCAACATGTCTCAAATGATCCGATATGCCAAAAGAATCACGTGAAACGGAATACTACAACGCAGGTCATAGCAGGTTCAAATTTGAATTGAATTTGACTTTAAACAGATCAAGAACTTGTGAAATTTTGTGTACACATGATATAGACAGAAAGTACATGTAACGAGTGATCCAACGCAAAAAGAATCACTCGATTTGGATCAACGGTTTAAAAGATACGACCTCTGGAATTTGAATTTGAATTTGAAATAAATTCAAATTCAAAAGTGTGCAAAAATTTATACCATGCTAAAGTACAGAACAACACGAGCGTGTAGCAAAAAGTTTCACCCCGATCCGACACACGGTGTGGGAGATATTGCGGCTGCGAGGTCAGGGGGTTTTCTGCAGAAAAGGACCTATCCGCGATTAAACTTTCTTCAGAAAAAGCGATCGGGTCCCTGGGACCAGATCTGGCCGGAGCAACTGCGGCGAGGGCAGTTTCCGGCGAGGTGGCTCTGCTCCGGCGAGGACGGCGCGTGCTCCGGCGAGTGAAGGCCGGCGCAGGGCGGTGCAGACCGAGGGGCGCAGTGGCCGGCGAGGTGTGGGCGCGGCGGTCCAGCGGGGCGGCGCTGGTGGCGCTGGCGGCCGCGGTCGGTCCAGCGAGCGGCGAGCGGCGGGCGGCGCGGCTAGGCGACGAGGCGGCGGGTGGCCGGCGCGGGGCGTGCGAGGCGGTCCGGCCGTAATCCGGCGGGCGGCGCAGGTGGCGGCGGCCGGCCGGTGGTTCCGGCCACGCGGGGCCCGGCGGCGGCGGCCCGCGGGTCCCGCAGCTAGGGTTTTTTCCAAAAACGAAAAATAGGAAAAAGAAAAAGGAAAAGAGAAAAGAAATATTTCCAAATTTTATTTATAGGCAGACATACTAGAGGAAAACAAACCCGACTTGGGCTCTAATTACACTCGTGGGCGGAAATAATCTATTAGGACGGTTGCTACGGGTTTTCATTTTCTTTTAAAACTCAAACTTCAAATAATAAAATAAAATCAATCACAAATCAGAAAAATATGAAAAAAATTCTAAAAAGAAAATTATTTAATGACTACATTTTCAAAAAAGGGGAAATAAAAGGAAACACATTTTCTAAATACTTTATTTAAATATAAAATACTTTTCTTAAATCAAATAAAATCTAATAAATTATTTAAATATATTTTTATTTGGTCCAAAGCATTGACAAACCATTTCTAAACAATAAAATATAAATTTTAAAATTTTCACACCAATAAATAATTGGTAAAATAAAAATATCCCATTGGAATACTTTTTCAACTCTTTTAAAATATTTAATAAATCATTTTAATGAAATAAACACTCTCTTAGCATTATAAAATCCATAAAATAATTTTAGAGTTATTTATAATACTCATAATAAATTTTAAAATTTTTAAAGTAATATTCTAAATATTCTCCAACTTTATTAAAAAAGGGGATAAGTCATTTTATATCCTCTCAAATGAATTTCCTTGAGTTGAAAAATGTTTTGAATATTCAGAAGAATCCCAATAATGATTTAAAACATTTTCCAACCTTTTAATATATTGAAGGAGTCATATTACCTTCTCTCATTATGTTTTGTTGGTTTTGTTTTACATAATAAATTTCAAAACATCAATTATGAATATTAGGGAAAGTCCTTTTATTCCCTCTCTTTTTAATATTCAATAAACTCCAAAAGTTTTAAATCCCAGAAAAAATCAAACACATCAGCAAACAATCATTATCTATTTAATTTTATTAACATTCCAAAATTCGGGGAATTTTGGGATGTTACAGCTAAGAATAAGAGCCCAATTTCAGGTACACCAGTTGTATGTGTAAAAATAGGAGTTCATAATTATTACGGGCTTTGCGATCTAGGATACAGTGCTAGAGCTATTCCGTATTCACTCTATCATGAGATCATGGGTGAGATTTTACCTTGTGAACTTGAAGAGATAAATGTTACAATTTATCTAGAAAACAAAGAAACTATCTCTCCCATTGGAATTGTGAGAGATGTTGAAGTCTTATATGGAAAGGTAAAGTATCCTACCGACTTTCTCATACATGGTTCAGTGCAAGATAGTTTTTCCCTATTATCTTTGGTAGGACTTTCCTCAACACTTGTGGTGCTATTATAGATTGTAAAAAATTAAAGTTTCTATTGAATTCAATGGTGAGCCATATGAATTTAACTTTTCTAAATTTTCCAAGCAACCTCATGGAATTGATTTACCTAGTGATGATAAAATTATTGAAAATATTGCTTCTATTGCTATTCCTCCAAATGATCCTTTGCAGCAATATATGGAAGACCACGAGAATGATATACATATGCAGGAGAGAAATGAGTTAGACGAAGTATTTGCAAGACAAGCTGCTATCCTGTAGCACAACCTTCCAGTTGAGCCCTTAGGGATCCTAGCACAACCAAAAGAAGACCCGGTGTTTGACCTCAAACCACTTCCCGATACGCTCAAGTATTCTTACTTAGATGAAAAGAAAATATATCTTGTTATTATCAATGCTAACCTTTCAGGATTCGAGTAAGAGCGATTATTGGAGACACTTCGCAAACACCATGGTGCCTTGGTCTATACCCTTGATGACCTTAAGGGGATTAGTCCATCGATTTTCCAACACACTATCAATCTCGAGCCAGATGCTAAGCCAATTGTTGATCATCAACGATGGCTGAACCCAAGGATGAAGGATGTGGTTAGGACGAAGATTCTCAAGCTTCTAGCCGCATGTATCATCTATCCTATAGCTGATAGTAGGTGGGTAAGTCCAGTTCATTGTGTTCCTAAGAAAGGAGGTATGACTGTTGTTCCTAATGATAAAAATGAACTAATACCTCAAAGAGTCGTTATTGGATATAGAATGTGTATTGATTACAGGAAATTGAACAAAGCGACCAGGAAGGACCACTACCCGTTGCCCTTTATTGATCAGATGCTTGAGAGGTTGTCTAAAAACACCCACTTTTGCTATCTTGATGGGTACTCTGACTTCTCCCAAATTCTTGTTAATACCGCCGATCAAGAGAAGACCAGTTTCACGTGTCCTTACGATACTTATGCTTACAGGAGTATGCCTTTTGGCTTATGCAATGCACCTGCTACTTTTCAGAGATGTATGTCTGCTATTTTTCATGGTTTCTGTGAGGAGATTGTGGAAGTCTTCATGGACGATTTCTCCGTCTATGGAACTTCCTTTGACCACTGTCTCCACAATCTTAACAAAGTTTTGCAGAGATGCGAGGATACAAACTTAGTTCTAAACTAGGAAAAATGCCACTTCATGGTTAACGAAGGGATCGTTTTTTGTCACAAGATTTCTGAGAGGGGAATTGAAGTGAACAAGGCGAAGATAGAAGCTATTGAAAGGATGCCCTACCCACGGGACATTAAAGGTATTTGTAGTTTTCTCGGTCATGCTGGTTTCTATAGAAGGTTTATTAAAGACTTTTCTAAGACCTCGAGACCCCTCACTAATCTTCTCCAGAAGGATGTTCCTTTTGTATTTGATGAAGATTGTAAGGAGGCTTTCAAAGTTCTTAATAAAGCTTTGATAACCGCTCCTATAGTAGAACCGCCTGAATGGAAATTGCCCTTTGAAATTATGTGTCATGCTAGTGATTTTTATGTTGGAGCTGTTTTAGGACAAAGCGTTGATAAGAAATTGAATGGTATACATTATTCTAGCAAAACCCTTGATAGTGATCAGAAGAATTATGCTACTACTGAGAAGGAATTCTTAGCAGTAGTGTTTGCTTGTGATAACTTTAGACCTTATATTGTTGATTCTAAATTCATTATTCATACTGACCATGCTTCTCTTAAATACTTTATGGCAAATAAGGACGCCAAACCAAGACTCATCAAGTGGGTACTCCTTTTTCAAGAATTTGATTTACAAATTGTTGATAGGAAAGGAGCAGATAATCTAGTGGCGGACAATCTTTCAAGGATGGAAGATATACTGCATGACCCCATCCCAGTCAACGACAGTTTTCCAGATGAACAACTTGCCGTTGTAAAAGTGCAATCTCTTTTCGATCCTTAGTTTGCAGATTATGCTAATTTTATCATTGCAAAGTATTTTCCTCCAGGGTTAACATTTCAGCAAAGGAATAAGTTCTTTCATGATTTGAGGCACTACTTTTGGGATGACCCTCATCTTTTCAAAGAAGGTTCGGACGGGACCGTGAGAAGATGCATACCGGAAAACGAGTAGAAGGACATTCTCAAGCAATGTCACGATAGTCCCTATGGAGGACATCACGCCGGTGAGAGGACCGCACATAAGGTTCTCCAATCAGGTTTTTATTGGCCTACTCTCTTTAAAGATGCTAGAAATTATGTTTTATCTTGTGATAAGTGTCAGAGAGTTGGTAATATTAGTAGTAGGAATGAGATGCCTATGAATTACTCTCTAGTGATTGAACCTTTCGATTGCTGGGGTTTTGAATTTATGGGTCCTTTTCCTCCCTCACACAAGTACACTCACATTTTAGTAGCTGTTGATTACGTGACCAAGTGGGTTGAAGCAAGCCCCACTGAGAGTGCTAATCACAAGCCATCTTTGAAAATTCTCAAAGATGTAATTTTCCCTAGGTTTGGTGTACCTAGGTATCTCATGACTGATGGAGGATCACACTTCACGCATGGAGATTTTAGAAAAGCTTTAGCCAAGTACAATGTCAATCATAGAATCGCTTCACCCTACCATCCTCAAACTAGTGGGCAAGTTGAGCTTACCAATAGAGAGATCAAGTTGATCTTACAAAAGACAGTTAACAGTTCTAGAAAGAACTGGTCAAAGAAGTTAGGAGATGCTTTGTGGGCGTATAGAACTGCTTACAAAAACCCCGTGGGCATGTCTCCGTATAAGATGGTCTATGGAAAGGCTTGCCATTTGCCATTAGAATTAGAACACAAAGCTTTCTGGATTGTTAGAGAGCTTAAGGCTGACCCAAAGTTGGCTAGTGAAAAGCGTCTCATGAACTTGACTTCTCTAGATGATTGGAGAAGTGAAGCTTACAAGAGTGCTAAAATGTTCAAGGAAAAGGTACATAAGTGGCATGATAGAAGGATTCTGAAACGTGAATTTAATGTTGGTGATAAAGTTTTATTGTTTAGACCCTGTTTCAGTTTTCTCCAGGTAAACTACTTTCCTGATGGGAAGGGCCATTTCATATTGAAGAAGTATACCGCTCTGGTGCAATCAAGATTAAATAATTTGTTAACACCAAACCTCAAGTTGTGAATGGGCAAAGACTCAAGCACTACATGGCGGGAGACCCCATCAATGTTGATGTAAATTTAATACACACAACTACTCATAAAGGATATGTTGCAGCCCGATTTCAGACGCCAGCAGAAGCAAAATAAGAAACGGTATGTATTATGTAAGGAAACATCGCGAAACCGCCATAAAATTTCCATATTATGAGTTTTTGCAAAATATAGAAAATTCAGAGCCTAATTGGAGCCGAAGAAGAGCTCAAGGGGGCCCCGGCGCCCCTCTGGCGCGGCCTACCCCCTAGTCGCGCCGGGTGGCCGCCTGGGCACCCTGGAGCACGTCTCCGACTCCAGTTTGGATCGTTACCTTCCTATTGTTGCAGAAATTTTTGCTATATATTTGCCCGGATAGTCCCGGCACCGTATCTCGTGATTTCGTGTGTTTTCTTCTCGATCTGTTTCTGCCAGGATAAAAAGGGGCTATTGTTAGAGATGTCGTCTTGTGGCTCGAGCGGAGAAGACTTTTTGGGGTGACGTCTCCGTCAAGTCTAGCAGGATCTCAACCAAGGGAAGTACATCGATTGGGCTAAGCAAGAAGAAATCGCTGTAAGGGCCTCCCACTTCACTTGAAGATCAACGTACGATCTCCACCATATCCGAAGCCTACCGCATCACCAATCAACTCTGTGAAGATTTTCGTGTAATGAAAGTACAAGTGGAACTCTTGGAATTAGAAAATCGAACCCTTCGCCGTGTCATCAAGGATCTGAAGAATGAACAACAACAGGAATGAGGAGTAAAATTCCTCGGGTAATGGCATCCCCTTAGCTTGTTCCAAGATTGGGGGAGTGCCCGGTATCTTTATCTTTATCTTAGTCTTTTAGAGTCAAGTAGAGTCATATCATGCCTAGGGGAGTTATTTTATGAAATAGGTGTTTGCATCGAGGTCTATCACTCCTTTGTGGAGAAGATGTATCCGTGAGTGTGGAGTCGTCTATGATGGAATATTAATGATAAGTCTATTGGTTCCTTCGCTGCACTCGGTATTCTCTTCATGCAATCGACCTTATATGATGATTCTTATGGGGAGTATTGACCTTATATCAGGTATGGCTTTGAAAACTTTATTTAATATTGCCAAACATAGCTTTGGTCCTGGCAACGTGCATGTTTTCTCAAGTAGCGACATAGCCAAAACCTTTATGTTGTTACGCTTGAAGTGTTATGTTGACAATGAAGACAACTTGATGTGTTATGCTTACCTTAATGTTTATGCCTTATATGTTTTGCATCTAAGTTAGCATCAATTGTCTGTTCTCTCAAAGCCCTTGCTAGCCAAACTCTTTGCCTAGCTGATTTCTGCTTGCGCATCCATACCCTGAAACCAATATCTTCCATAAGAGTCCACCATACCTTCCTATTCGTGGCATTTCCCTATCACTCTTAGAAGTATAGAATTTATGTGTTATCCTTAAATGTTCAAATCTTCTGTTTTGTGCCTCTTGTTTAGCTCCAGAGGAAGTAGTAGGTAATTCATGATCTTCTTAAGTTGGACAAGTTTTACCCCGGGATTGCATGTCTAATCTGCAAACCCATAATACAAGGAGGAACTGGCATGAGTGCGCCCAGCTCGAAAGATAATATAACAAACAAACCATCCTTCAAGCTTGGTCTATGAGAAATCAGAAACTTTGGCAGTGGTAAACAAAGGAGATTAAGGGGATGTGATCGTCCCCACTTGGGATTCGTTCCTCGAAACTTGTCCATCTGGAGAAGTAATTGAGCTATATATTAGCATTCGTTGACAAACTATGCACCTCCCAAAAATCAAAGTCCAACTCAATAGGTGTTGCATCACCTCCACATGGGCCCAAGTGCCTTGTACGACCTAGGTTTAGTTTTAGGACTCCTTGGGACGTCCTTCCACCCCCTTGGCCTCCACCCTTTAGTCCTATATAAGTAGATCAACCCCTAGGGTTTTTCTTTGGATTTTTTTTAGTTAAAAAGACTGCTTAGCTAATTGCTGCATCTTCGTGTACTCGGTTTGTGTCCAACGACCAGATCAAGACCGCTTTCGGAATCCCAACTTTATTCATACTTCATCTACATATTCGCAATATTCAGATTGCTTTATCATAGTTCTTGCTTGTTCTTCGATTGCTTGCAGGCACTAGACCTTCGTGGTCAGGTTGATCGTGCTCCGACGTGGTCAATAACCTCCGGAGATTGGTTTAGCGATTGCTAAGGCGCGACGTTGTTGCACGTTCGTAGTCGGATCGTCAAAGTCGACTCCATCAAATCGTAGTTATCATCTCATCGAAAGATCGGGACACCCCGCCTCTATCAAGTGGTATCAGAGCCAGGTTGCTCGGTGAGAATTCCACATCCATATATTAGATCTGTTTTTTATCACCTATCATCCACACAAAAAGCCATAAAAGTAGGATTAGATCATCATATCCAAACCAATCTGGGACTTCGCAATTTTCTTTTCGGTGCTTTGCTTTATTGAATTATCGGTTGCATCGTCGTGTTCAGTTGCTGGTCTTAGTATCTAGTCCTTTAGAGTTTCGAGTTCTGTTCACGTTAGTCACCGCCGCCGCTGCACCATCATCCCATCCGCTGCCTACTTCTACCATCCACCATAGGAAAAGAGAGAAAAATAGTTGAAAAAGAGAGTGAGAAAAGAAAAAGGAAAAAAAGAAAGAAAAAAGGAAAAAAGAGAAAAAAGAAGAAAAATTTCGGATCTATCTCTAGTTGAACTCGTATTTGAAATCTCGTCGGAATCAGTTTTGAGCAGTGTCCACTAAAACGGGCATAACTTTGTTATCCGAAGTCCGTTTTGGCTCCACGAGTACTCAAATTAAAGATATTTCCGAGCCGCTTCTAAATAGTTCTGGATCTTGTGTGTTATTTGAAACTCCAGATCGGCTTCTAAGACGGACTTTTTGACCTCTAAAGTTTCCGAACATAGTTTTTTTCAAATTTCGGGCTGATTCTCAATTTTTTTGACACCTCATCCGAACTCTAAATTGAGTGATTCTTATTGCGTCGGAAAGCTTAAGTCAGTTCCCTATTAGAGGAAAAATATCAAAAAATTAGCAAATATATTTCAGAGGAAACTTGTAGCGAGAATATGGGTGTATCTTGATTTGGAGCCTATTTTCACCATTATCTTTGCTTTGTTGATTATCTTCACTTATATCTTTCTATTCAGAGCTACTTCATATCATTCATTGCTGCTAGTTGTGCTACGCCGTGACCACATTAGTGTTCTAGGCTCGCGTCTCTAGTCCGGTCTAGACTAGGACCAGCACAGTATCGTCGTTGAGCGTTAATTCAATTTTGCATCTCTGAATTGATTATTGCTGATATTTTTTCCACCATATTAAAGCCTTCCAAGCTCCACATATTTCTACATCGTGTATACATGCGTTCACCTGGCAATCGCTCTACTTAATCTTTGGAGTTCTTTGACACCGTTGGTTGCCGATCACCACCTGCTGCATGGTAAGAACTAGTAAGACATTGATATTTTCTATCCTGTGAGCGTTTTACCACCACATCATAGTAGTTCATAGGGACATATACTTGTGATTTGTTTCTTGTTTTATACTAATCATGGCAGGTTCTGGAGTTAGATCTTCTTGGGCGGCAACTATAGTTGGAGATTTGCCACCACCTACAACTACACAACAGTCACTGCAAAAGGTAAACACACATAAGCATGCACATGATCAGGTTATTGTTTTTATACCACACTTTTATGGACGTCTAAGACCTGATTTATACATTGAGTGGGAGTTTGAAATAAATGATATATTTGTTTCCCATAATTTTCTTGAGCATAAGAAAGTAAAAACTGCAATTAGTGCTTTCAAAGATTTTTCTTCTATTTTGTGGAATGAATATTGTAGTTTATATCCTGATTATATACCTAATACTTGGAATGATCTCAAACTTGCTATGCGATATAGATTCGTTCCCTCTTATTATACTCATGACAAGGTTAGGAAATTAAAAAAATTAAAACAAGGTACTAAAACTGTTTCAGAATATTATGATGCTTTAGAAACTACATTCTTGCATTCTCTTTTAGAGGAAAGTGAAGAATATTTCATGGACATATTTTGGGAAGGTTTAAACCGTGACATTCAGGATATCCTAATTCATGAAAAGTGTTATCCTATGGATCGTTTGTTTCGTCTTGCTTGTAAAGCTGAACAGGAAATCGACAGACGTGTTGCCCAGAAGACGAACAAGCGGAATGTGCAAATACCACAAGTTGAGAAGGTTGTTCCTTCAACCACTATGAGCACTACCATAACCACATCAATTGTCGTAAGCACTCCTCCAATATCTGATCTATCATCACAAAAAGGTAATGACAAAGGTATGGATCTTTCCCCTCCACATGAGAACCTTGCTGATTTAAAAGCAACATGTGTTGAGCTATCAAGTAGTTTCATCACACAACCAATTTTCGAGAATGTCATAACTTCACATGAAGATGTTGCTTGCCAAATAGACTTGAATACATCATGTCTTGAGTTACCTGTTGATTTGAGCTCACCATCTATTTTGGATAATCATGTTACTATTATGAAACTGCCAATGCTTAATCATTTTGATATGACCTCTAATCTTGGTGATGATTCTGCGTCGAATGACTTGTTGCATGACTACTTAGTTAAGCCTGTTATAGCATGTCCTTCGAAAAACATTAACGTTTCTTCACCGGTATTGGGATGGTTTAATGATGAGCATTGTACATCTTTAGATATGAATAAGAGCTTCACCTATATATGCAAACTGAGTTGCAATACTTTCATGTCGTTTATGTATTGTGATGATCATATATGTTTATATTTCACGACATACGAAAGTTACTCATATATACATGTGTTACATGTCCAAAAACTAAGGGAAGTAAGAATGGATGACATATATATATATACAACATGTACACCTTGTCTCTTTTGTTAGCCACATTTCAGATTAAGAAACGCCGGGGACGGCTTTATTTTCAAGAAGGGGAGGATGATGAGGACATGACTACCATAGTTTACAGCCACAACCCCTGCTAATATACCTACTGGACCAATTACTAGAGATTGTGCACACTAATTAAATTATCAGGTACTTTCGCTTCTTGGTAATGTTTCTAATGTTCATGTGAATATGATGCTGCCTAACGTCGATATATTTCTGTTGTTGACAAATGAAGGACCTAGCATGGACAAGAAGGATGAGCATTGGAGCATGTTCAAGCATGAAGATGATGAGGACATAATTATCATGGATATGACCATTAATTCCTCTATATTTGATCAAGAAATGAAGTCAATACAAAGGGCATGATTGTGTGCTGTACAAGAAGTTATTTCACGTCACTTTTGGCCCAAGAGAAGATAGAGACCAAGTCTTTCACGTCATGGACTCAGATTCGGACTGCAGCGATATACCCAACTTCAAACAGTCGCCGTTTCTACATACCAACTCCAAATTGGGTGATTTTTTTTCTGGTGATAGCTTATCTCGTCTAGTTTCCAACGCAATTGGTTTCACCTTCAAATTCCTTTGGAGCGTGGAGATATTGCGAAAACGGTGCGACCCAGCAGCAGAATCCGAATCAAAGTCCAACTCAATAGGTGTTGCATCACCTCCACATGGGCCCAAGTGCCTTGTACGACCTAGGTTTAGTTTTAGGACTCCTTGGGACGTCCTTCCACCCCCTTGGCCTCCACCCTTTAGTCCTATATAAGTAGATCAACCCCTAGGGTTTTTCTTTGGATTTCTTTTAGTTAAAAAGACTTCTTAGCTAATTGCTGCATCTTCGTGTACTCGGTTTGTGTCCAACGACCAGATCAAGACCGCTTTCGGAATCCCAACTTTATTCATACTTCATCTACATATTCGCAATATTCAGATTGCTTTATCATAGTTCTTGCTTGTTCTTCGATTGCTTGCAGGCACTAGACCTTCGTGGTCAGGTTGATCGTGCTCCGACGTGGTCAATAACCTTCGGAGATTGGTTTAGCGATTGCTAAGGCGCGACGTTGTTGCACGTTCGTAGTCGGATCGTCAAAGTCGACTCCATCAAATCGTAGTTATCATCTCATCGAAAGATCGGGACACCCCGCCTCTATCATCTCCCGAATAGTGGTCAGTCCAAACCTCAGAATATAATTAAGGTTACCAAACATGGAAGTCCTAGTAACAAACTCAAGCCTCTTCATGGCAGCAAGGTCAAAGCTTATGTAAGTAATAGGCTCATCATTAGGATGTGCGGTGCTCTCAAGAGACTCAAGAATAAGTGTGGCGTAAACTCCACCAAGAATACCTCCCTTGTTGCCATTAGCAGCAAGGTGATGAGAAATTAAGGCACACACATTATACTTACTCTCCCCTGAGAGGGCGTTTGCCAGGTGATGAGAACGGTTGCTTGTGTTGTCACGAGCTAACACCCCTCTAGCAATAAAATACGCGAAATACCTGAGATGGGGGAACAAGATGCTGGAAATCTTCGAACGATGGATATCCTTCTTGTCCTGGCTGCAAAGAGAGTTGAAGAGAGTCCTCAGCTCAGTGGGCTGAGAGTTCATCTTTGTCGTCTTTCCAGCGTTCGACACACCTATTATTTCACAAAATCTTGACAAAGGCATGGTCAAAAGATCATCATAAATTCTAAACTCAACAATACCAACATCATAACACTACTGGAAACATGCAGTTTGCCATGTGTCATCGTGTTTGCCGTCTGTATTCCATCGGGGCAGACGGCAAAAAGATTGTTTGCCGTCTGCTACCCTAAATACAGACGGCAAACATATGACATATGGCAAACCGTTTGTATGCCGTCTACTTTTAATAAGTAGACGGTAAAGACCTCTTTACCGTCCGTGCGCAGACGGCAAAGCCCCAGGTGGGCCCTCCCAGACCGTTCCACGAGTGGCAGTTAACGGCCAGGAGCTTTGCCGTCTGCCAACGGCCAGGAGATTTGCCGTCTGCCCCAGGACGGCAAATTACTCTCTCCCACTCTCTCCACTCTCTCTCGCCCGTGCCTCCCTTCTGCCCGTGCCCCACGCCGCCGCCACGCCATCACCGTCGCCGCCGCCGCGCCCTCGCCCACCGCCGTCGTCTCCTGCTTCCACCCGCCCCGGCCTGCCCCGCCCCCACCCGCTTCGGCCCGCCCCCTCCCTCGCCGGATCCCACCCGACCCGCCCCGCCCACAGCCGTCGTCTCCGGCTCCGGCGCCGCTTCCCTCCTCCGCCAGCCGTCGTCAAGCCACCGCCCACCTCCTCCACCTCCACCCCCACTCCGGCCGGTGAGCCCCCCCCCCTCCTCCCTCTCTGTTTTTTTTGTTTTCTCTGTTTTTGTTAGATTTGTTAGTATTAGTGTTGTTCACATTGTAGTTTAGTGTTAGGTTAGTCATATTTTAGATTAGAAAATTTAGTTAGGTTAGTATTGTTACTGTTTTTAATTGCTACTGTTTTTAATAGATTTTAAATTAGTCTATTGTAGTTAGTTAGTTTTATTTATTTTTATTTTTATATAAGTTAGTTAGTATTCTTACTGTTTTTAATTGCTACTATTCAGTTAGTCTATTGTAGTTAGTTAGTTTTATTTAGTTTTACTTATTAGTTGTAGTTAGTTTTTTTAGTTAAATTTAGTTAGAAGAAGGAAAGAATTAGAAAAGAAAAATAATTAGAAAAGGAGAAGGAAGAAGAAGAAGAAGAAGAAGAAGAAGAGAAGAAGAAGAAGAGGAGAAATAGAAGAAGAATAAGAAGAGGAGAAGGAAGAATAGGAAATAAGAAGATTTAGAAAAAGGAAAAGAAATAGATGAAGGAAAAGAAAAGGAAAAGAAATAGAATAAGAATAAGAAGAAGAAGTTGGAGGTGGAGATGAATAAGTAGAAGTTGGAGGTGGAGATTGGGTGCATTTTAATGGAGCTTGGGGTAAAAAAAATAAAAAAGATGTAATTAACGGGATCAAGTGTGTGTGTTGATTGGGTGCATTTTAATGTGCAGGAATTTTCCTGGTGTGAAGGTCTGGTGGTCGACGACCTCCGCCCCCTCCATTCGGCGACCTCCCTGAGTTCGAGGGTGAGCAAAAAAATTCTTTTCCTCTCCCCCTTTTTCCTTTGCTCAATTCTGGCCTTCATGCCGATAACGGTAGCTCTAGCAGTATGTAAAGTTGCGTAACCAGTATGTGTCTCCCATTCGAAAGGATTACAGTATAAATATGCATTCATTTGCATATTTATAATAGTAATTCTTTCGAATTGTCCAACGTTATCCATGGACAGCCCGCGTATGTGTAGATTGGGTCGTTTTTCCATGCTCTGGTCCTGATCCGACGCGGAATTTCGTCAGCGCCTCCCTGTTGTTCTCCGGATACACAACCTCTCGGCTTGTTGTCGAGACGTGTATTAGGAGAACAGCGGGGAGGTGCTGCCGAAATACCGCGTCGGATCGGGACCAAAGCATGGGAAACCGACCCAATCTACACATACTCGGGTGGGATTAGGACCTATCTTTACCTATTAGTGTGTAGGTTAATTGCATATGTCGTAGCTATGTATGATAAAAGCAATAAAAAGTGGACGTAATAAAATGGTATATTTGTTGTTTAGTAGCTAGCTGTAGCAACAAGATGAGCGATGATCGTGCGTGGATGTACAATGGTCGCCCTAATCAGAAAGAGATCACCAATGAATGGGCAATGAAAACCAAGGAGTTTCTGAGAGCGGCGTTTGCAAATGGGCAGAGAAAAACCTGGTGCCCCTGCGTTAGGTGCGACAATTATAAACAGGCGACAGAGGTGGATATGGGTAAACACTTGCAGAAGTGGGGTTATAAGCCTGGTTATACGGTGTGGACCTTCCATGGCGAGTCTGGCGGACGACGGAGAGAGGAGGTGGTCCGTCAGCGCACGGATGAGTATGGAACCGGGATCGAAGACATGGTGCAGGACTTTGACGATGCGCGGGATGAGGACGATGAGATGGAGGAATCTGCGAAGGCCTTCTATGATATGTTGGAGTCTTCGAAACGTCCGCTGCACGCTCACACTGAGCTTTGTCATCACGATGCCATCGCACAGTTGATGGCTTTGAAGGCACAATTCAACTTGGGCACAGATTGTTACAATGCGATCATGATCCTAATTGGGCGGTTTCTACCAAAAGATCATGTTATGCCTGCAAACCTGTACCAATCGGATAAAATCCTCAAGGTACTTAAGATGCCCTATGAGCAGATACATGCTTGTGAAAATGGATGTGCTTTATTTAGGAAAGAGTATGCGGACGAAGACTATTGTCCCAAATGCAAGTCATCCAGGTATGTTGTGGTAGACAATGGTCAAGGTGAGAAGACACAGACCAAAATACCCGTAAATGTTCTTAGGTATCTTCCAGTGATACCAAGAATTCAACGCCTTTACATGATGGAAGAGACAGCCAGACAGATGACATGGCACAAACATGGGAAGAGAACAGAATTTGATGCAGATGGGAAGCCGATGTTGACTCACCCATCGGATGGTTCAGCATGGAAGCACTTTGATGAAAAACATTCGGAAAAAGCTAAGGAGCCAAGGCATTGCCGAATCGCCGTCGGCACAGATGGGTTCAATCCTTTCGGTCTGATGGCAGCCCCATACAGTTGTTGGCCTGTATTTGTCATGCCACTCAATCTCCCCCCCTCAGAGATTATGAAAAGGAAGAACATTTTCCTGACGTTGATAATACCAGGGCCCAAATATCCGGGGAAGAATATGGATGTGTACATGCAACCGCTTAAGGAGGAATTGCAACAAGCTTGGGACGAAGGGTTCAAGACATACGATGCAGCTAGCAAAAATACCTTCAAAATGCATGTTTGGTACCAGTACTCAATGCATGACTTGGCGGCGCTTTTCGCTGGCTTCTGTGTTCATGGAAAGTTCGGGTGCCCAACATGCAAGGCTGCTCTTTAGTTTCATTGGCTGAAGGCGGGTGGCAAGTATTCCTGCTTTGAATTGCATAGACAGTTTTTGCCTCCTAAGCATCCTTTTAGAAAAGACAAGAAGAACTTCATCAAAGGCAAAGTTGTCAAAAACCTGGGAGCACCTACGATGACGGGCGAACATGTCTTGGCACAGTTGAACTCTCTCGAGCCTGATCCAGAACGTCCCGGGTATTTCAAGGGATATAATTCGGAACACGCCTGGACTCACAAGACATGCTTCTGGGATCTCCCCTACTTCAAAGACCTCGAACTTCCACACAATATTGACGTGATGCACACTGAAAAAAATATCGGCGAGGCCCTGTTTGGTACATTTTTCGGCATAGATGGGAAGTCAAAGGATAATCCTAAAGCTAGAGTCGACCAGGAGACTCTATGTGATAGACCCTCACAGAACATGCGACAGCCGAAAGGAAAGAAGAATTGGTCCAAGCCAAGGGCCTGGTTCAATCTTGAAAGGGGGCATATCAGGGAAATTCTCTTGTGGGTGCAAAACAGTTTGATGTTCCCCGATGGGTATGCAGCGAATCTGAGGAGGGGAGCGAGTCCTGAAAAACATAAAATATTAGGGCTGAAGAGTCATGATTGGCACATATGGCTTGAGCGGGTAATGCCGGTGATGTTGCGCGGCTATATCCCCAAGGAAGAGTGGCTAGTACTGGCAGAACTGAGCTATTTCTTTCGTGTTCTTTGTGCTAAAGAACTATCCGATGGCGTGCTAGAAGACATGGAAGATATGGCGCC
Source organism: Bromus sterilis (assembly GCA_950022295.1). Lineage (NCBI taxonomy): Eukaryota > Viridiplantae > Streptophyta > Magnoliopsida > Poales > Poaceae > Bromus > Bromus sterilis. Next base: position 252,010,653 of record OX465595.1, on the reverse strand, counting down.
GGAGTTGCTCTGCAAGTTAGAGAAGATCTTTCCACCGGGTTTTTTTAATCCGATGCAGCATTTGATATTGCATCTCCCGACCGAGGCAAGATTAGGGGGCCCTGTGCAAAATCGTTGGTGCTATTCAACGGAGAGAATGCAGAAGACGCTTCGAGCAAAATGTAAAAATAAACGTAGAATTGAAGCATCGATAGCCGAGGCTTTCATTACCGAGGAGGCGGCAAACTTCGTGACAGCACATTATGAAGCCAAAAATCGCCATTTGCATAATCCAAAGCCTCGGTACAATACTGGCGACCCCCAACGGCGTCAATCCAACCTCAGCCTATTCAAAGGGAATCTTGGACCTGTTGGTGCTTCGAGAAATAAGATTTTGGATATCAAAGAATGGCAGACTCTTCCACTGTATATCTTCACCAACCTAACAGAAGTGCGACCGTACATCGAGTAAGTGCTCGATACGTACATTGTTTCGCAACTTCTAATAATTCTTGTTTCTTATTAATTCCCCTGAATTCATACAGTCGATACGTCGCCAAATTCTCGAATGGAGTGGTTATTGAAAGTGATTCCATCGCAGAGTATGAGCTTCTTGCCAATCAAGGAGACGGCAATCCTGGTTTCATCTCTTGGTTCAAACGAACGGTAACTATCATTCATATATAGGGTTTCATTTGTTGGTTCGACCTATTTTTCACTAATATAACAATCCTTTCCTATAAAACATATAGGCAAATAAGGAGCCTATGGACGCCGAATTGAGACAAGTCGCTAATGGTTTTGTCAATAAGGTCCGTGTATTTGAGAAATACGACATCAACGGGTATCGCTTTCGTACCGTTGATAAAGAGCGAAAAATGGCCGATCGAAAAAGTACAAATTCGGGTGTCTCTGCTGTCGGCGACGGAGGTATTGAGTATTATGGAAGAGTTGAAGCAATATACGAACTTCTATTCTATGGTGAAAATCCTCCCAACGTCGTTGTCTTCAAATGTCATTGGTTTCTCCCGTCGAGGACTAGACGAACTCATGAACATGTAGGTCTAGTCGAAATTCGACAAGACACCCATCTTAATGTCCCCGATGTCTATATTACGGCTCAACAGGCCACCCAGGTTTTCTATCTATCCTACCCTTGCCAAACGGTTGAAAACCTGAAAGGTTGGGATGTCGTTTATGATGTGCCAACTCATATTAGACCACCTCCCCCAAATGAAGAGGGTTATGTACCCCACATTGACCCAGAGACATATGAAGGAGAATTCTTCCAAGAAACACGCGTGATAAAAAAACGTTTCCGAAACCTCTCTACGCAACCCCAGAACATGGAAGAAGACAATGAGAGTGAACGCGCTAACGACGATGTTGAAGAGCCTGAAGAAGAAGAGGTTACTGCTCCAGATGACCTGTCAATGCTTGACCATTTACATAAAGGCCTTCCAAATGTTGGTGTTGTTGAACCTGATGAGGCCATCATTATCGACGACACGCGTGATAGCGATGACGATCCTTCAATTGATCGCGTAGAAGAGACCGATGATCCCGACTATTGTTAGTTGTATGCATCTCAACTTTAATTACATTATTCTCATTAGTTGTATATATTCTCATTTTGCAGTAATTACTGTTGTATTATTAATTCTTTTTTCTCATTGTACTAATTATTTTATTTTAATTCTTGGCAGGTTCGTGACAGATATGGAGGGCGAGACCTCAGGCTCGCGAGGGAGGGGTCGGGGTCATGCGCTCCCACCTCTGGCTCTACGGAGGTCTTTGCTCGAGAGTATTTCCTCGCCTCCTCCTTCTACTGATGAGCCGCCCAGGGGGAGAGGAGGTCGGAAGAAGACCGGGAGAGGCAAAGCAGGTGGTGGTCGCGGGAAAGGGAGACGAGCACCTGCTGCTGCTTCCTCGCCGCTACCTCCGGCTGATTCACTAGAGCACTGCAGAGTGGACCAGCCTGAGGTGGAGGACGAGGCTACGTCCACCCGCACGACCTGGAGTCCCTGGCCGGATCAGCCGGAGCAACCGGAGCAGCACACGCCTAAGGGGGAGGCTGGTGCCGAGCTGGACACTACGGATGAGGAGGAGGTAGCTGAGGGTACCACCGTGTACCAGCGTGGGGGTACACGGCTCCTGATGAGGACATCTCTACGAATGTTACACCCACATCTTCACCAATTACACATACTGGACCAGTTACTAGAGCACGTGCACGTCAACAAATTATCAGGTACTTTCGTTTCTTGCGAATCCTTCTAATGTTCATGAACATATGATGCTGCCTAAATTAGATACTTTTGTTTTTCTTATGAATGAAGGACCTAGCATGGACAAGAAGGACGGTCATTGGAGCGGGATCAAGCCTGGAGAAGAAGGTGCGCGCGCGGGAGAGAACAATGGAGCTTCCAGTGGGGATTTTCGCACTTTGAAGCCACCATAAGGCATACATGAAGGCTTGGACGAAATACACGAGATGCCACTTCATTATTTTCGTCCAAGAGCAAGTATAGGTGCTGCGTCACCTTAATATTGGGCTGGGCCCATGTAATTTCGAAATACCACATTATAGGCTGTTTTTAGAGTCCGTATGTGTGGGGAAACCGAGTTAGGGTTGTTTTCGGACCCCACCTCCAAGGGGCCACGAAATTCCCCTCTGTTCCCCCATATATACAGCCCTTAGGGCGTCGTTTAGACTTGGGTTTTAATTAGATTTAAGTTAGCCATAGCCGCAACTTCGAGCTCTTCGTTTGTGTCATCCGACCAGGCCAAGACCTCATTGGAACCCCAACTTTCGTAATCATTCATCTTATATTCGCAATATCCAGATTGCAATTCTTAGTTCTTGCTTGTTCTTCGATTGCTTGCAGGAATTAGACCTTCATGGTCAGGTTGATCGTGCATCCGCGGGATCAATAACCTCTCGGAGTTGGTTTAGCGATCGCTAAGGCGCAACGTCTTCGCACGTTCGTAGTCGGATCGTGAAAGTCGTCTCCACCATAATCGATCTCCACCATCTCATCGAAACATCGGGACACCTTCGCCTTTATCAAGTGGTATCAGATTTCCAGGTTGCTCGGTGAGATTTACCAGTTTTCATAGTCTAGATTGGTTCTGTTCTTCATACCTACAGTCCACGAAAAAGCCAACAAAAAAAAATTAGGGTTAGATCATCACGTTCCAAAACAGTCCGAGCCCTTATCCAGTTTTCTTTACAGTAGCTTGCTTTGTTGAATTTACGGTTGCATCGTTGTGTCAAGTTGCTGGTCTTAGCGTCTAGTTCCCTTAGAGTTCCGAGTTCTGATCACAGTTTGCCACGTCGCCGCCGCACAGTAGTCATCCTACCACGTTCCGCCAATCCAAGTCCAGATACACCACCACGTTCCGCCAAGCAGAGTCCATATACACCACCACGTCTCACGAGTCCGAGTTGAGTTCCACCATCAGTAAGGATCCTGATCTCTCTGTAGCCAGATTAGTTTTGAGTTGTTAGAGTCGGATTTCACCAAACTTTTTCCGTCCAGAGAAGGGGGGTGATTTCCAAAAAAAAAAAAAAAAAAGTCTGGCACGCTTTTCAGAGCAGTTTTTAGGCCAAAAATTTCAGGGGTGAAAAAATTTCGTGCCCATACGTTCCTTAGGTCCAGAAACTCATTTTGAGACGGTCGCCACCATAGTGATTTTTTCGCACTTTTTCAGCCACCGCAGTCCCGCATCGCAAAAAAAAAAAGCAAAAAAAAAAATAAAAGAGAGAAAAAAAAATTCAAAGTGTGCTTCTCAGTTGATTACGTGCCGCGCCGTGCTTTCATTGGTGTTTTAGGCTCGCGTCTCTAGTACGGTTTAGCCTAGGATCAACACAGTACCGACGTTGAGTGTTTATTCAACTTTGCATCTCTGTTTTGATTACTGTTGAGCTTTTTGCTACCATATTTGTCAAGCCTACCTACAGCTCCACATATATTCTACTTCGTGCGGTTGACACCTCCTGGCCATCGCTCTACCACATCTCTGAGAGTTTTGACCCGTTGGTTGTACATCACCACCTGCTGCTAGGTAAGAATCGGTAAGAACTGAAGAAAAGCTTGACGGATTTGTGCTTTCCACCACCCCACATCCCATTAGTAGAAGTAGGATCATACTTCTGTGTGTTTTCTATTTCTGCTAACCATGCCAGGATCCCATGATGAAGTGGCGCGGGATGCACCTGATTGGGAGAATATGACAAACAAAGCATTACATGATAAATTTGCACAAATGATGTCTGAACAGGTGAATGACATCGAGAACAGATTTACAGAGGCGATTGATGGTGTGGAGAAGATGATCGACACCAAGCTCGACGCCAAGTTTACTGAGTTGCTCGCACGCTTACCTATACAGCCTGCGGCCGCTCCAGCACAGCCACCGCCACCACGACGTGCACGACGTATTCTGTTTCCGGGCGGACAAGCTGCTGGTGCTCCTGCTGCTGCTGCTGCAGTTACTGCTGTTGCTGCCTCTGACGTCGTCCAGGACGACAACTACGAGGGTGATTACGAGGAGGAGGTGGAACAAGAAGCGGCCTATGAGCAGCCAGCTGGGCGTCCACGTCCCAACATTCGCCACGGTCGACACCAACCACCCCCCCAGGTACGCGATGATGAACATGTGCCTAAACTTAAATTGAATCTTAAGCCGTTTCAGGGTAGATATATTCCTGATGCTTATCTTACTTGGGAGTTAGAAACTGAACAACGCTTTACATGTTTACAATATCCTGAGAATAGACGTGTTACTGCTGCTGTTTGTGAATTCACGGGTTTTGCATCTATTTGGTGGTCTGAACATTGTAGATTGCATGCTAATAATATTCCAACTACTTGGGCTGCTTTAAAAGATGCTATGCGTACTCGCTGGGTTCCTCCTTATTATCAACGTGAATTGCTACAAAAATTACAGCGTTTGAGACAAGGAAAAAATTCTGTAGAGGAATATTATCAAGAATTACAAACTGGATTGATTAGATGTGGCCTAGTAGAGGATAATGAAGCTATGTTTGCACGTTTTATAGGTGGCTTAAACAGGGAGATACAAACTATTCTAGAATACAAGGACTATGCTACTATTACTCGTTTGTTTCATCTTGCTTGTAAAGCTGAACGTGAAGTGCAGGATCGACAGGCCGCTACGAGACCTAACTTTTCTGCAGGACAAAATACATCATGGACATCGCGTGGACCTTCTACATCCACACGTCCTGCTGCACCACCATCTACTTCAGCCGCTCATTCTTACAGGGAGCCACCAAAACAGTCAGCGCCACCATTCAAGGGTGCACAGAGTGGTCCAGCGGCGAGTTCTTCTTCATCCATGGCTTCCACAGGGCAAACACGAGATCGTGATATTAAATGTCGCAGGTGCCCAGGTGGAGGTCACTTCGCAAAAGACTGTCCCTCCAAGCGTGTGATGATTATTACGGCGGATGGTGGGTATGAGTCAGCGAGTGACTATGATGAGGAGACTTTAGTTCTCATTGCTCATGAGGAACAGGGTGCCCATGATGATGCTCATGATATGGAGTATATGGCTCCTGATGATGCAGATAAATATGCTAGTTTGGTTGCTCAACGTGTGTTAAGTGTGCAGGTAACGAAGGCTGAGCAAAACCAGAGGCATAATTTGTTCCACACAAAGGGAGTAGTGAAAGAACGTTCGGTTCGCATCATCATTGACGGAGGGAGTTGCAACAACTTGGCTAGCATGGAGTTGGTGGAGAAGCTATCTCTCACCACAAGACCACACCCCCATCCGTACTATATTCAGTGGTTTAACAATAGTGGTAAGATTAAGGTAACGCGTTCTGTTCGTGTGCACTTTAGCATTGTTGCATATGTTGATTATGTTGATTGTGATGTGGTACCCATGCAAGCATGCTCTCTTTTACTTGGTAGACCATGGCAATTTGATAGGAATGTTGTACACCATGGTAGGACAAATCAGTTTACTCTGGTTCATCAGGATAAAAATATTGCTTTACTTCCTATGTCTCCTGAACAAATTGTGAAAGATGATCTTGCTAGAGCTAGTAAAGCTAAACAGGAGAAAAATAAGAGTGAAAATGAGATAGCAGCCAAAGAATTTGAGCAACAACATAAGACTAATAGCAAATCTTCTTCTGCTGTGTCTAATGAAATTAAATTGACTAGTCCAACTTTGCTTGCTACTAAAGTTGATATTTCAGATTTGGATGTTAGTCAATATGTGTGCTATGCTTTTGTGTGCAAAGAAGCTTTGTTTTCATTTGAGGAATTGCCTCCTTCTTTGCCTCCTGTTGTCACTGACCTTTTGCAGGAGTTTATTGACGTCTTTCCACAAGACGTACCACCGGGATTACCACCTATTCGAGGGATTGAGCATCAGATTGACTTAATTCCCGGTGCTTCACTGCCCAACCGTGCGCCATACCGTACCAATCCGGAGGAGACAAAGGAGATTCAGCGTCAAGTACAAGAGCTACTCGACAAAGGTTACATACGTGAATCCCTTAGTCCTTGTGCTGTTCCTGTTATATTAGTGCCTAAAAAGGATGGAACATGGCGTATGTGTGTTGATTGTCGAGCCATTAATAATATTACTATTCGTTATCGTCATCCTATTCCTAGGTTAGATGATATGCTTGATGAATTAAGTGGCTCTACCATGTTTTCCAAAGTTGATTTGCGTAGTGGATACCATCAAATTCGCATGAAATTAGGAGATGAATGGAAAACGGCTTTTAAAACTAAGTTTGGATTATATGAGTGGTTAGTCATGCCTTTTGGGTTAACTAATGCACCTAGCACTTTCATGAGATTAATGAACGAGGTTTTACGTGCTTTCATTGGACGATTTGTGGTAGTCTATTTTGATGATATACTGATTTATAGCAAATCTTTGGAGGAACATTTGGATCATTTACGTGCTGTTTTTATTGCTCTATGTAATGCACGTTTGTTTGGTAACCTTGGGAAGTGCACCTTTTGCACCGACCGAGTATCGTTTCTTGGCTATGTTGTTACTTCGCAGGGAATTGAAGTTGATAAAGCCAAGATCGAGGCGATTGAGAGTTGGCCGCAGCCCAAAACGGTCACACAAGTGAGGAGTTTTCTTGGCCTCGCTGGATTCTATAGGCGTTTTGTGAGAGATTTCAGCACCATTGCTGCACCTCTCAATGAGCTTCCATGCAAGGATGTGCCTTTTACTTGGGGTACCGCACAGGAAGAAGCCTTCACGGTCTTGAAAGATAAGTTAACACATGCTCCTTTGCTCCAACTTCCTGATTTTAGTAAGACTTTTGAGCTTGAATGCGATGCTAGTGGTATTGGTTTGGGAGGTGTGTTATTGCAAGATGCTAAACCTGTTGCTTACTTTTCTGAAAAATTGAGTGGGCCTAGTCTGAACTATTCTACTTATGATAAGGAATTATATGCTCTTGTTCGGACATTGGAAACTTGGCAACATTATTTATGGCCCAAAGAATTTGTTATACATTCTGATCATGAATCTTTGAAACACATAAGAAGTCAAGCAAAACTTAATCGTAGACATGCTAAGTGGGTTGAATTTATTGAGACTTTCCCTTATGTCATTAAACACAAGAAGGGGAAAGATGATATTATTGCTGATGCTTTGTCTCGTCGTTATACTATGCTTTCACAACTTGACTTCAAGATTTTCGGTTTAGAGACACTCAAAGATCAATACGTAAATGATGCGGAATTTAAAGATGTATTGCAGAATTGTAGAGAGGGTAGAACATGGAACAAGTTTGTGCTTAATGATGGATTTGTGTTCCGTTCTAACAAGCTATGCATTCCAGCTAGCTCTATTCGTCTTTTGTTGTTGCAGGAGGCGCATGGAGGAGGATTAATGGGACACTTTGGCGTGAAGAAGACGGAGGACGTACTTGCTACACATTTCTTTTGGCCAAAGATGAGACGGGATGTTGAGCGTTTTGTTGCTCGCTGCACTACATGTCAAAAAGCTAAGTCACGACTCAATCCTCATGGTTTATACATGCCTTTACCTGTACCTAGTGTTCCGTGGGAGGACATATCCATGGACTTTGTTTTAGGCTTGCCTCGAACAAAGCAGGGGAGGGATAGCATATTTGTTGTCGTGGATAGATTTTCTAAGATGGCACATTTTATACCATGTCATAAAAGCGATGATGCTGCTAATGTTGCTGATTTATTCTTTCGTGAGATTATTCGCTTACATGGTGTGCCCAATACTATTGTCTCGGATCGTGATACTAAGTTTCTCAGCCATTTTTGGAGATGCTTATGGGCTAAGTTGGGGACTAAACTACTTTTTAGTACTACCTATCATCCCCAAACTGATGGACAAACTGAAGTAGTCAATAGGACTTTGTCTACTATGCTTAGGGCTGTTTTAAAGAGTAACTTGAAAATGTGGGAAGAATGTTTACCTCATATTGAATTTGCTTATAATCGTTCATTTCATTCTACCACTAAAATGTGTCCTTTTGAGATTGTTTATGGTTTTCTACCTCGTGCGCCTATTGATTTGCTGCCTCTTCCATCTTCGGAGAAGGTTAATTTTGATGCTAAGCAACGTGCTGAATTGATATTAAAAATGCATGAGTTAACTAAAGAAAACATTGAGAAAATGAATGCTAGATACAAGCTTGCTGGTGATAAGGGTAGAAAGCATGTTGTGTTTGAAACAGGAGATCTTGTTTGGTTACATCTACGTAAAGATAGGTTTCCTGATTTGCGCAAGTCTGAGTTAATGCCACGAGCTGATGGTCCTTTTAAGGTTTTACAGAAAATTAATGATAATGCATATAAACTTGAGCTACCTGCAGATTTTTGGGTTAGTCCCACATTTAACATTGCAGATTTGAAACCTTATTTGGGAGAAGATAATGAGCTTCCGTCGAGGACGACTTCAATTCAAGAAGGCGAGGATGATGAGGACATCTCTACGAATGTTACACCCACATCTTCACCAACTACACATACTGGACCAGTTACTAGAGCACGTGCACGTCAACTAAATTATCAGGTACTTTCGTTTCTTGCGAATCCTTCTAATGTTCATGAACATATGATGTTGCCTAAATTAGATACTTTTGTTTTGCTTATGAATGAAGGACCTAGCATGGACAAGAAGGACGGTCATTGGAGCGGGATCAAGCATGGAGAAGAAGGTGCGCGCGCGGGAGAGAACAATGGAGCTTCCAGTGGGGATTTTCGCAGTTTGAAGCCACCATAAGGCATACATGAAGGCTTGGACGAAATACACGAGATGCCACTTCATTATTTTCTTCCAAGAGCAAGTATAGGTGCTGCGTCACCTTAATATTGGGCTGGGCCCATGTAATTTCGAAATACCACATTATAGGCTGTTTTTAGAGTCCGTATGTGTGGGGAAACCGAGTTAGGGTTGTTTTCGGACCCCACCTCCAAGGGGCCAGGAAATTCCCCTCTGTTCCCCCATATATACAGCCCTTAGGGCGTCGTTTAGACTTGGGTTTTAATTAGATTTAAGTTAGCCATAGCCGCAACTTCGAGCTCTTCGTTTGTGTCATCCGACCAGGCCAAGACCTCATTGGAACCCCAACTTTCGTAATCATTCATCTTATATTCGCAATATCCAGATTGCAATTCTTAGTTCTTGCTTGTTCTTCGATTGCTTGCAGGAATTAGACCTTCATGGTCAGGTTGATCGTGCATCCGCGGGATCAATAACCTCTCGGAGTTGGTTTAGCGATCGCTAAGGCACAACGTCTTCGCACGTTCGTAGTCGGATCGTGAAAGTCGTCTCCACCATAATCGATCTCCACCATCTCATCGAAACATCGGGACACCTTCGCCTTTATCAGCTCCCGTCTGTGCCGGTGACTCCCGCCCATAAGTGGTTGATTACGCCTGATGGAGAGACGTAAGTGCACTTATACTCTCTTCCGGTACCTTCTATACTTATGTCTATCTAATGGCTTTGTCTTTTTATACTGCAGGGGTTGGATATACGGCAATGGTGTCCGCAATCCCAACTCCATCCTTGGTGTGCTCGTCAGGGAGAACTTCCCGGGGCTGGTTCAATTGCCCGGACCTGATGAGGTTCCGCAGCCTGGACTCAAGTGGGAGCACTATTGTGCTGCCCCGGCCCCGCCGGATACGACCATCAACGGGGTCGAATGCCACACCAGAGCCGACATGGTCATCAACGGCTTTTGGGTAATTTCTGTTTCACACAATAAAATCATGCTATTGCAGTGTTGTCTCGTGCACTCATCAGTGTTGTCATCACTGTTGTCTCATCAGTGCACTCATCAGTGTTGTCTCGTGCTATTGCAGGTCTACTACAAGGTCGATGAGTCCAAGGAGCAGGAGGCGGAGGACGTGTTAGTTGCAGAGGCCACGCGCCTCTTGCAGAACACAAGGAACGAGATGCGGGTGCAGGCGGTCCGTGACTACTACGCCAAGCAAGGGCGCAAGCGTAGCAAGAAGGACTGCCGCAAGAAGTTTCTGACCAGGGCCCAGTACATGACGGTAACCCTTCTTAAGTCTTGAATAGTTTGCTTGATTTGATTCCTATCTAGGCTACTTATTAGTTTCCTTGTTTACTAACTTAGGCGCCACCGAGATGGTGTGCGGACAAGATGGATTGTTGGGAGGCCATTGTGGACCACTGGTGCTCAGATGCCTGGTTGGCCATCCACAACAATGCCAAGGAGCGCCGCGCCCAAATGGTTGGTGTGCCACACCATCAAGGAAGCCGCAACTTAGCTGGTTACGGGAATAAATGGGTATGTGCTTTGCTTCAATTTTCATGCAAATTCTACTTTTCTTTGTCTTTTTGGCACCCACAACTTACTAATATAGTGCTTTGCTTTGTCTTTTAGGCGGAGCATAATAAAATGGAGGTGCCTCAGGTGTTCGACATGTATGGCATGGCCCATACAGCGTCGTACAAGAAGGCAAAGGCGCTCTCAGAGTCTGATCTCGCCAGTCCTTCGACTTTCACCAACATTGCCGCCTACAGTAAGCTCAAAGCTTATACTGAGGTGGAGAAGGAGAAGCACGGGGAGGATTATAACCCGCTTGGGAAGCCTATTGAGCCGGAGCTGGTGATGATCTCTGGTGGCGGAAGGCGCCATGGCGCCATGGCCATTGGAGATAAGTTGATCAGGTGCGATAAGACTCTTCCTGAGGGCTACACTCCGGTAAGTTTTAAAATGCTTAGTTAGTTTGAAAATGCATATTTAGCTTCTAAAATCCTATATTTAATCAAAAAATGCCATACTTTGCATATTTTGCACATAAAAGACATAACTAGCTTAGTTAGTTCAAAAACTTACATAGTCAACTTAGTTTGCTCACAAAATCTCAAAGTTATCTTAATTGGGTCAAAAAATGCTAAAGCTAGCTTAAATTGGCTCAACAATTGTTAAAGTTTGCTTAGTTGCTCAAAAATGCTGAAGTTAGCTCAATTTCCTCAAAATATGCTAAATCTAGCTTAATTCGATCACCATTGCTTATGTTAGCTTTGTTTTCTCAAAAGAAGAAGAAGAAAACAGGAGGAGAGGATCTTTTCTTCTTCTCCTTCTCCTTCTTCTTCTTCTCATTCTACTTCTTCTTCTTCTTTTTGCAGATTTGCTTCAAGGCATTCATGCTATGACGATGGAGTGCTGCATTTGTACTTGTAGTTTCTTTTATAAACAGTTGTGGTCACTTGTGTGTTTGTTACTTTCTGGTTTACTATGTACTATATATACTTTGTGGTTGGACTTGTATATATATGAGAGTATGAGATTTGCATAGTTTTGGTTGATCAATATGTTGGAGAACATGCATGGGTGCTTATATATTTCTGTTGAGATGTGCTTATACAACTGTTGGAGAATATGTCTACGTATATGTCTATATTTTTGTCAAGTGCAGGGATTTAAAAGAAAACAGAATAAAAAGGGGCTATGCAGGCTCTTTGCCGTCTGCAAGCAGACGGCAAAGGCATTTGCCGTCTGCTGGTGGTCGGCAGAAGTGACACGTGGCGCCCAGCTGTGCAATCTGGCAACAGCTGGGTGACCATTTTGGTTATTATGCCGTCTGCCTCCGGCAAGGCAGACGGCAAAGAGTAGGACTTTGCCGTCTGCTGCTGGACGGCAAACATATGACCGGGGGGGGGGGGTGACGTCATTACCTTATCCGATGACGTCACCGCTCTTTGCCGTCTATCCGTAGACGGCAACCCCGCCGTTAAGGGCCTGACGGAGCCGGCCGGCACAGCTTCGCCGTCAAGCTTCTCTGCCGTCTGTTTCTTATTCCAGCGGACGGCAAACATCTTTGCCGTCCGTCGATATACAACATACGGCAACGCACCTCTTTGCCGATGAAATGGCTGACGGGTGCTTTACCGTCCAGGGGCTGACGGCAAAGGGTTTTGCCGTCGGCCATTCAGGTGTTTGCCGTCCGCCCTGGCAGACGGCAAACATGTGAATTCCAGTAGTGTAATTATATATGAAACTATTAATAAAATAGGAGGTGAGTTTATGATACTGAGCAACACGGCAAGTTGTAAGCCGTGTCAACCCTGCATTAGCACAAAGGTTGTAAAACTCCTCCTTGATACCTGCGGCTCCAAGAAAAACTTCGCACGGATACGTCATTGCATGTACCAGACTCGTTTCTTCTAGCAACTCTAGGGGCACATGATCTTCGTTGTAGCTCACCCTAGCAGCTGAGGATGAAGTTGCACCTCTAGAAATTCGGTCGGTACGCTCGGGCTTCTTCTTCCCAAGCCATCCTTTGGATTTTCCTAACAAGCTCATTTCAGGGAGTATTTGCTCAAAATTCCAGCTCAACAATGGGTTGTAGAGAGAGATCGAAGTTTCGGGTGGAGAGCAGCAAGAACGCCAGTTCCAACTGAAGAACTCGTGTTTTTGGTGCAAGGGAGAGAGAGTGAGAGGAAGAAGACTTACCAACAAAGGGGGCCTGGGAGGCCGAGGCGCCCTGTGGGCGCGGCCAGGGGGCAGGCCGCGCTAGCTGGCCTCCTAGACCAGGGGTGGCCCCCTGGTCAGCCCCAGGTGCCACTAGGTCACTTTTTCTGTGGAAACATTGATTTTTATTTTTGTGGATTTTTTCTGACAACTTCACTTTTGAAAAAAAATTGAGGTTCAAAAAGCTGCAAAACTTTCTGAAAACTTGAAACAGTGGTTAGAAATATGAAGTTCAAAAACATAAAACTTTGGTACAACACGGAGAACAAAAGCTAAAGGAAATGAAAGCATAACAAGCTCCACTTTTTACCTACATAATACATGCTAGATAGCAAGGTTGATCAAGTCTTACCAACAAACCGACGATATATAGAGCAGAAAGTCTCACCTCTTAAAAAGTGATCATTGTACCTTTACTTTAATGGACATTGTCCCCACCATAATATTTTTGTATTCAAGGTGCACATGTAGAGGACAATCCCAATCTCAAATCTTCACGATCTCGATATTCTCTATAGAGTTAAGGCCATGCCTTTTGTCGATTTTCCTCGGAAAATACACCGTGTCTTCCTTATCATCCACGTTGAAGGAAACCTTTCCTTTATTTCAATCAATGATAGCACCTGCAGTGTTAAGAAAAGGTGTACCAAGAATAATGGACATGATCCCATCCTCGGGGATGTCAAGCATCACAAAATAAGTAAGGATTGAGCAATGAGAAACTTCAACAGGAACATCCTCACAAGTACCAATCGGGACGGTTGTCGACTTGTCAGCCATATGAATAGAGATATCTATAGGGATTTGTTTATCTGAACAAACCCTCTTGTAAAGAGAAAAATGCATAACACTCACTCCTGCACCAAGGTCACACAAAGCAGTTTTGACATAATTATTCTTTATGGAGCAAGGAATGGTGGGTATACCTGGACCACCAAGCTTCTCAGGAATCTTGCCACTGAAAGAGTAGTAGCAAGCATGGTAGATATTGCCTCATTAGGGACTTTTCTTTTGTTAGTAACAATATATTTCATATATCTCGAGTAAGGAGGTAACTTAATAGCATTAGTCAAAGGAATTTGAAGAAAAAGAGGTCTCATCCATTCATAAAATTTATTATAGTGCTCTTCTTCTTTGATTTTGAGGGACTTACCTGGAAAGGGCATGGGTTTCTATACCCATGGTTTTCTTTCCTTCCCATGCCTTCTTCCAATGAAGTCTTCTCTTGTGTATTTCTTGCGTTTAGCAGGTGCTTCTTCTTCTCGCTCCTTGGGAGGATCATTCTTCTCCTTATCTTTTTCAGGCTCATCACCGTCTTCAATTTCAGCATTGGAGATAGATATACTCTGTGGATCAACAACATGCTCTTCTTCAACTATAGGATCATTTGAATTGTCAGCTTCCTTGTGTTTCTTCTTCTTCTTTGGAGAGCTAACAATTTCTTCTTCCTGTACTTGAGAATCTTGCACGATCCTCTTTGGATGCCCCTCTGCATAGAGAGGGTCCTGGGTGTGTGTTCCACCCCGCGTCTTTATACCATAAGACTATAAATTATCTTGTTTGGCATTGTTAGCAAGCAAATCTTTTTGCACATCAGAAATTTGTTCAAGTTGAGTTAGAACCATATGAAAATGCTTAACAAGAAATTTAACATCATTAACTGTTCTACCTAGAACATCAAGCAAACTTTTGATAGCAAGGGTATTATCATGCAACTGACTTTGAATCCTCATATTAAATTGATTTTGCTTCATAATAAAATTATCAAGCTCATCTGAACATTGATCAGGAGGCTTACCTTAAGGGATGTCACTTGCATTGAAATATAAAACAGAGTGTACCTCTACCATAGGAGGGTGAGTAGTGGGCTCACAGAACTTCTCAATAGGAGGTAGATTCTTCATGTCTTCAGCTTTAATATCTTTCTCTTTTATAGACTTCTTCTCTTATTGCATATCTTCGGGGCTTAGGAAAAGCATGCCCCTCTTCTTTGGTTGTGGAGGTGGTTCAGGGACGGACCAATCGTCGTGGTTCTTGGCAATCTTGCCCATTAGTTCTTCAGCATCGTCCGTTGTTCTTTCCCTGAAAACACAACCAACACAACTATCCAGATAGGATCTAGATTCATCGGTTAGACCAGCATAAAATATATCAAGTAATTCAATCTTAGGGACTCCATGTCCCGGTCTAGCCTTGATCAAACTGCAATACCTCCTCCAAGCTTTAGGGAGGTGCTCATCCTGCAACTGTTTAAAGTTATAAATTCTTTGTAAAGAAGCATGTTGCATGTGAGCAGGAAAATACTTATCAACAAAAGATTGAGCTAAATCCCGAGGACTCTTAATGGAACCATAGGTTAGTGCATCATACCATGCTTTAGTGTCTTCCTTCAAAGAGAAAGGAAGAAGCTTAGTCACATAAAGTTTCGTATCTTCTCATCGGTAGTAAACAAGCCACCCAACTCAGTGAGTTTGGTCAGCTGTGCAATAGCATCATCATTTTCTCTGCCATAAAAAGGGTCAGCTTTAACTGTCGATATAAGTGAAAGATCAACAGAGAAATCATAATCAGGATCATTGATGGTTATAGGAGATGTAGCAAATGCATGATCAGGAGTAATCTTGTTCTTCATGGAGTGTTTTTCAAGAAGATTCTTGACATCACCAGGGTCAGAGTCGGCACACTCTTTAAGTTCCCTTCATAAATCATCATCAAGAATAATATAATCGTCCCTAAGGAGTATGTCCTTGAGTTCGTTCAAGTCTGGTAACCAAAGGCTTTGCAAGTGGGGTAATGTGTAGCAGGAGTTTTAGTCTCGGACTGTTCTGCAACCTTAGCAATTTGAGATTCAAGATAGCGACCAAGAAAACCAATTTCATTAAGAGTAGTGGAAGCATCATCAAAAGTATCGCACATAGTAACAGACTCATGTAACATCCCAAAATTTTCCAAATTTTGGAATTTTAATAAATAAATTATAATAATTATTGTTTGCTTGATATGATTGATTTTCACTAGGATTTGAAACTTGTGGAGTTTATTGAATATTAAAATGAGAGGGAATAAAATGACTTTCCCTAATATTCACCGTTGGTGTTTTGGTATTTATTATTTAAAACAAATCCAACAAATGAAAATGAGAGAAGGTAATATGACTCCTTCAACATATTAAAAGAGTTGGTAAGTGTTTTAAATAATCATATAGATTTTCTGAATATTCAAAACATTTTTCAACTCAAGCCAATTCATTGGAGGGGATATAAAATGATTTATCCCATTTAAATAAAGTTTAAAAATATTTAGAATATTTTTAAAATATTTAGAATATTTTTAAAAGTTTTTGATATTTGTTATGAGTATTATCGATAACTCTAGAATTATTTTGGGGATTTTTATAATGCTCAGACAGATTTTATTGCATTAAAATGATTTATAAAAATTGCATAATAGTTGGAAAAGTATGTCCAACACAATTATTTTATTTTATTATTTTCTTTAATTGCTGTGACATTTTAAAAATTACTATTTTATTATATAAAATTGTTCTGCTAAGTTGGTTGACCAAAATTAAATTAAAAATAGGTATTGTCTTGGGCCTTTAGCTGGCCAAGAATCTGTTTTTTCGCTCGCTCGGCATATTTGAGTTCGGGCCGAATTTTGGAAAAAAAATATTCTCTGCCTATATATATATTTCGTATTTTTTTTATTCTTTTGAAAACCCTAAATCAGCCCAGCGGCATCCGCGCCGCCCGCCGGAGAATCTCGGGATCCGCGCCCCGACTAACCTTGATATCCGCGCCGGTGAACCTCGATTTCCGTGCCGGTGAACCTCGATTTCCACGCCGCCGATGAACCTCGATTTCTTCGCCGCCGGTGAACCTCGAAATCCGTGCCGCCGGTGAACATCAAAGTTCGTGTCACCGTCGCCTCGGTTTCCGTGCCATCGCCACAACATCATCGGTGACCTGTAATTTCGTCCTGTAGCGAAAAGGACCTGTTCGCGATGAACTTTATTTTCTTATTTACGATTCAGTACTGTCTTTCACAGATTAGTCGCTAGTTTTGTATTAGCCATATCTTTTACACCGTTAGTCCGATTTAGGTGATTCAAAAGCCTGAGTTGATCTTTTGAACTTCTCTATCCAGTAAACATATCACATCAACTTTTGAAACTATTTGAATTTATTTAGATTCAGATTTAACCTTCCAGAGGTCGTATCTTTTAAACAGTTGATCCAATTCAATTGATTATTTTTGCGTATGATCACTCGTATCATATACTTGTTGTCTATATCATTTGTCCACCATATTCAAATACTTTTTCATCTGTTGAATTTAAATTTAATTCAAACATCCCTTTCCTATAACTTGTGTTCTAGTATTCTGTTTCACATGATTCTTTTTGCATATCGGATCATTTGAAACATCCTACCGGTGATATCCACACACCTTTCATATTGGCATCATGTTCACCTTGAATTCATAATGCATTTGTTTATAACCTTTGATATCGACAATTCTTTATCCGTTGACTCTCTCGAGTTTACTTTCCACCTATCACCTTCGAGCATATCGACACATATACCTTTCAAGCCTAGTTGTTTTTGTTGCTAAACCTCTTTGTGTTTGATTTGTTGATATTTTAGTTTATTTTGGCGTGATTGTTGACATGTGTTCTTTCTTCTATGATAGATTGCTCGGAGTGTGACGAGTAGAGTTATCTGGATTGTGAGTGCGAAGAACTTCATCGAATGTATAAGGCAAGTTACACTTTGACCATACCTCAACCTATATTTTTCATTATGCATTTAGTACTTATCACCCTATGCATGTGCAGGTTTACTACTATATTATTATGCTCCAAACCTGGTAGGATAGCCATATGATCTAATCCTGCATTCTTTGTCGCCTTAGTTCGTGTTTGATATATATTGCTATGCTTTTAGACGGGGATTGGCTTGAGAATACATTGAGTTATGTGAGGATTTAATGACTTGACTAGCAACCTTAAATAGAATTCACCTCTGGACGGTCAGGGAGAGCATCTGTAGGAAGCCTCTCCCGTGCAAAGCTAGCAGATGTAGATGTGATAGGTGTACCGGCTTACCGTTGGGTGTAGGTGACCTGTTCTGAAAGACTTCGTCTCAATCTTCGGGTTGAGTCCAGTGGGTAAAGTGTACAAACCTCTGTAGAGCGTACAAAGTAATCATGATTAGTCGTGTCCCTGGTTATGGACAACTTTGAGAAACTAGGAATTACTGTTATTGGAGGATCTTGACAGATGAATCACCTTAATAAAACTTGAGTGGGAAACATTTAATAAAGGGTTTGGATTGGAATTGGTTTAGCTCAATTCAACGTTAAGTAGTAAGAGAAACTAAAATTTGACTTAGGTAGATTGGAAAAAGTCAGCTTTCTTCAAAATAAAACCATAAGCCTTCCATTGACTTACCTTGCATGTAGCGATAGGTCTGTTATATTCTTTTTCATGTAACTTGTCGTACAAATCAGATGTACTGACCCGTTGTCGGGCTGTAACCTTCGGTGTTGCAGGATTGTATACGACGAGTAAGTGATGCGATGTAGGGTTACGATGTCTATACTCAACTGTCTCGGTGGAGTTGATGGACGTCACGAAGCTCTTTATTGTTTTTACGTTGTATTTTATTTGTAAGATAGCCTTGAGCTATGCAGGTATGCTTTATTGTAATACTGGATTTTCAATGTAATATATATGACATGTGGTTTATTCTTGATATTACATCATGTACTGTGTGTGCTAGCTATTGATCCAGGGACTAGCACACAATGCACAGAGAGTTGGATTCTTAGTGAATCGGGTCGTTACAGATGGTATTAGATCCCATGTTGACTGTAGATCGTGACCCTAGAAAATGGATAGGAAAAGCCATAGGAATAAAAAAATCATCCTTTGGTTACTTACTCTCTCCACTAGTATATCTCATCTGTTATTCATCTTCCAAATTCCTTCTCTGATTTTAATGTAAATGACTATTCTAGTTTCTTATGCCCCTGAAGACGTGACGTTGGAGAAGTACATTATCAACCTTGTGGATCAATTGAAGTTACCACTACCAGAACTGGAGTATCCTATGGGGTTCAATACGTTTTGACCCCGAGGATTTTTAAGATCAGCTTAGCTGAGAAGGATGAAGCTTTGATTCAGACCACCACTTTTATGTGAAGTTAAATAAACGAATTGCGTGTAGTATGGTGAGATCGTATGTATTCCACATATGACCTTACTCTAGGTGTTGTTTGTGTAGTGTGATTTTCGTGACTTTATTGATTGTTGTTATTTGATGTTGTTTGCATGTAGATGTGTTTCCTTATTCTTGTCTGTGTGCAATTGCTTGGTGCTACCTTTAGTTCGTTCTCTTGTCTGTATCCTAGTTTTCCCTAACCCATTGTCGTTTGGGCTCAATAGATGGAGCATGTAGTAGGACTCTCTTTTTCCAGGGCGATGACTAGACTGAAGGTGGAACAATGGATTCATAATATGGAGAAACACATGGAGCTTAACAAGGTTGGTAGTGAGGACATGGTCCACTATGTTTTCAATTACTTGGTAGAAGAGGTTGCTACTTGGTGGACAATGCATCAGGCGATTGATGAATCAAGAAGGAAGATTACTTGGAAGGATTTTACAAAGATTTTGTTGGGATCCCGCCTCATCACCCCGATGCAAAGGACGGTAAACGGTAAGAGGCCCCGTGCCTGCAAAATTTGCGGGGAAGTAGGACACTCCTATGAAGGACACCAAGATGGATGTCCCTATTGTGAGGAAATTCACTTGGGTGAAGAATGTCCCACTGCTCAAGTCACATGTCTTGTGTGTGAAGGAACTGATCATTACCCTGTTCAGTATCACCTTTACACCATGACACAACAAGTGATTCAACAATAAAAGGAAGGAATGAAGAAGATTATCCAGGAGTCCGGGGAAGCACCCGTGAAGGAGAAAAAGAAATATCTTAGAGAACTTCAGTGTTACCGGTGCAGGAACAAGGGACACTACGCCAGCATGTGTCCATAATTGAAGAGAAAGAAGAAGATGTGAACATGGGAGCAAAGATGTCGAGATAATGAAGCTTATGTTTGGCAACCAGAGGATATACATTCGTAGGTGTGCACTAAGTGTACGATGGTACCTTTTCATGTTAGCTGGAGATGTGGATCGATGCATGTTTTGCTGCGGATGAACTGGATGTTTTATGTGATGTTTGTTTTTTTCGGTTTTGCTGGTGTCCTTGACCCTGACATGCCTTTGATTGATGTTGTGCGTTGTGCCTTGCGTTTCTTCTATGTGAGAAGAATAAGTTATGTTACCTTCGACCCCTCATCTATTTAGTATGCTTCAAGACTGATGGAGACATAACAACAACAATAATAAGTTGGCAAGTGACTCAACGATATGAAGATTACTACGACAATGCAAATTGAAGCTACCGTCCTTGAAGACTTGAAGACCTAGAAAATTCAACATTTCTATCGTTATATCGTTTCTTTGAGTTGTCATCTCTTGGTTTTACCGACAGCTACACATCAAAACTTATTTACCAACACTAGTGTGATGTTTGTATGGGTATATCTCTCTCTCTACATTCTATTCCCCCTCATCCTCATCCTACACTGAAGAAGCTACTACAACGGTTGCTAGTATCAAGACTGGATTAAAGTTGGATTCTACATCATGCTGAGTTCAAGGATAAGCCCATGTGCCAGGATCTTACAACAAGCAAGCACAATCATGCTGAAGGAAGAAGCCCGGAGGAAGTTGTAGTTCATAAGTAAAAGTTTCATAGAAGTTTGCGCAAACCTGAGGGTTTTGAGGAAACGATAGATGTTTGTTTGGCTTGCAGAACCATGGATTTATCTGAACCGAGTTCATGATCAAGAGGAACTTTTTGCAATGCCTGTGAGGATGACCGAGTGTTAGATTGCGAGATTCGCTAAACCATATACAAGGTAATGATTTGGATGCGGAATGGATTGGCCCCCATGACGACTACTCTTATTATTCGCTCTTGCTATGTGACATGGTAAATCTTGAGTGATTTACCTATAGTAGAGAGGCGACAATGATAAGCCTGAAGCATAGAATGGTACGATGTTTAACCCCTATATAAGATTATCATTAATAATAGTAAGTTATACGGTGAGTATAGGCCAAGACCATTTCCTGAAGGTATTCCGTAAAATTATTCTGGATTACCACCAAGAGAGTATCGATAGTGGTTAGAATTGGCACTTGACCCATCTTCCATGAAGGTTTAGTATTTTGAAGACCACACTTTGATAAAAGACTCAATGCCTCAATGGAGTATGAGATATATGTGTGTAAACCTCGCTGAAGGAGCAAGACTTCTGAAGACCGTGTGGCATTCATTTTAAGGGTGGTAGTACCCTAGACCCTCGGAGGGTCAATGGATTTTGGAGAAGACCCAAACCCTAACCTTTTCTTTCTAGCCTTTTCGAATCTCGAGGACGAGATTCCTTTTAAGGGTGGTAGTGTGTAACATCCCAAAATTTTCCAAATTTTGGAATGTTAATAAATAAATTATAATAATGATTGTTTGCTTTATATGATTGATTTTCACTAGGATTTAAAACTTTTGGAGTTTATTGAATATTAAAATGAGAGGGAATAAAATGACTTTCCCTAATATTCATCGTTGGTGTTTTGGTATTTATTATTTAAAACAAATCCAACAAATGAAAATGAGAGAAGGTAATATGACTCCTTCAACATATTAAAAGAGTTGGTAAAAGTTTTAAATAATCATATGGATTTTCTGAATATTCAAAACATTTTTCAACTAAAGCCAATTCAATAGACAGGATATAAAATGACTTATCCCATTTAAATAAAGTTGAAAAATATTTAGAATGTTGTTTAAAAGTTTTTCAAATTTGTTATGAGTATTATCAATAACTCTACAATTATTTTGGGGATTTTTATAATGCTTAGACAGATTTTATTGAATTAAAATGATTTATAAAAATTGCATAATAGCTGGAAAAGTATTTCCAGCACAAATATTTTAGTTTATTATTTTCGTTAATTGTTGTGACATTTTTAAAATAACTATTTTATTATATAAAAATGTTCTTCTAAGTCGGATGATCAAAATTAAATTTTAAAAAAGGGTATCGTCTTGGGCTTTTAGCTGGCATATTTGAGTTCGGGCCGGATTTTGGAGAAAAAATATATTTTTTCTCTGCGTACATATATATTTCGTATTTTTCTTTATTTTTTTGGAAACCCTAAATCGTCCCAGCGGAATCCGCGCCTCGTTTACCGCGCCGCCCGCCGGTGAACCTCGGGATCCGCGCCCCGGCGAACCTCGATTTCCACGCCGATGAACCTCGATTTTCTTTCGGCGAACATCGATTTCCGTGCCGCCAGTGAACCTTGATTTTTGTGCCATTAGTGAACCTCGAAATCCACGCCGACGGTGAACCTCAAAGTCCGTTCCACCGTCGCCTCAGTTTCCGTGCCATCGCCACGTCATCATCGGTGTGCTGCAATTTCGTCCTGTAGCGAAAAGGATCTGTTCGTGATGAAGTTTATTTTCTTATTTACGATTCAGTACTGTCTTTCACAGATTAGTCCCTGTTTTGTATTAGCCATATCTTGTACACCGTTAGTCCGATTTAGGTTATTCAAAAGCCTAAGTTTATCTTTTGAACTTCTCTATCCAGTAAACATATCAAATCAACTTTTGAAACTATTTGAATTTGAATTTATTTAGATTCAAATTCAACCTTCCGGAGGCCGTATCTTTTATACAATTGATCCAATTCAATTGATTCTTTTTGCGTATGATCACTCGTATCATATACTTGTTTTCTATATCATTTGTCCAAAATATTCAAATACTTTTTGATCTATTGAATTTAAATTTAATTAAAACATCACTTTACTATAACTTTGTGTTGTAGTATTCCGCTTCACGTGATTCTTTTTGCATATCGGATCATTTGAAACATCCTACCGGTGATATCCACACACCTTTCATATTGGCATCATGTTCACCTTGAATTCATAATGCCTTTGGTAATAACCTTTGATATCAACAATTCTTTATCCGTTGTCTCTCTCGAGTTTACTTTCCACCTATCACCTTCAAGCACATAGACACCTATACCTTTCAAGCCTAGCTGTTTTGGTTGCTAAACCTCTTTGTGTTTGATTTGTTCATATTTTGGTTTATTTTGGCGTGATTGTTTACTTGTGTTCTTTCGTCTCTGATAGATTGCTCTGAGTGTGACGAGTAGAGTTATCTGGATTTTGAGTGCGAAGAACTTCATCGAATGTATAAGGCAAGTTACACTTTGACCATACCTCAACCTATATTTTTCATTATGCATGTAGTACTTATCACCCTATGAATGAGTAGGTTTACTACTATATTATTATGCTGCAAACCTGGTAGGATAGCCATATGATCTGATCATGTATTCTTTGTCGCCTTAGTTCGTGTTTGTGATATATTGCTATGCTTGTAGACGGGGATTGGCTTGAGAATACATTGAGTTATGTGAGGATTTAATGACTTGACTAGCAACCTTAAATAGAATTAACCTCTTGACGGTCAGGGAGAGAATCCTGGGGCTCGTGCCTTATCTAAGGAGGGACCAGGGTTAAATGCTTCCCAAATGGTTTGATTTGGTGGTATAAAGAACGTCTTGGTATCTACCATCTGAACGTAAGTGGGTGCCGTCCAGGCTCAAAAAGATCAGACATACTTGGTGACTAGGAGCTTCCATGTACAGCCGCTGGCCATATGGGCTCTGGCTTAGTTGAGTACGTTGTAGGAAGCCTCTCGCGTGCAAAGCCAGCAGATCTAGATGTGATAGGTGTACCGGCTTTCCGTTGGGTGTAGATGACCTCTTTTGAAAGACTTCGTCTCAATCTTCGGGTTGAGTCCAGTGGGTAAAGTATACAAACCTCTGTAGAGCGTACAAACTAATCAGGATTAGTAGTGTCCCCGGTTATGGACAACTTTGAGCAACTAGGAATTATTATTACTGGAGGATCTTGACAGATGAATCACCTTAATAAAACTTGAGTGGGAAAGATTTAATAAAGTGTTTTGGTTGGAATTGGTTTAGCCCAATTCAAACTTAATTAGTAAGACAAACTAAAATTTGACTTAGGTAGACTTGAAAAAATCAGCTTTCTGCAAAATAAAACCCTAAGCCTTCCTTTGACTTACCTTGCATGTAGCGATAGGTCAGTTATATTCTTTTTCATGTGACTTGCCGTACAAATTAGATGTACTGACCCGTTGTCGGGTTGTAACCTTCGGTGTTGCAGGATTGTATACGATGAGTAAGTGATGCGATGTAGGGTTACGATGTCTATACTCAACTGTGCCGGTGGAGTTGATGGACGCCACGAAGCTCTTTATTGTTTTTCCGTTGTATTTTATTTGTAAGCTAGCCTTGAGCTATGCAGGTATGCTCTATTGTAATACTGGATCTTTGATGTAATATATATGACATGTGGTTTATTCTTTATATTACATCATGTACTGTGTGTGCTAGCTATTGATCCAGGGACAAGCACAGAATGCACAGAGACTTGGATTCTTAGTGAATCGGGTCGTTACATCTCAGTAGAAGTAGTATGTGGTGGAGGTGAAGCAAAGTTACTTATAACTGAAGGTGAATCAAGTGTAGCACTATGAAAGGACCACGATGTCGCCTAAAGGGAGGGGGGTGAATAGGCTTTTTAAACCTTTTACGGATTTGTCTATATACGGATGCAGAAATAAACTAAGCAGATACTTATCAAGAACAAATCCTCAATATACTAGGCTCAACTAAGTGCACCAATAACTTTATTCTAAACAATATGAACACAATAATGATACTAGTAGGCACCAGTAAGTTACACAAACTTACACAAGATATATATCACAAGATGTGCGTATGTGAGATACAATATACCAATAAACACAAGGAACAATATGTAACAATAGTAGCACGTATGAATTGCAGAGTATAATGTGTTGGCCTAAAACGATCACTACGATATCATATCCCACACAATATAGTGAGGACAACAAGATATAGTGAATGCAAGGTCAAGTGACCAAAGTAAACCACAAGTAGTGAGCTAGGGTTAGAGATAAAAGTAGACTCGAAGACGAGGATGTATCCCGATGTTCTCTTCCTTGGAGGGAAGCTACTCACCGTTTGGATAGAGTGGGTGTTACCACGAAGGCACACCAACGCCACGAAGGCTCACCCTATTCCTGTCGTCGATGTGTAAGGGCAGATGCCATGGGGATGGCTAAAGAGGGGGACAAACCGAGGTTAGTGTCGTTGGTACCGGAATCGAGACAGTCTCGATCTTCAGGGATTGTGCATTGAATGCATTGTACCAGGTGTCCGACCTGGGATCCTGCTTGGAAGTTGCTCTGTTTACTCCGGCCGAATGCTTCCGACCTGAACAACTCGGCCCACTTCTTGCTTAATCTTGACCAGTTCGGCCTTGATTAGATCGGTGACCATCAGGTCGGTGATCTTCGTCTTGATGAATTGTTTCCCTTGGGTGACCCTACCCGGGGGTCATTCCTCCTACAGTAGCCGCTGAAGCTGCGGAGGTCCCGCCGAACTTAGAGACGGCGAGGCCTGCACAGGTTCCTTCTATACTTCTGGAATTTTGAATCTTCATTTCTGACCGATTGCTCTCAATGGGCCGATTTCTTGCTATCTACCGATTGCTCTTTAATCTTCTAACCACTTGGTATCAATAGGTCGATTGCTCTTTAATCTTCTAACCGCTTGGTCTCAATAGGCCGATTGCTTGCTATCTGCCGATTGCTCTTGAACTTCTCGACCGATCTGCCCAACGGTTAGTTTGACTGGACTGTTAACCGATCTTGCCACTTCGAATTCGCCGGGGAATACGGGACGACGTGCCACGATTTGACATGCCATAATCGCTGCCTCGACCCACGCGCGCACGTCCTGTCCCGTTCGTCGGATCTTATGTGCTCCGAACTGGTGATGCTCTGTAGATACACGCGGCCAAACCGCCTGCCGGATCGGCACAACGGATCCCACTACCATCTCGTCGGGTCTTTAAATAGTCTGTGGGGTGAGAGATGCGCCACGCACCCCCCACTCCATCTTCCTCCTTGCGCTCTCCTCCTCTGTCTCTGCCGCCGCCGCATCGCGTGCCTCTCCGCGCAGCTCCTGCCACGCCCGGAGCTCAGGGCTGCTCCTCCGAGGACCTTCCAACCACACTCCTCCGCCGCCGCCGTCTTCGCCTTCGTCTTGATCCTCCTCGCCCACCACGGAATCCGACGCCTCCATGGGGGACGACACCGGCGCCGCCGCTTCTCAGAAGGGCTCGTGGAAGGGGTCCATTGTTACTGAGATGCACATCGCTCTCCTCCACCAGTCGCACAAGATCCCAGCGGACCTCGACTATCGCGTACCCGGCTCCGAGCTTGCGCCCGTGCCCCGGGCCGGCGAGCGTGTCGTCTTCCTCACGCATTTTCAGCGCGGCTTCGGGCTCCCGGTGAGCCACTTCTTCCGTGAGTTCCTCGACTTCTACCGCTTGCAACCGCATCACCTCGGGGTGAATGCTATCATGCTGCTCTCCGCTTTTGTGACACTGTGCGAAGGCTACCTCGGAGTTCGACCCACCGTTGGCCTCTGGAGCCGAATCTTCTACTTCCGCAGTTTTCGAGTAGACACTGGGGTGTTTGCTATTGACCCCAAGACCCAGAAGAAAGAGGAGGTGAAGGTGATGGCCGAGTGTGGTGCTTCCACCATCTATGTTCGGAAAGCTGAACTTTAACCTCCTCCCCAGCCACCGCAGTCCATCAAGAACTGGCAGATGGGGTTCTTTTATGTTTCCTCTCCGAAGAACAAAGACCTGCTCAACCTGCCCGAGTTCTCGCTGCCGCCTCCGACTACTAAGTACCAATGGTCCGAGAATCCAGGAGAAGGGGACACCGATCTGGATCGCCAGATGGCCCAGATCCATGTGCTCATGGCCGACGGGCTGCAACCTGCCGATCTGCTTGGCCAATCGGACACCGTGTACCAATGCTTCGTATTCAGCTACATTGTTCGATGCTGCGAAGTGAATCTGCAGCACATACTCGAGCTTGTCACCTTTTGGAGAAGTAAGAACAACGCCAGCCCCTAGTCCGGTCATCATCTTTGAGCCATCAAAGTGCATTTGCCAGAACTGAGAGTCCGGACACGGGGGCGTATACTGAGTTTCTGCCCAATCCACCAAAAAATCCGCCAAAGCTTGAGACTTGACTGCAGTTCGAGGCTCATACTTGATCCCATGTGTTGCAATTTCAATGGCCCATTTTTCCACCCGACTAGATGCATCCCGATTGTCGATGATTTCTGCTAGTGGTGCCGAACTGATGACTGTGATCGGATGCGCCTGGAAGTAAGGCTTCAACTTCTTTGCCGCCATGTACACACCATAGGACATCTTCTGGTAATGGGGGTAGTTTTGCTTGGAGGTTGAGAGAACTTCACTAACATAGTACACTGGCCTCTGGAACGATTGTGCCTTGTCCTTTTCAGGACGCTCGACTACCATGACAATACTAATCACCCGAGTGGTTGCTGCGATATATAACATCATCGGCTCATTCTCAATCAGAGCTGCCAGCACAGGAGCAGTGGACATCATGCGCTTGAGCTTCTTGAATGCTTCGTCCGCTTGCGGGGTCCAAGTGAACTTGTCTGTTTTCTTCATCAGTTGATAAAACAGAACTGCTTTCTCTCCCAGCCGACTGAGGAATCGGCTGAGCGATGCCAGGCATCTGGTGAACTTCTGCACATCTTTGAGATTTCTGGGCTTGCCCATCCTCTCGATTGCTGCAATATTCTCTGGGTTACACTCTATTCCTCTCTCAGATACCAAATATCCAAGCAGCTTGTGATACGTCCCAAACGTATCTATAATTTCTGCTTGCTCCATGCATGTTTTGTGTGACTTTGCCATGTTTTGCTTGAAATTTCATACACTTTTGAGCATATTTGGACTAATCTATTAACCCAGTGCACCCAGCTGCCAGTTGTTGTTTTCTGCTGTTTTTGTATTTCAGGTTTTCCGGCCATTAAAAGTGCTCCAAAAAATCCGGAAAAATCAGATAAAAAATCAGTGACCCAGAAGCTTCCGGAATCACCAAGGCAGCGGAGGGGGCCACCACAGGGACTCCAGAAGGGTCCCTGGCGCAGCCCCACCCTAGGCTGCGCCAGGGGGCCTCCTTGCTACCCTGTGGGTCCCCTCGACACCCCCTCCTCCTATATTTAGCCCTCGGGGTGGAAACCCCTAATATCGATCTCTTTTCCGCGAACTCGCCTCTGTACCGCCGCCGCCGCCGTTTCAAGATCGGGGCTGCCTGGAGAAGCTGCCCCGGCACCCTGCTGGGAGGAGGAACCCCCTCTGGGAGACCATCCATAGCCATGGACGCCTCCCGGATGTACCGTGAGTAGTCCCCCTTGGAGACCAGTAGCTATGTGATGTACCTCTCCCTTTTTTGTGCTTCCACTTTCGAGACCTCGTGAGCTGCGTCACATGATCGAGGCACTATTGTAATTTCTGCTGTTGCTATGCTGAGTTTGCTGGGATCTGATGGATTATGAGACTATGTTCAGATTGTGATGAGTAATATATTTGGTTCTTCTCTTTTATATTTTGTTCGTGAGTAAATTCTTGCACGTTCTCCGTTGCAGTATTTTACTTTGGCCAAGTAGTTTGTTGCAACTCCAAGAGGGAGCGTTATGCTTGATTGTGGGTTCAGCCCCTTGATGTCTAGTTTGAGTGACAGAAACATGAGACTAGGGGATGTGTTGTTGACACCAGGGATAAAACAACGGTGCTTGTATCCGCGGGTGCAAGGATTGTTTACTTTACGCAAAGTTCTTTTAATGCAGTTGTTTGTTGCTTTGAGTTTACACTTTGGGTGGGATTCGCAACTTAATACCAGCAAGATGTTCTGGATAGATATCTCAAGGTGGATGATTCGTAGTAGATGCAGTTGGATTTCGGTCTACTTACCTTGGCGTACTGCCCGTTGCTTTTGAGCCCTTCCTTTCTTTGCAGCATAGTTAGCATTGCGGTGCCTTCATAATTCTGTCAATTACCCAGCTGTGATTTGTTTACCTCGCTAGCACTTTTATCGTCTTTTGGGAGAGAGACATCACTAGTGAAAATCACGGGACCCCGGTCCATCTTCACATTATTTTTTACACCCTTAGTTTACTTTCGGTCTTTACTTTCAGTTGCCACTATTATTATCTCTTGCGTTGATCCTTTGTAAACAGCAAGGCCGGAGGAATTGACCACTCCTCTGTACTTGTTGGGAGCAAAGTTATTTGTTTCTGTGTGCAGGTCCTGTCAACTCCCTAGCAAGAAGCCAATTTCCGGCGCTGTTGGCACCTTCTTGTATTTCTGCGAGTCCTACTGGAGACAAACCTTGGTATCTTCACCGAGGGAAATTTTCTGCTACGCTACATCTCACCTTCCACTTGAGGTAACCAACGAGGAGTGAGAGAACTATCCTCACTGTATCAAGCTAATTTCTGGCGCCGTTGCCGGGACTCCAGTCTACAAGATAGGGGAGTTGCACACTATCTTTTATCTTTGCTTTTTAGTCTTGTTAGTTTACCTTTCAGTTTTTTACTTTTGTGTCCCTTATATAAAATACCAAAAACACATGCTGCTACCATGGGTTCCAATAAAACACCAAGTTGTGTGACTTCACTAGTCACAACAACAGTGACTTTATCTGCACTCCTATTGCTCCACCTGCCACTTCAGCACCTTCTTATGAAATTAAACCTGCTCTGCTTAATCTTGTTATGAAAGATCAATTCTCAGGTGATGGAGAGGACGCTGCCTTGCACTTAAACAATTTTATCGAGCTCTGTGATATGCAAAAGTACAAGGAAGTGGATGGAGACATCGTCAAGCTGAAGCTTTTTCCTTTCTCTTTGAGAGGAAGAGCCAAGGAGTGCCTGCAATCCTTACCCAAGAACAGTATCGATTCTTGGAGTAAATGCAAAGATGCTTTTATAGGGAAGTACTATCCCCCTGCTAAAATTATTCAATTGAGGAGTAACATTATGAATTTCAGGCAATTGGATAATGAACACGTTGCCCAGGCATGGGAACGTATGAAGACAATTGTCAAGAACTGCCCCATACATGGACTGACTACCTGGATGGTTATCCAGACTTTTTATGCAGGCTTGAACTTTACCTCGCGGAACCTGTTAGATTCGGCCGCGGGAGGAACTTTTATGTCAACCACACTTGGTGCTGCCACAAAGCTACTTGCTGAAATGATGCTGAACTACTCTCAGTGGCACACCGAAAGATCTCCAACTGGTAAGAAGGTAAATTCTGTCAAGGAGATCTCCTCTCTAAATGAAAAGGTTGACCTTATCATGTCTCTACTTACCAAGCAAGCTCCTATTGATCCTCAGGATGTTCCTTTAAATTCTTTGGTTGCTCAAGAGCAAGTAGATGTGAACTTTGTCTCTAGAAATAACTTCAACAATAATGCTTATAGGAGTAATTTTGGTAGCAACAATCCTAGGCCTTTCCCATCCAACAACTATGGGAACGGTAATAGCAACTCCTACATCCAGAATTATAGGGAAAGAGACCTACCCAGCTATGAGAAACTTATAGAAATAGAAAAAGCCACCAAAAGCTATATGCACACATAGTTTGAACAAAACAAGGCCTTTTCCAGACAGTTAAATGAGCACTCCTCTATCCTGCAAAACATTAGCAAACAACTTGAGAGCCTGAATAGTGACATTTCCAGCCTCGAAACTAGACTCACTGCCATTGAGACTTATGTTTCAAACATGTCTCACACCCAATCTACCTTGATAAACCAGATGGCAGCCAAACCAGAAGTCATTCCCAAGGAAGAGGATAGAATTAAGAGCCTTCCTACCTACCACAAAGTAGCTACTATCCAAGTAGTTGAGGATGTCCAAACAGTTAGCAGCCATCACACCCCTAGTCCCACTGGACCTGCCAATGGTGATGCTACCACCTCAACCATAGATGAAGAAACCTCTATGAACATAGAGGCTTTCAAACAAGTGAGCCTAAATGATATCACTACCTCCTTGATAGATAGTAGTGACCTAGAATTTGACAACTGCACTTTACCTGAAGTTATTGGTTTCCTACACAAGATGTCTAGAGACCCCCACACTAGCACACTTAATCTTGCCTTCACAGAGCATATCACCAATGCTCTAATCAAAGTTAGGGAGGAGAAGCTTAGACTAGAAGCCTCCATACCTAGGAAGCTAGAAGATGGTTGGGATCCTATGATAAAAATCAAATTGAATAACTTCTTTTGTTATGCTCTTTGTGATGTTGGAGCAAGTACCTCTGTTATGTCCAAAAGAATATATGATATGCTTGAATTGAAACCTTTTGATCCCTGTTCTTTTGGTGTTCTTCTTGTTGATTCTTCCGTAAAGAAACCTTTGGGGAAGATTGAAGATGTTCTTATCATTGTCAATGACAATTATGTTCCCGTTGATTTCACTATTATGGACATTGAGTGTGAGCCCTCTTGTCCAATTATTTTGGGACGTCCTTTTCTTTGCACAGTTGGTGCTGTTATTGACATGAAAGAGGGGAATATCAAATTCCAATTCCCTCTCAAGAAAGGGATGGAACATTTCCCTAGGAAAAATATTAAGTTACCTTTTGAGTCCGTCACACGGGCTCGTTATTCTCTTGAAAAGACTTGATCTTCTGCATTAAGCCTAGCTAATAGCTTTAAAGAAGCGCTTTCGGGAGGCAGCCCGCAACGAATTTAGGTTTTTATTTTTGCTTTTCTTCTGTTATTAGTGGTCTTGATGATTGTTACTACTGTAGCAACATCATTGTATCTTTATTTTTCAAGCTTTGTGCCTTTTATAGCCTCATACGACAAGGGGAGTGAAAGTTGTGACATGCTGTCCAAAAAACAGATTCTGTCTTCGTGACTAGAAATATCACAGAAAAATCCCAGTTCATCTTTTTGAGCTGAAGTTTTTACACAACGTTCTCTATACAATTACGAAACTTTCATATGTTCTGAGTTTTTTTATTTGAGCTGCATAAGTACCCCTAAAAAATTCGTTTCTACCTGCTGGTCTGTTTTTCACAGATTTTGTCCTGTTTTGCCTTTTCTTCACTTTTTAAACCTTAAGCTTGCTTTTTCTTTGAAAAAGCTTTTTGGCAATCTTGAGAAACAGTATCTCTTCAAGAATATATTTGTTTTCCAGTAGAGAAAATAATATATTATTATGGGTACTAACCTCTCTAATCAGTCTACAATGAGTTATGTATGAAGGGAGTTTTCAAGTGCGCGATGGAAGATGATGAAAGAAGATCATGGAGTGTCAAACGCTCAAGCTTGGGGATGCCCATGTGCACCCCCAATAAATATTCAAGGAGACTCAAGCGTCTAAGCTTGGGGATGCCCCCGTGCATCCCCTTCTTCATCAACAATTATCAGTTCGTCTCTCGTTGCACTATATTTTTATCACTTCATGCATTGTGTGCTATGCTTGGAGCGTCTCGCTCTTTACTTTTCTAGGTTTGTTTTTGCTTTGTTTGCTATAGTAACAAGTTAGACACCAGCTTAATCTTTTGTGTGGCAGAGATACACGCTCCGCTCGAACTAGAACTCCTCATAGGACTTGCATGCTTATTCTTTTAGCTGTGAGTTGTTCTTTTTCTTTTCTTAGCTGCTGCTCTGTTTAGCTGTAGTGCTTTAGTTTTTCTAGAGCTTTTCTTTTGTTTTAGGTTGAACTTTCTATAGGTTGCATGTTTTATCTTGTTAGAGAGTTTGCCTGAGTTTTGTGTCTTGACTATAAGTAGGTAGTTGAAGTTGCTATTCTCTTTGTAGTAGTAACTTGCAATAGTTTTGAGGTATTGACTAGAGTAATGTTTGAACTTTTGGTATCAAGAGCTCGAGCTTATTAGTGATAAATGTCGTATTTTCGGAAATCCGTGTGTTTTTCAAAAACCAAAAACCCCTGTTGAGAACTCTAGCTACTAGATAGATCACTAAGCTCTGGAGGGTTCGAATATTATAGTACACTCACGTACCATGAGTCGAGGATGCGCAAGGATAACCAAACCCCCATACACTCCTCCTCGGGGTACTTGTCTCTTTGTGAACCTCCTGATTAGATTGAGAGTTACCGATAATAAGTGCATGAGTTCTTCGGACTAATGTGAGTATTCGAAAGTTGACACTTCCACCCACCTATACTTTTTCTAGCGTCTTCGGTACCGTGCATTGCCCTTTCTCACCTTGAGAGTTGGCGCATACTTCGCCGGTGCATCCAAACCCTTGGCACGATACGCTCTGTCATCATAAGCCTCCTTATATATTTCCTCAAGACAGCCACCATACCTACCTACAAGGCATTTCCATAGCCTTTCCGAGATACATTGCCATGCAACATCCATCTTCTCATGACTTCATCTTCATGTCATACATGCTACTTTCTTGATCGATTAGCCGCATGCTAGTTGGGCCTTGCCCTGATCATTGCTACATGACGCGCTAGTATCATTGCATATCCTGCTATCCTGGCAGAGGCATACATTTGCATCATGATAGTTATATCTTCTTTATGTGAGTACCTTTGTAAAGTGTGAAAGATCTCCTATATTCTTGTAAAATATAGAGTGTTCCCCCTAAAGTGAGGAAAAGATCCCAAAGAGGAAAAAATCAAAAGATCCCAAAGAGGAAAAATGAGAGTTAAATAGAAAGAGCCATTGAGGCCACCAAAAAATAAAAAAAATAAAAAAAGAGAAAAATAAAAATAAAAAGAGACAAGGGGGCACACTACTATTCCTTTTGAGAGATCCACACTAGTACTTCATCCTCTATCCCTTGTACTCCATAGATATCATCATCATGCATATAGCTATGTGGGGACCTTCACACTATATAACTTGGCTTGTATATTCCAATGATGAGCCTCCTCAAATGAGCTCTAGGTCTTCTTGAGCAAGCAAGTTAGATGCACCCCCTGTTGGATATATGCTCTAGGGGCAAATAATATATGATTATTCTAATATATCTAAGCAAGTTCATAACCAGTTTCATACCGTGCTAGAACTGTGTCAGTGAAACAATGATACAGGTGTGGTATAGAAACCCCCAGAGTTCCTAGTTAGCCTCTACCTCGATAACTAGTTCATGGTCAACATGATGGTCGTGGTTTCGCGATCATGGACAATTAAGTCTCTTGACTATGATATCACCTCACTGGTTAAGTGACGTGATGAACATTACCCAAAGTAAGCATTACAGCATGATCAAATCTTGTGAAGGTTCAGTGTTGTAATTACAGAACGTGGTAGACCGTTCCTTTGACCGTGAGTACGTGCATAATTGCTATCTTCCCGGATGCTTTGACCTACATCCCACCACCTGACTGAAATATGCGGGTCATAACATTTGTATCTTGGGTATTCCGTGGAGATATGTTGAGGAGTATTGTTACAAGAGCGGGATTTGTCAATCCATATAATGGATAGATACTCAGGGCCCACTCGGTGAGATTCCATCCATAAAGCTGCAGCGTGTGACTAGGTCACGGGGATGAATATCACGGGAACAAGTGAATGAGGATTAGTTCTGAACGAGGTTGAACCAGACATAGGATGTCATTGATCGAATGTAACGACCCGATCCCGAATGGGACCAAGTCTCTGTGATTTGTGCCAGTCCCTGGATCAACTTGCTGGCACACACAGTACTCGATGAATAACAGAATAAATCACATGTCTTTTATTACATCGGAGAGTTTAAAATAAAGAAAAAAAATTATTACAATAGTATGGCTTAAGGCCATCAAAAACTGCGGAAGCAATAGTAGTAGTAGTGGTCCATCCGACTCCACGGAAAAACATTGAGTATAGGACAATAATCTGTTCGCACCTTAATCACCGTCAGAGTAATCTGCAACAATCGTACAGCCCAAATAGGGTCAGTACTTTGAATGTATGGCAACTCATACAAAGGAGAAGAAAATGAAGTCCTACAATACATGAATTTGGTTGGTGGAGCTTCTACGTTTCAATTTGCATAAAGCTAAATTTTTCCCTATAGAATAAGTGTTCCTAAAAAATAATCTCAATAATAATAAGCACAAGACAACCCATGGTAATTATGCCCAAAATGATTAATTAAAGATGATGAGATTTCTCAAAATTACCATAACTAGACGCTCAAACTGTCCAATACCAGGGACTCGGCTAATCGATTAAATTTATACGCTCTGCAGAGGTTTGTGCACTTTTCCCCACAAGACTCGACCACCTCCATTGGTATTTGCCACACTACACTTTGTATGGAAACAGGAAGGTCGAGACATGGTCTTTTAGAAGAGTTTCCCTTACTCTGGCGGTGCCCATCCCACCTACCAACACTACGTTCGTAGCACCACCTAGCAAGAGTCACTACTACTAATTAGCCAAGCCAGAGCCCATAATGGCTTGTGGGTGCACACGTAAGCATTCTAGAAATGACAATATGATAAAATCTCTTTAAGCCCGGGTGCCTTTCCGCAGTGATCCCTGGCCATCTCCAGGTCACTTAGGCATCTCCACTGGTTCCTCCAGGGTGCCTCCAACCATTCCACCCAGGTAGTTCATTGAGTTTAACTTGGTCCTGATTTACTACAAAGTCACTCACCTCATCGTGAATTCACTCCCCAATCCACGTCTACAATAGCATAGCACTACAATTTCCTACACGATGGTGACAAGTTAAACCTACCACAAATTGAACTACTAGGTTTGCGTGAAACTAAACTTATACTTATGCATTCTAAGATAGGGGTACTACATACAATAAAACATAGGTAAAGTGGAAAATGATCAAAGGTAGACTTGTCTGGATGCTGCTGGTCAAACTCTAAGGACTGGAAATATTCCGCTTCGCACTCGGGACAATCTATCGCAAACAAACAAGTGCATCCAATCAAAACATAATACAAAAGAAAACAAAAACAAAGTTTCGACAAACTTTGAAAAGAAAAGGGATGAAAAAGATTTTGTAAAACAGAACAAAATTTGTGTAAAACTTGTTGATGAAAGTGCTAAGTGATAGAGATAAATTAGGGTTTCGATTTGCAAAAAAGAATCGGTCAAAACCGAGTTACGGTTATAAAATTATGGCCAAACCAAGTTTGAATTGAAATATGTTCAAACTCATATTTTAAAATTCCAAAATTTTGAAAATAGGTTTCCACGCGATAGAGGGATGAAAAACTTAAACGTGGGATTTGGTTTCGTCTAAAACTAATAAACGAGTAAAAAGATATAGCTAAAACAAGACTAGGGGCTAAAATTCTAATCTAGTGAATGCTCTAAAAATAAATAACTACATAAAAAGTTTTTTTTTACAAAACTTTTTTTACCCATCTTCTTCTACACAGGAAGAACACGCACGTACTGTAGGTGGCCGGCGGCGTCTTCTTCGTGGGGGCGGAGGCTCCGGCGGGAATTGGCGGCGAGGGAGGTGTCGGGGCGGGGCGGCTTGGCGTGGGGAAGCGCGGGGTGGTGGGGGCGGTCTCCTGCGTGGCTACAACGTGGCGGGCCGGCGGTGAACTCCGGCGAACTCCGGTGGGCGCACGAGCTCCGGGACGCTGCTGTGGTGCATGAGAAGAGGCAAAATCTTGTCCATAAGACGCGCAACGACGAGAGCATCCGATTTCTAGAGTTTGGGGTCTAGAGGTGGCTTACCGGCGACGTGATCGACGCCGAGGCGGAGCTCGACCGGCGAACTTCGGCGAGATAATTCGCGAGCTACGGTGCGGCTTTGGGCAAGATTTTTGGGGGCTTTGGACGAGTGGGAGGAGAGGCACGCAGGGGTGATTTATATAGGGGGAGGGGGTGTCCAGATGCGTGCTCCCGGCGACGAAATCCGGCGAGTACGAAAATTACGGCGAACTCTTAAATAGCGGATTAATGGGGCCTTTAATGGTGTCGGGGCGGGGAAGGGAGGTGCGGGATACATGGGGAAGGAAGGAAGGAAGGGCGGAGGGCGCGGCCTGCGTGTGGCGTGGCTGGCGCTGCAGCGCCCGGCTGCTGCTGCGCTGCGTGCTGCGTGTGTGTGCTACGCACGTCACGTGAACGGGAGGAAGATGGGGCGGGGTGGCTAGGCCTGGCGGCTAGGCCGACCTGCTGGCTGGCCTGGCGGCCGAAATCTTTTTTTTTTTAATAATTTACCTCTAGAAAAATACTTAATACATTTTTAAAATCTTATAAATATATAAGAAAAATATTGTAAATTTTTCCTTGTCAAAATAAAATACTATAGAAAATCTATTTCAAAAATAAGTTTAATAAAACTCTAATAAAACCTCAACAAAAAATTTATAAAGTCTAGGATAAATATTCCTAGCTCAATGCAATTTCTTAAAATGCAAAAATTTATTTTTAAAGTCATTTTGGACAATTAATAAATTCCAAAAGGATTTTTAGGATTTATTAAATTCCCGAAATGCTTTATTAAAAATGGTATGCACAAATGATTCTATTAACATCCAAACTTTTACAAAAATTGGGATGTTACAAACCTACCCCCCTTAAGATGAATCTCGCTCTCGAGATTCGGGTTGGCCAGCAAAAAGGTGTGGGTGGTCCTGCTTGAGTTCTTCTTCTCGCTCCCAAGTGGCTTCTTCCTCAGTGTGGTGACTCCACTGAACCTTGCAGAACTTGATAACCTTGGTACGAGTGACTCTGTCCTTGGTGTCAAGAATTTTAACCGGCTTCTCTTCGTAGGTCAAGTCACTCCCCAGCTGAATTGCTTCCAAGGGTACCGTGTCTCTCAACGGGATATCTTCCATCTCTGCATGACACTTCTTCAGCTGAGATACGTGAAACACATCGTGAACTCCAGACAATGCTTCTGGCAATTCCAAGTTGTATGCAACCTCTCCCTTGCGTTCCACAATTTTGTATGGCCCCACAAACCGTGGTGCTAGTTTCCCTTTGACTCCAAATCTCTTGATTCCTCGAAGTGGGGACACACGAAGATATGCTCTATCGCCCACTTCGTATATTACCTCCTTGCGTTTTGCATCAGCGTAACTCTTCTGCCTGGACTGGGCTATCTTCAATCTATCACGGATCAATTTGATGAATTCTACACATCTGTCCGGGGGCATCCCTGGAAGTTCTTCGGGAAAGACATCCGGGAAGTCACGAACCAACGGAATATCTTCAAGGTCAGGAAGGGGAAGCACATTCAAAGTATGCATCTGGGTTCTAGAACTGGGTGGGGTGTAGTCAATTGTCTGTCCTGAAGGATGGGTGAGTTTAACTGACTTGGCTTTACAATCAAGGAAAGCATTCTGTCTTGATAACCAATCCATTCCTAGGATGACATCAATGTCTAAAGACTTGAGAGCTATAAGAGAAGCAAGGAATACTAAACCCTCAATTGCAATTTGATTGCCATGGCTTACTCTATTAGTTTTCCACTTTGAACCAGGAGTTTGAATTATCATCGAAAAAAATATTCAAAGGGGAACTCATGCCGAAGTGCATATCTCTCCGACATGAATGAATGAGATGCTCCTGGATCGAAAAGAACGGAGGCGGGAACATGATTGACTGGGAGTGTTCCAAGGATGACGTCAGAAGTAGCAGTGGTTTCCTCAACTGATATTTGGTTCACATATCAACTACTTGTGGCTGAAAGCTTTGCTGGGATGGTTTTGGTGGTGGATTTCTTTCAAGGCTTATGACTAGGTCGACGGGGTGCCACAAACACTGTAGGGCATTGTCGGAAGTGATGGCCTGTCAAACCACACGTGAAACACACCCTGCCTGAATTGTTGGGGGAGGGGTTACTTGGTTGCACACCATCATTCCGGGGTGTAATAACGTGTTGAGGTGGATGGAATATATTGGATGGTGGCCTCTGAAGAAGGTTTAGAGGTATGGCACTAGTTGGAATCCATATTCGGCGTTTCTGAGGGGTTGAACTTGAAGAAGGAGCAAACTCAAGAGCATGCTTGCGGGACTCTTCGAACACTTCATTGCCATGCTCAGCTCTGAAGGATCTGTTGAATAAATCCTCAAAGGTGGCAAATTCAAGGAGGTTGAGATCATGGCGAAGGATAGGGCTAAGTCCCTTACGGAACCTTGCCTGCTTTCTGGCATCGGTGGTGATCTCATCTTGGGCATATCGAGCAAGACGGTTGAACTCTCTCACATACTCATGCATGTACATCTCTCCTTGAGTCAGATTGCAGAACTCTTCCTTCTTGCGCTCCATTAACTCATCCAGAAGGTGGTACCCTCGAAAGGCATCACGGAACTCCTGCCAAGTCACTATGTGACCATCAGGCTGCATCGCAACATAGTTCTCCCACCATTCAGGAGCAACACCTTCCAGAAAGTATGTCGCGAATATAACTCGATCATTGGGAGCAACATGTGCCGTGTCAAGCTTACGCTCGACGGAACGGAGCCAATATCAGCTTCAAGGGGCTCAGAAGAACATCGGAATACCGGTGGCTTGAGGAGAATGAAGTCCTGAATGCTGACAACCACATTACGCTGACGAGCGGTATTCTGCTCGATGAGCTCCAAAAGGCGTGTTTGATCACGTGGATTCCGCTCAGCTTCCATCATGATTTCTGCCGCAGAAGGCGGTGGTGGAGGTTCATCATCATTTCGATTCCGAACACGGTCTCGACTCCAACGAACAGCAGTACGAGTTCCACCTGACATCTTGTGTGATAAAAATCAACAATCATAACAGGTTGTACGATGGAATCAAAGATAAGAGGACATGATTTCTGAAGAAAGGATCATAATGCAAAAGCAAAGATTCATAGAAACACGAGATAAATCGGGCAGCATAACGGCTACACCGGGATGGAAAATGAAACAACCTTGAAAAGATTGGACAGAACTTTTCAAGGAACTCAAAATACGGAGACTCTGGACGACCACAACAATCCTACGGCTACAAGGAAGCACTCAATGAGATGTTCTAGTAAGACATAGATGAGTCTAGTCCTATCATCCCGTAGAAAAGATAAGGGTGACTCAGAACTCAGATCGATGAGGGTAAGGAGAAAAAGAAGCCTTACGTTGTTCCCTTTATACCCAAGTAACTATATAACTATAGAATGCTAGACTCGACTTCGACCAAGGGTTGAATAATCCTACAGACAGTCCTGCTCTGATACCAAGTCTGTCGGGACCCGGAATATGCGTATGTAATTCCAGTCACAATGCAATCACATGGAGAGCCGAGAGCCGTACCCACTTGTCTAAGCAGACAAGGCCAATCACAGAACACTCTCGAAAAGCATCGAACGTGAGGGGCATCCCGTCCAGGCCGGATGATCAACTGAGATGGGTCCTCATCGTCCGCTCACAAGTCTAAATGCTTATGCGTGGTGAATCTCATACTCATAGACAAGTCGCCTCAACCATGTTATCGATTAAATCCTAACTCTTACATAGACTTACTCCAACCCGATCACTTAGTCGGGGTCTAGGGAGGGCTCGATCATACAACAAAGTGAGCACGTGGAAGAGTCACGAGCAATCGCATCGTGATGCCCCAAGCTGCGCACATCTAAGGACCACTTGTTGTATAAAAGACTGCCAGCCAGATCACAACTAAGATCTCGAAAACCCATACTAAGACATGCATGCTATAAACATACACGCAGCACACATGCCTAGTATGAACAGCAGGTG
This sequence comes from Bromus sterilis, assembly GCA_950022295.1. Classification (NCBI taxonomy): domain Eukaryota; kingdom Viridiplantae; phylum Streptophyta; class Magnoliopsida; order Poales; family Poaceae; genus Bromus; species Bromus sterilis. Next base: position 251,969,878 of record OX465595.1, on the reverse strand, counting down.
TCATCACATAACTCTACAAAGTGTATCTTTATTGACTTACACATAGAGCATACAAAGATCACATGTCTGTGATCATCATTACATCATACAACGGAAGCAAATTAGATCTGAGTATAGAAAAGTTTAACAAATGGCTTAGAGAAGCCTTGTTCAACATACATGCCCTTCCACGAGGGACCAGACTGCTGTCTAGAACTATACTAGCTTTTTCAACGTCGAGCTCCACGAAGGTAACTCCATCTGGGTCTGGGTTCTCATCTAAAACATAGAATAATCAAACGTGAGTACAAAGTCGTACTCAACAAGACTTACATCAGTACTACACTACTCATGCTCAAGTTTCAAGGTAAAGGAGGTGGGGTTCAACATGCAGAAGTGCCAGCTTTGACTTGGCTAGTCCTGTACTACGAGTACCAGACTTGAGGTAAGAAGCGTACACGAGTCCACTACCAAGTCTCCAACCAATACACCACTATGGATACTTCCTCGACTTCCCCACGAGGATCACACCATAGCACTCACGCTTATCTTGCGAGTTTTAGAAGTATCCATTAAGGTTGTCTAATAATCAGGTACAGGTTCCAAGTAGTCCATGACCGTGGAGGTGGCTATTCGAATAGTTTTGTTAACCCTGCAGGGGTGTAAACTACACACACATGACCATCAGTTACCGCCAGGTCTCGTGACCATTCAAGGGGTGCCGGCGAGGATGTTCACCACGACACTTCGCTCACAACCGGTCTATTCCAGGAGTCGACTATCTGAGGTAGATCCCGCTCGAGAGCCCAGCCGGATCAACGATACGGACTCAGACAATGTAGGCAACCGAGACGCCATCCGAGAAGATGGTTTCACTATCTCACATATCCACCCACATATCTATATGATGCAACCCTTCATCCATTCTTTTTCTATGCATATGCCACATGGAAAGCCCGAACTAATGTGACTCCTGGACGTCAACACGGATCAAGGTACTAGGCCGAGAGGGGTCAGTGAGCCCAATGTGTGGTTGTATTCATTGTCTTGGATGACCATACAAGAACTCGGTGCATAAGGCGGTGTTCAACGAGACAACCCATTGTGTACTCCTACACAACCTCTCATCGATCACCTTGTATTAGGGTGGATTCACCGACACAGATTCACCTTCATCAGTAACATGAACACAACCATCCCGACTCATAGATCAAAGTAACCTCATTGTAACCTCTAAGCATGCAATAAGCTGTAACGGTTTGTAACGACCCGATTCACTAAAGAATCCAAGTATGTGTGCATTCTGTGATAGTCCCTGGATCAATAGCTAGCACACACAGTACATGATGTAATATCAAGAATAAACCACATGTCATATATATTACATCGAAGATCCAGTATTACAATAAAGCATACCTGCGTAGCTCAAGGCTAGCTTATAAATAGAATACAGCGGAAAACAATAAAGAGGTTCGTGGTGTCCATCAACTCCACCGGCATAGTTGAGTATAGACATCGTAACCCTACAATGCATCACTTACTCGTCGTATAAAATCCTGCAACACCGAAGATTACAGCCCAACAACGGGTCAATACATCTGATTTGTACGGCAAATCATATCCCAGAAAGAAGTAAAATTTCCTACAATACATGCAATTTGGGTTGTGGAGCTTCTACATTTTTTTTTGCAAAAAGCTAAATTTTCCCTATAGAATACTAGTAACCAAGTTCTACAATAGCATATGATTGAGATGGGAACCCCCACTCAATCTATCCCAAAGTGATTAAACCAATCAGTTAATTAAAGATGATGAGACAAAACAATATTACCACATCTAGTCGCTCAAATTGTCCATAACCGGGGACACGGCTAATCGATTAGTTTTATACTCTGCAGAGGTTTGTGCACTTTTCCCCACAAGACTCGATCGCCTCCTTTGTAGTTCTTCACACTGCATGGTGTATGACAACTGGAAGATCGATACATGGTCTTTCAGAAGTGTTTCCCCTTAACCGCTGGGTAACCGGTACACCTATAAAAAAATCTACATCTACTAGTATATCCCGGAAAGAGGTCACACAACCTACTCAACTAAGCCAGAGCCCATAATAGCTTGTGGTTGCACACGTAAGCTTCTAGGTATGACAACACAAATAGTCCCTTTGAGCCTGGGTGGATTTCCGCAGTCATCATTAGCCATCTCCAAGATACTCGCAACCATCCCACCCAGGTAGTTCATTAACTTTATCTTGGTCTTGATTACTACATTATCACTCATACCTCATAATGATTCACTTCCCAATCCACGTCTACTTAGCATAGAAATATCATAATATACGATGGTGATAATGATGTAAGGATCAGACCTACCTCAATGAACTACTGGGTGTAATAGCATAGTATAACCTATCATGCCATCTAAAGAAGAAGAACTAATGCATTGAAAACATAGGTAATAGGGAGTATGATCAAAGATATGACTTGCCTTATACATTCGATGAAGATCTTCGCTCTCACGGTCCAGTCAACTCTACTCGTCAAACTCCGAGCAAATCTATCGCAAACGAAGGAACTCGAATGAGCCATCACATCACAACGAGACAAACAAAATATCAACAAACAAACACAAAGGTTTTAGCAACAAAACAAAAAGGTTTTGAAGTGCCGAGGTGTAGATGTGCTCGAAGGTGATCGGTGGAAGTGAACTCGAGAGAGTCAACAGATAAAGATTCATCGGTAAGGAATTGTGATCATGGATATTACGAATTCAAGGTGAATATAATGCCCACATGAAAAGTGTGTGAATCTTACCGACCACATGTCTCAAATGATTCGATATGCCAAAAGAATCACGTGAAACAGAATAATACAACACAGGTAATAGCAAGTTCAAATTTGAATTGAATTTGAATTTAAACAGATCAAGAAACATTTGAATTTTTGTTTACACATGATATGGACCGAAAGTACATGGAACGAGTGATCGGACGCAAAAATAATCACTCGATTTGGATCAACGGTTGAAAAGATATGTCCTCCGGAATTTGAATTTTAATTAGAAATAAATTCAAATTCAAAAGTGTACAAAAGTTTTAAAAGTTGATTCTATGCTAAACTACAAAACAACATGAGTGCGTAGGAAAAAGTTTCACCTCGATCCGACGCACGGTGTGGGAGATATTGCGAGGCGCCGGGGTGTTTTCTGCCAAAAGGACCTGTTCGCAGGTGGCAGCGCTTCCGCGATGGAAACTGGGATACCAACTTCTGTTTCAGGGTTTCCTCATCGCGAGTAAAAATAAGACCCAAAAGGGGCGTCGGGGGAGGTCCCACCGGACCATGCGGCCTGGGGGCGCGGCCAGGCAGGTGGCTGCGCCACCTGGCCGCCAAGGGCAGGGTTGGCCCCCTCTGGTCCTTCTGGCTGTTGGAGTCTTCTGGAGCGAAAGAATTTTGGGAATTTTTTGAGAATTTTCCGAGATACTTCAATTTGCACTTTCCCGACACAAAAATCAGACATCCAAGAAAATGTTCTGAAAACAGCGTCAGTCCGTGTTAGTTCCATTCAAATCATGCAAAGTCGATACGTTTTTTACGTCAATACGTTTGAGACATACCAATGAGCTCCATGTTTGACTTCCAGGTTGAGCTCGGCGATGTTTTATGGGACATTGGGCATGTCAACTAATTTCCATGCGAAGAGAAATTGGACAAGTTTTGACTCGTGATGACCACGACTATCTTGGTCAGATCGATCTGGGTGAACTTTAAATTGCTTCGTGTCTTCTGCCGATTGAAACAACAGACCTAGTATAAGCTATGTTGTCAATTCAATGGAGGTCGGGTCAAGGCTTTTCCTGATGGAGTCGAGGTCTACTGATCTAATGCGAGCTCAGATTTTTCCACGAAGGTGACCTCCGTCTAGTGTGTTTTTTCGGCACTCCCATTGATTGTTATGGTAGTTTTTCATGTAGGCATAAGATGGTATTGCCAGGAATTTGGATGAGCTCTTAGGTACGCCTGGGTTCTGCCAATCTAAAGATCATGTTGATCTCTTGTGTTTGGGTGGGCTGGAAGGAGGGATCCATGCTTCATGCAGAGACCTTCTATGATGCGCATCATGGGGACGCCTTGGGTCGTGAGAGCTCGGGTAGGCCTTCTGTGTGACACCATCGGTATAACACACCGTAAATCATTGCTTCCTCGTCTTAGTCTTTAAATCGATTTGGGTGGGAGTAGGGATGATCTAATGGACGCTTGGGATTGAGCATGTTATTTTCTTCTGATACGATTTGCAAGATGTCTGGTTTTCTTGTGTGTATGGTGGTCGCTTAGCAAGAAACAATATCACATGGACATTGATATGATCTTATCTAGCACCCGCGCTCTAGCTCTATGGCTTGCCCCTTTGCTCTGCCTCCTCCACCTGAGCCCGACTAGACTGTTCCCCTGACTTTTTGGGTAGTATTGTGTTGTTGGTTGAATGTATTTTTTTAATTTGAACCTACATCTCTATACTTGTATCCTAACTTTGTTTGTGTATGGCTGTAACTTTCTTTATAAAATGGGGCGAAAGTGTTTTTGAATATCAATATCAACAAATGCGCAACGACGTAAAATGTTTGCCTCTAGGACATAACGGTTACGGGTATAACTTTGTACAAACACCTTTCCACATGAGTTTCATGTCCTTGTTTAATTTTAATTTCATCGCTAAAGAATCATGGTTGATCATCATTTGTTCTATTTTTTTATTAGACTAAAGGGCGTGGCCCGACTTTATAAATAAATCCATGAAGGCAACGTTCACAACACATCACAAAGCAAGGTTCAGCAAGAAAATAGAGAAGTAGCGGTCCAAATCATCAACGGATGACCAAATCCAGGCACGCAGGCCCCTACCTATATACCTAGATAAAAGATAAAGATAAATGGGGTGGAGGCTTGAGCAGGGCCAAGAAGCAACATAACACTTCAGGTCCAAGGCGTGGAGAGACGCCTGGCGGCATCACGGTTGTTACTGATGATTGTGTCCACACCATCACGATCGTCCATCTTAACCGCTAATTTCCACTACAAAAGAAGTGACAGCATAACATAGAGGCAATGAGACGGTTTATCAGGGAACTTATGTTTAATCATAAATTTGTTGCGGGTAGTCCACAAAACCCAGGCAACAACACCCCAACAAATCCAGAAAATACGTTTTGGGGATCCCGAGATAGAGCTAGATATGGAGAGGATCTCAGAGAAGGAGAGCGGGTTCCATGAAACATGAAAACATTCCCGAACACATGCCCAAACAACCTTGGCCAGAGAGCACATAAATAAAATGTGGTTGGTGTCTTCCCTGACACCACACAGAGAACAAGCAGCGGTGGCGGTACCATTACGTTTAATAATTTTATCAGAGGAAGGTAGCTTGCCTCTCGGTGCTTTCCATAAGAAAGTCTTAATCTTGGGGGGAATCTTCGCTTTTGACATATGAGTGAGATGGGACCCTGCAGACGGGGCGCACAAATGGTTATGTATAGATTTAACCAAGAAGGAACCAGAGGCGGAGAGGGTCCACGTAACGTCGTCCTTGTTCCCTGAGAGCGAAGGGAACAGAGAAACAAGTTGATGCCACTGTTCGAACTCTACTTGAGACAAGGAGCAGCGAAACTGAAAGTCCCAACCAGCCAACGCTAATTCTGACATGGAAGTATCCGGGTACAAGAAATACGAGAAGAGGTCAGGGAGAGTCACTGATAAGGGACCATCCCCAGTGCACCAGTCGAGACAGAACCTAACCGAAGAGTCCTCACCCATTGAGAATTTGACCGGGGATCTGAAAATGTCTTTGACCTTTTGGAGATCTCTCCAGAATTGAGAGACCCCCTTGGCAACCGCCAAGAGAGGAGAGGAGGAGGGGAAGTATTTGACTTTTAGCACCATGTACCAGAGAGAGTTGGGGTCGGCTTTTAGGATTTTCCACCACCACTTTGTAACTAGACAAAAATTCATGATCCAAGTGTTAGTAATTCCCAACCCACCTTTCACTTTGGGCCGGCAGATGATGTCCCACCGCACCATGTGGTATTTCCTTTTGTTCTCTGAAGAGTTCCAAAAGAAGTTGCTGCGGTGTTTTTCAAAGCCCTCGTGGCAAGATTTGGGAAGAAGGTAGAAGCCCATCATGTAAATGAGGAGCGAAGAGAGACAAAAATTGATTAGGCAAACCTTGCCAGTCTGCGAGTGGAATATCCCTTTCTAGGGCAGAATCTTTTTCCCCAGTTTTGCCACCACCGGGTTGAAAGTTGCCGCAGAAAGGTGGTGGCCCACAATGGGAATGCCAAGATAATACATAGGGAGAGAACCCACCGAACAGTTCATAAGATCCGCCATCCTGGTTGATTCCACCAGATCACAAGAGAAAGCGAAGAGTTCTGATTTTAGAAAGTTAATCTTCTGACTGGACAGACTCTCAAAACACAGGAGACTTAGCTTGATGTTAGCGAGACAGAGATCTGAGGCTTCGACAAAGATGATTGTGTCATAGGCGTATTGTAAGTGGCAAATGACCTTTGGGATCAACTGCGAGGCCACAGGAATGATGTGCTTAGCCGCAGCTGTGCGGTCTAGAAGACAAGCGAAGGCATCGGCAACAAAGTTGAACAACAAGGGGGAAATCGGATCCCCTTGACGAAAGCCCCTCCCATTTTTGAAGGGCTAATAGCCCCATTCACCTTCACAGTTGTGTGGCCACCTTCCACGAGCTGTATAATGCGGTGGACGTAACCACCCTCAAAACTCCGAGAGAGAAGCACAGAATGGAGCAAGTCCCAACTGACGTAATCGTAAGCTTTCTCGAAGTCCAATTTCAGAAGAATGGCTCTAGTCTTTCGTTTGCAAAGATCATGCGCGAGCTCATGGAGACTAACAATGCCATCCAGAATAAAACGTCCCTTGATAAAGGCAGATCGAGTGTCCGAAATGCGGTTGTGGGCTACCGGGTCGAGACGAATGGAGAAAGCTTTAGAGGGGAACTTGGCAAAATTATTAATCAACGCGATGGGATGAAAGAGCTTGATGGAATCGACCCCTTTAATCTTAGGTAGGAGGGAGAGGACAGCATAATTCAACCGAGAGATGTCCATCGTCCAAAGGCAGAAGCCGGTGATAATAGCCGTAATCAGAGGTCTAAGCACAGCCCAGAATTTCTGGAAAAATATATTTGAGAAGCCGTCCGGGCCTGGAGAAGAACATGTTTTGGAGGCGAACACAACATGCTTGATCTCTTCATCAGACAGAGGCATCATCAAATCCAAATTCTCAACATTAGAAGTCAGAGCAAGGGGGTCCCAGAAGGAGGGGGCGAGACAAATGGGAGAAGGAGGCCTCTTAGCATACAAATGTTTATAAAACTCCACGATGTGAGATAAGATGGCCTCAGGGTCGGAAGAAAGAACGTCGTCAATCATCAACCGCGAGATTTCGCATCTGCGGCGCCTCCCATTGGCAATCGCGATGAAGTACTTGGTGAGGCGATCGCCTTTCAACAGCCAAGATGATCGACCCCGTTCCAGCCAATAGATCTCCTCTCTTTGGTGAAAACTCATGAGAGAACGTTCAAGAGAGTGCCAGAGCTCCCATAGATCATCAGAAATACCAGTCGTGTCCGCAAGGGCATCCAATCTCTTAATTTGGCTAGTCAGATCTGCCTGAATAGCTTTAGAATTCACGACAAGGTTGGCACTCCATCCCTTCAAAAAATGGTGCAAAGACTGTGACCAGAAGTTCCAGTCGTCCATGGGGCCAAAAGATCGATGAGGCAGAAGACAGATAGAAACAATACGTTCAGAGATGGACGGGGTGGAATCGTCGATCTCCAACCAAGCAGCCTCAAAGTGAAAACGACTGACAATATGATTCACATTCTCCTTTCTATCCAGAATCAGGGTAGTGTGATTCGACCCCACGATAGGATGGGCAAGAAGTGAAGATCGAGGGAAGAGACAATCCCAGTCAGTAGAAACACAGACCCGGTCAAGAACCGACCGGATAGGGGCTAATTTCTTGTTGGACCAGGTAAATTGGGCCCCCGATCGGTCAATTTCACGAAGCACGGCATCACTAATGAAATCGTTAAACGCGATAGCGCGCGGCCAGGAAAAATTATCAGAACTATTTTCATAGGGGAACCTAAGAAGATTGAAATCGCCACCAAGAATATGACGTATTGGGCAAGAGATCGTTTTATTAGCCAATTCCTCCAGGAATAATTGAGACAAACTATGATCGGCGGGGCCATAAACAGCGATCAGCTCCCATGAGTTGTTATTTGATATCTGAAGAATCCGCATACTCGCAAAGAACCGACCAGAGTCCTTAGCAATTACATCAAAAAGGTCTTTATTAGCACCCAAAAGAATGCCTCCTGCCGAGCCCACTGAGGGAAGAAAGTGCCAATAGAAATGGACCGTGGGGGTAAGACGAGAGAGCTCCGAGGGGGAAAAGTTATCCTTTTTCGTTTCTTGGAGACAAATTAAATCCACATGAGAGGAGAGGAGGAGAGAGAGAAGATGATCTCGTCGCCCACTAGCAGCGAGACCATGAGCATTCCAGAACAAGAATTTCATCTGGTTGAGAGATTTTTAATGCGGAGACTCGACCGAGATGGCGCCACAACGCGTCTCGGTTTCTAGATTTAGGAGCAGAAGGAGCCGGTCGTGCACTTCCCGGCGATGGTGCCGGAATTGGAGAAGGACCAGGGTTCGGCGCCGCCCCGCCAGAGTAGTTCTCGCGGCAACCGCCGCCCTGGCATTCGCCAAGTTATCCTAGGAAAGTTCGTTAGCCCGCAACAACGAGATGAACGAGGAAGGAGAGGCCACATACGTGTTGATAACCAACCCCACATCCCACACCACCCCCAAGCATTGATCGGTACTGAAATCAGCAAGAATAGAACGAATAGGGGAGCGAGAATGAGACGCACCTGCAACGTCATGTGCTGCAGCGCGCGACTTGGCCTGGTCCAGGATGGATCCCGTGCGGTGGTTGTCTCACTCGCTCTTCCGCGCGTTAGAGGTTGGGGTCTTCACGGGGACGTTGCAATGAATGGGAGACGGGAACCCAGGTGGCGAGAGAGGCTCCTCCTCTCCACCCAAGTCCTCCTCCAAAGAGCGGAATAGAGGCACTGCAGATACTTTGGAGGCCTCGCTGGTAGCCGCGCCTTTGGTCGTACGCTCCACCTCCTCCCTGGCCTTCTTGAGCCGCGGCGTGGTCACAGTGTTCCTCCGCTTGGAGGGATGAGATGCCGGCAGATCAGCCCCGGCTACCGGCCCCGCACCCTCGTCCTGGGAATCCTCGATGCCAGAGAGAGATGGCGAAGACGGTCGCGCCTGGAGGTTTGAGGCCCCAGCAGACACCAGGGGGCTGGGGGTATAGGAGAAGCCAGCGGAGCGGGAGGGTCTTGAGGAGCCGACGAGGGAGGGCAGGCGAATCTGGGGTGGCGATTGGGGTACAACTTCTGAATTCGGGGCCCGAGGGCATCCCATTCCTGCTGAGAGAAAGGCGGGCCCGAGTCTCTCGTCTTGCTGTCCTCCCCATCTTCCTTCTCGTCTTTGTCATCACCATTATCGTCCTCCTTGGGGGCGGTGGAGGAGGCTTGGAAGAGGGTGGAGCAGACGTAGGTTAAACCTCTATCCGCACCCGGATGGAGAAGCCTTTAGACGAAGGGAAGATTCGCACGAGGCCAGCCAGACGCTCCGGGACTAGGGAGGCCGCCCGCACCGCACCCACCCGAGCGATGGAGAACTCGTCCACTTCACGGGGGAGCCCGACCAATTCAGCAAATGCCAACATCGTCTTGGGACTGCGCATCAGAGGAGGGACACCATCAAGGAGGACCCAGACATCCACAAGGTTCCCACAGGGGCAGCACACCTTGAACGCCTCCGAGAAAGACACCACCAGTTGGTTGAGAGTGAGGTTGGAGCTACGCGCAGCCATGCGAAGACTGTCTCGAGAGGGGAAGAGGACGCCAAACTCCGAGGAGGAAATCTTACGGATTTGCCAGTCCTAACCCTCATCACTCCAAACCGAGAGCTCAGCGGCAAGCAAGTCAAGGGAGGCATTGGCAGAGAGAAGAATGACCACAGTAGCGTTGGAGGGGCTAGGGTTAGGCACCACCGCCTCAGCGAGATCGGACAGAGCAAAGAACTCACAGCCCGGGAGACTGGAGCCGAAGCGCTTGAGGGCCGGGCGTGGGGAGCGGTTGGTGCAGTCGGCGGTCAGGTGGCCCTCCTCACGGCAGATCAAGAAAATGAGGGCAGTGCATTGGGCTTGGAAGGGATCTGGGCGGTGACAAGCGAAGAAAGTGAGGTTAGGTGGAGCAGGATGCGGGGTGGAGGAATGGGGGAGAGGAGCCGTTGGCGGCGAGGGAAGAATGCCCGCCCCTCCACTTGGAATCAGGTCAGATCCAGATTCAGAGCCCGACGAGTTGATCTTGCGATATTTCAGATTGGCCTGGTATGCCATGGAACGGGAGTTAGGTGGGAACCGAGGGGGAGGGCGAGGGTCTTGATGTGGCCGCGCATGATAGGAGGGCGGAGCCCGAATTTGAGAAGCGAGGGGCCTGCCTGGACGAGGAAGGGGGATGAAGATATGGTTTTGGTGGAGGAGGCCGCCTCCTCCCACGGATCGACCCCTTTCTCTCCCCCCCCCCCCCCCCGACGCCGTCCAGGATGACAGATCCGCATTGGCCTCGTGCTCCCGGAGCAGCTGCTCCCGCAGGGCAACCTCCTCCACCGCCGGATACACAGAGGGGGTGGGGGATTCATCACGACAGCGCTTGGAGGAGGGCGCCTTGTCACTGGAGGAGCCCACGAATGCGACCACGACGAACGGAAGGAGGAGGGGAGGGGGGAGTGGGAAGGCGGAGCTTGCAGATGGGCGCGTGGAAGTGGGATAGGTCACGAGCGGCGGCTGGAAAACCTAGAAATGGGTCGAGGAACCCGCGAGGGAGCCATATGTAGCCGAAAAGGGTGGGACGGGTCGGAATCGGGCAGGGAATGACGGGAGTGGGATGGGCCTATTCAAAACAAATCGCACGGCCCACAAACGGTGGGAAATCCACAGTGGAGGACACGAAGAAGGAGGGGGTGAGAGGGTCAGCGGCCCAGGTGGCCCAACCAGATCCACCACGGGGTCCAAGTCCCGTAGGGTTTCCGCCGCGCCATCCACCATGGAGAGTCCCCGGACCACCGCCAGCGAGCAAGGGGGCAAGATCTCATAAGGTTCAAGGGGAGGGGAGACTGCGGGGACGCCGCGACCGGGGAAAGAAGTCAGGACCGAAGGTCCATGGGAGGATGACGGCAGGTTCTGACGAACCATCCCTCGCCCAGATCACGCAAGCACAGCTGGCCCCCATGGCGACCCCGTACCCGAGGGGTGAATTTGCGGCCCGAGCACCACCGACCGGCAGACGCCGAGGAGCAAATCGTCCCAACCGCCACCACCTCAGGGACGGCGGGAGGGCGATCCTCGTCGGAGTCAGAGATCTCTCCCACCACAGGCAGGGCCCGGAATTTGTTGCGAATCGGGCCAAGAGGGAGAGACAAGTCGCGTTTAGATCCGAGATCAGGTGAGAGGGAGGGGGAGAGGTAGCGAGCTCCTGACTCAGTGATAACCAGGCGAGGGTCGATGCCAACCAGGGGGGACGGAGAGCCGAGCAGGACGGAAGGGGGCGAGCTAGGTCTTTTCGACGAGGAGCAGGGTGCGGGGGAGAGGGGGGAGGGGGAGAGGAGAGGGGACCGGATGGAGGAGCCCTCCGTCATCATTTATTCTCTCAATTTCTTGAGATGAGAAATGGATACCTTGGCCACGTGGAACGGCCACTTGACGACAGACAACAACGTAATCGCGGGTTGTCAAGTTGTCACCCCTCTTAGGCGTCCCAACTTCTGCCACTCCTCTTCATGGCCAAGTGGCCGGCTCGGTTACCCACCACAAGAACTCCACAGCGCAAATGTTTCCCCACCGCGTTGTTCTTTTCTTTGAAGACCAGCTTCTTGTGCTCGTCTTGCTCACTTCTTTGAGGCACAATGGTACACGGTACCCATAGCTATGTCATCACCGTCGTGGTCACCTTGTTGCACCTCTACCTCCACTCGTCTTCTCCTAAGTCTGGCGAGCAGCAAAAGCAGGAACCTATGGGAGAAAAGCAGCGGTTGGAGGAGCGCTCGCGCATGGAAGAGGCAGCAGCTGTCCATCTGAGCGGTGGTTGCACCGTTGTCCGCCGTTGACTACTCGGACACCAGCGAGAAGAATAGAGAGAAGTGTTCGCTGTATTCAATAGTCACGGAGCCAGGTACATATATACAGGAGAAGACCTACATGCAGGGCACGATCAGTTGAGGAGCGACGTGATCGGATATCCTCCCTAAAGACTAGGACTAGATAAGTACAGAGGTTAGCTAGATAAGTACAGGCTAACGGTATAATGGATAGACGTGACAGTTCAACACCCCCCCGCAGTTGGAATGGCTCCTGCTAGCACGTTCAAACTGGAACGAAAATCAAAAAAAACAGAAGACGGCAATCCCTTCGTGAAGATGTCTGCGAACTGCGACGAGGTGGGCACATGGAGGACCTTGGCTTCACCGAGGGCGGCGCGATCACGGACAAAGTGGAGATCGATCTCCACATGCTTCGTCCGTTGGTGCTGCACGGGGTTGGTGGAGAGGTACATGGCGCTCACATTGTCACAGTACACAACCGTGGCTCGACGAGGAGGGCGGCGGAGCTCGGTGAGGAGTTGTCGGAGCCAGCAGGACTCGGCGATGCAGTTGGCGACGGCGCGATATTCAGCCTCCGCGCTAGAGCGCGAGACTGTATGCTGGCGTTTAGATGACCAAGAGATCAAATTAGCGCCCAAGAACACGCAGAAACCGGACGTAGACCTCCGGGTGTCCGGACACCCCGCCCAATCCGCGTCACTGTAGGAGACCAGATCGTTGGAGGAGGACCGATGCAGCTGAAGCCCATACTGCGTTGTGCCAGGAAGGTACCGAAGGACACGTTTGATCAGCTGGTAGTGATGATCCATGGGCGCATGCATGAACAAGCAGATTTGCTGAACGGCATAGGTGATGTCGGGGCGTGTGAGACAGAGGTATTGGAGGGCGCCAGCGAGTGAGCGGTAATGGGAGGGATCATGATACGGCAAGCCGCCGGAGCTGGAAGGTTTGGAGCGGGCGTCGGCCGGGGTGGATATGGGATTGCACTGGAGCATGTTGGCCCGGGCTAGGATCTCAAGAGTGTATTGCTCCTGAGAAAGGAAAAGGCCATGGGTGTTGCGGTGCACATTAATGCCTAGAAAGTGGTGGATGTCACCGAGATCACTCATGGAGAACTCACGTGCAAGAGAGGAGACAAGGGATTGCAAGAGGGTGGTAGTACTAGCTGTGAGGATTATGTCATCTACATAAAGCAAGAGGTAGGCGGTGGAGTCGCTGGTGTGGAGAGTAAAGAGGGATGTATCACACTTAGACGAGACAAATCCAATGGTGCGGAGGAAACTGGTGAACCGAATAAACCAGGTGCGCGGCGCCTGTTTTAGGCCATAGAGGGATTTACGAAGGCGGCACACGTGTGTGGGATGAGTGGTGTCAGCGAAGCTAGAGGGCTGCTGACAATATACCGTCTCCGCCAGATCGCCGTGAAGGAATGCATTTTTGACGTCCAATTGCCGGATGGGCCAGGAGTTCGCCGTGGCGATGCTGAGAACAACCTGAATGGTGGCCGGCTTGACGACGGGGTTGAAGGTCTCGTCGTAGTCCACACCGGGCTGCTGGGTAAACCCACGGACCACCCAGCGAGCTTTGTACCGCGCAAGCCGCCCATCTGGATGAAGTTTATGGCGGAAGATCTATTTTCCGGTCACCACGTTGACACCTGCAGGACAAGGCACCAAAGACCAAGTGTCATTCCGCATTAGCGCATCATACTCATCAAACATTGCAGCACGCCAATGGGGGTCTTTGAGGGCAGCACGGTAGGAAGAGGGAATGGGAGAAATATCATCCGTAACAGACAAGGTGTATGTTGTTTAGGCATGGCAAAACCTGTTTTCGCACGGGGTGGCGTGGGATAGGCGACAGGCGTAGGACCGCATTGGGGGGATCCCAACGGAGAGCAGGGCGACGCGGGCGTGCGGAGGTGGGGAGTGTCCTGAGATAAAGGCGAGTTTGGCGTAGCTGACCCCGACGCGGGATCAGGTGGACGCAGCGGAGTCCTAGGTAGGCAGCGGGTGCGCGGGTCAGCTGGCGCGGATGGGTGTGGCGGCGCAGGAGCTGGGGCGGGCGATCCCATAAGGAGCGGGTCAGGCGGTACGGACGAAGTGCTTGCGACAGGTTGTTCAGAAGACGCGGGAGTATAAGGAAAGCAGTTTTCTTCAAAGGTAACATGCCTAGAAATGATGACCTTACGGGTGGCTAAATCAAAACACCTATAACCTTTGTGCTCCCGTGGATAACCGAGAAGAACGCAACGAGTAGAGCGGGGAGATAATTTGTGTGGGATGGTGGCAGCGAGATTTGGAAAGCAGAGACAACCAAAGGTACGGAGATGATCGTAGCGTGGGTGTGTGCCGTACAAAAGGAAGTGAGGAGTAAAGTGGTGAATAGCTCGTGAGGGTCTAATATTAAGAAGGTGCGTGGCAGTGTTCAAAGCTTCAACCCAAAAAGGAGGTGGAAGTTTAGCTTGGAGAAGAAGAGTCCGGACAATGTCATTTGTGGTGCGAATGAGGCGTTCGGCCTTGCCGTTTTGCGAGGACGTGTAGGGGCAAGAGAGGCGAAACGAGACACCGTTGGAGGCAAAGAAGTTGCGCAGAGAGGTGGTCAGAAACTCGCCGCCATTGTCACATTGTAAGCATCGAATAATCACACCAAATTGCGTATGCACAAAGGAAAAGAAACGCCGTAGGGTTGCATACGTATCAGATTTAGCTCGCAAAGGAAACGTCCAAGAATAGTGAGAGTAATCATCCAAAACAACTAGATAGTAATTATAACCAGTAAAACTAACAATGGGGGATGTCCAGAGATCACAGTGTACAAGTTGGAAAGGGGCGGTGGTAGAGGTGGTGGAGGTGGGGAAGGGAAGGCGGGTATGTTTGCCAAGTTTGCATGCAGTACACAGAGAAGCATCATGGACATTGTTATTACATGATTGTAGGAAATCTAAAGAAAAACGGGAAAGGGTGGACGAGCTAGGGTGGCCTAAGCGACGATGCCATATGTCGGACGTCTGGACAGTGAGGGCCGAGACGGGAGAGCCACCATTATTGCCGGAGAGAGTGTAGAGATCACCGCGGCTGCTACTGCACCTCAGAAGAAGAGCCTTGGTTGCTAGATCCTTCACGGAAAAACCATGGGGGTCAAACTCCACAGAAACAATATTATCTCTAGTAAATTGGCGAACGGAAATAATATTCTGAACAATATTTGGTGAGAGAAGAATGTTGTTAAGATGAAAGGGGCGGGGAGGCAGAAGGGTTGTACCAGTGGCAACAACAGGAAGGCGAGCCCCATTACCGACTATAATGTGACAAGAATGAGGAGCTAATGAAGAACGAGACAAGGAAAGGGTACCTGGGTCCCCGGTCACGTGGGAGGACGCGCCAGTGTCCATGATCCAGCCGGGCTGCGACGGGAAGGCGGCGCCGTAGCTCGGCGCGGTGTGGAACATGGCGTTGGCGTCCCAGGAGTAGGGCGCCGGAGCAGCGTATGGAACGGGTGGTGCGGCAGGGGCCCCAGCGTACAGGACGGGATAGGCTTGCGCCGGTGCGCCGGGGCGAGGGCCAAGGACACCAGCCGCGTTCGGCGGGATCCACGGCGCGCGCGGAGGGAACGGAGCACCCATCGAAGCGAAGTACCCGAGCCAGGGCTGCTGGCCACCACCGTTGCCACGGCCGCCACCGCCGTTGCCGCGGCCACCGCCATTGCCGCGCCTGCGGCCTCCACCGCCGCGTCCACGGTGTGCGTTTCCATCACCGCGTCCACGGCCGCCCCCTCCATGAGGCGGGGCACCACCGCCGCGGCCGCCGCCGCCATGCGGTGCGTCGCCGCCACCGCCGCCATTGCCGTTGCCGCCGCCGCCGTTGTTGTCGACGATGGCGAGCACCTGAGCGCCCGCGGCGCAGGCGCGCTTGGCCATGCTGAGCTCGGCGAGAACCAGACGGGAGCGGGCCTGAGCGAAGCAAGGGAGGGGCACGGTGGACTGCAGGATCGCAGACTGCATGGCGAATTTTTCGCCGAGCCCGTCTAGCATCTGGAGCGTGAGGGTGTCCTCTGCGACGGGCTGCCCAACCTCACCAAGAGCAGAGGTGAGGAGCTGGAGATGGCGACAGTAGTCGTTGATGGTGAGGTCGCCGCGGACGCACGCGCGGAACTCCTGCCCAAGGTGGAGAGCACGGGCACCCTGGTTGTCGAAGAAGTAGTCATGAAGACGGGACCAGATCATGTAGGCCGAGGAGTCCGGCGGTGCGAAGACGTCGAGGAGGTCCCCCTCAATGGTAGAGAGGAACCACAACACGATGGTGTTGTCCACGTCACGCCAGGCCGCATTGTTGAGGCGGGCGGCGTGGCCGGGCTGGACGTGGTCGCGGGCGTGGTGCCGGGCCAGGAGGAAGTTGATGAAGCTGCGCCAACGCGTGAAGTGGACCGCACCGAGATCCAGCTTGAACTGGATGAAGGACCCGATGTTGATGCTGTGGATCGAAGGAACCGCCAAGGGAGAGTCGGCAGGAGGCAGGGCCGCAAGGGGCAGGGAACCGTCCTGACGCTGGGCGGCGAGAGGGAGATCGCCGCCCTGGGGGCCGTCGGGCGTGACGTGGGCGCGAGGTCGATCGGAAGCAGCAGCGGCAGCGGCCTCGGCGCCCGCAACTGCAGCGGCCTGTTCAGCAGCCCGCTCGGCTGCCAGATCCTCACTGGTGATGGACTGAGACGAAGAAGTCACGGACCAGAGCCTGAGGAAGCCATGGGAGCGGAGGGTGGGATAGAATCGGCTCTGATTACCAAGAAGAATAGAGAGAAGTGTTCGCTGTATTCAATAGTCACGGAGCCAGGTACATATATACAGGAGAAGCCCTACATGCAGGGCACGATCAGTTGAGGAGCGACGTGATCGGATATCCTCCCTAAAGACTAGGACTAGATAAGTACATAGGTTATCTAGATAAGTACAGGCTAACGGTATAATGGATAGACGTGACAGTTCAACACAGCGCCGGCGACGTCTCCTCGCTGAAAATCAAGCTACTGGTGAGTGCCTCAGCTTCTGAGCCAATATTACGTAGCCGCTCGTTTGACGGATCCTTACATGATTGGTGGATGCAGAGTGCAATCTCCGGGCTGAACCGGGGGCTCGCGGCGACCCAGGAAGACCTGGACCGGGCGGATTCTGCAGCGAGGAAGCTCGAGGCGGCAGCGCAGACCCCCGTGGACATTGTCAAAATCTAAAATGATCGTCATATGGAAAATCTGGAGCTCATATTAGTTGAATAAAATACGATTCTTCACCACAACAACCTTACTAATCTGTATACATTAATTACCTCTGTCGTTTACTGTATCATTGATTCTAATCACAATGGCTTATGCATCACCTATCATCGGATTATTTTTCTCAAACAACTATCATTGACTATAATAGTGGCATATTTTAAAAAATGTATATCATTTAGAAAAATACCTTTTGTGCGTCACATATTATTCTAAATATACTGTCTTCTATAATTTATTCAGAATAATTCCTAAAGCTATGCATTGTGATCATGTCAAAATCTAAAATTATAGATGCAATAACATATAGGAAATCTGGAGCTCATACTAGGTCAATAAAATACGATTCTTCGCCATAACCACCTTACTTATCAGTATACATTAATTACCTCTGTCGATTACTGTATCATTGATTCCAATCACAATGGCTTATATTTAATAAAAAATGATTAGACCTAGAAAGAAGACAACCGAAGAACACATGTGCTTAAAAATAGGGCGCCGATAACGCCCACACGTTCGGTGGAGCCTCCCTCGGTCCGAACGATTTCGTTCGGATCACCAGCCCCCCTGGCCTGAACGAAAACGTTCGGGCGACACAGTGCCTCCGCCCGAATGGTCGAAACGGCCTCGCCGGCATCCTCCCCATCGCGAGCCGTCATCTTCCTCCCCCTGCACTCCTCCCCAGCCAGCAGCTCGCCCCGCGGCGGCGATCTCGAATCCGCACGGGAGGCAACTGCATCTCCGCGGGGCGGCGATCTCGAATCCGCACGGGCGGCAACTGCATCTCTGCCGCAACCCAGATCCGTCCTCGTCGCGGGAGCTGCGCCGCCGACGGGCCCGCCTAACAGAGGTACGGCTGATGTTCTTGTTGCCGTCATCAGTAGAATCTTGTTTCCCCCAACCCCCCCCCACCACCACAAATCCGTGGATGTTTGATATTACCGTCGTAGATTAGGTGTTGTTGCCACCCCACCGCAACCTCGTAGATGCTTGTGTTGCCATCCATTGCCTTGCTGGATTTGTTATAGTTGCCACCCCCAGTAATAAACTGTTGATGTTGTAATGTTCACATCCTAGTTACCATCCAAGAGCACAATGTTATATGGGGCAGCCATGATTTTAGTTGTGATGTTGCCATACACAAACTGTTGATGTTGGAAAACAGCAGCTTCTTATGTGTTTGTTGCCATCCAACTCCATCTCCTGTTGTTGCCATCCAACTAGAAACTTGTGTTATTGTTCACATCCTAGTTACCATCCAAGAGCACAATGTTCACATTTTTTATTGTTGCCATCCAAATCCAGCTGATGTTGCCAACTAAAAAACTTGTGTTATTGCCATCAAACTAATTGTGTTGTTACCAACTAAGTGTTTTTTTTGCTACGCATTGAACAGAAATGGATTCTGGGGATGAGGCAGACGAGTGATTGCGTAGGGAGTCAGCCCCGGAAGGATGGGATCCACATGATTATGCGTGTTTAATGGGTTCAGGGCCTTTGTTGCCACTACTACAAACAATGCAGGGAGTGCCCTTTGAGAATGCTTCATTGGGCACCCTTCCTTGGCAAGAAGGTTGTCAAGGTGGCAACAACCAAATGGCGTATAAAAGTGGTCTAAATGTTGGTGAGTGTGGACTTTGATACACGCTTCCTTATTTATATAAGTGATAACATTGCAATATCGAGTTAAACATGTACATGCCATGTGTTAATATGAGTAAACTGTAATGGGCCAAGTAGTATGAGTTGCCAGGTGAAGGTTTGTAAATTTGCCATCAGTCAACAACTGGATCTGCCATGTGAAAATCACTAAAGTTGCCGTGTGTCAAACGAACTGAAGTTGCCATGACAAAGGTAGTTAAAATTGCCAAGTCAAAAATGTGCTGACTTTTCCATTACATGAAAACTAATTAAGATTTTGATAATGCTTAAATAAATGAAATTGCCATGTTGTTTGCACAGAAAGTACAGCGTGAGTTTGAAAAAAGGATTGGCACACAAAAGACAATAAATGATGTAAAATACCTGTTTTTGTACAGAATCTGGCCAAGCAAGTAGTTTGCTTCTGAGGGGCGCAGAAGCAAGATCTTCAAAGGGTAAGTTGAATTAACTTTCTCCATGACGAAACCATAGTGTGAAAAGTTCAAGTAGGGTAGTTGTTGACATGCAATATACCAAAAAACAAACAAGTAAATATGGTATTCAGTCTTATTGAGTGAAAAAATGGCATACTTTGAGTAGGTGTATGGGAAAGCTAAAGTATTCTTGCCATCTGTGTTGAGGGGAAAATGCCATCTGTGGCAATGCCAAATTGCCATGTGTAGTTGTATGGGAAAGCTACCTGAATTTATATTAAAAAGTGTCAAAATATGTTGAAAAATTGCCATCACTTGTAATTTGGATTATAAAAATAGTACACTTGCCATATGTAATGAACATAAAAATGCACTTTGGGGTGGGATGGGTGGGGGGTGTTAGAAAATTTGCCATGTACAACTCGATGAAGTTGCCATGTGCAACTGAATGAAATTGCCATGTGCAAATGAATGAAATTGCCATGTGCAAAAGAATAAAATTGCCGTGAGCAACTTGATTAAATTGCCAGCATTATTTGATATGAAAACTCCTTTGTGTAGTTGAAATTTTCATGTTTCATAGTAATGTAGTCATATACTACACTTGTCGTATGTGATACGCTTGCCATGTGAGTAAAATTACGGTTACCGTGTGCGACTGAATGAAGTTGCCATGTGTAACTGAATGAAATTTCCATCTGTACATTAATAAAATTGTGGCAACATTTCAAAGTAGGTTGTGATAGCAAACATAATTTATCGGTAGTACTGTAATGTAAATTCGAATGTAAGGCGAAAGTTCACAAAAGCAAAAGACTACTTGATTCAGGACACATAAAATCGGCAAAGCAAAGCACAACAGATGGCAAGTAAGTGAGTACATCATGACACCACAAATTTACAAACGGAAACACCACAAGTTCATCCGGTGCCTAATTAAGTAACGTAGTCTTCTTCGAAACTGATAAACACAAGTTCTACGACAAAAGCGACAAGAGCATACCTTACATTCAACCGCGTGGGAATGTAAGGTATTGAAAGGTCGCGTGGCGGTGCATCAATGGCTTCACTTGTACTTCTTCCCAGCCGCTTTCACAGCATCCTCTATGAACTCCCTGGCTCCAGCTCGCTTGTTGAACTCCGTGTTTGTCACCCAGTTGAAAGTTAAGACCTTCTTGAGAGCACTCACGTATTCTGAGGTGACAGCGGACACCTTGTGTCCCACCCAATGTGCAAGGTAATCGAACATGAAGACGACACAATCACGGCTGCACGGACACAACTGAAAAACATGTGAGTAAACAAAAACGTAGTGCATGGGAAGGGACACGAAATGAAATACAAGTGGCAACTATACGAATATGATGACTTACGTGTTTTCCTGTTGCGTGCTCTTAATGTACTGCGTTGGGTAGTCGCTGATCTGTACCCTTGATGTCCCATAGTGGTGAGCCCACGTTTCCTTCACTCTTTCGATGAAATACTCGTAATGAGATCAAAGACTTGCATTGTCATCACCCCTCGCAGAGTCCAAAACCTCAAAATGTTGGTTCTTCAGGTTTAAGCAGATAGTATAGAAATGGCCACATTTGTCCTGTGGGTCTTCAGGGGTCAGCTCCTGGTACATTGCGAACATGATCTGCGACATTTGTAATATAAGTTAGACAAGAATGTGAAGAAGCTACAGAATTTGCAACAAAAAATGTGGACTGATTGAATTTTGTAGAATGGTATATGATGAAGTTGCCATCCATGTGAAGTAGTAGTTGCCAACTATGGTAATCTAAAATTGCCAAGTGTGTAAGACTAAAATTGCCATGTGAGTTGTAATGATGTTGCCATTCAGTATGATCAAAAAATACCATGTGGGTGGTGTTCATGTTGCCGCCCACAGTGAACAAAACTTGAGTATAAAAAATGTATGAAATAAGTTACAAAACTGACTCGTGTATGGATGATAAAGTAAAATTTATCTTTCTGTGTTGTTGCCATTGCAAAGGAATAAACAAAAATCAATGGAATACAAAAACTCAATGCATTTACGTCGACCGGAACAAAAAATCTTTGCATGAAAAAAGAAAACTGCATTTGATTACGACAAGTGGATGTAAAATGCATTAATGTGTAGAAAGGGGACTCACGTATTTCTTGAGCGTCAGTTTGAAATCGCCTAACTGCGCAAAATATGTCCTAATAACTTTGCAGAAGTAATCACCGTCCCAAATATTGGTTGTGACAGTGTACGGCCTTATGATCTTGTCAACATCTATGTCCATGCACTGGTTGATGTAGTCTATGCCACATGCTACCAACTTTGTCTGCAGTCTGCCATTTGGCTTCATAGCGTCAGCTAGCTCCCCCACGAAAACGTACGTTGCAGAACACTCTATGATCTTCGTTCTATCCAAGCAAGAACTGGTTTTGAAAACACATATATATAAAGTAGATGTAGTGCGGCAGAGAAGGAATACAATGAAAAATATTGACAAAAAATGAAACGGTTGGAAAAGGTATTACTCTCTTATGGCCCGCATGTGTTTTCTCTGAGACCTCGCTTCTCCAAACCGCTTTACGTTTTCATAAAAAGTCTGGATCTCCTTTGTAACCTGGACCGTGAGGTCGTAATCTAGGATTGCTGGAGCTTAAACCACCCTCGATCGCTTCACAGAACCAGGTGTTGCACTGCTGATAACATCGGATGACCCTGAGGGCGCTTGTTGTTTTAGTGTTTTCCTTCTAAGAGCTTCTTCGTCCATCTTACGAAGCTGCTCATCCATTGAAGATGAAACCATCACTGGTGTTGCTGTGGAAAATGGTAATACCAATAGTTGTGAGACAACAGTGGTTTGAGTAGAAAACAAAATGTTAAGACACAATGTTTCCATATGACATGTTGCCGTGTGAAGGTTGTTAAAGTTGCCATAATGTAAATACTGAAGTTGCCATATGGAAATAACTTAAATTGCCATATGTTAAATACTGAAGTTGCCATGTGAAAGTAATTAAAGTTGCCATTTGTCAGAAACTGAAAATGTCATGGAAAAATAAGTAAACATTGCCGTCTGCAAGGTACTAAATGATTTGGCACAAATAAATAAGGGTGAATTACCTTGTACAATAGGGTCTGCAAACTTCACAGCCTTTCTCCCTTCATCATTAGGCTGGGCCATAAAAACTTCCTCGGTTTGATGATGAGCAAATGAGATGGGTATGGCGTCAATAGGTTCTTCATCAACTGGAGTGCTACCGAACCCAAGATCAAATGGTGGTGGAGAATAACCCATGGGATGCCTCTCCCTAACATCTCTCTTTTTCTTGTTATATCTTTTTCGGAATCCAAAGGAGATAGATGCACATATGTGTCATTGTCAGCTCCATGTTCGCTCGTATGAACGTCGACCGGGGGAGGGTTAACGTAGCTATCAGAGGACTTTTTCTGTTCTGCAAGTTTCTGCGTCAATGCATCAGATCGCTCATATGGCACGCCAAACTCAATTCGAATCTTTTTTTTCAGTAAGGTAGGGCCAGTTGCAGGCTGGTCAGCACGCGCGGTGTCAGGCTTGGTGGGTAACTTTCCAGCTTCAACTGGTGCTTTATCTCCTTGTGCGAAATGCAATTCTTTAGCCTGCACATCAGTGGGCGGAACTGTTGTCTGGACAACAGGTTTATCTGCGGCCTGTGGCACCGTGTGAGTTGTTTGAGCATGTTTCCGGGGGCTTGTCCTGGAAGTAACAACAGTACTAGCACCATGAGATGTGAAACCAGAAGGCTTGTCACCAGCTAATACACCGGGGGAAGTAGGAACGGTGGCGGTGGTCCTCTTCCGAACATAAAAACCATCAGCTTCCTCCGTGTGGGCAATGCTCGCAATAGTCACTGTCTCATCGAACAGGGTCGAAGCACGTACGTATACAGCATCACTTTTGAAACGTGCCGGCGCGCCTCCATGTGGCAACTTCTTTGGGTTGTTGGCAGGTGGCACGACTGCGTCGTGTGGCAACTTCGTTGTGTCCTTGGCTGGTGGCGCAACATCACTTGGCAACTTGTTAGTGGTAGCGTCAGCTTTGTTGCGTACCGGCGCACCTCCTTGTGGCTACTTCTTTGGGTCCTTGGCTGGTGGCGCAACATCACTTGGCAACTTGTTGGTGGTAGCGTCATCTTTGTTCCGTATAGGCACACCTCCTTATGGCAACTTCTTTGGTTGATTCATAGTTGGCGTGGCGTCAGTTGGCGGGTTCTTCCTGGGAATAATAGGGACAGGGGCAGCGGGTGGAACGGTGGACTCTGAAACCTTCGTCTTATCAACAATATCTTCTTCCGTCTGTACGGCAGGAGTGGTTGTTGCAGCAAATGCATCTCGCATCGACAACAAAATTTATGCCCTTAGTCAATCCAGAAACAGAATCATCGGTGCCGGATCCACCTACCATGCCGGCTGTTGTAACTTTAGCACCAACGTTGGTAAGGCCATGGACATCAGCAGCACTAGAATCATCTACATTACTAGCCAATGGCACTCCCTCCGAATCAGCTTGTTTGTTTGAAATTGTTGTTTGAACAGTCTTTTTGGCCGTCTTCTTGATGGGGATGTTCTTCTGTTTTGCAGAAATAGTGGCGGCTGGTTTCTTGGATCTGGAAAGGAAAGCTTAGTTGACATTTAAAAAATGTTACGTGGTACGAAAAAAGTTACCATGCTTGGAATAGTATTATTGCCATGCTTGTCATATGAAAATTCCCAGGTTAGTATAACAATAACTGCCATGTTTGACATGTTATGAAGTCAAAAATGACTCAAAACAAATATTTGCCATGATGATTACAATGAAATATGCCATATTTGTTAAAGAAAAACTGCAATGGAATTAGTCTAATAATTGCCATGCTTGTCATATGAAAATTGCCAGGTTAGTATAACAGTAACTGCCATGTTTGACATGTTATGAAATCCAAAAATGGCTTAAAACAATAATTTCCATACAGTTGCAAAAATGCAATTGCCATGTTTGTTAAATAAAAATTGCAATGGAAATAGTATAATAATTGCCATGAATTTGAACAAAAAGAAGGGTACAAGTTTCGAAGATTTTAAAAAATATTACCTCCTCGCCGCAGTAATTATAACAGGGTCACCCGTGTTGGACGTTGCTGCCCAAGGAGAAGACCTTGTAGCCATACGAGCACCATCAGCAACGGTAGACACCTTTTTCAGACGTTCGGAAGATCTGCAGGGTATGTCCAGAGTTTTCTTCGCACCACCAGTTGTCACCTCGCTATATGAAAAACAAAGAAACCAACGAAAAAACATGAACATTCAGAGAAAATGAGGGGGGCTGCCGCGAAAAATAATAGATTATTAGACATAATTAAAAGAAGTGGAAAGAAAAAAACCTCCTTCTGGAAGCAACAGGGTCTAGCTTTTTCTTCTTGGCAACTACTGGCTGCTCATCGTGATCTCTTGCCCTCTTGTCGCTTGGTCCAGAGATAGTGGGCTTTGGGTCATTGCGGTTGTGATCCGAACCTTGGGGGGGGTCAGGGTCAAGAAAAGGGTTGGGGATGTCAATATCAAAACCATGAGGATCTTCCTGTGAGTCGGGGAGCTCCTGAGAGTAGTCTTGACGTGAGCGACAACCAGTTGACCGATGTGTACGTTCACCAACAGTAGCAGTAAACTGCCTTGCAGCTTCAGCACCATCGTCGACGGATAATGAAGTCCAACCCTGCACCAGATTGCCCAGAAGGCCAGTCATACCGGATGCAAACCGGCCGATGAGATGCTCAACATTTTCCCTATTCTGCTTGCAAAAAAAATGATGAAGGATCATGTTAAAAGATGAGGAAAAGCAGGAAAATGTAACTCATTGACTAGTAGTATAGAAGGTGTTGTTACAAATTGCAGTGAAATTGTTGAAGTAATTGCCGGGTGAAGGGATAATGGAAACAACCATCTGTGCGAAACTGAAATTACATACTTAACTGTTGTAATGCTGCCAACCATTATAAGATTGGAATAACTACTACAAGATAAAATGTGTGAAAGGGCTAAGTTGGTTTGCAATGTAGCATGTGTCGTAGGTGTAAACAAAAATTGCCATGTCTGAACAAGTGAAATTTCCTGCTATAATGAACTGTAATTACCATGCAACCTGAATGTATCGCAAACGTGTAACTATACAGTTCCGTGAATAAAAAAAAGGCACAATAACTATGGACCATTCTTGCGCGCGCATAAAAGTTTAGCGATCATATTACCTGCAAGGAACAAGATGGGTTGGTGTGTACGTCCATCCATTTGGTAAAACCGTGCGTACCACCAAAGAAACTGTAATCAATAGCGTGCTTAGCCATTAGCTGCACCACGATAGGAAGAAAAATAACAAAAAAGAACATGTCAGAAAGTTATGCCGAAGAGTTAGATGAAAACACTCGTATAGCATCGGTAATAAAGAAAAGAAACTGGCCTGCAATTTTCCGTAAGACATGTCGGGGTTCCCGTCATGAGTAAGAACTGCCATGACTTGCTCTTTGTTCCAAGCAGCAACAGTGAATTTCACAGGGCGGGGGGGGGGGGGGTCCATCGTTACCAAATTTGACTTTTGAAAAGTCAAGCTTGTCGACATACATAAGCTACACCGCAAAAATGAAACAAGTTTTAGAGAAAGTGAAAAGGTGTATCAAAGTGAGGGATGGATAAAAGCTGCCATGAGAAAAAAATGAATGTTGAATGAAGTTGCCATATGTAGATAAATGAAATTTCCATGTGTTTAAGACTGAAATTGCCATGTGTGAATAGTTAAAATTTCCATGTGTCAGATACTGAATTTTCCATTACAAAAAAAGAACATAAATAAAAAAGAGGCAAACAAATGCACTTGCCATCAGGTAAAGATGACATCCTTTCTCGTATAATTTCTTGGCAAAGGCATCATGAATAAAGTCGGAGATGAATTTGCACCAGTTCATGTTCTTGACATCAGGAAGTTTGTCTTGATTTAGCATAAAACAATCAATGAATGAAAACGTGTATGTATAGTTATTACAAATAGTGGAAGGCGTAAAATTGCCATACAGCATGGACAACAATAACAATTTGGGACCTTAGTATAAGATGTGAATTGATGTGTAGACAAAAATGGCATAAAGCATGTCCTATGGTTGCCATGTATGGTGAAGTTGGAATTGGGAAAAAACAAGATTCAGAAAGTTGCCATGCACTAAGTGTTGGACTTGCCATGTATGAAGTATTTAAACTGCCATGTAATATGTACTAAAATTGCCATACACTTAGCATACATAGGAGCGATGCAAAAAAAGAGGAAGAGACCTACCAATATGGGGAAACACCTGTTGCTTGGTCGCGTAGAAGTGGTAGGCGCAAAGACTGTGGATATAAGAAGCATTAGACATTTTCTCTTGAATACATCACCACTACTTCGCGTTTCAGCAAGCGAAGTTGCAAGAGTGGTGGTCAGTGGAATGGCTTCATGCCCGGGAAACATGTCCGGAAAGAGTCGCTCTTGCACATCGTTGTCAACCATATAAGGTACAGGAATGTGGCCCATTGCAACACCTAACGTATTGAACACAGATTCTTCATCCAGTGGCAACCTTCCCCGGCCGGGAATTACAAATTCCCTTGACTTGGGTTCGTAGATACTACCAAGCCATTCACAAACCGGATTCACCAGGTTTGAGCACTGTATATCAAGCATGGACCTCATTCCCAGTTCGACGACCGCTTGCCTCTGGGTGTCGTTGAAATCCTTAGACGCATCTGTAAACATCTTCTGTGAAGTCCTATTGCGGGGCGGTTTCTGCACAAATAACGAACAAAACATTAAAATCTTGTCATCCAGTAAAATAAAGAATGGCAGTAAACAATGAAGGCATGAATGCACTGAGATGTAAGACAAAATAAAAGGTAAGTATGGCACCGTCTTAGCCGGCTTCCGCCCAGCAGCAACATCAGCATCCATGAAATCGTCAGTGTCGGAGTCATGTGATCGCACCATGATTCTGGATAAATGCACAATTTAAAAGATATAGAATGAACATTAGCATGGCAATTGTGAAAAAAGGTTGAATGTGACGGTTTTAGTCTGGTACAGGCATGGCAACTTTCATAAAAAGCAATGGTACAGCAATGCCTATATGATGGCAATTTTAGTGTGTAGCAGGTTATAAAAGTCATTGTACATGGAAATTTTCAGATTAGGACAACACATTGAATGTCGCGGTACCATGGTAGGTTGCCGACATAAGACGTAGATTGAAGATGCCTACAAATGGCAATTACTGAAATGGTGATATGAACAACAGTGGGAGGCAACTATGCACAATTGGGGGGGGGGTAACAATCAGCAACAAAGGATGGAAATTTTGGGGAACATATCATTGGACAAGGCAGTTTCATGAGTTGAAAAAATGTATAATGTGGCAGTTACATGGCAATTTTCAGTGGCATAAGACATGGTTTCAAAGGACTATAGATGGCAATTTCTGGAAATGGTGATATCAACAACAGCAAGCATTAATGTATGCAAAATTTGGGGGTAAATAACCACCGAACAGGCATGGCAATTTGCAGTCACATAATTGCAATTGGAATTGCTACATGGCAATTGAAGGCAATATACCAGTCAGAAACTAGTATTGCATGGCAATTACTGAAATGGTGTTATAAACAACAGTGGGAGGCAACTATGCACAATTGGGGGGGTAACAATCAGCAACAAAGGATGGCAATTTTGGGGAACATATCATTGGACAAGGCAGTTTCATGAGTTGAAAAAATGTATAATGTGGAAGTTACATGGCAATTTTCAGTGGCATAAGACATAGTTTCAAAGGACTATAGATGGAAATTTCTGGAAATGGTGATATCAACAACATCAAGCATTAATGTATGCAAAATTTGGGGGTAAATAACCACCGAACAGGCATGGCAATTTGCAGTCACATAATTGCAATTGGAATTGCTACATGCCAATTGAAGGCAATATACCAGTCAGAAACTAGTATTACATGGAAAATTTGAGTGATAAAAAATTGAAGTATGTAAAGCAGAGGAACATGGCAAATTTGAGTGATGACAAACTGAAGTATGTAAAGCAGAGGAACATGGCAGAAACAGAAGTTGGTTAAACCCTATGATTGTGGCGTTTTACATGGCGAATTTCGTGAGTTTGCCTGAAAACTGCCTGCACATGGCACTCAACCAAAGATGGTAACCACAAATCACAAAAATAGGGCTCGCACACGAAAGAGGGCTCAAACACGAGCGATGGGGGCGATCGATTCCAAACCCTAATGCCAATGCGTTGCTCCGAGGAAACCCTGTCTCTTTCGACCGCGACCGCGTGAGAACGACGAACTACCCGTCGCCTCCGCCGCCTAGAGACGACCACGGCCGCGAACCGCGCCATGGCAGCCGTGAAAGCAGAGCAGAAAGAGGGGGATAGGAACCAGAGGAAGACAACCCATCGACGACGTACCTGTGTGCTCGGCCTCCAATGCGGCGGCGCTCGAGCTCGATCCCCACCGCCGACGGCGAGATTTGGGGAGGAACCGCCTTGGAATCGCCTCCTCCGTGTGGGCAACGTCCCCACCAGTTCGAAATGGGGAGAGAGGAAATGAATGCCGAGGAAGGCAACTTGCGCGCTAGTAGGTGGGACTGGGCGTGGACGTGGGTTGCGGTTGCAACGTTCGGGCGCAAAACTCCTGGTCCGAACGGTCCGAATTGAAGACGTAGCAACTGTCGCGACGTGGAGATTCGCGTTGGAGATCGAGCGGTGGCAACCTCGTTCGGACGAGAGGGCGCGGTCCGAATGTGTGGGGCATATCATTATCCATAATTTATGGAACATGAGTAGTTGATCTAAATCCAACAATAATGGCGTGCTTCTTCTCACATTCGTAGGATGTGCATGCTCATGAAATTGAGTTTCCCAGCCCCGTGTGCTGTTTTTGGCTGATCGATCTAACATATCTCGCTAGCTTTGGATAGAATTCATCCAACATCCTGCTCGTGTACTTATGTGTCTAAGTGAATACACGCCCAAAATATCGGCTAGCATAATCTCACCATACACCTTGTGGTAAATACTTTATGTATATACTACTTATGACAATAGAATAATTATTCTTTTCTTACTATTGCTAACAGGAAAAGATGCTAAAGCAAAGGTACCAGCAAAATTGCATTCAATTAAGAATCGTTGCAAAATCCTTGGCTCCTTCACGCTACGAAGATCTCCAACTCACCGACTCGAGCCACTTTACGGAGAAGCTAAGAATCCCTCGCATGCCGATTTCAATAACAGTGCCATCAAAACTAGGATTTTGCTAGAAAATTATTGACGATGCATCAAAGAAGAAATTTGATTAAACGACATGCACGTCAAATTCAATCTAGAGTTCCTGCGGAGAGAATGTCTCCAAACCATCTAGAGCCAGGCCAAGCAGGGTTATACTTATAGGAAATTTACATCTAGCTGAACACATACAAATCAATCTGACAGCTCTGACTGTTGACTCACTCTTTCCCTGGGCTCCAACTCAGTGCACAATATCTCTGAAGAAAACTCTGCTCATGGAATGTTGGAGGGAGGCTCAAATTCAAATCTCATGGTCCACATCTTCAGTGGGCTTCCAGACCATGCCTCTCTTTCCCAGCCCATTGAATCCCACCAACCATCTCTACAAATGATGGATATTCAGTTTGCAGCCAGTCCTCCTAGGTATATTGCCTTATCTTCCAGAGCTATTATCCCTTTTGAGCCACTTCCTCTACCTACAGTCTTCTATAGTTCAAGCAACGATAATTCTGCCACACATGATGCTGCAGTTGCAACTAATGAACCAGTCCTAGAAATTATGCATCCTGTTATTCATGCTGATCCTTGGGACATAGTGGAAAATCCTCTGGATCCAGTCATCCAGCCTGCTAATCTGGAAAACATGTCTGAAGATCAAGATCAAGATTCTGACTACAGCACTTCAGTGGATGAAGAAATTGTTCTAGAGGAAAAAGAAAATGGGTAAGTAAACAGCAAACAGGTTGGGGACTTTCCTGAAGTGGAAATCATTCCCTCTGTCTCTAGTGAAAGTTCATTGCTCTCTGCATCTCCTGGTTTTTTAATTAAAGGAAAATATTATATGCCCAACTTATCTCTCCAGGAACAGGAGGATACTTCAGGGGAGAAGGAGATGGCACCCTGGATGTCAACTTTTGCTACTAGAGCTGAAGATTCCACACAGGTTAAAAATCCCCTCTGGATGGGCTTACTTTATTGCAAGGCAGCTTAATTCCCCAGATAAATTTGAGTGGATTTGCAAATTTCTTCAATCTCATATGTGGAATATTATTGTGGATGGAACTGATAATGAGGATATTTTGGATTTCTACATTCCTGTAAAATGCCCCTCCTCTGATCTTATGATCTGTCATGATGAACAATTGCAACAGTCATCTTCTGACCACTCCAGTTCTAATCTTGCATCCAACTGTTGTACTCCTCAGGGAAACCAAGAAATGGAGGGAAATAAAAGCAACCCGATTTCCTCAACAAGTGCTTTTCATGCAAAGGAAAAAGGAAGGACAGAGGCCCTCTGGTGGAAACTGAGGTAAGGAGGAGTAACAGACTTAGATGCACTGCCAAAGGATCCAGGCAAACTCCCTGCATCAATAAAAGTTGCTTAGCCTGTTATGCTATTCCTCCAATTGTTAAAAGTAAAGTGGTTGAGAATTTAAATGTAGATTATTGCAAGGTTAATGCCAAGGATTCCAATATTGAGGCACTGTAGCAGAAGAGACAGAAGAAGGGGAGCAAGGACAAAGGAAGCAAACTCCCAAAGAAGTCCTAATCAACCTAGTGTTACCATGTGGAAAAGCACCCTGAAAGCATCCTTTTGTGGTTATGAGAAAACTATCAGAATGCCATACTTTTGTAGTTCGGCTGGCCCTGTAATAATTAGCACTGTTACCTCATGCTTTAGAAAGTCTGAATTCCATATGTGCCAACTCAGTTGTTTCATTGCCTTTAATTACATAGATCCACTCATGATTGCTGATGTTTTCATCTTGGAATATTTTAAACTGGAACATTAGGGGCATCATTGCCAAAGATAAATGGCTGGCAGTGGCAAATAAAATCTCAGAATCAAACAGCTCAATTATATGCTTGCAAGAAACAAAGAGGGAATCTTTTGATTCTTCATACAGCAAAAACTTCTGTCCTAGGAATTTCAACATGTTTGAATTTGTCCCATCAATAGGAGCTTCTGGAGGACTGCTTGTAGCCTGGAATGACAGGCTATTTCATGGGGATTGCCTTCATAAAAACAAATTCTCAATTTCCATCAGATTCACTTCTCTGATAAACAATCAATCCTGGATTCTGACTAATATTTATGAGCCATGTGAGGCAATTCAGAGACTTGATTTTTTAAATTGGCTTAATAACATTAGCATGCCTGATGAGAATGATTGGCTTATTGTGGGAGATTTCAATTACATCAGATACCCTCACAATAGAAACAGAGGAATTGGAGATGATTATCACATGATACAATTCAATGAAATAATTAACAACCTGGCCCTGGTTGAAATCCCTCTCAAGGATAGAGCATTCACTTGGAGCAATATGCAAGATGCACCACTCCTTGAAAAACTAGACTGGGTCTTCACTTCTGAACACTGGACAACCACCTTTCCCAGCACAACTGTCAGAACCCTTGCAAACACAACTTCTGACCATTCTCCTTGCTGCATTTCCATAGGCAGTGTCATCCCTAAATCAAGAATTTTTAGATTTTAAAACTACTGGCTCAAGCATCAAGACTTCAAACAAGTGGTATTTGAAATCTGGAACCAACCCATCTAAGAAACTGATAGTGCTAAAGCCATCACTGCAAAATTCAAGAGGCTGAGAAAAGGACTCAAAACCTGGGCCAAGACAATCTCCAACCTGACAGTTACCATCAAAGCCACCAATGAATTTATTCATATGTGGGACTTTTTAGAGAAATTCAGACCCCTAAGTGGCACTGAAAGTAATGGCAGAGACATACTGAAGCAACATCTAGGAAAAAAATTGAATATCAAATAATATACTGGAAACAAAGAGCAACAATCAGATGGGTCAAATTAGAAGATGAGAATTCAAATTTCTACAAGGCCAAGGCTACCCTAAACCACGGACACAATTCCATAGCCTCACTCACAGATCCAAATAGAAATACAATCTCTGACCAAGAGGGAAAGGCTCACATTATTTGGCAAGTTTTCAAAGCAAGACTAGGAACAAGCAATAAAATTTAGGATCATATGAACTTCACACAAATCATCAAGAGAGTGGAAAACCTGCATATTCTTGAAGCTCCATTCACATGCACTGAAATTGATGAAGTTATTAAACAGATGCCTTCCGACAAAGCCCCAAGACCAGATGGATTCAATGGAGCTTTCATAAGACACTGTTGGGATATGATTTGTCAAGACTTCTATAGTATGACTTCCATGCAGGAGTGGTCAATCTTCAGAGCATCAATGCTTCCTTCATCACCCTCATCCCCAAAATTGATACTCCATCAACTGCAAATGACTTCAGACCAATTTCTCTGCTGAACTGCACCATCAAAATCATCACAAAACTTATGTCCAATAGATTACAAGCGCACATCACCTCTCTGATTCACACAAACCAGTATGGGTTCATAAAAAACAGGTCCCGCCAGGATTGTGTGGCTTGGGCCTATGAATATTCGCACATGTGCCATATATCCAAGAAGCCAATAATAGACCTAAAGTTGGACTTTGAGAAGGCCTTTGACATGATTGAACATGAATTTATCCTGGAAATATTGGAAGCTAAAGGGTTTGGAAAGATTAGGTGTAAGTGGATGAGGATGATGTTTTCGTCTGGCACATCATCAGTTCTACTTAATGGTATTCCTGGTAAAGTTTTCCATTGCAAGAGAGGGGTCAGGCAAGGGGACCCACTATCACCACTCCTCTTTGTTCCAGCAGCTGACTTCCTACAATCCATTTTCAATGAGGCCATGCAGGATCAGCTCATTGAGAGACCTTTCATAACATCATCATCCCCCCAATTCCCAATTATTCAATATGCTGATGACACTCTCATGCTCATGCCTGCTGACAAGACACAGCTTGAACAGATAAATTTTTTGCTATTCTATTTCGCAAGGTACACTGGTTTGAAAGTGAATTTCCATAAATCATCCTTGGTTCCCATCAATGTTCCAATGGACAACATTCCGGCACGCACTAGCACCCTGAACTGTCAATTGGGATCCTTTCCTTTCACATATCTTGGTTTACCACTGGGCATCCACAAACCAAAAATTGACCTTTGTTGCGAGGCGAATTCGAGGAGAGAGTCGACATAGACACATGACTCGGCGGTCTACCCAGGTTCGGCCCCGTCGATGCGGTAAAGACCTACTCCTGCTTCTTGATTATTGTGGGATCGACTCCTCAATAGGAAGAGCCGACCTTATCGATTACAGTGGTGATATTTCACAACCTTAGTCTCGTGGAGATCTAGGTTGTATCGCGAGTTGTCTAGTCCTGGCTTGAGGTAAGTTCTTGCTCTGGCTCCCGTGGACCTCGGCTTATAAAGGTACCGGGTCCCAAGATTCTGTGAGTCCGACTCCTACATGAGGTGGAGTTCTATTCTACTTTACAAATTTACTACGTGCTATACAAGGTAATTCGAATTCCTTCTAGGGCTTCAATCTTCACGCTTGGCACGTCCGACTCCTGGCCGAGTATTCTTTGTGGGCCTTCGCAGGTAAGTCGACCCAGAGGTTTTTAATGCCGGATCTATGGGCCTAATCCATCCCCCCGACATTAGCCCCCGGGATTGTTGTGATGCTTTAGTCTTCTTAGAAATCTTCTCCATTTTCTTCATTGTCGCCGGCTCTTCATGGGTCAAAGGCCGACTTCATGCTTGGCGTTGATTGCGAGTCGGAGTCGTCTCTCTTCAATCTTGCTTCGGTTCCTTTATCTTTATGAGACCGACTCTTCTGGTCGAGTCGGCTAATATTTTCAGAGTTGATGCTGACTTTCAGTCGTAGGCAGTAATGAATCTGACCTCCCAATGTTTATTGAGGAAATTTGAACGGTCTGCCTCTATCTCGGCGGCACAATTAATGTTGTCTAAATTATTCACGAAAATCGAGGGATTTCCTGCTGTTTAGCTGGTGGTGGGCGACGCCTCAGGTTTCGATCAGAGGTCCTTTCATAAATAGACCCCCATTCCCATCTATTCTCCTCATCCCATTCACATCTTATCGTCTCCTTCCTCGCGCACCGGAGAACAAGGACTCCGTCTTTGTCTCCGTTTCTAGCCGTTCCTCCTCCATCATTCGCGCAAGACGGCCTGGGGCCGTGTCATTCCCGTACGTCATTAAGGTGAGCTTCTCATCTCCTCCATTGTACGTCAGTCTTTTACTCATCGCCATTGTCGTGAGCTTCGAGCTCTACTGTATTAAAAGATTGATACAGACTATGGAAGATGCGCCGTGCATGTTGGTAGATAGGCTAGGATCAGTGATGGATAGCTCCGGGAGTGATCATTTGTCGAACAATCATATTTACAGATCCGTTTTTATCTTGCAATTGTTCCCAGTTTTTCGCAAGCCATAGATCTATTCATCATTTTTTGCCTATTTCTCAGGCTTGTTAGATCCAATCGTCTCACTGTAATTTGTGAAAACTGTTTGTGTAGTTTCTTGTAAGTCGGTTTATGACCGACTCTAGTTTTCCTTTCACTGGATCTGACTTCTACACCATGGGTCGGAAAACCGCTGCCGATAAAGGCAAGAAAGAAGTCATCGCGGACAAAAGCAAAAAGACAGCTGGAAGGGCTAGACCACCAGTTCAGAAGTCGACTTTAGAGGCCAACTGGTCAAAGAGCTGGGTTACTGATGCTTCTTTGAAGGAGATGGTGATAGAGGGGATTCTGCCTCCCCAATCTCAAATTGAGTGGCGGGCCCCTGGAGAGGATATCCGGCCTCAGCCTCAAACAGGCGAAGTCGTCGTCTTTGCCGATCATATCACGAGGGGATTCCGTCCTCCTGGCTCTAAATTCTTTAGGAGTGTGCTACACTGCTATAAATTGCATCCTCGGGATCTAAGTGCTAACTCGATACTTAATATCTGTCACTTTCAAGTGTTCTGCGAGGCTTATCTGCAGATTAAGCCGACTCTGGCTCTGTTTGTCGAGTTCTATTATTGCAATAGGCAGACTGAATAGAGTGGAGGTCCAGCTTTGGAATGTGGTGGTGTTACTATCCAGAAGCGTGCCAAGTCGATTTACCCATCACTCAAACCGAGCTCCCATGTGAAAACATGGCAAAAATCCTTGTTTCACTTCACCGTTGTGACTTCCGAGAAGGAACATCCTCTGCCCGGCTTTCTTGAGAATCTACTTGAGTTTCATGATGGATTGAACCTTTTTCCTACAGATACTCATACGAAAAAGCATGAGCCGATTATGGCTCGGATAAAGGCCTTGTTGGCTCACGGTCTTGCCGGAACGGACTTGATCAAATGTTGGATAGGTTGGCAAATCCAACCTCTCTGCGTGAGGGCTCGACTCATGTGTGAGTATTCGGGGCCGGACGTCCCCATGTGTTTCGCAAAGAAGGAGATTTCGGTAGGAGTTCTAGTGACGTCTTGTAAGCAATTTCTTGCTGAGCGCATAGAAGACATCAAGTAAGTCGGCCTTCTCCCGTTTTGTAAACTAATCAGGCTCTTCCGGTATGTTTTTAGGTCATGCTTCCTTGACGCAATATTTGTTCAAAGATTTTGATCTTCCGACTTCTTACTTCCAGGAAAATGACCCATGGTGGAACGTGGGCCAAGACCTCCCTATGGAAGAATAAGTTGATGCTAAAAGTCTGAGTCATTCGGTAAGATTCACTTTATTGCTTCTTTTGTGATATCTTCTTCTTACCCTTTTTTGTTCTTATAGGATGACTCGGGGGGAAATGATGATGAAGACGAAGAAGAGCAGGAGGAAGTTCCCCCTGTTAGGACCGGCTCTCGTAAAGAGAGCAAAGTTTCCAATCCATCGGTAATGTCTTTTCCAGCTCTTCAAGATGATTTTAGACAAGCTCGTGTCTTATGTTCTTGTTTATAGGCACAAAGTCGCAGGAGGCATACCCGTAGTTCCGACTCGGCGGACCCTCTTGTGATTTTGGGTGATGAACCTCGAAAGACCCGACAGAAGCTGACTATCATAGCGACTCCTTCTCGTCAGTCGGCAAGGGTTCCTGAGGGACACCATCAAGGAGGTGACTCTGGAGCTGGTACCCTGTAACGCCCGATTTGCGGTACTGTTCCAGATCTAGATGTTTCCATCCAGATCCGGGGACGAAGCACATATCAGTCCCACCGCGA
Organism: Bromus sterilis; assembly: GCA_950022295.1. NCBI lineage: Eukaryota > Viridiplantae > Streptophyta > Magnoliopsida > Poales > Poaceae > Bromus > Bromus sterilis. The sequence goes on along the minus strand of OX465595.1, from coordinate 251,932,854 downwards.
CATATGACAAAGTCATATGCCCCGGATTTCCAACATGATATCACAACATTATAGATACATAAATACAACATCTCATACAATCGGCATACAACTGCCTCAAATACAATACAACAGCGGAAGATACATGTCTGGGTACAGACTACAAGCAAATGCCTAGTGTCAAAGAGAAAATCATCGATCCCCATAACCACATGGGTCCAGGCCCTCCGCCGGGATCCGCCTAACTAGTCGTCGTCGAGTCTCCACGTGAAACATCGATCACCATACCTGTTGTCGATCAGGAACCTTGAAAAGAGTTTGGGGGTATTATCATGAGTACAGAGGTACTCAGCATCCAACTGTAGTGGTCAACTGACCCATTAAGGACTTCATCACTCGTCATTCTAGGACAACTAGTAGTTTATGGTAAGGATGGGGTAAGTGGTGAGGTTGCTGCCGCACTAGCATTTATGAAGTGGCTAACGATCTAGAGAGTAAGGTAAGAAGCCAAGCATTCGATGAGGAATCGCCTCCAACAAGTATGGCTATCAACTACGTACGCAAACATAACACCTATCCTATCCTTGTCCTCCTCTTCGCATCCCGACGAAGAAGAAGCAGTCAAGGCACACACACGTTGATCAAGTTTATTAAGATTATCTCAGTTGTTGTTGTCTATGAACAAGGAGTAGGTCTTAAGTCATCCATAACCGTGGACACGTCTTCTCGAAAAGATTTAACCCTCCAGGGGTGTACCAAATTACCATTACAAGGCTCCGCACGCACACCCATCTCTCTCAGTTGCTACCCATGATAGGCAACCATTTTATGATTTAGTCCCGAGAGATTCGAAACGACAGGTCCCTCTAACCAACAACAAACAAATCCGGGTGGCCCCCGGTGAGTCGACGCCCAACTCAAAATCCGGCCGCGCTCGAATCGGTCTCTACCGTCTGTCGCAGGTTTGGATAGTCGACGCCCAACTCAAAAGCCGGCCGCGCTCGAATCGGTCTCTACCGTCAGTTGTAAGGCCCGATATGCGATACTGTTCCAGATGTAGATGTTTCCATCTAGATCCGGGGACGAAGCACATATTGGTCCCACAGCGACATATGACATAGCCATATGCCTCGGATTTCCAACATGATATCACAACATTACAAATACAAGGATACAACATCTCATACAATCGGCATACAACTGCCTTAAATACAATACATTAGAGGAAGGTATATGTCTGAGTACAGACTACAATCAAATGCCTAGTGGCAAAGAGAAAAACATCGATCCCATAACCACACGGGTCCAGGCCCTCCGCCGGGATCCGTCTAACTAGTCGTCGTCGAGTCTCCACGTGAAACGTCGATCACCATACCTGTTGTCGATCAAGAACCCTGAAAAGAGTTTGGGGGTAGTATCATCAGTACAGAAGTAGTCAGCATCCAACTGTAGTGGTCAACTGACCCAGCAAGGACTTCATCACTCGTCATTCTAGGACAACTAGTAGTTTACGGTTAGGATGGGGTAAGTGGTGAGGTTGCTGCCGCACTAGCATTTATGAAGTGGCTAACGATCTAGAGAGTAAGGTAAGAAGCCAAGCATTCGATGAGGAATCGCCTCCAAAAAGTCTTGCTATCAACTACTTACGCAATCATAACACCTATCCTATCCTTGTCCTCCTCTTCGCATCCCGACGAAGAAGAAGCAGTCAAGGCACACACACACGTTGATCAAGTTATAATAAGATTATCTCAGTTGTTGTTGTCTATGAACAAGGAGTAGGTCTCAAGTCATCCATAACCGTGGACACGGCTCCTCGAAATGATTTAACCCTGCAGGGGTGTACCAACTGCCCATACAAGGCTCCGCACGCACGCCCATCTCTCTCAGTTGCTACCCATGATAGGCAACCATTTTATGATTTAGTCCCAAGAGATCCGGAACGACAGGTCCCTCTAGCTAACAATGAACAAATCCGGGTGGCCCTCGGTGAGTCGACATCCAACTCAAAAGCCGGCCTCGCTCTCGAATCGGCCTCTACCGTTTGGACGAGGTCGGGTTAGTTGCCCAAACAGATGTGGACAACCCCCTAGCTCCCTGGGGTGGACCAACAAGAGAAACCATGTCTCCGCTGGCCCAACTTGTTTGAAATCTGTCGGCCGCGGACCAGTCACACACACGTTTCAAATGGTAAATCAGCTTGGGCCACCACTAGAAATGTTTGAAGCTAGGTATGTAAGAAGAGGGGACCCCATAAAATCCCACACGCGGTTAGGCACGCTCAGTCTTAAAACCAATACCCGGAACTCGGATCATAGGTGACTCGAATGGAGCAAAGCGTCGGGGCGGGATAGCCTAGACCTTCCATCCTTCGTCGAATATAGTCAACATTTATAATAATCATATCATCCATAAAAATATAATAATGTGATATCCCAAACCAAGGAGTAACAGGAGGTAACATCGTAGCATCCTAAGCATGCATACTAAGCAGGGGCTGAGCAACGAGCAATAGTAACATAGCAGTACAAGGTTTGCTGGGAGGGGACATGGCTGTATCGGTTTGAAAGAGGTTGTAAACATGTGGTAGGATCAAACATCGAACCTAAACTAGACTAGCATGCAAACCGCTGGTTGAAATAGAATGGATCATAAGTAATGTATAGTCCTTGCCTGTTGATAAGTCGGGTTCCGAAGGTGTAGTTGATCGCAAGCTCGCATCGTCTCTGAGAGGTACCCGCGGAAGCACACAAGAGGATAAACACTGGAAAGCAATCAACAAGCAGCATCTATTACTACGGAGCAAACACGAGCAAGCATCAACAAGAAGGCAACACGAGACAGCGCACCTACCGTCGAGAGCGGTTACTAACAGGTTAAGTGGGGTACTCGTCACACACGACGATACCGCACGTTTAAAGTGGTTCTAGTTGTTTAGCTACAAGTGATCAACCAAGGTTGTTAACATGGCAAGGCACAGAAGCATGGCATAGCACACAAACATGGCAAGAGGTGAAGCACAAAGTAAACTATCTAATCTAGTCATTTTAAGTGGGGTAAAACCTATACATGACAACTATTACGGACCCCACGATAATTATAATGTTTGGTACTGTTTTACCCTAAACAATATTTTAGGTTGGTTAACAACCGCAAACAATAGAATAAACACAAAGTACACGAAAAACTTATCAAGTTACATATAAAGAATACCCCAAACGGAGTTACGGTTAAAAAGATACAAGCAAAACAAGTTTCGAACACAATCTGCCAACATCACGATGCACACTTTAGAGCAATGCATAAACAGATTATTGAATGCAAACATGCTCACAATTGATATGAAACTAAAGTAGACATGACAGGTAAGGCATGGCAAAAAGAATCATGCAAAAAGGCATCATAGATCAAAAGATATTAAACATGCAACATGGCATAGAAAAACAGATATGGCTGTCAAAAACACCGGGATAGCAACTTTGGAGCTCAATAACTATGTGACCAGCAAGCATATCATGACAATGAAATACATATAATGGAAGTAGACATGATTCTTAACAATATGCAATTGGAATCACTCAATTCCGATAAACGGTTACGACGCAACTGTCACCCGAAGTTGCAACAAATTAACAGTTTCAGCACAGCAGCACATTAACAGCAAGGTCACCACTTTGGAGCAAGATTTAATATAGCTAAAGCACACAAACATGACAAGTTAAGGCATGGAAATGAAGTACACATGATGCTTAACACATAGGAAAAAGAATCAATGCAATAGGCCTCATGGATGTGTCACAATCATCAATCAAAGTTGCAACAAAATTACATCAGCAGCACTTGACAGAATTTAGCAACAGTTAACAGTCTGGTGCCTACTTCAACACAGATTTGCACCATCAATATGACATCAAAATAAATAACTTCCTAAATATGAACTCTAGAGCACACAAAGCACAACCAAACAAAAAAAGAATCACTTCATTTCGACCTACGAGTCAACGGAAGATCGCATTACAAAACGGGATCAACAGCAGATACATCTCATACTTAGCAGAATTCAGAGACAAGAAAAAAAACAAACGAAATAAATAATAAAAAAAGGGCGTTGGGCTGGCTCACCATGGGCCGAGCCCATCTAGCGGCTAGCGTCCTAGAGGGAAGGCTGGGCCGTGCGAGGCTTGGAGGAGGTGGGTCGTGGCCTGGCAGGCCGGCCCAGGCTGGTGGCGGCTCCAGCTCGCCCGATCCGATCGGGATCGTCCGCGGCGGCCGTTGCCGGCGCTCCGTCCAGGAGAGGGCGGTGGCGCGAGGCGAGGGACGACGGAGGCGACCAGAGGAGGCCGCGCGGCGGCGGCGCCGGTCGCCGGTGTCCAGGACGGCGCGGGGCGCGCGTTCGGGCGGCGGTTCCTTGGCGGCTGCTCCGGCCAGGACGAGCTCGGGTTCGCCGGCCCATGTCGATGCGGCGGCGGCCGTTCTGCAGAGAAGGAGAGGAGGGGTGAGAGGGCGAGGGAGGAGAGAGAGGAAAGGGGCGAGCAGGAAGAGGAGAGGTGGTCGGCGGCTGCGTGGCTGGCCGGCCCCGGCAGCGGCGACGTGCTGCGGGCGGCACTGCAGGTTGGAGAGAGGAAAGAGGAGAGGCAGGGTGATGAAGTGGCACCACCGTAGCCCTCCGATCTACGATCCGACGGCTCCGGGAGTGTCCAGGCTAGGGTTTCGGATCTGGGGGCTAAATTGGGCAGATTTGGGCAATTGTGAAGGGGGTGGCTGCAATTTTGTGGCTAGGGAAACCCGAGAAAGGGGTGGGAGTGTGGTGGTCTTTATATAGCCCAGGTTGCTGGCAGTTTGCAAAAACATCCCCGGTTTTTCTCTCGTGCGCGCGTTGCTCACGTTTCTGACCGCCGGGGGTCTGCAGTACCTCCGATTCGGGTAAAACTTCAAACTGCGCGATCAGCGCGTCGAGCCAGCGGCGTTCACCTCGCGTTGGAACCGTTCCGAGAACATTTTCTGGCGCGCTATAAAAATATCCCGCTTACTTATGAAACGGGTTTTTCGTTAAGTTGGCTGCGGCTAGTCTTATTCGGGTTTCGCGACGGTGATCGGGTGAAACTCGGTGTCGCAAGGTCAAGTGTCAGGGTGGCAAGGTCGGTCTCCGTCCGGTACGAGATAAGAGGGGGGAAAATAATCGCCGATCGATTGATCGAGGATGCAAACACCGCAAACAAATCAAACAATCAAACAATTCACACCGAAAACATTTTTTTTTAATTTTTGTGAAAACTGGGCTGTTACAGCAGCGGCCCAGCGTGATACAGCCGAGCGGAAATTAAAGTCGGCACAAAAGAAGTTGGAGACACTAAAGGATAGTTGTTGACGCTGAATTGCGCCCTACACGAACACGTCACGTGTACCCGCGGCGCCGAGGGAGATACTCCGTAGCTCGCACCGTAGGAGGCCAACCGAAAGCGCGATAGGCAAGATAATCCGGTTAACTCTTTTTGAACCAGCACCCCAAGCCCTCAGGAGGGACCCTGTCAGAGAACTCGGCGAAGATTGGCTGCTCTAGGTCGTCTTGGACGCCCCTAAAGCTTCGCGATTCGTCTTCCTGCAAGAACAAGAACGAACGAAGAACGAGAAGAAAGATACAATGGTAGGGATAGGTGAACACGAAAAAGATGTAGATGTGTTTTGTTCCATTTGTGTGTTGTTTCAATCGGCCGTCACCTCATCTATATATGAGGAGGCTGGACTTTCTGTGCAAGAAAAGGACTTTAAATCTCGTCCAAATCTTTCCAAACTTAACCGAACTCGGATTACAGGTGGGCCTAGGACAGCAGTTCGGTTTTTGGTAGTTTCGGGGATGTAAACGACCTCGGATGAAAAAACTCAAAACATCAAAGTTGTAGCCCTCGAGATTTCCTAGAATTTTCATATTGAACGGTTTTTGATTCGGGTCCATCTTGAGGGCCTAAATCCTCACTCTCTCCATCGGACATCAATTGTATAGATGTCTGGTCCCGGGCGTCAGTTTTTTCCTTTTGGCAGGTATATATTGTTTCGGCTACAGCTTTTGCATACGAACTCGGATTGAAATGATCCAAAAACCAAAATTGACCGATTGGACGAGGCAAATCCATCCCATGTAGAACATTTTTCCATTTGAAGATGTCTTGAAGGCCTAATTGGCAGAATAGTTCTTCAAAGGCTAGGATCTTATTGCGTTAGACATAGTTTTGGCCCTCAAGATCGAATCGGATGGTGATGGCTCGAACTACAAAGATGTTCAGATCAAGAATACCAAACTTATTCATGTAGAACACTTCTTCATTTGAGGCCATCTTATATAGGTTTATTGTCGTGCCAAAATCGGGTGTCAACACATGCCCCCTTGTTTTTCGGCAAAACTTGTATGCCGAAAAATATTTTGTACCATGTTTCTTGTAAAGTCGATGTCAACACTCCATCGGCCATGCGTTTTATAAGGGCGATAATTGTATATCAGCCATGACTTGTTTAGGATTCTTGCCACAAGCTTGAGTGGTATCTCACCTGAGCCATCCTCCTTTCTTCACCTGCAGCACAGAATTCAACGGGTAAGTAGCACACCGTATTGATATCTATACCTTCTTGAATCAATTCTTCTTCATCCCCTAAGGTGTATATTGGACTTGAAGTCTCCTCAGACGAAGAACTTGAAACAAGTGTCAAGGACGATGTAACAGAAATTGCATCGTCCTTTTCTGATGGTGTAGGTGTCGCCGTAGTTGATGTATAGGCACATGTGTTCTCCTTCTGTTTACGCCTCCATATTTGCCTTGTGGGTGCCCTAGGAGGAATTTTGTCGAACAATTCGCCCCTTTGATTTTCTGCTTCTTGCTCTTCCTTCTCGTGGTACCTCAGACGTTGCAATCTCCTTTTCTGTGTCCATGTCAGACCGGGAGGACACCACTGAGGTTGAGTATATTTAGGATCCCTAGTCTTGGCCTTGCGTGTGCTAACTTCATAATCATTAGCCATGGGACCTTGCGGAAGATCAAGCATCTCTTTATTCGGAGCAGCATTACTACTCGGAACATCAACTGCACTGTTTTCACTTAGAACAACATTATTACTTGGAGCAGTAGCTATGTCCTTACTCGGATTAGCCGAGTCATCAGTACTCGGCTTTTCAGAGCCTGGTGACTTGACACGCCACACTTTCTTGTTGGTCCTCTTTGAATCACTTTTCGTTGGTCGGTTGACACTATTGTTCAAACGACCTTGTGTAGAGTAAGAAAATATGTCATGAACGGACCTCCTAGGTGCTGCCCAGCCTGGATAAAAAGCATACGAGGCCATTGGGGGCTTCCCCCAGTCCTTGTTGAAGTCACCCGAGTAATATGGCGCATAAAAGTGTGGCACCATCCATGGTGCTGGTACCCACGACTCATATGGCCTTGCATGACGTTGAGATCTTTGCTTGGGAGGCGATTTTGGGTGCTTCAAACGTGATGACCGATTAGAGCTAGAATCGGCCTCTTGGTTATCGTACTTGGACATCAGCATATAAAAAGTCGGCTTGTTTTTCTTGTGCTGCGCTTTGGCTTCATTATTCTTCCACTTGACGACTTCTGGACGCTTGGGTTTATCAAATTTACCACGGATGTTACTCGGTAGGCTCTTCCGAGTTGTGTGCAACTCGGTACACTGTTCCTTCCGAGCTGGATGTTGTAACTCAGTAGACTTTTGTTTTCGAGTTGACCTTTGTAACTCGGTAGACATTTTATTCCGAGCTGGCCGCCGCAACCTGGTAGCTTCTACTTTCGAGTTGGCTCGGGTATTCTCCTGTTCAGTTGGTTGCCTTCCGAGTGCAGGATTCTTGATGGTAATCTTGATTATTTCCTTTCCACCGGGTTGTTCCTCGAGCACCACTTGTCTTTCCGAGCTCTTGTTGTCATCCTTTTTGTTTCTTGGTTCACCAATGACCACATTTTTCTTATTATCTAACTCGGCTATGTCTGGCCGAATTAACACCCTTTTTCCTGTTGGCTTGATGGACTCGGTAGGTACGCCTGACTTGCTGTCACCTGAACTGTTTGGCTCGGATTCTGTAGAGTTGGTCGCGTCACCCGGGTTGACCTTCTTTTGCACACTAGACACAATATTCACCAAGTTGCATGACTCGGCTTCCTTAGTCGGCTCAATCATATTATCCGAGTCAACTTTGTCTTGGTTGGATTGTAGAGCTTTGCTTGTTTGTCTCTCTAATGGAGATGGCTCGACATGATTGTTGCAGTAAGGAGTAGACGTTGGATCTTTTTTAATAGTTGCGCAAAACTTCTGCAAATATTCCTCCTCTTGCTGCTTCATGAGCGCCTCATAAACCTCCATGCATTGCTCCTTGCGCTGCTTCTTGAGTGCTTCATAAATCTGTTGATACTCGATTGTTAATTCCTCAAGAGTCAGCGTGCACTTCTCCGCTACAGCACCAGATGGATGCACCTGAGCTCCCTTTGAATCTCCACTTACTCGGCTATAACCAAGGTGCAGAGCCGAATTATGAATATCACCGGTTTCACATGGTGCTGAAAAGTTAGTAACGCATGGTGTAGCATATGATGGTTGAGGGTAATTGGTCGAACAACTAATGGAAACATGGACGATTTCCCCATCCATCGGCATGTTTGGGGATGAACCCGCATATTGCGAGCTAGATACCGATGGATAAAATTGTGAGATGCCCTCCTGTACATGAGGTGCCTTATATTGATCACTCACGCCCATCATGTTGTCCACCGGCATATGAATTTGTGGGGTTGCCGATGCATGAGGGTTAGGATCCATATGTTGCATGTTGCTAATACTTGAATTTGAAGCATAAAAATTATCATGAACCGGCTGTTGCATACAATTAGATGTATTATTGATAAAACTAGGGCTAGCCGATACATCATGCTCATTAGGTGATCTAGCAACAACATATGAATTACTTTCATCTACATAGGTGAATTGGGAATTCATACTACCTTCGTAGATCGCACGAACATCATGACGATCTCTTCATAGCAAGAACTGGCCGGAGACTGTTAAAAGCTTTCGTCCCCAGCGGTGTCGCCAAAAAGTGTGTTGACGCTGAATTGTGCCCTACACGAACACGTCACATGTACCCGCGGCGCCGAGGGAGATACTCCGCAGCTCGCACCGTAGGAGGCCAACCGAAAGCGCGATACGCAAGACAATCTGGTTAACTCTTTTTGAACGAGACACCCCAAGCCCTCAGAAGGGACCCCGTCAGAGAACTTGGCGACGATTGGCTGCTCTAGGTCGTCCTAGAAGCCCCTAAAGCTTTGTGATTCGTCTTCCTGCAAGAACAAGAACGAACGAAGAACGAGAAGAAAGATACAAGGGTAGGTATAGATGAACACGAAAAAGATGTAGATGTGTTTTGTTCGATTGTGTGTTGTCCCAATCGGCCGTCACCTCATCTATATATGAGGAGGCTGGACTTTCCGTGCAAGAAAAGGACTTTAAATCTCGTCCAAATCATTCCAAACTTAACCGAACTCGGTTTACAGGTGGGCCTAGGAGAGCAGTTCGATTTTTGGTAGTTTCGGGGATGTAAACGACCTCGGATGAAAAAACTCAAAACATCAAAGTTGTAGCCCTCGAAATTTCCAAAACAAATCATTTTGAACGTTTTTTTATTAGGGTCCATCTTGATGTCGTAAATCCTCACTCTCTCCATCGGACATCAATTGTATAGATGTCTGGTCCCGGGTGTCAGTTTTTTCCTCTTGAGAGGTATATATTGTTTCGGCTACAACTTTTTCATACGAACTCGGATTGAGATGATCCAAAAACCAAAATTGACTGATTCGACGAGACAAAGCCGCCCCATGTAGAACATTTTTCCATTTGAAGATGTCTTGAGGGCCTAATTGGCAGAATAGTTCTTCAAAGGCCAGGATCTTATTGCTTCAGACATAGTTTCGGCCCTCGAGATCGAATCAGATGGTGATGGATCGAACTACAAAGATGTTCAGATCAACAATACCAAACTTATTCATGTAGAACACTTCTTCATTTGAGGCCATCTTATATAGGTTTATTGTTGTGCCAAAATCGGGTGTCAACAATGGTCTTCACCGATTTGTATCAGCCGTCTTTGGTGAGTCGGCAAAGGTGCTTTTTGAATCTGGTTGTTCCAATTTTCTTTATTCCTTGCTGAATTTACCTTTGTTTTATATTTGTGATAGGAAAATATCATGATATTCTAGGTGAGACGCCTGCTATGAAGCTCACTTGCACGTTTGCCCTGGTCAAACAATTGTTTGAGGGTGCGTGTAAAGCGATATGTGTGACTCAGCCCAAGCCCCCAAGCATGAAGAGGATCACTGATATAATGTGTCCTTTCTTAGTCGTACCTGAATGGGTAAGGCTGGGGAAGCGATCAGCTTGCTATATGGGGTTGATGCGTGGCTTAGAGCTTGCCAAGGCATATCATCCTGGGTTGAAGCTGGATCGTCTTGCTGCCGGCTTCCCAGAGCTTAAGGAAGATGAGTCCAATTTTTCCAAGGAGGATTACGTCAAGGTGCATAAAGAGACTCGTCCTTTTTCCACCAAGATTGCTGACGACATGGAGCTAAATCGTTTAGAAACTGGCTATGATGACCACAACAAGAGGCGTCGAATCAATCTTCCGACTTCCGTCGAATTCTCTCTTCTTCCTACTCCAAAGAGGACTTCGGAGCCGGCGAATCCTGTGGAGCTGTTTCTAGGAGGAGAAGAGGACGACTTGATGATGGATGACATTTCTGACGTGGACTTAGTGGAAAGTTGCAACGATATCTTGCCGCCTGCAAATGTTGTCGGGTCCTCATCTCAGAGCCAAGCCAACGTCCAAGCGTAAGCCTTTGGAGGGAGAAAAACTTTTGAAATATTTGTGCGGCCGTAGTGCCGAGTTTGTAATATTGGGAAACATGTCCCGTGGCTTGTGACCAGCATGTGGTCACATACTTTTATGGCGTTTCATCTGAAAATTTCCTTTTGGCTTTTTGAATGCCAATCTTTGTGATGCCATCTGGCTTTGCTTTTGACTTATTTCTCGCTTGCTGGAAGAAGCTTTTCCTTCTGATATGAGTTGTAGAAGAGAGCCGTGTTCTGGCTTTACCCTGTTTACCAACTAAGTTAGGAAAGTATAATTTTCATCCGAACTAGTGTAACTTCTGGGAGTCGGCTAGCTTCATAGGGGAAGGTTCTCAGAGGCCGATTTTATGTATAGTCTGACCACCTTTGTTATATGTGAATCGACAAGTTTTGCCGAATCATAGATAGTTTCAAAGTATAATCCTCATGAGTCGGTATGATCATTATTGCGTCATGCCGACTCACAGAGAGAGTCAAACTATAGTCCCCATGAGTCGGTATGAACATCTTTGTGTTATACCGAGTCACACAGGTTAACGCTCATGTTGCGATATGTCGGTGTTTCCAGTGGCAAAGCTAGTGTTTGTAAAAGACACTTTGAAGAAAGCTAGTATTCATGCTATCTTTCCATGGTTACAGCCGAGTCATATGCTTTTTTGAAGTCGGCGTGTATGTCATAAGATTGTTAGCAAAAGAAGAAAAAAAATGCTATGATGCATGCAAAAAATAAAGTACAAAGGCTCATATAGAATCGACTCCAGTTTTAACACGCCTTATCTTCTCGTTGAGATAGATTACTGGGGTTATCTGTGAGTCGGTACTTCTCTGTAAGCCAGCAACATATGACTAGCGTTCCCTGTACTTAAGACTAAACTCGGTAGGCGTTGCTGTAATCCCCCAAGGTATTTAGACTAAGCCGGGTACACATAGGTCGTATGAGCTTGAGCTATACAGGCCAAGGTTAAGGCGTGTTTAGCCAGTTCATGTATATGCCGGGATTTCTTTGGATAAGAGTCGATGGGTGCCATCGAACTCCCCTACTTCCCCTGAATAAGCCATATACATGCGGCATTTTACATATATATGTAGAGTTCTCAGATTAGAGTCGACGGATGTCATCGAGCTTCCCGATTCCTCTGAATAAGCGATATACATGCTCAGTACCAATAGAAGGGTTGATCAAGCCCCCAGGTCTCTGAGATATAATAATGCAAAATATGTATGATGCAAAGACGATGAGAAAGTAATTGCATGCATAGCATAGGATGTAATGCATGAAGGAGTCGTCGTGACCGTAGTCAACGACAAGAATTTCTGTAGCGACAGCCGATGCAACCTTCAATCAACTTATTCATTGTATGTGGCGAGAGACAGTATGATGAGAGTCGGTTGTTTATAGTATGGCGAGAGCCGGTGCGGTGAGAATCGACTTATATTGTAAACGGCGATGGCCTAATGTGACGTGAGTCGGATTTTTGAAGTGCGGCAAGAGCCGATGCGACGAATGTCGACTTATATTTATTATGTTGGCGAGAGCCGGTGCGACGAATTTCAACTTATGTTTATATGGAGAGAGCCGGTGTGACGAGTGTTGATCCTCTTTTTTTGGCCGACTCTAGATGTAGTAGGGACGGAGCTGGACGATATCCCATGTTCTTTCACTTGGTGATAAGTACATGGGCTTCCGTCTTCTTCGTTTGCTTCAAGAGTCGGTAGGCTTTAATGAGCAGTATTTATACTTTTCTATAATGAGGTGTTGGGGTGTCTCATCCCTTGGCCTGTTTCCTGGGTTTGATAACCCGGATCGACTCTCTATTGTGGACGAGTCCATGTTCTTGACCTCTTGCGGTTGTGTGAGCCGGTTGGGCCGTCATCGTATTGACTTGCCTCTAGAATGTTTTTCTCGACTTGGCGTCTGTACTCTTGGATGAAGTAGCACTAGTCCCAGGTGTGGTTATCGAGGCGACCCGGTGCCTTTTTTCCTTCCTTGGTGGTCGTTCGTGTCTCTTGGAGTGGTTGCTACCGTATTCCTGCGTTTTCTGTGGTGGGTCCGAATTTGAAGTTGGGATTCCTCATATTTGGCTTCACTGGACTCGGCATATCTGGCGACAGCATCCACAAGTCCCTTTAGGTCCTTGGCTACCTACTTTATGCGTATTAGCGCGTTGGTTATAGGTGTAAGCCGAAGGCCTATCGACTCCTAAACCCTATCATGTCGTATCTCCTGTGGAAGTCGGTCTTGTGCCTCTGTGAGACTTTTATGCTCCCAGTCTATCTCTTCTTGTAGCATCATGGCCTTTTTCTGGTTTTCTTCTAATTCCTGGTTAGGGTCATCTCTGTTCCCGCTCAGTCGCTGCCACACATTGGTGGTACGTAGTTCTGAGCCGTTTTCGTTTTTTGATGGATGTTGGGTGGTGTCGGCAGTGCCATGTGTCTCATGAGCCGAATTTTCGAAGTAGGGAGATTCTGGGTCATATTCTTTTGGATCGGCTCCAAGTCTGCCTTCCCCGATGGATCGAATTGATCCGTTATCTGAGTATTTGTCTTCTTCTCGATATGAGTCGGCGTCGGAGAAACCATCTTTATCGTGGTTTGGGGTTCCTTCAGAACGCTCGTGTTCTGGGAACTCACCAATAAACCCGACAAAGGCGTGATGGAATGCAGTATCAGGACGACTTGTCTCTTCGAGGAACTTGTAAGGTCACTGATAAGTGAGATAGTTAACTGGGATCTGAACATATCGTCCGCACAAGTATGCGCGTTTTGACTTATCTTCTTTTCGAAGTAGCTCTGCCCTACCCGCCGGTAGGTGGCTCATGCGTTTTTCAGGACGTATAGCCTAATTGGTGGCTATCTTGATGTTTCCACATGGACTTCATCCTGTTCAGGGAGTTCCGCAGAGTCATCATCCATCAAGGTCTCGACAGAGCATGCCAACTTCGGGGGTTCGTTGATGAATCCTATAAAGGCGCGATCGGAGCCGGCAAGTAGTCGTCTTGCAGCTTCAGTAGGGGCATAATGATCCGGTTCCGGCCCCGATCCGTTCAATCCACGAATGAAGAGGTGGATGGAGCCGACTAGGATCTGATAACCTGACTCAATGAAGTCCGCTTCAGGACCCTAGGTGGCGTCGTCGATGTAGAGCATCCCGCTCCGGCTTCTGGTGATTCTCCCAGCAACGAATCCTTCCATACCTTGCAGAGCTCCTCCTGGAATCTCAACACCTGCGAGTGTAGGCCCCACGGTGGGCGCAAACTGTCGTGGGGAAATCACGACAGATGTCCGCGGAGTCGGACTTATCATGGGAGAGAGTCGACATAGACACGGGACTCCGCGGTTTACCCAGGTTCGGCCCCGTCGATGCGGTAAAGACCTACTCCTGCTTCTTGATTATTGTGGGATCGACTCCTACATAGGAAGAGCCGACCTTATCGTTACAATGGTGATGTTTCACAACCTTAGTCTCGTACAGATCTAGGTTGTATCGCGAGTTTTCTAGTCCTGGCTTGAGGTAAGTTTTCGTTCTGTCTCCCGTGGACCTCGGCTTATAAAGGTACCGGGTCTTCTTTGTGGGCCTTCGTTGGTAAGTCGACCCAGAGGTTTTTAATGCCGGGTCCATGGGCCTGATCCATCCCCCCGACAGTATCTCAGATCCTTCTTTTGGAGGAAATTTGAGGCTGGCCAGGGTGGATCACCCCTCGTCTCTTGGAAAAAAGTGTGTAAACCCAAGGACAAAGGAGGACTAGGTATTATTGACATAGCCACACACAACAAAGCCCTCCTTTTTAAGAATATCCACAAATTCCTCAATAAAGATTGCATTCCTTGGGTCTTGCTACTGTGGGCGACAGCATATAGAGAAAATCCACCTATTGAACAATTCACTAGTTCTTTCTAGTGGAAATCCCACATCCCTTTTCTTCAAACTTATAAACAGCAGGCCACTATCCAGATTGGGATGGGGAACACTGTCTCACTTTGGTATGACAAGTGGACTGACAATCAACTCTCCCAAGAATTCCCTGAACTCCTCTCATTTGCCAAGGACAAAAGCATTTTAGTACATAAAGTGTAAGGCCCGATATGCGGTATTGTTCCAGATCTAGATCTTTCCATCCAGATCCGGGGACAAAGTACATATCGGTCCAACCGTGACATATGACAAAGCCATATGCCCCAGATGTCCAACATGAGATCACAACATTACAGCTACAAGGATACAACATCTCATACAATCGGCATACAACTTCCTTAATACATTACATCAGCGGAAGATACATGTCTGAGTACAGACTACATTCAAATGCCTAGTGGCAAAAGTAAAACACACCATTCCCGGTATCTCTCTCGCGCGCGCGGTGTTTACGTTTCTGACCGCCGAGGGTCCGCAGTACCTCCGATTCGGGTAAAACTTCGAACTGCGCGATCAGCGCGTCGAGCCGGCGGCGTTCACCTCGCGCTGGAACTGTTCCGAGAAAACTTTCCGGTGCGCTATAAAAATATCCTATTTACTTATTAAACGGGGTTTTTCGTTCCGTTGGCTACGGTTGGTCTTGTGCGGGTTTTCGCGACGGTGATCGGGTGAAACCCGGTGTCGCAGAGGTCGAGTGTCAGGGTGGCAAGGGTCGGTCTCCGTCTAGTATGAGATAAGGGGGGGAAATAATCGCTGATTGATAAATCGGGGATGCAAACACCGCAAACAAAGCAGGCAATCAACCAATTTACACCGGAAACGAAAATTTTCATTTTTGTGAAATCTGGGCTGTTACAATACAACACCACCAACAAGAGATCTCGTCCCGAGATCCAGGACGATCCGGGGGAAAGGAGGGGAGAGAAAAGAGAGTCAACGATCTTCAACACCACCAACAAGGGACTCTGCTCCATGTCGACGTCGAACTTCTGTCTAGATAAATTTCCACAGAGAGACGGGATCGTAGGAAAAACGAAACCGTCAGTGTCAAGAGGAAGAATGACAGCTCAAAGCAACAATCAAGAGATGCATCCTCACTGAAATCGTGAGGATACTGGGAAAGTGGACTTATGTCAACAGATGACCAAGATGTTTACCCAGAGTCGGACGAGCTAAAGGTACTACATGATTTCCCAACCTAAGATCGGAATCGAGACAATACGCTGCAAGCAAGGCATTGTAATAGTTCTGAAATCCACACTCTCGAGATCCTAAAGTTTTAAGGGGATAAGACGAGAATTAAAACTCTTACGACACTTGTCCTAACCAGAGCATGGGTAAGAAGGAAAAAGAATCCTACTCTCTGATAACTAACTTACTAACTACAAAATAGTTTTTGTCTAGACTCGACTCCGGCCAGAGAGGGGATCCTACAGCCGGTAAGGCTCTGATACCAAGTTGTAAGGCCCGATATGCGGTACTGTTCCAGATCTAGATGTTTCCATCCAGATCCGGGGACGAAGCACATATCGGTCCCACCGCGACATATTACAAAGCCATATGCCCTGGATTTCCAACATGATATCACAACATTACTGCTACAAGGATACAACATCTCATACAATCGGCATACAATTGCCTTAATAAATTACATCCGCGGAAGATACATGTCTGAGTATAGACTACATTCAAATGCTGACGAGGATGTACCCCGGCAAATCCCACGGTTAGGGACCCTGGGTTAGTCATGAGAGGCACAGGTCGGACGATAGCTCATCGGCTAATAGGAGGATACGTTCCTGCTCGATGTTATTGATTGGAGATGACGATTACAGGGAGGCCAAGGCTAGTGCGCACAAGGCTAGGGTTACAGATGGTGTATTGCTTGCTCTCGACGTATCCCCTCCTAGCCCTTATATACTAGGCTAGGTCTCGGGGAGTCCGTCCTGGATTACAGATGGGGTTTCCTAACCCTGATCTTGTTCCGTACGGCAGGTTTGCACCTTCCTTATGAGTCGCGGACTCCTACGTCGGTGCCACTAGTAGGTGAAGGCTTCTCTCCCCTCGTTGGTTACCCCAAGTGGAAGGTTTGAGATGCAGTGCGGCAGCAAGTTTCCCTCGGTGAAGATACCAAGGTTATCGAACCAGTAGGACTCAAGAGATACAAGTAGGTGGCAACGTCGCCAGAAATTGCTTCCTGACTAGGGTGTTGTCGTGGACCGGCACATAGCAACAAATAACTTTGCTCCCAACGAGTACAGAGGAGTTGTCAATTCCTCCGGCCTTGTCGTTTTACAAAGGATCAACGCAAGAGATAAAAGGTGCAAAGGAATGTAAAATCTGAAAGTAAATTGAGGGTGTGAACAATAATGTGAAGATGGACCAGGGTCCCATGATTTTCACTAGTGATATCTCTCTCCCAAAAGATGATAAAAGTGCTAGCGAGGTAAACAAATCACAGTTGGGAAATTGACAGGATTATGAAGGCACCGCAATGCTAACTATGCTACAAAGAAAGGAAGGGCTCAAAAGCAATGGGCAGTACGCCAAGGTAAGTAGACCAAAATCCATCTGCATCTACTACGAATCATCGACCTTGAGATATCTATCCAGAACATCTCGATGGTATTAAGTTGCGAATCCCACCCAAAGTGTAAACTCAAAGCAACAGACAACTGCATTAAAAGAACTTTGCGTAAAGTAAACAATCCTTGCACCCGAAGGTACAAGCACCGTTGTTTTATCCCTGGTGGCAACAGCACATCCCCTAGTCTCATGTTTCTGTCACTCAAGCTAGACATCAAGGGGCTGAACCCACAATCGAGCATAACGCTCTCTCTTGGAGTTGCAAATAAAATACTTGGCCAAAGAAAAGACCGCAACGGAGAACATGCAAGAATTTACTCAAGAACAAAATATAAAAGAGAAGAACCAAATATATTACTCATCACAATCTGAACATAGTCTCATAATCCATCAGATCCCAACAAACTCAGCATAGCAACAACAGAAATTACATAGATGCCTCGATCATGTGAGGCAGCTCACGAGGACTCGAAAGTGGAAGCACAAAGGGGGGAGAGATATATCACATAGCTACTGGTCACGGACCCATGGTCCAAGGGAAACTACTCACGGTACATACGGGAGGCGCCCATGGCTATGGAGGGTCTCCCGAAGGGGGTAGCTTCTCCCGGTAGGGTGCCGGAGCAGCTTCTCCAGGCAGCCCCGATCTAGAAACGGCGGCGGCGGCGGAACAGAGGCGAGTTCGCGAAAGAGGAGTCCGTATTAGGGGTTTCCACCCCGAGGGGTAAATATAGGCGAAGTGGGGCGTCGAGGGGATCCACAAGGCAATCAGGAGGGTCCCTAGCGCGGCCCAGCGTGGGGCCGCGCCACCTGCCCTCCTGGCTGCCTGGTGGTGGCCCCCCTTCCCTCTCTTGGTGATTCCGGAAGCTTCTGTTGCGCTGATTTTTTATATATTTTTCGCGGAATTTTTGGAGCACTTTTAATGGCCGGAAAACCTGAAATACAAAAACAGCAGAAAACAGAAACTGGCAACTGGGTGCACTGAGTTAATAGGTTAGTCCAAATAGGTTCAAAAGTGTATGAAAGTTCAAGCAAAACATGGCAAAGTCACACAAAACATGCATGGAGCAAGCAGAAATTATAGATACGTTTGGGATGTATCAACATCCCCAAGCTTAATTCCTACTCGTCCTCGAGTACGTAAATGATAACAAGCATAATTTCTGTGGTGACATGCACACAACCATAAAAGGACTTTTAAGTAAAGCAATCAAAGCATGCAATTCAATTCAAGTCTTAACAAGCAAGAGTCTATATTAGCATTGACACAAGCAACAAAAGAACAAAAGGTGCAAGAGCTCTTGCTGTCCGTGACTCGAATGTCTCTAGATGGTGTTTGCGTGCAAGCAAGGGATAGGGAAATACGAGAGAAAAAATAAGGTTGTTGAGAACAACTGTCTACTAAAGTTTCACACTTGGTCTCCTTTGGATTCTTATCTAGACTCGTCCCCAGACCACTAGCCAGGTACAAGTCAAACTGATCTACTCCCTTTCGATATTTTTAGCACTCATGCAATGGATGAGCGTGAGGAAGAAAGTTGACACCTAAAAGGCGAAACAGAAAGAAGGTGGAGGAGGAAGACAAAAAGGTGTGAAAGGCTCACATCAATGAGGACAATCATAGGCGAGAGAAGGCCATATGATAGATATGATGTGAGGAGTAGGGATTGCCATACAACGGATGCACATGTGAGCTAAAATCTCTCCAAGGGAACTAGTGGGGGTGCATCTAACTTGCTTTCTCAAGAAGACCTAGAGCTCGTTTGAGGAGGCTCATCATTGGAATATACAAGCCAAGTTCTATAGTGTGAAGGGTCCCCACATAGCTATATGCATGAATGATGATCTCTATGGAGTACAAGGGATAGGAGATGAAGTACTAGTGTGGATCTCTCAAAAGGAATAGTAGTATGCCCCCTTCTCTCTTTTTATTTTTTTTCTCTTTTTCTCTTTATTTTTTATTTTTTTGGTGGCCTCAATGGCTCTTTATATTTAACTCTCATTTGTCCTCTTTGGGATCTTTTGATTTTGTCCTCTTTGGGATCTTTTCCTCACTTTAGGGGCAATACTCTATATTTTACAAGAATATAGGAGATCTTTCACATTTTACAAAGGTACTCACGTAAAGAAAATGTAACTATCAAGATGCAAATGTATGCCTCTGCCAGGGTAGCAGGATATGCAATGATACTAGCGCGTCATGTAGCAATGATTAGGGCAAGGCCCAACTAGCATGCGGCTTATCGATCAAGCAAGTAGCATGTATGACATGAAGATCAAGTCATGAGAAGGTGGATGTTGCATGGCAATGTATCTCGGAAAGGCTATGGAAATGCCTTGTAGGTAGGTATGGTGGCTGTTTTGAGGAAAGATATAACGAGGCTTAGGATGACAGAGCGTATCGTGCCAAGGTTTTGGATGCACCGGCGAAGTATGCGCCAACTCTCGAGGTGAGAAAGGGCAATGCATGGTACTGAAGAGGCTAGAAAAAGTATAGGTGGGTGGAAGTGTCAACTTTCGAATACTCACATTAGTCCGAAGAACTCATGCACTTATTATCGGTAACTCTCAATCTAATCAGGAGGTTCACAAAGAGACAGGTACCCCGAGGATGAGTGTATGGGGTTTGGTTATCCTTGCGCATCCTCGACTCATGGTACGTGAGTGTACTCTAATATTCGAACCCTCCAGAGGTTAGTGATCCATCTAGTAGCTAGAGTTCTAAACAGGGGTTTTTGGTTTTCGAAAAACACACGGATTTCCCAAAATACGACATCTATCACTAATAGGCAAGAGCTCTTGACACCATAAGTTCAAACATTACTCTAGTCAATACCTCAAAACTATTGCAAGTTACTACTACAAAGAGAACAACAACTTTAACTACCTACTTTCAGTCAAGACACATAACTCCGTGCAACAGGAAACTCTCTAACAAGATAAAACATGCAACCTATAGAAATTTCAACCTAAGACAAAAAGAAAAGCTCTAGAAAAATAAAGCACTACAACTAAACAGAACAGCAGCTAAGAAAAGAAAAAGAACAGCTCACAGCTAAAAGAATAAGCATGCAAATCCTATGAGAAGTTCTAGTTCAAGCGGAGCGTGAATATCTCCCACACAAAATAGTAAGTTGGGGTCTAACTTGTTACTACAGAAAACAAAGCAAAAGAAAACTAAAAACAAAACCTAAGAGCGATACGCTCCAAGAATAGCACATAACGCATGAAGTGATAAAAATATAGTGCAATGAGGGACAAACTGATGATTGTTGATGAAGAAGGGGATGCACGGGGGCATCCCCAAGCTTAGACGCTTGAGTCTCCTTGAATATTTATTGGGGGTGCACATGGGCATCCCCAAGCTTGAGCGTTTGACCCTCCTGAATCTTCTTTCATCATCCTCCATCGCGCACTTGAAAACTCCCTTCATACATAACTCATTGTAGGCTGATTAGAGAGGTTAGTACCCTAATAAAATAATTTTCCTCTACTGCAAATAAGGATTTACATGAAGATCTACTGTTTCCCAAGATTGCCAAAAGGTTTTTGCAAAGAAAAAGCAAGCTTAAGGTTTGCAAAAGTAAGGAGAGACAAAACATGGCAGAATCTGTGAAAAACAGAACAGCAGATAGAAACGAATTTTTTAGGGGTACTTCTGCAACTCAAATCCAAAAACTCAGGACATACGGAAGTTTCGTAATTGTATAGAGCACGCTGTGTAAATAATTCAGCTCAAAAAGATGAATTTGGATTTTTCTCTGATTTTTCTACTCACGAGGACAGAATCTGTTTTCTGGACAGCATGTCACAACTTTTACTTCCCTTGCCGTATGAGGCTAAACTTGGCACAAAGCTTGAAAAGTAAAGATAGAATGATGTTGCTACAGTAGTAAAAATCATCAAGACCACTAAGAACAGAACAAAAGCAAAAAGAAAAACCTAAATTCGTTGCGGGCTGCCTCCCGTAAGCGCTTCTTTAGAGCCATTAGCTAGGCTTAAAGCAGAAGATCAAGTCTTTTCAAGAGAATAACTAGCCCATGTGACGGACTCAAAAGGTAACTTAATATTTTTCTTAGGGAAATGTTCCATCCCTTTCTTGAGAGGGAATTGGAATTTGATAGTTCCCTCTTTCATGTCAATGATAGCACCAACTGTGCGAAGAAAAGGACGTCCCAAAATAATTGTACAAGAGGGCTCACACTCAATGTCCATAATAGTGAAATCAACAGGAACATAATTGTCATTGACAATGATAAGAACATCGTCGATCTTCCCCAAAGGTTTATTTACGGAAGAATCAACAAGACGAACACCAAAAGAACAAGGATCAAAAGGTTTCAATTCAAGCATATCATACATTCTTTTGGGCATAACTGAGGTACTTGCTCCAACATCACAAAAAGCATAACAAGAGAAGCTATTCAATTTAATTTTTATCATAGTATCCCAACCATATCCTAGATTCCTAGGTATGGAGGCTTCTAGTCTAAGCTTCTCCTCCCTAACTTTGATTAGAGCATTGGTGATATGCTCTGTGAAGGCAAGATTGAGTGTGCTAGTGTGGGGGTCTCTAGACATCTTGTGTAGGAAACCAATAACTTCAGGTAAAGTGCAGTTGTCAAAGTCTAGGTCACTACTATCTATCAAGGAGGTAGTGATATCATTTAGGTTCACTTGTTTGAAAACCTCTATGTTCATAGAGGTTTCTTCATCTATGGTTGAGGTGGTAGCATCACCATTGATAGGTCAAGTGGGACTAGGGGTGTGATGGGTGCTAACAGTTTGGACATCCTCAACTACTTGGATAGTAGATACTGTGTGGTAGGTAGGAAGGCTCTTAATTCTCTCTTCTTCCTCCTTTTCTCTAGCCCATCTCTCTTTGAGTTTAGCCATCATCCTAATATTTTCATTGATTTGTAACTGGATTGAATTAATAGGAGTGACCTTACTCTCCTCAAGGGGAGAGGTTCTAATTTTTAACATCTCAACATCAAGGGCTAAGTTGTCTATCTTCAAACAAAGATTATCTAATTTATCTAATTTCTCCTCCACACTCTTGTTGAAGGCTTTCTGGGTAGTGATAAAGTCTTTGAGCAAGGTCTCTAGTTCTGAAGTGGAGTTTCTGGTGGTAGGATAAGTGTTGTTCCCATAGTTGTTGGATGGGAAAGGCCTAGGATTGTTGCTACCAAAGTTACTCCTATAAGCATTATTGTTGAAGTTGTTTCTAGAGACAAAATTGACATCTACTTGATCCGGAGCAACCAAAGAATTTAAAGGAACATCTTGAGGATCAATAGAGGGTTGCTTGGTAAGTAGAGACATGATAAGGTCAACCTTTTCATTTAAAGAGGAGATCTCCTCGACAGAGTTTACCTTCTTACCGGTTGGAGATCTCTCGTTGTGCCATTGCGAGTAGTTCAGCATCATCTCATCAAGTAGCTTTGTGGCAGCACCAAGCGTGGTTGACATAAAAGTTCCACCCGCGGCCGAATCTAACAGGTTCCGCGAGGTGAAGTTCAAGCTTGCATAAAAAGTCTGGATAACCATCCAGGTAGTCAGTCCATCTGTGGGGCAGTTCTTGACAAGCGTCTTCATACGTTCCCAAGCCTAGGCAACGTGTTCATTATCCAATTGCCTGAAATTCATAATGTTACTCCGCAATTGAATAATTTTAGCAGGGGGATAGTACTTCCCTATAAAAGCATCTTTGCATTTACTCCAAGAATCGATACTGTTCTTGGGCAAAGATTGTAGCCACTCCTTGGCTCTTCCTCTCAAAGAGAAAGGAAAAAGCTTCAGCTTGACGATGTCTCCATCCACTTCCTTGTATTTCTGCATGTCGCAGAGCTCGATAAAGTTGTTTAGGTGCAAGGCAGCATCTTCTCCTGCTCCTGAGAATTGATCTTTCATGACAAGGTTAAGCAGAGCAGGTTTAATCTCATAAGAAGGTGTTGAAGTGGCAGGTGGAGCAATAGGATTGCAGATAAAGTCACTGTTGTTGTGACTAGTGAAGTCACAAAACTTAGTGTTTTCATTGGAACCCATAGTAGCAGCAGGTATTTTTGGTATTTTTTATTAAGGACACAAAAGTAAAAACTGAAAGGTAAACTGACAAGACTAAAAAGCAAAGGTAAAAGATAGTGTGCAACTCCCCTATCTTGTAGACTTGAGTCCCCGGCAACGACGCCAGAAATTTGCTTGATGGCTTCTCGCCCCTCGTTGGTTACCCCAAGTGGAAGGTTTGAGATGCAGTGCAGCAGCAAGTTTCCCTCGGTGAAGATACCAAGGTTATCGAACCAGTAGGACTCAGGAGATACAAGTAGGTGGCAACGTCGCCAGAAATTGCTTCCTGACTAGGGTGTTTTCGTGGACCTGCACACAGCAACAAATAACTTTGCTCCCAACGAGTACAGAGGAGTTGTCAATTCCTCCGGCCTTGTCGTTTTACAAAGGATCAACGCAAGAGATAAAAGGTGCAAAGGAAAGTAAAAGCTGAAAGTAAATTGAGGGTGTGAACAATAATGTGAAGATGGACCAGGGTCCCGTGATTTTCACTAGTGATGTCTCTCTCCCAAAAGACGATAAAAGTGCTAGCGAGGTAAACAAATCATAGTTGGGCAATTGACAGGATTATGAAGGCACCGCAATCCTAACTATGCTGCAAAGAAAGGAAGGGCTCAAAAGAAATGGGCAGTACGCCAAGGTAAGTAGACCGAAATCCATCTGCATCTACTACGAATCATCCACCTTGAGATA
The DNA here is from genome assembly GCA_950022295.1 of Bromus sterilis. Taxonomy (NCBI): domain Eukaryota; kingdom Viridiplantae; phylum Streptophyta; class Magnoliopsida; order Poales; family Poaceae; genus Bromus; species Bromus sterilis. The sequence continues at coordinate 251,908,718 of OX465595.1, read as the reverse complement.
TCTATCCAGAACATCTCACTGGTATTAAGTTGCGAATCCCACCCAAAGTGTAAACTCAAAGCAACAGACAACTGCATTAAAAGAACTTTGCGTAAAGTAAACAATCCTTGCACCCGAAGGTACAAGCACCATTGTTTTATCCCTGGTGGAAACAGCACATCCCCTAGTCTCATGTTTCTGTCACTCAAGCTAGACATCAAGGGGCTGAACCCACAATCGAGCATAACACTCTCTCTTGGAGTTGCAAATAAAATACTTGGCCAAAGCAAATACCGCAACGGATAACATGCAAGAATTTACTCAAGAACAAAATATAAAAGAGAAGAACCAAATATATATTACTCATCACAATCTGAACATAGTCTCATAATCCATCAGATCCCAACAAACTCAGCATAGCAACAGCAGAAATTACATAGATGCCTCGATCATGTGAGGCAGCTCACGAGGACTCGAAAGTGGAAGCACAAAGGGGGGAGAGATAGATCACATAGCTACTGGTCACGGACCCATGGTCCAAGGGAAACTACTCATGGTACATACGGGAGGCGTCCATGGCTATGGAGGGTCTCCCGAAGGGGGTACCTTCTCCCGGCAGGGTGCCGGAGCAGCTTCTCCAGGCAGCCCCGATCAAATGGCGGCGGCGGCGGAACAGAGGCGAGATCATGAAAGAGGAGTCTGTATTAGGGGTTTCCACCCCGAGGGGTAAATATAGGAGAAGGGGGCGTCGAGGGGACCCACGAGGCAGTCAGGAGGGTCCCTGCGCGGCCCAGGGTGGGGCCGCGCCACCTGCCCTCCTGGCTGCCTGGTGGTGGCCCCCCTTCCTTTTCTTGGTGATTCCAGAAGCTTCTGTTGCGCTGATTTTTTATATTTTTTCCCGGAATTTTTGGAGCACTTTTAATGGCCGGAAAACCTGAAATACAAAAACAGCAGAAAACAGAAACTGGCAACTGGGTGCACTGAGTTTATTGGTTAGTCCAAATAGGTTCAAAAGTGTATGAAAGTTCAAGCAAAACATGGCAAAGTCACACAAAACATGCATGGAGCAAGCAGAAATTATAGATACGTTTGGGACGTATCAGTGGGCCAAGGCTGGGTCCAGGCGGCATCTCGATGGGCCTTCTGTCTTCGGGTACACCGGGTAGGCCCATCTATAGGAGTCGTGGGTCACCCCTCGTCAGTAGCCCCCGAGTGCCTGGGGGACTCGAAGAGTCGCGTAGGGACTCGAGTCTATTCTTGCGTCGTTTCGATGTATGCACGGTTCAACCGCGGGTTTCTGGCAGTCTGGGGCCATGAAAAAACCTGTTTCGAGGGATTGTTAAGCTGAAAGGGCCCAAATAGTCGACTTGTCGAGCCTTGGTGAATTGCACTAGTGGCAAAAACCGCAGTAGCCCAATCAAACCCACGTCCCTCGACATGAGCTTGGAACACTGGTGTCGAGCAAAAGTCATGCCGCTGCAGGTCTTACAGAGATCAATTTACGCCAGTAAAGTTCGTAGCCTAGGCGCGTCCGCCCGGCTTTTTCTATCATGCAAGCGCATGGAAAAGGTTGGGAGTGAAATCGCTCTGCGGCAAGTCCCAGCCCGGCCGATCTGTGTAGCGGGGTCTTACCTACACGCTATGCTTGCGTGGCATCTGGGCACAGTGTATCGTGTTCCAGGAATATGTATTTTTATTGAGGCGCGGAGCCTAGTAGATAATGCACCCACTTGGAATAAACAATCAAGTGAGCTATTTAAGCAGTCACTCGCGGAGCTTGGTCGAGCGCTCAGGCGAGGAGTATTTTCTCGGGAGGTCGTCGAGTGCTCGGGTACTCAGGGTTTTGCGAGTGATTATTCGAGTGTCACTTTTGCTCTCGGGGTGAGGGAGCACCCGATACTCTGGGATCGCTCGATCTGGCGAGTGCAGGTCTGCTTATCTTCCGTCGTGGTGAGGGAGCACCCGAAACTCTTCATGTGTGCGAGTAATCACTCGAGCACGTCTTTTTCCTTTCCTGTCGAGTGAGGGAGCACCCGAAACTCTTATGGGTGCGAGTCGTCACTCGAGCACGTCTTTTCTTTAGGTGAGGGAGCACCCGAAACTCTCATGGGTGCGAGTAATCACTCGAGCACGTCTTTTCTTTTCCTTTCGGGTGATAAAGTACCCGAGCGCATTTTCTCTTTCGAGTGAGGGAGCACTCAGGACTCTGTGAGTGCGAGTGACCACTCGAGCACATATTTACTCTTTAGGTGAGGGAGCACCCGAAACTCTAGTGGAGATGCTCCTGATGGGAGTTAAATATATTTGAAAAATGTATTTGAGTCAGTAAAAAACGGTGCTTGCAGGCTGCATTTTCTTTTTTGCGCTGCCATTTTAATTTACCTCTTCTTGGTAAGGATAACGATCTCCTTGCGGGAGGACCGTCAAAGATGCTCTGTCTGCGAACCGTCAAGTCTTCATGACCGGTTATAATGATGGCTTTTGGTGGCGTGCTGCAGCCGCCTGTTGAGTTACCGATGCGCGCATTGAAGACGCGCGAGATTTGACGCGTCCAGCGTACTGTGCCTCCCTTGTGAAGGCATCTTTGTCTCGGAATTCGAATCGCCCGGCGCGCTTGGTCTTTGAATTAATTGTTGCCGTCATCTGGGCCTCTTCGTGCTCTTGGGTTTGTGCTATAAATAGACCATTCTTCTTCGTCTAGCAGCAGTGTTCGACCTCTGCTCATCTTTCTCCTCTTTCTCTTCCTCCTCTCATGGGACCCAAGCGAGGTGCGGGTATGACCGGCTGCGGCCGTGCTTGCCGTGGCCACGGTGGTCGTACTCCACGCTCCTCTCGCGGCGGCCGTCGTGGTGCACCGTCGACGCCTTCTTCCTCTTCTTCAGAGGAGGGTTTTTGGCGCTATGACTTTCTCCTACGCGTCCGTGGCCGGAACGCTTATCGCATTCTTCTTCCTCCTGCATTTGCTGCCATTGTTTCTGAGCGTAGTCTGGATGACCTGCTTCTTCGTGTTCATGGGTTTTCTCGGCCTCCTTCTTATGTTGAGTTGGATACCGACGGTTCCGGCTTGATTTTCCTTGGATTTGGCATCCGCGCTTTTTACCCGAGTGGCAATCGCATGGATCCGTACTGGCAGGAGACAAGCAGCGATGGTTTCGACAGGTCGAGGAGTCCTACGCCTGCGTCTTCAACTGCTTCCTCCTCCGGTGACTCCTCGGGTGGTGATGTTGTGCCCTCCGGCTCTGGAGAGGACCTCGACGTCACGCCACCGATCAAGCGGGCACGCCAGGCGACCTTGTAGAACTGGAGGCAGTAGCATCATCTTCACTGGCAGCTCGGGTGGATCTGGAGAAGAAGCTGGTGGAGCATTGGCTTCGGTGCTCCTGCAAATAAGTCGAGCTTCACCTTTTGTTATGTCATTGACATCATGAGCTGCCTGTTTCGACTCCTTTATCTGTGATGATGCCTGTCGTATTGGCGCCAATCTTCCCAACATGGGCACACATGTAGAAGTCATAATACCTTGGGTGATTGGTGATATAATCTTATCGGCTGATTGTGTCTTTTGTAACAAGGTTAGTTCTCCATGTAATGAGGGTTGCCTTCGAGTAATCAGAGCTGCCTACTATCCAATGTACTTCGAGTCTTTTCATACCGAGAATGTTCTTTGGAGCCTTGTAACGCGAGCTGTGTTTGAGTCTATGTAATGGAATCTGTCTTCGAGGCCTTTGCGATGTGATCTATCTTTAAGTCTTTCAACGAGAGCTGTCTTCGACTGCGTCAAGTTATTGTACTGTGGATTTTATCGGGTGCGAGAGAGCGCTCCCGATGGGAGTAGCCCCCGAGGCTACATTCGAGTTGTAGAGTCGAACGTAGGCTGAGATTTGTTTCCTTCATCGTTCTTCTGTTAGCTGCCGTCTTTTATCGGGTGCGCGACAGCGCTCCCGATGGGAGTAGCCCCGGAGTCTTTAGGTGATCGTTGGCGATCAGGTGAAGACTAAAAGGATTGTCTGTGTCTTGTGCTCCATCCCGATTTCTCCAGAGTACTTGGTGTTCTATCTGTTTGTAGTCGTGTCTTCCCTTTGATTCCGAACGGTTTTCAGCGGATGGCGCCTGTCAGCGGTTTTTACTTGGACCTTTATTTGTAAGTTACGAGCCACGCGGGAGATGGTAGTTTTTCTCCGAGGGGGATGTGCTCGAGTCCCCGGGCTTTTTGAGGTAAAGATTGCGTGAGCGGAGATAGCGTCTCTCGGGGGGTTTGTACTCGAGCCCCCGAGTGCTTTGGTGAAAGATCGCGTGAGCGACGATAGCGTCTCTCGGGGGGAGTTTTGTACTCCCCCTGAGTGCTTCGGGTATAGATCGCGTGAGCGACGACAGCGTCTCTCGGGGGAGTTTTGTACTTGATTCGCCGAGTGCTTTGTGTATAGATCGCGTGAGCGACGATATCGTCTCTCGGGGAGAGGTTTGTACTCGAGCCCCCGAGTGCTTTGGGTATAGTTCGCGTGAGCGACGATAGCGTCTCTCGGGGGGAGTTTTGTACTCGAGCCCCCGAGTGCTTTGGGTATAGATCGCGTGAGCGAGGATAGCGTCTCTCGGGGGGAGTTTTGTACTTGAGCCCCCGAGTGCTTTGGGTATAGATCGCGTGAGCGACGATAGCGTCTCTCAGGGGGAGTTTTGTACTCGAGCCCCCGAGTGCTTTGGGTATAGATCGCGTGAGCGACAATAGCGTCTCTCGGGGGGAGTTTTGTACTCGAGCCTCCGAGTGCTTTGAGGTTGTAGTATTTGGGCAACATCATTTTATTGCGTCAAAGGGTTACATGAGCTGCCAGTTGAGCATGATTGGTGGATACTATGGGTAGAACAGGCGTAGGTTCGCCACGTTCCATGGATTTCCCACGTCCTCGTCAGTCTTCGGATTCTTCAGTCTATAGGCGCCTCCTCTTATGACTTCTGAGATTATGAACGGTCCTTCCCATTGGGGGGCAAGATTGTGGACTTTCTCTTGTATGAGACATAGGACAAGGTCGCCTTTGTTGAAGGTTCTGGTGCGCAGGCGGCTGTTTTGGTAAGTGCGCAGCTTGTCCTGGTACCCCTCTGACCTTGTTAGGGCTGTGTCTCTCGCTTCAGCTGTTGTATCCTTTTCATCTTGCAGTGCTTATTCTGCTTCCTCTTCCTCGTACCCCGAGATCCGGGGCGCCCCGACTTTTAGGTCATGTGGTAGCACTACCTCTGACCCGTACACCATGAAGAAAGGTGTGTACTTGGTTGAGGTATTTGGGGTAGTGCGCAGGCTCCATAGTACTGCAGGGAGTTCTTCTACCCAGTTGCCCGCGGCCTGCTCGAGTGGTGCAAGGAGTCGTTTTTTGATTCCTCCGCATACTAGGCCATTTGCTTTTTCCACCTGGCCGTTGGACTGCGGGTGCGCGACTGATGCGTAGTTGATTTTGATGCCCAGTTCTTCACAAAAGTTCTGGAATTCTGCCGCTGTGAAGTTCGTACCGTTGTCCGTGATGATGTTGTGTGGTACTCCGAACCTGAAGATTATTGATTTGATAAAGTTCACTGCCGTGAGGGTTGTGGAGCTGGTGATGGGCACTGCCTCGATCCACTTGGTGAACTTGTCGACTGCTACTAGCAGGTGTGTTCTTCCTCCCATTGATGATTTCTTGAGCGGGCCCACCATGTCGAGTCCCCAGGTGGCGAGTGGCCATGATAGTGGTATGGTCTTGAGTTCTGAGGCTGGAGCGTGCGGTCTGCTGGCAAATTTTTGGCAGGAGATGCAACGCCGCACGATATCCTCTGAGTTTCTTATGGCTGTTGGCCAATAGAATCCTGCTTGAAAGGCTTTTTCTACGAGTGCTCGACTGCTGGCATAGTGCCCGCAGGTGCCTTCGTGGATCTCCAGTAGTAGGGCTTTGCAGTCTTCCTCGTCTATGCATTTTTGTAGGACCTGGGAAATGCCAGGCTTGTAGAGTTGTCTGTTGATTACTGTGAATGCTTTGGATCGTTGACTGATGCGCCGGGCTTCTGCAACGTCTTGTATTAGGAATCTGAGGAGCGGTTCTTTCCAAGCCAGGTCTTCGGGTGCGGCTTGCGCTGGCTCCTCGACTGCGTTGTTGCCTTCTTCATTAGCGGTTGGGTCCGCTGCTGCTGCTTGCACTTGTTCGTTTGTGTTGTCGTCTTCTGTATCTGCTTCTGGTCCGAGTTCCTTGATTGTGATGATGATCTCTTGAATGTAAGCCTGGACGTTTCCGCCAATCTGGTTCCTGATGCGTGCTTGCATCATTTGCTGGTATATTGCTCCTGCATTGTTTAGACCGAAGGGCACTTTTTGGCCACAGGATGTGCCGCAGGGTGAGGTGAACGAGCTGTGCTCTTCGTCTTCTTCTTTCATCCTAATCTGATTTTGCCCTGAGTGGGCGTCGAGGAACGATAATAGATCGCATCCTACTGTCGAGTTGATTATCTGATCGATTCTTGGCAAGGGAAAGTGATCCTTTGGGCAGTGTTTGTTGACTGGCCCGTAGTCGACGCACATCCACAGCACGTCTGTGTCTTTCTTGGGGACCAGCACAGGGTTGGCGACCCAAGTGGCTTTCTTCGTCTCTCGGATGAACTGAGCGTCGAGTAATCTGTTGACTTCCTCCCCGATTGCTCTGCGCTTGGGTTCTGAGAATCTTCGTAGTGCTTGCTTTACTGGCTTGGTGTTTGGCTTGATGTGCAGCGCGTGTTTCGCGAACTCGCGCGGTACTCCTGGCATGTCGGCTGGGCACCAGGTAAAGATTTCCCATTCTTCACGGAGGAAGGCGATGACGGCGGTCGCTTGCTCTTCCGGGAGGTGGGTGTACACGTGGACTGTTTTTCCTGGGTCCGTCGGGTGCACTTGGTGTGTGACCGTGTTGCTGTCGATCCTGAAGTCGCGCCCGTATTCTTTTGACTCGCTTCGACTTGCTAGCGGAAAGATACTTTCGTCTGTCGCCATGGCTATTTCTGTGAGCTCTTGCTCAGCTCCGAAGGTGTCGGACACTTTTTGGAAATCACGGTGATGAGGACATCCCTACTAATGTTACACCCATATCCTCACCAACTACACATACTGGACCAGTTACTAGAGCACGTGCACGTCAACTAAATTATCAGGTACTTTCGTTTCTTGTGAATCCTTCTATTTTTCATGAACATATGATGCTGCCTAAATTAGATACTTTTGTTTTGCTTATGAATGAAGGACCTAGCATGGACAAGAAGGATGGTCATTGGAGCGGGATCAAGCATGGAGAAGAAGGTGCGCGCGCGGGAAAGTACAGTGGAGCTTCCAGTGGTGATTATCACACTTTGAAGCCACCATAAGGCGCGCATGAAGTCTTGGACGAAATACGCGAGATGACACTTCATTATTTTCGTCCAAGGGCCATTATAGGTGCTGCGTCACCTTAATATTGGGCTGGGCCCATGTAATTTCGAAATACCACATTATAGGCTGTTTTTAGAGTCCGTATGTGTGGGGAAACCGAGTTAGGGTTGTTTTCGGACCCCACCTCCAAGGGGCCACGAAATTCCCCTTTGTTCCCCCATATATACAGCCCTTAGGGCGTCGTTTAGACTTGGGTTTTAATTAGATTTAAGTTAGCCATAGCCACAACTTCGAGCTCTTCGTTTGTGTCATCCGACCAGGCCAAGACCTCATTGGAACCCCAACTTTCGTAATCATTCATCTTATATTCGCAATATCCAGATTGCAATTCTTAGTTCTTGCTTGTTCTTCGATTGCTTGCAGGAATTAGACCCTCGTGGTCAGGTTGATCGTGCATCCGCGGGATCAATAACCTCTCGGAGTTGGTTTAGCGATCGCTAAGGCGCAACGTCTTCGCACGTTCGTAGTCAGATCGTGAAAGTCGTCTCCACCATAATCGATCCCCACCATCTCATCGAAACATCGGGACACCTTCGCCTCTATCAAGTGGTATCAGATTTCCAGGTTGCTCGGTGAGATTTACCAGTTTTCGTAGTCTAGATTGGTTCTGTTCTTCATACCTACAGTCCACGAAAAAGCCAACAAAAAAATTAGGGTTAGATCATCACGTCCCAAAACAGTCCGAGCCTTTGTCCAGTTTTCTTTACAGTAGTTTGCTTTGTTGAATTTGCGGTTGCATCGTTGTGTCGAGTTGCTGATCTTAGCGTCTAGTTCCCTTAGAGTTTGGAGTTCTGATCACAGTTTGTCACACCGCCGCCGCACAGTAGTACACCGCCACGTTTCCGCCAATCCGAGTCCAGATACACCACCACGTTCCGCCAAGTCGAGTCCATATACAGCACCACGACCTACCAATCCGAGTTGAGTTCCATCACCTGTTCGGTTTGTGATCTCTCCGTAGCCAGATTAGTTTGAGTTGATTAGAGTCGGATTTCACCAATCTTTGTCGTACGTAGAAGAGGGTGGTTTCCAAAACAAAACAAAAAGTCTGGCACGCTTTCCAGAGCAGTTTCGGGGGTGAAAAAATTTCGTGCCCATACGTTCCTTAGGTCCAGAAACTCATTTTGAGACGTTCGCCACCATAGTGATTTTTTCGCACTTTTTCAGCCACCGCAGTTCCCGCATCGCAAAAAAAAAGCAAAAAAAAAAAAGAGAACAAAAAATTTCAGAGTGTGCTTCTCAGTTGATTACGTGCCGCGCCGTGCTTTCGTTGGTGTTTTAGGCTCGCGTCTCTAGTACGGTCTAGCATCGGATCAGCACAGTCCCGACGTTGAGTGTTTATTCAGCTTTGCATCTCTGTTTTGATTACTGTTGAGCTTTTGCTACCATACTTGTCAGCCTTCCTACAGCTCCACATATATTCTACATCGTGCGTTTTGACACCTCCTGGCCATCGCTCTACCACATCTCTGAGAGCTTTGACCCGTTGGTTGTACATCACCACCTGCTGCTAGGTAAGAATCGGTAAGAACTGAAGAAAAGCTTGACGGATTTGTGCTTTCCACCACCCCACATCCCATTAGTAGAAGTAGGATCATACTTCTGTGTGTTTTCTATTTCTGCTAACCATGCCAGGATCCCATGATGAAGTGGCGCGGGATGCACTTGATTGGGAGAATATGACAAACAAAGCATTACATGATAAATTTGCACAAATGATGTCTGAACAGGTGAATGACATCGAGAACAGATTTACAGAGGCGATTGATGGTGTGGAGAAGATGATCGACACCAAGCTCGACGCCAAGTTTACTGAGTTGCTCGCACGCTTACCTATACAGCCTGCGGCCGCTCCAGCACAGCCACCGCCACCACGACGTGCACGACGTATTCTGTTTCCGGGCGGACAAGCTGCTGGTGCTCCTGCTGCTGCTGCAGTTACTGCTGCTGCTGCCTCTGACGTCGGCCAGGACGACAACTACGAGGGTGATTACGAGGAGGAGGTGGAACAAGAAGCGGCCTATGAACAGCCAGCTGGACGTCCACGTCCCAACATTCGCCACGGTCGACACCAACCACCCCCTCAGGTACGCGATGATGAACATGTGCCTAAACTTAAATTGAATCTTAAGCCGTTTGAGGGTAGATATATTCCTGATGCTTATCTTACTTGGGAGTTAGAAACTGAACAACGCTTTACATGTTTACAATATCCTGAGAATAGACGTGTTACTGCTGTTGTTTGTGAATTCACGGGTTTTGCATCTATTTGGTGGTCTGAACATTGTAGATTGCATGCTAATAATATTCCAGCTACTTGGGCTGCTTTAAAAGATGCTATGCGTACTCGCTGGGTTCCTCCTTATTATCAACGTGAATTGCTACAAAAATTACAGCGTTTGAGACAAGGAAAAAATTCTGTAGAGGAATATTATCAAGAATTACAAACTGGATTGATTAGATGTGGCCTAGTAGAGGATAATGAAGCTATGTTTGCACGTTTTATAGGTGGCTTAAACAGGGAGATACAAACTATTCTAGAATACAAGGACTATGCTACTATTACTCGTTTGTTTCATCTTGCTTGTAAAGCTGAACGTGAAGTGCAGGATCGACAGGCCGCTACGAGACCTAACTTTTCTGCAGGACGAAATACATCATGGACATCGCGTGGACCTTCTACATCCACACGTCCTGCTGCACCACCCTCTACTTCAGCCGCTCATTCTTACAGGGAGCCACCAAAACAGTCAGCGCCACCATTCAAGGGTGCACAGAGTGGTCCAGCGGCGAGTTCTTCTTCATCCATGGCTTCCACAGGGCAAACACGAGATCGTGATATTAAATGTCGCAGGTGCCAAGGTGGAGGTCACTTCGCAAAAGACTGTCCCTCCAAGCGTGTGATGATTATTACGGCGGATGGTGGGTATGAGTCAACGAGTGACTATGATGAGGAGACTTTAGTTCTCATTGCTCATGAGGAACAGGGTGCCCATGATGATGCTCATGATATGGAGTATATGGCTCCTGATGATGCAGATAAATATGCTAGTTTGGTTGCTCAACGTGTGTTAAGTGTGCAGGTAACGAAGGTTGAGCAAAACCAGAGGCATAATTTGTTCCACACAAAGGGAGTGGTGAAAGAACGTTTGGTTCGCATCATCATTGACGGAGGGAGTTGCAACAACTTGGCTAGCATGGAGTTGGTGGAGAAGCTATCTCTCACCACAAGACCACACCCCCATCCGTACTATATTCAGTGGTTTAACAATAGTGGTAAGATTAAGGTAACGCGTTCTGTTCGTGTGCACTTTAGCATTGCTGCATATGCTGATTATGTTGATTGTGATGTGGTACCCATGCAAGCATGCTCTCTTTTACTTGGTAGACCATGGCAATTTGATAGGAATGTTGTACACCATGGTAGGACAAATCAGTTTACTCTGGTTCATCAGGATAAAAATATTGCTTTACTTCCTATGTCTCCTGAACAAATTGTGAAAGATGATCTTGCTAGAGCCAGTAAAGCTAAACAGGAGAAAAATAAGAGTGAAAATGAGATAGCAGCCAAAGAATTTGAGCAACAACATAAGACTAATAGCAAATCTTCTTCTGCTGTGTCTAATGAAATTAAATTGACTAGTCCAACTTTGCTTGCTACTAAAGTTGATATTTCAGATTTGGATGTTAGTCAATATGTGTGCTATGCTTTTGTGTGCAAAGAAGCTTTGTTTTCATTTGAGGAATTGCCTCCTTCTTTGCCTCCTGTTGTCACTGACCTTTTGCAGGAGTTTATTGACGTCTTTGCACAAGACGTACCACCGGGATTACCACCTATTCGAGGGATTGAGCATCAGATTGACTTAATTCCCGGTGCTTCACTGCCCAACCGTGCGCCATACCGTACCAATCCGGAGGAGACAAAGGAGATTCAGCGTCAAGTACAAGAGCTACTCGACAAAGGTTACATACGTGAATCCCTTAGTCCTTGTGCTGTTCCTGTTATATTAGTGCCTAAAAAGGATGGAACATGGCGTATGTGTGTTGATTGTCGAGCCATTAATAATATTACTATTCGTTATCGTCATCCTATTCCTAGGTTAGATGATATGCTTGATGAATTAAGTGGCTCTACCATGTTTTCCAAAGTTGATTTGCGTAGTGGATACCATCAAATTCGCATGAAATTAGGAGATGAATAGAAAACGGCATTTAAAACTAAGTTTGGATTATATGAGTGGTTAGTCATGCCTTTTGGGTTAACTAATGCACCTAGCACTTTCATGAGATTAATGAACGAGGTTTTACGTGCTTTCATTGGACGATTTGTGGTAGTCTATTTTGATGATATACTGATTTATAGCAAATCTTTGGAGGAACATTTGGATCATTTACGTGCTGTTTTTATTGCTCTACGTAATGCACGTTTGTTTGGTAACCTTGGGAAGTGCACCTTTTGCACCGACCGAGTATCTTTTCTTGGCTATGTTGTTACTCCGCAGGGAATTGAAGTTGATAAAGCCAAGATCGAGGCGATTGAGAGTTGGCCGCAGCCCAAAACGGTCACACAAGTGAGGAGTTTTCTTGGACTCGCTGGATTCTATAGGCGTTTTGTGAGAGATTTCAGCACCATTGCTGCACCTCTCAATGAGCTTACACGCAAGGATGTGCCTTTTACTTGGGGTACCGCACAGGAAGAAGCCTTCACGGTATTGAAAGATAAGTTAACACATGCTCCTTTGCTCCAACTTCCTGATTTTAATAAAACTTTTGAGCTTGAATGCGATGCTAGTGGTATTGGTTTGGGAGGTGTGTTATTACAAGATGCTAAACCTGTTGCATACTTTTCTGAAAAATTGAGTGGGCCTAGGCTGAACTATTCTACTTATGATAAGGAATTATATGCTCTTGTTCGGACATTAGAAACTTGGCAACATTATTTATGGCCCAAAGAATTTGTTATACATTCTGATCATGAATCTTTGAAACACATAAGAAGTCAAGCAAAACTTAATCGTAGACATGCTAAGTGGGTTGAATTTATTGAGACTTTCCCTTATGTCATTAAACACAAGAAGGGGAAAGATAATATTATTGTTGATGCTTTGTCTCGTCGTTATACTATGCTTTCACAACTTGACTTCAAGATATTCGGTTTAGAGACAATCAAAGATCAATATGTACATGATGCGGAATTTAAAGATGTTTTGCAGAATTGTAGAGAGGGTAGAACATGGAACAAGTTTGTGCTTAATGATGGGTTTGTGTTCCGTTCTAACAAGCTATGCATTCCAGCTAGCTCTATTCGTCTTTTGTTGTTGCAGGAGGCGCATGGAGGAGGATTAATGGGACATTTTGGCGTGAAGAAGACGGAGGACGTACTTGCTACACATTTCTTTTGGCCAAAGATGAGACGGGATGTTGAGCGTTTGGTTGCTCGCTGCACTACATGTCAAAAAGCTAAGTCACGACTCACTCCTCATGGTTTATACATGCCTTTACCTGTACCTAGTGTTCCGTAGGAGGACATATCCATGGACTTTGTTTTAGGCTTGCCTCGAACAAACAAGGGGAGGGATAGCATATTTGTTGTCGTGGATAGATTTTCTAAGATGGCACATTTTATACCATGTCATAAAAGCGATGATGCTGCTAATGTTGCTGATTTATTCTTTCGAGAGATTATTCGCTTACATGGTGTGCCCAATACTATTGTCTCGGATCGTGATACTAAGTTTCTTAGCCATTTTTGGAGATGCTTATGGGCTAAGTTGGGGACTAAACTACTTTTTAGTACTACATGTCATCCCCAAACTGATGGACAAACTGAAGTAGTCAATAGGACTTTGTCTACTATGCTTAGGGCTGTTTTAAAGAGTAACTTAAAAATGTGGGAAGAATGTTTACCTCATATTGAATTTGCTTATAATCGTTCATTTCATTCTACCACTAAAATGTGCCCTTTTGGTTTATGGTTTTCTACCTCGTGCACCTATTGATTTGCTTCCTCTTCCATCTTCGGAGAAGGTTAATTTTGATGCTAAGCAACGTGCTGAATTGATATTAAAAATGCATGAGTTAACTAAAGAAAACATTGAGAAAATGAATGCTAGATACAAGCTTGCTGGTGATAAGGGTAGAAAGCATGTTGTGTTTGAACCAGGAGATCTTGTTTGGTTACATCTACGTAAAGATAGGTTTCCTGATTTGCGCAAGTCTAAGTTAATGCCACGAGCTGATGGTCCCTTTAAGGTTTTACAGAAAATTAATGATAATGCATATAAACTTGAGCTACCTGCAGATTTTGGGGTTAGTCCCACATTTAACATTGCAGATTTGAAACCTTATTTGGGAGAAGATGATGAGCTTCCGTCGAGGACGACTTCAATTCAAGAAGGGGAGGATGATGAGGACATCCCTACTAATGTTACACCCATATCCTCACCAACTACACATACTGGACCAGTTACTAGAGCACGTGCACGTCAACTAAATTATCAGGTACTTTCGTTTCTTGTGAATCCTTCTATTGTTCATGAACATATGATGCTGCCTAAATTAGATACTTTTGTTTTTCTTATGAATGAAGGACCTAGCATGGACAAGAAGGATGGTCATTGGAGCGGGATCAAGCATGGAGAAGAAGGTGCGCGCGCGGGAAAGTACAGTGGAGCTTCCAGTGGTGATTATCACACTTTGAAGCCACCATAAGGCGCGCATGAAGTCTTGGACGAAATACGCGAGATGACACTTCATTATTTTCGTCCAAGGGCCATTATAGGTGCTGCGTCACCTTAATATTGGGCTGGGCCCATGTAATTTCGAAATACCACATTATAGGCTGTTTTTAGAGTCCGTATGTGTGGGGAAACCGAGTTAGGGTTGTTTTCGGACCCCACCTCCAAGGGGCCACGAAATTCCCCTCTGTTCCCCCATATATACAGCCCTTAGGGCGTCGTTTAGACTTGGTTTTAATTAGATTTAAGTTAGCCATAGCCGCAACTTCGAGCTCTTCGTTTGTGTCATCCGACCAGGCCAAGACCTCATTGGAACCCCAACTTTCGTAATCATTCATCTTATATTCGCAATATCCAGATTGCAATTCTTAGTTCTTGCTTGTTCTTCGATTGCTTGCAGGAATTAGACCCTCGTGGTCAGGTTGATCGTGCATCCGCAGGATCAATAACCTCTCGGAGTTGGTTTAGCTATCGCTAAGGCGCAACGTCTTCGCACGTTCGTAGTCGGATCGTGAAAGTCGTCTCCACCATAATCGATCCCCACCATCTCATCGAAACATCGGGACACCTTCGCCTCTATCACGCGGTCACATTGGTCTGATTTGGTGAAGCTTCCGTTGACTGTGATGACGCCCACGGATCCTGGTATCTTGAGTTTGAGGTAGGCGTAGTGCGGAATCTCCATGAATTGCGCAAATGTTGGACGCCCCAGTATGGCGTGGTACTGTGACTGCCAATCGAGTACTTCGAACTCGAGGGTGTGTCTTGCGAAATTGCGTCTGTTGCCAAAGACAACATCGAGCTCGATTATTCCAAGGGAGGTAGCTGCTTCTCCTGGGACTACTCCGTATAGCATGGTCCTTGATTTTTTTCCATACTGATCGTGGGATCAGCATCTTGTGTAGGGTGCTGACGAAGATTATGTTCATGCTGCTGCCTCCGTCCATGAAGATTCTGTCCATGTCGTACCCTCCAATTTGAGCATCGAGTACCAGGGGCGCGTGCCCCGGCCTTGGGACTGCAGGTGGGTGATCACTCTGGGAGAACGTGATACTAGTTTCTGCGTCGTGTAGCTGATAGACTTCGACTGTGTTTAGGCTCTCGGCTGCTCTGGCTTGCAGGGTGTAGGCGTCCTGATGGGCTTGCGATACCCTGCCTTCTTGGATCGTGCACACCTGTCCTTGAGTCGGGTTGGAGCATCTTTCGGGACTTGGAGTCAGCGACTGCTCGGTTCGTCGGGTGTGTTTGGCTTCTCGCTGTTTTTCCTCCTTGAGGCTGTCGGCGAGTTCGTTGAACAGGAGGCAGTTTACCAGAGTGTGGCCCGATCTGATGTATCCCCGGTCGTCTTAAAAGCAGTGGATCGTGCAGGGTACTTCTAGTTGCTCCCTGACCGTGAGTTTGCTGGATCCGGCGTGCCGTTTCCTTCTTGAGATTCGGAAGAACAGCGCGTGATCTGCCGGGTGTTCGTGGACTCGTGGATCGATTTCGATCCCCACGCTTAGATTCTGGTTCCTTATAAGGTTGGCGAATTCGTCTGGTCTTCGATCTGGGTCATAGTATTAGCCGGTCTGAGTCTCAGAGTCGCTGTCGTGGCGGGCGACGGCTTTCCGCACGGCGGCGGGTCGTCGAGTGGTCGGCGAGCGCGTAGCTGTGTACTGCGACTCATCGAGTGGGGCTTCTTCGTGGAATCCTCGCGCCTGTACTCTAGGTCGTCGATTTCTTCTTTGTTGGCGGTGATCTTCAGGATCGCTGATCTCGCGCTCGGAGTCGGGGTCTTGTTGTGCGGCGGGTGCTTGGGTGGCGGCGGGTCGTCGAGTGCTCGGCGGGTCCTCTGCTTCGTGTTGTAGCTCATCGATCGGGATCTCTGTGTAGAACCCTCACGCCTTTATTTTGGGTCGTCGAGTTCTCCTTCGCTGGCGGTGGGCTCGGTTGCCGCCATAGTATGGGTCTTGGCACAGCTGCAAGCCGAGCGATCTCGCTAGGGCGGCAGAGATGCTTGCCGTGATCTTGAATTCTTCTGATGGATTGCATCTGGTTCTTTCCCTTGAGTTGTAGCTTGCTGGAGATGGAACCGCCGAGATCGTGATTCCAACCTGTGTAGTTCCCACAGACGGTGCCAATTGACAGGGATGTACCCCGGCAAATCCCACGGTTAGGGACCCTGGGTTAGTCATGAGAGGCACAGGTTGGACGATAGCTCGTCGGCTAACAGGAGGATACCTTCTTGCTCGATGTTATTGATTGGAGATGGCGATTACAGGGAGGCCAAGGCTAGTGCGCACAAGGCTAGGGTTACAGATGGTGTATTGCTTGCTCTCGATGTCTCCCCTCCTAGCCCTTATATACTAGGCTAGGTCTCGGGGAGTCCGTCCTGGATTACATATGAGGTTTCCTAACCCTGATCTTGGTTCGTACGGCAGGTTTGCACCTTCCTTATGAGTCGCGGACTCCTACGTCGGTGCCACTAGTGGGCCAAGGCTGGGTCCAGGCGGCATCTCGGTGGGCCATCTGTCTTCTGGTACACCGGGTAGGCCCATCTATAGGAGCCGTGGGGTCACCCCCTCGT
The DNA here is from genome assembly GCA_950022295.1 of Bromus sterilis. Lineage (NCBI taxonomy): Eukaryota > Viridiplantae > Streptophyta > Magnoliopsida > Poales > Poaceae > Bromus > Bromus sterilis. The sequence continues at coordinate 251,892,025 of OX465595.1, read as the reverse complement.
CAAATGCCTAGTGGCAAAAGTAAAACACACCATTCCAGGTATCTCTCTCGCGGGCGCGGTGTTTACGTTTCTGACCGCCGAGGGTCCGCAGGATCTCCGATTCGGGTAAAACTTCGAACTGCGCGATCAGCGCGCCGAGCCGGCGGCGTTCACCTCACGCTGGAACCGTTCCGAGGACACTTTCCAGCGCGCTATAAAAATATCCGGTTTACTTATTAAACGGGTTTTTTTGTTCCGTTGGCTACGGCTGGCCTTGTGCGGGTTTTCGCGACGGTGATCGGGTGAAACCCGGTGTCGCAAAGGTCGAGTGTCAGGGTGGCAAGGGTTGGTCTCCGTCCGGTACGAGATAAGAGGGGGAAATAATCGTCGATCGATAAATCGGGGATGCAAACATCGCAAACAAAGCAGGCAATCAACCAATTCACACCGAAAACAAAAATTTTAATTTTTGTGAAATCTGGGCTGTTACATAAAGCAAGAAACTGTCCAAACTGGGATGCACTGTTTCACACCCCACTTTCCACTGAAGCATGGAACCAACTCCAGCAAGTTTCCCAGTTGCTTGAAAGCAGTTCAAGCAGCAGAGATGTCTGACTAAGCCATGGAAAGCAGAAATTATCTTCAATCACAGTTTACAAATAACTCACGGTGGAAGACACTGCAAACATTTTAACCAAGAAGCTCTGGAGCTTTGCTGCTATATTAAAGCACAAAATTTTCTTTTGGCTTATGATAAACAATAGAATCAATACAAGAGCACTTCTTCAAAGGAAAAGTTTCCATCTCCACTGCTATGACTGTGCCTGTTGTTCAACCAATGCCTCAGAAACCTTGTTGCATCTGTTCTGGGACTGCAATTTTGCATTCAAATGCTGGATCACACTGATGCCTTTCAAACAAAGGGGCACCTCCACACTAGAAGAAACCTGGCTTGCTCTTGAACAGGTGCCACAACACTTTGGCCTAGAGATCATTATACTGGGGTATTGGCACATTTGGAACCAAAGAAACGGCAAGATCCTCAGAGATGAAAGGCCATCTGTTCAAAACTATAGGAGAAATCTGGCTCAGGACCTCTGTCTTCTTCAACACAAAATAAAAGATAAATTCAGACAAGAACTCTTGGACTGGATCACAGTCAATCTAGACTTATTTTTTGAGGCAGCTAACTTAGAATTTTAAACCATAACAATGATTCACAGGACCGGAATTGGCTAATTAGTGGCTCTCTTCCCCCCCCCCCTCCCCCCCTTTTGCTTTACTGGTTTTGCCATTGTATTATATTGATTAATAGAAAATCTACCGTAGAATAATTGTTCTACGGTCAATGCCTAAAAAAAACATACAAATCATTCTATATTCCCGACACGCATGTCAGATTCAATCTAGAGTTCATGCGGAGAGAATCTCTCCAAACCATCTAGAACCAGCCCGAAAATTGACATCTAGCTGAACACATACAAATCAATCTATATTCCCTAAAGCTAGTTTAGAACAACTAAGTGCATCATTATTGTGCCAGAACGATCGGCGGCTGGCCAATGTAACACATACGAATCAAGCCATACTCCTTGAAGCTAGTTTCGCACATCTACCTGCATACGTGTTACCGCTAGGAAAAACGACCGGCCGGTCGGCCGAGGTCACAGAGCCGACGATCGTGGTGGATCGGAGTTCATATGTGTCGACTTTGCATGCACGCATTGGAGAGAAAGGGATTTGACCCTCAAATATAAAAAGGTACTCGTAGGATCATGTTGAACTCACGTGAGGGCAAATCTTTGTACTACCTCCGATCCATATTAATTGGCACACACTTAGTACAACTCTAATACAAAGTTGTACTAAGTGTGTACCCATTAATATGGGTCGGAGGGAGTAGCTAAATTCTTTCTTTTTCAGTTAATCCTTCGTCATTTCTTCAAGTTAGATCTAATACTCGAAGTGCAATGCGTGCTTTGTCGCGCCGTTGACGCTTTTGAAATGTATATGATTTATTTTTATGTGTTAGTTTTTTAAATTTTAAATTTCTGTGTTGTTTGGATGAATCATTCTTATCATTTGATCGGAAGATAATTATTAATGTGTACGCACGATGAAGTTTACTATATTGTTGATGATGTGTCGTATGATGGTATTAAATTTATCGTAGGCATCGCTTTCTTTTCGTCAACCAAAACTCACGCCATCTATTTTTTATTAAAAGAGAACATCCTTCGAAATATTTCATCATAAAGCCTAAGGTAACAATTTAATAAAATTGTATAGCCAATTTTAAACTAAAGACCCTCAAGTGAACGAGGAGACTTCAAAATTAAATTTTTAGTAAAGTTAAAGATATATTAGTTCGAAAACGCCAAGTAACGTTAGAAAAGAGTATCAAGTAATTGCGTTTATCATAGTTAAAAAAATTTGAACGTCATCTATTGCATGAACTAAATTGTTTGATCGTGAAATAGATAATTATTTACTATAGCACCGACTTACAAAACATAAAAAAATGGCATTCATGTTTTATAGAAAAAACAAATGTTAATAATGTTCATGTAAAAAAATAAGAAAATTCTATAAAAACAATAAAAGGAAAATAAATAATAGTTTACATACATGACCAAGGGTTATGACCAAGTCAAAATTAAGTTCTCAATTGACTCACATGACATCCACCCCTAGGAAGCTAAAAAGAAAAATAAAATAATAGTTTACATACATCATCAAGGGATATGACCAAGTCAAAATTGAATTCTCAATTGATTCTCATGACTTCTACCCCTAGGGGGTTTAGTATATTAGAATAGATAATTATTTACTATAGCACCGACTTACAAAACATAAAAAAATGTCATTCATGTTTTATAGAAAAAAAAATGTTAATAATGTTCATGTAAAAAAATAAGAAAATTCTAAAAAAACAATAAAAGGTAAAAAAAAAATAGTTTACATACATGACCAAGGGTTATGACCAAGTCAAAATTAAGTTCTCAATTGACTCACATGACATCCACCCCTAGAAAGCTAAAAAGAAAAATAAAATAATAGTTTACATACATCATCAAGGGATATGACCAAGTCAAAACTGAATCCTCATGACTTCTACCCCGAGGGGGTTTAGTATATTAGAAGATGTTGGTTGACTCTTTAATAATAAGGACCCAACTAATGGATGGCTAGATGTTTCTGATTTTTGTAGAATTTTCTAGTCTAATTCTCTTTTTTCTGTTTAACCCTTCATGTACTTTTAATATATAATAGATAGATTCCCATTTTGAAAAATTTATTGTGATCAATCTATACCTCTTTTGAATTTGTTCATTTGGAATAAAATGAACATTGGTGAGTCTATTCTCTGGATCTATAAAATTTTCTTAGTTTCAATTTTGCTTGTTGGGGTTTTGGGGGTTGTCAATTGTGGCAGTAGAAATAGTAGTAACACTAGTGTTCAAGAAAGAACTCACAAAAAAGAGAGGAAGTAGCGCTCAGAACATCTTCCAATTAGCATCAAGAATAGTAACTTGTACCACCTGGTGCATCTTCAGGAAAGAACCCAGCTGATGCATGTATTTTAGGGAGAAGGACCATTCAGAAGTACGTACGGATGATAAATTTTCATGTACTCATTTTGAATGTTCTGAGCGTTCATTCAATTTCACTCCAATGACTAAGCAGTATTTCCCTTTGCAGCAATGACACTATACCATGCATCGCCCTCATCCTTTGGAGGAAACCGGACACAAGGTAGGGATTTAGCACATCACATCACTGTCCGGATCATCAAGATCATTCGGTAGCAGCTCATTTGCATAGCATCGTCCCCGACAGCAGTTCTCTGAAGTCACTCTGAAAATTCTTCTGCTGTGTTATGCAAGTGATTGTGTACATCCGCTACATGGCATGCCGGTGATCGGGATCGCCTCCACGCGGCGCACGGCGTCGGGTTACTGCCCCACGACCCGTTGTACCGGTACATGCTCATGATGCAGTCCGCCCCGTGGTGCAGGCGTCCGCGGACTGAAACTATGGAAGCTAGAGGCTTGGAGCAGTGTCGGACGCCCATGTTGGTGCCGCCGTCGCGCTTCAGCTGTAGATCTTGATTCACCAGGTCGGTACTGCAGAAGGTTCAACCATCCGCCAACTGTTGGCCACTACACAAATTAGCTCGCAACGACACAAACCTATCCCAACCGCTTCTTCTCCCTTTCCCTTTCTTCCTCATGATAAACCACAAAGGCACACAATTTCCCTTTCTTCTTCCCCGCGTCTTCATCGTGGTGGGCATCGATGGAGGTGGCTTCTCGGGAGGAGGATAGAGAGGCGATCAAGGAGATCGGAATGAGAGAAACAAACATAGATGGCCCAGCGACCCTCTGCTCTCTCCACTCCGTGGCCCAGCAGCAAGTTGTGCCCTGTTCCACCGCTGATGGCCCCGCAATCATGTCCTCTCCCCTTGGTCAATGGTGCAGTCACCTCTCTTCCTGCCCCCTCCTTGAGGCCGCTGCAACCCCTCCGCCCTTCCCACAACGGGCGTCGGCTCCCCTTGCCCTTTCCCATCTATGGACGGCGGCTCTCCACCATGTTGCCTCCCACAGCCGCCACACATCCCTAGATTTTGATAAGGAATGACTCCATCCACTGAACAGATCGTGACTGTAGTATAGTATAGTGTCGCTAGAAAAGGGGCCCACACAAGGACGCCGACCACGAATTGAACGACGTCAAAATCAAGGTGCCGGAGCGATCACGAGCCTCAATTGCTTCTCAGCACATTTACACCTAGTGGCTTTAGTATATTAAAAGATTTAATATAAGGTCTCAATTGTAAGCTCAATACAAATTCACTATAGCACCGACGTACAAAACATACAAAAATTGACATTCATTTTTCTAGAAAAATAAAATAAATGTTAATAATATTCATGTAAAAAATAAGAAAATTCTAACAAAAAAATGAAAGAAAAAAAATAGTTTACATACATGGCCAAGGGTTATGACCAAGTCAAAATTGAATCCTCAATTGGCTCCCATGACTTCCACCCCTAGGAAGCTTACAAAAATAGTAATTTACATACATCACCAAGAGGTATGACTAAGTCAAAATTCAATCCTCAATTGATTCTCATGGCTTTTACCCCTAGGGGGTTTAGTATATTAGAAGATGCAGCAGTAATAGTAGAAGCAATTAACAGCAGCGCATTACAGCTCGAGGCAGCAACAAAAGATGGGACTTGTTCCAATATTTATATTACACTTTAGTATGCTGATAAAAAAGGTTTAGGCTTTTTATAAATTCATTTGAATTTTATATAAACAAAAATTGGTTAAAATGGATTGTTGTGGCTACTATTTGAAATGTTTATAATATTTAAATATTATATTAAATACTCATTGCTATAGCCTATAGTATCGTAACCTGCTGACTTTTAGGCATTAAAAAAATGGTTGCACATTTTAAGCTAAAGTTTAATTTCCACTTTATTTATTGAAAATTCAGGAGAAATTCATAACTCCAAAGTATTGATTTAAATTATATAATTGCCTACAGATTATTTGTAAAGTTGTATCTTTACTTGCCATTTAAAATGAATTTAAGTGGAATTATTTCAAATGAAAGATTTAATGAGGATGTTCATGATGACAAGGCAATCTAATTAGCTTAATAGCAGTGCTAAGATCTGGGGGTGTTACAACAGGCGCCCTCGACTATCCAAACAAAACCCCGGCGCCGCGCCCGCACTAGTTACCTCGCTGGCCAGGCCACGCCAGGAAGACGCCTCCGCCCCACGATCGGCCCGGCCAGCCACACAGCACATGCACGGTCGGGAACGCCGCCGCCGAGAGGCCGGAGGAGAGGCCGGGATGCCGGAAGGAGGAGGGCCAAGTAGGCCACGAGCGGAAGACCGGCTTGGGCGGACTCCATCCCTAGACACGCCGCAAGTCAGGTCAGCCCTCGACGCCGGCGCAGCTACCTGTCCATCCGGGATCCCCTCCAAGTTAGGGCGCACCGCCGCATCCGTCGCAAGGAGGCCCTCGTTATCGTCCACGACATCCCAGAGTGGATCTCAGGGCCACCACGTCAGCCGAGGGAAGCCGAAAAAGAGGGTCGGGAAACCCGCCGGCGGGTGGGAGGGCGAGAAGGAGGGGCTACCATGCCGGCCAACACCCCCGAGGCCGACCACCGGGAAAGAGAGTCACCGGCGAGGTGCCGACGGTGCCGCCACAATCACCCTCCCAGTCACCATCAGTCACCTCATCCCATGGGCTCCACTAGTGTTCAGTGGAGTTAGCCAGGAACGCCGCCGCCGAGAGGCCGGGACACCGATAGGAGGAGAGCCAAGGAGACCACGAGTGGGAGACCGGCTTGGGCGGACTACAACCTCGGAGAGGCCGCAGGTCAGGTTAGCCCTTGACGCCGGCGCGACTACCTTCCAGCCCGGGAGCGCCGGCACAACCACATGTCCGTCCGGGAGCCCCTTCGAGCTAGGGCTCACCGCCGCGTCCGTCGAAGCGAGGTCCCCGTCATCGTCCATGTAAGCCCAGAGGGGACTTAGGGGCCACCACGTCAGCCGAGGGAAGCCGGCAAGGAGGGTCGGGAACCCGTCGGCGGGGGAAGAGGGAGGGTGAGGGGCTGCCATGACGGCCAACACCCCCCGAGGACGGCCACCAGGATTGGTGATTGTGATCAAATCGATGGAGTTAGTACAATACGTGAGCACAAGTTAGGTAGAAATATTTCAAATATAAATCATACTTGTCATTCGTGCAAAATTGATCTGCTTCATTAAAGGGGATAGTGGTTCTAAATAAGTAGACAAGCTGTAGACAATCTCTGAAAATTCAGAGCTCCACACTACTCTTAACAGGTAATAGGCAAGTTCAGTCCGTTGCTTGTGTCCAAAGCAACAGACTAAGGCCAAAGCAGTGCAATAAATGGTGCATTAGGCCAAATAGTAATTTTCCTTCCACCACGGGTGATCTAACCTAGAGCCAAACTATTTCTCGCTTGCTCAGAACAAGTCATAAGCATAATGAAATTAACGCGTCCTGATGTATTACTTGCTTGGCTGACACGTCCGGCGCCTTGGGAGTTCGGCGCTTCCGTGATTAACGTGTCCGGCGTGGTGGGGACGGGATTGGGGCAGCCGGCGACCTGGAGGTTGGGTTCGGAGCCGCCGGCGACCTTGAAGATAAATAATCCCGTGTTGGCGCGGATCATGAGCGCCCACTGCAGGTCCTATACTCCGATCTGCAGCCGCAACAAGCATCGGTCCTGCGCCCACACACATGAGTGTCGTGCAATGTAGTGAGTTGCGCCCATCCGCTAGTCATGTAGCACGCTAGCCGCCGGCCGCCGTCATCATCATCACGGCAGGGAGGCTAGACTTTCATCCTGCATCTCTGTCCTTGGCGAGCGTGTAACCAGCCGTTGCCGCCTCTCTAGACTCGTGGAACCTGGTGGGCGAGGAGCGAAGGTAAGTGAAGGATCAATCCGGTTGAGAGAGAGATCGTGTCGTGTGATGGGGAAGGAGGAGAAGTGGGATCGTGGGAGAAGGGGGAAGAGAGGGCCGTGTAACGCGGAGGTTGGATCATGGCCTCCTTGGGCGGGGTGATCGGGATTCGGGACTAGCGATGCAGCGCATGCGATTTTTTTCCGGTGCGGGTTCGTAGGAGAGGCGAGGGGAGGAGCCGAGAAGGTCCATAAGTGGTTGAACCATCACGACGACCAGGGCAAATAGCCCTTTAACAGTAGAGATATTCACATAACTCAAGCAATATATAATTTACTATTCCTCAAATCACTTTCTATCTCTACTCCTAAAGTACCAGTTGGTACGTCGTCCGCTCAACCAACGCCTGCGATCCAACAAAACTCCCCACGCCCCCACTCCCTCCCCAGTCCTCACCGATTTTGCCCTAACACCGTCCGGAGAAGTCTTTCTCCCTGGATCTCTCTCGGCCCGTCTCCTCTAGGGTTAGCGCCACCGTCCTCGATGCATCAGCCAACGCACCGCCGGTCCGCCCCCTCGCCCACGTTGCTCGTCCATACCCCAGTCCCCACCTTTTCCTTTCGTCGCTACCTCCGCTCTGACCCCAGCGCCGCACTCTCTCCCTTCTACTCGGTGGCGTGGCGGCAATACCTCCGCCAGGAACGGGACGGGCACGCGACGAGGGGACGCGGTGCGCGAGAGGTTCGTCGAGGCCACCGCGCCGTTGACCGCGGCCAAGGGTTGCAGCAGGTAGGAGCCCCCCGCTGAGCCCGCCGTGGAGATCCTCGTCACATTCTACCAGGTGAGGTTTATGGGCTAAGGTTTCAAGTATATTTTGTATGGCCACAGCAACCAGGTGTGCATTTCTCCTATCATCGAACTGTTTAACCTTTCATATCTAGGCTAGCCTATAATCCATGTGTTCTCTTTTTTCTCTAAAACATCCATGTGTTATCTACCTTGGATGATTTATGTTCTTGATAAATGATATTAGCCTAATGGGTTCTCAAATCTGCTACGTATTATGGAGTAGTTTTTAACGTTATGCCTGGTTTACACGGGTCTGTGATGTACTGTTGTGTTCTATACATCTCCTCCTCATGTTCATTTGGGAGATATTTCTATCACTGACAGCTGATAGAAATAGTCAAATGGATTAAGTTTTGTTCCTACCTGCATTGGCCTTTTTCCATACCTTTGATCTAATGCATTTTTCCCGACCACTTATTTTCAGCTGCGGTCAAAGAAGAAGTGTAGGTACTGCTGAAGAAGTGCCATCATGATCACAGTTGAATCAGCTGTCAACTTGTTTGAATGCAGAAATTGCATTTTCTGCTCACGAGGTCATTTGTCAAGTGTACATTGAGCAGTGCCTACATTTTGAATCTTTAGATTTCACTCCAGTGTTGGCTTATTTGAGTTTGGTTACATACAGCGCTCTTCAGGATGCTGATCAAACAGATATGAGCTGCCCTGAGGTGAGTCAATTTACGCACTGCCACCACACCTAGCTATTATCTTCTTGATAAACTGTACTCATCTGGTTAGGCATCAATATGAAAAAAAATGAAGATTTGTTGATTGCAATACTGTTATCTTAGATAGCTTTCTAGCGCCCACAATCGAGTGGGGAAGCACGAGGCTCCTATTCGCTTTCACGTGTAGGTATGCAGTCGAATTGGTTTGAATTCAATCCCGCATACATTTACTCATTTCCTGAACAAATACCCATTTTTGCATGCAGTTTGATTGTTAAAGAAGAGCCATGGTCAAAACCAAAGTTGGGAGCAGAGGGGTCGTTGGAAGGTAACTGATTAATAATGCTGGATTTATGTTTGGTTCCCACTTTAAACTATATTAACAGAAGACCTGACTGATAGTATATTGCATTTAGGCACGAGAAATAGTATCACACGCCTGCGACCCCCGTGGCATCGCGTTAAATCTTAGAGCATTGTTAGCTGATAAGAAAAAGATGAAATTTGTCTGCAATCTAGAATGGCATGTTAGATCCTGTCGCCTCACGACTTTGTTAGTTAAGAATTTTGATTTGGCTAAGAAGGCTCTAAAAAGTGGTGAACACACCTTCATTGTCATACTATCTTTCACTCCTTCGTGCCCCGTCGACTCCGGGGACGCACGCGGGCGTGGCCTTCACCGTCGTCGTCGCCGCCTCCTGGGACATGGGTGTAGGCCGCCGTCAGGGACCGCCGCCAGGGACGTGCATTCACGCAGGCAGGTCTGCTGCCGTCGCCTCCGGGGATGCATGCGGGCGTGGCTGCCGTCACCGCTGTCCACAATGTTTGGCACCACATGCAACACTCCTTTTGTACATGATATTAGCAGGTTATCAATACTTAAACATCTGATGGCTTTGGTTGTACTTTTTCTTCGGTTTCTTCAGATTTATTTCATGTCCCAATATCATGTTATGTGCAGCTATTGGATTTCTATTTGCATAACCTTTGAAAATATTTTGCAGAACCATGCTCTCTACCACCTGAATGTTTGTGGCTGAATATCTCTATGATTGACTCAAGGTAGAGGTGAGTTATATAATTATGTTTGATTGATATGGGAAGGTACCTACAAAAGTCATTCTTGTTTAGTTCTGAATGTAGAACAATTTTCTACAATCAGAAATCTCTGAAAAAAGGCAGTGCATATGCATTGTATCTTTCATAGTTTTTATCCCGATCTGGAGGCGGCGGGTTTCTCTAAATAATAACAATGTATGATAAAAATGTATTCTTAACATAGCGTCTGAATGAGACATGAGTTATGACCATTGCATATGTATTAGTTAGATCTTATTTTTAGCCTCGCTTTAGCTTCAGGAAGGAAGGTTCTATGAACTTTAGTGTCATGGCTTCAAATATGTGTATGGCTTGTGCTACATAACACTATGATGTTGAGGATTGAAGTGTGGATCAACTATCTATCTTTGATTTAATGGTGAAGAAGTATCCGCTTCAACAATTTTGTGAACCTTTTCTATTGGCATAGGCTCAAGGAAGCACCTCTATGAGTCGATTATTTGTCAGAATTAGGAGTTGGTGTGGATAGCTGCAACAAGTAGAAATTTGAATTGATACGAGAAAGTAATTGAAGCCTTGATTGTAAAAATTTGTGACATAGGATCAAGCAAGCATCTCTTCGATCTGCATTTGCCTTTATTAATAGATAGTGCAGCTAGCAGCAACTTGACTTAATGCTAGCAAGTAATTGAAACCTTGATCTGCCCTTGCCAACTGAGTGAAGAAACTGTATGAGATCATCTAGATCACTCCACTAGGCTCACTCTGTAGAAATCCAAAAATACAATATCTTATGCAACCTATATTTAGCTTACACGTAGATGTAGGGTTTGATATTGCCTCTGACAGACTGCATATTGTTTTTCAGGTTTTGGCGTTTTGCTAGCTAGCATATGCTGCAGCACAAATAAATGCTGAACAATTTCAATCGAGCAGATATAGCATATGCTTTATTAGCTTACTGTTCTTAAGAGAAAGGTAAATGCTTTCAACAAAATAAAATTGATCATAATTTGTATTAATAATTTCTATCTCTGTTTCCAATAATAATCTGAATAATTTTGCAAGGATAGATACTATGCAAAGAAAATAAGTTCCTTAAAATAAAAGTAAGCTCCCTTGCATTATAGTGTAGTACTGACTTTTTCCAGCTTTTAATTCCGGTAATCCATTTCAAAACTTAGGCATTCTGCTTTCAGCATACAGTTAACTAACAGCAAGCAAATTGCCATCTATGAATATATATGAACAAAAGAAATCGGCAGTACAATCCTTTAGTTTGCCGCAATTCTGCATGTGAAATGGCTTTTGTACGTCAAAGTTTGTGTAGCCTTTGAAGAGATATTTTGCATGGTAAGAAGTCTGTCTAACTTAACCGCTTCTTACGGATACATTAAAACTTTAGATTTTAATTTATATTATTTTTTAAGTAATGAATATGCATAAATTTAAATAATACAATTTTCATTACTCTTTTATTGTAGTTACATCAACATTTATAGGACTTTGTTACCTCAAAGCTTTTTTATTAAAAATTAAGATGTGAATATTATATGCATTGTTGATTTTGCTAAACATTTATATGAAACATGTATATGTAATTTTTTTTAGAGAAAAGGTGTCAGTCGAGCCCGAGTAGGGCTCGAACCTAACTTCACTTTGAATTAACAAAGCCATCATTACAAACGTCCGCAGGCAGAGGAGAGGAGAACAAGTGCGGAAAGTTACAAGGACACAGGACTGCAACAAGCTAAACCTCAACACTACAGAGAAGAAAGACAGAGACATCAAGGACCTCCTCAGTGCACGAAGTGCCGGACAAGAGCACGCATGACCGAAGGAAAGACGAATCGACACTAGCGGGGCATGACATCACCAAGCATGCATCTACAACACTTGGCACGTCGCATCCAAAACCATCCCCGAAGGAGGCCACTGCCTCCTCGCCGGATCGGTGCGCCGTACCGTCGCAAGAAGGAGAGGATGCCGACAGAAGGAAGCCGCGGAGGGGGGGCAATATAACCCCAACACGACGACGACGCTTTCCTGGAGCAGAACAGAAGTGCGGCAACCATCCAGCAGAGGAGCTTTCGGCAACGACGATACGGGCATCGCCACCGCCCACCGTCCCAAAGCCGCCGACCATCCAGGAGCTCCCAAAGCGGCGCCTTCAAGAAGGGAGCATCGCCGGTAGCGCCTCCGCCGTCCAACAAACTTGGGGCTTTCGCCCCATGAACCAGGATGAGGGAAGGTGAGGGGCTCAAGCCAAACCGACGCCTCCATGGAGGGGGGGGGGCACGAGCGCCGCCGTCGGCGCGGTCGACCAAGGTCAGCCAAGGCTTTCACCCGGCCTGGATCCCCCAACACCAACGGGACCTTCAGCTCGATCCCACCACAAGAACACGCCCAGATCGAAGGGAGCCCGCACGGTGTATGGAAGGAGAGGGGGACGCACTATGCCAGCCGACGCCGCCACTACCGCCCACTACCATCGAGGTCCCGCCGCCTAAGCGACCAGACACCCCAAAACCAATGTCCACACCTCCAGCCCCCACAAATCCAAAGGTGCCTCGCCATGAGAGCTGCCGCTGGCTGCAAGCCAACGCCGACCACCCTTTCCGGGACCACCATCCCGCCTTCTACCCACCTCGCGCATTCATCAAGCGACCAAACGCCTGCCCAACCACCGCCACTGGGAACCGCAACCACCACTACCACCACACCACCATCGTAGAAGTGGCGCTAGGGACTCCCCGAACGACCTGATCCACTCACGCCGAAGGGGATCCACCACCCCAGCCTGGCGGCACAGGGGCTGGACCGGCAGGCACATGACCATCATCCTCGCCGGACGCCAGTTAAGCCACAGGGGGGCCGCGAGATCGATGAAGGGGCGGCGCCCAGGCAGCGAGTCGAGCAGTGGCATGCCAGACGAGGGAGCAGGCCGCGGCCATGGGAGCGTCACCACCAAGGCGAGGCCGGCGAGGGTCGTGGCAAGGTTGAGGGGCGACGGGAGACGGAGCTTGGCTTGATGGCGTGAACGGAAGCCTCGCCGCTGCTGCGGGGCACCGCGCGGGGCAGCCCTGGCGACAGGCGCCAACGGCGGCGAGGAGGGGGGAGGAGGAGTGGGAGGTGGGCTGGGCGCGGCTGCGGGATTCACCCCCCGAGTTGCCCTAGGTGGACGACACGGGGGAAGGGCCAGAGCTCCACATGTATATGTATTGTGGTTGAAGGTTTTCCAAAATAGAATTAAATGATTTACAGTTACAATTTATTAAAATTGGGATGTCATGCACTCGACTAAAAACAACATTGTTGAATCGATTAGAGGGATAATAGTATCTTCAACCCATCAGAGTTCAAATCATAGATTTGACATTGGTGCTTCTATTGTTCTGGATTTATTACAGGCCTTTCGGCGATGTGCTTTCAGTGAGAAGATACGTTCCCGTCGACTACGATGTGTCGGCTCAATATTGTGAAAATGCTTATAGGTGTAGGGTGTGCGTGTGTGTGTTTGTAGGGGTGAGTGTATGCTCGTGTATGAGCGTTTGTGTTGTATTGTGTTCTAAAAAACATTGACCAATCAATATATAATGTATATGTGTTTTATTTTAACGTGTTTATAAGTTCATTTTTGCATATCAAAGATAAAACCTCATTGATTTGGGTGGTTTTTTGAAAATGTCAAATTGATAAAATCGCTGGTGTAACTAAATGCACCAGACCAAAAACTCATGGAGTTTTAGATAGTTATAAAAGAGATGCCTACATCATATAATTAAATTTTAAGCAAAATACATTGCAAGTGAAATGTATTTCAAAAAAATTATACGGCCCGTAGCAACGCACGGGCATTCTACTAGTCTTTCTAAAAGAGCTCTCGAGTCTGTTAAGGCAAAAAGAGTTCCATTACAAAGAGGAGAAATGGCAGCAAAAATGAGCTCATGATATGACAAACAACCTGAGCTCCCCTTTTTCCCCTCGGGTGATGCGAGTGTCTTCGTCGATGTAGGTCATCTCGAAATCGCCGCTCCCGTTGTTGGACATTGTCGGCCTGAGGTTGTTCGGAATGCGTGCATAGGCAGCTGGGACAGGTTCCCTTTCGTCTTCACTGTTGTCTTGTCGAAACTGGTTTTGATGCTTGAGATTCCTGGCAGTAGCAGAAGAACATATATCAAAATTCAGGAAATACCTATCAGACAATAAATCGTCCAGAATGGAGGAATGTCTCACCCGTGATCTCAAACTTGTGTGCCAGTGTGGCCGTGGCCTCAACTGCCAGCAGCGGCCAGGGTGCTCTGAGCTCGAGCTCCACGATGTTGTCGAAGTCATGGCTGACCACGTCGATCCTTTTGAAAACCTGAAGAGCACAAACACAATTGTCAATGCGACACCCTTTGTGAAACAACTAGAGTTGTGACCCGCGCGTTTGCGCGGCTAGATTTTGTACATAATATTATATATCTTCTCTTGCTAACATGAAGTCACAATCATTCGAAATATAAACAAAATATATGCTTATAGAGCGTGGAAGTGAATTTATAATCTAATGCATGGTTTATGTATAAATTATTTGAAAATTTTAGCTATTGTTTCCAATGTACATGGAAAATAAATAGCTATATTTCCCCCTTTTTGAAAGTACATGAAAATCAAATAGCTTGTAAGAGTCATGATTGAGAAGTGCCATGATTGCAGCTATGTGATTCATTGTAAACGCGGCTATGTTAAATTTGGTCATGAAGAGCAACGCGGTGGGGAAACATTTGCGCCGTGGAATTCTTGTGGTGGGTAACCGAGTCGGCCACTTCGCCATGAAGAGGAGTGCATGGGTTGGGACGCGTAGAGGGGTGACAACTTGACAGCTCGCGATTATGCTGTTGTCAGTCGTCAAGTGGCCGTTCCATGTGGCCAAGGTATCCGTTGCTCATCTCAAGAAATTGAGAGAATAAATGATGATGGATGGCTCCTCCCTCCGCTCCCTTCTCCTCTCCCCCTCCCCCTCTCCCCCGCACCCTGCTCCTCGTGGGGAAGACCTAGCTCGCCCTCCTCCGTCCTGCTCGGCTATCTGTCCCCCCTGGTTCGCATCGACCCTCGCCTGGTTATCGCTGAGTCTGGAGCTCGCTCCCTCTCCCCCTCTCTCTCACCTGATCTCGGATCTGAACGCAACTTGTCTCTCCCTCTTGGCCCGATTCGCAACAAATTCTGGGCCCTACCCGTGGTGGGAGAGATCTCTGAATCCGACGAGGATCGCCCTCCCGCCGTCCCTGAGGTGGCGGCGGTTGGGACGATTTTGCTCCTCGGCGGGTGCCGGTCGGCGGTGCTCGGGCAACAAATTCACCCCTGGGGTACGGGGTCGCCATGGGGGCCAGCTGTGCTTGCGTGATTTGGGCGAGGGATGGTTCGTCAGAACCAGTCGTCATCCTCCCGTGGACCTTTAGTCCTGACTTCTTTCCCCGGTCGCGGCATCCCCGCAGTCTCCCCTCCCCCTCCACCTTATGAGATCTTGCCCCCTTGCTCGCTGGCGGCGATCCGGGGACTCGCCATGGTGGATCGCGCGGGAGAAACCCTATGGGACTTGGACCCCGTGGTGGATCTGGTTGGCCTGGCGCGAGCCCTCTCACCCCCTCCTTCTCCGTGTCCTCCACTTTGGATCTGGTTGGGCCTCCTGGGCCGCGGGCCCTCTCGACCCATTTCTAGGGTTTCCAACCGCCGCTCGTGACCTATCCCAGTTCCACACGCCCATCTGCAAGCTCCGCCTTCCCACTCCCCCCTCCCCTCCTCCTTTCGTTCGTCGTGGTCGCATCCGTGGGCTCCTCCAGCGACAAGGCGCCCTCCTCCAAGCGCCGTCGCGACGAATCACCCACCCCCTCTGTGGATCCGGCGGTGGAGGAGGGTCCCCTGCGGGAGCAGCTGCTCCCGGATCACGAGGCCAATGCGGCTCCCTCATCCTGGACGGCGTCGGGGGGGAGAAAGGGGTCGATCCGTGGGAGGAGGCGGCCTCCTCCTCCAAAACCATATCTTCATCCCCCTTCCTCCTCCTCCAGGCAGGCCCCCCGCTTCTCAGATCCAGGCTCCTCCCTCCTATCGTGCGCGGCCACATCAAGACCCTCACCCTCCCCCTCGGTTCCCACCTAACTCCCGTTCCCTCCCATACCAGGGCAATCTCAAATATCGCAAGTTCAACTCGTCGGGCTCTGAATCTGGATCTGGCCTGATTCAAAGTGGAGGGGGCGGGCATTCTTCCCTCGCCGCCAACGGCTCCTCTCCCTCATTCCTCCACCCCGCGTCCTGCTCCACATAACCTCACTTTCTTCGCTTGTCACCGCCCAGATCACTTCCAAGCCCAATGCACTGCCCCCCTTTTGCTTGATCTGCCATGAGGAGGGCTCCTGACCGCCGACTGCACCAACCGCTCGCCACCCCCGTCCCTCAAGCGCTTCGGCTCCGGTCTCCCGGGCTGCGAGTTCTTTGCTCTGTCCGATCTCACTGAGGCAGTGCTGCCTAACCGTAGCCCCTCCAACGCTACTGTGGTCACTGTGCTCTCTGTCAATGCCTCCCTTGACTTGCTTGCCGCTGAGCTCTCGGTTTGGAGTGATGAGGGTTAGGACTGGCAAATCCTTAAGATTTTCTCCTCGGAGTTCGGCCTCCTCTTCCCCTCTCGAGACAATCTTTGCATGGCTGCGCATAGCTCCAACCTCACTCTTAACCAACTAGTGGTGTCTGTCTCGGAGGCAGTCAAGGTGTGCTGCCCCTGTCGGAACCTTGTGGATGTCTGGGTCTTCCTTGATGGTGTCCCTCCTCTAATGCGCAGTGCCAAGACGATGTTGGCGTTTACTGAACTGGTTGGGCTCCCCTGTGAAGTTGACGAGCTCTCCATCGCCCAGGTGGGTGCGGTGCGGGTGGCCTCCCCAGTCCCGGAGCGTCTGGCTGGCCCCGTGCGAATCTTCCCTTCATCTGAAGGCTTCTCCATCCGGGTGCGGATGGAGGTTGAACCTACGTCTGCTCCACCCTCTTCCAAGCCTCCTCCACCACCCCCAAGGAGGACGATAATGATGATGACAAAGACGAGAAGGAAGATGGGGAGGACAGGAAGACGGAAGACTCGGGGCAGCCTTTCTCTCAACTGGAATGGGATGCCCTCGGGCCCCGAATTCAGAAGTTGTACCCCAATCGCCACCCCAGATTCGGCTAACCTCCCTCGTCGGCTCCTCAAGACCCTCCCGCTCCGCTGGCTTCTCCTATACCCCCCAGCCCCCCTGGTGTCTGCTGGGGCCTCAAACCTCCAGGCGCGACCGTCTTCGCCATCTCTCTCTGGCATCGAGGATTCCCAGGCCGAGGGGGCGGGGCCGGTGGCCGGGGCTGATCTTCCGGCGTCTCGCCCCTCCAAGCGGAGGAACACTGTCAAGAAGACCACGCCACGGCTCAAGAAGGCCAGGGAGGAGGCAGAGCGTACGACCAAAGGCTCGGCTACCAGCGAGGCCTCCAAAGTGTCCGCGGTGCCTCTATTCCGCTCTCTGGAGAAGGACTTGGGTGGAGAGGAGGAGCCTCTCTCGCCACCTGGGTTCCCGTCTCCCATGCATCGCAACGTCCCCGTGAAGAACCCAACCTCTAACGTGCGGAAGAGAGAGGGAGCCATCCACCGCACGGGATCCATCCTGGACTAGGCCAAGTCGCGCGCTGCAGCCCGTGACGTTGCAGGTGTGTCTCATTCTCGCTCCCCTATTCGTCGTATTCTTGCTGATTTGAGTACCGATCAATGCTTGGGGGTGGTGAGGGATTTGGGGTTGGTTATCGACACGTATGTGGCCTCTCCTTCCTCGTTCATCTCGTTGTTGCGGGCTAACGAACTTGCCCAGGATAACTTGGAGAATGCCAGGGCGGCGGTTGCCGCGAGAACTACTCTGGCGGGGCGGCGCCGAACCCTGATCCGTCTCCAATTCCGACACCATCGTCGGGAAGTGCACGGCCGGATCCTTCTGCTCCTAATTCTAGAAAACCGAGACGCGTTGTGGCACCATCTCGGTCGAGTCTCCGCATTAAAAATCTCTCAACCAGATGAAATTCTTGTTCTGGGATGTTTGTGGTCTCGCTGCTAGCTTTTGCCATAACCCTGTCAACTTTTGCACACATGTTATGTGGGTCAAATGATGATACCATGCCAAGTTTCAACCTTTTCTGAATCTATCCAATCAGGAAGAAGCACACGGATCACGTGTTTCTTTCAAGCGCTTGTGAGTCGTTGGATCAGGCTTCTGAGCCGTTGGATCCAACCAATCATGAAGAAGCACACGGATTGCGTGTTTCTTTCAAGAGCTTGTGAGTCGTTGGATCAGGCTTGTGAGCCACTGGATCAGGCTTGTCATTGCCTATATATATAGCCCACCTCTAGGACATGTTCGACACTCGGTTCATCGGCCGAATACAAACCATTCGGATTCTCCTGCATACGTTCGACGGTGCATTTGATATGTTTGCACTCATGAGCCACCGTCGGGCTGTATGCAGGAGAAATCGTGTGTTTTGTTGATCTTATATATATCTAGTTAGAAATCTTTCACTTCATCGACCAAATACAAATCATTCGGATTCCCTGCGTACGTCCGACGGTGCATTTGATATGCTTGCACTCATGAGCCACCGTCGGGTTGTATGCGGGGGAAACCTTGTGTTTTGTTTGATTGGAAAACAAAAACAAAAAAGTATAGCAATTTCATTATAGGATGTCAACGGAAGAATACTCCACATCATGTACACCGTCAAGGCAAATTTCAGACGGTCCTCGCCTGGTAGACAGATCCGGCAAGTCTACCGACCAGGCGGGGATCGTCTGTAATACCCGTACGGGTTTACAGACGGTCCCCACCTCGTGGGCACATCTGGCAAATCTGCCAACCAAACGAGGTCCGTTCGAATTTCTCCCGGACGGAGTACATGATACAGATGAATTTCTCCATTTACGTCCTTTAGTGAACTTGTTATGCTACGATAAGTCCACACGGACCTGTGCTTATAAACAAGTCTAACTCCACTTCGGCTAGCAAGGTGGTACTAATTTTAGTTGCTTATAGGGGACCTTTAGTACCGGTTCTGGGCACCAGCTGGTACTAAAGGGTTAGTTAGTGGTTAATTACGGTGGGAGAGGCCTTTAGTACCGGTTGGAGGCACCAACCGGGACTAAAGGTCCTTTCAGAGAAAAATAATGCCACTTACTGGGCTGACACGGCCTGGATACGACTAGAAACCCACTAATGGGCCAGGATCCAGGCCTACAGCAGACCCAGAAGGCCCACAGGCAAGCAGTAACAGGGTAGGCCTGAAAGCCTGCGGTTGAGAGGAGCTCGAAGTGGTACGCGCATCAGCGCTTATAAACCACTCCGGCTGTCCCTCGACTAGCGAGGTGGGACTGAACATCCCACCGCACTGCGGCAGCGCAAAATTTGTCCCGGTTGGTGGCACCAACCGGTACAAAAGGTGGCCTTTGGTTTCGGTTCGTTCCACCAACCGGAACGAAAGATCGGCTTTGGTACCGGTTCGTGCCACCAACCGGTACCAAAGGTCTCTCTTTCCCGCCAATTGGGCTGCTGAAAAAGACCTTTGGTACCGGTTGGTGGCACGAACTGGTACCAAAGGTTAGCATTGGTACCGGTTGATGCCACCAAACGGGACCAATGCTCCTGGTATATAACTGGCACTTAGGATTTTTAAGTTATCATCTCGCCATTTTCCCCCGACGACGATGGAGACGAACCCGACGCCGTCAGGCTGCCCAACCGCCGCGCCGCACCGACCCTGACGACGGCGACAACCTCGCCGGCGCCACCCCCGTTGTGAGCGTCGTCTCTCCATCCCCCCTCTCTCTTGCATTTCCCGCGCGCCTACCGCCGTCGCGCCATGGACGGGAGGGGGAGCTCCTCCCGTGCGCCGCGATGGCCAGGAGGGGAGCGTCGCCTGCCCGTCGCCGCTCCAACTGCCCCTCGCCGCCCTCGCCGCCGGCCATGGCGTCCATGGCCACGGCCATGGCATGCGTCTGCCATGGATGCATATGGATGCATTGGGGGTGGGGAGAAGAATTTTTTTAATTAAAAGAAAACAGAAAATAATTTTTTTGTTTTCTCAAAATAAATTCAGTTTTATAAGTCTCAATTTTACTAAGTTAAGATGTTCTAGTGTTGGGGGGGGGAGAAGAAAAGAGGTAAAAGAAGGAAAAAGGAAATGGAAAAAGGAGAGGAAAAAAGAAAAATAAGGAGAGGAGAAGAAGAGGGAAAGGAAGAAAAAAAGAGGAGAAGAAGAAGGAATAGAGGAGAAGAAGAAAAAATAAAAAATATTATTTTTTCTTCTTCTCCTTCTTTTTTTTCTACTTCTCCTCGGGTCGAGGGTCGTCGAGGGTCGGTGATGGGTCGAGGGTCGTCGAGGGGTCGAGGGTAATTGAGGGGTCGAGGATCGTCCAGGGGTCTAGGGTCGTCGATGGGTCGAGGGTCGTCGAGGGGTCAAGGGGTTTTTCGGCTTATCCTCACCCTTTCCATCAGACATCAATTACACTGGTGTCTGGCTCCGGTCGTCATGTCACGTTTTCTATCAGACATCAATTGCGCGGGTGTCTGGCTCCGGGCGTCATGTCACGTTTTCCATCACACATCGGTTGCACGGGTGTCTGGCTCCAGGCGCCATCTTAATTATATAGGTTTATTTTGCAGAAACGATGGACGATCATCCAAGAAACTTAGAAGAAGAAGATTTGTTGGGGAAATCATCCAAGAAGGACCGTTGTTAGAACCGTTGTTAGTGCGCGACGTCGTCCGGGAAGGAGGTGATGTCTTATCGTTTTTGAACGACACCGATGGTCTAGAAGAAGAGGGTGAAGCAGGCTCCAGTGATCGGACAATGGAGATGGAAGGACCTTATGATGGCCCCGGTGAGCGAACGGAGGAAGGAGACGACGGCTCCGGTGAGCGAACGGTGGAAGGAATTGTTGCAAAGTCCGGCGAGGTATATATATTAATTGATGCATTAATTGTTTTGGTATGTACACATTTAACTCTCTTCTTTCTTCTTTTCTAGCCCTTCGGATCCGGATCGAGCCAAACCTCGGTAACGAGACGAGGCCCGAAGAAAAAGTTACGCTCGGAAGAAAGGTTCACGATAACCGGCATCAGTAGAGATGGCCAACCGATTGAACCCAGCCGGACCAAGGAAGCATTTTCTGCTCAGTGCGGGGTCCTTGTTAGACACATGATCCCGATCACCATCCACCAATGGAATAAGCCGAAGGGCGGAGACCCTGAAGTGTCTTTTGTCACCGATAGACAGAAAGATAATCTTTGGACCGCGCCGAAGGCAAATTTCACCCTACCGGAAGAGGAGCATCCGGAAAAGCCAGTTATAAAGCAAAATGTCAAGGCTCATGCTCTTAAGAAGATGGCGGATCTATTCAGGAGGTGGAAGAATGAGTTGAAAACAACGTTTGTCGACAAAGAGATGACTCCAATATTCGAGGGCCGATTTGAGAAGATAAGAGAACAGTGGCCCGCATTTGTGGCCCACAAGACATCGCAGAAGAGTAAGAAGATGTCAGCGATAAGCAAGATAATTGGTGCAAAGAAGAAGCATCACCATCACACGGGGTCAGGTGGATACCTCAAATCCCGGCCTTCGTGGGACAAGGCTGAAAATGACCTTGTTGATAAAGGGGTCGTACCAGAGACATTGAACTGGTCAAAGCGTGGAACGAATTGGTTCTTCGGGGTTGGGGGAACCTTGCACCCTGAAACAGGGAAGTGCGTTTGGAAGAACGAACAACTGAACATACCGGTAAAAAAGCTTCGGGAATTATTCGCCGCATCGCGGGAAGGGATGTTCATTCCCGACAGAGAGAACGACGAGCTCACAAAGGCCCTCGGGAATCCTGAGCACCCAAGACGAACACGAGGCACGCCAGGCTCCGTTCCGTGGAAGCATGGGTTTCCCGACGCAGGCAATTACAAAAGAAGGGAGAGGAGGAGGAAACAGGAGCTCAGCGATATGCAGAAGCTGCATGCAAGAGTACAAGCACTAGAGGAGAGGCATCGAGCTGACGAAGCTACCCTTGAAGCTACCCCGCCATCTCAGTGTAGAAGCAGCGTGGCTTCCACTGAGCTCATTGTGCAGCCTGATTTCACAGCTCCAAGGTACCCCGTGGATGAAATCACGGAGGCTCAAGTTTGCCACCTTAAGAAACCATTCCTACACTTCAAACCCAAGGTGGCTATCGGCCATGTTGCACCTCCTCGACCCAACGGAACTTTTCACTTTCGTCCGATTCCACAAGGCTATGCTGTTGTGATGGTCGATGAAATAGTGGAGGGATATGAGGAGATCGAGCTTGACTACCCTACCGGCGAAGATGAAACTCTCCTGGAGAATGCTCTGAGGACTTCATGTCTATGGCAAAAATAATTCATCAACCTTCCGACCTAGACGGCGCCTCCGCCTCCTCCTCCTCCGGCGAGTAAGGGCCCGCCTCCTCCTCCTCCGTCGAGTAAGGGCCCGCCTCCTCCTCCGGCGAGTAAGGGGCCGCCTCCTCCTCCGCCTCCTCCTCTGGCGAGTGATCAGGGCATGCCTACTTCTCTGCGTCCTCCTCCGGCGAGTGATCAGTGCACGCCTCCTTCTCCGCCTGCGTCGGCGCGTCCGAGCAGCCCGCCTCCTCCTTCGCCTCGTCAGCAAGAGCAGAAGAGAGTCGCCGCCGCTGCTCCGGCTGCTCCGGCGCCTGATCTTAAACAACAAAGGAAAAGAGTCGTCGTCGCTCCGGCGTCTAGCAGTACAACCAGTGGCGACAAGCGATACAAATATGGTCCATCATCTGTCAATACTCTTGAGAAGTTACCCTACGAGAAGATCTCGGAGGAAACCGCGAAGATATTTCAATCCGAAGTGGATGCCTGTTTGAAAAAGAAAAAACCACCTCCGCCTCCGAAGATAGATGAGGCGAAAGCGAAGCGCACTTTGGATGCCCTTAAGCGACCAACACCGGCTCCGCTGGATGAAAACTATGTCCGCACTCTGAAAAAGAAAGCGAAAGAAGCGCACCGGCTTGGAACCACTAAAACTGACAAAAGGAGAGAAAAAAATTTGCAATAGGGAAGACAATTCCCCAGCTCGGTGAACATGCAAACAAATCGTGCCCCCCGCTGCAGGTCTCTAGCTATATCGTCGTCGCAAATCTGCCGGCCGGGATGGTGCCCGGTACCAACCCTGGTGATTACATGCCCGACGATACACATTTTGATCCACTGGAGTTAGCGGACGAATACAAATACCGGTTTGGGTATCCTCTCGTCACATCACCTATTGAACATCTACCAACGATGATGCGAAGATTACATCAGTGGTACATGAACGCGTGCAAGAATTCTGAGTACGATAATGTGATTGTTATGGTTAAAGACAAGCAGGACCTCGTTGGACTTGACTTGTTGCCGGTTCCATTTGAGGAGTTATTCCATCTTTACAATCAAAGGGCCATCGATAAAGTAATCGTCACTTGCTACTGTCTGTAAGTACTACTTCTTTAATTAAGTCTTTATATATAGCTCAACTCTTTCTTTCATTGCATGTACATATAATTCACTATATCATGCAGATTGAAGATCGTGGAATGCAAGCAAAGAAAAATCTATAATATTGAGTTCATTAACCTAAATCTCTTTAATCATTTTGAGATTGCAAAATTTCCCAAACTAGCCGAGGCCAACTTGCTACAAACTTTGCTTCAACAACAAAACAAACAAAAAATAATCTGGCCTTAATGTAATGTAATTGATGAGTTAGGCATGCGTGCGCAGCTTCCACTTTATTATCGTAGAGATTATGCTTGAGGAGGGAGTAGTAAGCATCTTAGACTCAAGCCGAAAAGATCCCGAGACGTATGCGGTCGTCACTGAAATGCTTAATAAGTAAGTTCAATCCATCATTATCGCACTATTTCGAAAACTTTGTTCATTTTCTGATATCAGGTAATAATTATTTTTTATGTTTGGCAGGGTTTGGATACAGTTCACCAAAAAAGCTCTGGGACTGCCGAAGGATCTGAAATTTTCAAACCCGAAAGTAAGTACTACTAGCTAGTTCCACGCATCTCCCATTATATTGATTCTATAGTTTCATCAATACCATTTATATAATGCTTGATTATCAGTTTGATTGACCTCTATTTCTCGTAAAGTGGTTGTGGCAGGAAAAAGGGACTAATCTTTTTGGTACTAAATTTGCGAGTACATATACAACGCGACGATCTCTAAGAATGCCGGCTACTCTAAAGAACAATTTAAAGTGCGTAAGCAATAATATTCATTATTTTATTTTATTACCATCATTTGTGTTGAGCTTCATTCATATATCTGTATTGACCCCCTTCTTCGAATTAGATTTGGGAGCTGCAGCAAGAACTCCTACCACAAGATCGCATAATAGCAATTCAAGAGGAATTGGTGGGATTCTTTGTTGACCACGTCATCAAGAAAGGCAAAGAATACCATATGGAACTTAATTTCACAGCTTAATTAGGGTATTGCAAGAGAAGTTATATTGTATATATGTAGCCAGTATCGTCAGATAGATATACGAAAACTTGTTGTTCGAACTATATCTCGAAGAAGGAGATGTCGATCACTTCTCTTTATATATGTTCATGACGATCTTCTGTACTTAATGGTTTAATTACTTCATTTGCTTACTAGCTAGCTAGCATGTCGACCAAGTCCTCTCTATACGTAAGAGGACACCTCTCCCTATTAATTAGCTAGTTAACACAAACCCCTAAATTAACCCTACAAAACACTCAATCCCCCCATCTGACAAAAAAAAACAAAACCCCAGCCCCTGAAAAGATGAAGCGTGGAATCTTTTTGGTCCCGGTTGGTGACCGGGACAAAAGGCCCTTCTGCCTGATCAAGCCGCAGAGGCCACGTGGAGCCTCATCTGAGTCCGTTCGTGGGCAAACTAGGACCAAAGGTTTTGGGCATTAGTTACGACCCTTTAGTTTCGGTTCCGGAACAGGAACAAACGGGCCTCTGGAACCGGGACAAATGAGCCTCTTTCTACCAGTGCTTCATTAAAAGGGATAGTGGTTCTAAATAAGTAGACAAGCTGTAGACAATCTCTGAAAATTCAGAGGTCCACACTACTCTTAACAGGTAGTAATAGGCAAGTTCAGTCCGTTGCTTGTGTCCAAAGCAACAGACTGAGGCCAAAGCAGTGCAATAAATGGTGGCCAAATAGTAATTCCCCTTCCACCACGGGTGACCTAACCTAGAGCCAAACTATTTCTCGCTTGCTCAGAACAAGTCAAAGCATAATTAATTAACGTGTCCTGATGTATTACTTGCTTGGCTGACACGTCCGGCGCCTTGGGAGTTCGGCGCTTCCGTGATTAACGTGTCCGGCGCGGTGGGGACGGGATTGGGGCAACCGGCGACCTGGAGGTTGGGTTCGGAGCCGCCTGCGACCTTGAAGATAAATAATCCCGTGTTGGCGCGGATCATGAGCGCCCACTGCAGGTCCTGTACTCCGATCTGCGGCCGCAACAAGCATCGGTCCTGCGCCCACACACATGAGTGTCGTGCAATGTAGTCAGTTGCGCCCATCCGCTAGCCATGTAGCACGCTAGCCGCCGGCCGCCGTCATCATCATCACGGCATGGAGGCTAGACTTTCATCCTGCATCTCTGCCCTTGGTGAGCGTGTAACCAGCCGCTGCCGCCTCTCTAGACTCGTGGAACCTGGTGGGCGAGGAGCGAAGGTAAGTGAAGGATCAATCCGGTTGAGAGAGAGATCGTGCCGTGTGATGGGGAAGGAGGAGAAGTGGGATCGTGGGAGAAGGGGGGAAGAGAGGGTCGTGTAACGCGGAGGTTGGATCATGGCCTCCTTGGGCGGGGTGATCGGGATTCGGGACTAGCGATGCAGCACGTTCGATTTATTTCCGGTGCGGGATCATAGGAGAGGCGAGGGGAGGAGCCGAGAAGGTCCATAAGTGGTTGAACCATCACGACGACCAGGGCAAATTGCCCTTTAACAGTAGAGATTTTCACATAACTCAAGCAATATATAATTAACTATTCCTCAAATCACTTTCTATCTTTCTAAAGGAGCTCTCGAGTCTGTTAAGGCAAAAAGAGTTCCATTACAAAGAGGAGAAATGGAAGCAAAAATGAGCTCATGATATGACAAACAACCTGAGCTCCCCTTTGTCCCCTCGGGTGATGCGGGTGTCTTCGTCGATGTAGGTCACCTCGAACTCGCCGCTCCCGTTGTTGGACATTGTCGGTCTGAGGTTGTCCGGAATGCGAGCATAGGCAGCTGGGACAGGTGATGAGGACATGACTACCATAGTTACAGCCACAACCCCTGCTAATATACCTACTGGACCAATTACTAGAGATCGTGCACACCAATTAAATTATCAGGTACTTTCGCTTCTTGGTAATGTTTCTAATGTTCATGTGAATATGATGCTGCCTAACGTCGATATATTTCTGTTGCTGACAAATGAAGAACCTAGCATGGACAAGAAGGATGAGCATTGGAGCATGTTCAAGCATGAAGATGATGAGGACATAATTATCATGGATATGACCATTAATTCCTCTATATTTGATCAAGAAATGAAGTCAATACCAAGGGACATGATTGTGTGCTGTACAAGAAGTTATTTCACGTCACTTTTGGCCCAAGAGAAGATAGAGACCAAGTCTTTCACGTCATGGACTCAGATTCGGACTACAGAGATATACCCAACTTCAAACAGCCGCCGTTTCTACATACGAACTCGAAATTGGGTGATTCTTTTTTCTGGTGATAGCTTATCTCGTCTAGTTTCCAACGCAATTGGTTTCACCTTCAAATTCCTTCGGAGCGTGGAGATATTGCGAAAACGGTGCGACCCAGCAGTAGAATCCGAATCAAAGTCCAACTCAATAGGTGTTGCATCACCTCCACATGGGCCCAAGTGCCTTGTACGACCTAGGTTTAGTTTTAGGACTCCTTGGGACGTCCTTCCACCCCCTTGGCCTCCACCCTTTAGTCCTATATAAGTAGATCAACCCCTAGGGTTTTTCTTTGGATTTCTTTTAGTTAAAAAGACTGCTTAGCCAATTGCTGCATCTTCGTGTACTCGGTTTGTGTCCAACGACCAGATCAAGACCGCTTTTGGAATCCCAACTTTATTCATACTTCATCTACATATTCGCAATATTCAGATTGCTTTATCATAGTTCTTGCTGGTTCTTCGATTGCTTGCAGGCACTAGACCTTCGTGGTCAGGTTGATCGTGCTCCGGCGTGGTCAATAACCTTCAGGAGATTGGTTTAGCGATTGCTAAGGCGCAACGTCGTTGCACGTTTGTAGTCGGATCGTCAAAGTCGACTCCATCAAATCGTAGTTATCATCTCATCGAAAGATCGGGACACCCCGCCTCTATCAAGTGGTATCAGTTTTCAGGTTGCTCGGTGAGAATTCCACATCCATATATTAGATCTGTTTTTTTATCACCTATCATCCACACAAAAAGCCATAAAAATAGGATTAGATCATCATATCCAAACCAATATGAGACTTCGCAATTTTCTATTCGGTGCTTTGCTTTATTGAATTATCGGTTGCATCGTCGTGTTCAGTTGCTGGTCTTAGTATCTAGTCCTTTAGAGTTTCGAGTTCTGTTCACGTTAGTCACCGCCGCCGCTGCACCATCATCCCATCCGCTGCCTACTTCTACCATCCACCATAGAAAAAGAGAGAAAAAGAGTAGAAAAAAGAGAGAAAAAAGAAAAAGGAAAAAAAGAAAGAAAAAAGGAAAAAAGAGAAAAAAGAAGAAAAATTTCGGATCTATCTCTAGTTGAACTCGTATTTGAAATCTCGTCGGAATCAGTTTTGAGCAGTGTCCACTAAAACGGGTATAACTTTGTCATCCGAAGTCCGTTTTGGCTCCACGAGTACTCAAATTAAAGATATTTCCGAGCCGCTTCTAAATAGTTCTGGAGCTAGTGTGTTATTTAAAACTTCAAATCGACTTCTAAGACGGACTTTTTGACCTCTAAAGTTTCCGAACACAGTTTTTGTCAGATTTCGGGCTGATTCTCAAATTTTTTGACACCTCATCCGAACTCTAAATTGAGTGATTCTTATTGCATCAGAAAGCTTAAGTCAGTTCCCTATTGGAGGAAAAATATCAAAAAATTAGCAAATATATTTCAGAGGAAAGTTGTAGCGAGAATATTGGTGTATCTTGATTTGGAGCCTCTTTTCACCATTATGTTTGCTCTGTTGATGATCTTCACTTATATCTTGCTATTCAGAGCTACTTCATATCATTCATTGCTGCTAGTTGTGCTACGCCGTGACCACATTAGTGTTCTAGGCTCGCGTCTCTAGTCCGGTCTAGACTAGGACCAGCACAGTATCGTCGTTGAACGTTAATTCAATTTTGCATCTCTGAATTGATTATTGCCGATATTTTTGCCACCATATTAAAGCCTTCCAAGCTGCACATATTTCTACATCGTGTATACGTGCGTTCACCTGGCAATCGCTCTACTTAATCTTTGGAGTTCTTTGACACCGTTGGTTGCCGATCACCACCTGTTGCATGGGAAGAACTAGTAAGACATTGATATTTGCTATCCTGTGAGCGTTTTACCACCACATCCTAGTAGTTCATAGGGACATATACTTGTGATTTGTTTCTTGTTTTCTACTAATCATGGCAGGTTCTGGAGTTAGATCTTCTTGGGCGGCAACGATAGTTGGAAATTTGCCACCACCTACAACTACACAACAGTCACTGCAAAAGGTAAACACACATAAGCATGCACATGATCAGTTTATTGTTTCTATACCACACTTTCATGGACGTCTAAGACCTGATTTATACATTGAGTGGGAGTTTGAAATAAATGATATATTTGTTTCCCATAATTTTCTTGAGCATAAGAAAGTAAAAACTGCAATTAGTGCTTTCAAAGATTTTGCTTCTATTTGGTGGAATGAATATTGTAGTTTATATCCTGATTATATACCTAATACTTGGAATGATCTCAAACTTGCTATGCGATATAGATTCGTTCCCTCTTATTATACTCGTGACAAGGTTAGGAAATTAAAAAATTTAAAACAAGGTACTAAAACTGTTTCAGAATATTATGATGCTTTAGAAACTACATTCTTGCATTCTATTTTAGAGAAAAGTGAAGAATATTTCATGGACATATTTTGGGAAGGTTTAAACCGTGACATTAGGGATATCCTAATTCATGAAAAGTGTTATCCTATGGATCGTTTGTTTCGTCTTGCTTGTAAAGCTGAACAGGAAATCGACAGACGTGTTGCCCAGAAGATGAACAAGCGGAATGTGCAAATACCACAAGTTGAGAAGGTTGTTCCTCTATGGTCTATGAGCACTTCCATAACCACATCAATTGTCGTAAGCACTCCTCCAATATCTGATCTATCATCACAAAAAGGTAATGACAAAGGTATGGATCTTTCCCCTCCACATGAGAACCTTGCTGATTTAAAAGCAACATGTGTTGAGCTATCCAGTAGTTTCATCACACAACCAATTTTCGAGAATGTCATAACTTCACATGAAGATGTTGCTTGCCTAATAGACTTGAATACATCATGTCTTGAGTTACCTGTTGATTTGAGCACACCATCTATTTTGGATAATCATGTTACTATTATGAAACTGCCAATGCTTAATCATTTTGATATGACCTCTAATCTTGGTGATGTTTCTGCGTCGAATGACTTGTTGCATGACTACTTAGTTAAGCCTGTTGTAGCATGTCCTTCGAAAAACATTAACGTTTCTTCACCGGTATTGGGATGGTTTAATGATGAGCATTGTACATCTTTAGATATGAATAAGAGCTTCACTTATATATGCAAACTGAGTTGCAATACTTTCATGTCGTTTATGTATTGTGATGATCATATATGTTTATATTTCACGACATACGAAAGTTACTCATATGTACATGTGTTACATGTCCAAAAACTAAGGGAAGTAAGAATGGATGACATATATATATACAACATGTACACCTTGTGTCTTTTGTTAGCCACATTTCAGATTAAGAAACGCCGGGGACGGCTTTATTTTCAAGAAGGGAAGGATGATGAGGACATGACTACCATAGTTACAGCCACAACCCCTGCTAATATACCTACTGGACCAATTACTAGAGATCGTGCACACCAATTAAATTATCAGGTACTTTCGCTTCTTGGTAATGTTTCTAATGTTCATGTGAATATGATGTTGCCTAACGTCGATATATTTCTGTTGCTGACAAATGAAGAACCTAGCATGGACAAGAAGGATGAGCATTGGAGCATGTTCAAGCATGAAGATGATGAGGACATAATTATCATGTATATGACCATTAATTCCTCTATATTTGATCAAGAAATGAAGTCAATACAAAGGGACATGATTGTGTTCTGTACAAGAAGTTATTTCACGTCACTTTTGGCCCAAGAGAAGATAGAGACCAAGTCTTTCACGTCATGGACTCAGATTCGGACTGCAGAGATATACCCAACTTCAAACAGCCGCCGTTTCTACATACGAACTCCAAATTGGGTGATTCTTTTTTCTGGTGATAGCTTATCTCGTCTAGTTTCCAACGCAATTGGTTTCACCTTCAAATTCCTTCGGAGCGTGGAGATATTGCGAAAACGGTGCGACCCAGCAGTAGAATCCGAATCAAAGTCCAACTCAATAGGTGTTGCATCACCTCCACATGGGCCCAAGTGCCTTGCACGACCTAGGTTTAGTTTTAGGACTCCTTGGGACGTCCTTCCACCCCCTTGGCCTCCACCCTTTAGTCCTATATAAGTAGATCAACCCCTAGGGTTTTTCTTTGGATTTCTTTTAGTTAAAAAGACTGCTTAGCCAATTGCTGCATCTTCGTGTACTCGGTTTGTGTCCAACGACCAGATCAAGACCGCTTTTGGAATCCCAACTTTATTCATACTTCATCTACATATTCGCAATATTCAGATTGCTTTATCATAGTTCTTGCTTGTTATTCGATTGCTTGCAGGCACTAGACCTTCGTGGTCAGGTTGATCGTGCTCCGGCGTGGTCAATAACCTTCAGGAGATTGGTTTAGCGATTGCTAAGGCGCAACGTCGTTGCACGTTTGTAGTCGGATCGTCAAAGTCGACTCCATCAAATCGTAGTTATCATCTCATCGAAAGATCGGGACACCCCGCCTCTATCAACAGGTTCCCTTTCATCTTCACTGTTGTCTTGTCGAAACTGAGTTTGATGCTTGCGATTCCTGGCAGTAGCAGAAGGACATATATCAGAATTCAGGAAACACCTATCAGACAATAAATCGTGCAGAATGGAGGAGTGTCTCACTCGTGATCTCAAACTTGTGTGCCAGTGTGGCCGTGGCCTCATCTGCCGGCAGCGGCCAGGGTGCTTTGATGTCGAGCTCCACGATGTTGTCGAAGTCATGGCTGACCACGTCGATCCTTTTGAAAACTTGAAGAGCACAAACACAATTCTCAATGCGACACCCTTTGTGAAACAACTAGAGTTGTGATCCGCCCGTTTGCGCGGCTAGATTTTGTATATAATATTATATATGTTTTCTTGCTAACATTAAGTCATAATCATTCGAAATATAAACAAAACACATGCTTATAGGGCATGGAAGTGAATGTATAATCTAATGCATGGCTTATGTATAAATTATTTGAAAATTTTAGCTATTGTTTCCAAAGTACATGAAAAATAAATAGCTATATTTCCCCCTTTTTTAAAGTACATGAAAATCAAATAGCTTGTAAGAGTCATGATTGAGAAGTGCCATGATTGCAGCTATATGATTCATTGTAAACGCGGCTATGTTAAATTTGGTGTTAATAAAAATAGCAATTATATACTTACTTTGAATTTGGAGTATATAACAAAATTTGATTGTTTCCAATGACAAAGATTTTCTATAGTCAAACTAGTAGAATACTAATTTGAAATATGTGTTATCCGACTCGGTGAGACGACCACATTCATTGAATAGAACGCTAGTATAAAACAGATCCATTTTTATTTTCTGACCCATGCAATGACATCACAATATATGCATGCCAATATAGTTATCTTGTGTATAGCTCAGGTTGTTCTCCTATTTTTAATTTCCTTTTGGGAAAATAGACTACTCAAGGATATATTCAAAAAAAAAATGAATTAAAACCGTTATGGCCTGTAATAAATTTGGCGGTGCAAGTTTATGTAAAAAAGGTATGATGTTATATATGCAAGTTCGTCCAATTTTAGATATTTTATCTTTAATTACAAAAATAAGACCAGGCGCATGTTTATGTGCTGACATCAGTGTAGATGATAGTTGTGTAATCAGTTATGTGTGATTGAGGCGTTTTCTACTTGTTATTTTTACGATAATGATATGCCCCACACGTTCGGACCGTGCCCTCTCGCACGAACGATGTTGCCACCGCTCGATCTCCAGCGCGAATCTCCACGTCGCGACAGTTGCTACGTCATCAATTCGGACCGTTTAGACCAGGAGTTTTGCGCCCGAACGTTGCAACCGCAACCCACGTCCACGCCCAGTCCCACCTACTAGCGCGCAAGTTGCCTTCCTCGGCATTCATTTCCTCTCTCCCCATTACGAACTGGTGGGGACGTTGCCCACACAGAGGAGGCGATTCCAAGGCGGTTCCTCCCCAAATCTCACAGCTGGCGGTGGGGATCGAGCTCGAGCGCCGCCGCATTGGAGGCCGAGCACACTGGTACGTCGTCGATGGGCTGTCTTCCTCTGGTTCATATCCCCCTCTTTCTGCTCTGCTTTCACGGCTGCCATGGCGCGGTTCGCGGTCGTGGTCGTCGCTAGGCGGCGGAGGTGACAGGTAGTTCGTCGTTCTCACGCGGTCGCGGTCGAAAGAGATAGGGTTTCCTCGGAGCACCGCATTGGCATTAGGGTTAGGAATCGATCGCCCCCATCGCTCGTGTTTGGGCCCTCTTTCGTGTGCGAGCCCTATTTTTGCGATTTGTGGTTACCATCTTCGGTTGAGTGACATGTGCAGGCAGTTTTCAGGCAAACTCACGAAATTCGCCATGTAAAACGCTACAATCACAGTGTTTAACCAACTTCTGTATCTGCCATGTTCCTCTGCTTTACATACTTCAGTTTGTTATCACTCAAATTTGCCATGTTCCTCTGCTTTACATATTTCAATTTGTTATCACTCAAATTTGCCATGTAATACTAGTTTCTGACTGGTATATTGTCTTCAATTGGCATGTAGCAATTCCAATTGCAATTATGTGACTGCAAATTGCCATGCCTGTTCGGTGGTTATTTACCCCCAAATTTTGCATACATTAATGCTTGCTGTTGTTGATATCACCATTTCCAGAAATTTCCTTCTATAGTCCTTTGAAACTATGTCTTATGCCACTGAAAATTGCCATGTAACTGCCACATTATACATTTTTTCAACTCATGAAACTGCCTCGTCCAATGATATGTTCCCCAAAATTGCCATCCTTTGTTGCTGATTGTTACCCCCCCCCCCCAATTGTGCATAGTTGCCTCCCACTGTTGTTCATATCACCATTTCCGTAATTGCCATGCAATACTAGTTTCTGACTGGTATATTGCCTTCAATTTCCATGTAGCAATTCCAATTGCAATTATGTGACTGCAAATTGCCATGCCTGTTCGGTGGTTATTTACCCCCAAATTTTGCATACATTAATTCTTGCTGTTGTTGATATCACAATTTCCAGAAATTTCCATCTATAGTCCTTTGAAACTATGTCTTATGCCACTGAAAATTGCCATGTAACTGCCACATTATACATTTTTTCAACTCATGAAACTTCCTTGTCCAATGATATGTTCCCCAAAATTGCCATCCTTTGTTGCTGATTGTTACCCCCCCCCAATTGTGCATAGTTGCCTCCCACTGTTGTTCATATCACCATTTCAACAATTGCCATTTGTAGGCATCTTCAACCTATGTCTTATGTCGGTAACCTACCATGGTACCACGACATTCAATGTGTTGTCCTAATCTGAAAGTTGCCATGTACAATGACTTTTATAACCTGCTACACACTAAAATTGCCATCATATAGGCATTGATGTACCATTGCATTTTATGAAAGTTGCCATGCCTGTCCCAGACTAAAACCGTCACATTCAACCTTTTTTCCCAATTTCCCTGCTAATGTTCATTCTATATCTTTTAAATTGTTCATTTATCCAGAATCATGGTGCGATCACATGACTCCGACACTGACGACTTCATGGATGCTGATGTTGCTGCTGGGTGGAAGCCGGCTAAGACGGTGCCATACTTACCTTTTATTTTGTCTTACATCTTAGTGCATTCATGCCTTCATTGTTTACTACCATTCTTTTTTTACTGGATGACAAGATTTTGATGTTTTGTTCGTTATTTGTGCAGAAACCGCCCCGCAATAGGGCTTCACAGAAGATGTTTACAGATGCGGCTAAGGATTTCAACGACACCCAGAGGAAAGCGGTCGTCGAACTGGGAATGAGGTGCATGCTTGATATACAGTGCTCAAACCTGGTGAATCCAGTTTGTGAATGACTTGGTAGTATCTACGGACCCAAGTCAAGGGAATTTGTAATTCCCGGCCGGGGAAGGTTGCCACTGGATGAAGAATCTGTGTTCGATACGCTAGGTGTTCCAATGGGCCACATTCCTGTACCTTATATGGTTGACAATGATGTGCAAGAGCGACTCTTTCCGGACATGTTTCCCGGGCATGAAGCCATTCCACTGACCACCTCTCTTGCAACTTCGCTTCTTATATCCACAGTCTTTGCGCCTACCACTTCTATGCGACCAAGCAACAGGTGTTTCCCCATATTGGTAGGTCTCTTCCTCTTTTTTGCATCGCCCCTATGTATGCTAAGTGTATGGCAATTTTAGTACATATAACATGGCAGTTTAAATACTTCATACATGGCAAGTCCAACACTTAGTGCATGGCAACTTTCTGAATCTTGTTTTTTCCCAATTCCAACTTCATCATACATGGCAACCATAGGACATGCTTTATGCCATTTTTTTCTTCACATCAAGTCACATATTATACTAAGGTCCCAAATTGTTATTGTTGTCCATGCTGTATGGCAATTTTACGCCTTCCACTATTTGTAATAACTATACATACACGTTTTCATTCACTGATTGTTCTATGCTAAATCAGGACAAAATTTCTGATGTCAAGAACATGAACTGGTGCAAATTCATCGCCGACTTTATTCATGATGCCTTTGCCAAGAAATTATACCAGAAAATTCAGTATCTGACACATGGCAATTTTAACTATTCACACATGGCAATTTCAGTCTTAAACACATGGCAATTTCATTTATCTACATATGGCAACTTCATTCAACATTCATTTTTTTCTCATGGCAGCTTTTATCCATCCCTCACTTTGATACACCTTTTCACTTTCTCTAAAACTTGTTTCATTTTTGCGGTGTAGCTTATGTATGTCGACAAGCTTGACTTTTCAAAAGTCAAATTTGGTAACGATGGACCCCCCCCCCCCCGCCCTGTGAAATTCACTGTTGCTGCTTGGAACAAAGAGCAAGTCATGGCAGTTCTTACTCATGACGGGAACCCCGACATGTCTTACGGAAAATTGCAGGCCAGTTTCTTTTCTTTATTACCGATGCTATACGAGTGTTTTCATCTAAACTTCGGCATAACTTTCTGACATGTTCTTTTTTGTTATTTTTCTTCCTATCGTGGTGCAGCTAATGGCTAAGCACGCTATTGATTACTGTTTCTTTGGGCTAATATGATCGCTAAACTTTTATGCGCGCGCAAGAATGGTCCATAGTTATTGTGCCTTTTTTTTATTCACGGAACTGTATAGTTACACGTTTGCGATACATTCAGGTTGCATGGTAATTATAGTTCATTATAGCAGGAAATTTCACTTGTTCAGACATGGCAATTTTTGTTTACACCTACGACACATGCTACATTGCAAACCAACTTAGCCCTTTCACACATTTTATGTTGTAGTAGTTATTCCAATCTTATAATGGTTGGCAGCATTACAACAGTTAAGTATGTAATTTCAGTTTCGCACAGATGGTAATTTCCATTATCCCTTCACCCGGCAATTACTTCAACAATTTCACTGCAATTTGTAACAACACCTTCTATACTACTAGTGAATGAGTTACATTTTCCTGCTTTTCCTCATCTTTTAACATGATCCTTCATCATTTTTTTTGCAAGCAGAATAGGGGAAATGTTGAGCATCTCATCGGCCGGTTTGCATCCGGTATGACTGGCCTTCTGGGCAATCTGGTGCAGGGTTGGACTTCATTTTCCGACGGCGATGGTGCTGAAGCTGCAAGGCAGTTTACTGCTACTGTTGGTGAACGTACACATCGGTCAACTGGTTGTCGCTCACGTCAAGACTACTCTCAGGAGCTCCCTGACTCACAGGAAGATCCTCATGGTTTTGATATTGACATCCCCAACCCTTTTCTTGACCCTGACCCCCCACAAGGTTCGGATCACAACCGCAATGACCCAAAGCCCACTATCTCTGGACCAAGCGACAAGAGGGCAAGAGATCACGATGAGCAGCCAGTAGTTGCCAAGAAGAAAAAGCTAGACCCTGTTGCTTCCAGAAGGAGGTTTTTTTCTTTCCACTTCTTTTAATTATGTCTAATAATCTATTATTTTTCGCGGCAGCCCCCCTCATTTTCTCTGAATGTTCATGTTTTTTCATTGGTTTCTTTGTTTTTCATATAGCGAGGTGACAACTGGTGGTGCGAAGAAAACTCTGGACATACCCTGCAGATCTTCCGAACGTCTGAAAAAGGTGTCTACCGTTGCTGATGGTGCTCGTATGGCTACAAGGTCTTCTCCTCGGGCAGCAACGTCCAACACGGGCGACCCTGTTATAATTACTGCGGCGAGGAGGTAATATTTTTTAAAATCTTTGAAACTTGTACCCTTCTTTTTGTTCAAATTCATGGCAATTATTATACTATTTCCATTGCAATTTTTATTTAACAAACATGGCAATTGCATTTTTGCAACTGTATGGAAATTATTGTTTTAAGCCATTTTTGGATTTCATAACATGTCAAACATGGTAGTTACTGTTATACTAACCTGGCAATTTTCATATGACAAGCATGGAAATTTTTACACTAATTCCATTGCAGTTTTTCTTTAACAAATATGGCAATTTCATTGTAATCATCATGGAAAATATTTGTTTTGAGTCATTTTTGACTTCATAACATGTCAAACATGGCAGTTATTGTTATAATAACCTGGCAATTTTCATATGACAAGCATGGCAATAATACTATACCAAGCATGGTAACTGTTTTCGTAGCACGTAACATTTTTAAAATGTGAACTAAGCTTTCCTTTCCAGATCCAAGAAACTTGCCGCCACTATTTCTGCAAAACAGAAGAACATCCCCATCAAGAAGACGGCCAAAAAGACTGTTCAAACACCAATTTCAAACAAACAAGCTGATTCGGAGGGAGTGCCATTGGCTAGTAATGTAGATGATTCTAGTGCTGCTGATGTCCATGGCCTTACCAACGATGGTGCTAAAGTCCCAACAGCCGGCATGGCAGGTGGATCCGGCAGCGATGATTCTGTTTCTGGATTGACTAAGGAGGCTGCACCAATTTTGTTGTCGATGCGAGATGCATTTGCTGCAGCAACCACTCCTGCTGTACAGACGGAAGCATATATTGTTGATAAGACGAAGGTGTCAGAGTCCACAGTTCCACCCGCTGCCCCTGTCCCTGTTATTCCCAGGAAGAATCCGCCAACTGACGCCACGCCAACTGTGAATCAACCAAAGAAGTTGCCACAAGGAGGTGTGCCTGTACGCAACAAAGATGACGCTACCACCAACAAGTTGCCAAGTGATGTTGCGCCACCAGCCAAGGACTCAAAGAAGTTGCCACAAGGAGGTGCGCCTGTACGCAACAAAGCTGACGCTACCACTAACAAGTTTCCAAGTGATGTTGCGCCACCAGCCAAGGACACACCGAAGTTGCCACACGACGCAGTCGTGCCACTTGCCAACAACCCAAAGAAGTTGCCACATGGAGGCGCGACGACACGTTTCAAAAGTGATGCTGTATACGTACGTGCTTCCACTCTGTTCGATGAGACAGTGACTGTTGCGAGCATTGCCCACACGGTGGAAGCTGATGGTTTTTATGTTCGGAAGAGGATCACCGCCACCGTTCCTGCTGCCCCCGGTGCATTAGCTGGTGACAAGCCTTCCGGTGTCACATCTCATGGTGCTACTACTGTTGTTACTGCCAGGACAAGCCCCCGGAAACATGGTCAAACAACTCACACGGTGCCACAGGCCGCAGATAAACATGTTGTCCAGACAACAGTTCCGCCCACTGATGTGCAGGCTAAAGAATTGCATTTCGCACAAGGAGATGAAGCAACAGTTGAAGCTGGCAAGTTACCCACCAAGCCTGACACCGCGCGTGCTGACCAGCCTGCAACTGGCCGTACCTTACTGGAAAAAAAGATTCCAATTGAGTTTGGCGTGCCATATGAGCCATCTGATGCATTGACGCAGAAACTTGCAGAACAGAAAAAGTCCTCTGATAGCTACGTTAACCCTCCCCCGGTCGACGTTCATACGAGCGAACATGGAGCTGATAATGACACGTATGTGCATCAATCTCCTTTGGATTCCGCAAAAGATATAACAAGAAATAAGAGAGATGTTAGGGAGAGGCATCCCATGGGTTATGCTCCACCACCATTTGATCTTGGGTTCGGTAGCACTCCAGTTGATGAAGAACCTATTGACGCCATACCCATCTCATTTGCTCATCATCAAACCGAGGAAGTTTTTATGGCCCAGCCTAATGTTGAAGGGAGAAAGGCTGTGAAGTTTGCAGAGCCTATTGTACAAGGTAACTCACCCTTATTTATTTGTGCCAAATCCTTTAGTACCTTGCAGACGGCAATGTTTACTTATTTTTCCATGACATTTTCAGTTTCTGACAAATGGCAACTTTAATTACTTTCACATGGAAACTTCAGTATTTAACAGATGGCAATTTAAGTTATTTCCATATGGCAACTTCAGTATCTACATTATGGCAACTTTAATAACCTTCACACGGCAACATGTCACATGGAAACATTGTGTCTTAACATTTTGTTTTCTACTCAAACCACTGTTGTCTCACAACTATTGGTATTACCATTTTCCACAGCAACACCAGTGATGGTTTCATCTTCTATGGATGTGCAGCTTCGGAAGATGGACGAAGAAGCTCTTAGAAGGAAAACACTAAAAAAGCAAGCGCCCTCAAGGTCATCCGATGTTATCAGCAGTGCAACACCTGGTTCTGTGAAGCGATCGAGGGTGGTTCAAGCTCCAGCAATCCTAGATTACGACCTCACGGTCAAGGTTACAAAGGAGATCCAGACTTTTTATGACATCGTCAAGCGGTTTGGAGAAGCGAGGTCTCAGAGACAGCACATGCGGGCCATAAGAGAGTAATACCTTTTCCAACCGTTTCATTTTTTGTCAATCTTTTTCATTGTATTCCTTCTCTGCCGCACTACATCTACTTTATATACATGTGTTTTCAAAACCAGTTCTTGCTTGGACAGAACAAAGATCATAGACTGTTCTGCAACGTACGTTTTCGTGGGGGAGCTAGCTGACGCTATGAAGCCAAATGGCAGACTGCAGACAAATTTGGTACCATGTGGCATAGACTACATCAACCAGTGCATGGACATAGATGTTGACAAGATCAAAATGTCGTACGCTGTCACAACCAATATTTGGGACGGTGATTACTTCTGCAAAGTTATTAGGACATATTTTGCGCAGTCAGGCGATTTCAAACTGACGCTCAAGAAATACGTGAGTCCCCTTTCTACCCATTAATGCATTTTACATCCACTTGTCGTAACCAAATGCAGTTTTCTTTTTTCATGCAAAGCTTTTTTGTTTCGGTCCACGTAAATGCATTGAGTTTTTGTATTCCATTGAGTTTTGTTTATTCCTTTGCAATGGCAACAGCACAGAAAGATAAATTTTACTTTATCATCCATACACGAGTCAGTTTTGTAACTTATTTCATACCTTTTGTATACTCAAGTTTTGTTCACTGTGGGCGGCAACATCAACACCACCCACATGGTATTTTTTGATCATAATGAATGGCAACATCATTACAACTCACATGGAAATTTTAGTCTTACACACTTGGCAATTTTAGATTACCATAGTTGGCAACTACTACTTCACATGGATGGCAACTTCATCATATACCATTCTACAAAATTCAACCAGTCCACATTTTTTGTTGCAAATTCTGTAGCTTCTTCACATTCTTGTCTAACTTATATTACAAACGTCGCAGATCATGTTCGCAATGTACCAGGAGCTGACCCCTGAAGACCCACAGGACAAATGTGGTCATTTCTATACTATCTGCTTAAACCTGAAGAACCAACATTTTGAGGTTTTGGACTCTGCGAGGGGTGATGACGATGCAAGTCTTCGATATCATTACGAGTATTTCATCGGAAGAGTGAAGGAAACGTGGGCTCCCCACTATGGGACATCAAGGGTACAGATCAGCCACTACCCAACGCAGTACATTAAGAGCACGCAGCAGGAAAACACGTAAGTCATCATATTCGTATAGTTGCCACTTGTATTTCATTCCGTGTCCCTTCCCATGCACTACGTTTTTGTTTACTCACATGTTTTTCATTTGTGTCCGTGCAGCCGTGATTGTGTCTTCTTCATGTTCGAGTACCTTGGACATTGGGTGGGACGCAAGGTGCCTGCTGTCACCTCAGATTACGTGAGTGCTCTCAGGAAGGTCTTAGCTTTCAATTGGGTGACAAACACGGAGTTCAACAAGCGAGCTGGAGCCAGGGAGTTCATAGAGGATGCTGTGAAAGCGGCTGGCAAGAAGTACAAGTGAAGCCATTGCTGCACCGCCACGGGACCTTTCCATACCTTACATTCCCACGCGGTTGAATGTAAGGTATGCTCTCGTCGCTTTTGCCGTAGAACTTGTGTTTTTCAGTTTCGAAGAAGACTATGTTACTTAATTGGGCACCGGATGAACTTGTGGTGTTTCTGTTTGTAAATTTGTGGTGTCATGATGTACTCACCTACTTTCCATCTGTTGTGCTTTGCTTTGCAGATTTTATGTGTCCTGAATCAAGTAGTCTTTTTCTTTTGTGAACTTTCGCCTTACATTCGAATTTACATTAAAGTACTACCGATGAATTATGTTTTCTATCACAACCTACTTTGAAATGTTGCCATTGTTGATGGCATTTTCCTTACATTCGAATTTACATGGCATTTTCTAGCCATCCTGCATGGCAACATTATCAAAGGTAACATGTAAAATTTTACATGTCATAATAATTAACGTCATTACATATCACATGGAAATATTAGCCAATCGCACTTGACAACTCTACTCTATCCTAGTTGGTCATTGTGAAATGTAAGACATTTGGCAAATAAGCCATTGTGGATGTCAACAACATTATTACAACTCACATGGCATTTTCTGTCCATCATACATGGCAACATCATCACAACTCAAACGACAAGTTTTACATGTCATAATTGGTAATATCATAACACATGACATGGCAATATTAGCCAATCACACCTGGCAATTCTACTCTATTCTAGTTGGCAATTTCAACTGCATGGACATGGCAATTTCATCAATTAACATCTTGCACACTTAAATTACTTTCACATAAATAATAACTACCAAATTCACATGGAAAACTCATTTTTCCTAGTAATCCACTAGAGATGGCATTTTTTCAAGCTCAAATGACAATCCAAACATACGAATACGTTAACTAGTATCACAATTCTACATACGTTAACTAGTATCACATGGCAAACTTATTGCTGTTCATTCCCTGATGCACTAGCTGATGACTTCCTCGTCTTTTTTGGCTCGGGCTTCTTGTGATTTGCTTGGATTTCCAGGCCGGATTTGTACCTTGTCTTTTTTGGACGCCCTTTTGTGATTGATTGCGGAGGGTTCCTAACTTGTGTTTGAGTGTTTGAGGCCCCCGAACCAATATCATAACTTGCTTGTGACGGACCTGTCGGTGCAGAAGCAGCAGCAGCAGCTGCAGCAAGCTGGTTCTTGTGAATTGCTGCCTCAATCTTTTTGTTCCTTATTGTCTCCAACTCCCTCTTCAAAGACTTGGTGTGTTTTTCTACAGCTTTGCTCATTTCGTCAAAATTGCAAGCTTCTTCTGCTATTTCTGAGAAATTCTTGGTCATTACAACACGCCGTATAGCAGGCATACTACCCTCTGGCCTTTCGTCATGCACCGCAAGAACTGATTGCATGTCACGCGCAGCAAATACTTCGTCAGCGTCGCACGTCCACCTCTGGCGTATGAAGTGCTGCGGCAAGTGCACCACCGAGTTCAAATCCATGACCCTCAAGATGTGGTAGCACACTTGCAGCACTGATAGTAGAACTCCCCCAAAGGTATGTCTACTTTCA
Source organism: Bromus sterilis (assembly GCA_950022295.1). Classification (NCBI taxonomy): domain Eukaryota; kingdom Viridiplantae; phylum Streptophyta; class Magnoliopsida; order Poales; family Poaceae; genus Bromus; species Bromus sterilis. The sequence continues at coordinate 251,849,386 of OX465595.1, read as the reverse complement.
CGTAGTATGTCCGCCTTTTTTCTTGCGCTCTTTCTTGCAATGAGTCCACCACGTAATTCTGCCCTCTCTCATTTCCTTCATGTTCCTGTTCAAGATTGTAGGGGATGACAGACACTTGATATATGAATTCATCGATCCTTAGCGCCGTGTACAACGTTGACTTTTTTAGTTCTTGCTGAAACCTGCATGTTTTTTTGCACACGAACGTCATGAGTTTAGTTCATTTTTCCTACCCACATTCACATGATAATTTCCATACCAAAATTTTCTGCAATGATATGCACATCAAACCCTAAATGTAATCTGCAATACATGTTACAGTCAACACACATGACAATTCACATTTCAAACAAATGGCAATTTACATTCAAGACACATGGCAACTTACATTTAAAACACATGGCAATTTACATTCAATACACATGGCAACTTACATTTCAAACACATGGCAATTTACATTCAATACACATGGCAACTTACACTCAAGAAACATGGCAAATTTCATTGCACACACATGGCAAATCACTGTGCAGACAAATGGCAATTCATAATTCACCCACACGACAGCGCCCAACTTTCTCACACATGGACATCCACTTTACACATTAATGTCATTTCATAATTACCCCCCCTCCCCCCGACATGGCAACTTAACTCAAACAATTATGACTTTTACTTTCACACCAACATGTCAGTTTTTATAGCATGGCAATTTGTTTCAACCACTCATGGCAATTCATTCATAGCATCATGGCAACAAAAACACCAATCTCAACTATTTCTTAATTTTTGGGGTACTTACTTGTACAGGAGTTTTCGAGTGTAAATCTTGCTAATTTGCCTCTCCATTGGCTTGTAAGTTGTCATCTTTTGTACCTCAGTGCAGTATTGGCCTCCTCTTGTAGCTCCTTCCCAAGTATCTTCTCTTGTATCGCATTGTACTCCTTCGCAAACATCAAAAGTGAGTTCCCCGGGCTTACGTATCTCTTCAGCACAGCGTTGAAACCCTCGCTCCGATGTGTTGTTTGTAGGAATGGAAAGAAACACTGCATGAAATACGCGGGCGCCCAGAACATACGTTTCTCCCATAGGTTTGCAAGCGTCTCATTCTCTTGCATGTTATACTTCTTTATCATCCGCACCCAGCTGCTCTCAAATTCTTCAGGGGTCAGACTGTGATCTACGCATACCTCAAAGGCCTGGTGCAACTCTGGGTTTGCAGCAAACACTGTCCCAAGTGTCTCCTCTGCCTTGCTGAATATATGCCACCTACAGTGTGTATGGATTGCCAGCGGGAGAACAGACTCAATTGCGCCCCTCATTGCAAAATCTTTGTCCGTTATAATGTTCATTGGAGCTAGTCTGTCCATGCACTCCAGGGGTGTCCCGATCTTTCGATGAGAGATAACTATCGATTTGGTGGAGACGACTCTGACGATCCGACTACGAACGTGCAACGACGTCGCGCCTTAGCAATCGCTAAACCAATCTTCTGAAGGTTATTGACCACGCCGGAGCACGATCAACCTGACCACGAAGGTCTAGTGCCTGCAAGCAATCGAAGAACCAGCAAGAACTATGATAAAGCAATCTGAATATTGCGAATATGTAGATGAGGTATGAATAAAGTTGGGATTCCGAAAGCGGTCTTGATCTGGTCGTTGGACACAAACCGAGTACACGAAGATGCAGCAATTAGCCAAGCAGTCTTTTTAACTAAAAGAAATCCAAAGAAAAACCCTAGGGGTTGATCTACTTATATAGGACTAGAGGGTGGAGGCCAAGGGGGTGGAAGGACGTCCCAAGGAGTCCTAAAACTAAACCTAGGTCGTACAAGGCACTTGGGCCCATGTGGAGGTGTTGCAACACCTATTGAGTTGGACTTTGATTCGGATTCTGCTGCTGGGTCGCACCGTTTTCGCAATATCTCCACGCTCCGAAGGAATTTGAAGGTGAAACCAATTGCGTTGGAAACTAGACGAGATAAGCTATCACCAGAAAAAAGAATCACCCAATTTGGAGTTCGTATGTAGAAACGGCAGCTGTTTGAAGTTGGGTATATCTCTGCAGTCCGAATCTGAGTCCATGACGTGAAAGACTTGGTCTCTATCTTCTCTTGGGCCAAAAGTGACGTGAAATAACTTCTTGTACAGCACACAATCATGCCCTTTTGTATTGACTTCATTTCTTGATCAAATATAGAAGAATTAATGGTCATATCCATGATAATTATGTCCTCGTCATCTTCATGCTTGAACATGCTCCAATGCTCATCCTTCTTGTCCATGCTAGGTCCTTCATTTGTCAGCAACAGAAATATATCGACGTTAGGCAGCATCATATTCACATGAACATTAGAAACATTACCAAGAAGCAAAAGTACCTGATAATTTAATTGGTGTGCACGATCTCTAGTAATTGCTCCAGTAGGTATATTAGCAGGGGTTGTGGCTGTAACTATGGTAGTCATGTCCTCATCATCCTCCCCTTCTTGAAAATAAAGCCGTCCCCGGCGTTTCTTAATCTGAAATGTGGCTAACAAAAGAGACAAGGTGTACATGTTGTATATATATATGTCATCTATTCTTACTTCCCTTAGTTTTTGGACATGTAACACATGTATATATGAGTAACTTTCGTATGTCGTGAAATATAAACATATATGATCATCACAATACATAAAGGACATGAAAGTATTGCAACTCAGTTTGCATATATAAGTGAAGCTCTTATTCATATCTAAAGATGTACAATGCTCATCATTAAACCATCCCAATACCGGTGAAGAAACGTTAATGTTTTTCGAAGGACATGCTACAACAGGCTTAACTAAGTAGTCATGCAACAAGTCATTCGACGCAGAATCATCACCAAGATTAGAGGTCATATCAAAATGATTAAGCATTGGCAGTTTCATAATAGTAACATGATTATCCAAAATAGATGGTGTGCTCAAATCAACAGGTAACTCAAGACATGATGTATTCAAGTCTATTAGGCAAGCAACATCTTCATGTGAAGTTATGACATTCTCGAAAATTGGTTGTGTGATGAAACTACTGGATAGCTCAACACATGTTGCTTTTAAATCAACAAGGTTCTCATGTGGAGGGGAAAGATCCATACCTTTTTCATTACCTTTTTGTGATGATAGATCAGATATTGGAGGAGTGCTTACGACAATTGATGTGGTTATGGTAGTGCTCATAGTGGTTGAAGGAACAACCTTCTCAACTTGTGGTATTTGCACATTCCGCTTGTTTGTCTTCTGGGCAACACGTCTGTCGATTTCCTGTTCAGCTTTACAAGCAAGACGAAACAAACGATCCATAGGATAACACTTTTCATGAATTAGGATATCCTGAATGTCACGGTTTAAACCTTCCCAAAATATGTCCATGAAATATTCTTCACTTTCCTCTAAAAGAGAATGCAAGAATGTAGTTTCTAAAGCATCATAATATTCTGAAACAGTTTTAGTACCTTGTTTTAAATTTTTTAATTTCCTAACCTTGTCACGAGTATAATAAGAGGGAACGAATCTATATCGCATAGCAAGTTTGAGATCATTCCAAGTATTAGGTATATAATCAGGATATAAACTACAATATTCATTCCACCAAATAGAAGCAAAATCCTTGAAAGCACTAATTGCAGTTTTTACTTTCTTATGCTCAAGAAAATTATGGGAAACAAATATATCATTTATTTCAAACTCCCACTCAATGTATAAATCAGGTCTTAGAAGTCCATGAAAGTGTGGTATAGAAATAATAACCTGATCATGTGCATGCTTATGTGTGTTTACTTTTTGCAGTGACTGTTGTGTAGTTGTAGGTGGTGGAAAATCTCCAACTATAGTTGCCGCCCAAGAAGATCTAACTCCAGAACCTGCCATGATTAGTAGAAAACAAGAAACAAATCACAAGTATATGTCCCTATGAACTACTAGGATGTGGTGGTAAAACGCTCACAGGATAGCAAATATCAATGTCTTACTAGTTCTTACCATGCAGCAGGTGGTGATCGGCAACCAACGGTGTCAAAGAACTCCAAAGATTAAGTAGAGCGATTGCCAGGTGAACGCACGTATACACGATGTAGAAATATGTGGAGCTTGGAAGGCTTTAATATGGTGGCAAAAATATCAGCAATAATCAATTCAGAGATGCAAAATTGAATTAACGCTCAACGACGATACTGTGCTGGTCCTAGTCTAGACCGGACTAGAGACGCGAGCCTAGAACACTAATGTGGTCACGGCGTAGCACAACTAGCAGCAATGAATGATATGAAGTAGCTCTGAATAGCAAGATATAAGTGAAGATCATCAACAGAGCAAAGATAATGGTGAAAATAGGCTCCAAATCAAGATACACCAATATTCTTGCTACAACTTTCCTCTGAAATATATTTGCTAATTTTTTTGATATTTTTCCTCCAATAGGGCACTGACTTAAGCTTTCCGACGCAATAAGAATCACTCAATTTAGAGTTCGGATGAGGTGTCAAAAAAATTGAGAATCAGCCCAAAATCTGCCAAAAACTGTGTTCGGAAACTTTAGAGGTCAAAAAGTCCGTCTTAGAAGCAGATCTGGAGTTTCAAATAACACACTAGCTCCAGAACTATTTAGAAGCGGCTCGGAAATATCTTTAACTTGAGTATACGTGGAGCCAAAACGGACTTCGGATGACAAAGTTATGCCCGTTTTAGTGGACACTGCTCAAAACTGATTCCGACGAGATTTCAAATACGAGTTCAACTAGAGATAGATCCGAAATTTTTCTTCTTTTTTCTCTTTTTTCCTTTTTTCTTTCTTTTTTTCCTTTTTCTTTTTTCTCTCTCTTTTTCAACTCTTTTTCTCTCTTTTTCTATGGTGGATGGTAGAAGTAGGCAGCGGATGGGATGATGGTGCAGCGGCGGCGGTGACTAACGTGAACAGAACTCGAAACTCTAAAGGACTAGATACTAAGACCAGCAACTGAACACGACGATGCAACCGATAATTCAATAAAGCAAAGCACCGAAAAGAAAATTGCGAAGTCTCAAATTGGTTTGGATATGATGATCTAATCCTATTTTTATGGCTTTTTGTGTGGATGATAGGTGATAAAAAAACAGATCTAATATATGGATGTGGAATTCTCACCGAGCAACCTGAAAACTGATACCACTTGATAGAGGCGGGGTGTCCCGATCTTTCGATGAGAGATAACTATCGATTTGGTGGAGACGACTCTGACGATCCGACTACGAACGTGCAACGACGTCGCGCCTTAGCAATCGCTAAACCAATCTTCTGAAGGTTATTGACCACGCCGGAGCACGATCAACCTGACCACGAAGGTCTAGTGCCTGCAAGCAATCGAAGAACCAGCAAGAACTATGATAAAGCAATCTGAATATTGCGAATATGTAGATGAGGTATGAATAAAGTTGGGATTCCGAAAGCGGTCTTGATCTGGTCGTTGGACACAAACCGAGTACACGAAGATGCAGCAATTAGCCAAGCAGTCTTTTTAACTAAAAGAAATCCAAAGAAAAACCCTAGGGGTTGATCTACTTATATAGGACTAGAGGGTGGAGGCCAAGGGGGTGGAAGGACGTCCCAAGGAGTCCTAAAACTAAACCTAGGTCGTACAAGGCATTTGGGCCCATGTGGAGGTGATGCAACACCTATTGAGTTGGACTTTGATTCGGATTCTGCTGCTGGGTCGCACCGTTTTCGCAATATCTCCACGCTCCGAAGGAATTTGAAGGTGAAACCAATTGCGTTGGAAACTAGACGAGATAAGCTATCACCAGAAAAAAGAATCACCCAATTTGGAGTTCGTATGTAGAAACGGAGGCTGTTTGAAGTTGGGTATATCTCTGCAGTCCGAATCTGAGTCCATGACGTGAAAGACTTGGTCTCTATCTTCTCTTGGGCCAAAAGTGACGTGAAATAACTTCTTGTACAGCACACAATCATGCCCTTTTGTATTGACTTCATTTCTTGATCAAATATAGAAGAATTAATGGTCATATCCATGATAATTATGTCCTCGTCATCTTCATGCTTGAACATGCTCCAATGCTCATCCTTCTTGTCCATGCTAGGTCCTTCATTTGTCAGCAACAGAAATATATCGACGTTAGGCAGCATCATATTCACATGAACATTAGAAACATTACCAAGAAGCAAAAGTACCTGATAATTTAATTGGTGTGCACGATCTCTAGTAATTGCTCCAGTAGGTATATTAGCAGGGGTTGTGGCTGTAACTATGGTAGTCATGTCCTCATCAAAAGTAGTGAACAACCACTTATAACTTTCGAGTTTTTCATCCCTTACAAATCCACACCCAAAATGCAAAGAATGATTGTGATTGTTAATTCCAATGAATGGACAACAAGGCATTTTGTACATGTTTGTCAGGTAGGTCGCGTCAAAGGATATGCAATCGCGATAGTGCTTGTACGCCCTGAGAGCTTTGCCATCGATCCATTACATGCTCCTGACACGGTCCTCATCGTCAAGTGCAATCCTGTAAAAGAAATCAGGATCTTCCCTTTCTTTCTCCTTGAAGTACACCATCATCTGTTCTACATCTGTTAGTTTAGTTCTTTTCGGAATCTGGCTTTTAGGTTGGTGACATCATCTGTTATGTACAGAAGACTTCCGTGCTTCCCGCCGACATCGCGAATCAATGCGAGAACCTGCACAACTTTCGCTGTAGGGACATTGCACTCGAACAACATCCGTATGAAACCTTCCTCATTTTTGCTGAACCCACGATGTGCATTCAAGAACTTGACAAGCTCAAACTTCTGTATCAATTCATGGTTATGTCCGTCCTCATACTCCATGACCACAAACCAGGCACCTTTCTTGAGCAGCCTCATTTTTTCCTCACAACCAGTTTTCTTGATGACGCCCCTTTTCCTTTCTGAAGCAACTTTGCCGTCATCTTTCGCGGAAGCTTTCTTGTTTGATCTTGCCTTGTGGCATCTGAGTTCACCTCTGGAGACTTCCCCTGTTTGCACGGTGCGCCGGTACTCTATGTTCACCGCAAATCCTTTCTGCATCCCGTAGCTTTGGTAATATTTTTGTGCAGCCTCAAAAGTTTCAAACTTCATTCCAACAGTCGGCGGAGGAATTTCCTCAATAATTTCTTGCTGAACTTCTTGGTCACCAGCTGCTTTCTGTCGATCTTGTGTTTGCATGGCAGGCTCCTCTTCTTCGTCAATCAAAACTGCCGTACTTCCATCTGCTACTGTTGTGTCATCCCCGTCCATTGAGTTGCACTCCAATGTCACGGACGCGCAAGAATGTTGACGATGTATTTGTTGCGAATGCGCCGACTTGCTGGAGATTGCTTCAACATTGTTGTCGCCACCTCTCACCATGTCGGAACGCCCTTCAGGCCCTGAAAGAAAGTTTTGACGAAGTGCAGGCGTTAGTTACATACATGTTCACATGGCAATTGTAGTTTCACTCACATGGCAAGCATATCACATATGGCAAGCGTAGTCTACGTGTATATTATTACGAAACATGTAAATTTCAACTTTTACAAAGGGAGTTTTCATATCAATTAGTGTTGGCAAGTTTTATCATGTTGACACGGCAATTTTATTAATGTACAGATGGCAATTTCATTCAGTTACACATGGAAACTTCATTCAGTCGCACACGGTAACCGTAATTTTACTCACATGGCAAGAGTATCACATACGACAAGTGTAGTATACGACTACATTACTATGAAACATGAAAATTTCAACTACACAAAGGAGTTTTCATATCAAATAATGCTGGAAATTTAATCAAGTTGCTCACGGCAATTTTATTCTTTTGCACATGGCAATTTCATTCATTTGCACATGGCAATTTCATTCAGTTGCACATGGCAACTTCATCGAGTTGTACATGGAAAATTTTCTAACACCCCCCCAGCCATCCCACCCCAAAGTGCATTTTTATGTTCATTACATATGGCAAGTGTACTATTTTTTTAATCCAAATTCTAAGTGATGGCAATTTTTCAACATATTCTGACACTTTTTAATATAAATTCAGGTAGCTTTCCCATACACCTACACATGGCAATTTGGCATTGCCACAGATGGCATTTTCCCCTCAACACAGATGGCAAGAATACTTTAGCTTTCCCATACACCTAATCAAAGTATGCCATTTTTTCACTCAATAAGACTGAATACCATATTTACTTGTTTGTTTTTTGGTATATTGCATGTCAACAACTACCCTACTTGAACTTTTCACACTATGGTTTCGTCATGGAGAAAGTTAATTCAACTTACCCTTTGAAGATCTTGCTTCTGCGCCCCTCAGAAGCGAACTACTTGCTTGGCCAGATTCTGTACAAAAACAGGTATTTTACATCATTTATTGTCTTTTGTGTGCCAATCCTTTTTTCAAACTCACGCTGTACTTTCTGTGCAAACAACATGGCAATTTCATTTATTTAAGCATTATCAAAATCTTAATTAGTTTTCATGTAATGGAAAATTCAGCACATTTTTGACTTGGCAATTTTAACTACCTTTGTCATGGCAACTTCAGTTCGTTTGACACACGGCAACTTTAGTGATTTTCACATGGCAGATCCAGTAGTTGACTGATGGCAAATTTACAAACCTTCACCTGGCAACTCATACTACTTGGCCCATTACAGTTTACTCATATTAACACATGGCATGTACATGTTTAACTCGATATTGCAATGTTATCACTTATATAAATACGGAAGCGTGTATCAAAGTCCACACTCACCAACATTTAGACCACTTTTATACGCCATTTGGTTGTTGCCACCTTGACAACCTTCTTGCCAAGGAAGGGTGCCCAATGAAGCATTCTCAAAGGGCACTCCCTGCATTGTTTGTAGTAGTGGCAACAAAGGCCCTGAACCCATTAAACACGCATAATCATGTGGATCCCATCCTTCCGGGGCTGACTCCCTACGCAATCACTCGTCTGCCTCATCCCCAGAATCCATTTCTGTTCAATGCGTAGCAAAAAAACACTTAGTTGGTAACAACACAATTAGTTTGATGGCAATAACACAAGTTTTCTAGTTGGCAACATCAGCTGGATTTGGATGGCAACAATAAAAATTGTGAACATTGTGCTCTTGGATGGTAACTAGGATGTGAACAATAACACAAGTTTCTAGTTGGATGGCAACAACAGCAGCTGGAGTTGGATGGCAACAAACACATAAGAAGCCGCTGTTTTCCAACATCAACAGTTTGTGTATGGCAACATCACAACTAAAATCATGGCTGCCCCATATAACATTGTGCTCTTGGATGGTAACTAGGATGTGAACATTACAACATCAACAGTTTATTACTGGGGGTGGCAACTATAACAAATCCAGCAAGGCTATGGATGGCAACACAAGCATCTACGAGGTTGCAGTGGGGTGGCAACAACACCTAATCTACGATGGTAATATCAAACATCCACGGATTTGTGGTGGTGGTGGGGGGGGGGGGTTGGGGGCAACAAGATTCTACTGATGACGGCAACAAGAACATCAGCCATACCTCTGTTAGGCGGGCCCGTCGGCGGCGCAACTCCCGCGACGAGGACGGATCTGGGTTGCGGCAGAGATGCAGTTGCCGCCCGTGCGGATTCGAGATCGCCGCCGCGGGGAGAGCTGCTGGCTGGGGAGGAGTGCAGGGGGAGGAAGATGACGGCTCGCGATGGGGAGGATGCCGGGGAGGCCGTTTCGACCATTCGGGCGGAGGCACTGTGTCGCCCGAACGTTTTCGTTCAGGCAGGGGGGCTGGTGGTCCAAACGAAATCGTTCGGACCGAGGGAGGCTCCACCGAACGTGTGGGCGTTATCGGCGCCCTATTTTTAAGCACATGTGTTCTTCGGTTGTCTTCTTTCTAGGTCTAATCATTCTTATTAAATATAAGCCATTGTGATTGGAATCAATGATACAGTAATCGACAGAGGTAATTAATGTATACTGATAAGTAAGGTGGTTATGGCGAAGAATCGTATTTTATTGACCTAGTATGAGCTCCAGATTTCCTATATGTTATTGCATCTATAATTTTAGATTTTGACATGATCACAATGCATAGCTTTAGGAATTATTCTGAATAAATTATAGAAGACAGTATATTTAGAATAATATGTGACGCACAAAAGGTATTTTTCTAAATGATATACATTTTTTAAAATATGCCACTATTATAGTCAATGATAGTTGTTTGAGAAAAATAATCCGATGATAGGTGATGCATAAGCCATTGTGATTAGAATCAATGATACAGTAAACGACAGAGGTAATTAATGTATACAGATTAGTAAGGTTGTTGTGGTGAAGAATCGTATTTTATTCAACTAATATGAGCTCCAGATTTCCCATATGACGATCATTTTAGATTTTGACAATGTCCACGGGGGTCTGCGCTGCCGCCTCGAGCTTCCTCGCTGCAGCATCCGCCCGGTCCAGGTCTTCCTGGGTCGCCGCGAGCCCCCGGTTCAGCCCGGAGATTGCACTCTGCATCCACCAATCATGTAAGGATCCGTCAAACGAGCGGCTACGTAATATTGGCTCAGAAGCTGAGGCACTCACCAGTAGCTTGATTTTCAGCGAGGAGACGTCGCCAGCGCTGTGTTGAACTGTCACGTCTATCCATTATACCGTTAGCCTGTACTTATCTAGCTAACCTCTGTACTTATCTAGTCCTAGTCTTTAGGGAGGATATCCGATCACGTCGCTCCTCAACTGATCGTGCCCTGCATGTAGGGCTTCTCCTGTATATATGTACCTGGCTCCGTGACTATTGAATACAGCGAACACTTCTCTCTATTCTTCTTGGTAATCAGAGCCGGTTCTATCCCACCCTCCGCTCCCATGGCTTCCTCAGGCTCTGGCGGCGCCCCCGTGACTTCTTCGTCTCAGTCCATCACCAGTGAGGATCTGGCAGCCGAGAGGGCTGCTGAACAGGCCGCTGCAGTTGCGGGCGCCGAGGCCGCTGCCGCTGCTGCTTCCGATCGACCTCGCGCCCACGTCACGCCCGACGGCCCCCAGGGCGGCGATCTCCCTCTCGCCGCCCAGCGTCAGGACGGTTCCCTGCCCCTTGCGGCCCTGCCTCCCGCCGGCTCTCCCTCGGCGGTTCCTTCGATCCACAACATCAACATCGGGTCCTTCATCCAGTTCAAGCTGGATCTCGGTGCCGTCCACTTCACGCGTTGGCGCAGCTTCATCAACTTCCTCCTGGCCCGGCACCACGCCCGCGACCACGTCCAGCCCGGCCACGCCGCCCGCCTCAACAACGCGGCCTGGCGTGACGTGGACAACACCATCGTGTTGTGGTTCCTCTCTACCATTGAGGGGGACCTCCTCGACGTCGTCGCACCGCCGGACTCCTCGGCCTACATGATCTGGTCCCGTCTTCACAACTACTTCTTCGACAACCAGGGTGCCCGTGCTCTCCACCTTGGGCAGGAGTTCCGCGCGTGCGTCCGCGGCGACCTCACCATCAACGACTACTGTCGCCATCTCCAGCTCCTCGCCTCTGCTCTTGGTGAGGTTGGACAGCCCGTCGCAGAGGACACCCTCACGCTCCAGATGCTAGACGGGCTCGGCGAAAAATTCGCCATGCAGTCTGCGATCCTGCAGTCCACCGTGCCCCTCCCTCGCTTCGCTCAGGCCCGCTCCCGTCTGGTTCTCGCCGAGCTCAGCATGGCCAAGCACGCCCGCGCCGCGGGCGCTCAGGTGCTCGCCATCGTCGACAACAATGGCGGCGGCGGCAACGGCAACGGCGACGGTGGCGGCGACGCACCGCATGGCGGCGGCCGCCGCGGCGGTGGTGCCCCGCCTCATGGCGGGGGCGGCCGTGGACGCGGTGATGGCAACACACACCGTGGACGCGGCGGTGGCGGCCGTGGCAACGGTGGTGGCCAGCAGCCCTGGCTCGGGTACTTCGCTCCGATGGGTGCTCCGTTCCCTCCGCGCGCGCCGTGGATCCCGCCGAACGCGGCTGGTGTCCTTGGCCCTCGCCCCGGCGCACCGGCGCAAGCCTATCCCGTCCTGTACGCTGGGGCCCCTGCCGCACCACCCGCTCTATACGCTGCTCCGGCGCTCTACTCCTGGGACGCCAACGCCATGTTCCACACCGCGCCGAGCTACGACGCCGCCTTCCCATCACAGCCTGACTGGATCATGGACACTGGCGCGTCCTCCCACGTGACCGGGGACCCAGGTACCCTTTCCTTGTCTCGTTCTTCATTAGCGCCTCATTCTTGTCACATTATAGTCGGTAATGGGGCTCGCCTTCCTGTTGTTGCCACTGGTAGAACCCTTCTGCCTCCCCGCCCCTTTCATCTTAACAACATTCTTCTCTCACCAAATATTGTTCAGAATATTATTTCCGTTCGCCAATTTACTAGAGATAATCTTGTTTCTGTGGAGTTTGACCCCCATGGTTTTTCCGTGAAGGATCTAGCAACAAAGGCTCTTCTTCTGAGGTGTAGTAGCAGCCGCGGCGATCTCTACACTCTCTCCGGCAATAATGGTGGCTCTCCCGTCTCGGCCCTCACTGTCCAGAGGTCCGACATATGGCATCGTCGCTTAGGCCACCTTAGCTCGTCCACCCTTTCCCGTTTTTCTTTAGATTTCCTACAATCATGTAATAACAATGTCCATGATGCTTCTCTGTGTACTGCATGCCAACTTGGCAAACATACCCGCCTTCCCTTCCCCACCTCCACCACCTCTACCACCGCCCCTTTCCAACTTGTACACTGTGATCTCTGGACATCCCCCATTGTTAGTTTTACTGGTTATAATTACTATCTAGTTGTTTTGGATGATTACTCTCACTATTCTTGGACGTTTCCTTTGCGAGCTAAATCTGATACGTATGCAACCCTACGGCGTTTCTTTTCCTTTGTGCATACGCAATTTGGTGTGATTATTCGATGCTTACAATGTGACAATGGCAGCGAGTTTCTGACCACCTCTCTACGCGACTTCTTTGCCTCCAACGGTGTCTCGTTTCGCCTCTCTTGCCCCTACACGTCCTCGCAAAACGGCAAGGCCGAACGCCTCATTCGCACCACAAATGAAATTGTCCGGACTCTTCTTCTCCAAGCTAAACTTCCACCTCCTTTTTGGGTTGAAGCTTTGAACACTGCCACGCACCTTCTTAATATTAGACCCTCACGAGCTATTCACCATTTTACTCCTCACTTCCTTTTGTACGGCACACACCCACGCTACGATCATCTCCGTACCTTTGGTTGTCTCTGCTTTCCAAATCTCGCTGCCACCATCCCACACAAATTATCTCCCCGCTCTACTCGCTGCGTTCTTCTCGGTTATCCACGGGAGCACAAAGGTTATAGGTGTTTTGATTTAGCCACCCGTAAGGTCATCATTTCTAGGCATGTTACCTTTGACGAAAACTGCTTTCCTTATACTCCCGCGTCTTCTGAACAACCTGTCGCAAGCACTTCGTCCGTACCGCCTGACCCGCTCCTTATGCGATCGCCCGCCCCAGCTCCTGCGCCGCCACACCCATCCGCGCCAGCTGACCCACGCACCCGCTGCCTACCTAGGACTCCGCTGCGTCCACCTGATCCCGCGTCGGGGTCAGCTACGCCAAACTCGCCTTTATCTCAGGACACTCCCCACCTCCGCACGCCCGCGTCGCCCTGCTCTCCGTTGGGATCCCCCCAATGCGGTCCTACGCCTGTCGCCTATCCCACGCCACCCCGTGCGAAAACAGGTTTTGCCATGCCTAAACAACACTACACCCTGTCTGTTACGGATGATATTTCTCCCATTCCCTCTTCCTACCGTGCTGCCCTCAAAGACCCCCATTGGCGTGCTGCAATGTTTGATGAGTATGATGCGCTAATGCGGAATGACACTTGGTCTTTGGTGCCTTGTCCTGCAGGTGTCAACGTGGTGACCGGAAAATGGATCTTCCGCCATAAACTTCATCCAGATGGGCGGCTTGCGCGGTACAAAGCTCGCTGGGTGGTCCGTGGGTTCACCCAGCAGCCCGGTGTGGACTACGACGAGACCTTCAGCCCCGTCGTCAAGCCGGCCACCATTCGGGTTGTTCTCAGCATCGCCACGGCGAACTCCTGGCCCGTCCGGCAATTGGACGTCAAAAATGCATTCCTTCACGGAGATCTGGCGGAGACGGTATATTGTCAGCAGCCCTCTAGCTTCGCTGACACCACTCATCCCACACACGTGTGCCGCCTTCGTAAATCCCTCTATGGCCTAAAACAGGCGCCGCGCACCTGGTTTATTCGGTTCACCAGTTTCCTCCGCACCATTGGATTTGTCTCGTCTAAGTGTGATACATCCCTCTTTACTCTCCACACCAGGGTCTCCATCGCCTACCTCTTGCTTTATGTAGATGACATAATCCTCACAGCTAGTACTACCACCCTCCTGCAATCCCTTGTCTCCTCTCTTGCACGTGAGTTCTCCATGAGTGATCTCGGTGACATCCACCACTTTCTAGGCATTAATGTGCACCGCAACACCCATGGTCTTTTCCTTTATCAGGAGCAATACGCTCTTGAGATCCTAGCCCGGGCCAACATGCTCCAGTGCAATCCCATATCCACCCCGGCCGACGCCCGCTCCAAACCTTCCAGCTCCGGCGGCTTGCCGTATCATGATCCCTCCCATTACCGTTCACTCGCTGGCGCCCTCCAATACCTCTGTCTCACACGCCCCGACATCACCTATGTCGTTCAGCAAATCTGCTTGTTCATGCATGCGCCCATGGATCATCACTACCAGCTGATCAAACGTGTCCTTCGGTACCTTCGTGGCACAACGCAGTATGGGCTTCAGCTGCATCGGTCCTCCTCCAACGATCTGGTCTCCTACAGTGACGCGGATTGGGCGGGGTGTCCGGACACCCGGAGGTCTACGTCCGGTTTCTGCGTGTTCTTGGGCGCTAATTTGATCTCTTGGTCATCTAAACGCCAGCATACAGTCTCCCCGGAGGCTGAATATCGCGCCGTCGCCAACTGCATCGCCGAGTCCTGCTGGCTCCGACAACTCCTCACCGAGCTACGCCGCCCTCCTCGTCGAGCCACGGTTCTGTACTGTGACAATGTGAGCGCCATGTACCTGTCCACCAACCCCGTCCAGCACCAACGGACGAAGCATGTGGAGATCGATCTCCACTTTGTCCGTGATCGCGTCGCCCTCGGTGAAGCCAAGGTCCTCCATGTGCCCACCTCGTCGCAGTTCGCAGACATCTTCACGAAGGGATTGCCGTCTTTTGTTTTTTGTGATTTTCGTTCCAGTTTGAACGTGCTAGCAGGAGCCGTTCCAACTGCGGGGGGGGGGGGGGGGGGTGTTGAACTGTCACGTCTATCCATTATACCGTTAGCCTGTACTTATCTAGCTAACCTCTGTACTTATCTAGTCCTAGTCTTTAGGGAGGACATCCGATCACGTCGCTCCTCAACTGATCGTGCCCCTGCATGTAGGGCTTCTCCTGTATATATGTACCTGGCTCCGTGACTATTGAATACAGCGAACACTTCTCTCTATTCTTCTCGCTGGTGTCCGAGTAGTCAACGGCGGACAACGGTGCAACCACCGCTCAGATGGACAACTGCTTCCTCTTCCATGCGCGAGCGCTCCTCCAACCGCTGCTTTTCTCCCAAAGGTTCCTGCTTTTGCTGCTCGCCGGACTTAGGAGAAGACGAGTGGAGGTAGAGGTGCAACAAGGTGACCACGACGGTGATGCCATAGCTATGGGTACCGTGTACCATTGTGCCTCAAAGAAGTGAGCAAGACGAGCACAAGAAGCTGGTCTTCAAAGAAAAGAAAAGGAAAGAACAACGCGGTGGGGAAACATTTGCGCTGTGCAGTTCTTGTGGTGGGTAACCGAGCCGGCCACTTGGCCATGAAGAGGAGTGGCAGAAGTTGGGACGCCTAAGAGGGGTGACAACTTGACAGCCCGCGATTACGTTGTTGTCTGTCGTCAAGTGGCCGTTCCACGTGGCCAAGGTATCCGTTTCTCATCTCAAGAAATTGAGAGAATAAATGATGACGGAGGGCTCCTCCATCCGCACCCCTCTCCTCTCCCCCTCCCCCTCTCCCCCGCACCCTGCTCCTCGTCGAAAAGACCTAGCTCGCCCCCTTCCTTCCTGCTCGGCTCTCCGTCCCCCCTGGTTGGCATCGACCCTCGCCTGGTTATCACTGAGTCAGGAGCACGCTACCTCTCCCCCTCCCTCTCACCTGATCTCGGATCTAAACGCGACTTGTCTCTCCCTCTTGGCCCGATTCGCAACAAATTCTGGACCCTGCCTGTGGTGGGAGAGATCTCTGACTCCGACGAGGATCGCCCTCCCGCCGACCCTGAGGTGGTGGCGGTTGGGACGATTTGCTCCTTGGCGTCTGCCGGTCGGTGGTGCTCGGGCCGCAAATTCACCCCTGGGGTACGGGGTTGCCATGGGGGCCAGCTGTGCTTGTGTGATCTGGGCGAGGGATGGTTCGTCAGAACCTGCCGTCATCCTCCCGTGGACCTTCGGTCCTGACTTCTTTCCCCGGTCGCGGCGTCCCCGCAGTCTCCCCCTCCCCCTCCACCTTATGAGATCTTGCCCCCTTGCTCGCTGGCGGTGGTCCGGGGACTCTCCATGGTGGATGGCGCAGCGGAAACCCTACGGGACTTGGACCCCATGGTGGATCTGGTTGGGCCACCTGGGCCGCGGACCCTCTCACCCCCTCCTTCTCTGTGTCCTCCACTGTGGATTTCCCACCGCTTGTGGGCCGTGCGATTTGTTTGGAATAGGCCCAGCCCACTCCCGTCATTCCCTGCCCGATTCCGACCCGTCCCACCCTTTCCGGCTACATATGGCTCCCTCGCGGGTGCCTCGACCCATTTCTAGGGTTTCCAGCCGCTGCTCGTGACCTATCCCACTTCCACGCGCCCATCTGCAAGCTCCGCCTTCCCACTCCCCCCTCCCCTCCTCCTTCCGTTCGTCGTGGTCGCATTCGTGGGCTCCTCCAGTGACAAGGCGCCCTCCTCCAAGCGCCATCGTGATGAATCCCCCACCTCCTCTGTGTATCTGGCGGTGGAGTAGGTTGCCCTGCGGGAGCAGCTGCTCCGGGAGCACGAGGCCAATGCGGCTCTGTCATCCTGGACGGCGTCTGGGGGGGGAGAGAAAGGGGTCGATCGGTGGGAGGAGGCGGCCTCCTCCACCAAAACCATATCTTCATCCCCCTTCCTCGTCCAGGCAGGCCCCCCGCTTCTCAGATTCAGGCTCCGCCCTCCTATCGTGCACGGCCACATCAAGACCCTCGCCCTCCCCCTCGGTTCCCACCTAACTCCCGTTCCCTCGCATACCAGGCCAATCTGAAATATCGCAAGATCAACTCGTCGGGCTCTGAATCTGGATCTGACCTGATTCCAAGTGGAGGGGCGGGCATTCTTCCCTCGCCGCCAACGGCTCCTCTCCCCCATTCCTCCACCCCGCGTCCTGCTCCACCTAACCTCACTTACTTCGCTTGTCACTGCCCAGATCACTTCCAAGCCCAATGCACTGCCCTCATTTTCTTGATCTGCCGTGAGGAGGGCCAGCTGACCGCCGACTGCACCAACCGCTCCCCACGCCCGGCCCTCAAGCGCTTCGGCTCCGGTCTCCCGGGCTGTGAGTTCTTTGCTCTGTCCGATCTCGCTGAGGCGGTGGTGCCTAACCCTAGCCCCTCCAACGCTACTGTGGTCATTCTGCTCTCTGCCAATGCCTCCCTTGACTTGCTTGCCGTTGAGCTCTCGGTTTGGAGTGATGAGGGTTAGGACTGGAAAATCCGTAAGATTTCCCCCTCGGAGTTTGGCATCCTCTTCCCCTCTCGAGACAGTCTTCGCATGGCTGCGCGTAGCTCCAACCTCACTCTCAACCAACTGGTGGTGTCTTTCTCGGAGGCGTTCAAGGTGTGCTGCCCCTGTGGGAACCTTGTGGATGTCTGGGTCCTCCTTGATGGTGTCCCTCCTTTGATGCGCAGTCCCAATACGATGTTGGCATTTGCTGAATTGGTCGGGCTCCCCCGTGAAGTGGACGAGTTCTCCATCGCTCGGGTGGGTGCGGTGCGGGTGGCCTCCCTAGTCCCGGAGCGTCTGGCTGGCCTCGTGCGAATCTTCCCTTCGTCTGAAGGCTTCTCCATCCGGGTGCGGATAGAGGGTTAACCTACGTCTGCTCCACCCTCTTCCAAGCCTCCTCCACCGCCCCCAAGGAGGACGATAATGATGATGACAAAGACGAGAAGGAAGATGGGGGAGGACAGCAAGAAGAGAGACTCGGGCCCGCCTTTCTCTCAGCAGGAATGGGATGCCCTCGGGCCCCGAATTCAGAAGCTGTACCCCAATCGCCACCCCAGATTCTCCTGCCCTCCCTCGTCGGCTCCTCAAGACCCTCCCGCTCCGCTGGCTTCTCCTATACCCCCAGCCCCCTGGTGTCTGCTGGGGCCTCAAACCTCCAGGCGCGACCGTCTTCGCCATCTCTCTCTGGCATCGAGGATTCCTAGGCCGAGGGTGCGGGGCCGGTAGCCGGGGCTGATCTGCCGGCATCTCGCCCCTCCAAGCGGAGGAACACTGTCAAGAAGACCGCGCCGCGGCTCAAGAAGGCCAGGGAGGAGGTGGAGCGTACGACCAAAGGCGCGGCTACCAGCGAGGCCTCCAAAGTATCTGCAGTGCCTCTATTCCGCTCTCTGGAGGAGGTCTTGGGTGGAGAGGAGGAGCCTCTCTCGCCACCTGGGTTCCCGTCTCCCATTCATCGCAACGTCCCCGTGAAGACCCCAACCTCTAACGCGCGGAAGAGAGAGTGAGCCAACCACCGCACGGGATCCATCCTGGACCAGGCCAAGTCGCGCGCTGCAACACATGACGTTGCAGGTGTGTCTCATTCTCGCTCCCCTATTCGTTCTATTCTTGCTGATTTCAGTACCGATCAATGCTTGGGGGTGGTGCGGGATGTGGGGTTGGTTATCGACACGTATGTGGCCTCTCCTTCCTCGTTCATCTCGTTGTTGCGGGCTAACGAACTTTCCTAGGATAACTTGGCGAATGCCAGGGCGGCGGTTGCCTCGAGAACTACTCTGGCGGGGCGGCGCCGAACCCTGGTCCCTCTCCAATTCCGGCACCATCGCCGGGAAGTGCACGACCGGCTCCTTCTGCTCCTAAATCTAGAAACCGAGACGCGTTGTGGCGCCATCTCGGTCGAGTCTCCGCATTAAAAATCTCTCAACCAGATGAAATTCTTGTTCTGGAATGTTCATGGTCTCACTGCTAGTGGGCGACGAGATCATCTTCTCTCTCTCCTCCTCTCCTCTCATGTGGATTTAATTTGTCTCCAAGAAACGAAAAAGGATAACTTTTCCCCCTCGGAGCTCTCTCTTCTTACCCCCAGGGTCCATTTCTATTGGCACTTTCTTCCCTCAGTGGGCTCGGCAGGAGGCATTCTTTTGTGTGATAATAAAGACCTTTTTGATGTAATTGCTACGGACTCTGGTCGGTTCTTTGCGAGTATGCGGCTTCTTCAGATTTCAAATAACAACTCATGGGAGCTGATCGCTGTTTATGGCCCCGCCGATCATAGTTTGTCTCAATTATTCCTGGAGGAATTGGCTAATAAAACGATCTCTTGCCCAGTACGTCATATTCTTGGTGGCGATTTCAATCTGCTTAGGTTCCCCTATGAAAATAGTTCTGATAATTTTTCCTGGCCGCGCGCTATCGCGTTTAACGATTTCATTAGTGATGCCGTGCTTCGTGAAATTGACCGATCAGGGGCCCAATTGACCTGGTCCAACAAGAAATTAGCCCCTATCCGGTCGGTTCTTGACCGGGTCTGTGTTTCTACTGACTGGGATTGTCTCTTCCCTCGCTCTTCACTTCTTGCCCATCCTATCATGGGGTCGAATCACACTACCCTGATTCTGGATACAAAGGAGAATGTTAATCACATTGTCAGTCGTTTTCACTTTGAGGCTGCTTGGTTGGAGATCGACGATTTCACCCCGTCCATCTCTGAACGTATTGTTTCTATCTGTCTTCTGCCTCATCGATCTTTTGGCCCCATGGACGACTGGAACTTCTTGTCACAGTCTTTGCACCATTTTTTGAAGGGATGGAGTGCCAACCTTGTCGTGAATTCTAAAGCTATTCAGGCAGATCTGACTAGCCAAAATAAGAGATTGGATGCCCTTGCGGACACGACTGGTATTTCTGATGATCTATGGGAGCTCCGGCACTCTCTTGAACGTTCTCTCATGAGTTTTCACCAAAGAGAGGAGATCGATTGGCTGGAACGGGGTCGATCATCTTGGCTGTTGAAAGGCGATCGCCTCACCAAGTACTTCATCGCGATTGCCAATGGGAGGCGCCGCAGATGAGAAATCTCGCGGTTGATGATTGACGACGTTGTTTCTTCCGACCCTGAGGCCATCTTATCTCACATCGTGGAGTTTTATAAACATTTGTATGCTAAGAGGCCTCCTTCTCCCATTTGTCTCGCCCCCTCCTTCTGGGACCCCCTTGCTCTGACTTCTAATGTTCAGAATTTGGATTTGATGATGCCTCTGTCTGATGAAGAGATCAAGCATGTTGTGTTCGCCTCCAAAACATGTTCTTCTCCAGGCCCGGACGGCTTCTCAAATATATTTTTCCAGAAATTTTGGGCTGTGCTTAGACCTCTGATTACGGCTATTATCACCGGCTTCTGCCTTTGGACGATGGACGTCTCTCGGTTGAATTATGTTGTCCTCTCCCTCCTACCTAAGATTAAAGGGGTCGATTCCATCAAGCTCTTTCATCCCATCGCGTTGATTAATAATTTTGCCAAGTTCCCCTCTAAAGCTTTCTCCATTCGTCTCGACCCGGTAGCCCACAACCGCATTTCGGGCACTCGATCTGCCTTTATCAAGGGACGTTTTATTCTGGATGGCATTGTTAGTCTCCATGAGCTCGCGCATGATCTTTGCAAACGAAAGACTAGAGCCATTCTTCTGAAACTGGACTTCGAGAAAGCTTACGATTACGTCAGTTGGGACTTCCTCCATTCTGTGCTACTCTCTCGGAGTTTTGAGGGTGGTTACGTCCACCGCATTATACAGCTCGTGGAAGGTGGCCACACAACTGTGAAGGTGAATGGGGCTATTAGCCCTTTCTTCAAAAATGGGAGGGGCTTTCGTCAAGGGGATCCGATTTCCCCCTTGTTGTTCAACTTTGTTGCCGATGCCTTCGCTTGTCTTCTAGACCGCGCAGCTGCGGCTAAGCACATCATTCCTGTGGCCTCGCAGTTGATCCCAAAGGTCATTTGCCACTTACAATACGCCTATGACACAATCATCTTTGTCGAAGCCTCAGATCTCTGTCTCGCTAACATCAAGCTAATTCTCCTGTGTTTTGAGAGTCTGTCCAGTCAGAAGATTAACTTTCTAAAATCAGAACTCTTCGCTTTCGCTTGTGATCTGGTGGAATCAACCAGGATGGCGGATCTTATGAACTGTTCGGTGGGTTCTCTCCCTATGTATTATCTTGGCATTCCCATTGTGGGCCACCACCTTTCTGCGGCAACTTTCAACCCGGTGGTGGCGAAACTGGGGAAAAAGATTCTGCCCTAGAAAGGGAGATTCCACTCGCAGGCTGGCAAGGTTTGCCTAATCAATTCTTGTCTCTCTTCGCTCCTCATTTACATGATGGGCTTCTACCTTCTTCCCAAATCTTGCCACGAGGGCTTTGAAAAACACCGCAGCAACTTCTTTTGGAACTATTCAGAGAACAAAAGGAAATACCGCATGGTGCTGTGGGACATCATCTGCCGGCCCAAAGTGAAAGGTGAGTTGGGAATTACTAACACTTGGATCATGAATTTTTGTCTAGTTACAAAGTGGTGGTGGAAAATCCTAAAAGCCGACCCCAACTCTCTCCGGTACATGGTGCTAAAAGTCAAATACTTCCCCTCCTCCTCTCCTCTCTTGGCGGTTGCCAAGGGGGTCTCTCAATTCTGGAGAGATCTCCAAAAGGTCAAAGACATTTTCAGATCCCCGGTCAAATTCTCAATGGGCGAGGACTCTTCGGTTAGGTTCTGTCTCGACTGGTGGACTGGGGATGGTCCCTTATCAGTGACTCTCCCTGCCCTCTTCTCGTATTTCTTGTACCCGGATACTTCCATGTCAGAATTAGCGTTGGATGGTTGGGACTTTCAGTTTCGCTGCTCCTTGTCTCAAGTAGAGTTCGAACAGTGGCATCAACTTGTTTCTCTGTTCCCTTCGCTCTCGGGGAACAAGGACGACGTTACGTGGACCCTCTCCGCCTCTGGTTCCTTCTTGGTTAAATCTATACATAACCATTTGTGCGCCCCGTCTGCAGGGTCCCATCTCACTCATATGTCAAAAGCGAAGATTCCCCCCAAGATTAAGACTTTCTTATGGCAGGCACCGAGAGGCAAGCTACCTTCCTCTGATAAAATTATTAAACGTAATGGTACCGCCACCGCTGCTTGTGCTCTGTGTGGTGTCAGGGAAGACACCAACCACATTTTATTTACGTGCTCTCTGGCCAAGGTTGTTTGGGCATGTGTTCGGGAATGTTTTCATGTTTCATGGAACCCGCTCTCCTTCTCTGAGATCCTCTCCATATCTAGCTCTATCTCGGGATCCCCAAAACGTATTTTCTGGATTTGTTGGGGTGTTGTTGCCTGGGTTTTGTGGACTACCCGCAACAAATTTATGATTAAACATAAGTTCCCTGATAAACCGTCTCATTGCCTCTATGTTATGCTGTCACTTCTTTTGTAGTGGAAATTAGCGGTTAAGATGGACGATCGTGATGGTGTGGACACAATCATCAGTAACAACCGTGATGCCGCCAGGCGTCTCTCCACGCCTTTGACCTGAAGTGTTATGTTGCTTCTTGGCCCTGCTCAAGCCTCCACCCCATTTATCTTTATCTTTTATCTAGGTATGTAGGTAGGGGCCTGCGTGCCTGGATTTGGTCATCCGTTGATGATTTGGACCGCTACTTCTCTATTTTCTTGCTGAACCTTGCTTTGTGATGTGTTGTGAACGTTGCCTTCATGGATTTATTTATAAAGTCGGGCCACGCCCTTTAGTCTAATAAAAAAATAGAACAAATGATGATCAACCGTGATTCTTTAGCGATGAAATTAAAATTAAACAAGGACATGAAACTCATGTGAAAAGGTGTTTGTACAAAGTTATACCAGTAACCGTTATGTCCTAGAGGCAAACATTTTACGTTGTTGCGCATTTGTTGATATTGATATTCAAAAACACTTTCGCCCCATTTTATAAAGAAAGTTACAGCCATACACAAACAAAGTTAGGATACAAGTATAGAGATGTAGGTTCAAATTAAAAAAATACATTCAACCAACAACACAATACTACCCAAAAAGTCAGGGGAACAGTCTAGTCGGGCTCAGGTGGAGGAGGCAGAGCAAAGGGGCAAGCCATAGAGCTAGAGCGCGGGTGCTAGATAAGATCATATCAATGTCCATGCGATATTGTTTCTTGCTAAGCGACCGCCATACACACAAGAAAACCAGACATCTTGCAAATCGTATCAGAAGAAAATAACATGCTCAATCCCAAGCGTCCATTAGATCATCCCTACTCCCACCCAAATCGATTTATAGACTAAGACGAGGAAGCAATGATTTACGGTGTGTTATACCGATGGTGTCACACAGAAGGCCTACCCGAGCTCTCACGACCCAAGGCGTCCCCATGATGCGCATCATAGAAGGTCTCTGCATGAAGCATGGATCCCTCCTTCCAGCCCACCCAAACACAAGAGATCAACATGATCTTTAGATTGGCAGAACCCAGGCGTACCTAAGAGCTCATCCAAATTCCTGGCAATACCATCTTATGCCTACATGAAAAACTACCATAACAATCAATGGGAGTGCCGAAAAAACACACTAGACGGAGGTCACCTTTGTGGAAAAATCTGAGCTCGCATTAGATCAGTAGACCTCGACTCCATCAGGAAAAGCCTTGACCCGACCTCCATTGAATTGACAACAGAGCTTATACTAGGTCTGTTGTTTCAATCGGCAGAAGACACGAAGCAATTTAAAGTTCACCCAGATCGATCTGACCAAGATAGTGGTGGTCATCATGAGTCAAAACTTGTCCAATTTCTAATAAACATCAAGGACATCTTCGCATGGAAATTAGTTGACATGCCCAATGTCCCATAAAACATCGCCGAGCTCAACCTGGAAGTCAAACATGGAGCTCATTGGTATGTCTCAAAAGTATTGACGTAAAAAACGTATCGACTTTGCATGATTTGAATGGAACTAACACGGACTGACGCTGTTTTCAGAACATTTTCTTGGATGTCTGATTTTTGTGTCGGGAAAGTGCAAATTGAAGTATCTCGGAAAATTCTCAGAAAATTCCCAAAATTCTTTCGCTCCAGCAGACTCCAACAGCCAGAAGGACCAGAGGGGGCCAACCCTGCCCTTGGCGGCCAGGTGGCGCAGCCACCTGCCTGGCCGCGCCCCCAGGCCGCATGGTCCGGTGGGACCTCCCCCGACGCCCCTTTTGGGTATTATTTTTACTCGCGATGAGGAAATCCTGAAACAGAAGTTGCTATCCCAGTTTCCATCGCGGAAGCGCTGCCACCTGCGAACAGGTCCTTTTGGCAGAAAACACCCCGGCGCCGTACTCGCAATATCTCCCACACCGTGCGTCGGATCGAGGTGAAACTTTTTCCTACACACTCGTGTTGTTTTGTAGTTTAGCATAGAATCAACTTTTCAAACTTTTGTACACTTTTGAATTTGAATTTATTTCTAATTAAAATTCAAATTCCGGAGGACGTATCTTTTCAACCGTTGATCCAAATCGAGTGATTATTTTTGCGTCCGATCACTCGTTCCATGTACTTTCGGTCCATCTCATGTGTAAACAAAAATTCAAATGTTTCTTGATCTGTTTAAATTCAAATTCAATTCAAATTTGAACTTGCTATTACCTGTGTTGTATTATTCCGTTTCACGTGATTCTTTTGGCATATCGAATCATTTGAGACATGTGGTCGGTAAGATTCACACACTTTTCATGTGGGCATTATATTCACCTTGAATTCGTAATATCCATGATCACAATTCCTTACCAACGAATCTTTATTTGTTGACTCTCTCGAGTTCACTTCCACCGATCACCTTCGAGCACATCTACACCTCGGCACTTCAAAACCTTTTTGTTTTGTTGCTAAAACCTTTGTGTTTGTTTGTTGATATTTTGTTTGTCTCGTTGTGATGTGATGGCTCATTCGAGTTCCTTCGTTTGCGATAGATTTTCTCGGAGTTTGACGAGTAGAGTTGACTGGACCGTGAGAGCGAAGATCTTCATCGAATGTATAAGGCAAGTCATATCTTTGATCATACTCCCTATTACCTATGTTTTCAATGCATTAGTTCTTCTTCTTTAGATGGCATGATAGGTTATACTATGCTATTACACCCAGTAGTTCATTGAGGTAGGTCTGATCCTTACATCATTATCACCATCGTATATTATGATATTTCTATGCTAAGTAGACGTGGATTGGGAAGTGAATCATTATGAGGTATGAGTGATAATGTAGTAATCAAGACCAAGATAAAGTTAATGAACTACCTGGGTGGGATGGTTGCGAGTATCTTGGAGATGGCTAATGATGACTGCGGAAAGCCACCCAGGCTCAAAGGGACTATTTGTGTTGTCATACCTAGAAGCTTACATGTGCAACCACAAGCTATTATGGGCTCTGGCTTAGTTGAGTAGGTTGTGTGACCTCTTTCCGGGATATACTAGTAGATGTAGATTTTTTTATAGGTGTATCGGTTACCCAGCGGTTAAGGGGAAACACTTCTGAAAGACCATGTATCGATCTTCCAGTTGTCATACACCATGCAGTGTGAAGAACTACAAAGGAGGCGATCGAGTCTTGTGGGGAAAAGTGCACAAACCTCTGCAGAGTATAAAACTAATCGATTAGCCGTGTCCCCGGTTATGGACAATTTGAGCGACTAGATGTGGTAATATTGATTTGTCTCATCATCTTTAATTAACTGATTGGTTTAATCACTTTGGGATAGATTGAGTGGGGGTTCCCATCTCAATCATATGCTATTGTAGAACTTGGTTACTAGTATTCTATAGGGAAAATTTAGCTTTTTGCAAAAATAAATGTAGAAGCTCCACAACCCAAATTGCATGTATTGTAGGAAATTTTACTTCTTTCTGGGATATGATTTGCCGTACAAATCGGATGTACTGACCCGTTGTCGGGCTGTAATCTTCGGTGTTGCAGGATTTTATACGACGAGTAAGTGATGCGTTGTAGGGTTACGATGTCTATACTCAACTATGCCGGTGGAGTTGATGGACACCACGAACCTCTTTATTGTTTTCCGCTGTATTCTATTTATAAGCTAGCCTTGAGCTACGCAGGTATGCTTTATTGTAATAATGGATCTTCGATGTAATATATATGACATGTGGTTTATTCTTGATATTACATCATGTACTGTGTGTGCTAGCTATTGATCCAGGGACTAGCACAGAATGCACACATACTTGGATTCTTTAGTGAATCGGGTCGTTACAAACCGTTACAGCTTATTGCATGCTTAGAGGTTACAATGAGGTTACTTTGATCTATGAGTCGGGATGGTTGTGTTCATGTTACTGATGAAGGTGAATCTGTGTCGGTGAATCCACCCTAATACAAGGTGATCGATGAGAGGCTGTGTAGGAGTACACAATGGGTTGTCTCGTTGAACACCGCCTTATGCACCGAGTTCTTGTATGGTCATCCAAGACAATGAATACAACCACACATTGGGCTCACTGACCCCTCTCGGCCTAGTACCTTGATCCGTGTTGACGTCCAGGAGTCACATTAGTTCAGGCTTTCCATTTGGCATATGCATAGAAAAAGAATGGATGAAGGGTTGCATCATATAGATATGTGGGTGGATATGTGAGATAGTGAAACCATCTTCTCGGATGGCATCTCGGTTGCCTACATTGTCTAAGTCAGTATCGTTGATCCGGCTGGGCTCTCGAGCGGGATCTACCTCAGATAGTCGACTCCTGGAATAGACCGGTTGTGAGAGAAGTGTTGTGGTGAACATCCTCGCCGGCACCCCTTGAATGGTCACGAGACCTGGCGGTAACTGATGGTCATGTGTGTGTAGTTTACACCCCTGCAGGGTTAACAAAACTATTCGAATAGCCGCCTCCATGGTCATGGACTACTTGGAACCTGTACCTGATTATTAGACAACCTTAATGGATACTTCTAAAACTCGCAAGATAAGCGTGAGTGCTATGGTGTGATCCTCGTGGGGAAGTCGAGGAAGTATCCATAGTGGTGTATTGGTTGGAGACTTGGTAGTGGACTCGTGTACGCTTCTTACCTCAAGTCTGGTACTCGTAGTACAGGACTAGCCAAGTCAAAGCTGGCACTTCTGCATGTTGAACCCCACCTCCTTTACCTTGAAACTTGAGCATGAGTAGTGTAGTACTGATGTAAGTATTGTTGAGTACGACTTTGTACTCACGTTTGCTTATTCTATGTTTTAGATGAGAACCCAGACCCAGATGGAGTTACCTTCGTGGAGCTCGACGTTGACTAAGCTAGTATAGTTCCAGACAGCAGTCTGGTCCCTCGTGGAAGGGCATGTATGTTGAACAAGGCTTCTCTAAGCCATTTGTTAAACTTTTCTGTACTCAGATCTAATTTGCTTCCGTTGTATGATGTAATGATGATCACAGACATGTGATCTTTGTATGCTCTATGTGTAAGTCAATAAAGATACACTTTGTAGAGTTATGTGATGACACCTGCTGTTCATACTAGACATGTGTGCTGCGTGTATGTTTATAACATGCATGTCTTAGTATGGGTTTTCGAGACCTTAGTTGTGATCTGGCTGGCGGTCTTTTATACAACAAGTGGTCCTTAGATGTGCGCAGCTTGGGGCATCACGATGCGATTGCTCGTGACTCTTCCACGTGCTCACTTTGTTGTATGATCGAGCCCTCCCTAGACCCCGACTAAGTGATCGGGTTGGAGTAAGTCTATGTAAGAGTTAGGATTTAATCGATAACATGGTTGAGGCGACTTGTCTATGAGTATGGGATTCACCACGCATAAGCATTTAGACTTGTGAGCGGACGATGAGGACCCATCTCAGTTGATCATCCGGCCTGGACGGGATGCCCCTCATGTTCGATGCTTTTCGAGAGTGTTCTATGATTGGCCTTATCTGCTTAGAAAAGTGGGTACGGCTCTCGGCTCTCCATGTGATTGCATTGTGACTGGAATTACATACGCATATTCCGGGTCCCGACAGACTTGGTATCAGAGCAGGACTGTCTGTAGGATTATTCAACCCTTGGTCGAAGTCGAGTCTAGCATTCTATAGTTATATAGTTACTTGGGTATAAAGGGAACAACGTAAGGCTTCTTTTTCTCCTTACCCTCATCGATCTGAGTTCTGAGTCACCCTTATCTTTTCTACGGGATGATAGGACTAGACTCATCTATGTCTTACTAGAACATCTCATTGAGTGCTTCCTTGTAGCCGTAGGATTGTTGTGGTCGTCCAGAGTCTCCGTATTTTGAGTTCCTTGAAAAGTTCTGTCCAATCTTTTCAAGGTTGTTTCATTTTCCATCCCGGTGTAGCCGTTATGCTGCCCGATTTATCTCGTGTTTCTATGAATCTTTGCTTTTGCATTATGATCCTTTCTTCAGAAATCATGTCCTCTTATCTTTGATTCCATCGTACAACCTATTCTGATTGTTGATTTTTATCACACAAGATGTCAGGTGGAACTTGTACTGCTGCTCGTCGGAGTCGAGACCGTGTTCGGAATCGAAATGATGATGAACCCCCACCACCGCCTTCTGCGGCGGAAATCATGATGGAAGCTGAGCGGAATCCACGTGATCAAACACGCCTTTTGGAGCTCATCGAGCAGAATACCGCTCGTCAGCGTAATGTGGTTGTCAGCATTCAGGACTTCATTCTCCTCAAGCCACCGGTATTCCGATGTTCTTCTGAGCCCCTTGAAGCTGATATTGGCTCCATTCCATCGAGCGTAAGCTTGACACGGCACATGTTGCTCCCAATGATCGAGTTATATTCGCGACATACTTTCTGGAAGGTGTTGCTCCTGAATGGTGGGAGAACTATGTTGCGATGCAGCCTGATGGTCACATAGTGACTTGGCAGGAGTTCCGTGATGCCTTTCGAGGGTACCACCTTCTGGATGAGTTAATGGAGCGCAAGAAGGAAGAGTTCTGCAATCTGACTCAAGGAGAGATGTACATGCATGAGTATGTGAGAGAGTTCAACCGTCTTGCTCGATATGCCCAAGATGAGATCACCACCGATGCCAGAAAGCAGGCAAGGTTCCGTAAGGGACTTAGCCCTATCCTTCGCCATGATCTCAACCTCCTTGAATTTGCCACCTTTGAGGATTTATTCAACAGATCCTTCAGAGCTGAGCATGGCAATGAAGTGTTCGAAGAGTCCCGCAAGCATGCTCTTGAGTTTGCTCCTTCTTCAAGTTCAACCCCTCAGAAACGCCGAATATGGATTCCAACTAGTGCCATACCTCTAAACCTTCTTCAGAGGCCACCATCCAATATATGCCATCCACCTCAACACGTTATTACACCCCGGAATGATGGTGTGCAACCAAGTAACCCCTCCCCCAACAATTCAGGCAGGGTGTGTTTCACGTGTGGTCTGACAGGCCATTACTTCCGACAATGCCCTACAGTGTTTGTGGCACCCCGTCGACCTAGTCATAAGCCTTGAAAGAAATCCACCACCAAAGCCATCCCAGCAAAGCTTTCAGCCACAAGTAGTTGATATGTGAACCAAATCTCAGTTGAGGAAACCACTGCTACTTCTGACGTCATCCTTGGAACACTCCCAGTCAATCATGTTCCCGCCTCCGTTCTTTTCGATCCAGGAGCATCTCATTCATTCATGTCGGAGAGATATGCACTTCGGCATGAGTTCCCCTTTGAAGAAATATTTTTTCCGATGATAATTCAAACTCCTGGTTCAAAGTGGCAAACTAATAGAGTAAGCCATGGCAATCAAATTGCAATTGAGGGTTTAGTATTCCTTGCTTCTCTTATAGCTCTCAAGTCTTTAGACATTGATGTCATCCTAGGAATGGATTGGTTATCAAGACAGAATGCTTTCCTTGATTGTAAATCCAAGTCAGTTAAACTCACCCATCCTTCAGGACAGACAATTGGCTACACCCCACCCAGTTCTAGAACCCAGATGCATACTTTGAATGTGCTTCCCCTTCCTGACCTTGAAGATATTCCGTTGGTTTGTGACTTCCCGGATGTCTTTCCCGAAGAACTTCCAGGGATGCCCCCGGATAGATGTGTAGAATTCATCAAATTGATCCGTGATAGATTGAATATAGCCCAGTCCAGGCAGAAGAGTTATGCTGATGCAAGACGCAAGGAGGTAATATACGAAGTGGGCGATAGAGCATATCTTCGTGTGTCCCCACTTCGAGGAATCAAGAGATTTGGAGTCAAAGGGAAACTAGCACCACGGTTTGTGAGGCCATACAAAATTGTGGAACGCAAGGGAGAGGTTTCATACAAGTTGGAATTGCCAGAAGCATTGTCTGGAGTTCACGATGTGTTTCACGTATCTCAGCTGAAGAAGTGTCATGCAGAGATGGAAGATATCCCGTTGAGAGACACGGTCCCCTTGGAAGCAATTCAGCTGGGGAGTGACTTGACCTACGAAGAGAAGCCGGTTAAAATTCTTGACACCAAGGACAGAGTTACTCGTACCAAGGTTATCAAGTTCTGCAAGGTTCAGTGGAGTCACCACACTGAGGAAGAAGCCACTTGGGAGCGAGAAGAAGAACTCAAGCAGGACCACCCACACCTTTTTGCTGGCCAACCCGAATCTCGAGGGCGAGATTCATCTTAAGGGGGGTAGGTTTGTAACATCCCAATTTTTGTAAAAATTTGGATGTTAATAGAATCATTTGTGCATACCATTTTTTCTTCCCATTTGCATATTGGATCTTTTGGATTTTTCCTTCCAATTTATTTTAACCCAAATTTTTTTTTCAAGAGAGAAGATAACATGACTTCTTCAACATAAAAAGGGTTAAGAAAATATTGGAGCATTTTATTTTATTTTAATAAAGCATTTCGGGAATTTAATAAATCCTAAAAGTCCTTTTGGAATTTATTAATTGTCCAAAATGACTTTAAAAATAAATTTTCGCATTTTAAGAAATTGCATTGAGCTAGGAATATTTATCCTAGACTTTATAAATTTTTTGTTGAGGTTTTATTAGAGTTTTATTAAACTTATTTTTGAAATAGATTTTCTATAGTATTTTATTTTGACAAGTAAAAATTTACAATATTTTTCTTATATATTTATAAGATTTTAAAAATGTATTAAGTATTTTTCTAGAGGTAAATTATTAAAAAAAAAGATTTCGGCTGCCAGGCCAGCCAGCAGGTCGGCACAGCCGCCAGGCCCAGCCACCCCGCCCCGTCTTCCTCCCGTTCACGTGACGTGCGTAGCGCACACACGCAGCACGCAGCGCAGCAGCAGCCGTGCGCTGCAGCGCCAGCCACGCCACACGCAGGCCGCGCCCTCCACCCTTCCTTCCAGCCCGGGAGCGCCGGCACAACCACATGTCCGTCCGGGAGCCCCTCCGAGCTAGGGCGCACCGCCGCGTCCGTCGAAGCGAGGTCCCCGTCATCGTCCATGTAAGCCCAGAGGGGACCTCGGGGCCACCACGTCAGCCGAGGGAAGCCGGCAAGGAGGGTCGGGAACCCGTCGGCGGGGGAAGAGGGAGGGTGAGGGGCTGCCATGACGGCCAACACCCCCCGAGGCCGGCCACCAGGATTGGTGATTGTGATCAAATCGGTGGAGTTAGTACAATACGTGAGCACAAGTTAGGTAGAAATATTTCAAATATAAATCATTCTTGTCATTCGTGCAAAATTGATCTGCTTCATTAAAGGGGATAGTGGTTCTAAATAAGTAGACAAGCTGTAGACAATCTCTGAAAATTCAGAGCTCCACACTACTCTTAACAGGTAATAGGCAAGTTCAGTCCGTTGCTTGTGTCCAAAGCAACAGACTGAGGCCAAAGCAGTGCAATAAATGGTGCATTAGGCCAAATAGTAATTTCCCTTCCACCACGGGTGATCTAACCTAGAGCCAAACTATTTCTCGCTTGCTCAGAACAAGTCAAAGCATAATGAAATTAACGCGTCCTGATGTTTTACTTGCTTGGCTGACACGTCCGGCGCCTTGGGAGTTCGGCGCTTCCGTGATTAACGTGTCCGGCGCGGTGGGGACGGGATTGGGGCAGCCGGCGACCTGGAGGTTGGGTTCGGAGCCGCCGGCGACCTTGAAGATAAATAATCCCGTGTTGGCGCGGATCATGAGCGCCCACTGCAGGTCCTGTACTCCGATCTGCAGCCGCAGCAAGCATCGGTCCTGCACCCACACACATGAGTGTCGTGCAATGTAGTGAGTTGCGCCCATCCGCTTGTCATGTAGCACGCTAGCCGCCGGCCGCCGTCATCATCATCACGGCAGGGAGGCTAGACTTTCATCCTGCATCTCTGCCCTTGGCGAGCGTGTAACCAACCGTTGCCGCCTCTCTAGACTCGTGGAACCTGGTGGGCGAGGAGCGAAGGTAAGTGAAGGATCAATCCGGTTGAGAGAGAGATCGTGTCGTGTGATGGGGAAGGAGGAGAAGTGGGATCGTGGGAGAAGGGGGAAGAGAGGGCCGTGTAACGCGGAGGTTGGATCATGGCCTCCTTGGGCGGGGTGATCGGGATTCGGGACTAGCGATGCAGCGCATGCGATTTTTTTTCGGTGCGGGTTCGTAGGAGAGGCGAGGGGAGGAGCCGAGAAGGTCCATAAGTGGTTGAACCATCACGACGACCAGGGCAAATAGCCCTTTAACAGTAGAGATATTCACATAACTCAAGCAATATATAATTTACTATTCCACAAATCACTTTCTATCTCTACTCCTAAAGTACCAGTTGGACGTCGTCCGCTCAACCTACGCCTGCGATCCAACAAAACTCCCCACGCCCCCACTCCCTCCCCAGTCCTCACCGATTTTGCCCTAACACCGTCCGGAGAAGTCTTTCTCCCTGGATCTCTCTCGGCCCGTCTCCTCTAGGGTTAGCGCCTCCGTCCTCGATGCATCAGCCAACGCACCGCCGGTCCGCCCCCTCGCCCACGTTGCTCGTCCACACCCCAGTCCCCACCTTTTCCTTTCGTCGCTACCTCCGCTCTGACCCCAGCGCCGCACTCTCTCCCTTCTACTCGGTGGCGTGGCGGAAATACCTCCGCCAGGAACGGGACGGGCACGCGACGAGGGGACGCGGTGCGCGAGAGGTTCGTCGAGGCCACCGCGCCGTTGACCGCGGCCAAGGGTTGCAGCAGGTAGGAGCCCCCCGCTGAGCCCGCCGTGGAGATCCTCGTCACATTCTACCAGGTGAGGTTTATGGGCTAAGGTTGCAAGTATATTTTGTATGGCCACAGCAACCAGGTGTGCATTTCTCCTATCATCGAACTGTTTAACCTTTCATATCTAGGCTAGCCTATAATCCATGTGTTCTCTTTTTTCTCTAAAACATCCATGTGTTATCTACCTTGGATGATTTATGTTCTTGATAAATGATATTAGCCTAATGGGTTCTCAAATCTGCTACGTATTATGGAGTAGTTTTTAACGTTATGCCTGGTTTACACGGGTCTGTGATGTACTGTTGTGTGCTATACATCTCCTCCTCATGTTCATTTGGGAGATATTTCTATCACTGACAGCTGATAGAAATAGTCAAATGGATTAAGTTTTGTTCCTACCTGCATTGGCCTTTTTCCATACCTTTGATCTAATGCATTTTTCCCGACCACTTATTTTCAGCTGCGGTCAAAGAAGAAGTGTAGGTACTGCTGAAGAAGTGCCATCATGATCACAGTTGAATCAGCTATCAACTTGTTTGAATGCAGAAATTGCATTTTCTGCTCACGAGGTCATTTGTCAAGTGTACATTGAGCAGTGCCTACATTTTGAATCTTTATATTTCACTCCAGTGTTGGCTTATTTGAGTTTGGTTACATACAGCGCTCTTCAGGATGCTGATCAAACAGATATGAGCTGCCCTGAGGTGAGTCAATTTACGCACTGCCACCACACCTAGCTATTATCTTCTTGATAAACTGTACTCATCTGGTTAGGCATCAATAAGAAAAAAAATGAAGATTTGTTGATTGCAATACTGTTATCTTAGATAGCTTTCTAGCGCCCACAATCGAGTGGGGAAGCACGAGGCTCCTATTCGCTTTCACGTGTAGGTATGCAGTCGAATTGGTTTGAATTCAATCCCGCATACATTTACTCATTTCCTGAACAAATACCCATTTTTGCATGCAGTTTGATTGTTAAAGAAGAGCCATGGTCAAAACCAAAGTTGGGAGCAGAGGGGTCGTTGGAAGGTAACTGATTAATAATGCTGGATTTATGTTTGGTTCCCACTTTAAACTATATTAACAGAAGACCTGACTGATAGTATATTGCATTTAGGCACGAGAAATAGTATCACACGCCTGCGACCCCCGTGGCATCGCGTTAAATCTTAGAGCATTGTTAGCTGATAAGAAAAAGATGAAGTTTGTCTGCAATCTAGAATGGCATGTTAGATCCTGTCGCCTCACGACTTTGTTAGTTAAGAATTTTGATTTGGCTAAGAAGGCTCTAAAAAGTGGTGAACACACCTTCATTGTCATACTATCTTTCACTCCTTCGTGCCCCGTCGACTCCGGGGACGCACGCGGGCGTGGCCTTCACCGTCGTCGTCGCCGCCTCCTGGGACATGGGTGTAGGCCGCCGTCAGGGACCGCCGCCAGGGACGTGCATTCACGCAGGCAGGTCTGCTGCCATCGCCTCCGGGGATGCATGCGGGCGTGGCTGCCGTCACCGCTGTCCACAATGTTTGGCACCACATGCAACACTCCTTTTGTACATGATATTAGCAGGTTATCAATACTTAAACATCTGATGGCTTTGGTTGTACTTTTTCTTCGGTTTCTTCAGATTTATTTCATGTCCCAATATCATGTTATGTGCAGCTACTGGATTTCTATTTGCATAACCTTTGAAAATATTTTGCAGAACCATGCTCTCTACCACCTGAATGTTTGTGGCTGAATATCTCTATGATTGACTCAAGGTAGAGGTGAGTTATATCATTATGTTTGACTGATATGGGAAGGTACCTACAAAAGTCATTCTTGTTTTGTTCTGAATGTAGAACAATTTGCTACAATCAGAAATCTCTGAAAAAAAGGCAGTGCATATGCATTGTATCTTTCATAGTTTTTATCCCGATCTGGAGGCGGCGGGTTTCTCTAAATAATAACAATGTATGATAAAAATGTATTCTTAACATAGCGTCTGAATGAGACATGAGTTATGACCATTGCATATGTATTAGTTAGATCTTATTTTTAGCCTCGCTTTAGCTTCAGGAAGGAAGGTTCTATGAACTTTAGTGTCATGGCTTCAAATATGTGTATGGCTTGTGCTACATAACACTATGATGTTGAGGATTGAAGTGTGGATCAACTATCTATCTTTGATTTAATGGTGAAGAAGTATCCGCTTCAACAATTTTGTGAACCTTTTCTATTGGCATAGGCTCAAGGAAGCACCTCTATGAGTCGATTATTTGTCAGAATTAGGAGTTGGTGTGGATAGCTGCAACAAGTAGAAATTTGAATTGATACGAGAAAGTAATTGAAGCCTTGATTGTAAAAATTTGTGACATAGGATCAAGCAAGCATCTCTTCGATCTGCATTTGCCTTTATTAATAGATAGTGCAGCTAGCAGCAACTTGACTTAATGCTAGCAAGTAATTGAAACCTTGATCTGCCCTTGCCAACTGAGTGAAGAAACTGTATGAGATCATCTAGATCACTCCACTAGGCTCACTCTGTAGAAATCCAAAAATACAATATCTTATGCAACCTATATTTAGCTTACACGTAGATGTAGGGTTTGATATTGCCTCTGACAGACTGCATATTGTTTTTCAGGTTTTGGCGTTTTGCTAGCTAGCATATGCTGCAGCACAAATAAATGCTGAACAATTTCAATCGAGCAGATATAGCATATGCTTTATTAGCTTACTGTTCTTAAGAGAAAGGTAAATGCTTTCAACAAAATAAAATTGATCATAATTTGTATTAATAATTTCTATCTCTGTTTCCAATAATAATCTGAATAATTTTGCAAGGATAGATACTATGCAAAGAAAATAAGTTCCTTAAAATAAAAGTAAGCTCCCTTGCATTATAGTGTAGTACTGACTTTTTCCAGCTTTTAATTCCGGTAATCCATTTCAAAACTTAGGCATTCTGCTTTCAGCATACAGTTAACTAACAGCAAGCAAATTGCCATCTATGAATATATATGAACAAAAGAAATCGGCAGTACAATCCTTTAGTTTGCCGCAATTCTGCATGTGAAATGGCTTTTGTACGTCAAAGTTTGTGTAGCCTTTGAAGAGATATTTTGCATGGTAAGAAGTCTGTCTAACTTAACCGCTTCTTACGGATACATTAAAACTTTAGATTTTAATTTATATTATTTTTTAAGTAATGAATATGCATAAATTTAAATAATACAATTTTCATTACTCTTTTATTGTAGTTACATCAACATTTATAGGACTTTGTTACCTCAAAGCTTTTTTATTAAAAATTAAGATGTGAATATTATATGCATTGTTGATTTTGCTAAACATTTATATGAAACATGTATATGTAATTTTTTTTAGAGAAAAGGTGTCAGTCGAGCCCGAGTAGGGCTCGAACCTAACTTCACTTTGAATTAACAAAGCCATCATTACAAACGTCCGCAGGCAGAGGAGAGGAGAACAAGTGCGGAAAGTTACAAGGACACAGGACTGCAACAAGCTAAACCTCAACACTACAGACAAGAAAGACAGAGACATCAAGGACCTCCTCAGTGCACGAAGTGCCGGACAAGAGCACGCATGACCGAAGGAAAGACGAATCGACACTAGCGGGGCATGACATCACCAAGCATGCATCTACAACACTTGGCACGTCGCATCCAAAACCATCCCCGAAGGAGGCCACTGCCTCCTCGCCGGATCGGTGCGCCGTACCGTCGCAAGAAGGAGAGGATGCCGACAGAAGGAAGCCGCGGAGGGGGGGCAATATAACCCCAACACGACGACGACGCTTTCCTGGAGCAGAACAGAAGTGCGGCAACCATCCAGCAGAGGAGCTTTCGGCAACGACGATACGGGCATCGCCACCGCCCACCGTCCCAAAGCCGCCGACCATCCAGGAGCTCCCAAAGCGGCGCCTTCAAGAAGGGAGCATCGCCGGTAGCGCCTCCGCCGTCCAACAAACTTGGGGCTTTCGCCCCATGAACCAGGATGAGGGAAGGTGAGGGGCTCAAGCCAAACCGACGCCTCCATGGAGGGGGGGGGGCACGAGCGTCGCCGTCGGCGCGGTCGACCAAGGTCAGCCAAGGCTTTCACCCGGCCTGGATCCCCCAACACCAACGGGACCTTCAGCTCGATCCCACCACAAGAACACGCCCAGATCGAAGGGAGCCCGCACGGTGTATGGAAGGAGAGGGGGACGCACTATGCCAGCCGACGCCGCCACTACCGCCCACTACCATCGAGGTCCCGCCGCCTAAGCGACCAGACACCCCAAAACCAATGTCCACACCTCCAGCCCCCACAAATCCAAAGGTGCCTCGCCATGAGAGCTGCCGCTGGCTGCAAGCCAACGCCGACCACCCTTTCCGGGACCACCATCCCGCCTTCTACCCACCTCGCGCATTCATCAAGCGACCAAACGCCTGCCCAACCACCGCCACTGGGAACCGCAACCACCACTACCACCACACCACCATCGTAGAAGTGGCGCTAGGGACTCCCCGAACGACCTGATCCACTCACGCCGAAGGGGATCCACCACCCCAGCCTGGCGGCACAGGGGCTGGACCGGCAGGCACATGACCATCATCCTCGCCGGACGCCAGTTAAGCCACAGGGGGGCCGCGAGATCGATGAAGGGGCGGCGCCCAGGCAGCGAGTCGAGCAGTGGCAGAGGAGGCAGCGAGTCGAGCAGTGGCAGAGGAGGCAGAGCGTACGACCAAAGGCTCGGCTACCAGCGAGGCCTCCAAAGTGTCCGCAGTGCCTCTATTCCGCTCTCTGGAGAAGGACTTGGGTGGAGAGGAGGAGCCTCTCTCGCCACCTGGGTTCCCGTCTCCCATGCATCGCAACGTCCCCGCGAAGAACCCAACCTCTAACGTGCGGAAGAGCGAGAGAGCCATCCACCGCACGGGATCCATCCTGGACTAGGCCAAGTCGCGCGCTGCAGCCCGTGACGTTGCAGGTGTGTCTCATTCTCGCTCCCCTATTCGTCGTATTCTTGCTGATTTGAGTACCGATCAATGCTTGGGGGTGGTGCGGGATTTGGGGTTGGTTATCGACACGTATGTGGCCTCTCCTTCCTCGTTCATCTCGTTGTTGCGGGCTAACGAACTTGCCCAGGATAACTTGGAGAATGCCAGGGCGGCGGTTGCCGCGAGAACTACTCTGGCGGGGCGGCGCCGAACCCTGATCCGTCTCCAATTCCGACACCATCGTCGGGAAGTGCACGGCCGGATCCTTCTGCTCCTAATTCTAGAAAACCGAGACGCGTTGTGGCACCATCTCGGTCGAGTCTCCGCATTAAAAATCTCTCAACCAGATGAAATTCTTGTTCTGGGATGTTTGTGGTCTCGCTGCTAGCTTTTGCCATAACCCTGTCAACTTTTGCACACATGTTATGTGGGTCAAATGATGATACCATGCCAAGTTTCAACCTTTTTTGAATCCATCCAATCAGGAAGAAGCACACGGATCGCGTGTTTCTTTCAAGCGCTTGTGAGTCGTTGGATCAGGCTTCTGAGCCGTTGGATCCAACCAATCATGAAGAAGCACATGGATTGCGTGTTTCTTTCAAGCGCTTGTGAGTCGTTGGATCAGGCTTGTGAGCCACTGGATCAGTCTTTTCATTGCCTATATATATAGCCCACCTCTAGGACATGTTCGACACTCGGTTCATCGGCCGAATACAAACCATTCGGATTCTCCTGCATACGTTCGACGGTGCATTTGATATGCTTGCACTCATGAGCCACCGTCGGGCTGTATGCAGGAGAAATCGTGTGTTTTGTTGATCTTATATATATCTAGTTAGAAATCTTTCACTTCATCGACCAAATACAAATCATTCGTATTCCCTGCATACGTCCGACGGTGCATTTGATATGCTTGCACCCATGAGCCACCGTCGGGTTGTATGCGGGGGAAACCTTGTGTTTTGTTGGAAAACAAAAACAAAAAAGTATAGCAATTTCATTATAGGATGTCAACGGAAGAATACTCCACATCATGTACACCGTCAAGGCAAATTTCAGACGGTCCTCGCCTGGTAGATAGATCCGGCAAGTCTACCGACCAGGCGGGGATCGTCTGTAATACCCGTACGGGTTTACAGACGGTCCCCGCCTCGTGGGCACATCTGGCAAATCTGCCAACCAAACGAGGTCCGTTCGAATTTCTCCCGGACGGAGTACATGATACAGATGAATTTCTCCATTTACGTCCTTTAGTGAACTTGTTATGCTACGATAAGTCCACGCGGACCTGTGCT
Organism: Bromus sterilis; assembly: GCA_950022295.1. Classification (NCBI taxonomy): domain Eukaryota; kingdom Viridiplantae; phylum Streptophyta; class Magnoliopsida; order Poales; family Poaceae; genus Bromus; species Bromus sterilis. The sequence goes on along the minus strand of OX465595.1, from coordinate 251,809,546 downwards.
TATAAACAAGTCTAACTCCACTTCGGCTAGCAAGGTGGTACTAATTTTAGTTGCTTATAGGGGACCTTTATTACCGGTTCTGGGCACCAACTGGTACTAAAGGGTTAGTTAGTGGTTAATTACGGTGGGAGAGGCCTTTAGTACCGGTTGGAGGCACCAACCGGGACTAAAGGTCCTTTCAGAGAAAAATAATGCCACTTACTGGGTTGACACGGCCTGGATACGACTAGAAACCCACTAATGGGCCAGGATCCAGGCCTGCAGCAGACCCAGAAGGCCCACACGCAAGCAGTAACAGAGTAGGCCTGAAATCCTGCGGTGGAGAGGAGCTCGAAGTGGTACGCGCAGCGCTTATAAACCACTCCGGCTGTCCCTCGACTAGCGAGGTGGGACTGAACATCCCACCGCACTGCGGCAGCGCAAAATTTGTCCCGGTTGGTGGCACCAACCGGTACAAAAGGTGGCCTTTGGTTTCGGTTCGTTCCACCAACCGGAACGAAAGATCGGCTTTGGTACCGGTTCGTGCCACCAACCGGTACCAAAGGTCTCTCTTTCCCGCCAATTGGGCTGCTGAAAAAGACCTTTGGTACCGGTTGGTGGCACGAACTGGCACCAAAGGTTAGCATTGGTACCGGTTGATGCCACCAAACGGGACCAATGCTCCTGGTATATAACTGGCACTTAGGATTTTTAAGTTCTCATTTCGCCATTTGCCTCCGACGACGACGGAGACGAACCCGACGCCGTCAGGCTGCCCAACCGCCGCGCCGCACCGACCCCGACGACGGCGACAACCTCGCCAGCGCCACCCCCGCTGTGAGCGTCGTCTCTCCATCCCCCCTCTCTCTTGCATTTCCCGCGCGCCTACCGCCGCCGCGCCATGGACGGGAGGGGGAGCTCCTCCCGTGCGCCGCGATGGCCTGGAGGGGAGCGTCGCCCGCCCGTCGCCGCTCCTCGCCGCTCCAACTGCCCCTCACCGCCCTCGCCGCCGGCCATGGCGTCCATGGCCACGGCCATGGCATGCGTCTGCCATGGATGCATATGGATGCATTGGGGGTGGGGAGAAGAATTTTTTTAATTAAAAGAAAACAAAAAATATTTTTTTTCTTTTCTCAAAATAAATTCAGTTTTATAAGTCTCAATTTTACTAAGTTAAGATGTTCTAGTGTTGGGGGGGGAGAAGAAAAGAGGTAAAAGAAGGAAAAAGGAAATGGAAAAAGGAGAGGGAAAAAGAAAAATAAGAAGAGGAGAAGAAGAGGGAGAGGAAGAAAAAAAAGAGGAGAAGAAGAAGGAATAGAGGAGAAGAAGAAAAAATTCTTTTTTTCTACTTCTCCTCGGGTCGAGGGTCGTCAAGGGTCCTCGATGGGTCGAGGGTCGTCGAGGGGTCGAGGTAATTGAGGGGTCGAGGATCGTCCAGGGGTCTAGGGTCGTCGATGGGTCGAGGGTCGTCGAGGGGTCAAGGGGTTTTTCGGCTTATCCTCACCCTTTCCATCAGACATCAATTGCACAGGTGTCTGGCTTCGGTCGTCATGTCACGTTTTTTATCAGACATCAATTGCGCGGGTGTCTGGCTCCGGGCGTCATGTCATGTTTTCCATCACACATCGGTTGCACGGGTGTCTGGCTCCAGGCGCCATCTTAATTATATAGGTTTATTTTGCAGAAACGATGGACGATCATCCAAGAAACTTAGAAAAAGAAGATTTGTTGGGGGAAATCATCCACGAAGGACCGTTGTTAGAACCGTTGTTAGTGCGCGACGTCGTCCGGGAAGGAGGTGATGTCTTATCGTTTTTGAACGACACCGATGGTCTAGAAGAAGAGGGTGAAGCAGGCTCCGGTGATCGGACAATGGAGATGGAAGGACCTTATGATGGCCCCGGTGAGCGAACGGAGGAAGGAGACGACGGCTCCGGTGAGCGAACGGTGGAAGGAATTGTTGCAAAGTCCGGCGAGGTATATATATTAATTGATGCATTAATTGTTTTGGTATGTACACATTTAACTCTCTTCTTTCTTCTTTTCTAGCCCTTCGGATCCGGATCGAGCCAAACCTCGGTAACAAGACGAGGCCCGAAGAAAAAGTTACGCTCGGATGAAAGGTTCACGATAACCGGCATCAGTAGAGATGGCCAACCGATTGAACCAAGCCGGACCAAGGAAGCATTTTCTGCTCAGTGCGGGGTTCTTGTTAGGCACATGATCCCGATCACCATCCACCAATGGAATAAGCCGAAGGGCGGAGACCCTGAAGTGTCTTTTGTCACCGATAGAAAGAAAGATAATCTTTGGACCGCGCCGAAGGCAAATTTCACCCTACCGGAAGAGGAGCATCCGGAAAAGCCAGTTATAAAGCAAAATGTCAAGGCTCATGCTCTTAAGAAGATGGCGGATCTATTCAGGAGGTGGAAGAATGAGTTGAAAACAACGTTTGTCGACAAAGAGATGACTCCAATATTCGAGGGCCGATTTGAGAAGATAAGAGAACAGTGGCCCGCATTTGTGGCCCACAAGACATCGGAGAAGAGTAAGAAGATGTCAGCGATAAGCAAGATAATTGGTGCAAAGAAAAAGCATCACCATCAAACGGGGTCAGGTGGATACCTCAAAGCCCGACCTTCGTGGGACAAGGCTGAAAAGGACCTTGTTGATAAAGGGGTCGTACCAAAGACATTGAACTGGTCAGAGCGTGGAAGGAATTGGTTCTTCGGGGTTGGGGGAACCTTGCACCCTGAAACAGGGAAGTGCGTTTGGAAGAACGAACAACTGAACATACCGGTAAAAAAGCTTCGGGAATTATTCGCCGCATCGCGGGAAGGGATGTTCATTCCCGACAGAGAGAACGACGTGCTCACAAAGGCCCTCGGGAATCCTGAGCACCCAAGACGAACACGAGGCACGCCAGGCTCCGTTCCGTGGAAGCATGGGTTTCCCGACGCAGGCAATTACAAAAGAAGGGAGAGGAGGAGGAAACAGGAGCTCAGCGATATGCAGAAGCTGCATGCAAGAGTACAAGCACTAGAGGAGAGGCATCGAGCTGACGAATCTACCCTTGAAGCTACCCCGCCATCTCAGTGTAGAAGCAGCGTGGCTTCCACCGAGCTCATTGTGCATCCTGATTTCACAGCTCCAAGGTACCCCGTGGATGAAATCACGGAGGCTCAAGTTTGCCACCTTAAGAAACCATTCCTACACTTCAAACCCAAGGTGGCTATCGGCCATGTTGCACCTCCTCGACCCAACGGAACTTTTCACTTTCGTCCGATTCCACAAGGCTATGCTGTTGTGATGGTCGATGAAATAGTGGAGGGATATGAGGAGATCGAGCTTGACTACCCTACCGGCGAAGATGAAACTCTCCTGGAGAATGCTCTGAGGACTTCATGTCTATGGAAAAAATAATTCATCAACCTTCCGACCTAGACGGCGCCTCCGCCTCCTCCTCCTCCGGCGTGTAAGGGCCCGCCTCCTCCTCCTCCGTCGAGTAAGGGCCCGCCTCCTCCTCCGGCGAGTAAAGGGCCGCCTCCTCCTCCGCCTCCTCCTCTGGCGAGTGATCAGGGCACGCCTACTTCTCTGCGTCCTCCTCCGGCGAGTGATCAGTGCACGCCTCCTTCTCCGCCTGCGTCGGCGCGTCCGAGCAGCCCGCCTCCTCCTTCGCCTCGTCAGCAAGAGCAGAAGAGAGTCGCCGCCGCTGCTCCGGCTGCTCCGGCGCCTGATCTTAAACAACAAAGGAAAAGAGTCGTCGTCGCTCCGGCGTCTAGCAGTACAACCAGTGGCGACAAGCGATACAAATATGGTCCATCATCTGTCAATACTCTTGAGAAGTTACCCTACGAGAAGTTCTCGGAGGAAACCGCGAAGATCTTTCAATCCAAAGTGGATGCCTGTTTGAAAAAGAAAAAATCACCTCCGCCTCCGAAGATAGATGAGGCGAAAGCGAAGCGCACTTTGGATGCCCTGAAGCGACCAACACCGGCTCCGCTGGATGACAACTATGTCCGCACTCTGAAAAAGAAAGCGAAAGAAGCGCACCGGCTTGGAACCACTAAAACTGACAAAAGGAGAGAAAAACAAATTGCAATAGGGAAGACAATTCCCCAGCTCGGTGAACAGGCGAACAAATCGTGCCCCCCGCTGCAGGTCTCTAGCTATATCGTCGTCGCAAATCTGCCGGCCGGGATGGTGCCCGGTACCAATCCTGATGATTACTTGGCGGCCGGGATGGTGCCCGGTACCAATCCTGATCATTACTTGGCGGCCGGGATGGTGCCCGGTACCAACCCTGGTGATTACATGCCCGACGATACACATTTTGATCCACTGGAGTTAGCGGACGAATACAAATACCGGTTTGGGTATCCTCTCGTCACATCACCTATTGAACATCTACCAACGATGATGCGAAGATTACATCAGTGGTACATGAACGCGTGCAAGAATTCTGAGTACGATAATGTGATTGTTATGGTTAAAGACAAGCAGGACCTCGTTGGACTTGACTTGTTGCCGGTTCCATTTGAGGAGTTATTCCAGCTTTACAATCAAAGGGCCATCGATAAAGTAATCGTCACTTGCTACTGTCTGTAAGTACTACTTCTTTAATTAAGTCTTTATATATAGCTCAACTCTTTCATTGCATGTACATATAATTCACTATATCATGCAGATTGAAGATCGTGGAATGCAAGCAAAGAAAAATCTATAATATTGAGTTCATTAACCTAAATCTCTTTAATCATTTTGAGATTGCAAAATTTCCCAAACTAGCCGAGGCCAACTTGCTACAAACTTTGCTTCAACAACAAAACAAACAAAAAATAATCTGGCCTTAATGTAATGTAATTGATGAGTTAGGCATGCGTGCGCAGCTTCCACTTTATTATCGTAGAGATTATGCTTGAGGAGGGAGTAGTAAGCATCTTAGACTCAAGCCGAAAAGATCCCGAGACGTATGCGGTCGTCACTGAAATGCTTAATAAGTAAGTTCAATCCATCATTATCGCACTATTTCGAAAACTTTGTTCATTTTCTGATATCAGGTAATAATTATTTTTTATGTTTGGCAGGGTTTGGATACAGTTCACCAAAAAAGCTCTAGGACTGCCGAAGGATCTGAAATTTTCAAACCCGAAAGTAATTACTACTAGCTAGTTCCACGCATCTCCAATTATATTGATTCTATAGTTTCATCAATACCATTTATATAATGCTTGATTATCAGTTTGATTGACCTCTATTTCTCGTAAAGTGGTTGTGGCAGGAAAAAGGGACTAAACTTTTTGGTACTACATTTGTGAGTACATATACAACGCGACGATCTCTAAGAATGCCGGCTACTCTAAAGAACAATTTAAAGTGCGTAAGCAATAATATTCATAATTTTATTTTATTACCATCATTTGTGTTGAGCTTCATTCATATATCTGTATTGACCCCCTTCTTCGAATTAGATTTGGGAGCTGCAGCAAGAACTCCTACCACAAGATCGCATAATAGCAATTCAAGAGGAATTGGTGGGATTCTTTGTTGACCACGTCATAAAGAAAGGCAGAGAATACCATATGGAACTTAATTTCAAAGCTTAATTAGGGTATTGCAAGAGAAGTTATATTGTATATATGTAGCCAGTATCGTCGGATAGATATACGAAAACTTGTTGTTCGAACTATATCTCGAAGAAGGAGATGTCGATCACTTCTCTTTATATATGTTCATGACGATCTTCTGTACTTAATGGTTTAATTACTTCATTTGCTTACTAGCTAGCTAGCATGTCGACCAAGTCCTCTCTATACGTAAGAGGACACCTCTCTCTATTAATTAGCTAGTTAACACAAACCCCTAAATTAACCCTACAAAACACTCAATCCCCCCATCTGACAAAAAAAAAACAAAACCCCAGCCCCTGAAAAGATGAAGCGTGGAATCTTTTTGGTCCCGGTTGGTGACCGGGACAAAAGGCCCTTCTGCCTGATCAAGCCGCAGAGGCCACGTGGAGCCTCATCTGAGTCCGTTCGTGGGCAAACTAGGACCAAAGGTTTTGGGCATTAGTTACGACCCTTCAGTTTCGGTTCCGGAACAGGAACAAATGGGCCTCTGGAACCGGGACAAATGAGCCTCTTTCTACCAGTGCTTCATTAAAAGGGATAGTGGTTCTAAATAAGTAGACAAGCTGTAGACAATCTCTGAAAATTCAGAGCTCCACACTACTCTTAACAGGTAGTAATAGGCAAGTTCAATCCGTTGCTTGTGTCCAAAGCAACAGACTGAGGCCAAAGCAGTGCACTAAATGGTGGCCAAATAGTAATTCCCCTTCCACCACAGGTGACCTAACCTAGAGCCAAACTATTTCTCGCTTGCTCAAAACAAGTCAAAGCATAATAAATTAACGCGTCCTGATGTATTACTTGCTTGGCTGACACGTCCGGCGCCTTGGGAGTTCGGCGCTTCCGTGATTAACGTGTCCGGCGCGGTGGGGACGGGATTGGGGCAACCGGCGACCTGGAGGTTGGGTTCGGAGCCGCCTGCGACCTTGAAGATAAATAATCCCGTGTTGGCGCGGATCATGAGCGCCCACTGCAGGTCCTGTACTCCGATCTGCGGCCGCAGCAAGCATCGTTCCTGCGCCCACACACATGAGTGTCGTGCAATGTAGTCAGTTGCGCCCATCCGCTAGCCATGTAGCACGCTAGCCGCCGCCCGCCGTCATCATCATCACGACATGGAGGCTAGACTTTCATCCTGCATCTCTGCCCTTGGTGAGCGTGTAACCAGCCGCTGCCGCCTCTCTAGACTCGTGGAACCTGGTGGGCTAGGAGCGAAGGTAAGTGAAGGATCAATCCGGTTGAGAGAGAGATCGTGCCGTGTGATGGGGAAGGAGGAGAAGTGGGATCATGGGAGAAGGGGGGAAGAGAGGGTCGTGTAACGCGGAGGTTGGATCATGGCCTCCTTGGGCGGGGTGATCGGGATTCGGGACTAGCGATGCAGCGCGTTCGATTTATTTCCGGTGCGGGTTCATAGGAGAGGCGAGGGGAGGAGCCGAGAAGGTCCATAAGTGGTTGAACCATCACGACGACCAGGGCAAATTGCCCTTTAACAGTAGAGATTTTCACGTAACTCAAGCAATATATAATTAACTATTCCACAAATCACTTTCTATCTTTCTAAAGGAGCTCTCGAGTCTGTTAAGGCAAAAAGAGTTCCATTACAAAGAGGAGAAATGGAAGCAAAAATGAGCTCATGATATGACAAACAACCTGAGCTCCCCTTTGTCCCCTCGGGTGATGCGGGTGTCTTCGTCGATGTAGGTCACCTCGAACTCGCCGCTCCCGTTGTTAGACATTGTCGGTCTGAGGTTGTCCGGAATGCGAGCATAGGCAGCTGGGACAGGTTCCCTTTCATCTTCAGTGTTGTCTTGTCGAAACTGAGTTTGATGCTTGCGATTCCTGGCAGTAGCAGAAGGACATATATCAGAATTCAGTTAACACCTATCAGACAATAAATCGTGCAGAATGGAGGAGTGTCTCACTCGTGATCTCAAACTTGTGTGCCAGTGTGGCCGTGGCCTCAACTGCCGGCAGCGGCCATGGTGCTTTGATGTCGAGCTCCACGATGTTGTCGAAGTCATGGCTGACCACGTCGATCCTTTTGAAAACTTGAAGAGCACAAACACAATTCTCAATGCGACACCCTTTGTGAAACAACTAGAGTTGTGATCCGCCCGTTTGCGCGGCTAGATTTTGTATATAATATTATATATGTTTTCTTGCTAACATTAAGTCATAATCATTCGAAATATAAACAAAACACATGCTTATAGGGCGTGGAAGTGAATGTATAATCTAATGCATGGCTTATGTATAAATTATTTGAAAATTTTAGCTATTGTTTCCAAAGTACATGAAAAATAAATAGCTATATTTCCCCCTTTTTTAAAGTACATGAAAATCAAATAGCTTGTAAGAGTCATGATTGAGAAGTGCCATGATTGCAGCTATATGATTCATTGTAAACGCGGCTATGTTAAATTTGGTGTTAATAAAAATAGCAATTATATACTTACTTTGAATTTGGAGTATATAACAAAATTTGATTGTTTCCAATGACAAAGATTTTCTATAGTCAAACTAGTAGAATATTAATTTGAAATATGTGTTATCCGACTCGGTGAGACGACCACATTCATTGAATAGAACGCTAGTATAAAACAGATCCATTTTTATTTTCTGACCCATGCAATGACATCACAATATATGCATGCCAATATAGTTATCTTGTGTATAGCTCAGGTTGTTCTCCTATTTTTAATTTCCTTTTGGGAAAATAGACTACTCAAGGATATATTCAAAAAAATATATGAATTAAAACCGTTATGGCCTGTAATAAATTTGGCGGTGCAAGTTTATGTAAAAAAGGTATGATGTTATATATGCAAGTTCGTCCAATTTTAGATATTTTATCTTTAATTACAAAAATAAGACCAGGCGCATGTTTATGTGCTGACATCAGTGTAGATGATAGTTGTGTAATCAGTTATGTGTGATTGAGGCGTTTTCTACTTGTTATTTTTAGAATAATGATATGCCCCACACGTTCGGACCGTGACCTCTCGCCCGAACGATGTTGCCACCGCTCGATCTCCAGCGCGAATCTCCACGTCGCGACAGTTGCTACGTAATCAATTCGTACCGTTTAGACCAGGAGTTTTGCGCCCGAACGTTGCAACTGCAACCCACGTCCACGCCCAGTCCCACCTACTAGCGCGCAAGTTGCCTTCCGCGGCATTCATTTCCTCTCTCCCCATTTCGAACTGGTGGGGACGTTGCCCACACAGAGGAGGCGATTCCAAGGCGGTTCCTCCCCAAATCTCACAGCTGGCGGTGGGGATCGAGCTCGAGCGCCGCCGCATTGGAGGCCGAGCACACTGGTACGTCGTCGATGGGCTGTCTTCCTCTGGTTCCTATCCCCCTCTTTCTGCTCTGCTTTCACGGCTGCCATGGCGCAGTTCGCGGTCGTGGTCATCGCTAGGCGGCGGAGGCGACAGGTAGTTCATCGTTCTCACGCGGTCGCGGTCGAAAGAGATAGGGTTTCCTCGGAGCACCGCATTGGCATTAGGGTTAGGAATCGATCGCCCCCATCGCTCGTGTTTGGGCCCTCTTTCGTGTGCGAGCCCTATTTTTGCGATTTGTGGTTACCATCTTCGGTTGAGTGACATGTGCAGGCAGTTTTCAGGCAAACTCACGAAATTCCCCATGTAAAACGCCACAATCACAGTGTTTAACCAACTTCTGTATCTGCCATGTTCCTCTGCTTTACATACTTCAGTTTGTTATCACTCAAATTTGCCATGTTCCTCTGCTTTACATATTTCAAATTTGTTATCACTCAAATTTGCCATGTAATACTAGTTTCTGACTGGTATATTGTCTTCAATTGGCATGTAGCAATTCCAATTGCAATTATGTGACTGCAAATTTCCATGCCTGTTCGGTGGTTATTTACCCCCAAATTTTGCATACATTAATGCTTGCTGTTGTTGATATCACCATTTCCAGAAATTTCCATCTATAGTCCTTTGAAACTATGTCTTATGCCACTGAAAATTGCCATGTAACTGCCACATTATACATTTTTTCAACTCATGAAACTGCCTTGTCCAATGATATGTTCCCCAAAATTTCCATCCTTTGTTGCTGATTGTTACCCCCCCCCCCCCAATTGTGCATAGTTGCCTCCCACTGTTGTTCATATCACCATTTCCGTAATTGCCATGCAATACTAGTTTCTGACTGGTATATTGCCTTCAATTGCCATGTAGCAATTCCAATTGCAATTATGTGACTGCAAATTGCCATGCCTGTTCGGTGGTTATTTACCCCCAAATTTTGCATACATTAATGCTTGTTGTTGTTGATATCACAATTTCCAGAAATTTCCATCTATAGTCCTTTGAAACTATGTCTTATGCCACTGAAAATTGCCATGTAACTGCCACATTATACATTTTTTCAACTCATGAAACTTCCTTGTCCAATGATATGTTCCCCAAAATTGCCATCCTTTGTTGCTGATTGTTACGCCCCCCCAATTGTGCATAGTTGCCTCCCACTGTTGTTCATATCACCATTTCAGTAATTGCCATTTGTAGGCATCTTCAACCTACGTCTTATGTCGGTAACGTACCATGGTACCGCGACATTCAATGTGTTGTCCTAATCTGAAAGTTGCCATGTACAATGACTTTTATAACCTGCTACACACTAAAATTGCCATCATATAGGCATTGATGTACCATTGCATTTTATGAAAGTTGCCTTGCCTGTCCCAGACTAAAACCGTCACATTCAACCTTTTTTCCCAATTGCCCTGCTAATGTTCATTCTATATCTTTTAAATTGTTCATTTATCCAGAATCATGGTGCGATCACATGGCTCCGACACTGACGACTTCATGGATGCTGATGTTGCTGCTGGGTGGAAGCCGGCTAAGACAGTGCCATACTTACCTTTTATTTTGTCTTACATCTCAGTGCATTCATGCCTTCATTGTTTACTACCATTCTTTTTTTACTGGATGACAAGATTTTAATGTTTTGTTCGTTATTTGTGCAGAAACCGCCCCGCAATAGGGCTTCACAGAAGATGTTTACAGATGCGGCTAAGGATTTCAACGACACCCAGAGGCAAGCGGTCGTCGAACTGGGAATGAGGTCCATGCTTGATATACAGTGCTCAAACCTGGTGAATCCGGTTTGTGAATGACTTGGTAGTATCTACGGACCCAAGTCAAGGGAATTTGTAATTTCCGGCCGGGGAAGGTTGCCACTGGATGAAGAATCTGTGTTCGATACGCTAGGTGTTCCAATGGGCCACATTCCTGTACCTTATATGGTTGACAATAATGTGCAAGAGCGACTCTTTCCGGACATGTTTCCCGAGCATGAAGCCATTCCACTGACCAGCACTCTTGCAAGTTCGCTTGCTGAAATGCGAAGTAGTGGTGATGTATTCAAGAGAAAATGTCTAATGCTTCTTATATCCACAGTCTATGCGACCAAGCAACAGGTGTTTCCCCATATTGGTAGGTCTCTTCCTCTTTTTTGCATCGCCCCTATGTATGCTAAGTGTATGGCAATTTTAGTACATATTACATGGCAGTTTAAATACTTCATACATGGCAAGTCCAACACTTAGTGCATGGCAACTTTCTGAATCTTGTTTTTTCCCAATTCCAACTTCATCATACATGGCAACCATAGGACATGCTTTATGCCATTTTTTTCTTCACATCAATTCACATATTATACTAAGGTCCCAAATTGTTATTGTTGTCCATGCTGTATGGCAACTTTACGCCTTCCACTATTTGTAATAACTATACATACACGTTTTCATTCACTGATTGTTCTATGCTAAATCAGGACAAAATTCCTGATGTCAAGAACATGAACTGGTGCAAATTCATCGCCGACTTTATTCATGATGCCTTTGCCAAGAAATTATACCAGAAAATTCAATATCTGACACATGGCAATTTTAACTATTCACACATGGCAATTTCAGTCTTAAACACATGGAAATTTCACTTATCTACATATGGCAACTTCATTCAACATTCATTTTTTTCTCATGGCAGCTTTCATTCATCCCTAACTTTGATACACCTTTTCACTTTCTCTAAAACTTGTTTCATTCTTGCGGTGTAGCTTATGTATGTCGACAAGCTTGACTTTTCAAAAGTCAAATTTGGTAACGATGGACCCCCCCGCCCTGTGAAATTCACTGTTGCTGCTTGGAACAAAGAGCAAGTCATGGCAGTTCTTACTCATGACAGGAACCCCGACATGTCTTACGGAAAATTGCAGGCCAGTTTCTTTTCTTTATTACCGATGCTATACGAGTGTTTTCATCTAACTCTTCGGCATAACTTTTTGACATGTTCTTTTTTGTCATTTTTCTTCCTATTGTGGTGCAGCCAATGGCTAAGCACGCTATTGACTACAGTTTCTTTGGTGGTACGCACGGTTTTTCCAAATGGATGGACGTACACACCAACCCATCTTGTTCCTTGCAGGTAATATGATCGCTAAACATTTATGCACGCCCAATAATGTTCCATAGTTATTGTGCCTTTTTTTATTCATGGCACTGTATAGTTGCACGTTTGCGATACATTCAGGTTGCATGGTAATTACAGTTTTATTATAGCAGGCAATTTAACTTGTTCAGACATGGAAATTTTTGTTTACTCCTACGACACATGCTACGTTGCAAACCAACTTAGCTTTTTCACACATTTTATGTTGTAGTAGTTATTCCAATCTTATAATGGTTGGCAGCATTACAACAGTTAAGTATGTAATTTCAGTTTCGCACAGATGGTAATTTCCATTATCCCTTCACCCGGAAATTACTTCAACAATTTCACTGCAATTTGTAACAACACCTTCTATACTACTTGTACATGAGTTACATTTTCCAGCTTTTCCTCATCTTTTAACATGATCCTTCATCATTTTTTTGCCAGCAGAATAGGGAAAATGTTGAGCATCTCATCGGCCGGTTTGCATCCGGTATGACTGGCCTTCTGGGCAATCTGGTGCAGGGTTGGACTTCATTGTCCGACGGTGATGGTGCTGAAGCTGCAAGGCAGTTTACTGCTACTGTTGGTGAACGTACACACCGTTCAACTGGTTGTCGCTCACGTCAAGACTACTCTCAGGAGCTCCCCGACTCACAGGAAGATCCTCATGGTTTTGATATTGACATCCCCAACCTTTTTCTTGACCCTGACCCCCCTCAAGATTCGGATCACAACCACAATGACCCAAAGCCCACTGTCTCTGGACCAAGCGACAAGAGGGCAAGAGATCACGATGAGCAGCCAGTAGTTGCCAAGAAGAAAAATCTAGACCCTGTTGCTGCCAGAAGGAGGTTTTTTTCTTTCCACTTCCTTCAATTCTGTCTAATAATCTATTATTTTTCGCGGCAACCCCCTCATTTTCTCTGAATGTTCATGTTTTTTCGTTGGTTTCTTTGTTTTTCATATAGCGAGGTGACAGCTGGTGGTGCGAAGAAAACTCTGGACATACCCTGCAGATCTTTCGAACGTCCGAAAAAGGTATCTACCGTTGCTGATGGTGCTCGTATGACTACAAGGTCTTCTCCTCGGGCAGCAACGTCCAACACGGGCTACCCTGTTATAATAACTGCGGCGAGGAGGTAATATTTTTTAAAATCTTCGAAACTTGTACCCTTCTTTTTGTTCAAATTCATGGAAATTATTATACTAATTCCATTGCAATTTTTATTTAACAAACATGGCAATTGCATTTTTGCAACTGTATGGAAATTATTGTTTTAAGTCATTTTTGGATTTCATAACATGTCAAACATGGCAGTTACTGTTATACTAACCTGGCAATATCATATGACAAGCATGGCAATTTTTACACTAATTCCATTGCAGTTTTTCTTTAACAAATATGGCAATTTCATTGTAATCATCATGGAAAATATTTGTTTTGAGTCATTTTTGACTTCATAACATGTCAAACATGGCAGTTATTGTTATAATAACCTGGCAATTTTCATATGACAAGCATGGCAATAATACTATACCAAGCATGGTAACTTTTTTCGTACCACGTAACATTTTTAAAATGTGAACTAAGCTTTCCTTTCCAGATCCAAGAAACTAGCCGCCACTATTTCTGCAAAACAGAAGAACATCCCCATCAAGAAGACGGCCAAAAAGACTGTTCAAACAACAATTTCAAACAAACAAGCTGATTCGGAGGGGGTGCCATTGGCTACTAATGTAGATGATTCTAGTGCTGCTGATGTCCATGGCCTTACCAACGATGGTGCTAAAGTCACAACAGTCGGCATGGCAGGTGGATCCGGCAGCGATGATTCTGTTTCTGGATTGACTAAGGAGGCTGCACCAATTTTGTTGTCGATGCGAGATGCATTTGCTGCAACAACCACTCCTGCTGTATAGACGGAAGCAGATATTGTTGATAAGACGAAGGTGTCAGAGTCCACAGTTCCACCCGCTGCCCCTGTCCCTGTTATTCCCAGGAAGAATCCGCCAACTAACGCCACGCCAACTGTGAATCAACCAAAGAAGTTGCCACAAGGAGGTGTGCCTGTACGCAACAAAGATGACGCTACCACCAACAAGTTGCCAAGTGATGTTGCGCCACCAGCCAAGGACCCAAAGAAGTTGCCACAAGGAGGTGCGCCTGTACGCAACAAAGCTGACGCTACCACTAACAAGTTTCCAAGTGATGTTGCGCCACCAGCCAAGGACACACCGAAGTTGCCACACGACGCAGTCGTGCCACTTGCCAACAACCCAAAGAAGTTGCCACATGGAGGCGCGCCGACACGTTTCAAAAGTGATGCTGTATACGTACGTGCTTCCACTCTGTTCGATGAGACAGTGACTGTTGCGAGCATTGCCCACACGGTGGAAGCTGATTGTTTTTATGTTCGGAAGAGAATCACCGCCACCGTTCCTGCTGCCCCCGGTGCATTAGCTGGTGACAAGCCTTCCGGTGTCACATCTCATGGTGCTACTACTGTTGTTACTGCCAGGACAAGCCCCCGGAAACATGGTCAAACAACTCACACGGTGCCACAGGCCGCAGATAAACATGTTGTCCAGACAACAGTTCCGCCCACTGATGTGCAGGCTAAAGAATTGCATTTCGCACAAGGAGATGAAGCAACAGTTGAAGCTGGCAAGTTACCCACCAAGCCTGACACCGCGCGTGCTGACCAGCCTGCAACTGGCCGTACCTTACTGGAAAAAAAGATTCCAATTGAGTTTGGCGTGCCATATGAGCCATCTGATGCATTGACGCAGAAACTTGCAGAACAGAAAAAGTCCTCTGATAGCTACGTTAACCCTCCCCCGGTCGACGTTCATACGAGCGAACATGGAGCTGATAATGACACGTATGTGCATCAATCTCCTTTGGATTCCGCAAAAGATATAACAAGAAATAAGAGAGATGTTAGGGAGAGGCATCCCATGGGTTATGCTCCACCACCATTTGATCTTGGGTTCGGTAGCACTCCAGTTGATGAAGAACCTATTGACGCCATACCCATCTCATTTGCTCATCATCAAACCGAGGAAGTTTTTATGGCCCAGCCTAATGTTGAAGGGAGAAAGGCTGTGAAGTTTGCAGAGCCTATTGTACAAGGTAATTCACCCTTATTTATTTGTGCCAAATCCTTTAGTACCTTGCAGACGGCAATGTTTACTTATTTTTCCATGACATTTTCAGTTTCTGACAAATGGAAACTTTAATTACTTTCACATGGAAACTTCAGTATTTAACAGATGGAAATTTAAGTTATTTCCATATGGCAACTTCAGTATCTACATTATGGCAACTTTAATAACCTTCACACGGCAACATGTCACATGGAAACATTGTGTCTTAACATTTTGTTTTCTACTCAAACCACTGCTGTCTCACAACTATTGGTATTACCATTTTCCACAGCAACACCAGTGATGGTTTCATCTTCTATGGATGTGCAGCTTCGGAAGATGGACGAAGAAGCTCTTAGAAGGAAAACACTAAAACAGCAAGCGCCCTCAAAGTCATCCGATGTTATCAGCAGTGCAACACCTGGTTCTGTGAAGCGATCGAGGGTGGTTCAAGCTCCAGCAATCCTAGATTACGACCTGACGGTCAAGGTTACAAAGGAGATCCAGACTTTTTATGACATCGTCAAGCGGTTTGGAGAAGCGAGGTCTCAGAGACAGCACATGCGGGCCATAAGAGAGTAATACCTTTTCCAACCGTTTCATTTTTTGTCAATATTTTTCATTGTATTCCTTCTCTGCCGCACTACATCTACTTTATATACATGTGTTTTCAAAACCAGTTCTTGCTTGGACAGAACAAAGATCATAGACTGTTCTGCAACGTACGTTTTCGTGGGGGAGCTAGCTGACGCTATGAAGCCAAATGGCAGACTGCAGACAAATTTGGTACCATGTGGCATAGACTACATCAACCAGTGCATGGACATAGATGTTGACAAGATCAAAATGCCGTACGCTGTCACAACCAATATTTGGGACGGTGATTACTTCTGCAAAGTTATTAGGACATATTTTGCGCAGTCAGGCGATTTCAAACTGACGCTCAAGAAATACGTGAGTCCCCTTTCTACCCATTAATGCATTTTACATCCACTTGTCGTAACCAAATGCAGTTTTCTTTTTTCATGCAAAGCTTTTTTGTTTCGGTCCACGTAAATGCATTGAGTTTTTTTATTCCATTGAGTTTTGTTTATTCCTTTGCAATGACAACATCACAGAAAGATAAATTTTACTTTATCATCCATACACGAGTCAGTTTTGTAACTTATTTCATACCTTTTGTATACTCAAGTTTTGTTCACTGTGGGCGGCAACATCAACACCACCCACATGGCATTTTTTGATCATAATGAATGGCAACATCATTACAACTCACATGGAAATTTTAGTCTTACACACTTGACAATTTTAGATTACCATAGTTGGCAACTACTACTTCACATGGATGGCAACTTCATCATATACCATTCTACAAAATTCAACCAGTCCACATTTTTTGTTGCAAATTCTGTAGCTTATTCACATTCTTGTCTAACTTATATTACAAACGTCGCAGATCATGTTCGCAATGTACCAGGAGCTGATCCCTGAAGACCCACAGGACAAATGTGGTCATTTCTATACTATCTGCTTAAACCTGAAGAACCAACGTTTTGAGGTTTTGGACTCTCTGAGGGGTGATGACGATGCAAGTCTTCGATATCATTACGAGTATTTCATCGGAAGAGTGAAGGAAATGTGGGCTCACCACTATGGGACATCAAGGGTCCAGATCAACCACTACCCAACGCAGTACATTAAGAGCACGCAGCAGGAAAACACGTAAGTCATCATATTCGTATAGTTGCCACTTGTATTTCATTCCGTGTCCCTTCCCATGCACTACGTTTTTGTTTACTCACATGTTTTTCATTTGTGTCTGTGCAGCCGTGATTGTGTCTTCTTCATGTTCGAGTACCTTGGACATTGGGTGGGACGCAAGGTGCCTGCTGTCACCTCAGAATACGTGAGTGCTCTCAGGAAGGTCTTAGCTTTCAATTGGGTGACAAACACAGAGTTCAACAAGCGAGCTGGAGCCAGGGAGTTCATAGAGGATGCTGTGAAAGCGGCTGGCAAGAAGTACAAGTGAAGCCATTGCTGCACCGCCACGCGACCTTTCCATACCTTACATTCCCACGCGGTTGAATGTAAGGTATGCTCTCGTCGCTTTTGCTGTAGAACTTGTGTTTTTCAGTTTCGAAGAAGACTACGTTACTTAATTGGGCACCGGATGAACTTGTGGTGTTTCTGTTTGTAAATTTGTGGTGTCATGATGTACTCACTTACTTGCCATCTGTTGTGCTTTGCTTTGCAGATTTTATGTGTCCTGAATCAAGTAGTCTTTTTCTTTTGTGAACTTTCGCCTTACATTCGAATTTACATTATAGTACTACCGATGAATTATGTTTGCTATCACAATCTACTTTGAAATGTTGCCATTGTTGATGGCATTTTCCTTACATTCGCATTTACATGGCATTTTCTAGACATCCTGCATGGCAACATTATCAAAGGTAACATGTATTATTTTACATGTCATAATAATTAACGTCATTACATATCACATGGAAATATTAGCCAATCACACTTGCCAACTCTACTCTATCCTAGTTGGTCATTGTGAAATGTAAGACATTTGGCAAATAAGCCATTGTGGATGTCAACAACATTATTACAACTCACATGGCATTTTCTGTCCATCATACATGGCAACATCATCACAACTCAAACGACAAGTTTTACATGTCATAATTGGTAATATCATAACACATGACATGGCAATATTAGCCAATCACACTTGGCAATTCTACTCTATTCTAGTTGGCAATTTCAACTGCATGGACATGGCAATTTCATCAATTAACATCTTGCACACATTAATTACTTTCACATAAAAATAACTACCAAATTCACATGGAAAACTCATTTTTCCTAGTAATCCACTAGAGATGGCATTTTTTCAAGCTCAAATGACAATCCAAACATACGAATACGTTAACTAGTATCACAATTCTACATACATTAACTAGTATCACATGCAAACTTATTGCTGTTCATTCCCTGATGCACTAGCTGATGACTTCCTCGTCTTTTTTGGCTCGGGCTTCTTGTGATTTGCTTGGATTTCCAGGCCGGATTTGTACCTTGTCTTTTTTGGACGCCCTTTTGTGATTGATTGCGGAGGGTTCCTAACTTGTGTTTGAGTGTTTGAGGCCCCCGAACCAATATCATAACTTGCTTGTGACGGACCTGTCGATGCAGCAGCAGCAGCAGCAGCTGCAGCAAGCTGGTTCTTGTGAATTGCTGCCTCAATCTTTTTGTTCCTTATTGTCTCCAACTCCCTCTTCAAAGCCTTGGTGTGTTTTTCTACAGCTTTGCTCATTTCGTCACAATTGCAAGCTTCTTCTGCTATTTCTGAGAAATTCTTGGTCATTACAACACGCCGTATAGCAGGCATACTGCCCTCTGGCCTTTCGTCATGCACCGCAAGAACTGATAGCATGTCCCGCGGAGCAAATACTTCGTCAGCGTCCCACGTCCACCTCCGGCGTATGAAGTGCGTCGGCAAGTGCACCACCGAGTTCAAATCCATGACCCTCAAGATGTGGTAGCACACTATGCCGTCTCTCTCAAACTTGCAGCACTGATAGTAGAACTCCCCCAAAGGTATGTCTACTTTCACGTAGTATGTCCGCCTTTTTTCTTGCGCTCTTTCTTGCGATGAGTCCACCACGTAATTCTACCCTCTCTCATTTCCTTCATGTTCCTGTTCAAGATTGTAGGGGATGACAGACACTTGATATATGAATTCATCGATCCTTAGCGCCGTGTACAACGTTGACTTTTTTAGTTCTTGATGAAACCTGCATGTTTTTTTGCACACGAACGTCATGAGTTTAGTTCATTTTTCCTACCCACATTCACATGATAATTTCCATACCAAAATTTTCTGCAATGATATGCACATCAAACCCTAAATGTAATCTGCAATACATGTTACAGTCAACACACATGACAATTCACATTTCAAACAAATGGCAATTTACATTCAAGACACATGGCAACTTACATTTAAAACACATGGCAATTTACATTCAATACACATGGCAACTTACATTTCAAACACATGGCAATTTACATTCAATACACATGGCAACTTACACTCAAGAAACATGGCAAATTTCATTGCACACACATGGAAAATCACTGTGCAGACAAATGGCAATTCATAATTCACCCACACGACAGCGCCCAACTTTCTCACACATGGACATCCACTTTACACATTAATGTCATTTCATAATTACCCCCCCTCCCCCCGACATGGCAACTTAACTCAAACAATTATGACTTTTACTTTCACACCAACATGTCAGTTTTTATAGCATGGCAATTTGTTTCAACCACTCATGGAAATTCATTCATAGCATCATGGCAACAAAAACACCAATCTCAACTATTTCTTAATTTTTGGGGTACTTACTTGTACATGAGTTTTCGAGTGTAAATCTTGCTAATTTGCCTCTCCATTGGCTTGTAAGTTGTCATCTTTTGTACCTCAGTGCAGTATTGGCCTCCTCTTGTAGCTCCTTCCCAAGTATCTTCTCTTGTATCGCATTGTACTCCTTCGCAAACATCAAAAGTGAGTTCCCTGGGCTTACGTATCTCTTCAGCACAGCGTTGAAACCCTCGCTCCGATGTGTTGTTTGTAGGAATGGAAAGAAACACCGCATGAAATACGCGGGCGCCCAGAACATACGTTTCTCCCATAGGTTTGCAAGCGTCTCATTCTCTTGCATGTTATACTTCTCTATCATCCGCACCCAGCTGCTCTCAAATTCTTCAGGGGTCAGACTGTGATCTACGCATACCTCAAAGGCCTGGTGCAACTCTGGGTTTGCAGCAAACACTGTCCCAAGTGTCTCCTCTGCCTTGCTGAATATATGCCACCTACAGTGTGTATGGATTGCCAGCGGGAAAACAGACTCAATTGCGCCCCTCATTGCAAAATCTTTGTCCGTTATAATGTTCATTGGAGCTAGTCCGTCCATGCACTCCAGGAAAGTAGTGAACAACCACTTATAACTTTCGAGTTTTTCATCCCTTACAAATCCACACCCAAAATGCAAAGAATGATTGTGATTGTTAATTCCAATGAATGGACAACAAGGCATTTTGTACATGTTTGTCAGGTAGGTCGCGTCAAAGGATATGCAATCGCGATAGTGCTTGTACGCCCTGAGAGCTTTGCCATCGATCCAGTACATGCTCCTGACACGGTCCTCATCGTCAAGTGCAATCCTGTAAAAGAAATCAGGATCTTCCCTTTCTTTCTCCTTGAAGTACACCATCATCTGTTCTACATCTGTTAGTTTAGTTCTTTTCGGAATCTGGCTTTTAGGTTGGTGACATCATCTGTTATGTACGGAAGACTTCCGTGCTTCCCGCCGACATCGCGAATCAATGCGAGAATCTGCACAACTTTCGCTGTAGGGACATTGCACTCGAACAACATCCGTATGAAACCTTCCTCATTTTTGCTGAACCCACGATGTGCATTCAAGAACTTGACAAGCTCAAACTTCTGTATCAATTCATGGTTATGTCCATCCTCATACTCCATGACCACAAACCAGGCACCTTTCTTGAGCAGCCTCATTTTTTCCTCACAACCAGTTTTCTTGATGACGCCCCTTTTCCTTTCTGAAGCAACTTTGCCGTCGTCTTTCGCGGAAGCTTTCTTGTTTGATCTTGCCTTGTGGCATCTGAGTTCACCTCTGGAGACTTCCCCTGTTTGCACGGTGCGCCGGTACTCTATGTTCACCGCAAATCCTTTCTGCATCCCGTAGCTTTGGTAATATTTTTGTGCAGCCTCAAAAGTTTCAAACTTCATTCCAACAGTCGGCGGAGGAATTTCCTCAATAATTGCTTGCTGAACTTCTTGGTCACCAGCTGCTTTCTGTCGATCTTGTGTTTGCATGGCAGGCTCCTCTTCTTCGTCAATCAAAACTTCCGTACTTCCATCTGCTACTGTTGTGTCATCCCCGTCCATTGAGTTGCACTCCAATGTCACGGACGCGCAAGAATGTTGACGATGTATTTGTTGCGAATGTGCCGACTTGCTGGAGATTTCTTCAACATTGTTGTCGCCACCTCTCACCATGTCGGAACGCCCTTCAGGCCCTGAAAGAAAGTTTTGACGAAGTGCAGGCGTTAGTTACATACACGTTCACATGGCAATTGTAGTTTCACTCACATGGCAAGCGTATCACATATGGCAAGCGTAGTCTACGTGTATATTATTACGAAACATGTAAATTTCAACTTTTACAAAGGGAGTTTTCATATCAATTAGTGTTGGCAAGTTTTATCATGTTGACACGGCAATTTTATTAATGTACAGATGGCAATTTCATTCAGTTACACATGGCAACTTCATTCAGTCGCACACGGTAACCGTAATTTTACTCACATGGCAAGAGTATCACATACGACAAGTGTAGTATACGACTACATTACTATGAAACATGAAAATTTCAACTACACAAAGGAGTTTTCATATCAAATAATGCTGGAAATTTAATCAAGTTGCTCACGGCAATTTTATTCTTTTGCACATGGCAATTTCATTCATTTGCACATGACAATTTCATTCAGTTGCACATGGCAACTTCATCGAGTTGTACATGGAAAATTTTCTAACACCCCCCCAGCCATCCCACCCCAAAGTGCATTTTTATGTTCATTACATATGGCAAGTGTACTATTTTTTAATCCAAATTATAAGTGATGGCAATTTTTCAACATATTCTGACACTTTTTAATATAAATTCAGGTAGCTTTCCCATACACCTACACATGGAAATTTGGCATTGCCACAGATGACATTTTCCCCTCAACACAGATGGCAAGAATACTTTAGCTTTCCCATACACCTACTCAAAGTATGCCATTTTTTCACTCAATAAGATTGAATACCATATTTACTTGTTTGTTTTTTGGTATATTGCATGTCAACAACTACCATACTTGAACTTTTCACACTACGGTTTCGTCATGGAGAAAGTTAATTCAACTTACCCTTTGAAGATCTTGCCTCCGCGCCCCTCAGAAGCGAACTACTTGCTTGGCCAGATTCTGTACAAAAACATGTATTTTACATCATTTATTGTCTTTTGTGTGCAATCCTTTTTTCAAACTCACGCTGTACTTTCTGTGCAAACAACATGGCAATTTCATTTATTTAAGCATTATCAAAATCTTAATTAGTTTTCATGTAATGGAAAATTTTCATCACATTTTCAACTTGGCAATTTTAACTACCTTTGTCATGGAAACTTCAGTTCGTTTGACACACGACAACTTTAGTGAATTTCACATGGCAGATCCAATAGTTGACTGATGGCAAATTTACAGACCTTCACATGGCAACTCATACTACTTGGCCCATTACAATTTACTCATATTAACACATGGCATGTACATGTTTAACTCGATATTGCAATGTTATCACTTATATAAATACGCAAGCGTGTATCAAAGTCCACACTCACCAACATTTAGACCATTGTTATACGCCATTTGGTTGTTGCCACCTTGACAACCTGCTTGCCAAGGAAGGGTGCCCAACGAAGCATTCTCAAAGGGCACTCCCTGCATTGTTTGCAGTAGTGGCAACAAAGGCCCTGAACCCATTAAACATGCACAATCATGTGGATCCCATCCTTTCGGGGCTGACTCCCTACGCAACCACTCGTCTGCCTCATCCCCAGAATCCATTTCTGTTCAATGCGTAGCAAAAAAAAACAACACTTAATTGGTAACAGCACAATTAGTTTGATGGCAATAACACAACTTTTCTAATTGGCAACAGCAGACGGCAACAACAGCTGGATTTGGATGGCAACAATAAAAGTTGTGAACATTGTGCTCTTGGATGGTAACTAGGATGTGAACAATAACACAAGTTTCTAGTTGGATGGCAACAACAACAGCTGGAGTTGGATGGCAACAAACACATAAGAAGCCGCTGTTTTCCAACATCAACATTTTGTGTATGGAAACATCACAACTGAAATCATGGTTTCCATATAACATTGTGCTCTTGGATGGTAACTAGGATGTGAACATTACAACATCAACAGTTTATTACTGGGGGTGGCAACTATAACAAATCCAGCAAGGCAATGGATGGCAACACAAGCATCTACGAGGTTGCGGTGGGGTGGCAACAACACCTAATCTACGACGGCAATATCAAACATCCACGGATTTGTGGTGGGGGGGGGGGGGGTTGGGGGCAACAAGATTCTACTGATGACGGAACAAGAACGTCATCTGTACCTCTGTTAGGCGGGCCCGTCGGCGGCGCAGCTCCCGCGACGAGGACGGATCTGGGTTGCGGCAGAGATGCAGTTGCCGCCCGTGCGGATTCGAGATCGCCGCCGCGGGGCGAGCCGCTGGCTGGGGAGGAGTGCAGGGGGAGGAAGACGAAGGCTCGCGATGGGGAGGATGCCGGCGAGGCCGTTCGGACCGTTCGGGCGGAGGCACTATGTCGCCCGAACGTTTTCGTTCGGGCCAAGGGGGCTGGTGGTCCGAACGAAATCGTTCGGACCGAGGGAGGCTCCACCGAACGTGTGGGCGTTATCGGCGCCCTAAATTATTGACACTTTTTTCACAGGCACCTTATCTTATCTTATACTAGAAGAGCCAACGGAAGCTCCACGTTAATCCTCAAAAAATAGGATTATTGTCCGTCCGATCTTTTTATTAGTTTCTAACATCCGTCGGATTAATATCTAAAGAGTCTACTCCTATTGTCCCACCTGTACACCTCTTTGGCATAATCGCATCTATCAAAAGACCTAACCTGCCTCTGATTGAGCCAACGCGTCCAAGGCAAAGGCTCCAACTTGCCTCCTCATGGTCTTTCCGGCGCATCATATGTATGTTTGAATACACGACTGCACAGCAGGAAACAACCGCGACTGAAGTTAGTGCCATTGACCTCTGATTTGTGCAACTATTCTTATAGAGGTGACCGGAACAAATCCTACTAATCTAAGGTAAGAAAAGAAACATGGTGTTTTGTTTCCCGTCTGATGATTCATATACTAATTCGATGAGGAAATCCAATAGGTCTGAGTGGATGCACGCTAGATGAATCTTTTTAGATCTCGCACATTAGTTGCCTGCACATCTTTTTGGAGCCTTATAGGATTTCAATCTGAATCTTCTTCCTTGATGTCCTCTCCCCATCATAGTAAACATCCAAGAACCATCCATGCTTCACCATTATGTTTGAGGGAGAAAATCACCACACTTTGATTAAGCTCTAGGCTGGGTTATATATACAGGTTACAAACCGAGCACTAGAGGAGATCATGGGGTGCTCCACTACTAGGCGTCATGCACCACTACGTGCTACTCAGTCGTGATCGCATGTGCACGAGCTATACAGGGTGCACATGCGATATAAGCTACAGTGTAGTCTAACACCCCCTCGCAGTCGTGACGTCGTCGGCGGCGACGCAAAGACTGGATCGGAAATCAGAGAAAACATCCGATGGCAGCCCTTTCGTCATGATGTCGGCGAGTTGTTGGCGAGTCGGGATGTGCAGGACGCGGAACTCACCGAGCGCGACGCGCTCCTGGACGAAGTGAATATCCAGCTCCACATGTTTGGTCCGACGATGGTGCACATGATTGGCCGACAGGTAGACTGCCGAGACGTTGTCGGAGTACACGAGCGTGGCCTTGCTGACGGGAAGGAAGAGCTTGCCGAGGAGCTGCCAGAGCCAGATGCATTCAGCGACCACGTTGGCGACGCCGCTGTACTCCGCTTCCGCACTGAACCGGGACACCGTGGCCTGGCGTTTGGAGGACCAGGAGACGAGGGCGTCGCCGAGGAAGACGCAGAATCCGGATGTGAAGCGGCGCGTGTCGGGGCAGCCGACCCAGTCCGCATCGGTGAAGCTGCGAATGTCGAGGACGACGGAGGCGCGAAGGTGAAGCCCGAGCGAGGGTGTGCCCCGGATATACTGCAGGACACGCTTGACCAGGGAGAGATGGCAATCCCGAGGATCATGCATGTGAAGACAGATCTGTTGAACGGCGTAGGCAAGCTCCGGACGCGTGATGGTGAGGTACTGGAGACCGCCGGCGATGCTGCGGTAAGCAGAGGGATCGGCGACCCGAGGCCCGTCGGCGGCGGGAAGCTTGGCCTTGGTGTCGATGGTGGTGGGCGCGGGCTTGCACGTGTCCATGCTGGCGCGATCCAGGAGGTCATCAGCATACTGCTGCTGACACAAGAAGAAGCCGGCGTGCATCCGCGTGACGCGGATGCCAAGGAAGTAGTGCAGCGCCCCAAGGTCCTTCATTGCGAACTCGCTGGTGAGTAGTTGGATCACGTGGCGGAGGACGGCCGGCGAGGAGGCGGTGAGCACAATGTCGTCGACATGCAGCAAAAGGAACGCCATGTCTGCACCACGGCGAAAATTGAATAGCGAGCAATCGAAGCGGGTAGCCACAAACCCGATGGACTTGACAAAGCCAGTGAAGCGCAGAAACCATGCTCTTGGCGCCTGCTTCAGCCCATAGAGGGACTTGGAGAGGCGGCAGACGTGATTTGGAAGCTCGGGATCGACGAAGCTAGCGGGTTGCAAACAATAGACCTCTTCGTCCTGTGTCCCGTGGACAAACACGCTGGAGACGTCGAGCTGATGGACAGGCCATGTAACAGCCCAGATTTCACAAAAAATAAAAAATTTGTTTTCGGTGTAAATTGTTTGATTGTCTGATTTGTTTGCGGTGTTTTCATCCCCGATTTATCGATCGGCGATTATTTCCCCCCTCTTATCTCGTACCGGACGGAGACCGACCCTTGCCACCCTGACACTCGACCTTGCGACACCGGGTTCCACCCGATCACCGTCGCGAAAACCGCACGAGACCAGCCACAACCATCGGAACGAAAAACCCCGTTTAATAACTAAACGGGATATTTTTATAGCGCGCCGGAAAGTGTTCTCGGAACGGTTCCAGCTCGAAGTGAACGCCGCCGGCTGGACGCGCTGATCGCGCAGTTCGAAGTTTTACCCGAATCGGAGGTTCTGCGGACCCCCGGCGGTCAGAAACGTAAACAACGCGCGCGCGAGAGAAAAACCGGGGATGTTTTTGCAAAATGCCAGCCACCTGGGCTATATAAAGACCACCACACTCCCACCCCTTTCTAGGGTTTCCCTAGACACAAAATTGCAGCCACCCCCTCAGATCTGCCTCCAAATTTGCCCAATAGCCCCATTTTCGTCCAAACCCTAGCCCCCTCTGATCTGGACCGTCAGATCCGGAGATCCGACGGTCCAGAGGCCGCCACGTTAGCACCCACCTAGCTCTCTCTCTCCTCTCACCTCGTACCCGTGGAGGCCGCGCTGCTCCGTCTCCTCGCGCCGGCCAGGGCCGCGCCGCCGCCGGGTGACCGCCGCCGCCCTCCTCTCTGCGCCGGGTGAGCTCCTCCGGCCTCCCTTCTCCTCCTCTTCCTCTCTTCTTCTCTCCTCTCTCTCCCTAATCCCTTCTCTTCTTCTCCCCGTAGCTGCAGCGCCATGGGAGCTCGGCCATGGAGCTCGGAACCTCCCTCGCCGGCGACCTTCAACGGCCGGATCCGCGGGCCCTCGACCCCCTGCAGTCCCGCGCCCCATCGCCGCCGCGTGCTGGCCGGAGCAGCCACCGGTGTAGGCCGCCGCCGCGAGCCTGGACGCACGGGACGAGCCGGCCAGCCGCTCCCCTCCAACCGCCACGGTGGGCTGGGCCCTCTCCAGCGCGCCCACGGCCCAGCACCCCCGCGTGGCCCAGCCGCTTCCCCCGGCCCACTCGGTGAGCTCTTTTTTTTTCTTTTTTTTTCTCCACGCTGCAGTGGGCTCGGCCCAACTAGGTCTAGCGCCCCTGTTTCGTCCCAGCAGAACAGATTAGGCCCGATGACATTTTTTTCCTGGTTTAATAAATTGGCAGATTGTATTATTTTCTTGCGGTGCCCGTAACTTTTTAACGGTAGCTCGGATCGCAGCGCTTTAAACATGTAACTTGCTTAGAATTTTGTTTAGTTTAATAAAATGTGATCTTTTGCCATGTTTGACTTTGTTTACTGCTTGCCACTGTAAACTTTAATTGCCATAACTTTTTAACCGTTGCTCCGATTAAAATGTTCTTTATATGTAACTTGACTAGAATTGCATGTAGATTGTGTTTATGCTGTTCTTTCTTGCTAAATAAAATAATAAAATATTGTTTAGGGTAAAACAGTACCAAACATTTTTTTTGCGGGGTAAATAGCGATATGCCATGTGTAGGAATTTTACCCGCTTAACTTGACTAGTATAGGTAGATTATTTATGCTTCACCTCTTGCCATGTTTGTGTGCTATGCCATGCTTGAGTGAGATGCCATGTTAACAACCTTTGTTGATCACCTGTAGCTAAACAACTTAAACCATCGTAAATGTGCGGTATCGTCGTGTGTGACGAGTACTCCACTTAACCTGTTAGTAACCGCTCTCGACGGTAGGTGCGATGTCTAGTATTGCCTTCTTGTTGATGCTTGCTCATGTTTGCTTCGTAGTAATAGATGTTTTCTCCTTGATTGCTTTCCAGTGTTTACCCTCTTGTGTGCTTCCGCGGGTACCTCTCGGAGACGTTGCGAGCTTGCGATCAACTACACCTTCGGAATCCGACTTATCAACAGGCCAGGACTATACATTACTTATGATCCATTCTATTTCAACCAACGGTTTGCATGCTAGTGTAGGATAGGTTCGATGTTTGATCGTACCACATGTTTACAGCCTCTTTCAAACCGATACAGCCATGTCCCCTCCCAGCAAACCTTGTACTGCTATGTTACTATTGCTCGTTGCTCAGCCCCTGCTTAGTATGCATGCTTAGGATGCTACGATGTTACCCTGTTACTCCTTGGTTTGGGCTATCACATTCTTATATTGTTGTTGATGATATTGATTATTATAATGTCGACTATATTCGACGAAGGATGGAAGGTCTAGGCTATCCCGCCCCGACGCTTTGTTCCAATCGAGTCACCTAGGACTCGAGTTCCGGGTATTGTGTCTCTTGACGAGCGTGCCTAACCGCGTGTGGGATTTTATGGGGCCCCCTTTTCTTACCTAACTAGCTTCAAACATTTCCAGTGGTGGCCCAAGATGATTTACCATTTGAAACCGTGTGTGTGCTGGTCGGCCGCCAGTAGTTTTCAAACCACCCTGGACCAGTGACGAGGGGGTGACCCCACGACTCCTACGGATAAGCCTACCTGGTGTCCCTGAAGACAGAAGGCCCATGAAGATATAGCCTCGGCCCGCTAATTGGCACCGACGTAGGAGTCCGCGACTCACAAGGAAGGTGCGGGAACCTGCCGTAAGGAGCAAGCTATGGTTAGGAAAGCTTACCTGTAAACGTAGATAAACTCCCCGAGACCTAGCCCAGTAAAGAAGGGCTAGGAGGGGTGACGAAAAGGACAACCAATATCATTTGTAACCCTAGCCTTGAGCGCTCCAGCCTTGGCATCCCCTGTAATCACATCTCCCCCATCAATAATATCGAGCAGGAGCGTGCCTTCCTGTTTGCCGACGAGCTATCGTCCAACCTGTGCCTCTCATGACTAACCTAGGGTCCCTGACCATGGGATTTGCCGGGGTTGATCCCCGTCAATTGGCGCCGTCTGTGGGAACTACACAGGTTTGGATCACGATCTCGGCGGTCCCGTCTTCAGCATGCCACAACTCAAGGGCAAGGACCAGATCTAGCCCACTCGAAGGATTCAAGATCACGACAAACATCTCTGCCACCCCATCAAGACCGCTCGGGTTACAGCTGTGCCAGGACCGATACTACGGTACCGGCCAAGTGCAGCGCCAACAGCGAAGGAATCGACGACCCAGAAGAACGACAAGAGGCCTCTACGAAGGAATTCCACTCGACAAACCACGACGCGCAGCGGAGGACTCGCAAATCTTTCGACTACCCACCGCCGCCCGGGCACCCGCCGCACATCAAGACGATAACCACGAGATCGAAACCAGCGATTAGCAGGACCATCGCCAAGAAAGAAGAAATCGACGACCCAAAAGGCGCGCACGGGAAATCTACGGCGAGGCTCCTATGAACGAGCCACGTCACGCAGCCGTACAACCGACGACCACTCGACGACACGCCGTCGCACGAGCACCTGCCGTCAGCCAGGAAAGCAACTCCGAGACACCGGTGGGCGAGTACTATGACCTAGATCGAAGGCCGGATGAATTCGCCAACCTCATCAAGAACCAAGACATGAGTCGAGGAATCGAAACCGACCCCCGCTTCCACGAACACCCGGAGGATCACGAGCAAATCTTCAGAATCTCAAGAAGCAAGAGGCACGCCGGATCTAGCAAAGTCACGGCTAAAGAGCAGCTGGCAGGACCCTGCACGATCCACAGCTTCGAGGATGACTGGGGACGCGTCAGGTCAGGTCACACTTTGAGAGACTTCCGCCTGTTCAACGAGCTAGCCGACGACCTCAAGAAGGAGAAGCAGAAAGAAGACAGGCACAACCAGCGACCCGAACAATCGCCACCCTCAAGCCCGGAAGGACGTCACAGCCCGCTGCAAGAACAGGTGCTCATGATCCAAGAGGGAAGGGTGCCGCAAGCACGAAGCGACGCCTACACCCTGCAAGCTAGAGCAGCCGAGAGCATAAACATAGTCGAAGTCTACCAGCTACATGATACGGAGACCAACATCACGTTCTCACAGGACGACCATCCACCCGCAATCCCAAGACCGGGGCACGCGCCCCTGGTGCTCGATGCACAAATCGGAGGGTAAGACATGGATATGGTCTTCATGGACGGAGGCAGCAGCATGAACATCATCTTCGCCAGCACCCTGCAAAAGATGCTGATCCCACGATCAGTATTGAGAAAATCGAGCACCGAGTTACACGGGGTAGTCCCAGGAGAAGCAGCCACATCCCTCGGAGTCATCGAACTCGAAGTTGTCTTCGGCAACCGACGCAACTTCGCAAAGCACGTTCTCGAGTTCGAGGTACTCGACTGGAATTCACAGTACCACGCCATATTGGGACGGCCAGCTTTCGCGCAGTTCATGGCGGTCCCACACTACGCCTACCTCAAGCTCAAGATGCCAGGATCAACAGGAGTCCTCACGATCAACGGAAGCTTCATCAAATCAGACCAATGCGATCGTGGCTTCCACAGAATCTCCGACACATTTGGAGCCGAACAAGAACTCAGAGAAATAGCCATGGTGATGGAAAAGAGTACCTTCCCATTGGTGAACCGAAGCAAATCCAAGGAGTACGGACGCGACTTCAGCATCGGCAGCGACACAGTCACTCACCAAGTGCACCCGACTGTCGGGACCCGGGGTTAGCGTATGCAAGCGGCCGAGAACCGACCCACTTGTCTAAGCAGACAAGGCCAAGCACAGAACGTTCTCGGAAAGCATCGTACGTGAGGGGTATCCCATCCAGGACGGATGATCAACTGAGATGGGTCCTCATCGTCCGCACACAAGTCTAAAGATATGGGTGATGAACTCCCATATTCACAGACAAGTCGCCTCAACCATACTATCGACTATGTCATAACTCTTACATAGACTTACTCCAGCCCGATCACTTAGTCGGGGTCTAGGGCGGGATCGATCATACCACAAAGTGTGCACGAGACAGAGTCTCGAGCAATCGCATCGCGATGCCCCAAGCTGCGCACATCTAAGGGCCACTTGGTGTATAAAAGACCGCCAGCCAGATCACAACTAAGGTCTCGAAAACCCATACAAAGACATGCATGTTATAAACATACACGCAGCACACATGCCTTGTATGAATAGCAGGTATCATTGCAATTCTCTACAAAGTATACATTTTATTGATAACTCTCACAGAGTGCACACAGAGATCACAAGTCTGTGATCCAACATTACAACAAACAAGCGGAAGCAAAGTAGGTCTGAGTACAGACAAGTTTAACAAATGGCTTAAGAAGCCTTATTTAAACACAAGCCCTCCACGAGGGAACCAGTCGTCTGACTGGGACTACACTAGCTTGGTCTTTAGTCATCGAGCTCGAGGAAGAATCCAACTTCGGGGTCAGTGTGTTCATCTAAAACATAGAATAAGAAAACGTGAGTACAAAGTCGTACTCAGCAAGACTTACATAGGAGCTATACTACTCATGCACATGTATCAAGGTAAAGGGAGGTGGGGTTCAATTGCAGAAGTGCCAGCTTTGACTTGGCTATTCCTGAACTACGAGTAGCAGAGTTGAGGTAAGAAGCGTACACGAGTCCACTACATCTCCAATCAATTACACCACTATTGTGCCTTCCTCGACTTCCCCACGAGAAAGCACGCCATAGAACTCACGCTTATCTTGGTAAGTTTTATAAGTATCCAGTTTAAGTTGTCTAATAATCAAGCTAAGATTTCCAAGGAGTCCCTTACCGCGGACGCGGCTATTCGAATATTTTTGTTAACCCTGCAGGGGTGTACCGCTACACACACATGATCATCAGTTACCGCCTTTGTACTCGACACCGTTCAAGAAGTGTCGGCAAGGATGCTCACCACAACTGTTACCTCATAGCCGATCTAGTCCAAGAAAGCCGCCTACCTGGGTTGGCTACCACTATCGTGAACCTGGCCGGTTTACCGAAGTGGACCCAGATGATGTGTGAGTGGTGCATAAGCCGGTCTCGGTTGAGCCGTTCTCTCACTTAGCAGCCAGGCCACAAACCTACCAGAACTCCGAACTACTGCGACATCTGGACATCAAAAAGGATGAGTTAATAGGTTGAGAGGGGTCAGTGAGTCCAATGTGTGGTTGTACTCTTCATCTTGGATCACCACACAAGAACTCGGACTTAGGGCGGTGTTCAACGAGACAACCCACTGTGTACTCCTACACAGCCTCTCATCGTTCACCTTGTATTAGGGTAGATTCACTAACACATTTCCACCATCATCAACATGATCACTACCGTCCCGACTCACATAACAGTATCAACATTGTACCACTCTAAGCATGCAATAAGAAATAACAGTTGCAGGGGTCACATGATAACAACCAACTCCTACATTTGCTAGGATTGTGGTTTGCTTACTACTGTGACAAATGATAGTTCATACAAAGGAATGGGTTCATCTATGCGGTAGAAACGTAGCATGGTAACCATCCTATACAATGCATATGCGAGACATGAAATGGAAGTGGGATTTTATCGACATGATCAAAAGGGGTTTGCTTGCCTTGCTGACGAGGTTCAGTCTCGGGATCTTCAATGAAGGGGGCTGCCTCCTGTTCCGGTTCCACCTCTACTCGACAAACAACAAGCAAGGGAGCACAATAAGTAAAATGCACAATCACATGGTTGAAGGTTGAAACTTGATGTATATGCCTCTGATGTGTGAGGCAATTCCATTTAAATGGAGTATATTGCAAATGAAATTGCAGATTCAAACTCCAATTTGAATTCATTTTAGCCAAGTTATAAATGCTATTGTTTGATCAATGTAATTCATCTTGACATGTGTATGATATTCCTCTGATGTTCAAGTGAATTGGGGTATGTTGCTAAGGTTCAAATTGCAAAAGCATTTGAATTTAATTTGATTAAATTCCAATTAAACCAAATAACAAAAGCTACTGGTCCCATTTTAAATTCATCTCAAACATAGTTGAAAGTTGTATATTTGGATAGATTATTTTCTCCTGATCATTTTTCATATATTATATGTTAAATTTGGAGTTAATATGAATTTTATATGAATTTTCAAAGTTTCAGCCTTTTTCTGGAATTTTCTAAAATTCTTTAAATTGGAAAAAGGGTTTATTGCGTAGGCATGACATCACAACGACGTGGGGGGGGGTGCTGACATGTGGGGCCTCACTGTCAGTGGCTCTGGGTTAAATCCCGTTTTATTTAAACTAACAGTGGCTTAATTAAGCCACTTGCGCCCAGTGTCAGTGAGTTATAGGGGTCATTAGGAGGGGGATTAGTGCTAAGATAATGACGACCACGTCATCTCGCCGGCGGTTAGCCGCCGGTGACCAGATCCTACGGCGGCGCTGTTCGGGACGGCGTTCCAGGGGCTCATTATCCGCGCTGAGTCCACCATCTTGAAGCTCTTGTTCCCGCGCGTCGAAAGGTGCAGGGCAGGTCCACTGGGAGGCACCGCAGCGTTGACGGCGTCAAGCCCTAGCGGCGGCGAAGCCACGGCCTCGACGCAGTTGTTGTTGCAAGGCCCGTGCTTGACCACGCGCTAGCTGGACCGACTCCTGGAGACGCCAGCTACGCGATGGACAGCACGGCGAGGACGATGGCGCAAAGGAGTAGCCTCAACGGCGGCCATGGCGACGGCGAGGTCCTGCTCCCATGGCGGAATGGCACAAAGGAAGAAATCGAGGGCGTAGCTAGAGGGGTTTTGCTCACCAGGTGATGTTGAACGCGACGGAGTAGGCGACGAGCTCGGGGAGGTTACGGTGGCGCCGGAATTTGAGTTCGATCCGCGGCGGACGGAGTGGAAGACGATGAAGCTCGCGTCGGCTACACAGTACCTCGGGGCGATTCCTTCTGCGGCTCGACGTAGACGACGATGGCGAAGACGATAGACACGACGGCGCGGCTCAGGGACGGCGGTGGCCACGCGGGCTTCAATCCATGGCGACGGCGGCGCTCGGGTCGTCGTCGAACTCGACGAGAGAGAGAGAGAGAGGGAGAGGCTCTGGAGGGGGGGAATGGATGCGTGGCGCTCGGGTGCGTCTCCAGGCGCGACTAGGAGGCTCGGGAGGGGCAGGTGGCGACCGCAGGGACGTCGCCGTGCTCGGCTAGCTCGGTGGCATTCCACCGAGCAGCTTGGAGGCGCAGGGTGGGGAGGAAGACCCCTGTGCCCCTTTGGGCCGGCTTCGCCAGATGGGCTGGCTTCGCCTAGGCGTCAGATAAGGTTTTCTCTATTTTTCTTTTCTTTTTAATCTTTCCTTTTTGTTTTTCTTTTCTGTAATTTGTTTTGCTGTGCTAAATAAATAGCTAGGCATTTTATTAAATACTAAAACTTTTTACATGGCCTCATAATATATTAGGCTAGCCACTTGTAAAGTTTGGCACTTTTTAAAATTCAAAACATTTGAAATTTTAAATCAAATAGGGGTTTTTGATTAATTCCAAGGTCCTGTTTGAATATTTGAAAAATCCATGAGCATGGGGCTGGTCCCACATCACTTGATATGTGATCACACTCATTTATAAGACTTTTCAAAATTCAAACATGAATTTTTGGAGAAGATTTATTTCTGGCCTTTTGAATTAATTCATCTGGGGGGGGTGTTCCTTCTCCCATTTGAGTTTGAATTTGATTTCAATTGATTTCTTTTGAAATTTTTAACATGATGCAAAGTGACTTGCTAATCCTACCACATACCTAACTTGGGGTTGTGACAACTCGCCCCCACTCAAAAGAATCTCGTCCCGAGATTCAGAAGTCTGCGGGAGGAAGGAGGGGTACTCGGCACGGAGACGGTCTTCTCTTTCCCACATGGCTTCTCTCTTAGAGTGGTGTGACCATTGCACTTTCAGAAACTTATTTTTCTGACGACGAGTGACACGCTCCGCGGAATCAAGAATACGAACGGGGTATTCTCGATAAGAAAGGTCATCTTGGAGATCAAGCGTTTCGTGGTCGACTTCGCGGATGGGGTCCTTGAAGCAACGGCTGAGTTGTGACACATGGAATACATCATGTACTCGGGAAAGGTGCGGGGGTAGTTCAAGTTGGTAGGCAACTTCTCCACGTTTAGCAAGAATGCGGAAAGGTCCGATGTAACGTGGGGCCAACTTGCCTTTGATACCGAAACGTTGGGTTCCCTTCAGAGGAGTAACCCGAAGGTAAGCCTTCTCATCCAGATTGTAGCTCTCTTGCCTATGATGACGATCATAGTAGCTTTTCTGACGAGACTTGGATGCTTTCAATTGATCACGAACAATGCGAACTTGCTCTTCTGCTTCCTTTATCATATCCGGTCCAAAGAATTGTCTTTCACCGGTTTCTGACCAGTTTAGGGGTGTTCGACATCTTCGTCCATATAAGAGTTCAAAAGGAGCCATGTTCAGACTAGATTGGAAAATATTGTTATAAGCAAATTCGGCGAATGGAAGAGACTTCTCCGAATTCTTTCCGAATGAGATAACACAAGCTCTGAGCATGTCTTCAAGAATTTGGTTAACCCTTTCGACTTGACCGCTAGACTGAGGATGGAAAACTGTACTAAAGGAGAGATGAGTTCCCATAGCATTATGAAAGCTTCCCCAAAATCTAGAGGTGAAAAGGCTACCACGATCAGAATTGATTTCCAAAGGAACATCGTGAAGGGATACAATTCTAGAGATGTACAAGTCCGCTAACTGGCTAGCAGTTATAGACTCGCGAACTGGAAGGAAGTGAGCAACTTTGGAAAGCCTATCTATGACAACGAAGATGGCATCGTTTCCTTTCTGGGTTTTTGGAAAGCCGGTGATGAAGTCCATACCGACTTTGTCCCATTTCCACTCTGGAATAGGCAAAGGTTGAAGTGTACCAGCAGGTCTTTGATGTTCGGCCTTAATGCGACAACAAACATCACACTCGGCAACAAATTGAGCAATGTCTCTCTTCATCCTAGTCCACCAAAATCTCTGGCGTAGATCTCGGTACATTTTTGTGCTACCGGGATGAATTGAGAGGATTGTGTCATGGGCTTCCTTGAGGATGAGGGTCCTTAGTTTCCTATTTTTAGGTACTACCAAACGATTTCCAAAGAATATCGTTCCTTTACTATCTGTGGAGAAACATCTAGCAACTCCGCTAGCAATGTTCTCCTTGATCTGGCGAACACCTCGTGCACGCCTTTGGGCAACTATGATTTGATTCTCAAGAGTTGGTTTCACCACCAAGGTAGAAAGATAGCCATGAGGAACAATCTCAAGATTGAGCTTGCAAAATTCCTCATGAAGAAGTGGTTGATACTGTTGTAACATGAGGTTGTTACAATACGACTTACGACTTAGTGCATCAGCCATGACATTGGCTTTGCCTGGGTTGTAAGAAATTCCTATGTCGTAATATTTTATCAACTCAATCCAGCGTCTTTGCCTGAGATTAAGATCTGGCTGGGTGAAGATGTATTTGAGGCTTTGGTGGTCGGAATAGATCTCACAACGATTACCAAGGAGGTAATGTCGCCAAGTTGTCAGGGCATGAACTACGACAGCGAGTTCAAGATCATGGGTAGGATAGTTCTCTTCATGTGGCCGCAACTGGCGTGAAGCATAAGCTACCACATTTCTATCTTGCATAAGTATGCATCCTAACCCTTGCGGTGATGCGTCACAAAAGATCTCGAAATCCTTCTTGGTGTCTGGAGGTGCAAGTACGGGGGCAGAAGTCAATCTTCTTTTTAGCTCTTGAAAGCTTTCCTCGCACTTGGGAGTCCATTGGAATTTCTTATCTTTCTTGAGGAGTTCAGTCAGAGGCTTTGCAAGTTTAGAAAATTTATCGACGAAGCGACGACAATAGCTGGCTAGGCTAAGAAAACTCCTAACTTGCTTAACCGATTCAGGTGGAGTCCAGTCAAGGACGGCCTGAACTCTCTCGGGATTCACAGCAATGCCTTTTTCAGAAATCACGTGGCCTAAGTAGGTCACTTCTGGTAGCCAAAATTCACACTTGGAGAATTTAGCATACAAGCGATGCTCTCTAAGTTTCATCAATACCAGCCTTAGATGTTCGGCATGTTCTTCTTCGTTCTTTGAGTAGATGAGAATGTCATCGAGATAAACTACAAAAAATTTATCTAGGTACTCCATGAAGATCGAATTGACCATGCGCGAGAAAGTTGTGGGGGCATTGGTTAAATCGAAGGACATGACGGTGTACTCGTAAAGACCATAACGAGTAGTAAAATCCGTTTTGGGAATGTCCTCGTTTCGGATTTTGATTTGATGATAACCCAATCTCAAATCCATCTTGGACAAGACAGAGGATCCAGCAAGTTGATCATAAACATCATTGATCCTGGGCAGTGGGTACTTGTTCTTTATCGTCGCTAGATTTAGCGGGCGATAGTCTACGCACATCCTTTCTGTTCCATCTTTTTTCGTTACGAACAGAACGTGGCAACCCCATGGAGATGAGCTAGGGCGGATGAAGCCTTTTGCCAACAAAGCTTCAAGTTGGATTTTAAGCTCAGCTAACTCACGTGGGGCCATTTTGTATGGGCGTCTGGAAATTCGTGCGGTTCCGGGCATAAGATCCACTATGAACTCTACACATCTGTCGGGTGGCATTCCCGGCAGCTCTTCAGGAAAGACATCCGGGAAGTCACGAACCACCGGAATATCTTCAAGGTCGGGAAGGGGAAGTACATTCAAAGAATGCACCTGGGTTCTTGTTCTGGGTGAGGTGTAGTTGACTGTCTTGCCTGAAGGGTGGGTGAGTTTCACTGATTTGCCTTTGCAATCAAGGTAGGCATTCTGCCTTGATAGCCAATCCATGCCAAGGATTACATCAATGTCTGAAGACTGGAGGGCTATGAGTGAAGCAAGGAATACTAAACCCTCAATTGCAATTTGATTACCATGGCTTACTCTATTAGTTTGCCATCTTGGCCCTGGAGTTTGAATAATCATTGGGGTGGACAATTCAACAAAAGCTAACTCATGACGAAGTGCATAAATTTGCGACATGAATGAATGAGATGCTCCTGGGTCGAAAAGAACGGATGTAGGAACATAATTGACTGGGAGCGTACCAAGAATGACGTCAGTGGTGTCATCAGTCTCTTCGGCGGCAATCTGATTCACACGTCCACGATTGGCGGGAGGAGCGGGTTTGGTGGTGAAGACCTTCGGGGGTGGCTTGCCACGACCATTGTTGTTCCCTCCGGCACGGAGTGGAGCATTCCGATTCTGGAGCTGGTTCTGGGGACACTCGCGGGAGTAGTGGCCTGCCTGACCACACTTGTAGCAGGCTCCAAAGACAGTGCAGGGAGCTGGGTTGTTCGGTGGAGCTGGGTGGAACGAAGCTGGTGGACGAGGCGCCACATAGGATGGCCTCGGTGGGTTGTTCTGACGAAACATGCTGTTGGGGATCCAGATCTTGCGCTTCTGAGAGCCTGAACTGGATGAACCATCATCTCTAGGGTGTTTGCGGAAATCATTGGGGGTGTTCATTTCCTTGATGGCCTTGTTAACAAGGACCTGGAAGGTGGCAACGTCGTGTAGGTTGAGCTCACGACGGAGTCCGATATTGAGTCCACGGCGGAATCTCTCTTGCTTCTTGGCATCGGTGGAGACCTCTTCAGTAGCATAACGAGCCAGTCGGTTGAACTCACGACTAAACTCGTCAACAGTCCTCCTGCCTTGGGTGAGGTTGCAGAACTCCTCACGCTTGCGGTCCATAAGACCCTTTGGAATGTGGTGCTCACGGAATGAAGTGCAGAACTCATCCCAAGTTGTAGGCGGTCCAACGGGACGCATGTTCAGGAAATTCTCCCACCACGAGCTAGCTGCACCCACGAGGTGGTAAGTGGCATAGCTGACCCTGTCACCATCTGCGACATGGCCTGCTTGGAGCTTCCTCTCGATGCTGCGAAGCAAGTCATCGGCGTCAAGGGGCTCGGTAGAGTAGCTGAAAACCGGGGGATGAAGTCGGATGAAGTCATTCAAGGACACCAACTCGTTGCGCTACTGAGTGGTGTTGCGGGAAATGACCTCCAGCAAATGGTGAGAGTCTCGGCGATTCCTCTCAACCTCCATTAGAACTTGAGCCATCGTGGGTGGGGGTGGAAGATTGCCTTCCTCCGGTTCATTCCCACGACCATGGGCACGACCAAGCTGGCCACGGGTTCCTTGAGACATCCTGAAGGTGAATACCAAAGTCAAACAGAGTTGATTGTAAGAGTCTAAACAAGGTATTGAAGGTACTGGAAGAATCACAGAGCAAAGGAAGTAATCATCTTTACAACATGGTGATAAAAGTATACAAGCCATATATTCACAAGCTGTCATACAACCATACATCGTTTTAGTACAAGCGCCAAGCTAATACAAACGTGATGAAGATGATACATCCTTCAGAGGCACTCTGACTTCCTATACATTATTTATCTAAGCCTCTGGAACTTAGAACACCTTGCGTACAATATACTAAGATACTACTACATCCTCACTAAAGTAAGACCACAGGCGGTCTCACTCATCTCCATCTGCATAGTAGTCCTCGTAAAAGTTACCCGCATAACCCAGTAGCTGAAGGTGACCATCGGAAAACACGGAGGCCTGTGGACCCTGATATCCATTTGGGCAAGGATGGGGCCTAGGTCCAGCATAGGGTGGAAGCAGAGGACCACGGGGTGGAAAAATGCCTCCAATCTCGGGCCAAGCAACTCGAGAAGGCATCTGTGTCCTGACTGGGTAGATATCATCATACTCCACTGATCCAACACTCACAAATGGAGCCAGAAGTATAAGTGCTCGATACAGACGGACACGGGTGGTGTGAAGCTCAAAACAAAGGGCACGTGCATCATGATCTCTATCACAAGCGTGTCGAGAAGTGATCTGAAGCAAGGGGTCCTCCAAAGAGTGATCTGTGTAAAATCCAGTGTAATACCCCTCTTCTCCTGGAAGTGCGGCAGTGATATAGCATAAAGATGTGCCTCCAAGCAAAGCGTGCTCCTCTCTCAGCAGGGTAATACATGAGTATGCAGCATCCTGCACAACCATGTTCTCGGTCATGCCAATGCCATGTCCAAAGTGGATAGGCTGAGTGACTCCAGTGTGGTGCGGGTAGATCCTGACAATGCAGTGGAACTGGGTCTGGTTGAAGTCAGGGAACTGCTCCTCAACTGTGTACTCAGGGTACCATCGGTATCCAATGAAGGACATCATCTCGATCAGCATGGCGGGATGCTCACGCACACCGAGGCACCTAGTCAGACGAACAATCTGCCGAGGGGGAAGATCTGCCATCTGAAACAGAAAGAAAGAGTTTGCAAATGCATCAGATTATGAAGAAACTTGGAATGACTCGGACAGCATAACGGCTGTACTTGCAAGAAAAGAAAATTTCTTACAACATGAGAACAACACTTACATACGATGTAAGAAATCAGGAAGCACAACTACGCTAGTAAACCGAACACAACCTTCTTATGGCTACAAGGAAGCAAACAACGAGATGTTCTAGTAAGACATAGATGAGCCTAGTCCTATCTTCCCGTAGAACATGATGTGGGTGACTCAGAACTCAGAACGAAGGGGGTAAGGAGAAAAAAGAAGCCTTACGGTTTTCCCTTATATACCCATAGTAACTATATAACTATAGCAAGTTAGACTCGACTTCGGCCAAGGCTGATAATCCTACAGTCAGTCCTGCTCTGATACCAAGTCTGTCGGGACCCGGGGTTAGCGTATGCATGTCCCGCTACGACATAGTCATATGGAGAGCCGAGAACCGTACCCACTTGTCTAAGCAGACAAGGCCAAGCACAGAACGTTCTCGGAAAGCATCGTACGTGAGGGGCATCCCATCCAGGCCGGATGATCAACTGAGATGGGTCCTCATCGTCCGCACACAAGTCTAAAGATATGGGTGATGAACTCCCATATTCACAGACAAGTCGCCTCAAACATACTATCGACTATCTCATAACTCTTACATAGACTTACTCCAGCCCGATCACTTAGTCGGGGTCTAGGGCGGGCTCGATCTTACAACAAAGTGTGCACGAGACAAAGTCTCGAACAATCGCATCGCGATGCCCCAAGCTGCGCACATCTAAGGGCCACTTGGTGTATAAAAGACCGCCAGCCAGATCACAACTAAGGTCTCGAAAACCCACACAAATACATGCATGTTATAAACATACACGGAACACACATGCCTTGTATGAACAACAGGTATCATTGCAATTCTCTACAAAGTATGCATTTTATTGATAACTCTCACAGAGTGCACACAGAGATCAAAAGTCTGTGATCCAACATTACAACAAACAAGAGGAAGCAAAGTAGGTCTGAGTACAGACAAGTTTAACAAGACTTACATAGGAGCTATACTACTCATGCACATGTATCAAGGTAAAGGGAGGTGGGGTTCAATTGCAGAAGTGCCAGCTTTGACTTGGCTATTCCTGAACTACGAGTAGCAGAGTTGAGGTAAGAAGCGTACACGAGTCCACTACATCTCCAATCAATTACACCACTATTGTGCCTTCCTCGACTTCCCCACGAGAAAGCACGCCATAGCACTCACGCTTATCTTGGTAAGTTTTATAAGTATCCAGTTTAAGTTGTCTAATAATCAAGCTAAGATTTCCAAGGAGTCCCTTACCGCGGACGCGGCTATTCGAATATTTTTGTTAACCCTGCAGGGGTGTACCGCTACACACACATGATCATCAGTTACCGCCTTTGTACTCGACACCGTTCAAGAAGTGTCGGCAAGGATGCTCACCACAACTGTTACCTCATAGCCGATCTAGTCCAAGAAAGCCGCCTACCTGGGTTGGCTACCACTATCGTGAACCTGGCCGGTTTACCGAAGTGGACCCAGATGATGTGTGAGTGGTGCATAAGCCGGTCTCGGTTGAGCCGTTCTCTCACTTAGCAGCCAGGCCACAAACCTACCAGAACTCCGAACTACTGCGACATCTGGACATCAAAAAGGATGAGTTAATAGGTTGAGAGGGGTTAGTGAGTCCAATGTGTGGTTGTACTCTTCATCTTGGATCACCACACAAGAACTCGGACTTAGGGCGGTGTTCAACGAGACAACCCACTGTGTACTCCTACACAGCCTCTCATCGTTCACCTTGTATTAGGGTAGATTCACTAACACATTTCCACCATCATCAACATGCTCACTACCGTCCCGACTCACATAACAGTATCAACATTGTACCACTCTAAGCATGCAATAATAAATAACAGTTGCAGGGGTCACATGATAACAACCAACTCCTACATTTGCTAGGATTGTGGTTTGCTTACTACTGTGACAAATGATAGTTCATACAAAGGAATGGGTTCATCTATGCGGTAGAAACGTAGCATGGTAACCATCCTATACAATGCATATGCGAGACATGAAATGGAAGTGGGATTTTATCGACATGATCAAAAGGGGTTTGCTTGCCTTGCTGACGAGGTTCAGTCTCGGGATCTTCAATGAAGGGGGCTGCCTCCTGTTCCGGTTCCACCTCTACTCGACAAACAACAAGCAAGGGAGCACAATAAGTAAAATGCACAATCACATGGTTGAAGGTTGAAACTTGATGTATATGCTTCTGATGTGTGAGGCAATTCCATTTAAATGGAGTATATTGCAAATGAAATTGCAAATTCAAACTCCAATTTGAATTCATTTTAGCCAAGTTATAAATGCTATTGTTTGATCGATGTAATTCATCTTGACATGTGTATTATATGCCTCTAATGTTCAAGTGAATTGGGGTATGTTGCTAAGGTTCAAATTGCAAAAGCATTTGAATTTAATTTGATTAAATTCCAATTAAACCAAATAGCAAAAGCTACTGGTCCCATTTTAAATTCAACTCAAACATAGTTGAAAGTTGTATATTTGGATAGATTATTTTCTCCTGATCATTTTTCATATATTATATGTTAAATTTGGAGTTAATATGAATTTTCTATGAATTTTCAAAGTTTCAGCCTTTTTCTGGACTTTTCTGAAATTCTTTAAATTGAAAAAAGGGTTTATTGCGTAGGCATGATGTGGGGGGGTGCTGACATGTGGGGCCTCACTGTCAGTGGCTCTCGGTTAAATCCCGCTTTATTTAAACTAACAGTGGCTTAATTAAGCCACTG
Organism: Bromus sterilis; assembly: GCA_950022295.1. Lineage (NCBI taxonomy): Eukaryota > Viridiplantae > Streptophyta > Magnoliopsida > Poales > Poaceae > Bromus > Bromus sterilis. The sequence continues at coordinate 251,766,448 of OX465595.1, read as the reverse complement.
GGCCCAGTGTCAGTGAGTGTTAGGGGTCATTAGGAGGGGGATTAGTGCTAAGATAATGACGACCACGTCATCTCGCCGGCGGTTAGCCGCCGGTGACCAAATCCTACGGTGGCTCTGTTCGGGATGGCGTTCTAGGGGCTCATTCTTCGTGCTGAGTCCACCATCTTGAAGCTCTTGTTCCCGCGCGTCGAAAGGTGCAGGGCAGGGCCACTAGGAGGCACCGCAGCATTGACGACGTCAAGCCCTAGCGGCGGCGGAGCCACGGCCTCGACTTAGTCGTCGTTGCAAGGCCCGTGCTTGATCATGCGCTAGCTGGACGGGCTCCTGGAGACGCCAGCCATGCGATGGGCAACACAGCGAGGACGATGGTGCAAAGGAGTAGCCTCAACCGCGGCCATGGCGACGGCGTGGTCCTGCTCCCATGGCGGAACGGCACAGAGGAAGCAATCGAGGGCGTAGCTAGAGGGGTTTTTCTCACCAGGTGATGGTGAACGCGATGGAGTAGGCGACGAGCTCAAGGAGGTTACGGTGGCGCTGGAATTTGAGTTCGATCCGCGGCGGACGGAGTGGAAGACGATGAAGCTCGCGTCGGCTACACAGCACCTCGGGGCGATTCCTTCTGCGGCTCGGCGTAGACGACAATGGCGAAGACGATGGACACGACGGCGCGGCTCAGGTACGGCGGTGGCCACGCGGGCTTCAATCCATGGTGACAGCGGCGCTCGGGTCGTCGTCGAACTCGGCGAGAGAGAGAGAGGGAGAGGCTCTGGAGGGGGGAATGGATGCGTGGCGCTCGGGTGCGTCTCCAGGCGCGACTAGGAGGCTCGGGAGGGGCAGGTGGCGACCGCAGGGACGTCGCCGTGCTCGGGGTTGCTAATCCTAGCACATACCTAACTTGGGGTTGTGACACCGACGGACCCGGACAAAACAGTCCGCCTGTACGCCCACCTACCAGAGGAGCAGGCGACGGCTCTCGTCGCTTTCCTTTGAGACGAGTGGAAAATATTCGCCTGGTGCCCAGCCGACATGCCTGGGATACCACGCGAATTCGCGGAACACGCCCTACGCATCAAGCAAAACACGAAGCCGGTGAAGCAAGCGCTGAGACGATTCTCGGAGCCCAAGCGCAGAGCAATCGGAGAGGAACTCAACCGGTTACTCGAGGCCCAGTTCATCCGAGAAACGAAGAAAGCCACCTGGATTGCCAACCCAGTGCTGGTGCCAAAGAAAGACACGACCGTGCTGCGCATGTGTGTCGACTACGGACCAGTCAACAAGCATTGCCCGAAGTACAACTTCCCCCTGCCTAGAATCGATCAGATAATCGACTCGACAGCAGGGTGCGATCTACTTTCCTTTCTTGACGCTTACTCAGGATACAACCAGATCAGGATGAAGGAAGAAGACGAAGAGCACACATCGTTCATCACCCCCTATGGCGTATTCTGCTACAGGACCATGCCCTTCGGGCTCAAAACCACAGGCGCCACTTACCAGCGAATGATGCAGGCCTGCCTGAAGGAGCAAATCGGAAGAAACGTGCAAGTCTATGTGGACGACATCGTCATCAAGACCTACAAAGCAGCCACACTACTCAACGACCTGCGCGAAACCTTCGCGGCGCTCAACAAATACAGAATCAAACTCAACCCAAAGAAGTACGCATTCGGCGTACCGGCGGGGAAGCTATTTGGCTATATGGTCTCTGCCCGAGGATTCGAGGAAAACCCTGAGAAAGTCCAAGCCATCACCCGAATGCAAGAACCAACCGACGTCAAAGGAGTATAGCAGCTCACTGGAAAACTCGCATACCTAAGCCGCTTCATCAGCAGGCTGGGAGAACGCACGCTGCCCTTCTACCAGCTGCTCAGGAAAGGAGAGAAATTCGATGGACGGAGGAATCCCGCCAAGCATTCGCGGACCTGAAAAAGACACTCTCGACCCCAACAATCCTGGCGATACCCAAGGAACGAGAGAAGTTATACCTCTACGTGGCAGCACGTAACAGTGTAGTAAGCAAAACGCTCGTTGTCGAACGCGCAGAAGAAGGCAAGGTCCAGAGCATCCAGAGACCAATCTACTACCTCAGTATGCTCCTGACCAAATCCCAGCAGCGGTAATCGCACTATCAGAAGCTACAACTGGCCATCGTCATAACCTCAAGAAAGGTGTCTGTAACGCCCCGGTCACACACCGGTTCTTGGCTGTTACGCCTGGTGGGATCTAGACTGTCCCCACAGACCAACACTAGTCTTTCCTACGCACTTTGTCCTCACTCGTGCGCACCCGGGGGAAACTTCCCGGTCGGTCACCCATCCTCAAATTGCTCCAAGCCAAGCACGCTTAACTTTGGAGTTCTTTGCATCTGGGCTCCCGGAAAAGAAGGTGCACCTTGTTGATATGAGTAGTCTTTCATTCCTACTAAGCCAGGATGTCACACCCACCCACTCAAAGGAACCGACGTCCTCGTCGGCCCATAGGAACATTCCCTCTTGGCACACGTCTGTGCGTCCAGTGCCGACACATGGCTCACCCATGTTCGCGCACTGACCCGCACACGCCCGTATAACCGCGAGGGTCGGCTCTGATACCATTTGTAACGCCCCGGTCACACACCGGTTCTTGGCCGTTACGCCTGGTGGGATCTAGACTGTCCCCACAGACCAACACTAGTCTTTCCTACGCACTTTGTCCTCACTCGTGCGCACCCGGGGGAAACTTCCTGGTCGGTCACCCATCCTCAAATATCTCCAAGCCAAGCATGCTTAACTTTGGAGTTCTTTGCATCTGGGCTCCCGGAAAAGAAGGTGCACCTTGTTGATATGAGTAGTCTTTCATTCCTACTAAGCCAGGATGTCACAGTGTCCCACTACTTCGACGAGCACCCTATCACAATTGTGAAAAGCGCACCACTCGCTGACATACTCAACAACCCGGGAGCGACTGGACGAGTCACCGAGTGGAACATTGAGCTCAGCCCACGGGACCTGTAGTTCAAGCACCCAACAGCCATCAAAGCCCAAGTACTCCCAAATTTCCTGGTCGAGTGGACGGAGGTTCAGACACCAGGCCCCCCAGACCTATCAAGTTCATGGTCAATGTTCTTCGATGGGTCCAAGAGACAACAAGGAGCTGGGGCAGGAATTGTGCTCATATCCCCTAAAGAAACAAAGCTGAACTATGTCCTCCAGATTAACTTCAGTCACGCCTCCAACAACGAAGCAGAATACGAGGCACTCCTCCATGGCATGCACATGGCCAAAACGTGCGGAGCCACTCGCCTCATAATTTACGGGGACTCCAATCTCGTCGTCGAGCAGACGATGAGAAACTGCGACGCAATAGCCGACAACATGGCGGCCTACCAGAAGCTCTACAACATACTCGAAGGAAGTTTCGACTGTTGCGAGCTCAACTACATCACCAGGGCCAACAACATAGAAGCTGACGAGCTCGCGAACAACGGTTCGACCCGGGGACCTGTACCACCCGACGTTTTTCTCGAAAGCATCAGCCGGAGATCCATCAAATTAAAGGCAACAACACCTGAAGCAGTCGTGGACGGCGAAGACACAATAGAACCGGCGCAGGTGGCAGCAGCAACCCCATCAGAAGGCACAAGGACCAGCACATCCGACATCACAACTCCGACAGAGCTCGAAGGACCTGTCTGGACAAAACCGTTCCTTCGATTCCTAATCGAAGGTACGCTACCGCAAGACGTGGCCGAAGCACGACGCATCAGCCGACGGTCCAAGGCGTTCACGGTGATCAACAAACAACTATACAAGCGCAGCATCACCCAGATACTCCAAAGGTGCATCGACGAAGAGGAAGGCAAAGCCCTACTGCTCGAAATCCATGAAGGCACCTGCGGGCACCATGCGAGTAGTCGAGTACTCGTGTCCAAAGCATTCCGAGCCAGGGTTCTATGGGCCCACATCCATGAAAAACGCAGAGGAAATCGTGCGACGTTGTGTCGCCTGCCAGAAATTCGCAAATAGGCCACACGCTCCCGCATCAGAGCTCAATACCATACCACTATCCTATCCGTTCACCACCTGGGGACTCGACATGGTGGGCCCACTCAAGAAATCATCAAAGGGCGGAAGGACACACCTTCTCGTCGCAGTCGACAAGTTCACTAAATGGATAGAAGCAGTGCCCATCACCAGCTCCACAACACTCACGGCTGTCAACTTCATCAAATCGATCATCTTAAGGTTCTGAGTGCCCCACAACATAATCACGGACAAAGGCACGAACTTCACAGCCGCAGAGTTCCAGAACTTCCGCGAAGAACTGGGCATCAAAATCAATTTTGCATCAGTCGCGCACCAGTAGTCCAACGGCCAGGTGGAAAAAGCAAACGGCCTTGTATGCGGGGGAATCAAGAAACGGCTCCTCGCACCACTCGAGCAAGCCGCCGGCAACTGGGTAGAAGAACTCCCCGTGGTCTTATGGAGCCTACGAACTACACCAAACACCGCGACCTAGTACACACCCTTCTTCATGGTGTACGGGGCAGAGGCAGTCCTACCACACGACCTCAAGTTCGGAGCACCTCGGGTCACCGGATACGAAGAAGAAGAAGAAGCAGAAGAAGCACTACAAGACAACAAAGATACGACTGACGATGCAAGAGACACAGCCCTGGAAAAATCAGAGGGGTACCAGGACAAGCTACGCACCTACCAAAGCACTCGCTTACGCATTAGAACCTTCAACAAAGGCGACCTAGTCCTACGGCTGATACAAGAAAAGGTCAATAAACTTGCCCCCCAATGGGAAGGACCATTTATAGTCTCAGAAGTCATCAGAGGTGGCGCCTACAGGCTGAAGAACCCGAAGACAGACGAGGACATGGGTAACCCATGGAACGTAGCAAACTTGCGACTGTTCTATCCATAATCCCCATCGGTCAGACATGACTGGCAATTCATGTAGCTGCTCGACCGCAATAAATAAAATGTTGCCCAAATACTGCCATCTCAAAGCACTCGGGGGCTTAAGAATAAAATCACTCCGAGAGACGCTATCGCCTACGCGATCTTAACCAAAGCACTCGTGGGCTTAAAGATAAAATCCCCCCGAGAGACGCTATCACCTACGCGATCTTAACCAAAGCACTCGGGGGCTTAAGAATAAAATCCCCCCGAGAGACGCTATCGCCTACGCGATCTTAACCAAAGCACTCGGGGGCTTAATAATAAAATCCCCCTAAGAGACGCTATCGCCTACGCGATCTTAACCAAAGCACTCGGGGGCTTAAGAAAAAAAATCCCCCCGAGAGACGCTATCGCCTAAGCGATCTTAACCAAAGCACTCAGGGGCTTAAGAATAAAATCCCCCCGAGAGACGCTATCGCCTACGCGATCTTAACCAAAGCACTCGGGGGCTTAAAGATAAAATCCCCCCGAGAGGCGCCACTCAAGCAATTCTAATGAAAAACACTCGGGGACTCGAGCACAGAAACTCTCGCCGAGAGACGTTATCGTGGCTCTCGCGATCTGTACATCAAAGCACTCGGAGGCTCCAGCACCGCCTCCCACGAACCACTCGCGCAGTCTGAATCTTAGAAATCCCAAGAAAAAAATACCCGGCCAGCCCCACCCGCAGAGAACAAGGCTCAAAGACATGGCCACAATCAGATGAAGCACCAAGTACTCTGAAGAAATTCTGAAGGAAGCACAGGACACAGAATCCTTTAGTCTTCACCCGATCGCCAACGATCACCTAAAGACTCGGGGGCTACTCCCATCGGGAGCGCTGACGCGCTCCTGATAAAAGACAGAAATTAACGGAAGAACGACAAGGGAAATAAATCTAAAGCCTACGTTTGACTCTACAACTCAACGTAGCCTCGGGGGCTATTCCCATCGGGAGCGCTGTTGTAAGGCCCGATATGCGGTACTGTTCCAGATCTAGGTGTTTCCACCCAGATCCGGGGACGAAGCACATATCGGTCCCACCGCGGCATATGACAAATCCATATGCCCCGGATTTCCAACATGATATCACAACATTAAAGATACAAGGATACAACATCTCATACAATCGGCATACAACTGCCTCAAATATAATACAACAGCGGAAGGTATATGTCTGAGTACAGACTACAATCAAATGCCTACTGGCAAAGAGAAAAACATCGATCCCATAACCACACGGGTCCAGGCCCTCCGCCGGGATCTGCCTAACTAGTCGTCGTCGAGCCTCCACGTGAAACGTCGCTCACCATACCTGTTTTCGATCAAGAACCCTGAAAAAACTTTCTACATACGAACGCTAGAGCACGCAAAACTGAGCAACTTTCATTTTGGGGGCACGTTCATCGGAGCAACGGATCAACGGGAAATCGCATCGCAAAAATAGATCAGCACACAGTTTTTATCAGACTTACCAAAAATAAACAGCAGCAGTACAAATAATAAAAAAAAGGAAAAGGGGGCCTCACCCAGTGGGCTTTCGACCCAACTGACCGGCCTGGAGGCGCACTGGGCTGGGGCGAGTGGGCGAGGGAGGCCGGCTGGCTCGGGCGCTCGTGCCTCCCGAGCACGACCGCAGGCGGCGGCGGCTGCCTCCCTGGCCGGCGACGATGGCGCTCGAGGGGGCACGGAGGGGCGCGGCTGGGTCCAGGAGGCGGCTGCTTCGGTGCGTGGCGCGGGGATCCCGCCGGATCCAGGCGAGGCGGAGGGCGCCGGCGGCCTCCGGGGTGGTGGCGATCTCCACGGGTGCTCCAATGGCAGCCTGCGGGAAGAACCAGGAGGGGTGACGGTGAGAGATGAGAGGGAGGAGAGGGAAAGAGAGAGGGCGCGGGAGGAGAGGTGGCCGGCGGCCTGCTCGCCGGCGGCGTCCGGGGTTGGAAGCGCGTTACCTCGGGCTGGCGGCGGTGGCTGCCCACGGGCGGTTGGTGGAGAGGAGAGAGAGAAGGAGATGCTGGGCTGACGTGGCGCTCTCCTGGCCGTCAGATCGGCCGATTTGACGGTCCAGAACCCATTGGGTTGGACCTCAGATCTGGGGCTAGGGTTTCGTGGGGAGGAGGTTTTTTTGCAGATCTGGAGGTTTGTGAGGGGGGTGGCTGCAAATTTCCAGAGGGGGAACCCTAATTGGGTGGTGGGAGGCTGGTGGTCTTTATACATGGCTGGTTGGCTGGCCAGTTGACACAAACGGCCTCGGTACCCCTCTCGCGTGTCCGGTGATCGCATTCGTGACCGCCGAGACTCCGTACGGACTCCGATTCCGACGAAACTTCGACCCACGCGCTCAGCGCGTCGAGCTCTTCGATCGTACCTCACTGCGGTGAAATTCCAACAACATTTTTCGGTGCCCCATAAAATAATCCGTTTATTAAATAAACGGGGTTTTGGATCCGGTGGCGATGGCTGGTCCTGTGCTGGTTGCGACGGTGCTCGGGTGAAACCCCGATGTCGCAAAGTCGTGTGCCGTTGGGGAAAAGGTCGGTCACGCATCCGATACGAGAATACGGGGGAGAAATATTCACCGATTATTATTTCGGTGAAGCAAACACCGCAAACAAATCAGACAATCGAACAATTCACACCGAAAACAAATTTTTTAATTTTTGTGAAAACTGGGCTGTTACAGCTGCCGCGCACCCGACAGAACTCACTAGAAAGATAAAGTCAGCGCATCGCGGAGGAGTCGAAGATATTCCACGCCATCAGAAGAAGTCGAAGACATTTAGCGCTATCATATGGAGTCGAAGACGTTGTGCACCATCAGAAGGAGTCGAAGACAGTGCATCTCAGGAGTCGAAAATATTGCAAGATCTCAACCTCAGCTTGAATTCAACCATAAAGGTATAAAAGGACTCAACTACATTTGGATAGAAGGCAGCTCCTGTTACAAGAGGGAATTACCCAAGGAATTAAGACTTCTACATGTGTGCCCATGAGGGGTAATCGAACCTAGTACAAGGGCATCACGAGAGACAAAGGAAGCTAGCTAAGGATGTCAATGACATAACAAAAGGGTGAATCTCGACTTATTTGTCGATGCTCCACAAGCTTCTTCTCCTGCTCCACCAGCTTCTTCTCCAGCTGCAGCTGCACGCCTTCTTCTCCGAACGTACAGCCTCTTCTCCGAGTTGCCAGCGAAGATGAGGCCGCCTCCAGTTCTACAAGGTCGCCTGGCGCACCCGCTTGATCGACGGCTTGACGTCGACGTCTTCTTCGGAGCTGATGGAGACGACACCATCACCTGAGGAGTCGCCAGAAGGCGAAGCTGTAGAAGATGCAGGCGTGGAACTCCTCGACCTTGTGGAGCTGTCGCTGCTCGACTCCTGCCAGTGCGGATCCATGCTGTTGCCGCTCGGGTCGAACGCGCGGACAGTGACGGTTCTTTCGCCGTCAAAACGATAGCTGAGCATATCACCATCCCGCAACTTCAACCGCCGAGCAAACACACTCCAACCAGAGCCAAGAAAAATCAAGCGGGAGCTATCAACCTCCAAATCAACATAAGAAGGAGATTGAAATCTCCCTTGAAGATGCAGAAGCAAGCCATCTATGCCACGTTCAGAGACAATGGCGGAAAAAGCAGAGGGAAGAAGAACGCGACTGGCGCTCTGGCCACGAACATGCAAAAGAAAATTATAGCGCTAGAAACCCTCCTCCAAGGGAGAGGAGGAAGGCACTGGCGTCGCACTATGGCGATCACCACGACATGAGCATGGTGCACGGCCACCACGGCCACGACAAACACGGCCACGAACAGTACCCCTCCTAGGAACCATGAGAAGAAGAAGGGAAGAAGGAAGAGGCAAAGCAGCAAGATGGATAGAGGCGAAACCTTGTGGAAGAAAAAGGCCTATTTATAGAACAAAAACCTCCCAGCACAGAGAAGCCAACACGGTAGCAGCAATTAATTCAAAGACCAAACGTCGCAGACGTCTCAGATTCCAAGACCAAGATGCTTTCCCACGAGACGCACTGTGCGCGAGACGCGTCAAGTCACGCGCATTTCCAACGCGCGTATCGGAAACCCAACCAGCGCCTGCCGCACGCCACAGCGGCCATCATTACGACCGATCATGAAGACGTGACGGTTCACTGGCGGAGCATCCCTGACAGCCATCAAACAGAGGCATCGTTATCCTGACAAGTGGTGAAGAAAACAAAGAGACATCAAAACCCAGAGATTCCATCTTTCAGATCCTTTTCCCGATGAAGAAAAACATCTTACTCCCATCGGGAGAGCGCATCATGAGAGTCCCAGATGCTCCCTCACACGAAGGTCAGTAATGTGCTCGAGTGACCACTCGCACTCTCGAGAGTCTCGGGTGCTCCTTCAACCCAACGCAAGACCAACATGCATTCGCGAAGATCATACGGCGCTAAGAGTCTCAGGTGCTCCCTCACCTCAAGAACCGAAATGACATTCGAGGACTACTCGCGAAAAACCCCCCGTCTGAGCACTCAAAACAAGCTCCACGGGTGAATGAGTGAACTGCTCGCTTGATGTTTTGTTCCAAGCGGGTGCAATGCTATGAAGGCTTCGTGCCTCAAAAACACACATTCCTGTAACACGATACACTGTGCCCAGATGCCACGGAAGATTAGCCTGTAGGTAAGACCCCGCTGCGAAGTTCGGCCGGTCTGGGACTTGCCGAAGAGCGATTTCACTCCCAACCTTTTCCATGCTGCGCATGATAGAAAAAGCCGGGCGGACGCGCCTTAGGCTATGCACATTACTGGCAGCAAATGAACACCGTAAGACCTGAAGCGGCAGGACTTTTGCTCGACACCAGTGTTCCAACACTACAGGAAACAGGAGTTTTGCCGCCAGCCAAAGCTGACGGCAAACATATGTAAAGCGGACGGCAAAGGCTTTGCCGTCAGCTCCCCGACGGCAAACCTGTTGTCAGCTCATCAGTCGGCAGTGAGCTGCTTTGCCGTCAGCTCAATATCGACCGACGGCAACGTCTTTGCCGTCAGCCTTTTTGTACAGGCTGACGGCAACGCCGCTCGTACGGCCAGCTCTGACTTAACCCCGTGGGCTGAGTTAACGGTGTTCATTGCCGTCAGCTAGCACCTTGGCTGACGGCAAAGCCCTTGCCTGGGCCCACATGTCAGCATTTTGCCGTCAGCCAGCCCTACGCTTTGCCGTCAGCCGGTTGAAGGCCGACGGCAAAGCCGTGACCAAATGGTCACTGCCACAGCCCAGATTACACAGGCTGCCGCCACGTCTCCGCTTTGCCGTCAGCTTGCTAACGGCAACGCCTTTGCCGTCAGCAAGCTGACGGCAAAGCTCTCTGTATCTATCTTTTTAATTTGTTTTTCTTTAATTCCCTGCATATAAACAATAATATATATATATGTACAGAATGCCATCCACAAGTCATATATACAATCATAATGCTATCCACAAGTCACGTATACAAAAGAAGCCATCCACAAGTCATATATACAAAAAGAAGCCATCCACAAGTCATATAAACAAAAAGAAGCCATCTCCATGTTTGAAAAAGCAAGTCATCTCCATGTTTAAAACAGCAAGCCATCTCCAAGTTTAAAACAACAAGTCATCATATATACAAAAGAAAAGTGCCCAACATGATATACATCTACAAGTCATCTACATCCTAACATACTATATCTACAACGAAGAAGCATCCATCCATGCATAAAGGCAAATCTGCAAAATGAAAACATAATCATATGTTACATACGGAAAAGAAGAAATCCAAAATGATGAAAAGATGAAAATAAAAAGGAAAAAGAAGAACAAGGAGAAGAAGAGTAAGGAGAAGAAGAGGAAGAATAAGAATAAGATGAAAGGAAGAAGAGAAGATGGAGAAAAAGAAAGAAGAGAAAAAGTAAGAATAAGAAGAACTTTTCTTCTTTTACTTTCTTTTTCACCTCTTTCTTCTTCACTTCTTTCTTTTCCTCCTATCCTTCTTCTTATTCTACAATACTTGTTTAGACCTCAAGAGCTAAATATATCTCATTTTAGATCTAACTAAGTCATTAATTCATTTTTGAGCTTTATATGCAAAGTATAAGTCATTTTTAGGTTTATCTTAAGCTAGTAAATTCATTATTGAGCTTTTATAAGACAAGTATAAGTCATTGTTGAACTTAATAAGCTTATAAATCTAATTTGAGCTTTAAAAGCTTATAAAGCCAAGTTTGAGCTTTATAAGCTTATAAATTCACTATTGAGCTTTTAGAAGCCAAGTATAATTCATTTTTTAGGTTTACAAGCTTATAAAGCCAAGTATAAGTTTTATAAGGTTATATAGTCATTTTTTAGCTTTTATAAGCCAAGTATAATTCATTTTTTAGGGTTTACAAGCTTATAAAGCCAAGTGTAAGTTTTATAAGCTTATATAGTCATTTTTTAGCTTTTATAAGCCAAGTATAATTCATTTTTTAGGTTTACAAGCTTATAAAGCCAAGTGTAAGTTTTATAAGCTTATATAGTCATTTTTTAGCTTTTATAAGCCAAGAATAAGTAAATATTTATGTAACTAAGCTATTACTACCATTATTGAGCTTTATGAGCATATAAAGTCATTGATGAGCTTTATGTAACTTACCGGAGGCCACCTCAAGGCTGAGAAGCGCCGCCACGTGGGTTGCTCGGGGATTCACTAGGAGATTCTTGTGGGTTGTGAGATGCAGCCCCGGAATTATGCTGCAACAAAGGATGAGTTGCAATGTGGTAAGCATGATGACACTTGATGGTATAAGACCGGGATATATTGATCATTGAAAGAAACTTACCGTTCCGGGAGGAGAAACGAAAGGCGTCGGCATCGGTGGAGGGGTAAGACCTTGCTTCTCCCACATACTCTGCGAGTTAGGTTTTGAGGACTAGCATATTAGCAAGTGAACCAAACATATGCATATGCATTCTTGGCGGATATATGCAAAAGTAGTAACTTACCGAGAAGAGGTCGTAGATGGCCTTCGTCTGGGCATTATTGCGTGCCCTCTCCTCCTCGAGTATCCTCTGGGTCCTCTCCTCCGCCAGCCGGTCCCTCTCCGCAAGCTGCTCCGACAACATCTGTTGTGTCGCCTGTCTCTCCCTCTGAATGGCGTCCTGAGAACACTCAACAATATAGCAATTATTGTCATCATCGCTATGTAGTCTAAAGAACGGAAAGAAAAATTGAGACAAAGTTATACCTGGATAGCAATGTCCACTGGCCGCGGGCGAGGTCGTACAGCAGGAGCGGAGCTCGTTTGCCTCGCCTTGATCTGAGGTAGAGTCTCTGGGCAATGTACGAAGCCATTGCACATGGAGGTGCTGCCATGATGCTTACCGCCACCAGAAATCATCAAGGCCTCCGGATCAATCTCCTCCTCGCTCGGGTCAAACTGAGGACCGCGTAGCTCTTTCGCCACCTCAGAATAGGCCATCATCTTGTGGTAGGCTGCAGCGCTGGTGTACGCCTCAACACCGTCGCCCTCGGAATATGTCGTCACCGTTTTGTACTTTCCCTTATGGGCCATGGCAAATGAGCGAAATCCCTTAGGCACAGGCTGATTATGGTGCTTCGCCTACAATGAAAAGTAAAGAAAAGGCATGAAACAAATCAATTGATTAATGATGAAAGGACATGAAACTTAAAACAAAAAGGCACATACCCATTTTTTTGCGTACTCGTTGACGTTGAGATTGCCTTGGTGGTGTGCCACACCTACCATTTGAGCACGCCTAGCCTTGGCGCTTTTGTGGGTGGACAGCCAGGCATCACTGAGCCATTTGTCCACTATCGCCTCAAAGCAATCCATCTTATTTGCACACCATCTCGGGGGCGCCTATGAATTAATAATCTTATAAAGTCATTGAATATCTTTTTTAAGCCAAGTACAAGTCAAGTTTTATGTAACTAATCTATTATTATCATTTTTTAGTTTTACAAGCTTATAGAGCCAAGTTTCACCTTTATAAACTTATAAAGCCAAGTTTGTCACTTATAAGCTTATAAAGCCAAGTTTGAGCTTCATAAGCTTATAAAGAAAAGTTTGACACTTATAAGCTTATAAAGCCAAGTTTGAGCTTCATAAGCTTATAAAGAAAAGTTGGAGCTAACTAGGCCTTACTTATAAGTGTAGGAATTTACCTCCAAGTATTCATCCTTCTTAAGGAAAACTTTTCTACACTTCTTCTTGGCCTTCTTCACGCCCTTCTTGGCGTACCAATCTCGAACACACTGAACACGCATCTCGTGCCTAGTGTTCGTGAGTAGCCTCACTATCTCCTTCTCGAGATTCTTCTGGGACGCCGGCTCCATCCCCTCCTCAACCCTATAGTAGCACTGAAAAAAGCATCGAACATATGAAAAGATGAGTGAAATGATTCCAACACTAATAAATGATTGCAATGCTTAGACTACTTACCCAAAAAGTAGCCACCACCATGTCGGCTTTGGTACGGCATTCAACGTTGTTGATGCGTTCATCTGGCGGGGCCGGGGCGGCTTTGTAGTGTGGCCAAGTGAGGCCGGGCTCAGGAACCCTACCCTCAATAGGCAACTGGACTAGCCCGGGAAACTGCTCCTTAAGCACGGCACCAAGGAGGCAGTTCGGATTCCGGGCACCTTCCGGGTAAGTCCACGCCCTGCAAAATAAGAACACAAAGACATTAGTTCTTGTTGGACCATATGTACATGTATGATATATATACAAGGAACACAAAAAATTCATCAACTTACTTCTCCCCATCTGGCGCAATTAATACCCTCTGCGCAGGGTCCGGACGTGGTGGGAGCCGTGTCATACCACGCTGGTACACCGGCTTCTTGGAAGAGGAGCTCCCCTCAGCCCCATCATCCCCCTCACCCCCCTCAGCCCCGTCGTCATCGCTATCATCATCCTCATCAGCATCATCATCATCCTCCCAAGGATCATCCCAACGAGGCTCCGTCGACTGCCTCGGTGCCTCCGGTGTCTCTGACTGCACCGGCGGTGTCCGCTGCCCCGGTGCCTCCGACTGCACCGGCGGTGGCTCCTGCACCGGTGAGACTGTCCTGTGAGTGGGTGACTCGGCTAGGGCGCCACCTGCTCCTCGACCACCTCCTCGACCACCGGGTTTAGCTCTCTTTGTGCCTTTTCCCCGACCTCTCTCACGAGGCTGCTCAGCACGCGCCGGCGGCGAGCTGGCTGCGACAATACCCGCCAGCAACTCTCTCCGTAGAGGTAGAGGTGGTCGAGAATCCACCGGTGGATCCCTACGGCTCGCCATGTGTCAACACCTGTTACGGAGTAAAGATGAATTAGTAAAGTAAGGAAATAAATAATACAAATTCGTATATACAAAAAACAAACATATGCATATAAAGATGAATTAGTACATTAAGGAAATAAATAATACAAATTCATATATACAAAAAACAAAAGAAAGTTGGGATGCATACAACTAATAGTCGGGATCATCTGTATCTTCTCCAGGATCAATAAAAACATCATCGTCACTATCACGCGTGTCGTCATGAATGATCTCTTCTCCGGGATCGGGTTCAGCGTCAACCACATTTCGAAAGCCTTTTTGTAACCGGTCAAGCAATGATAGGTCATCCGCATCGGTAACCTCTTCGTGTTCCACTTCTTCATCGTCCTCCGCATCATCATCGGTAACCTCTTCGTGTTCCACTTCTTCCTCTTCCTCCGCATTGTCATTCTCTACTTCCATGTTTTGACCAAACGTAGAGGTTTTTCCGAAATGTTTTTTGGCCACACGTGTTTCTTGGAAGAATTCTCCGTCATATGTGTCTGGGTCTATGTGAGGTTGATAATCCTCTTCTTCATTGGGGGCAGGTAGTTTACCATGTGGCGGCACGTCATACACGACATACCAATCTTCGAGATTCTTTACACTTTGGCAGGCCCATGGAAGATAGAAAACCTGTGTGGCCTGTTGAGCCACAATATAAACTTCGGCAACATTTAAACGGTTCTTCTGTTTAATATGAACTAGCCCAACATGCTCATGAGTTCGTCTAGTGTCCTTCGGATCGAACCAATGACATTTGAAGACAACGGCATTCGGAGGATTTTCACCATAATATAGCAGTTCGTATATTTCTTCAACTATTCCATAATACTCGACTCCTCCATCTATAGCGGACACACCGGAATTCGTTGTTTTCCGATCGGGCATAGTTTGCTCTTTCATACCAGTACGAAAGCGATACCCATTGATGTCGTATTTTTCATATGTATGGACCTTAAAGTCAAAACCATTTGCGATTTGTCTCAATTCAGCGTCCATCGACTCTGAATTAGCCTACAAGTTGAAACGGAAAGGCTTGTTGTATTAGTCGGTACTGAGACGACGAAGAAATAACAATGGCATGTATATCATATAAGAAGTACCGTTTGTGTAAACCAAGAGATGAAACCGGGATTGCCGCCTCCCCGCTTCTCTAGAAGATTAATCTCTTCGATGGAGTCTTTTTCGATCGCCACTCCATTCGAGAATTGAGCGACGAATCGACTGTATCAAATAATTAAGAGAAGTTAGACACACAACTCGTCAAGAAGTTGCAGAACAATTAATATGTACCGCGCACTTACTCGATGTATGGCCGCACTTCTGTCATGTTGGTCAAGATATACAATGTAATGATGCTCCATTCCTCAAAGGTCAACGTCTTTGTCTTCATAACCCCACAAGGTGCGAGGCTCCCTTTAAAGAGTTTGAACTTGGATTCATGTCGCTCGGGGTCGCCAGTATTGTACCGAGGCTTTGGATTATGCAAACTGTAATTAGTGGCAGCATAGTGTGCTGTCACGAAGTTTGCCGCTTCCTCGACAACGAATGCCTCAGCCATTGATGCTTCAATTCTCCGTTTATTTTTACATTTTGCTCGAAGCGTCTTCTGCATTCTCTCGGTTGCATAGCACCAACGGTTTTGCACAGGGCCACCCAATCTTGCCTCCATCGGTAGATGCAAAATCATATGCTGCATCGGATTAAAGAAACCCGGTGGAAAGATCTTCTCTAACTTGCATATCAACTCCGGCGCCAGTTTTTCCATCTCTTCTATCACAATAGGCGATAATTCTTTAGCACAAAGAACACGGAAGAAATAGCTTAGCTCTGCCATTACTAGCCATTCATCCTCGGGGATGTAGCCGCGCAACATCACCGGCATTATCCGCTCATGCCATATGTGCCAATCGTGACTCTTCAGCCCAAAGATTTTCAACTTTTCAAGACTTGCTCCCCTTGCTAGATTCGCTGCATACCCATCGGGGAACATCAACTTTTTTTTCACCCAGATGAGGATTTCCCTCATGTGTTCCCTTTTAAGATTGAACCATGCCTTTGGCTTCTCCCAATTCTTCTTCCCTTTCGGTTGTCGCATGTTCAGTGACTTCCTATTACACAGACTCTCCTGATCGACTCTAGCCTTAACATTATCTTTCCCCTTATCAGTGCCGAACAATGTACCAAAAAGGGCCTCACCCATATTTTTTTCAGTGTGCATCATGTCAATGTTGTGTGGAAGAGCAAGGTCTTTGAAATACGGGAGATCCCAAAAGCATGGCTTGTGGGTCCAGGCGTGTTCCGTATTATATCCCAAGAAATACCCTGGCCGGTTCGGATCAGGCTCTAGTGAGTTCAACTGATCAAGAATTTGTGCGCCCTTCATCATAGGTGGTGCCTCGTTCTCGACAACTTTACCTTTGGTGAAATTCTTCTTGTCTTTTCTGAATCCATGGTCCAGAGGCAGGAATTGTCTATGCAAGTCGAAGCAAGAATACTTGCAACCCTCCGGCAGCCAATGAAACTTAAGAGCAGACTTGCATTGCGGGCATGGGAACCTTCCGTGCACGCACCATGCAACAAAAAGTGCAAATGCCGGCAGGTCATGCATGGATTACATCAACCAAGCATGCAGTTGGAAGTTTGTTTTGCTAGCTGCGTCATATGTCCGGATCCCATTATCCCAAGCTTCTTTGAACTCATCCATCAGTGGTTGCAAGTACACATTCATATTTTTTCTGGGATAGTTGGGCCCCGGAACTATCAACGTCAAGAAGATGTTCTTTCTTTGCATAAGTACTCCAGGGGGCAGATTGAGGGGCATGATGAATACGGGCCAACAACTATACTGGGTTGCCGTCATACCGAAAGGATTGAACCCATCGAGGCTAATGGCGAGTGCCACGTTTCTTGGGTCTTTGGCTTTACCTTCTTTATGTATTTCATTGAACATCTTCCACGCTTCACCATCAAAGGGGTGGGTCAACATCAAATTCCCGTATTCATCTGTAGGACGTCTAATTCCATCTCTGTGCCATGTCATTTGTTTTGCTGTTTCTTCAAGCATGTAAAGCCGTTGAAGTCTTGGTAAGATCGGTAGGTACCGAAGAATGTTTACGGGTATTTTGCTCTGCGTCTTCTCACCAAGACTGTTGTCTACGACAATATACCTGGAGGACTTGCAGCGTGGACAATAATTATCATCCGCATACTCATGCCTAAATAAGGCGCATCCTTTCTCACAAGCATGTATCCGCTCGATGGGCATCTTCAGTGCACCGAGTATTTTGTCTGAGTGGTATAGGTTTGCAGGCATAATATGACCGTCCGGTAGAAAGCGCCCGAATAAGGTCATCATCGCATCATAGCACTCTCTGGACAAGTTGAATTGTGCCTTAAGAGCCATTGTTTGTGCGATGGCATCTAGTTGACAAAGCTTGGTGTGCGCATGCAGTGGGAGTTTTGAAGACTCTAGCATGGCATAAAAGGCCTTGGCAGTTTCCTCCGGTTCTTCGTCCTCAAGACGAGCATCGTTGTAGTCATTGACCATGTCTTCGATCCCTGTACCACAATCCTCAATGCGCTGACGCACTACCTCATGTCTGTCACGTTGGGCCGACTCGCCATGAAATGACCACAACGTATAATCAGGCATGAAACCACGTATTTGCAGGTGTTTACCCATTACATCCTTTGTCTGTTGTGAATAGTTCTTACATCTAGTGCAGGGGCACCATGTTCTTGGTTGGCCAGCACTAAATGCAACCTCTAGGAACTCCTCGGTCTTGGCCAACCATTCCTCAGTCATATTTTTTTGACTAGGGTGACCGGTGTACATCCACGCACGATCATTCATTCTGGCTAGCTAGCTAGTACAAATTAACACCAGAAGGCATATAATTAATTACGGTGATACGGCATATGCACACTAGCTAATAGGTAAAGATAGGTCCTAATCCCACCCGGGTATGTGCAGATTGGATTCATTTCCCCATGCTCTCCTCCCGATCCGACGCAAAATTTCGACAGCACCTCCCCGCTGTTCTCCTGATATACGTCTGAGCATAAACTGAGAGGATGTGTACCCGGAGAACAACAAGGTGGCGCTGACGAAATCCTGCGTCCGATCCGGAGGAGAGCATATATGGGGAAATGAATCCAATCTACACATACTCGGGCTGTCCATGGATAACGTTGGACAATTCGAAAGAATCCAATTATAAATATGCAAATGAATGCATATTTATAAATGGAATCTTTCGAACGGGAGACGCATATGGGTTACGTGACTTGCATGAGTTGAGAAGGAAAGAACTAGCTACGCCTATCTTCTAGGTAGGGTGAAACTAGGGTAGGGTGAAACTAAGAGGAGAGAGACGTTTGGTGTCCCAGTAGGAAAAACTGCTAGTCACGGGAACCTATGCAATTAAATAAGGCAACCTTAGGAACAACAAGCTAAGCACCAATACATTGGAGACTATAGTTACTTAACACATTTAATAATCTTAGCACCTCACTTAGCACCTTTGTTTTTTTAGATAAATAAGAGCTCTTGCCCCCGATTTCATATCACCGAAATCAAATAGTACTAACTATATATCCTAATTAGTAGTAACTAATTCCTAAATCTAACAAGCCCTAGCCCTAATCTACTAACAAATCTAGCTAGCTAATTTCTTTAACTAAATACTTATAAGCTAACTAAAATTTATCATAAATAGAAACAAAATTGAATCCTAATTAGTATACTAACTAATTTCTAAACCTAACAAACCCTAGCCCTAATCTCCTAACTGATCTACCTAGCTAAATTTTTACCTAACTAATGATAAGCTAACTAAAATTTAACATAAATATCTACTTACATTAAATACAAACAAAAATGAATACAAAATAGAAAAAATGCAAAAAATGGGAGGGCCGGTGCTCACCATCAGGGGGGTCGACGGCTGGGGGAGAGGAGACCGACGGCGCCGCCGAGACCTAGAGGGGGAGGGCGAGCAGGGGAGGTGACGGTGGCGGCGACCAGGGGAGGTGACGGCGGCCCGGCGGCGGTGGGGAGGTGGCGGCGGGGAGGTGGCGGCGGGGCGCCGGCGTGGGGAGGTGGCGGGTCACCGGCGTGGGGAGGTGGCGGCGGGGCGCCGCAAGGGAGAAGCGGCGGCGAGATGTGGGGGTTGTGGGGGTTAGGGCTGGCCCGACGTGGGTTAACGGCGCTAGCTGCTTTGCCGTCAGCTGGCTGACGGCAGAGGCTTGGCCGTCTGCTGGCTGACGGCCAAGCAGCGGGCTGTTAAGCCAGCTCCTCCTGGTGGGGCAAGGTTGGTTGTTCGCCGTCAGCTAGCCTGTTGCCGTCAGCTTGAATGGCATCTGCTGTCAGTCAGCTGACGGCGTTGAACTGGCTGACGGCATAGCTCCGTTTTGCCCACAGCCAGGTCTTTGCCGTCAGCTTACCGTCTGGCTGACGACATAGTTTGCGTTGCCGTCAGCCCCGACAGAAAGCTGACGGCAAAGCACAAAGCTGATGGCAAAACTCCTTTTTCCTGTAGTGCAAGCTCACGTCGAGGGACGTGGGTTTGATTGGGCTACTGCAGTATTTGCCCTAGTGCAATTCACCAAGGTTCGACCAGTCGACTCCTTGGGCCCTTTCATCTTAGCATCCCTCGAAACAGGTTTTGTCATGGCCACCAGACTGCCAGCGACCCGCGGTTGCACCGCGCATACAAATAACTTACAAATGGATGTACTCGAGTCCCTGTGCGACTCTTCGAGTCCCCCAGGCACTCGGGGGCTACTGACGAGGGGGTGACCCCACGACTCCTACAGATAAGCCTACCTGGTGTCCCTGAAGACAGAAGGCCCATGAAGATATAGCATCGGCCCGCTAATTGGCACCGATGTAGGAGTCTACGACTCACAAGGAAGGTGCGGGAACCTGCCGTACGGAGCAAGCTAGGGTTAGGAAAGATTACCTGTAAACGTAGATAAACTCCCCGAGACCTAGCCCAGTATATAAGGGCTAGGAGGGGCGACGAAAAGGACAACCGATATCATCTGTAACCCTAGCCTTGAGCGCTCCAGCCTTGGCATCCCCTGTAATCTCATCTCGCCCATCAATAATATCGAGCAGGAGCGTGCCTTCATTTTTGCCGACGAGCTATCGTACAACCTATGCCTCTCATAACTAACCCAGGGTCCCTGACCATGGGATTTGCCGGGGTTGGTCCCCGTTAACCAGTGAGGACATAGTTCCCTTGCTGGCCCACTTTGTCCGGCTGAGGACCTGGTTTCCCATGTGTGATTAACCGGCTATCCAAACCTGCGACAGACGGTAGAGACCGATTCGAGAGCGCGACCGGCTTTTGAGTTGGGTGTCGACTCACCGGGGGGCCACCCGGATTTCTTTGTTGTTAGTTAGAGGGACCTGTCGTTTCGGATCTCTCGGAACTAAATCATAAATGGTTGCCTATAATGGGTAGCAACTGAGAGAGATGGGCGTGCGTGCGGAGCCTTGCAATGGGTAGTTGGTACACCCCTGCAGGGTTAAATCTTTTCGAGAAGGCGTGTCCACGGTTATGGACAACTTGATACCTACTCCTTGTTCATAGACAACAACAAATGAGATAATCTTAATATAACTTGATCAATGTGTGTGTGCCTTGACCGCTTCTTCTTCGTCGGGATGCGAAGAGGAGGACAAGGATAGGATAGGTGTTATATTTGCGTAAGTAGTTGATAGCAAGACTTGTTTGAGGCGATTCCTCATCGAATGCTTGGCTTCTTACCTTACTCTCTAGATCGTTAGCCACTTCATAAATGCTAGTGCGGCAGAAACCTCACCACTTATCCCATCCTTACCGTAAACTACTAGTTGTCCTAGAATGACGAGTGATGAAGTCCTTGGTGGGTCAGTTGACCACTACAGTTGGATGCTGAGTACATTTGTACTCATGATACTACCCCCAGACTCTTTTCAGGGTTCTTGATCGACAACAGGTTTGGTGATCGACGTTTCACGTGGAGACTCGACGACGACTAGTTAGGCGGATCCCGGCAGAGGGCCTGGACCCTTGTGGTTATGGGGATCGATGTTTTTCTCTTTGCCACTAGGCATTTGATTGTAGTCTGTACTCAGACATTTATCTTCCGTTGTTGTATTGTATTAAGGCAGTTTTATGCCGATTGTATGAGATGTAGTATCCTTGTATATGTAATGTTGTGATATCATGTTGGAAATCCGGGGCATATGACTTCATCATATGACGCGGTGGGACCGATATGTGCTTCGTCCCAGGATCTGGATGGAAACATCTAGATCTGGAACAGTACCGCATATCGGGCCTTACAACTTGGTATCAGAGTGTTAACGACCGTAGGATCCCTTTTCTGGCCGAAGTTGAGTCTAGACAAAATCTATTATGTAGTTACAAAGTTAGTTGTCGGAGAGTAGAAATCTTTTTACTCCTTACCCTTACTCTGGTCAGGACAAGTGTCGTAAGTGTTTTACTCTCGTCTTATCCCCTTCAAACTTTAGGATCTCGAGGTGTCGAGTTTCGGAACCATTACAATGCCTCGCTTGCAGCGTATTGTCTCGGTTCTGATCTCAGGTTTGGGAATTCCTGTAGTACCTTTAGCTTCTCTGATTTCGGGTATCATCTGGGTCATCCATTGCCATCCATCCTTTTTCCGGTGTTTTCACGACTTGCGTCGAAAAGACTATCCTTTGATCTGGTTATCGTTGTCGTTCCTCCTCTTGACACCGACGGTTTCGTATATTCGACGATGTCGTCTCTCTGTGGAAAGTTTCTCGATGGAAGTTCGACGTCGACATGGAGCAGACTCCCTTGTTGGTGGTGTTGAAGAACGTCGTCTCTCTTTTCTCTCCCCCTTCCCCTCTCCCCTGGATCGTCCTGGATCTCGGGACGAGATCCCTTGTTGGTGGTGTTGTATTGTAATAGCCCAGAATTCACAAAAAATAAAATTTTCCTTTTCGGTGTAAATTGTTTGATTGTCTGATTTGTTTGCGGTGTTTACATCCCCGATTTATCGATCGGCGATTATTTCCCCCCCTCTTATCTCGTACCGGACGAAGACCGACCCTTGCCACCCTGACACTCGACCTTGCGACACCGGGTTCCACTCGATCACCGTCGGGAAAACCGCACGAGACCAGCCACAACCATCGGAACAAAAAAACCCGTTTAATAACTAAACGGGATATTTTTATAGCGCGCCAGAAAGTGTTCTCGGAACTGTTCCAGCTCGAGGTGAACGCCGCCGGCTCGACGCGCTGATCGCGCAGTTCGAAGTTTTACCCGAATCGGAGGTCCTGCGGACCCCCGGCGGTCAGAAACGAAAACAACGCGCGCGAGAGAAAAACTGGGGATGTTTTTGCAAACTGCAAGCCACCTGGGCTTTATAAAGACCACCACACTCCCACCTCTTTCTAGGGTTTCCCTAGCCACAAAATTTCAGCCACCCCCTCAGATCTGCCTCCAAATTTTCCCAATAGCCCCATTTTCGTCCCAACCCTAGCGCCCTCTGATCTGGACCGTCAGATCCGGAGATCCGACGGCCCAGAGGCCGCCATGTCAGCACCGACCTAGCTCTCTCTCTCCTCTCACCTCGTGCCCGTGGAGGCCGCGCTGCTCCGTCTCCTCGCGCCGGCCAGGGCCGCGCCGCCGTCGGGTGACCGCCACCGCCCTCCTCTCTGCGCCGGGTGAGCTCCTCCGGCCTCCCTTTTCCTCCTCTTCCTCTCTTCTTCTCTCCTCTCTCTCCCTAATCCGTTCTCTTCTTCTTCCCGTAGCTGCAGCACCATGGGAGCTCGGCCATGGAGCTCGGAACCTCCCTCTTCGGCGACCTTCAACGGCTGGATCCGCGGCCCTTCGACCCCCTGCAGTCCCGCGCCCCCTCGCCGCCGCGTGCTGGCCGGAGCAGCCGCTGGCGTAAGCCGACGCCGCGAGCTTGGACACACGGGACGAGCCGGCCAGCCGCTCCCCTCCAAACTCCACGGTGGGCTGGGCCCTCTCCAGCGCGCCCACAGCCCAGCGCCCCCGCGTGGCCCAGCCGCTTCCCCCGGCCCACTCGGTGAGCTCTTTTTTTATTTTTTTTCTCCACGTTGCAGTGGGCTCGGCCCAACTAGGTATAACGCCCGTGTTTCGGCCCAGCAGAACAGATTAGGCCCGAGAACGTTTTTTTTCCTGGTTTAATAAATTGGTAGATTATATTATTTTCTTGCGGTGCCCGTAACCTTTTAACGGTAGCTCGGATCGCGGCGCTTTAAACATGTAACTTGCTTAGAATTTTGTGTAGTTTAATAAAATGTGCTCTTTTGACATGTTTGACTTTGTTTACATGTTGTTGACCTGCTAATTACAACTGCTTGCCACTGTAAACTGTAATTTCCATAACTTTTTAACCGTTGCTCCGATTAAAATGTTCTTTATATGTAACTTGACTAGAATTGCATGTAGATTGTTTTTATGCTGTTCTTGCTTGCTAAATAAAATAATAAAATATTGTTTAGGGTAAAACAGTACCAAACATATTTATTTTGCAGGGTAAATAGCGATATGCCATGTGTAGGAATTTTACCCGCTTAACTTGACTAGTATAGGTAGATTATTTATGCTTCACCTCTTGCCATGTTTGTGTGCTATGCCATGCTTGAGTGAGATGCCATGTTAACAACTTTTGTTGATCACCTGTAGCTAAACAACTTAAACCATCGTAAATGTGCGGTATCGTCGTGTGTGACGAGTACTCCACTTAACCTGTTAGTAACCGCTCTCGACGATAGGTGCGATGTCTCGTGTTGCCTTCTTCTTGATGCTTGCTCGTGTTTGCTTCGTAGTAATAGATGCTTGCTCCTTGATTGCTTTTCAGTGTTTACCCTCTTGTGTGCTTCCGCGGGTACCTCTCGGAGGCGTTGCGAGCTTGCGATCAACTACAACTTCGGAATCCGACTTATCAACAGGCAAGGACTATAGATTACTTATGATCCATTCTATTTCAACTAGCGGATTAGATGCCAGTATAGGATAGGTAATATGTTTTATCCTACCACATGTTTACAGCCTCTTTCAAACCGATACAACCATGTTACTCCTTGGTTTTGGCTATCACATTATTATATTATTGTTGATGATATTGATTATTATAATGTTGACTATATTCGACGAAGGATGAAAGGTCTAGGCTATCCCACCCCGACGCTTTTTTCCATTCGAGTCACCTAGGACCCGAGTTTCGGGTATTGTGTCTCTTGAAGAGCGTGCCTTAACGCGTGTGGGATTTGATGGGGTCTCCTTTTCTTACCTACCTACCTTCAAACATTTCCAGTGGTGGCCCAAGCTGATTTAGCATTTGAAACCGTGTGTGTGCTGGTCGGCCGCCAGTAGTTTTCAAACCACCCTGGACCAGTGAGGACATAGTTCCCTTGCTGGCCCACTTTGTCCGGCTGAGGACCCGGGTTCCCATGTATTATTAACCGGCTATCCAAACCTGCGACAGACGGTAGAGACCGATTCGAGAGCGCGGCCGGCTTTTGAGTTGGGTGTCGACTCACCGGGGGCCACCCGGATTTGTTCGTTGTTAGTTAGAGGGACCTGTCGTTTCGGATCTCTCGGAACTAAATCATAAAATGGTTGCCTATAATGGGCAGAAACTGAGAGAGATGGGCGTGCGTGCGGAGCCTTGTAATGGGCAGTAGGTACACCCCTGCAGGGTTAAATCTTTTTCAGAAGCCGTGTCCATGGTTATGGACGACTTGAGACCTACTCTTTGTTCATAGACAACAACAACTGAGATAATCTTAATATAACTTGATCAATGTGTGTGTGCCTTGACTGCTTTTTCTTCGTCGGGATGCGAAGAGGAGGACAAGGATAGGATAGGTGTTATGTTTGCGTAAGTAGTTGATAGAAAGACTGGTTGGAGGAGATTCCTCATCGAATGCTTGGCTTCTTACCTTACTCTCTAGATCGTTAGCCACTTCATAAATGCTAGTGCGGCAGCAACCTCACCACTTATCCCATCCTTACCGTAAACTACTAGTTGTCCTAGAATGACGAGTGATGAAGTCCTTGCTGGGTCAGTTGAACTCTACAGTTGGATGCTGAGTACATTTGTACTCATGATACTACCCCCAAAATCTTTTCAGGGTTCTTGATCGACAACAGGTTTGGTGATCGACGTTTCACGTCGAGACTCGACGACGACTAGTTAGGCGGATCCCGGCGGAGGGCCTGGACCCGTGTGGTTATGGGGTTCGATGTTTTTCTCTTTGCCACTAGGCATTTGATTGTAGTCTGTACTCAGAGAGGTATCTTCCGCTGTTGTTTTTTATTAAGGCAGTTGTATGCCGATTGTATGATATGTGGTATCCTTGTATCTGTAATGTTGTGATATCATGTTGGAAATCCGGGGCATATGACTTCGTCATATGTCGCGGTGGGACCGATATGTGCTTCGTCCCCGGATCTGGATGGAAACATCTAGATCTGGAACAGTACCGCATATCGGGCCTTACAGGCCACCCGCGGGAAGCGGCCAGCATGAGGACGGTGCGAATGGTGGCCGGCTTGACGACGGGGGAACGTTTAACCGTAGTCGATGCCAGCGCGCTGGTGGAAGCCACGCACCACCCACCGGGCTTTGTAGCGAGCGAGTCCACCGTCGGCGTCCGTTTTGTGCTTGTACACCCACTTGCCAGTGATCAGGTTGGCGCCGGGAGGACATGGGACAAGTTCCCACATGCGGTTCCGAACGAGACTGATCCTGGAGAGGCTCACTGGACAGCAGTTAAAAATATCCTTAAGTACCTAAAGAGGACTAAGAACATGTTTCTTGTCTATGGTGGTGATGAAGAGCTCTTCGTAAAAGGTTACGTTGATGCTAGCTTCAATACTGATCCAGATGACTCAAAATCTCAAACAGGGTATGTATTTATTTTGAACGGAGTTGCGGTTAGCTGGAGGAGTTGCAAGCAGAGCGTCCTTGCAAGATCTACATTAGAGGCGGAGTATATGGCCGCTTCTGAAGCAGCGACAGAAGGGATATGGCTGAAGGAATTTGTCACTGAACTCGGCGTTGTTCCGAGTGCACTCGATCCCATGGAGATCTTTTGTGACAACACTGGTGCCATTGCTCTATCCAAGGAACCAAGATGTCACAAGAGCTCCAAGCATATCAAACGCCGGTTTCATCAAATTCGTGAGCATGTCATTGAAGGAGATATTACCATTAGCAAAGTACATACGGATCAGAATATCGCGGATCCATTGACTAAAGTTCTTCCACAAACAAAACATGATCAACACCAGAATGCCATGGGTGTTAGATTTCTGCCAATGTAAACTAGATTATTGACTCTAGTGCAAGTGGGAGACTGTTGGAAATATGCCCTAGAGGCAATAATA
The DNA here is from genome assembly GCA_950022295.1 of Bromus sterilis. Classification (NCBI taxonomy): domain Eukaryota; kingdom Viridiplantae; phylum Streptophyta; class Magnoliopsida; order Poales; family Poaceae; genus Bromus; species Bromus sterilis. The sequence continues at coordinate 251,739,791 of OX465595.1, read as the reverse complement.
AAATTGTTATTATCATATTTCCGTGTTCATGATATATGTTTATTTTCCATGCTATAATTGTATTAACCGGAAACATAATGCATGTGTGGTTCCATAAACAACACCGCGTCCCTAGTAAGCCTCTACTATACTATCTCGTTAATTAATGATGGTTATGGTTTCCTAACCATGAAACTGAGTTGTTTATTAATTAATGTGATCATGTCATTAGAAGAATGACGTGATGGATAGACCCAACTAAGCATAACAATATTGATCGTTTCATTAAGTTTATATTGTCATGCCTTTTATTGTCAAGTATCATGTTTCTTAGACCATGAGATTATGTTATTCCCGGGTACCGGAAGAATACTTTGGGGACATCAACCATCACATCGTGACAGGGTGATCATAAAAATATCTTACGGGTATCTCTGAAAGTACTTGTTGAATTACATGAATCAAGACTGGGATTTGTCCCTCCGTGTGACGGTGAGATATACTCTGGGCCCACTCGGTAATGCACATTCGGTAAATCTTGCAAGCACGTGACTAATGAGTTAGTCACAGAGAATGTTGTATTACAGAACGAGTAAAGAGTACTTACCGGTAACGAGATTGAACTAGGTATAGCGATACCGACGATCGAATCACGGGTAAGTAAAACATCGTGTGACAAAGGAAATTGTGTACGGATTATAGTAGTCCACGACATAGTGGTTCAATCGATAAAGATCTTCGTTGAATGTGTGGGAGTCATTACGGATATCCTGGTCCCTCTAATGGTTATTGATCAGAGATATGTCTCGATCATGTCTGCACGTTCTCGATCCCGTAGGGTCACACACTTAACGCTCGGTAACGCTAGAATAGCTCTGGGATAATTTTATTAATGGTGTTCGAATATTGTTCGGAGTCTCAGATGAGATCCTAGACATCACGAGGAGCTCCGGAAGAGTCTGGAGGTAAAGATTTATATAAGGCAAGTTGATTTCAGGGTTCCGGAAAAGTTCAGGATTTTTTCGGCAGTGTCGGAATGTTCTAGAAGGCTTCAGAGGGTCCCACTATGGGCCCCACCTGTTTTGGACGACCAAGGGTGGTCCAATAGTCCATGTGACCAGCCCTCCTTGGTTTATTATGCCAATAAATGGGAAGCCCTTCAATGGGAGGGTTACCACTCTTAAAAGAAAGGTGTTACCATCTTTTTAATGAGAGAAGGGGGTTTCACTTGGGAATTGATGTGGCTACAACCTCCTTGCCTATATAAGAGAGGGGAGAGGCTCACCAAGCATACCCAAAGTACTTCCACACCTCCTCCTCCCTCACGTGCATCGCTTGGCGAAGCCCTGCCCGCGGGAAACTCTTCACCATATCCACCACCACGCCGTTGTGCTGCTGGAATCGATCCCATCTATTTCTCCTTCTTGCTTGCTGGATCAAGAAGAAGGAGACATCATCGAGCTGTACGTGTGCAAGCCTCCGGAGGTACTGCTCGTTTACAGTGCTGATCGGATCGAACTTCACCAACAACTTCATCAAGCTGCGTTGAAATAAACGTTCAACGCGCGTGTTCTTCGAGGGTATGTTGACCTACTCTCCCCGTTACTAGCATCTTCTAGATTGGATCTTGGATGTTGCTTCCGCATGTGAGAGAAATTTTTTGTTTTCTATCGCGCGATCTCCTACAGTGGTATCAGAGCCAGGTTTTATGCGTAGATGCTTTGTACGGTTAGAACACAATGAGTTGTGGGCGTTGATCTTCTTGTTGCTACCCTTCCAGGTGTATTTTGGTTTTGCGGTATGGTTTGATGCAGCGCCCCGGACCAACTTTACAATCTTTGGATTGAGACCGGTTCCTCACTTGACGTGCAACTTGTATTCCACATGCGGCCTGCGGGTGTCAGTCGCTCTTACCATAGTATTAACAACATTTACAAAGGAGGGCTCTTATGAGATTAAGAAGCAATTTGTTATATCAACGTTGTGTTTTTTTTCGAGGGTAAGAACGGTTCTTATGCAAAACCCTAGAAGCCACGTAAATTGAAAAATAATAAGGGAGAGGCGTCTAACTTGTTTTTGCAGGGGTGCTTGTGTTGTGGTATAGCGCAAACTGTTCATATGATATATTTGTAATGTATGAGATGATCATGTTTTGTAATGTTTCACGACTTGCATGTCGATGAGTACGGCAACTGGCAGGAGCCATATGGTTGTCTTAATTATTTATTGTATGTCATGCATGTCAACTTCAAACGCCATGTAATTGCATTACTTTATCTCTATGAGTTAGCAATAGTTGTAGATGCAACGTGGTGTAGACAACCAAGATGCCATAAGGTGGAGACCAAGATGGTGCCATAATGGAGATCTTGTCGGTGCGTTCAAGATGGAGATCAAGGCGCAATAAAAGGGCTATACCATGTCAACATATTTTATGCATGTGATGTTTATCCTTTTATGCATCTTATTTTGCGTGTGCACAACGGTAGCATTATAAGATGATCCCTCACACTAAATATCAAGATAAACGTGTTCTCCCTAAGTATGCACCGTCGCAAAAGTTCGTCGTTTTGAAGCATCTCGTGATGATCGGATGTGGTAAACACTACGTTCACATACGACGGGTGTAAGCCAGTTTTACACATGCAAAAATACTTTGGTTAACTTGACGAGCCTAGCATGTACAGACATGGCCTCGGAACGCAACGAACCGAAAGGTTAAACACGAGTCATTTGAATGATATGATCAACATTTTGATGTTCACCATTGAAACTGCATCTTCTCTCGTGAAGATCGGACTTGGTGTAGTGGATTTGGATCGTGTACCACTAGACAACTATGAGGGATGTTGATTTAAGTGGGAGTTCGTTAGTAATTTGATTAAACTGAACTCATTATCATGAACATAGTCTAAAATTTTATTTTGCTAAAATGTTGTAGATCATGGCCTGCATAGCTCAGTTCAACTTCAGCGCATTCCTTGAGAAAGAAAAACTAAAATCATCTGGTTCAAACTTCACTGACTGGCACCGCAACCTGAGGATTATCCTCACTGGGTGTAAGAAGCAATATGTGCTCGATGCTGCGCTAGGTGACCCACCTACAGACGATGCTCCAGAAGCAGAACATAACGTCTTTGAGACACGCAAAGATGACCACATTATAGTTTCTTGTGCCATCCTTACATCTTTGGATACTGATCTCCAGAAACGTTTTGAACATCACAGCGCCTATGAGATGGTTGAAGAGCTGAAAACCATGTTTCAGACTCAGACCCGCGCTGAGAGATATGAGATCTCTGATAAGTTCTATAAATGTAAGATGGAGGAGCACAGCTCTCTCAGTGAACATGTTGTAACAATGGGAGGCTATATACAGCGCCTAATTCAGCTGGGATGTGTGATGCCAGATGAGTTAATCACTGACAGGGTGCTGCAGTCGCTCCCTCCGAGCTACAAAGGCTTTGTGCTGAACTATAACATGCAAGGCATGAATAAGACTCTCAATGAGCTTTTCGCGATGCTGAAATCTGCGGAAGTGGACATCAAGAAAGAACATCAAGTGTTGATGGTCAATAAGACCACAAGTTTCAAGAAGGCTAAAGCCAAAAAGGGACACTTCAAGAAGAGTGGCAAGTCAGCTGCCGCTCGGGGCGGCAAGCCTGTTGTCGCTCCTGTGAAGCCCAAGGCTGGTCCTAAGCCGGACACTGTGTGTTTCTACTGCAAGGGAGAAGGTCATTGGAAGCGCAACTGCCCCAAGTACTTGGCGGATAAGAAGGCTGGCAATGTCAAAGGTATATTTGATATACATGTTATTGATGTGTACCTTACTAGTTCTCGTAGTAGTGCCTGGGTATTTGATACTGGTTCGGTTCCTCATATTTGCAATTCGAAACAGGAGCTTCAGAATAAACGGAGACTGGCGAGGGATGAGGTGACGATGCGCGTCGGGAATGGATCGAAGGTCGATGTCATCGCCGTCGGGATGTTACCTCTTCATCTACCTTCGGGATTAGTTTTAAACCTTAATAATTGTTATTTGGTGCCTGCGTTAAGCATGAAGATTATATCTGGATCTTGTTTATTGCGAGACAGTTACTCGTTTAAATCACAGAATAAAGGTTGTTCTATTTTTATGAGTAATATCTTTTATGGTCATGCACCCGACGTAAATGGTTTATTCTTGTTGGATCTCGATAGTAGTTCTTCACACATCCATAACATTGATGCTAAAAGATGCAAAATGAATAATGATAATTCCACATACTTGTGGCACTGCCGTTTAGGTCATATTGGTGTAAAACACATGAAGAAACTCCATTCTGATGGACTTTTCCAGTCACTTGACTTTGAATCATTTGACACATGTGAGGCAAAGGAGTGTACGGACGTCGTCGTTGAGTGTGCGGAGAACACGCTCAGCGCGGCCGTTCTGTTGGCTAGTGTAGGGACATGTGAGGCATAAGTGAGTGCCGTGGCGGGCGAGGAGAGCGTGAACAGCAGCACTGTCGAACTCACGGCCGTTGTCGTTCTGCAGAGCGAGGATGGGGAGCTGGAATTGCATCTGAACATAGCCGAAGAAATCAACAAGAACAGGAAGAACTTCAGACTTGTTTTTCAGAGGGAATGACTAGGCATAATGGCTGAAATCATCAAGCACAACTAAGTAGAACTGATCGCCGGAAATGCTTACAACGGGGGATGTCCATACATCAAGGTGCAAAATCTGAAAAGGGAAATAACTAGTGCGAGTAGAAGGCTGAAACGGGAGGCGTGTATGCTTGCCGACACGACACGCATGGCACGCGGGCGGGGCGCGACTGAACTCCAGACCAGCAACATTGCAGAGGCAGGCGGCGCCTGGATGGCCGAGACGCTGATGCCACAGCTCCACGGAAGCGACACCGACGAACGTGTGAGGAGAGACTGGAGAGGGCCGCTCCACTGGGTAGAGGTCGCCGCGCAAGTCACATCGGAGGATCACCGCCCTAGTTCGAAGGTTCTTTACAGAAAGTCCACAGGCATCAAACTCAACAGAAACCGGAAAATCACGGCATAATTGGCGATTAGAGAGGAAATTTTTTACGAGAGAGGGAGAGACAAGGACATTGCGCAATGGAATTGGGGAGGAACGGGTGGCAAGCGAGCCGGTGCCTAGGTGGGTGATCGGCAAGCGCTCACCACTACCGACTATGATGCAAGCATCAGTGGAGAGGGGACGAGCAGAAAGAAGATTACCGGGAGAAGAGCTCATGTGGGACGCCGCACCAGAGTCGAGGCACCACTCGGAGGCACTGCCGGAGGACGAGGCCCCAAAGGTGGCGCTGTGAAGAGCGGCCTGGAGCGAGGCCATGTCCCAAGTACACGAGGGTGCGGGCGGAGCACCATAGCCTGGGGGGAGCGCTCCATAGCCAGGAGGAGGGGCACCGTAGCCCGGCGGTGGCACGCCATGGCCGTACGGCGCGGGTGGAGCCGACGCCGCAAACATCGCCTGCTGGTGGGGGGTGCCGGGGAAAGGACCGAGGACGCCAGCGCCGGGAGCACGCCAAGCCATGGGCCAGGCCTGAACCAGGCCAGTCCAAGAGTTGGCGCCCGGTGGTGGAGCGGGGACCGTAGGAGGGCGTGGCGCGGTCGGAGGTTGCTGGGAAGGCCCACCGCCGGAGCCACGGACAAAGCGGCGCTGGCGCCCGCGTCCTTGGTTTTTGGCGGGCACGGGAGCAGAAGCCGGATCCGGGGGCGCGACCCCGTGACCGGCGACGAGGGCGTGCGCGGATTGCTTGCGAGCAGCCTGCTCGGCACGGTGCTCCTCTAGGAGAAGAAAGGAGCACACCTGGAGAAAGGACGGGAGCGGCACCTGTGACGTGATGTGCGGGATGGCAGAGTGGTACTGGCGGCTCAGGCCGCGGAGCACGTTGAAGACCTGCTGCGGCTCGGTGACTATTTGCCCAAGTTCACGGAGCTGGTCCGTAAAGGTCTTGAGCTTGGTGCAGTACGCCATGATGGAGAGGTCCCCCTGGACAACGGCGTGGTACTCGGCATCGAGGTAGAAAGCGTGTGCAAGTTGGTTGTCGCAGAAGATGCTGCCGATGGCAGTCCGAACGGCGAGGGAAGTGTCGTCGGGTTGTATCACGGCGTCAAGCAGCTCAGGCGAGACGGTGGTGTAGAGCCAGTGGACCACAGCGTGGTCAACCATGACCCACTCGGGATCATCGTGGTGCGGTCAGCCGTGGCGTCGACGTGGTCGCGCAAGCCGAACATGCCTAGGACCGTGTCAAAGTGACGGCGCCATTGGGTGTAGGTGCCGGCGAGGAGGTCCAGGGTGACAGGGACATGGCGGCGGATGTCCACCGTCTGCAGGACGGAGGAGAAAGACGAGGGAGCGGGTGCGTCCGGTGCAGCAACGACGGCCGAGGAAGCCGCGACAGGAGGAGCGTCCGCCAGAGGAATGGTGTTCAGGACACCGGCGTCGCCGTGCACGAAGGTGTGGGGAGAGACGACGGGGTTGCCGTCCATGGCGGCGGAAGTGGGATCGTTGACCGGGACGGAGGAAGCGGCCTGGTCGGGGGGGGGGGGGGCTCTGATACCATGTTTGAGGGAGAAAATCACCACACTTTGATTAAGCTCTAGGCTGGGGTATATATACAGTTTACAAACTGAGCACTAGAGGAGATCATGGGGTGATCCACTACTAGGCGTCATGTGCCACTACGTGCTAACTGTCAGCAGGACCGGCGACTCAGTCGTGATCGCATGTACACGAGCTATATTGGGTGCACATACGATATAGCTACAGTGTTGTCTAACACATTATTCCAGGAGGATGAGGCGCATCGAAAGAAACATGAATCATTTCGGGAATCCACCATTGCTGGTGAGGCTGCAATGTGGAGGAACGACGACAACTGATAGGGTCGTGGTTCACTTCCTCAACATTGTTCCAGGTTGCCGTCTGACATTCCTACCACAGAACTAAGGCAAGTAACCCATCACAAGGTTGTATCAATGCTCTATTCCACCCTTTTAATTCATCACGGAATCCTCAATGAATCATATTGTTCCCTATCATTTGAGAAAATGAAAGTTGGTATTTTTAGATGTCTACATGTCAGTTAAATTTAGGACCCTAATAAGCACCGAACGTTCAGGCTGGAAGGTGGCAATTCCAAACGTTTGTGATGGCAACTTTAGTTCTGGAAGATGGCAACTTCAGCTAATACATGACTACTTTTGTTAGTACATAGCAACTTTTGCTTCAACATGGCAACTTTAGCTCATAATCGCCATCTATGCATAACGAAAATTTCCATCAACAAACATTTGGACCAACAGCCCTTGCGCCGAACGTTCAACACATATAATTGGCGTAAGTTTAAGGTTTATAGGAGGGTTTGACATGATTTTCTATGTTGCGTACCATATTATCTGCAAGGTGTATCTAATCTTTCTGCCTCCTGCGTTGAGCAAAGATATCATGGTTACCCTTCATTTATTTTGATGTAAATTTGTCATTTTGATAAGTAAGAGTGTCGAACCTTTTTGATAAGTAAGAATTATACAACCTTGATGACCCACAAGGGTAGGGGATCTATCGTAGCCTTTTTGATAAGTCAGAGTGTCCAACCCAACGAGGAGAAGAAGGTATTGACAAGTGATCTTGAGAAAGGAATAACTGCAAGAACTAAAAGGTAACTTTTTATGGGTTTTCGGGTATAAGTAACAAGGAAATAAAAGCAATAAAAGTAAATGGTGCTAAGGTACAACAAGCAGCCCAATCCCTTTAAATAAAGGATAAGCCGAAGAATTAAGCTCATAAGGACTAAAGCGTTCCTAAATACACACGGGAGAGGTACTCAAGTGGTTTCGCCATATTCCTTCTAGTACTATTTTTTGTGTTGATAAGTGTTGTGTGGGTGGACCTATGCTAGTGTATAGTCTAGACTAAGACAAGTACACTCGTATGATTAAAGCCTTGCAATCATCGACAAATAAAAGAGAGAAATTAAGGCAAAGCCTAACCATAGCAATAAACTTTACGATCCAACACTCCCTCGTGCAAAAGTATGCGAACTGGGGTTCAGGTTTCTGTCACTCCGGCAAGACACCATAAGAATCCTTTATACACAATGTATTCCCCAAGGTCCTTAAAAAGGCGAAGTGTTATGTAGTCGACGTTCACACAACACCACTAGGAGAATAACACCACAACTTAAATATCAATCAACACATATTACTGCAACATCATATGACTACTAACAAGTAGACTTCTCCCATGTCTTCAAGAACTAAAGGAAGTACTCACAAGACATAAAAGAGATCATGATCGGAGGTGATGAATATATGATGAACAATATGGTCATAACAATAGTTCCCCGACAAAACTTAATAGCATTCACCACAAAACCGTAATCAACATCGATAAAGTAGAGGGGATAAATAGTGCAAGTTACAACTCGGATTGCAATGATGGAGTGAGATGAGATGAAGATGGAGATGGTGATGGTGATGAGGATGATTGGAATTATGATCTCGATGATGCCCGTGGCGATGGTGATGACGATGAGGACGATCTCCCCATCCGGGAGGAGTTCTCCCCGGCGGAATATGCCTGCTAGAAAGGTCTTTTCTTCTCTGTAGGTTTTCCGTCACGGAGTGAAGAAAGAACTCCCGGTCCAACTTATCTTCTGGGGTTAATAGGTCACGGAGAGTATATAGGCCAAAGGAGAGACCCGGGGTGGGACCCACCTCCCAGGCATCCACCTAGCGCCGCCTAAGGGTTGGCAGCGCCACTAGGACGCCTGGAGGCCTAGTGGTCCCCCTCCGGCTTGTCTTTTGCGAGCCTCCGTTATTTATTTAGAAAACAATTCCCCGTAAATTTCAGGTCATTTGGAGATGTGTTGTTATGCCCACTCTATGTGCACTTTTCCCCGTTGATTCCTGCATCTGCTGTTTCGGCACCGGAAAGTTGTAAACTGTGTAGAACATCATCATAATATGCAATATATCAATGAATAGAGGTAAATTATGATACGAAATAGTGATGCATTTTGGACATATCAACTCCCCCAAGCTTAGACCTCGCTTGTCCCCAAGCGAATACTGAGCTCGGTAAACCTGTCCACAAGTTTAGAGAGTGAAGTGTCGATAAATAATAATATAGACAAGAAGCATCATAATTTCTCTAGTAAACTCAAGCATCCTCAACACCAATCTCAACTCATAAGGCTCTTATGAAAGATTAATATCAATTATAACGAAAAGTAGGGCTAAGGAAACTCATTAAACCATGACAAACATGTCCTTGGTCATAGGACAACTAATAGCTTTTAACTTTTGCTCTTCCTCATATATTTTGATGAGATCATTTGAAGATTTTGAAAATGCTCACTGAAAGGAAGATATTTTATGTAGCCAAGCTCAACAAACAACTCACTTATCTTGAATGATAATGTCAACAAAGATGTGATAAGGCAATTCTCAATGAAACAATATATATGAATGCATATTTTTCAACATAAAGTGTCCTCTCTCTTACGGGATACAAGGAAGTAGGTTTACTGACTCAACATAAAAGTAAAGGATTGACCCTTTGTAGAGGTAAGTAGGGAAAACTCATGTGCTAAAGCTTTTAGTGGTTTGAAAGAAATAAGATCATAAAATAAGATTTTGGGAGGTGCATAATTCGTCAACGAATGCTAGCAGATAGCCAAATACTTCTCAAACTAGACAGGTTTCAAGGAACGACTCCCAAGGGGGCGGGGGGCGATCACATCCCCTTAGTCTCCTTTGTTTACCATTGCCAAAGTTTTCTGATTTCTCATAAACAAAGCGGGAAGGAGTTTTTGTTTGTTGCTATTATCTTTTGTGAGCTGGGCGCACTCATGCCAATCGCTCCCTGTGTTAGGGGTTCACATATTAGACATGCAAACCCAAGATAAAGCTTGTCCAGTATGAGAAGATAATGAATTATATAGTACTTCCTCACGAGCTGAAATAGAGGCACAAAACAAGGAGTAATACTATTTTGAAGGTTTAAAGATAGCACATGAGTAATATACTTTAGAGTGGCGGTGAAATACTACATATGGGAAAGGTATGGTTGTTTCTTGGGAAGGTTAAGGTTTCAAGGTATGGGTGCACAAGCAGTATTCCCTCTTATGTAATTTTCCTGATGTTGCTATGTTCTGTTTGCTGGGATCCGATGGATTATGAGATTATGTTCAGATCGTGATGAGTTATATATTTGGTTTACCTTTTATATTTTGCTCGTCAGTAATTCTTGCATGTTCCTCGTTGCTGTTTATTGCTTTGGCCAAGTAGTAGATAGTAACTCCAAGAGGGAGCGTTATGCATGATTGTGGGTTCATGCCCCCCGATGTCTAGCTTGAGTGACAGAAACATGAGACTAGGGGATGTGCTGTTGCCACCAGGGAGAAAACAACAGTGCTTGTAATTGTGGTTGCAAGGATTGTTTACCTTACACATAGATTGTTAATGCAATTTTCTGTTGCTTTGTGTTTACACTTTTGGCGGGGCTCGCAAGTTAATACTAGCGAGATGTTCTGGATAAATATCTCAAGGTGGATGATTAGAAGTAGGTGCAGATGGATTTCGGTCTACTTTTCTTGGTGTACTTCCCATACTTTTGAGCCTCTTACTTTCAAGTAGCATAATTAGCATTATGGTGCGTTTATAATTATGTCAATTGCCCAACTGTAATTTGTTCACCCAGCTTAGTTTTTATTGTGTTTTGGGAGAGAGACATCACTAGTGAACATCATGGGACCACGGTCGATATTTCCACCACTGTTTACACCTCCACTTTATTTACTGCTTTTACTTTCAGTTCTTATACCTATCACTATCATTATCTCTTGTGTTTGATCCTTTGTAAACGGCAAGGCCGGAGGGATTGAAGACCCCTCTGTACTCGTTGGGATCAAAGTTAGTTGTTTCTGTGTGCAGGTCCAGGTAACGCAAGTGATTATCATTCAAACGACACATCACTTGCCGCACCACTTACTTTCGAATCTTGGAGTCCTCCTGGATTTGACTTACCTTACAGCCACCGCGTAAGGGAAATTACCACTATGCTACATCTCAACCTTCCACTAGGGTACCAACGAGGAGAACTACTTCAGTTCCATCAAGCGTAATTTCTGGCGCCGTGGCCGGGGACTCCACTCTTCAAGATAGGAGAGTTGCACACTATATTTTATCTTTGATTTTTAATCTTGTTAGTTTATGACGAGGGGGTGACCCCACGACTCCTACGAATGAGCCTACCTGGTGTCCATGAAGGTAGAAGGCCCAAGAAGATACGGCCTCGGCCCACTAGTTGGCACTGACGTAGGAGTCCTCGACTCACAAGGAATGTGCTAAGACCTGCCGTACGGAGCAAGCTAGGGTTAGGAAAGTTTACCTGTACAAATAGATGAACTCCCCGAGACCTAGCCCAGTATATAAGGGCTAGGAGGGGCGACGCCAAAGACATCCAATCTCACCTGTAACCCAAGCCTTGAGCGCTCCAGCCTTGGCCTCCACTGTAATTGCATCTCCCCAATCAATAATATCAAGATGGGGCGAGCCTTCCTGTTTGCCGACGAGCTATCGTCCAACTTGCGTCTCTCATGACTAACCCAGGGTCCCTGACCACGGGATTTGCCGGGGTTGATCCTCGTCAATTGGCGCCGTCTGTGGGAACCGCGCAGGTTGGGAACGCGATCTCGGCGGCCTCATCATCATCAGCACTCATCGACTCGATGGCTCCGGCAAGATCCAACCTGTTCGAGTCCCTCGGATTCATGGACCACCTCCCGGCCCTCAAGCCAGCCTTCGCCAATCTACACTCCGGCGTCAATCTGATCTTCGGAGCGTATCAACTCTACATCAACCATTGGGGTACCCTGCGCCTCATCGACGGCACCCGTGTGCTCACGGGAACACCTGCAGCAACGACCGTAGCGGACGCCGCCAGCATGGCCAACCGGTCTGGCGGTTGTAGCTACCCACCTGACTCACGGCTCCACGCTACTCACGACAACTCGAGTGAAGTACCAGCATGGAGAAGCATGTTCGCACGTATCAGCAAGGAGACGGCAAGGACACCATCACAGGTGTTCATGGTAGAAGTTGGCGCATCAACGTCAGGTAACAACGGACGAATCGACGACCCGGGCACTCGTCAAGACACCCCAACCAACAACAGGGCGGCAGGTCCCGGCAATAAAAGACGGATGGTCGTACATCTAGGAGAATCGGGGACCATACCAAAGAAAGTCCCGGTGGAGCAAGGGCCCAGCGATCAGAAAGGCAGTCAGCCGCTAAGCAACAAACATCAAGCACCTGGGCAAGGCAGCCAGCCATCACGCAGCAGGCAACAAACCCCGGTCGCAGCGGCGGGCGAACCACCCAAAGAAAAAATATACTTGTCTAAAGAATTGCTGGCAATGGTAAAGGAAGCAGTCGCCCGAGGTGGGTTTCTACCATCATATGTCTCAAGAGACGAGCTAAGGGCATACAACAAGCTAGCGGGAGAGCTAACCAAGCAGACGAGACAGTGGCGCCTAGCCATGGAGAAACAAACAAAAGCGGAACCCGAAAGGAAAAGTAGTCGTAGACAATCTCCCAGAAGTGACTCGCCAGGCCACGACTCCCCCATCCGCAATAGATCGAAACTCAACAACCTGCGGAAGACAGAAAGGGCGAGAGTAGTGCGGAAACTGGAAGACAACTTCAGGTCAGATGAGGACGACGACGAAGAGGAGCCTCTCACTCCGGCAGAAGCACTCATAAGTGCCCAAGACTACCTGTCCTGTGCCCAGAAAAGCAGAAAGGGCAAAACGGATCGTTACACTTCCATAGCTCTGCAGATAATGAAGGACGCTATCGACGCCTCGGTACCTAAGAAATCTAGCGCAAAGCGGCAGACTTGTGAGCGGACACCGGACAGGGACCCCAGTTCACCAGACGATGAAGACGACAGTAACGACGACAGACGCAGGCGCTCCGACAAGCACAAGAAACGCGACAGCGATGACAACGGCAGGCGCCGCAGCACTCGGCGAGACGCGCGAGACGACATCACGCAGAACAGAGTCAACCGCAGCAGGCGAAGACGCGCAGGACGCGAAGAGTACTCGGAGGAAGAGGCTTCCGACGAGGAAATCGAGCCATGTGGAGCACTCTGCTTCACACGTGCCATACGTGAGACGCGTATGCCCAACGGGTTCAAACTGAACTCCACGACACTAAAGTACAACGGACTCTAGGAGCCGGAAGCATGGCTCGACGACTACCTAACAACGGTCAAATTCCAAAGAGGAACCAACGTCACGGCAATGCAGTACGTGCAGCTCATGGTCGAGAGCTCCGCTCGACATTGGCTGAAAAATCTTCGGCGCGGATCCATCAGCTCCTGGAGCCAGTTCCGAGGACCCTTCTTAGAAAACTTCAAATCCACATACAAGCGACCAGCCTCACTCGAGGAGCTGCGTGCATGCAAATAAGGAACGAAGGAGGCCCTGCGAGCATACATCTAGCGATGGACGATACTCATGAACTCAGCGGAAGACATCTCGGACAAAAGTGCGATCGACGCATTCAGGCGAGGTCTTCAGCGCGCCGAATTTAAGGAGCAGCTCGGACAGATGAAAGTCCGAACACTCGCACGGCTGTTAGAACTAGCCAACAGTTGGGCGGATGTAGAAGACTCCGTTCGTAATGAAACAGAAACCCACACTGCACGATCGGAGTACGACTACGACTACAACGGAGATAGAGGAGACGACAGAAGAAGGAAGCGACCCATACGGAACTTCTACAACGACAGAGGACCTGACATGGTCGCCGCCGGTTTCTGAGATGACCGGAATGGCAGGCACCGTGATGATAACAGACCACAACGTCGAGAAAACCCAGAAGACGAGCCCCAGGTTCAGAGACGAGAATGGAGGACAAGGAAGCCACGCGACGGCACTCGCACATTCCGCTCTGCCAAAGAACAACTCGATGGACCGTGCTCTTTACACGGATTCAGAAACGAGCGAGGAGAGCTCAAATCATCCCAGTCGCCCACGGTGCGCCACCAGCCCCCCCTCTGCCAACAATATAGGTGGCCGCCATCCAGGAACGGCAAAGGACACCAGAAGAATAAAACCAATACCCAGAAGCCCACGGGAGGATCTACATGATACAAGAAGGCTGACCTTCCAACAGGCAGTAGAAACAAGTCAGCAGACAAGTCTTCCTAGCAACCTCCGCACACACGGCCGTCCCAGAGTACCTGCGCGGGTCGGAGACAGAAATCTCCTTCTCCCGGGACGACCACCCGCCAGTCATCCCCCAACCATGGCACGCCGCACTGGTACTCGAGGCCAGAATCGGAAATTATGACATGTCGCGAGTATTCATGGATGGCGGCAGCGGGATCAACATCATCTTCACCCGAACACTCGACGAGATGCTCATCCAAAACAACGCACTCAAGTCCTCAGGCACAACCTTCCACGGGATCGTACCAGGAAAAGCAGTCTACCCCCTCGGAAGGATAAGCCTGGAGGTAGTCTTCGGGAACGCGACGAACTTCCGCAAGGAAACACTTGACTTTGAAGTGGTCGATTGGAGGTCGCAATACCACGCAATTCTCGGGCGGCCAGCTTTCGCTCGCTTCATGGCCCTACCCCACTACACCTACCTCAAGCTGAAGATGCCAGGCCCAAACGGGGTCATCACAATCAGCGGCAGTTTCGTCAGATCCGACCGCTGCGACAAAGAATTCCACAAGATAGCAGAAGCATTCGTAACCCACCAAGACAGCAGGACCACGGGACTCGCAGAAGAAGCGCTCTCGTAGAAGGAAAGGAACATCGCCCGAAGAAACCCAGCACCGGGAGAAAAAGCTACCAGGCCCTTAAAGCCACTACATCATCGCTCTAAAAGGAACCTACCCTCAATAGAGCACTCCTACTCTTTGTAAAGAACAGAAGGAAAGAAATTACATAAATGTTTTTCCACAAAATTACTCGGCACTCGGGGGCTCGCGGGAAGCAGCCACCCCCCGAGGCGTCCTCTGCAATCGCGGCAAGTTAACCTCGCACTCGGGGGCTCTCCGAAGCAGCCAACCCCCGAGGCGTCCTCCGCAATTGTGGCAAATTAACCTGGCACTCGGGGGCTCGTCGAAGCATCCACCCCTCGAGGCGTCCTCCGCAATCGCGGCAAATTAACCTGGCACTCGAGGGCTCGCCGAAGAATCCACCCCCCGAGGCGTCCTCCGCAATCGTGGCAAATTAACCTGGCACTCGGGGGCTCGCCGAAGCAGCCACCCCCCGAGGCGTGCTCCGCAATTGCGGCAAATTAACCTGGCACTCGGGGGCTCGCCGAAGCAGCCACCCCCCGAGGCGTCCTCCGCAATCGCGGCACATTAACTTAGCCCTCGGGTGCTCACCGAAGCAGCCACCCCCCGAGGCGCCCCACGCAACTTCAAATGCAGACGATATATACAACCAAGAAGAAGCACATACAACAAAGGGAACCACCTAATCTTTAGGCTCCAACTTTGCCTTAATAAGTGCACCCAGATAGCGGTCGTTCTCTTCGCAAACTCGCCTCACAACCTGGTGCGCATGCCTATCTACAACCACGTAGTGCTCATTCATCGGATGACCCCTACCACCTGGAGGACCCGCCACCACCTGAGCAAAAGCCACCCCTGGCCAATGACTATGGACCAAGCCCAAAGCAACTCGGGCTCCAGCACGAATCTGATGATCCATCACCCAACGTAACTCAGCAGGCTGAGAGAAAATGCAGCAAAGCCTCTCAAGGGATGAAGGAACCATCTCCAACGGATAGAACTCAGCATGGATACCACCCAATACCCGCTGGCAGTAACTGAGAGCTTCCGGTACCCGCTCAACTCAACGACGAAGCAAAGCAAACGCTCGAGCACGAGCCCCATCTGCCCAAAAGGGATTGCTCGCCTGCACACTAGGATCATCAAGCCATGACATCTCCGACTGAAGAGCCCTCTCTTCATCCCGAGTTCGCCCTGCCGGCACTTCGAAAGTCAAAAAACTACGATCAAGACAAAGACGGAAGGTCGGACAACTTCACCACCCACGAAGCAAGGCCCTCAACCACGGACTCGGCACGCTTATGCCGAGTACGCTGAACGGCCACGGACCCCTTCAGTCGGACAATATCCCGCTCACCGTCCTTCAGCCGTAGGCAAACGGACTCTTACGCACCCTCGCGAGCGTCATACTTCAGCGAACTCCACGGACGAAGGAAGCCCGGAGTGGCCTACCGCAGGATGAACAAAACAAATCAAAACAGCAAGAGGAACAACCAAGCATACATTCAGATAAAAGTTGCAAAAGATCAACCATCACAACAGAGTCAAGAATTGCAGACAGAGTCTCCAAACGGCGCAACACTACTATGCCTCCCCCTCACCTACGGCAGGGGGACCCTGAGCAACTACAACTTGTTGCAGGCGACGAGCCAGCCTGTCGGCTCGGTCGTCCTGCTCACCAGAATAATGCGGGATGGTTTCAACCAAGGAATCATCAAAGGAAACCCCATGCCCTATGAGGACGACAAGGGCCATGGAGGAACCACTCACCACGCTCTCCGCCACCAGTTCCACCATATCTTTCCCATCAGGGCCGAACGCAGCAACCCGAGCACCCAGACCATCAGGCACCATCGTACCCTCCGGCATAAGGTGCTCGTGCGCAAGACCCACAAGATTGGAAGCCCGGACGCAGACGTCCTCAACCACTGCAACAACATCCGCAACAGCATCAACAACACCTTGGAGAATCCCAGACCCCGACGCAGTAGTCTCCATCGGCTTCGCACCTACAACAGCTGCACCAAACAAAGAATCATCATCAAGGGAAAACAGTGGAAACAGCAATAGTCAAACACCAAACTTACACACGAGCGAGCCCGCCAAGGCGCGAAGACGTTTGCCCTCGACTGCCTCCACCTGCGCACGCGCATCCTCAGCCTGGCGAAGGAGAACCAGCTCCTCATGTTGACCATGCAACTCCGCCTCCTTGGAAGCCAAGGCAGCCTCGAGAACGAAAAAAGTCTTTTCCGCTTTTTTGGCTTGTTTCTCGGCAGCTTGGCGATGACCTGCGAGGCAAAGACAGTACTTAGAACAAAAGAAGAAGCACCCAAAAGCTCAGCAGCACAAGAATAAACCTCACCATTCATAGCAGATAAGGCATCCTGGGCAAACTCTTGGGCCCGTCGCCAACGCTCAGCATCAAGAACCAAACGCTCACAGTGATGGAACACAGGCTGCAAGAACCAGGCAATCAGGTGTTAATTAAAGACAAAGACTACAAGCAACTGCAAACAGTTACTTCTAGCCTCGGGGGCTACTCCCATCGGGAGCACTGCCGTGCCCCCGATGATAAAACAACACAGACACGAATTATCTTACCAGCTTGGAGACATGGTCGAAAGCACGGGCTTTGTCTTCAATCGCCAGACCAAGACGGCCAAAGTACGGAGGACCAATTTCGGTCGGCCCAGGCTTAGAAGCAGCAGCACCAGGCACCCCAGAAGAAGGTACACCGGGAACTACAACCGCAGTCGAAACGGTAGGAGTCGCCGCCGGCCCAGATTGGCCAGCGACAGCCGAGTGGTCCTCAAGATGCTTGACTGCCGCCCCAGAACTCGTTGACTTCAGATCAGTAGCAGCTGTGCTGGTACACGAAGCAGCCGGCGCAGGCGCAGCACTACAAAATAAAAGCATTATCAGTCGCAAGAACAAGGAAAAAGAAACGGGCACTAATTCAGCAGAATCTTACCCGACACGCGCACCACGAGGACGCCCCAACCTCCCAAGCCTGGCCCTCTTGGGAGGAAGGGCTGGAGCAACAGCCGAAGGGGAAGGCCCAGCAAAAGGAGCAGCAGCAGGGACAACATCACCTAACACGGCATGATCTTCAGCATCCAAGGGGCGCGACCGCTTCACACAGAAGGGACTCGAGTCCTCACTATCTCCGGTCTCCACTAGCACAATCTCAGCATTAGCAGCCGGTGCAGCATTATCAGCTGCGGAAGCATCAGGCTCTTCACGAATTTCAGCGTCTTCCGGCTGCGGAGGATTACACGGCACTGGAGCATGGCCCTGCAAGCCAAGCAATGTCAACAACAAAACAAAACTAGGTACTCGTCCAAACAGATGAAGGAACATGGGAACCAACCGGCGACTGAGGATGATCAGAAGCATACGGAAGGACAAGGCGCATCTCGGAAATACTAGACCACTTGGTCACATGCTGGATACGAGCCAGCAAGGCATCAGGTTCTAGCTCTTCAGGCGAGCATCTCATCGAGTCATCGAGTCGCATGTACTGCCACATAGGGCGATCTCGATGCTGCAACGGTTGAACTCGCCTCCCCACAAAAACAGAGATAAGTTGACCACCAGCCAAGTTATCCTTCAGCACAGAAATCCTCTCCAAAAATGGAGTCAGTCCAGACGACTCCACCTCGGTCAAAGAATGAGACCACGAAGGCTGTCTAACCACCCGTGTGCCCGGATTGAAAGAAGCAAGACCAAATTGCTGACCAACAATGAAGCGATCCTTCAAATAAAACCAGCCCCTCCGCCAGCCACTAACGTAATCGATCTTCTCCAAGTCAAAGTATGAATGTTTATCCCCAATGGAGATACCCACTCGACCCACGGCGTACTAGCAGTTCGTCCTTTTTACATTAAAAAGGCGTCTCCAAAGTCCCCAATGGGGATAAATCCCTAGGAAGGCTTCAGAAAGAGTGATGAAACACGCAATGTGCAAAATCCCATTGGGAGTAAGGTCATGCACCTGGAGCCGATAGGAATACATCAAGCCCCGAACGAAAGGATGCAGCGGAAGAGCAAACCCACGGTGGAAGAAAGCCTGGAAGCATACCCGCTCGTCCGCCGCCGGCGCTGGAATCGACTCATCGCCAGGAAGACGGGCATCGCCCACCAGCACCATGCCATCAGCAACCTGCGCATCCAGATCTTCAACCCCGAACGTGGACCGCTCCCACTTGCCGGACATCTTGGCCGACTCGATAGCAGCACGGGAGCTCTTGGACATAGATCTCACAGCAGCACGCAAAGGAGAAAAGAGGAAGGCTCAGGAACACGAAGGAAAACAGAGAAAGAGGAGGAAGGCAATGGCTGGGTAAAACCTACAATTCACCTGGCCGCATGGTATTTAACTCAAGAGCCTGGCAAGAAGGGCCACCGGCCAACCTTTTCGCCCAGTAAAGCGTTCCACGATCCCGTACACAGGCGAAGAGCATGGAAAATCCAACCGGCGCAGTAACAACACCGCCCACTACGCGCGCAAAAAGAGGACCATGATCGCGCGAAGCGAAAATTTCGGCGGAACAACACCAAGTCATTTCACACGATAGACCGCAGCGGTCAACAAATTGCAGAAACCACGCCAACGTCATATCACAGCAAGGCGTACTCAGTACGCCATCAAGTCCCAGAGATCCCATCTTTCAGATATTTTCCCCAAGGAAGAAAAACATCTTACTCCCATCGGGAGCGTACATCATAAGAGTCCCGGATTCTCCCTCACCTAAAAGTCAGCCACGTGCTCGAGTGAACACTCGCACTTATGAGAGTCTCGGGTGCTCCCTCAACCCGATGTAAGACAAACAAACATTCGCCAAGACCATACGGCGCTAAGAGTCTTGGGTGCTCCCTCACCTGAAAGAGCCGAAACGGCATTCGAGTGATTACTCGCGAATAACCCCCCGACTGAGCACTCGAAACAAAGCTCCTCGGGTGAATGAGTGAACAGCTCACTTGATGTTTTGTTCCAAGCGGGTGCAATGTTATAAGGCTCCGCGCCTCAAAAACACACATTCCTGGAACACGATACACTGTGCCCAGATGCCACGCAAGATTAGCGTGTAGGTAAGACCCCGCTGCAAAGTACGGCCGGGTTGGGACTTGCCGAAGAGTGATTTCACTCCCAACCTTTCCCATGCGCAGAGCATGATAGATAAGCCGGGCGGACGCAGCTTAGGCTACACACATTACTGGCGGCAAATGAACACCGTAAGACCTGAAGCGGCCGGACTTTTGCTCGACACAAGTGTTCCAAGCTCACG
Source organism: Bromus sterilis (assembly GCA_950022295.1). Lineage (NCBI taxonomy): Eukaryota > Viridiplantae > Streptophyta > Magnoliopsida > Poales > Poaceae > Bromus > Bromus sterilis. Next base: position 251,719,673 of record OX465595.1, on the reverse strand, counting down.
TCGAGGGACGTGGGTTTGATTGGGCTACTGTGGTATTTTCCCTAGTGCAATTCACCAAGGCTCGACCCGTCGACTCCTTGGGCCCTTTCAGCTTAGCATCCCTCGAAACAGGTTTTGTCATGGCCACCAGACTGCCAGGGACCCACGGATGAACCGTGCATATCAATGAACGACAAGTGAATGAACTCGAGTCCCTGCGCGACTCTTCGAGTCCCCCAGGCACTCGGGGGCTACTGACGAGGGGGTGACCCCACGACTCCTACGAATGAGCCTACCTGGTGTCCATGAAGGCAGAAGGCCCATGAAGATATGGCCTTGGCCCACTAGTTGGCACCGACGTAGGAGTCCTCGACTCACAAGGAAGGTGCGAAGACCTGCCGTACGGAGCAAGCTAGGGTTAGGAAAGTTTACCTGTACACGTAGATGAACTCCCCGAGACCTAGCCCAGTATATAAGGGCTAGGAGGGGCGACGCCAAAAACATCCAATCTCACCTGTAACCGTAGCCTTGAGCGCTCCAGCCTTGGCCTCCACTGTAATCACATCTCCCCAATCAATAATATCGAGCAAGAGCGAGCCTTCCTGTTTGCCGACGAGCTATCGTCCAACCTGCGCCTCTCATGACTAACCCAGGGTCCCTGACCATGGGATTTTCCGGGGTTGATCCCCGTCAGTTTACCTTTCAGTTTTTATCTTAGTGTCCTTTATCAAAATTCACAAAAAAAAATGTTTATCTGGTTCGTGCTTGCTGCTGCTATTATGGTTTCCACTGAAAACACTAAGTTGTGTGACTTCACTAGTCACAACAACAATGACTTTATCTGCACTCCTATTGCGACAACTGCCACTTCAGCATCTTCTTATGAAATTAAACCTGCTTTGTTGAACCTTGTTTTGAAAGAACAATTATCTGGTGCTGGAGATGATGCTAGTTTACACTTGAGCAATTTTGTTGAACTTTGTGATATGCAAATTTATAAAGAAGTAGAAGGTGATATTGTTAAGCTTAAGATTTTTCCTTTCTCCTTGAGAGGATGAGCTAAAGTTTGGTTTCAATCCTTGCCTAGGAATAGCATAGATTTTTGGGATAAGTGCAAGGATGCTTTTATCAGGAAGTACTACCCACCTACTAAGATTATCTAATTGAGGATAAATATTATGAATTTTAAGCAATTGGATAATGAATACGTTTCCCAAGATTGGGAAAGTATGAAATCTCTTGTTAATAATTGTCCTACACATGGTATGACTACTTGGATGGTTTTCCAGACTTTTTATGCAGACTTGAACTTCACCTTGCAAAATCTGTTAGACTCGTCCGCGGGAGAACCTTTATGTCAACAACACTTAGGGATGCCACACAACTATTAGATGAGATGATGACAAACTATTCCCAATGGCACACCGAAAGAGCTCCAACAGGTAGGAAGGTAAACTCTGTCGAGGATATCTCCTGTAAGGCCCAATATGTGGTACTGTTCCAGATCTAGATGTTTCCATTCAGATCCGGGGACGAAGCACATATCGGCCCCGCATCCGATACGAGAAAGAGAGGGGGAGAATATTCACCGTTTAATAAATCGGCGAAGCAAACACTGCATACAATACAACACCGCCAACAAGGGATCTCGTCCCGAGATCCTGGACGATCCGAGGGAGAGGAGGGGAGAGAAAAGAGAGTCGACGTTCCTCAACACCACCAACAAGGGACTCTGCTCCATGTCGATGATGACCTTTCGTCGAGACATTTTCCGCAGAGAGGACGACAACATCGGAAACGAAACCATCAGGTGTCAAGAGGAAGAACGACAGTTCCAAGCGACGATCAAGGGAAGCATTCTCACTCAAATCTTGAGGATAGCGAGCAAGAGGAATGAATGGAAATGAATGACCAAGATTTAAACCAAAGTCGGATAGACTAAATGTACTACATGATTTCCCATCTTGAGATCGGAATCGATACAATACGCTGCAAGAAAGGCATTGTAACGGTTCCGAAACACCACTTACTCAAGATCCTAGAGTTTGAAGGGGATAAGGCGAGAGTAAAACACTTACGACACTTGTCCTGACCAGAGCAAGGGTAAGGAGTAAAAAGATTCATACTCTCTGATAACTATCTTAGTATCTACAAAATACTTTTTTGTCTAGACTCGACTTCGGCCAGAAAATGGATCCTACGGTCGATAAGGCTCTGATAGCACGTTGTAAGGCCCGATATGCGGTACTGTTCCCGATCTAGATGTTTCCATTCAGATCTGGGGACGAAGCGCATATCGGTCCCGCATTCGATACCAGACAGAGAGGGGGAGAATATTCACCGATTAAGAAATCAGCGAAGAAAACACTTCAAAAAATACGGGCAATCAATAAAATAAAGCAACAAACAATTTTTTTAATTTGGGTGAAATTCCCGGGCTGTTACATCTCCTCCCTAAATGAAAAACTTGACTTGATCATGGCTTTACTTACTAAGCAAGCTCCTATTGATCCTCATGATGTTCCTTTAAATTCTTTGGTTGCTCAAGAGCAAGTTGATGTTAATTAATGGTAGTGATCTTGATTTTGATAATTCTAGTCTCTCAGAAGTATCACCTTTTTGCAAACAATGGCTAAAGATCCCCACACCAGCACACTTAACATTGCCTTTACCGAGCATATTACCAATGCTTTTATCAAAGCTAGGGAGGAGAAGCTCAAGCTTGAGACTTCCATCCCTAGGAAGCTAGAAGATGGTTGGGACCCAATACTCAAAATTAAATCGAATAACTTCTCTTGCTATGCTTTATGTGATGTTGGGGCTAGTGCCTCCGTTATGCCCAAAAGAATGTATGCCATGCTTAATTTGAAACCTTTTGATACTTGTTCTTTTGGTGTTCGTCCTGTTGATTCTTCCGTAAAGAAATATTTAGTAAGGATTGATGATGTTCTTATTATTGTCAATGATAATTATGTTCCCGTTGATTTTCTTGTCTTGGACATTGAGTGTGATCCCTCATGTCCAATTTTTTTGGGACATCATTTTCTTCGCACTGTTGGTGCTATCATTGAAATGAAAGAGTGGACCATTAGATTTTAGTTCCCCCTCAATAAGGGAATGGAACACTTCCCTCAAAAGAAAATCAAGTTACCTTATGAGTCCGTTACATGGGCAAACTATTCTTTTGATATTAATAAAACTTGATTTTCTTGTATCATGCCTAGCTAAAAGGCATAAAAGAAAGCGCTTGTTGGGAGGAAAATCAAGATATTTTTACTTTCAGTTTTGTAGTCTTGATGCTTGTTACTACTGTAGCAACATCATTGTATCTTTATATTCAAGCCTTTTGCCAAGTTTGTGCCTCCGATTGCAAGAAAGTTCAAAAGTTGTGGCATGCTGTCCAGAAACAGATTATGTCCCCTTGACGGAAAAATTTGGCTAAAATCACTAGATCATCTTTTTGACCTGAATTGTTTTGACAGCATGCTCCATACAATTGGATTTCGTGCATCTGTTCTGAGTTTTTTGATTTGAGTTGCAGAAGTACCTCGAAAAAATTATTTACTACCTTCTGGTCTGTTTTTCATAGATTCCGCCATGTTTTGCACTTCCTTCATTTTGCAAACCTTAAGCTTTCTTTTCATTTGCAAAAACTTTTTGTAAATCTTGAGAAACAGTAGATATTCAAGAATATCTTTATTTCCAGTAGAGAAAAATTGTTTTATCATGGGTACTAACCACTCTAATCAGCTTATGATGAGTTATGAAGGAAGTTTTCAAGTATGCAAAGGAAGATGATGAAAGAAGATTCAGGAGTGTCAAGCGCTCAAGCTTGGGGATGCCCCAATGCGCCCCAAGAATTAGCCTAGGAGACTCAAGCATCTAAGCTTGGGGATGCCCCCGTGCATCCCCTTCTTCATCAACAATCATTAGTTCGTCCTTCTCCATGCTATATTTTTATTGCTTCATATGTTATGTGCTAGACTTGGAGCGTCTCACTCTTTAATTTTTAGTTTGTTTTAGTTTTTCTTGCTATTCATAACAAGTTGGATCCTAGCCTTCATTGTTTGGGAGAGAAACACGCTCCACTCCACCGTAGAACACAACATAGGCTTGCATGCTTATCTTTCTTTTTGTGTGTGTTCTATATCTTTTCATAGCTGTTGTTGTACTTATCTCTTAGTTTTCATGCTTATCTTTTTAAGATATTTTTTAGGATGTTCTAGGAACTCTCTTGAGTCTTCATGTTTATCTTGTTTAGAGAGTTGTCTTGTTGCACTGAGTTGTGTGTCTTGCATGAGTAGGTAATTAAGGTTGCTATTACAAGTGTAGTAGTAACATGCAATAGTTTTGAGGTATTGATTAGAGTAATTTTCGGACATCAAGTTGCGAAGAGCTTGAGCTTATTAGTGATAGGTGTCGTATTTTGGGAAATCCGTGCTTATTTTGAAAAAACTACAAAAATTAGTTGAGAACTTTAGCTACTAGTTGGATCATTAACCTCTGGAAGGGTTCGAATATATAGAGTACCCTCACTTACCATGGGTCGAGGATGCGCAAGGATAACCAAACCCCCATACACTCCTCCTCTGGGTACTCGTATATTTGTGAACCTCCCTATTAGATAGAAAGTTACCGATAATAAGTGCATGAGTTCTTCGGACTAATGCGAGTATTCGATTGTTGGCACTTCCACCTTCCCACATTTTGCTAGCCTCTTTGGTACCATGCATTGCACTTTCTCACCTTGAGAGTTGGCGCATACTTCGCCGGTGCATCCAAACCCTTGGCACGATAAACTCTGTCATCATAAACCTCCTTATATCCTCCTCAAAACAGCCACCATACCTACCTATCAAGGCATTTCCATAGCCTTTCCAAGATACATTGTCATGCAACATCCACCATCTCATGACTTGATCTTCATGTCATACATGCTTTTTCTTGATCGAGGAGCCGCATGATAGTTGGTATTTGCCCTTATTATTGCTACATCACGCGCTAGTATCATTGCATATCCTGCTACACTGGCAAAGACGTACATTTGCATACATCATGATAGTTTTCATTCTTTCCTTATATTTGAGTACTTCTTGTAAAGTGTGAAGATCTTCTATATTATTGTAAAATATAGAGTGTTTCCCTTAAGTGAGGAAAAGATCCCAACGAGGAAAAATTAAAAGATTCCAAAGAGGACAAATGAGAGATAAATAGAAAGACCCAAATAGGCCACAAAAATACAAAAAAATAGAAATAAGAGAAAAAATAAATAAAAAGAGAGAAAGGGGAAACAATACTATTGCTTTTGAAAGATCCACACTCGTACTCCATTGCTATATTTATACTCCATAGAGATTATCATTCATGCATAACTATGTGGGGACCCTTACACTATAGAACTTGGCTTACATATTCCAAGGATGAGCCTCCTCAAATGAGCTCTATGTATTCATGACAAGCAAGTTGGATGCACCCCGACTAGTCTTTTGGCGAGCTTACCTTTGCTCTTATGTGCATTCGTTGCATGGCAATCCGTACCCCTCACATCATATCTATCATTTGGCCTTATCTCGCCTATGATTTTCCTCATTGATGTGAGCCCTTCACACCTTTTTGTCTTCCTTCGCCATCATTTATCTCTTTCCCTTCCTAAGTTCCATCGTATCTTCCTCGCGCTCATCCATTGCATGAGTGCTCAAAGTCGAAAGGGAGAGGATCAGTTTTACTTGTACCTGACTAGTGGTCTGGGGATGAGTCAAAATAAGATCCCTACGAAGACCAAGTGTGAAACTTTAGTAGATTGAGTTACCAATTAATCTATATATATATATATATATAAATATACTATTCTACAATAGAATACTATTCTACAATAGACCCACCCTATATAATAGTTTATCCAGTTTTCTAGCCCAGCCCACCCCGTAGAAAAAAAGAAAAAACATACCCCATCCCAATCCCCGCACCGAACCGGTTGCTTCCCCACGGCGGCCGCCGCAGCCCCGCCTCCATCCACCCGCCGGCGACCAACTTCACTGCGCCGGCGGACTCCTTCCCTGCGATGGGCACAACGACCCCTCTCCTTCCCCGCGCCAGCCCTGCGGCCCCTCCTCCCTCTGAGTGCGGCGGCATCCTTCCTCCTGCCAGCCATGCGGCCATGAATCCCTCCACGCGCCGGCGGCCTCCTCCCCTGAGCCTCCCGTCGCGGCATCACCCCTCGCCCGCGCCGGTCGTCGTGACTCCGCCTCCTTCCCTCTCCTGTGCCTGTTCCGACATCCCTTCACCAGCGCGGCCACTGTCTCCCTCCTCCGGCGCGGCCACGACCTCCCTCCCCCGGCACCGGCCACGGCCGCCCTCTCCCAGCACTGTGATGAGGACATCCCTACTAATGTTACACCCATACCCTCACCAACTACACATACTGGACCAGTTACTAGAGCACGTGCACGTCAACTAAATTATCAGGTACTTTCGTTTCTTGCGAATCCTTCTATTGTTCATGAACATATGATGCTGCCTAAATTAGATACTTTTGTTTTGCTTATGAATGAAGGACCTAGCATGGACAAGAAGGATGGTCATTGGAGCGGGATCAAGAATGGAGAAGAAGGTGCGCGCGGGGGAAAGTACAGTGGAGTTTCCAGTGGGGATTTTCGCACGTTGAAGCCGCCATAAGGCATGCATGAAGGCTTGGACGGAATACACGAGATGCCACTTCATTATTTTCGTCCAAGAGCAATTATAGGTGCTGCGTCACCTTAATATTGGGCTGGGCCCATGTAATTTCGAAATACCACATTATAGGCTGTTTTTAGAGTCCGTATGTGTGGGGAAACCGAGTTAGGGTTGCTTTCGGACCCCACCTCCAAGGGGTCACGAAAATCCCCTCTGTTCCCCCATATATACAGCCCTTAGGGCGTCGTTTAGACTTGGGTTTTAATTAGATTAAAGTTAGCCATAGCCGCAACTTCGAACTCTTCGTTTGTGTCATCCGACCAGGCCAAGACCTCATTGGAACCCCAACTTTCGTAATCATTCATCTTATATTCGCAATATCCAGATTGCAATTCTTAGTTCTTGCTTGTTCTTCGATTGCTTGCAGGAATTAGACCTTCGTGGTCAGGTTGATCGTGCATCCGCGGGATCAATAACCTCTCGGAGTTGGTTTAGCGATCGCTAAGGCGCAACGTCTTCGCACGTTCGTAGTCGGATCGTGAAAGTCGTCTCCACCATAATCGATCTACACCATCTCATCGAAACATCGGGACACCTTCGCCTCTATCAAGTGGTATCAGATTTCCAGGTTGCTCGATGAGATTTACTAGTTTTTATAGTCTAGATTGGTTCTGTTCTTCATACCTACAGTCCAAGAAAAAGCCAACAAAAAAAAATTAGGGTTAGATCATCACGTCCCAAGGCAGTCCTAGCCTTTGTCCAGTTTTCTTTTCAGTACTTGCTTTATTGAATTTACGGTTGCATCATTGTGTCAAGTTGCTGATCTTAGCGTCTAGTTCCCTTAGAGTTTCGAGTTCTGATCACAGTTTGCCACGTCGCCGCCGAACCAGTAGTCATCCTACCACGTTCCGCCAATCCGAGTCCAGATACACCACCACGTTCCGCCAAGCAGAGTCCATATACACCACCACGTCTCACGAGTCCGAGTTGAGTTCCACCATCAGTACGGTTCCTGATATCTCCGTAGCCAGAATAGTTTTGAGTTGATTAGAGTCTGGCACGCTTTTCAGAGCAGTTTTTAGGCCAAAATTTTCAGGGGTAAAAAAATTTCGTGCCCACACGTTCCTTAGGTCCAGAAACTCGTTTTGAGACGTTCGCCACGATAGTGATTTTTTCGCACTTTTTCAGCCACCGCAGTCCCGCATCGCAAAAAAAAGAGCAAAAAAAAAAGAGAGAAAATCAAAAATTCAGAGTGTGCTTCACAGTTGTTACGTGCCGCGCCGTGCTTTCGTTGGTGTTTTAGGCTCGCGTCTCTAGTACGGTCTAGCCTAGGATCAGCACAGTACCGACGTTGAGTGTTTATTCAGCTTTGCATCTCTGTTTTGATTACTGTTGATCTTTTTTGCTACCATATTTGTCAAGCCTACCTACAGCTCCACATATATCCTACATCGTGCGTTTTTGACACCTCCTGGCCATCGCTCTACCATATCTCTGAGAGTTTTGACCCGTTGGTTGTACATCACCACCTGCTGCTAGGTAAGAATCGGTAAGAACGTAAGAAAAGCTTGACGGATTTGTGCTTTCCACCACCCCACATCCATCCCATTAGTAGAAGTAGGATCATATTCCTGTGTGTTTTCTATTTCTGCTAACCATGCCAGGATCACATGATGAAGTGGCGCGGGATGCACCCGATTGGGAGAACATGACAAACAAGGAGCTACATGATAAATTTGCACCTATGATGTCTCAACAGGTGCAGGACATCGAGACCAGATTTACAGAGGCGATTGATGGCGTGGAGAAGATGATCGACACCAAGCTCGACGCCAAGTTTACTGAGTTGATCGCACGCCTACCTTCAGCACAGCCACAGCCACCGCCACTACCACGTGCACGACGTATTCTGTTTCCGCGAGGACAAGCTGCTGGTATTGGTGCTCCTCCTGCTGCTGCAGTTGCTGCTACTGCTGCTGCTGCTGCTTCTGACGTCGGCCAGGACGACAACTACGAGGGTGATTACGAGGAGGAGGTGGAACAGGAAGCGGCCTATGAGCAGCCAGCTGGACGTCCACGTCCCAACATTCGCCACGGTCGACACCAACCACCCCCTCAGGTACGCGATGATGAACATGTGCCTAAACTTAAATTGAATCTTAAGCCGTTTGAGGGTAGATATATTCCTGATGCTTATCTTACTTGGGAGTTAGAAACTGAACAACGTTTTACATGTTTACAATATCCTGAGAATAGACGTGTTACTGCTGCTGTTTGTGAATTCACGGGCTTTGCATCTATTTGGTGGTCTGAACATTGTAGATTGCATGCTAATAATATTCCAACTACTTGGGCTGCTTTAAAAGATGCTATGCGTACTCGCTGGGTTCCTCCTTATTATCAACGTGAATTGTTACAAAAATTACAGCGTTTGAGACAAGGAAAAAATTCTGTAGAGGAATATTATCAAGAATTACAAACTGGATTGATTAGATGTGGCCTAGTAGAGGATAATGAAGCTATGCTTGCACGTTTTATGGGTGGCTTAAACAGGGAGATACAAACTATTCTAGAATACAAGGACTTTGCTACTATCACTCGTTTGTTTCATCTTGCTTGTAAAGCTGAACGTGAAGTGCAGGATCGACAGGCCGCTACGAGACTTAACTTTTCTGCAGGACGAAATACATCATGGACATCGCGTGGAGCTTCTACATCCACACGTCCTGCTGCGCCACCATCTACTTCAGCCGCTCATTCTTACAGGGAGCCACCAAAACAGCCAGCGCCACCATTCAAGGGTGCACAGAGTGGTCCAGCGGCGAGTTCTTCTTCATCCATGGCGTCCACAGGGCAAACACGAGATCGTGATATTAAATGTCGCAGGTGCCAAGGTGGAGGTCACTTCGCAAAAGACTTTCCCTCCAAGCGTGTGATGACTATTACGGCGGATGGTGGGTATGAGTCAGCGAGTGACTACGATGAGGAGACTCTTGTTCTCATTGCTCATGAGGAACAGGGTGCCCATGATGATGCTCATGATATAGAGTATATGACTCCTGATGATGCAGATAAATATGCTAGTTTGGTTGCTCAACGTGTGTTAAGTGTGCAGGTATCGAAGGCCGAGCAAAACCAGAGGCATAATTTGTTCCACACAAAGGGAGTGGTGAAAGAACGTTCGGTTCGCATCATCATTGACGGAGGGAGTTGCAACAACTTGGCGAGCATGGAGTTGGTGGAGAAGCTATCTCTCACCACAAGACCACACCCCCATCCGTACTATATTCAGTGGTTTAACAATAGTGGTAAGATTAAGGTAACGCGTTCTGTTCGTGTGCACTTTAGCATTGCTGCATATGCTGATTATGTTGATTGTGATGTGGTACCCATGCAAGCATGCTCTCTTTTACTTGGTAGACCATGGCAATTTGATAGGAATGTTGTACACCATGGTAGGACAAATCAGTTTACTCTGGTTCATCAGGATAAACATATTGCTTTACTTCCTATGTCTCCTGAACAAATTGTGAAAGATGATCTTGCTAGAGCTAGTAAAGCTAAACAGGAGAAAAATAAGAGTGAAAATGAGATAGCAGCTAAAGAATTTGAGCAACAACATAAGACTAATAGCAAATCTTCTTCTGCTGTTTCTAATGAAATTAAATTGACTAGTCAAACTTTGCTTGCTACTAAGGTTGATATTTCAGATTTGGATGTTAGTCAATATGTGTGCTATGCTTTTGTGTGCAAAGAAGCTTTGTTTTCATTTGAGGAATTGCCTCCTTCTTTGCCTCCTGTTGTCACTGACCTTTTGCAGGAATTTATTGACGTCTTTCCACAAGACGTACCACCGGGATTACCACCTATTCGAGGGATTGAGCATCAGATTGACTTAATTCCCGGTGCTTCGCTGCCCAACCGTGCGCCATACCGTACCAATCCGGAGGAGACGAAGGAGATTCAGCGTCAAGTACAAGAGCTACTCGACAAAGGTTACATACGTGAATCACTTAGTCCTTGTGCTGTTCCTGTTATATTAGTGCCTAAAAAGGATGGAACTTGGCGTATGTGTGTTGATTGTAGAGCCATTAATAATATTACTATTCGTTATCGTCATCCTATTCCTAGGTTAGATGATATGCTTGATGAATTAAGTGGCTCTACCATGTTTTCCAAAGTTGATTTGCGTAGTGGATACCATCAAATTCGCATGAAATTAGGGGATGAATGGAAAACGGCATTTAAAACTAAGTTTGGATTATATGAGTGGTTAGTCATGCCTTTTGGGTTAACTAATGCACCTAGCACTTTTATGAGATTAATGAACGAGGTTTTACGTGCTTTCATTGGACGATTTGTGGTAGTCTATTTTGATGATATACTGATTTATAGCAAATCTTTGGAGGAACATTTGGATCATTTACGTGCTGTTTTTATTGCTCTACGTAATGCACGTTTATTTGGTAACCTTGGGAAGTGCACCTTTTGCACCGACCGAGTGTCGTTTCTTGGCTATGTTGTTACTCCGCAGGGAATTGAAGTTGATCATGCCAAGATCGAGGCAATTGAGAGTTGGCCGCAGCCCAAAACGGTCACACAAGTGAGGAGTTTTCTTGGCCTCGCTGGATTCTATAGGCGTTTTGTGAGAGATTTCAGCACCATTGCTGCACCTCTCAATGAGCTTACACGCAAGGATGTGCCTTTTACTTAGGGTACCGCACAGGAAGAAGCTTTCACGGTATTGAAAGATAAGTTAACACATGCTCCTTTGCTCCAACTTCCTAATTTTAATAAGACTTTTGAGCTTGAATGCGATGCTAGTGGGATTGGTTTGGGAGGTGTGTTAATACAAGATGCTAAACCTGTTGCATACTTTTCTGAAAAATTGAGTGGGCCTAGTCTGAACTATTCTACTTATGATAAGGAATTATATGCTCTTGTTCGGACATTAGAAACTTGGCAACATTATTTATGGCCCAAAGAATTTGTTATACATTCTGATCATGAATCTTTGAAACACATAAGAAGTCAAGCAAAACTTAATCGTAGACATGCTAAGTGGGTTGAATTTATTGAGACTTTCCCTTATGTCATTAAACACAAGAAGGGGAAAGATAATATTATTGCTGATGCTTTGTCTCGTCGTTATACTATGCTTTCACAACTTGACTTCAAGATATTCGGTTTAGAGACAATCAAAGAACAATATGTAAATGATGCGGAATTTAAAGATGTATTGCAGAATTGTAGAGAGGGTAGAACATGGAACAAGTTTGTGCTTAATGATGGATTTGTGTTCCGTTCTAACAAGCTATGCATTCCAGCTAGCTCTATTCGTCTTTTGTTGTTGCAGGAGGCGCATGGAGGAGGATTAATGGGACATTTTGGCGTGAAAAAGACGGAGGACGTACTTGCTACACATTTCTTTTGGCCAAAGATGAGACGGGATGTTGAGCGTTTTGTTGCTCGCTGCACTACATGTCAAAAAGCTAAGTCACGACTCAATCCTCATGGTTTATACATGCCTTTACCTGTACCTAGTGTTCCGTGGGAGGACATATCCATGGACTTTGTTTTAGGCTTACCTCGAACAAAGAAGGGGAGGGATAGCATATTTGTTGTCGTGGATAGATTTTCTAAGATGGCACATTTTATACCATGTCATAAAAGCGATGATGCTGCTAATGTTGCTGATTTATTCTTTGGAGAGATTATTCATTTACATGGTGTGCCCAATACTATTGTCTCGGATCGTGATACTAAGTTTCTTAGCCATTTTTGGAGATGCTTATGGGCTAAGTTGGGGACTAAACTACTTTTTAGTACTACATGTCATCCCCAAACTGATGGACAAACTGAAGTGGTCAATAGGACATTGTCTACTATGCTTAGGGCTGTTTTAAAAAGTAACTTGAAACTGTGGGAAGAATGTTTACCTCATATTGAATTTGCTTATAATCGTTCAGTGCATTCTACCACTAAAATGTGCCCTTTTGAGATTGTTTATGGTTTTCTACCTCGTGCACCTATTGATTTGCTGCCTCTTCCATCTTCGGAGAAGGTTAATCTTGATGCTAAGCAACGTGCTGAATTGATATTAAAAATGCATGAGTTAACTAAAGAAAACATTGAGCGCATGAATGCTAGATACAAGCTTGCTGGTGATAGGGGTCGAAAGCATGTTGTGTTTGAACCAGGAGATCTTGTTTGGTTACATCTACGTAAAGATAGGTTTCCTGATTTGCGCAAGTCTAAGTTAATGCCACGAGCTGATGGTCCCTTTAAGGTTTTACAGAAAATTAATGATAATGCATATAAACTTGAGCTACCTGCAGATTTTGGGGTTAGTCCCACATTTAACATTGCAGATTTCAAACCTTATTTGGGAGAAGATGATGAGCTTCCGTCGAGGACGACTTCAATTCAAGAAGGGGAGGATGATGAGGACATCCCTACTAATGTTACACCCATACCCTCACCAACTACACATACTGGACCAGTTACTAGAGCACGTGCACGTCAACTAAATTATCAGGTACTTTCGTTTCTTGCGAATCCTTCTATTGTTCATGAACATATGATGCTGCCTAAATTAGATACTTTTGTTTTGCTTATGAATGAAGGACCTAGCATGGACAAGAAGGATGGTCATTGGAGCGGGATCAAGAATGGAGAAGAAGGTGCGCACGGGGGAAAGTACAGTGGAGTTTCCAGTGGGGATTTTCGCACGTTGAAGCCGCCATAAGGCATGCATGAAGGCTTGGACGGAATACACGAGATGCCACTTCATTATTTTCGTCCAAGAGCAATTATAGGTGCTGCGTCACCTTAATATTGGGCTGGGCCCATGTAATTTCGAAATACCACATTATAGGCTGTTTTTAGAGTCCGTATGTGTCGGGAAACCGAGTTAGGGTTGTTTTCGGACCCCACCTCCAAGGGGTCACGAAAATCCCCTCTGTTCCCCCATATATACAGCCCTTAGGGCGTCGTTTAGACTTGGGTTTTAATTAGATTAAAGTTAGCCATAGCCGCAACTTCGAACTCTTCGTTTGTGTCATCCGACCAGGCCAAGACCTCATTGGAACCCCAACTTTCGTAATCATTCATCTTATATTCGCAATATCCAGATTGCAATTCTTAGTTCTTGCTTGTTCTTCGATTGCTTGCAGGAATTAGACCTTCGTGGTCAGGTTGATCGTGCATCCGCGGGATCAATAACCTCTCGGAGTTGGTTTAGCGATCGCTAAGGCGCAACGTCTTCGCACGTTCGTAGTCGGATCGTGAAAGTCGTCTCCACCATAATCGATCTACACCATCTCATCGAAACATCGGGACACCTTCGCCTCTATCACACTGGCCACGACGTACCACCAACCAGCCCCCCGCCCCGACCTCCCTCCACCGACGCCCGCCCACCCAGGCCTCCCTTCCCCGCGGTCGCACTATAGGTTGATCCTGCAGCGGGTGCTCTATTGGTCCTGTTCGGCTTCTCCGACGGCTTCAACGTCGACGTCGGTGCCGCGTGGGACGATGACCACGAGCCATCGGCTCCTCTTCGAGTTCGTCGGATCAACAACAGTAGGGTGGTTGTTTTTTCTATGTACGTTTTTCTCAGCAGCAGCGACATTATGTTCGAGATTCTCCTCCCCCTGTGTTACAGTTACTTGATCAAATTCAATCAATGTACGATTTGTTTCCCCCTTGATGCTCTCCTACTACTTCTAGCTACTGTAAGATTTTCATGTACTTTTTGCTTTCCCAGTGTGTTAAAATTATGTGTTCATAATTTCATTGTGAAAAGTGAATCAATCGACTATTGAAGACTCATGTGTTTCTTTTAATTACATGCGATAGTTGCAAAATTTGTGTAAAGAACATACCGCAAACGTACTTTGAGGGAAAAATTTCTTGAAGACCAACTAATATTTGTTAATCAATATATTTTTGCAGATATTGATAAAATAGACCAACAACATATGTCTAAAGCAGTAATATCATAAGCAGTACAATAATCTCAGAGTAAGAAATACAAAAATAATATTGAGAGCAGTGCAAAATATATGTATAAGGCAGTACAAACTACAAGTTTAAAATAGAAGTACTACATACCATTTTATTATCGGGCATTACCACTAAATCATCTTCGGCAGTACCATCGTTTCATTTTTGGCGGTATAATTTATTTATTTTTAGCAGTACAAAAATATATTTTTGCGCAATACAAAACTCATATTTAACAGAAGTACAAGATACATGTTGAGGGGAACTGAGTTATGTAAAAATAATTTATGTGCAATACAATTTAATCATTTCGAGCAAATACAAATTTTATATTTCAGAGCGGTAAAGTTTTGTTCTTAAAAAAATACGAGTAGTACAATTTATTCATTTTAAGAAGTACAATTATTATTATTTTTATCTGGCAGTACGAAACTCATATTTCACGAAAGTACAAGGTATATGTGGAGGGAATTTGAGTTCTCTGCAAAACAATTATGGGCGGTACAATTTAATCATTTTGAGCAGTACAAAAAGTTCTTTATTGCCGGGCAGTACGAAACTCATATTAACAGAAGTACAATACTATGTTTACTTCGAACAGGAAAAATCTCGGTATTTTAAATTTTGTTCAAAAACCGTGAAGAGTTGGAAAAATGTTAAAACACGAAAAAGTTGCCAAATTTTAGTACCTTCCCAACGCCATATCATTTGCATCATTCTAAAGTCCGATGAATATCAATGAGCATCTTTTTAATAAAAATGAATTTAAGTATTTTGAAAACTATTCAAAAACTATGAATAATTTGAAAAAACTTAAAACACAAAAATGTTTGTAAATTTCCGTAGATTTTCAACGGTATATCATTTTCACTATTCTGAGAAGTGGTTAAAAAATTAATATCAAATTACTGTTCGTCTATTTTGAATAAATCTCGGTATTTTCAAAAATGCTCAAAAAATATGGAAAAATTCAAAAACCTTAATATATGAAAAAGATGGGAAATTTCAATAGCTTTCCAACGCCATATCATTGGCATCATTTTGAGATTTAAAATTATCAATAATCATCTTTTAATAAAACTGATTTTTAGTATTTTCAAAACTGTTCAAAAAATATGCAAAATTTAAAAAATATTAAAACATAAAAACGTTTGGAAATTCACTAGATTTCCAACGGTGTATCATTTCCGCAATTCCGAGAAGTGAGTAAAATTGCATTCAAAACACTTTTCTATCATCTTGTGATAATTTCTGTTTTTTCAAAATTCATAATAAAAAATATAAAATTTAGGAAAAATTCACAATATGAAAAGGCTGAGGTTTTTCTGTAGATTTCCAACGGTATATCATTTGCGTAATTCTGATTAACGGTTTAGAATCTACGATTGAATTTCTACACACAGACAGAAGAGCAGTACCGTCTTCACAAAAAAGAAGTACGGCAGTGTATTACAGAAGAAGTACGAGATCGTCATCTCGGGCAGTACGAGATTATTGTAGAATATTATTCTATCATTGATTGTAGAATAGACGACATGTATATATATATATATTTATTCTCTAATCCCATCTCCCATTTCTTTCACGCAAACACCATTTTCAAACATTCGAGTCACAGACAACGAGAGCTCTTGCACCTTTATGTTTATACTTTGCTAGAATTAATACTAAGAATCTTGCTTGTTATTATCTTGACTTGAGTTGCATATCTTACTTGCTTTACTTTGAGGTTCTTATATGTGTGATAGCATGTCACCACAGAAATTATCTGTGTTATCATTTACCTACTCGAGGACGAGCAGGAATTAAGCTTGGGGACGTTGATATGTCCCAAACGTATATATAAGTTCTTCTTGTTCCATACACTTTTACGTGACATTGCTACATGTTTTGCTACATTTTTATATCATTTTACACATATTTGGACTAATCTACTAGCTCAGTGCACCCAGTGCCAGTTCCTGTCTGCTAATGTCTTTAGTTGCAGTGATTTTTCGCCAATTTAAATTGCCAATTTTTTTCCAGAAAAACCAGAATAAAAATCAGCGTCAAGGAAGCCTCCAGAACCACCGAAGAAGAGCCTGAGGGGTGCCACCCCCCTCCCAGGCGGCCAGGTGGCGTGGCCCATCCCTCGCCGCTCTACCAAGGCTCCTCGGAGGTGGGCCCCACTTCTGGTGCAACCCTTCGGCCTATTTTTATCCCTCGTCGTAGAAACCCTCGAGAAGAATCTCGGATCGCGAAATACCTCTCTATTCCGCCGCCGTCGGGAGCACCAGAAGACCTCTTCTCGGCGCCGCCGCCGGGGTCACAAACGCATCCGCCGTTGAGGACACCAACGCGGCCGCAGCCGGGGACACCGTCATGGCCTCCGCCGGGGTAAAAAATGCATCCGCCGCCGGGCACACCGCTGAGGCCGCCGCTGGAGAATCCGTTGCGGCCGTTGCCGTCGCGTTGTGAGAGTTGCTTCCCATGAAGCTGGGAATCGGGGGCATCCCCTGTTGACCACTCGCAAGCCAGTCTCGCATGAGCACAAACAAGGAAGGCATCATGTTGTTTAGCGCCTGTCTAACTTGTTCTTCGACAATGCGTGGAATCTGCTCCATTTTTTCCTGGAGTTTTGCCTCCGTCTTGTTCACCGAGCCGCTAGTTCTTTTCTCCTTTCGCCTAGTGTCATAGTAGTCCGACCATTTTGTGGAACGGCCTTTTCCTGACACACGACTAGCTGACGACGGCTTATTAAACTTATCCTTTTTCTTGAGTGTGTTGACCGCCCTATCTAAAGAGTTGTCCCAAGGGGCGATAGGCGGGGACCCCACACTGCTGCTTTTAGTTTCCTGCGCAAGGAACGCGGGGACCATTCAGAAATTTGGCTTCACTAATTTTAAAATGCAACCATATGAAGCTAATTAAACAGGGGAAGGTATTCTTTACCCGAAAACGCTCAAGCTCCTCCACCTTCGAATCCGTCGTAAGCTCCCCTGTTATCGGGTTCCTCTTGTACCGGGCCCTAACATAGTTATCGATAGGCTTATGTCCGTATTTTTTGAAGAGGGGCGGTAGGCCTTGCGCGGCACGCTCTGCGTCCTCCTTGTCCCATTTAGGTTCTGCCAGTCTGTAACCGTCAGGACCGAGTCTGTGGAACCCTAAGTTCAACCCGCATTCCTTTCCCCCACTGACTCGATTCACTAGTTGAGGTGTCCTCGCACTTGAGCTTGAACTCCTCGTAATCAGTTTCGCTGATCGAAGGATTTTCCTCCTTGATCTTCTTGTAAATAACACCATTACTAATCATTTTCTTCACCTTGTTTCGCCAAGTAGCCAGGGATGTTCTCATCTTCGTGAGCGCGACACTGTTCACATTATTCCCTAAGAGGTTTGTGTTTGCGAATTGAGAGGGGAACTTTTATCGATTGTGCAGCTTCGTGAAGAGGAGGTTGCGCAAATTTTCTCGGTCGGGATGCCTTAGGTTCTCAGTGTTAATCGAGACGGTGCTCTGAAGAATGCACCCGAGTTGTCCGGAATACCCACAGACTAAATGTTCGGGCGCTGTTGGAAGCCCGTTTCTAGTCACTTCGGTAAATTCCTCCTTGACGGTGCCTAGCTTGCTCGGGCGCCTCTCCTTTTTTTGCTTCTTTCGGTTGCTGCCATCTGTGGGTTGGCTACCATCATCAGTGGCGGGATCGGCCTCGATAGCACTACAATAATCCCCGCTAGAGGTTGAGTACTCGTGATCAGTAGATCATGGCCTCATTTTTTTCGGGGCGGTTTCTAACAAATCAATCGAATAGAGGTTCACAGGCAAACCGCATTGTAGTTTGTAACCGAACTGCATCGTGTTTGTTCTCGTAGAGAATGAGCCGTTTTTTTGGCTTTTTGTCTCCGACTTGTGGGCCGCGGCTGTAGAGTAGTGTTTTTTATAATACGCATCGCTGACTCGTGGGCCCAAATGTTGTAGTTACTACCCCCCCTTGTCTCCTCTGCTTCTCGTCGTCGCCTCCTCATTACCCCTTCGCCCGTATGAAATCCCCCTGGTCTCATGGCAGAGAGGGACGACGCCCGCAGCCGCCGCCGTCACCGTGCTGTTCGGCTGGCCGTCACATCATCTCACGGTGAGCCCCTCTCTCTCCTTTCCACTGGCTCTATCTCTTTCCCTCTGATCGTTGATTTTCGGCTCCGGAAAATCGCCATCCGTGTTCAAGATTGTGTTTCTAGGGTTAGTTTGGAGCGGCATCCTCTTCTTAAGTACGTTTTGTATGCTCGAATCGCAAGATCCTTTGCTTAACAGGGTTGTGATATGTTTGGCTTTTGAAATTTGTTAGCAATGTGCATCTAGGGTTTATCTTTGTCTGTTTTAGGTTGCTTCCTAGGGTTTGATTATTATCCTTTTTTGTTTGCAGATATAGCATGGCTTCTCCTACTAGAAGTCTAAGGTTTGGAGGAAAATGTAAGTGAACTGCTTTCTCCTATCCATGTGATTGATGATGAAGCATTGTAGTTCTATTTGTAATTCTGCTTCAGGCTTATACTTTTTTTTAATTTCCTTTAGGTAATACATCTTCTTCATCATGAATTGATGCCTCACCAATTAGCATTGCCGCCCCATCTGGTAATTTTTATTGTCTTTTTGCCCCATTTTGGCACTCTATTTTTCGAAGAATTGCCCCACCTGTCAACTTCTTCCTCACCAATAAGAAGGCAAACAATCTTATATCACTTTTTTGTGATGGATAAATGCATGTATTTATTTTGTTTGTACATCAAAGTGCACTTCATTTTTATCTTGTGTGTTAATTGCTTTTCTTTTGAATGAAATAGTGCACTGCATCACAAATTTCCTTACTAATATCCCTTTTCAGACATGATGCCAATATATGAACTGCCTCAAGTTAATTTTTTTCAAATTGCTGTCATGAAATGAACTGCATTAATTTTTTAATTGCTTATTATTTAGTTTAATTATTGAATTATTTTTTACATCTCTATATGTTAATGAACTGCATTTTAGTTCTCTTTTATGTTGTTTTTAAAAGTGCACTGCATTTTGACATTGCTTTTAGTATTTTTCCTATCCATACTTTAGGCCCAATTGATATGATCTGCATTTAGCTTAGTTTTCCCTCTTACACACATTTTTTCTTACCTAAAGTTTTATGTCCTGATGGATCCGGTGGTGGGGGTGTTAACTATTTGATTACACGTTATTTCACAGCCGATGTTGTCGGGGGCGGGACATTTGGTCAGGGCAGCATGCTACCCGAAATGAGCAAAACTCGGTCGCAATCTGTTGATGGCACTGAACCAGTTACACAGGATTGGATGGTCCCTGATCAGATCGCAGCTGATAATGAGAGGAAAAGGCAGAAAGCGGTTGCGCTTGGTAACCGTTTCGTGAAGGAGCATAAGTCGAAGCAAGTAAAGTTTGCTGAGAGTAAGGAGTTATGAAGGAGGATTGCGGACTCAAACAAGTCTGCTACGTTTGCCCCTTCAATGAATACTTTGAAGAGAAAACTTAATACTGTTGTATTTGAAGGTTTAAGTTCTCCACGACGTAGCCCTCGTGTTGATTACTCAAAGAGTCCTAATTACGCTGACGTTGATGTGGATCGGATTCAAAGAAAGCGGCCAATTGCTGATGATTACTCTGGTGTTGACTTTGATCCTCCATCCAATCGCGCACGGGAAAATGTAGGTGGAGAAAGGTTGGACCATGATTCTGGTGGGGAATATTTTGTGGGGAGGATGTTAATGCTACAAAGGTATTCGTTGTTATAACTTTTTGTTGTTTTTTACTGTTGATTACGTTGTTTTTGCATGAGTTGCTGATGTGAACTGCATTTTTTTTGTCTTTTTTCGCATTAGTTGCTGATGTGAACTGCATTTGTTTATTTTTTGTAGATTGCTAAGAGTACCAAAAGGAAGAGGTGTGAAGACTATTCGGCTGTCTATCCCAAATGTATGCAAAGTTATTTATAAGTTGAAGGATCCGCACAAAGTTTTGGTGCGGCAAGCAGGTTTTGGTATTGTTTTTGAGTTGAAAGTGAAGAAGAATGTTCTCGTGTGCTTATGTGCAAGCTGATAGGAAAGATCGACCCTGAGACGATGAGATTGGGCTGCGGGTCAAATAAGGTTCTGGAAATCTATCGTGAGGCTGTACATGTCATTTCTTATTTCCGCATGGGTTCTCGCACTGCTCCCAGGCCTTCAGACAGCGGCCATGATGATTCGCTGGCTACTCTGAAGGACGAGCTTGGTTTTAACCATTCTCGGAGCATAGACGTTAAGGACCTGCTTATTCTACTTGGCACCCTGGTTGAGGATCCCGTGAAGGTTGATATGGCTGTGAAGGTTTTCTTTCTCATTGTTTTCAAGAGCTTGCTTTTCCCCAGCCCTGCAACTCGATTTTCCAGGGTAGCTGCTATGGTTGAAAACTTGGACTTTGCCTCTATGGCTGAGATGAACTTTTACCAGCTTGTTGTTGATGAGCTGAAGGCAGCTGTGTACAAGTAGAATTCTGATGGGAGCAAGAAGAACTGTGCCGAGGGCTGTACCATCATGCCCTTGTTCATGTACCTGGATTGTTTGAATCTTCTCAATGTATCTGTTATGCATACGCACACGCCACGCGCTGCAATACTGTCCCATGAGCAGTTGAAGAAGCTTCACAACCCCGAAATTGTTGTCAAGGGAAAGATATACCTGGATATTTACAAGTTTGGGAAGTTGCCGGTTAGTTCATAGCCATATCTTTTTTTTTATACTCTCCTTTTTTCGGTATGCTAAACATGAACCTCTTATGTACTTACATGTGATCTGCTTCTTTTTTTGGTAACTTGTTCAGTGGAAGGCGCCAGCGGACATTGTGTACATGCGAACTCCAGCTGCCGAACTTCACGCAAGGTTTTGTGAGACTCTTGCTATGGGTTCCCCAATTCGGCGGGTTCATGGTGATGCTAGGGGTTCTCCATTTCGGTGGGTTCATGGTGCTGCTAGGGTGGCCGCTGGAGGTTTTTCTGGCGAGGGTTCCAGCGAGGCTCGTGATGACCGCAATATATTCGTTCGGGTTGATGAGCTTCTTGACAGGGTCATTAATTTAACTTTTGATTTTCCAACATCTGGTTCTAGGATGAGGAATATTGGTGGACTTTTTACTGCTGGCAAAGGCCCTTCTGAAACAGAAATCGAGGCCGCTCATAACTTGGACTGTGGGCATCTTGAATTCCTTAAGCTGTCAGTCACGAATATCAGGTCGTCATTCGTTCAGTTTAAGCATTCTCAGGATGACAAGTGTGCTGGTATGAGAAGGAAGCTGAGGAAATTGTGAAGGAAATGATCAGACAGGAACATGTTCTTAGGCCTTTGTTGTCTGACCGTGCAGCTGTTGATGTATGTTTTTATCTCATACGTGAATTGCTTTTTATCGGTTTTCTTTTTCTTGGTTTTTATGTGTGTTTTTGTGGCATTGACCATTTGTTTTTGCATCCTTTTAATTTTTGCAGTGCGGAGGAGAGTCTTCTAATGCTAATGCGCGCTGCGATGATGACCCGCACGACCATCATGATTTTGATTGCGATATCATGTTTGATAGGCCACAGTCCCCTGTTGTTGAGGCTGCCAGAGACAACCCTGTTGACAAAGGTGTCATAAACAAGGTTTGATTTCTTTCTATTTTTCTATCGGACTTCATTGTTTTAATGTTGTTCAAGTGTGCAAAACAAAGGATCACATGTGCACCAGCAGCGGCAGTGAACTGCAACTTAATCTTTCTGTAGTGTCCAAAACAAAGAAGTACAGCTGCATAATTAGCGCTAGTGAACTGCAGCTTATTGGTTTGTAGTTTCTACTAACAAAGTATTATCCTTGTACTAGTATCCCCTGTGAACTGCATTTTTTTATGTATGTTTTTGATTTCTTAGAGAACTGCATCACCAACAATGTGCAATGTGTTTTTCTTTACTCATCAGGCCTGCAGATTAAATGATGAAATTCAAGGGGAGCACACCACGGAGGTTGGTGATACTCTAGAAGGGGACGCTGGTCTGGTGAGCACAGAGAACTGCATTTATGTTTTATATTTTATTTTTTCATGCGAGCTGCATGGTTTTTGCTTTTCTTAGTGAACAACATCACCACCAATGTGTAATGTGTTTTTTTTACTCATCAGGACTGCGGATTAAATGATGAAATTCAAGGTGAGTGCACCACGGAGGCTGCTGATACTGTAGAAAGGAGAGAAGGAGGGGATCCTTATTTGGAGGTTGATAAGGCAGATTGCATAGAAGGAGTTGAGTGTTCCGTCGAGGTTGAAAAGGCAGAAGAGAGAGAAGGAAGGGAGGATGCTATGGATGCTGATAAGCCAGAAGAGAGAGAAGGAGCTCCTCGTGTTACAATTGAAATGGTAGAAGGGAGAGAAGAAGCTAGAGTCGTGGATGATGCTGCGCGGACCGCCGTCGGCAGTGATGGTGTTGTTGGGCAATCTGTTTTGTTGTCTGGTGACGATGTGCCTGAGGACTTTCATGTCGCCCCTCGTGCAACCGAGCAATCTCAAGGCAACCTGGCTGACACTAATCCGGATGTCCCAGCTGAGACAACCAAAGCCCCAACTGAGACAGTTTTGATTGGCTCTGAAGAGGAACAACCAAGTCTTGTGCAGGACATGAGCAATCAAGCGTCGCTTGACGATGATGTCACCGAGCTGGAGCACTTGAGTCTCAGCGATGATGCATCCGGGGAGCGACAGGATGAAGATTCTGAAATCGAAGGTAAGCGAATTGCATTATTTTTGTTCTATTTTCTGGCCGAATCAACCGTGTTGTTCTATTCTCTGATATCGGTCTCACTATGTTTTGTAGAAGAGGAATTAGTTGTTGTCACTCCTTCGAGCATTGATCCAGCTCTTCTGAGGAGATACAACGAGTTATATGACCCTGTTACGAGGGCTAGGAGGGATAAAAAGAAGAAGTATGTTATTTTTTGTCATGTTGGCGAGTCTTATACCCGGTTATTTATTGTGTTATTTTTTTAGGGACACACAGCTTATGACTTTTTCTTCTTTTCTGAAGGGATTTAGTTGCATTCAAGGACGAGTTTGGTGATATTACTATCAGTCATATGGAACGCTGAGCACGCGCCTCGCAAATATTGGGGTCTCTATGTTAATTGAGAGGTTCAAAGGATCTCAAACGTTGATTGTCCCGTACGACCTATGTGTAAGCGTTTTCATTAATTTATCCATCTCCCTCATCTACATTCATTGTGCTATAAGTTTTTTTTCAGTGGTCACATTAACTTTGTGGTTTTGTCTTTTTGGCAGAATGGCATCTGGAACGGCAGCGCCACAAATAGGGATCTTAAAAAGATGTTTTCTTCAAACGCAGAGGAACGTGTTGACAAGAAAAACTTGGTATTCCACTTGACTATTATTTCGTCATTTTTTGAAATAAGTTTTTACTTTTACTTTTTTCTCATCTGGTTTGTTTTATTCCTTTTTAATAAAGATTATGTTTTGCAACGTTTGATCCTCCTCCTGCATCAATGAAAGATGCGATCAGTCACTACTGCTTGGTTACTTTGAACCTGTCAGCAAAGCGTTTTGAGTTTCTGGACTCAATCAAAGGTCCTGATAGTCCTGCTGCAAGTAATGTCTTCAGGAAAATGGTTAAAAAACAAAAAAAGTTTGGAAAGATTGCAGTGCAAGCTGTGATGAGCCGTTGAACCCTCCCACCCTCGATGGTTTTGTGATGGCTCATGTTAATGTTCCGCAGCAGGAAAACGGGTTTGTACTTGTTCTCCTTTCTATTTTTTCGGCGGAGCTATCCAGATTGTTTTACTGAATTTCAAAAGCATCTTTTTTCCTTTTTGAGGGAACTGAATTACTAATGCGTTATTAGTTGTTCTCCTGTTTTTCCCCTGTTGTATAGTGAGCTACATTGCTTTACTCAATTCACATCATCTTTTTTCTTTTGAGCGAACTGGATCACTAATGTGTTATTTAGTTGTTCTCCCTAGGATCTTGCATAGTGAGCTGCATTGCATTAGTAACACCAGAAGCACTTTTCTTCTTTGAGTGATTCAAGATTGTTTTACCGAATTTCAAAAGAATATTTTTCCTTTTTGAGTGAACTGCATTACTAATGCGTTATTAGTTATTCTCCTGTTTTTCCCCTTTTGTATAGTGAGCTGCATTACTTTACTCAATTAACAACATCTTTTTTCCTTTTGAGCGAACTGCATCACTAATGTGTTATTTAGTTGTTCTCGCTAGGATCTTGCATAGTGAGATCCATTGCTTTAGTAACACAAGAAGCACTTTCTTCTTTTGAGTGAACTGCATTTATTAATGTGTATTTTTTTCGCAGGCATGATTGTGGATTTTTGATGTTCCAATTCATGCAGAGCTAGGATGGTGAATCTGTTGCCAAGTTTGGGAATGAGCACATTGGCTACATCCGAAAGGCGATGCTCTATAGTTGGCTTACCTCGACGTATTGCTTTCTGGACTTGACATCTCTTTTGATTTTTAAAGAAGGTTATTACATTTTTTCAGCCGCACACTTTTTTTATTAAGTGAACTTCATTAATACAGAAAGGGGAGGCCCACTTCTTTTGTTAAGTTTTAGTATAACAAGGATCTCTCCTGTATGCCCATACTCATAGTTCTTGTAAAAATGATTCTATATGAACTGCATGTATGCAATAGGTGTTGTATTGTACCTCAAAGCGCACTTCATTTTTATATTTTACAGTTGCTTTTTTTCTTTCTATGTTTTTCACTTTTGCATATGTCCTTTTCGGTAAAATGATATTATATGAACTGCATTAAGTTATATGTTTTTTCATATGAAAAGTGCATTTGCATTATACTTTTGATCTTGTATTTTGTACTTGTTGTTGAACTTCATGATTATTTTCAATTTTCTCATCACCATTCTTTTTCGCGCAGGCTTTGATGAAGGCGCACACCAAGGTGGAATTTCATTGTTTGAACCTCAGGTTCACACGCCAACCATCTGTAATTTTTTCATTGATGATGAACCCCCTGTCAAGCATGTAAAGGAGACTGTTTGTAAAAGGACAAGGAGCGTTGCTGAGCCTTTGAAAAAAGCCCTCGAGAAATCTCCTGGGAAGACTGGGAAGAATCCAGTGACTAAGAGGTCCAGGAGGGCAGTTAGCCCTCCTATTGCTTAAGATACCGATGGCGATTTTATGATGCCACCACCAGTTTGTAAGCGGACTAGGAGCGCAGTTGTGCAACGCCCAAAGGACAGTGAGGCATAAGTTTTATCCAATAAGAGGGTTGTGCAGAAGCCATTAAAGTTTAGAACCCGAGTACAGAGGTAGGAGCCTGCGAGATTCAGCTATCTTGCGGAAGCGAGGAAAGTATTGGAACTTGTCGCGAGCCCTGTATTCAAGAAGAAACATAGCGAGTGAGTTCTCTTTTATTTTTTGTGTAATGTTTGTGTGATTTTTCTTTTGTGTTCCTAATCCCCTCCCCCCTCGCTGTTTTTTGTGTGCAGGTCTTCGTTGTTCATGTACAGAAATCCTATCGAAGTGTACTATGTGGGTGTGGACTACGTGCTCTTAACTTTCAACAGGGCTAGTTACATGAACTACGATTTGATGGATCATATTATCAACTATTGGAAGATTGACCAGCAAATAAATATGGTTTACCGATCCGGCGAACGCGTTCTTCTGTCCCCTTTATTGATCACGGTATTTCTCTTTTCTCCTCCTTTTCTTTTTCTATTGTATGGGAACTGCATTACTAGTGTCTAATAAAAGAGAGCTTTTCCGAATAAGATATTCAAGCGCATCAATGTAGTGAACTACATACATTATTTGTTTTCTAATTGATGGCCATTCTGTATTTTTTTTAACCTGTAACTTTAGAGAAGTGTGATCTGTTTTTCATTTAGCTCCGGAGTGCACTGCATATATATTGTGTTGTTAATTGTTTCTTTCTCAGTTTTTTGCATCGTGAGCTGCATTGCTTTTTCTAATTAATGTTTTTTTTAATTACCTACTTGCAGTATGTGCTTCAAATGAACGATCACGCGGATGGAGATGAAAATGGAAACGTTGTGTTGCCTTTTGTCCACAACAAGTTTAATGTTGATAATGCAGAAAAGAAGTTCAAACGTCATGTTCGTGATGACGAGAACCGTCTTGATTGCAAATTAGTAAGTTCTTATTTTTTGTCTCATTTTCTATGGCAACCATGTTTCCTTTTTAAAACACAAAACACTTTTTAAGAAAACCAATTTCAGATCTTGTTACTACGGTTTAAACACGAGCAATAATCGCTATACACGATGAACATGCACTGTGGGACCCTTGATATTCATGACACCAGGAGGTACAACAGACCGTTTGATCAAAACAACGAGGTGGCGTAAGTTTGACTACCACAGTGACCGCATGTTTTCATCTTCTTATGTTTTTCATTTGTTTCCATGTTGAATAGAAGTTTTGTGATGTGTATTGTGTGTGCATTTTCGCATGCAGCAGATGATCAGGATGTGTGTGCATTAATGAAGAAGGTTTATGGATAAAAGGAGTACAAGAGAAAGGAGTCGGTCGACTGGGTTGATATTTCAGAGAAAGCTACCTTTTTGGGTGCCCCTGAACAGGGCCCCAATGAGTGCGGCTTCTTTGTTCTGAAGATGGCTCAGTTTTACAACGACAAAAACTTTGTTATGAAATTCGAGAAGCGTAATGTAAGTATCTTATTTTTGTATCTAATATAATTTTTCATCTTCTCTTCTTTTTCGTAGCACTACTTGTAGATGACGTTTCTTCTAACAAATTGTTTGTTCTGATTTTTTTCCGCTTCATAGATGAAAGCCGATGTCGAGGACTTGAAGGCTGAGTTCTTGTTCCAGATTCTTTTCTACCCTGACAACATGGTCTTTGGAGTGAGTTCCCAGAGGAGCTAAAAGTCGGTGCATTTTTCTTGGTCTTCCTCCAGAACCGGATTCGTAGGAGCAGGCTGAGGCATAGAATGATAGCAGATCCTTATGTGTGTTGTGTTTTGAGGTGTCTGGATCTGTAAAACTTTCCCACTACGACGTTTTATTTTGTATATTCCGATTTACTTAGTTTGTGTTTTCCCTTTTGTGGCAGAGAACAATTCATCGTAGCCATCCAGCAACCGAACCTGTTGAACCCTATACAAGGTGGTTGGCATCGTATTACCATGGAACACGCGGTTTCCCGGTTGAACGATTCTTCCCATGGCAACATCAACCAACTCCTCGTCCACGAAGTGCAGGAGACTACATGGAACGTTGGCGGCGCCCTGCGAAAACATGTAGGGCATCAAGGATGCCCAGTAAAAGGAAAAATAAGATGAATTCATCGGCCGATGCTTAGTTACCGTGATGGCGTTGAGCTCAGATAATGTCGATGGACCGCCAACGGACGACGGGCATGTGACGGAGGGGGCGCTTGCTCCTGAGGTGCCGGGCGTTGGTGTTTTACGCTCCAATATTGGCACCACTGGGGTCACAAACGCATCCGCCGTCGGGGACACCAACGCGGCCGCCGCCGGGGACACCGTCGTGGCCGCCGCCGGGGTCACAAATGCATCCGCCGCCAGGCATACCGCTGCGACCGCCGCCGGAGACACCACTGCGGCCGTTGCCGTCACATTGTGAGAGTTGTTGTCCGTGAAGCTGGGAATCGGGGGAATCCCCTGTTGACCACTCGCAAGCCAGTCTCGCATGAACACAAACAAGGAAGGCATCATGTTGTTGAGCGCCTGTCCAACTTGTTCTTCGACAATGCGTGCAATCTGCTCCATTTTTCCCTGGAGTTGTGCCTCCGTCTGGTTCGCCGAGCTGCTAGTTCTTTTCTCCTTTCGCCTAGTGTCATAGTAGGACGACCATTTTGTGGAACATCCTTTGCCGGACATACGACCAGCTGATGACGGCTTACTAAACTTATCCTTTTTCTTGAGTGTGTTGACCGCCCTATTTAAAGAGTTGTCCCAAGGGGCGATAGGCGGGGACCCCACACTGCTGCTTTCAGTTTCCTGCACAAGGAACACGGAGACCATTCAGAAATTTGGCTTCACTAATTTTAAAATGCAACCATATGAAGCTAATTAAACAGGGGGAGGTATTCTTTACCAGAAGACGCTCAAGCTCCTTCACCTTCAGATTCGTCGTAAGCACCCGGACCTGACATAATTATCGGTAGGCTTATGTCCGTATTTTTTGAAGAGGGGCGGTAGGCCTTGCGCGGCACGCTCCGCGTCCTCCTTGTCCCATTTCGGTTCCGCCACTCTGTAACCGCCAGGACCGAGTTTGTGGACCCCTAAGTTCAATTCCCGCATACCTTTCCCCCACGGACTCGATTCACTAGTTGAGGTGTCCTCGCAATTGAGCTTGAACTCCTCGTAGTCAGTTTCGCTGATCGAAGGATTTGCCTCCTTGATCTTCTTGTAACTAACACCCTTAATAATCACTTTCTTCACCTTGTTTCGCCAAGTAGCCAGGGATGTGCTCATCTTCGTGAGCGTGGAACTGTTCACTTTATTCCCTATGAGATTTGTGTCTGCGAATTGAGCGTGGAACTTGTATCGGTTGTGCAGCTTCGTGAAGAGGAGGTTGCGCAAATTTTCTCGGTCGGGATGCCTAAGGTTCTCCGTGTTGATCGAGACGGTGCTCTGGAGAATGCACCCGATTTGTCCGGAGTACCTACGGACTAAATGTTCGGGTGTCGTTGGAAGCCCCTTTCTAGCCACTTCGGTAAATTCCTCGTTGACGGTGCCTAGCTTGCTCGGGCGCCTCTCATTTTTTTTCTTCTTCGGTTGGCTGCCATCTGTGGGTTGGTTGCCATCATTAGTGGAGGGATCGGCCTTAGCAACACCACAATCATCCCCGCTAGCGGTTGTGTACTCATGATCGGTAGAGTCATCCCCGATGCCGTCGTAGTGGGGTTGAGGTTGTGGATCATCGTCCATGCTCATCTCCCAATATTTCTTCTGGTTGTGCGAACCGGAGGCCTCATCGTTGTCGGCCATCTACACCCACTAAATAAGATAAGAAAAAATGCTACTGGAGTGATTGGGTGATATCAGGGTAGCTAGTTTATCTATTGTTTTCACATTTAGAGGAAAACTAGAAAAGGAAAAATAAAATGCAGGTTTTAGAAAATGAGGTCAAATGAATGATGTGCAACCAGAAAATAATTAGTCAATATAAATAACTAGACAAAGTGCATGCAAAGCACCTCTTGGGTCAAGAAAATTAACAAAGGTCATGCATGAAATCACAGAAAAATTCGGCATGACCTTTGCTAATTTTCTTGAGCTAGGACCCCATTGTCAACCGAAACGGAAATTAATCGACATTTCGGGAGAATGGGGTCTTTATTTGTACCTGCACAAAAAATGCCTACATATAGGCACAACAAGCATATATATAGGCACAACCAGGTGCACAAAGGACAAGTGACTAAAGCATACAATATATAAATAGAACTGTGAACATAACTAATCTATGGTTTCACCAATCTAAAAACATCGCCCACATGATACTAAAAAATTCAGGAAAAACCACGTAATATTGAAAAGTTGCAACCTGCCAATGATACTAACATATCTAAACGTTCCAACCTGCCTAGGAAATGCAACTATAGAAGTATAACAAGGCCTTTCAAGTTTACCTTTAATAGAAGAATGCTTCTAGTCCTCTTCCTGCAGCTATACAAATTGAATATGGTTAGTTCTTGCTTCAAGAAGAGATGGAAATTGTCTTATATTTCAAGTATCTACAGGTGCAGCTTCTACCGTCCCGAGCTCTGTGGAATGAGTAAATGATGCAACAACAGCAGGAACTTTATTCTACATAGCAACAGAAAAAGGCCTACATATAGGCACAACAAGCATATACACTAGATTCAGGTTCATTTGCAAAAACAGAATTTAAACACTGAATTAAAGCACTCCTCAGTGACATAGGTGATCACTGAAATTTAGTGCTAGAGAATGATTTAAATTTTCTAAGTTCAGCACATAGTGACTAGGATTGACTTTTAGAGATGGTGTACATGGTGTGGTACTAATACTGGTACTATGGAGGAACAGTATAGCATATAAAAGCATTTCTGAATCTTTTGCATGGGATGAAATACAATAATACAGGTGCAGCTTCTACAATCCTGAGCCCTGTGGAATGAGTAAATGCTGCAACAACAGCATAAGGAGACATCCAACAAGCTCGAAGGTCTTTGTGTTATCTTATACATCTAAAATTATCAGAGCTAACCTATCAGGTTTCTCCATTTGGTAGCTAGGAGCGTGTCTAAATACATCTGTTGGTTGTATTGTAGGGATTCCTGGTGTTCTATCCTGCAGCATTGTGCTGGTGCCTTTTTGTTTTGACTGTCTGAACAATGTCATGTTAAGTGAAAAACTTCCTGTTGATTGGATACGCCATCTATGGAAGGGTGTTAGTATATTGGGTTCTCTGGGATTGCAACTGCATAAATTAACAACCATTTTATATTTGTGAAGGCTACATAATTATATTACAACCATTTTTTGCCAACTAGCAAGACATCTATTGTCCATTAGCATGTAAAATAAAAATATTGCATGTCCGTGGCCCTATCCAGCCTTATGGGAACTTGGGCAGTATCTTTTGTTTGATTGCTAATGAATTTTTAGATGTTTTTGCACGTGGGCACAAAATATTGTCATGCAATGAAACATACTCTTTAATCACAACCCGTGGTTCTCTAATCCATCTCCCGTGAGCAATGAAGCCTAACACACAGTATGAAGTGCAATGAGCATTGTGTAATACAGTATTGATGCACAGTATGAAATGGTACGAACATTGTGTATAGCTGGGTATTTATGAAATCCATTAATAGAAGAGGGTAGTGCACTAACCACAACTACTAATTCAAACAAACAAAAAAAACCCTACATAGATAACACTGCCAATTCGTCAAAATGCTCGAAATTTTAGCAAAACTACTGGCTGATTGGTTGATTAACGTCAAGATGATATCTATACAAAAGAAATAGGAGCACGTCTAGGGTTGAGTTGAGCGTGCGAACCTTGAGGTGTGCGTTGCTTCTTCCAGTGCTGAGGAGTCGTCAGGCCGGGTCGACGAGGTCGAGGCGGATGGCGGTGGTGTGGCTGGGCGGCGGTGTGGACGACGACGAAGGAGGCAGCGGTGGCTGGGTGGCGTAGCAGGCGGCAGCGAGTCACTGCACAGAGCAGAGGAGGGGGAGTGGTGAAACCATGAGAGAGAGGAAGGTAGGTAGGGCGGGAGAGGGACGGGACGCTCACCTTGTTGTCGCTGGAGACGGGCAGGGACGGCGGGGTTGACGAGGTCAAGGCGGAGACGGGGACGCGGGGTCGCCGGACGGGGTGGCGCGGCGGGGCGGTCATGGGTGGGGAAGCTCAATCTACTTCAGAGGAGGGGCGCGCACGGTCAGAGAGAGAGAGAGGGAGAGAGAGAGAGAGGGAGGGATAAAGAGAGAGCGAGGCCACCGGAGCGGGGTCGCCGCAGACGGGGGTGCGGGGTCGCCGGAGGGTTGTGCGACGGCGGCGACGGGATGGGATCGGGGCGCTGGGGAGAAGAGTGTGGTGTGAATAGGGTTGTGGGGGTGCACGTGGGGGTGGGGATCAATTAGGGCTACAACATAGTAACGGCGCATATTTTAGGAGTGCGCCATAAGATTAAGGATAGCAATGGCGCACTTGCTGCCTGGTTCACCATTACCATTAGTAGGAATAGCTGGTTAAAAGAGTTGCCTGTGTGGCTAGGACAGAACCACTCACTTAGCCCAGTGGTAGGTCCCTTGATACATAAACCAAGCCACCCAGGTTCAAATCCTGGCATCCCCATTTTTTGCACTTTTTTATAAAATTTATTTTAACTTTATCATAAACATCCACACGTGTAATTAATTTTTCGCACAAGCTAATTAATTTTATAGAAATACTTTAATTATAATTAATTATGTAGTATATTTAAAATAATGACATATCCATCTCACGTGGGATTATGACAAAAGATTGACATGAAATAACAATCATCAAAGATTGATCTTGGCACTGACACACACACAAACACACACACACACACGCGCGGTAGGCACATCGTGATTGGATCTTAGCTATCATCTTTTCACAATCTTTTTTCCCTTCTTTTTCGCATTTGCATAATTTAGCCCCGGAACCCCTGGATTTCTTCTCTTGGACGGTCGAACGCCTTTAGGTAGGGTGGTCCTGCTTCTTCTTGTTTTGTATGGCACTGGATCATCGTCGTCATCATCTTCAATCTTCGGTTCGCCGTACTTGTCGAAGTTTTTATCGTTGGCGGATCCATCCATTCCGATGATGTTCCTTTTGCCTCTCCGCACGACAACACGGCTGGGCTTTGATGGGTCGGTAATGAAAAAGCATTGGTCCACTTGGCTAGCCAGTACCCATGGCTCATTTTTCGCAGTGGCGTTTGTGCCCGCGGTCTTGGATTTGTCTTCGGCTATAACCATGGTGGTGAAATACCGGCTTTATTTTACGATGCTCTTGGCCCATCTGACGTGCCACATCGGCACCTTCTCTCCAGTGTAGATGAGCTCCCAGATCTCCTCGATCCTTCTGTAGTATCGTTTTTTGACTTTACCGGTGTAGGCTTCCATCGTTACCCCGGAGTTCTGATAATCCTTCTTCATGTCCTTTTCCTCGGTGTAGAATGTGTAGCCGTTGATATCGTACGCCTGATATGTCATCAGGTTGTGCGCGGCGCCCTGTGACAAGGCGAATACGAGTTTTTCTTCCTTGGAAGAGTCCTCATGTGAAGGGTACGATAGGAGCTTGTCCTTGAACCAACGCGTGAAGAATGAGTTGTGCTCTTTGACTACATATCCATCCGTCCATTGTTGTCCTCGGTCATTGTACGTCTTCTCAATTCAGGTTTTGTGTTGTACCACCCAAGGATCGACCAAGTCAATGTGTTGCAGCGCGACTAGGTTTTCTCTTTCAAAGTCGGCGAGTCGATCCTGGAAGTAGACACGCATTTCGCGGCGACCCTCGCGGTGACCACATCCAGCGAGCCTTCCGAGGAGCTTGTGGATGGGAAGACCAACGGGGTTATTGATGCCTAGATAATTTGTGCAGAAGGAGATGCACTACTCGGTCAGAAATCCCTGGGCTATGCTTCCATCTAGACGAGCCCTGTTGCGAACGTATCCTTTGATCACACTGTTTATCCTTTCGAACGGCATCATGTTGTGCATGACCGTCGGCCCGAGTTGGATGATATTCTCCACGATATGGACGAGGAGATGCACCATGACGTCAAAGAATGCGGGCAGGAAGTACATCTCGAGCTCACATAGTATTACCACAATCTCTTCTTGTAGCCTTCTGAGTTGCCTCATGCCAACCGATTTCCGAGAGATGACATCGAAAAAGTTGCATAGGCCAAATAGCGTTTCACGGAAGTGGTCGTCCATGATCCCGCGAATTGACACCGGAAGTAGCTGCGTCATCAGCACGTGACAGTCGTGAGACTTCATCCCGCTGAAGCTCTGCTTCGCTGAGGCTAGGTATCTGCTGATCTTCCCCACGAAACCGTAAGGAAGTTTTATCCCTAGGAGGCAGTTGATTAGCTGCTGGATCTCCTTCTGACTTAAAGTGAAGCACGCGGGGGGGGGGGGGGGGGGGCAGTAATGTTCGCTCTGCTTCTTAGCCTTTTTACCTTTGCAGCGACTTTCCGTGTCCTCCAGTGGCTCATCACCATCATCATCATCGTCGTCATCATCATCATCATCATTAGGGCGGTTGGCATGAAGCTCCTCCCTGATGCCCACTGATAGCAAGTCTACCCTTGCTTTCGGCCCATCTTTGGTCTTTTCTGGCATGTTAAGTAGGGTAGCAAACAGACTCTCGCACACATTCTTTGTGATATGCATGACATCAATGCTGTTCGGCACACCAAGAATGTTCCAGTACGACAATTCCCAGAAAACATACCTCGTTTTCCATACATTCAGCAGCGGCTCTGGCGCCTTTCTCTTAGAATTGATCTTTCATGGCGGTGGGCACTCTTTCCAATTTTTCAACATCATATCTATTTCGGTGCCGCTCCTCCTATGTGGGGCCTTTCGGGGTTTGGCTGTTCCATCGAACAGATCCTTGCGTTTTCTCCATAGGTCATTATGAGGAAGCCATCTTCGATGTCCCATGAACACAGTTTTTGAAGAACCGGGATCCTTAGGTAGCTGGTGATATGTTGTGTCGTCCATGCACCTAGCGCATCCACAGTGTCCGTGAACCACTTGCCCCGCGACATATCCTAAACCGAGATAGTCGTGCACCGTCGTGAGTAGTGCGGCTTTCATAGGGAAATATGTTTCCTCTACAGCGTCCCACGTATTGGCTGGCATTCTCCATAGTGTATCTAGCTCCTCTTTCAGGAGCCCCAGATACAGATTGAGGTCGTTTCCTGGTTGTTTCGGCCCTTCAATTAGCACACTCATGTGCATGTACTTCCTCTTCATGCACTCCCAGGGGGGATGTTGTACATGCCCAAAAACACTGGCCAGGTGCTATGTGTGCTGGTCTGGTTGCCGAAAGGATTGATTCCATCGGTGCTCGCGACTAACACTACGTTCCTTGGATCCTTCCCAAAGTCCTCCTCGAAGTTCAACGCCTCCCACCGGGTCCCATCAGAAGGGTGAGTCAACATCTTGTCTTTTTATGGATCATTTTTTTCAGCTTCTTCCTTTTGTTGCTTCCTTTCCGCATGCCAGCACATGAGGTTATCTTGCTTAGTGTCCGTGAAATAACGCTGCAGACGAGGAATGATCGGAAAGTACCACACTGTTTTTTTGAGGAGCTTTCCTCATCTTCTTGTATCGACTGGCGCCGCAATTCGGACATACGGTGGACTCCGCGTACTCGTGCCGATAAATGATGCAATCGTTAAGGAAGACATGGTATCTAACATGCGGTAAATCCAGAGGACACACGATTTTCTTCGCCTCATTGAAACTGGCCGGGCACGTGTTCCCCTTGGGAAGAAGTTTTTGCCAGAATGACATGTTTTCGTCGAAGCATGTGTCGGTCATTTTGTGTTTTACTTTCATCTCCAGAGACATTAGAGCTACTTTCAGGCGGGTATCCTCGGGATTAAATCCTTCATACAATGGAGTAACCGCGTCCATCTCAAGTTGATTTAGCTTGGCTTTCTCTCAGGCGGAAGCTCATGCGTTATTACTCGCCTCATTCAGAAGCAACTCTTGAAGATGAGGGTCCTGCACCCAGTCCATCGACGATGGTCCATCGCAGTCTTCTCCAGCATCTTCATCTTCATGATGATCATGCCCTTCGTCTTGATCTTCCTCATGATCATGTTCGTCATCTTCTACATGATGATTGTGTCCTGCATCGTGATCATGTCCGGGAGATTCTTCGTCCTCTCGCCCGCCCTCGGCGCTACTTCTTCTTACTCTTACCCGG
The DNA here is from genome assembly GCA_950022295.1 of Bromus sterilis. Lineage (NCBI taxonomy): Eukaryota > Viridiplantae > Streptophyta > Magnoliopsida > Poales > Poaceae > Bromus > Bromus sterilis. The sequence continues at coordinate 251,683,524 of OX465595.1, read as the reverse complement.
CCACCATGGACGAATTCATAATCTTCTTCATCACCTTGCCACCGATAGTCATCCATGAAACCACGCGTGAGCAGGTGCCCCTTTATGGTTTTCGAATCCGGGTCCAAAAGGAACTTCAGCTTGCATCTTTGACACGGACATCTTATCTCCGTTTGGTTCTTTTGAATCATCTCGACCTTCGCGGAGCTCAAAAACCTATCCACGATGCCTTCGTTCATCTTGCGAACCATGGTCGCCTGCGGGGCATAGAGCTAAATGATATTTTAGAACCAAACAAAAATTTGGCATGACCTTGCCTAATTATTAGGACAAAAAAGAATGCAAAGTGTGCCAAATTTTCGCCGAAATGGAAATGAGTCAACATTCCAGAAAAATATTGGCAACTATCGCATACATGCATATCCCGCCATGATCATCACACACCCATACATATATACCCATGACCATCACATCACACCACACATATATACCCCATGATCATCACATCACACCACAAATATACACCGATAAAAAGTGTGTTCGAGAGAGAACAAACTAAATCTACACAACAATAAAGAGATATACCTTACTTACCACTGAAAAAAGGAGATACAACTACTTATTTTGGGTAGATCTATGGTGTAAATAAGGTGAGGAGAAGGAAGGAACCGAGAGAAGCTAGATGGAGGTGGAGGTGGAGAAAGTGAGTGTGGTAGGGTGGCTCCAAAACATCTAGCTGCTCCCAGACTTAGTAATGGCGCACCTTCACCAATATGTGTCATTACTAAGTATGCGAGCTAATGGCGCGCCAAAAAGGGGTGCACCATTACTAACTCTGGGAGAGGGGGAATAGGGGCCAGAGAGGGGGGACAAGAACAGTAATGGCACACACGGCAGGAATGGGCCATTACTGTTACAACCTTAGTAATGGCGCACCCCCAAGGCATGCGCTATTGCTGTGTCATCAGGCCAGGGCCCACCCCTCCCATGACTTAGCAATGGCGGACTTCTTGGAAATGCGCCATTAGCATCCCTAGTGGCTAATGGCGCACTTCCGTGAAGTGCACCATTTATGAGTCAGGGGAGGGGGGCTGGTCCAGGAGCGAATTGGCGGTGGCGCACTGCTTTACTGGTGCTCCATTACTAGCAAGGGCACTAATGGAGCACCTGGACTGGTGCGCGATTGCTATTTAGTATTGGCGCACTGGTCATCTGGTGCACCATTATTGCCCATATTATCTATAGCTGTTTTTCCAGTAGTGTAAAGTCTCATATATTTCCGAGCGATTCTAATTTTTTTGTAATTTAAAAAACACCATAGAAACTTCCTAATCTACACTTGATGACTTAAGTATATCAAAAACATCCCGGTACATGCCAAAACTTCGGTGATACGAAGAACCACACGGTTCGTGTATTAAAACCGTTTTCTTAGACTATGCCCTGCGAAATTCGCGTGTGCGTTCTGATTGGTCAGAACACAGCACCACGGATCACACGCCCTGCACCGTCCAATGTGCATGGATCGAACGGTCACAAATGAACCAAGATCATGTTGCTGTAGTTCCGGTGGATATTGTATTTAACCTTTTTTTTCAGTTTGTAAGTGCAATAAAATGTTTAAAAATACCAAAATACAAGGAATGCACCCCAATTCGAAGACATATCACGTATAGACGCGTGTCAGTTGTGGAAGAAAAAACCAACCATAATCGATGAAGTAACGATACAATCTACTTGAAACCCAAACATTTCACTTGAGATGCCCCCGTTTGCAAGCAATCGCATGATAACCTTTCTCAAAATGTCTGAAATTTTTACCTCATCATAGTTTTACCGTATCACGGCGCCATGAAAAGTCTCATATATTACCGTGCGATTTGAATTTGTTGGGATTTTAAAACCACTGAACAAAGTCTCATATATCATCAAGGATTTCTTGCAGGACGAGACACTCCCGCATTGTTGAGATGCGCCTGTATGAGTCATAACTAACAAAGGCGCTCGTCGTGAGGTCACCCTTCCATGTAGAGTGCAGATTTTTCTTTGTAAGAGTGTCCATCTCGCTCTTCTTTCCTTTGTAAGAAGGGAAGATGATGCAAACGACGAGCTCTTCAAGGGAATCCCTTTCACCCGCCTTCTTGGTGCTGCCCGCCACCCTGTACTTCTTTTGTAGGTCGACGAGGTTGGTTACCTAGCAGCCATAGTTTTTGAGCACCTTCTTGTCATTTGCGGTGTCGACGGTGGCGAAGGTGTACTTCTCGCTGGAGACGAGGTCCTCGAAACGCTGGCAGCGGCGGACAATCCTGCTGATGTGGTAGAGGAGGACTTTCTTCCCGACGTATAACTTCACGACGGCGGCTCTGCTGTGATCCTTGGTGTACTCGATGTCAAGGCCGACAACCTTGTAGCACATTGTCACCAGGTATTCCTCAAGCTCGTCGATGCAGATGGCGGCCTTGACGGGGTCGTTGGTGTACCAGACGTAGAGTTTCATCCCAAGGTGTGCATCGATGGTGTGATCATGGATGATATTCCGACATTTTGCAATCGGCGTGGTGCTTTTTTGCAACAGCAGGGTGGTGGTGTAGTGGCCGCAGGAGGAGGAAGATGATGGTTTGGAGGAGAATATTGATGCATGGGAGGGCTGAGAGACCGGGTTATCGTAGACGGTATGGACGAGTAAGCTGTTTTCCCCACTACGCATTCCTCCTTCTCAACTGCATATAGTTTCTTTTTGAGCATCAACTGCATGCAGTCAAGTCTCCCGGGTAATGGCGCACTTCCCCGAGACGTGTGTGTAGTCCCATCGGTGCTACGGAGAGGAACCGCCGCTTCGTATGACGCTCCCGGACCTCAAACCGTGTCGTCCATGGCTTATATTTTCACAAACGATTGTTCTCACAAATCCGTGTGGGGTAGTCACCCTATTACGGACGCCCGGATCAACCCTACCGTCTGCGATCTCTATCAGCACACCTACCCCGAGTGTTTGAACTTAAGAAAGGTGGCTCAAAATTTTGGGGATGAGGGGTTCCATGGATAGTTTCCCCTGTATGGCACACGTTTATCGAAAGGAACTGTGTCCAATGTATGTTTCCCTCGCTCAAGTTTTCAGTTTCCAAGCTAAACTTTCAGTATTCGCGCCTTATATGTGTGTATTACATCCATCTTCTCCCCCACCCTAGCCCCCAACCCACACATAATATCCCCCTTCCCCTCCCCCCTCCGGCGCCGCCACCATATGATCCGTGCTGCCGCGCTCCTCTCATTCTCACCAGGTAAACCACCGAGACGCATCCCTTCCTCATACCATTCGCGTACATGGCGGCGAAACTCCCTCTTTCATCCATATCCCCACAACCTACCCCATTGCATCGCCGCCTAAGCATATCCACATATCGCCGTGAGCTCGAAGAGGTAGATGTGGCCGCCGATAGTCATCTCCCGGCCACACTAGATGACTCGGCACAGAAGACCGTGGTGCATTCCTTTCTTGTACCCCCGGATGAGCACCTCACCTCTGCTGCGGCTGAGTGGGGTGCCTACTTTGCTAGGTTGGAGTGTATAAATCAGTGTGCATGTGTCGTTCTTCATATGCTGCGTGCTGGTCTCGACATCGAGCTCATCAGTACCAACATCTTGACAAGGGCTATGAAACAGATGAAGTCTCCCAAAATTAATCTATTGGATGGCCCCCCCTCCGATCTCATCGAGTGCTCAGTGAAGGATATGGGATGCATGTACCCCTGCGAGCCCCTTTTGTTGTTTATGAAATCCGCTTGCAGAACTGGTGACTCGAAATCACCAAACGCCAAGTCAGATCTGTTCGACAACTACAACCTCGAGGAGGTCACCCATGGCGTGTCATCTCCCAAGGGGAAGGACCTATTCAAAATTACTATCTTTATCAAAATAGAAAAAAGTTGGTTCTAGGGTAAGCATTTCTGGGGATGAAAATCATAAACATATCTCTTTGCACCAATACCATTTTAATATCTATATTTAGGTATCGACTAGTCTGTTATGTTCAATCTATTGGTTTGATGATGCTATGACATGTTCAACTACGACGTGTTTGGATATGTAATGCATGATGTGCTAACAAACTTGGTTCTTGGGTAAACATTTATGGGGATGAAAATCATAAACATATCTCTTTGGAAATCATTCCAAGTTTCTAAATGGTGCTAATATGATCTAGTGATTCACTGATATTGATGTCATGATATGTTAAACTATGATGTGTTTGTCTGTGTTATGCACACTGATATTTTGGTAGCAACTAGTTAGTTCGATTCCACCAATACCATTTTAATGTCTATATTTGGTTGTAAACAATCCTCTTCTAGTTAACATGATTCCCTACTTTTCTCTATGTTGCTTCACTATGATACTAATCTACACAATGAAATATCTTTTTACTAAAATGATCTGCCAAGACAACAACATGGCAGTCGATAAGTATGTGTTTAGCTATTTAAATTGACAAATGTATCAAATTATGATGTTTGATGATGCAATGATATGTTGAACTATGATGTGTTTGACTATGTAATGCATGATTTGATAGTATTTAAGTAATAAGAAATACTTGTTAAAACGACTATATTTGGTTGTCATCACTGATGGTCTAGTAAACATGATTTTCATTTATCATTCATTTGTTTTACTATCATATTAATCTTAAAAATCAATCTATCTTTCTTACTGTCATGATTTGCAAAGAGAGCAACATGAACGTCGAACGGTGACTTTTTTCTGACTTTCATTTGTATCTATCTCTCTTACCTAAAATGGTTACCAATAAATCAAGTCCGATCCGTGCATAATAGTACTCTTCTCTTGTGATAACCTTTAATGTTCTTTTGACTGATCTCTAGCACCATGGCAAACGGTGCCACAAAACTTGGTTCTTGGGTAAGCATTTTTGGGGATGACAGTCATGTACATATCTCTTTGTAACTCATTCCAAGTTTCTAAATGGTGGTACTATGATCTACTTATTCATTGAAAATGATTCCATGATATATTAAACTTTGATCTGTTGGCCTCTGTTATGCATACTGATATTTAGGTATCAACTAGTCACTTCGATTCCACCAATACCTTTTTTAATGTCTATATTTATTTCTTGCCAATCCCCATCTAGTTAACACGATTCCCTACTTTTCTATGTTTCTTCCCTAGGATATTAATCTACAGAATCAAACTATCTTTTTACTGCGATGATCTACCATAAATTATGTTGTGTTTGCTTCTTATGTACTATGTGATAATTAAGTATTAATAACTACTTAGTTAAACTTCACCAATACCAGTTGTAATCACCATAATTGGTTGTTGTCAATCATATTCAAGTTAACATGCTTTTCTATTTGCATTTCGTTGCTTTACCATCATGTTAAATGCTCACATCCGAATAATCTATATTGTGATTAATTTTGATTTATCTTATTATGTGTATATCTACCAAAACTATGGTCCAGTTTTACCCATTCCTTTACTCGCATCTTAAAACTTAACAATCAAGATACCTTTCATTGTGTGATGATTTGTATCCCAATCTTTACTTATACAGGAAAAACGATGGGAGATGCCGGTGCTCAGCATAATCCCATGGCTTTTATTGCCTCATTCCAAAATTACATAATATATTTTAATGTTTTACCTGTTCCTTCTATAGGTACATACATTAGGGTTTCAGATCCACACTTTGACCCTTTTTGCGTATGGGGTAATGGAATTTTCATGAGCAAGAGCCAAGTGAGGAAACTAAAAAAGATTGTCAGGAGAAAGAGACAGGAGATAAGAATTAAACTCTTCATCTATTCTTTATACAAGACAACGGTGAATTTCAGGATGGTAAGAACTACTCAACCTTCCTTTTTCATCCTCATATTGTGTTGTAAGTCATCACTCAACAGTATCTGAATGTTATAATTTTCAATGGTTCCCAAAGAAATTTACTCAATATTACCTAGCAAAGTCCATGCTTGGTGCGGAGGCAACATAAATAAACGTCTATCATCCACACTACCATGAAGACGGTCTACACGTCTTCCTGAAGTCTGTGAAGGATGGGTGGGCGGTCATCACAAGAGGTTGGACTAAAGTTGTGCGCACCTTCGGCACGAAGGAGGGCACAATATGGGCATTCCGCTTCTACAACTACTCTGACAGCAAAAATGATTTTCGCCTCTCTCTATACCACCTTTAATACTCATCTGGTTCATTGTTGTGATTACGTTGTTTATGTAATTCTTAAACATTAGTGTTTTTAGGGTAGATCATTAGTTGTTGTGATTTGGAATATTCTTTGTTGGTTGAACCTTTGTATACTGGATGGATATAATTTTGAGTTTCACCTATTTTTTAAGTCAATTTATATTTTCAAATACACAATAATTGTAATTGCTGGGAATAAATTACTCTGATTAATTACTGTTCTATAGATTAAGGTGCACACAATTTCTTTGGATAAATCATTTGCGATAGAGCTCAACAACACAAACGTTGTCCCTCCGAAAATTGTGCCGATTAGATCCGTACATGTTTTGCGTATAAAAACCGTCACCCATTATCCAAAATAGACCACACGTTTTGATTACAAAAACTGTATATGATTGTGAATATCATCCCACACAATATGGAAACATGAAATGTGTGTGATCTCTCTAAGTTGGCACAGGTGTACTGAAATAAACCGTTTGGAACATATAGACCGTCCACACATTTAAAATGTAGAATCCGTGGATGATAATAGTATTATCCCACACAAATAGTTGTAGAAAATCGCGAGTGATTGATAATGGGTCACAACCCTACACCCAAAACCTGATAGTGTAAACTCAAACCTAATACCATAAAGAAACAGTTTGGGATCTATGTAATGTCACAGACGGTTCTGACCTATTGCTTGTTTGTGTTCCTGGTTGCATAACAAACGATCGGGTCGAGTAAAGCTCATGTGATACATAAGATACGTACACATGTTCATTCTTCCAATGGCCGTGCGGGATATCGTTGTACATCAAACACGATTGTTTACACGAAAGCGTCTGTTTGACATTGCAACAGAGCAAACGATTTTTCCATATCGTGTAGTAAAGGCCCCCCGTGTCGCAATCGAAGGCAAGGCGACGGTTCCAATTCCTGTAGTGGATATTGGTCAAAAACAATTTGGATAGACCCTAACAGCACTAGTGATAGCATCTTCATTTTGTCTACTATAAAAGGGTCAGCTCCAACCCTAGATATAAGAGGAAGATCAATAGAGAAATCAAAATCAACATCTTTAATGCAAATAGGAGATGCATCAAACTTAGGATCAGGCGCAAACTTGTTCTTCATAGCATGCTTTGCAAGAAGCTTCTTAATAGCATCAGGAACTGCAGAATTATTACACTCTGCAAATTCTCAATAAAATTCAACATCAAGCTCAATATAATCCTCATCAAAACATTTACCCTTGAATTTAATGAAATCAGGGTAATCAGAGGATCTACTAAAAGGATGACGTGTAAAAGGAATTTCAATCCCAGACTGTTTTGTAGCCTTAGTAATCTGAGACTCAATATAGCGACCAAGTGAACCATTCTCATCAAAAGCAGTAGAAGCATCATCAAAAGTATCAGACGTATTACCAGACTTAGTACAAGCAACATGTGGTGGTGGTGAAGTAAGCTTACTCATAACAGAGGGTGAATCAAGTGTAGCACTAGTGCTAAGAAAAATACCTTTTCTTGTAGTTGATGGCAAGATCGACACTCTAGGGTCCCCTTTCTTACCCATAGTGGATAAATCGCAGTAAGAAAAATAACTCCATGTAGGCTTGTGAATAAAGCTATGGTCCATCGCAACGGCGCCAGAAAATATTCATGATGACCCACAAGTGTAGGAGGTTGCAAGAGTCTTCGCGGCTAAGAATAACGCAATTTATAGATTCGACACAAGGGGAGCCAAAGGATATTTATAAGCTTTGATAGTTGAGTTTTCAATTCAACCGCACCTGAAAGATACTTTCTTGGAAACAATTTATTAGTAGCAACGGTGTGATGGAAGTAACGGTGGAACGGAAATAGTGGTGGAAAAACAACGACAGTAATGATAGAAAAGTAAAGCAACTAGTAACAAGCAGGATTAAAACACTATAGGCTAGGGTAATGGATTGTTGGGAGCTGCACGTATGAGATATAACACTGGACAAGGCACACATAAAAGTAATTATCATGTAGGCATAGTATGTCAGTTAAATAATGACACCATGCCAAGTTTCATCATTTTTAGAGCACACTTGAAGTGATTTTGAATTCCTCGGTAATTTTGTTCAATGAAAATCATTAAATGGCTTAAAATTAGCAAATGAAGTCGGAACATCTTAAAATTTTAGGATGTGACTTTCAATGCTTTATATTGAACACATAAAAAAGTTTGGACTTGAAATGATTTAAAAATGTTGAGTTCTCTTTGTAAGACGTGGGATTTCTTGTACATACATGATTTTTCAAAAAATATGGTCTAGTTTGTACATGAAGTGCATCCAGCAGTGTTCCTCGTACACTCTCAACTTTTTATCAAATGTTATGTGGGTGAAATAATAACTCCATGCCAAGTTTCATCATTTCCAGAGTTCATTTGAAGTGCTTCTGAATTTCGGGGTCATTTTGTTCAAAGAAAATCATTAATTGGATTAAAATTAGCAAATGAAGTCAGAACAGGTTGAAATATTAGGTTGTGATTTTCAATGCTTCATGTTGATCACCAAAAAATTTGGACTTGAAATGATCTAAAAATATTGAGTTCTCTTTCTAAGACGTGGGATTTCATCTACAACCGTGATAGTTCGAAAGAGATGCTTCAGTTTGTACACGAAGTGCATCCAGTTTTTGTAACGACCCGATTCACTAAGAATCCAAGTCTCTGTGCATTCTGTGCTAGTCCCTGGATCAATAGCTAGCACACACAGTACATAATGTAATATCAAGAATAAACCACATGTCATATATATTACATCGAAGATCCAGTATTACAATACAACATACTTGCATAGCTCAAGGCTAGCTTACAAATAAAAATACAGCAGAAAACAATAAAATCTTCGTGGCGTCCATCAACTCCACCAGCAAGTTGAGTATAGACATCGTATCCCTACATCGCATCACTTACTCGTCGTATACAATCCTGCAACACCGAAGGTTACAGCCCGACAACGGGTCAGCACATCTGATTTGTACGGCAAGTCACACGAAAAAGTATATAACAGACCTACATCTACATGCAAGGTAAGTCAAAGGAAAGGCTTATGGTTTTATTTTGCAGAAAACTGATTTTTCCCTCACATACTACAACTATTCAAATTTTTATTTATCTTGCTAGTCCTAAGTATGGTTGAATCGGGCTACACAAATTCCAACCATCCCTTTATTAAAAGTTCCCACTCAAATTCTTATTAAGGTGAATTATCTGTCAAGACCAAACAACAACAATAATGCCCAGTTGCTCAAAGTTGTCCATAACCGTGGACACGGCTAATCATGATCAGTTTTTACACTCTGCAGAGGTTTGTACACTTTCCCCACTGGACTCAACCCGAAGATTGAGACATAGTCTTTCAGAAGAGGTTGCCTCCACCCTTTGGTATCCGGTACACCTATCATATCTACATCAACTAGCTACCAGGGTCAGGTTCCCCACAACTTACTCCTCTAAGCCAGAGCCCATATAGCCAGTGGTTGTACATGGAAGCTACTAGTCACACTGTCTGTCCGATCTTTTTGAGCCTGGACGGCGCCCACTGCGTTCAGAGGGTAGACACCATGTCGCACCCGGTTCACCACCAAAACAACCATTCAGGAAGCATTTAGCCCTGGTCCCTCCTTAGACAAGGAACGAGCCCCAGGATGCATTCCCTGCCCACCCAGAGGTGATTTCTATTTAAGTTTGCTAGTCAAGTCATTAATCCTCACAAAGCTCAATGATATACTCAACCCAATCCTCGTCTACAAAGAAATAGCAGTATATAACAACCACGATCCTAGGGCGACAATGAAATACAAGGTCAGAACATATGTCTATCCTACTAGGTTTAAATCATAACTAATATATAGTCCTACACATGCATAGAGTGATAATTTGCTACATGCATAATACAAAACATAGGTTGAGGTATGGTCAAAGTGTAACTTGCCTTTTCCATTCAGTGAAGTTATTCACTCTCACGGTCCAGTCAACTCTATTCGTCACACTCCGAGAATCTATCGCAACAAAGGAACTCAAATAAGCAATCACACCAAAAACACAAACAAAAGATCAACAAACAAACACAAAGGTTTTAGCAACAAAACAAAAGGCTTGACACAGTACAAGTGTCGATGTGCTCGAAGGTGATCAGTGGAAGTGAACTCGAGAGAGTCAACAGATAAATATTCATCGGTAAGGAAATGTGATCATGGACATTATGAATTCAAGGTGAATATCATGCCCACATGAAAAGTGCATGAATCTTACCGATAACATGTCTCAGGTGATCCGATATAAAAAAAGAATCACGTGGAACGGAATACTACAACGTAGGTCATAGAAAGTGAAAAATTGAATTGAATTTGAATTTAAACAGATCAAGAAACATTTGAATTTTTGTGTACACATTCTATGAACATAAAGTACATGGAACGAGTGATCCAACGCAAAAAGAATCACTCGATTTGGATCAACGGTTTAAAAGATACGGTCTCCAGAATTTAAATTTGAATTTGAAATAAATTCCAAATTCAAAATGTGCAGTGTGTGCAAAACCATATTCCATGCTAAAGTACAGAACAACACGAGCATGTAGCAAAAAGTTTCACCTCAATCCGAAGCACGGTGTAGAAGATGTTGCGGGTACGGTGTCGGGGTGTTTTTTGCCAAAAGGACCTATCCGCAATTAAACTTTCTTCAGAAAAAGCGATCGGGTCCCTGGGACCAGATCTGGCCGGAGCAACTCCGGCGAGGCGGCTCGGCTCCGGCGAGGCGCGGCTCCGGCGACGTGGGAGTGGGGAGGTGGCGGCCGGGATGGCGCTGGAGGGGTGGCCGTGGTGGCGCTGGCCAAGGAGGCCAGGGCGGCTCCGGTGAGCGGCGTGCGGGGCGCGCGGCGGCGCGGCTCACCCGGCGAAGCCTTCCGGCGGCAGGTGACGGGTTGCGGTGGCGGGGTGGTTGCCGGGCGGCGCTGCCGCGGAGGAAGGTGGCGGCGCACCACGGGAGGCGCGGCGACAGGCGTGGCCGCACATGGCGGCGGCGGCGGCCAGCCCGAGCGGCGGCGCGTCGGCCGTGGCGCTCTGCAGAACCTCCGATTCGGGTAAAACTTCGAACTGCGCGATCAGCGCGTCGAGCCGGAGGCGTTCACCTCGTGCTAGAACCGTTCCGATAACACTTTCCGGCATGCTATAAAAATATCCCGTTTAATTATTAAACGGGGTTTTTCGTTCCGTTGGCTGCTGCTGGTCTTGTGCGGTTTTCGGGATGGTGATCGGGCGAAACCCGGTGTCGCAAAGGTCGATTGTCAGGGTGGCAAGGGTCGGTCTCCGCCCGATACGAGATAAGAGGGGGGAAAATAATCGCCGATCGATAAATCGGGGATGCAAACACTCCAAACAAATCAGACAATCAAACAATTCACACCGAAAACAAAATTTTTAATTTTTGTGAAAACTGGGCTGTTACAGCCTGGACCCGTGTGGACGTGGGAATGGTGTTTTTTACCTTTTCCACTAGGCATTTGATTGTAGTCTATGCTCAGACATATATCCTCCGCTGATGTAATTTATTAAGGAAGTTGTATGCCGATTGTATGAGATGTTATCTCTTTGTAGCTGTAATGTTGTGATATCATGTCGGAAATCCGGGGCATATGGCATTATCATATGTCGCTATGGGACCGATATGTGCTTCGTCCCTGGATCTGGATGGAAACATCTAGATCTGGAACAGCAGCACATATCGGGCCTGAAAACTTGGTATCAGAGCCTTACCGACCGTAGGATCCCTTCTCTGGTCGAAGTCGAGTCTAGACTGAAACTATTTTGTAGTTACTAAGTTATTTATCAGAGAGTTGGAATCTTTTTACTCCTTACCCTTGCTCTGGTCAGGACAAGTGTCGTAATAGTTTTAATTCTCGCCTTATCTCCTTGAAACTATAGGATCTCGAGTAAGTGGATTTTCAGAACCGTTACAATGTCTTGCTTGCAGCTTATTGTCTCGATTCCGATCTCAGTTTTGGGAAATCCTATAGTAACTTTAGCTTCTCCGACTCGGGTGCACATCCTGGTCACTCCTTGTTCTTCATCCTCTTGCCTGGTGTCTTCACGACTTTGCATGGGAACACTATCCTTATGATCCGGAGCTCGCTCTTGTTCTTCCTCTTAACACCTGATGGTCTCGTTCTCTGACGTTGCCGTCTGTCTTCGGAAATTTATCTCGATGGAAGTTCATCGTCGACATGGAGCAGAATCCCTTGTTGGTGGTGTTGAGAAACATCGTCTCTCTTTTCCCTTTCCCCTCAACCCCGGATCGTCTTGGATCTGGGGGCGAGATGCCTTGTTGGTGGTGTCATATTGTAACAACCCGGGATTTTTACCCAAATTAAAAAAATTGGTTGTTGCTTTATTTTGTGAATTGCTAGAATTGTTTGCAGTGTTTAATTCACCGATTTATTAATCGGTGATTATATTTCCCCCTCCTTCTCGTACCGGCAAGTGTGACTGAACCTTTCCACCATGTCACACGACATTTTCCGACACCGGGTTTCACCTGAGAACCGTCGCAACTTCCAGCACAAGTCTAGCCATCGCCATCGAAAAGAAAACCCCGTTTACTTAATAAACAGATTATTTTATTGGGAGTTGGAAAATGTTCTCGGAACGGTATCGAAGTGAGGTAGAACTGACCAGCTCGCCGCGCTGAGTGCGTGGTATGAGGCTTCATCCGAATCGGAGGTCATATAGAATCCCGGTGGTCAGAAACGTAAACATCAGACACGATAGAGAGAAACCGGGGGTGTTTGCGTAAACCTGCTAGTCAGGCCAGCCCATAAATAGAACACCACTCTCTTCCACCCATTTTAGGCTTCCCCCTAGTCCATTTTGGTAGCCACCCCCTCCAATAGGGCCTCCTACCTCGAAACCCTAGCCTCAGGCCAATCTGAGCTGTTTGATCTGCACATAAGTGTCTCTAAAGTTGCCACGTCACCCCAACCGGGCCCTGCAGGGCCCTGGGAGGCGCCACCACGGACCGCCACGGCCAATCCGTTTGCTGCTGCTCCCAGCCTCCCGTGGAGCTCCTCCACACCGACCTGATCCGCCCACCGCTGAAGAGGCGCGTTGCCGTGCCCTGCAGGTTGCCTCTCCTTCTCCCTCGCGTCTCATCCTCTCCTCATCTCTCCATGGCTCCGGAGCAGGTCACCGGTCACCCTACAGCGCCACCACCGTGGCCGAACAAGGGAGCCGCCGCCTCAGAACCTCGTCAGGCCTCCTCAGGACCATACAGCCACCACCGCGCACGGATCTGGCCAGATCCATCGCCGTCGCGCCGCCCACCATCGTCGGAGCACCGCCGTCGGCGTCCCCTATACGCGCTCGTACGAGGACGAGCGCCCCTGCTCGATCCACCCAAGTGGGCCGGCGGCCCTGCGTGGCCCACCAGCTAACGCAGCCTGCCCCACCACGCCCCCTCGGCCCGCCAGCTTCCTCTCTCCTAGGGGAGAGATCCCGTTATCCCTCCCAGTGAAATGTTGTTATTTACCTGTTTTGCGACTAGATTTACGTAAGATCCGTAGCTCGTATGAGTTTCCGCCCAAAAGGAAAATTGTGCTCTGTGATGTGCTCTACAAAATTGATTTAATGAGTTTATTCATTGGATGTCATTTGAGTGATGTAATTTCTTGTCAAACACTTCAACTTGTTGTTAACTTCTGCAACTATTATTTTTAGCAATGTTTGAGTGATGATTGCCTCGCATCCGTGCATCGTATGCATATGCTTCTTTGACATGAATTACTCACCATCATGTGTACTTCAATTAGATGCACTCTTTTGCCATATTGACGTTCTGTAGTTATTTGATATCTTGCTCCAAAGTGGTGTAACTGATAATCTGTGTTGCAGTTTGTATAAAGTTGCCTACTTGACTGCCTTATACTTATTGATCCATGCTTTATATGCTTTAGCTCCCATGGAATGAATTGCTGCTTGTCATGTATAATTTGGTGCCATGTATTGATTTACCATGATATCTTTACTATTCATATAATTGTTGAGCTCCAAAGGTGCATGCCTGCTGTTTGCTGTCGACTACTCTAAATTCCGCTAAGTCTGGAATCTGTTTTAGCTGCTTTGCATGCTTTATATCTATTCATCTTTGGGTCTTTTGACCACAAGTGGCATGTATGAATTGTTTAGCATCATGTAGACTCCATGTACATACATTCCTATGTCATGTTGTTGTAGCATGGCTACTACTTTTGCTACTGTTTATAGAGCATGTTTATAACAGTTTGCCATGACCCCTGTTTTGCACTAAGTCTGTAAACTGGATTAGCTCTCTTGCATCCTTGCTACATGTTTATCCATGATTCTTTTGAGCATAAGTGTAATGTATGAACTCATGAGCATTATGTCGGCTTTCTGTTGATGTATTGCATGTTCATTTTGGAGCTTATTTGGTATTGCTTTACCTGCTTTTTAGAGATCATGTTATTAGCATTTTGCCATGTTTTCCTGATTTCACTTATTTATTCTTGATGCTTATGTACATGAAACCTTTATGCCATGTATTTCTTGTCATGTCTACTATTAATCCATATAATTTTGGTGCATGTTTGCAACATTTACCATGTTGTTGCATTGCTCTTCAGTGTGCTACCTGCTATAGGCAGATTGTGTTCATAACTTGCGTTCGTTGTATCTTTTTAACTGTAACTCTGTTTTGGGTGTTCTTTGTATGTAACTTGACTAGAATTTCATGTAGATTGTGATTGTGCTATTGTTTGCGATTTTTAACCAATGTAAAGTATGGTTTAGGTAAGAACAGTAGTAAAATTATTAATTGTCGTGGCGTACTTAGTGATATGCCATGTTTAGGTTGTTACCTCGTTCAAATTGATTAGCATAGATAGTTTACTTTTGCTTCACCTCTTGACATGATTGTGTGACATGCCATGCTTGTGTGAGATGCCATGTAATCAACCTTTTTCTCACCTTGTGTAGCTAAATAACTTGAATCTTTGTAAACGTGAAGTATCATCGTGTGTGACGAATACTCCACTTAACCTGTTAGTAACCGCTCTCGACGATAGATGCGATACCGTGGTGCGTTTTCTCGTGTTGCCTTCTTGTTGATGCTTCCTCGTGATTGCCTCGTAGTAATAGATTCTTTCTCGTCAATTTCTTTTCCAGTGTTTCCTTCTTGTGTGCTCCCGCGGATACTCTCGGAGACGTTGCGAGCTTGTGGTCGACTACAACTTCGGCTTCGTCTTATCCTCAGGTAAGGGGGAGCATATATCATGCTAATAACTTTCATCACACTTGTGCCTATGTATAGGATAGAACGATTGCTTGATCCTACCACCTCATATTTATGCCTCTCAAATAAACCCAAACATCCATGTCATCCACATCCCGCCAACCTTTGTTTGGCCATGTACCTTGCTTTCTTAACCACTACTTAGTATGCATGCTTAAGATGCTACTTATATTCTCCTGTTACTCCTTGGATTAGTCTATCACACTATTATATTATTGTGGATGATGTTATTATTATATTATTGACTATACTCGGCGAAGGATGGAAGGTCCAGACTATCCCGCCTCGATGCTTTGTTCCATTCGAGTCTCCTAGGACCCAAGTTCCGGGTATTGTGTCTCTGTGAAAGCGTGCCTAACCGCGTATGGGATTCTATGGGGTCCCATTTTCTTACCTACCTAGCTTCAAATATTTCTAGTGGTGGCCCAAGCTGATTTACCATTTGCAAAACCGTGTGTGTGCCGGGTAGCTCCCAGATGATTTTAAACAACTAGGGCCAGCGGAGACATGGTTTCTCTTGTTGGTCCATCCCATGGAGCTAGGGGGATTCAACAAGGTTTGGGTAGCTAACCCGACCTCATCCAGATGGTAGAGTCCAATTCGAGAGCGCGACCGACTTTTTAGTTGGATGTCCACTCACTTGGGATCACCTGGATTTGTCCATTGTTAGTTAGAGGGATTATGATGTCCGGATCTCTCAGAACAACTATTCAATGAGTGTCTTTAACTGGCCCGACTGAGAGAGCTTGTCATACGTGCGAAGCCTTGTAATGGGAATTTCGTACACCTCTGCTGTAAGGCCCGATATGCGGTACTGTTCCAGATCTGGATGTTTCCATCCCAATACGGGGACGAAGCACTTATCGTTCCCACCGTGACATATGACAACTCCATATGCCCCAGATTTCCAACATGATATCACAACATTACAGCTACAAGGATACAACATCTCATACAATCGGCATACAACTACCTTAAATACATTATACATCAGCGGAAGATACATATCTGAGTACAGACTACAATCAAATGCCTAGTGGCAAAGGTAAAACAAACCATTCCCGTAACCACACGGGTCCAGGCTCTCCACCGGGATCCGCCTAACTAGTCGTCATTGAGTCTTCCTGAAGGCGTGCAGAAGAAGGGTCGTCGAGCTCCTCTGAAGTCCAAGATCGCTGCATAACGTGTGTAAAAGATAAAAGAAAGAGGTGAGCTATATCAACAAGTCTTGTAACTAACTTCTCACAGTAATATGGGGGTAGTGGTGAGGTTGAAGACACACTAGCAATATATGAGTGGCTAATGGTCTATTTTAGAGTAAGATGAGAACCAAGAATTCAATGAGGAATCACCTCCAACAAGTCTTGCTATCAACTACTTATGCAAACATAACACATATCCTATCCTTGTCCTCCCCTTCGCATCACGACGAAGAAGAAGAATTCAAGGCACACACACGTTGAACAAGTTATTAAGATTAGCTCAGTTGTTGTTGTCTATACACAAGGAGTAGGTCTCAAGTAGTGCATAACCGTGGACACAGCTTCTCGAAAAGATTTAACCCTGCAGGGGTGTACCAACTTTCCATTACAAGGCTCCGCATGCACGCCCATCTCTCTCAGTTGCTACCCATCCTAGGAAACCATTTTATGATTTAGTTCCAAGAGATCCGAAACAACAGGTCCCTCTAACTAACAACGCACAAATCCGGGTGGCCCCCGGGGAGTCGACACCCAATCCAAGAGCCGGCCGCGCCCGTGGATCGGACTCTTCGTATGGCCAAGGTCGGGGTTAGTCCCACATGAACAACAGGTGACTTCCCTAGCTCACCAGTTTGGACCAACAGAGAAACCATGTCTCCGCTGGCCCGAGTTGTTTTAAAATCTGTTGGGGGCCCAACAAAGCACACACATGGTTTCCAATGGTAAATCAGCTCAGGCCACCTCTAGAAATGTTTGGACCTAGGTAGGTAAGAAAAGGGGACCCTATAAAATCCCACACGCGGTTAGGCACGCTCGTCAAGAGACACAATACCGGAACTCGGGTCCTAGGTGACTCGAATGGAACAAAGCGTCGGGGCGGGATAGCCTAGACCTTCCATCCTTCGTCGAATATAGTCAACATTAATAATAATCATATCATCCAAAACAATATAATAATGTGATAGCCCAATCCAAGGAGTAACAGGATACACAGTGGATAGCATCCTAGCATGCATACTAAGCAGTGGCTGAGCAGCAAGCAATAGTAACATAGACGAACAAGGTTTGCTGGGATGTGGAGGACACGGCTGTTTGGGTTTATTTGAGAGGCATGAATATGAAGTGGTAGGATCAAGAAATCGTTCTATCCTACACCTAGGCGTGAGTGAGCTGAAAGTTATAAGCATGATATATGCTTCCCCTTACCTGATGAGAAGACGAAGCCGAATGTGTAGTCAATCGCAAACTCGCATCGTCTCCGAGAGATACCCGCGGAAGCACACAAGAGGTAAACACTGGAAGAGGCAATCGACGAGCAAGCATATATTACTACGAAGCAACCAAGAGAAAGCATCAACAATAAGGCAACACGAGACAACGCACTACGGTATCGCATCTATCGTCGAGAACAGTTACTAACAGGTTAAGTGTAGTATTCGTCACACACGACGATACCGCACATTTAGAAAGGTTCAAGTTGTTTAGCTACACAACATGAGCAAAGGTTGTTAACATGGCAGCTCACTCAAGCATGGCATAGCACACAAACATGGAAAGAGGTGAATCATAAGATAAACTATCCATGCTAGTCAATTTAAGTGAGGCAGAACCTAAACATGGCATAACACTAAGTGCCCCACAACAATTAAAGCATTTGGTACATTTCTAACCTAAACCATATTTTTGGTTGGTTAACAACAACAAACAATAGCATAAACACAAAGTACATGAAATTCTAGTCAAGTTACATGTAAAGAACAGTCCAAACGGAGTTACGGGTACAAAGATAGAAGCATTACAAGTTACGGGCACAATCTGCCAACATCAGGTAGCACACTTTAGAGCAACAAATAAACAAGAAAAAGGTTGCACACATGCACAAAAATGATATGCAACTAAATAAGTTATGGCATGCAAGGCTGTAAGGCCCGATATGCGGTACTGGTTCAGATTCGGACGTTTCCGCCCGAACCCGAGGACGAAGCACATATCAGACCCACCGCGACATATGACAAAGCCATATGCCCCGGATTTCCAACATGATATCACAACATTACAGATACAAGGATACAACATCTCATACAATCGGCATACAACTGCCTCAAATATAATACAACAGCGGAAGATACATGTCTGAGTACAGACTACAAGCAAATGCCTACTGGCAAAAAGAAAAGCATCGATCCCATAACCACACGGGTCCAGGCCGTCCGCCGGGATCCGCCTAACTAGTCGTCGTCGAGTCTCCACGTGAAACGTCGATCACCATAGCTGTTGTCGATCAGAACCCTGAAAAGAGTTTGGGGGTAGTATCATGAGTACAGAGGTACTCAGCATCCAACTGTAGTGGTCATCTGACCCAGCAAGGACCTCATCACTCGTCATTCTAGGACAACTAGTAGTTTACGGTAAGGAAAGGGTAAGTGGTGAGGTTGCTGCCGCACTAGCATTTATGAAGTGGCTAACGATCTAGAGAGTAAGATAAGAAGCCAAGCATTCGATGAGGAATCGCCTCCAACAAGTCTTGCTATCAACTACTTACGCAAACATAACACCTATCCTATCATTGTCCTCCTCTTCGCATCCCAACGAAGAAGAAGCAGTCAAGGCACACACACACGTTGATCAAGTTATATTAAGATATCTCAGTTGTTGTTGTCTATGAACAAGGAGTAGGTCTCAAGTCGTCCATAACCGTGGACACGGCTTTTCGAAAAGATTTAACCCTGCAGGGGTGTACCAACTGCCCATAACGAGGCTCCGCACGCACGTCCATCACTCTCAGTTGCTACCCATTATAGGCAACCATTTTATGATTTAGTTCCAAGAGATCCGAAACGACAGGTCCCTCTAACTAACAACGAACAAATCCGGGTGGCCCCCGGTGAGTCGACATCCAGCTCAGGAGCCGGCCGCTCTCTCGATCTGGTCTCTACCGTCTGTCGCAGGTTTGGATACCCGATTCATCACACATTGGGATAACCGGGTCCTCAGCCGGACAAGGTGGGCCAGCCAAGAAACTATGTCCTCCTGGCCCTGGTTGTTTTAAATAATATCTGCCAGGAGCGACCCAACAGACACACACACGTTTTCAAATGGTAAATCAGCTTGGGCCACCACTAGAAATGTTTGAAGCTAGGTAGGTAAGAGAAGGGGACCCCATAAAATCCCACACGCGGTTAGGCACGCTCAGTCTTAAAACCAATACCCGGAACTCGGATCCTAGGTGACTCGAATGGAACAAAGCGTCGAGGCGGGATAGCCTAGACCTTCCATCCTTCGTCGAATATAGTCAACATTATAACAATAATCATATCATCAACAGATATATAATAATCAGGTGATATCCCAACCCAAAGAGTAACAGGGTAACATCGTAGCATCCTAAGCATGCATACTAAGCAGGGGCTAAGCAACGAGCAATAGTAACATAGCAGTACAAGGTTTGCTGGGAAGGGACATGGCTGTATTGGTTTAAAAGAGGTTGTAAACATGTGGTAGGATCAAACATCGCCTAACCTATACTAGCATGCAAACCGCTGGTTGAAATAGAATGGATCATAAGTAATGCAAGTCCTTGCCTGTTGATAAGTCGGGTTCCGAAGGTGTAGTCGATCGCACGCTCGCATCGTCTCCGAGAGGTACCCGCGGGAGCACACAAGAAGTAAACACTGGAAAGCATTCAACGAGCAAGCATCAACAAGAAGCAACACGAGACATCGCACCTACCGTCGAGATCGGTTACTAACAATTTAAGTGGGGGCACTCGTCACACACGACGATACCGCACATTTACGGTGGTTCAAGTTATTTAGCTACAGGTGACCAAACAACGGTTATTAACATGGCAACTCAAGCAAGCATGGCATAGCACACAAACATTACAAGAGGCGAAGCACAAATTAAACTATCTATGCTAGACAATTTAAGTGAGGCACAATCCTATACATGGCATAACACTAAGTGCCGCACGATGATTAAAAGATTTGGTACTGTTCTTCCCTAAACCATATTTTAGGTTGGTTAACAACAGCAAACAATAGCAAAAACACAAAGTACACGAAAAACTAATCAAGTTACATATAAAGAACACCCCAAACGGAGTTACGGTTAAAAAGATATAAGCAAAACAATTTACGCACACATGCTGTATAAACAGGGGTAAATCTATATGCAAAAGTGCAGCAACATGACATAGCAATACATGGGATGAAAGTAGACATCATGCTTAACAAAATGCAATTGGAAGCACTCAATTCCGATGAACGGTTGCGAAGCAATCGTCATCCGAAGTTGCAACAAAATAACAGTTTAAGCAATAGCAGCACAATAACATCAGGATCACCACTTTGGAGCAAGATATAAACATGATGCAGCAAGAAAATATGGCATGTGAATGCATGAAACTGAAGTAGAAACATTGCTTCACGCAAGGCAAAAGGAATCAAAGCAATATGCCTCATGGATTTGTTACAATCATCATGCAAAGTTGCAACAAAATAATAACAGCAGCTCAATAACAGGAATTGTAGCAGTTTAACGGCCTGATGCCCACTTTGAACAGCAAAAACTATATCTAAACAACCTCAAAAAAATTAACTCAGAAAAGACGGATTAAAGTACACGCAATTCTAAGCAGTTCGTCTTTTGGGCGCAACGCCATCCGAGCTACGATTTAACGGGAAATTACAACGCAAAACAGCATCAGCAGCAAAAAAATAAAGACTTAGCAGAAATAACAGGGTCTCAGGGAGAAAAAAAAAAGAACTCGGGCTGAATCTCACCATGGGCCTCGGGGCCCATCTGCCTTGGAGAGGCCAGGCCGGCTCTGGCTGGCTTGGGCTGGGAGCTGGGCCGTGGCCTGGCTTGGCCTGGGAAGGCCGGCCCACCTGGGCGCGCTGGAGGGGGCTGGAGCCGCTCGGCTCGTCCTCGTCCCCGAGCTCCCGGTCGGGAGAGACCGCGGCGACGCCCGCGGCGGGGCTGCGCCGGCTGGACCACGCGAGGCGAGGAGGCAGGCGGCGGGGATCCGCGGAGGGAGGCGCGGCAGGCGGCGGTGCTGGAGGCGGGGGCCGGCGCGGGCTTCAGGCGGCCATCAATGGCGGCCGGCTCCTGCTGCTGCAAAAGAGAAAGAGAGAGGATGAGAGGGAGAGGAGGAGGGAGAGAGAGGGAAGGGAGGAGAGGAGAGGTGCGGCGGCGAGCGGCTGGCCGGAGCAGCGGCCGGAGATGGTCGGGGAAGGTGGCGGCGCGTCCACGGGCACGGAGGCGGCGTCCATGCCAGGGGAGGGAGAGAGGAGAGCTAGGGTGGATCTGGGCCGTCGGATCGCGAGATCTGACGGTCCAGATCGCAGTGAGAGCAAAAATTCGGGATTTGGGGCTATTTTTCCAGATCTGGGGTTTGTGAGGGGGGTGGCTGCAAATTTCCAGTAGGGTAAACCCTAATTGGGTGGTGGGAGTGTGGTGGTCTTTATATAGCATGGGTGGCTGGCAGTTTGCGAAAACATCCCCGGTTTTTGTATCACGCGCACGGTGCTCACGTTTCTGACCGCCGGGGGTCCGCAGTACCTCCGATTCGGGTAAAACTTCGAACTGCGCGATCAGTGCGTCGAGTCGGGGCTTTCACCTCGCGCTGGAACCGTTCCGAAAACACTTTCCGGCGCGCTATAAAAATATCCCGTTTAATTATTAAACGGGGTTTTTCGTTCTGTTGGCTGCGACTAGTCTCGTGCGGTTTTCGCGACGGTGGTCGGGCGAAACCCGGTGTCGCAAGGTCGAGTGTCAGGGTGGCACGGGTCGGTCTCCGTCTGATACGAGATAAGAGGGGGGAGAATAATCGCCGATCGATAAATCGGGGATGCAAACACCGCAAACAAATCAGACAATCAAACAATTCACGTAGAAAACAAAATTTTTAATTTTTGTGAAATCTGGGCTGTTACAGACAACACCACCAACAAGGGATCTCGTCCCGAGATCCAGGACGATCCGGGGGGGAGGGGGGAGAGAAAAGAGAGTCGACGATCTTCAACACCACCAACAAGGGACTCTGCTCCATGTCGACGTCGAACTTCGGTCGAGATAATTTTCCGCAGAGAGATGGTTACGTCGAAAAACGAAACCGTCAGTGTCAAGTGGAAGAACGTCAGCGAAAACCAGATCAAGGGATAGTGATTTTCGTCGCCAGTCGTAAAACACCAGCAAAAAGGAGGGATGGCAAAGAACGACCCAGATGATAACCAAAATCGGAAAAGCTAAAGGTACTACAGGAATTCCCACCTGAGCTCGGAATCGAGAAAATACGCTTCAAGCAAGGCATTGTAACTATTCCGATACTCCACACTCTCGAGATCCTAAAGTTTGAAAGGGATAAGGCGAGAATAAAACACTTACGACACTTGTCCTGACCAGAGCATGGTTAAGGAGTAAAAAGATTCCTACTCTCCGATAACTAACTTAGTAACTACAAAATAGTTTTTGTCTAGACTCGACTTCGGCCAGAGAGGGGATCCTACGGTCGGTAAGGCTCTGATACCAAGTTGTAAGGCCCGATATGCGGTACTGTTTCAGATTCGGACGTTTCCGCCCGAACCCGAGGACGAAGCACATATCAGACCCACCGCGACATATGACAAAGCCATATGCCCCGGATTTCCAACATGATATCACAACATTACAGATAAAAGGATACAACATCTCATACAATCGGCATACAACTGCCTCAAATATAATACAACAGCGGAAGATACATGTCTGAGTACAGACTACAAGATATTGCCTACTGGAAAAAAGAAAAGCATCGATCCCATAACCACACGGGTCCAGGCCGTCCGCCGGGATCCGCCTAACTAGTCGTCGTCGAGTCTCCACGTGAAACGTCGATCACCATAGTTGTTGTCGATCAGTACCCTGAAAAGAGTTTGGGGGTAGTATCATGAGTACAGAGGTACTCAGCATCCAACTGTAGTGGTCATCTGACCCAGCAAGGACCTCATCACTCGTCATTCTAGGACAACTAGTAGTTTACGGTAAGGAAAGGGTAAGTGGTGAGGTTGCTGCCGCACTAGCATTTATGAAGTGGCTAACGATCTAGAGAGTAAGATAAGAAGCCAAGCATTCGATGAGGAATCGCCTCCAACAAGTCTTGCTATCAACTACTTACGCAAACATAACACCTATCCTATCCTTGTCCTCCTCTTCGCATCCCAACGAAGAAGAAGCAGTCAAGGCACACACACACGTTGATCAAGTTATATTAAGATATCTTAGTTGTTGTTGTCTATGAACAAGGAGTAGGTCTCAAGTCGTCCATAACCGTGGACACGGCTTTTCGAAAAGATTTAACCCTGCAGGGGTGTACCAACTGCCCATTACGAGGCTCCGCACGCACGTCCATCACTCTCAGTTGCTACCCATTATAGGCAACCATTTTATGATTTAGTTCCAAGAGATCCGAAACGACAGGTCCCTCTAACTAACAACGAACAAATCCGGGTGGCCCCCGGTGAGTCGACATCCAGCTCAGGAGCCGGCCGCTCTCTCGATCTGGTCTCTACCGTCTGTCGCAGGTTTGGATACCCGATTCATCACACATTGGGATAACCGGGTCCTCAGCTGGACAAGGTGGGCCAGCCAAGAAACTATGTCCTCCTGGCCCTGGTTGTTTTAAATAATATCTGCCAGGAGCGACCCAACAGACACACACACGTTTTCAAATGGTAAATCAGCTTGGGCCACCACTAGAAATGTTTGAAGCTACGTAGGTAAGAGAAGGGGACCCCATAAAATCCCACATGCGGTTAGGTACGCTCAGTCTTAAAACCAATACCCGGAACTCGGATCCTAGGTGACTCGAATGGAACAAAGCGTCGAGGCGGGATAGCCTAGACCTTCCATCCTTCGTCGAATATAGTCAACATTATAACAATAATCATATCATCAACAGATATATAATAATCAGGTGATATCCCAACCCAAAGAGTAACAGGGTAACATCGTAGCATCCTAAGCATGCATACTAAGCAGGGGCTAAGCAACGAGCAATAGTAACATAGCAGTACAAGGTTTGCTGGGAAGGGACATGGCTGTATTGGTTTAAAAGAGGCTGTAAACATGTGGTAGGATCAAACATCGCCTAACCTATACTAGCATGCAAACCGCTGGTTGAAATAGAATGGATCATAAGTAATGCAAGTCCTTGCCTGTTGATAAGTCGGGTTCCGAAGGTGTAGTCGATCGCACGCTTGCATCGTCTCCGAGAGGTACCCGCGGGAGCACACAAGAAGTAAACACTGGAAAGCATTCAACGAGCAAGCATCAACAAGAAGCAACACGAGACATCGCACCTACCGTCGAGAGCGGTTACTAACAATTTAAGTGGGGGCACTCGTCACACACGACGATACCGCACATTTACGGTGGTTCAAGTTATTTAGCTACAGGTGACCAAACAACGGTTATTAACATGGCAACTCAAGCAAGCATGGCATAGCACACAAACATTACAAGAGGCGAAGCACAAAGTAAACTATCTATGCTAGACAATTTAAGTGAGGCACAATCCTATACATGGCATAACACTAAGTGCCGCACGATGATTAAAAGATTTGGTACTGTTCTGCCCTAAACCATATTTTAGGTTGGTTAACAACAGCAAACAATAGCAAAAACACAAAGTACACGAAAAACTAATCAAGTTACATATAAAGAACACCCCAAACGGAGTTACGGTTAAAAAGATATAAGCAAAACAATTTACGCACACATGCTGTATAAACAGGGGTAAATCTATATGCAAAAGTGCAGCAACATGACATAGCAATACATGGGATGAAAGTAGACATCATGCTTAACAAAATGCAATTGGAATCACTCAATTCCGATGAACGGTTGCGAAGCAATCGTCATCCGAAGTTGCAACAAAATAACAGTTTAAGCAATAGCAGCACAATAACATCAGGATCACCACTTTGGAGCAAGATATAAACATGATGCAGCAAGCAAATATGGCATGTGAATGCATGAAACTGAAGTAGAAACATTGCTTCACGCAAGGCAAAAGGAATCAAAGCAATAGGCCTCATGGATTTGTTACAATCATCATGCAAAGTTGCAACAAAATAATAACAGCAGCTCAATAACAGGAATTGTAGCAGTTTAACGACCTGATGCCCACTTTGAACAGAAAAAACTATATCTAAACAACCTCAAAAAAATTAACTCAGAAAAGACGGATTAAAGTACACGCAATTCTAAGCAGTTCGTCTTTTGGGCGCAACGCCATCCGAGCTACGATTTAACGGGAAATTACAACGCAAAACAGCATCAGCAGCAAAAAAATAAAGACTTAGCAGAAATAACAGGGTCTCAGGGAGAAAAAAAAAAGAACTCGGGCTGAATCTCACCATGGGCCTCGGGGCCCATCTGCCTTGGAGAGGCCAGGCCGGCTCTGGCTGGCTTGGGCTGGGAGCTGGGCCGTGGCCTGGCTTGGCCTGGGAAGGCCGGCCCACCTGGGCGCGCTGGAGGGGGCTGGAGCCGCTCGGCTCGTCCTCGTCCCCGAGCTCCCGGTCGGGAGAGACCGCGGCGACGCCCGCGGCGGGGCTGCGCCGGCTGGACCACACGAGGCGAGGAGGCAGGCGGCGGGGATCCGCGGAGGGAGGCGCGGCAGGCGGCGGTGCTGGAGGCGGGGGCCGGCGCGGGCTTCAGGCGGCCATCAATGGCAAAAGAGAAAGAGAGAGGATGAGAGGGAGAGGAGGAGGGAGAGAGAGGGAAGGGAGGAGAGGAGAGGTGCGGCGGCGAGCGGCTGGCTGGAGCAGCGGCCGGAGATGGCCGGGGAAGGTGGCGGCGCGTCCACGGGCACGGAGGCGGCGTCCATGCCAGGGGAGGGAGAGAGGAGAGCTAGGGTGGATTTGGGCCGTCGGATCGCGAGATCTGACGGTCCAGATCGCTGTGAGAGCAAAAATTCGGGATTTGGGGCTATTTTTCCAGATCTGGGGGTTTGTGAGGGGGGTGGCTGCAAATTTCCAGTAGGGTAAACCCTAATTGGGTGGTGGGAGTGTGGTGGTCTTTATATAGCATGGGTGGCTGGCAGTTTGCAAAAACATCCCCGGTTTTTGTATCGCGCGCACGGTGCTCATGTTTCTGACCGCCGGGGGTCCGCAGTACCTCCGATTCAGGTAAAACTTCGAACTGCGCGATCAGTGCGTCGAGCCGGAGGCTTTCACCTCGCGCTGGAACCGTTCCGAAAGCACTTTCCGGCGCGCTATAAAAATATCCCGTTTAATTATTAAACGGGGTTTTTCGTTCTGTTGGCTGCGACTAGTCTCGTGCGGTTTTCGCGACGGTGGTCGGGCGAAACCCGGTGTCGCAAGGTCGAGTGTCAGGGTGGCACGGGTCGGTCTCCGTCTGATACGAGATAAGAGGGGGGAGAATAATCGCCGATCGATAAATCGGGGATGCAAACACCGCAAACAAATCAGACAATCAAACAATTCACGTAGAAAACAAAATTTTTAATTTTTGTGAAATCTGGGCTGTTACAGACAACACCACCAACAAGGGATCTCGTCCCGAGATCCAGGACGATCCGGGGGGGGAGGGGGGAGAGAAAAGAGAGTCGACGATCTTCAACACCACCAACAAGGGACTCTGCTCCATGTCGACGTCGAACTTCGGTCGAGATAATTTTCCGCAGAGAGATGGTTACGTCGAAAAACGAAACCGTCAGTGTCAAGTGGAAGAACGTCAGCGAAAACCAGATCAAGGGATAGTGATTTTCGACGCAAGTCGTAAAACACCAGCAAAAAGGAGGGATGGCAAAGAACGACCCAGATGATAACCAAAATCGGAAAAGCTAAAGGTACTACAGGAATTCCCACCTGAGCTCGGAATCGAGACAATACGCTTCAAGCAAGGCATTGTAACTATTCCGATACTCCACACTCTCGAGATCCTAAAGGTTGAAAGGGATAAGGCGAGAATAAAACACTTACGACACTTGTCCTGACCAGAGCATGGTTAAGGAGTAAAAAGATTCATACTCTCCGATAACTAACTTAGTAACTACAAAATAGTTTTTGTCTAGACTCGACTTCGGCCAGAGAGGGGATCCTACGGTCGGTAAGGCTCTGATACCAAGTTGTAAGGCCCGATATGCGGTACTGTTTCAGATTCGGACGTTTCCGCCCGAACCCGAGGACGAAGCACATATCAGACCCACCGCGACATATGACAAAGCCATATGCCCCGGATTTCCAACATGATATCACAACATTACAGATATAAGGATACCACATCTCATACAATCGGCATACAACTGCCTCAAAGATAATACAACAGCGGAAGATACATGTCTGAGTACAGACTACAAGCAAATGCCTACTGGCAAAAAGAAAAGCATCGATCCCATAACCACACGGGTCCAGGCCGTCCGCCGGGATCCGCCTAACTAGTCGTCGTCGAGTCTCCACGTGAAACGTCGATCACCATAGCTGTTGTCGATCAGAACCCTGAAAAGAGTTTGGGGGTAGTATCATGAGTACAGAGGTACTCAGCATCCAACTGTAGTGGTCATCTGACCCAGCAAGGACCTCATCACTCGTCATTCTAGGACAACTAGTAGTTTACGGTAAGGAAAGGGTAAGTGGTGAGGTTGCTGCCGCACTAGCATTTATGAAGTGGCTAACGATCTAGAGAGTAAGATAAGAAGCCAAGCATTCGATGCGGAATCGCCTCCAACAAGTCTTGCTATCAACTACTTACGCAAACATAACACCTATCCTATCCTTGTCCTCCTCTTCGCATCCCAACGAAGAAGAAGCAGTCAAGGCACACACACACGTTGATCAAGTTATATTAAGATATCTCAGTTGTTGTTGTCTATGAACAAGGAGTAGGTCTCAAGTCGTCCATAACCGTGGACACGGCTTTTCGAAAAGATTTAACCCTGCAGGGGTGTACCAACTGCCCATTATGAGGCTCCGCACGCACGTCCATCACTCTCAGTTGCTACCCATTATAGGCAACCATTTTATGATTTAGTTCCAAGAGATCCGAAACGACAGGTCCCTCTAACTAACAACGAACAAATCCGGGTGGCCCCCGGTGAGTCGACATCCAGCTCAGGAGCCGGCCGCTCTCTCGATCTGGTCTCTACCATCTGTCGCAGGTTTGGATACCCGATTCATCACACATTGGGATAACCGGGTCCTCAGCCGGATAAGGTGGGCCAGCCAAGAAACTATGTCCTCCTGGCCCTGGTTGTTTTAAATAATATCTGCCAGGAGCGACCCAACAGACACACACACGTTTTCAAATGGTAAATCAGCTTGGGCCACCACTAGAAATGTTTGAAGCTAGGTAGGTAAGAGAAGGGGACCCCATAAAATCCCACACGCGGTTAGGCACGCTCAGTCTTAAAACCAATACCCGGAACTCGGATCCTAGGTGACTCGAATGGAACAAAGCGTCGAGGCGGGATAGCCTAGACCTTCCATCCTTCGTCGAATATAGTCAACATTATAACAATAATCATATCATCAACAGATATATAATAATCAGGTGATATCCCAACCCAAAGAGTAACAGGGTAACATCGTAGCATCCTAAGCATGCATACTAAGCAGGGGCTAAGCAACGAGCAATAGTAACATAGCAGTACAAGGTTTGCTGGGAAGGGACATGGCTGTATTGGTTTATAAGAGGCTGTAAACATGTGGTAGGATCAAACATCGCCTAACCTATACTAGCATGCAAACCGCTGGTTGAAATAGAATGGATCATAAGTAATGCAAGTCCTTGCCTGTTGATAAGTCGGGTTCCGAAGGTGTAGTCGATCGCACGCTTGCATCGTCTCCGAGAGGTACCCGCGGGAGCACACAAGAAGTAAACACTGGAAAGCATTCAACGAGCAAGCATCAACAAGAAGCAACACGAGACATCGCACCTACCGTCGAGAGCGGTTACTAACAATTTAAGTGGGGGCACTCGTCACACACGACGATACCGCACATTTACGGTGGTTCAAGTTCTTTAGCTACAGGTGACCAAACAACGGTTATTAACATGGCAACTCAAGCAAGCATGGCATAGCACACAAACATTACAAGAGGCGAAGCACAAAGTAAACTATCTATGCTAGACAATTTAAGTGAGGCACAATCCTATACATGGCATAACACTAAGTGCCGCACGATGATTAAAAGATTTGGTACTGTTCTGCCCTAAACCATATTTTAGGTTGGTTAAAAACAGCAAACAATAGCAAAAACACAAAGTACACGAAAAACTAATCAAGTTACATATAAAGAACACCCCAAACAGAGTTACGGTTAAAAAGATATAAGCAAAACAATTTACGCACACATGCTGTATAAACAGGGGTAAATCTATATGCAAAAGTGCAGCAACATGACATAGCAATACATGGGATGAAAGTAGACATCATGCTTAACAAAATGCAATTGGAATCACTCAATTCCGATGAACGGTTGCGAAGCAATCGTCATCCGAAGTTGCAACAAAATAACAGTTTAAGCAATAGCAGCACAATAACATCAGGATCACCACTTTGGAGCAAGATATAAACATGATGCAGCAAGCAAATATGGCATGTGAATGCATGAAACTGAAGTAGAAACATTGCTTCACGCAAGGCAAAAGGAATCAAAGCAATAGGCCTCATGGATTTGTTACAATCATCATGCAAAGTTGCAACAAAATAATAACAGCAGCTCAATAACAGGAATTGTAGCAGTTTAACGGCCTGATGCCCACTTTGAACAGCAAAAACTATATCTAAACAACCTCAAAACAATTAACTCACAAAAGACGGATTAAAGTACACGCAATTCTAAGCAGTTCGTCTTTTGGGCGCAACGCCATCCGAGCTACGATTTAACGGGAAATTACAACGCAAAACAGAATCAGCAGCAAAAAAATAAAGACTTAGCAGAAATAACAGGGTCTCAGGGAAAAAAAAAAAAGAACTCGGGCTGAATCTCACCATGGGCCTCGGGGCCCATCTGCCTTGGAGAGGCCAGGCCGGCTCTGGCTGGCTTGGGCTGGGAGCTGGGCCGTGGCCTGGCTTGGCCTGGGAAGGCCGGCCCACCTGGGCGCGCTGGAGGGGGCTGGAGCCGCTCGGCTCGTCCTCGTCCCCGAGCTCCCGGTCGGGAGAGACCGCGGCGACGCCCGCGGCGGGGCTGCGCCGGCTGGACCACGCGAGGCGAGGAGGCAAGCGGCGGGGATCCGCGGAGGGAGGCGCGGCAGGCGGCGGTGCTGGAGGCGGGGGCCGGCGCGGGCTTCAGGCGGCCATCAATGGCGGCCGGCTCCTGCTGCTGCAAAAGAGAAAGAGAGAGGATGAGAGGGAGAGGAGGAGGGAGAGAGAGGGAAGGGAGGAGAGGAGAGGTGCGGCGGCGAGCGGCTGGCCGGAGCAGCGGCCGGAGATGGCCGGGGAAGGTGGCGTCGCGTCCATGGGCACGGAGGCGGCGTCCATGCCAGGGGAGGGAGAGAGGAGAGCTAGGGTGGATCTGGGCCGTCGGATCGCGAGATCTGACGGTCCAGATCGCAGTGAAAGCAAAAATTCGGGATTTGGGGCTATTTTTCCAGATCTGGGGGTTTGTGAGGGGGGTGGCTGCAAATTTCCAGTAGGGTAAACCCTAATTGGGTGGTGGGAGTGTGGTGGTCTTTATATAGCATGGGTGGCTGGCAGTTTGCAAAAACATCCCCGGTTTTTGTATCGCGCGCACGGTGCTCATGTTTCTGACCGCCGGGGGTCCGCAGTACCTCCGATTCAGGTAAAACTTCGAACTGCGCGATCAGTGCGTCGAGCCGGAGGCTTTCACCTCGCGCTGGAACCGTTCCGAAAGCACTTTCCGGCGCGCTATAAAAATATCCCGTTTAATTATTAAACGGGGTTTTTCGTTCTGTTGGCTGCGACTAGTCTCGTGCGGTTTTCGCGACGGTGGTCGGGCGAAACCCGGTGTCGCAAGGTCGAGTGTCAGGGTGGCACGGGTCGGTCTCCGTCTTTTGCCATTGAAGGCCGGCCCACCTGGGCGCGCTGGAGGGGGCTGGAGCCGCTCGGCTCGTCCTCGTCCCCGAGCTCCCGGTCGGGAGAGACCGCGGCGACGCCCGCGGCGGGGCTGCGCCGGCTGGACCACACGAGGCGAGGAGGCAGGCGGCGGGGATCCGCGGAGGGAGGCGCGGCAGGCGGCGGTGCTGGAGGCGGGGGCCGGCGCGGGCTTCAGGCGGCCATCAATGGCAAAAGAGAAAGAGAGAGGATGAGAGGGAGAGGAGGAGGGAGAGAGAGGGAAGGGAGGAGAGGAGAGGTGCGGCGGCGAGCGGCTGGCTGGAGCAGCGGCCGGAGATGGCCGGGGAAGGTGGCGGCGCGTCCACGGGCACGGAGGCGGCGTCCATGCCAGGGGAGGGAGAGAGGAGAGCTAGGGTGGATTTGGGCCGTCGGATCGCGAGATCTGACGGTCCAGATCGCTGTGAGAGCAAAAATTCGGGATTTGGGGCTATTTTTCCAGATCTGGGGGTTTGTGAGGGGGGTGGCTGCAAATTTCCAGTAGGGTAAACCCTAATTGGGTGGTGGGAGTGTGGTGGTCTTTATATAGCATGGGTGGCTGGCAGTTTGCAAAAACATCCCCGGTTTTTGTATCGCGCGCACGGTGCTCATGTTTCTGACCGCCGGGGGTCCGCAGTACCTCCGATTCAGGTAAAACTTCGAACTGCGCGATCAGTGCGTCGAGCCGGAGGCTTTCACCTCGCGCTGGAACCGTTCCGAAAACACTTTCCGGCGCGCTATAAAAATATCCCGTTTAATTATTAAACGGGGTTTTTCGTTCTGTTGGCTGCGACTAGTCTCGTGCGGTTTTCGGGGATGCAAACACCGCAAACAAATCAGATAATCAAACAATTCACGTAGAAAACAAAATTTTTAATTTTTGTGAAATCTGGGCTGTTACAAAGGCATGGAAAAATGAATCATGAAAATAGGCATCATGGTTCGCTAGTTATAAGCAACACAAGAAGCTATAAAACATTACTGGTCAAGGACTTATTGAAAAACAGGTAAACCAGGCAATAACTGTTATTAGCAATCTTTATAAACAGGGGTAAAACTATATGAAAAAGTGCAGCAACATGACATATCAATATATGGGCATGAAGTAGACATGATGGTGATCATGTACAAACAAGAATCATGGTCATAGGCCTTACGTATCAAAAGATATTGAGCGTGCAACATGGGTTCGGAAAGTTACAGACTTAGTGAAAAACAGAGGTGGCTGTCAAAAATAGCAGGTTGGAGCTAGAATATCTATGACCAGAAATGCAAACATGACAATGTAATACATATAATGAAAGTAGACATGGCATCGATAAAAATGACATATTGCAATGCTAAATAGGATGCACGGTTAAAAAGATATAGGGCAGCAAAGTTTGCATCTTACGTTAACAGGAGCACACTAACAACAGGGTAGCTACTTTGGGTGAAGATTCAGTTAACATGCAGCAGGCCAACATGACAAGTGACATTGTATAACTGAAGTAGACATAATTCTTAACAGTATGCAACTAGAATCACTCAATTCTTATAAACGGTCACAACGCAAACGTCGCCCGAAGTTGGCTGAAAATAACAATTTCAGCAGCTTAGCAGCAGTTAATAACGGGAAGCCCTGTTCAACACACAATAACCACATCTAAACAACCTCAAATCAAACAACTCACAAAAGATAAAAGTTATAGCACATCATCAGCAAAAAAATTCCTTTTGGGAGCATATTCATACGAGGCCTAGATCTATCGCAAACTACATTGTGAAACAGTAAACCTCAGCAAAAAAGGGACTCAGGCTCAAGCTGCTCACCATGTGCTGAGGCCCATCTAGCCGCGGTGGCTGAGAGGAGGCGCCGGGAGGCTTGGTTGCGCAGGTGGGCCACTAGAGGTGTGCGCCTGGCCCATGCGGCGGCAGCAGCCTGCTGGATCTGGGCTAGTGGAAGGTGCGACCCACCACAGCGAGCGGTTCAAGCGAGGGGGCGGCCGGCCTCGTGCTCTCCCGATCTAGCACGAGGAGGATGTCGGCGGCTAGGCACAGTGCTCCGGCGACGCGGGCCGCGCACTGGGAAGAGCAAGGGCCGCCGTTGAGGGCGGTCAGCGGTGGAGGTGGCTCGTCGGCTCGGGCGGATCCATTATGGCGGACCGTCGGCCATGCCGCGGCGGCTTCTACTCCGGCAACCTGTGAGGGGAGCGGGCGGTCAGGGAGGCAAGGAGGAGGAGATGGCGCGGCGAGTGGAGAGGAGACGAGCGGTGGAGGCCTGCTGCCGACGGAGGCCGACCGGAGGCGAGGCGCGGCTCTGGTCTCCGGAGAGCACGGTGGGCGACGCGGCCCAGATCGGCCCGGGGCGGGCCTGGCGGAGGTACTGCGGGCCCGCGCGGCCCGATTCCGGTCTGGAGGTGGGAGGTTGCTACGTGGTGGCCTCCCTGGCCGTAGATCTGGCGATCCGACGGCCAGATCTTGCTAGGGAGCTAGGTATTCGGGGAGGGGCTGTTTTTTGGGGCAGATCTAAAAATTGTGAGGGGGTGGCTGCAAATTTGTGTTAGGGCAAACCCTACAAATGATAGGGGAGGTGGTGTTCTTTATATAGGCTGTCTTGGATGGCAGGTTTACGCAAAAGCCCTCGGTTTTTCTCTCTCACGTCCGATACTCCACGTTTCTGACCGCCGGGAGTGCATAAGACCTCCGATTCGGACGAAATCTTGAACGACGCGCTCAGCGCGTCGAGCCCATCAGTCCTACCTCACTTAGATACCGTTCCGAGAACATTTTCCGGCACCCAATAAAATTACCCATTTAATTATTAAACGAGGTTTTTCGTTCCGATGGCAATAGCTGGTCCTGTGCCGGTTGCGACAGTGCTCGGGTGAAACCCCGGTGTCGCAAAGGTCGTGTCCGTTGGGAAAAAGTTTGGTCCCGCATCCAATACGAGAAATAGGGGGGAAATATTCACCGATTAATAAATCAGCGAAGAAAATACTACAAACAATTATAACAAACAACAAAATAAAGCAACAAACAAATTTTTTAATTAGGGTGGAAAATCCGGGCTGTTACACCTGCAGGGTTAAATCTTTTCGAGAAGCCGTGTTCACGGTTATGGATGACTTGAGACCTATTGCTTGTCCATAGGCAACAACAACTGAGATAATCCTAATAACTTGATCAACGTGTGAGTGCTTTGACAGCTTCTTCTTCGTCGGGATGCGAAGGGGAGGACAAGGATAGGTTAGGTGTTATTTTTTCGTAAGTAGATGATAGCAAGACTTGTTGGAGACGATTCCTCATTGAATGCTTGGTTATTATGTTACTATAAATAGATTGCTAGCCACTTATATAATGCTAGTGCGGCTGCAACCTCAACCACTACCCCCTTCTTACTGTGAGAAGTTAGTTACAAGACTTGTTGATATAGCTCACCCCCTTATTCTCTCTTTTATGTACATTATGCAAACGATCGTGGACTACAGATGGGCTCGACGACCATTCTTCTGGATGCCTTCACAGAGACTCGACGATGACTAGTTAGGCGGATCCCGACGGAGAGCCTGGACCCATGTGGACATGGGAATGGTGTGTTTTACCTTTGCAACTAGGCATTTGATTTTAGTCTGTACTCAGACATATATACTCCACTGATGTAATGTATTAACGCAGTCGTATGACGATTGTATGAGATGTTTTATGCTTGTAGCTGTAATATTGTGATATCATGTTGGAAATCCGGAGCATATGGAATTGTCATATGTCGCGATCGGACCGATATGTGCTTCGTCCCCTGATCTGGATGGAAACATGTAGATCTGGAACAGTAGCACATATCGGGTCTTACACTCTTGGATGCCTCCCAATGTACACGACGTACTATGTCTCTGTCATCTATCTATATGTCAAAATAACTCATAATATATCGATGATATAATATAACAAAGCAGCATGAAGAAAAGAGTTAAAATGTTATCAAATACAAGCTACCACATTGCAAAACATAACAAAGTTCACCGTACCCAAACTAGAGCGCCACACAAGTTTAAAATAATTGTTTACATCAGAAAGTTCATCATGGACAAACTCAAAGTTTCGCTCAACAGAAAATAGACAATCGTCATCGTCAATCATCACCTTTGAATATCCGGAATGGCGCAAACTAGCTTTGTGAAAGGCTTTGGGTCTTGACCCTTCCAATATCGGTGAGTGTCGAAGAATTCATGGGTCTATGGCTCCATGTAGTACATGCCATACTTCTCGACCATACCGTTCATGATGATCGTCGTGAGAGAATTTTGGATGCGGTAGAATTCAAATCTGAGAACTTCATCCTTCGTGGTTCATAGGTTTTTTGCCTAGTGAATGACATATTTATCGGATCCGGTTTTCATCCTAAGAATTGATGATCCCTTTTGAACTCATTCATATGATGAATGATGTAGAATCCATCCGTCTCACTTGTTGTCGGTTGCTGGATGCAGCAGAAGTTAGTATTATGGCCGAAACATGCAACGCCTTGACTCTTTTTGTGTACTCTGATGTACCTCCCTTATTTCCGAAGGTGAAGAGATCTCTATCGAGAACTTTCTTGATGTGGCTAAAGTCTCTGTTCTCCTTGTTCTTGGTTGATTCCAAATAGAGGGTGTGGGATACTTGCCGGAATAATATGATAAGGATGCAATGCTCACTACGTACAAATAGGTTAACAACAAATTAACCTCCATATGTGCAAAGTAACGGTTGGATCTGTTAAAGTTTCTTACAAATCACTTATGTGGGATGATAAGGCAGAAGAATCATCTCCTTGTCCTTATTGTCCAACATGAATTTTTTGTTGTATTCCTCAGCCCCTTGCGTTCCTCGTCCCCCTGATTCAAGAAGGTCTCAGACATTTCATATGGGTCTGCTACCACTATTTCCGAGAGTTCCTCCTTCTTCACCATGTAATTCAGATGTAGAGCATAAAGGAAGACGAAGGTAAAATCGAGCTAACTCATGTGTAATATCTCGAATATGTAGTGTAACCAAAGATAGATCATGTCAGCGGGGCTATGATGGTTGAAGTCTAAGCCTGTGGGAACCTTAGCCACGTAAAGTGGGTATCCCGCTGTGCCAGCAGGGGCTCGAAGATGAATGTGCTCCGTAGACAAGACATTGTCATGTAGTTTCCGAAGCTCCAACGTTAAGCCCTTGAGCATATTCTCCGGTAGCATCGGCGTACCCGATATATGGACTACCGGCGCATCTTGAACCGATACACTATTGTTAATCCGTATCACCGGTGGCGGCTGGCTCATGCAAGCATCATTATCGCCTTTCTTCACTCTCTTCCTTTGCTTCTGCTTCTTCCTTGTCATCGGCCCAGGTTGTGTTTCAGCAAAAGCCGCAGGATTCCCATTAGGATTGTGTTCGGGCTTAGTATGTTTGCTGGCTGCCGGGCTGCTTTGTTCTGGGTGTAGGCATCAATAGGCGTGTGATGGCACTGAAGTAGTGCTCCTCGTTGGATACCCCAAGTGGAAGGTTGTGAAGTAGACAACAAAAAATTTCCCTCGGTCAAGAAACCAAGGTTTGTCTCCAGTAGGACTCCAAGTTCTTCAAGTAGGTGGCAACGGCGCTAGAAATTGCTTCTAGCTATGGAGTTTTCGTGGACCTGCACACAGCAACAAATAACTTTTCTCGCGAAGAGTCCAGAGAGGTTTTCAATCTCTCATGTCTTGTTGTTCACAAAGGATCAAACACAAGAAGGAAATAGTAGTGGTGATTGCAATGAAAAGAAAATAAAAGAAGTAAATGATGGAGGTGTAAACAATGCTGGAAATAAGGACCGGGGTCCCATGATATTCACTAGTGATGTCACTCTCCCTAAATACGATAAAACAGCTAAGCTGGGTGAAAAAATTACAGCTGGGCAATTGATAGAATTATAAACGCACCGCAATGCTCATGATGCGACAAGAAAATTAGAGGCTCAATCGTATGGGCAATACGCCAAGACAAGTAGACCGTTTATTCATCAGCATCTACTCACTAATCATCCACCTTGAGATGTCTATCCAGAACATCTCGCTGGTATTAAGTTGCGAGCTCCACCCAAAGTGTAAACCCAAAGCAACAGACAATTGCATTAACAATCTTTGCAACTGTGGTTACAAGGACCGTTGTTTTCTCCCTGGTGGCAACAACACATCCCTAGTCTCATGTTTCTTTCACTCAAGCTATACATCGGGGGGCATGAACCCACAATCAAGCATAGCACTCCCTCTTGGAGTTACTATCTACTACTTGGACAAAGCAATAAAAAGCAACGGAGAACATGAAAAATTACTCAAGAAAAAAATAAAAAGGAGAACCAAATATATAACTCATCACGCTCTGAACATAATCTCATAATCCATCGGATCCTAGCAAACGCAGTATAGCAACAACAGAAAGATTACATAGGTTCCTTTGTCATGTAGGACAACTCACAAGGGCTAAGAATTGAAGCACAAGATTGGAGAGAAAACATCACATAGCTACGGTTCATGAACCCATGGTACAAGGGGGGCTACTCACGACACATCCAGGAAGCCCTCATGGTGGTGGAGAAGCTCCCGGAGATCAATCCTCCCTCCGGTAGGGTGCTGGGACGAGGTCTTCTAGCGATCTCGATCTCGGGATCGCGGAAGCGGAGGAATAGTGGTGAAATTAGCGACGCGGCGTCTTTTTTCAGGGTTTCTGTACCGATGACTAAATATAGGCGGAAGGAGGACCCCTTCGTTCTTCCGGAGTCTTCTGGAACACTGATTTTTATTATATTTTTCTTGGAAAAAATTTCGGCACTGTAAATATGGGTATAAACCTGTAATTCACAAACATCAGCAGACAGAAACTGGCACTGCATGCACTGAGTTAGTAGGTTAATCCAAATATGTGTAAAAAGGTATGAAAGTGTAGAAAAACACATAGAAATC
Organism: Bromus sterilis; assembly: GCA_950022295.1. Classification (NCBI taxonomy): domain Eukaryota; kingdom Viridiplantae; phylum Streptophyta; class Magnoliopsida; order Poales; family Poaceae; genus Bromus; species Bromus sterilis. The sequence goes on along the minus strand of OX465595.1, from coordinate 251,644,789 downwards.
TCACCCAAATAAGCATGGAACAAGGAGAAATTATAAATATGTTTGGGACGTATCATTGTTTCCTCTAGGGAGCATTTTCCGAACAAAGACTTCTTGCACTGAACGGTAGCATGTTCCTTTTGTGTTAGGTCGGTCAAATCAAGATCCATATTCTCAAGATTGCACTCAAAATCAAGATCAAGTGGTTGAGTGTCATCATAGGAATGGTTGAAGTATTGGGCAGGGTTTGCATCCTCCATTTCAACTGCTACTGGATCCACAGGGGTGGCATGATGAGCCACCGGGACCATTGAACCTTCTTCGTGTCCATTGTTATGATCGCCCAAGCCAAAGGATGGGAACTGGATAGGAAGAGTTAAATTGGTGTTTCCTTGGGTCGGCGTCTGTAAGGCTCGATATGCGGTACTGTTCCCGATCTAGATGTTTCCATCCAGATCCGGGGACGAAGCACATATCGGTCCCACCGCGACATATGACAATGCCATATGCCCCGGAATTCCAACATGATATCACAACATTACAGCTAAAAGAATACAACATCTCATACAATCGGCATACAACTTCCTTAATACAATACATCAGCGGAAGATACATGTCTGAGTACAGACTACAATCCAGTGCCTAATAGCAAAGATAAAACACACCATTCCCACGACCACACGGGTCCAGGCTCTCCATTGGGATCTGCCTAACTAGTCATCGTCGAGTCTCCGCAAAGGCGTTCAAAAGAAGGGTCGTCGAGCTCCTTTGTAGTCCAAGATCGTTTGCATAACGTTAGTAAATGAGAGAAGAAAGGGGTGAGCTATATCAACAAGTCTTGTAACTAACTTCTCACGGTAAGATGGGGTAGTGGTTGAGGTTGCAGCCGCACTAGAAACATATGAACTGGCTATTGATATATTCGGAGTAAGATGAGAACCAAGCATTCGATGAGGAATCGCCTTCAACAAGTCTGCAATCAGCTACTTACGCAAACATAACACCTATCCTATCCTTGTTCTCCCCTTCGCATCCCAATGAAGAAGAAGCAGTCAAGGAACACACACTTATGTCTATGAACAAGGAGTAGGTCTTAAGAAGTCCATAACCGTGGACACGGCTTCTCAAAAAGAATTAACCCTGCAGGGGTGTACCAACTGCCCATTACAAGGCTCCGCACGCACACCCATCTCTCTCAGTTGCTACCCATCACATGCAACCATTTTATGATTTAGTCCCAAGGGATCTGGAATGACAGGCCCCTCTAGCTAACAACGCACATATCCGGATGGCCCCCGGGGAGTCGACACCCAATCCAAAAGCCGGTCACGCTCTCGGACCGGACTCTTCCGTCTTGACGAGGTCGGGGTAACTAACCCATCACTGTGGGAAGCCCCCTAGCTTCCATGTGTGGAGCAATGAAGGAACTCTAGCTCCGCTGGCTTGAGTAGTTTAAAATCTACGAGGGGATCCAACCTTGCACACACACGGGGTTTCAAATGGTAAATCAGCTTGGGCCACCACTAGATTTGTTTGGGCTCGCATCGTCTGCGGAAGCACGCAAGAAGGAAACACTGGAAATGCAATCAACGAACATGCATCTATTACTACTAAGAAATCAGAAGCAAGCAACAACAAGAAGGAAAAACGAGACAACGCATTTCGATATCGCATCTATCGTCGAGAGCGGTTACTATCAGGTTAAGTGAAGTATCCGTCCCACACGACGATACCACACGTTTATCATAGTTCAAGTTGTTTAGCTACACAAGATGAACAAAGGTTGTTAACATGGCATATCACTCAAGCATGGCATGTCACACAAACATGGCAAGAGGCGAAGAATAAACTAAACTATCTATGCTAGTCAATTTAAGTGAGGCATCACCCTAAACATGGCATAACACTAAGTACCCCACGACAATTAAAACATGTGGTACTGTTCTGCCTTAAATCATGTTTTAGGTTGGTTAACAACAGCAAACAATGGCATAAACAAAAAGTACCTGAAATTCTAGTCAAGTTACATATAAGGAACCTATTAAATAGAGTTACGGTTAAAAAGTTATGGCCTATTACATTTACGGTGGCATGCGATGTAAATAGCAGGTAAACAACATGTAGAGAAGCTCGAACACGGCAAAGGAGCACATTTTATTAAACTACATGAAAATTGAGCAACTTTCATGTAGAACAGGTCTCCATCCGAGCTACGGTGAAACAGATACAATCCTCGGAAAATAGCAACCTAATCTGGCAATTAAAGCTCAGAAAAACAACTAAAAGAAAGTTCGGGCCTAATCTAGTGTTACTGGGCTTAACAGGACGAGCGCGAGATAATAAACATAGCACGCATGCGCTAGAAACTTCACGGTCCAAATGTGCCAAGCCCAACTCGCGCTGCAGGAGCAAGTAACAAAAAATAGAAAGAAGGGGCGTTCACCTAGCGGGCCAATCCTAGGTCGCGGCGTGGGCGAGGGATAGGCTGCATCTCGCCCAGGTCTCTTTCCTACCTTGCACACACACGGGGTTTCAAATGGTAAATCATCTTGGGACACCACTAGAAATGTTTGGAGATAGGTAGGTAAGAAGAGGGGACCCCAGCATCCCACACGCGGTTAGGTACGCTCGTCAGGAGACACAATACCCGGAACTCGGGTCCTAGGTGACTCGATTGGAACAAAGCATCGGGGCGGGATAGCCTAGACCTTCCATCCTTCATCGAGTATAGTCAACATTATAATAATCATATCATCCACAACAATATAATAATGTTTTAGCCTAATCCAAGGAGTAACAAGGGAACAGTTGTAGCATCCTAAGCATGCATACTAAGCAGTGGTTAAGCAAGCAAGGTACATGGCCAAACAATTGTTTGCTAGGATGTGGGGGATATGGATGTTTGGGTTTATTTGAGAGGAAGAAGTAATAGGTGGTAGGATCAAGCAACCGTTCTATCCTATACCTAGGAAAAAGTGAGATGAAAGTTATAAGCATGATATTTGCTCCCCCTTACCTGTTGAGATTTTGGCACCGAAGGTGTAGTCGATTGCAAGATCGCATCGTCTCAGAGAGTAACCGCGGAAGCACACAAGAAGGAAACACTGGAAATGCAATCAACGAACATGCATCTATTACTACAAAGCAATCGCAAGCAAGCAACAACAAGAAGGAAACACGAGACAACGCACTTCGAGATCGCATCTATCGTCGAGAGCGGTTACTAACAGGTTAAATGAAGTATTTGTCACACACGACGATACCGCACGTTTATCATAGTTCAAGTTGTTCAGCTACACAAGATGAACAAAGGTTGTTAACAGGGAATATCATTCAAGCATGGCATGTCACACAAAAATGGCAAGAGGTAAAGCATAAAGTAAACTATCTATTCTAGTCAATTTAAGTGACGCATCACCCTAAACATGGCATAACACTAAGTACCTCATGACAATTAAAGCATTTGGTACTGTTCTGACCTAAATCAAATTTTAGGTTGGTTAACAACAGCAAACGATGGCATAAACAAAAAGTACATGAAATTCTAGTCAAGTTACATATAAGGAACATTTTAAATAGAGTTACTGTTAAAAATTTACGACCTATTACATTTACGGTGGCATGTGATGTAAATAGCAGGTAAACAACATGTAGACAAGCTCAAACACGGCAAAGGAGCACATTTTATTGATCTAGACGAAAATTGAGAAACTTTCATGTAGAACATGTCTCCATCCGAGCTATGGTGAAAAAGATACAAGCCTCGGAAAATAGCCTAGGGCGGAGAGGAGCACCGCGATGCTGGGCCGAGCGGGTCGCAGGTGGGCCATGGAGGCTGCACCGGCCCACGTGGCGGCTTCTGCTCCCGATCCCGACGGGATCTCGTCGGTGGCAGCTTGGGGCTCGCCGGCCGCTTAGGGGAGGCGACGCGGCAGCCGAGGTCGGATAGAGGGGTAGGAGAGGCGGCGTCGATCGCCAGATCTCGCCGGATCCGGGCAAGGGGAGACGCGGGAGGTCCCGTGATAGAGGCGAAGGTGTCCCGATGTTTCGATGAGATGGTGTAGATCGATTATGGTGGAGACGACTTTCACGATCCGACTACGAACGTGCGAAGACGTTGCGCCTTAGCGATCGCTAATCCAACTCCGAGAGGTTATTGATCCCGCGGATGCACGATCAACCTGACCACGAAGGTCTAATTCCTGCAAGCAATCGAAGAACAAGCAAGAACTAAGAATTGCAATCTGGATATTGCGAATATAAGATGAATGATTACGAAAGTTGGGGTTCCAATGAGGTCTTGGCCTGGTCGGATGACACAAACGAAGAGCTCGAAGTTGCGGCTATGGCTAACTTTAATCTAATTAAAACCCAAGTCTAAACGACGCCCTAAGGGCTGTATATATGGGGGAACAGAGGGGATTTTCGTGACCCCTTGGAGGTGGGGTCCGAAAACAACCCTAACTCGGTTTCCCCACACATACGGACTCTAAAAACAGCCTATAATGTGGTATTTCGAAATTACATGGGCCCAGCCCAATATTAAGGTGACGCAGCACCTATAATTGCTCTTGGACGAAAATAATGAAGTGGCATCTCGTGTATTCCGTCCAAGCCTTCATGCATGCCTTATGGTGGCTTCAACGTGCGAAAATCCCCACTGGAAACTCCACTGTACTTTCCCCCGCGCGCACCTTCTTCTCCATTCTTGATCCCGCTCCAATGACCATCCTTCTTGTCCATGCTAGGTCCTTCATTCATAAGCAAAACAAAAGTATCTAATTTAGGCAGCATCATATGTTCATGAACAATAGAAGGATTCGCAAGAAACGAAAGTACCTGATAATTTAGTTGACGTGCACGTGCTCTAGTAACCGGTCCAGTATGTGTAGATGGTGAGGGTATGGGTGTAACATTAGTAGGGATGTCCTCATCATCCTCCCCTTCTTGAATTGAAGTCGTCCTCGACGGAAGCTCATCATCTTCTCCCAAATAAGGTTTCAAATCTGCAATGTTAAATGTGGGACTAACCCCAAAATCTGCAGGTAGCTCAAGTTTATATGCATTATCATTAATTTTCTGTAAAACCTTAAAGGGACCATCAGCTCGTGGCATTAACTTAGACTTGCGCAAATCAGGAAACCTATCTTTACGTAGATGTAACCAAACAAGATCTCCTGGTTCAAACACAACATGCTTTCGACCCCTATCACCAGCAAGCTTGTATCTAGCATTCATGCGCTCAATGTTTTCTTTAGTTAACTCATGCATTTTTAATATCAATTCAGCACGTTGCTTAGCATCAAAATTAACCTTCTCCGAAGATGGAAGAGGCAGCAAATCAATAGGTGCACGAGGTAGAAAACCATAAACAATCTCAAAAGGGCACATTTTAGTGGTAGAATGCACTGAACGATTATAAGCAAATTCAATATGAGGTAAACATTCTTCCCACAGTTTCAAGTTACTTTTTAAAACAGCCCTAAGCATAGTAGACAATGTCCTATTGACCACTTCAGTTTGTCCATCAGTTTGGGGATGACATGTAGTACTAAAAAGTAGTTTAGTCCCCAACTTAGCCCATAAGCATCTCCAAAAATGGCTAAGAACTTAGTATCACGATCCGAGACAATAGTATTGGGCACACCATGTAAACGAATAATCTCTCCAAAGAATAAATCAGCAACATTAGCAGCATCATCGCTTTTATGACATGGTATAAAATGTGCCATCTTAGAAAATCTATCCACGACAACAAATATGCTATCCCTCCCCTTCTTTGTTCGAGGCAAGCCTAAAACAAAGTCCATGGATATGTCCTCCCACGGAACACTAGGTACAGGTAAAGGCATGTATAAACCATGAGGATTGAGTCGTGACTTAGCTTTTTGACATGTAGTGCAGCGAGCAACGAAACGCTCAACATCCCGTCTCATCTTTGGCCAAAAGAAATGTGTAGCAAGTACGTCCTCCGTCTTTTTCACGCCAAAATGTCCCATTAATCCTCCTCCATGCGCCTCCTGCAACAACAAAAGACGAATAGAGCTAGCTGGAATGCATAGCTTCTTAGAACGGAACACAAATCCATCATTAAGCACAAACTTGTTCCATGTTCTACCCTCTCTACAATTCTGCAATACATCTTTAAATTCCGCATCATTTACATATTGTTCTTTGATTGTCTCTAAACCGAATATCTTGAAGTCAAGTTGTGAAAGCATAGTATAACGACGAGACAAAGCATCAACAATAATATTATCTTTCCCCTTCTTGTGTTTAATGACATAAGGGAAAGTCTCAATAAATTCAACCCACTTAGCATGTCTACGATTAAGTTTTGCTTGACTTCTTATGTGTTTCAAAGATTCATGATCAGAATGTATAACAAATTCTTTGGGCCATAAATAATGTTGCCAAGTTTCTAATGTCCGAACAAGAGCATATAATTCCTTATCATAAGTAGAATAGTTCAGACTAGGCCCACTCAATTTTTCAGAAAAGTATGCAACAGGTTTAGCATCTTGTAATAACACACCTCCCAAACCAATCCCACTAGCATCGCATTCAAGCTCAAAAGTCTTATTAAAATCAGGAAGTTGGAGCAAAGGAGCATGTGTTAACTTATCTTTCAATACCGTGAAAGCTTCTTCCTGTGCGGTACCCCAAGTAAAAGGCACATCCTTGCGTGTAAGCTCATTGAGAGGTGCAGCAATGGTGCTGAAATCTCTCACAAACGCCTATAGAATCCAGCGAGGCCAAGAAAACTCCTCACTTGTGTGACCGTTTTGGGCTGCGGCCAACTCTCAATTGCCTCGATCTTGGCATGATCAACTTCAATTCCCTGCGGAGTAACAACATAGCCAAGAAACGACACTCGGTCGGTGCAAAAGGTGCACTTCCCAAGGTTACCAAATAAACGTGCATTACGTAGAGCAATAAAAACAGCACGTAAATGATCCAAATGTTCCTCCAAAGATTTGCTATAAATCAGTATATCATCAAAATAGACTACCACAAATCGTCCAATGAAAGCACGTAAAACCTCGTTCATTAATCTCATAAAAGTGCTAGGTGCATTAGTTAACCCAAAAGGCATGACTAACCACTCATATAATCCAAACTTAGTTTTAAATGCCGTTTTCCATTCATCCCCTAATTTCATGCGAATTTGATGGTATCCACTACGCAAATCAACTTTGGAAAACATGGTAGAGCCACTTAATTCATCAAGCATATCATCTAACCTAGGAATAGGATGACGATAACGAATAGTAATATTATTAATGGCTCTACAATCAACACACATACGCCAAGTTCCATCCTTTTTAGGCACTAATATAACAGGAACAGCACAAGGACTAAGTGATTCACGTATGTAACCTTTGTCGAGTAGCTCTTGTACTTGACGCTGAATCTCCTTCGTCTCCTCCGGATTGGTACGGTATGGCGCACGGTTGGGCAGCGAAGCACCGGGAATTAAGTCAATCTGATGCTCAATCCCTCGAATAGGTGGTAATCCCGGTGGTACGTCTTGTGGAAAGACGTCAATAAATTCCTGCAAAAGGTCAGTGACAACAGGAGGCAAAGAAGGAGGCAATTCCTCAAATGAAAACAAAGCTTCTTTGCACACAAAAGCATAGCACACATATTGACTAACATCCAAATCTGAAATATCAACCTTAGTAGCAAGCAAAGTTGGACTAGTCAATTTAATTTCATTAGAAACAGCAGAAGAAGATTTGCTATTAGTCTTATGTTGTTGCTCAAATTCTTTAGCTGCTATCTCATTTTCACTCTTATTTTTCTCTTGTTTAGCTTTACTAGCTCTAGCAAGATCATCTTTCACAATTTGTTCAGGAGACATAGGAAGTAAAGCAATATGTTTATCCTGATGAACCAGAGTAAACTGATTTGTCCTACCATGGTGTACAACATTCCTATTAAATTGCCATGGTCTACCAAGTAAAAGAGAGCATGCTTGCATGGGTACCACATCACAATCAACATAATCAGCATATGCAGCAATGCTAAAGTGCACACGAACAGAACGCGTTACCTTAATCTTACCACTATTGTTAAACCACTGAATATAGTACGGATGGGGGTGTGGTCTTGTGGTGAGAGATAGCTTCTCCACCAACTCCATGCTCGCCAAGTTGTTGCAACTCCCTCCGTCAATGATGATGCGAACCGAACGTTCTTTCACCACTCCCTTTGTGTGGAACAAATTATGCCTCTGGTTTTGCTCGGCCTTCGATACCTGCACACTTAACAAACGTTGAGCAACCAAACTAGCATATTTATCTGCATCATCAGGAGTCATATACTCTATATCATGAGCATCATCATGGGCACCCTGTTCCTCATGAGAAATGAGAACTAGAGTCTCCTCATCATAGTCACTCGCTGACTCATACCCACCATCCGCCGTAATAGTCTTCACACGCTTGGAGGGACAGTCTTTTGCGAAGTGACCTCCACCTTGGCACCTGCGACATTTAATATCACGATCTCGTGTTTGCCCTGTGGACGCCATGGATGAAGAAGAACTCGCCGCTGGACCACTCTGTGCACCCTTGAATGGTGGCGCTGGCTGTTTTGGTGGCTCCCTGTAAGAATGAGCGGCTGAAGTAGATGGTGGCGCAGCAGGACATGTGGATGTAGAAGCTCCACGCGATGTCCATGATGTATTTCGTCCTGCAGAAAAGTTAAGTCTCGTAGCGGCCTGTCGATCCTGCACTTCACGTTCAGCTTTACAAGCAAGATGAAACAAACGAGTGATAGTAGCAAAGTCCTTGTATTCTAGAATAGTTTGTATCTCCCTGTTTAAGCCACCCATAAAACGTGCAAGCATAGCTTCATTATCCTCTACTAGGCCACATCTAATCAATCCAGTTTGTAATTCTTGATAATATTCCTCTACAGAATTTTTTCCTTGTCTCAAACGCTGTAATTTTTGTAACAATTCACGTTGATAATAAGGAGGAACCCAGCGAGTACGCATAGCATCTTTTAAAGCAGCCCAAGTAGTTGGAATATTATTAGCATGCAATCTACAATGTTCAGACCACCAAATAGATGCAAAGCCCGTGAATTCACAAACAGCAGCAGTAACACGTCTATTCTCAGGATATTGTAAACATGTAAAACGTTGTTCAGTTTCTAACTCCCAAGTAAGATAAGCATCAGGAATATATCTACCCTCAAACGGCTTAAGATTCAATTTAAGTTTAGGCACATGTTCATCATCGCGTACCTGAGGGGGTGGTTGGTGTCGACCGTGGCGAATGTTGGGACGTGGACGTCCAGCTGGCTGCTCATAGGCCGCTTCCTGTTCCACCTCCTCCTCGTAATCACCCTCGTAGTTGTCGTCCTGGCCGACGTCAGAAGCAGCAGCAGCAGCAGTAGCAGCAACTGCAGCAGCAGGAGGAGCACCAATACCAGCAGCTTGTCCTCGCGGAAACAGAATACGTCGTGCACGTGGTAGTGGCGGTGGCTGTGGCTGTGCTGAAGGTAGGCGTGCGATCAACTCAGTAAACTTGGCGTCGAGCTTGGTGTCGATCATCTTCTCCACGCCATCAATCGCCTCTGTAAATCTGGTCTCGATGTCCTGCACCTGTTGAGACATCATACGTGCAAATTTATCATGTAGCTCCTTGTTTGTCATGTTCTCCCAATCGGGTGCATCCCGCGCCACTTCATCATGTGATCCTGGCATGGTTAGCAGAAATAGAAAACACACAGGAATATGATCCTACTTCTACTAATGGGATGGATGTGGGGTGGTGGAAAGCACAAATCCGTCAAGCTTTTCTTACGTTCTTACCGATTCTTACCTAGCAGCAGGTGGTGATGTACAACCAACGGGTCAAAACTCTCAGAGATATGGTAGAGCGATGGCCAGGAGGTGTCAAAAACGCATGATGTAGAATATATGTGGAGCTGTAGGTAGGCTTGACAAATATGGTAGCAAAAAGATCAACAGTAATCAAAACAGAGATGCAAAGCTGAATAAACACTCAACGTCGGTACTGTGCTGATCCTAGGCTAGACCGTACTAGAGACGCGAGCCTAAAACACCAACGAAAGCACGGCGCGGCACGTAACAACTGTGAAGCACACTCGGAATTTTTTTTTTCTCTCTCTTTTTTTTTTTTTGCTCTTTTTTTTTTGCGATGCGGGACTGCGGTGGCTGAAAAAGTGCGAAAAAATCACTATGGTGGCGAACGTCTCAAAACGAGTTTCTGGACCTAAGGAACGTATGGGCACGAAATTTTTTTACCCCTGAAAATTTTGGCCTAAAAACTGCTCTGAAAAGCGTGCCAGACTCTAATCAACTCAAAACTATTCTGGCTACGGAGATATCAGGAACCGTACTGATGGTGGAACTCAACTCGGACTCGTGAGACGTGGTGGTGTATATGGACTCTGCTTGGCGGAACGTGGTGGTGTATCTGGACTCGGATTGGCGGAACGTGGTAGGATGACTACTGGTGCGGTGGCGACGTGGCAAACTGTGATCAGAACTCGAAACTCTAAGGGAACTAGACGCTAAGATCAGCAACTTGACACAACGATGCAACCGTAAATTCAACAAAGCAAGTACTGAAAAGAAAACTGGACAAAGGCTAGGACTGTCTTGGGACGTGATGATCTAACCCTAATTTTTTTTGTTGGCTTTTTCTTGGACTGTAGGTATGAGGAACAGAACCAATCTAGACTATGAAAACTGGTAAATCTCACCGAGCAACCTGGAAATCTGATACCACTTGATAGAGGCGAAGGTGTCCCGATGTTTCGATGAGATGGTGTAGATCGATTATGGTGGAGACAACTTTCACGATCCGACTACGAACGTGCGAAGACGTTGCGCCTTAGCGATCGCTAAACCAACTCCGAGAGGTTATTGATCCCGCGGATGCACGATCAACCTGACCACGAAGGTCTAATTCCTGCAAGCAATCGAAGAACAAGCAAGAACTAAGAATTGCAATCTGGATATTGCGAATATAAGCTGAATGATTACGAAAGTTGGGGTTCCAATGAGGTCTTGGCCTGGTCGGATGACACAAACGAAGAGCTCGAAGTTGCGGCTATGGCTAACTTTAATCTAATTAAAACCCAAGTCTAAACGACGCCCTAAGGGCTGTATATATGGGGGAACAGAGGGGATTTTCGTGACCCCTTGGAGGTGGGGTCCGAAAACAACCCTAACTCAGTTTCCCCACACATACGGACTCTAAAAACAGCCTATAATGTGGTATTTCGAAATTACATGGGCCCAGCCCAATATTAAGGTGACGCAGCACCTATAATTGCTCTTGGACGAAAATAATGAAGTGGCATCTTGTGTATTCCGTCCAAGCCTTCATGCATGCCTTATGGTGGCTTCAACGTGCGAAAATCCCCACTGGAAACTCCACTGTACTTTCCCCCGCGCGCACCTTCTTCTCCATTCTTGATCCCGCTCCAATGACCATCCTTCTTGTCCATGCTAGGTCCTTCATTCATAAGCAAAACAAAAGTATCTAATTTAGGCAGCATCATATGTTCATGAACAATAGAAGGATTCGCAAGAAACGAAAGTACCTGATAATTTAGTTGACGTGCACGTGCTCTAGTAACTGGTCCAGTATGTGTAGTTGGTGAGGGTATGGGTGTAACATTAGTAGGGATGTCCTCATCATCCCGTGGGCGGCGACTTTGAGCTCACGGGAGCCCATGGCGTGGCGGCAGAGTTGGGGTCGCCGCTGGCGCCCTGGTGAGAGAGAGAGAGAGGGGTGAGAGGAAGGAGGTGAGGCCAGGGAGGAGAGGAAGGAGACATCCATGGGGCGGCTCACCGGGCTGGGTGGCGGCGGCGGCCGGCCGGCGGCTCGCCGGTGCGGTGGCATCCACGTGCAAGGCGCGGGAGGCGTCGGCGGCTTGGCCTGGTTCAGGCCCGAGCGGGCCGACGAGGAGATCCAGGGCCCTGCGGGTCCCTAACCGCGGTGGAAGAGCTCGGGGGCGACGTGGAGAAATCCTGGCCCTCAGATCATCAGATCTGACGGCTGGGGAGCAGATCTGGCTAGGGTTTCGGGATTTTGGATGGCTAGGTGGATAGATCTGGTAATTAGGAGGGGGTGGCTGCAAAAATGGACTAGTGGGAACCCTAGAAGGGCTAGGAGAGTGTGGTGGTCTATTTATAGGGTTGGTTAGCTTGCAGGTTTACACAAACTCCCCGTGTTTCCTTCTCGCGTGTCCCATCTTTATGTTTCTGACCGCCGGGAATCCATACGACCTCCGATTCAGATGTAACCTCGAGCCACGCGCTCAGCGCGGAGAGCTGGTCAATTCTACCTCACTTCGACCGTTCCGAGAACATTTGTCGGGGCCCAATAAAATAATCCGTTTATTAAATATACAGGGTTTTCATTCCAATGGTGATGGCTGGTCTTGTGCCGGAAGTTGGGATGGTGCTCAGGTGGAACCCGGTGTTGCAAAGGTCGTGTGCTATGGGGGAATGGTCGGTCACGCATCCGATACGAGAAGGAGGGAGAAAATAATCACTGATTAATAAATAGGCGAAGTAAATACTACAAACAATTCTAGCAAGCAACAAAATAAAGAAACAAACAAATTTTCTAATTTGGGTGAAAATCCCGGGCTGTTACAGCGTCTCACCGGCAGGCTCCACGCGGATAAGTTCCTTTGGCCAAATTATCAGCCAGCCCTTGGATCTTCCAAGATCTTCCGGTTCTTCTTCCCTCCCCGTAGGAATGGGAAGAGGCAACTTGGATTACTCGTTTGATAGCACACGAGACAAGGTAACTTTAAAGATGGTTGCGGGCATGTGAATGTGGTGCAACTACCACTCCAATGGATTCATGATGGTTTCCTTCGCAACATCCACTAGCTGGCCGCCGATGTTCAATAGGAGGGTGCATGGAGTATCGTCACACTTTGAAGACATGTGCGACGTCCAAGATCCGAAATGAAGGAATTGGAAGATTGAATATGTTGAGGAGCGCAAGACACATAGTTACCGTAATAGCATCGAGCTCAGCTAATGTTGAAGCCCCGTGGGGCATGCCAGAGCCGCAAGAGGGGCTGCTTTGAGAGATTGTGGCGGGTGCGATGAGTTCGTGCCCAGTTGCATGTGCGGGTGCGAAGCCAGTGCTCGCCGACTTGCTCCCGATGAAGCTAGGAAGGGGAAAATGTGTTGGGATTTTCTTCCGTCCACTTTTACATATTCGGCATCAAGGCGGAAAATGTAGTTTTAACATCTTCCCTAGCCTCTTCTCTGGCCGTAGATTTGGCTACGACGAGCATCTCAGCCTTTTTCTTTTCCTCCTCAGCCATGGCCAATTCTCTCGTCTTCCGTGTGGCTGCCTCGACCACCTTCTACCCATCGTCGAGGGCCACTGTGTTGAGCCTCTATTTTTGCTTACGTGCCTCCTTATCCTCCCAGTAGTAGTAGTTCCACGAGGCCCCGACTCTGGCGCCGACTACACGTCCATACTCCGGCGGGTCATGCAAGGGCTTTCCCATCACTTTGTTCAACGCCCGATTGAAAGGGGTGTCCCACGCATACTTCTTCGATGCATGAGACGACGAATCTGTATCTGAAGCAAGCCGTAGTTGGTCCTTCTACAAAAAGACGTGAACGGTTTAATTAGATATGTGACTAAACCATTACCGACTTGATCATTAGAAGCTAATTAAGGTGGTCAATTAAAAAATACCAGTTTTCTTCTGACATTCCTCGTCGTGGTGTCCATGGTCCATTCAACATTTACCGAGTCTCTTGTGTACCGGGCCCTAATGTAGTCACGTGCCTGCGATCTTCAAACTCCTCCCAAGGGTCTGGATCCTGCGGACCTTCCAGACGTGTCGCGTCCTCCTTATCCCAAACTAGCCTCTTCCCCGTGTAACCACGACTTCTGAGGCATGGGATCCCGACGTTCATCTTCTGAAGATCCTTGGAATATTCCGACCTCGCAGGGGTTTCAGGGTCTTCGTAATGAATTCTGAATTTTATGAAGTCTTCTTCCGAAATTGAGGGAAAGTGTCTCTTTATCGTCTCGTAGGATGAAACTTCTTTAGCAACTATTTTCACAATATGATTCCAGTTGCTCAAGGCTTTGCTACACTTCTTGAGGGATTTCTTCATTTATCCCCTGCATATTATCATCTTGCCACGGAAGGACTTCTCCATTAGAGCCTGGGAACTTGAATCTCGCATGAATATTCTCTAAGAGGTGGTTCTCCAAAGTTCCTCCGGGTACTTCTCTAATGTTTGTCTGGATGATATTGACGGTCTCGCGAAGGAGGCACACCATTTTGTTGCATTAGCATCCCGACACCTTCCGCGGACTTACGAGTATGAAGGCGCCAGGGTGCACCGCTTGGACATCAAGTCTTTCAATGCGGAGCTTGTTTGGGGGTCGGGGTGTCTGCTTCCTCTTGGTCCGAGACGACCCTTGGCTAGCAGCATCCATGGTCTGGTTGGCACCATCCGTGGTCTGGTTGGCACCATCTGTGTCGGTGGTCTCAGTGTTTCCCATCCTAGTGTGTCGAAGTCAGCAACACGCTCCGTGATGCGAAGGGGTTGTCGGGACTATGATCCAGTGTCTTGAAAAGCAATATATTCCAAAAATTCTAGAGGCTATTCAATGGGTTCCTCAATAAGGCCAAATTCGTTGTTATTAGCCATGTTTCCTATATTATTCAATTTAGCGGTTTAATTGTAGAATAAATTGAAAGGAATAATAACATTTACAAAATTGCCTATATGTCCCGGGAACTTGATATGTCCTAGTTTTCTAGAACAAGTATTGCCGAAAGCCACGGATAATTTCGGCATGACCTTTTGTGGGCACCCCGGACTATATATATGTCCGAAGTGGCCAGCTGTGTATACTGCCATGCTCCCATGATCAATGTCGCATGACACACAAATCTACATGGATATCATAGTCTCAAAGTTCATACAATACCGAATACAAGTCTTACAAATAACATAGTCTTACATTGCATCCTCGGGCTCAAATGGCAGCGGAGTAAACAAAAGCATGATAGATAGCAGTGGCACAATACACAGGGTAGTTCTCAACATAGCACGTCCTAGTAATCGTCGGTAGCATCATCGTCATATACCTGCTCCTCCAAGCCTGGACGATTGAATAACCAGGGACAAAGCCGTGAGTCAATACAAAGTTGTCGCAAACCACCTAAAGAAAGAAACAAAGTTTTGTATACGAAAATAATGGGATGGATATATATGGTGGATTTTCTCATAGGGATTTCCTATCTACTCAAGATTATTATTAATTTGGCAAAGTTTTAAGCTTGGCAAGTTTTATTTCCCACAATGAATTTGGATAAGTCAAGTCCAACCCTTTTCAACAATATCAACATCATCATCGCGAACCATAAACTCAGTACCGGGATTTCTCATCTATTCCCCACAAAGTGTCGCCTCACTAGCTGTCCATGACCGTGGACTCCGGCTACTCAAATAGTTTTCACTCAGCATAGTTTGTACACTTTACCCACCACATTTCATACATCTACCGTGTGTCCCCACGAATCGTCATACCTCAGTATGCGGGTCTCGGATAATCGACCATAGTCTTCCCCTTGCCTACCCTAGTACGGGTGATCTACCTGATTCCCACATCCTGAACTGTCCGCGTGCAAGGTCATGTTCCTCTTGGACACATGCCTTCACCGTAGTAGAGCCGCGACAAAGTTCCGTGCCACCGCTGCCTCGGTAGCGACCTCACCTCCGACGCATTGGTAGGCTTACATGCTTCTATGTATTATGTATTTAGAAGATCCCCGTACTAAGATACACAAGCTTCCAAATAGCCCTGTCCCATACCAGAGTAAAGCAATGCCAATTACAAGCTCGACCACTCTCACAGCAGTCAACTTTATCAAGTCAATCATTTTTCGATTTGGCGTACCGCACAACATCATCATGGACAACAGAACAAACTTCATAGCAGCAGAATTCTAGAACTTTTGCCAGGATCTAGGCATCATAATCAATTATGCCTTAGTCGCGCACCCTCAATCCAACGGCCAAGTAGAAAAAGCAAACGGCCTAGTGTGTGGAGGAATAAAAAAACTGCTCCTCGCGCCACTCGAGCTGGCCGCAGGAAATTGGATAGAAGAACTCCCCGCAGTCCTATGGAGCTTGCGCACGACCCCCAATGCTTTAACCCAGTACGTGCCATTTTTCTTGGTGTATGGAGCTGAGGCAGTACTGCCGCACGACCTCATGTTCGGAGCTCCTCGAATAACCGGATATGAAGAGGAAGAAGCAGAAGACGCACTCGAAGACGACAAGGACGTTGCAGATGAGGCAACAGACACAACTCTCGCAAGATCAGAAGGATACCACGACAAGCTGCGCACTTAGCAAAGCAGGCACCTACGAACAAGAACTTTTCAAGAGGGCGACCTTGTCCTGCGGCTAGTCCAAGAGAAGGTCCACAAGCTAGCCCAACAATGGGAAGGACCATTTATAGTATATAAAGTCGTAGGAGGAGGAGCATACGAACTAAAGAGCCCGAAGACCAATGAAGACTTGGGAAACCCATGGAACGTGGAAAACATGCACCGCTTTTACCCATAGTCTACTCGCTAGGATACATCCTCCAGCAATGCAAGGACCGGCAGCAGCGCCGAAGGGAAACCCATGTAAAACACTTGAAGTAGTAAAAAATGTGTTGCCAAGACGACACTACCTAAATTACTCGGGGGCTCGAGCACAGACTCCCCCCCCCGAGAGACGCTTTTTCGCTTACGCGACGACTTAACCGAAAGCAATCGGGGGCTCAAGCACGTACTACACCTGAGAGACGCTTTTTCGCTTACGCGGCGACTTAACCTAAAGCACTTGGGGGCTCGAGCACGGATTCCCCACGCGATACAATTTTCTGCTTACGCGACGACTTAACCTAAAGCACTTGGGAGCTCAAGCACGGACTCCCCCCGAGAGACGTTTTTTTCTTACGCGGCGACGTAACCTAAAGCACTCGGGGACTCGAGCACGGACTCCCCCTGAGAGACGTTTTTTCTCTTACGCGATTACTTAACCTAAAGCAATCGAGGGATGGAGCATGAACTCCCCTTGAGAGACGCTTTTTTCGCTCACGCTACGACCTAAATTAAAGCACTCGGGGGCTCGGGCACGAATTCCCCTTGAGAGACGCTTTTTCTCGCTTGCACGGCTAAGTAAACCCAAAGACTATGGATCCAGGAAAATACCTTTATCCACAGCCGCACCTAAAAACACGTCGAGGACGCAAGTATAGCCCCCAAGGCATCCTATGGCATCACTGGCAAAATAACGGCGCCTTCACATCACAACAAGAACAAAAGATGCATCCCTTCAATTCAGATTCACAAGAAGGATCCAAGACGGCCATTAAAGCAGGATAATTTCTTAAGCCTTCATCCGATCACAAGCAATCACCTAAAGACTCGGGGGCTACTCTCATCAGGAGAGCTGTCACGCACCCGATGAGTTTGATCACCAAAATAGCAGGGCAAGCTTAAAATGGGCCAATTCAGGCCTATACCCGACTCTACGAATCAAGCATAGCCTCGGGGGCTACTCCCATAGGGAGCGCTGTCGCGCACCCGATATTGTCAAATCTAATTACAAGGTCAAGGATTCGAAGACAATTTTTTTTACAAGGAGCCAAAGACAATTTTTATTACAAGGAGCCGAAGACAATTTTTATTACAGGGAGCCGAAGACAATTTTTGTTACAAGGAGCCAAAGACAATTTTTCTTACAAGGAGCCAAAGACAATTTTTGTTACAAGTTCAAGGAGCCGAAGACAATTTTCGTTACAAGGACAAGGAGACAAAGACAATTTTAAATTACAAGACCAACCAATCGAAGAGAGTTCTCATTACAAGATCGAGCACTTAAAGGATGTTTTTCATTTCACATCAGAGATACATCAGTACAAAATCCGTTTATTAAATAAACGGGGTTTATTTAATAATACGTACGGACTCCGATTCCGACGAAACTTCGACCCACGCGCTCAGCGCGTCGAGCTCTTCGATGGTACATCCGATACGAGAATACGGGGGAGAAATGTTCACCGATTATTATTTCGGTGAAGGAAACACCGCAAACAAATCGGACAATCAAACAATTCACACCGAAAACAATTTTTTTAATTTTTGTGAAAACTGGGCTATTACAGCTGCCGCGCACCCGACAGAACTCACTAGAAAGATAAAGTCAGCGCATCGCGGAGGAGTCGAAGATATTCCACGCCATCAGAAGAAGTCGAAGACATTTAGCGCTATCATATGGAGTCGAAGACGTTGTGCACCATCAGAAGGAGTCGAAGACAGTGCATCTCAGGAGTCGAAAATATTGCAAGATCTCAACCTCAGCTTGAATTCAACCATAAAGGTATAAAAGGACTCAACTACATTTGGATAGAAGGCAGCTCCTGTTACAAGAGGGAATTACCCAAGGAATTAAGACTTCTACATGTGTGCCCATGAGGGGTAATCGAACCTAGTACAAGGGCATCACGACAGACAAAGGAAGCTAGCTAAGGATGTCAATGACATAACAAAAGGGTGAAGCTCGACTTATTTGTCGATGCTCCACCAGCTTCTTCTCCTGCTCCACTAGCTTCTTCTCCAGCTGCAGCTGCACGCCTTCTTCTCCGAACATACAACCTCTTCTCCGAGTTGCCAGCGAAGATGAGGCCGCCTCCAGTTCTACAAGGTCGCCTGGCGCACCCGCTTGATCGACGGCTTGACGTCGACGTCTTCTTCGGAGCTGATGGAGACGACACCATCACCTGAGGAGTCGCCAGAAGACGAAGTTGTAGAAGATGCAGGCGTGGAACTCCTCGACCTTGTGGAGTTGTTGCTGCTCGACTCCTGCCAGTGCGGATCCATGTTTTGGCCGCTCGGGTCGATTGCGCGGACAGTGACGGTTCTTTCGCCATCAAAACGACAACTGAGCATATCGCCATCCTGCAACTTCAACCGCCGAGCAAACACACTCCAACCAGAGCCAAGAAAAATCAAGCGGGAGCTATCAACCTCCAAATCAACATAAGAAGGAGATTGAAATCTCCCTTGAAGATGCAGAAGCAATCCATCTATGCCACGTTCGGAGACAATGGCGGAAAAAGCAGAGGGAAGAAGAACGCGACTGGCGCTCTGGCCACGAACATGCAAAAGAAAATTATAGGGCCAGAAACCCTCCTCCAAGGGAGAGGAGGAAGGCACTGGCGTCGCACTATGGCGACCACCACGACATGAGCGTGGTGCACGGCCACCACGGCCACGACAAACACGGCCACGAATAGTACCCCTCCTAGGAACCATGAGAAGAAGAAGGGAAGAAGGAAGAGGCAAAGCAGCAAGCTGGATAGAGGCGAAACCTTGTGGAAGAAAAAGGCCTATTTATAGAACAAAAACCTCCCAGCACAGAGAAGCCAACACGGTAGCAACAATTAATTCAAAGACCAAACGTCGCAGACGTCTCAGATTCCAAGACCAAGATGCTTTCCCACGGGACGCACTGTGCGCGAGACGCGTCAAGTCACGCGCATTTCCAACGCGCGTATCGGAAACCCAACCAGCGCCTGCCGCACGCCACATCGGCCATCATTACGGCCGGTCATGAAGACGTGACGGTTCACTGGCGGAGCATCTCTGACAGCCATCAAACAGAGGCATCGTTATCCTGACAAGTGGTGAAGAAAACGAAGAGACATCAAAACCCAGAGATTCCATCTTTCAGATCCTTTTCCCGATGAAGAAAAACATCTTACTCCCATCGGGAGAGCGCATCATGAGAGTCCCAGATGCTCCCTCACACAAAGGTCAGTAATGTGCTCGAGTGACCACTCGCACTCTCGAGAGTCTCGGGTGCTCCCTCAACCCGACGCAAGACCAACATGCATTCGCGAAGATCATACGGCTCTAAGAGTCTCAGGTGCTCCCTCACCTCAAGAACCGAAATGACATTCGAGTGACTACTCGCGAAAAACCCCCCGTCTGAGCACTCGAAACAAGCTCCACGGGTGAATGAGTGAACTGCTCGCTTGATGTTTTGTTCCGAGCGGGTGCAATGCTATGAAGGCTTCGTTCCTCAAAAACACACATTCCTGTAACACGATACACTGTGCCCAGATGCCACGGAAGATTAGCCTGTAGGTAAGACCCCGCTGCGAAGTTCGGCCGGTCTGGGACTTGCCAAAGAGCGATTTCACTCCCAACCTTTTCCATGCTGCGCATGATAGAAAAAGCCGGGCGGACGCGCCTTAGGCTATGCACATTACTGGCGGCAAATGAACACCGTAAGACTTGAAGCGGCAGGACTTTTGCTCGACACCAGTGTTCCAAGCTCACGTCGACGGACGTGGGTTTGATTGGGCTACTGCAGTATTTGCCCTAGTGCAATTCACCAAGGTTCGACCAGTCGACTCCTTGGGCCCTTTCATCTTAGCATCCCTCGAAACAGGTTTTGTCATGGCCACCAGACTGCCAGCGACCCGCGGTTGCACCGCGCATACAAATAACTGACAAATGGATGTACTCGAGTCCCTGTGCGACTCTTCGAGTCCCCCAGGCACTCGGGGGCTACTGACGAGGGGGTGACCCCACGACTCCTACGGATAATCCTACCTGGTGTCCCTGAAGACAGAAGGCCCATGAAGATATAGCATCGGCCCGCTAATTGGCACCGATGTAGGAGTCTGCGACTCACAAGGAAGGTGCGGGAACCTGCCATACGGAGCAAGCTAGGGTTAGGAAAGATTACCTGTAAACGTAGATAAACTCCCCGAGACCTAGCCCAGTATATAAGGGCTAGGAGGGGCGACGAAAAGGACAACCAATATCATCTGTAACCCTAGCCTTGAGCGCTCCAGCCTTGGCATCCCCTGTAATCGCATCTCGCCCATCAATAATATCGAGCAGGAGCGTGCCTTCATTTTTGCCGACGAGCTATCGTACAACCTGTGCCTCTCATGACTAACCCAGGGTCCCTGACCATGGGATTTACCGGGGTTGATCCCCGTCAACCAGTGAGGACATAGTTCCCTTGCTGGCCCACTTTGTCCGGCTGAGGACCCGGTTTCCCATGTGTGATTAACCGGCTATCCAAACCTGCGACAGACGGTAGAGACCGATTCGAGAGCGCGACCGGCTTTTGAGTTGGGTGTCGACTCACCGGGGGCCACCCGGATTTCTTTGTTGTTAGTAGTTGATAGAATGGTTGCCTATAATGGGCAGCAACTGAGAGAGATGGGCGTGCGTGCGGAGCCTTGTAATGGGCAGTTGGTACACCCCTGCAGGGTTAAATCCTTTCGAGAAGCCGTGTCCACGGTTATGGACGACTTGAGACCTACTCTTTGTTCATAGACAACAACAACTGAGATAATCTTAATATAACTTGATCAATGTGTGTGTGCCTTGACTGCTTTTTCTTCGTCGGGATGTGAAGAGGAGGACAAGGATAGGATAGGTGTTATGTTTGCATAAGTAGTTGATAGAAAGACTTGTTGGAGGCGATTCCTCATCGAATGCTTGGCTTCTTACCTTACTCTCTAGATCGTTAGCCACTTCATAAATGCTAGTGCGGTAGAAACCTCACCACTTATCACATCCTTACCGTAAACTACTAGTTGTCCTAGAATTACGAGTGATAAAGTCCTTGCTGGGTCAGTTGAACACTACAGTTGGATGCTGAGTACATCTGTACTCATGATACTACCCCCAAACTCTTTTCAGGGTTCTTGATCGACAACAGGTTTGGTGATCGACGTTTCACGTGGAGACTCGACAACGACTAGTTAGGCGGATCCCGGCGGAGGGCCTGGACCCGTGTGGTTATGGGGATTGATGTTTTTCTCTTTGCCACTAGGCATTTGATTGTAGTCTGTACTCAGAGAGGTATCTTCCGCTGTTGTTTTTTATTAAGGCAGTTGTATGCCGATTGTATGATATGTGGTATCCTTGTATCTGTAATGTTGTGATATCATGTTGGAAATCCGGGGCATATGACTTCGTCATATGTCGCGGTGGGACCGATATGTGCTTCGTCCCCGGATCGGGATGGAAACATCTAGATCTGGAACAGTACCGCATATCGGGCCTTACAGGCCACCCGCGGGAAGCGGCCAGCAAGAGGACGGTGCGAATGGTGGCCGGCTTGACGACGGGGGATAACGTTTCACCGTAGTCGATGCCAGCGCGCTGGTGGAAGCCACGCACCACCCACCGGGCTTTGTAGCGAGCGAGTCCACCGTCGGCGTCCGTTTTGTGCTTGTACACCCACTTGCCAGTGATCAGGTTGGCGCCGGGAGGACATGGGACAAGTTCCCACGTGCGGTTCCGAACGAGAGTGATCCTGGAGAGGTTCACTGGACAGCAGTTAAAAATATCCTTAAGTACCTAAAGAGGACTAAGAACATGTTTCTTGTCTATGGTGGTGATGAAGAGCTATACGTAAAAGGTTACGTTGATGCTAGCTTCAATACAGATCCAGATGACTCAAAATCTCAAACAGGGTATGACTTTATTTTGAACGGAGTTGCGGTTAGCTGGAGGAGTTGCAAGCAGAGCGTCATTGCAAGATCTACATTAGAGGCGGAGTATATGGCCGCTTCTGAAGCAGCGGCACAAGGGATATGGCTGAAGGAATTTGTCACTGAACTCGGCGTTGTTCCGAGTGCACTCGATCCCATGGAGATATTTTGTGAAAAAACTGGTGCCATTGCTCTAGCCAAGGAACCAAGATGTCACAAGAGCTCCAAGCATATCAAACGCCGGTTTCATCAAATTCGTGAGCATGTCATTGAAGGAGATATTACCATTAGCAAAGTACATACGGATCAGAATATCGCGGATCCATTGACTAAAGTTCTTCCAAAAACAAAACATGATCAACACCAGAATGCCATGGGTGTTAGATTTCTGCCAATGTAAACTAGATTATTGACTCTAGTGCAAGTGGGAGACTGTTGGAAATATGCCCTAGAGGCAATAATAAAATTGTTATTATCATATTTCCGTGTTCATGATATATGTTTATTTTCCATGCTATAATTGTATTAACCGGAAACATAATGCATGTGTGGTTGCATAAACAACACCGCGTCCCTAGTAAGCCTCTACTATACTATCTCGTTAATTAATGATGGTTATGGTTTCCTAACCATGAAACTGAGTTGTTTATTAATTAATGGGATCATGTCATTAGAAGAATGACGTGATGGATAGACCCAACTAAGCATAACAATATTGATCGTTTCATTAATTTTATATTGTCGTGCCTTTTATTGTCAAGTATCATGTTTCTTAGACCATGAGATTATGTTATTCCCGGGTACCGGAAGAATACTTTGGGGACATCAACCATCACATCGTGATAGGGTGATCATAAAAATATCTTACGGGTATCTCCGAAAGTACTTGTTGAATTACATGAATCAAGACTGGGATTTGTCCCTCCGTGTGACGGTGAGATATACTCTAGGCCCACTCGGTAATGCACATTCGGTAACGCTTGCAAGCACGTGACTAATGAGTTAGTCACAGAGAATGTTGTATTACAGAACGAGTAAAGAGTACTTACCGGTAACGAGATTGAACTAGGTATAGCGATACCGACGATCGAATCACGGGTAAGTAAAATATCGTGTGACAAAGGAAATTGTGTACGGATTATAGTAGTCCACGACATAGTGGTTCAATCGATAAAGATCTTCGTTGAATGTGTGGGAGTCATTACGGATATCCTGGTCCCTCTAATGGTTATTGATCAGAGATATGTCTCGATCATGTCTGCACGTTCTCGAACCCGTAGGGTCACACACTTAACGCTCGGTAATGCTAGAATAGCTCTGGGATAATTTTATTAATGGTGTTCGAATATTGTTCGGAGTCTCGGATGAGATCCTAGACATCACGGGGAGCTCCGGAAGAGTCCGGAGGTAAAGATTTATATAAGGCAAGTTGATTTCAGGGTTCCGGAAAAGGTCGGGATTTTTTCGGCAGTGTCGGAATGTTCTAGAAGGTTCCAGAGGGTCCCACTATGGGCCCCACCTGTTTTGGACGACCAAGGGTGGTCCAATAGTCCATGTGACCAGCCCTCCTTGGTTTATTATGCCAATAAATGGGAAGCCCTTCAATGGGAGGGTTACCACTCTTAAAAGAAAGGTGTTACCATGTTTCTAATGAGAGAAGGGGGTTTCACTTGGGAATTGATGTGGCTACAACCTCCTTGCCTATATAAGAGAGGGGAGAGGCTCACCAAGAATACCCAAAGTCCTTCCACACCTCCTCCTCCCTCACGTGCATCGCTTGGCGAAGCCCTGCCCGCGGGAAACTCTTCACCATATCCACCACCATGCCGTTGTGCTGCTGGAAT
This sequence comes from Bromus sterilis, assembly GCA_950022295.1. Taxonomy (NCBI): domain Eukaryota; kingdom Viridiplantae; phylum Streptophyta; class Magnoliopsida; order Poales; family Poaceae; genus Bromus; species Bromus sterilis. Next base: position 251,620,395 of record OX465595.1, on the reverse strand, counting down.
CGATCCCATCTATTTCTCCTTCTTGCTTGCTGGATCAAGAAGAAGGAGACGTCATCGAGCTGTACGTGTGCAAGCCTCCGGAGGTACTGCTCGTTTGCAGTGCTGATCGGATCGAACTTCACCAACAACTTCACCAAGCTGCGTTGAAATAAACGTTCAACGCGCGTGTTCTTCGAGGGTATGATGACCTACTCTCCCCGTTACTAGCATCTTCTAGATTGGATCTTGGATGTTGCTTCCGCATGTGAGAGAAAATTTTTGTTTTCTATCGCGCAATCTCCTACAGTGGTATCAGTGCCAGGTTTTATGCGTAGATGCTTTGTACGGTTAGAACACAATGAGTTGTGGGCGTTGATCTTCTTGTTGCTACCCTTCCAGGTGTATTTTGGTTTTGTGGTATGGTTTGATGCAGCGGCCCGGACCAACTTTACAATCTTTGGATTGAGACCGGTTCCGCACTTGACGTGCAACTTGTATTCCACATGCGGCCTGCGGGTGTCAGTCGCTCTTACCATAGTATTAACCACATTTACAAAGGAGGGCTCTTATGAGATTAAGAAGCAATTTGTTATATCAACGTTGTGTTTTTTTTTCCGAGGGTAAGAACGGTTCTTATGCAAAACCCTAGAAGCCACGTAAATTGAAAAATAATAAGGGAGAGGCGTCTAACTTGTTTTTGCAGGGGTGCTTGTGATGTGGTATAGCCCAAACTGTTCATATGATATATTTGTAATGTATGAGATGATCATGTTTTGTAATGTTTCACGACTTGCATGTCGATGAGTACGGCAACTGGCAGGAGCCATATGGTTGTCTTAATTATTTATTGTATATCATGCATGTCAACTTCAAACGCCATGTAATTGCATTACTTTATCGCTATGAGTTAGCAATAGTTGTAGATGCAACGTGGTGTAGACAACCAAGATGCCATAAGGTGGAGACCAAGATGGTGCCATAATGGAGATCTTGTCGGTGCGTTCAAGATGGAGATCAAGGCGCAATAAAAGGGCTATACCATGTCAACATATTTTATGCATGTGATGTTTATCCTTTTATGCATCTTATTTTGCGTGTGCACAGCGGTAGCATTATAAGATGATCCCTCACACTAAATATCAAGATAAACGTGTTCTCCCTAAGTATGCACCGTCGCAAAAGTTCGTCGTTTTGAAGCATCTCGTGATGATCGGATGTGGTAAACTCTATGTTCACATACGACGGGTGTAAGCCAGTTTTACACATGCAAAAATACTTTGGTTAACTTGACGAGCCTAGCATGTACAGACATGGCCTCGGAACGCAACGAACCGAAAGTTTAAACACGAGTCATATGAATGATATGATAAACATTTTGATGTTCACCATTGAAACTACATCTTCTCTCGTGAAGATCGGACTTGGTGTAGTGGATTTGGATCGTGTACCACTAGACAACTATGAGGGATGTTGATTTAAGTGGGAGTTCGTTAGTAATTTGATTAAACTGAACTAATTATCATGAACATAGTCTAAAATTTTATTTTTCTAAAATGTTGTAGATCATGGCCCGCATAGCTCAGTTCAACTTCAGCGCATTCCTTGAGAAAGAAAAACTAAAATCATCTGGTTCAAACTTCACTGACTGGCACCGCAACCTGAGGATTATCCTCACTGGGTGTAAGAAGCAATATGTGCTCGATGCTGCGCTAGGTGACCCACCTACAGACGATCCTCCAGAAGCAGAACATAACGTCTTTGAGACACGCAAAGATGACCACATTATAGTTTCTTGTGCCATCCTTACATCTTTGGATACTGATCTCCAGAAACGTTTTGAACATCACGGCGCCTATGAGATGGTTGAAGAGCTGAAAACCATGTTTCAGACTCAGACCCGCGCTGAGAGATATGAGATCTCTGATAAGTTCTATAAATGTAAGATGGAGGAGCACAGCTCTCTCAGTGAACATGTTGTAACAATGGGAGGCTATATACAACACCTAATTCAGCTAGGATGTGTGATCCCAGATGAGTTAATCACTGACAGGGTGCTGCAGTCGTTCCCTCCGAGCTACAAAGGCTTTGTGCTGAACTATAACATGATAGGCATGAATAAGACTCTCAATGAGCTTTTCGCGATGCTAAAATCTGCGGAAGTGGACATCAAGAAAGAACATCAAGTGTTGATGGTCAATAAGACCACAAGTTTCAAGAAGGCTAAACCCAAAAAGGGACACTTAAAGAAGAGTGGCAAGTCAGCTGCCGCTCGGGGCGGCAAGCCTGTTGTCGCTCCTGTGAAGCCCAAGGCTGGTCCTAAGCCGGACACTGTGTGTTTCTACTGCAAGGGAGAAGGTCATTGGAAGCGCAACTGCCCCAAGTACTTGGCGGATAAGAAGGCTGGCAATGTCAAAGGTATATTTAATATACATGTTATTGATGTGTACCTTACTAGTTCTCGTAGTAGTGCCTGGGTATTTGATACTGGTTCGGTTGCTCATATTTGCAGTTCGAAACAGGAGCTTCAGAATAAACGGAGACTGGCGAGGGATGAGGTGACGATGCGCGTCGGGAATGGATCGAAGGTCGATGTCATCGCCGTCGGGATGTTACCTCTTCATCTACCTTCGGGATTAGTAATAAACCTTAATAATTGTCATTTGGTGCCTGCGTTAAGCATGAACATTATATCTGGATCTTGTTTATTGCGAGACGGTTACTCGTTTAAATCATAGAATAAAGGTTGTTGTATTTTTATGAGTAATATCTTTTATGGTCATGCACCCGACGTAAATGGTTTATTCTTGTTGGATCTCGATAGTAGTATTTCACACATCCATAACATTGATGCTAAAAGATGCAAAATGAATAATGATAATTCCACATACTTGTGGCACTGCCGTTTAGGTCATATTGGTGTAAAACACATGAAGAAACTCCATTCTGATGGACTTTTCCAGTCACTTGACTTTGAATCATTTGACACATGTGAGGCAAAGGAGTGTACGGACGTCGTTGTTGAGTGTGCGGAGAACACGCTCAGCGCGGCCGTTCTGTTGGCTAGTGTAGGGACATGTGAGGCATAAGTGAGTGCCGTGGCGGGCGAGGAGAGCGTGAACAGCAGCACTGTCGAACTCACGCCCGTTGTCGTTCTGCAGAGCAAGGATGGGGAGCTGTAATTGCATCTGAACATAGGCGAAGAAATCAACAAGAACAGGAAGAACTTCAGACTTGTTTTTCAGAGGGAATGACTAGGCGTAATGGCTGAAATCATCAAGCACAACTAAGTAGAACTGATAGCCGGAAATGCTTACAACGGGGGATGTCCATACATCAAGGTGCAAAAGCTGAAAAGGGAAATAACTAGTGCGAGTAGAAGGCTGAAACGGGAGGCGTGTATGCTTGCCGACACGACACGCATGGCACGCGGGCGGGGCGCGACTGAACTCCAGACCAGCAACATTGCGGAGGCAGGCGGCACCGGGATGGCCGAGACGCTTATGCCACAGCTCCACGGAAGCGACGCCGACAAACGTGTGAGGAGAGACTGGAGAGGGCCGCACCACTGGGTAGAGGTCGCCGCGCAAGTCACATCGAAGGATCACCGCCCTGGTTCGAAGGTCCTTTACAGAAAAGCCACAGGCATAAAACTCAACAGAAACCGGAAAATCACGGCATAATTGGCGATTAGAGAGGAGATTTTTTACGAGAGAGGGAGAGACAAGGACATTGCGCAATGGAATTGGGGAGGAACGGGTGGCAAGCGAGCCGGTGCCCAGGTGGGTGATCGGCAAGCGCTCACCACTACCGACTATGATGCAAGCATCAGTGGAGAGGGGACGAGCAGAAAGAAGATTACCGGGAGAAGAGCTCATGTGGGACGCCGCACCAGAGTCGAGGTACCACTCGGAGGCACTGCCGGAGGACGAGGCCCCAGAGGTGGCGCTGTGAAGAGCGGCCTGGAGCGAGGCCATGTCCCAAGTACGCGAGGGTGCGGGCGGAGCACCATAGCCTGGGGGGAGCGCGCCATAGCCAGGAGGAGGGGCACCGTAGCCCGGCGGAGGCACGCCATGGCCGTACGGATCGGGTGGAGCCGGCGCCGCAAACATCGCCTGCTGGTGGGGGGTGCCGGGGAAAGGACCGAGGACGCCAGCGCCGGGAGCACGCCAAGCCATGGGCCAGGCCTGAACCAGGCCAGTCCAAGAGTTGGTGCCCAGTGGTGGAGCGGGGACCGTAGGAGGGCGTGGCGCGGTCGGAGGTTGCTGGGAAGGCCCACCGCCGGAGCCACGGACAAAGCGGCGCTGGCGCCCGCGTCCTTGGTTTTTGGCGGGCACGGGAGCAGAAGCCGGATCCGGGGGCGCGACCCCGTGACCGGCGACGAGGGCGTGCGCGGATTGCTGGCGAGCAGCCTGCTCGGCACGGTGCTCCTCCAGTAGAAGAAAGGAGCGCACCTGGAGAAAGGACGGGAGCGGCACCTGTGACGTGATGTGCGGGATGGCAGAGTGGTACTGGCGGCTCAGGCCGCGGAGAACGTTGAAGACCTGCTGAGGCTCGGTGACTGTTTGCCCAAGTTCCCGGAGCTGGTCCGTAAATGTCTTGAGCTTGGTGCAGTACGCCATGATGGAGAGGTCCCCCTGGACAACGGCGTGGTACTCGGCGTCGAGGTAGAAAGCGCGTGCAAGTTGGTTGTCGCAGAAGATGCTGTCGATGGCAGTCCGAACGGCGAGGGAAGTGTCGTCGGGTTGCATCACGGCGTCAAGCAGCTCAGGCGAGACGGTGGTGTAGAGCCAGTGGACCAAAGTGTGGTCAACCATGACCCACTCGGGATCGTCGTGGTGCGGGCAGCCGTGGCGTCGACGTGGTCGCGCAAGCCGAACATGCCTAGGACCGTGTCAAAGTGACGGCGCCACTGGGTGTAGGTGCCGGCGAGGAGGTCCAGGGTGACAGGGACATGGCGGCGGATGTCCACCGTCTGCAGGACGGAGGAGAAAGACGAGGAAGCGGGTGCGGCCGGTGCAGCGACGACGGCCGAGGAAGCCGCGACAGGAGGAGCGCCCGCCAGAGGAATGGTGTTCAGGACACCGGCGTCGCCGTGCACGAAGGTGTGGGGAGAGACGACGGGGTTGCCGTCCATGGCGGCGGAAGTGGGATCGTTGACCGGGACGGAGGAAGCGGCCTGGTCGGGGGGGCTCTGATACCATGTTTGAGGGAGAAAATCACCACACTTTGATTAAGCTCTAGGCTGGGGTATATATACAGTTTACAAACTGAGCACTAGAGGAGATCATGGGCTGATCCACTACTAGGCGTCATGCGCCACTACGTGCTAACTGTCAGCAAGACCGGAGACTCAGTCGTGATCGCATGTACACGAGCTATATTGGGTGCACATACGATATAAGCTACAGTGTTGTCTAACACATTATTCCAAGAGGATGAGGCGCATCGAAAGAAACATGAATCATCTCGGGAATCCACCATTGCTGGTGAGGCTGCAATGTGGAGGAACGACAATGACTGATAGGGTCATGGTTCACTTCCTCAACATTGTTCCAGGTCGCCGTCTGACATTCCTACCACAGAACTAAGGCAAGTAACCCATCACAAGGTTGTATTAATGCTCTATTCCACCCTTTTAATTCATCACGGAATCCTCAATGAATCATATTGTTCCCTATCATTTGAGAAAATGAAAGTTGGTATTTTTAGATGTCTACATGTCAGTTAAATTTAGGACCCTGATAAGCACCAACGTTCAGGCTGGAAGGTGGCAATTCCAAACGTTTGTGATGGCAACTTTAGTTCTGGAAGATGGCAACTTCAGCTAATACATGACAACTTTTGTTAGTACATAGCAACTTTTGCTTCAACATGGCAACTTTAGCTCATAATCGCCATCTATGCATAACGAAAATTTCCATCAACAAACATTCGGACCAACAGCCCTTGCGCCGAATGTTCAACACATATAATTGGCGTAAGTTTAAGGTTTATAGGAGGGTTTGACATGATTTTCTATGTTGCGTACCATATTATCTACAAGGTGTATCTAATCTTTCTGCCTCTTGCGTTGAGCAAAGATATCGTGGTTACCCTTCATTTATTTTGATGTAAATTTGTCATTTTGATAAGTAAGAGTGTCGAACCTTTTTGATAAGTAAGAATTATACAACCTTGATGACCCACAAGGGTAGGGGATCTATCGTAGCCTTTTTGATAAGTAAGAGTGTCCAACCCAACGAGGAGAAGAAGGTACTGACAAGTGATCTTGAGAAAGGAATAACTGCAAGAACTAAAAGGTAACTTTTTATGGGTTTTCGGGTATAAGTAACAAGGAAATAAAAGCAATAAAAGTAAATGGTGCTAAGGTACAACAAGCAGCCCAATCCCTTTAAATAAAGGATAAGCCGAAGAATTAAGCTCATAAGGACTAAAGCGTTCCTAAATACACACGGGAGAGGTACTCAAGTGGTTTCGCCATATTCCTTCTAGTACTATTTTTTGTGTTGATAAGTGTTGTGTGGGTGGACCTATGCTAGTGTATAGTCTAGACTAAGACAAGTACACTCGTATGATTAAACCCTTGCAATCATCGGAAAATAAAAGAGAGAAATTAAGGCAAAGCCTAACCATAGCAATAAACTTTACGATCCAACACTCCCTCGTGCAAAAGTATGCGAACTGGGGTTCAGGTTTCTGTCACTCCGGCAAGACACCATAAGAATCCTTTATACACAATGTATTCCCCAAGGTCCTTAAAATGGTGATGACGATGAGGACGATCTCCCCATCTGGGAGGAGTTCTCCCCGGCGGAATATGCCTGCTAGAAAGGTCTTTTCTTCTCTGTAGGTTTTCCGTCACGGAGTGAAGAAAGAACTCCCGGTCCAACTTATCTTCTGGGGTTAATAGGTCACGGAGAGTATATAGGCCAAAGGAGAGACCCGGGGTGGGACCCACCTCCCAGGCATCCACCTAGCGCCGCCTAAGGGTTGGCAGCGCCACTAGGACGCCTGGAGGCCTAGTGGTCCCCCTCCGGCTTGTCTTTTGCGAGCCTCCGTTATTTATTTAGAAAACAATTCCCCGTAAATTTCAGGTCATTTGGAGATGTGTTGTTATGCCCACTCTATGTGCACTTTTCCCCGTTGATTCCTGTGTCTGCTGTTTCGGCACCGGAAAGTTGTAAACTGTGTAGAACATCATCATAATATGCAATATATCAATGAATAGAGGTAAATTATGATACGAAATAGTGATGCATTTTGGACATATCAACTCCCCCAAGCTTAGACCTCGCTTGTCCCCAAGCGAATACTGAGCTCGGTAAACCTGTCCACAAGTTTAGAGAGTGAAGTGTCGATAAATAATAATATAGACAAGAAGCATCATATTTTCTCTAGTAAACTCAAGCATCCTCAACACCAATCTCAACTCATAAGGCTCTTATGAAAGAGTAATATCAATTATAACGAAAAGTAGGGCTAAGGAAACTCATTAAACCATGACAAACATGTCCTTGGTCATAGGACAACTAATAGCTTTTAACTTTTGCTCTTCCTCATATATTTTGATGAGATCATTTGAAGCTTTTGAAAATGCTCACTGAAAGGAAGATGTTTTATGTAGCCAAGCTCAACAAACAACTCACTTATCTTGAATGATAATGTCAACAAAGATGTGATAAGGCAATTCTCAATGAAACAATATATATGAATGCATATTTTTCAACATAAAGTGTCCTCTCTCTTACGGGATACAAGGAAGTAGGTTTACTGACTCAACATAAAAGTAAAGGATTGACCCTTTGTAGAGGTAAGTAGGGAAAACTCATGTGCTAAAGCTTTTAGTGGTTTGAAAGCAATAAGATCATAAAAGAAGATTTTGGGAGGTGCATAATTCGTCAACGAATGCTAGCAGATAACCAAATACTTCTCAAACTAGACAGGTTTCAAGAAACGACTCCCAGGGGGGGGGGCGATCACATCCCCTTAGTCTCCTTTGTTTACCACTGCCAAAGTTTTCTGATTTCTCATGAACAAAGCGGGAAGGAGTTTTTGTTTGTTGCTATTATCTTTTGTGAGCTGGGCGCACTCATGCCAATCGCTCCCTGTGTTAGGGGTTCACATATTAGACATGCAAACCCAAGATAAAGCTTGTCCAGTATGAGAAGATAATGAATTATATAGTACTTCCTCACGAGCTGAAATAGAGGCACAGAACAAGGAGTAATACTATTTTGAAGGTTTAAAGATAGCACTTGAGTAATATACTTTAGAGTGGCGGTGAAATACTACATATGGGAAAGGTATGGTTGTTTCTTTGGAAGGTTAAGGTTTCAAGGTATGGGTGCACAAGCAGTATTCCCTCTTATGTAATTTTCCTGATGTTGCTATGTTCTGTTTGCTGGGATCCGATGGATTATGAGATTATGTTCAGATCGTGATGAGTTATATATTTGGTTTACCTTTTATATTTTGTTCGTCAGTAATTCTTGCATGTTCCTCGTTGCTGTTTATTGCTTTGGCCAAGTAGTAGATAGTAACTCCAAGATGGAGCATTATGCATGATTGTGGGTTCATGCCCCCCGATGTCTAGCTTGAGTGACAAAAACATGAGACTAGGGGATGTGTTGTTGCCACCAGGGAGAAAACAACAGTGCTTGTAATTGTGGTTGCAAGGATTGTTTACCTTACACATAGATTGTTAATGCAATTTTCTGTTGCTTTGTGTTTACACTTTTGGCGGGGCTCGCAAATTAATACTAGCGAGATGTTCTGGATAAATATCTCAAGGTGGATGATTAGAAGTAGGTGCAGATGGATTTCGGTCTACTTTTCTTGGTGTACTTCCCATACTTTTGAGCCTATTACGTTCAAGTAGCATAATTACCATTGTGGTGCGTTTATAATTATGTCAATTCCCCAACTGTAATTTGTTCACCCAGCTTAGTTTTTATTGTGTTTTGGGAGAGAGACATCACTAGTGAACATCATGGGACCACGGTCGATATTTCCACCACTGTTTACACCTCCACTTTATTTACTGCTTTTACTTTCAGTTCTTATACCTATCACTATCATTATCTCTTGTGTTTGATCCTTTGTACTCGTTGGGATCAAAGTTAGTTGTTTCTGTGTGCAGGTCCAGGTAACGCAAGTGATTATCATTCAAACGACACATCACTTGCCGCACCACTTACTTTCGAATCTTGGAGTCCTCCTGGATTCGACTTACCTTACAACCACCGCGTAAGGGAAATTACCACTATGCTACATCTCAACCTTCCACTAGGGTACCAACGAGGAGAACTACTTCAGTTCCATCAAGCGTAATTTCTGGCGCCGTGGCCGGGGACTCCACTCTTCAAGATAGGAGAGTTGCACACTATCTTTTATCTTTGCTTTTTAATCTTGTTAGTTTATGACGAGGGGGTGACCCCACGACTCCTACGAATGAGCCTACCTGGTGTCCATGAAGGTAGAAGGCCCAAGAAGATACGGCCTCGGCCCACTAGTTGGCACTGACGTAGGAGTCCTCGACTCACAAGGCAGGGGTTGATCCTCGTCAATTGGCGCCGTCTGTGGGAACCGCGCAGGTTGGGAACGCGATCTCGGTGGCCTCATCATCATCAGCACTCATCGACTCGATGGCTCCGGCAAGATCCAACCTGTTCGAGTCCCTCGGATTCATGGACCACCTCCCGGCCCTCAAGCCAGCCTTCGCCAATCTACACTCCGGCGTCAATCTGATCTTCGGAGCGTATCAAGTCTACATCAACCATTGGGGTACCCTTCGCCTCATCGACGGCACCCGTGTGCCCACGGGAACACCTGCAGCAACGACCGTAGCGGACGCCGCCAGCATGGCCAACCTGTCTGGCGGTTGTAGCTACCCACCTGACTCACGGCTCCACGCTACTCACGACAACTCGAGTGAAGTCCCAGCATGGAGAAGCATGATCGCACGTATCAGCAAGGAGACGGCAAGGACACCATCACAGGTGTTCATGGTAGAAGTTGGCGCATCAACGTCAGGTAACAACGGACGAATCGACGACCCGGGCACTCGTCAAGACACCCCAACCAACAACAGGGCGGCAGGTCCTGGTAATAAAAGACGGATGGTCGTACAGCTAGGAGAATCGGGGACCATACCAAAGAAAGTCCCGGTGGAGCAAGGGCCCAGCGATCAGAAAGGCAGTCAGACGCTAAGCAATAAACAACAAGCACCTGGGCAAGGCAGCCAGCCATCACGCAGCAGGCAACAAACCCCGGTCGCAGTGGCGGGCGAACCACCCAAAGAAAAAATATACTTGTCTAAAGAATTGATGGCAATGGTAAAGGAAGCAGTCGCCCGAGGTGGGTTTCTACCATCAGATGTCTCAAGAGACGAGCTAAGGGCATACAACAAGCTAGTGGGAGAGCTAACAGAGCAGACGAGACAGTGGCGCCTAGCCATGGAGAAACAAGCAAAAGCGGAACCCGAAAGGAAAAGCAGTCGCAGACAATCTCCCAGAAGTGACTCGCCAGGCCACGACTCCCCCATCCGGAATATATCGAAACTCAACAACCTGCGGAAGACAGAAAGGGCGAGAGTAGTGCGGAAACTGGAAGACGACTTCAGGTCAGATGAGGACGACGACGAAGAGGAGCCTCTCACTCCGGCAGAAGCACTCATAAGTGCCCAAGACTACCTGTCCCGTGCCCAGAAAAGCAGAAAGGGCAAAACGGATCGTTACACTTCCATAGCTCTGCAGATAATGAAGGACGCTATCGACGCCTCAGTACCTAAGAAATCTAGCGCAAAGCGGCAGACTTGTGAGCGGACACCGGACAGGGACCCCAGTTCACCAGACGACGACGACGACGACGACAGTAACGACGACAGATGCAGGCGCTCCGACAAGCACAAGAAACGCGACAGCGACGACAACGGCGAGACGCGCGAGACGACATCACGCAGAACAGAGTCAACCGCAGCAGGCGAAGACGCGCAGGACGCGAAGAGTACTCGGAGGAAGAGGCTTCTGACGAGGAAATCGAGCCATGTGGAGCACTTTGCTTCACACGTGTCATACGTGAGACGCGTATGCCCAACGGGTTCAAACTGAACTCCACGGCACTAAAGTACAACGGACTCGAGGAGCCGGAAGCATGGATCGACGACTACCTAACAACGGTCAAATTCCAAAGAGGAACCAACGTCACGGCAATGCAGTACGTGCAGCTCATGCTCGAGAGCTCCGCTCGACATTGGCTGAAAAATCTTCGGCGCGGATCCATCAGCTCCTGGAGCCAGTTCCGAGGAGCCTTCTTAGAAAACTTCAAATCCACATACAAGCGACCAGCCTCACTCGAGGAGCTGCGTGCATGCAAACAAGGAACGAGGGAGGCCCTGCGAGCATACATCTAGCGATGGACGATACTCAAGAACTCAGTGGAAGACATCTCGGACGAAAGTGCGATCGACGCATTCAGGCGAGGTCTTCAGCGTGTCGAATTTAAGGAGCAGCTCGGACAGATGAAAGTCCGAACACTCGCACGTCTGTTAGAACTAGCCAACAGCTGGGCGGACGGAGAAGACTCCGTTCGTAATGAAACAGAAACCCACACTGCACGATCGGAGTACGACTACGACTACAACGGAGATAGAGGAGACGACAGAAGAAGGAAGCGACCCAGACGGAACTTCTACAACGACAGAGGACCTGACATGGTCGCCGCCGGTTTCTCAGATGACCGGAACGGCAGGCACCGTGATGATAACAGACCACAACGTCGAGACAGCCCAGAAGACGAGCCCTAGGTTTAGAGACGAGAATGGAGGACAAGGAAGCCACGCGACGGCAGTCGCACATTCCGCTCTGCCAAAGAACAACTCGATGGACCGTGCTCTTTACACGGATTCAGAAACGAGCGAGGAGAGCTCAAATCATCCCAGTCGCCCACGGTGCGCCACCAGCCCCCCTCTGCCAACAATACAGGTGGCCGCCATCCAGGAACGGCAAAGGACACCAGAAGAATAAAACCAATACCCAGAAGCCCACGGGAGGATCTACATGATAAAAGAAGGCAGACCTTCCAACAGGCAGCAGAAACAAGTCACCAGACAAGTCTTCCTAGCAACCTCCGCACACACGGCCGTCCCAGAGTACCTGCGTTGGTCGGAGACAGAAATCTCCTTCTCCCGGGAGGACCACCCGCCAGTCGTCCCCCAACCAGGGCACGCCGCACTGGTACTCGAGGCCAGAATCGGAAATTACGACATGTCGCGAGTATTCATGGATGGCGGCAGCGGGATCAACATCATCTTCACCCGAACACTCGACGAGATGCTCATCCAAAACAACGCACTCAAGTCCTCAGGAACAACCTTCCACGGGATCGTACCAGGAAAAGCAGTCTACTCCCTCGGAAGGATAAGCCTGGAGGTAGTCTTCGGGAACGCGACGAACTTCCGCAAGGAAACACTTGACTTTGAAGTGGTCGATTGGAGGTCGCAATACCACACAATTCTCGGGCGGCCAGCTTTCGCTCGCTTCATGGCCCTACCCCACTACACCTACCTCAAGCTGAAGATGCCAGGCCCAAACGGGGTCATCACAATCAGCGGCAGTTTCGTCAGATCCGACCGCTGCGACAAAGAATTCCACAAGATAGCAGAAGCATTCGTAACCCACCAAGACAGCAGGACCACGGGACTCGCAGAAGAAGCGCTCTCGTAGAAGGAAAGGAACATCGCCCGAAGAAACCCAGCACCGGGAGACAAAGCTACCAGGCCCTTAAAGCCACTACATCATCGCTCTAAAAGGAACCTACCCTCAACAGAGCACTCCTACTCTTTGTAAAGAACAGCAGGAAAGATATTACATAAATGTTTTTCCACAAAATTACTCGGCACTCGGGGGCTCGCGGGAAGCAGCCACCCCCCGAGGCGTCCTCTGCAATCGCGGCAAGTTAACCTGGAACTCGGGGGCTCGCCGAAGCAGCCAACCCCCGAGGCGTCCTCCGCAATTGCGGCAAATTAACCTGGCACTCGGGGGCTCGCCGAAGCAGCCACCCCCCGAGGCGTCCTCCGCAATCGCGGCAAATTAACCTGGCACTCGAGGGCTCGCCGAAGAAGCCACCCCCCGAGGCGTCCTCCGCAATCGCGGAAAATTAACCTGGCACTCGGGGGCTCGCCGAAGTAGCCACCCCCCGAGGCGTGCTCCGCAATTGCGGCAAATTAACCTGGCACTCGGGGGCTCGCCGAAGCAGCCACCCCCCGAGGCGTCCTCCGCAATCGCGGCATATTAACTTAGCCCTCGGGGGCTCGCCGAAGCAGCCACCCCCCGAGGTGCCCCACGCAACTTCAAATGCAGACGATATATACAACCAAGAAGAAGCACATACAACAAAGGGAACCACCTAATATTTAGGCTCCAACTTTGCCTTAATAAGTGCACCCAGATAGCGGTCGTTCTCTTCGCAAACTCGCCTCACAACCTGGTGCGCATGCCTATCTACAGCCACGTAGTGCTCATTCATCGGATGACGCCTACCACCTGGAGGACCCGCCACCACCTGAGCAAAAGCCACCCCTGGCCAATGACTATGGACCAAGCCCAAAGCAACTCGGGCTCCAGCACGAATCTGATGATCCATCACCCGACGTAACTCAGCAGGCTGAGAGAAAATGCAACAAAGCCTCTCAAGGGATGAAGGAACCACCTCCAACGGATAGAACTCAACATGGATACCACCCAATACCCGCTGGCAGTAACTGAGAGCTTCCGGTACCCGCTCAACTCGGCGACGAAGCAAAGCAAACGCTCGAGCACGAGCCCCATCTGCCCAAAAGGGATTGCTCGCCTGCACACTAGGATCATCAAGCCGTGACATCTCCGACTAAAGAGCCCTCTCTTCATCCCGAGTTCGCCCTGCCAGCACTTCGAAAGACAAAAAACTACGATCAAGACAAAGACGGCAAAAACCCACCAAGCGGAATCAAGCAACCGAGCAGAGGCAAGACTCACCCCGCAGGAGGTCGGACAACTTCACCACCCACGAAGCAAGGCCCTCAACCACGGACTCGGCACGCTTATGCCGAGTACGCTGAACGGCGACGGACCCCTTCAGTCAGACAATATCCCGCTCACCGTCCTTCAGTCGCAGGCAAACGGACTCGTACGCACCCTCGCGAGCGTCATACTTCAGCGAACTCCACGGACGAAGGAAGCCTGGAGTGTCCTACCGCAGGATCAACAAAACAAATCAAAACAGCAAGAGGAACAGCCAAGCATACATTCAGATAAAAGTTGCAAAAGATCTACCATCACAACAGAGTCAAGAATTGCAGACAGAGTCTCCAAACGGCGCAACACTACTATGCCTCCCCCTCACCTACGGCAGGGGGACCCTGAGCAACTACAACTTGTTGCAGGCGACGAGCCAGCCTGTCGGCTCGGTCGTCCTGCTCACCAGAATAATGCGGGATGGTTTCAACCAAGGAATCATCAAAGGAAACCCCATGCCCTATGAGGACGACAAGGGCCGTGGAGGAACCACTCACCACGCTCTCCGCCACCAGTTCCACCATATCTTTCCCATCAGGGCCGAACGCAGCAACCCGAGCACCCAGGCCATCAGGCACCATCGTACCCTCCGGCATAAGGTGCTCGTGCGCAAGACCCACAAGATTGGAAGCCCGGACGCAGACGTCCTCAACCACTGCAACAGCATCCGCAACAGCATCAACAACACCTTGGAGAATCCCAGACCCCGACGCAGTAGCCTCCATCGGCTTCGCACCTACAGCAGCTGCACCAAACAAAGAATCGTCATCAAGGGAAAACAGTGGAAACAGCAATAGTCGAACACCAAACTTACACACGAGCGAGCCCGCCAAGGCGCGAAGACGTTTGCCCTCGACTGCCTCCACCTGCGCACGCGCATCCTCAGCCTAGCAAAGGAGAACCAGCTCCTCATGTTGACCATGCAACTCCGCCTCCTTGGAAGCCAAGGCAGCCTCGAGAACGAAAACAGTCTTTTCCTCTTTTTCGGCTTGTTTCTCGGCAGCCTGGCGACGACCTGCGAGGCAAAGACAATACTTAGAACAAAAGACGAAGCACCCAAAAGCTCAGCAGCACAAGAATAAACCTCACCATTCATAGCAGATAAGGCATCCTGGGCAGACTCATGGGCCCGTCACCAACGCTCAGCATCAAGAACCAAACGCTCATAGTGCTGGAACACAGGCTGCAAGAACCAGGCAATCAGGTGTTAATTAAAGACAAAAACTACAAGCAACTGCAAACAGTTACTTCTAGCCTCGGGGGCGACTCCCATCTGGAGCACTGCCGTGCCCCCGATGATAAAACAACACAAACACGAATTATCTTACAAGCTTGGAGACATGGTCGAAAGCATGGGCTTTGTCTTCAATCGCCAGACCAAGACGGCCAAAGTACGGAGGACCAATTTCGGTCGGCCCAGGCTTAGAAGCAGCAGCACCAGGCGCCCCAGAAGAAGGTACACCGGGAACTACAACCGAAGTCGAAACGGCAGGAGTCGCCGCCGGCCCAGATTGGCCAGCGGCAGCCGAGTGGTCCTCAAGATGCTTGACTGCCGCCCCAGAACTCGTTGACTTCAGATCAGTAGCAGCTGCGCTGGTACACGAAGCAGCCGGCGTAGGCGCAGCACTACAAAATAAAAGCATTATCAGTCGCAAGAACAAGGAAAAAGAAACGGGCACTAATTCAGCTGAATCTTACCCGACACACGCACCACGAGGACGCCCCAACCTCCCAAGCCTGGCCCTCTTGGGAGGAAGGGCTGGAGCAACAGCCGAAGGGGAAGGCCCAGCAAAAGGAGCAGCATCAGGGACAACATCACCTAACACGGCATGATCTTCAGCATCCAAGGGGCGTGACCGCTTCACACGGAAGGGACTCGAGTCCTCACTATCTCCGGTCTCCACTAGCACAATCTCAGCATTAGCAGCCGGCGCAACATTATCATCTGCGGAAGCATCAGCCTCTTCACGAATTTCGGCGTCTTCCGGCTGCGGAGGATTACACGGTACTGGAGCATGGCCCTGCAAGCCAAGCAATGTCAACAAAAAAACAAAACTAGGTACTCGTCCAAACAGATGAAGGAACATGGGAACCAACCGGCGACTGAGGATGATCAGAAGCATACGGAAGGACAAGGCGCATCTCGGAAATACTAGATCACTTGGTCACATGCTGGATACGAGCCAGCAAGGCATCAGATTCTAGCTCTTCAGGCGAGCATCTCATCGAGTCATCGAGTCGCTTGTACTGCCACATAGGGCGATCTCGATGCTGCAACGGTTGAACTCGCCTCCCCACAAAAACAGAGATAAGTTGACCACCAGTCAAGTTATCCTTCAGCACAGAAATCCTCTCCAAAAATGGAGTCAGTCCAGACGACTCCACCTCGGTCAAAGAATGAGACCACGAAGGCTGTCTAACCACCCGTGTGCCCGGATTGAAAGAAGCAAGACCAAATTGCTGACCAACAATGAAGCGATCCTTCAGATAAAACCAGCCCCTCCGCCAGCCACTAACGGAATCGATCTTCTCCAAGTCAAAGTATGAATGTTTATCCCCAATGGAGATACCCACTCGACCCACGGCGTA
This sequence comes from Bromus sterilis, assembly GCA_950022295.1. Lineage (NCBI taxonomy): Eukaryota > Viridiplantae > Streptophyta > Magnoliopsida > Poales > Poaceae > Bromus > Bromus sterilis. The sequence continues at coordinate 251,603,776 of OX465595.1, read as the reverse complement.
CTAGCAGTTCGTCCTTTTTACATTAAAAAGGCGTCTCCAAAGTCCCCAATGGGGATAAATCCCTAGGAAGGCTTCACAAAGAGTGATGAAACACGCAATGTGCAAAATCCCATTGGGAGTAAGGTCATGCACCTGGAGCCGATAGGAATACAGCAAGCCCCGAACGAAAGGATGCAGCGGAAGAGCAAACCCACGATGGAAGAAAGCCTGGAAGCATACCCGCTCGTCCGCCGCCGGCGCTGGAATCGACTCATCGCCAGGAAGACGGGCATCGCCCGCCAGCACCATGCCATCAGCAACCAGCGCATCCAGATCTTCAGCCCCGAACATGGACCGCTCCCACTTGCCGGACATCTTGGCCGACTCGATTGCAGCACGGGAGCGCTTGGACATAGATCTCACAGCAGCACGCAGAGGAGAAAAGTGGAAGGCTCAGTAACACGAAGGAAAACAGAGAAAGAGGAGGAAGGAAATTGCTGGGTAAAACCTACAATTCACCCGGCCGCATGGTATTTAACTCAAGAGCCTGGCAAGAAGGGCCACCGGCCAACCTTTTCGCCCAGTAAAACGTTCCACGATCCCGTACAGAGGCGAAAAGCATGAAAAATCCAACTGGCGAAGTAACAACACCGCCCACTACGCGCGCAAAAAGAGGACCATGATCGCGCGACGCGAAAATTTCGGCGGAACAGCACCAAGTCATTTCACACGATAGACCGCAGCGGTCAACAAATTGAAGAAACCACGCCAACATCATACCACAGCAAGGCGTACTCAGTACGCCATCAAGGCCCAGAGATCCCATCTTTCAGATATTTTCCCCAAGGAAGAAAAACATCTTACTCCCATCGGGAGCGTACATCATAAGAGTCCCGGATTCTCCCTCACCTAAAAGTCAGCCACGTGCTCGAGTGAACACTCGCACTTATGAGAGTCTCGGGTGCTCCCTCAACCCGACGTAAGACAAACAAACATTCGCCAGGACCATACGGCGCTAAGAGTCTTGGGTGCACCCTCACCTGAAAGAGCCGAAACGGCATTCGAGTGATTACTCGCGAATAACCCCCCGATTGAGCACTCGAAACAAAGCTCCTCGGGTGAATGAGTGAACAGCTCACTTGATGTTTTGTTCCAAGCGGGTGCAATGCTATAAGGCTCCGCGCCTCAAAAACACACATTCCTGTAACACGATACACTGTGCCCAGATGCCACGCAAGATTAGCGTGTAGGTAAGACCCCGCTGCGAAGTACGGCCGGGTTTGGACTTGCCGAAGAGTGATTTCACTCCCAACCTTTCCCATGCGCAGAGCATGATAGATAAGCCGGGCGGACGCACCTTAGGCTACACACATTACTGGCGGCAAATGAACACCGTAAGACCTGAAGCGGCCGGACTTTTGCTCGACACCAGTGTTCCAAGCTCACGTCGAGGGACGTGGGTTTGATTGGGCTACTTTGGTATTTGCCCTAGTGCAATTCACCAAGGCTCGACCCGTTGACTACTTGGGCCCTTTCAGCTTAGCATCCCTCGAAACAGGTTTTGTCATGGCCACCAGACTGCCAGCGACCCACGGATGAACCGTGCATATCAATGAACGACAAGTGAATGAACTCGAGTCCCTGCGCGACTCTTCGAGTCCCCCAGGCACTCGGGGGCTACTGACGAGGGGGTGACCCCACGACTCCTACGAATGAGCCTACCTGGTGTCCATGAAGGCAGAAGGCCCATGAAGATACGGCCTCGGCCCACTAGTTGGCACCAACGTAGGAGTCCTCGACTCACAAGGAAGGTGCGAAGACCTACCGTATGGAGCAAGCTAGGGTTAGGAAAGTTTACCTGTACACGTAGATGAACTCCCCGAGACCTAGCCCAGTATATAAGGGCTAGGAGCGGCGATGCCAAAAACATCCAATCTCACCTGTAACCGTAGCCTTGAGCGCTCCAGCCTTGGCCTCCACTGTAATCGCATCTCCCCAATCAATAATATCGAGCAACAGCGAGCTTTCCTGTTTGCCGAAGAGCTATCGTCCAACTTGCGCCTCTCATGACTAACCCAGGGTCCCTGACCATGGGATTTTCCGGGGTTGATCCCCGTCAGTTTACCTTTTAGTTTTTATCTTAGTGTCCTTTATCAAAATTCACAACAAAAATGTTTATCTGGTTCGTGCTTGCTACTGCTATTATGGTTTCCACTGAAAACACTAAGTTGTGTGACTTCACTAGTCACAACAACAATGACTTTATCTGCACTCCTATTGCTACAACTGCCACTTTAGCATCTTCTTATGAAATTAAACCTGCTTTGTTGAACCTTGTTTTGAAAGATCAATTATCTGGTGCTGGAGATGATGCTAGTTTACACTTGAGCAATTTTGTTGAACTTTGTGATATGCAAATGTATAAAGAAGTAGAAGGTGATATTGTTAAGCTTAAGATTTTTCCTTTCTCCTTGAGAGGATGAGCTAAAGTTTGGTTTCAATCCTTGCCTAGGAATAGCATAGATTTTTGGGATAAGTGCAAGGATGCTTTTATCAGGAAGTACTACCCACCTACTAAGATTATCTAATTGAGGAGAAATATTATGAATTTTAAGCAATTGGATAATGAATACGTTTCCCAAGATTGGGAAAGTATGAAATCTCTTGTTAATAATTGTCCTACACATGGTATGACTACTTGGATGGTTTTCCAGACTTTTTATGCAGACTTGAACTTCACCTCGAGAAATCTGTTAGACTCGTCCGCGGGAGAACCTTTATGTCAACAACACTTAGGGATGCCACACAACTATTAGATGAGATGATGACAAACTATTTCCAATGGCACACCGAAAGAGATCCAACGGGTAGGAAGGTAAACTCTGTCGAGGAGATCTCCTGTAAGGCCCAATATGTCGTACTGTTCCAGATCTAGATGTTTCCATTCAGATCCGAGGACGAAGCACATATCGGCCCCGCATCCGATACGAGAAAGAGAGGGGGAGAATATTCACCGTTTAATAAATCGGCGAAGCAAACACTGCATACAATATGGGCAATCAATAAAATAAAGCAACAAACAATTTTTTTAATTTGGGTGAAAATCCCGGGCTGTTACAATACAACACCGCCAACAAGGGATCTCGTCCCGGGATCCTGGACGATCCGAGGGAGAGGAGGGGAGAGAAAAGAGAGTCGACGTTCCTCAACACCACCAACAAGGGACTCTGCTCCATGTCGATGATGACCTTTCGTCAAGACATTTTCCGCAGAGAGGACGACAACATCGGAAACGAAACCATCAGGTGTCAAGAGGAAGAATGACAGTTCAAAGCGACGATCAAGGGAAGCATTCTCACTCACATCTTGAGGATAGCGAGCAAGAGGAATGAATGGAAATGAATGACCAAGATTTAAACCAAAGTCGGATAGACTAAATGTACTACATGATTTCCCACCCTGAGATCGGAATCGATACAATACGATGCAAGCAAGGCATTGTAACGGTTCCGAAACACAACTTACTCAAGATCCTAGAGTTTGAAGGGGATAAGGCGAGAGTAAAACACTTACGACACTTGTCCTGACCAGAGCAAGGGTAAGGAGTAAAAAGATTCATACTCTCTGATCACTATCTTAGTATCTACAAAATACTTTTTTGTCTAGACTCGACTTCGGCCAGAAAATGGATCCTACGGTCGATAAGGCTCTGATAGCACGTTGTAAGGCCCGATATGCGGTACTGTTCCCGATCTAGATGTTTCCATTCAGATCCGGGGACGAAGCACATCTCGGTCCCGCATCCGATACCAGATAGAGAGGGGGAGAATATTCACCGATTAAGAAATCAGCGAAGAAAACACTTCAAAAAATACGGGCAATCAATAAAATAAAGCAACAAACAATTTTTTTAATTTGGGTAAAATTCCCGGGCTGTTACATCTCCTCCCTAAATGAAAAAGTTGACTTGATCATGTCTTTACTTACTAAGCAAGCTCCTATTGATCCTCATGATGTTCCTTTAAATTCTTTGGTTTCTCAAGAGCAAGTTGATGTTAATTTTATTTCTAGGAACAACTTTAATAATAATTCTTATAGGAGTAATTTATGTAGCAATCCTAGAACGTTCCCGTCCAACTACTATGAGAACAACAACTCCACTACTGAAATAGAGAGCATGCTTAAGGACTTTATCACTTCTCAAAAATCCTTTAATAAGAGTGTAGAATAGAAACTTGAAAACTAGATAGCCTCTCTTCGAAGGTTGACAATATAGATCATGAGGTAGAATTGCTAAAGATTAGAACTTCTCCCATTGAGGAGAGAAAAACCACACCCATGACTGCTATCCAAGTCCAAATTAATGAGAATATTAGAATGCTAGCCAAACATAAAAATAGATGGGCTAGAGAAAAGGAAGAGGAAGACAGAATTAAGAGCCTTCCTACACATACTACTATCTCCACTATACATGTTGAGTATCTCAAAACTTTTAGCAGCCAACGCATCCCTAGTCCCACTGGACCTATTAATGGTGATGGCAATACCTCAACTTTAGGATAAGAAGTTCCTATCAATCTAGAGGCTACCAAACCTATGAGCTTAGATTACATCACCATGACTTTAATTAATGTTAGTGATCTTGATTTTGATAATTCTAGTCTCTCAGAAGTATCACCTTTTTGCAAACAATGGCTAAAGATCCCCACACCAGCACACTTAACATTGCCTTTACCGAGCATATTACCAATGCTTTTATCAAAGCTAGGGAGGAGAAGCTCAAGCTTGAGACTTCCATCCCTAGGAAGCTAGAAGATGGTTGGGACCCAATACTAAATATTAAATCGAATAACTTCTCTTGCTATGCTTTATGTGATGTTGGAGCCAGTGCCTCCGTTATGCCCAAAAGAATGTATGCCATGCTTAATTTGAAACCTTTTGATACTTGTTCTTTTGGTGTTCGTCCTGTTGATTCTTCCGTAAAGAAATCTTTAGTAAGGATTGATGATGTTCTTATTATTGTCAATGATAATTATGTTCCTGTTGATTTTCTTGTCTTGGACATTGAGTGTGATCCCTCATGTCCAATTATTTTGGGACATCATTTTCTTCGAACTGTTGGTGCTATCATTGAAATGAAAGAGGATAAGGCGAGAGTAAAACACTTACGACACTTGTCCTGACCAGAGCAAGGGTAACGAGTAAAAAGATTCATACTCTCTAATAACTATCTTAGTATCTACAAAATACTTTTTTGTCTAGACTCGACTTCGGCCAGAAAATGGATCCTACGGTCGATAAGGCTCTGATAGCACGTTGTAAGGCCCGATATGCGGTACTGTTCCCGATCTAGATGTTTCCATTCAGATCCGGGGAAGAAGCGCATATCGGTCCTGCATCCGATACCAGACAGAGAGGGGGAGAATATTCACCGATTAAGAAATCAGCGAAGAAAACACTTCAAAAAATACGGGCAATCAATAAAATAAAGCAACAAACAATTTTTTTAATTTGGGTGAAATTCCCGGGCTGTTACATCTCCTCCCTAAATGAAAAAGTTGACTTGATCATGTCTTTACTTACTAAGCAAGCTCCTATTGATCCTCATGATGTTCCTTTAAATTCTTTGGTTTCTCAAGAGCAAGTTGATGTTAATTTTATTTCTAGGAACAACTTTAATAATAATTCTTATAGGAGTAATTTATGTAGCAATCCTAGAACGTTCCCGTCCAACTACTATGAGAACAACAACTCCACTACTGAAATAGAGAGCATGCTTAAGGACTTTATCACTTCTCAAAAATCCTTTAATAAGAGTGTAGAATAGAAACTTGAAAAACTAGATAGCCTCTCTTCGAAGGTTGACAATATAGATCATGAGGTAGAATTGCTTAAGATTAGAACTTCTCCCATTGAGGAGAGAAAAACCACACCCATGACTGCTATCCAAGTCCAAATTAATGAGAATATTAGAATGCTAGCCAAACATAAAAATAGATGGGCTAGAGAAAAGGAAGAGGAAGACAGAATTAAGAGCCTTCCTACACATACTACTATCTCCACTATACATGTTGAGTATCTCAAAACTTTTAGCAGCCAACGCATCCCTAGTCCCACTGGACCTATTAATGGTGATGGCAATACCTCAACTTTAGGATAAGAAGTTCCTATCAATCTAGAGGCTACCAAACCTATGAGCTTAGATTACATCACCATGACTTTAATTAATGTTAGTGATCTTGATTTTGATAATTCTAGTCTCTCAGAAGTATCACCTTTTTGCAAACAATGGCTAAAGATCCCCACACCAGCACACTTAACATTGCCTTTACCGAGCATATTACCAATGCTTTTATCAAAGCTAGGGAGGAGAAGCTCAAGCTTGAGACTTCCATCCCTAGGAAGCTAGAAGATGGTTGGGACCCAATACTAAATATTAAATCGAATAACTTCTCTTGCTATGCTTTATGTGATGTTGGAGCTAGTGCCTCCGTTATGCCCAAAAGAATGTATGCCATGCTTAATTTGAAACCTTTTGATACTTGTTCTTTTGGTGTTCGTCCTGTTGATTCTTCCGTAAAGAAATCTTTAGTAAGGATTGATGATGTTCTTATTATTGTCAATGATAATTATGTTCCTGTTGATTTTCTTGTCTTGGACATTGAGTGTGATCCCTCATGTCCAATTATTTTGGGACATCATTTTCTTCGCACTGTTGGTGCTATCATTGAAATGAAAGAGGATAAGGCGAGAGTAAAACACTTACGACACTTGTCCTGACCAGAGCAAGGGTAACGAGTAAAAAGATTCATACTCTCTAATAACTATCTTAGTATCTACAAAATACTTTTTTGTCTAGACTCGACTTCGGCCAGAAAATGGATCCTACGGTCGATAAGGCTCTGATAGCACGTTGTAAGGCCCGATATGCGGTACTGTTCCCGATCTAGATGTTTCCATTCAGATCCGGGGAAGAAGCGCATATCGGTCCTGCATCCGATACCAGACAGAGAGGGGGAGAATATTCACCGATTAAGAAATCAGCGAAGAAAACACTTCAAAAAATACGGGCAATCAATAAAATAAAGCAACAAACAATTTTTTTAATTTGGGTGAAATTCCCGGGCTGTTACATCTCCTCCCTAAATGAAAAAGTTGACTTGATCATGTCTTTACTTACTAAGCAAGCTCCTATTGATCCTCATGATGTTCCTTTAAATTCTTTTGTTGCTCAAGAGCAAGTTGATGTTAATTTTATTTCTAGGAACAACTTTAATAATAATTCTTATAGGAGTAATTTATGTAGCAATCCTAGAACGTTCCCGTCCAACTACTATGAGAACAACAACTCCACTACTGAAATAGAGAGCATGCTTAAGGACTTTATCACTTCTCAAAAATCCTTCAATAAGAGTGTAGAATAGAAACTTAGAAAAACTAGATAGCCGCTCTTCGAAGGTTGACAATATAGATCATGAGGTAGAATTGCTTAAGATTAGAACTTCTCCCATTGAGGAGAGGAAAACCACACCCATGAGTGCTATCCAAGTCCAAATTAATGAGAATATTAGAATGCTAGCCAAACTTAAGAATAGATGGGCTAGAGAAAAGGAAGAGGAAGACAGAATTAAGAGCCTTCCTACACATACTACTATCTCCACTATACATGTTGAGTATCTCAAAACTTTTAGCAGCCAACACATCCCTAGTCCCACTGGACCTATTAATGGTGATGGTAATACCTCAACTTTAGGATAAGAAGTTCCTATCAATCTAGAGGCTACCAAACCTATGAGCTTAGATTACATCACCATGACTTTAATTAATGTTAGTGATCTTGATTTTGATAATTCTAGTCTCTCAGAAGTATCACCTTTTTGCAAACAATGGCTAAAGATCCCCACACCAGCACACTTAACATTGCCTTTACCGAGCATATTACCAATGCTTTTATCAAAGCTAGGGAGGAGAAGCTCAAACTAGAGACTTCCATCCCTAGGAAGCTAGAAGATGGTTGGGACCCAATACTCAAAATTAAATCGAATAACTTCTCTTGCTATGCTTTATGTGATGTTGGAGCTAGTGCCTCCGTTATGCCCAAAAGAATGTATGCCATGCTTAATTTGAAACCTTTTGATACTTGTTCTTTTGGTGTTCGTCCTGTTGATTCTTCCATAAAGAAATCTTTGGTAAGGATTGATGATGTTCTTATTATTGTCAATGATAATTATGTTCCCGTTGATTTTCTTGTCTTGGACATTGAGTGTGATCCCTCATGTCCAATTATTTTGGGACATCATTTTCTTCGCACTGTTGGTGCTATCATTGAAATGAAAGATTGGACCATTAGATTTTAGTTCCCCCTCAATAAGGGAATGGAACACTTCCCTCGAAAGAAAATCAAGTTACCTTATGAGTCCGTTACATGGGCAAACTATTCTTTTGATATTAATAAAACTTGATTTTCTTGTATCATGCCTAGCTAAAAGGCATAAAAGAAAGCGCTTGTTGGGAGGCAAATCAAGATATTTTTACTTTCAGTTTTGTAGTCTTGATGCTTGTTACTACTGTAGCAACATCATTGTATCTTTATATTCAAGCCTTTTGCCAAGTTTGTGCCTCCGATTGCAAGAAAGTTCAAAAGTTGTGGCATGCTGTCCAGAAACAGATTATGTCCCCTTGACGGAAAAATTTGGCTAAAATCACTAGATCATCTTTTTGACCTGAATTTTTTTGACAGCATACTCCATACAATTGGATTCCGTGCATCTGTTCTGAGTTTTTTGATTTGAGTTGCAGAAGTACCTCGAAAAAATTATTTACTACCTTCTGGTCTGTTTTTCATAGATTCCGCCATGTTTTGCACTTCCTTCATTTTGCAAACCTTAAGCTTTCTTTTTATTTGCAAAAACTTTTTGTAAATCTTGAGAAACATTAGATATTCAAGAATATCTTTATTTCCAGTAGAGAAAAATTGTTTTATCATGGGTACTAACCACTCTAATCAGCTTATGATGAGTTATGAAGGAAGTTTTCAAGTATGCGAAGGAAGATGATGAAAGAAGATTTAGGAGTGTCAAGCGCTCAAGCTTGGGGATGCCCCAATGCGCCTCAAGAATTAGCCTAGGAGACTCAAGCATCTAAGCTTGGGGATGCCCCCGTGCATCCCCTTCTTCATCAACAATCATTAGTTCGTCCTTCTCCATGCTATATTTTTATTGCTTCATATGTTATGTGCTAGACTTGGAGCGTCTCAATCTTTAATTTTTAGTTTGTTTTAGTTTTTCTTGCTATTCATAACAAGTTGGATCCTAGCCTTCATTGTTTGGGAGAGAAACACGCTCCACTCCACCGTAGAACACAACATAGGCTTGCATGCTTATCTTTCTTTTTGTGTGTGTTCTATATCTTTTCATAGCTGTTGTTGTACTTATCTCTTAGTTTTCATGCTTATCTTTTTAAGAGATTTTTTAGGATGTTCTAGGAACTCTCTTGAGTCTTCATTTTTATCTTGTTTAGAGAGTTGTCTTGTTGCACTGAGTTGTGTGTCTTGCATGAGTAGGTAATTAAGGTTGCTATTACAAGTGTAGGAGTAACATGCAATAGTTTTGAGGTATTGATTAGAGTAATTTTTGGACATCAAGTTGCGAAAAGCTTGAGCTTATTAGTGATAGGTGTCGTATTTTGGGCAATCCGTGCTTATTTTGAAAAAACTACAAAAATTAGTTGAGAACTTTAGTTGGATCATTAACCTCTGGAAGGGTTCGAATATATAGAGTACCCTCACTTACCATGGGTCGAGGATGCGCAAGGATAACCAAACCCCCATACACTCCTCCTCTGGGTACTCGTATATTTGTGAACCTCCCTATTAGATAGAGAGTTACCGATAATAAGTGCATGAGTTCTTCGGACTAATGCGAGTATTCGATTGTTGGCACTTCCACCTTCCCACATTTTGCTAGCCTCTTTGGTACCATGCATTGCACTTTCTCACCTTGAGAGTTGGCGCATACTTCGCTGGTGCATCCAAACCCTTGGCACGATAAACTCTGTCATCATAAACCTCCTTATATCCTCCTCAAAACAGCCACCATACCTACCTATCAAGGCATTTCCATAGCCTTTCCAAGATACATTGTCATGCAACATCCACCATCTCATGACTTGATCTTCATGTCATACATGCTTTTTCTTGATCGAGGAGCCGCATGATAGTTGGGATTTGCCCTTATTATTGCTACATGACGCGCTAGTATCATTGCATATCCTGCTACACTGGCAAAGACGTACATTTGCATACATCATGATAGTTTTCATTCTTTCCTTATATTTAAGTACTTCTTGTAAAGTGTGAAGATCTTCTATATTATTGTAAAATATAGAGTGTTTCCCTTAAGTGAGGAAAAGATCCCAACGAGGAAAAATTAAAAGATTCCAAAGAGGAAAAATGAGAGATAAATAGAAAGACCCAAATAGGCCACAAAAATACAAAAAATAGAAATAAGAGAAAAATAAATAAAAAGAGAGAAAGGGGAAACACTACTATTGCTTTTGAAAGATCCACACTCGTACTCCATTGCTATATTTATACTCCATAGAGATTATCATTCATGCATAACTATGTGGGGACCCTTACACTATAGAACTTGGCTTACATATTCCAAGGATGAGCCTCCTCAAATGAGCTCTATGTATTCATGAGCAAGCAAGTTGGATGCACCCCGACTAGTCTTTTGGCGAGCTTACCTTTGCTCTTATGTGCATTCGTTGCATGGCAATCCGTACCCCTCACATCATATCTATCATTTGGCCTTATCTCGCCTATGATTTTCCTCATTGATGTGAGCCCTTCACACCTTTTTGTCTTCCTTCCCCATCATTTATCTCTTTGCCATCCTAAGTTTCATCGTATCTTCCTCGCGCTCATCCATTGCATGAGTGCTCAAAGTCGAAAGGGAGAGGATCAGTTTTACTTGTACCTGATTAGTGGTCTGGGGATGAGTCAAAATAAGATCCCTACGAAGACCAAGTGTGAAACTTTAGTAGATTGAGTTACCAATTAATCTATATATATATATATATATAAATATATATATATATACAACTGATTGTAGAATACTATTCTACAATAGACCCACCCTATATAATAGTTTATCCAGTTTTCTAGCCCAGCCCACCCCGTAGAAAAAAAGAAAAAACAAACCCATCCAAATCCCCGCACCGAACCGGTTGCTTCCCCACGGCGGCCGCCGCAGCCCCGCCTCCATCCACCCGCTGGCGACCAACTTCCCTGCGCCGGCGGACTCCTTCCCTGCGATGGGCACAACGACCCCTCTCCTTCCCCGCGCCAGCCCTGCGGCCCCTCCTCCCTCTGAGCGCGGCGGCATCCTTCCTCTAGCCAGCCATGCGGCCATGAACCCCTCCACGCGCCGGCGGCCTCCTCCCCTGAGCCTCCCATCGCGGCATCACCTCCCGCCCGCGCCGGTCGTCGTGACTCCGCCTCCTTCCCTCTCCTGTGCCTATTCCGACCTCCCTTCACCAGCGCGGCCACTGTCTCCCTCCTCCGGTGCGGCCACGACCTCCCTCCCCCGGCACCGGCCACGGCCTCCCTCTCCCAGCACTGGCCACGACGTACCACCACCCAGCCCCCCGCCCCGACCTCCCTCCACCGACGCCCGCCCACCCAGGCCTCCCTTCCCCGCGGTCGCGCTATAGATTCATCCTGCAGCGGGTGCTCTATTGGTCCTGTTCGGCTTCTCCGGCGGCTTCAACGTCGACGTCGGTGCCGCGTGGGACGATGACCACGGGCCATCGGCTCCTCTTCGAGTTCGTCGGATCAACAGCAGTAGGGTGGTTGTTTTCTCTATGTACGTTTTTCTCAGCAGCAGCGACATTATGTTCGAGATTCTCCTCCCCCTGTGTTACAGTTACTTGATCAAATTCAATCAATGTACGATTTTTTCCCCCCTGATGCTCTCCTACTGCTGCTAGCTACTGTAAGATTTTCATGTACTTTTTGCTTTCCCAGTGTGTTAAAATTATGTGTTCATAATTTCATTGTGAAAAGTGAATCAATCGACTATTGAAGACTCATGTGTTTCTTTTAATTACATGCGATAGTTGCAAAATTTGTGTAAAGAACATACCGCAAACTTACTTTGAGGGAAAAATTTCTTGAAGACCAACTAATATTTGTTAATCAATATATTTTTGCAGATATTGATAAAATAGACCAACAACATATGTCTAAAGTAGTAATATTATAAGCAGTACAATAATCTCAGAGTAAGAAATACAAAAAAAATATTGAGAACAGTGCAAAATATATGTATAAGGCAGTACAAACTACAAGTTTAAAATAGAAGCACTACATACCATTTTATTATCGGGCATTACCCCTAAATCATCTTCGGCAGTACCATCGTTTCATTTTTGGCGGTATAATTTATTTATTTTTAGCAGTACAAAAATATATTTTTGCGCAATACAAAACTCATATTCAACAGAAGTACAAGATACATGTTGAGGGGAACTGAGTTATGTAAAAATAATTTATGGGCAATACAATTTAATCATTTTGAGCAAATACAAATTTTTTATTTCAGAGCGGCAAAGTTTTGTTCTTAAAAAAATACGAGTAGTACAATTTATTCATTTTAAGCAGTACAATTATTATTATTTTTATCGGGCAGTACGAAACTCATATTTCACGAAAGTACAAGGTATATGTGGAGGGAATTTGAGTTCTCTGCAAAAAAATTATGGGCGGTACAATTTAATCATTTTGAGCAGTACAAAAAGTTCTTTATTGCCGGGCAGTACGAAACTCATATTAACAGAAGTACAATACTATGTTTACTTCGAACAGGAAAAATCTCGGTATTTTAAATTTTGTTCAAAAACCGTGAAGAATTGGAAAAATGTTAAAACACGAAAAAGTTGCCAAATTTCAGTACCTTCCCAACGTCATATCATTTGCATCATTCTAAAGTCCGATGAATATCAATGAGCATCTTTTTAATAAAAATGAATTTAAGTATTTTGAAAACTGTTCAAAAACTATGAATAATTTGTAAAAACTTAAAACACAAAAATGTTTGTAAATTTCCGTAGATTTTCAACGGTATATCATTTTCACTATTCTGAGAAGTGGTTAAAAAATTAATATCAAATTACTGTTCGTCTATTTTGAATAAATCTCGGTATTTTCAAAACTGCTCAAAAAATATGGAAAAATTCAAAAACCTTAATATATGAAAAATATGGGAAATTTCAAAAGCTTTCCAACGCCATATCATTTGCATCATTTTGAGATTTAAAATTATCAATAATCATCTTTTAATAAAACTGATTTTTAGTATTTTCAAAACTGTTCAAAAAATATGCAAAATTTAAAAAATATTAAAACATAAAAACGTTTGGAAATTCACTAGATTTCCAACGGTGTATCATTTCCGCAATTCCGAGAAGTGAGTAAAATTGCATTCAAAACACTTTTCTATCATCTTGTGATAATTTCTGTTTTTTCAAAATTCATAAGAAAAATATAAAAAGTAGGAAAAAATTCACAATATGAAAAGGCTGAGGTTTTTCTGTAGCTTTCCAACGGTATATCATTTGCGCAATTCTGATTAACGGTTTAGAATCTACGATTGAATTGCTACACACAGACAGAAGAGCAGTACCGTCTTCACAAAAAAGCAGTACGGCAGTGTATTACAGAAGAAGTACGAGATCGTCATCTCGGGCAGTACGAGATTATTGTAGAATATTATTCTATCATCGATTGTAGAATAGACGGCATGTATATATATATATATATATATTTATTCTCTAATCCCATCTCCCATTTCTTTCACGCAAACACCATTTTCAGACATTCGAGTCACAGACAACGAGAGCTCTTGCACCTTTATGTTTATACTTTGCTAGAATTAATACTACGAATCTTGCTTGTCATTATCTTGACTTGAGTTGCATATCTTACTTGCTTTACTTTGAGGTTCTTATATGTGTGATAGCATGTCACCACAGAAATTATCTGTGTTATCATTTACCTACTCGAGGACGAGCAGGAATTAAGCTTGGGGACGTTGATATGTCCCAAACGTATATATAAGTTCTTCTTGTTCCATACACTTTTACGTGACATTGCTACATGTTTTGCTACATTTTTATATCATTTTACACATATTTGGACTAATCTACTAGCTCAGTGCACCCAGTGCCAGTTCCTGACTGCTAATGTCTTTAGTTGCAGTGATTTTTCGCCAATTTAAATTGCCAGAAAAATTCCAGAAAAACCAGAATAAAAATCAGCGTCAAAGAAGCCTCCAGAACCACCGAAGAAGAGCCTGAGGGGTGCCACCCCCCTCCCAGGCGGCCAAGTGGCGTGGCCCATCCCTCGCCGCTCTACCAAGGCTCCTCGGAGGTGGGCCCCACTTCTGGTGCAACCCTTCGGCCTATTTTTATCCCTTGTCGTAGAAACCCTCGAGAAGAATCCCGGATCGCGAAACACCTCTCTATTCCGCCGCCGCCGCCGGGAGCACCAGAAGACCTCTTCTCGGCGCCGCCGCCGGGGTCACAAACGCATCCGCCGTCGAGGACACCAACGCAGCCGCAGCCGGGGACACCGTCGTGGCCTCCGCCGGGGTAAAAAATGCATCCGCCGCCGGGCACACCGCTGAGGCCGCCGCCGGAGAATCCGTTGCGGCCGTTGCCGTCGCGTTGTGTGAGTTGCTTCCCATGAAGCTGGGAATCGGGGGCATCCCCTGTTGACCACTCGCAAGCCAGTCTCGCATGAGCACAAACAAGGAAGGCATCATATTGTTGAGCGCCTGTCTAACTTGTTCTTCGACAATGCGTGGAATCTGCTCCATTTTTTCCTGGAGTTTTGCCTCCGTCTTGTTCGCCGAGCCGCTAGTGCTTTTCTCCTTTCGCCTAGTGTCATAGTAGTCCGACCATTTTGTGGAACGGCCTTTTCCTGACACACGACTAGCTGACGACGGCTTACTAAACTTATCCTTTTTCTTGAGTGTGTTGACCGCCCTATCTAAAGAGTTGTCCCAAGGGGCGATAGGCGGGGACCCCACGCTGCTGCTTTTAGTTTCCTGCGCAAGGAACGCGGGGACCATTCAGAAATTTGGCTTCACTAATTTTAAAATGCAACCATATGAAGCTAATTAAACAGGGGGAGATATTCTTTACCCGAAAACGCTCAAGCTCCTCCACCTTCGAATCCGTTGTAAGCTCCCCTGTTATCGGGTTCCTCTTGTACCGGGCCCTGACATAGTTATCGATAGGCTTATGTCCGTATTTTTTGAAGAGGGGCGGTAGGCCTTGCGCGGCACACTCTGCGTCCTCCTTTTCCCATTTAGGTTCTGCCAGTCTGTAACCGTCAGGAACGAGTCTGTGGAACCCTAAGTTCAACCCGCATTCCTTTCCCCCACTGACTCGATTCACTAGTTGAGGTGTCCTCGCACTTGAGCTGGAACTCCTCGTAATCAGTTTCGCTGATCGAAGGATTTGCCTCCTTGATCTTCTTGTAAATAACATCATTACTAATCATTTTCTTCACCTTGTTTCGCCAAGTAGCCAGGGATGTTCTCATCTTCGTGAGCGCGACACTGTTCACATTATTCCCTAAGAGGTTTGTGTTTGCGAATTGAGCGGGGAACTTTTATCGATTGTGCAGCTTCGTGAAGAGGAGGTTGCGCAAATTTGCTCGGTCGGGATGCCTTAGGTTCTCAGTGTTAATCGAGACGGTGCTCTGAAGAATGCACCCGAGTTGTCCGGAATACCCACAGACTAAATGTTCGGGCGTTGTTGGAAGCCCGTTTCTAGTCACTTCGGTAAATTCCTCCTTGACGGTGCCTAGCTTGCTCGGGCGCCTCTCCTTTTTTTGCTTCTTCCGGTTGCTGCCATCTGTGGGTTGGCTACCATCATCAGTGGCGGGATCGGCCTTGGTAGCACTACAATAATCCCCGCTAGAGGTTGAGTAATCGTGATCAGTAGATCATGGCCTCATTTTTTTCGGGGCGGCTTCTAACAAATCAATCGAATAGAGGTTCACAGGCGAACCGCATTGTAGTTTGTAACCGAACTGCATCGTGTTTGTTCTCGTAGAGAACGAGCCATTTTTTTGGCTTTTTGTCTCCGACTTGTGGGCCGCGGCTGTAGAGTAGTGTTTTTTATAATACGCGTCGCTGACTCGTGGGCCCAAATGTTGTAGTTACTACCCCCCTCGTCTCCTCTGCTTCTCGTCGTCGCCTCCTCATTACCCCTTCGCCCGTATGAAATCCCCCTGGTCTCATGGCAGAGAGGGACGACGCCCGCAGCCGCTGCCGTCGCCGTGCTATTCGGCTGGCCGTCACATCATCTCACGGTGAGCCCCTCTCTCTCCTTTCCACTGGCTCTATCTCTTTCCCTCTGCTCATTGATTTTTGGCTCCGGAAAATCGCCATCCGTGTTCAAGATTGTGTTTCTAGGGTTAGTTTGGAGCGACATCCTCTTCTTAAGTACGTTTTGTATGCTCGAATCGCAACATCCTTTGCTTAACAGGGTTGTGATATGTTTGGCTTTTGAAATTTGTTAGCAATGTGCATCTAGGGTTTTATCTTTGTCTGTTTTAGGTTGCTTCCTAGGGTTTGATTATTATCCTTTTTTGTTTGCAGATATAGCATGGCTTCTCCTACTAGAAGTCTAAGGTTTGGAGGAAAATGTAAGTGAACTGCTTTCTCCTATCCATTTGATTGATGATGAAGCATTGTAGTTCTATTTGTAATTCTGCTTCAGGCTTATACTTTTTTTTTAATTTCCTTTAGATAATACATCTTCTTCATCACGAATTGATGCCTCACCAATTAGCATTGCCGCCCCATCTGGTAATTTTTATTTTCTTTTTGCCCCATTTTGGCACTCTATTTTTCGAAGAATTGCCCCACCTGTCAACTTCTTCCTCACCAATAAGAAGGCAAAAAATCTTATATCACTTTTTTGTTATGGATAAATGCATGTATTTATTTTGTTTGTACATCAAAGTGCACTTTATTTTTATCTTGTGTGTTAATGTCTTTTCTTTTGAATGAAATAGTGCACTGCATCACAAATTTCCTTACTAATATCCCTTTTCAGACATGATGCCAATATATGAACTGCCTCAAGTTAATTGTTTTCAAATTGCTGTCATGAAATGAACTGCATTAATTTTTTAATTGCTTATTATTTAGTTTAATTATTGAATTATTTTTTACATCTCTATATGTTAATGAACTGCATTTTAGTTCTCTTTTATTTTGTTTTTAAAAGTGCACTGCATTTTGACATTGCTTTTAGTATTTTTCCTATCCATACTTTAGGCCCAATTGATATGATCTGCATTTAGCTTAGTTTTCCCTCTTACACACATTTTTTCTTACCTAAAGTTTTATGTCCTGATGGATCCGGTGGTGGGCGTGTTAACTATTTGATTACACGTTATTTCACAGCCGATGTTGTCGGGGGCGGGACATCTGGTCAGGGCAGCATGCTACCCGAAATGAGCGAAACTCGGTCGCAATCTGTTGATGGCACTGAACCAGTTACACAGGATTGGATGGTCCCCGATCAGATCGCAGCTGATAATGAGAGGAAAAGGCAGAAAGCGGTTGCGCTTGGTAACCGTTTCGTGAAGGAGCATAAGTCGAAGCAAGTAAAGTTTGCTGAGAGTAAGGAGTTATGATAGAGGATTGCGGACTCAAACAAGTCTGCTATGTTTGCCCCTTCAAAATATACTTTGAAGAGAAAACTTAATACTTTTGTATATGAAGGTTTAAGTTCTCCACGACGTAGCCCTCGTGTTGATGTGGATCGGATTCAAAGAAAGCGGCCAATTGCTGATGATTACTCTGGTGTTGACTTTGATCCTCCATCCAATCGCGCACGAGAAAATGTATGTGGAGAAAGGCTAGACCATGATTCTGGTGGGGAAGATTTTGTGGGGAGGATGTTAATGCTACAAAGGTATTCGTTGTTATAACTTTTTGTTGTTTTTTACTGTTGATTAAGTTGTTTTTGCATGAGTTGCTGATGTGAACTGCATTTTTTTGTCTTTTTTCGTATTAGTTGCTAATGTGAACTGCATTTGTTTATTTTTTGTAGATTGCTAAGAGTACGAAAAGGAAGAGGTGTGAAGACTGTTCGGCTGTCTATCCCAAATGTATGCAAAGTTATTTATTAGTTGAAGGATCCGCACAAAGTTTTGGTGCGACAAGCAGGTTTTGGTATTGTCATTGAGTTGAAAGTGAAGAAGAATGTTCTCGTGTGCTTATGTGCAAGCTGATAGGAAAGATCGACCCTGAGATGATGAGATTGGGCTGCGGTTCAAATAAGGTTCTGGAAATCTATCGTGAGGCTGTACATGTCATTTCTTATTTCCGCATGGGTTCTCGCACTGCTCCCAGGCCTGCAGACAGCGGCCATGATGATTCGCTGGCTACTCTGAAGGACGAGCTTGGTTTTAACCATTCTCGGAGCATAGACGTTAAGGACCTGCTTATTCTACTTGGCACCCTGGTTGAGGATCCCGTGAAGGTTGATATGGCTATGAAGGTTTTCTTTCTCATTGTTTTCCAGAGCTTGCTTTTCCCCAGCCCTGCAACTCGATTTTCCAGGGTAGCTGCTATGGTTGAAAACTTGGACTTTGCCTCTATGGCTGAGATGGACTTTTACCATCTTGTTGTTGATGAGCTGAAGGCAGCTGTGTACAAGTAGAATTCTGATGGGAGCAAGAAGAACTGTGCCGAGGGCTGTACCATCATGCCCTTGTTCATGTACCTGGATTGTTTGAATCTTCTCAATGTATCTGTTATGCATACGCACACGCCACGCGCTGCAATACTGTCCCATGAGCAGTTGAAGAAGCTTCACAACCCCGAAATTGTTGTCAAGGGAAAGATATACCTGGATACTTACAAGTTTGGGAAGTTGCCGGTCAGTTCATAGCCATATCTTTTTTGTTTTTATACTCTCCTTTTTTCGGTATGCTAAACATGAACCTCTTATGTACTTACATGTGATCTGCTTCTTTTTTTGGTAACTTGTTCAGTGGAAGGCGCCAGCGGACATTCTGTACATGCGAACTCCAGCTACCGAACTTCACGCAAGGTTTTGTGAGACTCTTGCTATGGGTTCCCCAATTCGGCGGGTTCATGGTGATGCTAGGGGTTCTCCATTTCGGAGGGTTCATGGTGCTGCTAGGGCGGCCGCTGGAGGTTTTTCTGGCGAGGGTTCCAGCGAGGCTCGTGATGACCGCAATATATTCATTCGGGTTGATGAGCTTCTTGACAGGGTCATTAATTTAACTTTTGATTTTCCAACATCTGGTTCTAGGATGAGGAATATTGGTGGACTTTTTACTGCTGGCAAAGGCCCTTCTGAAATAGAAATCGAGGCCGCTCATAACTTTGACTGTGGGCATCTTGAATTCCTTAAGCTGTCAGTCATGAATATCAGGTCGTCATTCGTTCAGTTTAAGCATTCTCATGATGACAAGTGTGTTGGTATGAGAAGGAAGCTGAGGAAATTGTGAAGGAAATGATCAGACAGGAACATGTTCTTAGGCCTTTGTTGTCTGACAGTGCAGCTGTTGATGTATGTTTTTATCTCATACGTGAATTGCTTTTTATCGGTTTTCTTTTTCTTGGTTTTTATGTGTGTTTTTGTGGCATTGACCATTTGTTTTTGCATCCTTTTAATTTTTGCAGTGCGGAGGAGAGTCTTCTAATGCTAATGCGCGCTGCGATGATGACCCCACGACCATCATGATTTTGATTCCGATATCATGTTTGATAGGCCACAGTCCCCTGTTGTTGAGGCTGCCAGAGACAACCCTGTTGACAAAGGTGTCATAAACAAGGTTTGATTTCTTTCTATTTTTTATCGGACTTCATTATTTTAATGTTGTTCAAGTGTGCAAAACAAAGGATCGCATGTGCACCAGCAGCGGCAGTGAACTGCAACTTAATCTTTCTGTAGTGTCCAAAACAAAGAAGTACAGCTGCATAATTAGTGCTAGTGAACTGCAGCTTATTGGTTTGTAGTTTCTACTAACAAAGTATTATCCTTGTACTAGTATCCCCTTTGAACTGCATTTTTTTATTTATGTTTTTGATTTCTTAGTGAACTACATCACCAACAATGTGCAATGTGTTTTTCTTTACTCATCAGGCCTGCGGATTAAATGATGAAATTCAAGGGGAGCACACCACGGAGGCTGGTGATACTGTAGAAGGGGACGCTGGTTTGGTGAGCACAGAGAATTGCATTTATGTTTTATATTTTATTTTTTCATGCGAGCTGCATGGTTTTTGCTTTTCTTAGTGAACTGCATCACCACCAATGTGTAATGTGTATTTTTTTACTCATCAGGACTGCGGATTAAATGATGAAAATTCAAGGTGAGTGCACCACGGAGGCTGCTGATACTGTAGAAAGGAGAGAAGGAGGGGATCCTTATTTGGAGGTTGATAAGGCAGATTGCATAGAAGGAGTTGAGTGTTCCGTCGAAGTTGAAAAGGCAGAAGAGAGAGAAGGAAGGGAGGATGCTATGGATGCTGATAAGCCAGAAGAGAGAGAAGGAGCTCCTCGTGTTACAATTGAAATGGTAGAAGGGAGAGAAGGAGCTAGAGTCGTGGATGATGCTGCGCGGACCGCCGTCGGCAGTGATGGTGTTGTTGGGAAATCTGTTTTGTTGTCTGGTGACAATGTGCCTGAGGATTTTCATGTCGCCCCTCGTGCAACCGAGCAATCGCAAGGCAACCTGGCTGACACTAATCCGGATGTCCCAGCTGAGACAACCAAAGCCCCAACTGAGACAGTTTTGATTGGCTCTGAAGAGGAAGAACCAAGTCTTGTGCAGGACATGAGCAATCAAGCGTCGCTTGACGATGATGTCACCGAGCTGGAGCACTTGAGTCTCAGCGATGATGCATCCGGGGAGCGACAGGATGAAGATTCTGAAACCGAAGGTAAGCGAACTGCATTATTTTTGTTCTATTTTCTGGCCGAATCAACCGTGTTGTTCTATTCTCTGATATCGGTCTCACTATGTTTTGTAGAAAAGGAATTAGTTGTTGTCACTCCTTCGAGCATTGATCCAGCTCTTCTGAGGAGATACAACGAGTTATATGACCCTGTTACGAGGGCTAGGAGGGATAAAAAGAAGAAGTATGTTATTTTTTGTCATGTTGGCGAGTCTTATACCCGGTTATTTATTGTGTTATTTTTTTAGGGACACACAGCTTATGAATTTTTCTTCTTTTCTGAAGGGATTTAGTTGCATTCAAGGACGAGTTTGGTGATATTACTATCGGTCATGTTGGCGAGACTTTTTGGTCATATGGAACGCTGAGCACGCGCCTCGCAAATATTGGGGTCTTTATGTTAATTGAGGGTTCGAAGGATCTCAAACGTTGATTGTCCCGTACGACCTATGTGTAAGCGTTTTCATTAATTTATCCATCTCCCTCATCTACATTCATTGTGCTATAAGTTTTTTTTTCAGTGGTCACATTAACTTTGTGGGTTTGTCTTTTTGGCAGAATGGCATCTTGAACGGCAGCGCCACAAATAGGGATCTTAAAAAGATGTTTTCTTCAAACGCAGAGGAACGTATTAACAAGAAAAACTTGGTATTCCACTTGACTATTATTTCGTCATTTTTTGAAATAAGTTTTTACTTTTACTTTTTTCTCATCTGGTTTGTTTTATTCCTTTTTAATACAGATTATGTTTTGCAACGTTTGATCCTCCTCCTGCATCAATGAAAGATGCGATCAGTCACTACTGCTTGTTTACTTTGAACCTGTCAGCAAAGCGTTTTGAGTTTCTGGACTCAATCAAAGGTCCTGATAGTCCTGCTGCAAGTAATGTCTTCAGGAAAATGGTTAAAAAAGAAAAAAAGTTTGGAAAGATTGCAGTGCAAGCTGTGATGAGCCGTTGAACCCTCCCACCCTCGATTGTTTTGTGATGGCTCATGTTAATGTTCTGCAGCAGGAAAACGGGTTTGTACTTGTTCTCCTTTCTATTTTTTCGGCGGAGCTATCCAGATTGTTTTACTGAATTTCAAAAGCATATTTTTTTTCCTTTTTGAGGGAACTGAATTACTAATGCGTTATTAGTTGTTCTCCTGTTTTTCCCCTGTTGTATAGTGAGCTACATTGCTTTACTCAATTCACATCATCTTTTTTCCTTTTGAGCGAACTGGATCACTAATGTGTTATTTAGTTGTTCTCCCTAGGAACTTGCATAGTGAGCTGCATTGCTTTAGTAACACCAGAAGCACTTTTCTTCTTTGAGTGATTCGAGATTGTTTTACTGAATTTCAAAAGAATATTTTTCCTTTTTGAGTGAACTGCATTACTAATGCGTTATTAGTTATTCTCCTGTTTTTCCCCTGTTGTATAGTGAGCTGCATTACTTTACTCAATTAACAACATTTTTTTTCCTTTTGAGCGAACTGCATCACTAATGTGCTATTTAGTTGTTCTCGCTAGGATCTTGCATAGTGAGATCCATTGCTTTAGTAACACAAGAAGCACTTTCTTCTTTTGAGTGAACTGCATTTATTAATGTGTTTTTTTTCACAGGCATGATTGTGGATTTTTGATGTTCCAATTCATGCAGAGCTAGGATGGTGAATCTGTTGCCAAGTTTGGGAATGAGCACATTGGCTACACCGAAAGCCGATACTCTATAGTTGGCTGACCTCGATGTATTGCTGTCTGGACTTGACATCTCTTTTGATTTTTAAAGAAGGTTATTACATTTTTTCAGCCGCACACTTTTTTTATTAAGTGAACTTCATTAATACAGAAAGTGGAGGCCCACTTCTTTTGTTAAGTTTTAGTATAACAAGGATCTCTCCTGTATGCCCATACTCATAGTTCTTGTAAAATGATTCTATATGAACTGCATGTATGCAATTGGTGTTGTATTGTACCTCAAAGCGCACTTCATTTTTATATTTTACAGTTGCTTTTTTTCTTTCTATGTTTTTCACTTTTGCATATGTCCTTTTCGGTAAAATGATATTATATGAACTGCATTAAGTTATATGTTTTTTCATATGAAAAGTGCATTTGCATTATACTTTTGCTCTTGTATTTTGTACTTGTTGTTGAACTTCATGATTATTTTCAATTTTCTCATGACCATTCTTTTTCGCGCAGGCTTTGATGAAGGCGCACACCAAGGTGGAATTTCATTGTTTGAACCTCAGGTTCACACTCCAACCATCTGTAATTTTTTCATTGATGATGAACCCCCTGTCAAGCATGTAAAGGAGACTGTTTGTAAAAGGACAAGGAGCGCTACTGAGCCTTCGAAAAAAGCCCTCGAGAAATCTCCTGTGAAGACTGGGAAGAATCCAGTGACTAAGAGGTCCAGGAGGGCAGTTAGCCCTCCTATTGCTTAAGATACCGATGATGATTTTATGACGCCACCACCAGTTTGTAAGCGGACTAGGAGCGCAGTTGTGCAACGCCCAAAGGACAGTGAGGCATTAGTTTTATCCAATAAGAGGGTTGTGCAGAAGCCATCAAAGTTTAGAACCCGAGTACAGAGGTAGGAGCCTGCGAGATTCAGCTATCTTGCGGAAGCGAGGAAAGTATTGGAACTTGTCGCGAGCCCTGTATTCAGGAAGAAACAAAGCGAGTCAGTTCTCTTTTATTTTTTGTGTAATGTTTGTGTGATTTTTCTTTTGTGTTCCTAATCCCCTCCCCCCTCGATGTTTTTTTGTGCAGGTCTTCGTTGTTCATGTACACAAATCCTATCGAAGTGTACTATGTGGGTGTGGACTACATGCTCTTAACTTTCACTAGGGCTAGTTACATGGACTACGATTTGACGGATCATATTATCAATTATTGGAAGATTGACCAGCAAATGAATATGGTTTACCGATCCGGCGAACGCGTTCTTCTGTCCCCTTTATTGATCACGGTATTTCTCTTTTCTCCTCTTTTTCTTTTTCTATTTTATGGGAACTGCATTACTAGTGTCTAATAAAAGAGAGCTTTTCCGAATAAGATATTCAAGCGCATCAACGTAGTGAACTACATACATTATTTGTTTTCTATTTGATGGCCATTCTGTATTTCTTTTTAACCTGTAACTTTAGAGAAGTGTGATCTGTTTTTCATTTATCTCCGGAGTGCACTGCATATATATTGTGTTGTTAATTGTTTCTTTCTCAGTTTTTTGCGTCATGAGCTGCATTGCTTTTGCTAATTAATGTTTTTTTAATTACCTACTTGCAGTATGTGCTTCAAATGAACGATCACGCGGATGGAGATGAAAATGGAAACGTTGTGTTGCCTTTTGTCCACAGCAAGTTTAATGTTGATAATGCAGAAAAGCAGTTCAAACTTCATGTTCGTGATGACGAGAACCATCTTGATTGCAAATTAGTAAGTTCTTATTTTTTGTCTCATTTTCTATGGCAACCATGTTTCCTTTTTAAAACACAAAACACTTTTTAAGAAAACCAACTTCAGATCTTGTTACTATGGTTTAAAGACGAGCAATACTCGCTATACATGATGAACATGCACTGTGGGACCCTTGATATTCATGACACTAGGAGGTACAACGGACCGTTTGATCAAAACAACGAGGTGGCGTAAGTCTGACTACCACAGTGACCGCATGTTTTCATCTTCTTATGTTTTTCATCTGTTTACATGTTGAATAGAAGTTTTGTGATGTGTATTGTGTGTGCATTTTTGCATGCAGCAGATGATCAGGATGAATGCATTAATGAAGAAGGTTTATGGATAAAAGGAGTACAAGAGAAAGGAGTCGGTCGACTGGGTTGATATTTCAGAGAAAGCTACCTTTTTGGGTGCCCCTGAACAGGGCCCCAATGAGTGCGGCTTCTTTGTTCTGAAGATGGCTCAGTTTTACAACGGCAAAAACTTTGTTGTGAAATTCGAGAAGCGTAATGTAAGTATCTTATTTTTGTATCTAATATAATTTTTCATCTTCTCTTCTTTTTCGTAGCACTACTTGTAGATGATGTTTCTTCTAACAAATTGTTTGTTCTGAATTTTTTTCCGCTTCATAGCTGAAAGCCGATGTCGAGGACTTGAAGGCTGAGTTCTTGTTCCAGATTCTTTTCTACCCTGACAACATGGTCTTTGGAGTGAGTTCCCAGAGGAGCTAAAAGTCGGTGCATTTTTCTTGGTCTTCCTCCAGAACCGGATTCGTAGGAGCAGGCTGAGGCATAGAATGATAGCAGAGCCTTATGTGTGTTGTGTTTTGAGGTGCCTGGATCTGTAAAACTTTCCCACTACGACGTGTTATTTTGTATATTCCGGTTTACTTAGTTTGTGTTTTCCCTTTTGTGGCAGAAAGCAATACTGTCATCTTTGTACATAATGGAGCTTCTTATTTTCAGCGAAACCTAATTACATTAGTGAGCAATATTCTGTCTTTTATTTACATAAGGGAGCACCTGGCCTGCTGTAATTACCACATGTTTTGAAGCGCACTTCAACGCTCATATGAGTTGCAACCAAGTTTTAAAAACATATGTATCTGCACTTCATCTAAATTTAATACGTGAAGTGCAAAGAGGACTTCAACGTGTATTGTCATCGATATTCATAACTTTTTATTACATTGTTGGAATAGAGAACTTCATATGTGTCTGCTAAGCGAGAGCTCAATTTTTTATTTTTTATCACTAAGTGCACAACACTGCATACATGACGCGCACTTCACTATATGATCGAAGCGCACTGAATGTATGCATGAAGCATTGTTTTATTTCCCAGATGAGCTTGTGTATACAGAAGAGAACTCAATTTAACATCACACTCTCATCTAATTTTGTTCATAGAGAAGAGAGCTGCATCTTAGCACATCCCACTAACACATACTTATTATGTATAGCAACCTGATGTAATTACAAGATTTTTGTAAGCGCACTGAATTTGAGCATATGATTTGTAGCCAAGTATTTTACAACATTCGGATCTGCACCGCATTTTTGCAACAAGCGCACTGCACTGTATACATGAAGCACACTGCACAGTGTACATGAAGCATTGTTTTTACTCTATGTATACAGAAGAGAACTGCATATTAGCATCACACTCTCATCTCATTCTGTTAATACAGAAGAGGACTGCATTTTTGACATCACACTCTTATCTCATTTCCTTTCATTTAGAAGAGGACTGCATTTTCTCAAGCCTACCAGTAGTGCATTGAACACAAAGTATATCTGTTTTTAGCCTATATCAATTAAACTGGTTTTCAATATCACATCTTGAAGTCTATTTTTTTGCAGTCCGCTGAACACAAGATATATCTATTTTTTACGCCACATAAAAAGAATGAGTTAATATATGTAAAAGGTTACAATGTATCTGTGTTTTACCTATGCCTTGTTCCTGTTGGTTCTTCTTAAAGTGTGCATTGCATTCGTTTCCATGGTTGTTGTTGCGTCTGTTTTCTTGTTGTTGTATGTGCTATTCCTTGTAGTGCGACCGTGTGTCTGCGACGCTTTCCTACGTGCTATTTTCTGCATGCCTCTCCCCTTCGATGTTGATGCTGCTTCTTCGCGGTCTTCATCATATTCTTCTGCCTCGTCATCTTCCTCTTCAGGTTCATCAGCATTGTCTTCTCCATCAGAGTCCTCTTCATCAGAATCTTCTTCATTCTCTTCTTCGTCAGCATCTTCCTCATGAGCATCTTCTTCCTTCTCTTCTTCATCTTTTGCTTCTTCTCTCACGGGGCAAGTTCTTGCATTATGCTTCTCTCTCTTATTTCAAATGTTGTACAGTCTTCGCTTTGTCATATCATCTTGTTGGTTAGCTTGGTGATCTGTGCCTGCATTTTTGGCCTGGATTTTTTTAACAAGGAATGCGTCCAAATTCGAGGACATATCACGTATAGACGCATAGCAGCTGTGGAAAAAAATCAACCACAATCGACGAAGTAACGATACAATCTACTTGTAACCCGAACAATTCACGACGCGTTCCATACATATTAAAACCATGGTCCTTCATGTGAGATGTCCCCGTTTGCAAGGAAATATCATGATAAATTTTCTAAAAATGTCTGAAATTTTTATGACATCATAGTTTTACCTTATCACGGCGCCACGTAACACTACTAGCAAAAAGGGCCCTAATGGCGCACCTAATTTGGCTACTAATGGCGCACATATAGTGCGCCATTACTAGCACACCATTAGTAAGTTATACTAATGGCACACATTTGGTGTGCCGTTACTATCGTGGATACTAATGGCGCACCGAAAGTCCGCCATTATTGAAGCCAAATGTGCGTTACTGTTGTTACTGCTACCACCACATGTGTGTATTGTGATCTGAGTCACTAATGGCGCACTCTTAGGAAGTCCGCCATTGCTGTGTTTCTGTACATGCGCCACAGATGTACCGTATGTGCCCATTACTATGAATATTAGGATATTTTTTCTTTTGCTTTTCTGTATTTGCACAGGTTACAAACATATATAAACAACATATTTATAAACAACACAGATTTATCAAATACAATAAAAGATTAGTCTCCGAATACAACGGAAGATTAGTCTCCGATTACAAATCATCATATTAGTCTCCGAATTCAAAATACCGAACAAAGTTAGAACATTACTAGTCTCGAGTAGCGAGTTTGTCTTCACATTACAAGTCGATATCTAAACTACCATGACATTGAAGAAGAGGGTGGCGGTCACGATCAGCATCATCGTGACCAAAGTGATCTTCATGCGGTTCCTCCTTCGCTCCCTCCTCTCCCCCGCTAGGTAGCGCGCGTATCTAGCTTCCGCCTCTGCCCTTGTGGGGTACCCTTTGTAACTGTTACCGCTAAAAAGGTGAACCTGTCTCCGACAATCCTCCCAGTCTTCGTAGACTCCGGGAATCCTACCAATGTACAAGACATACGACGTCATGTGATTTATGCACTGGACAAACAAAACGTTAAGAGGAACATACTTATACAACAAAATTAAGGACCAAAGGAAGAGAAAAGCAACACACATTAATAGCACACGGTTCATGGTCGTAGTAATAAATAGCGTCGAATTCTTATAAGTTGAACGACGACTCTTTAAACTAAGGAGACATACGTACATACAAGTTCATAAAAGTTGACACAGCACGCGAGGTCTCGTCGATAGTCCAAAACTACATAGCTAGGCGCACGGGCATCAAGACTTTTGACTCCTCTTACGGGCCGGAGCGTTGGTGAAGCCGCCGTCTTTCGTGATGGTCATGAATGAGCGATCGCCGTCAGCCTGCAATCTTAGCATTGTATCTATTTCAAGGCTGGACAATTGATTGTTGAGGTAGAACTCCCCCGTGTTACGATGGACATCTTCAGAGATGATTCCTGCCAAGTCCGACTGGATGCGAAAGAATTCTTGTCTGAGGTCGGCGTCTTGGATTTCCGACAAGCGTTCGTCCCAGTGCTTGAGATGAGATGGAAGCGCAAGCTGCTGCTTGTCCCGTACGAACGCCGACATGTGATGCAAGGCGTAGTAGGCATCCTTCTGACCGCCAGGCGGCTGCTTGACGAAGGCGAACTTTGTTACGTGCATGAACACGTGCACGCCATACCTAACAACTTCCTTCTTGAAGGTGACTCCTGATTTGGAGTAGCGCGAGAGAGCCTCATCAAGAACTTTCTTGATATTTGTGTAGTCTTTGTTCGACTCACGGTCCGGGTTGAAATACGTGGCCATGGACCATGTCGGGCTTAGAGAAATGAGTGTGCACTTTGTTTCATCACTGCACACAACACGGATGTTAGGAGGAAAGGAACGACCGAAATCTAAGCAACCTCATGTACGTTACGGGACGTGAGGGGATGACTTACTTGGGAAAGTAAGGCAAGAGGAAGTTGTCCTTATCCTTGTTCGCCAGAATGACGTCTTGGAGGTAATCACTAGCGAGTCGCCGGTCCCCGGGGCTGGTCAAGAGTTTGGCACGCATGTAGAAGGGGTCAACTATAACAATGTCCGGGGTCTTTTATCTAATGATCCGCATCTCCATGCTGAGCGCAAATAGCCGAACTAATGTGTAGTGCAGCGGAAAAAGGTGAAACATAGCGAAGATGTCATCAAACCGCATGAAGATCACACTTCCGATGTCGCAAGCAACAAAGCCCTTTCCCTCTGGCACCTTGGCGGTGAAAACCGGGTATGCCACATCATTCTCTCTCAGACGCCACGTCTCTGTATTCAGAACAATGTCATGCAGACTCTTCATAGCACCGGTTGCAGCATCGAGCATTGCAGCAGATAGCATCGGCCTACCCGCCACATGCACCACATGATTCCGTCGGGCCTTGGTGGCCCGTCTTGAGCACGAATCGTCGGTGCCCGTCCCTTCTTTGGCTTCTCATGTAATGGGACCTTTACCTGCTTAGACAACGCCTTCCTGAGTGTGTTGGGGCTAATAATATTTCGCGCCTCGGCCGTCTCAGCCTCGGCGAAGGCGGCAGCTGGAGACGTCTCCTGAGAACTAAGCAGTCGACGCTTATTTTTGCAATTTATCTCTGTGCTACGAGATGGGCGGTGAGAGTCATTTTCACCAAGGTTGGGTTCTTGAGAAGCAGGATGGAAAATCTCCTCCATCTCGCACCCACCATGTTCCTCGAAGAACTCATCGACACGGGAAAGTAGTGTGTTCGTGTTGGTGTTGCTCCGATCTTGTGCCACATCCATGTCTGTGGGGTGGTGGCCCGGATCAGCTGACGGCGTTGCAGCGGTCTTGCCATGGCTTGGCGCCGTCACGACTGGCGATGGGGTGTAGTAGTTCCCCACCCCCAAACGAATCTGGCACATCGGCCAAAGCAAGTTCCAACTCAAGCAGCCGCGGAGGTCCATCAATTCTTCGTCGTCGGCTCCAGGGGGTCGATAGGGAGGTAACAATTCATCGTAGCCATCCAGCAACCGAACCTGTTGAACCCTATACAAGGTGGTTGGCATCGTATTACCATGGAACACGCGGTTTCCCGGTTGAACGATTCTTCCCATGGCAACATCAACCAACTCCTCGTCCACGAAGTGCAGGAGAGTGCATGGAACGTTGGCGGCGCCCTGCGAAAACATGTAGGGCATCAAGGATGCCCAGTAAAAGGCAAAATAAGATGAAGTCATCGGCCGATGCTTAGTTACCGTGATGGCGTTGAGCTCAGATAATGTCAATGGACCGCCAACGGACGACGGGCATGTGACGGAGGGGGCGCTTGCTCCTGAGGTGCCGGGCGTTGGTGTTTTACGCTCCAATATTGGCACCGCTGGGGTCACAAACGCATCCGCCGTCGGGGACACCAACGCGGCCGCCGCCGGGGACACCGTCGTGGCCGCCGCCGGGGTCACAAATGCATCCGCCCCCAGGCATACCGCTGCGACCGCCGCCGGAGACACCACTGCGGCCGTTGCCGTCACATGGTGAGAGTTGTTGTCTGTGAAGCTGGGAATCGGGGGAATCCCCTGTTGACCACTCGCAAGCCAGTCTCGCATGAACACAAACAAGGAAGGCATCATGTTGTTGAGCGCCTGTCCAACTTGTTCTTCGACAATGCGTGCAATCTGCTCCATTTTTCCCTGGAGTTGTGCCTCCGTCTGGTTCGCCGAGCTGCTGGTTCTTTTCTCCTTTCGCCTAGTGTCATAGTAGGACGACCATTTTGTGGAACAGCCTTTGCCGGACATACGACCAGCTGATGACGGCTTACTAAACTTATCCTTTTTCTTGAGTGTGTTGACCGCCCTATTTAAAGAGTTGTCCCAAGGGGCGATAGGCGGGGACCCCACACTGCTGCTTTCAGTTTCCTGCACAAGGAACACGGAGACCATTCAGAAATTTGGCTTCACTAATTTTAAAATGCAACCATATGAAGCTAATTAAACAGGGGGGAGGTATTCTTTACCATAAGACGCTCAAGCTCCTTCACCTTCAGATTCGTCGTAAGCACCCGGACCTGACATAATTATCGGTAGGCTTATGTCCGTATTTTTTGAAGAGGGGCGGTAGGCCTTGCGCGGCACGCTCCGCGTCCTCCTTGTTCCATTTCGGTTCCGCCACTCTGTAACCGCCAGGACCGAGTTTGTGGACCCCTAAGTTCAATTCCCGCATACCTTTCCCCCACGGACTCGATTCACTAGTTGAGGTGTCCTCACAATTGAGCTTGAACTCCTCGTAGTCAGTTTCGCTGATCGAAGGATTTGCCTCCTTGATCTTCTTGTAACTAACACCCTTACTAATCACTTTCTTCACCTTGTTTCGCCAAGTAGCCAGGGATGTGCTCATCTTCGTGAGCGTGGAACTGTTCACTTTATTCCCTATGAGATTTCTGTCTACGAATTGAGCGTGGAACTTGTATCGGTTGTGCAGCTTCGTGAAGAGGAGGTTGCGCAAATTTTCTCGGTCGGGATGCCTTAGGTTCTCGGTGTTGATCAAGACGGTGCTCCGGAGAATGCAGCCGATTTGTCCGGAGTACCTACGGACTAAATGTTCGGGTGTCGTTGGAAGCCCGTTTCTAGCCACTTCGGTAAATTCCTCCTTGAAGGTGCCTAGCTTGCTCGGGCGCCTCTCATTTTTTTGCTTCTTCGGTTGGCTGCCATCTGTGGGTTGGCTGCCATCTGTGGGTTGGTTGCCATCATTAGTAGAGGGATCGGCCTCAGCAACACCACAATCATCCCCGCTAGCGGTTGTGTACTCATGATCGGTAGACTCATCCCCGATGCCGTCGTAGCGGGGTTGAGGTTGTGGATCATCGTCCATGCTCATCTCCCAATATTGCTTCTGGTTGTGCGAACCGGAGGCCTCATCGTTGTCGGCCATCTACACCCACTAAATAAGATAACAAAAAAGGCTACTTGAGTGATTGGATGATATCAGGGTAGCTAGTTTATCTATTGTTTTCACATTTAGAGGAAAACTAGAAAAGGAAAAATAAAATGCAGGTTTTAGAAAATGAGGTCAAATGAATGATGTGCAACCAGAAAATAATTACTCAATATAAATAACTAGACAAAGTGCATGCAAAGCAGCTCTTGGGTCAAGAAAATTAACAAAGGTCATGCATGAAATCACAGAAAAATTCGGCATGACCTTTGCTAATTTTCTTGGGCTAGGACCCCATTGTCAACCGAAACGGAAATTAATCGACATTTCGGGAGAATGGGGTCTTTATTTGTACCTGCACAAAAAAGGCCTACATATAGGCACAACAAGCATATATATAGGCACACCCAGGTGCACAAAGGACAAGTGACTAAAGCATACAATATATAAATAGAACTGTGAACATAACTAATCTATGGTTTCACCAATCTAAAAACATCGCCCACATGATACTAAAAAATTCACGAAAAACCACCTAATATTTAAAAGTTGCAACCTGCCAATGATACTAACATATCTAAACGTTCCAACCTGCCTAGGAAATGCAACTATAGAAGTATAACAAGGCCTTTCAAGTTTACCTTTAATAGAAGAATGCTTCTAGTCCTCTTCCTGCAGCTATACAAATTGAATATGGTTAGTTCTTACTTAAAGAAGAGATGGAAATTGTCTTATATTTCAAGTATCTACAGGTGCAGCTTCTACCGTCCTGAGCTCTGTGGAATGAGTAAATGATGCAACAACAGCAGGAACTTTATTCTACATAGCAACAGAAAAAGGCCTACATATAGGCACAACAAGCATATACACTAGATTCAGGTTCATTTGCAAAAACAGAATTTAAACACTGAATTAAAGCACTCCTCAGTGACATAGGTGATCACTGAAATTTAGTGCTAGAGAATCATTTAAATTTTCTAAGTTCAGCACATAGTGACTAGGATTGACTTTTAGAGATGGTGTACATGGTGTGGTACTAATACTGGTACTATGGAGGAACAGTATAGCATATAAAAGCATTTCTGAATCTTTTGCATGGGATGAAATACAATAATAGAGGTGCAACTTCTACAGTCCTGAGCCCTGTGGAATGAGTAAATGCTGCAACAACAGCATAAGGAGACATCCAACAAGCTCGAAGGTCTTCGTGTTATCTTATACATCTAAAATTATCAGAGCTAACCTATCAGGTTTCTCCATTTGGTAGCTAGGAGCGTGTCTAAATACATCTGTTGGTTGTACTGTAGGGATTCCTGGTGTTCTATCCTACAGCATTGTGCTGGTGCCTTTTTGTTTTGACTGTCTGAACAATGCCATGTTAAGTGAAAAACTTCCCGTTGATTGGATACGCCATCTATGGAAGGGTGTTAGTATATTGGGTTCTCTGGGATTGCAACTGCATAAATTAACAACCATTTTATATTTGTGAAGGCTACATAATTATATTACAACCATTTTGTGCGAACTAGCAAGACATCTATTGTCCATTATCATGTAAAATAAAAATATTGCATGTCTGTGGCCCTATCCAGCCTTATGGGAACTTGGGCAGTATCTTTTGTTTGATTGCTAATGAATTTTTAGATGTTTTTGCACGTGGGCACAAAATATTGTCATGCAATGAAACATACTCTTTAATCACAACCCGTGGTGCTCTAATCCATCTCTCGTGAGCAATGAAGCCTAACACACAGTATGAAGTGCAATGAGCATTGTGTAATACAGTATTGATGCACAGTATGAAGTGGTACGAACATTGTGTATAGCTGGGTATTTATGAAATCCATTAAATGAAGAGGGCAGTGCACTAACCACAACTACTAATTCAAACAAACAAAAAAACCCTACATAGATAACACTGCCAATTCGTCAAAATGCTCGAAATTTCAGCAAAACTACTGGCTGATTGGTTGATTAACGTCAAGATGATATCTATACAAAAGAAAGAGGAGCACGTCTAGGGTTGAGCTGAGCGTGCGGACCTTGAGGTGTGCATTGCTTCTTCCAGTGCTGAGGAGTCGTCAGGCCGGGGTCGACGAGGTCGAGGCGGATGGTGGTGGCGTGGCTGGGCGGCGGTGTGGACGACGACGAAGGAGGCTGCGGTGGCTGGGTGGCGTAGCAGGCGGCAGCGAGTCACTGCACAGAGCAGAGGAGGGGGAGTGGTGAAACCATGAGAGAGAGGGAGGTAGGTAGGGCGGGAGAGGGACGGGAAGCTCACCTTGTTGTCGCTGGAGATGGGCAGGGACGCCGGGGTTGACGAGGCCAAGGCGGAGACGGGGACGCGGGGTCGCCGGACGGGGTGGCGCGGCAGGGCAGTCACGGGTGGGGAAGCTCAATCTACTTCAGAGGAGGGGCGTGCACGGTCAGAGAGAGAGAGAGAGAGAGGGAGGGATAAAGAGAGAGCGAGGCCACCGGAGCGGGGTCGCCGCAGACGGGGGCGCGGGGTCGCCGGAGGGTTGTGCGACGGCGGCGACGGGATGGGATCAGGGCGCTGGGGAGAAGAGTGTGGTGTGAATAGGGTTGTGGGGGTGCACGTGGGGGTGGGGATCAATTAGGGCTACAACATAGTAACGGCGCACATTTTAGGAGTGCGCCATAAGATTAAGGATAGCAATGGCGCACTTGCTTCCTGGTTCGCCATTACCATTAGTAGGAATAGCTGGTTAAAAGAGTTGCCTGTGTGGCTAGGACAGAACCACTCACTTAGCCCAGTGGTAGGTCCCTTGATACATAAACCAAGCCACCCAGGTTCAAATCCTGGCATCCCCATTTTTTGCACTAATTTATAAAATTTATTTTAACTTTATCATAAACATCCACACGTGTAATTAATTTTTCGCACAAGCTAATTAATTTTATACAAATACTTTAATTATAATTAATTATGTAGTATATTTAAAATAATGACATATCCATCTCACGTGGGATTATGACAAAAGATTGACATGAAATAACAATCATCAAAGATTGATCTTGGCACTGACACACACACAAACACACACACACACACACACACACGCGCGGTAGGCACATCGTGATTGGATCTTAGCTATCATCTTTTCACAATATTTTTGCCCTTCTTTTTCGCATTTGCATAATTTAGCCCCGGAACCCCTGGATTTCTTCTCTTGGACGGTCGAACGCCTTTAGGTAGGGTGGTCCTGCTTCTTCTTGTTTTGTATGGCACTGGATCATCGTCGTCATCATCTTCAATCTTCGGTTCGCCGTACTTGTCGAAGTTTTTATCGTTGGCGGATCCATCCATTCCGATGATGTTCCTTTTTCCTCTCCGCACGACAACACGGCTGGGCTTTGATGGGTCGGTAATGAAAAAGCATTGGTCCACTTGGCTAGCCAGTACCCATGGCTCATTTTTCGCAGTGGAGTTTGCGCCCACGGTCTTGGATTTGTCTTCGGCTATAACCATGGTGGTGAAATACCGGCTTTATTTTACGATGCTCTTGGCCCATCTGACGTGGCACATCGGCACCTTCTCTCCAGCATAGATGAGCTCCTAGATCTCCTCGATCCTTCCGTAGTATCGTTTTTTGACTTTACCGGTGTAGGCTTCCATCGTTACCCCGGAGTTCTGATAATCCTTCTTCATGTCCTTTTCCTCGGTGTAGAATGTGTAGCCGTTGATATCGTACGCCTGATATGTCATCAGGTTGTGCGCGGCGCCCTGTGACAAGGCGAATACGAGTTTTTCTTCCTTGGAAGAGTCCTCATGTGAAGGGTACGATAGGAGCTTGTCCTTGAACCAACGCGTGAAGAATGAGTTGTGCTCTTTGACTACATATCCATCCGTCCACTGTTGTCCTCGGTCATTGTACGTCTTCTCAATTCAGGTTTTGTGTTGTACCACCCAAGGATCGACCAAGTCAATGTGTTGCAGCGCGACTAGGTTTTCTCTTTCAAAGTCGGCGAGTCGATCCTGGAAGCAGACACGCATTTCGCGGCGACCCTCGGGGTGACCACATCCAGCGAGCCTGCCGAGGAGCTTGTGGATGGGAAGACCAACTGGGTTATTGATGCCTAGATAATTTGTGCAGAAGGAGATGCACTCCTCGGTCAGAAAGCCCTGGGCTATGCTTCCATCTAGACGAGCCCTGTTGCGAACGTATCCTTTGATCACACCATTTATCCTTTCGAACGGCATCATGTTGTGCATGACCGTCGGCCCGAGTTGGATGATTTATCCACGATATGGACGAGGAGATGCACCATGACGTCAAAGAATGCGGGAAGGAAGTACATCTCGAGCTCGCATAGTATTACCACAATCTCTTCTTGTAGCCTTCTGAGTTGCCTCATGCCAACCGATTTCCGAGAGATGACATCGAAAAAGTTGCATAGGCCAAATAGTGTTTCACGGAAGTGGTCGTCCATGATCCCGCGAATTGACACCGGAAGTAGCTGCTTCATCAGCACGTGACAGTCGTGAGACTTCATCCCGCTGAACCTCTGCTACGCTGAGTCTAGGTATCTGCTGATCTTCCCCACGAAACCGTAAGGAAGTTTTATCCCTAGGAGGCAGTTGATTAGCTGCTGGATCTCCTTCTGACTTAAAGTGAAGCACGCGGGGGGGGGGGGCAGTAATGTTCGCTCTGCTTCTTAGCCTTTTTTACCTTTGCGGCGACTTTCCGTGTCCTCCAGTGGCTCATCATCATCATCATCGTCGTCATCATCATCATCATTAGGGCGGTTTGCATGAAGATCCTCCCTGATGCCCATTGATAGCAAGTCTTCCCTTGCTTTCGGCCCATCTTGGGTCTTTTCTGGCATGTTAAGTAGGGTAGAAAACAGACTCTCGCACACATTCTTTGTGATATGCATGACATCAATGCTGTTCGGCACACCAAGAATGTTCCAGTACGACAATTCCCAGAAAACATACCTCGTTTTCCATACCTTCAGCAGCGGCTCTGGCGCCTTTCTCTTAGAATTGATCTTTCATGGCGGTGGGCACTCTTTCCAATTTTTCAACATCATATCTATTTCGGTGCCGCTCCTCCTATGTGGGGCCTTTCGGGGTTTGGCTGTTCCATCGAACAAATCCTTGCGTTTTCTCCATAGGTCATTATGAGGAAGCCATCTTCGATGTCCCATGAACACAGTTTTTGAAGACCCGGGATCCTTAGGTAGCTGGTGATATGTTGTGTCGTCCATGCACCTAGCGCATCCACAGTGTCCGTGAACCACTTGCCCCGCGACATATCCTAAACCGAGATAGTCGTGCACCGTCGTGAGTAGTGCGGCTTTCATAGGGAAATATGTTTCCTCTACAGCGTCCCACGTATTGGCTGGCATTCTCCATAGCGTATCTAGCTCCTCTTTCAGGAGCCCCAGATATAGATTGAGGTCGTTTCCTGGTTGTTTTGGCCCTTCAATTAGCACACTCATGTGCATGTACTTCCTCTTCATGCACTCCCAGGTGGGATGTTGTACATGCCCAAAAACACTGGCCAGGTGCTATGTGTGCTGGTCTGGTTGCCGAAAGGATTGACTCCATCGGTGCTCGCGACTAACACTACGTTCCTTGGATCCTTCCCAAAGTCCTCCTCGAAGTTCAACGCCTCCCACCGGGTCCCATCAGAAGGGTGAGTCAACATCTTGTCTTTTTCTGGATCATTTTTTTCAGCTTCTTCCTTTTGTTGCTTCCTTTCCGCATGCCAGCGCATGAGGTTATCTTGCTTAGTGTCTGTGAAATGACGCTGCAGACGAGGAATGATCGGAAAGTACCACACTGTTTTTTTGAGGAGCTTTCTTCTTCTTCTTGTATCGACTGGCGCCGCAGTTCGGACATACGGTGGACTCCGCGTACTCGTGCCGATAAATGATGCAATCGTTAAGGCAGACATGGTATCTAACATGCGGTAAATCCAGAGGACACACGATTTTCTTCGCCTCATTGAAACTGGCTGGGCACGTGTTCCCCTTGGGAAGAAGTTTTTGCTAGAATGACATGTTTTCGTCGAAGCATGTGTCGGGCATTTTGTGTTTTACTTTCATCTCCAGAGACTTTAGAGCTACTTTTAGGCGGGTATCCTCGGGATTAAATCCTTCATACAATGGAGTAACCGCGTCCATCTCAAGTTGATTTAGCTTGGCTTTCTCTCAGGCGGCAGCTCTTGCGTTATTACTCGCCTCATTCAGAAGCAACTCTTGAAGATGAGGGTCCTGCACCCAGTCCATCGACGATGGTCCATCGCAGTCTTCTCCAGCATCTTCATCTTCATGATGATCATGCCCTTCGTCTTGATCTTCCTCATGATCATATCCGGCATCTTCTACATGATGATTGTGTCCTGCATCGTGATCATGTCCGGGAGATTCTTCGTCCTCTCGCCCGCCCTCGGCGCTACTTCTGCTTACTCTTACCCGGCCACCGTGGACGAATTCATAATCTTCTTCATCACCTTGCCACCGATAGTCATCCATGAAACCACGCGTGAGCAGGTGCCCCTTTATGGTTTTCGAATCCGGGTCCAAAAGGAACTTCAGCTTGCATCTTTGACACAGACATCTTATCTTCGTCTGGTTCTTTTGAATCATCTCGACCTTCGCGGAGCTCAAAAACCTATCCACGATGCCTTCGTTCATCTTGCGAACCATGGTCGCCTGCGGCGCATAGAGCTAAATGATATTTTAGAACCAAACAAAAATTTGGCATGACCTTGCCTAATTATTAGGACAAAAAAGAATGCAAAGTGTGCCAAATTTTCGCCGAAATGGAAATGAGTCAACATTCCAGAAAAATATTGGCAACTATCGCATACATGCATATCCCTCCATGATCATCACACACCCATACATATATACCCATGATCATCACATCACACCACACATATATACCCCATGATCATCACATCAGACCACAAATATACACCGACAAAAAGTGTGTTCGAGAGAGAACAAACTAGATCTACACAACAATAAAGAGATATACCTTACTTACCACTGAAAAAAGGAGATACAACTACTTATTTTGGGTAGATCTATGGTGTAAATAAGGTGAGGAGAAGGAAGGAACCGAGAGAAGCTAGATGGAGGTGGAAGTGGAGAAAGTGAGTGTGGTAGGGTGGCTCCAAAACATCTAGCTGCTCCCAGACTTAGTAATGGCGCACCTTCACCAATATGTTTCATTACTAAGTATGGGAGCTAATGGCGCGCCAACAAGGGGTGCGCCATTACTAACTCTGGGAGAGGGGGAATAGGGGCCAGAGAGGGGGGACAAGAACAGTAATCGCACACACGGCAGGAATGGGCCATTACTGTTACAACCTTAGTAATGGCGCACCCCCAAGGCATGCGCTATTGCTGTGTCATCAGGCCAGGGCCCACCCCTCCCATGACTTAGCAATGGAGGACTTCTCGGAAATGCGCCATTAGCATCCCTAGTGGCTAATGGCGCACTTCCGTGAAGTGCACCATTTATGATTCAGGGGAGGGGGGATGGTCCAGGAGCGAATTGGCGGTGGCGCATTGCTTTACTGGTGCTCCATTACTAGCAAGGGCACTAATGGAGCACCTGGACCTGGTGCGCCATTGCTATTTAGTATTGGCGCACTGGTCATCTGGTGCACCATTATTACTCATATTATCTATAGCTGTTTTTCCAGTAGTGTAAAGTCTCATATATTTCCGAGCGATTCTAATTTTTTTGGTTTTTTTGTAATTTAAAAAACACCATAGAAACTTCCTAATCTACACTTGATGACTTAAGTATATCAAAAACATCCCGTTACATGCCAAAACTTCGGTGATACGAAGAACCACACGGTTCGTGTATTAAAACCGTTTTCTTAGACTATGCCCTGCGAAATTCGCGTGTGCGTTCTGATTGGTCAGAACACAGCACCACGGATCACACGCCCTGCACCGTCCAATGTGCATGGATCGAACGGTCACAAATGAACCAAGATCATGTTGTTGTAGTTCCGGTGGATATTGTATTTAACCTTTTTTTTACAGTTTGTAAGTGTAATAAAATGTTTAAAAATACCAAAATACAAGGAATGCACCCGAATTCGAAGACATATCACGTATAGACGTGTGGCAGTTGTGGAAGAAAAAACCAACCATAATCGATGAAGTAACGATACAATCTACTTGAAACCCAAAAATTTCACTTGAGATGCCCCCGTTTGCAAGGCAATCGCATGATAACCTTTCTCAAAATGTCTGAAATTTTTACCTCATCATAGTTTTACCGTATCACGGTGCCATGAAAAGTCTCATATATTTCCGTGCGATTTGAATTTGTTGGGATTTTAAAACCACTGAACTCAATGTTTCCCGATCAAAAGTCGTAATCGAGTTGTAATAAGTTCATCCTAATACCGTAAGTGCATCCTACACGTTATATAACATATATGACTTCCTAGTATATCTTTGTGAAATTTTGGTGAACTCGTAGTTCAAATACAAATAAATTCATAGTGAGTGCATATGAAACATACTTACCGCCTTATATATATATCAAACGGAACATGAAAAATGACAAAAACACCCTAGCTCAGATGTAAATAAATCCATAGAAGAAACTGCGTAATCTACACTTAATGACGTAAATATATCAATCACACCCCTTTAAATGGAAAATTTTCAGTGGCACAGTTAATCACACGGTTTGCATATTGAAATCGTTTGATTAACGTATACCCTGCGCAATTTGTGATCATATATATACAATTCACAAGTAATCAAATATTATGAATTATGCACCAATAGTAAATACACATATAACTGCATGCATAATCTGTCAGATTAATTAAAACAGACTAATAAGTGAATTACTACCATATACGCGAAATGCACTTTCAGTCCTCTCGTCATTCTCGCGCTCTCTTCATCTTCGTCGTCGACTCCTCTGCTTCTTCTTTCCGCCGCTCGCCACCGGATCATCCGCAGGATCATCAAGGATTTCTTGCAGGACGAGACACTCCCGCATTGTTGAGATGCGCCTGTATGAGTCATAACTGACAAAGGCACCCAACGTCGCGTAGACGACGTGAGCCGTCGTGAGGTCACCCTTCCATGTCGAGTGCAGAGTTTTCTTTGTAAGAGTGTCCATCTCGCTCTTCTTTCCTTTGTAAGAAGGGAAGATGATGCAAACGACGAGCTTTTCAAGGGAATCCCTTTCACCCGCCTTCTTGGTGCTGCCCGCCACCCTGTACTTCATTGGTAGGTCGACGAGGTTGGTTACCTAGAAGCCATAGTTTTTGAGCACCTTCTTGTCATTTGCGGTGTCGACGGTGGCGAAGGTGTACTTCTCGCTGGAAACGAGGTCCTCGAAACGCTGGCAGCGGTGGACAAACCTGCTGATGTGGTAGAGGAGGACTTTCTTCCCGACGTATAACTTCACGACGGCGGCTCTGTTGTGATCCTTGGTGTACTCGATGTCAAGGCAGACAACCTTGTAGCACATTGTCACCAGGTATTCCTCAAGCTCGTCGATGCAGATGGCGGCCTTGACGGGGTCGTTGGTGTACCAGACGTAGAGTTTCATCCCAAGGTGTGCATCGATGGTGTGATCATGGATGATATTCCGACATTCTGCAATCGGCGTGGTGCTTTTTTGCAACAGCAGGGTGGTGGTGTAGTGGCCGCAGGAGGAGGAAGATGATGGTTTGGAGGAGAATATTGATGCATGGGAGGGCTGAGAGACCGGGTTATCATAGAGG
Organism: Bromus sterilis; assembly: GCA_950022295.1. Lineage (NCBI taxonomy): Eukaryota > Viridiplantae > Streptophyta > Magnoliopsida > Poales > Poaceae > Bromus > Bromus sterilis. Next base: position 251,562,180 of record OX465595.1, on the reverse strand, counting down.
GTATGGACGAGTCAGCTGTTTTCCCCACTACGCATTCCTCCTTCTCAACTGCATATAGTTTCTTTTTGAGCATCAACTGCATGCAGTCAAGTCTCCCGGGTAATGGCGCACTTCTCCGAGACATGTGTGTAGTCCCATCGGTGCTATAGAGAGGAACCGCCGCTTCGTATGACGCTCCCGGACCTCAAACCGTGTCGTCCATGGCTTATATTTTCACAAATGATTGTTCTCACAAATCCGTGTGGGATAGTCACCCTATTACGGACGCCCGGAACAACCCTACCGTCCGCGATCTCTATCAGCGCACCTACCCCGAGTGTTTGAACTTAAGAAAGGTGGATCAAAATTTTGGGGATGAGGGGTTCCATGGATAGTTTCCCCTGTATGGCACACGTTTATCGAAAGGAACTGTGTCCAATGTATGTTTCCCTCGCTCAAGTTTTCAGTTTCCAAGCTAAACTTTCAGTATTCGCGCCTTATATGTGTGTATTTCATCCATCTTCTCCCCCACCCTAGCCCCCAACCCACACATAATAACCCCCTTCCCCTCCCCCCTCCAGCGCCGCCACCATCTGATCCGTGCTGCCGCGCTCCTCTCATTCTCACCAGGTAAACCACCGAGCCGCATCCCTTCCTCATACCATCCGCGTACATGGCGGCGAAACTCCCTCTTTCATCCATATCCCCACAACCTACCCCAATGCATCGCCGCCTAGCATATCCACATATCACCGTGAGCTCGAAGAGGTAGATGTGGCCGCCGATAGTCATCTCCCGGCCACACTAGATGACTCGGCACAGAAGACCGTGGTGCATTCCTTTCTTGTACCCTCGGACGAGCACCTCACCTCTGCTGCGGCCGAGTGGGGTGCCTACTTTGCTAGGTTGGAGTGTATAAATCAGTGTGCATGTGTCGTTCTTCATCTGCTGCGTGCTGGTCTCGACATCGAGCTCATCAGTAGCAACATCTTGACAAGGGCTATGAAACAGATGAAGTCGCCCAAAATTAATCTATTGGATGGCCCCCCCTCTGATCTCATCGAGCGCTCAGTGAAGGTTATGCGATGCATGTACCCCTGCGAGCCCCTTTTGTTGTTTATGAAATCCGCTTGCAGAACTGGTGGCTCGAAATCACCAAACGCCAAGTCAGATCTGTTGGACAACTACAACCACGAGGAGGTCACCCATGGCGTGTCCTCTCCCGAGGGGAAGGACCTATTCAAAATTACTATCTTTATCAAAATAGCTAAAAAGTTTGTTCTAGGGTAAGCATTTCTGGGGATGAAAATCATAAACATATCTCTTTGCACCAATACCATTTTAATATCTATATTTAGGTATCGACTAGTCTGTTATGTTCATTCTATTGGTTTGATGATGCTATGACATGTTCAACTATGACGTGTTTGGATATGTAATGCATGATGTGCTAACAAACTTGGTTCTTGGGTAAACATTTATGGGGATGAAAATCATAAAAATATCTCTTTGGAAATCATTCCAAGTTTCTAAATGGTGCTAATATGATCTATTGATTCACTGATATTGATGTCATGATATGTTAAACTATGATGTGTTTGTCTGTGTTATGCACACTGATATTTTGGTAGAAACTAGTTAGTTCGATTCCACCAATACCATTTTAATGTTTATATTTGGTTGTAAACAATCCTCTTCTAGTTAACATGATTCCCTACTTTTCTCTATGTTGCTTCACTATGATACTAATCTACACAATGAAATATCTTTTTACTAAAATGATCTGCCAAGACAACAACATGGCAGTCAATAAGTACGTGTTTAGCTATTTAAATTGACAAATGTATCAAATTATGATGTTTGATGATGCAATGACATGTTGAACTATGATGTGTTTGACCATGTAATGCATGATTTGATAGTATTTAAGTAATAAGAAATACTTCTTAAAACGACTATATTTGGTTGTCATCACTGATGGTCTAGTAAACATGATTTTCATTTATCATTCATTTGTTTTACTATCATATTAATCTTAAAAATCAATCTATCTTTCTTACTGTCATGATTTGCAAAGAGAGCAACATGAACGTCGAACGGTGACTTTTTTCTGACTTTCATTTGTATCTATCTCTCTTACCCAAAATGGTTACCAATAAATCAAGTCCGATCCGTGCATAATAGTACTCTTCTCTTGTGATAACCTTTAATGTTATTTTGACTGATCTCTAGCACCATGGCAAACGGTGCCACAAAACTTGGTTCTTGGGTAAGCATTTTTGGGGATGACAATCATGTACATATCTCTTTGTAACTCATTCCAAGTTTCTAAATGGTGGTACTATGATCTACTTATTCATTGAAAATGATGCCATGATATATTAAACTTTGATCTGTTGGCCTCTGTTATGCATACTGATATTTAGGTATCAACTAGTCACTTCGATTCCACCAATACCTTTTTTAATGTCTATATTTATTTCTTGCCAATCCCCATCTAGTTAACACGATTCCCTACTTTTCTATGTTTCTTCCCTAGGATATTAATCTACACAATCAAACTATCTTTTTACTGCGATGATCTACCATAAATTATGTTGTGTTTGCTTCTTATGTACTATGTGATAATTAAGTATTAATAACTACTTAGTTAAACTTCACTAATACCAGTTGTAATCACCATAATTGGTTGTTGTTAATCATATTCAAGTTAACATGCTTTTCTATTTGCATTTCGTTGCTTTACCATCATGTTAAATGCTCACATCCGAATAATCTATATTGTGATTAATTTTGATTTATCTTATTATGTGTATATCTACCAAAACTATGGTCCAGTTTTACCCATTACTTTACTCGCATCTTAAAACTTAACAATCAAGATACCTTTCATTGTGTGATGATTTGTATCCCAATCTTTACTTATACAGGAAAAACGATGGGAGATGCCGGTGCTCAGCATAATCCCATGGCTTTTATTGCCTCATTCCAAAATTACATAATATATTTTAATGTTTTACCTGTTCCTTCTATAGGTACATACATTAGGGTTTCAGATCACACTTTGACCCTTTTTGCGTATAGGGTAATGGAATTTTCATGAGCAAGAGCCAAGTGAGGAAACTAAAAAAGATTGTCAGGAGAAAGAGACAGGAGATAAGAATTAAACTCTTCATCTTTTCTTTATACAAGACAACGGTGAATTTCAGGATGGTAAGAACTACTCAACCTTCCTTTTTCATGCTCATATTGTGTTGTAAGTCATCACTCAACAGTATCTGAATGTTATAATTTTCAATGGTTCCCAAAGAAATTTACTCAATATTACCTAGCAAAGTCCATGCTTGGTGCGGAGGCAACATAAATAAACGTCTATCATCCACACTACCATGAAGACGGTCTACTCGTCTTCCTGAAGTCTGTGAAGGATGGGTGGGCGGTCATCACAAGATGTTGGACTAAAGTTGTGCGCGCCATCGGCACGAAGGAGGGCACAATATGGGCATTCCGCTTCTACAACTACTCTGACAGCAAAAATGATTTTCGCCTCTCTCTATACCACCTTTAATACTCATCTGGTTCATTGTTGTGATTACGTTGTTTATGTAATTCTTAAACATTAGTGTTTTTAGGGTAGATCATTAGTTGTTGTGATTTGGAATATTCTTTGTTGGTTGAACCTTTGTATACTGGATGGATATAATTTTGAGTTTCACCTATTTTTTAAGTCAATTTATATTTTCAAATACACAATAATTGTAATTGCTGGGAATAAATTACTCTGATTAATTACTGTTCTATAGATTAAGGTGCACACAGTTTCTTTGGATAAATCATTTGCGATAGAGCTCAACAACACAAACGTTGTCCCTCCGAAAATTGTGCCGATTAGATCCGTACATGTTTTGCGTATAAAAACCGTCACCCATTATCCAAAATAGACCACACGTTTTGATTACAAAAACTGTATGTGATTGTGAATATCATCCCACACAATATGGAAACATGAAATGTGTGTGATCTCTCTAAGTTGGCACAGGTGTACTGAAATAAACCGTTTGGAACATATAGACCGTCCACACATTTAGAATGTAGATTCCGTGGATGATAATAGTATTATCCCAAACAAATAGTTGTAGAAAATCGCGAGTGATTGATAATGGGTCACAACCCTACACCCAAAACCTGATAGTGTAAACTCAAACCTAATACCATAAAGAAACAGTTTGGGATCTATGTAATGTCACAGACGGTTCTGACCTATTGCTTGTTTGTGCTCCTGGTTGCATAACAAACGATCGGGTCGAGTAAAGCTCATGTGATACATAAGATACGTACACATGTTCATTCTTCCAATGGCCGTGCGGGATATCGTTGTACATCAAACACGATTGTTTACACGAAAGCGTCTGTTTGACATTGCAACAGAGCAAACGATTTTTCCATATCATGTAGTAAAGGCCCCCCGTGTCGCAATCGAAGGCAAGGCGACGGTTCCAATTCCTGTAGTGGATATTGGTCAAAAACAATTTGGATAGACCCTAACAGCACTAGTGATAGCATCTTCATTTTGTCTACTATAAAAGGGTCAGCTCCAACCCTAGATATAAGCGGAAGATCAATAGAGAAATCAAAATCAACATCTTTAATGCAAATAGGAGATGCATCAAACTTAGGATCAGGCGCAAACTTGTTCTTCATAGCATGCTTTGCAAGAAGCTTCTTAATAGCATCAGGAACTGCAGAATTATTACACTCCGCAAATTCTCAATAAAATTCAACATCAAGCTCAATATAATCCTCATCAAAACATTTACCCTTGAATTTAATGAAATCAGGGTAATCAGAGGATCTACTAAAAGGATGACGTGTAAAAGGAATTTCAATCCCAGACTGTTTTGTAGCCTTAGTAATCTGAGACTCAATATAGCGACCAAGTGAACCATTCTCATCAAAAGCAGTAGAAGCATCATCAAAAGTATCAAACGTATTACCAGACTTAGTAGAAGCAACATGTGGTGGTGGTGAAGTAAGCTTACTCATAACAGAGGGTGAATCAAGTGTAGCACTAGTGCTAAGAAAAATACCTTTTCTTGTAGTTGATGGCAAGATCGAAACTCTAGGGTCTCCTTTCTTACCCATAGTGGATAAATCGCAGTAAGAAAAATAACTCCAAGTAGGCTTGTGAATAAAGCTATGGTCCATCGCAACGGCGCCAGAAAATATTCATGATGAACCACAAGTGTAGGAGGTTGCAAGAGTCTTCGCGGCTAAGAATAACGCAATTTATAGATTCGACACAAGGGGAGCCAAAGGATATTTATAAGCTTTGATAGTTGAGTTTTCAATTCAACCGCACCTGAAAGATACTTTCTTGGAAACAATTTATTAGTAGCAACGGTGTGATGGAAGTAATGGTGGAACGGAAATAGTGGTGGAAAAACAACGACAGTAATGATAGAAAAGTAAAGCAACTAGTAACAAGCAGGATTAAAACACTATAGGCTAGGGGAATGGATTGTTGGGAGCTGCACGGATGAGATATAACACTGGACAAGCTACACATAAAAGTAATTATCATGTAGGCATAGTATGTCAGTTAAATAATGACACCATGCCAAGTTTCATCATTTTTAGAGCACACTTGAAGTGATTTTGAATTCCTCGGTAATTTTGTTCAATGAAAATCATTAAATGGCTTAAAATTAGCAAATGAAGTCGGAACATGTTGAAATTTTAGGATGTGACTTTCAATGCTTTATATTGAACACATAAAAAAGTTTGGACTTGAAATGATTTAAAAATGTTGAGTTCTCTTTGTAAGACGTGGGATTTCTTGTACATACATGATTTTTCAAAAAATATGGTCTAGTTTGTACATGAAGTGCATCCAGTGTTCCTCGTACTCTCTCAACTTTTTATCAAATGTTATGTGGGTGAAATAATAACACCATGCCAAGTTTCATCATTTCCAGAGTTCATTTGAAGTGCTTCTGAATTTCGGGGTCATTTTGTTCAAAGAAAATCATTAATTGGATTAAATTAGCAAATGAAGTCAGAACAGGTTGAAATATTAGGTTGTGATTTTCAATGCTTCATGTTGATCACTAAAAAGTTTGGACTTGAAATGATCTAAAAATGTTGAGTTCTCTTTCTAAGACGTGGGATTTCATCTACAACCGTGATAGTTCGAAAGAGATGCTTCAGTTTGTACACGAAGTGCATCCAGTTTTTGTAACGACCCGATTCTCTGTGCATTCTGTGCTAGTCCCTGGATCAATAGCTAGAACACACAATACATAATGTAATATCAAGAATAAACCACATGTCATATATATGACATCGAAGATCCAGTATTACAATACAACATACTTGCATAGCTCAAGGCTAGCTTACAAATAAAAATACAGCAGAAAACAATAAAAGCTTCATGGCGTCCATCAACTCCACTGGCAAGTTGAGTATAGACATCGTAACCCTACATCGCATCACTTACTCGTCATATACAATCTTGCAACACCGAAGGTTACAGCCCGACAACGGGTCAGCACATCTGATTTGTACGGCAAGTCACACGAAAAAGTATATAACAGACCTACATCTACATGCAAGGTATGTCAAAGGAAAGGCTTATGGTTTTATTTTGCAGAAAGCTGATTTTTCCCTCACATACTACAACTATTCAAATTATTATTTATCTTGCTAGTCCTAAGTATGGTTGAATCGGGCTACACAAATTCCAACCATCCCTTTATTAAAAGTTCCCACTCAAATTCTTATTAAGGTGAATTATCTGTCAAGACCAAACAACAACAATAATGCCCAGTTGCTCAAAGTTGTCCATAACCGTGGACACGGCTAATCATGATCAGTTTTTACACTCTGCAGAGGTTTGTACACTTTCCCCACTGGACTCAACCCGAAGATTGAGACATAGTCTTTCAGAAGAGGTTTCCTCCACCCTTTGGTATCCGGTACACCTATCATATCTACATCAACTAGCTACCAGGGCCAGGTTCCCCACAACTTACTTCTCTAAGCCAGAGCCCATATAGCCAGTGGTTGTACATGGAAGCTACTAGTCACACTGTCTGTCCGATCTTTTTGAGCCTGGACGGCGCCCACTGCGTTCAGAGGGTAGACACCATGTCGCACCCGGTTCACCACCAAAACAACCATTCAGGAAGCATTTAGCCCTGGTCCCTCCTTAGACAAGGCACGAGCCCCAGGATGCATTCCCTGCCCGCCTAGAGGTGATTTCTATTTAAGTTTGCTAGTCAAGTCATTAATCCGCACAAAGCTCAATGATATACTCAACCCAATCCTCGTGTACAAAGCAATAGCAGTATACAACAACCACGATCCTAGGGCGACAATGAAATACAAGGTCAGAACATATGTCTATCCTACTAGGTTTAAATCATAACTAATATATAGTCCTACACATGCATAGAGTGATAATTTGCTACATGCATAATACAAAACATAGGTTGAGGTATGGTCAAAGTGTAACTTGCCTTTTCCATTCGGTGAAGTTCTTCACTCTCACGGTCCAGTCAACTCTATTCGTCACACTTCGAGAATCTATCGCAACGAAGGAACTCAAATAAGCAATCACACCAAAAACACAAACAAAAGATCAACAAACAAACACAAAGGTTTTAGCAACAAAACAAAAGGCTTGACACGGTACAAGTGTCGATGTGCTCGAAGGTGATCAGTGGAAGTGAACTCGAGAGAGTCAACAGATAAATATTCATCGGTAAGGAAATGTGATCATGGACATTATGAATTCAAGGTGAATATCATGCCCACATGAAAAGTGCATGAATCTTACCGATAACATGTCTCAAGTGATCCGATATAAAAAAAAGAATCACGTGGAACGCAATACTACAACGTAGGTCATAGAAAGTGAAAAACTGAATTGAATTTGAATTTAAACAGATCAAGAAACATTTGAATTTTTGTGTACACATTCTATGAACAGAAAGTACATGGAACGAGTGATCTAACGCAAAAAGAATCACTCGATTTGGATCAACGGTTTAAAAGATACGGTCTCCGGAATTTAAATTTGAATTTGAAATAAATTCCAAATTCAAAATGTGCAGTGTGTGCAAAACCATATTCCATGCTAAAGTACAGAACAACACGAGCGTGTAGCAAAAAGTTTCACCTCAATCCGGTGATGTTGCGGGTACGGTGTCGGGGTGTTTTCTGCCAAAAGGACCTATCCGCAATTAAACTTTCTTCAAAAAAAGCGATCGTGTCCCTGGGACCAGATCTGGCCGGAGCAACTCCGGCGAGGCGGCTCGGCTCCGGCGAGGCGCGGCTTCGGCGACGTGGGAGTGGGGAGGTGGCGGCCGGGATGGCGCTGGAGGGGCGGCCGTGGTGGCGCTGGCCAAGGAGGCCGGGGCGGCTCCGGCGAGCGGCGTGCGGGGCGCGCGGCGGCGCGGCTCCCCCGGCGAAGCCTTCCGGCGGCAGGTGACGGGTGGCGGCGGTGGGGCGGTTGCCGGGCGGCGCTGCCGCGGAGGAAGGCGGCGGCGCACCACGGGAGGCGCGGCGGCGGCGGCCAGCCCGAGCGGCGGCGCGTCGGCCGTGGCGCTCTACAGAACCTCCGATTCGGGTAAAACTTCGAACTGCGCGATCAGCGCGTCGAGCCGGAGGCGTTCACCTCGTGCTAGAACCGTTCCGAGAACACTTTCCGGCATGCTATAAAAATATCCCGTTTAATTATTAAACGGGGTTTTTCGTTCCGTTGGCTGCGGCTGCTCTTGTGCGGTTTTCGCGATGGTGATCGGGCGAAACCCGGTGTCGCAAAGGTCGATTGTCAGGGTGGCAAGGGTCGGTCTCCGCCCGATACGAGATAAGAGGGGGAAAAATAATCGCCGATCGATAAATCGGGGATGCAAACACTCCAAACAAATCAGACAATCAAACAATTCAAACCGAAAACAAAATTTTTAATTTTTGTGAAAACTGGGCTGTTACAGCCTGGACCCGTGTGGACGTGGGAATGGTGTTTTTACCTTTTCCACTAGGAATTTGATTGTAGTCTATACTCAGACATATATCCTCCGCTGATGTAATTTATTAAGGAAGTTGTATGCCGATTGTATGAGATGTTATCTCTTTGTAGCTGTAATGTTGTGATATCATGTCGGAAATCCGGGGCATATGGCATTATCATATGTCGCTATGGGACCGATATGTGCTTCGTCCCCGGATCTGGATGGAAACATCTAGATCTGGAACAGCAACACATATTGGGCCTGAAAACTTGGTATCAGAGCCTTACCGACCGTAGGATCCCTTCTCTGGTCGAAGTCGAGTCTAGACTGAAACTATTTTGTAGTTACTAAGTTATTTATCGGAGAGTTGGAATCTTTTTACTCCTTACCCTTGCTCTGGTCAGGAAAAGTGTCGTAATAGTTTTAATTCTCTCCTTATCTCCTTCAAACTATAGGATCTCGAGTAAGTGGATTTTCAGAACCGTTACAATGTCTTGCTTGCAGCTTATTGTCTCGATTCCGATCTCAGTTTTGGGAACTCCTATAGTACCTTTAGCTTCTCCGACTCGGGTGCACATCCTGGTCACTCCTTGTTCTTCATCCTTTTGTCTGGTGTCTTCACGACTTTGCATGGGAACACTATCCTTATGATCCGGAGCTCGCTCTTGTTCTTCCTCTTAACACCTGATGGTCTCGTTCTCTGACGTTGCCGTCTGTCTTCGGAAATTTATCTCGATGGAAGTTCATCGTCGACATGGAGCAGAATCCCTTATTGGTGGTGTTGAGAAACATCGTCTCTCTTTTCCCTTTCCCCTCTCCCCCGGATCGTCTTGGATCTGGGGGCGAGATGCCTTGTTGGTGGTGTTGTATTGTAACGACCCGGGATTTTTACCCAAATTAAAAATTTTGGTTGTTGCTTTATTTTTTGAATTGCTAGAATTGTTTGCAGTATTTAATTCACCAATTTATTAATCGGTGATTATATTTCCCCCTCCTTCTCGTACCGGCAAGTGTGACTGAACCTTTCCTCCATGTCACACGACATTTTGCGGCACCGGGTTTCACCTGAGAACCGTCGCAACTTCCAGCACAAGTCCAGCCATCGCCATCGAAAAGAAAACCCCGTTTACTTAATAAACGGATTATTTTATTAGGAGTTGGAAAATGTTCTCGGAACGGTATCGAAGTGAGGTAGAACTGACCAGCTCGCCGCGCTGAGTGCGTGGTATGAGGCTTCATCCGAATCGGAGGTCATATAGAATCCCGGTGGTCAGAAACGTAAACATCAGACACGATAGAGAGAAACCGGGGGCGTTTGCGTAAACCTGCTAGTCAGGCCAGCCCATAAATAGAACACCACTCTCTTCCACCCATTTTAGGCTTCTCCCTAGTCCATTTTGGTAGCCACCCCCTCCAATAGGGCCTCCTACCTCGAAACCCTAGCCTCAATCCAATCTGAGCTGTTTGATCTGCACATCAGTGTCTCTAAAGTTGCCACGTCACCCCAACCAGCCCTTCCACCTCAACCGGGCCCTGCAGGGCCCTAGGAGGCGCCACCAAGGACTGCCACGGCCAATCCGTTCGCTGCTGCTCCCAACCTCCCGTGTAGCTCCTCCACACCGACCTGATCCGCCCGCCGCTGAAGAGGCGCGTTGCCGCGCCCTGCAGGTTGCCTCTTCTTCTCCCTCGCGTCTCATCCTCTCCTCATCTCTCTATGGCTCTGGAGCAGGTCACCGGTCACCCTACAGCGCCACCACCATGGCCGAACAAGGGAGCCGCCGCCTCAGAACCTCGTCGGGCCTCCTCAGGACCATACAGCCACCACCGCGCACGGATCTGGCCAGATCCATCGCTGCCGCGCCGCCCACCATCGTCGGAGCACCACCGTCGGCGTCCCCTATACGCGCTCGTACGAGGACGAGCGCCCCTGCTCGATCCAGCCAAGTGGGCCGGCGGCCCTGCGCGGCCCACCAGCTAACGCAGCCTGCCCCACCACGCCCCCTCGGCCCGCCAGCTTCCCCTCTCCTAGGGGAGAGATCCCGTTATCCCTCCCTGTGAAATGTTGTTATTTACCTGTTTTGCGACTAGATTTACGTAAGATCCGTCGCTCGTATGAGTTTCCGCCCAAAAGTAAAATTGTGCTCTGTGATGTGCTCTACAAAATTGCTTTAATGAGTTTATTCATTGGAGGTCATTTGAGTGATGTAATTTCTTGTCAAACACTGCAACTTGTTGTTAACTTCTGGAACTATTATTTTTAGCAATGTTTGAGTGATGATTGCCTCGCATCCGTGCATCGTATGCATATGCTTCTTTGACATGAATTACTCACCATCATGTGTACTTCAATTAGATGCACTCTTTTGCCATATTGACGTTCCAAAGTGGTGTAACTGATAATCTGTGTTGTAGTTTGTATAAAGTTGCGTACTTTACTGCCTTATACTTATTGATCCATGCTTTATATGATTTAGCTCCCATGGAATGAATTGCTGCTTGTCATGTATAATTTCGTGCCATGTATTGATTTACCATGATATCTTTACTATTCATATAATTGTTGAGCTCCAAAGGTGCATGCCTGCTGTTTGCTGTCGACTACTCTAAATTCCGCTAAGTCTGGAATCTGTTTTAGCTGCTTTGCATGCTTTATATCTATTCATCTTTGGGTCTTTTGACCACAAGTGCCATGTATGAATTGTTTAGCATCATGTAGACTCCATGTACATACATTCCTATGTCATGTTGTTGTAGCATGGCTACTACTTTTGCTACTGTTTATAGAGCATGTTTATAACAGTTTGCCATGACCCCTGTTTTGCACTAAGTCTGTAAACTGGATTAGCTCTCTTGCATCCTTGCTACATGTTTATCCATGATTCCTTTGAGCATAAGTGTAATGTATGAACTCATGAGAATTATGTTGGCTTTCTGTTGATGTATTGCATGTTCATTTTGGAGCTTATTTGGTATTGCTTTACCTGGTTTTTAGAGATCATGTTATTAGCATTTTGCCATGTTTTCCTAATTTCACTTATTTATTCTTGATGCTTATGTACATGAAACCTTTATGCCATGTATTTCTTGTCATGTCTACTATTAATCCATATAATTTTGGTGCATGTTTGCAACATTTACCATGTTGTTGCATTGCTCTTCAGTGTGCTACCTGCTATAGGCAGATTGTGTTCATAACTTGTGTTGGTTGTATCTTTTTAACCGTAACTCTGTTTTGGGTGTTCTTTGTATGTAACTTGACTAGAATTTCATGTAGATTGTGATTGTGCTATTGTTTGCTATTGTTAACCAATCTAAAGTACGGTTTAGGTAAGAACAGTAGTAAAATTATTAATTGTCGTGGGGTACTTAGTGATATGCCATGTTTAGGTTGTTACCTCGTTCAAATTGATTAGCATAGATAGTTTACTTTTGCTTCACCTCTTGACATGATTGTGTGACATGCCATGCTTGTGTGAGATGCCATGTTAAAAACCTTTTTCTCACCTTGTGTAGCTAAATAACTTGAATCTTTGTAAACGTGAAGTATCATCGTGTGTGACGAATACTCCACTTAACCTGTTAGTAACCGCTCTCGACGATAGATGCGATACCGTGGTGCGTTGTCTCGTGTTGCCTTCTTGTTGATGCTTCCTCGTGATTGCCTCGTAGTAATAGATTCTTTCTCGTCAATTTCTTTTCCAGTGTTTCCTTCTTGTGTGCTCCCGCGGATACTCTCGGAGACGTTGCGAGCTTGTGATCGACTACAACTTCGGCTTCGTCTTATCCTCAGGTAAGGGGGAGCATATATCATGCTAATAACTTTCATCACACTTGTGCCTATGTATAGGATAGAACGGTTGCTTGATCCTACCACCTCATATTTATGCCTCTCAAATAAACCCAAACATCCATGTCATCCACATCCCACCAACCTTTGTTTGGCCATGTACCTTGCTTTCTTAACCACTACTTAGTATGCATGCTTAAGATGCTACTTATATTCTCCTGTTACTCCTTGGATTGGTCTATCACACTATTATATTATTGTGGATGATGTTATTATTATATTATTGACTATACTCGGTGAAGGATGGAAGGTCCAGACTATCCCGCCTCGATGCTTTGTTCCATTCGAGTCTCCTAGGACCCAAGTTTCGGGTATTGTGTCTCTGTGAAAGTGTGCCTAACCGCATATGGGATTCTATGGGGTCCCATTTTCTTACCTACCTAGCTTCAAATATTTCTAGTGGTGGCCCAAGCTGATTTACCATTTGCAAAGCCGTGTGTGTGCCGGGTAGCTCCCAGATGATTTTAAACAACTAGGGCCAGCGGAGACATGGTTTCTCTTGTTGGTCCATCCCATGGAGCTAGGGGATTCAACATGGTTTGGGTAGCTAACCCGACCTCATCCAGATGGTAGAGTCCAATTCGAGAGCGCGACCGACTTTTTAGTTGGATGTCCACTCACTTGGGATCACCTGGATTTGTCCTTTGTTAGTTAGAGGGATTATGATGTCCGAATCTCTCAGAACAACTATTCAATGAGCGTCTTTAACTGGCCCGACTGAGAGAGCTTTTCATACGTGCGAAGCCTTGTAATGGGAATTTCGTACACCTCTGCTGTAAGGCCCGATATGCGGTACTGTTCCAGATCTGGATGTTTCCATCCCAATACGGGGACGAAGCACTTATCGTTCCCACCGCGACATATGACAACTCCATATGCCCCAGATTTCCAACATGATATCACAACATTACAGCTACAAGGATACAACATCTCATACAATCGGCATACAACTACCTTAAATACATTATACATCAGCGGAAGATACATGTCTGAGTACAGACTACAATCAAATGCCTAGTGGCAAAGGTAAAACACACCACTCCCGTAACCACACGGGTCCAGGCTCTCCGCCGGGATCCGCCTAACTAGTCGTCGTTGAGTCTTCCTGAAGGCGTCCAGAAGAAGGGTCGTCGAGCTCCTCTGAAGTCCAAGATTGTTGCATAACGTGTGTAAAAGATAAAAGAAAGAGGTGAGCTATATCAACAAGTCTTGTAACTAACTTCTCACAGTAATATGGGGGTAGTGGTGAGGTTGAAGACACACTAGCAATATATGAGTGGCTAACGGTCTATTTTAGAGTAAGATGAGAACCAAACATTCAATGAGGAATCACCTCCAACAAGTCTTGCTATCAACTACTTATGCAAACATAACACATATCCTATCCTTGTCCTCCCCTTCGCATCACGACGAAGTAGAAGAATTCAAGGCACACACACGTTGACCAAGTTATTAAGATTAGCTCAGTTGTTGTTGTCTATACACAAGGAGTAGGTCTCAAGTAGTGCATAACCGTGGACACAGCTTCTCGAAAAGATTTAACCCTGCAGGGGTGTACCAACTTCCCATTACAAGGCTCCGCACGCACGCCCATCTCTCTCAGTTGCTACCCATCCTAGGAAACCATTTTATGATTTAGTTCCAAGAGATCCGAAACGACAGGTCCCTCTAACTAACAACGCACAAATCCGGGTGGCCCTCGGGGAGTCGACACCCAATCCAAGAGCCGGCCGCGCCCTTGGATCGGACTCTTCGTATGGCCAAGGTCGGGGTTAGTCTCACATGAACAACAGGTGACTTCCCTAGCTCACCAGTTTGGACCAACAGAGAAACCATGTCTCCGCTGGCCCGAGTTGTTTTAAAATCTGTTGGGGGCCCAACAAAGCACACACATGGTTTCCAATGGTAAATCTGCTCAGGCCACCTCGAGAAATGTTTGGACCTAGGTAGGTAAGAAAAGGGGACCCCATAAAATCCCACACGCGGTTAGGCACGCTCGTCAAGAGACACAATACCGGAACTCGGGTCCTAGGTGACTCGAATGGAACAAAGCGTCGGGGCGGGATAGCCTAGACCTTCCATCCTTCATCGAATATAGTCAACATTAATAATAATCATATCATCCAAAAAAATATAATAATGTGATAGCCCAATCCAAGGAGTAACAGGATACACAGTGGATAGCATCCTAGCATGCATACTAAGCAGTGGCTGAGCAGCGAGCAATAGTAACATAGACGAACAAGGTTTGCTGGGATGTGGAGGACACGGCTGTTTGGGTTTATTTGAGAGCCATGAATATGAAGTGGTAGGATCAAGAAATCGTTCTATCCTACACCTAGGCGCGAGTGAGCTGAAAGTTATAAGCATGATATATGCTTCCCCTTACCTGATGAGAAGACGAAGCCGAATGTGTAGTCAATCGCAAACTCGCATCGTCTCCGAGAGATACCCGCGGAAGCACACAAGAGGTAAACACTGGAAAAGGCAATCGACGAGCAAGCATATATTACTATGAAGCAACCAAGAGAAAGCATCAACAATAAGGCAACACGAGACAACGCACTACGGTATCGCATCTATCGTCGAGAACGTTTACTAACAGGTTAAGTGTAGTATTCGTCACACACGACGATACCGCACATTTAGAAAGGTTCAAGTTGTTTAGCTACACAACATGAGCAAAGGTTGTTAACATGGCAGCTCACTCAAGCATGGCATAGCACACAAACATGGAAAGAGGTGAATCATAAGATAAACTATCCATGCTAGTCAATTTAAGTGAGGCAGAACCTAAACATGGCATAACACTAAGTGCCCCACAACAATTAAAGCATTTGGTACATTTCTAACCTAAACCATATTTTTGGTTGGTTAACAACAACAAACAATAGCATAAAAACAAAGTACATGAAATTCTAGTCAAGTTACATGTTACATGTAAAGAACAGTCCAAACGGAGTTACGGTTACAAAGATAGAAGCATTACAAGTTACGGGCACAATCTGCCAACATCAGGTAGCACACTTTAGAGCAACAAATAAACAAGCAAAAGGTTGCACACATGCACAAAAATGATATGCAACTAAATAAGTTATGGCATGCAAGGCATGGAAAAATGAATCATGAAAATAGGCATCATGGTTCGCTAGTTATAAGCAACACAAGAAGCTATAAAACATTACTGGTAAAGGACTTATTGAAAAACAGGTAAACCAGGCAATAACTGTTATTAGCAATATTTATAAACAGGGGTAAAACTATATGAAAAAGTGCAGCAACATGACATATCAATATATGGGCATGAAGTAGACATGATGGTGATCATGTACAAACAAGAATCATGGTCATAGGCCTTACGTATCAAAAGATATTGAGCATGCAACATGGGTTCAGAAAGTTACAGACTTAGTGAAAAACAGAGGTGGCTGTCAAAAACAGCAGGTTGGAGCTAAAATATCTATGACCAGAAATGCAAACATGACAATGTAATACATATAATGAAAGTAGACATGGCATCGATAAAAATGACATATTGCAATGCTAAATAGGATGCACGGTTAAAAAGATATAGGGCAGCAAAGTTTGCATCTTACGTTAACAGGAGCACACTAACAACAGGGTAGCTACTTTGGGTGAAGATTCTGTTAACATGCAGCAGGCCAACATGACAAGTGACAACTGAAGTAGACATAATTCTTAACAGTATGCAACTAGAATCACTCAATTCTTATAAACGGTCGCAACGCAAACGTCGCCCGAAGTTGGCTGAAAATAACAATTTCAGCAGCTTAGCAGCAGTTAATAACGGGAAGCCCTGTTCAACACACAATAACCACATCTAAACAACCTCAAATCAAATAACTCACAAAAGATAAAAGTTATAGCACATCATCAGCAACAAAATTCCTTTTGGGCGCATATTCATACGAGGCCTAGATCTATCGCAAACTACATTTCGAAACAGTAAACCTCAGCAAAAAAGGGACTCAGGCTCAAGATGCTCACCATGTGCTGAGGCCCATCTAGCCGCGGTGGCTGAGAGGAGGCGCCGGGCGGCTTGGTTGCATAGGTGGGCCACTAGAGGTGTGCGCCTGGCCCATGCGGCGGCAGCAGCCTGCTGGATCTGGGCCAGTGGAAGGTGCGACCCACCACAGCGAGCGGTTCAAGCGAGGGGGCGGCCGGCCTCGTGCTCTCCCGATCCAGCACGGGGAGGATGCCGGCGGCTAGGCACAATGCTCCGGCGACGCGGGCCGCGCACTAGGAAGAGCAAGGGCCGCCGTTGAGGGCGGTCGGCGGTGGAGGCGGCTCGTCGGCTCGGGCAGATCCATTATGGCGGACCGTCGGCCATGCCGCGGCGGCTTCTACTCCGGCAACCTGTGAGGGGAGCGAGCGGTCAGGGAGGCAAGGAGGAGGAGATGGCGCGGCGAGTGGAGAGGAGACGAGCGGTGGAGGCCTGCTGCCGACGGCGGCCGGCCGGAGGCGAGGCGCGGCTCTGGTCTCCGGAGAGCATGGCGGGCGACGCGGCCCAGATCTGCCCGGGGCAGGCCTGGCGGCGGTACTGCGGGCCCGCGCGGCCCGATTCCGGTCTGGAGGTGGGAGGTTTCTACGTGGTGGCCTCCCTGGCCGTAGATCTGGCGATCCGACGGCAAGATCTTGCTAGGGAGCTAGGTATTCGGGGAGGGGCTGTTTTTTGGGAAGATCTAAAAATTGTGAGGGGGTGGCTGCAAATTTGTGTTAGGGCAAACCCTAGAAATGATAGGGGAGGTGGTGTTCTTTATATAGGCTGTCCTGGATGGCAGGTTTACGCAAAAGCCCTCGGTTTTTCTCTCTCACGTCCGATACTCCATGTTTCTGACCGCCAGGAGTGCATACGACCTCCGATTCGGATGAAATCTTGAACGACGCGCTCAACGCGTCGAGCCCGTCAGTCCTACCTCACTTAGATACCGTTCCGAGAACATTTTCCGGCACCCAATAAAATAACCCATTTAATTATTAAACGAGGTTTTTCATTCCGATGGCAATAGCTGGTCCTGTGCCGGTTGCGACAGTGCTCGGGTGAAACCCCGGTGTCGCAAAGGTCGTGTCCGTTGGGAAAAAGTTTGGTCCCGCATCCAATACGAGAAATAGGGGGGAAATATTCACCGATTAATAAATCAGCGAAGAAAATACTACAAACAATTATAACAAACAACAAAATAAAGCAACAAACAAATTTTTTAATTAGGGTGGAAAATCCGGGCTGTTACACCTGCAGGGTTAAATCTTTTCGAGAAGCCGTGTCCACGGTTATGGATGACTTGAGACCTACTACTTGTCCATAGGCAACAACAACTGAGATAATCCTAATAACTTGATCAACGTGTGAGTGCTTTGACAGCTTCTTCTTCGTCGGGATGCGAAGGGGAGGACAAGGATAGTTTAGGTGTTATTTTTTCGTAAGTAGATGATAGCAAGACTTGTTGGAGGCGATTCCTCATTGAATGCTTGGTTATTATGTTACTATAAATAGATTTCTAGCCACTTATATAATGCTAGTGCGGCTGCAACCTCAACCACTACCCCCTTCTTACTGTGAGAAGTTAGTTACAAGACTTGTTGATATAGCTCACCCCCTTATTCTCTCTTTTATGTACATTATGCAAACGATCGTGGACTACAGATGGGCTCGACGACCATTCTTCTGGATGCCTTCACGGAGACTCGACGATGACTAGTTAGGCTGATCCCGGTGGAGAGCCTGGACCCGTGTGGACATGGGAATGGTGTGTTTTACCTTTGCCAGTAGGCATTTGATATTAGTCTGTACTCAGACATATATACTCCACTGATGTAATGTATTAAGGCAGTCGTATGACGATTGTATGAGATGTTTTATGCTTGTAGCTGTAATATTGTGATATCATGTTGGAAATCCGGGGCATATGGAATTGTCATATGTCACGGTGGGACCGATATGTGCTTCGTCCCCTGATCTGGATGGAAACATCTAGATCTGGAACAGTAGCACATATCGGGTCTTACACTCTTGGATGCCTCCCAATGTACACGACGTACTATGTCTCTGTCATCTATCTATATGTCAAAATAACTCATAATATATCGATGATATAATATAACAAAGCAGCATGAAGAAAAGAGTTAAAATGTTATCAAATACAAGCTACCACATCGCAAAACATAACAAAGTTCACCGTACCCAAACTAGAGCGCCACACAAGTTTAAAATAATTGTTTACATCAGAAAGTTCATCATAGACAAACTCAAAGTTTCGCTCAACAGAAAATAGACAATCGTCATCGTCAATCATCACCTTTGAATATCCGGAATGGCGCAAACTAGCTTTGTGAAAGGCTTTGGGTCTTGACCCTTCCAATATCGGTGAGTGTCGAAGAATTCATGGGTCTGTGGCCCCATGTAGTACATGCCATACTTCTCGACCATACTGTTCATGATGATCGTCGTGAGAGAATTTTGGATGCGGTAGAATTCAAATCTGAGAACTTCATCCTTCGTGGTTGATAGGTTTTTTGCCTAGTGAATGACATATTTATCGGATCCGGTTTTCATCCTAAGAATTTGATGATCCCTTTTGAACTCATTCATATGATGAATGATGTAGAATCCATCCGTCTCACTTGTTGTCGGTTGCTGGATGCAGCAGAAGTTAGTATTATGGCCGAAACATGCAACGCCTTGACTCTTTTTGTGTACTCTGATGTACCCACCCTTATTTCCGAAGGTGAAGAGATCTCTATCGAGAACTTTCTTGATGTGGCTAAAGTCTCTGTTCTCCTTGTTCTTGGTTGATTCCAAATAGAGGGTGTGGGATACTTGCCGGAATAATACGATAAGGATGCAATGCTCACTACGTACAAATAGGTTAACAACAAATTAACCTCCATATGTGCAAAGTAACGGTTGGATCTGTTAAAGTTTCTTACAAATCACTTATGTGGGATGATAAGGCAGAAGAATCATCTCCTTGTCCTTATTGTCCAACATGAATTTTTTGTTGTATGCCTCAGCCCCTTGCGTTCCTCGTCCCCCTGATTCAAGAAGGTCTCAGACATTTCATATGGGTCCGCTACCACTATTTCCGAGAGTTCCTCCTTCTTCACCACGTAGTTCAGATGTAGAGCATAAAGGAAGACGAAGGTAAAATCGAGCTAACTCATGTGTAACATCTCGAATATGTAGTGTAACCAAAGATAGATCATGTCAGCGGGGCTATGATGGTTGAAGTCTAAGCCTGTGGGAACCTTAGCAACGTAAAGTGGGTATCCCGCTGTGCCAGCAGGGGCTCGAAGATGAATGTGCTCCGTAGACAAGACATTGTCATGTAGTTTCCGAAGCTCCAACGTTAAGCCCTTGAGCATATTATCCGGTAGCATCGGCCTACCCGATATATGGACTACCGGCGCATCATGAACCGATGCACTATTGTTAATCCGTATCACCGGTGGCGGCTGGCTCATGCAAGCAGCATTATCGCCTTTCTTCACTCTCTTCCTATGCTTCTGCTTCTTCCTTGTCATCGGCCCAGGTTGTGTTTCAGCAAAAGCCGCAGGATTCCCATTAGCATTGTGTTCGGGCTTAGTATGTTTGCTGGCTGCCGGGCTGCTTTGTTCTGGGTGTAGGCATCAATAGGCGTGTGATGGCACTGAAGTAGTGCTCCTCGTTGGATACCCCAAGTGGAAGGTTGTGAAGTAGACAACAAAAAATTTCCCTCGATCAAGATACCAAGGTTTGTCTCCAGTAGGACTCCAAGTTCTTCAAGTAGGTGGCAACGGCGCTAGAAATTGCTTCTAGCTATGGAGTTATCGTGGACCTGCACACAGCAACAAATAACTTTTCTCGCGAAGAGTCCAGAGAGGTTTTCAATCTCTCATGTCTTGTTGTTCACAAAGGATCAAACACAAGAAGGAAATAGTAGTGGTGATTGCAATGAAAAGAAAATAAAAGAAGTAAATGATGGAGGTGTACACAATGGTGGAAATAAGGACCGGGGTCCCATGATATTCACTAGTGATGTCACTCTCCCTAAATACGATAAAACAGCTAAGCTGGGTGAAAAAATTACAGCTGGGCAATTGATAGAATTATAAACGCACCGCAATGCTCATGATGCGACAAGAAAGTTAGAGGCTCAATCGTATGGGCAATACGCCAAGACAAGTAGACCGTTTATTCATCAGCATCTACTCACTAATCATCCACCTTGAGATGTCTATCCAGAACATCTCGCTGGTATTAAGTTTCGAGATCCACCCAAAGTGTAAACCCAAAGCAACAGACAATTGCATTAACGATCTTTGCAACTGTGGTTACAAGGACCGTTGTTTTCTCCCTGGTGGCAACAACACATCCCTAGTCTCATGTTTCTTTCACTCAAGCTAGACATCGGGGGGCGTGAACCCACAATCAAGCATAGCACTCCCTCTTGGAGTTACTATCTACTACTTGGCCAAAGCAATAAAAAGCAACAGAGAACATGAAAAATTACTCAAGAAAAAAATAAAAAGGAGAACCAAATATATAACTCATCACGCTCTGAACATAATCTCATAATCCATCGGATCCTCGAAAGCAGTATAGCAACAACAGAAAGATTACATAGGTGCCTTTGTCACGTAGGACAACTCACAAGGACTAAGAATTGAAGCACAAGATTGGAGAGAAAACATCGAATAGCTACGGTTCATGAACCCATGGTACAAGGGGGGCTACTCACGACACATCCAAGAAGCGCTCATGGTGGTGGAGAAGCTCCCGGAGATCAATCCTCCCTCCGGTAGGGTGCTGGGACGAGGTCTTCTGGCGATCTCGATCTCGGGATCGCGGAAGCGGAGGAATAGTGGTGAAATTAGCGACGCGGCGTCTTTTTTCAGGGTTTCTGTACCGAGGACTAAATATAGGCGGAAGGGGGGCCACAGGGGAGGGCCCACCCTTCCAGGAGGCCTCCTGGCGCGGCCAGGGGTGGGGCCGCGTCCACTGGCGCTTGGGAGGGGATGGACCCCCTCCGGCTCCCCTTCGTTCTTCCGGAGTCTTCTGGAACGCTGATTTTTCTTATATTTTTCTTGGAATTTTTTTCGGCGCTGTAAATATGGGTATAAACCTGTAATTCACAAACATCAGCAGACAGAAACTGGCACTGCATGCACTGAGTTAGTAGGTTAATCCAAATATGTGTAAAAAGGTATGAAAGTGTAGCAAAACACATAGAAATCTCACCCAAATAAGCATGGAACAAGGAGAAATTATAGATATGTTTGGGACGTATCATTGTTTCCTCTAGGGAGCATTTTCCGAACAAAGACTTCTTTCACTGAACGGTAGCATGTTCCTTTTGTGTTAGGTCAGTCAAATCAAGATCCATATACTCAAGATTGCACTCAAAATCAAGATCAAGTGGTTGAGTGTCATCATAGGAATGGTTGAAGTATTGGGCAGGGTTTGCATCCTCCATTTCAACTGCTACTGGATCCACAGGGGTGGCATGATGAGCCACCGGGACCATTGAACCTTCTTCGTGTCCATTGTTATGATCGCCCAAACCAAAGGATGGGAACTGGATAGGAAGAGTTAAATTGCTGTTTCCTTGGGTCGGCGTCTGTAAGGCTCGATATGCGGTACTGTTCCCGATCTAGATGTTTCCATCCAGATCCGGGGACAAAGCACATATCGGTCCCACCGCGACATATGACAATACCATATGCCCCGGAATTCCAACATGATATCACAACATTACAGCTAAAATAATACAACATCTCATACAATCGGCATACAACTGCCTTAATACAATACATCAGCGGAAGATACATGTCTGAGTACAGACTACAATCCAGTGCCTAATAGCAAAGGTAAAACACACCATTCCCACGACCACACGGGTCCAGGCTCTCCATTGGGATCCGCCTAACTAGTCATCGTCTAGTCTCCGCAAAGGCATTCAAAAGAAGGGTCGTCGAGCTGCTTTGTAGTCCAAGATCGTTTGCATAACGTTCGTAAAAGAGAGAAGAAAGGGGTGAGCTATATCAACAAGTCTTGTAACTAACGTCTCACGGTAAGATTGGGTAGTGGTTGAGGTTGCAGCCGCACTAGAAACATATGAACTGGCTATTGATATATTCGGAGTAAGATGAGAACCAAGCATTCGATGAGGAATCGCCTCCAACAAGTCTGCTATCAGCTACTTACGCAAACATAACACCTATCCTATCCTTGTCCTCCCCTTCGCATCCCGATGAAGAAGAAGCAGTCAAGGAACACACACTTATGTCTATGAACAAGGAGTAGGTCTTAAGACGTCCATAACCGTGGACACGGCTTCTCAAAAAGAATTAACCCTGCAGGGGTGTACCAACTGCCCATTACAAGGCTCCGCACGCACACCCATCTCTCTCAGTTGCTACCCATCACAGGCAACCATTTTATGATTTAGTCCCAAGAGATCTGGAATGACAGGCCCCTCTAGCTAACAACGCAAATATTCGGATGGCCCCCGGGGAGTCGACACCCAATCCAAAAGCCGGTCGCGCTCTCGGACCGGACTCTTCCGTCTTGACGAGGTCGGGGTAACTAACCCATCACTGTGGGAAGCCCCCTAGCTTCCATGTGTGGAGCAATGAAGGAACTCTATCTCCGCTGGCTTGAGTAGTTTAAAATCTACCAGGGGATCCAACCTTGCACACAAACGGGGTTTCAAATGGTAAATCAGCTTGGGCCACCACTAGATTTGTTTGGGCTCGCATCGTCTGCGGAAGCACGCAAGAAGGAAACACTGGAAATGCAATCAACAAACATGCATCTATTACTACTAAGAAATCAGAAGCAAGCAACAACAAGAAGGAAACACGAGACAACGCACTTCGATATCGCATCTATCTTCAAGAGCGGTTACTATCAGGTTAAGTGAAGTATCCGTCCCACACGACGATACCACACGTTTATCATAGTTCAAGTTGTTTAGCTACACAAGATGAACAAAGGTTGTTAACATGGCATATCACTCAAGCATGGCATGTCACACAAACATGGCAAGAGGTGAAGCATAAACTAAACTATCTATGCTAGTCAATTTAAGTGAGGCATCACCCTAAACATGGCATAACACTAAGTACCCCATGACAATTAAAACATTTGGTACTGTTCTTCCTTAAATCATGTTTTAGGTTGGTTAACAACAGCAAACAATGGCATAAACTCAAAGTACCTGAAATTCTAGTCAAGTTACATATAAGGAACCTATTAAATAGAGTTACGGTTAAAAAGTTATGGCCTATTACATTTATGGTGGCATGCGATGTAAATAGAAGGTAAACAACATGTAGACAAGCTCGAACACGGCAAAGGAGCACATTTTATTAAACTACATGAAAATTGAGCAACTTTCATGTAGAACACGTCTCCATCCGAGCTACGGTGAAAAAAGATACAATCCTCGGAAAATAGCAACCGAATCTGGCAATTAAAGCTCAGAAAAACAACTAAAAGCAGGTTCAGGCCTAATCTAGTGTTACTGGGCTTAACAGGATGAGCGCGACATAATAAACATAGCACGCATGCGCTAGAAACTTCACGGTACAAATGTGCCAAGCCCAACTCACGCTGCAGGAGCAAGTAACAAAAAATAGAAAGAAGGGGCGTTCACCTAGCGGGCCAAGCCTAGGTCGCGGCGTGAGCGAGGGATAGGTTGCATCTCGCCCAGGTCTCTTTCCTACCTTGCACACACACGGGGTTTCAAATGGTAAATCATCTTGGGACACCACTAGAAATGTTTGGAGAAGAGGGGACCCCAGCATCCCACACGCGGTTAGGTACGCTCGTCAGGAGACACAATACCCGGAACTCGGGTCCTAGGTGACTCGATTGGAACAAAGCATCGGGGCGGGATAGCCTAGACCTTCCATCCTTCATCGAGTATAGTCAACATTATAATAATCATATCATCCACAAAAATATAATAATGTTTTAGCCTAATCCAAGGAGTAACAAGGGAACAGTTGTAGCATCCTAAGCATGCATACTAAGCAGTGGTTAAGCAAGCAAGGTACATGGCCAAACAATTGTTTGCTAGGATGTGGGGGATATGTATGTTTGGGTTTATTTGAGAGGAATAAATAATAGGTGCTAGGATCAAGCAACCGTTCTATCCTATACCTAGGAAAAAGTGAGATGAAAGTTATAAGCATGATATTTGCTCCCCCTTACCTGTTGAGATTTTGGCACCGAAGGTGTAGTCGATCGCAAGATCGCATCGTCTCAGAGAGTAACCGCGGAAGCACACAAGAAGGAAACACTGGAAATGCAATCAACGAACATGCATCTATTACTACAAAGCAATCACAAGCAAGCAACAACAAGAAGGAAACACGAGACAACGCACTTCGAGATCGCATCTATCGTCGAGAGCGGTTACTAACAGGTTAAATGAAGTATTTGTCACACACGACGACACCGCATGTTTATCATAGTTCAAGTTTTTTAGCTACACAAGATGAACAAAGGTTGTTAAATGGGAATATCATTCAAGCATGGCATGTCACACAAAAATGGCAAGAGGTAAAGCATAAAGTAAACTATCTATTCTAGTCAATTAAAGTGACGCATCACCCTAACCATGGCATAACACTAAGTACCTCATGAAAATTAAAGCATTTGGTACTGTTCTGACCTAAATAAAATTTTAGGTTGGTTAACAACAGCAAACGATGGCATAAACAAAAAGTACATGAAATTCTAGTCAAGTTACATATAAGGAACATTTTAAACAGAGTTACTGTTAAAAATTTACGACCTATTACATTTACGGTGGCATGTGATGTAAATAGCAGTTAAACAACATGTAGACAAGCTCAAACACGGCAAAGGAGCACATTTTATTGATCTAGACGAAAATTGAGAAACTTTCATGTAGAACATGTCTCCATCCGAGCTATGGTGAAAAAGATACAAGCCTCGGAAAATAGCCTAGGGCGGAGAGGAGCACCGCGATGCTGGGCCGAGCGGGTCGCAGGTGGGCCATGGAGGCTGCACCGGCCCACGTGGCGGCTTCTGCTCCCGATCCCGACGGGATCTCGTCGGTGGCAGCTTGGGGCTCGCCGGCCGCTTAGGGGAGGCGACGCGGCAGCCGAGGTCGGACGGAGGGGTAGGCGAGGCGGCGTCGATCGCCGGATCTCGCCAGATCCGGGCAAGGGGAGACGCGGGAGGTCCCGTGGGCGGCGACTTCGAGCTCACGGGAGCCCATGGCGTGGCGGCAGAGCTGGGGTCGCCGCCGGCGCCCTGGTGAGAGAGAGAGAGGGGTGAGAGGAACGAGGTGAGGCCAGGGAGGAGAGGGAGGAGACAGCCATGGGGCGGCTCACCGGGCTGGGTGGCGGCGGCGGCCGGCCGGCGGCTCGCCGGTGCGGTGGCATCCACATGCAAGGCGCGGGAGGCGTCGGCGGCTTGGCCTGGTTCAGGCCCGAGCGGGCCGACGACGAGATCCAGGGCCCTGCGGGTCCCTTACCGCGGTGGAGGAGCTCGGGGGCGACGTGGAGAAATCCTGGCCTTCAGATCATCAGATCTGACGGCTGGGGAGCAGATCTGGCTAGGGTTTCGGGATTTTGGATGGCTAGGTGGATAGATCTGGTAATTAGGAGGGGGTGGCTGCAAAAATGGACTAGTGGGAACCCTAGAAGGGCTAGGAGAGTGTGGTGGTCTATTTATAGGGTTGGTTAGCTTGCAGGTTTACACAAACTCCCCGTGTTTCCTTCTCGCTTGTCCCATCTTTATGTTTCTGACCGCCGGGAATCCATACGACCTCCGATTCAGACGTAACCTCGAGCCACGCGCTCAGCGCGGAGAGCCGGTCAATTCTACCTCACTTCGACCGTTTCGAGAACATTTGTTGGGGCCCAATAAAATAATCCGTTTATTAAATATACGGGGGTTTCATTCCAATGGCGATGGCTGGTCTTGTGCCGGAAGTTGGGATGGTGCTCAGGTGGAACCCGGTGTTGCAAAGGTCGTGTGCTATGGGGGAATGGTCGGTCACGCATCCGATACGAGAAGGAGGGATAAAATAATCACTGATTAATAAATAGGCGAAGTAAATACTACAAACAATTCTAGCAAGCAACAAAATAAAGAAACAAACAAATTTTCTAATTTGGGTGAAAATCCCGGGCTGTTACAACGTCTCACCGACAGGCTCCACGCGGATAAGTTCCTTTGGCCAAATTATCAGCCAACCCTTGGATCTTCCAAGATCTTCCGGTTCTTCTTCCCTCCCTGTAGGAATGGGAAGAGGCAACTTGGATTACTCGTTTGATAGCACACGAGACAAGGTAACTTTAAAGATGGTTGCGGGCATGTGAATGTGGTGCAACTACCACTCCAATGGATTCATGATGGTTTCCTTCGCAACATCCACTAGCTGGCCGCCAATGTTCAATAGGAGGGTGCATGGAGTATCGTCGCCCTGTGAAGACATGTGCGACGTCCAAGATCCGAAATGAAGGAATTGGAAGATTGAATATGTTGAGGAGCGCAAGACGCGTAGTTACCGTAATAGCATCGAGCTCAGCTAATGTTGAAGCCCCGCGGGGCATGCCAGAGCCGCAAGAGGGGCTGCTATGAGAGATTGTGGCGGGTGCGATGAGTTCGTGCCCAGTTGCATGTGCGGGTGCTAAGCCAGTGCTCGCCGAGTTGCTCCCGATGAAGCTAGGAAGGGGAAAATGTGTTGGGATTTTCTTCCGTCCACTTTTACATAGTCGGCATCAAGGCGGAAAAGGTAGTTTTAACATCTTCCCTAGCCTCTTCTCTGGCCGTAGATTTGGCTACGACGAGCATCTCAGCCTTTTTCTTTTCCTCCTCAGCCATGGCCAGTTCTCTCGTCTTCCGTGTGGCTGCCTCGACCACCTTCTACCCATTGTCGAGGGCCACTATGTTGAGCCTCTATTTTTGCTTACGTGTCTCCTTATCCTCCCAGTAGTAGTAGTTCCACGAGGCCCCGACTCTGGCGCCGACTACACGTCCATACTCCGGCGGGTCGTGCAAGGGCTTTCCCATCACTTTGTTTAACGCCCGATTGAAAGGGGTGTCCCACGCATACTTCTTCGACGCCTGAGACGAAGAATATGTATCTGAAGCAAGCCGTAGTTGGTCCTTCTACAAAAAGACGTGAACGGTTTAATTAGAAATGTGACTAAACCATTACCGACTTGATCATTAGAAGCTAATTAAGGTGGTCAATTAAAAAATACCAGTTTTCTTCTGACATTCCTCGTCGGGGTGTCCATGGTCCATTCAACATTTACCGGGTCTCTTGTGTACCGGGCCCTAATGTAGTCACGTGCCTGCCATCTTCAAACTCCTCCCAAGGGTCTGGATCCTGCGGACCTTCCAGACGTGTCGCGTCCTCCTTATCCCAAACTAGCCTCTTCCCCGTGTAACCACGACTTCTGAGGCATGGGATCCCGACGTTCATCTTCTGAAGATCCTTGGAATATTCCGACCTCGCAGGGGTTTCAGGGTCTTCGTAATGAGTTCTGAATTTTATGAAGTCTTCTTCCGAAATTGAGGGAAAGTGACTCTTTATCGTCTCGTAGGATGAAACTTCTTTAGCAACTATTTTCACCATATGATTCTAGTTGATCAAGGCTTCGCTACACTTCTTGAGGGATTTTTTCATTTATCCCCTGCATATTATCATCTTGCCACGGAAGGACTTCTCCATTAGAGCCTAGGAACTTGAATCTCGCATGAATATTCTCTAAGAGGTGGTTCTCCAAAGCTCCTCCGGGTACTTCTCTAATGTTTGTCTGGATGATATTGACGGTCTCGCGAAGGAGGCACACCATTTTGTTGCATTAGCATCCCGACACCTTCCGCGGACTTACGACTATGAAGGCGCCAGGGTGCACCGCTTGGACATCAAGTCTTTCAATGCGGAGCTTGTTTGGGGGTCGGGGTGTCTGCTTCCTCTTGGTCCTAGACGACCCTTGGCTTGCAGCATCCATGGTCTGGTTGGCACCATCCATGGTATGTTTAGGACCATCCGTGGTCTGGTTGGCACCATCTGTGTCGGTGGTCTCAGTGTTTCCCATCCTAGTGTGTCGAAGTCAGCAACACGCTCCGTGATGCGAAGGGGTTGTCGGGACTATGATCCAGTGTCTTGAAAAGCAATATATTCCAAAAATTCTAGAGGCTATTCAATGGGTTCCTCAATAAGGCCAAATTCGTTGTTATTAGCCATGTTTCCTATATTATTCAATTTAGCGGTTTAATTGTAGAATAAATTGAAAGGAATAATAACATTGACAAAATTGCCTATATGTCCCGGGAACTTGATATGTCCTAGTTTTCTAGAACAAGTATTGCCGAAAGCCACGGATAATTTCGGCATGACCTTTTGTGGGCACCCCGGACTATATGTCCGAAGTGGCCAGCTGTGTATACTGCCATGCTCCCATGATCAATGTCGCATGACACACAAATCTACATGGATATCATAGTCTCAAAGTTCATACAATACCGAATACAAGTCTTACAAATAACATAGTCTTACATTGCATCCTCGGGCTCAAATGGCAGCGGAGTAAACAAAAGCATGATAGATAGAAGTGGCACAATACACAGGGTAGTTCTCAACATAGCACGTCCTAGTAATCGTCGGTAGCATCATCGTCATATACCTGCTCCTCCAAGCCTGGACGATTGAATAACCAGGGAAAAATCCGTGAGTCAATACAAAGTTGTCGCAAACCACCTAAAGAAAGAAACAAAGTTTTATATACGAAAATAATGGGATGGATATATATGGTGGATTTTCTCATAGGGATTTCCTATCTACTCAAGATTATTATTAATTTGGCAAAGTTTTAAGCTTGGCAAGTTTTATTTCCCACAATGAATTTGGATAAGTCAAGTCCAACCCTTTTCAACAATATCAACATCATCATCGCGAACCATAAACTCAGTACCGGGATTTCTCATCTATTCCCCACAAAGTGTCGCCTCACTAGCTGTCCATGACCGTGGACTCCGGCTACTCGAATAGTTTTCACTCAGCATAGTTTGTACACTTTACCCACCACATTTCATACATCTACCGTGTGTCCCCACGAATCATAATACCTCAGTATGCGGGTCTCGGATAATCGACCATAGTCTTCCCCTTGCCTACCCTAGTACGGGTGATCTACCTGATTCCCACATCCTGAACTGTCTGCGTGCAAGGTCATGTTCCTCTTGGACACATGCCTTCACCGTAGTAGAGCCGTGACAAAGTTCCGTGCCACCGCTGCCTCGGTAGCGACCTCACCTCCGACGCATTGGTAGGCTTACATGCTTCTATGTATTATGTATTTAGAAGATCCCCGTACTAACATACACAAGCTTCCAAATAGCCCTGTCCCATACCAGAGTAAAGCAATGCCAATTACAAGCTCGACCACTGTCAGAACCCTCTGTTAGGTAATGTGCTAGGATCAATTTTCACTTTGCATTCATGAAAGAAATCTTGGAAATCAAAATCAAAAGAAAAATGGGAGAAGGAACCCCCCCAGATGAATTAATTCAAAAGGCCAGATAAAAATCTTCTCCAAAAATTCATGTTAGATTTTTGAAAAGTCTTATAAATGAGTGTGATCACATTTCAAGTGATGTGGGACCCACCCCATGCTCATAGATTTTTCAAATATTCAAACAGTGCCTTGGAATTAATCAAATACCCCTATTTGATTTAAAATTCAAATCAGTTGAATTTTAAAAATGTTGAAACTTTATAAGTGGCTAGTCTATATTGTTATGGGGCCACATAAAAAATTTCAGCATTTAATAAATTTTTTAGCTAAACAGAACAAATGTCAGAAAAGAAAAACAGAAAAGGGATCAGAAAGACTTACCAGACGGCCAGGCGAAGCCGGCCCATCCAGCCCACCCGGCCCAAAGGGGCAGCGGGGTCTTCTTCCCCACCCCGCGCCTCCAAGCTGCTCGGTGGAATGCCACCGAGCCAGCCGTGGACGCCACCTCGACGCCTTCGAGCTTCCAGGCCTCCCCGTGGACTATTATCGCACCTGGAGACGCCCTGGAGCACGCCACGTCCATTCCCCCCCTCCACGAGCTCCCTCCCCTCCTCTCTCGCCTGATTCATCGTCGCCCGAGAAGAACGCCGGAGCGCCGTCGAGCCCCCGCGTAGCCATCGACGCCGAGAAGCCCCCGGAGCTTGTCCATCGTCTTCCTCGTCGTCGTCTTCATCGACCTGCAGAAGAAGGCGAGCCCGGAGCCCTCCTAGCCACCTGAATCGAACTCGAGCCGCCGTCGGACCCGCAAGAACTCTCCGACGAATTCGTCATCATCACGCCGCCGTTCACCTCACCGTCTGCGCTACTGAGTTCCTGGTGAACTCTAGAACGAAACCCCTACTTTTCCCCCCTTCGATTGCTTACTCTAGCCGGATCCGCCATGGGAACCCGAGCACCTCGCCTCCATGGTCGTCGCTCTCCTCGCTCCAGTTCCCGTCGTGAAGCCCCAGTGTACGCGTTTGACTCCTGCATGTGCTAGCGTTCGAACGCGCCCCGAATCAACTCAATCCGTGCACTGCAACGACAACTGCGACCTCGCCGCCGTTCTGTTGCCGCCGGAGTCGTCGCCGCCGTCGATTCCAAGCTCCCCGTGACCCCCTGTTGCTTCCAGACGACGCGGACGACGTTGCTGCACCCGTTGGTGTCCTCCCCGTAGCCTCCGGTGGCCCCTAGCCCATTCCGGCGAGTCGCCGCCGTGACCAGGTCGCTGGCATTTAGTCGCCGGCGGGTTAGCCCAACCCCCCCCCCCCCCCCCCCCCCCCCGTTAATCACCCAACTAATGACCCCCTAGGTCACTGACCAGTGGGCCCAGTGGCTTAATTAAGCCACTGGATTGAATTAACCCAGCGGATTAAATCATCCAGCCACTGACAGGTGGGACCCCCTTGTCAGCCCCCCCCTGATGCCAGCTTGACGTCAGCCTGACGCAATAAATCGATTAAATGAATTTCCAGAAAATCAAATTGAATTAAAGAAATTCCAGAAATTCCAGAAAATACCCCAAACTTTGGAAATTCATAGAAAATTCATATTAACTCCAAATTGGACAAATAATATATGAAAAATGATCAGGAGAAAATTATCTTTCCAAATATGCAACTTTCAAATATGTTGGAGTTGATCTTAAAATGGGACCAGTAGCATATGTCATTTGAATTATTTGGAATTAATTCAAATTCAATTCAAATGATTTGCAACTTGAACCATGGAATTATGCTACAATTCAACCACACTTCAGAGGCATATCATACACATTTCCAAAAGGTTCAAAATGATCAAACAATGTCACATGCAACTTGGTTAAGTTGAATTCAAATGTGGAGTTTGAATTTGCAATTCAATTTGCAATATACTCCATTTAAATGGAATTGCTTCACACATCAAAGCATATACATCAAGTTTCAACCTTCCATCATGTGATTGTGCATTGTATTTACTTTGCTACTTTGCTTGTTGTTTGTCGAGTAGAGGTGGAACCGGAACAGGAGGCTGCCCCCAGAACACGAACCTCGTCAGCAAGGGAAGCAAACCCCCATTGATCATGTCGATAAAATCCCACTTCCCTCTCATGTCTCGCTTATGCATTGTTTAGGATGATCACCATGATTCGTTTCTCCCGCATAGATGAACCCATTCCTTTGCATGACCTATCATTTTGTCACAGTAGTAAGCAAACCACAATCCTAGCAAATGTAGGAGTTGTTTGATATCATGTGGCCCCTGCAAATGTTTATCGCTTATTGCATGCTTAGTATGATACCATGTTGTTACTGTGATGTGAGTCGGGATGGTATTGATCATGTTGATGATGGTAGAAAAGTGTTGGTGAATCGACCCTAATACAAGGTGAACGATGAGAGGCTGTGTAGGAGTACACAGTGGGTTGTCTCGTTGAACACCGCCCTAAGTCCGAGTTCTTGTGTGGTGATCCAAGATGAAGAGTACAACCACACATTGGGCTCACTGACCCCTCACAACTTACTAACTCATCCCTTTCGATGTCCAGATGTCGCAATAGTTCGGAGTTCTGGTAGGCTTGTGGCCTGGATGCTAAAGTGAGAGAACGGCTCATCCGAGACTGGCTTATGCATCACGCACACATCACTTGGGTACACTTCGGTAAACCGGCCGGGTTCACGATAGTGGTAGCCTACCCAAGTAGGCGACTTTCTTGGACTAGATCGGCTATGAGGTAACAGTTGTGGTGAGCATCCTCGCTGGCACCCCTTGAATGGTGTCGAGATCAAAGGCGGTAAATGATGATCATGTGTGTGTAGCGGTACACCCCTGCAAGGTTAACAAAACTATTCGAATAGCCGCGTCCGCGGTTATGGACTGCTTGGAAAGCTTAGCTTGACTATTAGACAACTTGAACCAGATACTTCTAAAACACACCAAGATAAGTGTGAGTGCTATGGCATGCTTCCTCGTGGGGAAGTCGAGGAAGGCACCATAGTGGTGTATTGGTTGGAGAAAGTAGTGGACTCGTGTACGCTTCTTACCCAAAGTCTGGTACTCATAGTTCAGGATTAGCCAAGTCAAAGCTGGCACTTCTGCAAGTGAAACCCCACCTACCTTTACCTTGATACATATGCATGAGTAGTATAGCTCCTATGTAAGTCTTGCTGAGTACGACTTTGTACTCACGTTTGCTTAATCTATGCTTTAGATGAACCCACTGACCCCGAAGGTGGCTTCTTCATCGAGCTGGACGACTGAAGATCAAGCTAGTCTAGTCCCAGTCAGACGACTGGTTCCCTCGTGGAGGGCTTGTGTTTAAATAAGGCTTCTTAAGCCATTTGTTAAACTTGTCTGTACTCAGACATAATTTGCTTCCGTTTGTGTTGTAATGTTGGATCACATGTTTGTGATCTCTGTTTGCACTCTATAAGAGTTATCAATAAAATTGTACACTTTGTAGAGAATTGCAATGGTACCTGTTGTTCATTCAAGGCGTGTGTGCTGCGTGTATGTTTATAACATGCATGTCTTTGTATGGGTTTTCGAGACCTTAGTTGTGTTCTGGCTGGCGGTCTTTCATACACCAAGTGGCCCTTAGATGTGCGCAGCTTGGGGCATCGCGATGCGATTGCTCGAGACTCCGTCTCGTGCACACTTTGTGGTATGATCGAGCCCGCCCTAGACCCTGACTAAGTGATCGGGCTGGAGTAAGTCTATGTAAGAGTTTTGAGATAGTCGATAGTATGGTTGAGGCGACTTGTCTTTGAATATGGAAGTTCACCACCCATATCATTAGACTTGTGTGCGGACGATGAGGACCCATCTCAGTTGATCATCCGGCCTGGATGGGATGCCCCTCACGTACGATGCTTTCCGAGAACGTTCTGTGCTTGGCCTTGTCTGCTTAGACAAGTGGGTACGGTTCTCGGCTCTCCATATGACTATGTCTTAGCTATACTTGCATACGCTAACCCCTGCTCCCGACAGACTTGGTATCAGAGAAGGACTGACTGTAGGACTAGTAGCCTTGGCCGAAGTTGAGTCTAGCTTGCTATAGTTATATAGTTACTCTGGATATATAAGGGAACAACGTAAGGCTTCTTTTTTCTCCTTACCCCTTCGTTCTGAGTTCTGAGTCACCCTCATCTTATTCTACGGGAAGATAGGACTAGGCTCTCCTCTGTCTGATTAGAAAATCTCGTTGATTGCTTCCTCATAGCCGTAGGAAAGTTATGATCGGTTTGTTAGAGTGGTTATGCTCCCTGTTTTGTTACATCGTATGTAAGTGTTGTTTCCATGTTGTAAGAAATTGTCTTTTTCTTGCAATTACAGCCGTTATGCTGTCCGAGTCATTCCAGGTTTATCTCGTAATCTAATGCATTTGCAAACTCCTTTCTGTTTCAGATGGCAGATCTTCCCCCTCGGCAGATTGTTCGTTTGACCAGGTGCCTCGGTGTGCGTGGCCATCCCGCCACGTTGATCGAGATGATGTCCTATGTGGGATATCGATGGTATCCTGAGTACACCGTTGAGGAGCAGTTTCACGACTTCAACCAGACGCAGTTCCACTGCATTGTACGGATCTATCCGCACCATGTTGGAGTCACTCAGCCCATCCACTTTGGACATGGCATTGGCATTACCGAGAACATTGCTGTGCAGGATGCTGCATACTCATGTATGACACTGCTGAGAGAGGAGCACACTTTGCTGAGAGAGACCTCTTTCCGCTATATCCCTGCCGCACTTCCAGGAGAACAGGGATATTACACCGGACTCTACTCAGATCACTCTGCAGAGGATCCCGCACTTCAGGTGACTGCTAGGTTTGCTAGGGATCGAGATCGTGATGCACGCGCTCTCCGTTTCGAGCTCCACGCCACCCGTGTTCGTCTGTATCGAGCACTGACACTTTTGGGACCCTTTGTGAGCGTTGGATCAGTTGAGCATATTGCTATCTACCCAGTGAGGACTTAGATGCCTTCTCAAGTTGCTTGGCCCGAGATTGGACGCATTTTCCACCCCGTGGTCCTTTGCTTCCACCCTACGCTGGACCTAGGCCCCATCCTTTCCCAAATGGATATCAGGGTCCACAAGCCTCCGTGTTTTCCGATGGTCACCTCCAGCTACCGGGATACGCGGGTAACTTTTATGAGGACTACTATGGAGATGGAGATGAGTGAGACCGCCTGTGGTCTTACTTAGTGATGAGGTAGTAGTATCTTAGTATATTGTATGCAAGGTATCTAAGTTCCAGAGGCTTAGATAAATAATGTATAGGAAGTCAGAGTGCCTCTGAAGGATGTATCATCTTCATCACGTTTGTATTAGCTTGGTGCTTGTCCTAAAACGATGTATGGTTTGTATGACAGCTTGTGAATATATGGCTTGTATGCTTTATCACCATATTGTCAAGATGATTACTTCCTTTTCTCTGTAATCCTTCCAGTACTTCAATACCTTGTTTAGACTCTCCCAATCAACTCTGTTTGAATTTGGTTTTCACCTTCAGGATGTCTCAAGGAACCCGTGGCCAGCTTGGTCGTAACCAAGGTCGTGGGAATGACCAGGAGGAAGGCAACCTTCCACCCCCACCCACGATGGCTCAGGTTCTGATGGAAGTCGAGAGGAACCGCCGAGATTCTCACCATCTGTTGGAAGTCATTGCTCGCAACACCACTCAGCAGCGCAATGAGTTGGTGTCCCTGAACGACTTCATCCGACTTCATCCCCCGGTTTTCAGTTACTCCACCGAGCCCCTTTACGCCGATGACTGGGTTCGCAGCATCGAAAGGAAGCTCCAAGCAGGCCGTGCTGCAAATGGCGACAAGGTCAGCTATGCCACCTATCACCTTGAAGGTGCAGCTAGCTCTTGGTGTAAGAACTTTCTGAATATGCGTCCCGTTGGACCGCCTGCATCTTGGGAGGAATTCTGCACGTCCTTCCGTGAGCACCACATTCCCAAGGGTCTTATGGACCGCAAGCGTGAGGAGTTCTGCAACCTCACCCAAGGCAGAAGGACCGTTGACGAGTTTAGTCGTGAGTTCAACCGACTTGCTCGTTATGCTACCGAAGAAGTCTCCACCGACTCCAAGAAGCAAGAGAGGTTCCGTCGTGGCCTCAACACTGGACTCCGTCGTGAGCTCAACCTACATGACTTTGCCTCATTCCAGGTCCTTGTCAACAAGGCCATCAAGGAAGAGGACATGAACACCCCCAACGACTTCCGCAAACACCCTAGAGATGACAGTTCATCCAGTTCTGGCTCCCAGAAGCGCAAGATCTGGATCCCAAACAGCATATTCCGCCAGAACAACCCACTGAGGCCATCCTATGTGGCGCCTCGTCCACCAACCCAGTTCCACCCAGCTCCACCAAACAACCCAGCTCCACGCACTGTTTTCGGAGCCTGTTACAAATGTGGTCAGGCAGGCCACTATTCTCGTGAGTGTCCCCAGAACCAGCTCCAGCATCAGAATGTTCCACCACGTGCCGGAGGCAACAACAACAATGGTCGTGGCAAGCCACCCCAGAAGGTCTACACCGCCAAACCCGCTCCTCCCGCCACTCGTGGACGTGTGAACCAGATCGCCGCCGAAGAGACTGACGACACCACTGACGTCATTCTTGGTACGCTCCCAGTCAATTATGTTCCTACTTCCGTTCTTTTCGACCCAGGAGCATCTCATTCATTCATGTCGCAAAGTTATGCACTTCGTCATGAGTTATCTTTTGTTGAATTGTCCACCCCAATGATTATTCAAACTCCAGGGTCAAGATGGCAAACTAATAGAGTAAGCCATGGTAATCAAATTGCAATTGAGGGTTTAGTATTCCTTGCTTCACTCATAGCCCTCAAGTCTTCAGACATTGATGTCATCCTTGGCATGGATTGGCTATCAAGACAGAATGCCTACCTGGATTGCAAAGGCAAATCCGTGAAACTCACCCACCCTTCAGGCAAAACCGTCAACTATACCTCACCCAGAACAAGAACCCAAGTGCATTCCTTGAATGTACTTCCCCTTCCCGAACTTGAAGATATTCCGGTGGTTCGTGACTTCCCGGATGTCTTTCCTGAAGAGCTGTCGGGCATGCCACCCGACAGATGTGTAGAGTTTATAGTGGATCTTGCCCCAGGAACCGCACCAATTTCTAGACGCCCATACAAAATGGCCCCACGTGAGTTAGCTGAGCTTAAAACCCAACTGGAAGCTTTGTTGGAGAAAGGCTTCATCCGCCCTAGCTCATCGCCATGGGGTTGCCCCGTTCTGTTCGTAACGAAGAAAGATGGAACAGAAAGGATGTGCGTAGACTATCGCCCGCTAAATTTAGCGACGATAAAGAACAAGTACCCATCGCCCAGGATCAATGATCTTTATGATCAACTTGCAGGATCCTCTGTCTTCTCCAAGATTAGGTTATCATCAAATCAATATCTGAAACGAGGACATTCCCAAAACGGATTTTACTACTCATTATGGTCTTTACGAGTACACCGTCATGTCCTTTGGTTTAACCAATGCCCCCGCCACTTTCTCAAGCATGATGAACTCGATCTTCATGGAGTATTTGGACCAGTTCGTCGTGGTTTACCTCGATGACATCCTTATATACTCGAAGAACGAAGAAGAACATGCCGAACACCTAAGGCTGGTATTGATGAAACATAGAGAGCATCGCCTGTATGCTAAATTCTCCAAGTGTGAATTCTGGCTACCAGAAGTGACCTACTTAGGCCACGTGATTTCTGCAAAAGGCATTGCTGTGAATCCCGAGAGAGTTCAGGCCGTGCTTGACTGGACCCCACCTGAATCGGTTAAGCAAGTTAGGAGTTTTCTTGGCCTAGCCAGCTATTGCCGACGCTTCGTCGAGAACTTTTCTAAAGTTGCAAAGGCTCTAACTGAACTCCTCAAGAAAGATAAGAAATTCCTATGGACTCCCAAGTGCGAGGAAAGCTTTCAAGAGCTAAAAAGAAGATTGACCTCTGCACCCGTACTTGCACCTCCAGACACTAAAAAGGATTTCGAGATCTATTGTGATGCATCACGGCAAGGGTTAGGATGCATACTTCTGCAAGATCGACATGTGGTAGCTTATGCTTCACGCCAGTTGCGGCCACATGAAGAGAACTATCCTACCCATGACCTTGAACTCGCTGCCGTAGTTCATGCCCTAACAACTTGGCGACATTACCTCCTTGGTAACCGTTGCGAGATTTATTCCGATCACCAAAGCCTCAACTATATTTTCACCCAGCCAGATCTTAACCTCAGGCAAAGACGCTGGATTGAGTTGATAAAAGATTACGACGTAGGAATTTCTTACACCCCAGGCAAAGCCAATGTCATGGCTGATGCACTAAGTCGTAAGTCGTATTGTAACAACCTCATGTTACAACAGTATCAACCACTTCTTCATGAGGACTTTCGCAAGCTCAATCTTGAGATTGTTCCTCATGGCTATCTTTCTACCTTGGTGGCGAAACCAACTCTTGAGG
The DNA here is from genome assembly GCA_950022295.1 of Bromus sterilis. NCBI lineage: Eukaryota > Viridiplantae > Streptophyta > Magnoliopsida > Poales > Poaceae > Bromus > Bromus sterilis. The sequence goes on along the minus strand of OX465595.1, from coordinate 251,523,308 downwards.
ATCAAATCATAGTTGCCCAAAGGCGTGCACGAAGTGTTCGCCGGATCAAGGAGAACATTGCTAGCGGAGTTGCTAAATGTTTCTCCATAGATAGCAAGGGAACGGTATTCTTTGAAAATCGTTTGGTAGTACCTAAGAATAAGGAATTAAGGAAACTCATCCTCAAGGAAGCCCATGACACACCCCTCTCAATTCATCCCGGTAGCACAAAAATGTACCGAGATCTACGCCAGAGATTTTGGTGGACTAGGATGAAGAGAGACATTGCTCAATTTGTTGCCGAATGTGATGTTTGTCGTCGCATTAAGGCAGAACATCAAAGACCTGCTGGTACACTTCAACCTTTGTCTATTCCCGAGTGGAAATGGGACAAAGTCGGTATGGACTTCATCACCGGCTTTCCAAAAACCCAGAAAGGAAACAATGCCATCTTTGTTTTCATAGATAGGCTTTACAAAGTTGCTCACTTCCTTCCGGTTCGCGAGTCTATAACTGCTAGCCAGTTAGCGGACTTGTACATCTCTAGAATTGTATCCCTTCATGGTGTTCCTTTGGAAATCAATTCTGATCGCGGTAGCCTTTTCACCTCTAGATTTTGGGGAAGCTTTCAGAATGCTATGGGAACTCATCACTCCTTTAGTACGGCTTTCCATCCTCAGTCTAGCGGTCAAGTCGAAAGGGTTAACCAAATTCTTGAAGACATGCTCAGAGCTTGTGTTATCTCATTCGGAAAGAATTGGGAGAAGTCTCTTCCATTCGCCGAATTTTCTTATAACAATAGTTTTCAATCTAGTCTGAACATGGCTCCTTTTGAACTCCTATATGGACGACGATGTCGAACACCTTTAAACTGGTCAGAAACCGGTGAAAGACAATTCTTTGGACCGGATATGATCAAGGAAGAAGAAGAGCAAGTTCGCATTGTTCGTGATCAATTGAAAGCAGCCCAGTCTCGTCAGAAAAGCTACTATGATCGTCATCATAGGCAAGAGAGCTACAATCTGGATGAGAAAGCTTACCTTCGGGTTACTCCTCTGAAGGGAACCCAACGTTTCGGTATCAAAGGCAAGTTGGCCCCACGTTACATCGGACCTTTCCGCATTATTGCTAAACGTGGAGAAGTTGCCTACCAACTTGAACTACCTCCGCACCTCTCCCGAGTACATGATGTATTCCATGTGTCCCAACTCAGGCGTTGCTTCAAGGACCCTATCCGCGAAGTCGACCATGAAACGCTTAATCTCCAAGATGACCTTTCCTATCGAGAATACCCCTTTCGTATTCTTGATTCCGCAGAGCGTGTCACTCGTCGTCAGAAGATTAGGTTTCTGAAAGTGCAATGGTCACACCACTCTGAAAGAGAAGCTACGTGGGAAAGAGAAGACCGTCTTAGTGCCGAGTACCCCACTTTCCTCCCGCAGACTTCTGAATCTCGGGACGAGATTCTTTTGAGTGGGGGCGAGTTGTCAGAACCCTCTGTTAGGTAATGTGCTAGGATCCATTTTCACTTTGCATTCATGAAAGAAATCTTGGAAATCAAAATCAAAAGCAAAATGGGAGAAGGAACCCCCCCCCCCAGATGAATTAATTCAAAAGGCCAGATAAAAATCTTCTCCAAAAATTCATGTTAGATTTTTGAAAAGTCTTATAAATGAGTGTGATCACATTTCAAGTGATGTGGGACCCACCCCATGCTCATAGATTTTTCAAATATTCAAACAGTGCCTTGGAATTAATAAAATACCCCTATTTGATTTAAAATTCAAATCAGTTGAATTTTAAAAATGTTGAAACTTTATAAGTGGCTAGTCTATATTGTTATGGGGCCACATAAAATTTTTCAGCATTTAATAAAATGTTTAGCTATTTTATTTAGCTAAACAGAACAAATGTTAGAAAAGAAAAACAGAAAAGGGATCAGAAAGACTTACCAGACGCCCAGGCAAAGCCGGCCCATCCAGCCCACCCGGCCCAAAGGGGCAGCGGGGTCTTCTTCCCCACCCCGCGCCTCCAAGCTGCTCGGTGGAATGCCACCGAGCCAGCCGTGGACGCCACCTCGACGCCTTCGAGCTTCCAGGCCTCCCCGTGGCCTCTTCTCGCACCTGGAGACGCCCTGGAGCACGCCACGTCCATTCCCCCCCTCCACGAGCTCCCTCCCCTCCTCTCTCGCCTGATTCATCGTCGCCCGAGAAGAACGCCGGAGCGCCGTCGAGCCCCCGCGTAGCCATCGACGCCGAGAAGCCCCCGGAGCTTGTCCATCGTCTTCCTCGTCGCCGTCTTCATCGACCTGCAGAAGAAGGCGAGCCCGGAGCCCTCCTAGCCACCTGAATCGAACTCGAGCCGCCGTCGGACCCGCAAGAACTCTCCGATGAATTCGTCATCATCACGCCGCCGTTCACCTCACCGTCTGCGCTACTGAGTTCCTGGTGACCTCTAGACCGAAACCCCTACTTTTCCCCCCTTCGATTGCTTCCTCTAGCCGGATCCGCCATGGGAACCCGAGCACCTCGCCTCCATGGTCGTCGCTCTCCTCGCTCCAGTGCCCGTCGTGAAGCCCCAGTGCACGCGTTTGACTCCTGCGTGTGCTAGCGTTCGAACACGCCCCGAATCGACTCAATCCGTGCACTGCAACGACAACTGCGACCTCGCCGCCGTTCTGTTGCCGCCGGAGTCGTCGCCACCGTCAATTTCGAGCTCCCCGTGACCCCCTGTTGCTTCCAGACGACGCGGACGACGTTGCTGCACCTGTTGGTGTCCTCCCCGTAGCCTCCCGTGGCCCTAGCCCATTCCGGCGAGTCGCCGCCGTGACCAGGTCGCCGGCGTTTAGCCGCCGGCGGGTTAGCCCAACCCCCCCCCCCCCCCCCCCCGTTAATCACCCAACTAATGACCCCCTAGGTCACTGACCAGTGGGCCCAATGGCTTAATTAATCCACTGGATTGAATTAACCCAGCGGATTAAATCATCCAGCCACTGACAGGTGGGACCCCCTTGTCAGCCCCCCCTTACGCCAGCTTGACGTCAGACTGACGCAATAAATCGATTAAATGAATTTCCAGAAAATCAAATTGAATTAAAGAAATTCCAGAAATTCCAGAAAATACCCCAAACTTTGGAAATTCATAGAAAATTCATATTAACTCCAAATTGGACAAATAATATATGAAAAATGATCAGGAGAAAATTATCTTTCCAAATATGCAACTTTCAACTATGTTGGAGTTGATCTTAAAATGGGACCAGTAGCATATGTCATTTGAATTATTTCGAATTAATTCAAATTCAATTCAAATGATTTTGCAACTTGAACCATGGAATTATGCTACAATTCAACCACACTTCAGAGGCATATCATACACATTTCCAAAAGGTTCAAAATGATCAAACAATGTCACATGCAACTCGGTTAAGTTGAATTCAAATGTGGAGTTTGAATTTGCAATTCAATTTGCAATATACTCCATTTAAATGGAATTGCTTCACACATCAAAGCATATACATCAAGTTTCAACCTTCCATCATGTGATTGTGCATTCTATTTACTTTCCTACTTTGCTTGTTGTTTGTCGAGTAGAGGTGGAACCGGAACAGGAGGCTGCCCCCTTCGTTGAAGACCCAGAACCCGAACCTCGTCAGCAAGGCAAGCAAACCCCCATTGATCATGTCGATAAAATCCCACTTCCCTCTCATGTCTCGCTTATGCATTGTTTAGGATGATCACCATGATTCGTTTCTACCGCATAGATGAACCCATTCCTTTGCATGACCTATCATTTTGTCACAGTAGTAAGCAAACCACAATCCTAGAAAATGTAGGAGTTATTTGATATCATGTGGCCCCTGCAAATGTTTATCGCTTATTGCATGCTTAGTATGATACCATGTTGTTACTGTGATGTGAGTCGGGATGGTAGAAAAGTGTTGGTGAATCGACCCTAATACAAGGTGAACGATGAGAGGCTGTGTAGGAGTACACAGTGGGTTGTCTCGTTGAACACCGCCCTAAGTCCGAGTTCTTGTGTGGTGATCCAAGATGAAGAGTACAACCACACATTGGGCTCACTGACCCCTCTCAACTTACTAACTCATCCCTTTCGATGTCCAGATGTCGCAATATTTCGGAGTTCTGGTAGGCTTGTGGCCTGGATGCTAAGTGAGAGAACGGCTCATCCGAGACCGGCTTATGCATCACGCACACATCACTTGGGTCCACTTCGGTAAACTGGCCGGGTTCACGATAGTGGTAGCGTACCCAAGTAGGCGGCTTTCTCGGACTACATCGGCTATGAGGTAACTGTTGTGGTGAGCATCCTCGCTGGCACCCCTTGAATGGTGTCGAGATCAAAGGCGGTAAATGATGATCATGTGTGTGTAGCGGTACACCCCTGCAGGGTTAACAAAACTATTCGAATAGCCACGTCCGCGGTTAGGGACTGCTTGGAAAGCTTAGCTTGACTATTAGACAACTTGAACCGGATACTTCTAAAACACACCAAGATAAGTGTGAGTGCTATGGCGTGCTTCCTCGTGGGGAAGTCGAGGAAGGCACCATAGTGGTGTATTGGTTGGAGAAAGTAGTGGACTCGTGTACGCTTCTTACCCAAAGTCTGGTACTCGTAGTTCAGGATTAGCCAAGTCAAAGCTGGCACTTCTGCAAGTGAAACCCCACCTACCTTTACCTTGATACATATGCATGAGTAGTATAGCTCCTATGTAAGTCTTGCTGAGTACGAATTTTTACTCACGTTTGCTTAATCTATGTTTTAGATGAACCCACTGACCCCGAAGGTGGCTTCTTCATCGAGCTGGACGACTGAAGATCAAGCTAGTCTAGTACCAGTCAGACGACTGGTTCCCTCGTGGAGGGCTTGTGTTTAAATAAGGCTTCTTAAGCCATTTGTTAAACTTGTCTGTACTCAGACATAATTTTCTTCCATTTGTGTTGTAATGTTGGATCACATGTTTGTGATCTCTGTTTGCACTCTATAAGAGTTATCAATAAAATTGTACACTTTGTAGAGAATTGCAATGGTACCTGCTGTTCATACAAGGCATGTGTGCTGCGTGTATGTTTATAACATGCATGTCTTTGTATGGGTTTTCGAGACCTTAGTTGTGTTCTGGCTGGCGGTCTTTCATACACCAAGTGGCCCTTAGATGTGCGCAGCTTGGGGCATCGCGATGCGATTGCTCGAGACTCCGTCTCGTGCACACTTTGTGGTATGATCGAGCCCGCCCTAGACCCCGAATAAGTGATCGGGCTGGAGTAAGGTTATGTAAGAGTTTTGAGATAGTCGATAGTATGGTTGAGGCGACTTGTCTTTGAATATGGAAGTTCACCACCCATATCATTAGACTTGTGTGCGGACGATGAGGACCCATCTCAGTTGATCATCCGGCCTGGATGGGATGCCCCTCACGTACGATGCTTTCCGAGAACGTTCTGTGCTTGGCCTTGTCTGCTTAGACAAGTGGGTACGGTTCTCGGCTCTCCATATGACTATGTCTTAGCTGTACTTGCATACGCTAACCCCGGGTCCCGACAACCACTCTCACAGCAGTCAACTTCATCAATTCAATCATTTTTCGATTTGGCATACCGCACAACATCATCACGGACAACAGAACAAACTTCACAGCAGCAGAATTCTAGAACTTTTTCCAGGATCTGGGCATCATAATCAATTATGCCTTAGTCGCGCACCCTCAATCCAACGGCCAAGTAGAAAAAGCAAACAGCCTAGTGTGTGGAGGAATCAAAAAACTGCTCCTCGCGCTACTCGAGCTGGCCGCAGGAAATTGGATAGAAGAACTCCCCGCAGTCCTATGGAGCTTGCGCACGACCCCCAACGCTTTAACCCAGTACGTGACATTTTTCTTGGTGTATGGAGCTGAGGCAGTAGTGCCGCACGACCTCAAGTTCGGAGCTCCTCGAAAAACCGGATATGAAGAGGAAGAAGCAGAAGACGCACTCGAAGACGACAAGGACGTTGCAGATGAGGCAAGAGACACAGCTCTCGCAAGATCAGAAGGATACCACGACAAGCTGCGCACTTAGCAAAGCAGGCACCTACGAACAAGAACTTTTCAAGAGGGCGACCTTGTCCTGCGGCTAGTCCAAGAGAAGATCCACAAGCTAGCCCCACAATGGGAAGGACCATTTATAGTATATAAAGTCGTAGGAGGAGGAGCATACGAACTAAAGAGCCCGAAGACCAATGAAGACGTGGGAAACCCATGGAACGTGGAAAACATGCGCCTCTTTTACCCATAGTCTACTCGCTAGGATACATCCTCCAGCAACGCAAGGACCGGAAGCAGCGCCAAAGGGAAACCCATGTAAAACACTTGAAGTAGTAAAAAATGTGTTGCCAAGACGACACTACCTAAATTACTCGGGGGCTCGAGCACAGACTCCCCCCCGAGAGACGCTTTTTCGCTTACGCGACGACTTAACCTAAAGCAATCGGGGGCTCAAGCACGTACTACACCTGAGAGACGCTTTTTCGCTTACGCGGCGACTTAACCTAAAGCACTTGGGGGCTCGAGCACGGACTCCCCACGCGAGACACTTTTCTGCTTACGCGACGACTTAACCTAAAGCACTTGGGAGCTCAAGCACGGACTACCCCCGAGAGACGTTTTTTTCTTACGCGGCGACGTAACCTAAAGCACTCGGGGGCTCGAGCACGGACTCCCCCTGAGAGACGCTTTTTCTCTTACGTGATTACTTAACCTAAAGCAATCGAGGGATGGAGCATGAACTCCCCTTGAGAGACGCTTTTTTGGCTCACGCTATGACCTAAATTAAAGCACTCGGGGGCTCGGGCACGAATTCCCCTTGAGAGACGCTTTTTCTCGCTTGCACGGCTAAGTAAACCCAAAGACTATGGATCCAGGAAAATACCTTTATCCACAGCCACACCTAAAAACACGTCGAGGACGCAAGTATAGCCCCCAAGGCATCCTATGGCATCACTGTCAAAATAACGGCGCCTTCACATCACAACAAGAACAAAAGATGCAGCCCTTCAATTCAGGTTTACAAGACGGATCCAAGACGGCCAGTAAAGCAGGATATTTTCTTAAGCCTTCATCCGATCACAAGCAATCACATAAAGACTCGGGGGCTACTCTCATCGGGAGAGCTGTCGCGCACCCGATGAGTTTGATCACCAAAATAGCAGGGCAAGCTTAAAATGGGCCAATTCAAGCCTATACCCGACTCTACGAATCAAGCATAGCCTCGGGGGCTACTCCCATAGGGAGCGCTGTCGCGCACCCGATATTGTCAAATCTAATTACAAGGTCAAGGATCCGAAGACAATTTTTGTTACAAGGAGCCAAAGACAATTTTTATTACAAGGAGCCGAAGACAATTTTTATTACAAGGAGATGAAGACAATTTTTGTTACAAGGAGCCAAAGATAATTTTTGTTTCAAGTTCAAGGAGCCGAAGACAATTTTCGTTACAAGGACAAGGAGACAAAGAGAATTTTAAATTACAAGACCAACCAATCGAAGAGAGTTCTCATTACAAGATCGAGCACTTAAAGGATGTTTTTCAATTCACATCAGAGATACATCAGTACAAAATCTTCCTCTACACATCAAAGGTTACAAGATAAGGGACTCGAGAAGCTATCAAGAAGGACTACAAAACCAACGTCCCAAGGAATTTTGACTTCTGCATGTGTGCCCCTGCTGAGATAATTGGCACTTTGGTCCACATCTTGACGAGCATCATCACAGACAAAATAGTTCTAAGTCTGCAAGGAGACACTTGATGCCTTCCTCAACCTGGTGACCTTGCCGGTCGACGCCCCCGCTTTCTCGACGGCTTGACATACGACTCCTCCTTAGAACTAGAAAAGCAAGCCCCACTAGCCGAGGAGTCTGCAGAAGATGAAGCCACAAGAGAAACAGTCGAAGGGGCCATCGACTCGTCAGACCTGTCGCTTCTTGTTTTCTCCCATTACAGATCCAGACGATTACCACGAGCATCAAAAGCACGAACGGTGAGAGTATCTTCGCCGTCAAACCGACAACAAAGTCTATCCCGACCGCGCAAGTTAAGCCGGCAAGAAAGAGATCTCCAACCATGCCCCAAGAAAACCAAGAAGGAGTTGTCAACCTCAAGATCTATCGGCAAGGGAGAATGAGGGCACCCTTGAAGACGGATCCAACGGCCTCTCAGGTTGATCTCGGAAACAATAGAAGCAAAAGATAAAGGAAGAGTGATCCTACAGCAGATGGACTAAGAATGCCAAGCAGAAAATCCTAATGCCACACACCCTCCCTCTCTGAAGAAGAGGGGGGTACTGTAATTGCTCCGCCATGCCCATGACAGGACGAGCGAGGCGCACAACCACCACGACCTCGCCGGCCTCGGACCCTGTGAGCCATGTCGCAAGAAGCACCAACTAAGGAACGTTGAAGAACTACGGAAACTTGAAAAGAGGGATCAAAGAGGAATGAAGAGACACTGCTGAACGAACAAGAACAAACAGATATTTATAGCCCAGGCCAGGGGCAAACAAGGTGGTCCCGTTAGAAATCCAATCGACGCCATCATTAACTCAAAGCTAGAGCGCAATGGTATAGGTTCAATACAAGACACCTCTTCCCATTTTTGCAAGTATTTAAAGACATCAAATCCTCATGCGATTCCAATACAAGCATTGGAAACCCAGGGCGTCATTATGACTGCACAGAAGACATGACGGTTCACAAGCAGATCACCCGTCATCAAACATGTCATCAACATCATCATTGCAAAACGGGGCATCACAGCAGCCCAGAAATTACTGATTCAAGACAAGGCATCACGAAAAACAGAACAGTGGAAAGATTCCCTAAACCTGCCCCTTCAAACTTTTTGACTACATTTTTCAAAAATTTATTCCCATCGGGAGTGCCCCATATTTACAAAAAATAGAGCAAATACCTTAGCCCCGAGGATGCGAGTGTTACACCCCTCCATTAACAATCAAGCATGCCTACAGAGTTTCGGTGCTCCCTCACCCCGCGGGCCACAACATGCTCGAGTGCTCACTCACCCCGCCAAGGACTAATATATCTATAGAGTTCGGGTGCTCCCTCATCCAGAATTGATAGAGTGCTCGAGTAGTTAGTAGCACAAGAAGGCAAGACCGGATCAAAGCATCCAAAAGAACAAATCGACCTGAGCACTTGAGGTGTCGCACGGATGTCTACGTAATCAGCCCACTCGATGACCATCCGCGTGGGTGCGGCTCCTATTGATCCTCGTCTGAGATCATCAGTTCCTTGCGAGTGACCACTATTCGTCAACTTGATTTGTTTTCCATGTGTATGCTTGTCTAAATTAGGCTCGGCACCTCGGAAAATTGATGCATGGACGACGATACATTGCACCCCAGATGTCGTGCAAGCTTAGTGCGTAGGTAAGACCCCTCTATGCAGATGGCTGGGCCGGGACTTGCCACAGCTGCGACTTCACTCCCGATGTTTTCCATGCAACGCGTGAGTAAGTTGAGCCAATGACGGATGCGTCAAGACTATTATCTGAATCCGGTGGCATTGATCCTATAAGACCTGCTGCGAGGGACGCGGGACGCTGGTGGTTTTCCAAGTTCGTGTCGAGGGACGCGGCTTGATTTTTGGCTTTGAAGGTTTTTGCACCAATTCACTATGGCTCGACCATTCGACTACCTTGGGCCTCTCTAGCTTATCATCCCTCGAATAAAACTATATCTTATGGATAACAGCCGACGACTTGTAGATGCGCTACACGCTTGAAGTGAATTACGGATTCGAGTCCCTGCGTGACCCTTCGAGTCCCCTAGGCACTCGGGGGCTACGTACGAGGGTGTGACCCCACGACTCCTATAGATGAGGGTACCTGGTGCGTATCAAGCTAGAAGGCCCGCAGAAATCCTCGACCGGCCCACATATGGTCCACTCGAGGCAACCGCCATGGGGAGTCCTTGAGGATCATGGGAACCGCGACTTGGCGTCCAAGACTGAAGATAGATTAGGAAACCCTCTCTGTAAACCTACACGGACTCCTTGCGTCCCAGCCTACTATGTAAAGGCTGGGAGAGGGGGCGTCTAGGGTGTATAATCTAATAGCTACACCTACGGTCCTGAGCGATCTCGCCTCGACCTCCACTGTAATCGCCTTTGTTATAATACAATCGAGCAGGAAGTGCTTTCTCCTGTTAGCCGACGAATATCGCCAACCTGCACATCGCCTCTACGATCTAACCCAGGGTTCCCAACCATGGGATTTTCCGAGGTCAATCCTCGTCACCCGGTGTCTCTTGGATCTGATATCTTTTTTACCGTAGTGTCCTATCATATCTTCTTCAGACAGGTGTGACTGCTTGCTATCTTTTTCCCATTGTCGTTTGAATATAAGCATGTGGTAGCATTGTTCCCAAGAATGATTCGCGGGGCGAGCCAGCCGGAAGTGCTTTAGGAAAGGTTCTTGTAGAGTTTTTTCAGAATTATTTGTCCGAGTCCGGTCTCACAGAATTTCCCTATTTCTTGAAGCCGGCTCTGATATTTTCATCTGGATCCTTAATGAGCTTTCTATTCCCATTGTATTGGTTTGGAATCTTTTCGTGCCTGGCCTCATCGAATCTGGCATATCTGGTGACAACGTCAACTAGTCCTTGTAAATATCCGACTACGTCTTTCATACGATCTAATGTAGATCCAAGCCGACGATCCATGTCCACATAATTATCGTTCGGCTGAAAACTTCTCGTGGAGATTGACCGTTCATTTTTCTGGAGTTTTTGTGTTCCCGAGTTGTGTCTATTTGTAGTCGAGCGGCTCTTTCTTGATATTCTATTGGTTGTTCGGGCCGACTTCCTCTGGTCGCTAACCCAGTTTCGAAGCTCTTTAGTATTTCCTGGGGGTTTTGACTTCCGTCGGCGGCACGACCCAAACATTGGTAGGATGGGAGTCAGGATTTGACATTGTCAGATGGACTTCCTTGGACTTCTTCTTGTCGATTTTCTTCAGAGGGACTGGCTGTTCCATCATCATTGCCGTCTTCTTCATCTGAAATAGAAACTTTCTGGGAGTCGCGAAACACCCTCATCTTCCTTGACCGTGACAGGACGATCTGGTACCGGGGATCCGTGGGTGAACCCGACGAAACAATGGGTGGAAATTGTCGGATTTTGAAGATATATTCCTTTGGAGTTGAAACGGAAGTTTGTCATAGAACGGTAGGACGTCTGATAGCAGGGAAATTCCGGGTCATACACTTCTGGTGCCGGGCCGAGCCGGTTACTTCCGCTTGGGAAGATGGACTTTGTATCGAAAATCTCTATGGGGAAGTCGATCTCCAGGGCCTTGGCGGTGTTGTTGGTGCAGAAATTTCCGCGCCAACTTCTGGTGATCCCGGTGGCGGTGAAATCGCCTGTTCCTTGCTGAGGTCCCTCAAGTATCACGATACCTGAGTGCGCAGGCTCCACCGTGGGCGCCAACTGTCGTGGGAGAGTCACGGCAGTTGTCCTCATTGGAGAACTTAGTTTGGGACCTTTGCTACGAGGTGAATACGAGGAGGAAGTAGGCGAGATCACAAGACGCAAGATTTACCCAGGTTTCGGCCCCTCGAAATGTAAAGACCTACTCCTTCTTTTCTATTATGGGGTGTGGACTTCTCGAATACAAAGATGTGGAATCTCTACCTATGCCTCGAGAAGATCTAAGTTGAGTTGTTCCTTTGTCTCCCTGGGGTGCCAGCTTATATAGATGCATGTCCCTAGGGTGACAAGAATCCGACTTCCACATGAGATGGTGTTCTAATCTAGGTACAAGTAATTTCCTTGTTTATCAAGGTAAGTCATATTCCTTCTACGGTCTTCGGGCTTCATGTTGGGCGCAACCCGGTCTAGAAAACTGGGTTCTCCTTCTCGGCCTTTCGATGGGATGAGTCGGCCTGGGTGTTCTATATGTCGGGTTATGGTCTTAATCCATCCCCTCGACAGTATACACTACAGATCTACCCAAACACTAAACCAGTAAAGCCAGCGATGCGCCGATTCGCCAAGCCAAAACGCAGATCCATCGGAGAAGAAGTCAATAGATTTCTCAAAGCAAAGTTCATCCCAAAAAAAAGATGGGAACGTGGGTCACAAACCCCGAGTTAGTGCCCAAGAAAGACACCTACGTACTAGGCATGTGGGTCGACTACGTACCCATCAACAAGCACTGCCCAAAGGATCACTTCCCTCTTCCAAGGATCGACCAGATCATCGATTGCACTGCAGGATGTGACCTCCTATCTTTCCTTGATGTGTATTCAGGATACAACCAGATCGGGATGAAGCTTCCCCTAGCCTTGAAACTTTGCACACCCATGCACACCACGAAATAACTTCACCACACCAAATTTCAGCCAATTCCATCAAGCCATGGAGATACTAGCTTGGTCACAAGTTTCCGGTCCATTTGGACACTTGCAAAGGAAGTGCATTCATGTTGTGTCCAAATGAGCTGCAAATGCACAAGAATGTAGTCCTTCCTACCCTAAATCCCTATGACAACCTAGCCCTACCCGAAGCCTCACCATTTGAACTCAGCTTCTCTCCCAAGTTTGCAACAACAAACTTTGGCTTGCAGAAAAGATCACCACGGACCTTCTTTTGACAAGTCAAGGGCACGGCTAGGATCAACAATGGAAGGACTTGCCCCTAGACATGGTTGGACACGTGATATTGCCGCGCGTGAACTAGACCCCTTGGTGAGCACGCATTTGGCCGCACCCGGGAGTCCGGGAGTCACTAGACGCGGCCAGTTCACGCTGTAGCTCGCTCATGTCCTTTCCTCCTTGTCCACCAATGCCGCACGGCCATCCTTTACACGTGCTCACTCCACCGCACCTTATCCTCGCCGGATTCCTTCCGGCTCCTCGCCACCAGACATAATCCGTGCCCACAGTGGCCTATGACTTGTCCCTATCACCATTGACCTCTTCCCCTTTCCCACTACAGGAAACAGGAGTTTTGCCGTCAACCAAAGCTGACGGCAAACATATGAAAATGTCGGCTCATCAGTCGGCAATGAGTTGCTTTGCCGTCAGCTCAAGATCGACCGACGACAAAGCCTTTGCCGTCAGCCTTTTTGTACTGGCTGACGGCAAAGCCGCTCGTACGGCCAGCTCTGACTTAACCCCCGTGGGATGAGTTAACGGCTTGCATTGCCGTCAGCTAGCCGTGTGGCTGACGGCAAAGCCCTTGCCTGGGCCCACATGTCAGCATTTTTCCGTCGGCTTACGGTGGGCTGACGGCAGCCGGCCTACGCTTTGCCGTCAGCCAGGCAAATGTCGACGGCAAAGCCGTGACCAAATGGTCACTGCCACAATCCAGATTGCACAGGCTGCTGCCACGTGTCCTCTTTGCCGTCAGCTTGCCGACGGCAACTCCTTTGCCGTCAGCTTGCTGACGGCAAAGCTCTCTGTTTCTTTCTTTTTAATTTGTTTTCTTTAGTTCCCTGCATTTAAACAATAATATATATATATGTATATACAGAACTCTATTGCATACAAAAAGTTCCCAACATGATATATTATAGTGCACACATGTATCTACAAGTCATCTCCATCCCACAAGTATACTAGTGCATACAAAAAGTTTAAAACAACAACAATGACATATGTACAACATCGCACAAGTCCACTACATAACCACAAGCGTCTACAAAGGCCACCGCTATGCCAAGTGTTCATACAAATAGTTTAAAAGTGCCCAACATCGCACAAGTGCAGATATAAAGACTAACATCCTATATCTACAACAAAGAAGCATCCATCCATGCATAAAAGTAAATCTGCAAAATGAAAACATAAACATATGTTAGTTACGGAAAAAAGAAAAAGAAGAAAAGAAGAAGAGTAAGGTGAAGAAGAGTAAGGAGAAGAATAGGAAGAATAAAAATAAGATGAAAGAAAGAAGAGAATATGGAGAAAAAGAAAGAAGAGAAAAAGTAAGAATAAGAAGAACTTTTCTTCTTTTACTTTCTTTTTCACCTCTTTCTTCTTCACTTCTTTCTTTTCCTCCTATCCTTCTTCTTATTCTACAATACTTGTTCTTCTTAGACCTCAAGAGCTAAATATATCTCATTTTAGATCTAACTAAGTCATTAATTCATTTTTGAGCTTTATATGCGAAGTATAAGTCATTTTTAGGTTTATAAGCCACTTAAGCTAGTAAATTCATTATTGAGCTTTTATAAGACAAGTATAAGTCATTGTTGAACTTAATAAGCTTATAAAATCTAATTTGAGCTTTATAAGCTTATAAAGCCAAGTTTGAGCTTTATAAGCTTATAAAGTCACTATTGAGCTTTTAGAAGCCAAGTATAACTCAATTTTCATCGAACTACGCTATTAACATCATTTTTCAGCTTTATGAGCTTATGAAGTCATTGAGGAGCTATTATAAGCCAAGTATAAGTCATTTTTTAGGTTTACAAGCTTATAAAGCCAAGTATAAGCTTTATAAGCTTATATACTCATTTTTTAGCTTTTATAAGCCAAGAATAAGTAAATATTTATGTAACTAAGCTATTACTACCATTATTGAGCTTTATGAGCATATAAAGTCATTGATGAGCTTTATGTAACTTACCAGAGGCCACCTCAAGGCTGAGAAGCGCCGCCACGTGGGTTGCTCGGGGATTCACTAGGAGATTCTTGTGGGTTGTGAGATGCAGCTCCGGAATTATGCTGCAACAAAGGATGAGTTGCAATGTGGTAAGCATGATGACACTTGATGGTATAAGACCGGGATATATTGATCATTGAAAGAAACTTACCGTTCCGGGAGGAGAAACGATAGGCGTCGGCAACGGTGGAGGGGTAAGACTTTGCTTCTCCCACATACTCTGTGCGTTAGTTTTTGAGGACTCGAGCATATTAGCAAGTGAACCAAACATATGCATATGCATTCTTGGCGGATATATGCAAAAGTAGTAACTTACCGAGAAGAGGTCGTAGATGGCCTTCGTCTGGGCATTATTGCGTGCCCTCTCCTCCTCGAGTATCCTCTAGGTCCTCTCCTCCGCCAGCCGGTCCCTCTCCGCAAGCTGCTCCGACAACATCTCTTATGTCGCTTGTCTCTCCCTCTGAATGGCGTCCTGCGAACACTCAACAATATAGCAATTATTGTCATCATCGCTACGTAGTCTAATGAACGGAAAGAAAAATTGAGACAAAGTTATACCTGGATAGCAATGTCCACTGGCCGCGGGCGAGGTCGTACAGCAGGAGCGGAGCTCGTTTGCCTCGCCTTGATCTGAGGTAGAGTCTCCGGGCAATGTACGAAGCCATTGCACATGGAGGTGCTGCCATGATGCTTACCGCCACCAGAAATCATCAAGGCCTCCGGATCCATGTCCTCCTCGCTCGGGTCAAACTGAGGACCGCGTAGCTCTTTCGCCACCTCAGAATAGGCCATCATCTTGTGGTAGGCTGCAGCGCTGGTGTATGCCTCAACACCGTCGCCCTCGGAATATGCCGTCACCGTTTTGTACTATCCCTTATGGGCCATGGCAAATCAGCGAAATCCCTTAAGCACAGGCTGATTATGGTGCTTCGCCTACAATGAAAAGCAAAGAAAAGTCATGAAACAAATCAATTGATTAATGATGAAAGGACATGAAACTTAAAACAAAAAGGCACATACCCATTTTTTTGTGTACTCGTTGACGTTGAGATTGCCTTGGTGGTGTGCCACACCTACCATTTGTGCACGCCTAGCTTTGGCGCTTTTGTGGGTGGACAGCCAGGCATCACTGAGCCATTTGTCCACTATCGCCTCAAAGCAATCCATCTTATTTGCACACCATCTCGGGGGCGCCTATGAATTAATAATCTTATAAAGTCATTGAATATCTTTTTTAAGCCAAGTACAAGTCAAGTTTTATGTAACTAAGCTATTATTATCATTTTTTAGTTTGACAAGCTTATAGAGCCAATTTTGACGTTTATAAACTTATAAAGCCAAGTTTGACACTTATAAGCTTATAAAGCCAAGTTTGAGCTTCATAAGCTTATAAAGAAAAGTTTGACACTTATAAGCTTATAAAGCCAAGTTTGAGCTTCATAAGCTTATAAAGAAAAGTTGGAGCTAACTAGGCCTTACTTATAAGTGTAGGAATTTGAATTAGTTAGTAATTTACCTCCAAGTATTCTTCCTTCTTAAGGAAAAATTTTCTACACTTCTTCTTGGTCTTCTTCACGCCCTTCTTGGCGTACCAATCTCGAACACACTGAACACGCATCTCGTGCCTAGTGTTCATGAGTAGCCTCACTATCTCCTTCTTAAGATTCTTCTGGGCCGCCGGCTCCATCCCCTCCTCAACCCTATAGTAGCACTGAAAAATGCATGGAACATATGAAAAGATGAGTGAAATGATTCTAACGCTAATAAATGATTGCAATGCTTAGAATACATACCCAAAAAGTAGCCACCACCATGTCGGCTTTGGTACGGCATTCAACGTTGTTGATGCGTTCATCTGGCGGGGCCGGGGCGGCTTTGTAGTGTGGCCAAGTGAGGCCGGGCTCAGAAACCCTACCCTCAACACGCAACTGGACTAGCCCGGGGAACTGCTCCTTAAGCACGGCACCAAGGAGGCAGTTCGGGTTCCGAGCACCTTCCGGGTAACTCCACGCCCTGCAAAATAAGAACACAAAGACATTAGTTCTTGTTGGACCATATGTACATGATGAGGACATCTCTACTAATGTTACACCCACATCTTCACCAACTACACATACTGGACCAGTTACTAGATCACGTGCACGTCAACTAAATTATCAGGTACTTTTGTTTCTTGCGAATCCTTCTAATGTTCATGAACATATGATGCTGCCTAAATTAGATACTTTTGTTTTGCTTATGAATGAAGGACCTAGCATGGACAAGAAGGACGGTTATTGGAGCGGGATCAAGCATGGAGAAGAAGGTGCGCGCGCGGGAAAGAACAATGGAGCTTCCAGTGGGGATTTTCGCACTTTGAAGCCACCATAAGGCATGCATGAAGGCTTGGACGAAATACACGAGATGCCACTTCATTATTTTCGTCCAAAGGAAATTATAGGTGCTGCGTCACCTTAATATTGGGCTGGGCCCATGTAATTTCGAAATACCACATTATAGGCTGTTTTTAGAGTCCGTATGTGTGGGGAAACCGAGTTAGGGTTGTTTTCGGACCCCACCTCCAAGGGGTCACGAAAATCCCCTCTGTTCCCCCATATATACAGCCCTTAGGGCGTCCTTTAGACTTGGGTTTTAATTAGATTTAAGTTAGCCATAGCCGCAACTTCGAGTTCTTCGTTTGTGTCGTCCGACCAGGCCAAGACCGCATTGGAACCCCAACTTCTGTTAATCATTCATCTTATATTCGCAATATCCAGATTGCTTTTCTTAGTTCTTGCTTGTTCTTTCGATTGCTTGCAGGAATTAGACCTTCGTGGTCAGGTTGATCGTGCATCCGCGGGATCAATAACCTCTCGGAGTTGGTTTAGCGATCGCTAAGGCGCAACGTCTTCGCACGTTCGTAGTCGGGTCGTGAAAGTCGTCTCCACCATAATCGATCTCCATCATCTCATCGAAACATCGGGACACCTTCGCCTCTATCAAGTGGTATCAGATTTCCAGGTTGATCGGTGAGATTTACCAGTTTTTCGTAGTCTAGATTACTTCTGTTCTTCATACCTACAGTCCACGAAAAAGCCAAAAAAAATTTAGGCTTAGATCATCACGTCCCAAAACAGTCCGAGCCTTTGTCCAGTTTTCTTTAAAGTAGTTTGCATTGTTGAATTTGCGGTTGCATCGTTGTGTCGAGTTGCTGATCTTAGCGTCTAGTTACCTTAGAGTTTCGAGATCTGATCACAGTTTGTCACGCCGCCGCCGCACAGTAGTACACCACCACGTTCCGCCAATCCGAGTCCAGATACACCACCACGTTCCGCCAAGCCGAGTCCATACACACCACCACAACCTACCGATCCGAGTTGAGTTCCATCACCGTTCGGTTTGTGATCTTTCCGTAGCCAGAATAGTTGAGTTGATTAGAGTCGGATTTCACCAATATTTTGTCGTACGTAGAAGGGGGTGATTTCGAAAAAAAAATTGATTAGAGTCTGGCACGCTTTCCAGAGCAGTTTTTAGGCCAAAAATTTCAGGGGTGAAAAAATTTCGTGCCCATACCTTCCTTAGGTCCAGAAACTCATTTTGAGACGTTCGCTACCATAGTGATTTTTTCGCACTTTTTCAGCCACCGCAGTCCCGCATCGCAAAAAAAAAGAGAGAAAAAAAATTCAGAGAGTGCTTCTCAGTTGTTTACGTGCCGCGTCGTGCTTTCGTTGGTGTTTTAGGCTCGCGTCTCTAGTACGGTCTAGCCTAGGATCAGCACAGTACCGACGTTGAGTGTTTATTCAGCTTTGCATCTCTGTTTTGATTACTGTTGATCTTTTTGCTACCATATTTGTCAAGCCTACCTAGAGCTCCACATATATTCTACTTCGTGCGGTTGACACCTCCTGGCCATCGCTCTACCATATCTCTGAGAGTTTTCACCCGTTGGTTGTACATCACCACCTGCTGCTAGGTAAGAATCGGTAAGAAAGAAAGAAAAGCTTGACGGATTTGTGCTTTCCACCACCCCACATCCCATTAGTAGAAGTAGGATCATATTCCTGTGTCTTTTCTATTTCTGCTAACCATGCCAGGATCACATGATGAAGTGGCGCGGGATGCACCGGATTGGGAGAACATGACAAACAAGGAGCTACATGATAAATTTGCACAAATGATGTCTGAACAGGTGATGGACATCGAGAACAGATTTACAGAGGCGATTGATGGCGTGGAAAAGATGATCGACACCAAGCTCGAGGCCAAGTTTAGTGAGTTGATCGCACAACTACCTACACAGCCTGCTGCCGCTCCAGCACAGCCACAGCCACCGCCACTACCACGTGCACGACGTATTCTGTTTCCGAGAGGACAAGCTGCTGGTATTGGTGCTCCTCCTGCTGCTGCAGTAGCTGCTACTGCTGCTGCTTCTGACGTCGGCCAGGACGACAACTACGAGGGTGATTACGAGGAGGAGGTGGAACAGGAAGCGGCCTATGAGCAGCCAGCTGGTCGTCCACGTCCCAACATTCGTCACGGTCGACACCAACCACCCCCTCAGGTACGCGATCATGAACATGTGCCTAAACTTAAATTGAATCTTAAGCCGTTTGAGGGTAGATATATTCCTGATGCTTATCTTACTTGGGAGTTAGAAACTGAACAATGCTTTACATGTTTACAATATCCTGAGAATAGATGTGTTACTGCTGCTGTTTGTGAATTCACGGGATTTTCATCTATTTGGATGTCTGAACATTGTAGATTGCATGCCAATAATATTCCAACTACTTGGGCTGCTTTAAAAGATGCTATGCGTACTCGCTGGGTTCCTCCTTATTATCAACGTGAATTGCTACAAAAATTACAGCGTTTGAGACAAGGAAAAAATTCTGTAGAGGAATATTATTAAGAATTACAAACTGGATTGATTAGATGTGGCCTAGTAGAGGATAATGAAGCTATGCTTGCACGTTTTATGGGTGGCTTAAACAGGGAGATACAAACTATTCTAGAATACAAGGACTTTGCTACTATCACTCGTTTGTTTCATCTTGCTTGTAAAGTTGAACGTGAAGTGCAGGATCGACAGGCCGCTACGAGACCTAACTTTTCTGCAGGACGAAATACATCATGGACATCGCGTGGACCTTCTACATCCACACGTCCTGCTGCACCACCATCTACTTCAGCCGCTCATTCTTACAGGGAGCCACCAAAACAGCCAGCGCCACCATTCAAGGGTGCACAGAGTGGTCCAGCGGCGAGTTCTTCTTCATCCATGGCTTCCACAGGGCAAACACGAGATCGTGATATTAAATGTCGCAGGTGCCAAGGTGGAGGTCACTTCGCAAAAGACTGTCCCTCCAAGCGTGTGATGATTATTACGGCGGATGGTGGGTATGAGTCGGCGAGTGACTATGATGAGGAGACTTTAGTTCTCATTGCTCAGGAGGAACAGGGTGCCCATGATGATGCTCATGATATAGAGTATATGGCTCCTGATGATGCCGATAAATATGCTAGTTTGGTTGCTCAACGTGTGTTAAGTGTGCAGGTAACGAAGGCCGAGCAAAACCAGAGGCATAATTTGTTCCACACAAAGGGAGTGGTGAAAGAACGTTCGGTTCGCATTATCATTGACGGAGGGAGTTGCAACAACTTGGCTAGCATGGAGTTGGTGGAGAAGCTATCTCTCACCACAAGACCACACCCCCATCCGTACTATATTCAGTGGTTTAACAATAGTGGTAAGATTAAGGTAACGCGTTATGTTCGTGTGCACTTTAGCATTGCTGCATATGCAGATTATGTTGATTGTGATCTGGTACCCATGCAAGCATGCTCTCTTTTACTTGGTAGACCATGGCAATTTGATAGGAATGTTGCACACCATGGTAGGACAAATCAGTTTACTCTTGTTCATCAGGATAAAAATATTGCTTTACTTCCTATGTCTCCTGAACAAATTGTGAAAGATGATCTTGCTAGAGCTAGTAAAGCTAAACAGGAGAAAAATAAGAGTGAAAATGAGATAGCAGCTAAAGAATTTGAGCAACAACATAAGACTAATAGCAAATCTTCTTCTGCTGTTTCTAATGAAATTAAATTGACTAGTCCAACTTTGCTTGCTACTAAGGTTGATATTTCGGATTTGGATGTTAGTCAATATGTGTGCTATGCTTTTGTGTGCAAAGAAGCTTTGTTTTCATTTGAGGAATTGCCTCCTTCTTTGCCTCCTGTTGTCACTGACCTTTTGCAGGAGTTTATTGACGTCTTTCCACAAGACGTACCACCGGGATTACCACCTATTCGAGGGATTGAGCATCAGATTGACTTAATTCCCGGTGCTTCGCTGCCCAACCGTGTGCCATACCGTACCAATCCGGAGGAGACGAAGGAGATTCAGCGTCAATTACAAGAGCTACTCGAAAAAGGTTACATACGTGAATCCCTTAGTCCTTGTGTTGTTCCTGTTATATTAGTGCCTAAAAAGGATGGAACATGGCGTATGTGTGTTGATTGTCGAGCCATTAATAATATTACTATTCGTTATCGTCATCCTATTCCTAGGTTAGATGATATGCTTGATGAATTAAGTGGCTCTACCATGTTTTCCAAAGTTGATTTGCATAGTGGATACCATCAAATTCGCATGAAATTAGGAGATAAATGGAAAACGGCATTTAAAACTAAGTTTGGATTATATGAGTGGTTAGTCATGCCTTTTGGGTTAACTAATGCACCTAGCACTTTCATGAGATTAATGAACGAGGTTTTACGTGCTTTCATTGGACGATTTGTGGTAGTCTATTTTGATGATATACTGATTTATAGCAAATCTTTGGAGGAACATTTGGATCATTTACGTGCTGTTTTTATTGCTCTACGTAATGCACGTTTGTTTGGTAACCTTGGGAAGTGCACCTTTTGCATCGACCGAGTATCGTTTCTTGGCTATGTTGTTACTCCGCAGGGAATTGAAGTTGATAAAGCCAAGATCGAGGCGATTGAGAGTTGGCCGCAGCCCAAAACGGTCACACAAGTGAGGAGTTTTCTTGGCCTCGCTGGATTCTATAGGCGTTTTGTGAGAGATTTCAGCACCATTGCTGCACCTCTCAATGAGCTTACACGCAAGGATGTGCCTTTTACTTGGGGTACCGCACAAGAAGAAGCCTTCACGGTATTGAAAGATAAGTTAACACATGCTCCTTTGCTCCAACTTCCTGATTTTAATAAGACTTTTGAGCTTGAATGCGATGCTAGTGGGTTTGGTTAGGGAGGTGTGTTATTACAAGATGCTAAACCTGTTGCATACTTTTCTGAAAATTTGAGTGGGCCTAGTCTGAACTATTCTACTTATGATAAGGAATTATATGCTCTTGTTCGGACATTAGAAACTTGGCAACATTATTTATGGCCCAAAGAATTTGTTATACATTCTGATCATGAATCTTTGAAACACATAAGAAGTCAAGCAAAACTTAATTGTAGACATGCTAAGTGGGTTGAATTTATTGAGACTTTCCCTTATGTCATTAAACACAAGAAGGGGAAAGATAATATTATTGCTGATGCATTGTCTCGTCGTTATACTATGCTTTCACAACTTGACTTCAAGATATTCGGTTTAGAGACAATGAAAGATCAATATGTAAATGATGCGGAATTTAAAGATGTATTGCAGAATTGTAGAGAGGGTAGAACATGGAACAAGTTTGTGCTTAATGATGGATTTGTGTTCCGTTCTAACAAGCTATGCATTCCAGCTAGCTCTATTAGTCTTTTGTTGTTGCAGGAGGCGCATGGAGGAGGATTAATGGGACACTTTGGCGTGAAGAAGACGGAGGACGTACTTGCTACACATTTCTTTTGGCCAAAGATGAGACGGGATGTTGAGCGTTTTGTTGCTCGCTGCACTACATGTCAAAAAGCTAAGTCACGATTCAATCCTCATGGTTTATACATGACTTTACCTGTACCTAGTGTTCCGTGGGAGGACATATCCATGGACTTTGTTTTAGGCTTGCCTCGAACAAAGAAGGGGAGGGATAGCATATTTGTTGTCGTGGATAGATTTTCTAAGATGGCACATTTTATACCATGTCATAAAAGCGATGATGCTGCTAATGTTGTTGATTTATTCTTTCGTGAGATTATTCGCTTACATGGTGTGCCCAATACTATTGTCTCGGATCGTGATACTAAGTTTCTTAGCCATTTTTGGAGATGCTTATGGGCTAAGTTGGGGACTAAACTACTTTTTAGTACTACATGTCATCCCCAAACTGATGGACAAACTGAAGTAGTCAATAGAACTTTGGCTACTATGCTTAGGGTTGTTTTAAAGAGTAACTTGAAAATGTGGGAAGAATGTTTACCTCATATTGAATTTGCTTATAATCGTTCATTTCATTCTACCACTAAAATGTGCCCTTTTGAGATTGTTTATGGTTTTCTACCTCGTGCACCTATTGATTTGCTGCCTCTTCAATCTTCGGAGAAGGTTAATTTTGATGCTAAGCAACGTGCTGAATTGATATTAAAAATGCATGAGTTAACTAAAGAAAACATTGAGAAAATGAATGCTAGATACAAGCTTGATGGTGATAAGGGTAGAAAGCATGTTGTGTTTGAACCAGGAGATCTTGTTTGGTTACATCTACGTAAATATAGGTTTCCTGATTTGCGCAAGTCTAAGTTAATGCCACGAGCTGATGGTCCCTTTAAGGTTTTATAGAAAATTAATGATAATGCATATAAACTTGAGCTACCTGCAGATTTTGGGGTTAGTCCCACATTTAACATTGCAGATTTGAAACCTTATTTGGGAGAAGAAAATGAGCTTCCGTCGAGGACGACTTCAATTCAAGAAGGGGAGGATGATGAGGACATCTCTACTAATGTTACACCCATATCTTCACCAACTACACATACTGGACCAGTTACTAGAGCACGTGGACGTCAACTAAATTATCAGGTACTTTCGTTTCTTGCGAATCCTTCTAATGTTCATGAACATATGATGCTGCCTAAATTAGATACTTTTGTTTTGCTTATAAATGAAGGACCTAGCATGGACAAGAAGGACGGTCATTGGAGCGGGATCAAGCATGGAGAAAAAGGTGCGCGCGCGGGAAAGAACAATGGAGCTTCCAGTGGGGATTTTCGCACTTTGAAGCCACCATAAGGCATGCATGAAGGCTTGGACAAAATACACGAGATGCCACTTCATTATTTTCGTCCAAAGGCAATTATAGGTGCTGCGTCACTTTAATATTGGGCTGGGCCCATGTAATTTCGAAATACCACATTATAGGCTGTTCTTAGAGTCCGTATGTGTGGGGAAACCGAGTTAGGGTTGTTTTCGGACCCCACCTCCAAGGGGTCACGAAAATCCCCTCTTTTCCCCCATATATATAGCCCTTAGGGCGTCCTTTAGACTTGGGTTTTAATTGGATTTAAGTTAGCCATAGCCGCAACTTCGAGTTCTTCGTTTGTGTCGTCCGACCAAGCCAAGACCGCATTGGAACCCCAACTTCTGTTAATCATTCATCTTATATTCGCAATATCCAGATTGCTTTTCTTAGTTCTTGCTTGTTCTTTCGATTGCTTGCAGGAATAGACCTTCGTGGTCAGGTTGATCGTGCATCCGCGGGATCAATAACCTCTCGGAGTTGGTTTAGCGATCGCTAAGGCGTAACGTCTTCGCACGTTCATAGTCGGGTCGTGAAAGTCGTCTCCACCATAATCGATCTCCATCATCTCATCGAAACATCGGGACACCTTCGGCTCTATCAGTACATGTATGATATATATATACAAGGAACACAAAAAATTCATCAACTTACTTCTCCCCATCTGGCGCAATCAATGTCCTCTGCGCATGGTCCGGACGTGGTGGGAGCCGTGTCATACAACGCTGGTACACCGGCTTCTTGGAAGAGGAGCTCCCCTCACCCCCATCATCCCCCTTACCCCCCTCAGCCCCGTCGTCATCGCTATCATCATCCTCATCAGCATCATCATCATCCGTGCGAGCACGCTCCTCCCAAGGATCATCCCAACGAGGCTCCGTCGACTGCCTCGGTGCCTCCGGTGTCTCTGACTGCACCGGCGGTGTCCGCTGCTCCGGTGCCTCCGACTGCACCGGCGGTGGCCGCTACTCCGGTGCCTCCGACTGCAACGGCGGTGGCTCCGGCACCGGTGAGACTGTCCTATGAGTGGGTGACTCGGCTAAGGCGTCACCTGCTCCTCGACCACCTCCTCGACCACCTGGTTTAGCTATCTTTAGGCCTTTTCCCCGACCTCTCCCATGAGGCTTCTCAGCACGCGCCGGCGGCGAGCTGGCTGCGACAATACCCGCTAGCAACTCTCTCCGTAGAGGTAGAGGTGGTCGAGACTCCACCGGTGGGTCCCTACGGCTCGCCATGTGTCAACACCTGTTACGGAGGAAAGATGAATTAGTAAAGTAAGGAAATAAATAATACAAATTCATATATACAAAAAACAAACATATGCATATAAAGATGAATTAGTACATGAAGGAAATAAATAATACAAATTCATATATACAAAAAACAAAAGAAAGTTGGGATGCATACAACTAATAGTCGGGATCATCTGTATCTTCTCCAGGATCAATAAAAACATCATCATCACTATCACGCGTGTCCTCATGAATGATCTCTTCTCCGGGATCGGGTTCAGCGTCAACCACATTTCGAAAGCCTTTTTGTAACCGGTCAAGCAATGATAGGTCATCCGCATCGGTAACCTCTTCGTGTTCCACTTCTTCATCTTCCTCCTCATCATCATCGGTAACCTCTTCGTGTTCCACTTCTTCCTCTTCCTCCGCATTGTCATTCTCTACTTCCATTTTTTGACCAAACGTAGAGGTTTTTCCGAAATGTTTTTTGGCCACACGTGTTTCTTGGAAGAATTCTCCGTCATATGTGTCTGGGTCTATGTGAGGTTGATAATCCTCTTCTTCATTGGGGGCAGGTAGTTTGCCATGTGGCGGCACGTCATAGACGACATACCAATCTTCGAGATTCTTTACACTTTGGCAGGCCCATGGAAGATAGAAAACTTGTGTGGCCTATTGTGCCACAATATAAACTTCGACAACATTTAAACGGTTCTTATGTTTAATTTCAACTAGCCCAACATGCTCATGAGTTCGTCTAGTGTCCTTCGGATCGAACCAATGACATTTGAAGACAACGGCATTCGGAGGATTTTCACCATAATATAGCAGTTCGTATATTTCTTCAACTATTCCATAATACTCGACTCCTCCATCTATAGCGGACACACCGGAATTCGTTGTTTTCCGATCGGGCATAGTTTGCTCTTTCATACCAGTACGAAAGCGATACCCATTGATGTCGTATTATTCATATGTATGGACCTTAAAGTCAAAACCATTTGCGATTTGTCTCAATTCAGCGTCCATTGACTCTGAATTAGCCTACAAGTTGAAACGGAAAGGCTTGTTGTATTAGTCGGTACTGAGACGACGAAGAAATAAAAATGGCCTGTATATCATATAAGAAGTACCGTTTGTGTAAACCAAGAGATGAAACCGGGATTGCCGCCTCCCCGGTTCTCAAGAAGATTAATCTCTTCGATGGAGTCTTTTTCGATCGCCACTCCATTCGAGAATTGCGCGACGAATCGACTGTATCAAATAATTTAGAGAAGTTAGACACACAACCCGTCAAGAAGTTGCAGAACAATTAATATGTACCGCGCACTTACTCGATGTATGGCCGCACTTCTGTCATGTTGGTCAAGATATACAATGTAATGATGCCCCATTCCTCGAAGGTCAACGTCTTTGTCTTCATAACCCCACAAAGTGCGAGGCTCCCTTTAAAGAGTTTGAACTTGGATTCATGTCGCTCCGGGTCGCCAGTATTGTACCGAGGCTTTGGATTACGCAAACTATAATTAGTGGCAGCATAGTGTGCTGTCACGAAGTTTTCCGCTTCCTCGACAACGAATGCCTCAGCCATTGATGCTTCAATTCTCCGTTTATTTTTACATTTTGCTTGAAGCGTCTTCTGCATTCTCTCAGTTGCATAGCACCAACGGTTTTGCACAGGGCCACCCAATCTTGCCTCCATCGGTAGATGCAAAATCATATGCTGCACCGGATTAAAGAAACCCGGTGGAAAGATCTTCTCTAACTTGCATATCAACTCCGGCGCCAGTTTTTCCATCTCTTCTATCACAATAGGCGATAATTCTTTAGCACAAAGAACACGGAAGAAATAGCTTAGCTCTTCCATTACTAGCCATTCATCCTCGGGGATGTAGCCGCGCAACATCACCGGCATTATCCGCTCAAGCCATATGTCCCAATCGTGACTCTTCAGCCCAAAGATTTTCAACTTTTCAAGACTTGCTCCCCTTGCTAGATTCGCTGCATACCCATCGGGGAACATCAACTTTTTTTTCACCCAGATGAGGATTTCCCTCATGTGTTCCCTTTTAGGATTGAACCATGCCTTTGGCTTCTCCCAATTCTTATTCCCTTTCGGTTGTCGCATGTTCAGTGACTTCCTATTACACAGACTCTCCTGATCGACTCTAGCCTTAACATTATCTTTCCCCTTATCAGTGCCAAACAATGTACCAAAAAGGGCCTCACCCATATTTTTTTCAGTGTGCATCATGTCAATGTTGTGTGGAAGAGCAAGGTCTTTGAAATACGGGAGATCCCAAAAGCATGGCTTGTGGGTCCAGGCGTGTTCCGTATTATATCCCAAGAAATACCCTGGCCGGTTCGGATCAGGCTCTAGTGCGTTCAACTGATCAAGAATTTGTGCGCCCGTCATCATAGGTGGTGCCTCGTGCTCGACAACTTTACCTTTGGTGAAATTCTTCTTGTCTTTTCTGAATCCATGGTCCAGAGGCAGGAATTGTCTATGCAAGTCGAAGCAAGAATACTTGCGACCCTCCGGCAGCCAATGAAACTTAAGAGCAGACTTGCATTGCGGGCATGGGAACCATCCGTGCACGCACCATGCAACAAAAAGTGCAAACGCCGGCAGGTCACGCATGGAGTACATCAACCAAGCATGCATTTGGAAGTTTGTTTTGCTAGCTGCGTCATATGTCCAGATCCCATTATCCCAAGCTTCTTTCAACTCATCCATCAGTGGTTGCAAGTACACATTCATATTTTTTCCGGGATAGTTGGGCCCCGGAACTATCAACGTCAAGAAGATGTGCTTTCTTTGCATAAGTACTCCAGGGTGCAGATTGAGGGGCATGATGAATACGGGCCAACAACTATACTGGGTTGCCATCATACCGAAAGGATTGAACCCATCGAGGCTAATGGCGAGTGCCACGTTTCTTGGGTCTTTGGCTTTACCTTCTTTATGTATTTCATTGAACATCTTCCACGCTTCACCATCAGAGGGGTGGGTCAACATCAAATTCCCGTATTCATCTGTAGCACGTCTAATTCCATCTCTGTGCCATGTCATTTGTTTTGCTATTTCTTCAAGCATGTAAAGCCGTTGAAGTCTTGGTAAGATCGGTAGGTACCGAAGAATGTTTACGGGTACTTTGCTCTGCGTCTTCTCACCAAGACCGTTGTCTACGACAATATACCTGGAGGACTTGCAGCGTGGACAATAATTATCATCCTTATTCTCATGCCTAAATAAGACGCATCCTTTCTCACAAGAATGTATCCGCTCGATGGGCATCTTAAGTGCACCGAGTATTTTGTCTGAGTGGTATAGGTTTGCAGGCATAATATGACCGTCCAGTAGAAAGCGCCCGAATAAGGTCATCATCGCATCATAGCACTCTCTGGACAAGTTGAAAATTTCCTTAAGAGCCATTGCTTGTGCGATGGCATCTAGTTGACAAAGCTTGGTGTGCGCATGAAGTGGGAGTTTTGAAGACTCTAGCATGGCATAAAAAGCCTTGGCAGTTTCCTCCGGTTCTTCGTCCTCAAGACGAGCATCGTTGTAGTCATTGACCATGTCTTCGATCCCTGTACCACAATCCTCAATGCGCTAACGCACTACCTCATGTCTGTCACGTTGGGCCGACTCGCCATGAAATGACCACAACGTATAATCAGGCATGAAACCACGTATTTTCAGGTGTTTACCCATTACATCCTTTGTCTGTTGTGAATAGTTCTTACATCTAGAGCAGGGGCACCATGTTCTTGGTTGGCCAGCACTAAATGCAACCTCTAGGAACTCCTCGGTCTTGGTCAACCATTCCTCAGTCATATTTTTTTGACTAGGGTGACCAGTGTACATCCATGCACAATCATTCATTCTGGCTAACTAGCTAGTACAAATTAACACCAGAAGGCATATAATTAATTACGGTGATACGACATATGCACACTAGCTAATAGGTAAAGATAGGTCCTAATCCCACCCGAGTATGTGGAGATTGGATTCATTTCCCCATGCTCTCCTCCCGATCCGACGCAAAATTTCGACAGCACCTCCCCGCTGTTCTCCTGATACACGTCTCAGCATAAACCGAGAGGATGTGTACCCGGAGAACAACAAGGTGGCGCTGACGAAATCCTGCGTCCGATCCGGAGGAGAGCATATATGGGGAAATGAATCCAATCTACACATACTCGGGCTGTCCATGGATAACGTTGGACAATTCGAAAGAATCCAATTATAAATATGCAAAGGAATGCATATTTATAAATGGAATCTTTCGAACGGGAGACGCATATGGGTTACGTGACTTGCATGATTTGAGAAGGAAAGAACTAGCTATACACCTATCTTTTGGGTAGGGTGAAACTAGGGGAGGGCAAGGCACACAAATGTGATAAAATACAAGTGTGGCAATAAACCACAAAAATGTGATAAAATACAAGTGTGGCAATAAACCACGCAAATGCCTAGTGAGACAACCTCATAAATACCCAAAGATCAATTTTGTGCAAGTAAGGAATAATGGGGACGATGAAGATCACATTGTGGATGGTAGAACTACTAGGAGTTATGCCAACTACAATGATATGAGGACATGCTTTCTCAATTTGAAAAAAAGGACTTGATACATTGAGCGTTGTATTTGGAGACAATAGGAAGGGAAAGGGGGTTTGTCAAGGTGGTTGTTGCTAATGATATCTATGTATAGAATGTTATGCTAGTCCTATATCCATACTATAATCTTAATGGTTTGGGGGAAGGTTGAAGGCAAGCTACATGTTGTAATATTTTCAAAAGAAAAGTTTGAAATATTTCTAATGTCTCAATAGACTATTTTCTTATACTATTTGGTGTTGCCTCAATAGCTACTGAAAACCTATTTTGGTGCTGCCTAAAATGGTTTATGATTTGGTAACACCAAGTTGCAATTTACTCAATTGGCATTGCTATAATGTAATGTAATGTAGTCTAAAATAATTTAATGGTTACAAGATTTAGTGTAGTGTACTCAAATTTCTATTGTTGCGCGTATCTAACAATAACTAAAAATTAATTTATCTAACAATAACAAAATAACTTTTCTAACAATTTCAATTGGCATTTTCTTGTATCTAACAATAACAAAAAAACAGAGAAAAGAGGGAGAGGGGGAGCTCACCTGCAGATCTGGTCGACGGCGAGGAGTTGCAGCAGGAGCTGCCCGGGGTAGGGCGGAGGAGATGGTGGCGGCCGCCGGCGAGGAGGCCACTTCCACCGGAGCCGAGGAGCCGGGGTGGCGAGGTCTTGCGCGGCGGCGGCGAGGTCTTGCACGGGGGCGGGGTGGCGAGGTCCTGGGCGGGGCGGCGAGGTCTTGCACGGGGGCAGGGCGGCGGCGGCGGCGGCGAGGTCTTGCACGGGGCGAGGGCGGGGCCTACCGGGGTGGTGGTGGCGGCGACGGAGCGCGTCGTGAGGGGAGGGAGGTGGTGGAGACTGGTTGGAGTGGGGGTTAGGGTATGCCCACGGGGGGCGGGGGGTTATGGACCCGCTTTGCCGTCAGCCGGCTGACGGCAACGTCTACCGTTAGGCTAAGCCGTCAGCCAGCTGACGGCAAACCTGGGCGCCGTTACCTCGTGGCTGGAAGGGACACGTGGCCTGGGGGTGGCTGTCGGCCGTCCTTTGCCATCAGTTTTCCTGGTTCTTGCCGTCAGTCAGCCGACGGCTTAGGAAAGGCTGACGGCATATCATTCCTACGCCGTCAGCCGTATTGTTGCCGTCAGCTTTCCCCACAGCTGACGGCATATGATCCTTTGCCGTCAGCCCCGATAGAAAGCTGACGGCAAACACCTAAGCTGACGGCAAAACTCCTGTTTCCTGTAGTGTCCCTTGCACTCGCTCTGCATCCCCTTGATCCCCTAGAACCTCCTAGATGTCACCTCCTCCTTCCTCCTTGGCCTTTCGGCCAATCCACAACCACCATCACCCTCCTATAGGTCCCACGCACCTGCCCCAACTCTCCTCGGTCCGAGCGGTGGCCGGAATCGCCGCCGGAGCCGATGCTGTCGTTGACACCGTAGACCGCCGCCGTGGAGAAGACCCGTATCATGGCTTCCGGCCATCTTCCGAAGAGCCACGGGTAGAGGGAGAACCACCATGTTCCCTCCGTCCTCCTCCACGTTCGCCGCTCCCAGCCGAGGCCTCTCGCCGGAGCAGCGACGCCGGCGATCTCGCCGCCCCTGCCCCCTCTATGTCTCTCTCCACCCCCTGACACACTGGTCCCACCTATCAGCCATTCCAACCCCACCCGAAGGTGTACATAAGTGAAAGAGTATTTTCTTTTTACGCTTTCGACGTCACTCCTCTGGAATTTCCAGAAAATGATTTGAGATCCATTTTTAAATCATTATTTGACCCAAACACTTGTCAGAAATCTGGATTGGGTGAAATGTACCCCCTGAGCCAAAAGATTGTGGATGCCACCGAGGGGACGGTATGCGGTAAAAGGGAGACTCGAGAAGTAATGTGTTTCCTTAATACGGTGTTTAAATGGTTCCCTGAGCAACCAAATCTCGAGGGCAAGATTTTTCTAAGGGGGGTAGGGTTGTGACACCCTGGATTTTGGAACTTTCTTTTTCTAAAAACTTTTCTAATTTATTTCTGGATTTGACATTTGATTGGATTTTAAGAAACTCTTTGGACTTGTTACTTGAGCAAATTTTCTTTCCTTTCTCAAGTGACCCATGACTCCCAAAACCCTTCCCAATGATCATCCTTTGATCCACCCCATCCAAGCCACCTTTTTTAATTCAAGCCATATAGTCCTTTTCCATTAAAAGGAATATTCCCATTATTTGAGAATTGTGAAGCATCCCCTATTTATAAAGCTCCAAAAATACCAAATAATTCCCCCAAATCCTTGATATCATTTATAGCTAAAATCTACAAAACATTGCATTGCCCAAGTGGATTTTTCCTTAAGAGAAATTCATTTGTCCGTGGGGGCAGAATGGCACTATGTGAAGGAAGTGTTATTCATCCTTATCCATTGCTGGTGAAACTTTTTGTGCAAAACCTTGTGATCATATCATGAGGCTATGCCAAATTTCAGCCGTAGGGGACTTGCCAAACTCCATACCAAAATTCCCAAAGTTTGGATGCAGCAAGGGGGCATTGTAAAGCAAGTGCATGATAGGGGAACCCATTAGCCTTGAAATTTTTTGTGAATATTCCCACACCCAAATGATTCTACTAAGCCAAGTTTGAGCTAAACCCAACCACCCATGTGATCACAACATCAAAACGAAGTTCCTACCCAGCAAAGCAGCTTGTGAAGTAAGTGCTAGCTAGAAGCTTCCCTAGCCTTGAAACTTTGCACACCCATGAACACCACAAAATAACTTCACCACACCAAATTAAAGAAGATTACATCAAGCCATGGAGATGCTAGCTTCGATACAAGTTTCTAGTCCATTTGGACACTTGCAAAGGAAGTGCATTCATGCTTTGTCCAAATGAGCTGCAAATGCATAGGCATGTAGTCCTTCCTACCCTAAAGCCCTGTGAAAACCTAGCCCTACCCCAACCCTCACCATTTGAGCTCAGATTCTCTACCAAGTTTGCAACATCAAACTTTGCCTTGAAGAAAAGATCACCACAGACCTCCTTTTGAATAGTCAAGGGCACAACTAGGATCAACATTGGAAAGATTTGCCCCTAGACATGGTTGGTGATACGTCTCAAACGTATCTACTTTTCCAAACACTTTTGCTATTGTTTTGGATTCATTCTTGCATGATTTGAACGAAACTAACCCGGACTGACGCTGTTTTCAGCAGAACTACCAGTGTTGTTTTCTTTTGTGCAGGTTTCTGGATATTTAGGTACGCTGGAAAAATACCAAAAAATATATAAAAAAGTAGCATTCCGGAAGATTCCGCGAGTCCAAAGGGGTGCCACAGGGCAGCCAGGAGGGTGCCTGGCGCGACCCAGCCCCTGGCCGCGCCACCTGCCCTCCTGGCTGGGTCCCACACCCCCCGGTGCCCAATTTGGCCCTATTTATTCTTCCAACGCAGAAACCCCAGAACATAAGTCGCTTTTCCAATCTACGTCGCGGAGCCGCCGCAACCCTCTGTTCTTCTCCGGGAGAGCTAATCTGGAGGCTGCTTTGGCCTCCGGTGAGATTAAATCATCGCCATCGTCATCATCATCGCCTCTCCCCCTCCATGACTTCCTCTCTCATGTGTGAGTAATTCCCTCCTGTAGGAAAAAGGGATGGTAGGAATTGGATGAGTTAGATCATGTAGTAGTTCAATCAGATTGTTGGGGGCATGTTGCCTATCATCTACTTGGTGTTTATCATCTCTATTACAACTTGTTGCTCTTAATGCTTGTCACTTTGGGCCCGAGTGCCATGATTTCAGATCTGATCACCCTTTTGTTTATTGAGTTTGTGATGTTCTTGATCCTATTATTGAGTTTGTTGCGGGAGGGTAGGACAAAAGATGTTGTGCAAAGTTCTTATTGCAAGCATGTACAACTACTCTGGGATACACGCCTGATGTTTGATATTTGCCTAGATGATCCTTTCTTTTCTGTGAGCCTTGCCCATGTTAGAATATATTACATGTTTTTTCTCATCCAAGCAGCGCCCAACCATCCATCTCCCTAGCCTACAGTGTTTTCTTTCTTGCTGGTTACTAGTTGTTTACTTTTGTTGTTTTACTTTTGCTGTTTCACCACCACCATCACAACTATTATCACCACCACTACTACCACCATATCACAGTTGCTACTAATACCTTTGTGCAAGCAAGTGTTTATTTCTGGTGCGTTTGAATTGACAACTCAATTGTCAAAGCCTGTACATATTCTTTGTGTCCCCAAGTGTTGAATCAATAAATTGGGTTATCTTGCCCGCGAAGACTATCTCGATCCCCTACAGTTGAGGGTTATCAAGTACGGTTTTCTGGCGCCGTTCCCGGGGACCATAGCTTTATTTACAGGTCTACTTGAAGTATCCTACCTGCTGCACGCTATCCACTATGGGTAAGAAAGGAGACCCCAAGGTTCCGATCTTACCATCCCATACGAGACGAGGTACTTCTCTTAGAACTAGTGCTAAACCTGATTCACCTTGAATTATGAGTCAGCTTGATTCACCTCAGTTAAATGTTACTTCTGCTGAGTCTGGCAATATGGCATGTACTTTTGATGATGCTTCTATTACCTTTGAGACTACAGGTTCACTTGATTCTTTTATTGAAGAACAGATTGCTGCTGCTGCCCGATTCTCAGGTGTTGAAATTCCTGTTACCCAAACACCTATTGTAAAAACTCATAACTTTGCTGGCCTTAAGGAGAAACTCCTTGAGGATGATTATATTACGCTTGATGATGATTTTTCCAGGGAGCTTAATGAATGTGTTGATTCCGACCCTGCTACTATAAAGAAGTTGCTAGCAAAGCATTCCCTGAAAAACAAGTTTACTCCTGATCCTACTTTTGCTACGTCTCCTATATGCATCACTGATCCTGATTATGATTTCTCTGTTGATCTTTCACCTATATCCACAGTTTAAGCTGATCCCTTTTATGAGAGAGAAAATGATGATGCTATCGAGCACCTGACCAAACTCACTGAGTTGGGTGGCTTGTTTACTACTGATGAAAGGATCCGGAACTATTATGTGACCAAGCTTCTTCCTTTTTCCTTGAAAGAAGATGCTAGAGCATGGTACGATGCACTACCATGTGGTTCCATTCAAAGTCCTCAAGATTTGGCTATATCTTTCGTTGATAAGTATTTTCCTTCTCATATGCAATCTGCTGCTTTGCAAAGAATTTATAACTTTAAATAGTTGCAGGATGAACATCTCCCTAAAGCTTGGGTGAGATTTTGCAGTTTGCTGAAGGCTAGACTGGGACATGAGATCCCTAAGAATGAATTACTTGATATATTTTATGCAGGTCTAACCGATGGGTCTAAATCCTATCTAGATAGTTGTGCTGGTTGTGTTTTCAGGCAAAGAACACCGGACGATGCGAAAGAATTGATGGGCAAGATTGCCAAAAACCATGAAGATTGGTCCGTGCCTGAACCACCTCCACCACCAAAGAAGAGGGGCATGCTTGTCCTAAGCCCCGAAGATATGCAAGAAGAAAAGAAGTCTATAAAAGAGAAAGGAATTAATGTTAAAGACGTGAAGAATCTACCACCAATTGAGAAGCTGTGTGAGCCTACCATTCACCCACCTATGGTAGAGGTATACTCTCTTTTAGAATTCAATGCAAGTGACATCCCTAAAGGTAAACGTCCTGACAGTTTAGATGAGCTTGATAATTTTATTATGAAGCAGAGTCACTTCAATGAGAAGATACAAGGTCAGTTGCATGATAATACTCTTGCTATCAAAAGTTTGCTGATGTTCTAGGAAGAACAGTCAATGATGTTAAATGTCTTGTGAAGAATTTTAATATGGTTCATACTCAGCTTGAACAAATTTCTAATGTGCAAAAAGATTTGCTTGCTAATAATGCCAAACAGGACAATTTACAGGCTTATGGTATAAAGACCCGGGGTGGAACACACACCCAGGACCCTCTCTACCCAGAAGGGCATCCGAAGAGGATCGAGCAAGATTCTCAAGTGCAGGAAGAAGAAATTGTTATCTCTCCAAAGAAGAAGAAGAAGAAGAAGAAACACAAGGAAGCTGACAATTCCAATGATCCTATAGAAGAAGAAGAACAAGTTGTTGATCCAAACAGCATATCTACCTCCGATGCTGAGACTGAAGACGGTGCTGAACCTGAAAAAGATGCTAAAAAGAATAATCCACCCGAGGTTCGTGAAGAAGAAGCACCAGATAAGCACAAGAAGTATGGGTACAGAAACCCATGCCTTTTCCAAAAAAGTTCGTCAAAACCAAAGAAGAAGAGCACTACAACAAGTTTTGTGAGTGGATGAAACCTCTTTTTCTTCAAATCCCTTTGACTGATGCTATTAAGTTACCTCCTTACTCTAAATATATGAAAGATAATGTTACTAATAAAAGAAAAGTCCTTAATGAGGCAATATCTACTATGCTTTCTAACTAATCTTTCAGTGGCAAGATTCCTGAAAAGCTCGGTGACCCAGGTATACCCACCATTCCTTGCTCCATAAAAAATAATTATGTTAGAACTGCTTTATGTGATCTTGGTGCAGGAGTGAGTGTTATGCCCTTTTCTCTCTACAAAAGACTTTGTTTAGAGAAACTAATTCCTACAGATATCTCTCTCCAGATGGCCGACAAGTCCACGGCCGTCCCGATCGGTATTTGTGAGGATGTTCCTGTTGAAGTTTCCAATTGCTTAATACTTACTGATTTTGTTGTGCTTGACATGCCCGAGGATGGGAGCATGTCCATTATCCTTGGTAGACCTTTTCTTAACACCGTAGGTGCTCTTATTGATTGAAATAAAGGGAAGTTTACCTTCAACGTGAATGACAAAGAACACACGGTGTATTTTCCGAAGAAGATCGATAAAAGGCATGGCCTTAACTCCATTGAGAATATCGAGACCGTGAAGATTGGAGAATGGGATTATCCACTACATGTATACCAAAAATACAAAACAATTATGGTAGGGACAATGTCCATTAAAGTGAGAGTGCAATGCTCAATTCATAAGAGGCGAGACTTTCTGCTCTATATATCGCCGGTTTGTTGGTAAGACTTGATCAACCTTGCTAACTAGGATGTTTTATATAGGTAAAAAGTTGAGCTTGTTATGTTTTCATTTCCTTTAGCTTTTATTCTCCTTGCTGTACCCAAGTTTTTTGTGTTTAAAGCTTCACTTGTTCTAACTTTTGTCTCAAGTTCAGGAAAGTTTTTGCTGATTTTTGAACTTTGAAACATTCTCTACAGTGAAGTTGCCCAGAAAATTCCAGAAAAATCAAAATCAAAATTTCCGGCTAAAAAGCCATCATGAGGCACCTGAGGCTGACCAGGGGGGTCCACCCCTGGCCCAGGAGGCCAGGTGGCGCGACCCATCTCCTGGCCGCGCCACCCACCCTCCTGGGGCCCACAGGCACCCCCTGCTGGCATCTCTTCTTCCACTCTCTCTCTTTCAACACAAAAAATCGTGTTCTTGCTCTGGTTTCGTGTTTTTGCTGTTATTGAGAACATAACTTCGATCTCCTTCTACAAGCACTCATTTGAGCTGAAATTTGGAACAAATACTCTCTGGTATGTGACTCCCTCACCCCTCCAATTAGTTTTCTAGTTGGTGGCTTCATTAGTTTGTATTTAGTAGTTCTTGGTGCTGTTTAGTTGAGCTTAAATGTTTGTGTAGAAATTTATTTTTCAAGTTTTGTTGCTAGTTTGAGCCTTGGTAAAGTAAGTAGAATGTTTCGCCCAAACTAGTTTTGCTTAAATCTTCGTTTTTGTGAATTGTTAAAAGTTTCAGAAATGGAGAGGCTAGGAAAGGGGCTTGGGAAGAACAAACCCGAGGGCTCTAGCCGTGTTACGCGTTCCGCAGCTTCACCTTCGACCACGAGGGTGAGATACAATGAAGATATCGTACCCATAGAGATGTTGGACAGTCCACCCGCGAGAGCCATGGCATTTCCATGCGAACATTTCATGGAGGATGCCGGCATACAAGAAGAGTTCTATGCTCTGTGTGCCAATGCAGGTTCAACACGGCTTGTTACGAGCCGTGTACCACAGTACGAGACACTCACCGCTATTTTTGTTAACAGTTTCAGGTTTTATTCTGACAATGATACTGTGGTGTTTCGACTTTATGAAAGATTGCTGAGCATGCCTATGAGTACATTTTGTGAAGCTTTAGGTTTACCAGGCTTGGTCGAGAAGAAGAAGAGGAAAAATGTCCAAACTGTTGCACTCAACACCCTTCTCGACTCGTTCTGTAACACTGAAGTGAGGTCATCTAACCGTCAGAAGATTTCCAACATTATGTTCCCTCACCTTAGGTATTTCGCCTATTATATTGCTAGAGGAGTGTTGGCTCGAGACAACACGAGCAACACTTCTACGCCTGATACTGCTATCATGGAAAATGCCCTCTCAGGGAAGCACGAGTATCATGTGGGTTCTCTTATTGCGAAACGCCTTGCTCCTAATAGTAACAAGGGGGACCTCTTTGGTGGCGTCTATGCCACACTTCTTTTGCAGTTTCTCCAAGGAGAACCGCACCCAGATGATACAGTATTTCCTTTTGTTAGCCTTGACTCGGCTGCCATGAAGAGGCATTTCTTTGTTACTAAGACCTCTGACCGCTACACACTTGATTATATTTTGCGGTTTAAAGACGGTGTGGCGCACACTGTCTTTCTACCTGCATCACCTGTGTTTGATTTTTCTCGTACGAACGGATTTTGTTTTTCAGTGGACTAGTTTGATGAGATCACGGGGAGATACCAGTTTCACGACCCCACGGAGGGGGTCGAGCCAGACGAGGAGGAGTGCGTCGTGTATCCGCCCGTTCAGGAGGAGACCGTCACCCCCTGGGGTGAAGGGTCTTCCTCTGGATGGGGGGCGGGACCTTCCTCTTCCACGTGGGAGGATCCTAGGACTTCAGTGTATGCACCAGAGGGTTCATACAACCCTTGGGCTTACCATTATCCCGGAGCAGGAGGCTCCTCGGGACCGTAGTAGAAGAGCCCAACTTAGGACAAAAGCCTAAGCTTGGGGGAGTACGTGCTCTCCTCCCCTTTCCATTGTATTTACCGTTGGTTCGCTTTTATCTTTTTGCAAGTTTTTATCTGTTCTTCTTTGTCCTTCTAGTTTGCAAAAACCCAAAAAGATTTCTCCTTTGTTTTGCTTTCGTTAAACCTTTTAAAAAACCCAAAAATATGTTTCCTTTGCTCTTTAGTTTGCTTTGTTTCAGAGTTCAGCTCGAGTCCGTGATGATTATAATTTCCTACGTTCGATCGTGCAAGTGACAAGGCAGTAATGACGAAGATCGACGGAAGGGATGCAACAAGGAAAGCCGGTATGAACTCTTTTTGTTTCTACTTTTGTACATATGCCTGTACTTATGATTTGAGACCAGCTTGTAGCGACATAATGCTATGTTTACAATGCTTTCCGAGTGGTTCATGCTTTCTTTGTGGTTAGTCTCAAATAGCTACAGTTTATAATGTGTTGCTTGAAATGATTGACATGCATTGCATTCTTCATGATGTGGCATATTGAAGTGGTATTTCCCTCCGGGGGATTCTTGGATTGACTTGGCACATGTTAACGCATGTTAAGACTAAAAAGTTTGTTCTGCCTTGATGATTTTTTTACTTCAGAGTGAGCTATATCACTTCCGTGCCCGATTCTATGTTGCTTTGTCGCTCTGCATGATTATGACCGTTATGCTCTCTGGTTGGTCGCTTCCCCGTCTTTTGCTAGCCTTCCTCCAGCACCAATCGGAATTCTGCTTGTGCTTCCACAATCACCTTTCTAAACTCAGTTGTTCCATTTGAGTCCACCATACCTACCTATGTGTGGTATTTACCGTCCACTCTTAACTTAGACTTTCTTGTGCCATCTCGAAATTTATTCAAAAGCTTCCCCTTTGTAACCGTACAAGCTGATGGTGCGGTGAGGGAAAATCAGTATCTTTCATGCCAAAAATATTTTGACGGAAGTTTTAACTAGTAAATTAAAAAATATGAGAGTTACACCTCCCCCATACTTGATGATGGAGTGAAATGGACCAAATGTTGCTTATGATAGATCTAACGATATCCTCCTTCCATCCTTGAGGCAAAATAAAAGGTTTCGTAGACCATCAAAGGATTTATGGATAAGGGAACATGTGTAAGCAAAAGGCATTAATATGGTTGGCATGGGAGATGTTGAGAGACCTTTATCGTTCACCGTTGACTGGAAAGTTGCACTTCTCAAAAGAGTTTTATCCCTGTTTTCAAAACCAAGAGCTTTGGCACATGTTTAGTCTTTGCTTCCTTTCACGGGTTTTCAAGAGTCTCCACCTTCCTTTCTCCAATGCACCAACTATGAGAGCATAATTGTCATTCTTAGTGTAACATGCATTGTCCCAAAGTATCACATTGTCTTCTGCATGCTTGTGATGTTTCTTACTTTGAATTCTGAGTTCTAGTCTCCTTTAAAACTCCAGAGGAGTTTCTGCATTTATGTTTTGCATCACTCATGAATGCTAGCGAGATACCACTCTGATATGTTCATGTTATGTGCATTGTGATCTTAAATTGATTCTCAGCAGCATATTATTTACTTTTTGTTTGTTTGTGACTGATTACAAGAAAGAAGGATTGCTTCGTGCATTGTCCTTGTAGCATGGTGTCGAAACTTGCTAAACTCTTTCGTAGTGCATGCTTATATACATCTAATGAAGCAAAAGAGTTTGTCAATGTTTTCTTTGTCGCGTCCAGTTCGTTGAACTGAATGCTTATATACATCTAATGATATACATCTAATGATTTGAACGAAACAAACCCGTACTGACGTTGTTTTCAGCAAAGCTACCAGTGTTGTTTTCTTTTGTGCAGGTTTCTAGATATTTAGGTACGCTGGAAAAATCCCAAAAAATATATAAAAAATCAGCGTTCCGGAAGCTTCCGCGAGTCCAAAGGGGCGCACAGGGCAGCCAGGAGAGTGCCTGGCGCAGCCCAGCCCCTGGCCGCGCCACCTGCCCTCCTGGCTGGGTCCCACACCCCCTGGTGGCCTACTTTGGCCCTATTTATTCTCCCGACGCAGAAACCCGAGAACAGAAGTCGCTTTTCCAATCTACGTCGCGGAGCCGCCGCAACCCTCTGTTCTTCTCCGGGAGAGTTAATCTGGAGGCTGCTTTGGCCTCCGGTGAGGGGAAATCATCGCCATCGTCATCATCATCGCCTCTCCATCACCCCTCCATGACTTCCTCTCTCATGTGTGAGTAATTCCCTGCTGTAGGCAAAGGGGATGGTAGGATTGGATGAGGTAGATCATGTAGTAGTTCAATCAGATTGTTGGGGGCATGTTGCCTATCATCTACTTGGTGTTTATCATCTCTTTTACAACTTGTTGCTCTTAATGCTTGTCACTTTGGGGCCGAGTGGCATGATTTCAGATCTGATCACCCTTTTATTTCTTGATTTTGTGGCGTTCTCGATCCTATCTAGGAGTTGTATGCACCTATTATAGTCCGGAACCGGCGATCCCAATGGTGACAACTTGGGACACCAAAGGGGATGGACTATAATTTGTGGATTCCGTGTATCCATGAAGTGTTAATGCTTTGTTCCGGTGCTCTTTGACAGGAGTACCTTAATCTCCCTAAGTTCCTTTTGGCCCCATTTGTAGCAGGAGGGTAGGACAAAAGATGTTGTGCAAAGTTCTTATTGCAAGCACGTACAACTACCCTGGGATACACGCCTGATGTTTGATATTTGCCTAGATGATTCTTTCTTTTCTGTGAGCCTTGCCCGTGTTAGAATCTATTACATGTTTGTTCTCATCCAAGCAGCGCCCAACCATCCACCTCCCTAGCCTAAAATGTTTTCTTTCTTGCTGGTTACTAGTTGTTTA
Organism: Bromus sterilis; assembly: GCA_950022295.1. NCBI lineage: Eukaryota > Viridiplantae > Streptophyta > Magnoliopsida > Poales > Poaceae > Bromus > Bromus sterilis. Next base: position 251,481,706 of record OX465595.1, on the reverse strand, counting down.
CTTTTGTTGTTTCACCACCACCATCACTACTATTATCACCACCACTACTACCACCATATCACAGTTGCTACTAATACCTTTGTATAAGCAAGTGTTTATTTCAGGTGCGGTTGAATTGACAACTCAATTGTCAAAGCATGTACATATTCTTTGTGTCCCGAAGTGTCGAATCAATAAATTGGGTTATCTTTCCCGCGAAGACTATCTCGATCCCCTACAGTTGAGGGTTATCAGTTGGCCACGTGATATTGCAGCACGTGCACCAGACCCCTTGGTGAGCATGCATTTGGCCGCACCAGGCATGCTCTGCGCGTGTCCGGGAGTCATTGGATGCTGCCAGTTCACGCTGTAGCTCGCTCGTGTCCTTTCCTCCTTGTCCACCAGCATCGCATGGCCATCCTTTACACGTGCTCGCTCCCCCGCACCTTATCCTCGCCAGATTTCCGACGGCTGCTCGTCGCCAGAAAGAACCCGTGGCAATTGTGGCCTATGACTTGTCCCCATCACCATTGACCACTTCCCCTTTCCCTTGCGCTTGCTCTACTTTCTAGTGATCCCCTAGAACCTCCTCGATGCACCTAGAGCCCCACCACCTCACCACACGCCATGGCACTTCTACCCGGCGGCACTCGGGCTCGAGCATCTCCACCCGGCTATTTAAGCCGATGCCATGCCCGCCTCTCTTCACCAGCGGCCTCAGCTCCCCTTCAAGCGCAGCCCGGCGCATGGAATCGAGCATTGGAGCCGTGCTCCCCAACTCCGGCGAGCAGCTCCGCCACCCGAGTTGTAGTTACCTCCCTTTCCTCATTTTCCCCTTCGGCCGATCCACAACCACCATCGCCCTCCTATAGCTCCCCCGCACCTGCCCCAACTCACCCCAGTCCGAGCAGTGGCCGGAATCGCCAACGCTGCCATCGACACCTTAGCCCGCCGCCGCGGAGAAAACCCATACCACGACTTCTTTCCATCTTCCAGAGACCCACGGGTAGAGGGAGAACCACCATGCCCCCTTCCGTCCTCCTGCACGTTCGCCGCTCCCAAGCGAGGCCTCTTGCCAAAGCTGCGCCGCAGGTGAGCTCGCCGCCCCTACCCCCTCTTTGTCTCTCTCCACCCCCTGACACACTGATACCACCTGTCAGCCACTCCAACCCCACTAGAAGGGGTACGTAAGTGAAAGTGTATTTTCTTTTCACGCTTTCGACATCACCCCTCTGGAATTTCCAGAAATTTATTTAAAATCCATTTTTAAATCATTATGTGAACGAAACTTTGACCACCCATATCTTTTTAACCAAAAGTCCAAAAGAGATTATTCTTTTTGCATTGCTTTTCCCTTGATCCCCTCTTTATTTTTTTAATAATTGTTGTTTGAAAAGAAAACGTTTATGTGACCTTGTGCTTGCTATTTGAAACATATATTTGCAGGACTTTTATTGTGTTGAAGACTAGGAGTATTTCACACTCCTCTGGTGAAAGGAAAGCCACGATTACTTTTGCATCTTCGTAAATCTTTGACATTGTTATATAAGTTGTCGTAGTTTTCGCATTATTAGGGTGATCATTCACGGCATGCTCGGAGTTTGACCATGGTTATGCTATTGCCATGAATATTGCTTGGATTCAATATGATTGCTAGTTGTGTTCATGATCTTGATATGATGAACATCGTGATTGTTAGTATTACATTGATCATCCGATATGGCTAAGTGATTCACCAGTTTATGCATTGGATTATGATATAGCCATGGTCGTGCCTTGGATTATTCTAGGAATATTGTTATGACTTGGGCTATGGATTGTCGTATAGTACCTGAGACCTAGATGCTTATGCTTTTAGAGATAGGCTTCATGTTGTGTGATCAGGTGCCACCGAACCGAACTTATCAGTGCAGCCACACTCGCCTGTATGGGAAGGCCTTTTCTCGGTCTATCGTTGTGTCCTCTTATGTGTATCACCAAGGAGGGAAGGCTATGCGTGCGCGCATAACCTGATCAGGTAAGCGGCGTTAGTCTTGAAAGCCAGTTTGATTTAGTTCCCGTTTGGGACAGGTTGTACCCCGTTCGGGACAACATTGTTTGCCATGCGATGGCCGGTGTGTCTCGAGGACACGGGGTTACCCAAGTCATGGCTTGCGAAGCATGTCAGGTGATACGGTAAGGGAGGCACGCGGTAGAATGGTCTCGTTGGAGAATCCTAGTACGTTTCGTGGAAGATGTGCCAGGATATTGAATGACGGAAGAACTCCATAGTGTGGGTAAAGTGCGCAAACTCTGTAGAGTCAAAATCTATTCGAATAGCTGAGTCCACGGTTATGGACAAGTTCGTACTAAGTCACACCGTTCGATCACAGTGGTATAGATGAGAGATTGTGTTGGTACCGTGGATCAGTGCAAGTGATGGTAAGCTTGCGAAGCTCACGAGATGTTGATGATATGGCTACGTGGTAGCCACGAGATATATTAGATCCGGAGTGGTCCCGAGTTATGGATCCGGAGTGATCCCGATATGAGATGTGGCGTGTGATCACGAGTAAGGTGATCTCGGATAAATGGTTGATGGTTATCTTCTTTACATTACCAGCTTACATGCTTGATTCATTAATATACTCGAACTTTCTTTCTATGCTATTATTTTGCCTTGATGCTTTGGTTGTTTGTGAGCTTGCAAGTACATTCCATGTACTGACCTGGCATGTCATGACCGACTTGCCGACAGTGGTGTGATTGCGTAGGACGACGTTCCCGGTGTTTGTGAACTAGGAGCTGTCCAAATCAGTGTCCCTGTGGATTGGAGTTCATCACCGTCGCCGTTGTTCCGCTGCTAAGACTTATTCCGTTGCGATAGAGTTATCCCGCTGCTTGGTGTAGATCTGCGGCTAGCATTAGGAGCAAGATGTCCGCTGCCTCGCTCCGCTAGCATTGTAATAGACCCCCTTGTACCCATTACATCGGTAATAAAAGTGGTTCCGTTCTGTATCAAGCAGTGTCGTGTTCCAGAAGACATGATCTCTGGGCTGGAGCACGTGGCGTTCCGGGATTCTGAGCCGAGGTGCCACACTCGCCCCAAAGTGGGAAGGTCCCTACATAATCTCGAAGTTATCGGAGGAGGAACCTACAGGCTGAAAAACACGAAGACCGATGAAGAAGTGGGAAACCCGTGGAACATGGAAAACTTGCGCCTCTTCTACCCATAGATTTCCTGCGATTACTACCGTCCCACCGCTTTCTCAAAATCAACAATACTTTCATAGGCAACTATTGTAAAACAATGAATCAATAAAACATGTGCTGCCCCAATTACAGGCCATGGCAATTGTAAGGCCCGATATGCGGTACTGTTCCAGATCTAGATGTTTCCATCTAGATCCGGGGACGAAGCACATATCGGTCCCACCGCGACATATCACGGAGTCATATGCCCCGGATTTCCAACGTGATATCACAACATTACAGATACAAGGATACAACATCTCATACAATCGGCATACAACTGCCTCAAATACAATACATCAGCGGAAGATACATGTCTGAGTACAGACTACAATCAAAAGCCTACTGGCAAAGAGAAAAACATCGTTCCCATAACCACACGGGTCCAGGCCCTCCGCCGGGATCCGCCTAACTAGTCGTCGTCGAGTCTCCACTTGAAACGTCGATCACCATACCTGTTGTCGATCAAGAACCCTGAAAAGAGTTTGGGGGTAGTATCATGAGTACAGAGGTACTCAGCATCCAACTGTAGTGGTCATCTGACCCAGCAAGGACTTCATCACTTGTCATTCTAGATCAACTAGTAGTTTACGGTAAGGAAGGGGTAAGTGGTGAGGTTGCTGCCGCACTAGCATTTATGAAGTGGGTAACGATCTAGAGAGTAAGGTAAGAAGCCAAGCATTCGATGAGGAATCGCCTCCAACAAGTCTTGCTATCAACTACTTACGCAAACATAACACCTATCCTATCCTTTTCCTCCTCTTCACATCCCGACAAAGAAGAAGCAGTCAAGGCACACACACACGTTGATCAAGTTGTAATAAAATTATCTCAGTTGTTGTTGTCTATGAACAAGGAGTAGCTCTCAAGTCGTCCATAACCGTGGACACGGCTTCTCGAAAAGATTTAACCCTGCAAGGGTGTACCAACTGCCCATTACAAGGCTCCGCACGCACTCCCATCTCTCTCAGTTTCTACCCATCACAGGCAACCATTTTATGATTTAGTTCCAAGAGATCCGAAACGACAGGTCCCTCTAACTAACAACGAACAAATCCGGGTGGCCCCCGGTGAGTCGACATCCAACTCAAAAGTCGGCCGCGCTCTCAAATCGGTCTCTACCGTCTGTCTCGGGTTTGGATAGCCGGTTAATCACACATGGGAAACCGGGCCCTCAGCCGAACAAGGTGGGCCAGCAAGGGAACTATGTCCTCACTGGTCCAGGTTGGTTTGAAAACTACTGGCAGCTGACCAGCACACACACGGTTGCAAATGGTAAATCAGCTTGGGCCACCACTAGAAATGTTTGAAGCTAGGTAGGTGAGAAAAGGGTACCCCATAAAATCCCACACGCAGTTAGGAACGCTCAGTCTTAAAACCAATACCCGAACTCGGATCCTAGGTGACTCGAATGGAACAAAGCGTCGGGGCGGGATAGCCTAGACCTTCTATCCTTCGTCGAATATAGTCAACATTAATAATAATCATATCATCAACAACAATATAATAATGTGATATCCCAAACCAAGGAGTAACAGGGTAACATCGTAGCATCCTAAGCATGCATACTAAGCAAGGGCCGAGAAACGAGCAATAGTAACATAGCAGTACATGGTTTGCTGGGAAGGGACATGGCTGTATCGGTTTAAAAGAGGCTGTAAACATGTGGTAGGATCAAACATCGAACCTAACCTAGACTTGCATGCAAACCGCTGGTTGAAATAGAATGGATCATAAGTAATGTATAGTCCTTGCCTGTTGATAAGTCGGGCTCCGAAGGTGTAGTGGATCGCAAGCTCGCATCGTCTCCGAGAGGTAACCGCGGAAGCACACAAGACGATAAACACTGGAAAGCAATCAACGAGCAAGCACTCTATTACTACGGGGCAACACAAGATCAAGAAGACATCACACGACACGGCAACGAGATACAGATCTATCGTCGAGAAAGGTTACTAACAGTTTAAGTTGGGTATCGGTCACACACGACGAATACCGCACGTTTACGGTGGTTCAAATTGCTTAGCTACAGGTGATCAACCAACGGTTATTAACATGGCAACTCAAGCAAGCATATCATGACAATGCAATACATATAATGAAAGTAGACATGATGCTTAACAATATGCAATTGGAATTACTCAATTTCGATAAAAGGTCGCGACACACTCGTCGACCGAAGTTGCAACAAAATATAAACAACAGCACACTAACAGCAGGGTAGCTACTTTGGAGCAAGATATAATCATGATGCAGAAAGCAATTATGGCATGTGAATGCATAGAACTGAAGTAGAAAACAATGCTTAACAGGATGCAAAAGGAATCAATCAATTCCGATGAACGGTTGCGAAGCAATTGTCACCCGAAGTTGCAATAAAATAATAACAGCAGCACTTAACAGGAAATAATAGCATTTAACGGCTTGATGCCCACTTAAACGCAGAATTAAACTATCTAGACGGCCTCAAACGGAAAAACTTTCTACATACGAACGCTAGAGCACGCAAAACTAAGCAACTTTCGTTTTGGGGGCACGTTCAAAGGAGCTATGATTTAATCACAATCTACGGCGCAAAATTGAATTAGCAGCAGTTTTCCTCCAGACTTAGCAGAAATAACAGGGTGCTGGAAAAAAGAAGAGGAGAAATAATAAATAAAATAAATAAAAAAGGGGCTCACCCAAATGGGCCAAGCCCATCTGGCTGCTGGAGGGGGGAGGAGGCCGGCCTGGGCTGGCTGGGCCGCTCGGGGGAGTGGGCCGGCTGGGGCCATGGTAGTTGGAGGCGGCCTGGCTCGGGCTCCTCCCGTGCGGGGCAGGTAGGCGGCGGCCTGTGCTGGACTTCGGTGACCTACGGCTAGGTCCAGCAGGCACAGGCGGCGCGGGGAAAGGGAAGGGGCGCGCGGATCTTGGGGCGGCGGCGGCCGGAACGCCGGATCCAGCCGGATCCGTGCGAGGCGGCGGGCTTCGTCCATGGCCACTCTGGCCAGGCGCGGCGGCGCTACGGGCTCCGGCGTCTCCTGCACAAGAGAGGGAGGAGGGTGAGGCCGAGGGGAGGAGAGAGGCGCTGGAGGAGCTCCTCACCGAAGTGTGGCGGCGCTTGGCGGCAGGGTGGTTGGCCGGATCGGGCGGCCGTCGGCCCAGTTCAGGCTCAAGCGGGTTGGGGAGGCCCTGGGGGCCCGGTTGGCTGAAGGTGGGGGAAGGTGCGACGTGGAGGCTCCAGGAGTGTCCGATCTCAATCTGATGGCTCCTGGATGGCCAAAATTTAGGGTTTCGGGGGTAGGAGGGGGTTTTGGGCAGATGTGAAATCTTGCGAGGGGGTGGCTGCAATTTGCCATAGGAAAACCCTAATTGGCTGGTTTGGGAGGTGGGGGTCATTATATAGGCAGGTTGGCTGGCCAGAATACGCAAACGCCCTTGGTACCTGATAGAGGCGAAGGTGTCCCGATGTTTCGATGAGATGGTGGAGGTCGATTATGGTGGAGACGACTTTCACGATCCGACTACGAACGTGCGAAGACGTTGCGCCTTAGCGATCGCTAAACCAACTCCGAGAGGTTATTGATCCCGCGGATGCACGATCAACCTGACCACGAAGGTCTAATTCCTGCAAGCAATCGAAGAACAAGCAAGAACTAAGAATTGCAATCTGGATATTGCGAATATAAGATGAATGATTACGAAAGTTGGGGTTCCAATGAGGTCTTGGCCTGGTCGGATGACACAAACGAAGAGCTCGAAGTTGCGGCTATGGCTAACTTAAATCTAATTAAAACCCAAGTCTAAACGACGCCCTAAGGACTGTATATATGGGGGAACAGAGGGGATTTTCGTGACCCCTTGGAGGTGGGGTCCGAAAACAACCCTAACTCGGTTTCCCCACCCATACGGACTCTAAAAACAGCCTATAATGTGGTATTTCGAAATTACATGGGCCCAGCCCAATATTAAGGTGACGCAGCACCTATAATTGCTCTTGGATGAAAATAATGAAGTGGCATCTCGTGTATTTCGTCCAAGCCTTCATGCATGCCTTATGGTGGCTTCAAAGTGCGAAAATCCCCACTGGAAGCTCCATTGTTCTTTCCCGCGCGCGCACCTTCTTCTCCATGCTTGATCCCGCTCCAATGACCGTCCTTCTTGTCCATGCTAGGTCCTTCATTCATAAGCAAAACAAAAGTATCTAATTTAGGCAGCATCATATGTTCATGAACATTAGGAGGATTCGCAAGAAACGAAAGTACCTGATAATTTAGTTGACGTGCACGTGCTCTAGTAACTGGTCCAGTATGTGTAGTTGGTGAAGATGTGGGTGTAACATTAGTAGAGATGTCCTCATCAGTTGGTTATCAAGACAGGATGCTTTCCTTGATTGTAAAGCCAAGTCAGTTAAACTTACCCATCCTTCAGGCCAGACAATTGAATACACCTCACCCAGTTCTAGAATCTAGATGCATACTTTGAATGTGCTTCCCCTTCCTGACCTTGAAGATATTCCGGTGGTTCGTGATTTCCCGGATGTCTTTCCTGAAGAACTGCTAGGAATGCCTCCTGACAGATGTGTAGAGTTCATTGTAGATCTTTCCCCAGGAACCGCCCCAATTTCCAGACGCCCATACAAAATGGCCCCACGTGAGTTAGCTGATCTTAAAATCCAACTTGAAGCTTTGTTGGCAAAAGGCTTCATCCGCACTAGCTCATCGCCATGGGGTTTCCCCGTTCTGTTCGTAACGAAGAAAGATGGAACGGAAAGGATGTGCGTAGACTATCGCCCGCTAAATCTAGCGACGATAAAGAACAAGTACCCACTTCCCAGGATCAATGATCTTTATCAGTACCCCTCTCTCGCGTCCAGTGACCTTGCGACTCCGTACGACTCCAATTCCGACGAATTCTCGAACCACGCGCTCAGCGCGTCGAGCCCGTCGATCGTACCTCACTACGGTAACATTCCGACAACATTTTTCGGCGCCCCATAAAATAATCCGTTTATTAAATAAACGGGGTTTTTCGTTCCGTTGGCTGCGGCTGGTCTCGTGCGGGTTTTCGCGAAGGTGATCGAGTGAAACCCGGTGTCGCAAGGTCGAGTGTCAGGGTGGCAAGGGTCGGTATCTGTCCGATACGAGATAATAGGGGGAAAAATAATCGTCGATCGATAAATTGGGGATGCAAACACCGCAAACAAATTAGGCAATCAAACAATTCACACCGAAAACAAAATTTTAATTTTTTGTGAAAACTAGGCTGTTATAGCAATCAGGGGCTTCAGCGCGGGTTCAGCCTCTCCCCCGAGGCGTTCTTTCTATTACACGACGTTTAAACATTGGCACTCGGGGGCTCGAGCGCGGGTTCATCCTCTCCCCCGAGGAGTTCTCTCTCTTACGCGACGTTTACACATTGCAAATCAGGGGCTCGAGCGCGGGTTCACCCTCTCCCCCGAGGCGTTCTTTCTCTTACGCGATGTTTACACATTTGCACTAGGGGGCTCGAGCGCGGTTTCACCCTCCCCCGCGAGGAGTTCTCTCGCTTACGTGACATTTACACATTGGCACTCGGGGGATTGAGCGTGGGTTCACCCTCTCCCCGAGGTGTTCTTTCTCTTACGCGACGTGTACACATTGACACCCGGGGGCTCGAGCGCGGTTTTAGCCTCTCCCCCGAGGCATTTTTCACCTCACGCAACAAATATGCATTGGCGATCGGGAGCTAGAGTGCAAAAGCACCCTCAGCCCTCAACATTTTTCTTCTCCAATAAAATCTCTGAATCTCTGAGCCTCAAAGGCCCGAGGAAAACATGCAACATGTTCAAAATTTTAAAAGGAAACTAGTACCGCCCCGATAAAAAACAACAGAGCACTCGAAAAGAACTCGCAGTCGGGCAATAATAAAGAGAACAACTATGTAGCCTCCGCCCAATCGCAAACGATTGACCGGAGCCTCGGGGGCTACTCCCATCGGGAGCACTGCCGCGCACCCGATATTATCACGGACTCGCGTGTATAAATGACAAAAACAATATAAACGAAGCACTCTCAGGAATAAGCAAAGAACGTATCCTCAGTATATTGATCACACGAAGCATTACAAGGTGATTAATTTACATCAAAAGGATTACAAGGCCAAGAATTACAAGGATTACAAGGCCAAGTATTACAAGGTGGTTTCTTTACATCAATAGGATAACAAGGCTAGGCCTTACAAAGAATTATGACTTCTACATGTGCACCATGCTGAGATAATTGGTACTACCCCACATCTTGACGAGCATCATCACAGACAAAGGGAAACTATCCACCTGTCAGAACCCTCTGTTAGGTAATGTGCTAGGGTTAGCAAGTCACTTGCATCATGTTAAAAATTTCAAAAGAAATCTTTGAAATCAAATTCAAAAGCAAAATGGGAGAAGGAACCCCCCCAGATGAATTAATTCAAAAGGCCAGATAAAAATCTTCTCCAAAAATTCATGTTAGATTTTTGAAAAGTGATGTGGGACCCACCCCATGCTCATGGATTTTTCAAATATTCAAACAGTGCCTTGGAATTAATCAAAAACCCCTATTTGAGTTAAGATTCAAATTATTTGAATATTAAAAAGTGCCAAACTTTATAAGTGGCTAGTCTATTATAATATGAGGCCATATAAAAAGTTTCAGCATTTTTAAAAATGCCCAGCTATTTATTTTAGCAAGGCCAACATATAACAGAAAAATAAAACAGAAAGAAAAAGGAAAAGGCAAAGTAGCCCACTTACCTTGGGCCCTAGGCCCAACTAACCTAACCGCAGCCCAGGCCCACCTCGGCTTTTTTCTTCTTCCCCGGGCACGAGCAGGCAGCTGTGTGCCCGGCATGCCGACGCCGGCGCCACCTCCTTGCCTGCCTGGAGGCCCTCCCGTTCCTTTTCCTTGCGCCAGAGAGACGCCGTGGCGCCGTGAATCACTTCCCCCCCATCGCCGCTTCGTCTCGCGCCTTCTCCTCGTTTTCCCCTTCTTCCCCGAGAGCCTCCGCCGTTCACCGGCGACGGGATCCGTGGCCAACGCTGGAGAAGAGCCAGAAGACCGTGTCCCCCTCGCGCTACATCGTCGTCCACGCCAAGCTGTTGAAGATGGTGACCTAATTGATCAAGGAGCCGCCGCAATCGTCGATTCCTTCTCGCCGGAGCCGAGGAAGATCGACGTCGAATTCGTCGCCGTCGAGCCACCTCAGCCTTCACCGCCACCTCCGTCGAGTTCCTGGTGAGCTCACGGTCAAACCCCCTCTTCTTGAGTCCCCAATCCGTGTCTCCTTCGTGTTCTGCCATGGAAGCCAGAGTACTTCGCCGCCACGGTCGCAATCGGCGAGGAACCGTTACGTAATCGAAGCCGAGGCCATGTCAGTTGCACTCGCGGTGCTCCACTGCGTCGAACCATCCCAGCCCCGCTTAAAATGGCGCCTTGTAGCGTTTTCCACCTCGCGGCCGTGCCCCTGTTGCCGCAAAGCTTGTCGCCGGCGAGCGTACAGGGCACCCCAACCTCTCCGACCGGTCCCAATCGACGCGCGTTGACGAGGGCTTCACTCTGGTGGAAGCTGCGCTTGATTTGGACCACGGGAACGCCGTCCCCGCGGACGCCGCCATCCACTTTGGTCGCCGCCGGTTAGCCGCCGGTGGCTGGTTTAGCTTAGGGCTAATCACCCCACTAACCCCCCCCCCCCCCTAACAGCCACTGACAGGGGGCCCAGGGCCCTTAAATCCCCCGGTTAGTTTAAACTAACCGGGTTAATTAACCCCACTGTGGCTGACCACTGGACCCCACACGTCAGAACCCCCCTCCCCCCCACGTCATAATGACGTCACAGCGACGCAGTGAATGAATTTTCAGAATAAAAAGAATTCAAGAAATTCCAGAAAATTCAGAAAAAGGCTGAAACTTTGGAAATTCATAGAAAATTCATATCAACTCCAAATTTAACAAATAATATATGAAAAATGATCAGGAGAAAATAAGCTATCCAAATATCCAACTTTAAGCCATGTTTGAGTTGAATTTAAAATGTGATCAGTAGCATTTTCTAATTGATTTAAATGGAATTAATTCAAATTCTTTTCAAATGCTTTTGGAACTTGAACCATGGCAACATACTATATTTCAATTACACATCAGAGGCATATCACAACCATTTCAAAATGGTTTAACTTGATCAAACAATGTCAATTGCAACTTGACTAAATTGGATTCAAATTGGAGTTTGAATTTGCAATTCAATTTGCAATATACTCCATTTAAATGGAATTGCTTCACACATCAAAGCATATACATAAACTTTACACCTTCAACCATGTGATTGTGCATTGTATTTACTTTGCTACCTTGTTTGTTGTTTGTCGAGTAGAGGTGGAACCGGAACAGGAGGCTGCCCCCTTCGTTGAAGACCCCGAACCCGAACCTCGTCAGCAAGGCAAGCAAACCCCGTCCCATTTAATGAACGAGGTTTTACGTGCTCTCATTGGAAGATTTGTGGTAGTCTATTTTGATGATATACTGATTTATAGAAAATCTTTGGAAGAACATTTGGATCATTTACGTGTTGTTTTTATTGCTCTACGTAATGCACGTTTGTTTTGTAACCTTGGGAAGTGCACCTTTTGCACCGACCGAGTATCGTTTCTTGGCTATGTTGTTACTCCGCAGGGAATTGAAGTTGATAAAGCCAAGATCGAGGCGATTGAGAGTTGGCCCCAGCCCAAAACGGACACACAAGTGAGGAGTTTTCTTGGCCTCACTGGATTCTATAGGCGTTTTGTGAGAGATTTCAGCACCATTGCTGCACCTCTCAATGAGCTTACACGCAAGGATGTGCCTTTTACTTGGGGTACCGCACAGGAAGAAGCCTTCACGGTATTGAAAGATAAGTTAACACATGCTCCTTTGCTCCAACTTCCTGATTTTAATAAGACTTTTGAGCTTGAATGCGATGCTAGTGCGATTGGTTTGGGAGGTGTGTTATTACAAGATGCTAAACCTGTTGCGTACTTTTATGAAAAATTGAGTGGGCCTAGTCTGAACTATTCTACTTATGATAAGGAATTATATGCTCTTGTTCGGACTTTAGAAACTTGGCAACATTATTTATGGCCCAAAGAATTTGTTATACATTCTGATCATGAATCTTTGAAACACATAAGAAGTCAAGCAAAACTTAATATTGCTTTACTTCCTATGTCTCCTGAACAAATTGTGAAAGATGATCTTGCTAGAGCTAGTAAAGCTAAACAGGAGAAAAATAAGAGTGAAAATGAGATAGCAGCTAAAGAATTTGAGCAACAACATAAGACTAATAGCAAATCTTCTTCTGTTGTTTCTAATGAAATTAAATTGACTAGTCCAACTTTGCTTGCTACTAAGGTTGATATTTCGGATTTGGATGTTAGTCAATATGTGTGCTATGCTTTTGTGTGCAAAGAAGCCTTGTTTTCATTTGAGGAATTGCCTCCTTCTTTGCCTCCTGTTGTCACTGACCTTTTGCAGGAGTTTATTGACGTCTTTCCACAAGACGTACCATCGGGATTACCACCTATTCGAGGGATTGAGCATCAGATTGACTTAATTCCCGGTGCTTCGCTGCCCAACCGTGCGCCATACCGTACTAATCCGGAGGAGACGAAGGAGATTCAGCGTCAAGTACAAGAGCTACTCGACAAAGGTTACATACGTGAATCCCTTAGTCCTTGTGTTGTTCCTGTTATATTAGTGCCTAAAAAGGATGGAACATGGCGTATGTGTGTTGATTGTAGAGCCATTAATTATATTACTATTCGTTATCGTCATCCTATTCCTAGGTTGGATGATATGCTTGATGAATTAAGTGGCTCTACCATGTTTTCCAAAGTTGATTTGCGTAGTGGATACCATCAAATTCGCATGAAATTAGGAGATGAATGGAAAACGGCATTTAAAACTAAGTTTGGATTATATGAGTGGTTAGTTATGCCTTTTGGGTTAACTAATGCACCTAGCACTTTCATGAGCTTAATGAACGAGGTTTTACGTGCTTTCATTGGACGATTTGTGGTAGTCTATTTTGATGATATACTGATTTATAGCAAATCTTTGGAAGAACATTTGGATCATTTACGTGCTGTTTTTATTGCTCTACGTAATGCACGTTTGTTTGGTAACCTTGGGAAGTGCACCTTTTGCACCGACCGAGTATCGTTTCTTGGCTATGTTGTTACTCCGCATGGAATTGAAGTTGATAAAGCCAAGATCGAGGCGATTGAGAGTTGGCCGCAGCCCAAAACGGTCACACAAGTGAGGAGTTTTCTTTGCCTCGCTGGATTCTATAGGCGTTTTGTGAGAGATTTCAGCACCATTGCTGCACCTCTCAATGAGCTTACACGCAAGGATGTGCCTTTTACTTGGGGTACCGCACAGGAAGAAGGCTTCACGGTATTGAAAGATAAGTTAACACATGCTCCTTTGCTCCAACTTCCTGATTTTAATAAGACTTTTGAGCTTGAATGCGATGCTAGTGGGATTGGTTTGGGAGGTGTGTTATTACAAGATGCTAAACCTGTTGCGTACTTTTATGAAAAATTGAGTGGGCCTAGTCTGAACTATTCTACTTATGATAAGGAATTATATGCTCTTGTTCGGACTTTAGAAACTTGGCAACATTATTTATGGCCCAAAGAATTTGTTATACATTCTGATCATGAATCTTTGAAACACATAAGAAGTCAAGCAAAACTTAATCGTAGACATGCTAAGTGGGTTGAATTTATTGAGACTTTCCCTTATGTCATTAAACACAAGAAGGGGAAAGATAATATTATTGCTGATGCTTTGTCTCATCGTTATACTATGCTTTCACAACTTGACTTCAAGATATTCGGTTTAGAGACAATCAAAGATCAATATGTACATGATGCGGAATTTAAAGTTGTATTGCAGAATTGTAGAGAGGGTAGAACATGGAACAAGTTTGTGCTTAATGATGGATTTGTGTTCCGTTCTAACAAGCTATGCATTCCAGCTAGCTCTATTCGTCTTTTGTTGTTGCAGGAGGCGCATGGAGGAGGATTAATGGGACACTTTGGCGTGAAGAAGACGGAGGACGTACTTGCTACACATTTCTTTTGGCCAAAGATGAGACGGGATGTTGAGCATTTTGTTGCTCGCTGCACTACATGTCAAAAAGCTAAGTCACGACTCAATCCTCATGGTTTATACATGCCTTTACCTGTACCTAGTGTTCCGTGGGAGGACATATCCATGGACTTTGTTTTAGGATTGCCTCGAACAAAGAAGGGGAGGGATAGCATATTTGTTGTCGTGGATAGATTTTCTAAGATGGCACATTTTATACCATGTCATAAAAGCGGTGATGCTGCTAATGTTGCTGATTTATTCTTTCGTGAGATTATTCGCTTACATGGTGTGCCCAATACTATTGTCTCGGATCGTGATACTAAGTTTCTTAGTCATTTTTGGAGAAGCTTATGGGCTAAGTTGGGGACTAAACTACTTTTTAGTACTACATGTCATCCCCAAAATGATGGACAAACTGAAGTGGTCAATAGGACTTTGTCTAGTATGCTTAGGGCTGTTTTAAAGAGTAACTTGAAAATGTGGGAAGAATGTTTACCTCATATTGAATTTGCTTATAATCGTTCATTGCATTCTACCACTAAAATGTGCCCTTTTGAGATTGTTTATGGTTTTCTACCTCGTGCACCTATTGATTTGCTGCCTCTTCCATCTTCGGAGAAGGTTAATTTTGATGCTAAGCAACGTGCTGAATTGATATTAAAAATGCATGAGTTAACTAAAGAAAACATTGAGAGAATGAATGCTAGATACAAGCTTGCTGGTGATCAGGGTAGAAAGCATGTTGTGTTTGAACCAGGCGATCTTGTTTGGTTACATCTACGTAAAGATAGGTTTCCTGATTTAGGCAAGTCTAAGTTAATGCCACGAGCTGATGGTCCCTTTAAGGTTTTACAGAAAATTAATGATAATGCATATAAACTTGAGCTACCTGCAGATTTTGGGGTTAGTCCCACATTTAACATTGCAGATTTGAAACCTTATTTGGGAGAAGATGATGAGCTTCCGTCGAGGACGACTTCAATTCAAGAAGGGGAGGATGATGAGGACATCTCTACTAATATTACACCCACATCTTCACCAACTACACATACTGGACCAGTTACTAGAGCACGCGCACGTCAACTAAATTATCAGGTACTTTCGTTTCTTGCGAATCCTTCTAATGTTCATGAACATATGATGCTGCCTAAACTAGATACTTTTGTTTGTCTTATGAATGAAGGACCTAGCATGGATAAGAAGGATGGTCATTGGAGCGGCATCAAGCATGGAGAAGGAGGTGCGCGCGCGGGAAAGGACAATGGAGCTTCCAGTGGTGATTTCCGCACTTTGAAGCCACCATAAGGCGTGCATGAAGACTTGGACGAAAGACACAAGATGCCACATTAATATTTTCGTCCAAAGGTTATTATAGGTGCTGCGTCACCTTATTATTGGGCCAGGCCCATGTAATTTCGAAACACACTTAATAGGCTATTTTTTAGAGTCCGTATGTGTGGGGAAACCGAGTTAGGGTTGTTTTCGGACCCCTCCTCCAAGGGGTCACGAAATTCCCCTCTGTTCCCCCATATATACAGCCCTTAGGGCGTCGTTTAGACTTGGGTTTTAATTAGATTTAAGTTAGCCATAGCCGCAACTTCGAGCTCTTCGTTTGTGTCATCCGACCAGGCCAAGACCGCATTGGAACCCAACTTCTGTTAATCATTCATCTTATATTCGCAATATCCAGATTGAAATTCTTAGTTCTTGCTTGTTCTTCGATTGCTTGCAGGAATTAGACCTTCGTGGTCAGGTTGATCGTGCATCCGCGGGATCAATAACCTCTCGGAGTTGGTTTAGCGATTGCTAAGGCGCAACGTCTTCGCACGTTCGTAGTCGGGTCGTGAAAGTCTACTCCACCCAAAATCGATCTCCATCATCTCATCGAAACATCGGGACACCTTCGCCTCTATCAAAGTGAGAGAACGGCTCACCCGAGACCGGCTTATGCACCACGCACACATCATCTGGGTCCACTTCGGTAAACCGGCCGGGTTCACGATAGTGGTAGCCAACCGAGGTAGGCGGATTTCTTGGACTAGATAGGCTATGAGGTAACAGTTGTGGTGAGCATCCTCGCCAACACTTCTTGAACGGTGTCGAGTACAAAGGCGGTAACAGATGATCATGTGTGTGTAGCGGTACACCCCTGCAGGGTTAACAAAACAATTCGAATAGTCGCGTCCGCGGTTAAGGACTGCTTGGAAAGCTTAGCTTGATTATTAGAAAACGTGAACTGGATACTTCTAAAACACACCAAGATAAGTGTGAGTGCTATGTTGTGCTTTCTCGTGGGGAAGTCGAGGAAGGCACCATAGTGGTGTAATTGGTTGGAGAAAGTAGTGGACTCGTGTACACTTCTTACCTCAAAGTCTGGTACTCGTAGTTCAGGATTAGCCAAGTCAAAGCTGGCACTTCTACAAGTGAAACCCCACCTCCCTTTACCTTGATACATGTGCATGAGTAGTATAGCTCCTATGTAAGTCTTGCTGAGTACGAACTTGTACTCACGTTTGCTTAATCTATGTTTTATGAACCCACTGACCCCGAAGGTGGCTTCTTCATCGAGCTGGACGACTGAAGATCAAGCTAGTCTAGTCCCAGTCAGATGAACGGTTCCCTCGTGGAGGGCTTGTGTTTAAATAAGGCTTCTTAAGCCATTTGTCAAACTTGTCTGTACTCAGACATACTTTGCTTCCTCTTGTTGTTGTAATGTTGGATCACATACTCTTGATCTCTGTGTGCACTCTGTAAGAGTTATCAATAAAATGTATAATTTGTAGAGAATTGCAATGATACCTGCTATTCATACAAGGCAAGTGTGCTGCGTGTATGTTTATAACATGTATGTCTTTGTATGGGTTTTCGAGACCTAAGTTGTGATCTGGCTAGCGGTCTTTCATACACCAAGTGGCCCTTAGATGTGCGCAACTTGGGGCACCGCGATGCGATTGCTTGAGACTCCGTCTCGTGCACAATTTGTGGTATGATCGAGCCCGCCCTAGACCCCGACTAAGTGATCGGGCTGGAGTAAGTCTATGTAAGAGTTATGAGATAGTCGATAGTATGGTTGAGGCGACTTGTCTGTGAATATGGGAGTTCATCACCCATATCATTAGATTTGTTTGCGGACGATGAGGACCCATCTCAGTTGATCATCCGGCCTGGATGGGATGCCCCTCACGTACGATGCTTTCCAAGAACGTTCTGTGCTTGGCCTTGTCTGCTTAGACAAGTGGGTACGGTTCGCGGCTCTCCATATGACTATGTCGTAGCGGGACTTGCATGCGCTAACCCCGGGTCCCGACAGACTTGGTATCAGAGCAGGACTGACTGTAGGACTAGCAGCCTTGGCCGAAGTCGAGTCTATCCTTCTATAGTTATATAGTTACTCTAGGTATATAAGGGAACAACGTAAGGCTTCTTTTTTCTCCTTACCCTCATCGTTCTGAGTTCTGAGTCACCCTCATCTTGTTCTACGGGAAGATAGTACTAGGCTCTCCTCTGTCTGATTAGAACATCTCGTTGTTTGCTTCCTTGTAGCCGTAGGAAGGTTGTGTTCGGTTCGTTAGAGTTGTTGTGCTTCCTGATTTCTTACATCGTATGTAAGTGATGTTTCCGTGTTGTAAGAAATTGTCTTTTTCTTGCAATTACAGCCGTTATGCTGTCCGAGTCATTCCAAGTTTCTTCATAATCTGATGCATTTGCAAACTCCTTCTTTCTGTTTCAGATGGAAGATCTTCCCCCTCGGCAGATTGTTCGTTTGACCAGGTGCCTCGGTGTGCGTGGCCATTTCGCCACGTTGATCGAGATGATGCCCTATGTGGGATATCGATGGTACCCTGAGTACACAGTGGAGGAGAAGCTCCTTGACTTCAACCAGACCCAGTTCCACTGCATTGTCAGGATCTACCCGCACCACAATGGAGTCACTCAGCCTATCCACTTTGGACATGGCATTGGCATGCCTGAGAACATGGTTGTGCAGGATGCTGCATACTCATGTATTACCCTGCTGAGAGTGGAGCACACTATGCTGAGAGAGACCTCGTTCCGCTATATCCCTACTGCACTTCCAGGAGAAGAGGGATATTACACCGGACTCTACTCAGATCACTCTGCAGAAGATCCAGTACTTCAGATGACTGCTAGGTTTGCTAGTGATCGAGATCGTGATGCACGCGCTCTCCGTTTTGAGCTTCACGCCACCCGTGTTCGTCTGTATCGAGCACTGACACTCTTGGCACCCTTCGTGAGTGTTGGATCAGTCGAGTATGATGCTATCTACCCTGTGAGGACTCAGATGCCTTCTCGAGTTGCTTGGCCCGAGATTGGAGGCATTTTTCCACCCCGTGGTCCTTTGCTTCCACCCTACGCTGTACCTAGGCCCCATCCTTGCCCAAATGGATATCAGGGTCCACAGGCCTCCGTGTTTTCCGATGTCCATCTTCAGCTACAGGGATACACGGGTAACTTTTACGAGGACTACTATGGAGATGGAGATGAGTGAGACCGCATGTGGTCTTACTTAGTGAGGATGTAGTAGTATCTTAATATATTGTACGCAAGGTGTCTAAGTTCCAGAGGCTTAGATAAATAATGTATAGGAAGTCAGAGTGCCTCTGAAGGATGTATCATGTTCATCACGTTTGTATTAGCTTGGTGCTTGTACTAAAACGATGTATGGTTTGTATGACAGCTTGAGAATATATGGCTTGTATGCTTTTATCACCATGTTGTCAAGATGATTACTTCCTTTGCTCTTTAATCCTTCCAGTACTTCAATACCTTGTTTAGACTCTTCCGATCAACTCTATTTGACTTTGGTTTTCACCTTCAGGATGTCTCAAGGAACCCGTGGCCAGATTGGTCGTAACCAGGGTCGTGGAAATGAACAGGAGGAAGGCAACCATCCACCCCCACCCACGATGGCTCAGGTTCTAATGGAGGTTGAGAGGAACCGCCGAGACTCTCACCATTTGCTGGAGGTCATTGCCCGCAACACCACTCAGCAGCGCAACGAGTTGGTGTCTCTGAACGACTTCATCCGGCTTCATCCCCCGGTTTTCAGTTACTCCGCCGAGCCCCTTGACGCCGATGACTGGCTTCGCAGCATCGAGAGAAAGCTCCAAGCATGCCATGTTGCAGATGGCGACAAGGTCAGCTATGCCACCTATCACCTTGAGGGTGCAGCTAGCTCTTGGTGGGAGAACTTCCAGAACATGCGTCCTGTTGGACCGCCCGCATCTTGGGATGAATTCTGCACTTCCTTCCGCGAGCACCACATTCCCAAGGGTCTTATGGACCGCAAGCGTGAGGAGTTCTGCAACCTCACCCAAGGCAGAAGGACCGTTGACGAGTTTAGTCGTGAGTTCAACCGACTTGCTCGTTATGCTACTGAAGAAGTCTCCACCGACGCGAAGAAGCAAGAGAGGTTCCGTCGTGGACTCAATTCTGGACTCCGTCGTGAGCTCAACCTACATGACTTTGCCACCTTCCAGGTCCTTGTCAACAAGTCCATCAAGGCAGAGGACATGAACACCCCCAATGACTTTCGCAAACACCCTAGAGACGATGGTTCATCCAGTTCCGGCTCTCAGAAGCGCAAGATCTGGATGCCCAACAGTATGTTCCGCTAGAACAACCCACCGAGGCCATCCTATGTGGCGCCTCATCCACCAACTCAGTTCCACCCAGCTCCACCAAACAACCCAGCTCCACGCACTGTTTTTGGAGCTTGCTACAAGTGTGGTCAGGCAGGCCACTACTCTCGTGAGTGTCCCCAGAACCAACTCCAGAATCAGAATGCTCCACCCCGTGCCGGAGGCAACAACAATGGTCGTGGCAAGCCCCCCCAGAAGGTCTACACCACCAAACCCGCTCCTCCCGCCACTCATGGACGTGTGAACCAGATTGCCGCCGAAGAGACTGACGACACCACGGACGTCATTCTTGGTACGCTCCCAGTCGATTATGTTCCTACTTCCGTTCTTTTTGACCCAGGAGCATCTCATTCATTCATGTTGGAAAGTTATGCACTTCGTCATGAGTTATCTTTTGTTGAATTGTCCACCCCAATGATTATTCAAACTCCAGGGTCAAGATGACAAACTAGTAGAGTAAGCCATGGAAATCAAATTGCAATTGAGGGTTTAGTATTCCTTGCTTCCCTCATAGCCCTCAAGTCTTCAGACATTGATGTCATCCTTGACATGGATTGGCTATCAAGACAGAATCCCTACCTTGATTGCAAAGGCAAATCCGTGAAACTCACCCACCCTTCAGGCAAGACAGTCAACTATACCTCACCCAAAATAAGAAACCAAGTGCATTCCTTGAATGTACTTCCCCTTCCCGACCTTGAAGATGTTCCGGTGATTCGTGACTTCCCGGATGTCTTTCATGAAGAGCTGCCGGGCATGCCACCCGACAGATGTGTAGAGTTCATAGTGGATCTTGTGCCAGGAACCGCACCAATTTCTAGACGCCCATACAAAATGGCCCCATGTGAGTTAGCTAAGCTTAAAACCCAACTGGAAGCTTTGTTCGAAAAATGCTTCATCCTCCCTAGCTCATCGCCATGGGGTTGCCCCGTTCTGTTCGTAACGAAGAAAGATGGAACAGAAAGGATGTGCGTAGACTATCGCCCGCTAATTTTAGCGACGATAAAGAACAAGTACCCATTGCCCAGGATCAATGATCTTTATGATCAACTTGCAGGATCCTTTGTCTTCTCCAAGATGGATTTGAGATTAGGTTATCATCAAATCAAAATCCGAAATGAGGACATTCCCAAAACGGCTTTTACTACTCGTTCTGGTCTTTACGAGTACACCGTCATGTCCTTTGGTTTCACCAATGCCCCCGCCACCTTCTCACGCATGATGAATTCGATCTTCATGGAGTACCTAGATAAATTTGTTGTGGTTTATCTCAATGACATTCTCACCTACTCGAAGAACGAAGAAGAACATGGCGAACACCTAAGGCTGGTACTGATGAAACTTAGAGAGCACCGCCTGTATGCTAAATTCTCCAAGTGTGAATTTTGGCTACCAGAAGTGACCTACTTAGGCCACGTGATTTCTGCAAAAGGCATTGCTGTGAATCCCGAGAGAGTTCAGGCCGTCCTTGACTGGACTCCACCTGAATCGGTTAAGCAAGTTAGGAGTTTTCTTGGCCTAGCCAGCTATTGCCGCCGCTTCGTCGAGAACTTTTCTAAAGTTGCAAAGCCTCTAACTGAACTCGTCAAGAAAGATAAGAAATTCCTATGGACTCCCAAGTGTGACGAAAGCTTTCAAGATCTGAAAAGAAGATTGACTTCTGCACCCGTACTTGCACCTCCAGACACCAAAAATGATTTCGAGATCTATTGTGACGCATCACGGCAAGGGTTAGGATGCATACTTCTGCAAGATCGACATGTGGTAGCTTATGCTTCACGCCAGTTTCGGCCACATGAAGAGAACTATCCTACCCATGACCTTGAACTCGCTGCCGTAGTTCATGCCCTAACAACTTGGCGACATTACCTCCTTGGTAATCGTTGTGAGATCTATTCCGACCACCAAAGCTTCAAATACATTTTCACCAAGCCAGATCTTAATCTCAGGAAAAGACGCTGGATTGAGTTGATAAAAGATTACGACGTAGGAATTTCTTACACCCCAGGCAAAGCCAATGTCATGGCTGATGCACTAAGTCGTAAGTCGTATTGTAACAACCTTATGTTACAACAGTATCAACCACTTCTTTATGAGGAATTTCGCAAGCTCAATCTTGAGATTGTTCCTCATGGCTATCTTTCTACCTTGGTGGCGAAGCCAACTCTTGAGGATCAAATCATAGTTGCCCAAAGGCGTGCACGAGGTGTTCGTCGGATCAAGGAGAACATTGCTAGCAGAGTTGCTAAATGTTTCTCCACAGATAGCAAGGGAACGGTATTCTTTGAAAATCGTTTGGTAGTACCTAAGAATAGAGAACTAAGCAACTCATCCTCAAAGAAGCCCATGACACACCCCTCTCGATTCATCCCGGTAGCACAAAAATGTACCGAGATCTACGCCAGAGATTTTGGTGGACTAGGATGAAGAGAGACATTGCTCAATTTGTTGCCGAATGTGATGTTTGTCGTCGCATTAAGGCAGAACATCAAAGACCTGCTGGTACACTGCAACCTTTGCCTATTCCAGAATGGAAATGGGACAAAGTCGGTATGGACTTCATCACCGGCTTTCCAAAAACCCAGAAAGGAGACAATGCCATCTTCGTTGTCATAGATAGGCTTTCCAAAGTTGCTCACTTCCTTCCCAGTTCGCGAGTCTATAACTGCTAGCCAGTTGGCGGACTTGTACGTCTCTAGAATTGTGTCCCTTCACGGTGTACCTTTGGAAATCAATTCTGATCGTGGTAGCCTTTTCACCTCTAGATTCTGGGGAAGCTTTCAGAATGCTATGGGAACTCATCTCTCCTTTAGTACAGCTTTCCATCCTCAGTCTAGCTGTCAAGTCGAAAGGGTTAACCAAATTCTTGAAGACATTCTCAGAGCTTGTGTTATCTCATTCGGAAAGAATTGGGAGAAGTCTCTTCCATTTGCCGAATTTTCTTATAACAATAGCTTCCAATCTAGTCTGAACATGGCTCCTTTTGAACTCCTATATGGACGACGATGTCGAACACCGTTAAACTGGTCAGAAACCGGTGAAAGACAAATTTTTGGACCGGACATGATCACGGAAGCAGAAGATCAAGTTCGCATTGTTCGTGATCAATTGAAAGCAGCCCAGTCTCGTCAGAAAAGCTACTATGATCGTCATCATAGGAAGGAGAGCTACAATCTGGATGAGAAGGCTTACCTTCGTGTTACTCCTCTAAAGGGAACCCAACGTTTCGGTATCAAAGGAAACTTGGCCCCACGTTACATCGGACCTTTCCGCATTCTTGCCAAACGTGGAGAAGTTGCCTACCAACTTGAACTACCCCCCCGCACCTTTCCCGAGTACATGATGTATTCCATGTGTCCTAACTCAGGCGTTGCTTCAAGGACCCCATCCGCGAAGTCGACCATGAAACGCTTGATCTCCAAGATGACCTTTCTTATCGAGAATACCCCGTTCGTATTCTTGATTCCGCAGAGCGTGTCACTCGTCGTCGAAAGATTAAGTTTCTGAAAGTGCAATGGTCACACCACTCTGAGAAAGAAGCCACGTGGGAAAGATAAGACCGTCTCAGTGCCGAGTACCCCACCTTCCTCCCGCAGACTTCTGAATCTCGGGACGAGATTCTTTTGAGTGGGGGCGACTTGTCAGAACCCTCTGTTAGGTAACGTGCTAGGGTTAGCAAGTCACTTGCATCATGTTAAAAATTTCAAAAGAAATCTTTGAAATCAAATTCAAAAGAAAAATGGGAGAAGGAACCCACCCCAGATGAATTAATTCAAAAGGCCAGATAAAAATCTTCTCCAAAAATTCATGTTAGATTTTTGAAAAGTCTTATAAATGAGTGTGATCACATATCAAGTGTGGGACCCACCCCATGCTCATGGATTTTTCAAATATTCAAACAGTGCCTTGGAATTAATCAAAAACCCCTATTTGAGTTAAGATTCAATTTATTTGAATTTTAAAAAGTGCCAAACTTTATAAGTGGCTAGTCTATTATAATATGAGGCCATATAAAAAGTTTCAACATTTAAAAAAATGCCCAGCTATTTATTTTAGCAAGGCCAACATATAACAGAAAAATAAAACAGAAAGAAAAAGGAAAAGGCAAAGTAGCCCACTTACCTTCGGCCCTAGGCCCAACTAACCTAACCGCAGCCCAGGCCCACCTCGGCTTTTGTCTTCTTCCCCGGGCACGAGCAGGCAGCTGTGTGCCCGGCATGCCGACGCCGGCGCCACCTGCTTGCCTTCCTGGAGGCCCTCCCGTGCCTTCTCCTTGCGCCAGAGAGACGCCGTGGCGCCGTGAACCACTTCCCCCCCATCGCCGCTTCGTCTCGCGCCTTCTCCTCGTTTTCCCCTTCTTCCCCGAGAGCCTCCGCCGTTCACCGTCGACGGGATCCGTGGACAACGCTGGAGAAGAGCCAGAAGACCGTGTCCCCCTCGTGCTACGTCGTCGTCCATGCCAAGTTGTTGAAGATGGTGACCTAATTGATCAAGGAGCCGCCGCAATCATCGTTTCCTTCTCGCCGCAGTCGAGGAAGATCGACGTTGAATTCGTCGCCGTCGAGCCACCTCAGCCTTCGCCGCCACCTCCGTCGAGTTCCTGGTGAGCTCACGGTCAAACCCCCTCTTCTTGAGCCCCCAATCCGTGTCTCCTTCGTGTTCTGCCATGGAAGCCGGAGTACTTCGCCGCCACGGTCGTCATCGGCGAGCAACCGTTACGCAATCGAAGCCGAGGCCATGTCAGTTGCACTCGCGGTGCTCCACTGCGTCGAACCATCCCAGCCCCGCTTAAAATGGCGCCTTGTAGCATTTTCCACCTCGCGGCCGTGCCCCTGTTGCCGCAAAGCTCGTCGCCGGCGAGCATACAGGGCACCCCAACCTCTCCGACCGGTCCCAATCGACGCGCGTTGACGAGGGCTTCACTCTGGTGGAAGCTACGCTCGATTTGGACCACGGGAACGCCGTCGTCCACTATGGTCGCCGCCGGTTAGCCGCCGGTGGCTGGTTTAGCTTAGGGCTAATCACCCCACTAACCCCCCCTAACAGCCACTGACAGTGGGCCCAGGGCCCTTAAACCCCCCGGTTAATTTAAACTAACCGGGTTAATTAACCCCACTGTGGCTGACCACTGGACCCCACACGTCAGAACCCCCCCCCCACGTCACAATGACGCAGTAAATGAATTTCCAGAATAAAAAGAATTCAAGAAATTCCGGAAAATTCAGAAAAAGGCTGAAACTTTGGAAATTCATAGAAAATTCATATCAACTCAATATTTAACAAATAATATATGAAAAATGATCAGGAGAAAATAAGCTATCCAAATATCCAACTTTCAACCATGTTTGAGTTGAATTTAAAATGTGATCAGTAGCATTTGCTATTTGATTTAAATGGAATTAATTCAAATTCTTTTCAAATGCTTTTGCAACTTGAACCATGGCAACATACTACATTTCAATTACACATCATAGGCATATCACAACCATTTCAAAATGGTTTAACTTGATCAAACAATGTCAATTGCAACTTGACTAAATTGAATTCAAATTGGAGTTTGAATTTGCAATTCAATTTGCAATATACTCCATTTAAATGGAATTGCTTCACACATCAAAGCATGTACATCAAGTTTCCACCTTCAACCATGTGATTGTGCATTGTATTTACTTTCCTACCTTGTTTGTTGTTTGTCGAGTAAAGGTGGAACCGGAACAGGAGGCTGCCCCCTTTGTTGAAGACCCCGAACCCGAACCTCGTCAGCAAGGCAAGCAAACCCCCTTTGATCATGTCGATAAAATCCCACTTCCCTCTCATGTCTCGCTTATGCATTGTATAGGATGATTACCATGCTACGTTTCTACGACATAGATGAACCCATTCCTTTTCATGACCTATCATTTGTCACAGTATTAGGCAAACCACAATCCTAGCAACTGTAGGAGTTGATTGATATCATGTGGCCCCTGCAATTGTTACTGCTTATTGCATGCTTAGAGTGATACAATGATGTTACTGTTATGTGAGTCGGGATGGTAGTGATCATGATGATGATGGTGGAAAGGTGTTGGTGAATCTACCCTAATACAAGGTGAACGATGAGAGACTGTGTAGGAGTACACGGTGGGTTGTCTCGTTGAACACCGCCCTAAGTCCGAGTTCTTGTGTGGTGATCCAAGTTGAAGAGTACAACCACACATTGGGCTCACTGACCCCTCTCAACCCATTAACTCATCCCTTTCGATGTCTAGATGTCGCAATAGTTTGGAGTTCTGGTAGGTCTGTGGCCTGGCTGCTAAGTGAGAGAACGGCTCACCCGAGACCGGCTTATGCACACCGCACACACCATCTAGGTCCACTTCGGTAAACCGGCCGGGTTCACGACAGTTGTAGCCAACCCAGGTAGGCGGCTTTCTTGGACTAGATAGGCTATGAGGTAACAGTTGTGGTGAGCATCCTCGCCGACACTTCTTGAACGGTATCGAGTACAAAGGCGGTAACAGATGATCATGTGTGTCTAGCGGTACACCCCTGCAGGGTTAACAAAACTATTCGAATAGCCGCGTCCGGCGGTTAAGGACAGCTTGGAATTCTTAGCTCGATTATTAGAAAACTTGAACTGGATACTTCTAAAACACACCAAGATAAGTGTGAGTGCTATGGCGTGCTTTCTCGTGGGGAAGTCGAGGAAGGCACCATAGTGGTGTAATTGGTTGGAGAAAGTAGTGGACTCGTGTACGCTTCTTACCTCAAAGTCTGGTACTCGTAGTTCAGGATTAGCCAAGTCAAAGCTGGCACTTCTGCAAGTGAAACCCACCTCCCTTTACCTTGATACATGTGCATGAGTAGTATAGCTCCTATGTAAGTCTTGCTGAGTACGACTTTGTACTCACGTTTGCTTAATCTATGTTTTATGAACCCACTAACCCCGAAGGTGGCTTCTTCATCGAGCTGGACGACTGAAGATCAAGCTAGTCTAGTCCCAGTCAGACGACTGGTTCCCTCGTGGAGGGCTTGTGTTTAAATAAGGCTTCTTAAGCCATTTGTTAAACTTGTCTGTACTCAGACATACTTTGCTTCCGCTTGTTGTTGTAATGTTGGATCACATACTTGTGATCTCTGTGTGCACTCTGTAAGAGTTATCAATAAAATGTATAATTTGTAGAGAATTGCAATGATACCTGCTATTCATACAAGGCAAGTGTGTTGCGTGTATGTTTATACATGCATGTCTTTGTATGGGTTTTCGAGACCTAAGTTGTGATCTGGCTGGCGGTCTTTCATACACAAAGTGGGCCTTAGATGTGCGCAGCTTGGGGCATCGCGATGCGATTGCTCGAGACTCCGTCTCGTGCACACTTTGTGGTATGATCGAGCCCGCCCTAGACCCCTACTAAGTGATCGGGCTGGAGTAAGTCTATGTAAGAGTTATGAGATAGTCGATAGTATGGTTGAGGCGACTTGTCTGTGAATATGGGAGTTCATCACCCATATCATTAGATTTGTGTGCGGATGATAAGGACCCATCTCAGTTGATCATCCGGCCTGGATGGGATGCCCCTCACGTACGATGCTTTCCGAGAACGTTCTGTGCTTGGCCTTGTCTGCTTAGACAAGTGGGTACGGTTCTCGGCTCTCTAGATGACTATGTCGTAGCGGGACTTGCATACGCTAACCCCGGGTCCCGACAGACTTGGTATCAGAGCAGGACTGACTGTAGGACTAGCAGCCTTGGCCGAAGTCGAGTCTAGCCTTCTATAGTTATATAGTTACTCTGGGTATATAAGGGAACAACATAAGGCTTCTTTTTTCTCCTTACCCTCATCGTTCTGAGTTCTGAGTCACCCTCATCTTGTTCTACGGGAAGATAGGACTAGGCTCTCCTCTATCTGATTAGAACATCTCGTTGTTTGCTTCCTTGTAGCCGTAGGAAGGTTGTGTTCGGTTCGCTAGAGTTGTTGTGCTTCCTGATTTCTTACATCGTATGTGAGTGCTATTTCCATGTTGTAAGAAATTGTCTTTTTCTTGCAATTACAGCCGTTATGCTGTCCGAGTCATTCCAAGTTTCTTCATAATCTGATGCATTTGCAAACTCCTTCTTTCTGTTTCAGATGGCAGATCTTCCCCCTCGGCAGATTGTTCGTTTGACCAGGTGCCTCGATGTGCGTGGCCATTCCACCACATTGATCGAGATGATGTCCTATGTGGGATATCAAAGGTACCCTGAGTACACAGTTGAGGAGCAGTTCCTTGACTTCAACCAGACCCAATTCCACTGCATTGTCAGGATCTACCCGCACCACAATGGAGTCACTCAGCCTATCCACTTTGGACATGGCATTGGGATGACTGAGAACATGGCTGTGCAGGATGCTGCATACTCATGTATTACCCTGCTGAGAGAGGAGCACACTATGCTGAGAGAGACCTCGTTCCGCTATATCCCTGCTGCACTTCCAGGAGAAGAGGGATATTACACCGGACTCTACTCAGATCACTCTGCAGAAGATCCAGTACTTCAGATGACTGCTAGGTTTGCTAGTGATCGAGATCGTGATGCACGCGCTCTCCGTTTTGAGCTTCACGCCACCCGTGTTCGTTTGTATCGAGCACTGACACTCTTGGCACCTTTCGTGAGTGTTGGATAAGTCGAGTATGTTGATATCTACCCTGTGAGGACTCAGATGCCTTCTCGAGTTGCTTGGCCCGAGATTGGAGGCATTTTTCCACCCCGTGGTCCTTTGCTTCCACCCTACGCTGTACCTAGGCCCCATCCTTGCCCAAATGGATATCAGGGTCCACAGGCCTCCGTGTTTTCCGATGGCCATCTTCAGCTACCGGGATACGCGGGTAACTTTTACGAGGACTACTATGGAGATGGAGATGAGTGAGACCGCATGTGGTCTTACTTAGTGAGGATGTAGTAGTATCTTAATATATTGTACGCAAGGTGTCTAAGTTCCAGAGGCTTAGATAAATAATGTATAGGAAGTCAGAGTGCCACTGAAGGATGTATCATCTTCATCACGATTTTATTAGCTTGGCGCTTGTACTTAAACGATGTATGGTTTGTATGACAGCTTGTGAATATATGGCTTGTATGCTTTTATCACCATGTTGTCAAGATGATTACTTCCTTTGCTCTTTAATCCTGCCAGTACTTCAATACCTTGTTTAGACTCTTCCGATCAACTCTGTTTGACTTTGGTTTTCACCTTCAGGATGTCTCAAGGAACCCGTGGCCAGCTTGGTCGTAACCAGGGTCGTGGAAATGAACAGGAGGAAGGCAACCTTCCACCCCCACCCACGATGGCTCAGGTTCTGATGGAGGTTGAGAGGAACCGCCGAGACTCTCACCATTTCCTGGAGGTCATTGCCCGCAACACCACTCAGCAGCGCAACGAGTTGGTGTCTCTGAACGACTTCATCCGGCTTCATCCCCCGGTTTTCAGTTACTCCACCGAGCCCCTTGACGACGATGACTGGCTTCGCAGCATCGAGAGGAAGCTCCAAGCAGGCCATGTTGCAGATGGCGACAAGGTCAGCTATGCCACCTATCACCTTGAAGGTGCAGCTAGCTCTTGGTTGGAGAACTTCCTGAACATGCGTCCCGTTGGACCGCCCGCATCTTGGGATGAATTCTGCACTTCCTTCCGCGAGCACCACATTCCCAAGGGTCTTATGGACCGCAAGCGTGAGGAGTTCTTGATGAGGACATCTCTACTAATGTTACACCCACATCTTCACCAACTACACATACTGGACCAGTTACTAGAGCACGTGCACATCAACTAAATTATCATGTACTTTCGTTTCTTGCGAATCCTTCTAATGTTCATGAACAAATGATGCTGCCTAAATTAGATACTTTTGTTTTGCTTATGAATGAAGGACCTAGCATGGACAAGAAGGACGGTCATTGGAGCGGGATCAAGCATGGAGAAGAAGGTGCGCGCACGGGGAAGAACAATGGAGCTTCTAGTGGGGATTTTCGCACTTTGAAGCCACCATAAGGCATGCATGAAGGCTTGGACGAAATACACGAGATGCCACTTCATTATTTTCGTCCAAGAGCAATTATAGGTGATGCGTCACCTTAATATTGGGCTGGGCCCATGTAATTTCGAAATACCACATTATAGGCTGTTTTTAGAATCCGTATGTGTGGGGAAACCGAGTTAGGGTTGTTTTCGGACCCCACCTCCAAGGGGTCACGAAAATCCCCTCTGTTCCCCCATATATACAGCCCTTAGGGCGTCGTTTAGACTTGGGTTTTAATTAGACATAAGTTAGCCATAGCCGCAACTTCGAGCTCTTCGTTTGTGTCATCCGACCAGGCCAAGACCTCATTGGAACCCCAACTTTCGTAATCATTCATCTTATATTCGCAATATCCAGATTGCAATTCTTAGTTCTTGCTTGTTCTTCGATTGCTTGCAGGAATTAGACCTTCGTGGTCAGGTTGATCGTGCATCCGCGGGATCAATAACCTCTCGGAGTTGGTTTAGCGATCGCTAAGGCGCAACGTCTTCGCACGTTCGTAGTCGGATCGTGAAAGTCGTCTCCACCATAATCGATCTACACCATCTCATCGAAACATCGGGACACCTTCGCCTCTATCAAGTGGTATCAGATTTCCAGGTTGATCGGTGAGATTTACCAGTTTTTCGTAGTCTAGATTGTTTCTGTTCTTCATACCTACAGTCCACGAAAAAGCCAAAAAAAAATTAGGGTTAGATCATCACGTCCCAAAACAGTCCGAGCCTTTGTTCAGTCTTCCTTACAGTAGTTTGCTTTGTTGAATTTACGGTTACATCGTTGTGTCGAGTTGCTGATCTTAGCGTCTAGTTCCCTTAGAGTTTCGAGTTCTGATCACAGTTTGTCACGCTGCCGCCGCACAGTAGTACACCACCACGTTCCGCCAATCCGAGTCCAGATACACCACCACGTTCCGCCAAGCAGAGTCCATACACACCACCACAACCTACCGATCCGAGTTGAGTTCCATCACCCGTTCGGTTTGTGATATCTCCGTAGCCAGAATAGTTTTGAGTTGATTAGAGTCGGATTTCACCAATCTTTTGTCGTACGTAGAAGAGGGTGATTTCCAAAAAAAAAAAAAAAAAGTCTGGCACGCTTTTCAGAGCAGTTTTTAGGCCAAAATTTTCAGGGGTAAAAAAATTTCGTGCTCATACGTTCCTTAGGTCCAGAAACTCGGTTTGAGACGTTCGCCACCATAGTGATTTTTTCGCACTTTTTCAGCCCCCGCAGTCCCGCATCGCCAAAAAAAAAAAAGCAAAAAAAAAAAAAAAAAAGAGAGAGAAAAAAAAAATCAGAGTGTGCTTCACAGTTGTTACGTGCTGCGCCGTGCTTTCGTTGGTGTTTTAGGCTCGCGTCTCTAGTACGGTCTAGCCTAGGATCAGCACAGTACCGACGTTGAGTGTTTATTCAGCTTTGCATCTCTGTTTTGATTACTGTTGAGTTTTTCCTACCATACTTGTCAGCCTTCCTACAGCTCCACATATATTCTACATCGTGCGTTTTGACACCTCCTGGCCATCGCTCTACCATATCTCTGAGAGTTTTGACCCGTTGGTTGTACATCACCACCTGCTGCTAGGTAAGAATCGGTAAGAACGTAAGAAAAGCTTGACGGATTTGTGCTTTCCACCACCCCACATCCATCCCATTAGTAGAAGTAGGATCATATTCCTGTGTGTTTTCTATTTCTGCTAACCATGCCAGGATCACATGATGAAGTGGCGCGGGATGGACCCGATTGGGAGAACATGACAAACAAGGAGTTACATGATAAATTTGCACGTATGATGTCTCAACAGGTGCAGGACATCGAGACCAGATTTACAGAGGCGATTGATGGCGTGGAGAAGATGATCGACACCAAGCTCGACGCCAAGTTTACTGAGTTGATCGCACGCCTACCTTCAGCACAGCCACAGCCACCGCCACTACCACGTGCACGACGTATTCTGTTTCCGCGAGGACAAGCTGCTGGTATTGGTGCTCCTCCTGCTGCTGCAGTTGCTGCTACTGCTGCTACTGCTGCTTCTGACGTCGCCCAGGACGACAACTACGAGGGTGATTACGAGGAGGAGGTGGAACAGGAAGCGGCCTATGAGCAGCCAGCTGGACGTCCACGTCCCAACATTCGCCACGGTCGACACCAACCACCCCCTCAGGTACGCGATGATGAACATGTGCCTAAACTTAAATTGAATCTTAAGCCGTTTGAGGGTAGATATATTCCTGATGCTTATCTTACTTGGGAGTTAGAAACTGAACAACGTTTTACATGTTTACAATATCCTGAGAATAGACGTGTTACTGCTGCTGTTTGTGAATTCACGGGCTTTGCATCTATTTGGTGGTCTGAACATT
Organism: Bromus sterilis; assembly: GCA_950022295.1. Taxonomy (NCBI): domain Eukaryota; kingdom Viridiplantae; phylum Streptophyta; class Magnoliopsida; order Poales; family Poaceae; genus Bromus; species Bromus sterilis. The sequence goes on along the minus strand of OX465595.1, from coordinate 251,449,308 downwards.
GTAGATTGCATGCTAATAATATTCCAACTACTTGGGCTGCTTTAAAAGATGCTATGCGTACTCGCTGGGTTCCTCCTTATTATCAACGTGAATTGTTACAAAAATTACAGCGTTTGAGACAAGGAAAAAATTCTGTAGAGGAATATTATCAAGAATTACAAACTGGATTTATTAGATGTGGCCTAGTAGAGGATAATGAAGATATGCTTGCACGTTTTATGGGTGGCTTAAACAGGGAGATACAAACTATTCTAGAATACAAGGACTTTGCTACTATCACTCGTTTGTTTCATCTTGCTTGTAAAGCTGAACGTGAAGTGCAGGATCGACAGGCCGCTACGAGACCTAACTTTTCTGCAGGACGAAATACATCATGGACATCGCGTGGAGCTTCTACATCCACACGTCCTGCTGCGCCACCATCTACTTCAGCCGCTCATTCTTACAGGGAGCCACCAAAACAGCCAGCGCCACCATTCAAGGGTGCACAGAGTGGTCCAGCGGCGAGTTCTTCTTCCTCCATGGCGTCCACAGGGCAAGCACGAGATCGTGATATTAAATGTCGCAGGTGCCAAGGTGGAGGTCACTTCGCAAAAGACTGTCCCTCCAAGCGTGTGATGACTATTACGGCGGATGGTGGGTATGAGTCAGCGAGTGACTATGATGAGGAGACTCTAGTTCTCATTGCTCATGAGGAACAGGGTGCCCATGATGATGCTCATGATATAGAGTATATGACTCCTGATGATGCAGATAAATATGCTAGTTTGGTTGCTCAACGTGTATTAAGTGTGCAGGTAACGAAGGCCGAGAAAAACCAGAGGCATAATTTGTTCCACACAAAGGGAGTGGTGAAAGAACGTTCGGTTCGCATCATCATTGACGGAGGGAGTTGCAACAACTTGGCTAGCATGGAGTTGGTGGAGAAGCTATCTCTCACCACAAGACCACATCCCCATCCGTACTATATTCAGTGGTTTAACAATAGTGGTAAGATTAAGGAAACGCGTTCTGTTCGTGTGCACTTTAGCATTGCTGCATATGCTGATTATGTTGATTGTGATGTGGTACCCATGCAAGCACGCTCTCTTTTACTTGGTAGACCATGGCAATTTGATAGGAATGTTGTACACCATGGTAGGACAAATCAGTTTACTCTAGTTCATCAGGATAAAAATATTGCTTTACTTCCTATGTCTCCTGAACAAATTGTGAAAGATGATCTTGCTAGAGCTAGTAAAGCTAAACAGGAGAAAAATAAGAGTGAAAATGAGATAGCAGCTAAAGAATTTGAGCAACAACATAAGACTAATAGCAAATCTTCTTCTGCTGTTTCTAATGAAATTAAATTGACTAGTCCAACTTTGCTTGCTACTAAGGTTGATATTTCAGATTTGGATGTTAGTCAATATGTGTGCTATGCTTTTGTGTGCAAAGAAGCTTTGTTTTCATTTGAGGAATTGCCTCCTTCTTTGCCTCCTGTTGTCACTGACCTTTTGCAGGAATTTATTGACGTCTTTCCACAAGACGTACCACCGGGATTACCACCTATTCGAGGGATTGAGCATCAGATTGACTTAATTCCCGGTGCTTCGCTGCCCAACCGTGCGCCATACCATACCAATCGGAGGAGACGAAGGAGATTCAGCGTCAAGTACAAGAGCTACTCGACAAAGGTTACATACGTCAATCACTTAGTCCTTGTGCTGTTCCTGTTATATTAGTGCCTAAAAAGGATGGAACTTGGCGTATGTGTGTTGATTGTAGAGCCATTAATAATATTACTATTCGTTATCGTCATCCTATTCCTAGGTTAGATGATATGCTTGATGAATTAAGTGGCTCTACCATGTTTTCCAAAGTTGATTTGCGTAGTGGATACCATCAAATTCGCATGAAATTAGGGGATGAATGGAAAACGACATTTAAAACTAAGTTTGGATTATATGAGTGGTTAGTCATGCCTTTTGGGTTAACTAATGCACCTAGCACTTTTATGAGATTAATGAACGAGGTTTTGCGTGCTTTCATTGGACGATTTGTGGTAGTCTATTTTGATGATATACTGATTTATAGCAAATCTTTGGAGGAACATTTGGATCATTTACGTACTGTTTTTATTGCTCTACGTAATGCACGTTTATTTGGTAACCTTGGGAAGTGCACCTTTTGCACCGACCGAGTGTCGTTTCTTGGCTATGTTGTTACTCCGCAGGGAACTGAAGTTGATCATGCCAAGATCGAGGCAATTGAGAGTTGGCCGCAGCCCAAAACGGTCACACAAGTGAGGAGTTTTCTTGGCCTCGCTGGATTCTATAGGCGTTTTGTGAGAGATTTCAGCACCATTGCTGCACCTCTCAATGAGCTTACACGCAAGGATGTGCCTTTTACTTGGGGTACCGCACAGGAAGAAGCTTTCACGGTATTGAAATATAAGTTAACACATGCTCCTTTGCTCCAACTTCCTAATTTTAATAAGACTTTTGAGCTTGAATGCGATGCTAGTGGGATTGGTTTGGGAGGTGTGTTATTACAAGATGCTAAACCTGTTGCATACTTTTCTGAAAAATTGAGTGGGCCTAGTCTGAACTATTCTACTTATGATAAGGAATTATATGCTCTTGTTCGGACATTAGAAACTTGGCAACATTATTTATGGCCCAAAGAATTTGTTATACATTCTGATCATGAATCTTTGAAACACATAAGAAGTCAAGCAAAACTTAATCGTAGACATGCTAAGTGGGTTGAATTTATTGAGACTTTCCCTTATGTCATTAAACACAAGAAGGGGAAAGATAATATTATTGCTGATGCTTTGTCTCGTCGTTATACTATGCTTTCACAACTTGACTTCAAGATATTCGGTTTAGAGACAATCAAAGAACAATATGTAAATGATGCGGAATTTAAAGATGTATTGCAGAATTGTAGAGAGGGTAGAACATGGAACAAGTTTGTGCTTAATGATGGATTTGTGTTCCGTTCTAACAAGCTATGCATTCCAGCTAGCTCTATTCGTCTTTTGTTGTTGCAGGAGGCGCATGGAGGAGGATTAATGGGACATTTTGGCGTGAAAAAGACGGAGGACGTACTTGCTACACATTTCTTTTGGCCAAAGATGAGACGGGATGTTGAGCGTTTTGTTGCTCGCTGCACTACATGTCAAAAAGCTAAGTCACGACTCAATCCTCATGGTTTATACATGCCTTTACCTGTACCTAGTGTTCCGTGGGAGGACATATCCATGGACTTTGTTTTAGGCTTGCCTCGAACAAAGAAGGGGAGGGATAGCATATTTGTTGTCGTGGATAGATTTTCTAAGATGGCACATTTTATACCATGTCATAAAAGCGATGATGCTGCTAATGTTGCTGATTTATTCTTTGGAGAGATTATTCGTTTACATGGTGTGCCCAATACTATTGTCTCGGATCGTGATACTAAGTTTCTTAGCCATTTTTGGAGATGCTTATGGGCTAAGTTGGGGACTAAACTACTTTTTAGTACTATATGTCATCCCCAAACTGATGGACAAACTGAAGTGGTCAATAGGACTTTGTCTACTATGCTTAGGGCTGTTTTAAAAAGTAACTTGAAACTGTGGGAAGAATGTTTACCTCATATTGAATTTGCTTATAATCGTTCAGTGCATTCTACCACTAAAATGTGCCCTTTTGAGATTGTTTATGGTTTTCTACCTCGTGCACCTATTGATTTGCTGCCTCTTCCATCTTCGGAGAAGGTTAATTTTGATGCTAAGCAACGTGCTGAATTGATATTAAAAATGCATGAGTTAACTAAAGAAAACATTGAGCGCATGAATGCTAGATACAAGCTTGCTGGTGATAGGGGTCGAAAGCATGTTGTGTTTGAACCAGGAGATCTTGTTTGGTTACATCTACGTAAAGATAGGTTTCCTGATTTGCGCAAGTCTAAGTTAATGCCACGAGCTGATGGTCCCTTTAAGGTTTTACAGAAAATTAATGATAATGCATATAAACTTGAGCTACCTGGAGATTTTGGGGTTAGTCCCACATTTAACATTGCAGATTTGAAACCTTATTTGGGAGAAGATGATGAGCTTCCGTCGAGGACGACTTCCATTCAAGAAGGGGAGGATGATGAGGACATCTCTACTAATGTTACACCCACATCTTCACCAACTACACATACTGGACCAGTTACTAGGGCACGTGCACGTCAACTAAATTATTAGGTACTTTCGTTTCTTGCGAATCCTTCTAATGTTCATGAACAAATGATGCTGCCTAAATTAGATACTTTTGTTTTGCTTATGAATGAAGGACCTAGCATGGACAAGAAGGACGGTCATTGGAGCGGGATCTAGCATGGAGAAGAAGGTGCGCGCGCGGGGAAGAACAATGGAGCTTCTAGTGGGGATTTTCGCACTTTGAAGCCACCATAAGGCATGCATGAAGGCTTGGACGAAATACACGAGATGCCACTTCATTATTTTCGTCCAAGAGCAATTATAGGTGCTGCGTCACCTTAATATTGCGCTGGGCCCATGTAATTTCGAAATACCACATTATAGGCTGTTTTTAGAATCCGTATGTGTGGGGAAACCGAGTTAGGGTTGTTTTCGGACCCCACCTCCAAGGGGTCACGAAAATCCCCTCTGTTCCCCCATATATACAGCCCTTAGGGCGTCGTTTAGACTTGGGTTTTAATTAGACATAAGTTAGCCATAGCCACAACTTCGAGCTCTTCGTTTGTGTCATCCGACCAGGCCAAGACCTCATTGGAACCCCAACTTTTGTTATCATTCATCTTATATTCGCAATATCCAGATTGCAATTCTTAGTTCTTGCTTGTTCTTCGATTGCTTGCAGGAATTAGACCTTCGTGGTCAGGTTGATCGTGCATCCGCGGGATCAATAACCTCTCGGAGTTGGTTTAGCGATCGCTAAGGCGCAACGTCTTCGCACGTTCGTAGTCGGATCGTGAAAGTCGTCTCCACCATAATCGATCTACACCATCTCATCGAAACATCGGGACACCTTCGCCTCTATCAGTTCTCCAACCTCACCCAAGGCAGAAGGACCGTTGACGAGTTTAGTCGTGAGTTCAACCGACTTGCTCGTTATGCTACCGAAGAAGTCTCCACCGACTCCAAGAAGCAAGAGAGGTTCCGTCGTGGCCTCAACACTGGACTCCGTCGTGAGCTCAACCTACATGACTTTGCCTCATTCCAGGTCCTTGTCAACAAGGCCATCAAGGAAGAGGACATGAACACCCCCAAAGACTTCCGCAAACACCCTAGAGATGACAGTTCATCCAGTTCTGGCTCCCAGAAGCGCAAGATCTGGATCCCAAACAGCATATTCCGCCAGAACAACCCACCGAGGCCATCCTATGTGGCGCCTCGTCCACCAACCCAGTTCCACCCAGCTCCACCAAACAACCCAGCTCCACGCACTGTTTTCGGAGCCTGTTACAAATGTGGTCAGGCAGGCCACTATTCTCGTGAGTGTCCCCAGAACCAGCTCCAGCATCAGAATGTTCCACCACGTGCCGGAGGCAACAACAACAATGGTCGTGGCAAGCCACCCCAGAAGGTCTACACCGCCAAACCCGCTCCTCCCGCCACTCGTGGACGTGTGAACCAGATCGCCGCCGAAGAGACTGACGACACCACTGACGTCATTCTTGGTACGCTCCCAGTCAATTATGTTCCTACTTCCGTTCTTTTCGACCCAGGAGCATCTCATTCATTCATGTCGCAAAGTTATGCACTTCGTCATGAGTTATCTTTTGTTGAATTTTCCACCCCAATGATTATTCAAACTCCAGGGTCAAGATGGCAAACTAATAGAGTAAGCCATGGTAATCAAATTGCAATTGAGGGTTTAGTATTCCTTGCTTCACTCATAGCCCTCAAGTCTTCAGACATTGATGTCATCCTTGGCATGGATTGGCTATCAAGACAGAATTCCTACCTTGATTGCAAAGTAAAATCCGTGAAACTCACCCACCCTTCAAGCAAGACAGTCAACTATACCTCACCCAGAACAAGAAACCAAGTGCATTCCTTGAATGTACTTCCCCTTCCCGACCTTGAAGATGTTCCGGTGGTTCGTGACTTCCCGGATGTCTTTCATGAAGAGCTGTCGGGCATGCCACCCGACAGATGTGTAGAGTTCATAGTGGATCTTGTGCCAGGAACCGCACCAATTTCTAGACGCCCATACAAAATGGCCACACGTGAGTTAGCTGAGCTTAAAACCCAACTGGAAGCTTTGTTGGAAAAAGGCTTCATCCGCCCTAGCTCATCGCCATGGGGTTGCGCCGTTCTGTTCGTAACGAAGAAAGATGGAACAGAAAGGATGTGCGTAGACTATCGCCCGCTAAATTTAGCGACGATAAAGAACAAGTACCCATTGCCCAGGATCAATGATCTTTATGATCAACTTGCAGGATCCTCTGTCTTCTCCAAGATGGATTTGATATTAGGTTATCATCAAATCAAAATCCGAAATGAGGACATTCCCAAAACGGCTTTTACTACTCGTTATGGTCTTTACGAGTACACCGTCATGTCCTTTGGTTTAACCAATGCCCCCGCCACCTTCTCACGCATGATGAATTCGATCTTCATGGAGTACCTAGATAAATTTGTTGTGGTTTATCTCGATGACATTCTCATCTACTCGAAGAACGAAGAAGAACATGCCGAACACCTAATGCTGCTATTGATGAAACTTAGAGAGCACCGCCTGTATGCTAAATTCTCCAAGTGTGAATTTTGGCTACAAGAAGTGACCTACTTAGGCCACGTGATTTCTGCGAAAGGCATTGCTGTGAATCCGGAGAGAGTTCAGGCCGTCCTTGACTGGACTCCACCTGAATCGGTTAAGCAAGTTAGGAGTTTTCTTGGCCTAGCCAGCTATTGCCGCCGCTTCGTCGAGAACTTTTCTAAAGTTGCAAAGCCTCTAACTGAACTCCTCAAGAAAGATAAGAAATTCATATGGACTCCCAAGTGCGAGGAAAGCTTTCAAGAGCTGAAAAGAAGATTGACTTCTGCACCCGTACTTGCACCTCCAGACACCAAAAAGGATTTCGAGATCTATTGTGACGTATCACGGCAAGGGTTAGGATGCATACTTCTGCAAGATCGACATGTGGTAGCTTATGCTTCACGCCAGTTGCGGACAAATGAAGAGAACTATCCTACCCATGACCTTGAACTCGCTGCCATAGTTCATGCCCTAACAACTTGGCGACATTACCTCCTTGGTAATCGTTGTGAGATCTATTCCGACCACCAAAGCCACAAGTACATTTTCACCCAGCCAGATCTTAATCTTAGGCAAAGACGCTGGATTGAGTTGATAAAAGATTACGACGTAGGAATTTCTTACACCCCAGGCAAAGCCAATGTCATGGATGATGCACTAAGTCGTAAGTCGTATTGTAACAACCTTATGTTACAACAGTATCAACCACTTCTTTATGAGGAATTTCGCAAGATCAATCTTGAGATTGTTCCTCATGGCTATCTTTCTACCTTGGTGGCGAAACCAACACTTGAGGATCAAATCATAGTTGCCCAAAGGCGTGCACGAGGTGTTCGCCGGATCAAGGAGAACATTACTAGCGGAGCTGCTAAATGTTTCTCCACAGATAGCAAGGGAACGGTATTCTTTGAAAATCGTTTGGTAGTACCTAAGAAGAGGGAACTAAGGCAACTTATCCTCAAAAAATCCCATGACACACCCCTCTCGATTCATCCCGGTAGCACAAAAATGTACCGAGATCTACGCCAGAGGTTTTGGTGGACTAGGATGAAGAGAGACATTGCTCAATTTGTTGCCGAATGTGATGTTTGTCGTCGCATTAAGGCAGAACATCAAAGACCTGCTGGTACACTGCAACCTTTGCCTATTCCAGAATGGAAATGGGACAAAGTCGGTATGGACTTCATCACCGGCTTTCCAAAAACCCAAAAAGGAAACAATGCCATCTTCGTTGTCATAGATAGGCTTTCCAAAGTTGCTCACTTCATTCTCAGTTCGCGAGTCTATAACTGCTAGCCAGTTGGCGGACTTGTACGTCTCTAGAATTGTGTCCCTTCACGGTGTACCTTTGGAAATCAATTCTGATTGTGGTAGCCTTTTCACCACTAGATTCTGGGGAAGCTTTCAGAATGCTATGGGAACTCATCTCTCCTTTAGTACAACTTTCCATCCTCAGTCTAGCGGTGAAGTCGAAAGGGTTAACCAAATTCTTGAAGACATGCTCAGAGCTTGTGTTATCTCATTCGGAAAGAGTTGGGAGAAGTCTCTTCCATTTGCCGAATTTTCTTATAACAATAGCTTCCAATCTAGTATGAACATGGCTCCTTTTGAACCCCTATATGGACGACGATGTCGAACACCGTTAAACTGGTCAGAAACCGGTGAAAGACAAATTTTTGGACCGGACATGATCAAGGAAGCAGAAGAGCAAGTTCGCATTGTTCGTGATCAATTGAAAGCAGCCCAGTCTCGTCAGAAAAGCTACTATGATCGTCATCATAGGCAGGAGAGCTACAATCTGGATGAGAAGGCTTACCTTCGGGTTACTCCTCTGAAGGGAACCCAACGTTTCGGTATCAAAGGAAAGTTGGCCCCACGTTACATCGGACCTTTCCGCATTCTTGCCAAACGTGGAGAAGTTGCCTACCAACTTGAACTACCCCCGCACCTTTCCCGAGTACTTGATGTATTCCATGTGTCCCAACTCAGGCGTTGCTTCAAATACCCCATCCGCGAATTCGACCATGAAACGCTTGATCTCCCAGATGACCTTTCTTATCGAGAATACCCCGTTCGTATTCTTGATTCCGCAGAGCGTGTCACTCATCGTCGGAAGATTAAGTTTCTGAAAGTGCAATGGTCACACCACTCTGAGAAAGAAGCCACGTGGGAAAGAGAAGACCGTCTCAGTGCCGAGTACCCCACCTTCCTCCCGCAGACTTCTGATTCTCGGGACGAGATTCTTTTGAGTGGGGGCGAGTTGTCAGAACCCTCTGTTAGGTAATGTGCTAGGGTTAGCAAGTCACTTGCATCATGTTAAAAATTTCAAAAGAAATCTTTGAAATCAAATTCAAAAGCAAAATGGGAGAAGGAACCCCCCAGATGAATTAATTCAAAAGGCCAGACAAAAATCTTCTCCAAAAATTCATGTTAGATTTTTGAAAAGTCTTATAAATGAGTGTGATCACATATCAAGTGATGTGGGACCCACCCCATGCTCATGGATTTTTCAAATATTCAAACAGTGCCTTGGAATTAATCAAAAACCCGTATTTGAGTTAAGATTCAAATTATTTGAATTTTAAAAAGTGCCAAACTTTATAAGTGGCTAGTCTATTATAATATGAGGCCATATAAAAAGTTTCAGCATTTTTAAAAATGCCCAGCTATTTATATTAGCAAGGCCAACATATAACAGAAAAATAAAACAGAAAGAAAAAGGAAAAGGCAAAGTAGCCCACTTACCTTGGGCCCTAGGCCCAACTAACCTAAACGCAGCCCAGGCCCACCTCAGCTTTTTCTTCCCCGGGCACGAGCAGGCAGCTGCGTGCCCGGCATGCCGACGCCGGCGCCACCTGTTTGCCTGCCTGGAGGCCCTCCCGTGCCTTCTCCTTGCGCCAGAGAGACGCCGTGGCGCCGTGAACCACTTCCCCCCCATCGCCACTTCGTCTCGCGCCTTCTCCTTGTTTTCCCCTTCTTCCCCGAGAGCCTCCGCCGTTCACCGTCGACGGGATCCATGGCCAACGCTGGAGAAGAGCCAGAAGACCGTGTCCCCCTCGCGCTACGTCGTCGTCCACGCCAAGCTGTTGAAGATGGTGACCTAATTGATCAAGGAGCCGCCGCAATCGCCGTTTCCTTCTCGCCAAAGCCGAGGAAAATCGACATCGAATTCGTCGCCGTCGAGCCACCTCAGCCTTCGCCGCCACCTCCGTCGAGTTCCTGGTGAGCTCACGGTCAAACCCCCTCTTCTTGAGCCCCCAATCCGTGTCTCCTTCGTGTTCTGCCATGGAAGCCGGAGTACTTCGCCGCCACGGTCGTCATCGGCGAGCAACCGTTACGCAATCGAAGTCGAGGCCATGTCAGTTGCACTCGCGGTGCTCCACTGCGTCGAACCATCCCAGCCCCGCTTAAAATGGCGCCTTGTAGCGTTTTCCACCTCGCGGCCGTGCCCCTGTTGCCGCAAAGCTCGTCGCCGGCAAGCGTACAGGGCAACCCAACCTCTCCGACCGGTCCCAATCGACGCGCGTTGACGAGGCCTTCACTCTGGTGGAAGCTGCGCTCGATTTGGACCACGGGAACGCCGTCCCCGCGGACGCCGCCGTCCAATGTGGTCGTCGCCGTGATAGAGGCGAAGGTGTCCCGATGTTTCGATGAGATGGTGGAGATCGATTATGGTGGAGACGACTTTCACGATCCGACTACGAATGTGCGAAGACGTTGCGCCTTAGCGATCGCTAAACCAACTCCGAGAGGTTATTGATCCCGCGGATGCACGATCAACCTGACCACGAAGGTCTAATTCCTGCAAGCAATCGAAGAACAAGCAAGAACTAAGAATTGCAATCTGGATAATGCGAATATAAGATGAATGATTACGAAAGTTGGGGTTCCAATGAGGTCTTGGCCTGGTCGGATGACACAAACGAAGAGCTCGAAGTTGCGGCTATGGCTAACTTAAATCTAATTAAAACCCAAGTCTAAACGACGCCCTAAGGGCTGTATATATGGGGGAACAGAGGGGATTTTCGTGACCCCTTGGAGGTGGGGTCCGAAAACAACCCTAACTCGGTTTCCCCCACACATACGGATTCGAAAAACAGCCTATAATGTGGTATTTCGAAATTACATGGGCCCAGCCCAATATTAAGGTGACGCAGCACCTATAATTGCTCTTGGATGAAAATAATGAAGTGGCATCTCGTGTATTTCGTCCAAGCCTTCATGCATGCCTTATGGTGGCTTCAAAGTGCGAAAATCCCCACTGGAAGCTCCATTGTTCTTCCCCGCGCGCGCACCTTCTTCTCCATGCTTGATCCCGCTCCAATGACCGTCCTTCTTGTCCATGCTAGGTCCTTCATTCATAAGCAAAACAAAAGTATCTAATTTAGGCAGCATCATTTGTTCATGAACATTAGAAGGATTCGCAAGAAACGAAAGTACCTGATAATTTAGTTGACGTGCACGTGCTCTAGTAACTGGTCCACTATGTGAAGTTGGTGAAGATGTGGGTGTAACATTAGTAGAGATGTCCTCATCATTCTCCCCTTCTTGAATGGAAGTCGTCCTCGACGGAAGCTCATTATCTTCTCCCAAATAAGGTTTCAAATCTGCAATGTTAAATGTGGGACTAACCCCAAAATCTGCAGGTAGCTCAAGTTTATATGCATTATCATTAATTTTCTGTAAAGCCTTAAAGGGACCATCAGCTCGTGGCATTAACTTAGACTTGCGCAAATCAGGAAACCTATCTTTACGTAGATGTAACCAAACAAGATCTCCTGGTTCAAACACAACATGCTTTCTACCCTTATCACTAGCAATCTTGTATCTTGCATTCATTTTCTCAATGTTTTCTTTAGTTAACTCATGCATTTTTAATATCAATTCAGCACGTTGCTTAGCATCAAAATTAACCTTCTCCGAAGATGGAAGAGGAAGCAAATCAATAGGTGCACGAGGTAGAAAACCATAAACAATCTCAAAAGGGCACATTTTAGTGGTAGAATGAAATGAACGATTATAAGCAAATTCAATATGAGGTAAACATTCTTCCCACATTTTTAAGTTACTCTTTAAAACAGCCCTAAGCATAGTAGACAAAGTCCTATTGACTACTTCAGTTTGTCCATCAGTTTGGGGATGACATGTAGTACTAAAAAGTAGTTTAGTCCCCAACTTAGCCCATAAGCATCTCCAAAAATGGCTAAGAAACTTAGTATCACGATCCGAGACAATAGTATTGGGCACACCATGTAAGCGAATAATCTCTCGAAAGAATAAATCAGCAACATTAGCAGCATCATCGCTTTTATGACATGGTATAAAATGTGCCATCTTAGAAAATCTATCCACGACAACAAATATGCTATCCCTCCTGTTCTTTGTTCGAGGCAAGCCTAAAACAAAGTCCATGGATATGTCCTCCCACGGAACACTAGGTACAGGTAAAGGCATGTATAAACCATGAGGATTGAGTCGTGACTTAGCTTTTTGACATGTAGTGCAGCGAGCAACAAAACGCTCAACATCCCGTCTCATCTTTGGCCAAAAGAAATGTGTAGCAAGGACGTCCTCCGTCTTCTTCACGCCAAAGTTTCCCATTAATCCTCCTCCATGCGCCTCCTGCAGCAACAAAAGACGAATAGAGCTAGCTGGAATGCATAGCTTGTTAGAACGGAACACAAACCCATCATTAAGCACAAACTTGTTCCATGTTCTACCCTCTCTACAATTCTGCAATACATCTTTAAATTCCGCATCATGTACATATTGATCTTTGATTGTCTCTAAACCGAATATCTTGAAGTCAAGTTGTGAAAGCATAGTATAACGACGAGACAAAGCATCAGCAATAATATTATCTTTCCCCTTCTTGTGTTTAATGACATAAGGGAAAGTCTCAATAAATTCAACCCACTTAGCATGTCTACGATTAAGTTTTGCTTGACTTCTTATGTGTTTCAAAGATTCATGATCAGAATGTATAACAAATTCTTTGGGCCATAAATAATGTTGCCAAGTTTCTAATGTCCGAACAAGAGCATATAATTCCTTATCATAAGTAGAATAGTTCAGACTAGGCCCACTCAATTTTTCAGAAAAGTAAGCAACAGGTTTAGCATCTTGCAATAACACACCTCCCAAACCAATACCACTAGCATCGCATTCAAGCTCAAAAGTCTTACTAAAATCAGGAAGTTGGAGCAAAGGAGCATGTGTTAACTTATCTTTCAAGACCGTGAAGGCTTCTTCCTGTGCGGTACCCCAAGTAAAAGGCACATCCTTGCGTGTAAGCTCATTGAGAGGTGCAGCAATGGTGCTGAAATCTCTCACAAAACGCCTATAGAATCCAGCGAGGCCAAGAAAACTCCTCACTTGTGTGACCGTTTTGGGCTGCGGCCAACTCTCAATCGCCTCGATCTTGGCTTTATCAACTTCAATTCCCTGCGGAGTAACAACATAGCCAAGAAACGATACTCGGTCGGTGCAAAAGGTGCACTTCCCAAGGTTACCAAACAAACGTGCATTACGTAGAGCAATAAAAACAGCACGTAAATGATCCAAATGTTCTCCAAAGATTTGCTATAAATCAGTATATCATCAAAATAGACTACCACAAATCGTCCAATGAAAGCACGTAAAACCTCGTTCATTAATCTCATGAAAGTGCTAGGTGCATTAGTTAACCCAAAAGGCATGACTAACCACTCATATAATCCAAACTTAGTTTTAAATGCCGTTTTCCATTCATCTCCTAATTTCATGCGAATTTGATGGTATCCACTACGCAAATCAACTTTGGAAAACATGGTAGAGCCACTTAATTCATCAAGCATATCATCTAGCCTAGGAATAGGATGACGATAACGAATAGTAATATTATTAATGGCTCGACAATCAACACACATACGCCATGTTCCATCTTTTTTAGGCACTAATATAACAGGAACAGCACAAGGACTAAGGGATTCACGTATGTAACCTTTGTCGAGTAGCTCTTGTACTTGACGCTGAATCTCCTTCGTCTCCTCCGGATTGGTACGGTATGGCGCACGATTGGGCAGCGAAGCACCGGGAATTAAGTTAATCTGATGCTCAATCCCTCGAATAGGTGGTAATCCCGGTGGTACGTCTTGTGGAAAGACGTCAATAAACTCCTGCAAAAGGTCAGTGACAACAGGAGGCAAAGAAGGAGGCAATTCCTACAATGAAAACAAGGCTTCTTTGCACACAAAAGCATAGCACACATATTGACTAACATCCAAATCCGAAATATCAACCTTAGTAGCAAGCAAAGTTGGACTAGTCAATTTAATTTCATTAGAAACAACAGAAGAAGATTTGCTATTAGTCTTATGTTGTTGCTCAAATTCTTTAGCTGCTATCTCATTTTCACTCTTATTTTTCTCCTGTTTAGCTTTACTAGCTCTAGCAAGATCATCTTTCACAATTTGTTTAGGAGACATAGGAAGTAAAGCAATATTTTTATCCTGATGAACTAGAGTAAACTGATTTGTCCTACCATGGTGTACAACATTCCTATGAAATTGCCATGGTCTACCAAGTAAAAGAGAGCATGCTTGCATGGGTACCACATCACAATCAACATAATCAGCATATGCAGCAATGCTAAAGTGCACACGAATAGAACGCGTTACCTTAATCTTACCACTATTGTTAAACCACTGAATATAGTACGGATGGGGGTGTGGTCTGGTGGTGAGAGATAGCTTCTCCACCAACTCCATGCTAGCCAAGTTGTTGCAACTCCCTCCGTCAGTGATGATGCGAACCGAACGTTCTTTCACCACTCCCTTTGTGTGGAACAAATTATGCCTCTGGTTTTGCTCGGCCTTCGTTACCTGCACACTTAATACACGTTGAGCAACCAAACTAGCATATTTATCTGCATCATCAGGAGTCATATACTCTATATCATGAGCATCATCATGGGCACCCTGTTCCTCATGAGCAATGAGAACTAGAGTCTCCTCATCATAGTCACTCGCTGACTCATACCCACCATCCGCCGTAATAGTCATCACACGCTTGGAGGGACAGTCTTTTGCGAAGTGACCTCCACCTTGGCACCTGCGACATTTAATATCACGATCTCGTGCTTGCCCTGTGGACGCCATGGAGGAAGAAGAACTCGCCGCTGGACCACTCTGTGCACCCTTGAATGGTGGCGCTGGCTGTTTTGGTGGCTCCCTGTAAGAATGAGCGGCTGAAGTAGATGGTGGCGCAGCAGGACTTGTGGATGTAGAAGCTCCACGCGATGTCCATGATGTATTTCGTCCTGCAGAAAAGTTAGGTCTCGTAGCGGCCTGTCGATCCTGCACTTCACGTTCAGCTTTACAAGCAAGATGAAACAAACGAGTGATAGTAGCAAAGTCCTTGTATTCTAGAATAGTTTGTATCTCCCTGTTTAAGCCACCCATAAAACGTGCAAGAATAGCTTCATTATCCTCTACTAGGCCACATCTAATCAATCCAGTTTGTAATTCTTGATAATATTCCTCTACAGAATTTTTTCCTTGTCTCAAACGCTGTAATTTTTGTAACAATTCACGTTGATAATAAGGAGGAACCCAGCGAGTACGCATAGCATCTTTTAAAGCAGCCCAAGTAGTTGGAATATTATTAGCATGCAATCTACAATGTTCAGACCACCAAATAGATGCAAAGCCCGTGAATTCACAAACAGCAGCAGTAACACGTCTATTCTCAGGATATTGTAAACATGTAAAATGTTGTTCAGTTTCTAACTCCCAAGTAAGATAAGCATCAGGAATATATCTACCCTCAAACGGCTTAAGATTCAATTTAAGTTTAGGCACATGTTCATCATCGCGTACCTGAGGGGGTGGTTGGTGTCGACCGTGGCGAATGTTGGGACGTGGACGTCCAGCTGGCTGCTCATAGGCCGCTTCCTGTTCCACCTCCTCCTCGTAATCACCCTCGTAGTTGTCGTCCTGGGTGACGTCAGAAGCAGTAGCAGCAGCAGTATCAGCAACTGCAGCAGTAGGAGGAGCACCAATACCAGCAGCTTTTCCTCGCGGAAACAGAATACGTCGTGCACGTGGTAGTGGCGGTGGCTGTGGCTGTGCAAAAGGTAGGCGTGCGATCAACTCAGTAAACTTGGCGTCGAGCTTGGTGTCGATCATCTTCTCCACGCCATCAATCGCCTCTGTAAATCTGGTCTCGATGTCCTGCACCTGTTGAGACATCATACGTGCAAATTAATCATGTAACTCCTTGTTTGTCATGTTCTCCCAATCGGGTGCATCCCGCGCCACTTCATCATGTGATCCTGGCATGGTTAGCAGAAATAGAAAACACATAGGAATATGATCCTACTTCTACTAATGGGATGGATGTGGGGTGGTGGAAAGCACAAATCCGTCAAGCTTTTCTTACGTTCTTATCGATTCTTACCTAGCAGCAGGTGGTGATGTACAACCAACGGGTCAAAACTCTCAGAGATATGGTAGAGCGATGGCCAGGAGGTGTCAAAACGCACGATGTAGAATATATGTGGAGCTGTAGGAAGGCTGACAAGTATGGTAGGAAAAACTCAACAGTAATCAAAACAGAGATGCAAAGCTGAATAAACACTCAACGTCGGTACTGTGCTGATCCTAGGCTAGACCGTACTAGAGACGCGAGCCTAAAACACCAACGAAAGCACGACGCGGCACGTAACAACTGTGAAGCACACTCTGAATTTTTTTTCTCTCTCTTTTTTTTTTTTTTTGCTTTTTTTTTTTTGGCGATGCGGGACTGCGGGGGCTGAAAAAGTGCGAAAAAATCACTATGGTGGCGAACGTCTCAAAACGAGTTTCTGGACCTAAGGAACGTATGGGCACGAAATTTTTTTACCCTGAAAATTTTGGCCTAAAAACTACTCTGAAAAGCGTGCCAGACTTTTTGGAAATCACCCTCTTCTACGTACGACAAAAGATTGGTGAAATCCGACTCTAATCAACTCAACACTATTCTGGCTACGAAGATAGCACAAACCGGACGGGTGATGGAACTCAACTCGGATCGGTAGGTTGTGGTGGTGTGTATGGACTCTGCTTGGCGGAACGTGGTGGTGTATCTGGACTCGGATTGGCGGAACGTGGTGGTGTACTACTGTGCGGCGGCGGCGTGACAAACTGTGATCAGAACTCGAAACTCTAAGGGAACTAGACGCTAAGATCAGCAACTCGACACAACGATGTAACCGCAAATTCAACAAAGCAAACTACTGTAAGGAAGACTGAACAAAGGCTCGGACTGTTTTGGGACGTGATGATCTAACCCTAATTTTTTTTTGGCTTTTTCGTGGACTGTAGGTATGAAGAACAGAAGTAATCTAGAGTACGAAAACTGGTAAATCTCACCGATCAACCTGGAAATCTGATACCACTTGATAGAGGCGAAGGTGTCCCGATGTTTCGATGAGATGGTGGAGATCGATTATGGTGGAGACGACTTTCACGATCCGACTACGAACGTGCGAAGACGTTGCGCCTTAGCGATCGCTAAACCAACTCCGAGAGGTTATTGATCCCGCGGATGCACGATCAACCTGACCACAAAGGTCTAATTCCTGCAAGCAATCGAAGAACAAGCAAGAACTAAGAATTGCAATCTGGATATTGCGAATATAAGATGAATGATTACGAAAGTTGGGGTTCCAATGAGGTCTTGGCCTGGTCGGATGACACAAACGAAGAGCTCGAAGTTGCGGCTATGGCTAACTTAAATCTAATTAAAACCCAAGTCTAAACGACGCCCTAAGGGCTGTATATATGGGGGAACAGAGGGGATTTTCGTGACCCCTTGGAGGTGGGGTCCGAAAACAACCCTAACTCGGTTTCCCCCACACATACGGATTCTAAAAACAGCCTATAATGTGGTATTTCGAAATTACATGGGCCCAGCCCAATATTAAGGTGACGCAGCACCTATAATTGCTCTTGGACGAAAATAATGAAGTGGCATCTCGTGTATTTCGCCCAAGCCTTCATGCATGCCTTATGGTGGCTTCAAAGTGCGAAAATCCCCACTGGAAGCTCCATTGTTCTTCCCCGCGCGCGCACCTTCTTCTCCATGCTTGATCCCGCTCCAATGACCGTCCTTCTTGTCCATGCTAGGTCCTTCATTCATAAGCAAAACAAAAGTATCTAATTTAGGCAGCATCATTTGTTCATGAACATTAGAAGGATTCGCAAGAAACGAAAGTACCTGATAATTTAGTTGACGTGCACGTGCTCTAGTAACTGGTCCAGTATGTGTAGTTGGTGAAGATGTGGGTGTAACATTAGTAGAGATGTCCTCATCACGCCGGTTAGCCGCCGGTGGGTGGTTTAGCTTAGGGCTAATCACCCCACTAAGCCCCCCCCTAAAAGCCACTGACAGTGGGTCCAGGGCCCTTAAACCCCCCGGTTAGTTTAAACTAACCGGGTTAATTAAACCCACTATGACTGACCCCTGGACCCCACACGTCAGAACCCCCCCCCCCCCCACGTCACAATGACGTCACAGTGACGCAGTAAATGAATTTCCAGAATAAAAAGAATTCAAGAAATTCCAGAAAATTCAGAAAAGGATGAAACTTTGGAAATTCATAGAAAATTCATATCAACTCCAAATTTAACAAATAATATATGAAAAATGATCAGGAGAAAATAAGCTATCCAAATATCAAACTTTCAACCATGTTTGAGTTGAATTTAAATTGTGATCAGAAGCATTTTCTATTTGATTTAAATGGAATTAATTCAAATTCTTTTCAAATGCTTTTGCAACTTGAACCATGGCAACATACTACATTTCAATTACACATCAGAGGCATATCACAACCATTTCAAAATGGTTTAACTTGATCAAACAATGTCAATTGCAACTTGACTAAATTGAGTTCAAATTGGAGTTTGAATTTGCAATTCAATTTGCAATATACTCCATTTAAATGGAATTGCTTCACACATCAAAGCATATACATCAAGTTTCAACCTTCAACCATGTGATTGTCCATTGTATTTACTTTGCTACCTTGTTTGTTGTTTGTCGAGTAGAGGTGGAACAGGAACAGGAGGCTGCCCCCTTCGTTGAAGACCCCGAACCCGAACCTCGTCAGCAAGGCAAGCAAACCCCCTTTGATCTTGTCGATAAAATCCCACTTCCCTCTCATGTCTCTCTTATGCATTGTATAGGATGATTACCATGCTACGTTTCTAAGGCATAGATGAACCCATTCCTTTGCATGACCTATCATTTGTCAAGTAGTAGGCAAACCACAATCCTAGCAATTGTAGGAGTTGATTGATATCATGTGGCCCCTGCAATTGTTACTGCTTATTGCATGCTTAGAGTGATACAATAATGTTACTGTTATGTGAGTCGGGATGGTAGTGATCATGATGATGATGGTGGAAAGGTGTTGGTGAATCTACCCTAATACAAGGTGAACGATGAGAGGCTATGTAGGAGTACACGGTGGGTTGTCTCGTTGAACACCGCCCTAAGTCCGAGTTCTTGTGTGGTGATCCAAGTTGAAGAGTACAACCACACATTGGGCTCACTGACCCTTCTCAACCTATTAACACATCCCTTTCGATGTCCAGATGTCGCAATAGTTCGGTGTTCTGGTAGGTCTGTGGCCTGGCTGCTAAGTGAGAGAACGGCTCACCCGAGACCGGCTTATGCACCACGCACACATCATCTGGGTCCACTTCGGTAAACCGTCCGGGTTCACGATAGTGGTAGCCAACCCAGGTAGGCGGCTTTCTTGGACTAGATAGGCTATGAGGTAACAGTTGTGGTGAGCATCCTCGCCGACACTTCTTCAACGGTGTCAAGTACAAAGGCGGTAACAGATGATCATGTGTGTGTAGGGGTACACCCCTGCAGGGTTAACAAAACTATTCGAATAGCCGCGTCCGCGGTTAAGGACTGCTTGGAAAGCTTAGCTTGATTATTAGAAAACTTGAACTGGATACTTCTAAAACACACCAAGATAATTGTGAGTGCTATGGCGTGCTTTCTCGTGGGGAAGTCGAGGAAGGCACCATAGTGGTGTAATTGGTTGGAGAAAGTAGTGGACTCGTGTAGCCTTCTTACCTCAAAGTCTGGTACTCGTAGTTCAGGATTAGCCAAGTCAAAACTGGCACTTCTACAAGTGACACCCCACCTCCCTTTACCTTGATACATGTGCATGAGTAGTATAGCTCCTATGTAAGTCTTGCTGAGTACGACTTTGTACTCACGTTTGCTTAATCTATGTTTTAGATGAACCCACTGACCCCGAAGGTGGCTTCTTCATCGAGCTGGACGACTGAAGATCAAGCTAGTCTAGTCCCAGTCAGACGACTGGTTCCCTCGTGGAGGGCTTGTGTTTAAATAAGGCTTCTTAAGCCATTTGTTAAACTTGTCTGTACTCAGACATACTTTGCTTCCGCTTGTTGTTGTAATGTTGGATCACATACTTGTGATGTCTGTGTGCACTCTGTAAGAGTTATCAATAAAATGTATAATTTGTAGAGAATTGCAATGATACCTGCTATTCGTACAAGGCAAGTGTGCTGCGTGTATGTTTATAACATGCATGTCTTTGTATGGGTTTTCGAGACCTAAGTTGTGATCTGGCTGGCGGTCTTTCATACACCAAGTGGCCCTTAGATGTGCGAAGCTTGGGGCATCACGATGCGATTGCTCGAGACTCCGTCTCGTGCACACTTTGTGATATGATCGAGCCCGCCCTAGACCCCGACTAAGTGATCGGGCTGGAGTAAGTCTATGTAAGAGTTATGAGATAGTTGATAGTATGGTTGAGGCGACTTGTCTGTGAATATGGGAATTCATCACCCATATCATTAGATTTGTGTCGGACGATGAGGACCCATCTCAGTTGATCATCCGGCCTGGATGGGATGCCCCTCACGTACGATGCTTTCAGAGAACGTTCTGTGCTTGGCCTTGTCTGCTTAGACAAGTGGGTACGGTTCACGGCTCTCCATGGGACTTGCATATGCTAACCCCGGGTCCCGACACCACCCTACGCCTACATGGTGAAGCTCGACTTATGTTGAGCTTGTTGGCCTTGTCCTACTGACACACACGCTTGGCCGGCGGCTTGACATCAGTGTCCTGCTCAAAACTGGAGAAGCGAGGACCACCTCAAGTCGACAAGCTAGAAGAGCAAGACATGGCAGGAGAGCCACCAGCAGAAGAAGAAATGGAGGCAGCCGCCGTGCCCCCAGAGTCTTCACCGCTTGAGCTCTCCCAGGAAGGCTCCAGACGATTACCACCAGCATCAAAGGCCTTGACGGTGAGAGTGTCTTCACCATCAAATCAAACGCAGAGACTGTCACCCTCGCGCAGATTCAGCTGACGAGCAAACGCCCTCCAAGCGGACCCCAAGAAGACCAAGAAGGAGCTCTCAACCTGAAGTTTTACCCACAAGACGGATTGGGAGCATCCTTGAAGCCGACGCCAAAGACCATCCAAGCCGAGCTCAGAAACAACGGAACCAAAAGAAAACGAAAGAGGAATCCGACTAGCAATGCGGTTAAGGACACGAAAGATAAAATCATAGCCGTAAACACCCTCGACCCCAGCAGCAGCAGCCACGCTCCCCGAAGAACTTCCACGCCCTTGTCAGCAGCATGAGGCACGGGGTACATGGGCACCACGTCCACGACGGCCTTGCACAGCAACGCCACAAGATGCAGCACCAGAAGAGCCACGGGCACGGCGTCTAGGAGCCATGGAAAGGAAAAAGAGCAAAGGAGGAAAGGTGGATGGCCAAAGCACCACAGTACAACAGCCCATATTTATACACCATCTCAAGGGAAAAAGGGGGAACGTTCCATGCGAAAAAATCCGAAACAGCACAGAAGGACGAAGTTAAATACCAAAGCATGCAACCCTACTGATTCAAAGACAAGGCGCCTCTTCGCATCAACCACTATTTAAAATGCCAGTAAATTATGCACGTTCCCACGCGATCTTGGAAATCCTATAGGCGGCAGAAACACAGAACCCATACCACGCTACCCAAGGCGTTATCATAACTGCCAACGGACGCGACAATTTGCAGCCTGCCACCTTCATCTTCAACACGTTATCAGAAAGCATAATTACGAGTTTTCATATCCCAGTCGCATAGATAGGAGTGTTCGATGCCCATGCAGATGCCCTGACAAGGGAAAGATGCTCTCTCCCCTTTTTATATTTTTATCCTTTTTTATAATTTTGATTGCATAAATTGTTTCCTCCCGTCGGGAACTCCCTGCCACCGCTAATGGAGCACAGGTAGCATGGATTAAGCTTCGAGGGTGCGAGTGGATACCCCTCTGACAAAAACAATACATCTACAAGGCTCGAGTGACTACTCTCTCACGGTACAAGTCTTGAGTGCATACTCGCTGAAACGACAAGGTGCTCGAGTGCCTACTCGCACGAATATTCAAGGCACAAAAGAATAGAAAACAGACTCCCTGTCTTAGCACTCGGATGCTCCGCGGGTGCTCATACTACGAGCCCACTCGACGGTTTTCCGAGTGGGTGCATCCAATACTTACTCCTTGCCTAAGCACTCGGACGCTCTGCGAGTGATCATACCATTATTCCAATCAACTCTTTGCCGAGTGGGTGCATTCTATTTTGGCACGCGCCCCTACGAACATTTCCTGGGATGCGATACATTGCACCCAGATGTCGTGCCAACTTGCACGTAGGTAAGACCCCGGTGATCAATCGGCCGGGCCGGGAGTTTCCACAGTGCGACTTCACTCCCTACGGTTCCATGCGCGGTGCATGATTGAAAGTTAACCACTAACCGACATGTTAGGGTCGTATTGAGTACTTGAACTGGCGTCATTGATCTTGTAAGCCCTACAGCAGCATGGACCTTGCTTGACACCAGTCGTTTCGAAGCTCGTGTCGAGGGATGCGAGCTTGATTGGGCTAATGTGGTATATTCCGCTAGCGCAATTCATCGAGGCTCGACCACTTGAGTACCCTGGGCCCTTTCATCTTGTCATCCCTCGAAGAGATCTCTCACGAACAACAAGCGATGAACCGCAACAACGCGACACGCACAACTAGGTTGATTGTTGTTTTGAGTCCTTGCGTGACTCTTTGAGTCCCCAGGCAATCGAGGGATACTGACGAGGGGATACCCCCACGACTCCTATGCTTGAGGGTAACAGGTGCGTGTCAAGACGGAAGGCCCGCTAGAAGCCTCAACTGGCCCAGGACTGGCTTACCCGAAGCATCGGTGGCTGCACCGACATTGGAGTCCATGGGGTTATGGAAACCAAGAATTTGCGTCCAAGACTAAAGCTAGATTAGGAAACCGACTCTGAAAACCTAGATGGATTCCTTGCGACCTAGCCTAATATATAAAGGCTGGGAGAGAGGACGTCTGGGGCATCCAATCTCATAGCTCCACCCTCAACGAGATCACTCTCGACGAGACCTCCAGTGTAATCGCCTCCATCATAATACAAACGAGCAAGAACTAGGGGTTTTACCGATCGAGGCCCATGAACCTGGGTAAATCCCTGTCTCCTATTAGCCGACGAGCATCGCCAACCTGCACCTCTCTCTACGATTTAAACCCATGGTACCTTATCTCGGTCATGCCGCCGCGGCCATCTCCTTCCCGCGCCTCGCCTGCTTCTCTCCTCCTCACCCTGTTCCTCTCTCTCTCTCCCGCAGGGAACCGCAGAGAACCGCAGAGCTGAGCTGCCATGGAATCCTCCTCGGAGCTTCGCCCACCGGATCTGAAGAACTAGCATGCCCTCACCCTTGCTCGACCTCCTCCGTTTTTGATCTGGCGAGCTCCGTAGAGGGAGCCGCCATTACCGCATCTGCTCGTCTGGAGACAAGGATGAAGCCATCGTGCCGCTCACCGATTGGTCCCGTCGGCTGGGCCGACCTAAAAAGTTTGTACTAACTTAGTATAAAATGAGCGACACTTATTATGGATCGGAGGGAGTACAGAATAGCAGCACTGTGACGAGGATAGTTTCCAAACCACTCGCCGGAAAAAACGCAAATGACCACTCTACTGAAAGCTTAGGACTATGCCTACAGTTTACTTGTGGACCTAACTGTACTGCACAAATAGAAGTAAATTTTTCATCTACCAATTTCAGAGTATCTAAGAGAGCCCTCAACATCAACGATTAAATTATGAATTAAGTGGTTGAGCCATACGTTGTTACAATAACTCAAGATCGCATATCCTATCAGATCAATCTTACAAGAATCATTCTATTTTGTGCATTACACGTCCTCGAGCTTCTCTTCTCATTTTTTCCTCTTCCAGGTCGCGTCTCTAAATCTCTCTCATTGTCTGGTTCATAGGTGTCAGCAGAAACTGCCCAGTCAACCGGGCACCTCGCCCACGTAGGCTAGCCCGGGACGTGCCCAGTGCACAATCCTCATGCCCAGCGCGTCGCCCTTGTAAAGCAGCGCTCCGCGCCCTTGTATAAGTACTCGAGGAATACAACAGAAGCACCCAAGGTGCATTGCTCAAATTCTCTCTCTATCTACATGGTATCAGACGCCTAGTTCATCCCCACGCTCTTCAGCTTCCTCCCCGGCCAGTGGCGATGGCTACGCCACCTCTACCGCCCCTCCCCCTCCCGGCGGCCTCGGTCGCCGCCTCTCCAGCACCCTGGACGCCATGGTTTCCTCTGCCTCTAGACCACCTTCGCCTTCTCTTCTCACGCCGGCCGCGCTTCGCCACCACGCCCTCGTCGCCGGCACTGTCGTTGCTGAGCCGACACCTCCTTCCGTCTCCCACCTCTCATACGCCTACATCATCCAGCATGTGCCTATCGTGCTCAGCCTCAACCCCCCCCCCTCCCCAACTTTTCGCAATGGAGGACCTTTTTCGAGGTCATGTTCCTGAACAACGCCGTTTTTGACCACATCGACTGCGCGCCGAGAACGATGGACGCTGCCTGGGTCAAGGACGACGCCCACGTCCTCTCCTGGCTCTACACCCGTGTGAGCCCGGAAATCGTCCGTCTCGTCCGCAAGCGCGGCGCCACGGCCGCCGAAATCTGGACGGCCATCACCTCGCTCTTCATGGAAAACCATGAGAACTAGGCAGTCCTCCTGGCCACAGTGTTTTGGCGCATCGAGCAGGAGGGAGGCTCCGTCATCGACTACTTCAGCCGCCTCAAGGAGTGCGCCGATCGCCTTGCTGATCTCGGCGAAGACGTGACGGGCCGGGAGCAGGTCCTGAACATGTTCAGGGGGCTGCACCCCATACTGCACTACGTCATCCCCATCCTCGCGATACGGACACCACTCCCTTCCTTCCTCTGCTGCCGCGCCTTCCTCAACCTCGAAGAGAGCCGCATGTCCGCCGAGACGACTGTCGAGTCTGTGCTCCTCTCGATCTACAGACCACTCGCGCACCGCCTGCGCGCCCGGCCTTCGGCGGCGCTCACGGCCGCCACTCCGGCGGGGGTGGTTTCAACTCCAGTGGTGGTGGGGCCTCCAACTCCGGCGGGGGACGCAACCGCGGCAAGGGCGAGAGCACTTTTCAGGGCTCCAACTCCGGCGGGGCATCTTCCTCTTGAGCTCCAACCGCAGCCCCTACCCACAGCACCACACCCTGGACGGGTATGCTGCATGCATGGCCCATGCCATGGCGCCACCACACCCCGGGTGCTTGTGTGATCGGTCCTCGGCCTGGCGGCCCATGCCCCGTTAGCCGGCACGGCCACACACTACTACATGGGGCCTCAGCCCGCGCCTGGCGGTGTACCGCACGTCAACTGGATGACCCCTGCGACGCCCACGCTACCCATGTGGGATGAGTCTTCTCTGGTGCACGCCCTAAACAACATGCACGTCCAGCAGCAGAAGACGCACGCGCCGCCTTCGGATTGGTACCTAGAGACCGGCGCCTCCGCCCACATGGCCTCGTCCTCTTGTATGCTCTCCCCTACACCTCTTCGGGCATTACAGTTGGCGATGGTTCCTCCCTCGCGGCGACTCACTCTGGCCACACCACCGTCCCAACCTCCACTGCCCTCTCCCTGAACAACCTCCTCGTCTCCCCCACCTCATCAAAAATCTCATCTCTATTAAGAAACTTGTGCGTGATAATCCTGTTAACATTGAGTTTTACAACCCTGGTTTTTCTGTCAAGGAACGAAGGACGAAGCGGGTGATCCTCCTATGTAACTCCGATGACGTGCTAAACACCCTGACCACTCCACACCTCACCCTCGCCGCGGTCACCACAAACATCTGGCATCAACGGCTCGGCCACCCCAACCCCGACACCCTCCACAGCACATTTCGATCGTCCTCGCTCCCCAGTAGCGGCACCTTAGCGCTAGTTTGTCAAGCCTGTCAATTAGGAAAACATACTCGTTTGTCGTTTTTAGATTTGCAACATGTTTCTTATTTTCCTTTCCAACTTGTCCATTGTGATGTTTGGACCTCACCTGTAATCAGTATCTCTGGATATCAATACTACCTTGTTCTTCTAGATGATTACACCCACTTCACCTGGACATTCCCATTGAAACACAAATCGGACGCCTTGCCCACAATCAAACACTTTCATGCGTTTGCTCGCTGCCAATTCAATCTTCCCATCCTCACCTTTCAAACAGACAACGGGCGCGAGTTTGCAAACCATGCCTCCCGCGCGTTCTTCTCTGCCGACGGCATTCAGATCCGCATGTCCTGCCCATACAACTCACCGCAAAATGGGCGCGCCGACCACGCCCTGCGCACCCTCCATGACATCACGCGCACTCTCCTACAACATGCTTCCATGTCGTCGCAGTACTGGGCTGAAGCCCTTAGCACGACCAGCTTCCTACTGAACCGTCTCCCGTGCCGTCCGCGCCACCATCTTACCCCGTTCTTCCTCCCCTACGGTGCTCACCTCGACTACAGCAGCACCCACGTCTTCGGTTGCATGTGCTTCCCAAACCTCACCGCCACCAGCGCTCACAAACTCGACCGTCGATCGCACACCCGTGTGTATTCCTAGGCTAATCGCCGGACCACAAGGGGTACCGCTGT
This sequence comes from Bromus sterilis, assembly GCA_950022295.1. NCBI lineage: Eukaryota > Viridiplantae > Streptophyta > Magnoliopsida > Poales > Poaceae > Bromus > Bromus sterilis. The sequence continues at coordinate 251,422,483 of OX465595.1, read as the reverse complement.
CGCAACCGTGACACTGGTCGCGTCATCATCTCACGCCATGTCGTCTTTGACGGACACACCTTTCCCTTTGCACAGCCATACCCACCCAAAGACCTGGAACTTGCGCCACCCGTTCCCATGTTCCCGCGTGACATCCCTCGCCGGCCGCGCTCTCGGCGCACCGCTGACGATGCCGGTGCGCGTCCCACTCCTCCTCTGTGCAACCCCCTCCACCAACACCATAGTCGCCTCGTCCGCGTGCACCGTCCCCTGCGCCCCCTGTGTCCACCTCGGTCGACTCCACCTGCTCGCATTCTCCTGAAGAGCCATCCACGTCCCATACAACTCTACTGCACCGCCCACCGGGCTGCGTCGCCATCCCAATGCACACCATGGTCACCCGCGGCAAGCCCGACACCTTCCTCCCCAATCCCAAATACGCCAACCTAGCCGTCTCTGAACCAAACCCCACGTCACCCATTCCCAAGAGTGTGCGTGCCGCGTTACGGGATCCCCATTGGCTAACTGCGATGCAGAAAGAATACAAGGCCCTCATGGCGAACAAGACCTGGACGCTCGTCCCTCGCCCCGTTGGCGTCAATGTTGTCACCGACAAGTGTTTGTTCCATCGCAAGCTAAAGGCGGATGGCTCGCTAGAGAGGTACAAAGCGCGATCGGTGGTACGTGGCTTCTCCTAGCGACCCGGCATCGACTTCAACGAGACATTCTCGCCGGTGGTAAAAGCTGCCACTATCCGTGCCGTGCTCGCTATCGCCGCCACTCGCGACTGGCCCGTGCACCAAATGGACGTCAATAACACCTTTCTCCAAGGATTCCTTGGCGAGCATGTCTACTGCCAGCAGCCCAGCGGCTTCGTCGACGAGCGCCGCCCCAACCACGTCTGTCTACTCGACCGCCCTCAGTACAGTCTAAAGCAGGCGCCCCGGGCCTGGTTCGCTCGCTTCACCGCCTTCCTCAAGACGATTGGCTTTGTGGAAGCGCGTTCGGTCCCGTCCTTGTTCGTACTGCGCCATGGCAGACAGGTTGCCTACCTCCTCCTGTACGTGGACGACATCGCCCTCACCGCCTCCACGACAGCCCTCCTTCAACAAATTCAGCGGTGTCTGTCTGCTGAGTTCTCGATGAAGGACCTCGGCGCTCTACACTATTTCCTCTGCATCCATGTGATGCGCGACACCACTGGGTTCTTCTTTTCCCAGCGCAACTATGCCGACAAGCTTTTGGACCGCGCCAACATGTCCAACTGCACGCCGGTCACCACGCCCGTGGACACATGCAACAAGCTCTCCGCTGATGTTGTGCAACAAGCATGCTTGTCCATGCATGAATGATCCGCGCGCCCAACACGACGCTCTGGTGAAGCGCATCCTGCGGTACGTTTGCAGCACCGTGACGCACAGGCTGCACATCCAGTGCTCCGCCTCAATCGACCTGGTGGCCTACTCCGACGTCGACTGGGCGGGTTGCCCCGACACGCGGCGCTCCACGTCCGGCTACGCCATCTTCCTAGGCGACTCCCTAATCTCATGGTCGTCAAAGCGGCCGCCCATCATCTCCCAGTCCAGCGCCGAGGCGGAGTACCGAGGCGTCGCCAACGCTGTCGCCAAAAGTTGCTGGCTCGGCCAACTCCTCAGCGAACTCCACACCCCGCTGTCCACGGCCACAGTCGTGTACTGCGACAACATCTCCTCGGTCTCTATGGCGGCCAACCCGGCGTACCACCGGCGCACCAAACACATCGAGATCGACATCCATTTCTTCTGTGAGAAGGTCACCCTCGGTCAGCTCCGGGTGCTCCATGTCCCGACGACCCAACAATTTGCCGACGTGATGACCAAGGAACTCCCGACGCCGGTGTTCGAGGAGTTTCGATCCAGCTTGTGCATTCCCCCCACGAATGCTGCAGCCGCGGCGGGGTGTCAGCAGCAACTGCCCAGTCAACCAACCACCTCACCCACGTAGGCTAGCCCGAGACGTGCCCAGCGCACGATCCCCACGCCCAGCGGGTCAACCTTGTAAACCAGCGCTCCGCGCCCCGGTATAAGTACTCGAGGAATACAACAGCAACACCCAAGGTGCATTGCTCCAATTCTCTCTGTGTCTACAATAGGGAAGATAAGATGGGGAAAGGCAATTCAGATTGGCCAGAGATGGCACCGACGGATGCTGGCCGTGCGGCGGTGCAGGAAGGGGCACCCATCGTGGGTGCAGGCTACTTGCAAGACGAGCAGAGGGAGGCAGTTGTGTGGCAGCGGCTTGCTTCTAGTTTCTTCGTTGCGGTCGCCGACCCCTCCAGCAATAGGAGAAGGGGTTGGCCAACCTTGTGCGCGTAGGAGAGCAGAGGTATGGCGGCGGTGCAGGTTCTGTATAGGGATCACGCTTGAGATGGGTGATGGGAATCCGAGTGGGGCGTGTCTGCTGTGGACGCCGGCGAACCACCAACACACGGTAGATCGAGGGAGGGAGGGAAAGAGAATGGGGATCTGTGGGGAGTAGCGGCGAAGGTGATAAAACAAGATCAAGGATGGCCCGACGGAGATAGAGGAAAAGGGGATTGAGGATTCTATCCGCACGAAGCTTGATGTAAACGGCTCAGATCCGAAGATTGTGCTCTTTCCTTGAGAGATCCGTGTATAGCCTGTTTGAGCTATTTCATTCCCTGCACATATTTCATACGGATCCCTTCTTAAGATTTCAGCACAAAGACTTATTTTTTTCCGAAAAAACTTCAGATCTATTCATATTCAATCATGACAAACTAAAGATAATAAAAATTACATTGAGATTCGTAGATCACCTAGTTACGACTACAAGCACTGAAGCGAGCCGAGGACGTGTCGCCATCATCGCCCCTTCCTCGTTGAAGCCAGAAAAAACTTGTTGTGGTAGACAGTCGGGAAATCTCCGTGCAAGACCCCACAAGGCAATCGTCGTCATTGATGAGCAGCATAGATCAGAAGGATCCAACATGAACATAGATAAACTACAACTAGATCCGAGAAAATCGACCAATGACATATCCGCCGGAAACACACCTCCACACGCCCATCGGTGATGCTAGACGCACCACCGGGATGGCGGCTAGGCGGGGAGAACTTTACGAAACCGCCACCATCTTCTTCGTGATCAAAACACAAACTACTGTAACAAAAATTAAAATAACAACTAAAATTGGAGCCCTTCCACCGGCAAAAACCAGGATCCACCACATCACCATGGCCCTAAGGCCACCGGAGATGGGGCAGACCGGCGGCAGCGCGGCTAGGGACGGCGGCAAATTGGTGTAGAAACTGCAGATGTGTTTTTACCAAACGGGAGCGTCTCTAATGAGCACACAAACATTTAGATTTACGAAGTTAATAAAAATTGAGAAAATTCAAAATATTTTGGGATCCATTAATTATGCGGATCCCTTCTTCAGGTCATGCTCGTCTTCCTTGAAACCCCATGAAACTCCATACCTCTATCGACGATTATGTAATACAATCACAACTTTTGTCGATTCAATGAAAACCAGGGTATCCTAATTCGTCTGCTATGGACCCAGCAAGTGACACCTATCGAGAAGATCAAGAGGCAGCCTCATTCGCGGGCTCCACTCTGCAAAGCCCCTCGTGAGGCCCTGCCCTCACGAGGAAAACTTCCCCACAGGAACAACAGCCGCCTCCAATGTTGTCGCTCGTCAAGACCCCTTACGAGGCTCAACCCTCACGAAGGCTACATCACCGAAAGCTACCATTTCAAGGCCTCCCGAGGCATTGGCTCCCTCGTGAGCCCCGCTCCAGGGACTTAGGCGCCTGAAGACCTCTACCAAGAGGAGAGAGTCACGAGGGGGAAACCACCATAGACAAAAAGGCCTCTTCGACAGCGAGATTCTGCAGGGGGAAACTCCTCCTAGACCGGGGGATCATCACCATCACGGACATCACCAAGATCATCATCACTACCTTCACCAACATCAGCACCTTCTCCTTCTCACTTTTGCCTTACAATTGTTGTGAGTAGTTATATGATGTTGAAATAATATTTGTTAGTTTGATATTTAAGTTGTGGTGTTATTATTCTAATGGTGTTATGTGAACGTCGACTACATAACACTTCACCTTTTTAAGGGCCTAGAGGAATGCATTGTGTATTAAGTGTGTTTGAAGTGGTTAATTAAAATAATTAAGATATAATCCCTATTTATTAAAAACTGACTTATCTATAGCAACATGCATTTGGTTGCCCTCCTTTGTAAGGGTCGTGTCCGTACAACGCCCCCGTGAGATTGTATATATAGCCTTCCATCATCAATAAAGTATAACTATTCTAATTTACTTTAACAGGTCAATACCCCCTATCGACATATTTATTTCCTCATTATGTTCAGCAGGATCGGCCCTGGCAAGTGGGTCCCACTCGTAAGGTCACATGTTGGTCCGACCCGTCAGGTAAGTGGTGGGCACGTGTCATCCCATGGTGCCTACTGCTAGTCAGTGTAGTGGGTCATGCATGTCAGGCTAGTGGTGGATCCCATGCGTTAGATTAGGTGGGCCATGTGTCATGCTTGTAATGGGTCCCGCATGTTCGGTAGGTGGAGGGCCCAACGTGTCAGTTTGGTGGGTCCCTCATGTCATGTGTGTGGTAGGACCCACATTTCAGGTCAATGGTCGGTCCCACATATCATGTATGTGATGGATCCCGCATGTCGTGTAGTTTGACTTCATGGTCCACAAGTTAGTGCAAGCTAGGAGTACCCAGATGCTCTGAAATTTTCCACACATGTTTCTACACTCAGATAACTCCACTGCACCAAGTTTGAGATAAACCCATGAAGCCTAGGTGAGGCTAGCTTCCATTTTATAATTCTAATCCAAATGGAGAATCGTAAAGGAAATGATAGCTACAATATATATGAAATATCACAATGATCAGAGGGGGAGGGGGTGACTGATCACTTCTAAAAATTCTATGGAACTTAGAAGGAATTCATGAAAACTGCGAAAGACGAATAGAATGTCGAAGGAAGTGCAGTATCCAAAGTCATGCAATGATCGAAAGGATTGGGGACGAGGGGAAACATCGAGAGCAAACAGGCAAGCGAGTAAATACATAAGGTAAAAACGAGTAAGAAAAAGAGCCTGACACTGTGATGTTTGGTAAACCAGTTCACACTCTACAAAGTGCTACGTCTGGTTGGAGGGATTGGTGATTAAACACCTGGAGCAAAGCTCTCTCCAACTGCAAATGTCGGGTAGGTGCGGGGTATTTATAGGTGGCGATCCCGATGGATGAAATAACTGAAGTGACCCGATGCAACCACTTGACGCGTGTACACAACGGTCGGATTTTGAATCGCTGCGCAACTTTTCTTGCGGAGCAAGTAAGCTGACTTACCGAACGAGTTCTCTCTCGAAGGCATGAAGTGCGATGACTTTTCCTTCGAGCTATTACTCGACTCAGTAAGATTTCTCTCGGTAGGCTTTTTTTGGGTTTATGTTGAGCGGAGCGAATTCACTACGACTAAGATCTCAACTAGAAAACCCCTCTTGATAGTACGGTCTTCATCTAGCTTCAGCTTTCTCCTTGTTGTGCTTTTACTCGAGAGCATCTTCATTTTTAGGAACTGCAGCTTCGCTACAGTGAGTTGTCCTTTGAGCTTCTACTTGCAAACTCCATTCTTTCGGAACCTAAGTACTTGTTTATACTGGAAAACAATATTAGTTCCTCTAATTCTTTGTTCAACAATCTCCAAAACCTTCGGGGGCAAAACTTGCTCTTACAATCCCCCCTTTTTTGGATGATTGTTGACAAAAGAGGCATCGATAAATAATTGAAAAAGTTTGAGTTTTCGATGATAAACCAGAGCTAACATCGATGATATACTTCCCCTTGATGTATGCACGGAAGATGTAAATTTCCAGTGAAGTTCACATTTGAGTCGAGGGAAAAACATCATAATCTTAGCGAGCAAGATTGCAGTCCAAATAATGTTCAATGAGAAACATGCAATCTCCTCGATTAACTTGTGAACTTACATGATAGATAAATTCCTGCAAAAGGTTATGTTACGCAAGCATAGCAGATAGATATATTCCGATAAAAGTAGCATTTCACAGACCTACTTAGAGTTAGTTACAACCAGATCGAATATGAATCGAAAGTTTGTTGAAAATACTCGGAAACTCAAAGTTCAAAGTTCAACGACCAAAAATCAAATCCCTTAACCCCGATAGAAAACTATTTATTCGATGCCACTACATCTCCCCCTTGTTGTCACAACGAACAAATATTTAGAGAATAGGGCCGAGAGAATTTCTACTCGCTGCGCTGATGAAGTCGAGAAGATTCTGCGAGCGTAGGAGGACATTGGATGGGGCGATCGCCACGAGGGATAATCTTCGTCCTGAAGGAGTGCTGATCACCAGAAGAGTCCAAATGGGATTCTGAAGGGGTCTTGGGGCTTCGAGGTAATGGAGAGTAAACTCTCGTTGTGAGCCTTGGTTCTTCGTCGGGGTCAGAGTGGGAGGAGATGGCGTCCAGAGTGATATGATAATAATCGTCGACGCAGAGGACATCCCTGTTTATCGGCAGAAGTAGGATGGTTGAATCTGGGCGATCAACCCAATCATCATTCGTCCATTGCCTTTGGAGATGCAGAGGAAATTCTTTGAAATTGCAGCACTGCAGCTGACAGAGAAACCTGAATTTGTGCAGTCCTTTCCATTCCTGCGAATACATTCACGAAGAAGTTGATTGTTATTCATGGTGATATTGCGCCGGTGGTTGATCTCAGTACTCATCTTCTGTTTTTGCACGAGATCTTCGTCGATGTAGTGCTGAAACATCTGCTGAGTACGAAGGGAAACTTCCATGTGATGGAATGGATTGATGAACTTCGAGAGAATATTGCGTTCAGTCATATGTGCCCTTATGCCAGTGTGCTGTAACAGCCCGGGATTTTCAGCCAAATTAAAAAAATTTGTTTGTTGCGCTGCTGTGTTGATTGCTAGCATTGTTTGTAGTATTTTCTTCGCCGGTTTATTAATCGGTGAATATTCCCCCCACCTTCTCGTATCGGTTGCGAGTCCAGACCTTTTCCCCAATGGCACACGACCTCGTATCGGTTGCACCAGCAGGTCACGACCACCATGTCCCCTCCTCTCCCTCGCGCCCTCTCTCTCCTCCCTTCTCCTTTCCTCTCATCTCCCTCGCTGTCTCCAGGATGCGCCGCCGGCATGGCCAGCTCGGCCCGAGAAGCTTCGAGTCGCCTCTGTGTACGCCTCTCGTCGCCCACTGGCCAGATCCGGCGGGAACCAACCGGATCCGTCTACCCCGCTTTCCCTAGCGCCGCCCGGACCTGCCTCCTCCCTCGCCAACAGCCGCTTGCGCTGTCGCTCGCAATTGTTCCCTGGACCGGGACGAAGACGAGGAGGAGGCCTCGTGCCCGTTCGCTACCAGCTGGGCCGGCACCAGCCAGCCACGGCCCAGCCGCCGCCTCCACTGCGCCACGGCCCAGCCTCCACGCGCCGACCGCTGCTATGCTACACCCAGGGCGACGCGGTGCTACCCAACGCCCAGTCTGCCTCTTGGGCTCGGCCCACGTGGTGAGGGCCGCTTTCCCTTTTTTCTGCATGTATTAGTGGGCTTGACCCAGATTTGATATTGCTATTGTGTTCCCTGTGCGCTAGCTAATTAAACGACGCCACCTCTGTTTAGCCCGATTATTACAAATTCGGCCCGTTGCTCTGTTTTTTTCCTAGGCTTATAAATTGGGAGATTGTATTATATTTTTGCGAGTGCTATATCTTTTTAACCGTTTGTCGGATCGAGACGAGTTTAACATGAAAGTTGCTCCAATTTTCGTGTAGAATAATAAAATGTGCTCCTTTGCCATGTTTGCACTTGTCTACATGTTGTTTGCCTGCTAATTACATCGCATGCCACTGTAATGTAATAGGTCGTAACTTTTTAACCGTTGCTCCGTTTAAAATGTTCCTTACATGTAACTTGACTAGAATTCCGTGTAGGTTGTGCTTATGCTGCTCTTGATTGCTAATAAAAATAATAAAATATTGTTTAGGGCAAAACAGTACCAAAATCTATTATTTTCATGGGGTACTTAGTATATGCTTTGCTTAGGAGTTTACCCCGCTTACCTTGACTAGAATTGATAGTTTACTCTTGCTTCACCTCTTTCCATGTTTGTTTGATATGCCATGCTTGTGTGAAATTCTATGTTAACAACCTTTGCTCATGTTGTGTAGCTAAAAAACTTGAACCATTCTAAATGTGCGGTATCTTCGTGTGTGACGAATACCCCACTTAACATGTTAGTAACCGCTCTCGACGATAGATGCGATATCGTAGTGTGTTGTCTTTTGTTGCTTTCTTGTTGCTGCTTTCTCGTGATTTCTTCGTAGTAATAGATTATTTCTCGTCGATTACCTTTTCCAGTGTTTGCATCTTGTGTGCTCCCACGGATACTCTCGGAGACGATGCGAGCTTGCGATCAACTACACCTTCGGAACCCGACTTAACAACAGGCAAGGACTATACATTACTTATGATCCATTCTATTATAACCAGCGGTTTGAATGCTAGTCTAGGATTGGTTCGATGTTTGATCGTACCACATGTTTACAGCCAGTCTTAAACCGATACAGCCATGTCCCCTCCCAGCAAACCATGTACTTCTATGCTACTATTTCTCATTTCTCAGCCCCTGCTTAGGATGCTACGGATGTTACCATGTTACTCCTTGGATTGGGTTATCGCACTATTATTATACTGCTGTGGATGATATGATTATTACAATGTTGACTACACTCGACGAAGGATGGAAGGTCCAGGCTATCCTGCCCCGATGCTTTGTTTCATTCGAGTCACCTAGGTCCCGAGTTCCGGGTATTGTGTCTCTTGACGAGCGTGCCCAACAGCGTGTGCGATACTATCGGGTCTCCTTGTCTTATCTACCTAGCTCCAAACATTTCTAGTGGTGGCCCAAGATGATTTTACCATTTGAGAAACTGTGTGCGTAACTGGTCTGCAGCCAATGGATTTAAAAAAAATCGGGCCAGTGGGATGGTATATCCTGTTGGTCCACACCTGGAAGCTAGGGAGCCTTCCCGGGCGAGGGTAGGTTATCCCGACTTCTTCCAGAGGATAGAGTCCGATTCGAGAGCGCGGTCGGCTTTTGAGTTGCATGTCGACTCACCGGGGGCCACCCGGATTTGTGCGTTGTTAGTTCGAGGGACCTGTCGTACCGGATCTCTCGGCAGAACTCTTCAGTTGGTACACCCCTGCAGGGTTAAATCTTTTCGAGAAGACGTGTCCACGATTATGGACGACTTGAGACCTACTCCTTGGTGATAGAAAACAACAACTGAGATAATCTTAATATAACTTGATCAACGTGTGTGTGCCTTGACTGCTTCTTATTCGTCGGGATGCGAAGAGGAGGACAAGGATTGGATAGGTGTTATGCTTGTGTAAGTAGGTGGATAGCAGACTTTCTGGAGGCAATTCCTATCTTACCAAGTTAGCTTGGCTTCTTATCTTACTCTCTAGATCGTTAGCTACTTCATAAATGCTAGCGCGGCAGCAACATCACCAATATCCCTTCCTTACCGTGAACTACTAGTTATCCTGGAATGACGAGTGATGAAGTCCTTGCTGAGTCAGTTGACCACCACAGTTGGATTCTGAGTACTTCTGTACTCATGATACTACCCCCAAACTCTTTTCAGGGTTCTAGGTCGACAACAGGTTTGGTGATCGATGTTTCACGTGGAGACTCGACGACGACTAGTTAGGCAGATCCCGACGGAGGGCCTGGACCCGTGTGGTTATGGGGATCGATGATTTTCTTTTTTCCACTAGGCATTTGATTGTAGTCTGTACTCAGACATGTATCTTCCGCTGATGTATTGTATTAAGGTAGTTGTATACCGATTGTATGAGATGTCGTATCCTTGTACCTGTAATGTTGTGATATCATGTTGGAAATCTGTGGCATATGACATTTTCATATGTCGCGGTGGGACCGATATGTTCTTCGTCCCCGGATCTGAATGGAAACATCTAGATCTGGAACAGAACCGCATATCGGGCCTTACATGTGCTCAGCAAAGCGGTCATTTGGGAGAGGAAAATTTGCGGTACTTCTCTAACAGGTGGAGTGAAAATCTTTAGATAGATTGACAGAGGGAATGGCACGTCCCGAGAGTAATTGTAGATAGCCATGAGCCAAGGTGCATATGGCTTGTGAGCATTGTGATCATCAGCACACGAGACTATCGTACGAATGAAATAGTCCTCAAAATCGAAGGGATGAACTTGTACTAGCTTCATCAGAGCGAGTTGCACATATCTGGGAATGGTAAAATCGAAGGGATGACCTTGGCATAAAACTATTTGATGAGCTCAGGATTATATCCATTGTCGAGAGAAAACATCCTGTGAGCGTGAAGTCCATCAATAGTTTCGGCAACATTCTCGAAACATGTGGTGGCATGCACGGAAGGCAGATCAAGATACTAATGTAGGAAAATTCTCGCCTAGTTGTATAGCACATGAGTGTAATAGAATACCTGTTCTTGGGTCCAAAACCAAAGATAATAAGTGTTTCTTAGTTGTTCGTAGGGATTGGGACCGAAGAAAAATGGCTTGTGTTCACGCCGCCTAAAAATAGGGCCTCCACGAGGAACACTGGGCAGAACAGGGGCATCATTTCTCTCGGATGAGCTGAATGTAGCAACTCATCGACCGGAAAAACTTACGCTGCATTCTCTAGCAATTGTAGGTTTGGCGTAGCAGCGCGAGGTTTTAATGAAGGAACATTGATAACATCCTGAGTTGGAATAGCACCAGGATCATTTTCCTCAGCTTGCTCTTCGATGGCATCTCCTTTGTCGGCATGCTGGGCTAGTTCAGCCTCTTCAGTTTCTATACTAGCGAGATCTTCATGAAGCTGGTCGAAAGCATCTACCATTTCTTCGTTCGAGGAAGTAGAGGAGGATGAGAAGCTATCATCAGAACTCTTCGGCATCAGCCTCATCATTTGTAGGTGGTGCCTCTTGGCGAGAGGAAATGATGGTGACATCCACCTTTTCTTCTTCGTCTTCTTGCAAGGTGTGGGCAGAGGAGTAATCCTTCTGATCAGTTGGAATAGGAGCGGGAACTTCTTCCTCGACCGGAGCATTCTGCTTGGTCTCAACATGAGCCTAGGGCTCAGCAGCTGGGGTAGATGAGGGAATAGCTTATCGGGGTGGTGAACTGGCTGGTGGTGGCGATGGAGCTTTTGGTGGAGTTGGTTGTCAAGGTAGAGGAGTTTGTGCTCGGGGTGGAGTGGGTTGTTTGGTAGGAGGGGCAGTTTCTTGTCGTGTTGTTGCAGCATCGACTTTGACTGTTTTCTTCTTCTTCCTCTTCGCAATCTCTGGCGTCCCACGCCCAGAGGATGGGGCATAACTCTTCTCGGTGGACTTTCTCTTTCGGGATTGTCGCTCGGCGAGGGGAGCATCATGATCTTTGCACATGTCTGTCACAATCTGTTGTCATGAACATCAGAGATGTTTTCTTTCTGAGCTCTCCTTGATTCAGCGAGTGTTGCGAGTTTGGTTTTGACAAACTTGCGGGACTCCATGTCCTCAGTTTCTTCTCGAAGCTGATTTGTATAGAAGATTCCTTGCTCGCGGTCCTTGTTGCCCTGGGCAAGATATCCATCACATCGAAGCATCTTTCGAGCCACACGTTTTTGAATTTCCTCGGTAACAATGTCCTCGAGTGTCACTTTTCTAGTTGTGGTGGCCATTCGCCAAAAATATCAGTAATTTTCACTGCATCCCTTGCAGTCTTGTTGGATGAATCACATTCGTTGGAGCTTTCTTCATCTGCTCGAGGGCGAGATGCATCAAGTGCAGCATGGGCAGCGGGTGCCTGAGCAGCATGAGGGACTTGAGCTGCCTGTGGCTTTAGCCTGGCCTCCTTGGCTTTCTTTTCGGCCTCCCTGGTGGCCTTGGCAGCAGCTACTTGTTTTTTTACGGCACTTGGGGCCGCAGCTTTCTCCTTCGAAGCTCCCGCATGCTCGGCATTCTTCTTCGCAGAACTAGCGGGTGCAACTTTCTCTTTTGTAACTTTGGGAGTGACAACTTTCTCGGTGGCACTCGGGGCCATGATCTTCTCTGTCGGTGCACTAGGGGCAGGGATTTTCTCAAGCTGGATTCTGAACTTCTCAGAAAAAAGATGAAGTATGCCAAATTTCTTGGAAACCAAAGCTTTCTTTGCCTTTGGCTGACTGTGAAAATTTAGCAGCTTAGACTTCTCCAATTCTTTGGCCTCAAGTTCTTGTTGCTTGGCCAATCATTCTTTCCTCTTGAGCATAGTTTCATCGTCTTCGGCCACAACCGCTTTCATTCCCTTGGACTTGTGATAAAGGCGAAGGTGTCCCGATGTTTCGATGAGATGGTGGAGATCGATTATGGTGGAGACGACTTTCACGATCCGACTACGAACGTGCGAAGACGTTGCGCCTTAGCGATCGCTAAACCAACTCCGAGAGGTTATTGATCCCGCGGATGCACGATCAACCTGACCACGAAGGTCTAATTCCTGCAAGCAATCGAAGAACAAGCAAGAACTAAGAATTGCAATCTGGATATTGCGAATATAAGATGAATGATTACGAAAGTTGGGGTTCCAATGAGGTCTTGGCCTGGTCGGATGACACAAACGAAGAGCTCGAAGTTGCGGCTATGGCTAACTTAAATCTAATTAAAACCCAAGTCTAAACGACGCCCTAAGGGCTGTATATATGGGGGAACAGAGGGGAATTTCGTGGCCCCTTGGAGTTGGGGTCCGAAAACAACCCTAACTCGGTTTCCCCACACATACGGACTCTAAAAACAGCCTATAATGTGGTATTTCGAAATTACATGGGCCCAGCCCAATATTAAGGTGACGCAGCACCTATACTTGCTCTTGGACGAAAATAATGAAGTGGCATCTCGTGTATTTCGTCCAAGCCTTCATGTATGCCTTATGGTGGCTTCAAAGTTCGAAAATCCCCACTGGAAGCTCCATTGTTCTCTCCCGCGCGCGCACCTTCTTCTCCATGCTTGATCCCGCTCCAATGACCGTCCTTCTTGTCCATGCTAGGTCCTTCATTCATAAGCAAAACAAAAGTATCTAATTTAGGCAGCATCATATGTTCATGAACATTAGAAGGATTCGCAAGAAACGAAAAGTACGTGATAATTTAGTTGACGTGCACGTGCTCTAGTAACTGGTCCAGTATGTGTAGTTGGTGAAGATGTGGGTGTAACATTCGTAGAGATGTCCTCATCAACTTGGCCGAGGGTTTTAATGGACGAGGGTAGCGGTGGAAAGCGGTGGATCCGTGACTAATTTTGTGGTGTCATTTATTGCTCGAGGAGCTGCATCAGCTCGCTCCTGGATCCTTATGCCCTTCTGGCCTGGTTTCTTTTTCGGTGCGGGAGGTGGAAGATCCTCGACATCTGCCTCAGTACCTGGATCTTGTTGCTCGGTACTGGCTTCTTCTTTGTTAGAAGTTGCTTCGAGTGGTGAAACAACAACGAATTTTTTCTGGCGGTTGGCAGATTTCTTGCTAACCTTCGACTTGGTACTGGGACCAACATCTACGGCAACTTCTTCGTTGCCCACAACAGCAGCAACAATAACTTTTCTGGCCTTTGTTTCCTTTCGCTTTTCTGCTCATTCAGCTCGAGCAACAACCAGATCTTGAAAATCTGTTGGAGTCTTCAAGGTGCATGGATGAGAATTATCTAGAGGAAGGGGTCTGTTTGCTCGGGTCCACTTGGGACTCAAGGATTTGACATCTGAGTAGGGGTTCTTCAGAGAAAACAGTCTTTCCCAACGAGGGATAATTTCCTTGTACTCATACCAACGAAGAGCTTGAAGTCTTCGAATTTCTTGCAGCCTATTTTCTGTCGTTCGAGCATCTTCAACAAACCCTTCAAGCGTTCTCAGATTTTTCTCAATTATCAAGTCCTCAGACAGGCCTTCAGAGTTGTTTGTGAATTTTGTTCAGCCTCCTCTACGCTTGGGCTCCTGATGTTACCAGCGTTCTCAGACATTTTCCTACGAAAAAGATAGGTACGAGGGAAAAAGGAAAAGATATGAACATGTACCCAAAACATTTTCAAAGTAAATCATTTTGAGCGCAACAAACATATAGAGGGATTTATCTTTGAAACAGATTTTCATACGAGTGCTGAACTAGATTTCCATCTAGTGCAAGTCTAACTGAGAACTTGTATCAATCAAACGTTCAAAGTGAAAGATCCATCGATATGAAGCTGAGAGATTTTCCTAAGTGAGAAATTCCACGATACGAGGGATTTCTTACCTAGATCGGATGGGAATTCGACAGAAAACTCTAGAAACCGATTTCCCAAGGTGCAAGGATCCGAACGGATCAAACTGACCTAATAAAAGAAGAGAAAATCAAGAACAAATCTAGAACTCGAAGAATGGATTGGAGTGGATTCGAGTCTAGCCTCGCACATACCCTAACTTGGTGATATGTGAAATCTACGACGTCACGGATGATAATCCTCGTCGACAGGAAGTCCTCCGGCGGCGTCCTTCCGGCAGTGAAGCGGCTAGGTTGTCGGCGGTGGCGGGAGAATCATGGCGGCACGCAAGAGCTCGGGGCGAGGGAGATGAGACAAACTCGAGGGAGTGGAAGAGTTGTGCCGGTGGGCTGGATCAGTATTTATAAGTGGGGGTCTAACATAACTGTCAAATCTGATCCAACGGCGCAGATCTCGCATCTCTCCGAATTCAACTGACGGATTTTGTGGTGGAAATCACGGGAAACTCCCAATTAACTTGTCACAACCCCAAGTTAGGTATGTGCTAGGGTAAGCTTAGGCCTTTGCATCATGTAAAAAAAATTTAAAAGAAATCAAATGCGAGAGAGAACACCCCCCAGATGAATTAATTCAAATGGCCAGAAATAAAGTTTCTTCAAAAATTCCTTTTGCATTTTTTAAAAGTCCCATAAATGAGTGGGATCACATATCAAGTGATGTGGGACCAACCCCATGCTCATGGATTATTCAAATATTCAAACAGGAGCATGGATTTAAATTTAAACCCCTATTTGAATTAAATTCAATTTATTTGAATTTTAAAAGTGCCCAAACTTTATATGTGGGTAGCTATATATATTGTGATGCCATATAAAAATTTGGGGCATTTTATAAAATGCCTAGATATTTTTTTAGCAGGGCAAACAAATTAACAGAAAAGAAAACATAAAATAAAAAGGAAAGGGCTTACCTGGCAAAGCAGCCCAACTCAAGCCTGGCCGGCCCAGCAGCAGGCCCAGCCCACCTCCCTCCTTGGCGTCTTCCTCCCCGCGCCCACAAGCTGCTCGGTGGAATGCATGCAGCACTCCACCGACGCCGTCGACGAGCTGCGTCCACGCAGCAGCTCCCCACGTCCACCTCTTCGCACCTGGAGGCGTATGGAAGCCTCCCGAACCATTTCTCCCTTCTCCCGGTCACCCCCACGCCCTCCCTCCTCGGATTCCGTCGACAACCGAACGCCATCGTCGCCATGGCTCCGAGAAAGCGTGGCCAGTGACCTTCTCGGGCCCCTCCGTGATGTCCATCATCTTGCGCAACGTCGACTACTCCGAGCTACAGAGGGAATCGACCTGTTAAGCACCAGAGAAGCCGAAACCTGTCGTCGTCTTCGTCCGCGGTCGCCGCGCGCCATCGATGAATTCGTCACCGTCAAGGCACCCCCTACCTCGCCGTCCCGTCCGGCTCACCCGTGGTGAGAAGGCGCATCGTTTCCCTCTGTTTCCCCCTTCCTTTTCGTCCTCTAGTTCGATCCGCCATGGGAGCCGAGCTCCGTCCCCGCCGTGGACGGCCAAGCGCGCGCTCCAGAGCGTCTCCTTCCTTCCTAGCTTGTCCGCAGTACTCCTAGAGACGCTAGCCACCCAACGCGCGCAAGTTCGCATCATCCCGTGGCCGATTTGCAAGAGTTGCTCGAAGCCGAAGCTCCGGTCGCCGCCGCGGTTGAAGCTGGCGTCGCCTGCGGCCTCTCCGGTGACGCGCGAGTAGCGCAATCAATGCGGCTCGTCTCGGGCTATCGTTTGGTTGACTTGGCGCAACGAATAGTGGCCAGGAGGAGAAGTTAGCAGAGCGCCTCCGCGTCTGGTGTCGCCAGCGTTGAGCCACCGGCCTCTGCTTACGTGGCTGGCCGATTAGTGCCTAACCACCCCCCCTAATCCGCCCTAGTGACACTGCCATGTGGCCCCCACCCCCTAATCAAATCGGGTTAATTTAAATAACCACATGGATTAACCCCTCTGCCAATGACAGGTAGGGCCCCCATGTCAGTTTGACTGGGTCCACCCCCTGATGTCATGCTGACTCAGTGCTGACGCAATAAACCCTTTTACAGATTAAAGGAAATTCAGAAATTCCAGAAACTGCTTTAAACTTTTAAATTCAACAAGTAATTCATTTTAACTCCAAATGGGACAAATAATATGTCTAAAATTATCATAAAAATGCAAGGATTCTGAATATGGACTTTGTTTTCATGTTTGACCAATTTAAATTGGGTGAACAGTGGCAAACATCCATATGCATTTAATTTGAATTCAAATTTGGAGTGAATTTTCAAATGACTTTGCAACACACTTCTTTTAAATGATTTCATCCACACATTAGAGGCTTTACCTCACCTTTACAACATCACTTCATGATCAACTATTTCAAATGAACATTCATGGATTAAAATGCATTTGAAATTCATCGATAAATCAAATGGAGTTTGAATTTGCATTTCAAATGCAATATACTCCTTTTAAATGGAATGCTCAACACATCAGTACCATGAACATCACCTTATACAATTGATCATGTGCTTGTGCATTGTACCTTATGTTGATCACTTTGGTTGTATTGTTTTCTCGGATAGAAGTGGAGACGGAACCCGAGATCACCCCCTTCGTTGAAGATCCCGTGACTGAACCTCGTCAGCAAGGCAAGCAAACCCCCATTGATCATGTCGATAAAAACCCATTTCCCTCTCAGTCTCGCTTATGCATGAAATAGGATGATCACCATGATAACGTTTCTACCGCATAGTTGAACCCAATCCTTTGCATGACCTATCATTTTGTCACAGTAGTAAGCAAACCACAATCCTATCAAACGTAGGAGTTGGTTTATATCATGTGACCCCTGCAACTGTTACTGCTTATTGCATGCTTAGAGTTACAATGAGGTTACTCTTTTGTGAGTCAGGATGGTAGCAATCATGTTGAAGAAGGTGAAACTGTGTTGGTGAATCTACCCTAATACAAGGTGAACGATGAGAGGCTGTGTAGGAGTACACAGTGGGTTGTCTCTTTGAACACCGCCTTAAGCCCGAGTTCTTGTGTGGTGATCCAAGACGAAGAGTACTACCACATGTTGGGCACATGGACCCCGCTCAACCTACTAACTCACCCCTTCTCAGTTCAATGAGTCGCAATAGTTCGGAGTTCTGGTAGGTCTGTGGCACGGTCTGCAAAGTGGAAGAATGGCTATTCAGACTGGCTTGGGACCCTGCACACATCTTCTGGGACCACATCGGTAAACCGGCCGGGTTCACGATGTGGACTCCAGCCCAGATAGGCGTCTCCATTGAATTTGAGTTGGATGTGAATGAAAAGTTGTGGAAATTATCCTCGCCGACACCCGCTTGAAGGGTGACGAGATCCC
Source organism: Bromus sterilis (assembly GCA_950022295.1). Lineage (NCBI taxonomy): Eukaryota > Viridiplantae > Streptophyta > Magnoliopsida > Poales > Poaceae > Bromus > Bromus sterilis. The sequence goes on along the minus strand of OX465595.1, from coordinate 251,404,733 downwards.
GGCGGTAACTGATCGTTTCATGTGTGTAGCAGTACACCCCTGCAGGGTTAATAAACTATTCGAATAGCCGCGTCCGCGGTAAGGGACTACATGGAAAGATGTGCTTGATTATTAGACAACTTGAACTGGATACTTATAAAACTTGCCAAGATAAGCGTGAGTGCTATGGCGTGCTTTCTCGTGGGGAAGTCGAGGAAGGCAACATAGTTGTGTAATTGGTTGGAGACATGTAATGGAATCGTGTACGCTTCTTACCTCAAGTCTGGTACTCGTAGTTCAGGACTAGCCAAGTCAAAGTTGGCACTTCTGCAATTGAACACCACCTCCCTTTACCTTGATACATGTGCATGAGTAGTATAGTTCCTACGTAAGTCTTGCTGAGTACGACTTTGTACTCACGTTTGCTTATTCTATTTTTTAGATGAACCCCCTGACCCCGAAGGTGGATTCTTCCTGGATCTTGACGACTGATCAAGCTAGTGTAGTCCTAGTCAGACGACTGGTCCCATGTGGAAGGGATTTTCTATAGATAAGGCTTCTCTAAGACATTTGTTAAACTTTTCTGCACTCAGACCTACTTTGCTTCCGCATGTTTGATGTAATGTTGGATCACAGATTTGTGATATCTGTGTGCACTCTGTAAGATTTATCAATAAAGTTGTATACTTTGTAGAGAATTGCAATGATACTTGCTGTTCATACTGGACATGTATGTTGCATGTATGATTGTAACATGCATGTCTTAGTATGGGTTTTCGAGACCTTAGTTGTGATCTGGCTGGCGGTCTTTTATACACCAAGTGGCCCTTAGATGTGCGCAGCTTGGGCCATCGCGATGCGATTGCTCGTGACTCTGTCACGTGCACACTTTGTTGTATGATCGAGCCCGCCCTAGACCCCGACTAAGTGATCGGGCTGGAGTAAGTCTATGTAAGGGTTATAATACAATAGATAGTATGGTTGAGGCGACTTGTCTATGAGTATGGGAGTTCTTCACCCATTTCATTTAGACTTGTGTGCGGACGATGAGGAGCCATCTCAGTTGATCATCCGGCCTGAATGGGATGCCCTTCACGTTCGGTGCTTTCCGAGAACGTTTTGTGCTTGGCCTTGTCTGCTTAGACAAGTGGGTACGGTTCTCGGCTCTCCATATGATTGTGTTGTAGCGAGTCTTGCATACGCTAACCCCGGGTCCCGACAGAACTAGAAGATATGTCCGAGAACAGACTCATTGAACATAGAGCGATAAATTAGATAAATCTTCGACAGATTGTCCTTCGGAATCAATGACATTCGAAGGGAATCTAATCGAGTACAAGTATACATGTTCACGAGAGAAAAACAAAGATGGGATAGATATAGAATAGAGGGAAAATAGGGTCCGATTCTTCATCAATCTGAGAGAAAACAACCGACATAAGGCTCGGAGTGATAAGTTTATAGGACAACACCAAACCAACAAAAGGAAAACGAAAAAGAAACACAAGAGAAAACCGACGAAAGTAAACTACTTCTAGTAAGAAAACTTATAATACAAAGTATAGATAGTTTTGATCTTAGTGCACGTTGCGTGATTCTAATATGTTCAACTCACACCTTAGTGCACAGAACCTTTTCTCATCCAGGGGCTTCGTAAAGATATCAGCCAATTGATCTTCGGTGCAGACATGATTCATAACAATATCTTCTCGCTGAACGTGATCTCGAAGAAAATGATGACGAATATCAATATGCTTCATTTGAGAGTGTTGCACAGGATTGTGGGAAATTTTGATAGCACTCTCGTTATCACAAAGCAATGGAATTTTCTTCATGAGAATACCGTAATCTTTCAGCGTTTGCTTCAGCCACGGAATTTGAGTGGAGCATGAACCAGCAGCAATATACTCGGCTTCACCCATAGACATTGGTACACAATTCTGTTTCTTCGAATCCCAACAGACAAGAGATCTACCGAGAAAATGACATGTGCCTGAGGTGGATTTCCGGTCGACACGATCACCAGCCCAGTCAGAATCATAATATGCAACGAGATCAAACTGGGCACCTTTGGGATACCAAAGTCCCAAGGTAGATGTGTGTGCAAGATATCAAAGAATTCGCTTGACAACAATATGATGTGATTCTTTTGGATATTCCTAAAAACGAGCACACATACAAACTGATAGCATAATGTCAGGTCTAGATGCACAGAGGTAAAGAAGCGACCCAATCATCGAGCGATATTTCTTCTGGTCGAAAGGTTTTCCCTTCTCATCTACATCTACGTGCACGTTCGTAGGCATTGGTGTCTTGCTAGTTTTGCCATTGACAAGATCAAACTTCTTCAGGAAATCTCTGAGATACTTCTCTTGAGAGATAAATGTCCCATTCTTCTGTTGACGAATTTGAAGTCCGAGAATAAACTTCAATTCACCCATCATCGACATTTCATATTTAATCCACATCATTCGATCAAATTCTTCGCTGATATCAGGGTTAGTAGAGCAAAAGATAATATCATCGACGTAAATTTGACACACAAAAAGATAATTTTTGTATGAACGAGTGAAAAGAGTCGGGTCAGTTGTTCATGGTTTGAAGCCCTTCTTTAGAAGAATATCTTTGAGTGTTTCATACCAAGCACGAGGTGCTTTCTTTAACCCATAGAGGGCCTTATGCAACTTGTACACCGTATCCGGATTCTTTGGGTATTCAAAACCTGGTGGCTGCATAACATATGCTTCTTGCTCGATTTCACCGATAAGAAATGCACTGTCACTACTAGGAAAATAGCTATACATGGAAAGCTTATGAGTGTCGCATATAGAAAGCCATGCGCCACCATCTGTTAGGGGTGGCGCACTAGAAAATAATGCGCCACTCATAAGGTCTTATGGGTGGCGCATTATTTTCCAGTGCGCCACCCCTAAGAGTGGGCCATCCTAGATGATCTTATACGTGGCGCATCTAGAAATATGCGCCACCCCTAAGAACCTTATGGGTGGCGCATACACAGAATGCGCCACCCTTAAGAGCTTAGGGGTGGCACATTCTGTAAATGCGCCACCCATAAGGTCCTTAGGGGTGGCGCATTTCTCTAATGCGCCACCCATAAGAGCTTAGGGGTGGCGCATTCCACCAATGCGCCACCACTCACTTGCTATATGCGCCACTAAATGCCTGAGTTGCCCTTATCTACTCCACCCCACCTACCACATCTCATTCACTCCACACAATTCTCAAACTAGATCCACTCTTCTCACCCTAGATCTATTCGGTTTTCTCCTCCTCCCCACCTCATTTCTTCCATTTATCCATCGATACTTGGCATTACATCTATTTTGTTTCATATTGAAGTAAGTGGACCTCCTCCCAAAAAATTTTGTTCCATTTATGACCCATATACTTGCATTTATTAGCTTGGGGTTTGTTGTATATGTGAAGCTTGGGTTTGATGTATATGTGAAGCTTGTGGTGGTTTGATGTATATGTGAAGCTTACGGTGGTTTGATGTATATGTGTATCTTGAGTGGCAAATGTTTTGCCGAAATGTCGATTCATTTCCGTTTCGGCAAATTTCTGGCGCACTCTCCGCATGCTCCCATGCATTATTAGGGAAGGTCATGCCGAATTTTTCCGGCGACGACTGTGATATATAATTGTGTTGCTCTCTCCGTGCACGCAGGTGATCGACCATGGTCCGCGAGATGCTGAGCGATATCACCGTGGATAGGTGGATGCAACGTGCGACAAACGACATGCTAAGGAATAATAGGTCGGATATAAGATGTCCGTGTCGGAGATGCAAACTGCAGTGCGTGACCGAGCCTGATTCCGGAATATTGCAAAGACACCTGAAGCGTAATGGTTTGATGGATGGCTACACACGATGGATAAGCAATGAAGCTGGTGAGGAGGAGGACGTCAATGGTGGGGCGCCAGTAAATGAGGAAGGGCAACCAGAAAACAGCGGTGGGCGAGATGACGAAGAGCATCCCGTACATGATCATGAAGAAGATGCCGAAGCGGATCATGTAGATCAAGATGCCGGACATGAAGATCAAGATGTCGGACATGATGAGGATTCAAGCTGGGTGCGGGACCCTCATGTTCAAGAGTTGCTTGTCAAAGAGGCGTTGAACGCAAGAGGTGCAGCTATAGAGAAAGCCAAGATGGCGCAACTCGAGAAAGACGCGATTACGAAGTTGTACGAAGGATGCAACGACGGGGATAACCGCTTGAATGTAACACTTGGGGCTATGGAGATGAAGGAAAAACACAAATGGACCGACGAAAGCTTCGATCAACTAGTATCGCTGAGTCCGAAGGGAAACACGTGCCCAACTAGTATCGCTGAGTCCAAGAAAGTCCTTTGCCCTCTCGATCTTCCGCACGTTAAATACCATGTCTGCATAAATGATTGCATGATCTATCGGGGTGAGGACGAAGATAAAACCACATGTTCGGTGTGCGGTGTTAGTCGATACAAGAGAGGGAAGAAATGTAACAGCCCACATGTAATAAGCTATCAAACACCATGTAATTTACTTTCTCTGTTGGACTTGTAACTTGGCATGGTCGATGTGTATGTCATTTCATGTGGTGATTTTAATTGGCATCCAGATTGGAGTCATGTTGGGTTGTTTTCCTTTGCATCCAAAGTGGTTCAAGAAGGGCATCGGAGTAATTTTCCTTGTTGCATGCTCACCCCTCTTGACCCCAATTTTGACCTAGCCATTTCTTTTGCCTTTGCAAGGGTTTTAAAATCCTCAAGGTATTTTTGACTTCATCAAAACAGAAGCTCTAGTTCAAAGTGAATTTGAAATTCAAAATGAGCTCACACTTTTGTTGTTGCCAAAAATACCCAAACCATTTTTAGAAATTGAGGATTAATGCAAGGATAATTCTACATATTTTTATGTGATTTTTCCACTTGTATTTAATCCAGAATAACCCTATTCCTTTTTCTGTTTATTGTAAATGGAAAAAGGGATCCAGCAGGCCTCTTCTCTCTTCTGCTCCAAATCTTGCTGGAGGCCCAGCCCAGCAACCGCAGCGCCGCAGCCCACTTGGAAGTCCATCCAGCGAAGCGGTACACGGGATCTTTCCTGGCCGTCCGATCTTGATCGCTCGTCCCTCCGTCGTCGCCTTTCCACGCTGGAGAGGTCCCCGCCGGAGTCCCTCTCACAGCCGGCCGGGGCGTCGACGTCGATGACGGCCAGCGTGGCTGGGGGCATCCCCCTTTTATAAGCCGGCCCCGAGCGCGTCCAGGAACCCTAGGAGCCCCTTTCCTCCCTCCAATTTCCGCCGCCGCCGCCGGGTTCGTTCTCCAGGACCCCCCCTGTTCCGCCGGAGTCGAGTTCAATTCGCCGGCGTCTTCGCGTGTTCGTGACCGCGCAGGCTTTCCTGTCCGTCTCCAGCGACTCACCGTTCCGTTCCCGTCGTGCAGGATGAGCGGGACATCGCGAATCGGACCCGCAGCGTTGCACACCTCCGCCGCGGAGTCATCTTCCCCGACGACGGTGCCGTGGACTGCTTCTGTTCGAGAAGTGCGCGTCGTCTTCAAGCTTCCCAAGGTGAGCCTCTGGTGCCGCCCCATCCCTTGAGAGTGTGCGAGCAGCGTGGTCGTCGTGTCTCGTAGTTGCCGGCCGCCGTGCCACGGACCCCGGCCATGTCGGGTGCTCACCGTGGTCGGGCGATGTCGAGGCGCGTGCGGACGTGCACTGAGCACGTCCAGGGCGTGCGTATAGCTGCAAGGAGTAGCCTTTTCGCGTGTTGGAGTTCGCGGGTCTCGGAGTCTGAAGAACGCGCACTAAAACTGGTCGCCACTGCGAAGTTCAGGTCGACGTCTCGTCGCCGTCGTACGCTTAGGACCTCGATCTGGAGTAGGGATGCGAAGAGGGATATTCCAGCTCCGCGTTGCACATCAGGGTGTGGCCGGAGTCGACCTGTACGCGACGCTAGCCTCACCGGTTTGTCGCTGGAGTGGAGCGGGGTCAGGATCTTCAGGCTGCGCCGCCGAGGCTCTGAACCCGTGCAGTTTCCGGTGCGGGCAGAGGAGGAACTCGAGCCTGGAGTGCTCAGAGGCGTAGTGGGGACCCCCCCTCTCGCGTTTACCCTTGGTGGCACGGCCGGAGTTGGTCGGAGCTCGACGCTAGGGTCGCCGGAGTAGCCAGGTCTGCGGGACACTGACGGCTGTTGTCGGGTTCAGTTAACGGGCAAGGTAAGTGTTATCTTTCTTTTAGCCCTTTGAGGTTCAGAACTCACAGCGTAGCGCAGTGGTAGCGAGGCGTGAGAGGCACCGGGGAGGCGCGGGTTCGAGTCCCGCATGGAGCACTTGCCCCCCCCCCCCTTTTTGAGTTTAACTCAGAGGCTGACAGCTGGGGCCCTCACGTCAGTGAGTGGGCTGCCCAGTGGCCAGCAGGCCGAGTCTAGCCAGGCCGGGGAATGGAGTTGGGCCCCGAGCGCCCGAGGTTGGCCCATGCGGCCAAGTCCTCTCCTTTTTCTTTTTTTTATTTTATTTTCTTTTCTGTTTAAATTCAAATTTGAATTTGCTTCCAAATTCAAATCTGATTTGAGCAACTTTTGCATTTAGGGGCATGCCTTATATGATTTTGGGGTAGCTTGAGCTACTGATCAACATGGTGAGGTCCACTTTTGCATCTGACCCCTTCTAAGAATTGAAGTGTGGCCATTTTGCAAATAAGCCCCTTTTCTTTTCTTTGTTTTTGCCAAGTGGTTCAAAATTTAAATTGCCCATGCCATATATGGTTTTTGGGTAGTTTTGTGCAGGGAGTTGCATGGTGATGATGATTTCATCATCTGAACCTTTTTTTTTCAAAATTCATGTGGTGCAATTTTGCACTCAGCCCCCTGAACATCAGTTGAATTTTCAACTGCCCTTGCAAATTCAAATGGAGACACATCATATATGTTTTTGGGGTACCTTTCTGCAATGTTTTCAATGGTGAAGTTCTCATGGTGTTTTGTGCAACTCATGAGTTCAGGTGTGTTCACCTAATCCAGAGGCATTCAGATCTTTTTGCCTGCAACATTTCAACTTCAGTGCATTTGAAATGTTGATCATCTGATCTTTTCAATCTTGTTCCATGTCATCTTCTTTTTCAATTCAGCCCCAAACATATTGTCATATGCAATGTGGCTGGGTTCCAACTTTTGCTGCACCTTCCTGTGTGTCAAGTTCACCGACACTACTCCGTCTCCGAAATCGTTGTTTACTTTCGTGTTATTTAAATTCTTGCATTTGTTTTGTTGATCATGTCATGCTTTCATGCTACTTACACTTGAATTAAGGCTTAGACCAAAGCCATTACAATGTAAAATAAAATGCATGTGAAAGTGATGACTTGTCGTCATCACCTTCATTTAAATTTGACTAGACAGGGTCATACCATGTAAATAAAACTTGAACATGCCATCCTTGTTTGAGTGTGCATCAGTTGCTTACTTGTGTGTTTTCCTTGCCGGTATCTTTACGTTAGCAGCCGAGACTGACGAGGAGACTTACGTGGAGCTGTCCGACACCGAGCTCGAGGGTACCGTGAGTGCTGCTTCGACTACCTTACCAGGCAAGGGGGAGATCTGTGTCATTACTTTATAACTTTCTGCTCATTCCTAGCTGTAGATCTAGAACGTTGTGGCTTGATCCTGTCTACCTTATATGCCATGTTTAAGCCATACAGCCATGATCCCCACATCCCAGCAAACCATTGTACTGCTAAGTTACCGCTGCTCAGCCATTGCTTAGTATGGATAGAAAACTTGCTGCTTAACCTTTATATTTTGGTTGGGATATCATGCTATAAAAGAAGTTGGTTGATATTTATTATTGTTAAATGATGCTAATTTATATTCGAGGAAAGGTGGAAGGATGGAATATTCCCGTCTGGTGCTTTGTTCCATCTGGGTCACCTAGGACCCGAGTTCCGGGTATTGTGTTTCTTGACGAGCGTGCCTAATCGTGTGTGGGGTTTTATGGGGCCCCCTTGTCTTACCTACCTAGCCTCGTACAGTCTAGTGGTGGCCCGAGCTGATTTACTTTTGCAATGTGTGTGTGCTGGTTGGATCCCCAGTTGTTTCCAAACCAAACCAGGGCCAGGAGGACATAGTTTCTTGGCTGGCCCAAATAGACCGGCTGAGGACCCGGTCTCATAAGAGAACTAACCGGTAATCCAAACCTGGAGTCATACGGTAGAGTCCGATTCGAGAGCGTGGCCAGCTTTTGAGTTGGGTGTCAACTCACCGGGGGCCACCCGGACATGTGCGTTGTTAGATAGAGGGACTCTGACGTTCCGGAGTTTCAGGCGCTTACCTAGCCAAGTGGGAACCGGGCGTACATGCGACGTCTATAATGGAAAGTTGGTACACCCCTGCAGGGTAAATCTTTTCGAAAAGTCGTGTCCGCGGTTATGGACTACTTGAGACCTACTCCTTGTTCATAGAATAACATCAATTATATCATGCTATAAAACTTGGAAAACCGTGTGCGTGCCTTGGTTGTCTTTCTTCGTCCAGGGGGACCGAGAGAGAAACGAGGTTGTGTTATGTTTGCGTAAGTAGGTGGATAGCCGACCTATGACACGTTGTCAATGTAACTTCTTGGACCTCACCTCTATTCTGTTAGAACGAGTAGCCACTATATATGCTAGTACGGCTGCAACCTGCCCTTGTCTTTACCTTTCCTGTAGCGTTCGTTATTCCGTAATGATATGTTCTCACCCCCGTTTATATTTCTGTCTTTACCGCTTTGCCTGATCGGCCGCTGCAGTGGACTACTACCTCGACCCCAGCACCGGACGTTACTTCGTGGAGGTGCCCCCGGAGGATGACGACGAGTACGAGTACCTCGACCAGTAGGATCTTATAGTTGGGTTCAGACGTTCCCGTGGGTGGATATCTTTGTGTAGCCCTCTCTAGGGCAATTTGGATCTTGACCGTACTCGGTCCCTATTATGCTTCTGCTTGATGTATTGATGAGATGTACTCATGATGATGTTGTATTCTAGACAGTGGCGTTGTATGCCCTGCTCTATTTATCTATCTATATAAGTATTTCTATCTTATAGAGTTATGCTTATATACCTGTTGTCGAGAATCCGGTAGCGACACGAGTGCGAGTGTCGTGCGCCGGTGGCGTTTGATGCGCTTCTAACTCCGACCGGACGCGAAAGCGACTAGTTAGAGTTAGTACCGCATCAGGGGCCTTACAAGAAAGTTCCTAGAAAAGTGGTATGGTACTTCCCGATCACTCCTCGTCTGCAGAGGTATTTCGTAGATCCCGAGGAAGCAAAGCTCATGACCTGGCACGCGGATAGAAATAAGCTAAAAGAGGATGACCCGAACCCGGATCCGGAAAAGGAGGACATGCTGAGGCCCCCTTCAGAGGGTAGCCAATGGACAGTGTTGGACCTCGAATACCCAGATTTTGGGAAAGAACCAAGGAACCTCAGGATTGGTGTGAGCGCCGATGGAGTCAATCCGTTTGGCGGCCAGAGCAGCAGACACAGTACCTGGCCCATGTTTTTATGCATATACAACCTTCCCCCCTGGAAGTGCATGAAGAAAAAGTACATAACAATGTGTATGCTAGTTCAAGGTCCAAAACAACCAGGTACGGACCTCAATCTATATCTGCAGCTGTTGAAAGAGGAGCTAGAAACGTTATGGAAAGACGGAGTCAATACGTGGGACGCCGCGGCAAAAGAATATTTCCCAATGAAATTCGTGGTGATCACGACGGTGCACGACTATCTCGGATACGGATATTTCTCAAGGCAGGTGGTCCAAGGATTCTGTGCATGCGTTAGGTGCATGGATAATACAACGTACCGCCAGCTACCAAAAGATCCCGGATCTTCAAAAACCGTGTTCCAGGGGTCTCGGAGGTGGCTTCCCAAGAAACACGCGTGGAGAAAACAGGGACATCTGTTCGATGGAAGCGATGAGCTCCGAGCACCCCCAGCTCGAAGGAGCGGCAAAGAAATCGACAACTTGCTGAAAACTTGGGAAGAGTGCCCCGCGCCGGGAAAGAAAAAAAAGAAGACTCGGCCGTTGATGAGGGTATGGAAAGCGAGGTCTATTTTCTGGGATTTGGAATACTGGAGTCTACTCCGCAGTCCTCATAGCCTGGATCTAATGCATATCACAAAGAACGTGTGCGAGAGCTTGTTTGCCACGCTGCTCAACATGTCGGAGAAGACCAAGGACGGGCCAAAAGCAAGGAATAACTTGAAATTTATGGGCATCAGGAGGGAACTTCACCCCCCTAGTGACGACGATGATGAGCCGGAGGAGGAAGAGGATACGGAAACGCAAAACTCTCGCAAACGAAAAAGGACGACCAAGAAGAAGACCGGTATTGATCACTGCCCCCCGGCATGCTTCACTCTGTGAGAGGAGGAGATCAAGCGGTTTATCCACTGCCTCATAGGAGTAAAATTTCCGAACGGCTACGTGGGGAAGATAAGCAGATACCTAGACGAGGCGAAGCAGCGTTTCAGCGGGATGAAATCTCACGACTGTGCCGTGCTGATGACGCAGATTCTCCCGGTTGCGATGCGAGGGATAATGGACGAGCACGTCCGTAAATCGTTGTTTGGCCTTTGCAACTTTTTTGACGTCATCTCCCGGAAGTCGATTTGCCCTACGCAAGTCAAAAGGCTACAGGAGGAGATCGTGCTCATACTATGCGATCTTGAGATCTATTTCCCGCCCGCGTTCTTCGACATTATGGTGCATCTTCTGATCCACGTCGTGGAGGATATCGTCCAACTCGGGCCTGCGTTTCTGCGCAGCATGATGCCGTTCGAAAGGATGAATGGACACATCAAAAAATACGTTCGTAACAGGTCCCGTCCAGATGCAAGCATAGCGAAGGGCTTTCTAACCGAAGAGTGCATCTCTTTTTGCACGAATTATCTCAACACCGAGAACCCTGTTGGTCTGGCCGTCAACAAGCACTTTGGCAGGACCGATGGGTGTGGTCACCACGAGGGAAGCCGCGCAATGCATGTCAACTTTGACAGTCGAGACATCGACTTTGAAAGAGCAAGCCTAGTCGCGCTACAACAGATCCAGCTAGTCGATCCTTGGATAGTAAAGCACAAGGATTTAATCATGAAGAAGTACAGTGACCAGGGCCTGCAGATAACGGACCGAGATCCACGACTAATCAAAGAGCACAACTCCGGTTTCATGACTTGGTTCAGGGACGAGCTTCGTGCTAATCCCCCGCGAAGGAACTCTTCCGAGGACGAAAAGATGATATTCACGTTGTCACAGGGTGCCGCATGCAACCTGATGACCTATCAAGCGTATGATATCAACGGCTACACATTTTACACGGAGGAAAAGGACAATAACTGCGAGTACCAGAAATCAGGGGTAACGGGGATATTCTACACCGATGACGTCAAGGAAAGATTCTATGGAAGGATCGAGGACATATGGGAGCTCGACTACTGTGGAGAAAAGGTGCCGATGTTCCGTGTGAGATGGGCCAAGAGCGTCGTAAAATAAGACCGGTACTTCACCACCATGGTTATACCCGAAGCCAAATCCAAGTCTGCGGGCGCAAACGTCACCGCGAAAAATGAGCCATGGGTACTGGCTAGCCAAGTGGACCAATGCTTCTTCATTACCGACCCATCAAAGCCGAGCCGCGTTGTAGTGAGGAGAGTCAAAAGAAACATCATCGGAATTGATGGAGTCGCCAACGAGCAAGACTTTGACAAGTACGGCGACCCGAAGATGGAGGATGACTACGCCGCTCAGGATACATACACCACAACCCTACCGAAGAAAGGTCTCCTCCCGTTCAAGAGGAAAAGTGAAGGTGTCCTGGGCCTAAATTATTCAACCACGACAAAGAAGGGCAAGAAGAAGATTGTGATGAAACGATAGCTAGATAGCTAGCTCCAAATTTAAGAAAAATATTTTGTAATTCATGATCACTTTGTGTATGCATGGATTTAATATGCACTTTGTAATTGATGATCACAATCTTATGTTTCCAAATGCCGCTACACCTTGTGTTTGTGGAATTGGTTCGGCGACAACACGGTTAAGGCATGGTACGTGGATCGATATGATCACAATCGAAGTACTCCCTCCGTTTCTTTTTACTCCGCATATAAGATTTGGTCAAAGTCAATCTTAATAAAGTTTGACCACTTTTATACACAATTGAAGCATCATGCCTAACTCCTTAAAAATATTTAGTAGCGATAAAAAAACTAGCAGCGATAAAAAACCAGATAGATAGCTAGTCCAATTAATAAAAAAAATTAAAAAACTCTTAGGGGTGGCGCATCTTTCATAAATGCGCCACTAAATTTTCTTAGGGGTGGCGCATTTTGCCAGAATGCGCCACCAAGAGGTTCCTTATGCGTGGCGCATTTCCGCCGAAATGCGCCACGCATAAGGAACCTCTTGGTGGCGCATTCTGGCAAAATGCGCCACCCCTAAGCCTTAACCTCCACGGCCCCCTCCCCCTTGCTCATCACAGTACCCATTCGAGCACGATCCCCTCTCGAGCCCTAGCCGCCACCGTCCTCGCCACCGACGCCGGAGCCGCCCCTCGACGCCACCGGAGCCGCCCCTCGACGCCACCGCGGAGGAGCCGCTCCTCTACGCCACCGCGGAGGGTCCGCTCGACGCCTCAGGAGCCGCTCGCCGCCACAGGAGCCGCTCGCCGCCACTGGAGCCCCTCGACGCCACCGGAGCCGCCACCATGACAACCCCGAGGTGATCCCCCTCGACGCCTCCATCTCCATCCCTGCCCCCTTCTTACTTCCCTTGTTATTCAAAGAAAACAGAGAGGGGATTTGAGATTCTTGGTCCATATATGATGATGCATATGTTTTCTTCCATGTGTTTGTTAGAAATTGTTAAGGAATCCTGCACATGTGTTTGTTTTCTTACAAGAAATTGTTAAGAAATTGCTAGAAACTTACTCCATATATGATGATGCATATGTTTTCTTCCATGACTAAGCAACAATTCTACGTAAAAGGAGGCACAATCTCATATAAAACGGAGGCACGACCTCATACAAAACGAAGGCATGACTATATAAAAAACGGAGGCACTTCCTCATACAAAACGGAGGCACGATCTCATATAAAATAGAGGCACGACCTCATACAAAACGAAGGCACGACTTCTTATAAAGCGGAGGCACGACATGTATGAGGTCGTGCCTCCGTTTTATAAGAAGTCATGCCTCGGTTTTGTATGAGGTCATGCCTCCGTTTTATATGAGGTCGTGCCTCCGTTTTGATACGAGTTCGTGCCTCCGTTTTATATGAGTTCGTGCCTCCGTTTTGTATGAGGAAGTGCCTCCGTTTTTTATATAGTCATGCCTCCATTTTATATGAGGTCGTGCCTCCGTTTACGTACAAATAACAAACAGTAGCAGATTTACTAGTGAGACAGGCAACAATATTTTATTGTGCATGGTTGTTGGCCGTTGGATAACGTTCAGAGGGCTGATGCATGGCCGCATGTTATGGTACTGTTCATCGGTGACATGCCATGGGCATGTCACTGGAACTCTGTCTTGCAAAATCATGCATGACCATGTGAATATCATGCTTATTAAATATTTTTGTTGCTTGCTGTTTTTTGTGTCCTGTGTGTGTCATGTGTGTGTGTGTCTTGTGTGTGTGTGATGTGTAGAATCTGTGTGTGTGATGTGTGTGTGTGATGTGTGTGTGTGTGTGATGGCATCACAAAATAGTGTAGAATAAAATGTGTGTGGTGCTTGTGTTCTTCATATATGCTGGTTGTGCCTACATACTAGGCATTTTTGTGTGCAGGGACTCACATTATCCCCTTTCTCCCGAAATGTTGATTAACTTCCATTTCGGTTGAGAATGGGGCACTCTCATGTTAAGAAAAATAGCAAAGGTCATGCCGAATTTTTCCGTGAATTCGTGCATGACCTTTGCTATTTTTCTTAACATGAGAGTATTTGCATTTATTTATTGTGCTAATTAATTAAGTAGTTGCATTTCTTAATATTGTACTAGTGCAAACATGTCGACTGGAGCCGACGCAGGTCCTTCTCAGCCGGGAGAAAAAAGGAAGCAATTTTGGGAATACTCCCAGGAGGTGGTCGAGGAGCAGAGAGAAGAGGAAGTACCTCCAGGCGAGGAGGAGTATGAGGAGGAGATAGATTCGGAGTCCGACTCATCGGATGATGACCTAGAGGAGGAGGCCGGTACGACAGACGGCGAGAGGAACATCGGCGAGGATGATGGGACCGGTGGCTCCAACACAGATGGTACCCAGTCGAAGAAGAGGAATCGGAAACTGACCAAGGTCGGCGTCATTAGGCAAGAGTTTACTGTTGTGACCGCCGTCGGGATTCCTAAAGAGCCCGAATGTTTTTCGGAAGGGTACGGCCGTCAAGTCGCGGCGATCCTCCGAAACACCGTGCCGATCACCACGATTAACCTCAGGAGTCGTGAGAATATTCATTATTGTCAGCTTCTTATCAACAAGCTGCACGGACGATACAAGTTTCCGGAGCCGTACGATAACACCAAACTCAGAGGGAGAAAAGTAAACACATGGGCCCTCAGGAAGATGAGCAAGGCCTTGTCCAGTTGGAAAACCCGGGTGAAGAGAGCAATTTTTGAAAAGAACAAAACCTCGGAGGAGCTCAAGGAGAAAGAGTTGTTGATCGACGAAGCTACCTACAACCTTCTCAATGCTAGGTGTGAGTCCGAGCAAGCCAAGGCCGCGAGTGCAAAGGGCAAGGCCATGCGGTCGCAGGTCATAGGTAACCACCGTCTCGGAGCCGGTGGTTACAAAAGTTCCAAGCCTAAATGGGACAAGGAGGATGTCGAGTACGCCGCTGTGGGCATACCTAACCCCTTCCAGCAATACAAAGATGATCCGCAGACCGTATTCTTTGTGAGGGCCCGGAGCTATAAGGACAAAGCAACCTCGAAAATAATTATCGATCCTAAGATTCAGGAGTTTACGACTGCCGTGGTAAGTAGTTTACCACGCGACCTTGTCGATTGAATTCTCGAGTGCACAATTGCTTAACATTTCACATTCTTTTTGCAGCAAGCAGAAATGAAAATCGCCTCATCGCAGGAGTCGTCGGTTAAGCCGACCGACCCGTGGGACAACGCCTTTAACAGGGCGTTGAACAAGGTCAAGAAGGTTGACGACGTGACGGCAAAGCCATCGTCAGCCGGCCGTGTGGTCGGCTTTGGTGCAGACCTAAATTGGTCCGAATATTATGGAAAACCGGCGGAGCAGTCCGGTTCGAGGGGGCGCAAGGCGAGAAGGACCGAAGAAGATGCCGCTTATGTTCGTGGACTGGAGGAGAAGGTGAACATGCTTCCGCAGCTTGTCCAGGACAAAGTGGCGAAGACGATGAACGCTCTCCTTCCAGATATGATGCAGTCGCTCGCGAATTGGCAAGCGCGTGGTGGACAAGGGCCCATACCAGTCCCCAGCATGGTCGGCAGCACCTCGGGCACCGCGGCGCCTGCAGTCCCGACTCCGGCCGTAGTGGTGGCTCCCGCACCGACTCCTGACGTATTGGTGACTCCGGCCGCCAACACCGCGGCGGCGACGCCGGACATGATGGTAACTCCTCCGGCCACGATCGAGCAACCGGGGCATAACAATAATGCACCCGGCGGCAGCGCAAATAGGGCGACCGACGCCACGGGAGGCAGCGCGCCCTCCGTCTCTTGCATGCCCGCCGTCATCGGCGGGGTCTCTTCACTAGCCGACCTCGACGCCCTCAAGGTAACTATAAGCGTCTGCAACTCAAACGAGGACTTCATCTCCTTGCCGTTTTTAGTGGAATCTCTCTGATGCCGTACATGCATATATATATATCTCTTTCGCAGGAGGACACTCCATGCATTCTATTACAAGTCGTGGACGGCGAGTTGAAGGATGTTGCCAAAGGTAAAATCATTCAACCACAAAATCGAATCATGCACAATATGCCGATGGCACCGGAGATGCATAGGGTTACGAGAGAGTTGAACCTCCCATTCAACCCCCCGGATACGATGAGGACGAGCCGGCAGTCCTCAGTGACTGTGTCAACCAAATATGCCTATGGCCGAAGAGCCAAATGCGTTTAATGACGGGGGAAAGGGGCACCACACCTAGGACAACACCGTTAGTCATTGTGTCGGCGCCACATGATCCCATCGGTGCACAACAAGAAGACGATGATCTTGATGATGATATCAGCGCGGACCAGTTCATCAATACTTTGTATGATGCTGATGACTTATTCATGCCTCCTGCTGAAGGAGCCTATCAGCATGACGAGGAAGATCGCGGTCCAGCTGATCCTGAGGCGAAGCCTGCTTGCTCCACGCGTCTCTTCGCTGCTTCTCAGGACATGTCTCCAGCAGCTTGCGCCTTCACCGAGCCTCAAGCAGATGCCACAAGGAGATATATTCTCAGCCCGTCCACACTCCATAAGGCGGCCACTGAGCAGATAAAGGCCAGTGACTGCTCAAAATCAGAAAAGAAGAAGGGACGGAAAAGAAAGAAGATCATCACTTCTAGTAGCCAACCTTCGATGACGATCCGGGCTCAGGACGGGCCACCAAGACCCAAGGATCTCTCGTTTGAAATCCATGTGGCTGGTAGGGAAATGCTACCTAAGGACATGCTGGACCTTGCAACTTCGGATATGCAGAGTGTGCATCATAGTATTATGGCATTAGAGAAGATTCTTCTTCGAGAAGAGAATCCCTCGTACCCGGTTTTCATGGCCAAGGTGCCACTCAACATGGGCTTCATCAACACTATCCCCGCGGATATGATAATCCTGCGATTTTCGGAGATCTTTAATTTGTACCATCTCAAGCGGCTGGACCATAGCCTTATCCGTCTGTTCTTGCTCAGCCTTTCTATGAGTATCAGGAGAGATAAGACCCCGAGCGTCGCGATATTGGACCCCTTCTACATGCGTGAAAGCATCTTGATGGACGACGGGGACGCGGCTCTCGCGACGGGGTACATCACAGACTTCATGCTACGGAACGCCGACAAGGATTCATTTCTTATGACCTACTCTCCCAAGTAAGTCATTCGCTCGCCTCCGTAGCATATATGCTTTCTTAGCTTTCCATTGTCCTCTGCCAACATTCCTTTTGGATTGTTTTAATTATGCAGTGAGGATCAAG
This sequence comes from Bromus sterilis, assembly GCA_950022295.1. Classification (NCBI taxonomy): domain Eukaryota; kingdom Viridiplantae; phylum Streptophyta; class Magnoliopsida; order Poales; family Poaceae; genus Bromus; species Bromus sterilis. The sequence continues at coordinate 251,387,550 of OX465595.1, read as the reverse complement.
ACTGCGTGCTCATCTACTTTTCACCGCAACACTCGCATGCCGTGTATTTAGACTTGGGGAGTGTGGAGAAGAAAGATTACAAGTATATCATGAGAGTTTTGGATGATGCTCTCGTCGACTACATAAAAGCCGGAGGCAAGATCATGAATCACAAGTTCAGGAAAAATCAGCCTGGCGTGAACGTGTTCAACCACGTAACACAGTTCCCGTGCGTCAAGCAGCCGGCTGGCAGTGTGAGGGATGCGTAGTACGCCCTTCATCACATGAGGGCGATTGTACAGGAACAACACAACCTTACGCTGCCAAGTCATCTCAGAGCGTGGGACGAAAGGAAGGCAGAAATCGCCGATGCAAATCTGAAGGAGGAGTTCTTTCACATCCAAGCGCAGATGGCGACTATCATCCGTCATGAAGTACAAATAAGGGGGTCGATCTTCCACTCGACCATTGCACCATCCAATGGGGAGATAGAAGTCCGCCTAAAGGCCCTGCGTGACATAAGGCCTTTCATGAAGAAAGAAGGATGCCGCCCATTCCCCGAGCCGAGTCAGAACAATTGAATGTACTCTTTGTGTAATTTGCATGTAATTTGGACGTACTCTTTGTGTAGTAGATGGCAGTGTCAAATATTCTTGGTGCTCTTTGTGTATAATAATAGATTCTAGATTGCTTTGTTCTCCTTTGGTATGATTCATATGGATGTGACCTCTAAAGATTTTTTTTGTGCAGGTTGAAGAGCAAACAAGATATGATGACGAAAGTAGCTTTCGGTTTTCAATAATTGTTGGACTCATTGTAATTTTGTGATGGATGTAATCTTGTGAATCTTGTTGGCCTCTAAACCTTTGTAAATCTTTGTAATGAAAATTATAATGCAATTCTTTTGTATCAATAGTTGTTGGCCTCATTGTTATATTGTATTTTGCATTTCTGTAATATAATAAAAATATCTGTAATGCTTTTATTCTTTTCTGTAATTATTTTTTTTTGTTTTCTGTAATTCTTTAGTGGCGCATTTTGTCAGGGTTTAGTGGCGCACTGTGAATGCGCCACCCCTAAGGCCCTTAGGTGTGGCGCATACGAGAATGCGCCACCCCTAAGAGCTTAGAGGTGGCGCATTCTGGGATGCGCCACGCCTAAGGGCCTTAGGGGTGGCGCATCCAGAATGCGCCACCTCTAAGCCCTTATTAGTGGCTTGTAGTTAGTGGCGCATCCCTAATGAGCCACTAAACACAAAAAAAGGGCGCCACTAAAAGGGCATTCCCTAGTAGTGTGTTGACATCTGTTTGATATAGCAATATACCATTGTAATTTGAAAAAGCAAGCATGACACGAATGGATTCAAGTCGAGAAACTGGAGTGTGATTCTCACCGAATCAATTCCTTTGATTTGGGTGTAACCTTCTGCAACCAGTCGAGCTTTATTCCTTACCACAATACCATTTTCATCTTGCTTGTTGCGAAAAATCCACTTTGTGCCAATGATATTATGCTTCTTGGGAACAGGTCGTTCAACAAGGGACCAAACTTTATTTCTCTCGAACTGATTAATTTCATCGAGCATGGCAGTCATCCAGTCTGATTCCTTCATGGGTTCATCAAATTTCGACGGTTCTAGCATAGATACAAACGATAAATTTCCACATAAGTTAGTTAAACGAGTACGAGAGTGAGTGGTGGGACGACCTGGTTGACGAATCTCTTCGAGAATTAAATCGACGTCTCTCTTCTCCGGACTCGAGATAGTGCAACTTCATTTGCTTGTGGCTCATGATCTCCTTCGGAATCAGCTTGGCCTTCGAGATTAGCTTTTCTTTCGGGATCATTATTTCCTTTGGGTTCAGCTTATTCTTCGGGTTGAGCATTTTCTTCGTTCAAGCTATCTCCGTCATCCTGTACATCATTGAATTCAGGATGTTGATCTCCAGCGCCCCAGGCTATGTGAGGGAACATTGGAACATCACCATCCTTGTGGACTTGATGTGCATTTCCTTCCACAGGACGAATGTCTCCTATTGCCATGTACCTGATCACTTCATCCAAAGGTGGTTCATCTAGGTTAAGAGGTAATTGCTCGTTTTTAGAGCCGTTAGTTTCATCAAATCGAATATTTACAGTGTCTACAACTTTGCCAAGATGGGAGTCATACACTCTGTAAGTGTGAAAATTTGAACCATAACCTAAGAGAAAACCTTCGTGTGCCTTTGAGGCAAACTTGGAGCTATGATTCAAATCTCTGATATAACATGGAGCACCAAAAACCCTGAGATATGATACATTTGGCTTTTTACCAGTGATAAGCTCATGTGAAGTTTTCTTCAGAAATTTATGGAGATAAACCTTGTTGAGGATATGAAATGCAATGTTAATTGCTTCGGCCCAGAACCTGATTGGGGTCTTGTATTTAGCAAGCATTGTTCTGGCCATTTCAATAAGAGTTCGGTTCTTTCTCTCGACAACACCATTTTGTTGTGGTGTATAAGCAGTCGAGAATTCATGAGTAAAGCCATATTCATCAAGAAATTCTTCGATATGAGTATTTTTTAATTTTGTACCATTATCACTTTTGATATGCTTGATAGATAATTCATACTCGGTCTGAGCTCTCTTTGCGAAAGTTTTGAAAATTTTGAAAACTTTGCTCTTTTCATCTAGAAAGAAAACCCAAGTATATAGAGAGAAATCATCAACAATAACTAGACCATACTTGTTACCTCCAAGGCTAGCATAATTTTGAGGACCGAATAAATCCATATGAAGCAATTCAAGAGGACGAATATTAGTCATTATAGTCTTTGATGAATGATGTTTCTTGGCGATATTTCTAGATTCACAGGCACTGCATGGACGATTGTTATCGAATTTCACATTTTCAATACCAACGATATTTTTCTTCGAGATAAGAGTTTGAAGATTTTTCATCCCTGCATGACCAAGTCTTCTATGCCATAACCAACTAGATGTGGCTTTAGCCATTAAGCATGTGGACACAGCAGGTCCCGAAGAGAAATCGACAATATAAAGATCACCTTTGCGATATCCTTCGAACACGAAGGAATAATCATCCTATGAAAACACAACACATCGAAAAGCAGATAACAATACAAGCATACCCATACCACAAAGTTTTGAGATAGACATAAGATTATATCCTAGAGATTGAACATGCATAACCTTGTCGATATGCATATCCTTCGATATAGCAACCTTACCCAACCCAAATAATTTTCCTTTGTTGTTGTCACCGAAGGAAATATATCTCTGAGAAGATTCAGTAAGTTTATCTTCGGTGAACAAATCTTTGTCTCCGGTCATATGATTAGTGCAACCACTGTCCATGACCCATTCTGATCCACCGGAGACCTAGCCCTGCAGAAGAATTAGTTCTTCTTAACCACCCACAAACGAGAAGATCACTGAGAAGGCATGCAAGTGCTAGATGAAGCAGCGGTATTATAGCGAACACGATCATATTTGCGAGGGGGACCATCAAGCACACCAAAGCATAATTTCTCGGAGAGGAGTTAGAGTACTAGTAGGTAAACGCAATTTTGTCGTTATTATCACGATGAAGATAAAAATTTCTATCTACTCGATAGTATTCCTTCTAGGGAACATTTGATGTAGGCACCAGAGGTTCATTTCTATCCTCGAGAGAATAGTAGTGTCTCGGTGGTACCGTAGATTTTCCCTGTATAGAATGGCTACGAGAGATTTGCGAACCCAAATTTGTCGCTTATAGAAACCATTCTTCGGAGGAGTCCCAACGAATTCAGCAGAGACTTTTCCTTCCTGATCTTTGATAATCTTGTAGTAAGAATCAGGTGATTCATCAACAATAGCCTTATCAATTTTGCAGTTGAAACCTGAAAGGTTAGAAATATCAATGGGCTTTTCTTTCGCAAGAACCTAGACAGTTTTAGGATACTGCTCGGGCTCCTAGTAGGTGCAATCAGGGTTGAGTTTCCTCTCGAAACCAACACGTTCCTTTCGAGGATTCCTATGAAGAATAGCCTTCTTTAGGATATCACATAAGTACTGGTGTCCCTAGACACTTTTGAACATACATGTATCAAATAAATCTTTCAACCTGAGGAGTTCCTCGGTAATAGCAGAATTTTCCTCGACCGAGGGGTTAGCATCATCAATGACAATAGGTTCCTTTCCTTTCGATCGCTTAGAAATAGACTCAGTTTTACTTCGTTCCAAACATGTTAAGCAAGGTGATGTAGATTCATTTTTAGATTATGACCCCTTTTGAGCAATGAGAGTGAGATTGAAATTCTCCAATTCTTCATGAGCCTCTCTTAGTTTCTCGAGAGCCATTTTCCTTTGCAGGAATTCGTAGGTTCGCTTCTCGTAGTCCACTGAGAGAAGATCATGCCGAGAGGAAAGTTCAACATACTATTTTTTCAGAGCAGCATGATCATTCATCAAAGTTTGACCTTTCTCAATTTCATCGATCAACAATGTCTCAGATTTTTGAATAGTTTCACACAAAGAATCAAGTTCATCTTGTTGGATAGAAGCAATTTTAGCAAGTTTGGCATAGCTTATCCTAGAGTGAATTTCATAAGAAGATCCATCAGAAGTATCGTAGGAATTCTTAGAAGAAGATACCTTTTCTTTGGCCATAAAGCAGTAAGCTGGAGTTTCATCTTCACTTCTTTGGTTGGTGAAGAATGAACTCGATGCCTTGTTCGAAGCAAATGCTATACCAGCAACACCATCAGACTCAGAACCAGAACCAGATCTTGAGTTCGATTCAACTTTAGTCCCAGAGGCTTCATCTTCAGAGTTCATCTCTTTACCCAGATAGGCCTTGGCACGTGAGAATTCTTGCGTCGAGAGGAATGTGATTTTGAAGAAGAATCATCTTGGCATCATCAGAATCATCTTTCTTCTCTTTTCTGGACTTTGAATAATATCTCTTCGACTCATAGTTTTTTATCTATCGGTGCGACTTGCTCGACGAGTTGCTATGAGAATGCTTGGATCTATGTTCAATGTCCCAAAGAGGACAATCAGCGATGAAATGACCTTGCTTATTGCACTTGTTGCAGCAATTATCTTTCGCTGAAGATCTTCTGGATGATGATCTATGCTGTGATGAATTTCTTGAATGTCTGGAGGAGTACTTTTTCTTCGGTGAAGAGGAATTCCTTCTCTGGAAGCGGTTGAATCTTTTCATTATTAGTGCCAAATCTTTTCCAATATTCTCGGGGTTCTGAGGCACCTCTAGATTCAGAACTAGCTTCAGGAGAGGAGTGATGTGAAGCTTTTGCCTTGAGAGCATGAGATTTTCTCCGAGTTCCATTGACATCACGCTTTTCTTCTTCTTTCATCTCCAAGGTGGTAAGTATCTCGAGAATATCAGCAGCGACAAGATTTCTAAAATCAGTCCTTTCCTTGATCATCAGCACAATGTGATCGAAGGAATCATCAAGAGAACAAAGAAAAGTTATAAGAATTATGTGACTGTTGATATCTTCTGCACGGAGGGAAATCAGCTCATTTGACAAGGTGGTCAGTCTGCTGTAGATGGAGTTAACCTTTTCTCCCTCGTGCCTCTTGAACCAATAGAATTTTCTTCGGAGAGTGTCAATGCAAGAATCTTTCTGAGTAGATACACCTTCACCAATCTTCTCGAGATAGTCACAGACACCTTTGGTCGTAGGAATATTCTTGACCTCATGATAGTTTTCGGGAGTCAGATGATTCGTGAAGAATACCGAGAATTCAGAATAAACAGCCATATTCTTTGCCTCAGCAGGTGTGATGGCACCCTTGTCCTTGACTGGAACTCCATTTTTGACAATTTCCCAAACGCCAGAGTTGATGGCCATGATGTTCCTCTTCATTTTGTCCTTCCAATAAGGATAGTAATTCCCATTGTAAATAGGTATCGGTTCGCCCAAGCGAACATCTGGAAAAGACATTCTTGACAACACTCCAGGTGGTTAGACCAAAATATGCAGAGCGTTGGGAGTACCTAGCTCTGATACCAATTGAAAGCTCAAGAATGATCAGAGGGGGAGGGGGTGAATGATCACTTCTAAAAATTCTGCAAAACTTAGAAGGAATTCATGCAAACTATGAAGGACTAATAGAATATCCAAGGAAGTGCAGTATCGAAAGTCATGCAATGATCGAAAGAATTGAGGACGAGGGGAAACATCGAGAGAAAACAGGCAAGCGAGTAAATACAGAAGGTAAAAAAGAGTACGAAAAGGAGTCTGACACTTCGATGCTTGGTAAACCAGTTCACACTCTACAAAGTGCTACGTCTGGTTGGACGGACTGGTGATTGAACACCTGGAGAAAAACTCTCTCCGTCCTATACTCCACTGCAACAAACTCTTCGAGCCTGTCCAGTTTTCACACGGGGTAGATGATTCAGGACATCTTCGAAACCTTTACAGACTTCCTTTAGTAGTGACAACTACTCTTCGACTGCTTGAAATGCGATGCCTAGCCGTCTAGGAGACTTGCAGTTCTCCAAGATAAAAAGATCGGCTAATCTCAACCTAAGTCTTTGTGAATTTCTCAACTCAGTTTGGACTTGGGTTTTGGTTATCTCTCGAATATTTTCTCAGGAAGCCCACAGCTCTTCTGTCTTAGAATATTCAGTGGAGCAGCCAAGCGCAAATGGCGGGTAGGTGCAGGGTATTTAAAGGTGGCGATCCCGATGGATGAAATGACTTAAGTGACCCGATGCAACCGCTTGACGCGTGTACACAACGGTCGGATTTTCAATCACCGCGCAACTTTTCTTGCGGAGTAAATAAGATGAGTTTGCCTTCGAGCTATTACTCGTCTCAGTAAGATTTATCTCGGTAGGCTTTTGTCACAACCTTCTTTTAGGTATGTGCTAGGGGTTAGCAAGTAACTTTGCATCATGTTAAAAATTTCAAAAGAAATTGAAATGGGAGAAGGAACACCCCCAGATGAATTTAATTCAAATGGCCATTTTAAAATTGCTCAAAAAATACCTTTTGCGTTTTTGAAAACTCACATAAATGAGTGTGATCACATATCAAGTGATGTGGTAGCAATCCCATGCTCATGTAATTTTCAAATATTCAAACATGAGCTTGGAATTAAATTTAAACCCCTATTTGAATTGAAATTCAAATTGTTTGAATTTCAAAAATTCGCAAACTTTGCGAGTGGCTAGCTATATGCTATGTAAGGTCATTTAAAAAGTATGGGCATTTTATAAAATGGCTAGCTAAAAAAATAACAGAAAAGAAAGGAAAGATTAAACAGACAGAAAATAGAAAAGGAAACCCAACCCACCTACCAGGCTTAAGGCCCAACGAACTCCCCACGGCCCAAAGCCCACCTATTCCTGTCGTCTACCCCAGGCAGGCCAGCACGCAGGTGCGTGGCGACCATGCCGCGGCCGCCGACGCCACCCCGGCGACCTGGCTGCTTCCACGGCGACACCTACGTGTCCAGGAGAACCCCCTTGACACCCCCATCTCTTTCCCCCTCCTCTGGCTCATCCTCCCCTTCTCCCCTCGCCGTTCTGCTCGCCGCACGAAGCTCGCACTTGAGCGCGACGCCGCACCCGCGTGGCCAACGGCCCCCTCCTGACGATCCATCGTGTCCCTCTTCTTTGTCGTGCTCGTCTTCATCGTTGTGTGCAAGCAATCAAGCCCGGGTGCCCTGGAGACGCCGCCATCTTCTCCGAGACGCCGCCGGCCGCCGTGGAGCTAGTCGTCGAATTCGCCGACTCTGGTGTCCCTCTGGCCTCCCCGTCATCTCCATTCGCACCAGGGTGAGCCTCCCGTTCGTTCCCCTCTCCTAGCACGCCTCCCCGCGCTCCGAATTGCCACCTCGCCGTGGTTAGTGCCACGACGGCCGCGACGTTCGTTGCCGCCGCCATTCCGGTGGCCTCCTTGGTCGCTTGTGTGCACCAGGAGATGCGCGGGAGCATGAGCTTCCCGTAGCTGCCATCAGCGCACGAATTGGCGCACTGCACCGCCGCCCCGTGCGAGCGCCGCTGCGTCTTGTGACGCCGGCGTTGAGCTGCCGGCAGCCCGTGATGTGGGCCGTGCTTAATTAGCACTAACCACCTCCTGTGACAGTGGCTGGTGGGCCCAACCCCCCTAAACCTTTCTATTAAGCTAATTAAAACAGATTAATCAACAGACACTGACCAGTGGGTCCCACAGGTCAGTTGACTAGTCAAACCCCCCCTGATGTCATGCTGACACAGTGATGACGCCTAGATAGATCCAGACCCGCGTGACGGCCCATAGGGGACCCCAGAATTCTATTGAAATAATTGAAAGTCTGCTCCTGCATCTGATCCTGATCCATGATGCACCGATCACCTGAATGGAGACGAAAAATTCTGCACCTAGGCTTCCGCTTAGCAGCATGCCGATGGAAAAACGCAGTGTTGGTTTCGCCTTCATTGATGGTGGAAATCCGGGATTTCTGACGCGCAATGGTATGCTATAATGAGTGCAGCCCCAAGAGCTTCTTCTTAAGATCAGCGCGCAACCACCGCTCCTCCGCGGACAGCGTTCGGACATCCATTGCTCTCTCAAGTTGAAAAATGATTTCCTTGGCCAGCAAGATTTTCTCATTAATGTTGCCAATCTTTCCGGCACTCCATCGCCCAAGAGCGGTAGCAGTGTTCCACAACTTTCTGTCCAGAACCGCACACTTGTCTTTGCAGTTTACCGGCTGATTCCACGCATCTGGCACCACCTCGTCAAACCCAGGGATCTTCAACCAGAAACTCTGAAAATGGAACCACCACTGGGTGCGCAGTTGAACATTGGTAGACATGATCAGCGGGCTGTGGTCAAACAGCGCCGTCGCCTGGGTCGATAGCAACACATTTGGGTGCGCATCAGCCCAGTCATTAGTATGCAGCCAACAATCAATCTTACAAAGGGTAGGCAGCCTCCTCTCATTACTCCACGTGAAGCGGCGCCCAATCAGAGGCGCCTCCAGCAAATCAAGGTCATCCACAGTGGCGCCGAATTTAGCCATCAATGAACGGTTAAGTCTACCATTGCTTTTGTCGGCCTCATCGAGGATCATATTGAAGTCCCCTGCCAGGCACCACGGCCCCTCACAGAGGTAGCGGATGAACCGTATTTCCCTAAGGAATTCATCCCGGAGATCGCTATCGCATGGTCCATATACCACCGTGACCCACCACGTATCCCCATCCGGCGTATGGATATGAACGGAAACAGAGAACCTGAGAACATGTGAAGCAAGCCCTTGAACATGCGCCAAGCAACGATAATCCGACCCGCAGTGCCGATCGCGGGCAGAGCGATGAAGCCATCATAATGAAAGGGAAAACGGTAAGGAAATGCCCCACTGCATCTTTTAGAAATTACTACAAAATAAAGAATCTTGTGGAAGTCAAATAGAAATGATTGAAGTTTTTCTATTTGGATAAGTTACAATGACAAGTTGTAAAGAAATGTTATGTTATATAAACATGTGGAATTGAGGGTAAACCCCCATTCATTTGGGAGGTAAGAGAAAAAGAAATTATGCATGAAAATGATGTTGCACTTTTTGACAATACTCATTGGTCGATTTTGCATTATGCCTCCCGAAGGAATTTAATTTCTAGCTTGAATTTTACATGTTTGTAGACCTTCGCCACATCAACATATTGTATTTTTAATACTTTTTAGGATTTAATATATTAAATTTAGAGAAAATATTTAACAAAATTCATTACCTAAATTAAGGATCAACTGACTGAACTCAACTTTTCTTGTTTGACTATATATGATCACCGGAAAAAGATAAATATGAAACAATGATAAACACAATAAAAATAACATCGACTGATCTGTGTTAATGTCATGCCTAAGAAATACATTTTATGCCTTGTTTCCAGACTGCAGAAATAATGATTATATTCATTTACAGTAAAACATGGACTTAATCTACATTAAACTGTAGTATTATCTAAGCATCGCTGTTACAGTGTTCACAACCAGTATTGTAGCATCCTCGTCCTATCATGGACACATAAATACGTGAGAGCTAGGAATCTTGCAGCACATTTTGCAGAACAAAGAAACATAATGTATAGTGAAGAATGTTTTTAAATCATGTTTTTTTTAAAAGACAAGGGGAGGGGATGCACATGTATATATTCAAAAATATTAGTACTTCTTTCTTGTAACTTTCTTACCTTGTTCAGTTCTGTACAAAAAAAGTAATCTGATAACAAATAAGGAAGGAAAAAAAGTACCTTCGAAAATGGATGTGGAGCTACCAAGAAAAGGAGAGACGCCAACAGGTGTCGTTCAAATTTTTTGAATAGAGGTCACAATGACAACTACCAAAGATCAATTCAAACACGCATGTGTGATTATGTGCATACAACGTAATATCGAGAATAGTCTGACAAATAAAAAATGTTAAGGATTTGACAGTAGTACTGACCTGAAACTACTTTAATTACTGCAAAGGGAAGATTGCGAATTTAGAAGTTATTTGTTCTTGTAAGTGTAGAAGCAACCATGTACAATACCATTTTGCATAGAGCTTCCACCATGCGTTGTGAGTTGAAGGTAATGTTCAGAACAACTTGCATACTTTGACAACATGATCGTTGGCAAAGAGTATTAACCTGAAATTCTGAAGACCACAAAGTGCATCTCATTTAGACTTTTATTTAATGAAGAAGCAAGCAAGTAGTTGCAATCTCATAGAAGGTCTGATGCTTTGCTACTCCAAGATAATAGCTTAGAATTTGACCGATCCTGCATAAAACTTTTGAGAGAGAAAAAAATCTTTGTGATGCAAAAATGAGGTACATGAACGAAACACTTCAATACTTCATTATAAGTCCATCCTTACGACTTGATATCTGAAAATTGGTCTGATTTTTGTATTAATTGCATACAATTATATTATCAGCTAAGAATAGTGCATACCAGAAACTCCATTATAAACTGAAATCGAGATAACTAAAACGCAATCAAAACTGTACAAGTAAGTTACAATATAAACTATATGTAACAGCTAAGTATCACACTACCTTCACATTCACATCGTAGAACTTTAAACTCTCGGTGAAGATGAAGTCACCATTGATCACCAAACTTGTGTGTAAACCAATCTGCAGCAACGTGCAACCCAAATCACCAAGCACTCAATGCCCGGAGCCGAACTGAATCAGAAAACGGAAGTTTAGGTTGGATGGCTCAGAAGGATTCCCATCGGCAACGAGCGGGGCTCATCACATTGCACCAATCTCTGCCTTTCGCAATCTTCTCCCCATCTGTCTTCCATCTCGGCTACTTCACGTCCGGCGTCTCCTCTCCATCCCCCATCCCCACCACCACCACTTGCACCTCCTCATCCCCATTGTCGTCTACGTAGCCGTAGAAGAAGATCACGAGGGTGGCAACTGGCAAAACGAGGGGAAGAGGCGGCGCTGGGAGCGAGGGTCTAGGTCATGGAGGTTAGAGTTTAGGTGGTCGTCTATACCGGCGGCAGGGTTGGGGGACTCGGGGGCTGTGAGAGACAGGACGACGGAGGATCGTCTTCTTTGACGGGACGGCGCGACAGTCGACTGTTGACGGGAAGATGCTCTTCGCACCGCCGCCTCCTTCAATCTGCTACACTCAGACGGTTGTCGCCCAGAGCGCGAGCTATGGACAACCTGGACAAGGAGAAGTCAGGTGGTCGCGGGAGAGGAGGCCGCCAGGGAGGGAGGCTGCTAGATCGTGGGGAGGTGGAGAACGTACATGGTTTTATTTGTGGATGGGAGGAGAGATCGTGGAACGAGGGGGCGCCTGGGGTTTTTGGTTCTCCAGCGAGAGAGAGATGGTTGAACCATCATTGACAACGGCCTCTAGCCCTTTAATAGTATAGATATAAATAAGTATCAACTACAAAAAAGGGTCTTGGCTTGAGATAAGCCAGAAATAAAATAAAAAATAAAATAAAATAAAATATTACAAGGCCAGACTAAGCCAATCTTTAAAGTGTTGCAACAAACTCTTATTAATTCTAAATTTCGGTAGGTTCAATTCAGTAGCATAAATATCCTTCCAGATCAGTATGGAAGGATTAATTTGATTGAAGATTTTGTTGTTTCTCACTATCCATATGGCCCAAGCAGCAACAATGATGATATCCATGGCAAAAGGCTGATTGATTTTTTCCTTCAGGTCTTCTATAACTTCATATGTTGAAAGTCTAGGTGTTCTGTTTGGGCATAATAAGTTCCAGCATCTTTGTGCAAAGGGGAAGGTCCAGAACAGGTGATGCAGTGTTTCTTCCACGTTACATTGGAGAGTAGCACAATTATATGAGTCAATAATAAATGATTTCCTTCTGAGTAAGTTCCTGGTATTGAGTCTGTCATGAAGGAGTAGCCAGAAGAATACTTTGTGCTTTGGTTGACATGAAGTCTTCCAGATCCACTTAAAGTGAGCAGGTGAAGGGCAGACTCCCACCATTACCATGTAAGATTTTGCAGAGCTGAAATAGTCTTTCCCCCAGATGTAGGTCCATGAGTCTGAGTTTCTAGGTCTCTCAAGTTGATTGTATGCTGCTGTGATTTTTTCAAGTTCCAAGAATTCCTGGTGTGCTTGAATTGATAATGGGAGGTGAAATAGATCATCAATATAAGGGGAGTTAATGTATTGTTCAACAGTGATCATATTGTTCTTGGAGAATGACAAAAGATGAGGAAAAGTAGTGTTCATGAACTGTTTATCCCACAAATCAGTCCAGAAGAGAGCACATTTACCATCACCTATAACACATCTTGCCATGGATTTATAATGATGGAGGAGGTTAAGGTTTGCTTTCCACCAGAAGGATCCAACTAAACTGTTCCCAAGCATCTGACCATTTTTGTAATAAGTGTCCCAAATAAGATTAACCCAGGGGATGTTGAGTCTGTTGAAGAATTTATGGAGATTCTTTAGTAGTACGGCATTGTTCTAGATATTGATATTTAGGACTCCCAAACCACCCTGATTCTTAGGTCTACAAATAGTTGTCCAAGCTAGCATAGCAGGTCTTTTGTCTTTCATATTTGAGCCTCTCTAGAGACAGTGCCTAAGTAGTTTACCAATTTGCTGTTTGATAGTTTCAGGCAGTTCCACGCAGGTCATCCAATAGACAACAAGGGAGGACGGAATGACATTAACAACAATTAATCTGCCAGCATAGTTTAAGAAATTTGCCAGACCAGCAAGTTTGTTGGCAATTCTATTGACAATGGGCAAACAGTGTTCCACTTTAGGCTTGGAAGTTCCCAGCGGCATTCCCAGGTAAGTGATGGGAAAAGCACCTTTTTTACAGTTCAGGGTACAAATGAAATTGTCTTCTGAGTCTTCATGTATGTTAACTGGGGTCATGCTTGATTTATGGAAGTTCACCTTAAGACCAGTAGAATCATTGAAAGTTTGGAGCAGGGCTTTGAGACATATGAGTTGTCTGTTATCATCTTTCAGGAAAATCAAAGTGTCATCTCCATACTGTGCAATAGGGAAATCCATAGCAGAGTGCTGGAGAGGGGCTGAGATCAAACTAATGTATTTTTCCTTGTTGATGATGGATTGCAATAGGTCAGCAGCAAGAACAAATAAAAGAGGGGATAGAGGGTCACCCTGCCTCACCCCTCTCTTACAATAGAATTTCTTCCTAGGGATTCCATTAAGCATCACAGAAGAGGTAGCAGAGTGGAAAAGCATTTTCATCCATGAAATCCATCTCTCTCCAAACCCTTTTGCTCTGAGAATTTTGATGATTGTGTCATGACTTATGGTATCAAAGGCTTTCTCTAAGTCAAGCTTTAGCAATAGAACTTCCTTATTAGACCTGAGACATTGATGTAGGTACTCATAAGCCAAAGCAATACAGTCCTGGATGGCTCTGTCTTGAAGAAAACCATATTGGTTCTGGTGCACAAGTAGCAGGATAATTCTCTGTAATATGTTAGCCAAGAAAACCATATTGAGCTTGAATATAGAATTGTGCAATGATATGGGCCTAAAATCATTGTGTTTACAGGGATTTTTTATTTTGGGGATGAGAGTAATGTAGGATGATTTGATACTTCCCAGTGAAACTGATCCCTCATAAAAATCCTGAAGTAACTGCATGATATCTTTATGGATAATCTGCCAGTATATTTTGAAGAATTCATTGTTGAAGCCAGCAGGGCCAGGAGACTTTCCATTAGGGAGATTATCCACCACTTTTTAACTTCTTTCACGGTAAAAGGGGCTTCTAGCTCATTGAAAATGTCATTACCATAGTTCTTGTGAAAAAGGTTTGGGAGGTCAAAATGCATGTGAACCACATCAGTGGTACCAAGTCTGTTTTTAAAAGATTCCCACAAAATTTCAGCCTTCCCATCATCGTCAGTAATGTCCACTTGATCATTGTTTTGAATAGAGACAATAAAGTTGTTTCTATGATTTATGGAGGCTTTTTCATGGAAGAAATCGGTGCTCTCATCTCCAAATTTTACCCATTTGATTTTACCCCTTTGCTGCCAGTATATTCTTTGGTTCTTCAGGAGAGTTAACAATTGTTCTTTGAGTAGTGATATGCAGTTCCATTCATAAATGGTTAGGTCCCTGTATTCCTCAAATACATCCAAACAGAATATTAAGTCATTAATGTCCTGTATTTGTTTCTTCAGAGGTTGCAAGTTCTTGTCCCAAATTTTAATAGCTCTCCTGAGGTTTTTGAATTTGGCACTGATCAGTTTAGCAGAGTCTTTGTACCCAACAGGAATGTCACAAGCTCTCTGAACAATGTCTTGAAAGTCAGGCAACTACATCTAATAGTTTTCAAATCTAAAAACTTTAGATTTGGGAATCACAGATTCAATTTTAATCAAACAAGGCAGGTGATCAGAAATTGGTTTGGCTAGGGGGATTGCAGTAGTAGCAGGGTATGAAGTAATCCAGGAGGCAGAAGTGAAGAACCAGTCTTTTTTTCCAGGAGAGGATTTTTCTGCATGTTACTCCAAGTGAATTGCCTACCTTTAAGGGGAAGTTCCAATAGACCAAGTTTGCTAATAGCATCATTGAAGAGAAGCATCTCATTGATATAACCACCAGGTTTATTTTTGTCTTCTGCAGATCTAATGAAGTTGAAATCACCCATGATGAGCCAATCCATCTCATCAGGCATTTGGATGTCAGTGAACCATTGAATGAAAGTCTCCTTTTCCTCGTGGATACATGGTCCATAAACATTAGTCAGAATCCACATTTGACTTGTTAATTTATTTGTGAATTGGATGGACAAAGAGTTTCTATTTTGAAAGACCACTTCACCATCTAAAACTGAACCATTACAAGCAGTCAAGATTCCCCCTGAGGCTCCAATAGTAGGACAAAAAGCAAATTTAGACAGTCTCTTGGGGCAAAAAAATTTATGGTAATTGAGATCCAATTCTTCTCTTTTTGTTTCTTGCAAGCATAGAACTGAACAAGCACTCTCTTCAATCTTGTGGGAAACAACATTCCATTTGTCTTTGGAATTAATTCCTCTTATGTTCCAATTCAGTATATTCCAAGTTTTGTTATTCATAAACATTTGTTAATTGCAGTAACATTTAGTAGATGTTAAATCTACCTTCCACCCAATATTCCAAGCATGATGGTGACAAAAGCAAAGTGGCAGGGGAATCACACAGGTAGCAAAGGTTCTTATAAGATTCAGATAGAACAGATCCATTGGTACCACAAATCTTACAACCAGATAAATTTTCCAAAAGACAGACACATCAACTAGAATTATCCAAGTTGTGCTAATCATTTGTCACTAGAGGATTTTTTCTTTCTCTCCTTGGCCTTGGACACCTTGGCCTTTTCCTCTTGAGCTTTCATTTTGGGATTCTTGGCCAATTTCTCTTCCAGCTCCTTGTCCCCCACCTTGCAAAATGATTTAGATAAGTTTTTAACCACTTTATTATGCAGATCAGGTGGAGAGGCATGGAAAGGTAAGCAGTTCATATCAGCACATGAGCTATTTTAAATCCATCATTGTTTGTTCTAATCCTACCACTTCTTCTTACTACTGTTTCAACCAGGGCTGATTTTCCTCTCTTTTTCTTTGTGCCCATGCTTGGGTCAAGGATCATGGTAGGAGAAGATCCATTCTTCTGTTCCATATTGTCCTGTTCTGCTTCTGTCTCTAGACCACCATTCTTGCAACTCAGAGCCTGTGAGACAACACAATTTGGTGGGATCACAAATGTGTAAGATTCATCCTCATTTTTATTACTAAGAATAGTTGCCCACAACTGTGATTGCAATAACTTGAGAACCCAATTGAACTGATCTGGTGAAAGGAGCAAAGAGATGATGAAGTTAAACCAACTTACATGCACTTGGCTTGTGACCATATTTTCACAGTGTTCCATCATACATCCAGGTGCAAAGTGCTTGTTCCATGGCTCTACTCCATCACAGGAAATGAGGTTGGATTCAGAATTATTGTCAAGCAGACTAGTTTCCAAATGGTCATTAGCAATACCATATTTAGCAAGAGTCTCATTAAAGAGGGCATATTCCATACCTATGGTGAGCTCATGGTTTTCAGTGGTGCTGGGAATCGCTGGCATCTTAGAGGCAGAATCAGTGCTGAGAGAATAATTCATGGGTATCTGAAATATATATTCCTCAGGGTTAATAGGAGCAGAGTAGTTCTTATTTGAGACAGCAGGATCAGAGCAAGAGTGTGATAATGAAACATCAAGAGGAGAGGAATTAAAGGGAAGAGAAGAGACCTGGAACACCTTATCATTAATGTCCATATTAGATATCTCCTTTAGAACATTGCCATCAGGGATTTGAGAATGATTTGAAGAGCCCTGAATATTAGCATCCACCAAGATAGCGTCATGTTTGTCAGAAGATGAGATATGAAGTAGGCCATCAGCCACATGGTCTTGATCATTGACATTGGAGAGCTCTGGTAATGCAGGTGAGTGGTGAGCAAGTATTTCAATGGGAGGTAATTCCAGTTGTGCTTCATTCTCATTCCGAAGAATTGCATCTTCTTGAATGATGGGAGCATCCTCATCAGGTGCCTCCTGAGGAATGTGGTCATCTTGAGCCAAAATAGCAGAATTAACAAGATCAGGTAGATTAATGGGCAGCTCCAGAATGTGCTGCGCTTCAAAGTTTTCTTTAGCTTCATCATCAAAACCATAAGTAAGTTGTAAATTTAGGAGAGAACTTTCAGCATGGACATCAACATGCAATCCATCAACTTGATTTTCAGCAGGAATTCCATTCTGAATATTTTCAAAGTTGACTGAAACATCAGAGGCATTAGAGGTAAGGCCACTATTGCCCTGAGGAGGGGGGGATTAGCTCTTCCCCATCAGCCCAAGCTTGGTATTCATTGGCAGCAACTTCAAGAAGGGCTCCTAGGTTCTGTTGTTGCTGGAAATTTTTGTTTTGCTGAAAGGCCTAATGGTTATCTGCCACATCCCAAACTCCTGGTCCTCTTCTTGAACCTCATTCTGGTTATTGTCAGGTGCATTATGGTGAAACCCAGGGAATGGCCAAGCAACTTGTGGGACAGGGTGGGGATCAACTCCTGGAGGGGGAATAGGGTCCTCGTCTGCTGGTCCATTGCCAAGCATGTCTTGCTGCAAAATTTCTACAGAATAAGACCATCCTTCAGCTTTAAACTGCTCACCTTCAGACCATCTGATACTCTTTGGGACCTCAACCAAATCCATTACACGAACCTTCATGATTATTCTACCTTTTCTTGCTTCATCCAGTTCCCAGTTTATCACTTTTCCAAATTTGCTCACTTCAGCAGACAGGTCCTTAGTTTTGCAGAAATCAAACGGCACCCCGATTAAGAGCAACCAACAGACCCTATTAAAATAAACCCTGCGCCAGTTCCTTCCTTCATTGTGCTTGGTGAAAGTCAGCTGAACATCACCAAAAGGGATAGGGATTTCATGGACAAGCCTTTCTCTGTCTCTGACATGGTTCAGACGAACATAGGCCTCCCCAAAAGGGCATTCCTGGATATCTTGTACCCCCATTTGAACAACATCATCAAAGAACTCAAGGAGAGCATTGCGTACGTTGGGGAAGTGTCCATGAACCATCATACTTAGAAGCCAGAGTTTGATAGATAGTAAATTGCGAGATTACACTAAGTTTGGACTCCACCAAACCCACCACAGATGTTGCTGCATCTTTCACAGAATCGCGAACTACCTGCCATCTAGCCGGGCATTTCAGCCCACACACATTCCACACCACCAAGTTACAATTGGCCATAGACATGAGAAAACTCTACATGACCACCCGCGCAGCCTTTCTGTCAGAACCCTCTGGTAGGTATGTGCTAGGATCAAGTCTCACTTTGCATCATGGAAAAATTTCAAAAAGAAAATGAAATGGGAGAGAGAAACCCCCCAAGAGAGAAACCCCACGCTCTCTCTCTCGCTGAGCCTCGCGAAGAACAGAACGCCGTCGTCGCCATGGCTTGACGCCCGCGTGGCCAACGTCCTCAACGAGCCGCGCCAAGGTGTCCATCGTCTCCGCCGTTGTCTGCTACCTCGAGCTAAACCGCCAATCGAAGGCAAGAGGACCTGCACGCGTCGCTAGCTTCATCGTTTTCGTCTCCGGCCGCCGCGGATCCACCTCAAATTCCGGCAGCTCCAGAGCCTCCCCGCCTCCATCAACTGCCCCGTCGTGTTCCTAGCACCACGGTGAGATTTTCCCCTAACCCAGCCAAGCCCCGCTCGCCCTAACAACTAGATTAGTTTAAAACAAAACAAAACTTTTTAATTAACCACAGTGACACTTACAGGTGGGACCCTCTGGTCAGAGACCCCCTGACGCCAGCATGACTTCATGCTGACGCATTAAATCGAATTTCCTATTTAAAGAATATTCAAAAATTCCAGAAAATGCTTCAAACTTTGGAAATTCATAACTAACTCATTTTAACTCCAAATTAAACATATAATATATGTAAAATTATCAGAAAAATGCAAGGATTCTGAATATGTAATCTTTTTTAATGATTGACCAAATCAAATTGGGTGAACAGTGGAAAAATTGGATGTGAACCCTTTTTAAATTCAAATTGGAGTTTGATTTTGCATTTCAAATGCAATACACTCCTTTTAATTGGAATAACTCACACATCAGTGACACATACATCAAGTTTCAACCTTCAACTCATGTGTTTCAGCATTGACTTATTATTTTTTCGATGTTTGTGCTGTTTGTCGAATAGAGGTGGAGCCGGAACCCGAGATCACCCCCTCCGTTGAAGATACCGTGTACGACCCTCGTTAGCAAGGCAAGCAAACCCCCATTGATCATGTCGATAAAATCCCACTTCCCTCTTAGTCTCGCTTATGTATTGTTTAGGATGATTACCATGATAACGTTTCTACAGCATAGATGAACCCATTCCTTTGCATGAACTATCATTTGTCACAGTAGTACGCAAACCACAATCCTAGAAGATGTAGGAGTTGATTGATATCATGTAGCCCCTGCAACTATTACTTCTTATTGCATGCTTAGAATGTTACAATGTTATTATTGCATGCTTAGAATGTTACAAGGTTTGTGGCCTGACTTTAAAGTGAGAGAATGGCTCGACCGAGACCGGCTTATGCCCCAGGCACACATCTTCTGGGACCACTTCGGTAAACCGGTCGGGTTACGAATTTGGAAACCATCCCAAATAGGCGTCTTCATTGAACCTGAGTTGGCTGTGAGGTAAAAGTTGTGGAAATTATCCTCACCGACACCCTCTTGAAGGGTGACGATATTCCGGCGGTAACTTATAGTTTCATGTGTGTAGCAGTACACCCCTGCAGGGTTAATAAACTATTCGTATAGCCGCGTCCGCGGTAAGGAACTACTTGGAAAGCTGTGCCTGATTATTAGAGAACTTGAACTGGATACTTATAAAACTTTCCAAGATAAGCGTGAGTTCTATGACGTGCTTTCTCGTGGGAAGTCGAGGAAGGCTCCATAGTGGTGTAATTGGTTGGAGACATGTAGTGGACACGTGTACGCTTCTTACTTCAAGTCTGGTACTCGTAGTTCAGGACTAGCCAAGTCAAAGCTGGCACTTCTTCTTATGAACCCCACCTCCCTTTACCTTGATACATGTGCATGAGTAGTATAGTTCCTACGTAAGTTTTGCTGAGTACGACTTTTTACTCATGTTTGCTTATTCTATGCTTTAGATGAACCCACTGACCCCGAAGGTGGATTCTTCCTGGAGCTCGACGACTGAAGCCAAGCTAGTGTAGTCCCAGTCAGAAGACTGGTCCCTCGTGGAAGGTCTTGTTTATAAATAAGGCTTCTCTAAGCCATTTGTTAAACTTGTCTGTACTCAGACCTACTTTGCTTTCGCGTGTTTGATGTAATATTGGATCACGGTCTCTTGATCTCTGTGTGCACTATGTAAGAGTTACCGATAAAGTTGTACACTTTTTAGAGAATGGCAATGATACTTGCTGTCCATACTAGACATGTGTGCTGCGTGTATGATTATAACATGCATGTCTTAGTATGAGTTTTCGAGACCTTAGTTGTGATCTGGCTGGCGGTCTTTTATACACCAAGTGGCCCTTAGATGTGCGCAGCTTGGGGCATCGCGATGCGATTGCTCGTGACTCTGTCACGTGCACACTTTGTTTTATGATCGATCCCGCCCTAGACCCCGACTAAGCGATCGGGCTGGAGTAAGTCTATGTAAGTGTTATAATACAATCGATAGTATGATTGAGGCAACTTGTCTATGAGTATGGGAGTTCACCATCCATATCATTTAGACTTGTGTGCGGATGATGAGGACCCATCTCAGTTGATCATCCGGCCTGGATGGGATGCCCCTCACGTTCGATGTTTTGCGAGAACGTTCTGTGATTGGCCTTTTCTGCTTAGACAAGTGGGTACGGTTCTCGGCTCTCCATATGATTGTCTTGTAGCGGGACTTGCATACGCTAACCCCGGGTCCCGACAGACTTGGTATCAGAGCAGGACTGATTGTAGGATTATTAGCCTTATTCGAAGTCGAGTCTAGCCTTCTATAGTTATATTGTTACTCTGGGTATATAAGGGAACAACGTAAGGCTTCTTTTTTCTCCTTACCTCATCGTTCTGAGTTCTGAGTCACCCTCATCTATTCTACGGGAAGATAGGACTAGGCTCATCTATGTCTTACTAGAAAATCTCGTTGATTGCTTCCTTGTAGTCGTTGGAGAGTTGTTGTGCTTCCTGATTTCTTACATCGTATGTAAGTGTTGTTTCCTTGTTGTAAGAAATTGTCTTTTCTTGCAATTACAGCTGTTATGTTGTCCGAGTCATTCCAAGTTTCTTCATAATCTGATGCATTTGCAAACTCCTTCTTTCTGTTTCAGATGGAGGATCTTCCCCCTCGGCAGATTGTTCGTTTGACTAGGTGCCTCGATGTGCATGGGAATCCAGCCATACTCACCGAGATGATGTCCTTCATTGGCTATCGATGGTATCCTGAGTACACCGTTGAGGAGTAGTTCCTTGACTTCAACAAGACTCAGTTCCACTGCACTGTCAGGATCTACCCGCACCACATTGGAGTCCCTCAGCCTATCCTCTTTGGACATGGCATTGTTGTGACTGAGAACATGGCTGTGCAGGATGCTGCATACTCATGTATTACACTGCTGAGAGAGGAGCATGCAATGCTTAGAGGGTCACCTTTCCGCTATATCCCTGCTGCACTTCCAGGAGAAGAGGGATATTACACCGGATTGTACACAGATCACTCCTTGGAGGATCCTTTGCTTCAAATCACTGCTCGGCACGCTTGTCATAGAGATCGTGATGCCCGTGCCCTTCGTTTTGAGCTTCACGCCACCGTGTCCGTCTGTATCGAGCACTTGCACTCCTGGCTCCTTTTGTGAGTGTTGGATCAGTGGAGTATGATGCTATCTACCCAGTCAGGACACATATGCCTTCTCGAGTTGCTTGGCCCGAGATTGGAGGCATTTTTCCACCCCGTGGTCCTCTGCTTCCACCCTACGCTGGACCTAGGCCCCATCCTTGCCCAAATGGATATCAGGGTCCACATGCCTCCGTGTTTTCCGATGGTCACCTTCAGTTACCGGGTTACATGGGTAACTTCTATGAGGATTACTATGGAGATGGAGATGAGTGAGACCGCCTGTGGTCTTTCTCTAGTGAGGAGGTAGTACTATCTTTAGCATGTTGTACGAAAGGTGTTCTAAGTTCCAGAGGCTTAGATAAATAATGTATAGGAAGTCAGAGTGCCTCTGAAGGATGTATCATTTTCATCACGTTTGTATTAGCTTGGAGCTTGTACTAAAACGATGTATGGTTTGTATGACAGCTTGTGAATATATGGCTTGTATGCTTTTATCACCATGTTGTCAAGATGATTACTTCCTTTTCTCTGTGATTCTTCCAGTACCTTCAATACCTTGTTAGAATCTTCCATTCAACTCTGTTCGACTTTGGTTTTAACCTTCAAGATGTCTCAAGGAACCCGTGGCCAGCTTGGTCGTGCCCATGGTCGTGGGAATGAACCGGAGGAAGGCAATCTTCCACCGCCACCCACGATGGCTCAGGTTGTGATGGAGGTTGAGAGGAACCGCCGAGACTCTCACCAGTTTCTGGAGGTCATTGCCCGCAACACCACTCAGCAGCGCAACGAGTTGGTGTCTTTGAATGACTTCATCCCGCTTCATCCCCCGGTTTTCAGTTACTCCACTGAGCCCCTTGACGCCGATGACTGGCTTCGCAGCATCGAGAGGAAGCTCCAGGAAGGCCATGTTGAAGAAGGTGACAGGGTCAACTATGCCACCTACCACCTCGAGGGTGCAGCTAGCTCTTGGTGGGAGAATTTCTTGAACATGCGTCCCGCTGGACCGCCCACAACTTGGGATGATTTCTTCACTTCATTCCGTGAGCACCACATTCCAAAGGGTCTTATGGAGCGCAAGCGTGAGGAGTTCTGCAACCTCACCCAAGTTAGGAGGACTGTTGACAAGTTTAGTCGTGAGTTCAACCGACTTGTTCGTTATGCTACTGAAGAGGTCTCCACCGACGCCAAGAAGCAAGAGAGGTTCCGCCGTGGACTCAATTCCGGACTCCATCGTGAGCACAACCTACATGACATCGCCACCTTCCAGGTCCTTGTCAACAAGGCCATCAAGGCGGAGGACATGAACAACCCCAATGATTTCCGCAAGCACCCTAGAGATGATGGTTCATCCAGTTCAGGCTCTCAGAAGCGCAAGATCTGGATCCCCAACAGCATGTTCCGCCAGAACAACCCACCGAGGCCATCCTATGTGGCGCCTCGTCCACCAGCTTTGTTCCACCCAGCTCCACCTAACAACCCAGCTCCCCGCACTATCTTTGGAGCCTTCTACAAGTGTGGCCAGGCAGGTCACTACTCCGGCGAGTGTCGCCAGAACCAGCTCCAGAATCAGAATGCTCCACCCCGTGCCGGAGGTCACAACAATGGTCGTGGCAAGCCACCCTCGAAGGTCTTCACTACCAAACCCGCTCCTCCCGCCAATCGTGGATGTGTGAACCAGATCTCAACTGAAGAGACTGACGACACTTCTGACGTCATTCTTGGTACGCTCCCAGTCAATTATGTTCCTACTTCCGTTCTTTTCGATCCCGGAGCATCCCATTCATTCATGTCGGAAAGTTATGCACTTCGTCATGAGTTGTTGTTTGTTGAATTGTCTAACCCAATGATAATTCAAACTCCAGGGTCAAGTTGGCAAACTAATAGAGTAAGCCATGGTAATCAAATTGCAATTAAGGGTTTAGTATTCCTTGCTTCACTCATAGCTCTCAAATCTTCACACATTGATGTCATCCTTGGTATGAATTGGTTATCAAGACAAAATGCTTTTCTTGATTGTAAAGCCAAGTCAGTTAGACTTACCCACCCTTCAGGCCAGACAATAGATTATTTCTCACGAAGAGCAAGAACCCAGATACATTATTTGAATGTGCTTCCCCTTCCCGACCTTGATGATATTCCGGTGGTTCGTGACTTCCCGGATGTCTTTCCTGAAGAGCTGCCGGGCATGCCACCCAACAGATGTGTAGAGTTCATAGTGGATCATATGCCAGGCACCGCCCCAATTTCCAGACGCCCATACAAAATGGCCCGACGTGAGTTAGCTGAGCTTAAAATCCAACTTGAAGATTTTTTGGAAAAAGGCTTCATCCGCCCTAGCTCATCGCCATGGGGTTGCCCCGTTCTGTTCGTAATGAAGAAAGATGGAACAGAAAGGATGTGTGTAGACTATCGCCCGCTAAATCTAGCGATGATAAAGAACAAGTACCCACTGCCCAGGATCAATGATCTTTATGATCAACTTGCTGGATCCTATATCTTCACCAAGATGGACTTGAGATTAGGTTATCATCAAATCAAAATCTGAAACGAGGACATTCCATTAACGGCTTTCACTACTCGTTATGGTCTTTACGAGTACACCGTCATGTCCTTCGGTTTAACCAATGCCCCCGCCACTTTCTCGCGCATGATGAATTCGATCTTCAGGGAGTACTTGGATAAATTTGTTGTAGTTTATCTTGATGACATTCTCATATACTCGAAGAACGAAGAAGAACATGCCGAACATCTTAGGTTGGTATTGATGAAACTTCGAGAGCATCGCATGTATGCTAAATTCTCAAGGTGTGAATTTTGGCTACCAGAAGTGACCTACATAGGCCACGTGATTTCTGCCAAAGGCATTGCTGTGAATCCCGAGAGAATTCAGGCCGTCCTTGACCGGACTCCACCTAAATCGGTTAAGAAAGTTAGGAGTTTTCTTGGCTTAACAAGCTATTGTCGCCGCTTCGTTGAGAACTTCTCCAAAGTTGCAAAGCCTCTAACTGAACTCCTCAAGAAAGATAAGAAATTCGAATGGACTCCCAAGTGCGAGGAAAGCTTTCGAGAGCTGAAAAGAAGATTGACTTCTGCACCCGTACTTGCGCCTCCAGACACCAAAAAGGATTTTGAGATCTTTTGTGACGCCTCATGGCAAGGGTCAGGATGCATACTTATGCAAGATAGACATGTGGTAGCTTATGCTTCACGCCAGTTGTGTCCACATGAAGAGAACTATCCTACCCATGATCTTGAACTCGCTGCCGTAGTTCATGCCCTGATAACTTGGCGACATTACCTCCTTGGTAATCGTTGTGAGATCTATTCCGACCACCAAAGCCTCATATACATATTCACCAAGACAGATCTTAATCTCAGGCAAAGACGCTGGATAGAGTTGATAAAATATTATGACTTAGGAATTTCTTACACCCCAAGGCAAAGCCAATGTCATGGCTGATGCACTAAGTCGTAAGTCGTATTGTAACAACCTCATGTTACAACAGTGTCAACCACTTCTTCATGAGGAATTTCGCAAGCTCAATCTTGAGATTGTTCCTCATGGCTATCTTTCTACCTTGGTGGCGAAACCAACCTTTGAGGATAAAATCATAGCCGCGTAGAAACGTGATAGTGGTATCCGAGAGATCAAGAAGAACATTGCTAGTGGAGTTGCTAAATGTTTCTCCATAAATGATCAAGGTGTCGTTTTGTTTGGCACTTGATTGGTGGTACCACGAAAACACAATCTTAGGAGGCTAATTCTTTAGGAGGCTCATGATAATGCCCTTTCGATTCATCCTGGTAGCACAAAGATGTACCGAGACCTACGCCAGAGATTTTGGTGGACTAGGATGAAACGAAAAATTGCTCAGTATGTTGCCGAATGTGATGTTTGTCGTCGCATTAAGGCCGAACACCAAAGACCTTTGCCTATTCCAGAGTGGAAATGGGACAAAGTCAGTATGGATTTCATCACTGGCTTTCCAAAAACCCAGAAAGGAAATGATGCCATCTTCGTTGTCGTTGATAGACTTTCCAAAGTTGCTCACTTCCTTCCAGTTTGCGAGTCTATAACTGCTAGCCAGTTAGCAGACTTGTATGTTTCTAGAATTGTGTCTCTTCGTGGTGTTCCTTTGGAAATCAATTCTGATCATGGTAGCCTTTTCACCTCCTGATTTTGGGGAAGCTTTCAGAATTCTATGGGAACTCATCTCTCCTTTAGTACAGCTTTGCATCCTCAGTCTAGTGGCAAGTCGAAAGGGTTAACCAAATTATCGAAGACATGCTCAGAGCTTGTGTTATATCTTTCGGAAAGAATTGGTAGAAGTCTCTTCCATTTGCCGAATTTTCTTATAAGAATAGTTTCCAATCTAGTCTGAACATGGCTCCTTTTGAACTCCTTTATGGACGAAGATGTCGAACACCCCTTCACTGGTCAGAAACCGGTGAAAGGCAATTCTTTGGACCAGATATGATCATGGAAGCAGAAGAGCAAGTTTGCATTGTTCGTGATCAATTGAAAGCAGCCCAGTCTCGTCAGAAAAGCTACTATGATCGTCGTCATAGGAAATAAAGCTACAATATGGACGAGAAGGCTTACCTTCGGGTTACTCCTCTGAAGGGAACCCAACGCTTCGGTATCAAAGGCAAGTTGGCCCCACGTTACATAGGACCTTTCCGCATTCTTGCTAAACATGGAGAAGTTGCCTACCAACTTGAACTACCCCCGCACCTTTCCCGTGTACATGATATATTCCATTTGTCACAACTCAGGCGTTGCTTCAAGGACCCCATCCGCGAAGTCGACCATGAAACGCTTGATCTCCAAGATGACCTTTCTTATCGAGAGTACCCCGTTCGTATTCTTGATTCCTCAGAGCGTGTCACTCGTCATCAGAGGATTAAGTTTCTGAAAGTGCAATGGTCACACCACTCCGAGAAAGAAGCCATGTGGGAAAAAGAAGACCGTCTCAGTGCTGAGTACCCCTCCTTCCTCCCGCAGACTTCTGGATCTCGGGACGAGATTTTTTTGAGTGGGGGCGAGTTGTCAGAACCCTCTGTTAGGTATGTACTAGGATCAAGTCTCACTTTGCATCATGGAAAATTTTCAAAAAGAAAATGAAATGGGAGAGAGAAACCCCCCCAGATGAATTTAATTCAAATGGCCATAAATAAAGTTGCTCCAAAAATTCTTGTTTGACTTTTGAAAACTCACATAAATTAGTGTGATCACATATAAAGTGACGTGGTAGAATTCCCATGCTCATAGATTTTTCAAAAATTCAAAACAGGAGCTTGGAATTAAATTAAACCCCTATTTGAATTAAAGTTCAAATAATTTGAATTTTAAAAATGTACAAACTTTACAAGTGGCTAGCCTATTATATTGTGAGGCCATATGAAAAGTTTCAGCATTTTATAAAATGTCTAGCTATTTTTTAGCCAAGACAAAACAAATGTCAGAAAATAAAACAGAGAGAAAAGAAAGAAAAATACTTACCTGCTTCTGGCCCAACTTATTCCCCAGCCGGCCCAGCCCACCGAGCCTTGTCGTCTACCCCCGGGCACGAGCACACAACTGCGTGCCCGGCATATCGACGCCGGCGGGCAGCTGCTAGCCTGCCTGGCCCTCCCCCGAGCCTTCTAACCGCACAAAGTCGACGCTGGAGACGCCGTGCGTCCATTCTCCCCTCCTGGTTAGCTCCCGCCCTCTCTCTCGCTGAGCCTCGCGAAGAACAGAACGCCGCCATCGCCATGGCTTGACGCCCGCGTGGCCAACGCCCTCCACGAGCCGCGGCAAGGTGTCCATCGTCTCCGCCATTGTTTGCTACCTCGAGCTACACCGCCAATCGACGGAAAGAGGAACTGCACGTGTCTCTAGGTTCATCGTCTTCATCTCCGGCCGCCGCGGACCCACCTCAAATTCCGGCAGCTCTAGAGCCTCCCCGCCTCCATAAACTGCTCAGTCGTGTTCCTAGCACCACGGTGAGATTTTCCCCTAACCCAGCGAAGCCCCGCTCGCCCTCTGTGCCATTACACCATGGGCAGTTCGTCGACGAGCACCCGTGAATCCTAGAACCTCGCAGCCGTGTCCATAGTGATCCCCTTGCTCCGTTGCTCCGTTTGAACCCACGTCCGCTTAAAATGGCGCACCACAGCGAGCTTCAGCTCAATCCAGTGGCTCCGCCGCCGCTAGGGTTCGTCGACGATGATGATGCCGTACCCCCCCAGGCCCTGTTCTTGGTCCCATTCAATGTGCGACGCCAAGAGCTGTGTCTCAGTGGTCGCAATGCTCGATTTGGGACACGGGAAGGCCATCCCGAGCGTCGCCGCCGTGGAATTTGGTCACCGGTGGCATGCCGCTGGTGAGCCCACGTGGCCGGCGTGTTTAGTCACTAATTAACCCACCCACAGTCACTTAAAGGTGGGCCCTGCCCCTGCGAATCCACTGGATTAGTTTAAATTAAAACAAAATGTTTTAATTAACCACAGTGACACTTACAAGTGGGACCCCCTGGTTACAGACCCCCTAACGCCAGCATGACTTCATGCTGACGCATTAAATCGAATTTCCTATTTAAAGAATATTCAGAAATTCCAGAAAATGATTTAAACTTTGGAAATTCATAACTAATTCATTTTAACTCCAAATTAAACATATAATATATGTAAAATTTTCAGAAAAATGCAAGGATTCTGAATATGCAATTTGTTTTCATGTTTGACCAAATTAAATTAGGTGAACAGTAGAAACATTGCACATGAACCCTTTTTAAATTCAAATTGGAGTATGATTTTGCATTTCAAATGCAATACACTCCTTTTAATTGGAATAACTCACACATCAGTGACACATACATCAAATTTCAACCTTCAACTCATGTGTTTGAACATTGTCTTATTATTGTTTCGATGTTTGTGTTGTTTGTCGAATATAGGTGGAGCCGGAACCCGAGATCACCCCCTCCGTTGAAGATACCGTGTACGACCCTCGTCAGCAAGGCAAGCACACCCCCATTGATCATGTCGATAAAATCCCACTTCCCTCTCAGTCTCGCTTATGACTTGTTTAGGATGATTACCATGATAACGTTTCTACGGCATAGATGAACCCATTCCTTTGAATGACCTATCATTTGTCACATTAGTAACCAAACCACATTCCTAGCAGATGTAGGAGTTGATTGATATCATGTGGCCCTTGCAACTGTTACTGCTTATTGCATGCTTAGAGTGTTACAATGCTGTTATTGTTATGTGAGTCTGGATGGTAGCAATCATGTTTATGATGGTAGAAATTTGTTGGTGATTCTACACTAATACAAGGTGAACGATGAGAGGCTGTGTAGGAGTACACAGTGGGTTGTCTCGTTGAACACCGCCCTAAGCCCGACTTCTTGTGTGGTGATCCAAGATGAAGATTACTACCACATGTTGGGCACATGCACCCCTACTCAACCTAATAACCCACCCCTCCTCAGTTCAATGAGTCGCAGTAGTTTGGAGTTCTGGTAGGTTTGTGGCCTGGCTGCAAAGTGAGAGACCGGCTCGACCGAGACCGGCTTATGCACCACGCACACATCTTCTGGGAACACTTCGGTAAACCTGCCGGGTTACAAATGTGGAAACCATCCCAGATAGGCGTCTTCATTGAACCTGAGTTGGCTGTGAGGTAAAAGTTGTGGAAATTATCCTCGCCGACACCCACTTCAAGGGTGACGAGATTCTGGCGGTAACTGATAGTTTCATGTGTGTAGCAGTACACCCCTGCAGGGTTAATAAACTATTCGAATAGCCGCGTCCGCGGTAAGGGACTACTTGGAAAGTTGTGCCTGATTATTAGAGAACTTGAACTGGATACTTATAAAACTTTCCAAGATAAGCGTGAGTGCTATGGCGAGCTTTCTCGTAGGAAGTCGAGGAAGGCACCATAGTGGTGTAATTGGTTGGTGACATGTAGTGGACTCGTGTACGTTTCTTTCCTCAAGTCTGGTACTCGTAGTTCAGGACTAGCCAAGTCAAAGCTGGCACTTCTGCTTATGAACCCCACCTCCCTTTACCTTGATACATGTGCATGAGTACTATAGTTCCTACGTAAGTCTTGCTGAGTACGACTTTCTACTCACGTTTTCTTATTCTATGTTTTAGATGACCCCACTGACCCAGAAGGTGGATTCTTCCTGGAGCTCGACGAATGAAGCCAAGCTAGTGTAGTCCCAGTCCGAAGACTGGTCCCTCGTGGAAGGGCTTGTTTATAAATAATGCTTCTCTAAGCCATTTGTTAAACTTGTATGTACTCAGACCTACTTTGCTTCCGCATGTTTGATATAATGTTGGATCACGGTCTCGTGATCTCTGTGTGCACTCTGTAAGAGTTACCAATAAAGTTGTACACTTTGTAGAGAATTGCAATGATACCCGCTGTTTATACTAGACATGTGTGATGCGTGTATGATTTTAACATGCATGTCTTAGTATGGGTTTTCGAGACCTTAGTTGTGATCTGGCTGGCGGTCTTTTATACACCAAGTGGCCCTTAGATGTGCGCAGCTTGGGGCATCGCGATGCGATTGCTCGTGCCACATGCACACTTTGCTCGTGCCACGTGCACACTCAAGTCTGGTACTCGTAGTTCAGGACTAGCCAAGTCAAAGCTGGCACTTCTTCTTATGAACCCCACCTCCCTTTACCTTGATACATGTGCATGAGTAGTATAGTTCCTACGTAAGTTTTGTTGAGTACGAATTTTTACTCACGTTTGCTTATTCTATGCTTTAGATGAACCCACTGACCCCGAAGGTGGATTCTTCCTGGAGCTCGACGACTGAAGCCAAGCTAGTGTAGTCCCAGTCAGAAGACTGGTCCCTCATGGAAGGGCTTGTTTATAAATAATGCTTCTCTAAGCCATTTGTTAAACTTGTCTGTACTCAGACCTACTTTGCTTTCGCGTGTTTGATGTAATGTTGGATCACGGTCTCGTGATCTCTGTGTGCACTATGTAAGAGTTACCGATAAAGTTCTACACTTTTTAGAGAATTGCAATGATACCTGCTGTCCATACTAGACATGTGTCCTGCGTGTATGATTATAACATGCATGTCTTAGTATGAGTTTTCGAGACCTTAGTTGTGATCTGGCTGGCGGTCTTTTATACACCAAGTGGCCCTTAGATGTGCGCAGCTTGGGGCATCGCAATGTGATTGCTCGTGACTCTGTCACGTGCACACTTGGTTTTATGATCGATCCCGCCCTAGACCCCGACTAAGCGATCGGGCTGGAGTAAGTCTATGTAAGTGTTATAATACAATCGATAGTATGGTTGAGGCAACTTGTCTATGAGTATGGGAGTTCACCACCCATATCATTTAGACTTGTGTGCGGACGATGAGGACCCATCTCAGTTGATCATCCGGCCTGGATGGCATGCCCCTCACGTTCGATGCTTTCCGAGAACGTTCTGTGCTTGGCCTTGTCTTCTTAGACAAGTGGGTACGGTTCTCGGCTCTCCATATGATTGTGTTGTAGCGGGACTTGCATACGCTAACCCCGGGTCCCGACACCTTCATATAAACTGTAACAGCCCGGGATTTTCTCGTGCCACGTGTTTACATTCCTGGTCATAGTTATATTCAGCTCCAAAGTTTCTATCTCACTGTTTTTTACGGCCACCTCTGTTTTTCACTAAGTCTATAACTTTCTGAAGCCATGTTGCATGCTTAATATCTTTTGATCTGTGATGCATTTGACCCTTATTCTTGTTTGTACCTGATCACCATCATGTCTAGATCATGCCCATGTATTGATATGTCATGTTGCTGCACTTTGCATATAGCTTTAGCCCTGTTTATACAACTTGCTATTAAAAGTTTCTGCCCTGTTTTCCTGATTTTCACTAAGTCCTTGACCAGTAATGTTTTATAGCTTTTTGTGTTGCTTATAACTAGTGAACCATGATGCTTATTTGCATGAAACTTGTTGCCATGCCTTCCTTGCCCTGCCTACTGCAATTCCATGTCATTTGGTTCATGTTTGAATTCAGTAGCTTGTTGATGCATTGCTCCCAAGTGTGCTCCTTGATGTTAACAGCATGTGCCCGTAACTTGTGATGCTTGTATCTTTTTAACCATAACTCCGTTTGGGGTGTTCTTTATATGTAACTTGATTATAATTTCATGTACTTTGTGTTTATGCTATTGTTTGTTGTTGTTAACCAACTTAAAATATGGTTCAGGGAAGAATATTACCAAATGCTTTAATCGTCATGGGGCCCATAGTGTTATGCCATGTTTAGGTTGTGCCTCACTTAAATTGACTAGCATAGATAGTTTACCTTATGCTTCACCTCTGGTCATGCTTGTGTGATATGCCATGCTTGAGTGAGATGCCATCTTAACAACCTTTGTTCATGTTGTGTAGCTAAACAACTTGAACCATTCTCAATGTGCAGTATCGTCGTGTGTGACGAATACTCCACTTAACCTCTTAGTAACCGCTCTCGACGATAGATGCGATACCGTAGTGCGTTGTCTCGTGTTGCCTTTTTGATGTTGTTTTATGGTGATTGCTTCGTAGTAATAGATGCTTGCTCGTCGATTGCCTTTTCTAGTGTTTACTTCTTGTGTTCTCCCGCGGGTACCTCTCGGAGACGATGCGAGCTTGCGATCAACTACACCTTCGGAATCTGACTTACCAACAGGAAATGACTATACATTACTTATGATCCATTCTATTATAACCAACGGTTTGCATGCTAGTCTAGGTTAGCTTCGATGTTTGATCCTACTGCATGTTTACAACCTCTCTCAAACCGATACAGCCATGTCCCCCTCCTAGCAAATCATGTACTTCTATGTTTCTATTGCGCTTTTCTCAGCCCCTGCTTTGTATGCATGCTTAGGATGCTACGAATGTTACACTGTTACTCCTTCGACTGGGCTATCACATTATTATATTGTTGTGGATGATATGATTATTATAATGTTGACTATATTCGACGAAGGATGGAAGGTCTAGGCTATCCCGCCCCGATGCTTTGTTCCATTCGAGTCACCTAGGATCCGAGTTCAGGGTATTGGTTTTAAGACTGAGCGTGCCCAACTGTGTGCGGGATGAGATTGTTTCCCCTTTTCTTACCTACTTACCTAGCTTCAAACATTTCTAGTGGTGGCCCAAGCTGATTTACCATTTGAAAACCATGTGTGTGTCTGTCGGGTAGCTCCTGTCAGATATTCTTTAAAACAACTTGGGCCAGCGGAGACATGGTTCCTATGTTGGTCCACCCCAGGGAGCTTGGGGGCTTCCCACATGGTTTGGGTAGCTAACCCGACCTCATCCAGACGGTAGAGGCCAATTTGAGAGCGCGACCGGCTTTTGAGTTGGATGTCGACTCACCGGGGGCACCCGGATTTGTTCGTTGTTAGCTAGAGGGACCTGTCATTTTGGATCTCTCGGGACTAAATCATAAAATGGCTGCCTGTGATGGGTAGAAACTGAGAGAGATGGGCGTGCATGCGGAGCGTTGTAATGGGCAGTTGGTACACCCCTACAGGGTTAAATCTTTTCGAGAAGCCGTGTCCATGGTTATGAACGACTTGAGACCTACTCCTTGTTCATAGACAATAACAACTGAGATAATCTTAATATAACTTGATCAATGTGTTTGTGCCTTGACTGCTTCTTCTTCGTCGGGATGCGAAGGGGGGACAAGGATAGGATAGGTGTTATGTTTGCTTAAGTAGCTGATAGCAGACTTATTCGAGGCGATTCCTCACCGAATGCTTGGCTTCTTATCTTACTCTCTAGATCGTTAGCCACTTCATAAATGCTAGTGCGGCAGCAACCTCACCACTTACCCCATCCTTACCGTAAACTACTAGTTATCCTAGAATGACTAGTGATGAAGTCCTTGTTGGGTGAGATGACCACTACAGTTGGATGCTGAATACGTTAGTACTCATGATACTACCCCAAAGTCTTTTCAGGGTTCTTGGTCGACAACAGGTATGGTG
Organism: Bromus sterilis; assembly: GCA_950022295.1. Taxonomy (NCBI): domain Eukaryota; kingdom Viridiplantae; phylum Streptophyta; class Magnoliopsida; order Poales; family Poaceae; genus Bromus; species Bromus sterilis. Next base: position 251,353,627 of record OX465595.1, on the reverse strand, counting down.
ATCGACGTTTCACGTGGAGACTCGACGATGACTAGTTAGGCGGATCCCGGCGGAGGGCCTGGACCCGTGTGGTTATGGAAGCGATGTCATTTTCGCTTTCCCGCTAGGAATTTGATTGTAGTCTGTACTCAGACATGTATCTTCCGCTGATGTAATGTATTAAGGAAGTTGTATGCCGATTGTATGAGATGTTGTATACTTGTAGCTGTAATTATGTGATATCATGTTGGAAATCCGGGGCATATGGCATTGTCATATGTCGCTTCGTCCCTATATCTGGAGGGAAACATCTAGATCCGGAACAGTACCGCATATCGGACCTTACATCAACCCTGCATCCTCCTGCAGCATGCATGCCATCACATGAATTGCGAAAAAGGCAGCCAAGGCCGCGATCTAGTCTGACGAGAGAGGGTCCCAGAATTATTTGGCGTATTTCTCCATATCCACGCTTGATAATGCCACCCCTGGGGATACCAGCCCTAGCTTCTCCATGAGCAGCTTCTAGGCCTTCTTGACCAACGAGGTGGTTGTCCCCGAAGTCCTGGAAGCGAGCCTATAGCTCCTCCTAGATGCGAGAGCATAGATTTACTTTCTTTCTCGGGCCCGGATGTGTTGCACATCAGGAAGGGGAAGGATTGGAGAAGCGAGGTGGCGCCGAAGCTGCCCCACAACTTGGCGAAGGAGAGCCTGATCCGCCTCTACGTCCTCGGTTATGGATGGCTGCGGGGTGCGTGGTGGGGAGGAAATTTCCACCGTTAGGTCAGGTGATTGCAGAACTGCAGGCACCGGGGAAGGCGGGAGATGAGCCGACTCGTCGTCCACCGAAAAATGCCCGCCATCCTCACACGCTGGGCCACCGTGCAGTGAGCCCTCCTTACCAGGGGCTGGAACACAAGATGCTACCAACCAGACTACCAACACACTTCGCTGCCTCCACATGATGCTCGAACACCTCAGGATGGATGTCGCTGCCCACCGATGCATGGGCCCGACCAGGGAGAGGATCCTAAGGAGACGTGCCGAACAGTGGGCGTCGCCCAGCTGTCTGCCCATCCACCAGCAGGGGGGTCCCTAGCATTCTGCTAGGCCAGTGTCCCTCTAAGAGGGCGCTAGGCGCCGCAATCCCAAAGCTTATCGACAAACTTAAAGCAGAATCATCCTCGCGGACCGGGCCAGAAGGTTCCTGGCCCTAGCGCTAAAGCCAGAAGAATCCAACGTCCGTTCACCAATTCCAGCGTCGGAGGAATCCAAAAGCCGCCCGCCATTACTCGCTGCAGCGGGCCTAGAGGAGGACACAACTGACTGTGCCCTTGCAGGGATAGGGCCCAACCATAGCCTTTGACCCACCAATGACGGGGGTGACGTGCACGGCCGCCCAGTTTTAATTCTCTACTACTGATTCACCGTCACAGTCGCCGCGCCCGAAGCCGCAGGGTGCCAGCCAGAAGAACCCTGCCGGCTGGAAGCGCTCAGGGAGTCCGGCCAACCTGTCGTGGCGGAGCCACCCTGCTGCATGGCCCGTGAAGATTGGCCACCACCACGGGGGAACTCAGAGAGCGAGCGTGAGTCAGGGCCTCCAAGACTAGGTCTGCCGACGCCGTCGGCCCCGTCGCCGCCACCAGCATTGCCACCATCAACCCCAAATTCCTGGATAGACCAAACTAAGAACTGCACATGATACCGAAGCCCTTTGATACGCCGCCCAGGCCTGGCACCTGAGGGGAAGACCTGCAGCAGAGCACCTTCCAGCGGTTCCGTGATCACCAACGTGCGGGACGCTGGAATAATCACCGGATCTGAGGTCCATAGTGAGAGTCCGAAGTGCGACATGCCATATTCGAGAACATGGCTGGCTCCACCTCTTCGATCCAGCCGCAGCCCGCGAGGAGCGCCTCCGCCGTGCGCATATGCCAGGCGAGCCCGGGGATGCTGATGAGATCAAGCTTGACCCGGAATGGAGCCTGCATCACCTCCGCTTTCCCTTGCTGCATCCATCGCCGCAACGTCAGGTTGAAGAAAGACCCTTGCACAGAACCACGAGCCACCAGCAAATCATGAACGCGACGGTCGTTGCACCGGATGAGGAAGTCTTCCGGGGCGAAGGCACGGATGGAGAAGTCGAGTGGCCTGAGCCCGCACTGCTCATGGATTGCCGCCAACGCTTCCGCCAAGTCCACCCAAGGTCGCGCGCCCGTAATCAGCACCACCAACGCACGCTAGAGCTCCCACTCCAAGCCAGCCATGGTCGCGTCCGGCGCCACGAAGCAGAGGTCAGGGATGGCCGCCGGCTCCGTAATCAGGCGAGCGGGCGCAGCATCCACCACCACCGAAGGCCGAGAGAAGGGCACCCCTAGTCCGCCGCAGAGGACGAGCTGGAGGGCGGTGACCCAAGACGCGGCGGAGACGGAGAGCGCGCAACCGCCACTACCATCCACCATCCGAGGAGCAGGGCCAAGGCGGTCCGCCATCGTCCGGATGGCAGCCGACCGGGGTAGGCCTTCCGCCACAAGTGTGGAGTCCGAGGCCGGCTGGAGAGACACTGATACGTCCAAAACGTATCCATAATTTCTGCTTGCTCCATCCCTCTTTTGTGTGATATTGCTATAATATTGATGAACTTCCATACACTTTTGATCATATTTGGACTAACCTATTAACTCAGTGCACCCCAGTGCCAGTTCTTGTTTTCTGTTGTTTTTCTATTTCTGGTTTCCCCCTTATTTAAATTGCTAGATGAATTCTGAGGAAAATATAGGGAAAATCAGCGTACGGGAACCTTCCATAAGAGCCAAAGTGGGGGCCGAGGGGGGCCAGGGGGGGACCAGGCGGCCAGAGGGCGCGACCCCTGTAAGGCCCGATATGCGGTACTATTCCAGATCTAGATGTTTCCATCCAGATCTGGGGACGAAGCACATATCGGTCCCACCGCGACATATGACAAAGCCATATGCCCCGGATTTCCAACATGATATCACAACATTACAGATACAAGGATACAACATCTCATACAATTCGGCATACAACTGCCTCAAATACAATATAACAGCGGAAGATATATGTCTGAGTACAGACTACAATCAGATGCCTAGTGGCAAAGAGAAAACATCGATTCCCATAATCACACGGGTCCAGGCCCTCCGCCGGGATCCGCCTAACTAGTCGTCGTCGAGTCTCCACGTGAAACGTCGATCACCATACCTGTTGTCGATCAAGAACCCTGAAAAGAGTTTGGGGGTAGTATCATGAGTACAGAGGTACTCATCATCCAACTGTAGTGGTCATCTGACCCAGCAAGGACTTCATCACTCGTCATTCTAGGACAACTAGTACTTTACGGTAAGGATGGGGTAAGTGGTGAGGTTGCTGCCGCACTAGCATTTATGAAGTGGCTAACGATCTAGAGAGTAAGATAAGAAGCCAAGCATTCGATGAGGAATCGCCTCCAACAAGTCTTGCTATCAACTACTACGCAAACATAACACCTATCCTATCCTTGTCCTCCTCTTCGTATCCCGACGAAGAAGAAGCAGTCAAGGCACACACACACGTTGATCAATTTATATTAAGATTATCTCAGTTGTTGTTGTCTATGAACAAGGAGTAGGTCTCAAGTTGTCCATAACCGTGGACACGGCTTCTCGAAAAGATTTAACCCTGCAGGGGTGTACCTACTGCCCATTACGAGGCTCCGCACGCACGCCCATCTCTCTCAGTTGCTACCCATCACAGGCATCCATTTTATGATTTAGTTCCAAGAGATCCGAAACGACAGGTCCCTCTAACTAACAACGAACAAATCCGGGTGGTCCCCGGGGAGTCGACGCCCAATCCAAAAGCCGGCCACGCTCTCGGATCGGAGTCTTCCGTATGGCTAAGGTCGGGGTTAGTCTCGCCTATATAACAGGGGACTTCCCTAGCTCACCAGTGTGGACCAACAAAGGAACTATGTCTCTGCTGGCCCGAGTTGTTTTAAAACCACTGGCTGCAGACCAGTTATGCATGCGGTTTCAAATGGTAAATCAGCTTGGGCCACCTCTAGAAATGTTTGAAGCTAGGTAGGTAAGAAAAGGGGACCCCATAAAATCCCACACGCGGTTAGGCATGCTCAGTCTTAAAACCAATACCCGGAACTCGGGTTCTAGGTGACTCGGATGGAACAAAGCGTCGGGGCGGGATAGCCTAGACCTTCCATCCTTCGTCGAGTATAGTCAACATTATAATAATCATGTCATCCATAACAACAATAATAATGTGATATCCCAAACCAGAATAACAGGGTAACATCGTAGCATCCTAAGCATGCATACTAAGCAGGGGCTGAGCAACGAGCAATAGTAACATAGCAGTACAAGGTTTGCTCGGAGGGGACATGGCTGTATCGGTTTGAAAGAGGCTGTAAACATGTGGTAGGATCAAACATCGAACCTATCCTAGACTAGCATGCAAACCGCTGGTTGAAATAGAATGGATCATAAGTAATGTATAGTCCTTGCCTATTGATAAGTCGGGTTCCGAAGGTGTAGTCGATCGCAAGCTCGCATCGTCTCCGAGAGCTACCCGCGGAAGCACACAAGACGGTAAACACTGGAAAGCAATCAACGAGCAAGCATCTATTACTACGAGGCAAACACGAGAAAGCATCCACAAGAAGCAACACGAGACATCGCACCTACCGTCGAGAGAGGTTACTAACAATTTAAGTGGAGTACTCGTCACACACGACGATACCGCACGTTTACGGTGGTTCAAGTTGTTTAGCTACAGGTGACCAACCAACGGTTATTAACATGGCAAGGCACCCAAGCATGGCATGTCACACAAACATAGCAAGAGGTGAAGCATAAATAAACTACCTAAGCTAGCCAATTTAAGTGGCGGTAAAACCTATACATGCCGACTATTACGGACCCCACGATATTTATTGCATTTGGTACTGTTTTTCCCCTAAACATATTTTATTATTTTTATTAGCAAGTAAGAGCAGCATAAACACAATCTACATGCAATTCTAGTCAAGTTACATATAAGAAACATTTTAATCCGAGCAACGGATACAAAGTTATGGCAGTTACAGTTTCAGTGGCAGGCAATTGTAATTAGTAGTTAAACAACAAGTAAACAAGCTCAAACATGGAAACAAGCAACATTTTATTAAACTACACGCAAAACTAAGCAAGTTTCATATTAAAAGCGTTGCGATCCGAGCTACGGTTGAAAAGGTACGAGAACCGCAAAAATATAACACAATCTGCCCATTTTTATTAGTAAAACAGAAAAAAAGAGTGTTGGGCCGAATCTGTGCCACTGGGCCTGCCCAACAGGAGAGAAAAAAAAGAAAGAAAAAAAAGCAAAAGGGGGCTGCTCACCGAGTGGGCCTCGGCCCAAGCTGGCGGGGAGAGGACGTGGGCCGCGGTGGGTGATGCCGGCCCACCCGTGTCGCTGGAGGCTGGCAGCTCCCGTGCCTCGTCCCGAGCGGGACTTGACGGCAGCGGTGGCTAGCTCCGGCCAGGACGCGGCGGCGTGGACCAGAGTCGAGGGAGGTCGGCAGGGCGCGGGAGGAGGCGGATCCGGCCGGGGGGGGCTCCGGATCCGTGCTGGGAGGCCGCCGGCGGGGAGGATTGAGGCGGCGGCGCGAGTCTCATGCGCGGGTGGCGGTGGCCGTGGCGTTCCGGCGGCGGCGCTCTGCTGGGAAGAGAGAGGAGGCGGTGAGGGAGAGGAGATGGAGGAATGGGGCGGCCGGGTGGCTCACCGGAGCATGGAGGCTCGCCGGACGCGCTCACGGCAGCGCGGTGCACGGCCATGGCACGGCGGCGCTCGGGCACGGGCAGGAGCTCCACGGGCAGCGCCTGGATGGGCTTGGGCGGGCCGCGGTGGCAGTTCCAGGGCCCTGCGGGGCCCGGATCGTGGGAGAGGATGGCTGGTTGCGGTTGGGCAGATCTGGGCAGTCAGATCCCAGATCTGACGGTCTGGATCTGATGGGGGCTAGGGTTTCGGATTAGAGAGGGATTTGGCGGTAAATTGGACCAGAAATTGGGGGTGTGGCTGCAAAATGTGCAAAGGGGAACCCTAATTGGCTGGTTGGGGTGGTGGGGTGATATATAGGGCAGGGTTGGCTGGTCTGTTTACGCAAACGCCCTCGGTACCCCTCTCGCGTGTCCGGTGATCGCGTTCGTGACCGCCCAGACTCCATACGGACTCCGATTTCGACGAAATCTCGAACCACGCGCTTAGCGCGTCGAGCCCGTCGATCGTACCTCACTGCGGTGACATTCTGACAACATTTTTCGACGCCCCATAAAAGAATCCGTTTATTAAATAAACGGGGTTTTCGATCCGGTGGCGATGGCTGGACTTGTGCGGTTGCGACGGTGCTCGGGTGAAATCCCGGTGTCACAAAGTCGTGTGCCGTGGTGGAAAAGGGGTCGGTCACGCATCCGATACGAGAATTAGGGGGGGAAATATTCACCGATTATTATTTCGGTGAAGCAAACACTGCAAATAACTCAGACAATCAAACAATTCACACCGAAAACAATTTTTTTAATTTTTATGAAAACTGGGCTGTTACAACCCCACCCTTGGACGCGCCAGGGGGGCGCCTGGATCCCCTGGCCCACCTCTAGCTGTCCCGCTTCGCCTATTTATTCCCTGTGACGAGAAACCCTCGAAAATGGAACCCTTTTTCGCGATCTCTCCTCTGTTCAGCCGCCGCCGCGCTTCCAAGATTGGGAGCACCAGAAGACCTCTTCCCGGCACCCTGCCGGAGGAAGGAATCACCTCCGGGAGCTTCTCCACCACCATGGATGCTTCCCGCATGAACCGTGAGTAGTCCACCTTGAAACATGGGTCTATGATCAGTAGCTATGTGATGTTGTCCTCCCCTCTTTGTTCTTCATGGATTAGACCTCGTGAGCTGCCCTACATGATCGAGGAAGTTATGTAATCTTTCTGCTGTTGCTATGCTGATTTTGCTGGGATCCGATGGATTATGAGATTATGTTCAGATTGTGATTGAGTTATATATTTGATTCTCTTCTTTTATATTTATGTTCTTGAGTAATTCTTGCATGTTCTCCGTTGCTGTTTATTGCTTTGGCGAAGTAGTAGGTAATGACTCCAACAGGGAGCGTTATGCATGATTGTGGGTTCATGCCCCCCGATGACTAGCTTGAGTGACAGAAACATGAGTCTAGGGGATGTGCTGTTGCTACAAGGGGGAAAACAATGGTTCTTGTACTTGCGGGTGCAAGGATTGTTTACTTTACGCAAAGTTCTTTAATGGAGTTGTCTATTGCTTTGAGTTTGCACTTTGGGTGGGATTCGCAACTTAACACCAGCGAGATGTTCTGGATAGATATCTCAAGGTGGATGATTAGTAGGTAGATGCAGAAGGATTTCGGTCTACTTGTCTTGGTGTACCGCCCATGCTTTTGAGCCTCTTCCTTTATAGCATAATTAGCATTGGTTTGCGCACATAATCCTGTCAATTGCCCAGCTGTAATTTGTTTACCTCGCATGGCTATTTTATCGTCTTTTGGGAAAGAGACATCACTAGTGAACATCATAGGACCCCGATCCATATTTCCAATACTGTTTACACCTTCAATTTACTTTCAGTATTTACTTTTCCGTAGCTAACACTATCATTATTATCCCGTGCGTTTTATTCTTTGTAAACAAGAAGGCCGGAGGAATTGACAACTCCTCTGTACTCGTTGGGAGCAAAGCTATCTGTTGTGTGTGCAGGTCCAGATGAAGTTAGCAACCTAGGTTGTAAACAGCGCCATTGTTCACTTCACCACCTACTTGTCGATCTTGGAGTCCTACGTGAGACAATCTAAAACCTTAGCATCTTCGCTAAGGGAAATTTGCCTATACGCTACATCTCACCTTCCACTTGGGGTAACCAACGAGGGGAGAGTATTATCTCGTGTATCAGCCACCAGTGGGAGGAGGCAGAGGCGCTGAGCCGGCGGCGGCGACGGGCTCCTTCTCCGGGGCTGTGTGCATGCAACGGAGGCATGGCCCGCCAGCCCACATCTGATGCAGCGCACCGGGTTGGGGCAGAGCGTCGCGATGTGCTCAGGGTCGAGGCAGTTGTAGCAGACTCCACGCATAGCAGCCAGAAGATTCGGAGCCAGACGAGAAGAAGGAAGTGGCGCCGGCGCGCGTGCACGCCTGCGTTCCCGGCGAGAGCACCGAGGGCCAGCCACCTCCCATGAGTCCTGAGTAGGCCTTGCACGGCCGGAGATCTCAAGGCCTTCTTCCACCACCATGGAGCCGAGACCGCGGGCCAGCAAGGGGAGGGCCGGCGGAGCCGGCGGGAACGGGTCGTCCGTCCTACCGGAGGAGGGAGGAGAGGCCGGCCCCGAGCCCGACAGAGAAACCCGGCCCGAGGGGGAGGAGGAGGAGGAGGAGGAGGGGGAGGACATGGCGGACGGTGGCCGCCGGTGCCGGAGCGGCAGCCGGGCGCGGGAGGAGGCTATGGGGGGGGGCAGAGGAGGCTAGAACGGCCAGGAGGGGAAGCTGACCTGAAGTTTCAGGATAAATATTTTGAACGGATATTTACATCGATGTCACGTATGCTGCCTGCCCGGCTACAATAACTGAGGAGTAGTACTGCGACAAAGAGTCTAGGTTCAAGAATACTTCTATTTTAGAGATTTTGGATCGGCAACATCTAATCTATACGGTCAGATCATCTAGAGATTCTCTTCAATCTCAGCTTCCGGTTTGCGTCCGAGCGTCGAGCTTCCAACAAACCTAACAAGTCCCCGTAAAAAAATAGCTAGAACAGATCTCATACAATGATTCGTACATCGCCATGGTTCTACAGAACGCCGTCACTTGATGTGCTACTACAACCTTCTTTCTTCTACCAAGTCACCATGTGGCACAAGCCTCGACAACCAGCAGTAGCTCCTCGGCGTTGATGAGAACGGTGGTGTGAGTTGGATTTGATGTCACCAGCAGTAACTTCTCGGTGTTGTTGAGAACGGTGTGAGTTAGATTTGATGTGAAGGAATGAGGCAACCTCTCTAGACGATGTGTCATGCATGCACGTGCCATCCAAGCATCTGCAGATGGGTTGAACACTTCAGGCATTGGGAACAATGTTGTTCAAGTGGCACCCAGGCAGGGTGAGCATGGAAGATGAAAATAGGCTGCAGCTTGCATGGTGTGACGCCCCCAAAAATCAATCCGTGTACAGTAATCATACACGCAGGGTACACGACTGAGATTAGGGTGCCACAGTGAGAATATCACAGCACAACACTAAACACAAAAGGTTAAACCAATATGTTACAATAAAGGGGGGTCACGCAGACCCGAATACATAAGTTATACAAGCCATAATATCTGAGTACAGACATAGTTAGTCAAGTTTTGCCTTAAGAAGGCTAGCACAAATAACATCAGAGATACAGATCGAAAAGGCAAGGCCTCCTGCCTGGGAGCCTCCGAAACTACTCCTGGTCCTGGTCAGCGAGGGTCTCGACGTAGTAGTATCCGCCTCCGGGGTACTCCTGCTCCTGGGCTCCAACGTCGACTGCAGCGGCCGATCAGGCAAAACAGTAAAGGAAATAAAGCAGGTGAGTATCTAGTATACCCGCGAGTCTTACATCCGCTACTAAGCAATATGCATTGTATCAACGGAAAGAAGAGGCTCTATATAGTGGACTGAAAGACAGAAATCCAGAGCAAGGGTAAGAAGCTAGGCCTCTCGAAGACTAGCATCTTCCGACGATGTCTTGCAGCATGAGGTAAGAATCAGCCAACAGTTCATATAAAGCATAAAGTAACAACAAAGTAGAAGTTGCTGCAACATTGTATAATATAAGTTGTAATGATTATCAATAATAATAATGCCTCCGAGTTCCCTTCCTCGACTCCCTGCGAGGAAGAAGACCCGGAACCATACAGTTTAATAGTAATAGTTTCTAGTGGTAAGATCCAGCTTCAGCATAAAGCGTCCTGTTACCGTGGACATGGCTATTCGAATAGATTAATCTTCCCTGGAGGGGTGCACTGGCGTGACTCTACGACGCTCGGATCTCCAGGGTGGCGGGAACCTTGTTAGGGAACGCTCCACCAAAGCTATCCGACACAAAGTAGCCCATCCTTCGGCAATCAACAGAGAGGTCATCCGTCGGACTATATCCTATGTACGCCGGGCTTTGGACCCTAACCCGAACGTACTCCTGCACGGTGCGTGACTGGCCGGTGAAGCAAAATCAAAGCAAATACAAATACACCGCTCGAGCAAGAGAAGACAACACCACTTCCCGGCAATCAGCCCGCGGTACTGCTGACGTCTGAAGACCCTCGAACGAGACTACGATGCAGGGGAGCCCACACTCCTTATCCCACGTGTAGGTAGTGCATACAAGCCAAAAGGCTACTCAAGATATCCGCCGAACCATTTAGCATTTTAATTAACCTGCGTGACAACCGTTATCGTTGCCTCGACTTAACCGACCCCCGGTCAACGACAGCAGTCAGGACCACCAATACATCGGTGCCTGCCCTTTCGTCCCACCAAGTCACTGCGGTTACCAACAAGGTGAACCATCTCCTTACCTTGTCTCGCGTGTGCTCTTGGTAGAGCTCGACTTTCGTGGTTTGGTAACTCTCGCGAGATACGAGTAGGGGCCAAGCACGCCAGTAACGTCGGTCGTACCCTCCCTGTCGTTCCCGACGATATACCTCTCGCGGGCACCGTTGGGTCACCCGACTTCTTACCTTTAAGGACAACCGCTGTCCAGGACCCTATGGCGGCAAGACAAAGTCAGCCTCGGGTGGAGTACAAGGATTACTCCTGGATAGCTCACACTTGAGGTGACTAGGCATAACCCAGATAGGGGCCTTTGGCGGTGTCTGCTTTGTACCGTACAAGTGATGTTGTATATATTGTATCCGTGTTCACCCCCTGAGTGATCACGGCCCGCTATGTAGTCCTAACTAACAATGCGCAGGGTTCACTGCTGAATAATGCATAAATATAATAGGCAACATAGGATAAAGGGGGTACATCAAGGGGCGACAAAATCAGGCTATGCAATTGAATAGGATTGTAATCGTAGCAGCAGCAGTAACAATGCCTAGTGCAAGAAATGTACGGAAAGATAGGCGATATCTGGGGAAGAGAATGGCTCTGCTTGCCTGGAAGCTCGACGGTAGGGGCAGGGTCGTCGACGAAGTAGTCGTACCCGGCAGCGGTGTAGTCGGCGGTAGCAGCGGGGTCTACCGGAGATTAAGGGGGGGGAGGAAACAGTAAATACACAGCAATAATATACAAACAAATGAATAGCATGACGTATGCAATGTTAACGGGGTTCTAACGCAGTGCAATGTACGTTGCTCGGAGTGGGAATTCATTCGGGGATAAACTACCGGCTCCGGATGATTACCGGACAGGGGGACCGGAGGGGGAAGGATCAAGCCGGAGGTGTCGTGCACATCCGACAAACATAAGGGGGTGTATCCGTGTTAGTTGAACCATTCCGGACAACTTTCGTGTTCGAAATAAATTCATCCGGGTACTTTTTATCGGTACCGGGAATTATCCACAGACAGTCCGGAGGGGGATGGTTTGATGTTCGTTGTGTTAGAGGGGTGTGGTAGACATACGGATAGCGTATCCGTATCCGTTATATTTTTCTGATCAATTTTGATGTATAAAGTTTTTGAATCTGACTTACGGATTAAAAGATATTGATTTTCTAAGTTTTAATCATTTTAATACAATTTCTGGAATTTATTTTTATTAATAATTCTAACATTATCCAGAAGTCCCTTTGACTGGTCAAACTGACCAGTGGGACCTACTTGTCATAGGGAGGGGTATTTATTTCATTTTATTTAATTAACAGAACAGGGGGCCCACATGTCATACTCTCATTGCTATAATCCAATTTAATTAATCTAATAATCTAGTGGGACCCAGCTGTCATTCACAAATGTGCTAATTAAACCATTAAATTAAATTAAGGGCATGGGGCCCATGTGTCATAGACTGTGGGGGGGAGTATTTCAACAGTTTTATTAACTTAGTTAAATGGACTAGGCCCACTGGTCATAGACATGAGAGGGGGGGTCTCTCTTGTTAATATAAGTCTTGCTTATTTAGGGGGGATTAGACCAGGGGCTACCCAGCCGCGACGGCTGGCGACGAGGTCCGCCGGAGAGGCGGTGAGCAGGGGAGCAGCGAGGCTGCGGCTGTTCACTAGGAGGGCTTTTAGGGTGTCCATGAGTGGCAGGGGCGTGGCCAGGGCGAGCTGGGTGCAGGGCCGAAGCGTGGTGAGCGCGCGCGCCGAGCCATGGCGGACCGACAGCGAGCAAGGAAGGGTACGGCGGCTTCGAGGATGCTACGGGCCGAGGGGTGGCGCAACTTGGAGGGGGAAGTGGAGGCGCGGGCTCACCAGGGGGCTATGGTGGCTCGGTGGCGTTGGGGGAGGCCGGGGCGAGGCAGATCGATGGCAACGGCACCGACGACCTCGTGGAAGGAGGGGTTAGGGGCGACATTGAGGGGGATCTGCGGTCCATCTCCTCGCGCACGAAGGCGTAGTTCTGCGCCGCGGTCCTCTCCAGCGCCATCCTTGACGAGGAAGAAGGCGATGGCCACGCCGGTGACGAAGAGGACAGTGAGGTCGCCGTCCTCGTCCATGGGCGCAGCTCGATTTGAGAGAGGGAGCAAGAGGACAGGGGAAATCGAGGGTTAGGGTTTCGGCGGCCAAGGGGGGCGCGTAGGGGTCGTCTTTATCCTCGTAGGCGGCCGCGGGATGGCCTCCACGGCGCCATGGCCACGGCATGGCCGGTGGATGCCTTCCACGGCTCCCCACCATGAACAGGAGGTAGGGGATGGGGGGTGGGGTTGGGTTGGGCCAATGGGGGAGGAAGATGGGCTTTGCCCAGAGCGAAGTTTAAGCTTTTCCAAATTCTCTGCTTGCAGACAAAACCCTACTTTATGTTTTATTTTGATTGGCTACCAATTGATTTTTGTAATTGATGAAACTTTCTCCATAATTTGTGTTGCATATTTTAAGGGTGCCACAAAAAGTTTGGGGCAAAGATAAAATCATTTAATACTTCTTTTGAATAGGCAACCAGCAAATGGGGTTGTTTTAGTACTGGTTTGAATTGTTTGATATTTTTAATCATTGTAATAAATGCTCAAAGTTGGTTTATCATGGCCCACTGATTTTTAGGGATTTAATAAAATTAGTTGCACAATTTTTGGACAAAGTTTATTTACCACATTGTTTTGGAATTTTTATTTGGGCTGAATTTGAATAGAGACATGATCAAACATTGCAATCACCTGACTTAGCGTTAATCAAAAGTGATTACGGTTACACGACAACCGGGGTGTTACACATGGTCCTTCCGTTGGCCGGCTAAACCTGCCCGACTGTCGCTCTCGCTGCTAGCCTATCCAGCACCACCTAGCACCGCCGCCGCCCACTCCGGCCGCGGAGGCCACGACATAACCGCTGCAGGTCACTCCGCCCGCGGCGGACACCATATCGCCGGGAGTCACTCCGACTACGACAACCACATAGAACTTGGATCGGCCAACATGGTACTTTCAGACCTTAACTTTGGGCAAGGGCTGGATTTCGAGCGGCGCATCTAGCAGGATCATGGAGTGCACATCAACAACCATGGTGGTTGCATTTCACCGATCCCGCATTCGTCTCATTGATGAATCTATGGGACTCATCCTCCAAGCATGCTTCGGAGGCACGTCTATCAAGTTCAAAGTCTCTCGTCTTTAGAACCTCTTTTTCTAATTCTGCGTTTCATGTCGATCAGTTGTTCAACATTGAGTTCTTCTTTTGGGGTAAAGGCGGTCCTGATTCTGTTAGAGAATACTGCAAATATCTCCAAGAACTTGATGCTGAGTGGACTATTGTATCTCACAAAAAGAATCAACGATCATATGCTGCTGCAGTGCAAGAACCTAGGATCATGCCACATGATCAGATTCAAAATCATGGATCCACGATCAGGACGAATATTTCATCAGATAGTAATGGCATTAATGGCAATTATGGTAGTAATAACTCAGCTCATAGAGTCATTACAGCACCACATGCTGTGATTACTAGAGGCGTGAATCACTCCCATTCAAATCATGCGCAATCAAGGGATAGACATATGGGCCGATTTTTCTACCGGTGCCTCTCTACTGAACATGATAGGCCCAAATGCGACAGCAAAATTCGTTGTCGGGCATGCATGAGGCTGGGACACATTGAAGTCGACTGCCTTTCCTGTCCAGACGAGGCCCACAGACCTGCCATTTATAGCGATGCAATTCCTCCACCTCCCGACCCCAATATGGCATCTTCCGCAGAAAATCTCGCACCTGCCGCTCCGGACCCACCTGCCAGTGACTTGAGTCTCCAGCTTCCAGCCGCATATAATCACGCAGAACCGCCCCCACCAGCACCCATTCTCAAGTTCCTCCCTGCCAACTTGAGGGCATTCACCTCTCCGCCCACCACTGAATCCATAACAATGGCGAATTTCACCTTCGACCCTGCACCTTTTCTCCCCACCGGATGCACTGCCATTGAATTACAAGACCGTCCAGCGAGAGTCAGAGTCATCCATGGCAACGTGGACAGCATCAACGGGGACCTTGCCATCTCCATCGTCTTTCCCATGCCCCAAGATGAAGTGGATTTTCATAAAGTTCATGGTGTCCTGAATGAGTTTCTGATCAGCAACAAAGAAGTATTTACTTCCATCTCCCGCTGTCCATTCGGTCAAGAATTCGATAGTTTTACTAGTGTTGCGGACAGAGACAGACTTATTAGCAGAGGGTCTATTGAATTTGATGATGTCCACATTGTGTTTCAAAGACACAATGAAGGAATGAATTGGAGGAGCTTTAACCTGAACAGAGAAGTATGGCTGCTAGTTGTGGGATTTCCTGCAGATCTTAGAAACTTTCATGAGATTAGTAATGTTGTGGTTAGCTTTGGGAAATTATTGGTCTGGGACAGAATCAAAACCTCTGAAGCTTCTATTGTCATTAAAGTTTGCATTTATTTTCTCAAGGATGTACCCTTGAGAATCCTTGTATCTGATGCAAACCAACTTATGAGCCACTCTTGTACCTGTCTAGTGGTTATCATACAAGACCAACCGCTGGGAGGACCACTTGCTGAGGAAGACCCCATTCCTATTGATGGAAATCCACACCCTAGACCACCTGAAGAATTCCATCACCCCAATCAGGACAACTTTGTTATGGACCAGCTACTTTTCATCTCCAGCAGAATGTGCAACAGAACCAGCATGGGAATCATCAGCAGTCACCTTCTTTAGAGGCACATGAAGCTACAACATGGGAACCATGGAATGAGAATGTACCTGACATTAATCAACTCATACATGCAGCTGTGGACCAGGAAGAACTAGCTGGAGCTGTGGCTAATAATGGAATTGAGCCTGTCAACGAGGGAGAGGAGAATCAGAATGCAGTTGACAGTGAAGTGACACTATCCATTGGTATACCAGACATGTCCAACAGTTTTTTTGCATCTGCAAATGGAGCACACCAGAATCTGATTGATATGGATGTTGCACTCCCAGTTTTTCCTCCTAGCATGCCCAATGCTCCTGCCCCTCTGTTGGATCTGAATATGCCTGCACAAGCTGAACACATAAACATTTAGAACCAAAGGATACACACAATGTAAACAATGCTGATCATGTCGCATAGGCACTGGACAGCCAAGAACACCAGGATGGACAGAACCCTGAATATATTCAGACAGTCCTGAATCAGGATCCCCAGAAGATCACTGCCACCAACACTGATAGTGTTGAACACACATGTATTTTGCAGCATGACAAAGAACTGCTGCAAGTAGATGATGAGATGTTGCAAGCTGCAATGAGTCTCACAGGTATTGAGAATGACTTTACTCCACTATATAAGGATGACATTCTCTTTCCTGAATCTACATCCTTCTGTTTTGTCCCAGTCATCATGGATACTTCTGGAAACAAGGAGAACATGGAAGTTACAGATACTCACCTTGCACATGAAAGAAATATTGAACACACTATTGAAGGTATGTCTGATAATGCTCCTCCAGGATTTCCATTTCCTTTATTTAGAGACTCACCTGTACAGGAGCCTACAATGGATTCAGATACTGCACCTGCTCAGCATGAAGGACTGCAAACAGAGGAAGAAGAATTTAAGCAGCAAGGAATTGCATTATGGAAGGCATACTTCAGTCCTCAGAATGATGGACCATTCGTTCAGGTACCATCTGATTGGTGCAATTTTATTATTCTTGCACTACTATCACCTGAGAACTTTGAGTGGTGCAAAGAATTTTTGAATTCTCAGATTTTGGCGATGCGGGACTGCGGGGGCTGAAAAAGTGCGAAAAAATCACTATGGCGGCGAACGTCTCAAAACGAGTTTCTGGACCTAAGGAACGTATGGGCACGAAAAAAATTTTACCCCTGAAAATTTTGGCCTAAAAACTGCTCTGAAAAGCGTGCCAGACTCTTCTCTTTTTTTTTTTTTTTTTTTTTTTTTTGGAAATCACCTCCTTCTACGTACGACAAAAGATTGGTGAAATCCGACTCTAATCAACTCAAAACTAATCTGGCTACGGAGAGATTACAAACCGAACAGGTGATGGAACTCAACTCGGATCGGTAGGTTGTGGTGGTGTGTATAGACTCGGCTTGGCGGAACGTGGTGGTGTATCTGGACTCGGATTGGCGGAACGTGGTGGTGTACTACTGTGCGGCGGCGGCATGACAAACTGTGATCAGAACTCGAAACTCTAAGGTAACTAGACGCTAAGATCAGCAACTCGACACAACGATGCAACCGCAAATTCAACAATGCAAACTACTGTAAAGAAAACTGGACAAAGGCTCGGACTGTTTTGGGACGTGATGATCTAACCCTAATTTTTTTTTTGGCTTTTTCGTGGACTGTAGGTATGAAGAACAGAACCAATCTAGACTACGAAAACTGGTAAATCTCACCGAGCAACCTGGAAATCTGATACCACTTGATAGAGGCGAAGGTGTCCCGATGTTTCGATGAGATGGTGGAGATCGATTATGGTGGAGACGACTTTCACAATCCGACTACGAACGTGCGAAAACGTTGTGCCTTAGCGATCGCTAAACCAACTCCGAGAGGTTATTGATCCCACGGATGCACGATCAACCTGACCACGAAGGTCTAATTCCTGCAAGCAATCGAAGAACAAGCAAGAACTAAGAATTGCAATCTGGATATTGCGAATATAAGATGAATGATTACGAAAGTTGGGGTTCCAATGAGGTCTTGGCCTGGTCGGATGACACAAACGAAGAGCTCGAAGTTGCGGCTATGGCTAACTTATATCTAATTAAAACCCGAGTCTAAACGACGCCATAAGGGCTGTATATATGGGGGAACAGAGGGGATTTTCGTGACCCCTTGGAGGTGGGGTCCGAAAACAACCCTAACTCGGTTTCCCCACACATACGGACTCTAAAAACAGCCTATAATGTGGTATTTCGAAATTACATGGGCCCAGCCCAATATTAAGGTGACGCAGCACCTATAATTGCTCTTGGACGAAAATAATGAAGTGGCATCTCGTGTATTTCGTCCAAGCCTTCATGCATGCCTTATGGTGGCTTCAAAGTGCGAAAATCCCCACTGGAAGCTCCATTGTTCTTCCCCGCGCGCGCACCTTCTTCTCCATGCTTGATCCCGCTCCAATGACCGTCCTTCTTGTCCATGCTAGGTCCTTCATTCATAAGAAAACAAAAGTATCTAATTTAGGCAGCATCATTTGTTCATGAACATTAGAAGGATTCGCAAGAAACGAAAGTACCTGATAATTTAGTTGACGTGCACGTGCTCTAGTAACTGGTCCAGTATGTGTAGTTGGTGAAGATGTGGGTGTAACATTAGTAGAGATGTCCTCATCACAAACCATGTACTGTTATGTTACTATTGTTCGTTGCTCAGCCCCTGCTTAGTATGCATGCTTAGGATGCTATGATGTTATCCTGTTACTCCTAGGATTGGGCTATCACATTATTATATTGTTGTTGATGATATGCTTATTATAATGTTTATTATACTCAACGATGTTTGGAAGGTCTAGGCTATCCCGCCCCGATGCTTTGTTCCATGCGAGTCACCTAGGATCCGAGTTCCGGGTATTGGTTCTAAGACTGAGCATGCCAAACCGCGTGTGGGATTTTATGGGGTCCCCTCCTCTTACATTCCTAGATTCAAACATTTCTAGTGGTGGCCCAAGCTGATTTACCATTTGAAACCGTGTGTGTGCTGGTCGGCCGCCAGTAGTTTTCAAACCAAGCCGGACCCGTGAGGACATGGTTCCTTACTGGCCCACCTTGTCAAGCCGAGGACCCGGTCTCATGTGAGATTAACCGGCTATCCAAACCTACGATCGACGGTAGAGACCGATTCGAGACCGCGACCATATTTTGAGTTGTATGTCGACTCACTGGGGGCCACCCGGATTTTTTTGTTGTTAGTTAGAGGTACCTGTCGTTTCGGATCTCTCGGAACTAAATCATAAAATGGTTGCCTATGATGGGTAGAAACTGAGAGAGATGGGCATGCGTGCGGAGCCTTGTAATGGGAAGTTGGTACACCCCTGTAGGGTTAAATCTTTTCGAGAAGTCGTGTCCACGGTTATGGACGACTTGGAACCTATGTCTTGTTTATAGATAAGATCAACTGAATCATAACTATAAATTGATCAACGTGTGTGTGCCTTGAAAGATTCTTCTTCGTCGGGATGCGAAGAGGAGGATGATGTCTACGCACGCTTCTATTCTTGTAGACTATGTTGGTCCTCCAAGCACAGAGGTTTGTAGGACAGCAGCAATTTCCCTCAAGTGGATGACCTAAGGTTTATCGAACTCAGGGAATTAGAGGTTGAATATGGTCTCTCTCAAGCAACCCTGCAATTAAGATACAAGAAGTCTCTTGTGTCCCCAACACACCTAATACAACTAGGAGTTGTATAGGTGCACTAGTTCAGCGAAGAGATGGTAAAATATGGGTGATAGGTGTAGCAAAACAAAGTAATATAAATATGTAATAAAAAGTGCAGCAAGCAAACAAGTAGTAAACGTGAGCGCAAACGGTATTGCAATGGTGGAAACAAGGCCTAGGCTTCATACTTTCACTAGTGGCAACTCTCAACAACATAAACATAGTCTAATCACATGATATTTCCCATAAAACATGCAATGGAGACGCACTCGGAGGTCATTCCTTTGTGGTCAAGAGAGGGTGAGAATTATGCAGGGCTACAAAAGCACACCTCAAAGTTCGTAGTTCTCAATCTATCGATTTCCCAATGTCACCGCGGCCATCGAAAGAGAGTACCACAATCACCACAACATCTCTCAAGGATAGTCAAAGACAAGCACCAAGAGACTCTCAATCTTCAATCAACACACAAAAGAGGAAATCACTCAAGAATATTTTCTTCTAATCCATGTCCAATAGACCGCTGTCACCTTGGTCTCAGGGATTATACTAGATAAGATCAATTGAGTACCTCAATCCAATACAAAAAGGAAGGGGAAATATCATGGGATCACCCTAGATTAACATAGCCTATGATCACAACGAAGATCACATCATGGGAGAGAGAGAAGAACACATAGCTACTGGTAGAAACCTCAGCCCCGAGGAGGAACTACTCCCGCTTCATGGAGGAGGGAAGCAACGGCGATGGAGATGAATCCGGGGGCACTTCCCCGTCCTGGCAGGGTGCCGGCACAGGAATTCTGGTCCCCCGATGCTTGTTGGCGATGGCGGCGGAGATCGAAATTGCTTCTGGAGAAAAGGGGTCCGGAATCAAGGTTTCCTCCACGCGTGTAAAAATAGAGCCAAAGGGGGGCACCAGGGGGGCCACAGGGCAGCCAGGAGGGCAGGTGGCGCAGCCTAGGGTGGACCCGCGCCGGGCACCCTCCTCGGGCCCTGGTGGTGGCCCTCCTTCCATGTCTTGGTTATTCCGGAAGCTTCCGGAGTGCTGATTTTTTATATAATTTTTTCGGGATTTATAGGGCACTTTAATTATTGGAAAAACCTGAAATACAAAAACAACAGAAAACAGGAACTGGCAACTTGGTGCACTGAGTTAATAGGTTAGTCCAAATATGATCAAAAGTGTATGAATGTTCAAGAAAACATGGCAAAGTCACACAAATCATGCATGGAGCAAGCAGAAATTATAGATACGTTTGGGACGTATCAACATCCCCAAGCTTAATTCCTTCTCGTCCTCGAGTAGGGAAATGATAACAAGCATAATTTCTGTGGCGACATGCCACACAACCATATAAGGACTTTTGAGTAAAGCAATCAAAGCACGCAATTCAATTCAAGTCTTAACAAGTAAGAGTCTATATTAGCATTGACACAAGCAACAAAATAACAAAAGGTGCAAGAGCTCTCGCTGTCCGTGACTCGAGTGTCTCCAGATGGTGTTTGCGTGCAAGAAGGGGACTGGGAAAAAGAGAGAAAAAAGGTTGTTGAGAACAACTATCTACTAAAGTTTCACACTTGGTCTCCTTTGGATTCTTATCTTGACTCGTCCCTAGACCACTAGCCAGGTACAAGTCAAACTGATCCACTCCCTTTCGATATTTTGAGCACTCATGCAATGGATGAGCGTGAGCAAGAAAGTTGACACCTAAAAGAAGAAACAGAAAGAAGGTGGAGGAGGAAGACAAAAAGGTGTGAAAGGCACACATCAATGAGGACAATCATAGGCGAGAGAAGGCCATATGATAGATATGATGTGAGGAGTAGGGATTGTCATGCAACGGATGCACATGTGAGCTAAAAGATCTCCAAGGGAACTAGTGGGGGTGCATCTAACTTGCTTTCTCAAGAAGACCTAGAGCTCGTTTGATGAGGCTCATCATTGGAATATACAAGCCAAGTTCTAAATTGTGAAGGTCCCCACATAGCTATATGCATGATGAGGATCTCTATGGAATACAAGGGATAGAGGATAAAGTACTAGTGTGGATCTCTCAAAAGGAATAGTAGTGTGCCCCCTTCTCTCTTTTTATTTTTCTTTTTATCTTTTTTCTATTTTTTCTATTTTTTTGGTGGCCTCAATGGCTCTTTCTATTTAACTCTCATTTGTCATCTTTGGGATCTTTTTATTTTGTCCTCTTTGGGATCTTTTCCTCACTTTAGGGGCAACACTCTATATTTTACAAGAATATAGGAGATCTTTCACACTTTACAAAGGTACTCACATAAAGAAGATATAACTATCATGAAGCAAATGTATGCCTCTGCCAGGATAGCAGGATATGCAATGATACTAGCGTGTCATGTAGAAATGATTAGGGAAAGGCCCAACTAGCATGCGGCTCATCGATCAAGCAAGTAGCATGTATGAAATGAGGATCAAGTCATGAGAAGGTGGATGTTGCATGGAAATGTATCTCAGAAAGGCTATGGAAATGCCGTGTAGGTAGGTATGGTGGCTGTTTTGAGGAAAGATATAAGGAGGCTTATGATGACAGAGCGTATCGTGCCAAGGGTTTGGATGCACCGGCGAGGTATGGGCCAACTCTCAAGGTGAGAAAGGGCAATGCATGGTACCGAAGAGGCTAGAAAAAGTATAGGTGGGTGGAAGTGTCAACTTTCGAATACTCACATTAGTCTGAAGAACTCATGCACTTATTATCGGTAACTCTCAATTTAATCAGGAGGTTCGCAAAGAGACAAGATCCCCGAGGAGTGTATGGGGGTTTGGTTATCCTTGAACATCCTCGACTCATGGTACGTGAGTGTACTCTAATATTCGAACCCTCCAGAGGTTAGTGATCCATCTAGTAGCTAGAGTTCTCAACAGGGGTTTTTGGTTTTCGAAAAACACACGGATTGCCCAAAATACGACATCTATCACTAATAGGCTCGAGCTCTTGACACCAAAAGTTCAAACATTACTCTAGTCAATACCTCTAAACTATTTCAAGTTACTACTACAAAGAGAATAACAACTTCAACTACCTACTTCTAGTCAAGACACAAAACTCAGTGCAACAGGAAAACTCTGTAACAAGATAAAACATGCAACCTATAGAATGTTCAACCTAAAACAAAAGAAAAGATCTAGAAAGACTGAAGCACTACAACTAAACAGAGCAGCAGCTAAGAAAAGAAAAAGAACAACTCACAGCTAAGGAAATAATCATGCAAATCCTGTGAGGATTTCTAGTTCAAACGGAGCGTGTTTATCTCCACACAAACTAAGACGGGATCTAACTTGTTATGAACAGCAAGCAAAGCTAAAGAAAACTAAAAATTAAACCTAAGAGCGAGACGCTCCAAGCATAGCACATAATGCATGAAGTGATAAAAATATAGTGAGACGAAGGACGAACTGATGATTGTTGATGGAGAAGGGGATGCATGGGGGCATCCCCAAGCTTTGACGCTTGAGTCTCCTTGAATATTTGTTGGGGATGCATGGGGGCATCCCCAAGCTTGAGCGCTTGACACTCCCAAATCTTCTTTCATCATCTTCCATCGCACACTTGAAAACTCCCTTCATACATAACTCATCATAAGCTGATTAGAGAAGTTAGTACCCTTAATAAATAATTTTTCCCACTGGATATAAAGATATTCTTGAAGATATACTGTTTCTCAAGATTGCCAACAGGTTTTTGCAAAGAAAAAGCAAGCTTAAGGTTTGCAAACGTTAGGAGAGACAAAATGTGGTAGAATCTATGAAAAACAGAACAACAGGTAGTAAAGAATTTTTTAGGGGTACTTCTGCAACTCGAATCAAAAAAACTCAGAAAAAACGCTCGAAAGTCAATTGTATGGAGCACGATGTCAAAAAAAATTCAGATCAAAAAGATGATCTGGTGATTTTAGGCTAAGTTTTCCGTCCAAGGACAAAATCTGTTTTCTGGATAGAATTTTCTTGCAATCGGAGGCTAGACTTGGCACAAAGATTGAAAATAAAGATACAATGATGTTGCTACAGTAGTAACAATCATCAAGACCACTAAAAAATGAAAGTAAAAACTCAAACTAAAGATAACAAGGGTTGTCTCCCTACAGATCTTTCTTTATAGCCATAAAGATAGGCTTAAGATTTTAATGATGCTCTCATAGGAATAAGGAATAAGAGTTGAAGAACAAAAGAGAGCATCAAGAAGCAAATAACAAACACATTTAACTCTAACATGCTTCCTATGCAAAGGGATCTTGTAGAGGAAAAACTCATTGAAGCATAAAGATATTAGCATAGGAAGGCAAAACAAGTGCAACTTCAAAACTTTCAACATAAAGAGAGGGAATTTGATATTATTGAAATATCTATGAGCATATGTTCCCCTCTCATAATAATTTTCAGTGGGATCATGAATAAACTCAACAATATAAGTATCACATAAAACTTTCTTATCATGATCCACAAGCATAGAAAATTTGTTACTCCCCACATAAGCAAAATCCTTCTCATTAGTAATAGTGGGAGAAAACTCAACAAAATAGCTATCACATGAATCATTCTTATCATGCTGCACTTGTAAAAATTTATCCTTTATAGCATAAGTGTCATCACAATAATCATCATAGAGAGGAGGCAAAGTATCATCAAAATAAATTTCCTCATCAAAACTTGGGGGGCTAAAAAGATCATCTTCATAAAACGTAGCATCCCCAAGCTTATAACTTTGCATATCATTAGCATCAAAGGTATTCAAAGAAGACATACTAGTAATATTGCTACTAACATGAGTGTTGTGCAAATAATGAAGCTCCATAGGCTTTTTGATTTTCTCTTCAAACACTTCAAGTCCCAACTCAAGGTAGAGCTCACAAAGCTCTCTCATAATATTTTTGTTGTTTTCCATAAGGTCTAACTAGTGAAAATAAAAACAAGAAACGAAAAGATTTAATTGCAAGATCTAAAGATACACCTTCAAGCACTCACCTACCCGGCAAAGGCGCCAGAAATAGCTTGATGTCTACGCACGCTTCTATTCTTGTAGACTATGTTGGGCCTCCAAGCGCAGAGGTTTGTAGGACAGCAGAAATTTCCCTCAAGTGGATGACCTAAGGTTTATCGAACTCAGGGAAGTAGAGGTTGAAGGTGGTCTCTCTCAAGCAACCCTGCAATTAACATACAAGAAGTCTCTTGTGTCCCCAACACACCTAATACAACTAGGAGTTGTATAGGTGCACTAGTTCGGCGAAGCGATGGTAAAATATGGGTGATAGATGTAGCAAAACAAAGTAATGTAAATTTGTAATAAAAAGTGCAGCAAGCAAACATGTGATAAAAGTGACCACAAACGGTGTAACATGTCGGGACCCGGGGTTAGCGTATGTAATTCCAATCACAACTCAATCACATGGAGAACCGAGGGCCGTACCCACTTGTCTAAGAAGACAAGGCCAAGCACAGAACACTCTCGGAAAGCATCGTACTTGAGGGGCATCCCATCCAGGCCGGATGATCAACTAAGATGGGTCCTCATAACCCATACTCATAGACAAGTCGCCTCAACCATGTTATCGATTGAATCATAAACCTTATATAAACAAACTCCAGCCCGATCACTTAGTCGGGGTCTAGGGCGGGCTCGATCATAGAACAAAGTGTGCACGTGACAGAGTCACGAGCAATCGCATCGCGATGCCCCAAGCTGCGCACATCTAAGGTCCACTTGGTGTATAAAGACCGCCAGCCAGATCACAACTAAGGTCTCGAAAACCCATACGAAGACATGCATGTTATAAACATACACGCAGCACACATGCCTAGTATGAATAGCAGGTATCATCACATAACTCTACAAAGCGTATCTTTATTGACTTACACATAGAGCATACAAAGATCACATGTCTGTGATCATCATTACATCATACAACGGAAGCAAATTAGGTCTGAGTACAGACAAGTTTAAGAAAGGGCTTAGAGAAGCCTTGTAAACATACATGCCCTTCCACGAGGGACCAGACTGCTGTCTGGCACTATACTACCAAGGTCAACGTCGAGCTTCACGACGGTGACTCCATCAGGGTCCGGGTTCTCATCTAAAACATAGAATAAGCAAACGTGAGTACAAAGTCGTACTCATCAAGACTTAGATCAGAACTACACTACTCATGCTCAAGTTTCAAGGTAAAGGAGGTGGGGTTCAACATGCAGAAGTGCCAGCTTTGACTTGGCTAGTACTGTACTACGAGTACCAGACTTGAGGTAAGAAGCAACGGCGATGGAGAATTCGACGGAGGAAGCCAGGACGGCCGCCGGCGACTCGGTGGAGATGGCGACGTCCTCGGGTCCTCTGGGCTCGATTCCGCGCTTGGGGAGACGAAGACGAGCACGAGACGTCTCCTGGACACGGCGTCTCGGGCTATCTCGGCCGGTGGCCACGCAGGCGCGGCGGCGCGCTCCGGCGCGGGCTTCGGGCGGCGAGCGGAACGGCGAAGGGAGAGGGGGAGGAGGTCCAGAGAGTGAGTGGAAAGGACGAGGGCGTCGCGTTATGTTCCGTGGCACCTAGAAGAGACCAGGGGAGGCCTACGTGGCTCGGAGGACGCGGGCATGCTCGCCACGGCGGCGAGCAACTTGCTCTGTCGCCGGTAAGAAGACGACAAGGGAGGGCCAGGTGGGCTGGGCCATTTCAATTAGTTGGGCCCGAGACCATAGGGGGTGGGCTGGGATTCCTTTTCCTTTTTCCTTCTTTTTGCTTTCTGTTTTCTATTTTCTGCCATTTGTTTTGCCCCAAATAAAATAGCAAGAATTTTTATAAAATACCCAAAACTTTTATGTGGACTTAGAACAAACCTAGCTAACCACTCAAAAGTTTTGGATATGTTTGAAATTCAATTAATTTGAATTTCAAATCAAATAGGGGTATTATTTAATTTCCAAGGCACATTTTGAATTTTTTAATATTCCATGGGCATGGGAAAGAACCCAAACCACTTTTAAAATGATCACCATCATTTATAGGAATTTTCCAAATATTCAAATGATTTTTGGAAAAAGATTTTTATTTGGCCATTTGAAATAATTTCTCAGGGCTTTCTTTTCCCAATTTTGAATTTCTGTTTGAAATTTTCTTCATGATGCAAAGGAGCAACAAGCCCTAGCACTTACCCTAGTTGGGGCTCTGACATAACAATGGTGGAAACAAGGCCTAGGCTTCATACTTTCACTAGTGGAAACTCTCAACAACATTAACATTGTCTAATCACATGATATTTCCCATAAAACATGCAATGGAGACGCACTGGGAGGTCATTCCTTTTTGGTCAAGAGAGGATGAGAGTTATGCAGGGCTAGAAAAGCACACCTCAAAGTTCATATTTCTCAATCTATGGATTTCCCAATGTCACCGCGGCCATCCAGAGAGAGTACCACAATCACCACAACATATCTCAAGGATAGTCAAAGACAAGCACCAAGAGACTCTCAATCTTCAATCAACACACAAAAGAGGAAATCACTCATGAAAATATTCTTCTAACCCGTGTCCAATAGACCGCTGTCACCTTGGTCTCGGGGATTATACTAGATAAGATCAATTGAGTACATCACTCCAATACATAAAGGAAGGGGAAATATCATGGGATCACCCTAGATTAACATAGCCTATGATCACAACAAAGATCACATCATGGGAGAGAGAGTAGGACACAAAGCTACTGGTAGAAACCTCATCCCCGAGGAGGAACTACTCCCGCTTCATGGAGGAGGGAAGCAACGGCGATGGAGATGAATCCGGGGGCACTTCCCCATCCCGGCAGGGTGCCGGCATAGGAATTTTGTTCCACTGAAGCTTGTTGGCGATGGCGCCGGAGATCGCAATTGTTTCTGGAGAAAAGGGGTCCGGAATCAGGGTTTCCTTCGCGGGTGTAAAAATAGGGCCAAAGGGGGGCACCAGGGGGGCCACAGGGCAGCCAGGAGGGCAGGTGGCACGGCCTAGGGTGGACCCGCGCCGTGCACCCTCCTGGGCCCCCGGTGGTGGCCCTCCTGCCATGTCTTGGTTATTCCAGAAGCTTCCGGAGCGCTGATTTTTTATATAATTTTTCCGGGATTTATTGGGCACTTTAATTATTGGAAAAACCTGAAATACAAAAACAGCAGAAAACAGGAACTGGCAACTGGGTGCACTGAATTAATAGGTTAGTCCAAATATGATCAAAAGTGTATGAAAGTTCCAGCAAAACATGGAAAAGTCACACAAATCATGCATGGAGAAAGCAGAAATTATAGATACGTTTGGGATGTATGAGAGGACAAGGATAGGTTAGGTGTTATGTTTGTGTAAGTAGCTGATAGCAAGACTTGTTGGAGGCGGTTCCTCTTCCAATGCTTGGATTCTTATCTTACTCTCTAGATCGTTAGCCACTTCATAAATGCTAGTGCGGCAGAAACTTCACCACTTACCCCATCCTTACCGTGTACTACTAGTTATCCTAGAATGACGAGTGATGAAGTCCTTGTTGTGTCAGTTGACCACTACAGTTGGATGCTGAGTACTTCTGTACTCATGATACTACCCCCAAATTCTTTTCAGGGATCATGATCGACGGGTATGGTGATCAAAGTTTCACGTGGAGACTCGCCAACGACTAGTTAGGCGGATCCCGGCGGAGGGCGTGGACCCGTGTGGTTATGGGGATCGATGATTTTTCTCTTTGCCACTAGGAAATTGATTGTAATATGTATTCAGACATGTATCTTTCACTGACGTAGTGTATTAAGGCAGTTGTATGCCGATTGTATGAGATGTTGTATCCTTGTATCTGTAATGTTGTGATATCTTGTTGGAAATTCGTGGCATATGGAAGTGTCATATGTTGCGGTGGGACCGATATGTGCTTCGTCCCCGGATCTGGACGGAAACATCTAAATCTGGAACAGTACCGCATATCGGCCCTTACATAGTAGTCCATACATTTTCCATCATGAACAGAAACTGGAATATTTTAAACTGGAACATTAGGGGGATTAATGATCCTGACAAGTGGCTGGCTATTCAATCCAGGATTAAAGATACTGGCAGTGATATTATATGCATTCAGGAAACTAAAAGGGATAATTTCAATAGCAGATACATCAAGAAATTCTTTCCCAAGCATATGAACAAATATGATTTTATTCCATCATAGGGGGCATCTGGAGGTATATATCTTGACTGCATGGAATTGCTCATTATTCATGGGTGAAAACCTGTTCAAAAATAATTACTCTCTATCCATTAGATTTACTTCTAAACTTACTGGAGATATCTGGATTCTTACTAATATCTATGGACCTTGCCAAGATGACAGAAGACTCGATTTCCTCAATTGGTTTCAAGATATTGATATGCCAGATGAAACTAGATGGATGATTATGGGAGATTTTAACTATGTCAGATATCCACATAATAGGAATAGAGCTGGGGAAAATTTCCATGATATGATGAAATTCAATGAGGCTATCAACACATTGGGACTGGTACAAATACCACTAAAAGGAAGGGAATATACTTGGAGCAATATGCAAAGTGCACCATTGTTACAAAATCTGGACTGGGTTTTCACATCTGAATCATGGACCAATACTTACCCCCAATACTTTGGTTCTCCCACTGGCCAGACCCATATCTGATCATGCTCCTTTCATGATTAAGATCAGCACTATGATTCCGAAAGCAGCCATTTTTAGATTTGAAAACTATTGGCTACAGATTGAGGGCTTCAAAGAATTTTCTAAAAATAACTGGAACATCCCAGTTTACAGTACTGATAGTGCCTAGAAGCTCACTTCTAAATGTAACAGATTGAGACAGGCACTGAAGATCTGGTCTAAGCACATATCCAAGCTTAGTGACACTATCAAGGCATCCAATGTACTGGCTCAATTCTGGGACAAGATTGAGGAATTTAGACCACTATCCACACCTAAAAGCAATGTCAGTGAAATTATTAAGAAACACATCATGAAGCTCCTCAAATTACAAATGATATACTAGAAGCAGAGAGCCACCATCAGATGAGTTAAATTTGGAGAAGCAAACACCAAATATTTTCAGGCCAAATCTACCATGAAGCATAAAGTCAGTTTCATTGACTCACTTCATGATACAGATGGACAAATTCACAAGGAACATAATGCAAAGGCGGACATACTCTGGAAAGCTTTCAAGGACAGACTCAGTACTACCATCCCCACTTTTGATATGCTTCAACTTAATGAAATTGTTCACAGGTACCCACAGTTGAATCATATGGATGCACCATTCACTAAAGAAGAGATTGAGCATGTAATCAAGAACCTACCTATGGACAAATCACCAGGACCAGACGGTTTCGCCAAATATTTTGTCAAGTAATGTTGGTATTTTTTGGCTGAGGATTTCTATCAGATGATTAATGATTTCTACCATGACAATATCACATTGCAAAGTATCAACAATTCATTCATTGCACTCATCACCAAGAAAGATGCACCACTGCTGCCAAATGATTTCAGACTCATATCTCTTCTTAACTGTTCATTGAAGATCATCACAAAGCTTTTGGCTAACAGATTACAGAAAATCATTCTAGAACTTGTTCATACTAATCAATATGGTGTGTTGAATAACATAAGCATTCAAGACTGTCTGGGATGGACATATGAATTCATATATCAGTGCCATGCATCAAGGAAAGAACTGGTCCTTATAAAATTGGATTTTGAAAAAGCATTTGACATAATTGAACACAAGGCTATCATAGACATTCTTAGAGCAAAAGGTTTTGGATAAAGATGGATCATGTGGATTCAAAAAATTATAGACATTGGATATTCATCAGTGCTTCTGAATGGAGTGCCAAGAAAACAATTTCTCTGCAAAAGAGGTGTCAGATAGGGGGACCCATTGTCACCATTACTACTTGTATTGACTACTGATCTTCTACAAACCATTCTAAATGAAGCCATAACTGCTAGACTGATTGAACATCCATTGCAAAATCATCCCTGCAGTGACTTCCGTGTGATACAATATGCTGATGATACCATATTGATCATGCCAGCATCTTTGCCCCAAGTGGATCAACTCAAAAATCTCATCCAGTACTTTAATCTCTTCACAGGATTAAGAATTAATTATGCAAAGTCTGTGATTTTTCCCATCAATAAAAATATCACTCATCTGAATAACCTTGCTCTACATTTTGGATGCATTACTGGATCTTTCCCCCTTACATATTTGGGCTTCCCACTACATGTGAAAAAACCAAGGATGGAAGATTTTTCACCCATACTTCAGAGAATCGATAAAACACTCACAGGTTGTTCTACTCTGTTGTCTCAAGGGGAGAAACTGGTACTTATCAAGTTTGTATTTACTAGCTTGCATGCGTATTACATGAGCACACTCACCATCCCAAAAGGTATCATGGAACAAATCAATAAGACCATTAAACACTGATTTTGGAGGAAATATGGTATGGTAGATAGAGGTACTGCATTAATCAAATGGGATAAAGTGTGCAAACCAAAGAAATGTGGTGGACTTGGTGTACTCAATCTAGAGCAATAAAATAAATGTCTGCACACGAAGTATCTACACAAGTTTATGAATCATGAAAACCTTCCATGGGTAAACATGATCTGGCATACTTATTACCCTGAAGGAATGATTCATGACAGACCAGTGGGATCCTTTTGGTGGAAAAGTATTCTCAAAAACTTGTCTCAGTTCAAGCAGGTAGCAAGTGCACAGATTGGAACAGGAAAGAACATATATCTGTGGCATGATCAATGGGGACAAGGACTACTTCAAGAGACCTTTCCAGAACTGTACACATTCTCAAGGAATAAGAATATCAGTATACATTAGTTTAATGACACACAAGACCTTCCTGAAAATTTTCACCTGCCACTCACACAAGAAGCATATGTGCATCTTCAGGAAATGCAAGAATCCTTGGACAATACTCATTTTTCTGACACACATGATCAATGGACATACACATGGAGCACGAAGGGATTTTCCACATCAAAATTTTACCAGGCCATTTACCCAGCTGAGGATACACCACAGATTTTTAAACAGATATGGAAGAGTGCAGTCATCCTGAAATATAAGATATTCTTATGGATTTTTCTATATGACAGGATCAACACAAGGAACCTTCTTCATAGGAAATCTTTCCATATGACATCCTATCATTGTGTTTTATCCAACCTCCACACAGAGGAAATAGCACTGCATCTATTCTGGGACTGCCCATTTTCATACAACCGTTGGAATATCATTGCACCTAATAGAAGAAGGGGTATATCATGCATGGATGAGATATTGCTACTGAAGGCATGCCTCCCACAAGGATTTGCACTGGACATCATGGGATACTGGAACATCTGGATGCAGAGAAATAACTATATCTTCAGGAATATCCTACCATCTCTTCAGTCATGGAGCAGAGCACTTAAACAAGACTTTCTCCTATTGCAACACAGAATAAAAGACAGATTTAAAATGGAACTCATTCTATGGATTGACACGTCCATCCAATAAAGTTTGGAACCGAGACCCAACATTTAATTTTTCTATGATTAAACATAAAACATGAATAGGTTAATTTAATTTTATTTCCTAGTACTTTGTACCTTGTACAATGTACCACCATTATTATTTATATATAATGTCCAACGGTCTTTGTTTTAAGAAAAAACTTGCAAGGTCTTGACTACATCAGCTCACTACGTTGAGTTTCTTTGAACGGTACGTCTCTTCTTGCTTCATATGGAAAACTAGTAGGGTGACCCGCGCATTTGCGCGGCTAGATTTTGGCATATATCTAGACATGATTTTTTATTTTGATTGGATCTCTAGATCAAAAGTTTGATCACTGTTTCATATGAATATGCTTAATAAACGGTTAGTATGGAAACTAAAACATTGATAAATATATCCTATTTCCCCAAGATATATTGGACGATAATTTTATATTTCAGCAACAAACATTCTTCTTGATCTACTTTTATTATACATTTAGCTCATGTAGAAAAATGTGATGGCTATTATTTTTGCATTAGTTTCCATCATCCCCCGATTAACGATCCGCTATATCCTTAATATCATACATCATATATGTATCCACTCAGAATCCACATCAGATAAAAGAAAGGGGCTTTTCATAAGAAAACATGGATGACGACTTATTTTTTCTAGATTTTCGATCAGATTTTTTGCTAGCATCTCTCGAAAAAGAAGTGCTTCAAATCATTGCAATTTGACTGGACATGTTCTGAAATATTTGAGTTATTTCAAAAAAATTGTTGACATACATAAAGTAAGGGAAAACCTCTCAAAGAATTTCCATATATAGTTTTTGTATTTTTCAATAAATAATAAAAGGTTGCATGATCTCGATGAATTAGTTCTAAAAAATCCAGAAATCATATGGAAGAACCATAGCATATTGCGACTCATTGGTAAATAACCTTTTATTCTCTATAAACCAAGAATGTAAAACCATTGTCTTTTTTGCGATAAGTTTGTATTTTTCTTATGCATTTAGCATGTAGATGTGAATGTAGACGTATTTTTCTCTAACGTATTTAAATAATTATATTGACTTGTTTTTACTCATCCATCTTTCTTGTGTTCTCTTATCTCCCCCATTTATTCTAGTAAATAGAATCCAACTTGGATGATTTCTCAATCACATATACTTTAGAGTTTTTCATCTTTTCCCTGAGAGTTGTAAGTGTCACTCTCTCACCTTCTTTGTTTCTTGCAGAAATCAAATTGTCTCTATTGTTCGCTCATTGCCCCTGTAATCTCCTTCAAGACAACATAACTGTGCATTGAACTCATACAAAAAACCTGATTGGGACATTCTTAGGTTCTTGGAGTGTTGAGAGGCATTTTCATGATGGTTGTTTGTTTCCTTCTAATATGATTATACTATGTTGCACATGTTTCAAAATCTATATTATACTTGATTATTTATATTATCTAATTCATATTTTTGATACAATTTTAATTATAATAGATAATATTATTGTACATTAATATATGAGAAAAATAATTGTCTTGCCGTCAATACGACATTGTTAGTTATTTTAAGTGTCCTGCCCAAATACTTTTGCATGTATTTGTGGTCAAAGGTTTTAAATAGATGGGTTCATCTTCATATGTATATTCACGACAAATGCTTGTCATGATGATTTATTAAATATGATTACTTAATTTAAACCGAACCATTTTTGCGTGAAATTTAAAGTAAAGCATTGGCACACATTGTTTCTTTCCATTGATTTATACTCCATGATTCACCCGCTTTTTTTTAAAGAATTGAATATTTAATGTCGACACTTACATGTTCAGGTTTCACATCTCAGTTATTCATCCATGATTGAATACGATAAAGTGTAGATATATTTTATTATCAAAAACAGTTTTTTAAATCTCTTTCCTTACTCTCTTTGATATGTACAGTATATACGTACAAACATATTATTTGTCAAGCTGGATAGAGAAACATGCTTACAGTAAGAGCCTGTTCGAAAGCCCTCCCATCTGCTCCGCTCCAAAAAATTTGCAGAGTTCGGTTTCTGCCGCTCCGCGAAATTATAAAGAAAATCCTTCCGCTCCGCTCCATCGGCTCCTGGAGCGGAGCACATCCGAACAGGGCCTAAGAGTGGAGTCCTAAGATGATTATGGATTGTTTTATTTAGTGCAGAAGGAGAAACCCAAAGTGATTACTTTGTTTCAATCATGACATTAGTACATTACTTTTGGTAGGAAAGTAGCCCACCTATTTAGCTCGGATCCTTCCTTTGTGTGGTGGGGTTTTCCACTCTTTTTTTTTTTAATTGGGCTCTTTCTTCTGAACTGGACTCTTTTGTAGCTGGCTAACGAACATTTTTCTTTTCTCATGTTCACGTATTTGCAACTCCAATCTGCTTCAAAAGAAAAAAACTTGTTCCTCAAAAAAAAACTTGTAACTCCAATCGTGGGTAGTCCTCAGTACGTGCGTGGCATGTAACATGTCAAAATCTATGCACGTGACATCGTTTCTATGTAACGCTACTTTCTTAAATCTCATCCATTAATTTAAAATATCTATGGTCAAGATAATTTAATTTATGTGGACAAATATGATGGCTTATTTATCTCTTGTCTTCATTACATAATAATAGAGTGATATTGTTTGTATGTAACGCTACTTTTTTAAATCTCGGCCATTAATATAAAATATCTATGGTCAAGATAATTTAATCTATGTGGACAAATATGGTGGCTTATTTATCTCTTGTCTTAATTATATAATAGATTACATCATTAAGGTGATTTCTTTTTGGCAGCCAACAATTACACTTTATACTAAAATTACTTATCCCTTTTTCTGTTGACCTCATGCAAAAAAAAATCACATAAAACTATAGGAAATAGCCTTAGAGTTTACTACGGCCATGGTGCCATGCTAAACATGGCCACATCGGACTATTTTGCGAGGTGATGTACAAGTGCGGTTACTCAAAACTGGTGTGATGCGTGCGCAAAATCATAAATATCATGCTAATTATATTTCCCCCATTTTATGATGTTACTTCATTAGTACTACACTGCAATCAATTCCAAAAAATGTACTATGCGGAGAAGCACTGTAGCAAGAAACAACTATAAAATTGTTGTTTGAAGGAAATAGAAGGCTCGGTTGCGAACCATTGATCTCCTTTATATGTGTAAAAGACATTGTCTTATAAACATATGTAACTCATCAGGGTCATAGGAAGCATAACCTAAATTGATCCGCTATATCTGTTAGGCTCTGAACGCAGGGTGTGCTAATATACCTTTTTTGGGTTCAGATTTTTTTTTTTTAAACGAAGACCGTAGAACAATTGTTCTACGGCTATTATATATAAAATTACGAAACGTTGAGTATACTCAACCAATTCCAGTTTTGTGCGTAATCATAAGAAAAAAGTGGTCTTAGTTTCAAAAATTATGGCTGATCACTAGGCAGATTGTGATCAATCCAACTGCTAAGAGTGAGCTAGAAGTTTTCCTTTATTCCGTGGTCCAGTAAAATGAGGTCCTTTCTGAGTTCTTTTTTCCATGATGTAATGGTTGGCCGAATTCCTCTGAAAATCCAGTTATTCCTCTCCATCCATATGTGCCAGCACCCCATGATAGTGATCTCAACAGAGATTTCTTTTGGCCAGCATGTTTGAATCAACTGTATTTGGTCAATGATTGATATACCTCTCATCCTTTGTGGTGCAATGCAATCCCAACATTGAAGTGAGAATGGACAATCCCAGAAAAGATGCATTGATGTTTCTTCTGTGTTCCATGTGCACAGGACACAGTTGTAGGATGCCATGTGGAAAGTTTTCCTTTTCAGCAGATTTCTAGTATTAACTCTTTCATCCATCATGAGGCAGAAGAAGTTCTTATATTTGAGCATTGCAGGACATTTCCAAATTCTTTTAATCACTTTATGAAATGCCTCTGTGGGATGACTAGCCTGATATAGTCCTAAAGATGAGATCCCTTTGCTGCTCCATGTGTAGGTCCATGTATCGTGTTCCCCCGATATTTCTATATTATCCATTTCCAATATCATGTCTTGAAGTTGATGAAATGCAATTGTCGACAGAGGTAATTGAAAGTGTTGCTCCACATCTGTATTTTCCTTGAATTTTTGTATGTTAATCTTATGTTGTGTAGCATATGAAAACAGTTCTAGGAACCTCATCTGTGTTATACCCTGTCCCCAGTTATCTTCCCATAGTAATATATTGTCTCCCCTTCCCACTTTCCCAATAGCATGCTTCTTGAATTCAGTCATAAGTTTTTAAATGTTCCTCCACCAGAATGATCCAACTGGTCTATTATGTATGTTGCCATCAGCATAGTAGGTTTCCCAAGTCATATTTATCAGTGGGAGGTTGTGATGATTTATGAACTTGTGGATGAACTTCATTAAAAGACACTTGTTTTGCAAATGCAGATTCAACACACCAAGTCCCCCATATTTCTTAGGTTTACATACCTTGTCCCATTTGATGAGTGACGTGCCTCTATCTTCCATACCATACTTTTTCCAGAAACAGTGTTTGAGTTATTTATTAATTTGGTCAATGATACCACTAGGAAGTGACAGAGTACTCATATAGAAAGCAGGGAGACTGGTGAATAATGATTTTATCAGAACAAGTTTCTCTCCCTGTGATAGCAGAGTAGAACATCGTGTGAGCCTTTGTCCAATTCTCTGGATCACAAGTGCAAAGTATTCCATCTTAGGCTTACTTGTGCTCAATGGAAGACCCAAGTATGTGAATGGGAACTTTCCAACGCTGCATCCAAATTGACTGGCCAACAAATTGATTTGTGCCTCTTGAAAGTTGATAGGGACCATCATGGATTTGGCATAGTTGATTCTAAGTCCATTGAACATAGTATAGTGTAACGGTAGTGCTTTCATTTGTGATAATTGTCCTGATGATGCAAGCATAATAATGATTGTATCATCTGCATATTGGATGACTGGGAAATCCTTGCATGGATGATTTGGAAGGGGGTGCTAAATCATTCCAGAATTCAATGCTTCATTAATAATAGTCTGGAGTAAGTCAGAAGACAAGAAAAAAAGGAGTGGGGACAGAGTGGGTCTCCTTTTCTAACTCCTCTTTTGCATAGGAAAGTTTTCCCTGGCATCCCATTCAGAAGGACAGAAGAATGCCCAATGTCTAAGATAATTTGTATCCACATTAACCATTTAGGGCCAAAACCTCTAGCTTTGAGAATCTCCATGATGGCTTGGTGTTCCAGAATTTCAAATGCCTTTTCAAACTCATGTTTTAAGATGACCATTTCCTTTTTAGCTGCTTGACATTGATAAATGAATTCGTATGCCCATGCCAAAAAATCTTGAATAGATCTGTTATTGAGGAATCCATACTATTTGTATTTACCAGTTTCAGAATGATTTTCTGCAATCTTTTTGCCAGCAATTTGGTGATGATCTGAAGTGAGCAATTCAGTAATGAAATGGGTCTGAATTCATTAGGACTGATTGGTGCATATGTCTTTGGAATAAGTGTGATGAAAGACCCATTAATGCTTTGTAAAGTGATCTTGTCCCTGTAAAAGTCATCAATCATGTTATAAAATTCAGGTGCTATAAAATCCCATCATTCTTTTACAAAGTTGTTTGTAAATCCATTTGGACCAGGTGATTTATCCATTGGGAGATTTTTTTATCACATCAACAATTTCCTGTTTTGTGAATGGTGCTTCCATATCTGCCATGTCTTCATGTAAGGCCCAATATGCGGTACTGTTCCAGATCAAGATGTTTCCATCCAGATCCGGGGACGAAGCACATATCGGTCCCACCGCAACATATGACAATGCCATATGCCCCGGATTTCCAACATGATATCACAACATTATAGATACAAGGATACAACATCTCATACAATCGGCATACAACTTCCTTAAATACAATACATCAGCGGAAGGTATATGTCTGAGTACAGACTACAATCAAATGCCTACTGGCAAAGAGAAAAACATCGATCCCCATAACCACACGGGTCCAGGCCCTACGCCGGGATCCGCCTAACTAGTCGTCGTCGAGTCTCCACGTGAAACGTCGATCACCATACCTGTTGTCGATCAGAACCCTGAAAAGAGTTTGGGGTAGTATCATGAGTACAGAAGTATTCAACATCCAACTGTAGTGGTCATCTGACCCAGCAAGGACTTCATCACTCGTCATTCTAGGACAACTAGTAGTTTACGGTAAGGATGGGGTAAGTGGTGAGGTTGCTGCCGCTCTGCATTTATGAAGTGGCTAACAATCTAGAGAGT
This sequence comes from Bromus sterilis, assembly GCA_950022295.1. Lineage (NCBI taxonomy): Eukaryota > Viridiplantae > Streptophyta > Magnoliopsida > Poales > Poaceae > Bromus > Bromus sterilis. The sequence goes on along the minus strand of OX465595.1, from coordinate 251,315,722 downwards.
AAGATAAGAAGCCAAGTATTCGATGAGGAATCGCCTCCAACAAGTCTGATATCAACTACTTACGCAGGCATAACACCTATCCTATCCTTGTCCTCCTCTTCGCATCCCGACGAAGAAGAAGCAGTCAAGGCACACACACGGTGATCAAGTTATATTAAGATTATCTCAGTTGTTGTTGTCTATGAACGAGGACTAGGTCTCAGGTCGTCCATAACCGTGGACACGACTTCTCGAAAAGATTTAACCCTGCAGGGGTGTCCCAACTGCCCATTACAAGGCTCCGCACGCACGCCCATCTCTCTCAGTTTCTACCCATCACAGGTAGCCATTTTATGATTTAGTCCCGAGAGATCCGAAATGACAGGTCCCTCTAGCTAACAACGAACAAATCCGGGTGGCCCCCGGTGAGTCGACATCCAACTCAAAAGCCGTCCGCGCTCTCGAATCGGCCTCTACCGTCTGGTCGAGGTCGGGTTAGCTACCCAAACAGATGTGGGCAGCCCCCTAGCTTCCAGTTGTGGACCAACAAGAGAAACCATGTCTCCGCTGGCCCAAGTTGTTTTAAAGAATATCTTCCAGGAGCTACCCGATAGACACACACACGGTTTTCAAATGGTAAAATCAGCTTGTGCCACCACTAGAAATGTTTGAAGCTAGGTAGGTAAGAAGAAGGGACCCCATAAAATCCCACACGCGGTTAGGCACGCTCAGTATTAAAACCAATACCCGGAACTCGGATCCTAGGTGAATCGAATGGAACAAAGCGTCGGGGCGGGATAGCCTAGACCTTCCATCCTTCGTCGAATATAGTCAACGTTATAATAATCATATCATCAACAGCAATATAATAATATGATAGCCCAAACCAAGGAGTAACAGGGTAACATCGTAGCATCCTAAGCATGCATACTAAGCAGGGGTTGAGCAACGAGCAATAGTAACTTAGCAGTACAAGGTTTGCTGGGAGGGGACATGGCTGTATCGGTTTGAAAGAGGCTGTAAACATGTGGTAGGATCAAACATCGAACCTAACCTAGACTAGAATGCAAACCGCTGCTTGAAATAGAATGGATCATAAGTAATGTATAGTCCTTGCCTGTTGATAAGTCGGATTCCGAAGGTGTAGTTGATCGCAATCTCGCATCGTCTCCGAGAGGTACCCGCGGAAGCACACAAGATGATAAACACTGGAAAGCAGTCAATGAGCAAGAATCTATTACTATGAAGAAAACACGACCAAGCATCAACAAGACGGCAACACGAGACATCGCACCTACCGTCGAGAGCGGTTACTAACGGGTTAAGTGGAGTACTCGTCACACACGACGATACCGCACGTTTACGATGGTTCAAGTTATTTAGATACACAAGATGAGCAAAGGTTGTTAACATGGCATCTCACTCAAGCATGACATAGCACAAAAACATGGCAAGAGGTGAAGCACAAAGTATGTATCTATGCCAGTCAATTTAAGTGGGGGTAAAAACCTATACATGGCAAACTATTGCGAACCCACGATAAAATGGAATTTGGTACTGTTCTGTCCTAAACATAATTTTATTATTTTTATTAGAAAGCAAGAGCAGCATAAACACAATCTACACAAAATTCCAGTCAAGTTACATATAAAGAACATTTTAAACGGAGCAACGGTTAAAAAGTTATGGCAATTACAGTCTACAGTGGCTAGGGTTGTAATTAGCAGCAAAACAGCATGTAAACAAGGTCAAACATGGCAAAGGAGCACAGTTTATTAATCTACACAAAATTCTAAGCAAGTTTCGTGTTTAACGCGTCGCGATCCAAGCTACGGTTAAAAAGATAATCGCATCGCAAAATCCTATGTTTTTCTGTAATTATTTAATGTGCAGAAAATTACTAAACGTTTACTGGGCCAGATCTACTCTAAACGGGCCTAAACAGCCGGGCGCGGGAAAACTAAACATCGCCTAGCGCAAACAAATGCTCTCGGGCCAGCCCACTAGCAGGAAAAAAAATAAAAGAAAAAAGGGGGGGGGGCGCCTCACCTCGCGGGCCTGGCCTAGGAAGCAGGCGGCGAGGGATAGCACAACAGCGCCTGGGCGCGAGGAGGCGCCGTGGGCCGGAGCGCTGGGCCGCGGTGGCCTGGGCCGCGGTGGAGGCGCTGAGCGGCCCACCTCCTTGGAACGAGCAGGGACGGCTCCGTCCTCGTCCCGAGCAGGGCCAGCGGCGGACGGTGGTGCGGCGCACGGCGGCTGCTCCGGCCAGCATGCAGCGGCGCGAAGGAGGGGTTAGGGTGGCCGTGCGGTGGCAGGGGAGGCCGGGGGGCGGCCGGATCCAGCAGGGGCGGCGACCATACGGCGGCCGGGCGGTGCGACGAGGAGATCTGGGCGTCCGGGTCGAGCTCGGAGGCTCCTTCCATGGCGCACGGCAGCGCGGTTCCGTGGTGGCGCGGCCAGCGGGGAAGAGAGGAGAGGGTGAGGAGGAGAAAAGGGAGGCGCGGCAGGACGGTGGAGCTCACCGAAGCGGCGTGCGCGGCGGCGCAAACGTGGAGGCGCCCGGCGGCGGCTCGATGGAGAGAGAGGAGAGAGAAGGTGGAGGTGGGGGCTGGCTAGGGCGACGTGGCGCATTACTGGCCCTACGATCTCAGATCCGAGGGCTGGGAACGCCCGTGATCTAGGGTTTCGTGGATTGATAGGCTTTTGAGCGAAAATTGGAGCAAATCTGGGGGTGTGGCTGAAATTTTGGCTTAGGGAAACCCTAGAAAAGGGTGGGACAGTGGTGGTCTTTATATAGCCCAGGTGGCTGGCAGTTTGCAAAAACATCCCCAGTTTTTCTCTCGCGCGCGCAGTGTTTACGTTTCTGACCGCCGGGGGTCCGTAGGACCTCAGATTCGGGTAAAACTTCACCGCTCGGAACCATTTCGAGAACACTTTTCGGCGTGCTGTAAAAATATCCTGTTTACTTATTAAACGGGGTTTTTGTTCTGTTGGCTGTGGCTGGTCTCACGCGGTTCTCGCGACAGTGATCGGATGAAGCCCGGTGTCGCAAGGTCGAGTGTCAGGGTGGCAAGGGTCGGTCTCCGTCCGGTACGAGATAAGAGGGGAAAAAATAATCGCCGATCAATAAATCGGGGATGCAACCACCGCAAACAAAGTAGGAAATCAAACAATTCACACCGAAAACAAAATTTTTGATTTTTGTGAAATCTGGGCTGTTACAATACAACACCACCAACAAGGGATCTCGTCCCGAGATCCTGGACGATCGCGGGGAGAGGGGGGGGGGAGAGAAAAGAGAGTCGACGATCTTCAACACCACCAACAAGGGACTCTGCTCCATGTCAACGTCGAATTTCTATCGAGATAAATTTCCGCAGAGAGATGGCAACGTCGGAGAACGAAATCATCATGAGATCAAGAGGAAAAACAATAGTCAAAAGCGACGATCAAGGGAAGCATTCTCAATCAAATAGCGAGGATAATGGGCAAGAGGTATGGAGTCAACGGACGACCAAGATGTTATCCGGAGTCGGAGAAACTAAAGGTACTACAGGAATTCTGAAACCCGAGATCGGAATCGAGACAATACGCTGCAAGCAAGGCATTGTAACGGTTCCAATACTGCACACACTCGAGATCGTAGAGTTTGAAAGGGATAAGACGAGAATTAAAACACTTACGGCACTTGTCCCGACCAGAGCAAGGGTAAGCAGTAAAAATAATTTTTGTCTAGACTTGACTTCGGCCAGAAAAGGGATCCTACGGTCCGTAAGGCTATGATACCAAGTTGTAAGGCCCAATATGCGGTACTGTTCCAGATCTAGATGTTTCCATCCAGATCAGGGGAAGAAGCACATATCGGTCCCACCAGGACATATGACAATGCCATATGCTCCGGATTTCCAACATGATATCACAATATTACATATACAAGGATACAACATCTCATACAATCGGCATACAACTGCCTTAAATACAATACATCAGCGGAAGGTATATGTCTGAGTACAGACTACAATCAAATGTTTCAGAACCCAAGTAGGGTAAGTGCTAGGATTTGAGTGTCCCTTTGCATCATGCAAGAATTTCAAAAGAAATTCAAAAATGGGGAAAAGAAAAGCCTTAAAGAATTTAATTCAAATGGCCAGACAAAAATTTCTTCCAAAAAATCCTCTGGTATTTTTGAAAAGTCTTATAAATATGCATGATCACATATAAAGTGAAATGGGTCCCACTGCATGCTCCAAGATTTCTCAAAAATACCATAAGTGCCTTGGAAATTAAATAATATCTCTATTTGAATTGAAATTCAAATAATTTGAATTTCAAAAATCTTCAAATCTTGGAATTGGCTAGTCTTATGCCATCTAAGTCCATATATATAATTTGGGGATTTTATAAAATGTTTGGGTATTTTTTTAAAATCAAAACAGAACAAATGTCAGAAGAAATAAAAAGAAAAAGTGAAGAATAGAGGAATGGGCCTTACCTGTTTTGGGCCCAACTTGTTTCTCCCTGGCCCAGCTGGCACAGCCCACCACCCAGCACCCTTGTCGTCTTCCTCAACCAGCTCGGTGGAGAGCTGGGAGGGAACCGGCGACGCCACCGCGATGACGCGGCGCTTCAAGGCCCTCCCCCTTCCTTCTCAGCGCGCCACGCACACGCCAGAGCCGCCCCGTAGTCTTTCCCCCTCCCCAACTTCTTCTCCCCTTCGCGTCCGGTGAGTTCCGTAGGATCCCGAGCGTGGATGGAGCACACCTTTGAGCGCCACCGTGGCATGAGGCCACCCCTCGCCGCCCCAGCTTGTCCTTACGCCTCGCAGGGATCGTCTACATCGCCGAGAGCCATCAATTGGAGCCTAGGACCTCTCGAGACGACGCCAACCCCAATTTCTCCCGCCACGGCCAACCAAGTACGGCGAGCAATTTCGTCCCCTCCGTTGCTCCTACGCCGCTACCATCTACTCCAACACACGCAGGGTGAGCTACCCTTTCTCCCCAGCCCTCCCGCGCATCTGACCGTGGCTCCGTTCGCCGATTCCGTCGAGGCCAGTGACCAGCTGCCGCTCGAGTTGAAGCCCTCGACGCCCTGGAGCTCGCCTTTGGCTCCCTCTTGCACCACTCGATGCGGAAGCCCGCGGGGAGCACGCCCATACCCTCCAACCCCCACCGCGTGCACAAAAACCTAACTCCGACGAAGTTCCGGTGACTTCCCGGCGAGCCCGTCATTAGAGCTAACCTAATCACCCCCCCTAAGCTAACCCTACACCCACTGACCAATGAGCCCTAGCTCCTAACTAACCACTGTTAGTTTAATCTAACAGGTAATTAACCTCTGTGCCACTGACAAGCCGACCCCACCAGTCCAGGAGTCACACTAGTTTTTGATTTCCATTTGGCATATGCATAGAAAAAGAATGAATGAGAGGTTGCATCATTTAGATATGTGGGTGGACCTGTGAGGCAGTGAAACCTTCTTCCAGGGTGGCATCTCGGTCTCCTACATTGTCTGGGTCCGTATCGTGAACCGGCCGGACTCTCGAGCGGTAACCAACTGAGATAGTCGAATCCTGGATTAGAGAAGGTAAGGTGAGGTAAGTGCCTTGGTGATTATCCTCGTCCGACATCCGCTTGAAGGTTGACGATTCCTGGGCGGTAAGTGATGACACGCGTGTGAAGAAGTACACCCCTGCAGGGTTAACAAACTATTCGAATAGCGGCGTCCGCGGTCATGGACTACTTGGAGACCTGTGCTCGATTATTAGACAACTTCAACGGATACTCTAAAACTCGCAAGATAAGCGTGAGTGCTATGGTGTGCTTCCTCGTGGGGAAGTCGAGGAAGTATCCATAGTGGTGTATTGGTTGGAGACTTGGTAGTGGACTCGTGTACACTTCTTACCTCAAGTCTGGTACTCGTAGTACAGGACTAGCCAAGTCAAAGCTGACACTTCTGCATGTTGAACCTCACCTCCTTTACCTTGAAACATGAGCATGAGTAATGTAGTTCTGATGTAAGTCTTGCTGAGTACGACTTTGTACTCACGTTTGCTTATTCTATGTCTTAGATGAGAACCCAGCCCCCGATGGAGTCACCTTCCTGAAGCTCGACGTTGACTAAGCTAGTATAGTTCCAGACAGCAGTCTGGTCCCTCGTGGAAGGGCATGTATGTTTACAAGGCTTCTCTAAGCCCTTTGTTAAACTTGTCTGTACTCAGACCTAATTTGATTCCGTTGTATGATGTAATGTTGATCACAGACATGTGATCTTTGTATGCTCTACGTGTAAGTCAATGAATAAGTAGTTTGTAGAGTTATGTGATGATACCTGCTGTTCATACTAGACATGTGTGATGCGTGTATGATTATAACATGCATGTCTTAGTATGGGTTTTCGAGAACTTAGTTGTGATCTGGCTGGCGGTCTTTTAGACACCAAGTGGCCCTTAGATGTGCGCATCTTGGGGCATCGCGATGCGATTGCTCGTGACTCTGTCACGTGCACACTTTGTTGTATGATCGAGCCCGCCCTAGACCCCGACTAAGTGATCGGGATGGAGTTTGTTTATGTAAGGGTTATGATTCAATCGATAACATGGTTGAGGCGACTTGTCTATGAGTTTGGGATTTCACCACCCATAATCATTTAGACTTGTGAGCGGGCGATGAGGACCCATCTCAGTTGATCATCCGGCCTAGATGGGATGCCTCTCACTTACGATGCTTTCCGAGAGTGTTCTGTGCTTGGCCTTGTCTGCTTAGACAAGTGGGTACGGCTCTCGGCTCTCCATGTGATTGAGTTGTGACTGGAATTACATATGCATATTCCGGGTCCCGACAAAATGCCTACTCACAAAGAGAAAACCATCGATCCCCATAACCACACGGGTCCAGGCCCTCCTCCGGGATCCGCCTAACTAGTCGTCGTCGACTCTCCACGTGAAACGTCGATCACCATACCTGTTGTCGATCAGAACCCTGAAAAGAGTTTGGGGGTAGTATCATGAGTACAGAAGTACTCAACATCCAACTGTAGTGGTCATCTGACCCAGCAAGGACTTAATCACTCGTCATTCTAGGACAACTAGTATTTTACGGTAAGGATGGGGTAAGTGGTGATGTTGCTGCCGCACTAGCATTTATGAAGTGGCTAACAATCTAGAGAGTAAGATAAGAAGCCAAGCATTCGATGAGGAATCGCCTCCAACAAGTCTGCTATCAAATACTTACGCAAGCATAACACCTACCCTATCCTTGTCCTCCTCTTCGCATCCTGACAAAGAAGAAGCAGTCAAGGCACACACACGGTGATCAAGTTATATTAAGATTATCTCAGTTGTTGTTGTCTATGAACAAGGAGTAGGTCTCAAGTCGTCCATAACCGTGGACACGGCTTCTCGAAAAGATTGAACCCTCCAGGGGTGTACCAACTGCCCATTACAAGGCTCCGCATGCACGCCCATCTCTCTCAGTTCCTACCCATCACAGACAGCCATTTTATGATTTAGTCCCGAGAGATCCGAAACGACAGGTCCCTCTAGCTAACAACGAACAAATCTGGGTGGCCCCCAATGAGTCGACATCCAACTCAAAAGCCGGCCGTGTTCTCGAATTGGCCTCTACCGTCTTGACGAGGTCGGGTTAGCTACCCAAATAGATGTGGGCAGCCCGCTAGCTTCCAGGTGTGGACCAACAAGAGAAACCATGTCTCCGCTGGCCCAAGTTGTTTTAAAGAATTTCTGCCAGGAGCTACCCGACAGACACACACACGGTTTTCAAATGGTAAAATCAGCTTGGGTCACCACTAGAAATGTTTGAAACTAGGTAGGTAAGAAGAGAGGACCCCATACAATCCCACACGCGGTTAGGCACGCTTAGTCTTAAAACCAATACCCGGAAGTCGGATCCTAGGTGACTCGAATGGAACAAAGCGTCGGGGCGGGATAGCCTAGACTTCCATCCTTCGTCGATTATAGTCAAAGTTATAATAATCATATCGTCAACAACAATATAATAATATGATAGCCCAAACCAAGGAGTAACAAGGTAACATCGTAGCATCCTAAGCATGCATACTAAGCAGGGGCTGAGCAACGAGCAATAGTAACTTAGCAGTACAAGGTTTGCTGGGAGGGGACATGGCTGTATCGGTTTGAAAGAGGCTGTAAACATGTGGTAGGATCAACCATCGAACCTAACCTAGACTAGAATGCAAACCGTTGGTTGAAATAGAATGGATCATAAGTAATGTATAGTCCTGGCTTGTTGATAAGTCGGATTTCGAAGGTGTAATTGATCGCAAGCTCGCATCGTCTCCGAGAGGTACCCGCGGAAGCACACAAGACGGTAAACATTGGAAAGCAGTCAATGAGCAAGCATCTATTACTACGAAGCAAACACGAGAAAGCATCAACAAGATGGCAACACGAGACATCGCACCTTCCGTCGAGAGTGGTTACTAACGGGTTCGGTGGAGTACTCGTCACACACGACGATACCGCACGTTTATGATGGTTCAAGTTGTTTAGCTACACAAGATGAGCAAAGGTTGTTAACATGGCATCTCACTCAAGCATGACATAGCACACAAACATGGCAAGAGGTGAAGCACAAAGTATCTATCTATGCTAGTCAATTTAAGTGGGGGTAAAAACCTATACATGGCAAACTATTGCGAACCCACGAAAAAATGGAATTTGGTACTGTTCTGCCCTAAACATAATTTTAATATTTTTATTAGCAAGCAAGAGCAGCATAAACACAATCTACTCAAAATTCTAGTCAAGTTACATATAAAGAACATTTTAAACGGAGCAACGGTTAAAACGTAATGGCAATTACAGTTTACAGTGGCAAGGGTGGTAATTAGCAGCAAAACAGCATGTAAAGAAGGTCAAACATGGCAAAGGAGCACATTTTATTCATCAACACAAAATTCTAAGCAAGTTTCATGTTTAACGCGTCGCGACCCGAGCTACGGTTAAAAAGATAATCGCATCGCAAAATCCTATATTTTTCTTTAATTATTTAATGTGAAGAAAATTACTAAACGTTTACTAGGCCAAATCTACTCTAAACGGGCCTAAACAGCGGGGCGCGGGTAAACTAAACATCCCCTAGAGCAAACAAATGCTCTTGGTCCAGCCAACTAGCAGGAAAAAAATAAAAGAAAAAATGGGGAGGGGGCGCCTCACCTCGCGGGCCTGGCCCAGGAAGCAGGCGACGAGGGATAGCACAACAGCGCCTGGGCGCGAGGAGGCGCCGTGGGCCGGGGCGCTGGGCCGCGGTGGAGGCTCTGAGCGGCCCACCTCCTTGGATCGAGCAGGGACGGCTCCGTCCTCGTCCCGAGCAGGGCCGGCGGCGGCCGATGGTGCTGCGCACAGCGGCTGCTCCGGCCAGCATGCAGCGGCGCGGAGGAGGGATCAGGGTGGCCGTGCGGTGGCAAAGGAGGCCAGGGGGCGGCCGGATCCAGCAGGGGCGGCGACCATACGGCGGTCGGGCGGTGCTACGAGGAGATCAGGGCGTCCGGGTCGAGCTCGGCGGCTCCTTCCATGGTGCACGACAACGCGGTTCCGTGGTGGCGCGGCCTGCGGGGAAGAGATGAGAGGGTGAGGAGGAGAAAAGGTAGGCGCGGCATGACGGTGGAGCTCAACGGAGCAGCGTGCGCGGAGGCGCAGCCGTGGAGGCGCCCAGCGGCTCGCGGTGGATAGAGAGGAGAGAGAAGGTGTAGGTGGGGTCTGGCTAGGGCAACGTGGCGCAATCCTGGCCCTCCGATCTCAGATCCGAGGGCTGGGAACGCCCCTGATCTAGGGTTTCGTGGATGGAGGGGCTTTTGAGCGAAAATTGGAGAAAATCTGGGGGTGTGGCTGCAATTTTGGCTTAGGGAAACCCTAGAAAAGGGTGGGAGAGTGGTGGTCTTTATATAGCCCAGGTGGCTGGCAGTTTGCAAAAACATCCCCAGTTTTTCTCTCGCGCGCGTGGTGCTTACGTTTCTGACCGCCGGGGGTCCGCAGGACCTCCGATTCGGGTATAACTTCGAACTACGCGATTAGCGCGTCGAGCTAGCGGCGTTCACCTCGCGCTGGAACCATTTCGAGAACACTTTCCGGTGTGCTATAGAAATATCCCGTTTACTTATTAAACGGGGTTTTTGTTCCGTTGGCTGTAGCTGGTCTCATGCGGTTTTCACGACAGTGATCGGGTGATGCCCGGTGTCGCAAGGTCGAGTGTCAGGGTGGCAAGGGTCGGTCTCCGTCCGGTACGAGATAAGAGGGGAAAAAATAATCACCCATCAATAAATCGGGGATGCAAACACCGCAAAAAAGTAGGCAATCAAACAATTCACACCGAAAACAAAATTTTTGATTTTTGTGAAATCTGGGCTTTTAAAATTCATATCTGTTCAGCAGCTCCTCAAATTTCAACATATTGATTGTAGGAACCCTTGTGCTGAGTCTTTCTTTGAATGCATTCCAGAGGATATTTGCTTTGCTTTGATGGTCTTTGTGAGTGATCCCATTTGCATCCTGCAACGAGTCAATAAAATTCACTCTGTGTTTGATAGTAGATTTTGCCTGAAAATATTTTGTATTAGCTTCACCAAACTTAACCCATCTGATGGTAGCTCTCTGCTTCCATTAAACCATTTGATGATGCAGGAGTTTCAAGATGTGTTCTTTGATGTTGTCTTAGCCATTTTTTTTCCATCGTGCTAAATGCTCTGGATTCCTCAATTTTATCCAAGAATGAAAGGAGAACATTCGATCATTTGATGTTCCCTTTAAGTTTGGAAATGCTTCTGGCCCATATTTTAAGTCCGTGTCTCATTCTCTTGAATTGGAACTAATGACTTTAGCAGAATCTTGAATGTGAATTGGCATGTTCCAATTTTCCTTGGCAAATTCTTTGAAACCTTCCATCTTTAACTAGTAGTTTTCAAATCTGAAGATGGCAGCTTTGGGGATATATGTACTGATCTGAATCAAGCAAGGTGTGTGATCAGAGATGGGCTTGGCAAGTGGAATGACAATTGTGTTGCGAAAAGTAGTGGTCCATGATTCAGATGTGAACACCCAATCAAGTTTTTGCAGAAGTGGAGCATTCTTCATATTACTCCATTTGTTTTCTCTACCTTTGAGAGGTATTTCCACCAGACCAAGTGTGCTGATAGATTCATTCAAATTCATCATATCCTCAAAGTTTCCCCCATCTCTGCTCCTGGTATGAGGGTATCTTATATAATTGAAATCACCCATAATAATCCATTTGGTATCTTCAGGCATATCAATATTTTGAAACCAGTAGAGGAAATCATTTCTACTGTTTTCCTGACATGGACCATAGATGTTAGTCAAAATCCATGAATCTCCAGTTAACTTAGAAATCAGCCTAATGTATATGGAATATGAATTTTTAAAGAGTGTCTCCCCAGCAAATAAGTTACCATTCCATGCAGTAAGAATACCCCCAGATGCCCCCACATATGGTACAAAATCAAATTTATTGATATGCCTGAGACAAAAATTATTTTGATATCTACTATCAAAATTTTCTTTTTTGGTTTCTTGAATACAGAAAATATCGCAACCAAATTCTCTGATCTTATTCTGGAGTGCCAACCACTTGTTGCTATCATTTATACCTCCAATGTTCCAATTGATAATGTTCTACTTTCTGTTCATTGCAGATGATTGTTTTCTCTGGTAATCCCCAGCCAAGCTGGTGGTACAACTCATAAGTATTGGTAGTCTGGATGTAAAAGATAATATCATTGATCATTCTTATTACATCCGATAGTCTAAACCTCAAGCAAGTCTGATACATATAAAGATAACAATATTCATTACAACTGACATGTTCAGTAACTGCATGACTACAAAATATTGCACTATCTGCCGGAGTTGCTCACTTCCCTGCCCCCTTGCTGGCTGGAGCAACAGTATTTTTCTTCTTGGTTTTCTTCAACTGTTCTTCTTGGAAGTCCTTGTCACCAACCTTACAGAAAGATATAGCGAGATTTTTAACAATCTTGGGAGGGTGTTCAGGAGGGACAGTATTGCATGTGAAGCAATTTTTGTTGTCACATATAGTCTCTTTACATCCTTTGGTGAGGACTTGGATTCTGCAACTCCTCCTTACCTCAGTGTCCACCATAGGTGCTTTGTCTCTTCTCTTCCTTCTGTACTGAATTGTGGTTGGTTCCACCATGTGATCTGCACGTGAACGTTGGGGGCTAGTCTCATCCAGGTTATCTTGCTCCTTCTATGCTTCTGCTTCTTCCAGACACATGGGAGCCTGTGATAATGGGAAAGTGTCAGGTATATGGACAGTGATGAAATCTAAATGGTGTTATGAATCAGCAATAATTTTCCACATCTGTGAGCTCAGCAGGGCTTTGCACCAATCAAAACTATCAGGTGAAATGAGTGCTAAAATAATAAAATTAAACCACTCATGGGGCACCTGGGTTGATGGGCAGTCCTGTTGGGGAGCAAAGTGTGCTTTCCAATGCTCCATGCCTTGCGCATTCAGTTCTTCATACTTATCCTGCTGCATGCTCTACATACCAGATGTTGTGGATGTAGGAGGTGAGCTACCATGTCTAAAGTAAGGGAAAGGGAATCCAGGTGTTGCATCTGAATTACCTTCTTCCGAAATGGTATGCTCTGCCTAAGGGACTTGGAGTTCATTATGTCGCATCTGTGTTCCTTGTGGTGTATCATTTGGGTTAGCTTTATTATTACGCTCCAACTCCTCTGTCTGCCGGTTTATTTTTACAGTGGTAGCCATATGAGAAAATACTGAAAAATGGGAAGTGTCAGTTTCAGGGAAGAGATGGGATGAGAGGTGAGAATGATCATGTGTTACAGCATTACCATGCAAATCGAAGGCAGCTTGTAACATCTCAACCTCAACTTGTATCATCATCTTCTCTGGTTTTCCATGGATCCTCTCTGCTTCTGCCTCCTTATCTGCTACATCAGGATTGTTCTGCAGTACCACTGCATCATTATTCCCAGTTGGGTCTGGCTTAATTCCATAAACATTTTCCTGCTGTTGCACATTCATGTCCAGTAGTGGGAAGTTGACTTCTTTCTCAGGATTGAAAAATGCAGGCATGTTGAGATCAAAAAGAATAACTGGCAGAACAGGAAGACTTGGTTCCTCATTACCCACAGATTCCATAGAATTGGCCTCTGGTCCATGGTGACCAATAGACAGTGTGAGTTCACTATCCACTGGTAGTGCTACATTTTCCTGATGGAATGGCTCCAACAGTTCCTGCATCTGAATGAATTCTCCAGGTTGGTTCTGCATATCAATGGGCTTGTTGTTCTGTTGTTGCTCATTTCCCTGTTCTCCCCATTGACCCTAGTTTGCTTCTGCTGGTGCAGCCTCAACCACAACTTTGAGAGGTGCATGGATAACCTTGTTATGATGCTGGGGTTGTTGTTCTGTTGCTGCTCATTTCCCAGTTCTCCCCATTTGATAGAGGCAGGGTGTCCCGATCTTTCGATGAGATGATAACTACGATTTGATGGAGTCGACTTTGACGATCCGACTACAAACGTGCAACGACGTTGCGCCTTAGCAATCGCTAAACCAATCTCCTGAAGGTTATTGACCACGCCGGAGCACGATCAACCTGACCACGAAGGTCTAGTGCCTGCAAGCAATCGAAGAACAAGCAAGAACTATGATAAAGCAATCTGAATATTGCGAATATGTAGATGAAGTATGAATAAAGTTGGGATTCCAAAAGCGGTCTTGATCAGGTCGTTGGACACAAACCGAGTACACGAAGATGCAGCAATTAGCTAAGCAGTCTTTTTAACTAAAAGAAATCCAAAGAAAAACCCTAGGGGTTGATCTACTTATATAGGACTAAAGGGTGGAGGCCAAGGGGGTGGAAGGACGTCCCAAGGAGTCCTAAAACTAAACCTAGGTCGTACAAGGCACTTGGGCCCATGTGGAGGTGATGCAACACCTATTGAGTTGGACTTTGATTCGGATTCTGCTGCTGGGTCGCACCGTTTTCGCAATATCTCCACGCTCCGAAGGAATTTGAAGGTGAAACCAATTGCGTTGGAAACTAGACGAGATAAGCTATCACCAGAAAAAAGAATCACCCAATTTGGAGTTCGTATGTAGAAACGGCGGCTGTTTGAAGTTGGGTATATCTCTGCAGTCCGAATCTGAGTCCATGACGTGAAAGACTTGGTCTCTATCTTCTCTTGGGCCAAAAGTGACGTGAAATAACTTCTTGTACAGCACACAATCATGCCCCTTTGTATTGACTTCATTTCTTGATCAAATATAGAGGAATTAATGGTCATATCCATGATAATTATGTCCTCGTCATCTTCATGCTTGAACATGCTCCAATGCTCATCCTTCTTGTCCATGCTAGGTCCTTCATTTGTCAGCAACAGAAATATATCGACGTTAGGCAGCATCATATTCACATGAACATTAGAAACATTACCAAGAAGCGAAAGTACCTGATAATTTAATTGGTGTGCACGATCTCTAGTAATTGCTCCAGTAGGTATATTAGCGGGGGTTGTGGCTGTAACTATGGTAGTCATGTCCTCATCATCCTCCCCTTCTTGAAAATAAAGCCGTCCCCGGCGTTTCTTAATCTGAAATGTGGCTAACAAAAGAGACAAGGTGTACATGTTGTATATATATATGTCATCCATTCTTACTTCCCTTAGTTTTTGGACATGTAACACATGTATATATGAGTAACTTTCGTATGTCGTGAAATATAAACATATATGATCATCACAATACATAAACGACATGAAAGTATTGCAACTCAGTTTGCATATATAAGTGAAGCTCTTATTCATATCTAAAGATGTACAATGCTCATCATTAAACCATCCCAATACCGGTGAAGAAACGTTAATGTTTTTCGAAGGACATGCTACAACAGGCTTAACTAAGTAGTCATGCAACAAGTCATTCAACGCAGAATCATCACCAAGATTAGAGGTCATATCAAAATGATTAAGCATTGGCAGTTTCATAATAGTAACATGATTATCCAAAATAGATGGTGTGCTCAAATCAACATGTAACTCAAGACATGATGTATTAAAGTCTATTAGGCAAGCAACATCTTCATGTGAAGTTATGACATTCTCGAAAATTGGTTGTGTGATGAAACTACTGGATAGCTCAACACATGTTGCATTTAAATCAGCAAGGTTCTCATGTGGAGGGGAAAGATCCATACCTTTGTCATTACCTTTTTGTGATGATAGATCAGATATTGGAGGAGTGCTTACGACAATTGATGTGGTTATGATAGTGCTCATAGTGGTTGAAGGAACAACCTTCTCAACTTGTGGTATTTGCACATTCCGCTTGTTCGTCTTCTGGGCAACACGTCTGTCGATTTCCTGTTCAGCTTTACAAGCAAGACGAAACAAACGATCCATAGGATAACACTTTTCATGAATTAGGATATCCTGAATGTCACGGTTTAAACCTTCCCAAAATATGTCCATGAAATATTCTTCACTTTCCTCTAAAAGAGAATGCAAGAATGTAGTTTCTAAAGCATCATAATATTTTGAAACAGTTTTAGTACCTTGTTTTAAATTTTTTAATTTCCTAACCTTGTCACGAGTATAATAAGAGGGAACGAATCTATATCGCATAGCAAGTTTGAGATCATTCCAAGTATTAGGTATATAATCAGGATATAAACTACAATATTCATTCCACCAAATAGAAGCAAAATCTTTGAAAGCACTAATTGCAGTTTTTACTTTCTTATGCTCAATAAAATTATGGGAAACAAATATATCATTTATTTCAAACTCCCACTCAATGTATAAATCAGGTCTTAGACGTCCATGAAAGTGTGGTATAGAAACAATAACCTGATCATGTGCATGCTTATGTGTGTTTACCTTTTGCAGTGACTGTTGTGTAGTTGTAGGTGGTGGCAAATCTCCAACTATAGTTGCCGCCCAAGAAGATCTAACTCCAGAACCTGCCATGATTAGTAGAAAACAAAAAACAAATCACAAGTATATTTCCCTATGAACTACTAGGATGTGGTGGTAAAACGCTCACAGGATAGCAAATATCAATGTCTTACTAGTTCTTACCATGCAGCAGGTGGTGATCGGCAACCAACGGTGTCAAAGAACTCCAAAGATTAAGTAGAGCGATTGCCAGGTGAACGCACGTATACACGATGTAGAAATATGTGGAGCTTGGAAGGCTTTAATATGGTGGCAAAAATATCAGCAATAATCAATTCAGAGATGCAAAATTGAATTAACGCTCAACGACGATACTGTGCTGGTCCTAGTCTAGACCGGACTAGAGACGCGAGCCTAGAACACTAATGTGGTCACGGCGTAGCACAACTAGCAGCAATGAATGATATGAAGTAGCTCTGAATAGCAAGATATAAGTGAAGATCATCAACAGAGCAAAGATAATGGTGAAAATAGGCTCCAAATCAAGATACACCAATATTCTCGGTACAACTTTCCTCTGAAATATATTTGCTAATTTTTTGATATTTTTCCTCCAATAGGGCACTGACTTAAGCTTTCCGACGCAATAAGAATCACTCAATTTAGAGTTCGGATGAGGTGTCAAAAAAATTGAGAATCAGCCCAAAATCTGACAAAAATTGTGTTCGGAAACTTTAGAGGTCAAAAAGTCCGTCTTAGAAGCCGATCTGGAGTTTCAAATAACACATTAGCTCCAGAACTATTTAGAAGCGGCTCGGAAATATCTTTAATTTGAGTACTCGTGGAGCCAAAACGGACTTCGGATGACAAAGTTATGCCCATTTTAGTGGACACTGCTCAAAACTGATTCCGACGAGATTTCAAATACGAGTTCAACTAGAGATAGATCCGAATTTTTTCTTCTTTTTTCTCTTTTTTCCTTTTTTATTTCTTTTTTTCCTTTTTCCTTTTTTCTCTCTTTTTTCAACTCTTTTTCTCTCTTTTTCTATGGTGGATGGTAGAAGTAGGCAGCGGATGGGATGATGGTGCAGCGGCGGCGGTGACTAACGTGAACAGAACTCGAAACTCTAAAGGACTAGATACTAAGACCAGCAACTGAACACGACGATGCAACCGATAATTCAATAAAGCAAAGCACCGAAAAGAAAATTGCGAAGTCTCAAATTGGTTTGGATATGATGATCTAATCCTATTTTATGGCTTTTTGTGTGGATGATCGGTGATAAAAAAACAGATCTAATATATGAATGTGGAATTCTCACCGAGCAACCTGAAAACTGATACCACTTGATAGAGGCAGGGTGTCCCGATCTTTCGATGAGATGATAACTACGATTTGATGGAGTCGACTTTGACGATCCGACTACAAACGTGCAACGACGTTGCGCCTTAGCAATCGCTAAACCAATCTCCTGAAGGTTATTGACCACGCCGGAGCACGATCAACCTGACCACGAAGGTCTAGTGCCTGCAAGCAATCGAAGAACAAGCAAGAACTATGATAAAGCAATCTGAATATTGCGAATATGTAGATGAAGTATGAATAAAGTTGGGATTCCGAAAGCGGTCTTGATCTGGTCGTTGGACACAAACCGAGTACACGAAGATGCAGCAATTAGCTAAGCAGTCTTTTTAACTAAAAGAAATCCAAAGAAAAACCCTAGGGGTTGATCTACTTATATAGGACTAAAGGGTGGAGGCCAAGGGGGTGGAAGGACGTCCCAAGGAGTCCTAAAACTAAACCTAGGTCGTACAAGGCACTTGGGCCCATGTGGAGGTGATGCAACACCTATTGAGTTGGACTTTGATTCGGATTCTGCTGCTGGGTCGCACCATTTTCGCAATATCTCCACGCTCCGAAGGAATTTGAAGGTGAAACCAATTGCGTTGGAAACTAGACGAGATAAGCTATCACCAGAAAAAAGAATCACCCAATTTGGAGTTCGTATGTAGAAACGGCGGCTGTTTGAAGTTGGGTATATCTCTGCAGTCCGAATCTGAGTCCATGACGTGAAAGACTTGGTCTCTATCTTCTCTTGGGCCAAAAGTGACGTGAAATAACTTCTTGTACAGCACACAATCATGCCCCTTTGTATTGACTTCATTTCTTGATCAAATATAGAGGAATTAATGGTCATATCCATGATAATTATGTCCTCGTCATCTTCATGCTTGAACATGCTCCAATGCTCATCCTTCTTGTCCATGCTAGGTCCTTCATTTGTCAGCAACAGAAATATATCGACGTTAGGCAGCATCATATTCACATGAACATTAGAAACATTACCAAGAAGCGAAAGTACCTGATAATTTAATTGGTGTGCACGATCTCTAGTAATTGCTCCAGTAGGTATATTAGCGGGGGTTGTGGCTGTAACTATGGTAGTCATGTCCTCATCACCATTGACCCTAGTTTGCTTCTGTTGGTGCTACCTCAACCACATCTTTGACAGGTGCATGGATAACCTGGTTATGATGCTATGGCAAGTGAAATGCAGTAGGCCCAACAACAATATCTTGATTGTGGTGATGGAATAATTCTAACGACCAAGGGTGAGGATTGCCATCAAGTGGAATAGGATCCTCTTCATTAACAGGTCCACCAAGAGGTTGGTCCTGAAATATGGTCATTAGATAGGTGCAAGAGTGACTCATAATCTAATTGGCATCTGATACAACTATGCTAGTAGGCACATCCCTGAGCAAATTCACTCTAACTTTTACAGCAATAGCAGCTTCAGTCTCATGCATGTTCACACACAAGCATCTTCCCAAAAGTACTGACAGCATTGCTAATCTCATGCATGTTCCTAAGATCTGCAGGGAATACAAAAATCATGACCCAAATCTCTATATTCAGATGGAAACTCCTCCAGTTCATGCCTTCATTGTGTTTTTGTAAAACTAAGTAGACATCATCAAAAAATATAAGCCCTCTCCTAATCAGTCTATCTCTATCCAGCACACTGATAAATCTGACATATGCTTGCCAAAATGGACATCTTGAGATGGATGAAAAAGACACTCTACTGGAGATCACGAATTCATTAAGAACCCCTCTGAGATTGTGGAAATCCACCTCACCTTGGGGCATAGGTCTGACGGTGACAATGGCAAGGTCTTCATTGTTGATGTCGATGGCGCCACGGATGACTCTGAATCTTGCGGGGCGACCTTGAACTTCAACCACATTGCATCCATGCGGGAGGACTGGGGTGGGATCAAATGCAAAGTTCTCCAAGGATTGGAGCTTAGGTGCAGGGGCGGTGGAGACAGGGGTGGAAACCCGCAGGGTGGAAGGTGGGTATAGTAAAGACGGGGCTTCTTGAAGCTCCTCAGGGTGATGATTTGTACCCGCGGGGATACGAAGGGTCAGGTCACTGGCCGGTGGGGTCCTGCTAACAGGTGCATAATTCTCTGCGGGTGTTGCAAAATATGGGGTGTCCGCCGATGGTGCTGCCGGTCTAGGAATGGAAACTGTGTGGGCCTTGTCCCCACGAAAGCAGCAGTCAATCTGAATATGGCCCAGCTCATTACACGCTCTGCATCTAATGCGATTGGTGAAATTGGGCCTTGAATGCTCATGGGAGAGACAACGATAGCAGAAAATTTTCCCATCTCTCAGTTGATTTCTCGTAACTGAATTACCTTCATTGTCTGTGATTCCTAAAGGGATATTATTCGGTGATGTAATGGCCCCATTATTGCTAGAGTTATTGGTGCCATTATCAGTGACATTATTACCCCTTGATGGTGCATTCTGTTCAAGATTCAAATTTCTGGAAATTATCCGAGGAGTTTGACCAACATTTTCATATGATTTCTTGTTGCTAGAATGATTAACCACAGTCCACTCTTTCTCTTGTTCTTGAATGTATTTTCGAAATTCTCTAGCAAAATTCAGACCCCCATTACCCCATCGGAAGAATTCAGCATTGAAAAGTGAATTGGCAATGTTTCCTCCCCGGATGATTGAAAAACCCACTGATCGGCTAGAGACGGAGAACTTGAATGATATATTTTTTTGTGCCGGTTATGACAGTGAGGAAAGCCCCCACTGCCTTGTATTAGAGATCAGTCAGTCAAATAATTACATGGGAGTGATAAAGAGGGGAGGGGTATGGGTATACACGCGGGGGGGGGGGGTGAGAGTCTATAGCAAGACTAAAGGATGGAGTGAGAGGAGATTACAAAAGAGTGTTTAGAATGTTTGTTATGAGGGGACCAGCCCCCTCCCTAGCTCTATGTCTAAGCATATCAAAATCTTTTACAAATCTTTGTCTCCAGGACGCAACAGACGGAGTCACTCCTCGAAAATGATTATCGTTTCTTTCCTTCCAGAGACTCCAAGAGGCCACAATGAAGACTTCCATGAACAGACCCTTGGTCCAACCGTTTCTGGCTGCATGCAGCATCTCCAGCCTACCTCCTGTCTCCATCTAGGAGATCCCTAGTTTGTACCAACACTATTTTCTAAAGGAGCAATGGAAGAATAGGTGCTCAGCTGTCTCCTCGGGGGGTACCTCACACAGAAGGCAACCGTAATCATCATTGTGCAAGGTGCAGTGTCGCCGCCGAAGCATATTTCTTGTATTGAGACGATCATGCAGAAGTAGCCAGGCAAACACCTTCCACTTATTAGTGCATTTTGTATCCCAGATCCACTGGAACACCACATCCACCTGTATGCCCCGGAAACAGTGTAGGTAAAATTTGCGTGAGCTAAAACGATCTCCCCAGGCACAGATCCAGGCATCCTCTCGCCCAGCCACCAAGTTAGTGTCCGCCGCCAACCTCTGTAGATCGTTTAGTTCTTGTCTAGCCAGATCCGAGAGGGGTAGGTGAAAATTGACCCGAAGAGTTGTGGCCGTGAGAAGATTTTGCACAGATATGTCGGGGGTTTTGGCAAAGGAGAACAGTCTCTGAAATTGTTCCTCCAGCACCTCCCCCAGCCAGGCATCCTTCCAGAACAGCGTGCTATTTCCATCTCCGATTGAAACTGAGGTCACAGCCCTGTATGGAGGGGTGAGGTTTAGGACATCTCTCCACCAGAAAGAGCCGCATGGGTTTGAAGCGTGTGGGATCGAGT
Source organism: Bromus sterilis (assembly GCA_950022295.1). Classification (NCBI taxonomy): domain Eukaryota; kingdom Viridiplantae; phylum Streptophyta; class Magnoliopsida; order Poales; family Poaceae; genus Bromus; species Bromus sterilis. Next base: position 251,294,648 of record OX465595.1, on the reverse strand, counting down.
CGTTATAGTGCACCCCCCCCAGATCAACTTCACCCACGGAATGTCGTGTTTGTTATAGAACTTGTGAAGTTGCTTCAGTAGCAGGCCTTGGTTCTGTAGTTTCAGGTCTATGATCCCGAGGCCCCCCTTGCTTTTGGGTTTGCAGACGAGAGACCAAGCAGCTAATGAACTGGTTTTGGTTTCCTCTCCACTTTTCCTAGTCCATAGCCACTGCCTACGCAATTTGTCCAGACGCTCAATCACCGCTGAGGGTAGCTTAACCGAGCACATCGTGTAAATGGAGATGGATGTGATCACGGAGTTGACAAGGGTGAGTTTCGAACCATAGTCCAACAGGGAGGCAGCCGTGGAAAGGCGACGCTCAACTGAGGAGATCATCGGCATGAGGTCAGATACAGTAGGACGCGTCATCCCCATGGGCAGACCCAGATAGGTGAATGGCATGGCCCCGGCTGCACATTCCAGTTTGTCAGCTAAGATTTGGGTTTTGTCGGCAGCCGTGTTGATGGGAACAAGGGTGGATTTCTGAAAGTTGATTTTCAGGCCGACCGACACTGCATAGTCCTGAAGTATTTGTTTCATGCGGGTAACCTGATCCAGATCAGCCGACATGATGACAATCGTGTCGTTGGCGTACTGGATTGTAATAGCCCAGATTTCACAAAAAGTAAAAAATTTGTTTTCTGCATGAATTGTCTGATTGTCTGATTTGTTTGCGGTGTTTTCATCCCCGATTTATCGGTCGGCGATTATTTTCCCCCTCTTATCTCGTATCGGACGGAGACCGACCCTTGCCACCCTGACACTCGACCTTTGCGACACCGGGTTTCACCCGATCGCCGTCGCGAAGACCGCACGAGACCAGCTGCAGCCAACGGAACGAAAAACCCCGTTTAATAATTAAACGGGATATTTTTATAGCGCGCCGGAAAATGTTGTCGAAACGTCACCGCAGTGAGGTACGATCGAAGAGCTCGACGCGCTGAGTGCGTGGTTCGAGATTTCATCGTAATCGGAGTCCGTATGCAACTTCGGCGGTCACGAACGTATTCACCGGACACGCGAGAGGGGTACCGAGGGCGTTTGCGTCAACTGGCAAGCCAACCTGCCTATATAAAGACCACCAGCCTCCCACACCCAATTAGGGTTTACCCCATGGCATATTTGCAGCCACACCCCTAGAAAATCCCAGATCTGCCTCCCAAATCCCTCTCTCCCCGAAACCCTAGCCCATCTTCTGATCTGGACCGTCAGATCTCAGATCTGACGGCCCCATAGGCCTCCACGTTGCTCCAAGCAGCCTCCCAACCGATCCGGGCCCCGCAGGGCCCTAGATCCGCGCCGCCAGCCCGCTCGGGCCCGATCTGGGCCGCCTCCGCGCCGCCTCCGTTCGAGCTCCTCCTCCCGAGCCATGGAGTTCCCCGCCGCCTCGCGCCGCCGGCTACCGGCGCGAGCAGCCCGCCGCCGGCACCTCCTCCCGCGCCTCTCCTCCTCCTAGCCTCCCTCCTTCTCCTCCTAACCCCCCCCCCCCCCCCCGCGTCTCCCCTGCAGGACATGACGCCGGCGCCGCCTTCCGCCATGACCGGCCGAGCCCGAGCTCGGGAGCTCGCCCGCGCCGCCCCTGACCCCGGCAGCAGCCGGATCCGGCGAGATCCGCCGCGGATCCGCGTCGCCCCGCCCCTGCACCAGCTGCTCCGCCGTTCTCCTCGCCGCCGGTGGCCGGCATGCCACCGGTCCGCCGCCGCCGTCGAAGAGCTCGGGAGGAGCTCGGCCTCCCCGAGCCGGCCGCCTCGCCCGTTCCAGCGGCCACGTGAGCCGGCCTGCCCTGCGTGGCCCAACAGCCAGCCGGCCCAGCTCCCTCCAAGCCGTCTTGGGCCGAGCCCAGCTGGGTGAGGCCCAGCTTCTTTTTTTTTATGTTGTTTTTTTTTTTTTCATTTTCTCAGTTTTTTTGCTGTCCCTGAAATTGCTTGCTGTATTCATTTTTGCACTGCAAATTCCCGTTAAACCGTAGCTTCGATGAACGTGCCCCCAAAACGAAAACTGCTTAGAATCGCGTGTACTTTAATCCGTCTTTTGTGAGTTAATTGTTTTGAAGTTGTTTAGATATAGTTTTTGCTGTTCAAACAGGGCATCAGGCCGTTAATTGCTTTAAATTCCTGTTATTGTGCTGCTGTTATTATTTTTTTGCAACTTTGCATGATGATTGTAAGAAATCCATGAGGCCTATTGCGTTGATTCCTTTTGCGTTGCGTTAAGAAATGTTTCTACTTCAGTTTCATGCATTCACATGCCATATTTTCCTGCTGCATCATGTTTATTTTTTGCTCCAAAGTAGCTATCATGATGTTGTTGTGCTGCTATTGCTGAAACTGTTATTTTGTTGCAACTTCGGATGACGATTGCTTCGCAACCGTTCATCGGAATTGAGTGATTCCAATTGCATATTGTTAAGCATCATGTCTACTTTCATTCCATGTATTGCTATGTCATGTTGCTGCACTTTTGCATATAGATTTACCCCTGTTTATACAGCTTGTGCCCGTAACTTGTTTTGCTTATATCTTTTTAACCGTAACTCCGTTTGGGGTGTTCTTTATATGTAACTTGATTAGTTTTTCGTGTTCTTTGTGTTTATGCTATTATTTGCTGTTGTTAACCAAGATAAATTATGGTTTAGGACAGAACAGTACCAAATCTTTTAATCATCGTGCGGCACTTAGTGTTATGCCATGTTTAGGTTGTGCCCCACTTAAATTGACTAGCATAGATAGTTTACTTTGTGCTTCACCTCTTGCCATGTTTGAGTGCTATGCCATGCTTGCTTGAGTTGCCATGTTAACAACCTTTGTTGATCATCTGTAGCTAAACAACTTGAACCACCGTAAATGTGCGGTATCGTCGTGTGTGACGAGTACTCCACTTAAATTATTAGCAACCGCTCTCGACGGTAGGTGCGATGTCTCGTGTTACTTCTTGTTGATGCTTGCTCTTGTATGGCTCCGTAGTAATAGTGGTGCACCGTTGATTGCTTTCCAGTGTTTACTTCTTGTGTGCTCCCGCGGATACCTCTCGGAGACGATGCGAGCTTGCGATCAACTACACCTTCGGAACCCGACTTATCAATAGGCAAGGACTTGCATTACTTATGATCCATTCTATTTCAACCAGCGGTTTGCATGCTAGTATAGGTTAGGTTCGATGTTTGATCCTACCACATGTTTATAGCCTCTTTCAAACCGATACAGCCATGTCCCTTCCCAGCAAACCTTGTACTGCTATGTTACTTTTGCTCGTTGCTCAGCCAACGCTTAGTCTGCATGCTTAGGATGCTACGATGTTACCTGTTACTCCTTGGTTTGGGATATCACCTGATTATTATATTATTGTTGATGATATGATTATTATTATAATGTTGATTATATTCGACGAAGGATGGAAGGTCTAGGCTATCCCGCCCCGACGCTTTGTTCCATTCGAGTCACCTAGGATCCGAGTTCCGGGTATTGGTTTTAAGACTGAGCGTGCCTAACCGCGTGTGGGATTTTATGGGGTCCCCTTTTCTTACCTATCTAGCTTCAAACATTTCTAGAGGTGGCCCAAGCTGATTTACCATTTGAAAACATGCATATATATCTTGTCGGGTCGCTCCTAGCAGATATCTTTTAAAATAACCCGGGCCAGCGGAGACATAGTTCCTTTGTTGGTCCACACCTGGTGAGCTAGAGGCCTGCCCACAAGTGAGGGGATCAGTTACCTCGACCTTAGCCAGACGGAAGAGTCCGATCCGAGAGCGTGGCCAGCTTTTGGATTGGGTGTCGACTCCCCGGGGGCCACCCGGATTTGTTCGTTGTTAGCTAGAGGGACCTGTCGTTTAAGATCTCTTGGAACTAAATCATAAAATGGTTGCCTGTGATGGGTAGCAACTGAGAGTGATGGACGTGCGTGCGGAGCCTCGTAATGGGCAGTTGGTACACCCCTGCAGGGTTAAATCTTTTCGAGAAGCCGTGTCCACGGTTATGGACGACTTGAGACCTACTCCTTGTTCATAGACAACAACAACTGAGATAATCTTAATATAACTTGATCAACGTGTGCGTGTGCTTTGACTGCTTCTTCTTCGTCGGGATGCGAAGAGGAGGACAAGGATAGGATAGGTGTTATGTTTGCGTAAGTAGTTGATAGCAATCCTTGTTGGAGGCGATTCCTCATCGAATGCTTGGCTTCTTATCTTACTCTCTAGATCGTTAGCCACTTCATAAATGCGAGTGCGGCAGCAACCTCACCACGTACGCCTTCCTTACCGTAAACTACTAGTTGTCCTAGAATGACGAGTGATGAAGTCCTTGCTGGGTCAGATTACCACTACAGTTGGATGCTGAGTACCTCTGTACTCATCATACTACCCGCAAACTCTTTTCAGGGTTCTGATCGACAACAGGTATGGTGATCGACGTTTCACGTGGAGACTCGACGACGACTAGTTAGGCGGATCCCGGCGGACGGCCTGGACCCGTGTGGTTATGGGATCGATGCTTTTCTCTTTGCCACTAGGCATTTTCTTGTAGTCTGTACTCAGACATGTATCTTCCGCTGTTGTATTATATTTGAGGCAGTTGTATGCCAATTGTATGAGATGTTGTATCCTGTATCTGTAATGTTGTGATATCATGTTGGAAATCCGGGGCATATGGCTTTGTCATATGTCGCGGTGGGACCGATATGTGCTTCGTCCCCGGATCTGGGTGGAAACACCTAGATCTGGAACAGTACCGCATACCGGGCCTTACATGGATCACATGGAAGTCTCCCTCCACCATTGGAATGAGCAGTTGCAGGTTACCTCTTCTGAACTCATCGTTAATGGTGGCTTGGAGCAAGTTAGCCGCCAACACGAAGATCAACGGCGATAGAGGATCGCCTTGACGCACCCCTCGTTTGCAGAAGAACTGCCTTCCCGGCAGGCCATTGAGAAGCACCGCGGATTTAGCAAAGGAGAATATTGAATGTACCCAGCTCAGCCACTTATCCGTGAATCCCATGTGCTTCATGATCTCGAGCATAGGCCCGTGCTCTATCATATCAAATGCTTTAGCAAAATCAAGTTTCAGAATCACGCACTCGCTACCAAATGTTTGGCATTGGTGAATGAAATCAAAAGCCCATGCCAGGCAGTCCTGTATTGACCTCCCACGGAGAAATCCATATTGGTTGCGGTGAATTATTCTGAGAATGAGCTTCTGCAGACGGTTGGCTAGGAGTTTTGTGAGGAGTTTGAGACAGCAATTGAGCAATGTGATGGGGCGGTAATCGTTGACTGTTTCTGGAGATTGTACCTTTGGGATCATGGTGATGAAACCCTCATTAACACTCTCTAGATTAAGATCACCTGCATAGAAATCATCACATATACGATAAAAGTCCTCCTGGATGATGGGCCACCACGTTTTCAGAAAGCTCCCACTGAACCCGTCAGGGCCAGGTGCTCTATCACCCGGCATATGCTCGACGACCTCATCGATTTCTCCCCTTGTGAATGGAACCGTCAGCACTTCTAGGCCATCCAACTTTTTGATGATGTTGTGCAGATCAAATCGTATATCCACCTGATTAGACTGACCAAGCCTTTCTTTATAAGCTTGGTATAACAGAGCTTCCTTCCCCACATGATCAGTGATGGTCACATCATTCACCGTTCTGAGAGAAGCAATGGAGTTCCGCCTGAAGCATTCAGTGGCGACCCGATGAAAGAACTTGGTATTCTCGTCGCCAAACTTGAAGTACTGAATCGTGCATCGGCGTTTCCAGTACAGTTTTTTGCACTCTAGAAGTTTAAGGAGATGAGTTTTCAGGATATTCCTGAAGTTTTTCTCAGGAATCGTGAGAGGGCGTAAATTTTCCAACGTATCCAAGTCAGCAAGCACCTGATTGGAGTTTTCAATGTGAAATGTCAGCCTCGTGGATTGACTACTCTAGTGCTTCAGATCACGTCGAAGTTTTTTCAGTTTCTTACAGAGAGCTGCCGCAGAGTGAGGTGCATAACCACGTTTCTTCCAGGACATGTCTACTGTTTCTAAGAACCCAGGAAGAGATAGCCAGTAATCTTCAAAACGAAAGAGTTCAGACTTAGGTATCTTGGTTTGAATGCTCACGTAGCAAGGGACATGATCAGAGACTGGTTTTCCCAGAGGTAACACAATCGTGTTGGGATATCGGACCGCCCAGTTAATAGAGGTGAAGTGCCAATCTAAATGTACTAGAAGAGGTTCCGATTGCCTGTTGATCCACGTATATGATCTACCCTTAATCGGTAATTCTACCAAGGAGTGATAACGGATAAAGTCATTGAAGAGCATCATGTCATTAATGTCGCCACCTCCTCTTTTACGATTATCCGGTGCCCGAGTGAAGTTAAAGTCCCCTAGGATGAGCCAATCCTCATCCTGAGGGATTTCAAGATCAAAGAACCAATTAGAGAAACTGGTGCGGTTCAGACCCGAGAAAGGACCATACACATTAAGCAATGTCCAGGCATCATCAGATTGCGTCGATGAGAATTGCACACTGTAAGGCCCGATATGCGGTACTGTTCCAGATCTAGGTGTTTCCACCCAGATCCGGGGACGAAGCACATATCGGTCCCACCGCGACATATGACAATGAATGAATTCAAGCCATGACCATGCCTCCAGTAGGAAGATCGAGGAACCGGTGCTGGCGCTCCTGGTTCATGGGATCCTAACCGCGATTCAAATGCCCCGGATTTCTAACATGATATCACAACATTACAGATACATGATACAACATCTCATACAATCGGCATACAACTGCCTTAAATACAATACAACAGCGGAAGATACATGTCTGAGTACAGACTACAAGAAAATGCCTACTGGCAAAGAGAAAAACATCGATCCCCATAACCACACGGGTCCAGGCCCTCCGCCGGGATCCGCCTAACTAGTCGTCGTCGAGTCTCCACGCGAAACGTCGTTCACCATACCTGTTGTCGATCAAGAACCCTGAAAAGAGTTTGGGTGTAGTATCATGAGTACAGAGGTACTCAGCATCCAACTGTAGTGGTCATCTGACCCAGCAAGGACTTCATCACTCGTCATTCTAGGACAACTAGTAGTTTACGGTAAGGAAGGGGTAAGTGGTGAGGTTGCTGCCGCACTAGCTTTTAAGAAGTGACTAACGATCTAGAGAGTAAGATAGGAAGCCAAGCATTCGATGAGGAATCGCCTCCAACAAGTCTTGCTATCAACTACTACGCAAACATAACACCTATCCTATCCTTGTCCTCCTCTTCGCATCCCGACGAAGAAGAAGCAGTCAAGGCACACGCACACGTTGATCCAGTTGTATTAAGATTATCTCAGTTGTTGTTGTCTATGAACAAGGAGTAGGTCTCAAGTCGTCCATAACCGTGGACACGTCTTCTCAAAAAGATTTAACCCTGCAGGGGTGTACCAACTGCCCATTACAAGGCTCCGCACGCACGCCCATCTCTCTCAGTTGCTACCCATGATAGGCAACCATTTTATGATTTAGTCCCAAGAGATCCGGAACGACAGGTCCCTCTAACTAACAACGCACAAATCTGGGTGGCCCCCGGTGAGTCGACACCCAACTCAAAAGCCGACCGCGCTATCGAGTCAGCCTCTATCGTCTGGACGAGGTCGGGTTAGCTACCCAAACAGATGTGGGAAGCCCCCTAGCTTCCAGGTGTTGACCAACAAAGGAACTAAGTCTCCGCTGGCCCGAGTTGTTTTAAATAATATCTGCCAGGAGCTACCCGACAGACACACACACGGTTTTCAAATGGTAAAATCAGCTTGGGCCACCACTAGAAATGTTTGAAGCTAGGTAGGTAAGAAAAGGGGACCCCATAAAATCCCACACGCGGTTAGGCACGCTCAGTCTTAAAACCAATACCCGGAACTCGGATCCTAGGTGACTCGAATGGAACAAAGCGTCGAGGCGGGATAGCCTAGACCTTCCATCCTTCGTCGAATATAGTCAACATTATAATAATAATCATATCATCAGCAACAATATAATAATCAGGTGATATCCCAACCCAAAGAGTAAGAGGGGAACATCGTAGCATCCTAAGCATGCATACTAAGCAGGGGCTGAGAACCGAGCAATAGTAACATAACAGTACAAGGTTTGCTGGGAAGGGACACGGCTGTATCGGTTTGAAAGAGGCTGTAAACATGTGGTAGGATCAAACATCGAACCTAACCTATACTAGCATGCAAACCGCTGGTTGAAATAGAATGGATCATAAGTAATGCAAGTCCTTGCCTGTTGATAAGTCGGGTTCCGAAGGTGTAGTCGATCGCACGCTCGCATCGTCTCCGAGAGGTACCCGCGGGAGCACACAAGAAGGAAACACTGGAAAGCAATCAACGAGCAAGCACTCTATTACTACGAAGCAAACACGAGAAAGCATCAACAAGAAGTAACACGAGACATCACACCTACCGTCGAGAGCGGTTGCTAACGATTTAAGTGGAGTACTCGTCACACACGACGATACCGCACGTTTACGGTGGTTCAAGTTGTTTAGCTACAGGTGACCAAACAACGGTTATTAACATGGAAACTCAAGCAAGCATGGCATAGCACACAAACAAGTCAAGAGGTGAAGCACAAAGTAAACTATCTATGCTAGACAATTTAAGTGAGGCACAATCCTATACATGGCATCCACTAAGTGCCGCACGACAATTAAAGGATTTGGTACTGTTCTGCCCTAAACCATATTTTATCTTGGTTATCAACAGAAAACAATAGCATAAACACAAAGAACACGAAAAACTAATCAAGTTACATATAAAGAACACACCAAACGGAGTTACGGTTAAAAAGATATAAGCAAAACAATTTACGAGCACATGCTGTATAACAGGAGTAAATCTATATGCAAAAGTGCAGCAACATGACATAGCAATACATGGTATGAAAGTAGACATGATGCTTAACAATATGCAATTGGAATCACTCAAATCCGATGAACGGTTGCGAAGCAATCGTCATCCGAAGTTGCAACAAAATAACAGTTTCAGCAATAGCAGCACCACAACATCATGATAGCTACTTTGGAGCAAGATATAAACATGATGGAGCAAGCAAATATGGCATGTGAATGCATGAAACTGAAGTAGAAACATTGCTTAACACAACGCAAAAGGAATCAATGCAATAGGTCTCATGGATTTCTTACAATCATCATGCAAAGTTGCTACAAAATAATAACAGCAGTACATAACAGGAAATAAATGCAATTAACGGCCTGATGCCCTGTTCAGCACACAATTACACAATCAAGATGAGCTCAAATGCAAATTCTCACAAAAGATGAATTAAAGTACACGCAATTCTGAGCAACTTTCGTTTTGGGGGCACGTTCATCGGAGTTACCGTTTAATCGCTATCATTGTTGCAAAATTGAAACAGCAGCAGTAATTCTCAGGAAAAAAAACGTGTTCGAGCCGAATCTCACCATGGGCCGGTTTTGGCCCATCTGGCCTGGCTGGTGGACGAGAGGCGGCTGAGCCGCTGGGGCCTGCTTGGGTCGGCCGGCCCACGGGGGGCAGCGAGCGGGCGCGGGGAGGCCGAGCGGCTCCTCCCGAACCGGCCATGGCGGCGGCGCCAGTTGCCAGCCGTGGCGGCTCCGGTGGCCACGTCGGCGAGGGGCGAGGCGCTAGGGGGCGGTGACGGCCATGGGAGGGGTGGCGGCTGCGGATCTGCGAGATCCTGGCGGGTGGAGGCTGGCTTGCAGCAGGGGCGGCGGCGCGACCCCGATGCCGTCCATGGCCATGGCGGCGCTAGGAGCGGCTTCCCGCCGGCGATCACCTGTGAGGAGAGAAGCGGGGGATGAGAGGAAGGGGAGGGTGAGGAGGCACGGGAGAGGTGGTGACCCGGGACGGTGGCGGCCGGCGGCGCGCTCGCCGGTGTGCGCGGCGCACGTCGGCGTGAGGAGCTCGGGCGGAGGCGGCTCCGCGGCCCAGATCCGGCTCGGCGGCGGCTGCGCGGGCCCGGCGCGGCCCGGACGGCTGGAGGTTGGTGGAGGAGCTGGCTGGCTTCGGTTGGTCAGATCTGGGCCGTCAGATCCCAGATCTGACGGTCTGGATCTGATGGGGGCTAGGGTTTCGGCTGGTGGAGGGCTATTGGGCAGATTTGGGGACTTTTAGAGGGGGGTGGCTGCAAATTTTCATTAGGGTAAACCCTGATTGGGTGGTGGGAGGCTGGTGGTCTTTATATAGGGCTGGTTGGCCGGACAGTTGACACAAGCGCCCTCGGTACCCCTCTCGCGCGTCCGCTGATCACGTTCGTGACCCCCGAGACTCCGTACGGACTCCGATTCCGACGAAATCTCGAACCACGCGCTCAGCGCGTCGAGCCCGTTGATCGTACCTCACTGCGGTGACATTCTGACAACATTTTTCGGCGCCCCATAAAATAATCCGTTTATTAAATAAACGGGGTTTTTTCGTTCCGTTGGCTGCGGCTGGTCTCGTGCGGTTTCGCGACGGTGATCGGGCGAAACCCGGTGTCGCAAAGGTCGAGTGTCAGGGTGGCAAGGGTCGGTCTCCGTCCGATACGAGATAAGAGGGGTAAAATAATCGTCGATCGATAAATCGGGGATGCAAACACCGCAAACGATCAGCCAATCAAACAATTCACACCGAAAACAAAAAATTTAAATTTTTGTGAAAACTGGGCTGTTACACACACCAAGCACAAACATTTCAGAGAGAACGACCGAGCCCAAAAACATAGAACTCATCCAGATCGTACAAATCCCCCCGGAATTACCAACCGACGGGAAATAAGCAAACATATCAAATTTCTTGGGGCATAAAAGTTTGATATAATTCAAATCAAAAGTTTCACGTTTTGTTTCTTGAAGACAAACGATAGAGCATCCACTGGAATCAATGGCATTGCGGATAGCAAGATGTTTATCAGTAGAGTTCACACCCCTGATATTCCAACAAAGCACGTTCCAGGATTTATTATTACGCATCTTACCAGCTTACTGATCTGCGTTACGAGCACCCTTCAGAAGTTTACTCGCACTGAGCTCGTCCATGGGGATCCCACACAGGTTGGATCCCATCTTCTGCAGAGTCTTGATTGGCGTGGGAGGCGGAGGAGCACCATCAGCAGTAGCAAAGATCACCAAACGCAGCCCCTAAGGGGGGGGGACTGCTCTGCAGAGGAAGAGGCCATCCCAGGAGCTGCAATTATGGGAGCTAGTCAAGGCTTGACCTTCGAGGAAGGAGGTTTGGTGTCCTCCATAGAAGGGGCGCGGAAGCCATCATAGCGAGTAGTACGAGTGCTCCTCCTGAGTTGGGTGGTGACGATGTTCCTGGTTTCAGCAGCAATTTGCTTCCCACCCGCCTCCCGAGAGGCAGATGTTGCTGTCTGGAGGTGGCGGCAGAACAACTGGCTCCACAATGAATGAATCACCAGTTTCCGGTAGGAGGGGCGTAGTTCAGAGCAGTCAAAGTCACATTATTGTTCTCAGGATGGTTCTCAGGATGCATATCAGACCATATCTCTAAAGGAATCACAATGGCCACTGACAGATCAAGGCGAAGGGGAATATGTCTTTGCGCAAGCTGAGATAGTGCTAAATGTGCGACCTCCACCACACGGAGGACAACCTAAGCAGGGTTCAGGGGAAGAAAACTTGGTGTCATGATGTGTTGCGGTTCAGAGTACCATGTGATACGCTTCATGTATTTGCAAAGGAGAACAGAACGCAGCCAAAGCATCTATTCCAGGGGATCAGCCACATCCACAATGCCTAAATTCTCTCCGCCCGCCGGAACAAACTGAACATCAGAGTTGTGCGTACCATGTACCAGATCATCCGCAGCTGCAAGCACATCAGAGTAAACTGACCACTCATCCAGCGGGCCATCAGAGTCAATGTTTTCCTGTGGTACACCATCCATCAGAGATGGCCCCATGTACTGTAGGTACTGACGAAGATCAGTGCCCCTGAAGGCAGGTTGCATTACTGGCCATGCACCCCAGCCCTCATTGTGATCATCCTTAGCAGGTGCACCTCCCTGGTTCCATTCTTCATCCACTTGTTGCTGCAACATAGCTTGCTGATCGAGGTGCAATTGTTGAGAAGCGGTAAGATATGGAAGCTCAAACGGATGTGGTGAAGCATTCATAGGGGGGGGGTCTCATCCTCATTACCAACCAGGCCAGGAAAAGTGTGGCGTCCATTAAGAATGTAAAGTGGAACCGTCCAGGATCTGCCCATACCAGGGAGAATGCCAATCCGATGAACCACAAGACTGTGTGGCACCTGGGCAATGTCGCTCATGTTCACTCTTACCAACACCCTCTCCTTCTTGTGACCCGGCCTATGCCAAAGATCTAACTTAGCGAATAGCGAGACGGCCTTGTTGATATAATGATCCGTCTGATAATCCATAGGAAAATCAAGCATAGCTACCCAGGCAACATACTGAAAGGGACACAGTCTCATGTTGGGACCTTCATCATGGGGGATGAAGGAAAACAATAAGTCGTCCTCATACAGATCTAATTGATGCGGGATTTCTATAATGAACTGATCACGCAACATCACATCCTCAAAAGCAACCACACCCACACCAATAGGATAAACAAAATGATCTGGGACTTGGAGGAAAAAATCCTCACACATAATGCGAACTACCTCATCCAAGACCATTTGTTTATGATGATCCGGAATCTCATGGTGAACCAAAACCATGGCGTACCTCTCATGGGTCAAAGGAGGGTCGTCGACAACGACCAGACTTCTTGCAAGGCGGTGTGCTGGACCACGCTCGAACTCCGCCACCGGTGGAAGGAACTGAAATGGGCGCACCGGGAAGTTCGCCATGGGAGGAGCGTGAAGGCGATGATGCATAGCAGGGGCGGCGTCAGAGCAGGATGAGGATTCTGTCAGCTTGGTGGAGCGAAGAAGGCCAGTACAGGGAAGCGGAAGAGGCAGCGTATCAGCTGACGATTTAGTTATACTGGGGGTTCCTTTTTTTGGACGCCATACCAAGTTACGACGAGAATTATCCTTAGCAACTATCAAGTTGGGCTTGGGCCTCAAACAGGAGCCCAAAGACACTCCAGTACCTGGGCTCTGACGTCGCTTCCAAACAAACCGAGAGGCCAAACGGAAACATGTCCGAGCCACGTGTCCCAAAAAACCACATTTTATACATTTGTATCTGGAAGGACAATGCTGGCGAACGTGATTCGTATTAGCACAAACCTGGCACGTTGGTAGATGTACCCTGTCAGCATTTGTGCAATCAAAAGAAAGAGACCGAAAATCTTTAGACTGCACCCATCCAGGAGTATGAACGATAGCCCTCCAAATAGTTGTAGAAGAAGGAATGTCCGAGAGATGAAGAATCCCACAAATATCTGAATCAGTGTAAATAGCTTGTCTCCAATCAATGATCGTTTCCAAAACCCTTAAGGACAAATCACGGCAGGACTTGCCTTTGAAGTTCCTTCCAATAAACAATTTATTACTTTCCTCATTGGGAGTAAGATCGGCGAGGCCATTAATGCTTCCAAATTGAATCCCATAATCAGTGGGCTTGCCAAAGGCGCGTCCACTTTCCAAAGATTCAACCGGATGAACTGAGGAACATTGCACTGGCAACTGAGAGTCAGTCCCAACTTCTCGAGAAAATAGATCATCCAGATTGATTTTAAGTTGATCGCAAGGACCAAATCGGCTCAGTGTCACATTAGATGATCTATCTTTAGCAGAGCTCTCCTTCAAGAAGTGGAGATCAGAACTCACAGCTACTGGAGAACGGGTGGCGATTTCCTTGATCACCTGGTTGGCAGCCCATCCAGAGTTACTAGGGACCAACGAGTAGCAGTGTTTCTTAAAAAGGTTGAAATGACAAATGAAATCCGGCCAAATACGATCCTTAAGACCATAGATAAAATGTCCAACCTTGTTTGAGTCCACAGAGAAATGGTAATTGCGTTTATCCAGATGACACACATTGAACTTCTCCGCAATACCACCAATACAGTTTCTTCCCTGTTTTCCTGATTTTCACTAAGTCCTTGACCAGTAATGTTTTATAGCTTTTTGTGTTGCTTATAACTAGTGAACCATGATGCCTATTTGCATGAAACTTGTTGCCATGCCTTCCTTTCCCTTCCTACTGCAACTCCATGTAATTTGGTGCATGTTTTCATTCAGTAGCTTGTTGATGCATTGCTCCCAAGTGTGCTCCCTGATGTTAACAACATGTGCCCGTAACTTGTGATGCTTGTATCTTTTTAACCGTAACTCCGTTTGGGGTGTACTTTATATGTAACTTGATTATAATTTCATGTTCTTTGTGTTTATGCTATTGTTTGCTGTTGTTAAACAACCTAAAATATGGTTTAGGGAAAAACAGTACCAAATTCTTTAATCTTCGTGGGGCCCATAGTGTTATGCCATGTTTACGTTGTGCCTCACTTAAATTGACTAGCATACATAGTTTACCTTATGCTTACCTCTTGTCATGTTTGTGTGCTATGCCATGCTTGAGTGAGATGCCATGTTAACAACCTTTGTTCATGTTGTGTAGCTAAACAACTTGAACCATTCTAAATTTGCGATATCGTCGTGTGTGACGAATACTCCAATTAACCTGTTAGTAACCTCTCTCGACGATAGATGTGATACCGTAGTGCGTTGTCTCGTGTTGACTTCTTGATGTTGTTTTCTAGTGATTGCTTCGTAGTAATAGATGCTTGCTCGTCGATTTCCTTTTCCAGTGTTTACTTCTTGTGTGCTCACGCGGGTACCTATCGGAGATGATGCGAGCTTGCGATCAACTACACCTTCGATATCCAACTTATCAAAAGGCAAGTACTATACATTACTTATGATCCATTCTATTATAACCAGCGGTTTGCATGCTAGTCTAGGTTAGGTTTGATGTTTGATCGTACCACATGTTTACAGCCTCTCTCCAACCGATACGGCCATGTCCCCCTCCCAGCAAACAAGGTACTGCTATGTTACTATTGCTCATTGCTCAACCCCTTCTTAGTATGCATGCTTAGGATTCTTTGAATGTTACCCTGTTACTCCTTGGATTGGGCTATCACATTATTATATTGTTTTGGATGACATGATTATTATAATGTTGACTATATTCGATGAAGGATGGAAGGTCTAGGCTATCCTGCCCCGACACTTGTTTCCATTCGAGTCACCTAGGAGCCGAGTTCTGGGTATTAGTTTTAAGACTCAGTGTGCCTAACCGCGTGCGGGATGCTATGGGGTCCCCTTTTCTTACCTACCTAGCTTCAAACATTTCTAGTGGTGGCCCAAGTTGATTTACCATTTGAAAACCTTCTGTGTGTCTGTCGGGTAGTTCCTGGCAGATATTCTTTAAAACAATTGGGATAGCGGAGACATGGTTTCTCTATTGCTCCACCCCAGGGAGCTAGGGGGCTGCCCACATGATTTTGGTAGCTAACCCGACCTCATCCAGATGGTAGAGGCCAATTCGAGAGCGCGGCCGGCTTTTGGATTGGGTGTCGACTCACCGGGGGCCACCCGGATTTGTTCACTGTTAGCTAGAGCAACCTGTAGTTTTAGATCTCTCGGGACTAAATCATAAAATGGTTGCCTGTGATGGGTAGAAAATGAGAGAGATGGGCGTGCGTGCGGACCCTTGTAATGGGCAGTTGGTACACCCCTGCAGGGTTAAATCTTTTTGAGAAGCCGTTTCCACGATTATGGACGACTTGAGACCTAGTCCTTGTTCATAGACAACAACAACTGAGATAATCTTAATATAACTTGATCAATGTGGGTGTGCCTTGACTACTTCTTCTTTGTCGGGATGCGAAGGGGAGGACAAGGATAGGATAGATCGTTAGCCACTTCATAAATGCTAGTGCGGAAGCAACCTCACCACTTACCCCATCCTTACCGTAAACTACTAGTTATCCTAGAATGAGGAGTGATGAAGTCCTTGCTCGGTCAGATGACCACTACAGTTGGATGCTGAGTACTTCCGTACTCATGATACTACCCGAAAAATCTTTTCAGGGTTCTTGGTCGATAACAGGTATGGTGAGCGACGTTTCATGTGGAGGCTCGACGATGACTAGTTAGGCGGATCCCGGTGGAGGGGTTGTACCCGTGTGGTTATGGGACCGATGTCATTTTCACTTTGCCGCTAGGCATTTGATTGTAGTGTGTACTCAGACATGTATCTTCCGCTGATGTAATGTATTAAGGCAGTTGTATGCCGATTGTATGGGATGTTGTATCCTTGTAGCTGTAATGTTGTGATATCATGTTGGAAGTCTGGGGAATATGGCATTGTCATATGTCGCGGTGGGACCGATATGTGATTCGTCCCCGGATCTGGAGGGAAACATCTAGATCTGGAACAGTACCGCATATCGGGCCTTACAACTTGGTATGAGAGCCTTACCGGCCGTAGGATCCCTTTTCTGGCCGAAGTCGAGTCTAGACAAAAACAATTTTGTAGTTACTAAGTTAGTTATCGGAGAGTAGGATTCTTTTTCCTCCTTACCTTTGCTCTGGTCAGGACAAGTGTCGCAAGTGTTTTATTCTTGCCTTATCCCCCTTCCAACTTTAGAATCTCGAGTGTGTGGAGTTTCGGAACCGTTACAATGCCTTGCTTGCAGCGTATTGTCTCGATTCTGATCTCAGGTTGGGAAATCCTGTAGTACCTTTAGTCTATCCGACTCTAGTATACATCTTGGTCATCCGTTGACTTCAGTCTTCTTGCCCAGTATGTTCACAATTCCAGTGAGAATGCTTCCCTCGATCGTCGCTTTGAATTGTCATTCTTCCTCTTGATCTCCTGATGGCTTTGTTCTTCGACGTCGCCATCTCTCTGCGGAAAGTTTATCGACGGAAGATCCTCGTTCGACATGGAGCATAGTCCCTGGTTGGTGTTGTTGAAGATTGTCGACTCTCTATTCTCTCCCCTCACTACTGGAAACAGGAGTTTTGCCGTCAGCTTTGTGCTTTCCCGTCAATCTTTCGTCGGGGCTGACAACAAACATTGCTTTGCCGTCAGCTAGTACAAATGCTGACGGGAAAGAAACAGTTGTAGGCAAAAGATCGTTTAGCCGTCAGCTTATGCAACGCCGTTAGTTAGCAGACGGCAACGCGCAGAACGGCTGACGGCAAAGCCACAATGACGACAACGTTTGTCCTGACCCCACCACGCATCTATGGGATAACGGCATGCCGCTTGGCCGTCAGCCAGCTTACAGCAACTCGGCTTTGCCGTCAGCTGGCTGACAGCCAAGAGGCGGGAAGTTATCTCGGCCCGTGCCAGACCTAACCAGCACTTCTCTCTCTCTCATCCCGCTTGAGCCCGCTCTCAACCCTGCAATGCGCCGCCGCCGCCACCGGAGCACCCCGGCCGCGCCGGCCGTGTCTTCCCGCCGCCGCCAGCCCGGCCGCCCCTTCCCCCATTCCCCATTCTCTCTCACATGCACGCCCGTCGCTCCTCCTCTGCAGGTCCACCCCGCCGCCGCCGCTGCCGCTTCATCCGGGCCGCCACCGCCTCACTTTGTCCGGGCCGCCACCACCGCCGCTCTCCGGTGAGCCCACGGCCACCGCTTGCCCATTTGTTTGTTAATTAGATTTTAGTTAGTTGTTAGGTTATTGTTAGTATAAATTTTAGTTATTTTTAGTTGTTAGGTTAGTTAAGGTTAGATATATATAGAATCTATTATTGTTA
Source organism: Bromus sterilis (assembly GCA_950022295.1). Classification (NCBI taxonomy): domain Eukaryota; kingdom Viridiplantae; phylum Streptophyta; class Magnoliopsida; order Poales; family Poaceae; genus Bromus; species Bromus sterilis. Next base: position 251,276,871 of record OX465595.1, on the reverse strand, counting down.
TTGTTAGTTGTTATAGCTAGGTTTGTTATTTAGTTAGTTAGTAAGTTTAATTAGTTTAGAATCAAAGTAAAGGGAAAGGAAGAAAGAATTTGTTAACTGTTATAGCCATTGTTATTTAGTTAGTTAGTAAGTTTAATTAGGTTAGAATCAAAGTAAAGTGAAAGAATGAAAAAAAATATTAGTAAGTAAAACAATTTGTTAGTAAAGTGAATCTAATGAAAAAAGACAAGGGGTAGAGGAGGAGAGGCTCACCAGCCTGTTGTAGAGTAGGAGGATTTCCAACCATCAGAAAAAAGACGAAGAGGAGATCCATCTGCCACTTCACCCTCTCCTCCTTTCCATTCCTTCTAACCTCCCCGTGCGTTCGAGGGGGAGCACAAATCTCCTCCCCGTGCGTTCGACGACACTAGCTAGATAGGTATATTTAATAATTAAAATTTAGATGTAATGTTCCGTCGCGTAACCCATATGCGAGATTACATTTATAAATATGCATTCATTTTCATATTTATAATTGGATTCATTTCCCCATATATGCTCTCCTCCCGATCGGACGCAGGATTTCGTCAGCGCCACCTTGTTATTCTCCGGGTACACATCCTCTCGGTTTATGCCGAGACGTGTATCAGGAGAACAGTGGGGAGGTGCTGTCAAACTTTTGCGTCGGATCGGGAGGAGAGCACAGGGAAATGAATCCAATCTGCACATACTCGGGTGGGATTAGGACCTATCTTTACCTATTAGCTAGTAGGTGCATATGCCGTATCACCGTAATTAATTATATGCCTTGTGTTAATTTGTACTAGCTAGCTTGCCAGAATGAATGATCGTGTGTGGATGTAAACCGGTCACCCTAGTTAGAAAGATATGACTCAGGAATGGTTGACCAAGACCGAGGAGTTCCTAAAGGTCGCTTTTAGTGCTGTCCAACCAACAACATGGTGGCCCTGTACTAGATGTAGGAACTATTCACGGCAGACAAAGGATGTAATGGGTAAACACCTGCAAATGCGTGGTTTCATCCCTGATTATACGTTGTGGTCATTTCATGGAGAGACGACCCAATGTGATAGACGAGAGGTAGTGCGTCAGCGCATCGAGGATTGTGGTACAGGGATCGAAGACATGGTCAATGACTACAACTGATAGAGGCGGGGTGTCCCAATCTTTCGATGAGATGACAACTACGATTTGATGGAGTCGACTTTGACGATCCGACTACAAACGTGCAACGACGTTGCGCCTTAGCAATCGCTAAACCAATCTCCTGAAGGTTATTGACCACGCCGGAGCACGATCAACCTGACCACGAAGGTCTAGTGCCTGCAAGCAATCGAAGAACAAGCAAGAACTATGATAAAGCAATCTGAATATTGCGAATATGTAGATGAAGTATGAATAAAGTTGGGATTCCAAAAGCGGTCTTGATCTGGTCGTTGGACACAAACCGAGTACACGAAGATGCAGCAATTAGCTAAGCAGTCTTTTTAACTAAAAGAAATCCAAAGAAAAACCCTAGGGGTTGATCTACTTATATAGGACTAAAGGGTGGAGGCCAAGGGGGTGGAAGGACGTCCCAAGGAGTCCTAAAACTAAACCTAGGTCGTACAAGGCACTTGGGCCCATGTGGAGGTGATGCAACACCTATTGAGTTGGACTTTGATTCGGATTCTACTGCTGGGTCGCACCATTTTCGCAATATCTCCATGCTCCAAAGGAATTTGAAGGTGAAACCAATTGCGTTGGAAACTAGACGAGATAAGCTATCACCAGAAAAAAGAATCACCCAATTTGGAGTTCGTATGTAGAAACGGCGGCTGTTTGAAGTTGGGTATATCTCTGTAGTCCGAATCTGAGTCCATGACGTGAAAGACTTGGTCTCTATCTTCTCTTGGGCCAAAAGTGACGTGAAATAACTTCTTGTACAGCACACAATCATGTCCCTTTGTATTGACTTCATTTCTTGATCAAATATAGAGGAATTAATGGTCATATCCATGATAATTATGTCCTCATCATCTTCATGCTTGAACATGCTCCAATGCTCATCCTTCTTGTCCAGGCTAGGTCCTTCATTTGTCAGCAACAGAAATATATCGACGTTAGGCAGCATCATATTCACATGAACATTAGAAACATTACCAAGAAGCGAAAGTACCTGATAATTTAATTGGTGTGCACGATCTCTAGTAATTGGTCCAGTAGGTATATTAGCAGGGGTTGTGGCTGTAACTATGGTAGTCATGTCCTCATCATCCTCCCCTTCTTGAAAATAAAGCCGTCCCCGGCGTTTCTTAATCTGAAATGTGGCTAACAAAAGAGACAAGGTGTACATGTTGTATATATATATGTCATCCATTCTTACTTCCCTTAGTTTTTGGACATGTAACACATGTATATATGAGTAACTTTCGTATGTCGTGAAATATAAACATATATGATCATCACAATACATAAACGACATGAAAGTATTGCAACTCAGTTTGCATATATAAGTGAAGCTCTTATTCATATCTAAAGATATACAATGCTCATCATTAAACCATCCCAATACCGGTGAAGAAACATTAATGTTTTTCGAAGGACATGCTACAACAGGCTTAACTAAGTAGTCATGCAACAAGTCATTCGACGCAGAATCATCACCAAGATTAGAGGTCATATCAAAATGATTAAGCATTGGCAGTTTCATAATAGTAACATGATTATCCAAAATAGATGGTGTGCTCAAATCAACAGGTAACTCAAGACATGATGTATTCAAGTCTATTAGGAAAGCAACATCTTCATGTGAAGTTATGACATTCTCGAAAATTGGTTGTGTGATGAAACTATTGGATAGCTCAATACATGTTGCTTTTAAATCAGCAAGGTTCTCATGTGGAGGGGAAAGATCCATACCTTTGTCATTACCTTTTTGTGATGATAGATCAGATATTGGAGGAGTGCTTACGACAATTGATGTGGTTATGGAAGTGCTCATAGACCATAGAGGAACAACCTTCTCAACTTGTGGTATTTGCACATTCCGCTTGTTCATCTTCTGGGCAACACGTCTGTCGATTTCCTGTTCAGCTTTACAAGCAAGACGAAACAAACGATCCATAGGATAACACTTTTCATGAATTAGGATATCCTGAATGTCACGGTTTAAACCTTCCCAAAATATGTCCATGAAATATTCTTCACTTTCCTCTAAAAAAGAATGCAAGAATGTAGTTTCTAAAGCATCATAATATTCTGAAACAGTTTTAGTACCTTGTTTTAAATTTTTTAATTTCCTAACCTTGTCACGAGTATAATAAGAGGGAACGAATCTATATCGCATAGCAAGTTTGAGATCATTCCAAGTATTAGGTATATAATCAGGATATAAACTACAATATTCATTCCACCAAATAGAAGCAAAATCTTTCAAAGCACTAATTGCAGTTTTTACTTTCTTATGCTCAAGAAAATTATGGGAAACAAATATATCATTTATTTCAAACTCCCACTCAATGTATAAATCAGGTCTTAGACGTCCATGAAAGTCTGGTATAGAAACAATAAACTGATCATGTGCATGCTTATGTGTGTTTACCTTTTGCAGTGACTGTTGTGTAGTTGTAGGTGGTGGCAAATCTCCAACTATCGTTGCCGCCCAAGAAGATCTAACTCCAGAACCTGCCATGATTAGTAGAAAACAAGAAACAAATCACAAGTATATGTCCCTATGAACTACTAGGATGTGGTGGTAAAACGCTCACAGGATAGCAAATATCAATGTCTTACTAGTTCTTACCATGCAGCAGGTGGTGATCGGCAACCAACGGTGTCAAAGAACTCCAAAGATTAAGTAGAGCGATTGCCAGGTGAACGCACGTATACACGATGTAGAAATATGTGGAGCTTGGAAGGCTTTAATATGGTGGCAAAAATATCAGCAATAATCAATTCAGAGATGCAAAATTGAATTAACGCTCAACGACGATACTGTGCTGGTCCTAGTCTAGACCGGACTAGAGACTCGAGCCTAGAACACTAATGTGGTCACGGCGTAGCACAACTAGCAGCAATGAATGATATGAAGTAGCTCTGAATAGCAAGATATAAGTGAAGATCATCAACAGAGCAAAGATAATTGTGAAAATAGGCTCCAAATCAAGATACACCAATATTCTCGCTACAACTTTCCTCTGAAATATATTTGCTAATTTTTTTGATATTTTTCCTCCAATAGGGCACTGACTTAAGCTTTCCGACGCAATAAGAATCACTCAATTTAGAGTTCGGATGAGGTGTCAAAAAAATTGAGAATCAGCCCGAAATCTGACAAAAACTATGTTCGGAAACTTTAGAGGTCAAAAAGTCCGTCTTAGAAGCCGATCTGGAGTTTTAAATAACACACTAGCTCCAAAACTATTTAGAAGCGGCTTGGAAATATCTTTAATTTGAGTACTTGTGGAACCAAAACGGACTTCGGATGACAAAGTTATGCCCGTTTTAGTGGACACTGCTCAAAACTGATTCCGACGAGATTTCAAATACGAGTTCAACTAGAGATAGATCCGAAATTTTTCTTCTTTTTTCTCTTTTTTCCTTTTTTCTTTCTTTTTTTCCTTTTTCTTTTTTCTCTCTTTTTTCAACTCTTTTTCTCTCTTTTTCTATGGTGGATGGTAGAAGTAGGCAGCGGATGGGATGATGGTGCAGCGGCGGCGGTGACTAACGTGAACAGAACTCGAAACTCTAAAGGACTAGATACTAAGACCAGCAACTGAACACGACGATGCAACCGATAATTCAATAAAGCAAGCACCGAAAAGAAAATTGCCAAGTCTCAGATTGGTTTGGATATGATGATCTAATCCTATTTTTATTGCTTTTTGTGTGGATGATAGGTGATAAAAAAAACAGATCTAATATATGGATGTGGAATTCTCACCGAGCAACCTGAAAACTGATACCACTTGATAGAGGCGGGGTGTCCCGATCTTTCGATGAGATGATAACTACGATTTGATGGAGTCGACTTTGACGATCCGACTACAAACGTGCAACGACGTTGCGCCTTAGCAATCGCTAAACCAATCTCCTGAAGGTTATTGACCACGCCGGAGCACGATCAACCTGACCACGAAGGTCTAGTGCCTGCAAGCAATCGAAGAACAAGCAAGAACTATGATAAAGCAATCTGAATATTGCGAATATGTAGATGAAGTATGAATAAAGTTGGGATTCCAAAAGCGGTCTTGATCTGGTCGTTGGACACAAACCGAGTACACGAAGATGCAGCAATTAGCTAAGCAGTCTTTTTAACTAAAAGAAATCCAAAGAAAAACCCTAGGGGTTGATCTACTTATATAGGACTAAAGGGTGGAGGCCAAGGGGGTGGAAGGACGTCCCAAGGAGTCCTAAAACTAAACCTAGGTCGTACAAGGCACTTGGGCCCATGTGGAGGTGATGCAACACCTATTGAGTTGGACTTTGATTCGGATTCTACTGCTGGGTCGCACCGTTTTCGCAATATCTCCATGCTCCAAAGGAATTTGAAGGTGAAACCAATTGCGTTGGAAACTAGACGAGATAAGCTATCACCAGAAAAAAGAATCACCCAATTTGGAGTTCGTATGTAGAAACGGCGGCTGTTTGAAGTTGGGTATATCTCTGTAGTCCGAATCTGAGTCCATGACGTGAAAGACTTGGTCTCTATCTTCTCTTGGGCCAAAAGTGACGTGAAATAACTTCTTGTACAGCACACAATCATGTCCCTTTGTATTGACTTCATTTCTTGATCAAATATAGAGGAATTAATGGTCATATCCATGATAATTATGTCCTCATCATCTTCATGCTTGAACATGCTCCAATGCTCATCCTTCTTGTCCAGGCTAGGTCCTTCATTTGTCAGCAACAGAAATATATCGACGTTAGGCAGCATCATATTCACATGAACATTAGAAACATTACCAAGAAGCGAAAGTACCTGATAATTTAATTGGTGTGCACGATCTCTAGTAATTGGTCCAGTAGGTATATTAGCAGGGGTTGTGGCTGTAACTATGGTAGTCATGTCCTCATCATCCTCCCCTTCTTGAAAATAAAGCCGTCCCCGGCGTTTCTTAATCTGAAATGTGGCTAACAAAAGAGACAAGGTGTACATGTTGTATATATATATGTCATCCATTCTTACTTCCCTTAGTTTTTGGACATGTAACACATGTATATATGAGTAACTTTCGTATGTCGTGAAATATAAACATATATGATCATCACAATACATAAACGACATGAAAGTATTGCAACTCAGTTTGCATATATAAGTGAAGCTCTTATTCATATCTAAAGATATACAATGCTCATCATTAAACCATCCCAATACCGGTGAAGAAACATTAATGTTTTTCGAAGGACATGCTACAACAGGCTTAACTAAGTAGTCATGCAACAAGTCATTCGACGCAGAATCATCACCAAGATTAGAGGTCATATCAAAATGATTAAGCATTGGCAGTTTCATAATAGTAACATGATTATCCAAAATAGATGGTGTGCTCAAATCAACAGGTAACTCAAGACATGATGTATTCAAGTCTATTAGGAAAGCAACATCTTCATGTGAAGTTATGACATTCTCGAAAATTGGTTGTGTGATGAAACTATTGGATAGCTCAATACATGTTGCTTTTAAATCAGCAAGGTTCTCATGTGGAGGGGAAAGATCCATACCTTTGTCATTACCTTTTTGTGATGATAGATCAGATATTGGAGGAGTGCTTACGACAATTGATGTGGTTATGGAAGTGCTCATAGACCATAGAGGAACAACCTTCTCAACTTGTGGTATTTGCACATTCCGCTTGTTCATCTTCTGGACAACACGTCTGTCGATTTCCTGTTCAGCTTTACAAGCAAGACGAAACAAACGATCCATAGGATAACACTTTTCATGAATTAGGATATCCTGAATGTCACGGTTTAAACCTTCCCAAAATATGTCCATGAAATATTCTTCACTTTCCTCTAAAAAAGAATGCAAGAATGTAGTTTCTAAAGCATCATAATATTCTGAAACAGTTTTAGTACCTTGTTTTAAATTTTTTAATTTCCTAACCTTGTCACGAGTATAATAAGAGGGAACGAATCTATATCGCATAGCAAGTTTGAGATCATTCCAAGTATTAGGTATATAATCAGGATATAAACTACAATATTCATTCCACCAAATAGAAGCAAAATCTTTCAAAGCACTAATTGCAGTTTTTACTTTCTTATGCTCAAGAAAATTATGGGAAACAAATATATCATTTATTTCAAACTCCCACTCAATGTATAAATCAGGTCTTAGACGTCCATGAAAGTCTGGTATAGAAACAATAAACTGATCATGTGCATGCTTATGTGTGTTTACCTTTTGCAGTGACTGTTGTGTAGTTGTAGGTGGTGGCAAATCTCCAACTATCGTTGCCGCCCAAGAAGATCTAACTCCAGAACCTGCCATGATTAGTAGAAAACAAGAAACAAATCACAAGTATATGTCCCTATGAACTACTAGGATGTGGTGGTAAAACGCTCACAGGATAGCAAATATCAATGTCTTACTAGTTCTTACCATGCAGCAGGTGGTGATCGGCAACCAACGGTGTCAAAGAACTCCAAAGATTAAGTAGAGCGATTGCCAGGTGAACGCACGTATACACGATGTAGAAATATGTGGAGCTTGGAAGGCTTTAATATGGTGGCAAAAATATCAGCAATAATCAATTCAGAGATGCAAAATTGAATTAACGCTCAACGACGATACTGTGCTGGTCCTAGTCTAGACCGGACTAGAGACTCGAGCCTAGAACACTAATGTGGTCACGGCGTAGCACAACTAGCAGCAATGAATGATATGAAGTAGCTCTGAATAGCAAGATATAAGTGAAGATCATCAACAGAGCAAAGATAATTGTGAAAATAGGCTCCAAATCAAGATACACCAATATTCTCGCTACAACTTTCCTCTGAAATATATTTGCTAATTTTTTTGATATTTTTCCTCCAATAGGGCACTGACTTAAGCTTTCCGACGCAATAAGAATCACTCAATTTAGAGTTCGGATGAGGTGTCAAAAAAATTGAGAATCAGCCCGAAATCTGACAAAAACTATGTTCGGAAACTTTAGAGGTCAAAAAGTCCGTCTTAGAAGCCGATCTGGAGTTTTAAATAACACACTAGCTCCAAAACTATTTAGAAGCGGCTTGGAAATATCTTTAATTTGAGTACTTGTGGAACCAAAACGGACTTCGGATGACAAAGTTATGCCCGTTTTAGTGGACACTGCTCAAAACTGATTCCGACGAGATTTCAAATACGAGTTCAACTAGAGATAGATCCGAAATTTTTCTTCTTTTTTCTCTTTTTTCCTTTTTTCTTTCTTTTTTTCCTTTTTCTTTTTTCTCTCTTTTTTCAACTCTTTTTCTCTCTTTTTCTATGGTGGATGGTAGAAGTAGGCAGCGGATGGGATGATGGTGCAGCGGCGGCGGTGACTAACGTGAACAGAACTCGAAACTCTAAAGGACTAGATACTAAGACCAGCAACTGAACACGACGATGCAACCGATAATTCAATAAAGCAAGCACCGAAAAGAAAATTGCCAAGTCTCAGATTGGTTTGGATATGATGATCTAATCCTATTTTTATGGCTTTTTGTGTGGATGATAGGTGATAAAAAAAACAGATCTAATATATGGATGTGGAATTCTCACCGAGCAACCTGAAAACTGATACCACTTGATAGAGGCGGGGTGTCCCGATCTTTCGATGAGATGATAACTACGATTTGATGGAGTCGACTTTGACGATCCGACTACAAACGTGCAACGACGTTGCGCCTTAGCAATCGCTAAACCAATCTCCTGAAGGTTATTGACCACGCCGGAGCACGATCAACCTGACCACGAAGGTCTAGTGCCTGCAAGCAATCAAAGAACAAGCAAGAACTATGATAAAGCAATCTGAATATTACGAATATGTAGATGAAGTATGAATAAAGTTGGGATTCCAAAAGCGGTCTTGATCTGGTCGTTGGACACAAACCGAGTACACGAAGATGCAGCAATTAGCTAAGCAGTCTTTTTAACTAAAAGAAATCCAAAGAAAAACCCTAGGGGTTGATCTACTTATATAGGACTAAAGGGTGGAGGCCAAGGGGGTGGAAGGACGTCCCAAGGAGTCCTAAAACTAAACCTAGGTCGTACAAGGCACTTGGGCCCATGTGGAGGTGATGCAACACCTATTGAGTTGGACTTTGATTCGGATTCTACTGCTGGGTCGCACCGTTTTCGCAATATCTCCATGCTCCAAAGGAATTTGAAGGTGAAACCAATTGCGTTGGAAACTAGACGAGATAAGCTATCACCAGAAAAAAGAATCACCCAATTTGGAGTTCGTATGTAGAAACGGCGGCTGTTTGAAGTTGGGTATATCTCTGTAGTCCGAATCTGAGTCCATGACGTGAAAGACTTGGTCTCTATCTTCTCTTGGGCCAAAAGTGACGTGAAATAACTTCTTGTACAGCACACAATCATGTCCCTTTGTATTGACTTCATTTCTTGATCAAATATAGAGGAATTAATGGTCATATCCATGATAATTATGTCCTCATCATCTTCATGCTTGAACATGCTCCAATGCTCATCCTTCTTGTCCAGGCTAGGTCCTTCATTTGTCAGCAACAGAAATATATCGACGTTAGGCAGCATCATATTCACATGAACATTAGAAACATTACCAAGAAGCGAAAGTACCTGATAATTTAATTGGTGTGCACGATCTCTAGTAATTGGTCCAGTAGGTATATTAGCAGGGGTTGTGGCTGTAACTATGGTAGTCATGTCCTCATCATCCTCCCCTTCTTGAAAATAAAGCCGTCCCCGGCGTTTCTTAATCTGAAATGTGGCTAACAAAAGAGACAAGGTGTACATGTTGTATATATATATGTCATCCATTCTTACTTCCCTTAGTTTTTGGACATGTAACACATGTATATATGAGTAACTTTCGTATGTCGTGAAATATAAACATATATGATCATCACAATACATAAACGACATGAAAGTATTGCAACTCAGTTTGCATATATAAGTGAAGCTCTTATTCATATCTAAAGATATACAATGCTCATCATTAAACCATCCCAATACCGGTGAAGAAACATTAATATTTTTCGAAGGACATGCTACAACAGGCTTAACTAAGTAGTCATGCAACAAGTCATTCGACGCAGAATCATCACCAAGATTAGAGGTCATATCAAAATGATTAAGCATTGGCAGTTTCATAATAGTAACATGATTATCCAAAATAGATGGTGTGCTCAAATCAACAGGTAACTCAAGACATGATGTATTCAAGTCTATTAGGAAAGCAACATCTTCATGTGAAGTTATGACATTCTCGAAAATTGGTTGTGTGATGAAACTATTGGATAGCTCAATACATGTTGCTTTTAAATCAGCAAGGTTCTCATGTGGAGGGGAAAGATCCATACCTTTGTCATTACCTTTTTGTGATGATAGATCAGATATTGGAGGAGTGCTTACGACAATTGATGTGGTTATGGAAGTGCTCATAGACCATAGAGGAACAACCTTCTCAACTTGTGGTATTTGCACATTCCGCTTGTTCATCTTCTGGACAACACGTCTGTCGATTTCCTGTTCAGCTTTACAAGCAAGACGAAACAAACGATCCATAGGATAACACTTTTCATGAATTAGGATATCCTGAATGTCACGGTTTAAACCTTCCCAAAATATGTCCATGAAATATTCTTCACTTTCCTCTAAAAAAGAATGCAAGAATGTAGTTTCTAAAGCATCATAATATTCTGAAACAGTTTTAGTACCTTGTTTTAAATTTTTTAATTTCCTAACCTTGTCACGAGTATAATAAGAGGGAACGAATCTATATCGCATAGCAAGTTTGAGATCATTCCAAGTATTAGGTATATAATCAGGATATAAACTACAATATTCATTCCACCAAATAGAAGCAAAATCTTTCAAAGCACTAATTGCAGTTTTTACTTTCTTATGCTCAAGAAAATTATGGGAAACAAATATATCATTTATTTCAAACTCCCACTCAATGTATAAATCAGGTCTTAGACGTCCATGAAAGTCTGGTATAGAAACAATAAACTGATCATGTGCATGCTTATGTGTGTTTACCTTTTGCAGTGACTGTTGTGTAGTTGTAGGTGGTGGCAAATCTCCAACTATCGTTGCCGCCCAAGAAGATCTAACTCCAGAACCTGCCATGATTAGTAGAAAACAAGAAACAAATCACAAGTATATGTCCCTATGAACTACTAGGATGTGGTGGTAAAACGCTCACAGGATAGCAAATATCAATGTCTTACTAGTTCTTACCATGCAGCAGGTGGTGATCGGCAACCAACGGTGTCAAAGAACTCCAAAGATTAAGTAGAGCGATTGCCAGGTGAACGCACGTATACACGATGTAGAAATATGTGGAGCTTGGAAGGCTTTAATATGGTGGCAAAAATATCAGCAATAATCAATTCAGAGATGCAAAATTGAATTAACGCTCAACGACGATACTGTGCTGGTCCTAGTCTAGACCGGACTAGAGACTCGAGCCTAGAACACTAATGTGGTCACGGCGTAGCACAACTAGCAGCAATGAATGATATGAAGTATCTCTGAATAGCAAGATATAAGTGAAGATCATCAACAGAGCAAAGATAATTGTGAAAATAGGCTCCAAATCAAGATACACCAATATTCTCGCTACAACTTTCCTCTGAAATATATTTGCTAATTTTTTTGATATTTTTCCTCCAATAGGGCACTGACTTAAGCTTTCCGACGCAATAAGAATCACTCAATTTAGAGTTCGGATGAGGTGTCAAAAAAATTGAGAATCAGCCCGAAATCTGACAAAAACTATGTTCGGAAACTTTAGAGGTCAAAAAGTCCGTCTTAGAAGCCGATCTGGAGTTTTAAATAACACACTAGCTCCAAAACTATTTAGAAGCGGCTTGGAAATATCTTTAATTTGAGTACTCGTGGAACCAAAACGGACTTCGGATGACAAAGTTATGCCCGTTTTAGTGGACACTGCTCAAAACTGATTCCGACGAGATTTCAAATACGAGTTCAACTAGAGATAGATCCGAAATTTTTCTTCTTTTTTCTCTTTTTTCCTTTTTTCTTTCTTTTTTTCCTTTTTCTTTTTTCTCTCTTTTTTCAACTCTTTTTCTCTCTTTTTCTATGGTGGATGGTAGAAGTAGGCAGCGGATGGGATGATGGTGCAGCGGCGGCGGTGACTAACGTGAACAGAACTCGAAACTCTAAAGGACTAGATACTAAGACCAGCAACTGAACACGACGATGCAACCGATAATTCAATAAAGCAAGCACCGAAAAGAAAATTGCCAAGTCTCAGATTGGTTTGGATATGATGATCTAATCCTATTTTTATGGCTTTTTGTGTGGATGATAGGTGATAAAAAAACAGATCTAATATATGGATGTGGAATTCTCACCGAGCAACCTGAAAACTGATACCACTTGATAGAGGCGGGGTGTCCCAATCTTTCGATGAGATGATAACTACGATTTGATGGAGTCGACTTTGACGATCCGACTACAAACGTGCAACGACGTTGCGCCTTAGCAATCGCTAAACCAATCTCCTGAAGGTTATTGACCACGCCGGAGCACGATCAACCTGACCACGAAGGTCTAGTGCCTGCAAGCAATCGAAGAACAAGCAAGAACTATGATAAAGCAATCTGAATATTGCGAATATGTAGATGAAGTATGAATAAAGTTGGGATTCCAAAAGCGGTCTTGATCAGGTCGTTGGACACAAACCGAGTACACGAAGATGCAGCAATTAGCTAAGCAGTCTTTTTAACTAAAAGAAATCCAAAGAAAAACCCTAGGGGTTGATCTACTTATATAGGACTAAAGGGTGGAGGCCAAGGGGGTGGAAGGACGTCCCAAGGAGTCCTAAAACTAAACCTAGGTCGTACAAGGCACTTGGGCCCATGTGGAGGTGATGCAACACCTATTGAGTTGGACTTTGATTCGGATTCTACTGCTGGGTCGCACCGTTTTCGCAATATCTCCATGCTCCAAAGGAATTTGAAGGTGAAACCAATTGCGTTGGAAACTAGACGAGATAAGCTATCACCAGAAAAAAGAATCACCCAATTTGGAGTTCGTATGTAGAAACGGCGGCTGTTTGAAGTTGGGTATATCTCTGTAGTCCGAATCTGAGTCCATGACGTGAAAGACTTGGTCTCTATCTTCTCTTGGGCCAAAAGTGACGTGAAATAACTTCTTGTACAGCACACAATCATGTCCCTTTGTATTGACTTCATTTCTTGATCAAATATAGAGGAATTAATGGTCATATCCATGATAATTATGTCCTCATCATCTTCATGCTTGAACATGCTCCAATGCTCATCCTTCTTGTCCAGGCTAGGTCCTTCATTTGTCAGCAACAGAAATATATCGACGTTAGGCAGCATCATATTCACATGAACATTAGAAACATTACCAAGAAGCGAAAGTACCTGATAATTTAATTGGTGTGCACGATCTCTAGTAATTGGTCCAGTAGGTATATTAGCAGGGGTTGTGGCTGTAACTATGGTAGTCATGTCCTCATCATCCTCCCCTTCTTGAAAATAAAGCCGTCCCCGGCGTTTCTTAATCTGAAATGTGGCTAACAAAAGAGACAAGGTGTACATGTTGTATATATATATGTCATCCATTCTTACTTCCCTTAGTTTTTGGACATGTAACACATGTATATATGAGTAACTTTCGTATGTCGTGAAATATAAACATATATGATCATCACAATACATAAACGACATGAAAGTATTGCAACTCAGTTTGCATATATAAGTGAAGCTCTTATTCATATCTAAAGATATACAATGCTCATCATTAAACCATCCCAATACCGGTGAAGAAACATTAATGTTTTTCGAAGGACATGCTACAACAGGCTTAACTAAGTAGTCATGCAACAAGTCATTCGACGCAGAATCATCACCAAGATTAGAGGTCATATCAAAATGATTAAGAATTGGCAGTTTCATAATAGTAACATGATTATCCAAAATAGATGGTGTGCTCAAATCAACAGGTAACTCAAGACATGATGTATTCAAGTCTATTAGGAAAGCAACATCTTCATGTGAAGTTATGACATTCTCGAAAATTGGTTGTGTGATGAAACTATTGGATAGCTCAATACATGTTGCTTTTAAATCAGCAAGGTTCTCATGTGGAGGGGAAAGATCCATACCTTTGTCATTACCTTTTTGTGATGATAGATCAGATATTGGAGGAGTGCTTACGACAATTGATGTGGTTATGGAAGTGCTCATAGACCATAGAGGAACAACCTTCTCAACTTGTGGTATTTGCACATTCCGCTTGTTCATCTTCTGGGCAACACGTCTGTCGATTTCCTGTTCAGCTTTACAAGCAAGACGAAACAAACGATCCATAGGATAACACTTTTCATGAATTAGGATATCCTGAATGTCACGGTTTAAACCTTCCCAAAATATGTCCATGAAATATTCTTCACTTTCCTCTAAAAAAGAATGCAAGAATGTAGTTTCTAAAGCATCATAATATTCTGAAACAGTTTTAGTACCTTGTTTTAAATTTTTTAATTTCCTAACCTTGTCACGAGTATAATAAGAGGGAACGAATCTATATCGCATAGCAAGTTTGAGATCATTCCAAGTATTAGGTATATAATCAGGATATAAACTACAATATTCATTCCACCAAATAGAAGAAAAATCTTTCAAAGCACTAATTGCAGTTTTTACTTTCTTATGCTCAAGAAAATTATGGGAAACAAATATATCATTTATTTCAAACTCCCACTCAATGTATAAATCAGGTCTTAGACGTCCATGAAAGTCTGGTATAGAAACAATAAACTGATCATGTGCATGCTTATGTGTGTTTACCTTTTGCAGTGACTGTTGTGTAGTTGTAGGTGGTGGCAAATCTCCAACTATCGTTGCCGCCCAAGAAGATCTAACTCCAGAACCTGCCATGATTAGTAGAAAACAAGAAACAAATCACAAGTATATGTCCCTATGAACTACTAGGATGTGGTGGTAAAACGCTCACAGGATAGCAAATATCAATGTCTTACTAGTTCTTACCATGCAGCAGGTGGTGATCGGCAACCAACGGTGTCAAAGAACTCCAAAGATTAAGTAGAGCGATTGCCAGGTGAACGCACGTATACACGATGTAGAAATATGTGGAGCTTGGAAGGCTTTAATATGGTGGCAAAAATATCAGCAATAATCAATTCAGAGATGCAAAATTGAATTAACGCTCAACGACGATACTGTGCTGGTCCTAGTCTAGACCGGACTAGAGACTCGAGCCTAGAACACTAATGTGGTCACGGCGTAGCACAACTAGCAGCAATGAATGATATGAAGTAGCTCTGAATAGCAAGATATAAGTGAAGATCATCAACAGAGCAAAGATAATTGTGAAAATAGGCTCCAAATCAAGATACACCAATATTCTCGCTACAACTTTCCTCTGAAATATATTTGCTAATTTTTTTGATATTTTTCCTCCAATAGGGCACTGACTTAAGCTTTCCGACGCAATAAGAATCACTCAATTTAGAGTTCGGATGAGGTGTCAAAAAAATTAAGAATCAGCCCGAAATCTGACAAAAACTATGTTCGGAAACTTTAGAGGTCAAAAAGTCCGTCTTAGAAGCCGATCTGGAGTTTTAAATAACACACTAGCTCCAAAACTATTTAGAAGCGGCTTGGAAATATCTTTAATTTGAGTACTCGTGGAACCAAAACGGACTTCGGATGACAAAGTTATGCCCGTTTTAGTGGACACTGCTCAAAACTGATTCCGACGAGATTTCAAATACGAGTTCAACTAGAGATAGATCCGAAATTTTTCTTCTTTTTTCTCTTTTTTCCTTTTTTCTTTCTTTTTTTCCTTTTTCTTTTTTCTCTCTTTTTTCAACTCTTTTTCTCTCTTTTTCTATGGTGGATGGTAGAAGTAGGCAGCGGATGGGATGATGGTGCAGCGGCGGCGGTGACTAACGTGAACAGAACTCGAAACTCTAAAGGACTAGATACTAAGACCAGCAACTGAACACGACGATGCAACCGATAATTCAATAAAGCAAGCACCGAAAAGAAAATTGCCAAGTCTCAGATTGGTTTGGATATGATGATCTAATCCTATTTTTATGGCTTTTTGTGTGGATGATAGGTGATAAAAAAACAGATCTAATATATGGATGTGGAATTCTCACCGAGCAACCTGAAAACTGATACCACTTGATAGAGGCGGGGTGTCCCAATCTTTCGATGAGATGATAACTACGATTTGATGGAGTCGACTTTGACGATCCGACTACAAACGTGCAACGACGTTGCGCCTTAGCAATCGCTAAACCAATCTCCTGAAGGTTATTGACCACGCCGGAGCACGATCAACCTGACCACGAAGGTCTAGTGCCTGCAAGCAATCGAAGAACAAGCAAGAACTATGATAAAGCAATCTGAATATTGCGAATATGTAGATGAAGTATGAATAAAGTTGGGATTCCAAAAGCGGTCTTGATCAGGTCGTTGGACACAAACCGAGTACACGAAGATGCAGCAATTAGCTAAGCAGTCTTTTTAACTAAAAGAAATCCAAAGAAAAACCCTAGGGGTTGATCTACTTATATAGGACTAAAGGGTGGAGGCCAAGGGGGTGGAAGGACGTCCCAAGGAGTCCTAAAACTAAACCTAGGTCGTACAAGGCACTTGGGCCCATGTGGAGGTGATGCAACACCTATTGAGTTGGACTTTGATTCGGATTCTACTGCTGGGTCGCACCGTTTTCGCAATATCTCCATGCTCCGAAGGAATTTGAAGGTGAAACCAATTGCGTTGGAAACTAGACGAGATAAGCTATCACCAGAAAAAAGAATCACCCAATTTGGAGTTCGTATGTAGAAACGGCGGCTGTTTGAAGTTGGGTATATCTCTGTAGTCCGAATCTGAGTCCATGACGTGAAAGACTTGGTCTCTATCTTCTCTTGGGCCAAAAGTGACGTGAAATAACTTCTTGTACAGCACACAATCATGTCCCTTTGTATTGACTTCATTTCTTGATCAAATATAGAGGAATTAATGGTCATATCCATGATAATTATGTCCTCATCATCTTCATGCTTGAACATGCTCCAATGCTCATCCTTCTTGTCCAGGCTAGGTCCTTCATTTGTCAGCAACAGAAATATATCGACGTTAGGCAGCATCATATTCACATGAACATTAGAAACATTACGAAGAAGCGAAAGTACCTGATAATTTAATTGGTGTGCACGATCTCTAGTAATTGGTCCAGTAGTTATATTAGCAGGGGTTGTGGCTGTAACTATGGTAGTCATGTCCTCATCAACAACGATGCTCGTCATGAGGACGAAGAACCGGAGGAAACTGCCAAGGAATTTTATGCCATGCTGGAGTCTTCAAAACTCCCACTCCATGCGCACATCAAGCTTTGTCAGCTAGATGCCATCGCACAAAAAATGGCTCTTAAGGCCCAATTCAACTTGGGCAGAGAGTGCTATGATGCGATAATGACCTTATTCGGGCGCTTTCTACCCGACAGTCATATTATGCCTGCAAACCTATACCACTCAGACAAAACACTCGGTGCACTGAAGATGCCCATCGAGAGGATACATGCTTGTGAGAATGGATGCGTGTTATTTAGGCATGAGTATGCGGATGAAAATTATTGTCAACGCTGCAAGTCCTCTAGGTATATTGTCGTAGACAATAGTCTTGGTGAGAAGATGTAGAGAAAAATACCCTTAAGCATTCTTCGTTACCTACCGATCTTACCAAGACTTCAGCGGCTTTACATGATTGAAGAAAAAGCAAAACAGATGACATGGCACAGAGATGGAATTAGACGTGCTACAGATTAATACGGGAATTTGATGTTGACCCACCCCTCTGATGGTGAAGCGTGGAAGATGTTCAATGAAATACATAAAGAAGGTAAAGCCAAAGACCCACGGAATGTGGCACTCGCCATTGGCCTCGATGGGTTCAATCCTTTCGGTATGAAGGCAACCCAGTATAGTTGTTGGCCCGTATTCATCATGCCCCTCAATCTGCCCCCTGGAGTCATTATGCAAAGAAAGCACATCTTCTTGACGTTGATAGTTCTGGGGCCCAACTATCTTGGAAAAAATATGAATGTGTACTTGCAACCGCTGATGGATGACTTGAAAGAAGCCTGGGACAATGGGATCTGGACATACGACGCAGCTAGCAAAACAAACTTCTGAATGCATGCTTGGTTGATGTACTCGATGCATGACCTGCCGGCGTTGGCACTTTTCATTGCATGGTGTGTGCACAGAAGGTTTCCATGCCCGCAATGCAAGGCTGCTCTTAAGTTTCATTGGCTGCCGGAGGGTCGCAAGTATTCTTGCTTCGACTTGCATAGACAATTCCTGCCTCTGGACCATGACTTCAGAAAAGACAAGAAGAATTTCACAAAAGGTAAAGTTGTCGAGCACGAGGCACCACCTATGATGAAGGGCGCATAAATTCTAGATCAGTTGAACTCGCTGGAGCCTGATCCAGAACGACCTTATTTCAAAGACCTTGCTCTTCCACACAACATTGACGTGATGCACACTAAAAAAATATGGGTGAGGCCCTTTTTGATACATTGTTCGGCACTGATAAGGGGAAAGATAATGTTAAGGCTAGAGTCGGTCAGGGGAGTCTGTGTAATAGGAAGTCACTGAACATGCGACAACCGAAAGGGAAGAAGAATTGGGAGAAGCCAATGGCCTGGTTCAATATTAAAAGGGAACACATTAGGGAAATCCTCATGTGGGTTAAAAAAAGTTGATATTCCCCGATGGGTATGCAACGAATCTAGCAAGGGGAGCAAGTCTTGAAAAGTTGAAAATCTTTGGGTTGAAGAGTCACGATTGGCACATATGGCTTGAGCGGATAATGTCGGTGATGTTGCGCGGCTACATCCCCGAGAAGGAATGGCTAGTAAAGGCAGAGCTGAGCTATTTTTTTCGTGTTCTTTGTGCTAAAGAACTATCGCCTGTTGTGATAGACGAAATGGAAAAACTGGCGCCGGAGTTGATATGCAAGTTAGAGAAGAACTTTCCACCGGGTTTTTTAATCCTATGCAACATATGATTTTGCATCTACCAATGGAGGCAAGATTTGGTGGCCCTATGCAAAACCGTTCGTGCTATGCAACTGAGAGAATGCAGAAGACGCTTCGACAAAAATATAAAATAAACGGAGAATTGAAGCATCAATGGCCGAGGCATTCGTTGTCGAAAAACCGGCAAACTTCGTGACAACACACTATGCTGCCGCTAATCACAGTTTGTATAATCCAAAGCCTCGGTGTAATACTGGCGACCCCGAGCGACATGAATCCAAGTTCAAACTCTTTAAAGGGAACCTCGCACCTTGTGGGGTTAAGCAAACAAAGACGTTGACCTTTAAGGAATGGGGCATCATTACATTATATATCTTGACCAACTTGCCAGAATTGCAGCCGTACATGGAGTAAGTGCTCGGTACATATTAAGTGTTCCGCAACTTCTTGACGAGTTTTGTGTTTAACTACTCTTAATTATTTGATATAGTCGATTCGTCGCGCAATTCTCGAATGGAGTGGCGATCGAAAAAGACTCCATCAAAGAGATCAATCTTCTTGAGAAGCGGGGAGGTGGAAATCCCGGTTTCATCTCTTGGTTGACACAAACGGTACTTCTTATATAATATATAAGCCATTTTTATTTCTTTGTCGTCTCTGACTAATACACCAAGCCTTTCAATTTCAACTTCTAGGCTAATTCAGAGTCGATGGACGCTGAATTGAGACAAATCGCAAATGGTTTTGACTTTAAGGTCCATACATATGAAAAATACAACATCAATGGGTATCGCTTTCGTACTGGTAGGAAAGAGAAAACTATGCCCGATCGGAAAACAACAAATTCCGGTGTGTCCACTATAGATGGAGGTGTCGAGTATTATGGAATAGTTGAAGAAATATATGAACTGCTATATTATGGTGAAAATCCTCCGAACGCTGTTGTCTTAAAATGTCATTGGTTCGATCTGAAGGACACCAGACGAACTCATGAGCATGTTGAGCTAGTTGAAATTAAACAGAAGAACCATTTAAATGTTGCCGATGTTTATATTGTGGCTGAACATTCCACACAAGTTTTCTATCTTCCATGGGCCTGCCAAAGTGTAAAGAATCTCGAAGATTGGTATGTCGTGTACGACGTTCCACCACATGGTAAACTACCTGCCCCCAATGAAGAGGACTATGAACCTCACATAGACCCAGACACATATGAAGGAGAATTTTTCCAAGAAACACGTGTGGGAAAAAAACATTTCAGAGACACCTCTACGTTTGGTCAGAACATGGACTTAGAGAATGACAATGAAACCGATGATGATAAGGAGGAAGAAGTGGAACACGAAGAGGTTACCAATGATGATGAGGAGGAAGAAGTGAAACACGAAGAGGTTACCGATGCGGATGACCTATCATTGCTTGACCGGTTACGAAAAGGATTTCGAAATGTGGTTTCCAATGAACCCGATCCCGTAGAAGAGATCATTCATGATGACACGCGTGATAGTGACGTTGATGTTTTTATTGATCCCGGAGAAGATACAGATGATCCCGACTATCATTAGTTGTATGGATCCCAACTTTCTTTTTGTATATATGAATTTGTATTATTTATTTCTTCACTTTACTAATTATTCTTTACTCTTTCTTACATATATTATTGTTTTTTGTATATATGAATTTGTATTATTTATTTCTTCATTCTACTAATTATTCTTTAATCTTTCTTGTAATAGGTGATACATGGCGGGCCGGCGTAAGGCGACTGACCCTACGGTGGAGGCTCGACCACATCTCCCTCTATGTAGAGAGTTGTTGGCGGATATAGTATCCACCGAGCACGCCGCGCGTGTTGATACGTCTCAAACGTATCTACTTTTCCAAACACTTTTGCTATTGTTTTGCCCTCATTCTTGCATGATTTGGACGAAACTAACCCGGACGAACGCTGTTTTCAAAAGAGCTGCCTGTATGGTTTTATTGTGTGCAAGAAAATGGATTTTTAGACATCCCAGAAAATTTCCAGAAAAATACCAGAAAATCCACACACCCGATGGAGCCAGGAGCCAGAAGTGGGACCAGAGGGGAGCCCTGGGGGCCCCAGGCGCCCCCCTGGCGCTGCCAGGGCTGGGGCTGCGCCCTCTGGCCGCCTGGTCTACTCCCACCTCCTCTGGTGCCCTGCCCAGGGCCCTATTTATCCCCGTGACGAGAAAACCCCAGAACAGAAGTCGTTTTCCCAGTTTCCATTGTGGAGCCGCTGCCACCCTCTGTTCTTCTTCGGGAGGGCTAATCTGGAGGCTGATTTGGCCTCCGAAGAGGGGAGATGGTCGCCATCGTCATCACCAGGTACCACTCCATCCATCCTCCATGACTTCTCTTCACATGTGTGTGTAATTCCTTTCTATAGGCAAAGGGGATGGTAGGGATTGGATGAGTTTAATCATGTAATAGTTCGTCAGATTGTTGGGGGCATGTTGCCTATCATCTAGATTGGTGTTTATCTTCTTTGCTACAACTTGTTGTTTTTAATGCTTGTCACTTTGGGCCCAAGTCCCATGTTTTCAGATCTGAACCTTATGTGTTTTCATGAGTATATTTGTGTTCTAGATCCTATATATGAGTTGTATGCACCTATTATGGTCCGGAACCGGCGATCCCAAAGGTGACAGCTTGGGACACCAAAGGGGATGGTCCATGATTTGAGGATTCCATGTATCCATTGAGTTTATTGCTTTGTTCCGGTGCTCTTTGACAGGATCGCCTTAATATCCATAAGTTCCTTCTGGCCCCGTTCGTAGCGGGATGATAGGACAAAAGATGTTGTGCAAGTTCTTATTGCAAGCACGCACAACTACCTACGGGATACATGCCTATTGTTTGATGTTTGCCTAGATGATCATTTCTTTTCTGTGTGCCTTGCCCCGTGTTAGAATCTATTATATGTTTACTCCCATCCATGCAGCGCCCGACCATCCAGCTCCCTAGCCTATAGTGTTTTCAATCCTGCTGGTTACTAGTTGTTACTTTTTGCTATTTACTTTTGCTGTTGCTATCATCACTATCATATCACCGTTGCCACTTATCTATTGTTGCAAGCAAGTATATTTCAGGTGCGGTTGAATTGAGAACTCAACTGTCAAAGCTTATAAATACTCTTTGGCTCCCCGTCTGTCGAATCAATAAATTGGGTTAACTTACCCGCGAAGACTATCTCGATCCCTTACGCCTGTGGGGCATCAAGCAGCGTTTTCTGCCGCCGTTGCCGGGTAGCATAGCAATATTTACAAGTCTACTTGAAGTATCCTGCCTGCTGCATATCATCCGCTATGGGTAAGAAAGGAGACCCCAAGGTTTCGATCTTACCATCCCGTACAAGAAAAGGTACTGTTCTGAACACAAGTGCTACACTTGATTCACCTTCTGTTATGAGTAAGTTTACTTGACCACCACTACATGATGCTTCTATTGAGTCTGTTACTATGTCCGATAGTTTTGATGATGCTTTCACTACTCTTGATGATGCTACTTTTCTTGGTCACTATATTGAAACTCAGACTGCTAAGACTGCAGCAAAATCCAAGACCGAGACCCCTGCTACCTATATTCCTACCTGCAAAACCTTTGGTTACCCGAGCTTAGATTAACTCAAGGAGAGAATCCTTGATGATGATTATGTTACTCTTGATGATGATTTTTTCAGGGAACTCAGAGAGTGTGTCGACTCTGACCTTGGTGCTGTTAAGGAGTTGCTCAAGAGGCACACCATGAAGAACAAAGTTATTCCTGATCCTAAATTTGCCACGTCACTTTTATGCATCACTGATCCCGATTATGATTTCTCTGTTGATCTTTCACTTATATCTACAGTTGAGGCTGTCCCCTTTTATGGCAGAGAAAATGATGATTCTATAGCACACTTGACCAAACTCGCTGAGTTAAGCAACCTATTCACTACTGATGAGAAGATACGAAACTTCTATGTGGCCAAGCTTTTTCCTTTTTCTTTGAAGGAAGACGCTAAATCATGGTACGATGCACTACCCTATGGTTCCGTTAAGAGTCCTCAGGACTTAGTCCAATTCTTCGTTGATAAATATTTTCCAGCTCATCTGCAACATGCTGCTTTGCAAAGAATCTATAACTTTGAACAATTGCAGGATGAGCACCTCCCTAAAGCTTGGGGGAGGTTTTGTGATTTACTTAAGGTTATGCCGGGACATGGGATCCCCAAGAATGAATTTCTTGATATATTTTATGCTCGTTTAACCGACGAATCTAGAACCTATCTGGATAGTTGTGCTAGTTGTGTTTTCAGGAAAGAACGCCGGACGATGCAGAAGAATGAATGTGCAAAATCGCCAAAAACTATGAAGACTGGTCCGTTTCTGAATCACTTCTACCACCGAAAAAGAGGGGCATGCTGGTTCTGAACCCCGAAGATATGCAAGAAGCAAAGAAGTCTATAAAGGAGAAAGGTATTAAAGCCGAAGACGTGAAGAATTTACCGCCTATTAAGAAGTTGTGTGAGCCTATTAGACTTTACTGAAAGTGACATCCCTAAAGGTAAGCCTCCCGACCAATGTTTAGATGAGCTTGATAATTTTATTGTTAAGCAAGACCATTTTAATAGGAGATTACAAAGTCAGTTGCATGATAATTCTCTTGCTATCAAAAGTTTGTGTGATGTTCTAGAAAGAACAGTTAATGATGTTAAATGTCTTTTTAAGCATTTTCATATGGTTCAAACTCAACTTGAACAAATTTCTAATGTGCAAAAAGATTTGCTTGCTAATAATGCCAAACAGGACATACAAGCTTATGGAATTAAAACTAGGGGTGGAACACACACCCAGGACCCACTCTATCCTCAGGGGCATCCAAAGAGGATCGAGCAAGATTCTCAAGTACAAGAAGAAGACGATACTGTTAGCTCTCCGAAGAAAAAGAAGTAGAAGAAACACAAGGAGGCTGACAATCCCGGTGATCCTATTACAAGTGAAAAGCCAGATGTTGATCCTAATATCATATCTACCTCCGATGCTGAAACAGAAGACGGTGCCGAGCCTGAAGAAAAGGATGCGGAGAAGGATGATCCTCCCAAGGAAAGAGAAGAAGAAGCACCCGATAAACGCAAGAGGTACTCTAAAGAAGACTTCATCGCAAGGAGACATGGGAAGGAAAGAGAAACATGGATACAGAAACCCTTGCCCTTTCCAAGTAAGTCCCTCCAATCTAAAGAAGAAGAGCATTATAATAAATTTTGTGAATGGATGAAACCTCTTTTTCTTCAAATTCCTTTGACTGATGCTATTAAGTTACCTCCCTACTCGAAATATATGAAAGATATTGTTACTAATAAAAGAAAAGTTCCTAATGAGGCAATATCTACTATCCTTGCTAACTACTCTTTCAGTGGCAAGATTCCTAAGAAGCTCGGTGATCCAGGTATACCCACTATTCCTTGCTCCATAAAGAATAATTACGTCAGAACTGCTTTATGTGATCTTGGGGCAGGAGTGAGTGTTATGCCTTTCTCTCTTTACAAAAGGCTTTGTTTTTTGAAACTAATCCCTACAGATATCTCCCTTCAGATGGCTGACAAATCAACAGCTGTCCCAATAGGTATTTGTGAGGATGTACCCGTTGAAGTTGCTAACTGTTAGATCCTTACATATTTTGTTGTGCTTGACATGCCCGAGGATGGGAGCATGTCCATTATTCTAGGTAGACCTTTTCTTAACACCTCAGGTGCTATCATTGATTGCAATAAAAGAAAGGTCACCTTCAACGTTGATGATAAAGAACACACGATTTATTTTCCAAAGAAGATCGACAAGAGGCATGGCCTTAACTCTATAGAGAATATCGAGACCGTGAAGATTGGAGAATAGGACTGTCCACTACATATGCACCACAAATACAAAACCATTATGGTGGGGACAATGTCCATTAAAGTAAAGGTGCAATGATCACTTCATAAGAGGGGAGACTTCTTGTTCTATATATCGCCGGTTTGTTGGTAAGACTTGATCAACCTTACTAGTGAAGCTTGTTTTATATAGGTAAAAAGTCAAGCTTGTTTTGTTTTCATTTGCTTTAGCTTTCATTCTCTTTGCTGTACCATGTTTTTATGTTTTTAAAGCTTCAAAATACTAACCACCGGTTTAAGTTTTCAGAAAGTTTTGCAGCTTTTTGAACTCCGAGAAATTTTCAAGAGTGAAGTTTTCAGAAAAATTCCAGAAAAATAACAATAAAAATTCCATGCCGGGAGTGACCCAGAGGCACCTCGGGCTGACAAGGGGGGGGCACCAGTGGCCCAGGCGGCCAGCTGGCGCGGCCTGCCCCCTGGCCGCGCCCACAGGGCGCCTGGGGTCCATAGGCCCCACTTCCAGGTATGTTTTCTTCCTCCTCCTTCCTCTCTCTCCAAAAACATGAGTTTTGCACTTTGTTCTTGCGTTCTTGCTGTTCTTGGAGGCGATTTTCGATCTCTCTCTACAGCCCACCATTCGAGCTGAATTTTTGAGCAAATACTCCCTGGTATGTTGATACGTCAAAAATGTATCTATAATTTCTGCTTGCTACATGCATGTTTTGTGTGATATTGCTATGATCTAGATACACTTTCATACATTTTTGATCATATTTGGACTAACCTATTAACTCAGTGCAACCCAATGCCAGTTCCTGTTTTCTGCTGTTTTTCTATTTCAGTTTTCCCCCATATAAAAAGTGCCAGAAAAATTCGGGAAAATTCAGATAAACAATCAGCGTGACGGAAGCTTCGAGAAGAGCCCGGGAGGGGCCAGAGGGGAGCCAGGGGGGCCCAGGAGGCCACCCGGCGCGGCCCCACCCCTGGCCGCGCCAGGGGGGCGCCTGGGGCCCCTGGCCCACCTCTGGCTGCCCTCTTTCGCCTATTTATCCCCTTCACGGGAAAACACCAGAAGCAGAACCCTATTCCGCGAACTCACCTCTGTTTCGCCGCCGCCGCGCTTCCGAAGATCAGGAGCACTAGAAGACCTCTGCCCGGCACCCTGCCGGAGGGAGGATTGACCTCCAGGAGTCTCCTCTACACCATGGATGCTCCCCGGATGTCTCGTGAGTAGTTTTCCTTGGACCATGGGTCCGTGATCTGTAGCTATGTGATGTTCTCCTCCCCTCTTTGATCTTCATTGTTTAGACCTCATGAGCTGCCCAACATGATCGAGGCACCTTTGTAATATTTCTGCTATTGCTATGTTGAGTTTGATAGGATCTGATGGATTATGAGACTATGTTCAGATTGTGATAGAGTAATATATTTGGTTTTTATCTCTTATATTTTTGTTCCTAAGTAATTCTTGCATGTTCCCCGTTGCTTTTTATTGCTTTGGCCAAGTAGTAGGTAGTGACTCCAAGAGGGAGCGTTGTGCTAGATTGTGGGTTCATGCCCCCTGATGACACGCTTGAGTGATAGAAACATGAGTCTAGGGGATGTGTTGTTGCCACAAGGGGGAAAACAACGGGGCTTGTGACCACGGTCACAAGGATTTTTTACTTTACGCAGAGTTCTTTTTAATGCAGTTGTCTGTTGCTTTGGGTTTACACTTTGGGTGGGGCTCGCGACTTAATACCAGCGAGATGTTCTGGATAGATATCTCAAGGTGGATGATTAGTAGTAGATGCAGATGGATTTCGTTCTACTTACCTTGGCGTACTGCCTGTGCTTTTGAACCTCTTCCTTTCTTTTGTATCATAATTAGCATTGCGGTGTGTTCATAATCCTGTCAATTGCCTTTCTGTAATTTGTTTACCTCGCATAGAAATTTTATCGTCTTTTGGGAGAGAGACATCACTAGCGAACATCACGTATCCCGGTCCATATCCTTATCACTGTTTCCACGCACTATTTACTTTTCTGAATTTACTTTCAAGTTGCTATTATTATCCCTTGCGTTTTATCCTTTGTAAACAACAAGACCGGAGAGATTGACAACCTCTCTGAACTTCGTTGGGAACAAAGTTATCTGTGTATGTGTGCAGGTCCGCGTCAGTTGCGCCGCTGACACCTACTTATTATCTCTGGAGTCCTGCTGGAGACAAACCTTGGTATCTTCACCGAGGGAAAATTGTTGCTGCACTACATCTCAACCCTCCACTTGGGGTAACCAACGAAGGGGGCGAGAAGCCATCAAGCAAAGTTTTCTGGCGCCGTTTCCGGGGACTCCAAGTGCTAAGATAGGGGAGTTGCACACTACCCTTTACCTTTGTTTTTTAGTCTTGTTAGTTTAACTTGCAGTTTTTATCTCAGTGTCCTTTATGAAAAACCACAAAAATAGTTGCTACCTTTTGCCTTTGTCTTGCTTTGCCTATTTATGCTATCCTCACCATGGGTGATGAACCACCCAAATATGGTAGGATGGACATGTTTCACTTGGATCGTCTTCGATCAATTTGTGCTCGCGCTAAAAACCCAACCGACTTGGTTGATGGAAAATCATTGGATGAGCATGCTCATTATACGCGGCACCGCCTATCTCAGAAAGGGAAACACTTATGGGATCAAATACATGTTTCTTATTGCCATGCTAAACTTTTGTGCCACATTTATGATTTTACTTGCTGTTCTAATATAGATCATAAACACCTCCCCTTCCAATGTGAGTTTAATGAAAATGAGATCTTATCTTCTTATGCTAAAGGTGTTTATGATTACTTTGATGTTGAAAAGATTGAAGAGTTTGTTGCTTTTAAAGGTGCCTATGAGATTGCTTCTTTGATTGAAAAATATCACGATACTATTTTCGAGTCTGAAAACTTTGCAGTTCTTGCTTATTGCTTCGAGAATTATACTTCCAATTCTTATATTGAGGATTTTAAAAATAAAATGTTTGCTGCCCAAGAAGAGGCCAATTATTGCATTGAGGAGGAATCCCATGATTCCGAGGACTCACTTGAAATATACCTTTCTGAAAATTTTGATACTTGCTTTATTGATGGCGAAGATGCCACTATGGATGATGCTGACAAAAATGAACTCTCCATAGTTCCTTATGTTAAGCATGAAATTGTTGCTATTGCACCCACACTTGATTGTCCTATTATCCTTTTGAAATCTCCAACTCCGGAGAATTTTCCTCTTATCAAAGCTCAATGTGATGGGTTACATTTATCTTATGATCCTAAAAACCGTGTTGAAAACAATACACGTGTGCTTGCAGTTCATGAACAACATGATTTATGTGATAGTTATATTCTTGATGTTGTTCATGATACTACTGAAAATTATTTCTAGAGAGGGAAGTTTGGTTGTAGAAACTTCCATATTACTAAAACACCTCTCTTCATGTTGAAAGTTTTGAAGTTGTTCTTTTTCTACCTTCCTATGCATGTCAGTTTGTGCTTCTTTGATTTATTTTCTTTCAAAATGCCTATGCATAGTAAGTGGGTTAGGCTTAAATGTGTTTCATATTTGCTTCTCGATGCTCTCTTTTGCTTCAAAATTCTTATTCTTGTGAGAGCATCTTCTATAATCATTAAGGCTAGCTAATGGCTTTAAAGAAGCGCTTTCGGGAGGAAGCCTGCAACGAATTTAGGTTTTTTATTTTTGCTTTTGTTGTGTCTTGATGATTGTTACTTCTGTAGCAACATCATTGTATCTTTATTTTTCGGCTTTGTGCCAAGTTATAGCCTCTTACGTCAAGGGAAGTAAAAGTTGTGATATGCTGTCCAGAAAACAGATTCTGTCCTCGTGACCAGAAAGATTCCAGAAAAATCCCAGTTCATCTTTTTGATCTGAAATTTTTACACAGTATGATCTATACAATTACGAAATTTCCGTATGTTCTGAGTTTTTTGATTTGAGTTGCAGAAGTACCCCTAAAAAATTCTTTACTACCTGCTGTTCTGTTTTTCACAGATTCTGCCACGTCTTGTCTTTCCTAACTTTTGCAAACCTTAAGCTTGATTTTTTGTTTGCAAAAACTTTTTGGCACTCTTGATAAACAGTATCTCTTCAATAATATCTTTATATCCAGTGGAGAAAAATTATTTATTAAGGGTACTAACCTCTCTAATCAGCTTATGATGAGTTATGTATGAAGGGAGTTTTCAAGTGTGCGATGGAAGATGATGAAAGAAGATCCAGGAGTGTCAAGCGCTCAAGCTTGGGGATGCCCCCATGCATCCCCAATAAATATTCAAGGAGACTCAAACGTCTAAGCTTGGGGATGCCCCCGTGCATCCCCTTCTCCATCAACAATCATCAGTTCGTCCTTCGTCTCACTGTATTTTTATCACTTCATGCGTTATGTGCTATGCTTGGAGCGTCTCGCTCTTAGGTTTTATTTTTAGTTTCTTTAGCTTTGCTTGCTGTTCATAACAAGTTAGGTCCTGTCTTACTTTGTGTGGGAGAGAAACACGCTCCACTTTCAAAATCTAGAACACATCATAGGATTCTTCATGCCTATCTTCTTGCTGTTGTGTGTTCTTTATCTTTTCATAGCTACTGCCATGTTTAGTCTTAGTTTGTCTTTAGCAAGAGATTTGGCTTTTGTTTAGTTTGTTTCTGGAACTCTTTTTAGTTTTCATGTTTATCTTGTAAAGAGAGTTGGTTGTTGCACTGAGTTGTGTCTTTTCTTGAAAGTAGGTAATTGAGGTTGCTATTTAATTTTAGTAGTAGCTTGCAATAGTTTTGAGGTATTGATGTGAGTAATGTTTGAACTTTTGGTGTCAAGAGCTCTTGCCAATTAGTGATAGGTGTCGTATATTGGGAAATCCGTGTTTCTTTTCAAAACCTAAAAAACTAGTTGAGAACTCTAGCTACTAGATAGATCACTACTCTTCTGAGGAGTCGAATATTAGAGTACACTCACGTACCATGAGTCGAGGATGCACAAGGATAAACAAACCCCCATACACTCCTCCTCCGGGGTACTTGTCTCTTTGTGAACCTCCTTATTAGATTGAGAGTTACCGATAATAAGTGCATGAGTTCTTCGGACTAATGTAAGTATTGAGAGTTGGCACTTCCACCTTCCCATATTTTGCTAGCCTTTCCCGTGTCGTGCATTGCCTTCTTCTCACTCCGAGAGTTGGTGTCCACCTTCGCCGGTACATTCAAACCCTTGGCATGATACGCTCTGTCATCATAAGCCTCCTTATATCTTTCCTCAAAACAGCCACCATACCTACCTATCAAGGCATTTCCATAGCCTTTCCGAGTTACATTGCCATGCAACTTCCACCTCTTCATGACTTGATCTTCATGTCATACATGTTCCCGCTGCACTGGCAGCGGAATACATTGCATACATCATGATAGTTACATCTTCTTTATGATTTTGAGTACCTTGTAAAGTGTGAAAGATCTCCTTTACCCTCTTGTAAAAGATAGTGTTGCCCTTAAGTGAGGAAAAGATCCCAAAGTGGACACATTAAAAGATCCCAAAGAGGACAAATGAGAGTGAAATAGAAAGAACCATTGAGGCCACCAAAAAAAATTACAAAAAAATAGAAAAAAGAGAAAAAGAAGTAAAAAGAGAGAAAGGGGAAACACTACTATCCTTTTGAGAGATCCACACTAGTACTCCCTTTATATCTTTGTACTCCATAGAGATGATCTTTATGCATATAGCTATGTGGGGACCTTCACACTATAGAACTTGGCTTGCATA
Organism: Bromus sterilis; assembly: GCA_950022295.1. Lineage (NCBI taxonomy): Eukaryota > Viridiplantae > Streptophyta > Magnoliopsida > Poales > Poaceae > Bromus > Bromus sterilis. The sequence goes on along the minus strand of OX465595.1, from coordinate 251,245,986 downwards.
TTCCAAGGATGAGCCTCCTCAAAAGAGCTCTAGGTCTTCATGAGCGACCAAGTTAGATGCACCCCCATTAGTTCCATTGGAGAGCTTCCTAGCTCGTATGTGCATCCGTTGCATGGCAATCCCTACTCCTCACATCATATCTATCATTTGGCATATCTTGCCTATGATTGTCCTCATTGATGTGAGCCTTTCTCATCCTTTTTGTGTTCCTCCTCCACCATATTTCTGTCTTTCCCATCCTAAGTGTCAACTCTCATGCTTACGCTCATCCATTGCATGAGTGCTCGAAATATCGAAAAGGAGTGGATCAAATTGACTTGTACCTGGCTAGTGGTCTGGGGACGAGTCAAGATAAGATTCCAAAGAAGACCAAGTGTGAAACTTTAGTAGATTGAGTTCTCAACACAAAAATACTTTTTTCTCGTATTCCGTATCCCCCTTCTTGCACGCAAACAACATTTGGAGACATTCGAGTCACGGACAGCGAGAGCTCTTGCACCTAATGTTCTTTTGTTACTTGTTTCAATGCTTATATAGACTCTTTAATGTTATGACTTGAATTGAATCTCTGAACTTGATTGCTTTACTTTTCAAAGTTCTTATATGGTTGCTAGCATGTCACCACAGAAATTATGTTGTTATCATTTACCTACTCGAGGACGAGCAGGAATTAAGCTTGGGGATGTTGATACGTCCAAAACGTATCTATAATTTCTTCTTGCTCCATGCATGTTTTGTGTGATATTGCTATGATCTAGATACACTTTCATACATTTTTGATCATATTTGGACTAACCTATTAACTCAGTGCACCCCAGTGCCAGTTCCTGTTTTCTGTTTTTTTTGTATTTCAGTTTTCCCCCATATAAAAAGTGCCAGAAAAAATCGGGAAAATTCAGATAAAAAATCAGCGTGACGGAAGCTTCGAGAAGAGCCCGGGAGGGGCCAGAGGGGAGCCAGGGGGGGCCCAGGCGGCCACCCGGCGCGGCCCCACCCCTGGCCGCGCTAGTGGGGCGCCTGGGGCCCCTGGCCCACCTCTAGCTGCCCCCTTTCTCCTATTTATCCCCCGTCACGGGAAAACACCAGAAGCAGAACCCTATTCCGCGAACTCGCCTCTATTCCGCCGCCGCCACGCTTCCGAAGATCGGGAGCACCAGAAGACCTCTTCCCGGCACACTTCCGGAGGGAGGATTGACCTCCGAGAGTCTCCTCTCGACCATGGATGCTCCCCGGATGTCTCGTGAGTAGTTTTCCTTGGACCATGGGTCCGTGATCAGTAGCTATGTTATGTTCTCCTCCCCTCTTTGATCTTCATTGTTTAGACCTCGTGAGCTGCCCAACATGATCGAGGAACCTTTGTAATATTTCTGCTATTTCTATGTTGAGTTTGATAGGATCTGATGGATTATGAGATTATGTTCAGATCGTGATAGAGTAATATATTTGGTTTTTATCTCTTATATTTTTGTTCCTAAGTAATTCTTGCTTGTTCCCCGTTGTAGTTTATTTCTTTGGCCAAGTATTAGGTACTGACTCCAAGAGGGAGCGTTGTGCTAGATTGTGGGTTCATGCCCCCCGATGACACGCTTGAGTGACAGAAACATGAGTCTAGGGGATGTGTTGTTTCCACAAGGGGGAAAACAACGGTGCTTGTGACCGCGGTCACAAGGATTGTTTACTTTACGCAGAGTTCTTTTTAATGAAGTTGTCTATTGCTTTGGGTTTACACTTTGGGTGGGGCTCGCAACTTAATACCAGCGAGATGTTCTGGATAGATATCTCAAGGTGGATGATTAGTAGTAGATGCAGATGGATTTCGGTCGACGTACCTTGGCGTACTGCCTGTGCTTTTGAACCTCTTCCTTTCTTCTATAGCATAATTAGCATTGCGGTGTGTTCATAATCCTGTCAATTGCCTTTCTGTAATTTGTTTACCTCGCATAGAAATTTTATCGTCTTTTGGGAGAGAGACATCACTAGCGAACATCACGTATCCCGTTCCATATCCTTATCACTGTTTCCACGCTGTATTTACTTTTCTGCATTTACTTTCAAGTTGCTATTATTATCCCTTGCGTCTTATCCTTTGTAAACAACAAGAACGGAGAGATTAACAACCTCTCTTAACTTCGTTGGGAACAAAGTTATCTGTGTCTGTCTGCAGGTCCGCGTCAGTTGCGCCGCTGATACCTGCTTATCATCTCTGGAGTCCTGCTGGAGACAAACCTTGGTATCTTCACCGAGGGAAAACTGCTGCTGCACTAAATCTCAACCCTCCACTTGGGGTAACCAACGAAGGGGGCGAGAAGCCATCATATGTAACTCCTTCACCCCTCCAATTAGATTTTTGATTGGTGGCTTCGTTTGTGAGTATTTAGTAGCTCTTGGTGCTGTTTATATGAGCTTGTATGCATGTCTAGAATTTTATTTTCCATGTTTTGATGCAAGTTTATGCCTTAGGTAAGTGAGTTGAGTAGTTTGCCTTAACTCACTTGATTTAAATCCTTGTTTTTGAAAATTGTCAAAAATTTCAGAAATGAGTTTTCTAGGAAGAGCAAAGGGGTGGCTTGGGAAGAAGAGGCCCGAGCGTTCCGGCCGAGTTACAAGAGTTGCAGCTTCACCCTCGACTGCTAGGGTGAGCTACAACGAAGATCATGTGCCCTTAGAGTTGTTGGAAGACACAAATCAAGCACGTGCAATGACTTTCCGTACGATGAATTAGTTGAAGCTGCAGGAATTAGGGAGGAGTTCTATAATCTTTGTGCTAATGCAGGTTTGACGCGGCTCACAACGTGCCGTGTTACTCAGTATCAAAAACTCACCTCCTGTTTTATTATCAGTTTTAGATATAACCTTGATGCTGGTTCTGTTGAGTTTAAAATTTACAATGATCTTTTGACCATGCCTTTGGAAAAGTTTTGTGAAATAATAGGTGTGCCGAGCGTGGGACTGACGGCGAAGATGAGCTCTCAGCCCTCCGAGCTGAGGACCGTCTTCAACTCTCTCTATAGCATGGATACAAGGGATATTCATCGGTCAAAGATCTCCTGCATCTTATTTCCACACCTCAGGTATTTTGCGTATTATATTGCTAGAGGGGTGTTAGCTCGTGACAACACGAGCAACATATCTGCGCCAGATATTCTATCCTGGCAACCGCCCTTTCAAAGAGGTTTGATTATAATGTGGGTGCCTTGATTGCTCGATGCCTTGCTATGAACAGTAACAAGGGAGACTTATTTGGTGGCGTTTACGCCACACTTATCCTCGAATCTCTTAATGGCACCCCACACCCCCATGATAAGCCTTTTACTTAGTTAAGTTTTGATCTTGCTGCTATGAAAAGGCATAAGTTTGTTACCATGACTTCCGAGTTTGGTAACCTTGATTATATCTTGCGTTTCGGAGCTACCACGGAACGCAAGATCCGTCTACCTGCACCTCTTTTGTTTCATTTTTCTCGCAGGAACGGATGGTCCTTTGATGTTATCCAGTTCGATGAGGTCGTGGTCCAGCATCAGTTTCATAACCCCATGGAGGGGGTTGTGCCCGACGAGGAGGAGCATGGTGAGTTCCCACCTTTCCAGGGGGAGACCTTCACCCAGTTTGGTGAAGGGTCTTCCTCTGCTTGGAGCGCGGATCCTTCTTCGTGGGAGGAGCCGAGGACTTTGGTGTACGCACCGGAAGCCTCATACGACCCTTGGACTCACCAGTACTACCCTGGAGCAGGAGGCTCCTGGGGACATTAGCTACTACCAACTTAGGCCAAAAGCCTAAGCTTGGGGGAGTACGTGCCCTTCTCACTTTTCCATTGTATTATCCATTTTATTCGCTTTGATCTTTTCGAAGTTTTTGACCGTTCGTCTTTCTTTCTTTCTTTGCAAAAACAACAAAAACATTTTCTCTTTTCTTTCTCTTTCCTTTAACCTTTAAAAAACCCAAAAAATATTTCCTTTCTCTCTTTAGTTTGCTTTGTTTTCAGAGATCAGCCCGAGTCCGTGATGGCATTTGATTATATTTCCTACGTTCGATCGTGCAAGTGACCAGGCAGTAATGACGAAGATCGATGGAAGGTAAGCAACAAGGAAAACCGGTATGAACTCTTCTTGTTTCTACTTTTGTACATATGCCTGTACTTATGATCTAGAGCCAGCTTGTAGCGACATAGTGCTTTGTTTACAATGCTTTCCCAGCGTTCATGCTTTCCTTGTGGCTAGTCCCAAATAGCTAGAGTACATAATGTGTTGTTGAAATGATTTACATGCATTGCATTGTTCATGGTTTGGCACACTGGAGTGGTATTTCCCTTCGGAGGATTTTTGGATTGACTTGGCACATGTTTACACATGCTTATGACTAGAAAGTCTATTTTTGCCTTGATCATCTTTTTGTTTCAGAACAGTTATATCACTTTCATGCCCGATTCAATGTTGCTTTCTCGCTCTGCATGACTATGACAGTTATTGCTCTCTAGTTGGTCGCTTCCCAGTCTTTTGCTAGCCTTCGCTCGCACTAAGAGGAATTCTGCTTGTGCTTCCAAACTCCTTTTTCAAACCCAGTTATTCCATTTGAGTCCACCATACCTACCTATATGTGGTATTTACCGGCCACTCCTAACTTAGACTTTCTTGTGCCATCTCGAAATTTATTCAAAAGCTTCCCTTTTGTAACCGTACAAGCTCATGGTCCGGTGAGGGAAATCAGTATCTTTCATGCCAAAAATATTTTGACGGAAGTTTTAACTAGTAAAAACAGAAAAAGAAAAAAATATATGAGAGTTACACCTCCCCCAGACTCGATGATGGAGTGATATGGACCAAATGCTGATTATGATAGGTGGAACGACACCCTCCTTCCATACTTGAGGCAAAATAAAAGGTTCCATAGACCATCGAAGGATTCATGGATAAGGGAATATGTGTAAGCAAAAGGCATCATATATGGTTGGCAAGGGAGATATTGAGAGACCTTTACCGTTCACCGTTGACTAGAAAGTTGCACTTCTCAAAAATGTTTTATCTCTATTTTCAAAAACAAGAGCTCTGGCACATGTTTAGTCTTTGCTTCCTTTCACGGGTTTTCAACCTTGCCATCAAAAGCCACGGTTCGAGAGTCTCCCCTTCTTTCTTCAAAGCACCAACTATGAGAGCATAATTGTCATTCTTAGTGTAACATGCATTGTCCCAAAGTATTACATTGTCTTCTGCATACTTGTGTTATTGCTAGTTTGAAATACTGAGTTCTAGTCACCTTTAAAACTCTGGAGGAGTTTCTGCATTTATGGAGGCTAGCGAAATGCCACTCAAGTATGTTCAAGCTATGTGCATTGTGACCCTGTCTTGATTTTCAGTAGCTTATTTTTTACTTTTAGTTGTTTGTGACTAAGCACATGAAAGAAGAATTTCTTCGTGCATTGTCCTTATAGCATTGTTTCATTACTTGCTAAACTCTTTTCGTAGTACATGCTTATTTACATCTAATGAAGCAAAAGAGTTTGTCAAAGTTTTCTTTGTCGCGTCCAGTTCGTTGAACTGAATTGCTTGAGGACAAGAAATATGCTAAGCTTGGGGGAGTTGATACGTCTCAAACGTATCTACTTTTCCAAACACTTTTGCTATTGTTTTTCCCTCATTCTTGCATGATTTGGACGAAACTAACCCGGACTAACGCTGTTTTCAGCAGAGCTGCCTGTATGGTTTTATTGTGTGCAGGAAAATGGATTTTTAGACATCCTAGAAAATTCCCAGAAAAATACCAGAAAATCCACGCACCCGATGGAGCCAGAAGCCAGAAGTGGGACCAGAGGGGAGCCCTGGGGGGCCCAGGCGCCCCCCTGGCGCGGCCAGGGGTGGGGCTGCGCCCCCTGGCCGCTTGGGCTGCTCCCCCCTCCTCTAGTGCCCTACCGAGGCTCCTATTTATCTCCGTGACGAGAAAACCCCAGAACAGAAGTCGTTTTCCCAGTTTCCGTCGTGGAGCCGCCGCCACCCTCTGTTCTTCTTCGGGAGGGCTAATTTGGAGGCTGATTTGGCCTCCGGAGAGGGGAGAACGTCGCCATCGTCATCACCATCACAACTCCATCCATCCTCCATGACTTCTCTTCACATGTGTGAGTAATTCCCTGCTGTAAGCAAAGGGGGTGGTAGGGATTGGATGAGTTTAATCATGTATTAGTTCGTCAGATTGTTGGGGGCATGTTGCCTATCATCTAGATTGGTGTTTATCTTCTTTGCTACAACTTGTTGTTTTTAATGCTTGTCACTTTGGGCCCAAGTCCCATGTTTTCAGATCTGAACCTTATGTGTTTTCATGAGTATATTTGTGTTCTAGATCCTATATATGAGTTGTATGCACATATTATGGTCCGGAACCGGCGATCCCAAAGGTGACAGCTTGGGACACCAAAGGGGATGGTCCATGATTTGAGGATTCCATGTATCCATTGAGTTTATTGCTTTGTTCCGGTGCTCTTTGACAGGAGCGCCTTAATCTCCATAAGTTCCTTTTGGCCCCGTTCTTAGCGGGATGATAGGACAAAAGATGTTGTGCAAGTTCTTATTGCAAGCACGCACAACTACCTACGGGATACATGCCTATTGTTTGATATTTTCCTAGATGATCATTGCTTTTCTGTGTGCCTTGCCCCGTGTTAGAATCTATTATAGGTTTACTCCCAGCCATGCAGCGCCTGACCATCCATCTCCCTAGCCTACAGTGTTTTCAATCCTGATGGTTACTAGTTGTTACTTTTTTCTATTTACTTTTGCTGTTGCTATCATCACTATCATATCACCGTTACCACTTATCTATTGTTGCAAGCAAGTATATTTCAGGTGCGGTTGAATTGACAACTCAACTGTCAAAGCTTATAAATACTCTTTGGCTCCCCGTGTGTCGAATCAATAAATTGGGTTAACTTACCCGCGAAGACTATCTCAATCCCTTACACCTATGGGGCATCACGTGTTGAGAAGCCCCGTGGGAGAGGCCAGGGAGGAAAGAGGGCTAGAGTCGGTGATCGAGCAAGTGGCCGCGGAGGTGGCCGCGGAGGTGGTCGAGCGACCCGGTTGGCTCACCTAAGCCACTCACCACCACCCCTAGCCACTCACCCTCTCACAGGAAAGAGGCGTCGGAGCAGGAGGCATCAGAGTAGGAGGCACCGGTGCAGTCGGTGGCACCGGAGCAGCAGGAGGAGGCACCAGAGCAGCGGGAGGAGGCACTAGAGTACGAGACACCAGAGCAGCGGGAGCCTCGTTGGGATGATCCTTATGAAGCTCGCAGTCATGATGATGATGGTGAGCATGAGGATAGCGATGACGAGGTTGAGGGTGGTGATGGCGTGGCTGAGGGGAGCACCTCTTCCAAGAAGAAGCCGGTGTACCAGCGTGGTATGACACAACTCCCACCTCGACCGGACCCCGCGCAGAGGTCGTTGATTGCGCCACATGGGGAGAAGTAATTCAATGATTTTTTTCTGTTCCTTCTATGTATCATATATATGTTCCAACAACAACTAATGTCTTTGTGTTCTTATTTTGCAGGGCGTGGACTTACCCGGAAGGTTCCCGAAATCCGAACTTCCTCCTTGGTGTTGTGCTTAAGGAGAAGTTCCCCGGGCTAGTCTAGTTGCCTGGTGAGGGTAAGGTTCCTGAGCTCGGCCTCACTTGGTCGCACTACAAAGCCGCCCCGGCCCCGCCAAATGAACGCATCAACAACGTTGAATGCCGTACCAAAGCTGACATGGTGGTGGCTACTTTTTGGGTAAGTTTCTAATTAAGCATTGGAATCATTTATTAGCGTTGGAATCATTTCACTCATCTAAGCATGTGTTTGATGCAATTTCAGTGCTACTATTGGGTTGAGGAGGGGATGGAGCCGGAGGCCCACAAGAATCTCGAGAAGGAGATAGTGAGGTTACTCTCGAACACGAGGCACGAGATGTGTGTTGTAAGGACCCCGATGCGGTGCTAACTCGAGTTAGTCGCTTTCGCGCCCCTATCAAGTTAGTAGCGCATAAAAGGCCACCGACTCACAACACTCGCACTCGTGTCGCTGCCGGATTCTCGACATCAGATATAAGAACAATGAACTTTAAACTAAGACATAAATATATAGAGTCCGGGGCATACATTGCCATAGGTATTTATTACAACATCTCGGAGGTCCGTGGACCCAACAGTATATCATGCAATAAGAGGAAGACAATCACGACCGAGTACGGTCAAGATCCAAATTGCCCTAGACAGGGCTGCACAGAAATAGTCCACCCATGGATCGTCGGAACCCAACTATAGGATCTACCTCACGAGGTCATCCTCATCGTCGTCATCCGGGGGCACCTCCACGAAGTATCGTCCAACGCTCGGGTCGAGGTAGTAGTCAACTACAGCGGCCGATCAGGAAAACCCATAAAAGCACAAAAGGAAAACAGGGGTGAGATTATATCATTATAGGATACCTAACTCCCTACGGTAAGACAAGATAAAGGTAAAGGTTGCGGCCGCACTAGCATATATGGTGGCTATCGTTCTATTAGAGTAGAGGTAAGATCCAAGAATAAACGTGACATCGTGTCGTAAGTCCACTATTCACCTACTTACATCAAACATAACACAACCTGGTTCTTCTCTCGGTCCCCCTGGACGAAGAAAAGCAACCAAGGCACTCACACGGTAGGAAAATTTGAATTATGATTCAAATTGATGTTATTCGATGAACAAGGAGTAGGTCTCAAGTCGTCCATAACCGCGGACACGGCTTTTCGAAAATATTTTACCCTGCAGGGGTGTACCAACTGCCCATCATAGGCTTCGCACGTACGCCCGGTTTCCACTTGGCTAGGTAAACTCCTGAAACTCCGGAACGTCAGAGTCCCTCTAACTAACAACGCACATTTCCGGGTGGCCCCCGGTGAGTCGACACCCAACTCAAAAGCCGGCCACGCTCTCGAATCGGTCTCTACCGTATGTCGCAGGTTTGGATACCCAGTTAATCACACATGGGACACCGGGTCCTCAGCCGGACAAGGTGGGCCAGCCAAGGAACAAGTCCTCCTGGCCCGGGGTGGTTTGTAAACAACTGGGGTACCACCAGCACACACACGTTGCAAATAATAAATCAGCTCGGGCCACCACTGGAACTGTATGAAGCTAGGTAAGTAAGACAACGAGACCCCATAGAATCCCACACATGATTAGGCACGCTCGTCAAGAAACACAATACCAGGAACACGGGGCCTAGGTGACTCAAATGGAACAAAACACCTGGCGGGAACAGCCCGGTCTCCCATCATTCGTCAAGTAAAATTAACATCATAATAATAATAAATATCAACCAACTTCTTTAAATAACATGATATCCCAAACCATAGCATAGGGTATGCAGCAAGTTTTCCTATTCATACTAAGCAATGGCCGAGCAGCGGTAACTTAGCAATACAATGTTTTGCTGAGATGTGGGGATCATGGCTGTTTGGTTTTTTGAATGTGGCATGAGCAAGTGGATAGGATCAAACAAACGTTCTAGAATACAGCTAGGAAGGTAGGCAGAAAGGTATCAAGTAATGGTATAAATCTTCCCCTTGCCTGGGTAATCGGTCGACGGAGCCGACGTAGCATGGTCCTCGGGCTCGATGTCGGAAACCTCCACGTATGTCTCCTCGGCAGTCTCAGGTGCTAACGTAAGGTACCGGCAAGGAAAAGGCACACAAGTAAGCAATGGGTGCAATGCAATGGCAAAGATGGTATGATCAAGTTTAATCGACATGATGTGACCCTATCTAGTCAGATTTAAATGAAGGTGGTGACGACACGTCAACAACTTCATATGAAATTTATTTACGTAAAATGGCTTTGGTATTAGCCTTAATTTGGTGTAAGTAACATGGCAACATGACTTGATCAACAATGCATTTAACAGCAATAATTACAACGTGAAAAGTAAAACATCGATTCCGGAGACGGAGAGATGTCGATGAACTTGACATCGGAAAGGTGCAACAAAAGAAAGGAACCCAGCCACATGGCATATGACAATATGATAGGGGCTGGTTTTTGGATGCAAGGATTTGAAGATGACATGAAAAGGGACTTGGAATGAAAAGATGATCAAGATTCAACATGCACTAAAGTTGAAAGAATAGAAGGCAAGGAAACAGGTTGATATGCTTAGGTGTTTCACACCATGTCCACTTGAGTTGCAAAAAACATCAAATGGACATCACCATTGGAATCCCTGCCTTTTTCTACACCAAAACCATATAAGGTATGGCTCCATTTGAATTTTCAAAGCACAGTTGCATATTAAAATGAACTCAGGGGCCTAAGTGCAAAGTTGCACTACTTGCATAATTCAAATGGAAAAACCACTGTCACCATGTTGATCCTTGAGAAAAACTACCCAAAAGTCATATATGGGTTGCCATATTTGAGTTTTGGGAAGTGGTTGCAAAAACAAAAGAAACAGGGTCCTAATTGCATAATTGCCACCATCACAAAAATTTGAGGGGGAAAAATGTAAAATAGTGATCACCACTAAGCTCAGTGGTTCAAACTACCCCAGAAACATATATGGGGTGCCCAAACTTGAGTTGAAGTTTAAAAACAGATTTGAATTTGAAAACAAATTCAAATTTGAATTTAAACAGAAAAGAAAAGAAACAAAAAAGAAAGAGAAAAAGGCACAGGCCACACGGGCTGCCTCGGGCGCCAGGGCCCATCTCTCTTCTCTGCAGGCCCACTGGTCAAAGGCCCATGCCGAAGCTAAATGGAAGAAAAACAAAAAAAGGGGGGTGCCTCGGCTGGGATTCGAACCCAGGCCGAGTCCTTCTTCCACTTCACCCCAACCACTGCGCCACTCGACGAATTCTGAACCAAAATGCGGTGTAGAGAGGATAAGCTAACGCTGCAGGTTAACTGAACCCGAAACTACACTGATAGCTATCCCTGCAGCCCAAACACGGTAAGCACCCCGTCGTGCTCCGGCCATCTCCTCGTGAGCTACCATGGGGGATCCCGAGAGGGCACATCCCTCTACACGAGGGTACACTCCACGGCCACCATCGCCCCTCACAACCTCGCCGGAATCTTTACGGGAACAGAGCGGCGGCGAACTCATCTGAAGATGCAGTACAACCCGGCGGCACGGCCAACTTCAGGCGTTCCGTGCGTCGAGCACACGGCGCCTGCGGCCACGACAACACCTGCAACGTCGAGAGGGCAGCACCACGATCAGGCGGGTGCCCTGGCCCTGACCTAGACCTCACCGGAGGGGATGGCAGGCTCGCCTGAATCCCACGGCGGCCTGACTGTCAGAAACGCGCAGCTTCAGACACGGGCGGAACAGTGACCAAAACATGCGGAAGTTTCCTCCTTTGAGGTCATATGCGCGGTCAGAGCACGCCTATAGCACATACGAGCTCACCCGTGGACACGCCATGGACAGGGCGGCCACGGTGACTCGACGGCGACGAGCTGCGCGACAGAATCCTACGGCTAACATGGCTCGGAGGAAACGCAGCGCTACGGGAAGAATAGGAAGGCTCGGCTCACCTTGCGGGTCACGTCGAGTGTACTAGCCTTGCCCTAGAGGAAGGAGGCGAGCTTGGCCACGACGAGGCGCTGCGGGCTCCCCGGCGATGTCCACGGCTCCGCACCGAATCCGTGCCTCCTTCTGGTTCCTCCGACCAGGAACGGGTCAAACACATGCAGGGGAGGGTGCACACAAAAGCACGGTCAAGGATTTCGAAAGACGGCGAGGAAATTGAGGGAATCGGCCGGCGGCCATGGCGGAACAGGGGAGGACATCGGAGACCAACTAGGTGCCGGCGGCGGAATATGGAGGGAGGAAGGGGACCCTAGGGTTCTCAGAACCCGCTCGGGGCCAGCTTATAAAGGGGTAAGGCCCCCAGCCACGCTGGCCTTCATCGACGTCTACGCCACGCTGGCTGTGAGAGAGGAGGTCGGAGGGGACCTCAGCCACGGTGGAAAGACGACGAAGGGGGGCGCTCGGATCTGGATCCAACGGCTGGCGTGCCACTCGCGTACCGCTTCGCTGGACATGCTAGCTGGGCTGCGGGGAAAGAGGCCCAGGTGGGCTGGGCTTGGAGGAAAAGAAGAGAAAAGGAAAGGAATAAGAGAGCCCCGGGTTATTTTCCATTTAACAAAACAGAAATCACACGGGGAGTTTTCTAGGATAATCCACAAGGAAATAAATCACACAAAAATATGCAAAATGATCCTTGATATATTCTCCAATTTCTAAAATTGGTTTGGTCATTTTTGGAGCAACTAAAATGTGGGGCCATTTTTGGAAGTTCAAATCACATTGAACTGTGGCCCCCATTTTTGAAGTTGGCAAAAATGTTGCAAGGCTTTTAAAAAGCTTGGGAACGGCAACGAATTGGCTATGCCAAGTTTGGGGTCAAGGAGAGCATGCATGCAACATTGAAAAATCTTCAAACACCCTTCTTGAACCATTTCGGATGCAAACTCAAACAAACCAAATGGGCTCCAATCCCAATGCAAATTTAAATAACCACATGAAATGTGAAACTCTAGCATCATTCCAAGCTACAAAGTCATCAGACAAGGTACAATATCATGTTGATTTCTTATTATTGAAAATGGGCTGTTATAGTAGTCCCCCACCAACACAGGATCTCGTCCCGAGATCTAAGCCTGAAACAACTCAGGATACTCAGAACGGAGATGATCTTCACGCTCCCACGTTGCTTCCTTCTCCGAATGATGTGCCCACTGAACTTTCATGCACTTGACGGTCTTGTTGCGAGTCTTGCGCTCGGACGTCTCATGAACACTGACTGGACGCTCTGAGTAGGAAAGGTCCGCACTCAGCTGGATCTCGCCCAAGTCAACAGCCTTCTCTGGCTGCTTGAAGAACTTCTTTAGCTGGGACACATGGAACACGTAATGCACCATGGACAGACTCTCTGGAAGCTCGAGCCGAAAAGCAAGAGGTCCTCTAGTGTCAAGGATGCGGAAAGGTCCGACAAATCTTGGAGCGAGCTTTCCTTTGATACCAAAGCGGTGAGTTCCCCTCAACGGAGACACTCTCATGTACGCCCAATCACCAACCTGAAACGCTACACCATGATGCCTTTTGTCATAATAGGCCTTCTTCCTAGACTGTGCTGCCCTTACGTGCTCTCGGACAATCGTCACTCTGTCATGTGCCTCTTGAATCACATCTGGACCGAACAGCTGCCTCTCACCTGTCTCGGACCAGTTCAAAGGTGTCCGGCACTTGCGGCCATACAAGACTTCAAACGGCGCTGCCTGCAGACTTGCCTGATAGTTGTTGTTGTAAGAGAACTCAGCATATGGCAACCCTTCTTCCCACTTCATGCAAAAGGAGATGACACATGGTCGAAGCATGTCCTCGAGGATTTGGTTCACGCGCTCGACTTGCCCACTTGTTTGAGGGTGATAAGCGGTACAGAACAACACTGTCGTACCAATCGCCTTTTGAAAGGCCTGCCAGAACTTAGAGGTGAAAAGGCTGCCTCTATCTGAACTGATCTTCTTGGCAATGCCATGCAAAGAGACAACTCTTGCGGTGTACAAATTCGCCAACTGAGCTGCTGAAATAGAGTCCTTCACTGGAAAGAAGTGGGCAACTTTGGAAAGATTGTCAATGACAACGAAGATGGCATTGTTCTTCTTCTGCGACAAGGGGAATCCTGTGATGAAATCCATCTCTATGTGATCCCATTTCCACTCCGGAATCTCAAGTGCCTGAAGCAACCCTGTAGTCTTCTGGTGCTGTGCCTTCACTCTTCTGCACACATCACACTGAGACACGTAACGGGCAACATCCCGCTTCATACGAGTCCACCAAAAGTTTTGCTTGAGATCTTGATACATCTTTGTACTGCCAGGGTGAATAGACAGCTTGGAATCATGGGCTTCCTTCATGATGACCTCTCTGAGATATCCCTCTCTTGGAACAACAACTCGCTCTTCGAACAACACGGTGTCGTCATTATGCACTGAAAAACAACCATACTTTGGAACTGAGGCGGCAATACCCTTTTTGATCTTTTGTATCATTGAGCTGCCAGACTGAGCTTCCCGAATCTTCTCATGGATAGTGGGCTCTACCACAAGGTTGGCAAGGAAGCCTGCTGGAACTAGCTCAATATTGAGCCTTCGAAAGGACTCACAAATCAGGGTGGATGTTCTGCACCTGGATATTATTGCAATCGCCCTTGCGGCTCAGCACATCAGCTATGACATTTGCCTTCCCAGGCGTGTACTGAATATCAACTGTGTACTCAGTAATGGTCTCAAGCCATCTTCTTTGCCTCAAGTTCAGATTTGGCTGAGTGAACAAGTACTTCAGACTCATGTGGTCGGTGAACACATCCACCTTACTCCCTAAGAGGAGGTGTCGCCAAGTGATCAAAGCGTGCAGAACTACTGCAAGCTCCAAGTCGTCCGTGGGATAATTCCTCTCACTTGTCTTCAACTGCCGTGAGGTATAAGCCACAATATTCCTGCCTTGCATCAAAAATCCGCCTAGACCTTGCAATGAGGCATCACAAAACACCTGAAAAGGCTGTGACTCATCTGGCGGTGTGAGAATTGGAGCTGTGGTGAGCTTGTCTTTCAACAAATCAGTCATTGGCAAGCTGGTGACCAAGTGTACCGTTTGCCTTTTCACAACAAATCAGTCATTGGCTTTGCTATTTTGGAGAAATTCTGCACAAACCTCCTGAAATAACTGGCGAGGCCGAGAAAACTCTTTAGCTGCTTCACATTCGTCGGCGGAGCCCACTCTTGAACAGTGCGGACTCGCTCTGGATCAACCGCAATTCCCTTAGCGGAGATAACATGGCCCAGAAAATTGACCTTGTCCAGCCAAAACTCACACTTGGAGAACTTGGCGTAGTACCGGTGCTCTCTCAACTTCTGCAGCACTAGGCGCAGATGTTCCTCATGTTCAGCCTCTGACTTTGAATAGACAAGAGTGTCGTCGAGGTAAAGGATCACAAACACATCAAGACATTCTTGGAACAAATAGTTCATAGCTCTCATGAATGTAGGAGGGGCAATTGAGAACCCAAAAGTCATGACTGTGAACTCATACAACCCATAACGTGTGCTGAACGCGGTCTTGGGAATATCCTCTTCACGAACACGGATTTGGTGATACCCATCCTCAAGTCAAGCTTGGAAAACACCTTAGCCCCATTCAACTGTTCGAACAGATCATTGATGCGGGGTAAAGGGTACTTGTTCTTGATGGTCTTCTTGTTGATACCGCGATAGTCCTGGACCAAGCGGTTAGTCCCATCCTTCTTCTGGACAAACAAATCTGGTGCACCCCAAGGTGAAGTGCTCGCGCGGATAAAACAGCCTGCCTCAAACTCTGTCAACTGCTTCTTGAGTTCAATCAACTCCTTCGAACACATCTTGTACGGATGCCGAGAAATAGGCTGAGTACCAGGCTCTAGCTCAATAACGAACTCAATAACTCGAACTGGGGGAATTCCTGGCGACTCCTCTGGAAAGACGTCTGGGAACTCATAGACAACTTTGACTTCTTCGAGAAAAGGTGCAACTCCTGCGTTCAAAGCGTACAACTGTGCTGGTCCTGTCATAGAGCCACAAGTGTAAAAGACTTCTGCACCTGAATCATGTGTCAACTTGACGGATCTGGTCGGGCAATCAATATTGGCCTTGTGCTGCACAAGACAATCCATGCCCAAAATGACATCAATGTTGGAACGAGGCAAGACAACCAGGGATGCTGTGAAAACAACGCCCTGAATATGGATCTCCACATCTGGAACAACCCTGGAAGACTCCACTCTAGAGCCCAAAGAACAAACTGTGAGCGGTCTAGCCAACTGCTCTCTCGGAAGGTCGAGTGACATAGCAAAGGCATTGGAAATGAACGAATGGGAAGCTCCGGAATCGAACAGAACTGTCGCGGGAACTGAACACACAAGCAACCTACAAAGAACGTTCTCTGAAGACTGCTGAGCATCTGTGAGCATCACGTTGTTCACACGAACTGCACGTGGCTGTGCCTTCACCATCGCGGTGCTCGGTGTAGAGCGAGGTGGAGGCGGTGGGAGCCGAGCAAAGCGCGGATCGGTGCAGTTGGGAGACGTGTGCCCCGGCTCTCTGCACTTGTAGCAGGTCACTCCTGGCCCGGGCTGCTGCTGCGGCCTGGGTGGCCTCGCGTGTGGTGGTGTGGAGCGAGGCCCCTGCTGAACTGGGACGGGAGGGCGGGCAATAGTGCGGACAACTGCCCCCCTCTGCTGAACTGCTGCCTCTGCGGTGGTGCCTCTGTAACCCAAGTCTTTGCCTTCTTGTGGACCATCGCTGCGGAACTGTGCTCTCTCTGACGCTTCCTGTCTGCATCCCACTCTGCTCTGGCTGACTCCTGGCGGATAGCCTGATCCACGAACTGTGAGAACAGCGTGGGGCTGCACTGAGTGAGCGCGTGTTGATCTCTGTGCTGAGACCCCCACGGAACCTGGCAATATTCTAGGCCTCAGTGCTGACCTCCTCCGGAGCATACCCGGCGAGCCTGACGAAGGCCAGGTTGTACTCCTGAACTGACCTGTCACCCTGTCTCTGAGCCAAGAAGTCCTCTCGCTTCCTGTCCGTCAAGCCACTCGGAATATGTGCTGCTCTGAAGTCTGCGACGAAATCTGCCCACGTGATGATAGCATCGCCCTTGTTGGCCTTATAGGTATCGTACCAGCTGGCTGCTGCACCCTGAAGATGGAAGGAGGTGAAGGTGACGTAGTCGACTTGTCTAACGGTTTTTGCATTGAAGTGTTTCTTGATCTCTGCGATCCAGTCATCCGCCTCCAGCGGGTATCGAGCCTCGAAGAACCTGGGGGGGTTGATAGCAAGGAACTGCTGCAGAGTGGTGTATTGTGGTCGATCATTCCTCTGGGCAGTCTGGTTCTACAGCATCTGCAAGATCGCAGCTATGCCCTGAGCCACAGCGGTCACAGACTCCCCAAGGAGAGGGTTCTCTGGCGGCGGCATGTTCGCTCTTGGAATCCTGTATACAGGAACACTTATGAGAACATGGTTGAAACATTGACGAAACTAGAAGATAAAGCAATATTGACAACAAAACTTCCTCACAAGGTATGAGAAAGCTGAAGGCTGAATTTCCACCAAGGTTAACCCAGAAAGTCGAAAGCTAGGTGCTACTGGAATCCCCAAACCGAGATCATCTGAATCCAAGATAATACTCTACTAGAGAGCACACAACAATATATACGAGTGGTTGGAGACCTGAACGTTGAGACATCTTCCCTGAGCGGCCCGCCGAAGCGGTCTCCTATAGGGGGAGGAACCACATCCTGAGGATGCCAACCATCCCTGTATAGGAGTTTCACCTGAGGTACGCCGTAAGCAAGGTGGATCTGTCAACCCCAAGTGTCGGCTCAGTGTTCTCAACGTACGCCAACCCTTCTCGTTGCTAGGAAAAATTATAGAGGAATCGGAGCCTCATGTAAAAGAGAACCTAGATTTGTTTTGAAAGGGGATAAGTTGAAGAGAGAAAACATCGTTTCACTTCCTCACGGAAAAAGGGGTGGGAGGTTGGGGTAAGAACAAAAAGAAAGAGTTCCTACTCTTCGATTTTTCCTTAGTAACTACAAAAGAGTTTCTAGACTCAACTTCGGCCAGTAAGGGGTCCTACAGTCAGTCCTACTCTGATACCAAGTTTTAAGGCCCCCGATGCGGTGCTAACTCGAGTTAGTCGCTTTCGCGCCCCACTCAAGTTAGTAGCGCATAAAAGGCCACCGACTCACGACACTCGCACTCGTGTCGCTGTCGGATTCTCGACAACAGATATAAGAACAATGAACTTTAAACTATGACATAAATATATAGAGTCCGGGGCATACATTGCCACAGGTATTTATTACAACATCTCAGAGGTCCGTGGACCCAACAGTATATCATGCAACAAGCGGAAGACAATCACGACCGAGTATGGTCAAGTTCCAAATTTCCCTAGAGAGGGCTGCACATAAATAGTCCACCCACGGATCATCGTGTGACGCCCCCAAAATCAATCCGTGTACAGTAATCATACACACAGGGTACACGACTGAGATTAGGGTGCCACGGTGATAATATCACAGCACAACACTAAACAAAAGGATAAACAAATATGTTACAATAGAGGGGGTCACGCGGACCCGAATACATAAGTCATACAAGCCATAATATCTGAGTACAGACATAATTAGTCAAGTTTTGCCTTAAGAAGGCTAGCACAAATCACATCAGAGATACAGATCGAAAAGGCGAGGCCTCCTGCCTGGGATCCACCGAACTACTCCTGGTCAACGGGGAACTCGACGTCGTAGTAGGCGCCTCCGGGGTACTCCTGCTCCTGGGCTCCAACGTCGGCTGCAGCGGCCGATCAGGGAAAACAGTAAAGGAAATAAAGCAGGTGAGTATCTAGTATACCCGCGAGTCTTACGTCCGCTACTAAGCATTATGCATTGTATCAACGGAAGGAAGAGGCTTTATATAGTGGGCTGAAAGACAGAAATCCAGAGCAAGGGTAAGAAGCTAGGCCTATCAAAGACTAGCATCTTCCGACGATGTCTTGCAGCATGAGGTAAGAATTAGCCAACAGTTTATACAAAGCATAAAGTAACAATGCAGCAGAAGTTGCTGCAGCATTGTATAATAATAAGTTGTAATAATTAGCAATGCCTCCGAGTTCACCTCCTCGACATCCCCGTGAGGAAGAAAACCCGGAACCATACAGTTTAATAATAGTAGTTTCTAGTGGTATGATCCAGCTTCAGCATAAAGCGTCTGGTTACCGTGGACACGGCTATTCGAATAGATTAATCTTCCCTGCAGGGGTGCACTTGTGTTACGCTACACGCACGGATCTCCAGGGTGGCGGGAACCTTGTTAGGGAACGCTCCACCGAGGCTATCCGACACTCCATAGCCCATCTTTCAAACTCAACAGAGAGGTCATCCACCGGACTATATCCTATGTACGCGGGGCTTTGGACCCTAACCCCGACGTACTCCTGCACGGTGCGAGGCTGGCCGGTGAAGTTAAATCAAAGAAAATACAAATCACACTGCCGCGGCAAATAAGACAACACCACTTCCCGGCGCAGGCCGCAGTACTGCTGACGTCTGAAGAGTCCTCGGACGACACTACGAAGCAGAGGAGCCCATAACTCGTAATTCCCACGGGTAGGTAGTGCGTACATGGCATATAGCCAACTCAAGACATTCACTGAACCATTTAGCATTTTAATTAACCTGCGTGACAACCGTTATCGTTGCCTCGACTTAACTGACCCGCGGACAACGACAGCAGCCAGGACCACTAGTACATTGGTGCCTGCCCTGTCGTCCCACCAAGTCACTGCGGTTACCAACAAGGTGAACCGTCTCCTTACCTTGTCTCACATGTGCTCCTAGAGGAGCTCGACTTTCGTAGTTTGGTAAATCTCGCGGCCAACGACCAGGGGCCAAACACACCGGTATAATGGTCGTACCCTCCCTGTCGTCCCGTCGTAATACCTCTCGCGGGCACCGTTGGGTCGCCTGACTTCTCACCTGAAGGACAACCGTTTTTCAAGACCCTATGGCGGTAAGACAAAGTCAGCCTCGAGTGGAGTACAAGGATTAATCCTTGATAGCTCACACTTGAGGTGACTAGGCAGAACCCAGATAGGGGCCTTAGACGGTGTCTGCATTGTACCGTACCTGTGCAGTTATAATATTTGTATCCGCGTTCACTCCCCTGAGTGATCACGGCCCTCTATCTAATCCTAGCTAACAATGCGCAGGGCTCACTGCTGAATAATGCATAATAATAATAATAGGCAGCATAGGATAAAGGAGGCACATCAAGGGGCGACAAAAACAGGCTATGCAATTGAATAGGATTGTAACGTAGCAGCAGCAGTAACAATTCCTAGTGCAAGAAATGTACGGAAAGATAGGCGATATCTGGGGAAGAGAATGGCTCTGCTTGACTGGAAGCTCGACGGTAGTAGTAGGGTCGTCGACGAAGTAGTCGTACTCAGCAGCAGTGTAGTCGACGGCAGCAGCGGGGTCTACCGGAGATTAAGGGGGAAGAAACAGTAAATACACAGCAAGCATATACAAACAGATGCATGACATGAAAGATGGAATGTTAACGGTATTCTAACGCAATGCAATGCACATTTCTCGGAGCGGAAATTCATCTGAGGATGAACTACCGGCTCCGGATGATTACCGGACAGGGTGACCGGAGGGGGAAGGATCAAGCCGGAGGTGTCGTGGGTACCGGACAAACATAAGGGAGGTGTATCCGTGCTAGTCCATCTATTCCGAGAAACATTCATGTTCGGAATAAATTCATCCGGGCACTCTAACAGTACCGGACAATTTATCGGACAGTCGGTCCGAAGGGGGACGGTTCGATGTTCGTTGTGTTAGAGGGGTGTGATAGACATACGGATAGCGTATTCGTATTCATTATATTTTTCTGATCAATTTTCATGTATAAAGTTTTTGAATCCGAGTTACGGTTTAAAAGTTATTGAATTTCAAAGTTTTAAATCATTTAAATGATTTCCTGAATTTCTTTTATTATTTATTCAACATTATCCAGAACATTATCCAAAACATTATCCAAAATAGTGCCTGACATGTGGGACCCACATGTCAGCCTCGTTTATTTATAAAACATTTTATTAAATCAGAAATAGCCTCTGGGCCCACATGTCAGCCACTGGAATTTTCTTTTAAATTCTTAAAAATTCAAATTGACAAAGGGGGCCCAGGTGTCATTGACTCCAGTGCTAATTAAACTTGTTTAATTAAGTTAAATGGCGAGGGCCCACTGTCAGTGAGACATATTAACCAAATGGTTATTTTTCTGTTTGTCCCAACAAAGATAATTAGAAGGAGGTGGGGCCCGGTTGTCAGTGGCTCATTAGCCACTAACAGAGAACCCGACAGGGAGGACCCACCGGTCAGCGACTCCGGTGAGCTCGCCGGAGGCTCGCCGGCGGCGAGGTCGAGCAAACTCGCGATTCCGAGCGCCGTTTGAGACGCCGCTTGATGCAGTCGACGAAGAACTCGAAGCCGCGTCGATCTGGAGTGTTCCCATGGGCTGGGACGCACGGAGGTGAGTGCAGCTCCAACAATGGCGGGAAGGCGTCGGGCTCCAATGGTGAATGCACATACGAGACGAAATCGAGCTAACGGTGGCGCCAAAATGTACAGACGGAATCCTAGCAACGCAATGGAGCAACTGGCGCGATCTGTGGTGCATGAGAGCTCAAGTTAGGTCGTCAATGGCGGCGGCCAGAGCTCGGCCATTTGGGGCTTTTGTCCATGGGCAATGGCGGCGACCAAGGAGGGGTGGGGGTGATGCGGGTGCTCACCAGGAACTAGTAGCCGTGAGAGTGGGCTCGGGGGCAAGGTGGAGTAGCCGGAGTCGCTCGCGGATCCCGCCGGAGCCGAGGTTGAAGACGAAGACGTAGTCGTCGCAGAGAGGCACCACGGCTCGATTCCTCGCGGTGGGTGAGGTAGTCGACGTCGAGGCAGCACCTGGACAACACGGCGAGGCGGCGTGAGCACGTTGGCCGCGCTTGGCCACGGTAATGGTGACGACGGCCCGCGGTGGCTTTTCCCCGAGGCGTGTGAGAAGAGGAGGAGGGAAAGGAGAGGGGGAGGATGTCCAGGAGGGAGGGGGCATCGCCCTTATCGCGTCGGCGCCGGGAGGGAGCAGGTGGAGGCGGGGCCGGCCTGGCAGCGGCGCGGCGAGCTCGGCCGTACGGGAGTAGGTGGGGGGTGGTTGGGGAAGAAGTCAACCGTGGGGGGTGGGCCTGGGCTAGGTGGGCCGTCGCCCTGAGCGACATTTAGCCTTTTTATTTTGTTTTGTTTTTTCTGTTTGTTATATTTCTTTTCTGTAATTGATTTATTAACCCTAGCATTTTTTGTAAAATGTTATTGGTGTTTGTAAATTGGGGTTACATATTACTGAGGTGCCACAAAAGATTTGGAGTTTTTATAAAATCATTTGATATTTTATTTTATTTTATTGAAAATGGAGCAGAACCCACTGTTTTTGCTACTGTTTGAGTTGTTTGGATTTTTCTATAACTTAATAAATACCCAAACCCATTTGGATTTGGTCCACTGAATATTTGTGATTTTATAAAAGTAGTTCCACAATTTCTGGAGAAAGTTTATTTTGCACTTTGGTCTTATTATTTAATAACCCACCAAAGGCATTTTGAACTAGATTGATTTGACTTCAATTCAAAGGGTAATTAATTTGAGCTTGGAATTGTTTGGATTCAAGTTGACCAGGGTCCATGATCACATGACTTTCAACAATATCAAAAGAGAAGTTGAGTTTGAACTGAACCAAGTTGATCAAACAAAAGTTTTGAACAGTAATGATCAACAGTAATGGTGATTACTGTTCACTGACAGTGAGAGTGTTACAAATCTCCCCCACTACAAGAATTCTCGTCCCGAGAATTTAAGTGGTAGCGAGGAAAAGATCGGGGTATTCATCGCGAAGGCGATCTTCGCGTTCCCAAGTGGCTTCATCTTCAGAATGATTCGACCACTGAAGCTTGAGGAACCTGACGGTCTTGTTGCGGGTTCGACGCTCAGACTGGTCGAGAATGCGGCTCGGATGTTCTCGATAAGTCAAGTCTTGTTGCAGCTCGATCATATCATGCTCCACTTCGCGGATAGGGTCCTTGAAGCAGCGACGGAGTTGCGACACGTGGAAGACATCGTGGACTTGGGAGAGGTTCGGCGGCAATTCCAACCGGTATGCCACGGGTCCACTCCTGGAAAGGATACGGAACGGGCCAATGTAGCGAGGAGCCAACTTTCCCTTGATACCGAAGCGATGAGTGCCCCTCATGGGAGTGACACGGAGGTACGCGTAGTCACCAGGTTAATATTCCATTTCACGGTGTTTGCGCTCATAGTTGCTCTTCTGACGAGACTGTGCGGCCTTGAGATTTTCTTGCACAATGCGAACCTGATCTTCAGCTTCTTGGACAAGATCCGGTCCGAAGTAGGGTCGTTCCCCAGTTCCTGACCAATTCAGGGGGGTTCGTGATAGAGGCGGGGTGTCCCGATCTTTCGATGAGATGATAACTACGATTTGATGGAGTCGACTTTGACGATCCGACTACAAACGTGCAACGACGTTGCGCCTTAGCAATCGCTAAACCAATCTCCTGAAGGTTATTGACCACGCCGGAGCACGATCAACCTAACCACGAAGGTCTAGTGCCTGCAAGCAATCGAAGAACAAGCAAGAACTATGATAAAGCAATCTGAATATTGCGAATATGTAGATGAAGTATGAATAAAGTTGGGATTCCAAAAGCGGTCTTGATCTGGTCGTTGGACACAAACCGAGTACACGAAGATGCAGCAATTAGCTAAGCAGTCTTTTTAACTAAAAGAAATCCAAAGAAAAACCCTAGGGGTTGATCTACTTATATAGGACTAAAGGGTGGAGGCCAAGGGGGTGGAAGGACATCCAAAGGAGTCCTAAAACTAAACCTAGGTCGTACAAGGCACTTGGGCCCATGTGGAGGTGATGCAACACCTATTGAGTTGGACTTTGATTCGGATTCTGCTGTTGGGTCGCACCGTTTTCGCAATATCTCCACGCTCCGACGGAATTTGAAGGTGAAACCAATTGCGTTGGAAACTAGACGAGATAAGCTATCACCAGAAAAAAAAATCACCCAATTTGGAGTTCGTATGTAGAAACGGCGGCTGTTTGAAGTTGGGTATATCTCTGCAGTCCGAATCTGAGTCCATGACGTGAAAGACTTGGTCTCTATCTTCTCTTGGGCCAAAAGTGACGTGAAATAACTTCTTGTACAGCACACAATCATGCCCCTTTGTATTGAATTCATTTCTTGATCAAATATAGAGTAATTAATGGTCATATCCATGATAATTATGTCCTCGTCATCTTCATGCTTGAACATGCTCCAATGCTCATCCTTCTTGTCCATGCTAGGTCCTTCATTTGTCAGCAACAGAAATATATCGACGTTAGGCAGCATCATATTCACATGAACATTAGAAACATTACCAAGAAGCGAAAGTACCTGATAATTTAATTGGTGTGCACGATCTCTAGTAATTGCTCCAGTAGGTATATTAGCAGGGGTTGTGGCTGTAACTATGGTAGTCATGTCCTCATCATCCTCCCCTTCTTGAAAGTAAAGCCGTCCCCGGCGTTTCTTAATCTGAAATGTGGCTAACAAAAGAGACAAGGTGTACATATTTCTACATCGTGTATACGTGCGTTCACCTGGCAATCGCTCTACTTAATCTTTGGAGTTCTTTGACACCGTTGGTTGCCGATCACCACCTGCTGCATGGTAAGAACTAGTAAGACATTGATATTTGCTATCCTGTGAGCGTTTTACCACCACATCCTAGTAGTTCATAGGGACATATACTTGTGATTTGTTTCGTGTTTTCTACTAATCATGGCAGGTTCTGGAGTTAGATCTTCTTCGGCGGCAACTATAGTTGGAGATTTGCCACCACCTACAACTACACAACAGTCACTGCAAAAGGTAAACACACATAAGCATGCACATGATCAGTTTATTGTTTCTATACCACACTTTCATGGACGTCTAAGACCTGATTTATACATTGAGTGGGAGTTTGAAATAAATGATATATTTGTTTCCCATAATTTTCTTGAGCATAAGAAAGTAAAAACTGCAATTAGTGCTTTCAAAGATTTTGCTTCTATTTGGTGGAATGAATATTGTAGTTTATATCCTGATTATATACCTAATACTTGGAATGATCTCAAACTTGCTATGCGATATAGATTCGTTCCCTCTTATTATACTTGTGACAAGGTTAGGAAATTAAAAAAATTAAAACAAGGTACTAAAACTGTTTCAGAATATTATGATGCTTTAGAAACTACATTCTTGCATTCTCTTTTAGAGGAAAGTGAAGAATATTTCATGGACATATTTTGGGAAGGTTTAAACCGTGACATTCAGGATATCCTAATTCATGAAAAGTGTTATCCTATGGATCGTTTGTTTCGTCTTGCTTGTAAAGCTGAACAGGAAATCAACAGACGTGTTGCCCAGAAGACGAACAAGCGGAATGTGAAAATACCACAAGTTGAGAAGGTTGTTCCTTCAACCACTATGAGCACTACCATAACCACATCAATTGTCGTCAGCACTCCTCCAATATCTGATCTATCATCACAAAAAGGTAATGACAAAGGTATGTATCTTTCCCCTCCACATGAGAACCTTGCTGATTTAAAAGCAACATGTGTTGAGCTATCCAGTAGTTTCATCACACAACCAATTTTCGAGAATGTCATAACTTCACATGAAGATGTTGCTTGCCTAATAGACTTTAATACATCATGTCTTGAGTTACCTGTTGATTTGAGCACACCATCTATTTTGGATAATCATGTTACTATTATGAAACTGCCAATTCTTAATCATTTTGATATGACCTCTAATCTTGGTGATGATTCTGCGTCGAATGACTTGTTGCATGACTACTTAGTTAAGCCTGTTGTAGCATGCCCTTCGAAAAACATTAATGTTTCTTCACCGGTATTGGGATGGTTTAATGATGAGCATTGTACATCTTTAGATATGAATAAGAGCTTCACTTATATATGCAAACTGAGTTGCAATACTTTCATGTTGTTTATGTATTGTGATGATCATATATGCTTATATTTCACGACATACGAAAGTTACTCATATATACATGTGTTACATGTCCAAAAACTAAGGGAAGTAAGAATGGATGACATATATATATACAACATGTACACCCCGCCTCTATCAAGTGGTATCAGAGAAAAAACTGAGAATCAGCCCGAAATCTGACAAAAACTGTGTTCGGAAACTTTAGAGGTCAAAAAGTCCGTCTTAGAAGCAGATCTGGAGTTTCAAATAACACACTTACTCCAGAACTATTTAGAAGCGGCTCGGAAATATCTTTAATTTGAGTATACGTGGAGCCAAAACGGACTTCGGATGACAAAGTTATGCCCGTTTTAGTGGACACTGCTCAAAACTGATTCCGACGAGATTTCAAATACGAGTTCAACTAGAGATAGATCCGAAATTTTTCTTCTTTTTTCTCCTTTTTCCTTTTTTCTTTATTTTTTTCCTTTTTCTTTTTTCTCTCTCTTTTTCAACTCTTTTTCTCTCTTTTTCTATGGTGGATGGTAGAAGTAGGCAGCGGATGGGATGATGGTGCAGCGGCGGCGGTGACTAACGTGAACAGAACTCGAAACTCTAAAGGACTAGATACTAAGACCAGCAACTGAACACGACGATGCAACCGATAATTCAATAAAGCAAAGCACCGAAAAGAAAATTGCGAAGTCTCAAATTGGTTTGGATATGATGATCTAATCCTATTTTTATTGCTTTTTGTGTGGATGATAGGTGATAAAAAAAACAGATCTAATTTATGGATGTGGAATTCTCACCGAGCAACCTGAAAACTGATACCACTTGATAGAGGCGGGGTGTCCCGATCTTTCGATGAGATGATAACTACGATTTGATGGAGTCGACTTTGACGATCCGACTACAAACGTGCAACGACGTTGCGCCTTAGCAATCGCTAAACCAATCTCCTGAAGGTTATTGACCACGCCGGAGCACGATCAACCTAACCACGAAGGTCTAGTGCCTGCAAGCAATCGAAGAACAAGCAAAACTATGATAAAGCAATCTGAATATTGCGAATATGTAGATGAAGTATGAATAAAGTTGGGATTCCAAAAGCGGTCTTTATCTGGTCGTTGGACACAAACCGAGTACACGAAGATGCAGCAATTAGCTAAGCAGTCTTTTTAACTAAAAGAAATCCAAAGAAAAACCCTAGGGGTTGATCTACTTATATAGGACTAAAGGGTGGAGGCCAAGGGGGTGGAAGGACGTCCCAAGGAGTCCTAAAACTAAACCTAGGTCGTACAAGGCACTTGGGCCCATGTGGAGGTGATGCAACACCTATTGAGTTGGACTTTGATTCGGATTCTGCTGCTGGGTCGCACCGTTTTCGCAATATCTCCACGCGCCGAAGGAATTTGAAGGTGAAACCATTTGCGTTGGAAACTAGACGAGATAAGCTATCACCAGAAAAAATAATCACCCAATTTGGAGTTCGTATGTAGAAACGGCGGCTGTTTGAAGTTGGGTATATCTCTGCAGTCCGAATCTGAGTCCATGACGTGAAAGACTTGGTCTCTATCTTCTCTTGGGCCAAAAGTGACGTGAAATAACTTCTTGTACAGCACACAATCATGCCCCTTTGTATTGACTTCATTTCTTGATCAAATATAGAGTAATTAATGGTCATATCCATGATAATTATGTCCTCGTCATCTTCATGCTTGAACATGCTCCAATGCTCATCCTTCTTGTCCATGCTAGGTCCTTCATTTGTTAGCAACAGAAATATATCGACGTTAGGCAGCATCATATTCACATGAACATTAGAAACATTACCAAGAAGCGAAAGTACCTGATAATTTAATTGGTGTGCACGATCTCTAGTAATTGCTCCAGTAGGTATATTAGCAGGGGTTGTGGCTGTAACTATGGTAGTCATGTCCTCATCAGTTCGACATTTACGTCCATATAGAACTTCGAAGAGGGCCATCTTCAAGCTAGCCTGATAGCTATTGTTGTACGAGAATTCCGCGTACGGGAGGGCATCCTCCCATTTAATGCCGAAAGAAAGGACACAAGCGCGAAGCATATCTTCTAGCACCTGATTAACTCGTTCAACTTGGCCTTGCGACTAGGGGTGATAAGCGGTGCTGAGATTTAGACGAGTCTCGAAAGCTTCCATGAAACTATTCCAGTATCGTGAGGTGAAAATGCTGCCACGGTCTGAACTGATCTCCATTGGAATACCGTGGAGTGACACAATCCGGGAGATATACAAGTGTGCCAACTGACTAGCAGTGATCGTCTCCTTGACCGGCAGGAAGTGTGCAATCTTGGAGAATCGGTCGATGACGACAAAGATGGCACCGTTACCTTTCTGTGACTTAGGAAAACCGGTGACGAAGTCCATCTCGACTTTGTCCCACATCCAATGAGGAGGAGGGAGTGGTCGCAACCAACCAGCAGGTTTCTGATGTCCGGCCTTGACGTGACTGCAAACGTCACATTTGGAAACAAAGCGAGCGATATCCTGCTTCATGTAAGGCCACCAGTACCGTTGACGAAGGTCTTTATACATCTTGGTACTGCCAGGGTGGATTGACAAGGGAGAATTATGGGCTTCCTCCATGATATCCGGACCACAGTTAATGATGGCCGGGCTCACAGGAACTACCAAGCGGCCCTTGAAGTACACAGTATCACCATCATTGGCATCAATGGTAAAAGAGGAGGGCTTCCCTTCTGCGATGTCCTGGTTGATCTTCACAATGTCAGGGGCCAGAGATTGTCTACTCTTGATGAGGGCGTCGAGCTTTGACTCGAGAACCAAGTTATTGACGTAACCTTGAGGAACAATCTCGAGATTCAACTTGCGAAACTCTTCATACAGAAGTGGTTGCTGCACCTGAACCTCTAGTTCAGAACAGTAAGCTTTGCGGCTCAAGGCATCGGCCATCACATTAGCCTTGCCAGGGGTATACGAAATATCCAAGTTGAAGTCGGCTATTGTCTCGAGCCATCGTTGTTGACGAAGATTCAGGTCTGGATGAGTAAACAGGTACTTCAGACTTTGGTGATCGGTGTAGACTTCGCAATGATTACCGACGAGGTAATGTCGCCACAGCTTCAATGCATAAATTACTGCTGCCAATTCGAGATCATGTGTTGGGCATTTGTCTTCGTGAGTACGCAACTGACGAGAGCCATAAGCAATCACTTTGCGCTCTTGCATTAGGACACAGCCTAATCCTTGACGAGACGCGTCGCAATATATCACGAAGTCCTTCTGATTATCCGGGGGGGCGAGCACCGGGGGAGAAGTTAGCTTGTCCTTGAGCGCTTGGAAACTTTCTTGACATTTATCTGTCCACTCAAACTTGACACCTTTGTGAAGCAGATTAGTCAGAGGCCTGGCAATCTTGGAGAAATTTTCGACGAAACGGCGGCAATAGCTAGCGAGCCCGAGGAAACTGCGGACTTGCTTGACGGTCTTGGGAGGAGTCCAGTCAAGAATAGCCTGGATACGTTCTGGGGTGACGGCAATGCCATCCTTGGAAATCACATGTCCAAGGTAGGTCACTTCGGGAAGCCAGAACTCACACTTAGAATACTTAGCGTAGAGTTTGTGTTCTCGAAGCTTCTTCAGTATAAGACGAAGATGTTCTGCATGTTCTTCTTCATTCTTGGAATATATCAATATATCATCCAAATAAAACACGACGAACTGGTCGAGGTACTCCATGAAAATATAATTCATCAATCTGGAGAAGGTGGCTGGAGCGTTGGTTAAGCCAAAGGACATGACAGTGTACTCGTATGAACCATAACGAGTAATGAAGGCAGTCTTCGGAATGTCCTCATCACGGACTCGGATTTGGTGATAACCCAACCTCAAGTCGAGTTTAGAAAACACCTTGGATCCGGCAAGTTGATCATACAGATCATTGATCCGGGGAAGTGGGTATTTGTTCTGGATGGTGGCTTGGTTAATGGGCCGATAATCTTGGACCCATCGGTTTGTCCCATCGCTCTTCTTGACAAAGAGCGAAGGTGCTCCCCAAGCTGAGGAACTGGGGCGAATGAATCCTTTCTGAAGTGCCTTGTCGATTTCCTCCTTAAGTTCAAGAAGTTCATGTGGCGGCACCTTGTAAGGACGCTTGGCAATAGGAACAGTGCCGGGCTTCAAGTCGATGACAAATTCGACTTCTCGGATCGGGGGTATTCCTGGCAGTTCTTCGGGGAAGACGTCGGGAAAATCGCGAACGACTGGAACGCTTTAAATTCCTTTGAGGGGGGCGACATTCAAAGCATTCATCATAATTATATGTGTTTCAGCATTACGGGTAACTCGGGTGGTGTGGTTAACAATCTCGCCGGAGGGGTGAAAAAGTTGGACAGACTTGGTGCCACAATACAGTGCGGCATCGTGAAATTTCAACCAATCCATTCCCAGAATGAGGTCTATGGTGGAAGACTTCAGGAGGATGGGCGAAGCAAAGAATTCAACTCCTTCGATTTCAATGGTGGTGTTTGGCACAAGCATGGTGGTTCGGCATTGGCCAATCGGGGTGCGAACAACCATCGGTGGTTTCATCGTTTCATACTTGAAGTTATGCGAAAATGCAAATGCTTCCGACATAAATGAATGCGATGCTCCTGTATCAAATAAAACAGTAGCAGGTACGGAATTAACGAGAAGGGTACCTGTCAGAACCCCAATTTAGGTTTGTGTTTAACCTAGCTTGCATTTTTGCATCTTGAAAAAAATTACAAAAGAAAAGGAATTGGGGAAAAGAAAAGCCCTAAAGGAACTAAATAAAAAGGCCAGAAATAAATCTTTTTCCAAAATTCTTTTGGATGTGTTGAAAAATCCTAAAAATGAGTGTGATCATTTTAAAAGTGATTTGGGATTAATCCCATGCTCATAGATTTTTCAATAATTAAAATAGTGGCTTGGAAATTAAATAAATTGCTTATTTGAATTGAAATTCAAATAAATTGAATTTCAAAAATTCCCAAAACTTGGGGTTGACTTCTATATAGTCACCTAGGTTTTATAAAAATGTTTGGGGATTTTTATAAATGCCCTAGCTATTTATTTTAAAGGGCAACACAAATAACAGAAGAGAAACATAAGAAAAACAGAAGAAAAGGGTTTACCTTCGCCTAGGCGTTGGCCCAAGTGGCCCAGCCCGGCCCCCTCCTCTGTCGTCTTCCTCCTCTTGCCAGAAGGAGAGGCAGCCGCGCCGTGCGCTGCATGGTGGGCATGCCCTCCCCCTCCTCGCCACCTCCTGCTCTTCCCCCTCTCTTCTCTCTCGCTCTGGAGACGCCCAGAAGGCCCCAGGCCACTCTTACTCCCCTCGCGACCTCCCTCCTCTCCTCTGCCGCCATTTTCCCGAGCCGCAGCCGGAGCACGCCGCCGCAGCAGCGTAGCCACCGAGCCCCCCAGGCGCCAAGACCTTGTCTAAGAGGTGCCCCGGCGACGACTTCTTCAAGCAGCGCCACCAATTTGGAGCGAGAGGCAACGGAGAGGACGATAGCTTCAACGTGACGCCACCGGCCGCCGCCAACCCCGGAGAGAAATCCGTCGCCTCCTCTTCACCCCCGGCCTCGCTGTCCTCTCCTTCGTCTCTGGTGAGCTCCCAGCTCCATTTCCCCCCATCCGCGCTTCGCTCCCGTGCCCTCTGTCGTCGTCCGCCATGACCAGGAGCTCCAGCCGCCGCGCCCGTCGTCGTAGCCGTGGCCCAGGCCCCCCTCGAGCCCCCCTGCTAGCTCTACTGGAAGCGGAAGAGCAAGAGGCACGTCCTGGTGCCCTCCACCCCCTCCCCCGTTCCCTCCGGCGAGGCGCCGCCGTGTGCAGAGGTCACCGGCGGCTAGCCGTCGACGCCCAGGCCATTAGGGCCTAATTAACCTGCTAACCCACCCCCTCCTCTCACCGACACTGGGCCCAGGGCCCCTAGTTAATCAGTGTTTATTTAAACAGAAACTAACTAACCCAGTGAGGCTGACAGGTGGGGCCGCCCTGTCAGTTGACTGGTCAAACCCTGGCGTCAGCATGACCTAGTGATGACGCAGTAAAGGTTAAATCATTTAATTTATTCAGTAAAATTCAAGAAAATGGCTGAAACTTTGAAAAATCATAGAAAATTCATTTTAACTCCAAATTTAACATATAATATATGAAAAATGATCAGGAGAAAATCCTCTATCCAAATTTCCAACTTTCAGCTATGTTGGAGTTGATCTTAAAAAGGGATCAGTAGCTTTTGCTATTTGATTTAATTGGATTTAATTCAAAATGAATTCAATTGCTATTCCAACTTCAAACTTTGAAATGCACCACACATCACTTGTACTTCAGAAGCTTTTCACACACACGACAATTTGGTTTCCAATGAACAAATATTAGCCAATGCAAGTTGACCAAATTGGAATAACATTTGGAGTTTGAATTTGAATTCACTTTCAAATCAACTTCAATTAACATGTTGCAATTCAAACATAAGTCACATCAGCACTTTGCCATGCTTTGTTTTACTTATTGATTGTGCATTTTACTATCTTGATTGTGTTTTACTTCCAGTGCTTCGGTGATTGCATCTTCTCGGTAGAGTTGAACTCGGAGACGAGTTCAACCTCACGTCAGAAGAGTGTTACATCGTGATCGTCAGCAAGGCAAGCAGCCCCCTCTTTGATCATGTCTATAAAATCCCAGTTCCCTCTCATTCTCGCAAATGCATGTTTAGGATGTCACCATGATACGTTATACCGCTAGTTGAACCCATTCCTTTGCATGACCTATCATTTTGTCACAGTAGTAAGCAAACCACAATCCTAGCAGATGTAGGAGTTAGTTGATATCATGTGGCCCCTGCAACTGTTACAGCTTATTGCATGCTTAGAGTTGTTACCTGAGGCTACTTTGATGTGAGTCGGGATGGTAGTGATCATGTGAATGATGGTGGTAACGTGTTGGTGAATCTACCCTAAAAAAAGGTGAACGATGAGAGGTTGTGTAGGAGTACACAGTGGGTTGTCTCGTTGAACACTGCCTTAGGCCTGAGTTCTTGTGTTGTTATCCAAGACTAAGAGTACGACCACACATTGGGCTCACTGACCCCTCTCGGCCTAGTACCTCACCCCGGACCTGTCTAGGAGTCGCAAGTAGTTCGCCCTTTAACGATCTCAAGCAGATGGAACCAAGGTAAGTGGTTGGCGTAGGTTGTGGGCACGTTGAATCAAGTGATCATGATCGAGTTGAGCTTGATGGCGGTCACACAACGTTTGAGTCCCCATCGGAACAATCGGCCGGATTCCGATTGTGGTCCCAACTCAAATAGGCGACTCCGTAGGACTAGAGATGGTGCCGTGAGTGAAGTGTCGTGGCAGCATCCTCGTCGGTACTCACTTGAAGGGTCCATCCCCAGGCGGTAACTGATGAGGCGTGTGTGTAGCAGTACACCCCTGCAGGGTTAATGAACTATTCGAATAGCCGTGTCCGCGGTTATGGACTACTTGGAGACCTTTACTTGATCATAGATAACTTGAACGGGATACTTCTAAAACACAACAAGATAAGTGTGAGTGCTATGGTGTGCTTCCTCGTGGGGAAGCCAAGGAAGGCACCATAGTGGAGTATTGGTTGGAGACTGTTACTTGGACTCGTGTACGTTCTTACCTCTCTCTGGTACTCGTAGTTCACGATTAGCCAAGTCAAAGCTGGCACTTCTGCAAGTGAAACCCCACCTCCCTTTGCCTTGATACATGTGCATGAGTAGTATAGTTCCTATGTAAGTCTTGCTGAGTACGACTTTGTACTCACGTTTGCTTATTCTATGTTTTAGAGACGAGACCACTGACCCAGATGGTGGCCTCTACCTCGAGCTTGACGTGGACCAATGTCGTATAGTTCCAGGCAGCAGCATGTGCCCTTTGGAGGGTCGTTGTATTTTCTTTCAGGCTTCATAAGCCATTTGTTAAACTTGTCTTTACTAAGACATAATTTTCTTCCGTTGATGTTTGATGTAATGTTGGATCACATCCATGTGATCTCTGCTTGTAATACAACTACTATGTCTGCTCTGTTTAGCAGAAGTTATAAAGACTATGAGTTTGTAGAGTTCATGTTGTGATTTCCTGCTGTTTACACTGGACATGTATGCTGCGTGTATGATTATAACATGCATGTCTTAGTGTGGGGTTCGATAGCTTAGTTGTGTTCTTGCCGGCGGTCTTTTATACACCAAGTGGCCCTTAGATGTGCGCAGCTTGGGGCATCGCAATGCGATTGCTCGTGACTCTGTCACGTGGCACACTTTGTTGTATGATCGAGCCCGCCCGAGATCCCGACTAAGTGATCGGGTTGGAGTAAGTCTATGTAAGGGTTATGATTCAATCGATAACATGGTTGAGGCGACTTGTCTATGAGTATGGGATTCACCACCCATAAGCATTTAGACTTGTGAGCGGACGATGAGGACCCATTTCAGTTGATCATCCGGCCTGGATGGGATGCCCCCTCACGTTCGATGCTTACCGAGAGTGATCTGTGCTTGGCCTTGTCTGCTTAGACAAGTGGGTACGGCTCTCGGCTCTCAATGTGATTGTATTGTGACTGGAATTACATACGCTAACCCCGGGTCCCGACAGTACCCATCACGGTAGCGGGTTGTTGCTGAGCTTCTTCAACATTGACGTTGTTTGCATGTACACGAGCATAAGCAGCAGACCCAGTATTATAGTTGGGGGTCCTGTTGTTGCCACGACCATTTCCGCGGCTAGCGTGGTGAACTACCAGTTGCTTCTGTTTCTGGGGGCACTCCCTGGAAAAATGCCCCGATTGGCGGGCACGTGAAGCATAATCCATCCTGAGGACGAAGGGGTGTAGCATTGGGTGGTGCAGGCAGAGCTCTTGGCATCTGCGGTGGCGGAGGCAGACGGGGTGCAGCATAAGACGGCCTTGGAGCAGGGACAGCTGAATGGATCATACTGGTAGGGAGCCAGATACGACGCTTCTGCGTTGCGCCCGAAGATGAGCCAACGTCACGATAACGCTTCAGAGAGTTCTTGTGCTCCATCTGGGCAGTCTCGACGGTGATAGCCTTGTTCACCATGGTGGCGAAGTTGGCGAAATCATGAACGGTAAGAGCGAGCCTGAGGTCTGTGTTGAGGCCACGACGGAACTTCTGCTGCCTGCGAGCATCAGTGGTGATCTCTCCCTCCGCATAGCGAGAGAGGTTGAGGAACTCGCGCTGATAGGCTTCAACAGTCATGTCGCCCTGAGTGAGGTTACGGAATTCTTCCGCCTTACGATCCATGATCCCTTGAGGAATGTAGCGGGCGCGGAAGGCAGACTTAAATTCATCTCAAGTGATGACTTCCTCAACTGGCAGTGAACGCTTGTGGGTGCTCCACCACCGAGCAGCGGCGCCTTTCAGATGATAAGACGCAAAGTTCACATAGTCGACTGGATCGACATTAGCGGACTCCAGCTCGTGAGTGAAGTCGCGAAGCCAGTCATCAGCATCCAACGGCTGAACAGTGTTGCGGAACATAGTGGGGTTGAGGCGGGTGAAGTCGTGCAGAGTCACGGTGGCATGCTGATGGTGGTGCTCATTCTGATTCGGCTGGGGGAACTGAGCCATGATATTCTGCATGACCTGACGGTTCATCTCGAACTGCTGCATCATCGCGGCCATGTAATCCGGCGGCGGAGGTGGTTCGTTGGCAGCACGACCAGCCATCCTGCTAGAATTTAACAGGGGTATTTCAGCGATGAAAATTTAACGAGATACCGGAACCAAGCCTGAAGTAAAATGACAACGAAAAGGAGGCGCAGATATATATAGGAGTCGTCATATAAGACATACACATTCACACCCAGAGTCAATCGAAAATCGGGCAGCGTCACGTCATAGAAATTAAGGAAAAAGGACTCACTAGGCGGCGCGCAGACCGTAGTTAGGATTACACGACGCGACATAGATTCCACTATGTCAATCACGCCGCAAGAAAACTGCTGGCCACAGGAGTTAATGCCAGAGAACGCGCGGCCTGCCCAGAATTAGAATGGGATCCGCGGTCCGGGACCTGGGGTATGACTCCTGCGACACGACTCAATCAATGGGGGAAGCACCAAAAACGCCGGGTGGAATCAAGATAACGTGATCCTAATGTCAGATTTTGTAAAACTTACCAGCAAGGATAAGAGAGCAGATTCCCAGAGCATAGGTAAGGAGAAAAGGATCCTAATACCATAGATATCACACGTAGTCATATCGATGTGGGCCCGTAAGCCAAATGTTAAGTTAGCAAAATAGTTTTTCAAAGTCTAGACTCAACTTCGACCAGTAGTGGTGGGGTGGCTTCCTACAGGCAGTCGGCTCTGATACCAACTTGTGACACCCCCAAAATCAATCCGTGTACAGTAATCATACACACAGGGTACACGACTGAGATTAGGGTGCCACGGTGATAATATCACAGCACAACACTAAACACAAAAGGATAAAAAATATGTTAAAATAGAGGGGGTCACGCGGACCCGAATACATAAGTCATACAAGCCATAATATCTGAGTACAGACATAATTAGTCAAGTTTTGCCTTAAGAAGGCTAGCACAAATCACATCAGAGATACAGATCGAAAAGGCGAGGCCTCCTGCCTTTATAGAGGCGGGGTGTCCCGATCTTTCGATGAGATGATAACTAAGATTTGATGGAGTCGCCTTTGACGATCCGACTACAAACGTGCAACGACGTTGCGCCTTAGCAATCGCTAAACCAATCTCCTAAAGGTTATTGACCACGCCGGAGCACGATCAACCTGACCACGAAGGTCTAGTGCCTGCAAGCAATCGAAGAACAAGCAAGAACTATGATAAAGCAATCTGAATATTGCGAATATGTAGATGAAGTATGAATAAAGTTGGGATTCCGAAAGCGGTCTTGATCTGGTCGTTGGACACAAACCGAGTACACAAAGATGCAGCAATTAGCTAAGCAGTCTTTTTAACTAAAAGAAATCCAAGTCTAAAGGGTGCCCTATGGGGTGTATATATAGGGGAAAAGAGAGGGAATTTCGTCCTCCCTTGGCAAGGTGGGACTAAAATCCCTCTTTAGTCAATTTCCCTACAATACGGGCTCAAAAACTTCCTAGTGAGCACTATTTCGAAATTTACATGGGCTTAGCCCAAAAATAAGGTGGCGCAACACCAATAATAAGCTATGGACGAAATTTATCAAATGCCATCTTGTATATTTCGTCCATCTTCTTTTATGTCATCATGGTGGCTTCAAAGTACGGAAATCTCCAGCAATAACTCTGTTCTTGTTCCCGTCGTGCGCGCCTTCATCTCCATGCTTGATCATGCTCCAATGCTCATCCTTCTTGTCCATGCTAGGTCCTTCATTTGTCAGCAAGAGAAATATATCTACGTTAGGCAGCATCATATTCACATGAACATTAGAAACATTACCAAGAAACGTAAGTACCTGATAATTCTGTTGGCTTGCGCGAGCTCTAGTATCCGATCCAATGTGTGTAGTAGCATGGGCTATGGGTGTAACTGTGGTGGCCATGTCCTCATCATCCTCCCCTTCTTGAAAACAAAGTCGTCCTCGGCGTTGCTTAATCTGAAATGTGGCTAACAAAAGAGACAAGGGGTAGATGTTGTATATATATATGTCATCCATTTTTACTTTCCTCAGTTTTTGGACATGTAACGCATTTATAGATGAATAACTTTCATACGTCGTGAAATATAAAGATGTGTCATCATCGCAATACGTGAACGACATGAAAGTATTGCAAATCAGTTTGCATATATAAGTGAAGCTCTTATTCATATCTAAAGATGTACAATGCTCATCATTAAACCATCCCAACATCGGTGAATAAACGTTAATGTTTTTCGAAGGAAATTCTACAACAGGCTTAACTAAATAGTCATGCAACAAGTCATTCGATGCAGAATCATCACCAAGATTAGAGGTCATATCAAAATGATTAAGCATTGCCAGTTTCATAATAGTAACATGATTAACCAGAATAGATGGTATGCTCAAATCAACAGGTAACTCAACACATGATTTATTCAACTCTACTATGCGTGCATCATCCTCATGTGAAGTTGTGTCATCAATACCTTTGTTGTTACCTTGTTGCAGCAACTCAGATGATGTAGGTACGGATGATGGTAAGGTCATAGAGGCTGGAGGCGATATCACACTCACAATAGGAGGCATGGTCGTCGGAGAAGGTGCAATGGCGAAGGAGACAATCGGTGGTGGTGAGCATGGTCTGGAATAGTAGCCCTCGTAGTCGTCGTAGGCGCCCAAAGCTTCCTCATGTATTTGTCTCTCAAAGGTACAAGCACGAACATACATACCAATAATGCAGCGAGGAATATAATGAAATCGTGCGCGAATGTCATCGTTCAAACCATGAAAAAATCTATTCTTTCTATCATCCTCAGATTCTTCTATGTCACACTTATGCATATAAGATTTAAACTCTTGATAGTAAGTATGAACAGTGTTACTTCCTTGTTTTAACTGTTCCAAATTACGAAGCAAATCACGACGATAATAAGGAGGAACAAATTTATGTCTCATTATAGCTTTCAAATCTTTCCAAATTGTAGGTTTATTATCAATGTTTTGCTTAATATACACACTCCACCAAATGGAAGCAAAACCAGTAAATGTGCGAGTGGTAGCTTGTACTCTGTCAAGTTCAGAAAAAATATTACTCGCAAAAAATTGTTCTACTTCAAGCTCCCAATCAAGATAAACAGCAGGATTAAATCTACCCTCAAAAGACGGCAAAGAAATAACCTGTTCATATACTTGTTTGTGTGGGCGCATCTCTCGTGGTGGTGAACGTGTGTCTGTCGGCCAAGAACTTGTAACTCCGCAACCTGTCATAGTTAGTAGAAACAACAACAAAAATGTTCCTATGAACTACTAGGATGTGGTGGTAAAGCGCTCACAGTAAAGCAAATATCAAAGTCTTACAAGTTCTTACCATGCAACAGGTGGTGATCGGCAACCGGCGGTGTCAAATAACTTCAAGGATTATGTAAAGCGATTGCCAGGTGAAACGTATGTATACGCGTTGTAGAAATATGTGGAGTTGGGTTGGCTAGATATATGTGAGAAAAAAATGCTACAACCACGTTAATTTATGCAAAATGAAAAATCGTTCAAAGTAGTCGAGTGCTGATCCTAGGCTAGACCATACTAGAGACGCGAGCCTAAGACACAAATAAAATTCACATGCAATGTAGGACGAACGACGCATCACTCTTTTTTCTCAAACTTTTTGTTTATGTGGAGAGAAATCCCTCTCACCTTGAAAACAGCCAACGTGTGTGCACAACAAGTTCCAACGATCCAAACCAAACCAAACTCTTTTTTTTCCAACGGCCAAGAAACTCTCTCCTTTTAATTTTTTTCTCTCTCTCTTTTCAAACGAACCAAAACCTTCCCGTCTTTGACTTTCACGTGATTCCCTTCTTCTTATTTCCTTTTTCCAGCCGAACCAGTTTTTTTCTTGAACAACCAAAGAAGGAAATATTTAATTCCTTTTTTAACTCCAAACGTGGTGTCCAGGGCAGCCACGTACACTTTCCTTCTTTAGTTTATTTGTTTCCAAACTCCAACAGCCCAAACGTGCAAATAAAACTAGGAAAGATAAATAGATGGATTTTCCTTGCAAACCGAATCAAATCCCAACTTTCCAAAAAAAAACTAGTATCACTAGTGCAACACGTCAAGCAATTCTTTCCCTTTATTTCTTTTTTTTACTTCCAAAACTATGACCAAAAAAATCTGCGGTGGCCCTTTCCTTTACAACTTTGTCACATAATAATCTCCAAGTGATAAACACGAGGCATCCTTCCCCACGTGACAATAAGGTTCTTTCCTTTTATAGTCTCCAACGTGAAAACAGCCTAGCAGAAACTTACATGCAGAGAACCTTTTAATTCCTCCCTGGTCGGTCTTGCTTCTTTCCTCTCAAACGTGATGATCAAGGCAACAAATCCACGTGCAATTTCCTTCCTAATATTTCTCAACTTCCATAAGCCGATATACTATATCTTTTTTTTGTCTGCCTTCTATCTCTCTTTATAAATATCTTTTAAATCTATCTCCACAAGGAGACAACCAACGTGGTCAACTCACCTTTTCCTTTTTCTTAGCAAAACAAAATCTGCTCTTTCCAACAGCCACGTGATTACACCTTCACGTGAGATTCTTTGCTCTTCTTCCTCTAATTTCTCCTCTAATCTCTCCACAATAAGAATAATGATGCAAGACACCAACGAACAACAGCAGCGGATGGATGGTGATGATGATTAATGCGGATGCGACATGAACAAAGCGTGCCTAGAACTCGAAACTCTAACAATCGAGACACTAGAAACCAGCAACTCGACACACGATGCAACCAATAATTCAACAATGCAAAAACTAAGTGATAATGGCGAAAAGGCTCAGACTGTTTTGGACATGGATGAACTAATCTACTTTTTTTGGTGGATTTTTCTTGGACGATAGGTAAATAAAAACGATCTAATCTAGGGATAATTGGAAATTCTCACCGAGCAACCTGAAAACTGATACCACTTTATAGAGGCGGGGTGTCCCGATCTTTCGATGAGATGATAACTAAGATTTGATGGAGTCGCCTTTGACGATCCGACTACAAACGTGCAACGACGTTGCGCCTTAGCAATCGCTAAACCAATCTCCTGAAGGTTATTGACCACGCCGGAGCACGATCAACCTGACCACGAAGGTCTAGTGCCTGCAAGCAATCGAAGAACAAGCAAGAACTATGATAAAGCAATCTGAATATTGCGAATATGTAGATGAAGTATGAATAAAGTTGGGATTCCGAAAGCGGTCTTGATCTGGTCGTTGGACACAAACCGAGTACACAAAGATGCAGCAATTAGCTAAGCAGTCTTTTTAACTAAAAGAAATCCAAGTCTAAAGGGTGCCCTATGGGGTGTATATATAGGGGAAAAGAGAGGGAATTTCGTCCTCCCTTGGCAAGGTGGGACTAAAATCCCTCTTTAGTCAATTTCCCTACAATACGGGCTCAAAAACTTCCTAGTGAGCACTATTTCCAAATTTACATGGGCTTAGCCCAAAAATAAGGTGGCGCAACACCAATAATAAGCTATGGACGAAATTTATCAAATGCCATGTTGTATATTTCGTCCATCTTCTTTTATGTCATCATGGTGGCTTCAAAGTACGGAAATCTCCAGCAAGAACTCTGTTCTTGTCCCGTCGTGCGCGCCTTCATCTCCATGCTTGATCATGCTCCAATGCTCATCCTTCTTGTCCATGCTAGGTCCTTCATTTGTCAGCAAGAGAAATATATCTACGTTAGGCAGCATCATATTCACATGAACATTAGAAACATTACCAAGAAACGTAAGTACCTGATAATTCTGTTGGCTTGCGCGAGCTCTAGTATCCGATCCAATGTGTGTAGTAGCATGGGCTATGGGTGTAACTGTGGTGGCCATGTCCTCATCATGCCTGGGATCCACCGAACTACTCCTGGTCAACGGGGAACTCGACGTCGTAGTAGGCGCCTCCGGGGTACTCCTGCTCCTGGGCTCCAACGTCGGCTGCAGCGGCCGATCAGGCAAAACAGTAAAGGAAATAAAGCAGGTGAGTATCTAGTATACCCGCGAGTCTTACGTCCGCTACTAAGCATTATGCATTGTATCAACGGAAGGAAGAGGCTGTATATAGTGGGCTGAAAGACAGAAATCCAGAGCAAGGGTA
Source organism: Bromus sterilis (assembly GCA_950022295.1). Lineage (NCBI taxonomy): Eukaryota > Viridiplantae > Streptophyta > Magnoliopsida > Poales > Poaceae > Bromus > Bromus sterilis. Next base: position 251,204,456 of record OX465595.1, on the reverse strand, counting down.
AGAAGCTAGGCCTATCGAAGACTAGCATCTTCCGACGATGTCTTGCAGCATGAGGTAAGAAATAGCCAACAGTTTATACAAAGCATAAAGAAACAATGCAGCAGAAGTTGCTGCAGCATTGTATAATAATAAGTTGTAATAATTAGCAATGCCTCCGAGTTCACCTCCTCTACATCCTCGCGAGGAAGAAAACCCGGAACCATACAGTTTAATAATAATAGTTTCTAGTGGTAAGATCCAGCTTCAGCATAAAGCGTCCTGTTACCGTGGACACGGCTATTCGAATAGATTAATCTTCCCTGCAGGGGTGCACTTGTGTTACGCTACACGCACAGATCTCCAGGGTGGCGGGAACCTTGTTAGGGAACGCTCCACCGAGGCTATCCGACACTCCATAGCCCATCTTTCAAACTCAACAGAGAGGTCATCCGCCGGACTATATCCTATGTACGCGGGGCTTTGGACCCTAACCCCGACGTACTCCTGCACGGTGCGAGGCTGGCCGGTGAAGTTAAATCAAAGAAAATACAAATCACACTGCCGCGGCAAATAAGACAACACCACTTCCCGGCGCAGGCCGCGGTACTGCTGACGTCTGAAGAGTCCTCGAACAACACTACGAAGCAGAGGAGCCCATAACTCGTAATTCCCACAGGTAGGTAGTGCGTACATGGCATATAGCCAACTCAAGACATTCACTGAACCATTTAGCATTTTAATTAACCTACGTGACAACCGTTATCGTTGCTTTGCCTTAACTGACCCGCGGACAACGACAGCAGCCAGGACCACCAGTACATCGGTGCCTGCCCTGTCGTCCCACCAAGTCACTGCGGTTACCAACAAGGTGAACCGTCTCCTAACCTTGTCTCGCGTGTGCTCCTGGAGGAGCTCGACTTTCGTAGTTTGGTAATTCTCGCGGCCAACGACCAGGGGCCAAGCACACCGGTACACTGGTCGTACCCTCCCTGTCGTCCCGTCGTAATACCTCTCGCGGGGACCATTGGGTCGCCCGACTTCTCACCTAAAGGACAACCGTTTTTCAAGACCCTATGGCGGTAAGACAAAGTCAGCATCGAGTGGAGTACAAGGATTACTCCTTGATAGCTCACACTTGAGGTGACTAGGCATAACCCAGATAGGGGCCTTAGACGGTGTCTACATTGTACCGTACCTGTGCAGTTATAATATTTGTATCCGCGTTCACTCCCCTGAGTGATCACGGCCCTCTATCTAATCCTAGCTAACAATGCGCAGGGCTCACTGCTGAATAATGCATAATAATAATAGGCAGCATAGGATAAAGGAGGCACATCAAGGGGCGACAAAAACAGGCTATGCAATTGAATAGGATTGTAACGTAGCAGCAGCAGTAACAATGCCTAGTGCAAGAAATGTACGGAAAGATAGGCGATATCTGGGGAAGAGAATGGCTCTGCTTGCCTAGAAGCTCGACGGTAGTAGTAGGGTCGTTGACGAAGTAGTCGTACTCAGCAGCGGTGTAGTCGACGGCAGCAGCGGGGTCTACCGGAGATTAAGGGGGGAAGAAACAGTAAATACACAGCAAGCATTTACAAACAGATGCATGACATGACAGATGAAATGTTAACGGTATTCTAACGCAGTGCAATGCACGTTTCTCGGAGCGGAAATTCATCTGAGGATGAACTACCGGCTCCGGATGATTACCGGATAGGGTGATCGCAGGGGGAAGGATCAAGCCGGAGGTGTCGTGGGTACCGGACAAACATAAGGGAGAGGTGTATCTCTTCTAGTTGATCTATTCCGAGAAACATTCGTGTTCGGAATAAATTCATCCGGGCACTCTAACAGTACCGAACAATTTATCGGACAGTCGGTCCGAAGGGGGACGGTTCGATGTTCGTTGTGTTAGAGGGGTGTGATAGACATACAGATAGCGTATTCGTATTCATTTTATTTTTTTTATCAATTTTCATGTATAAAGTTTTTGAATCCGAGTTACGGTTTAAAAGTTATTGAATTTCAAAGTTTTAAATCATTTAAATGATTTCCTAAATTTCTTTTATTATTTATTCAACATTATCCAGAACATTATCCAAAACATTATCCAAAACAGTGCCTGACATGTGGGACCCACATGTCAGCCTCTGTTTATTTATAAAACATTTTATTAAATCAGAAATAGCCTCTGGGCCCACATGTCAGCCACTGGAATTTTCTTTTAAATTCTTAAAAATTCAAACTGACAAAGGGGGCCCAGGTGTCATTGACTCCAGTGCTAATTAAACTTGTTTAATTAAGTTAAATGGCCAGGGCCCACTGTCAGTGAGACATATTAACCAAATGGTTATTTTTCTGTTTGTCCCAACAAAGATAATTAGCAGGAGGTGGGGCCCGGTTGTCAGTGGCTCATTAGCCACTAACAGAGAACCCGACAGGGAGGACCCACCGGTCAGCGACTCCGGTGAGCTCGCCGGAGGCTCGCCGGCGGCGAGGTAGAGAAAACTCGCGATTCCGAGCGCTGTTTGAGACGCCGCTTGATGCTCTCGACGAAGAACTCGAAGCCGCGTCGATCTGGAGTGTTCCCGTGGGCTGGGACGCACGGAGGTGAGTGCAGCTCCAACAATGGCGGCGAAGGCGTCGGGCTCCAATGGTGAATGCACATACGAGACGAAATCGAACTAACGGTGGCGCCAAAATGTACATACGGAATCCTAGCAACGCAATGGAGCAACTGGCGCGATCTGTGGTGCATGAGAGCTCGAGTTAGGTCGTCAATGGCGGCGGCCAGAGCTCGGCCATTTGGGGCTTTTGTCCACGGGCAATGGCGGCGACCACGGAGGGGTGGGGGTGATGCGGGTGCTCACCAGGAACTAGTTGCCGTGAGAGTGGGCTCGGGGGCGAGGTGGAGTAGCCGGAGTCGGTCGCGGATCCAGCCGGAGCTGAGGTTGAAGACGAAGACGTAGTCGTGGCAGAGAGGCACCACGGCTCGATTCCTCGCGGTGGGTGAGGTAGTCGACGTCGAGGCAGCCCCTGGACAACACGGCGAGGCGGCGTGAGCACGTTGGCCGCGCTTGGCCACGGTAATGGCGACGACGGCCCGCGGTGGCTTTTCCCCGAGGCGTGTGAGAAGAGGAGGAGGGGAAGGAGAGGGGGAGGATGTCCAGGAGGGAGGGGGCGTCGCCCTTATCGCGTCGGCGCCGGGAGGGAGCAAGTGGAGGCGGGGCCGGCCTGGCAGCGGCGCGGCGAGCTCGGCCGTACGGGAGAAGGTGGGGGGGGGGGGGTGGTTGGGGAAGAAGACAACCGTGGGGGGTGGGCCTGGGCTAGGTGGGCCGTCGCCCCGAGCGACATTTAGCCTTTTTATTTTGTTTTGTTTTTCTGTTTGTTATATTTCTTTTCTGTAATTGATTTATTAACCCTAGCATTTTTTGTAAAATTTTATTGGTGTTTGTTAATTGGGGTTACATATTACTGAGGTGTCACAAAAGATTTGGAGTTTTTATAAAATCATTTGATATTATATTTTATTGAAAATGGAGCAGAACCCACTGTTTTTGCTACTGTTTGAGTTGTTTGGATTTTTCTATAACTTAATAAATACCCAAACCCATTCTGATTTAGTCCACTGAATATTTGTGATTTTATAAAAGTAGTTCCACAATTTTTGGAGAAAGTTTATTTTGCACTTTGGTCTTATTATTTAATAACCCACCAAAGGCATTTTGAACTAGATTTATTTGACTTCAATTCAACGGGTATTTAATTTGAGCTTGGAGTTGTTTGGATTCAAGTTGACCAGGGTCCATGATCACATGACTTTCAACAATATCAAAAGAGAAGTTGAATTTGAACTGAACCAAGTTGATCAAACAAAAGTTTTGAACAATAATGATCAACAGTAATGGTGATTACTGTTCACTGACAGTGAGAGTGTTACACGTCGGAACCCAACTATAGGATCTACTGAACGAGGTCAGCCTCATCGTCGTCCTCCGGGGGCACCTCCCCGAAGTATCTTCCAGTGCCCGGGTCGAGGTAGTAGTCAACTGCAGCGGCCGATCAGGTCAAACAGTAAAAGAACAAAAGGAAAACAGGGGTGAGATTATATCATTACAGGATAACTAACTCCCTACGGTAAGACAAGATAAAGGTAAAGGTTGCAGCCGCACTAGCATATATGGTGGTTATCGTTCTATTCGAGTAGAGGTAAGATCCAAGAATACACGTGACATCGTGTCGTAAGTCCATTATTCACCTACTTACGTCAAACATAACACAACCTGGGTCTTCTCTCGGTCCCCCTGGACGAAGAAAAGCAACCAGGGCACTCACACGGTAGGCAAATTTTAATTATGATTAAATTTGATGTTATTCTATGAACAACGAGTAGGTCTCAAGTCGTCCATAACCGCGGACTCGGCTTTTCGAAAAGATTTAACCCTGTAGGGGTGTACCAACTTCCCATCATAGGCTTCGCACATACACCCGGTTTCCACTTGGCTAGGTAAACGCCTGAAACTCCGGAACGTCAGAGTCCCTCTAACTAACAACGCACATTTCCGGGTGGCCCCCGGTGAGTCGACACCCAACTCAAAAGCCGGCCACCCTCTCGAATCGGTCTCTACCGTCTGTCGCAGGTTTGGATACCCGGTTAATCACACATAGGACACCGGGTCCTCAGCCGTACAAGGTGGGCCAGCCAAGGAACAAGTCCTCCTGGCCCGTGGTGGTTTGTAAACAACTGGGGTACCACCAGCACACACACACGTTGCAAATAATAAATCAGCTCGGGCCACCACTGGAACTGTATGAAGCTAGGTAGGTAAGACAAGGGGACCCCATAGAATCCCACACACGATTAGGCACGCTCGTCAAGAAACACAATACCCGGAACTCGGGGCCTCGTTGACTCAAATGGAACAAAACACCTGGCGGGAACAGCCGGGTCTCCCATCATTCGTCAAGTAAAATTAACATCATAATAATAATAAATATCAACCAACTTCTTTAAATAACATGATATCTCAAACCATAGCATAGGGTAAGCAACAAGTTTTCCTATTCATACTAAGCAATGGCCGAGCAGCGGTAACTTAGCAATACAATGTTTTGCTGGGATGTGGGGATCATGGCTGTTTGGTATTTTGAATGTGGCATGAGAAAGTGGATAGGATCAAACAAACGTTCTAGAATACAGCTAGGGAGGTAGGCAGAAAGGTATCAAGTAATAGTATAAATCTTCCCCTTGCCTGGGTAATCGGTCGACGGAGCAGACGTAGCAGGGTCCTCGGGCTCGGTGTCGGTGTCGAAAACCTCCACGTAAGTCTCCTCGGCAGTCTCAGGTGCTAACATAAGGTACCGGCAAGGAAAAGGCACACAAGTAAGCAATGGGTGCAATGCACAGGCAAAGATGGTATGATCAAGTTTAATCGACATGATGTGACCCTATCTAGTCAGATTTAAATGAAGGTGGTGACGACACATCAACAACTTCATATGCAATTTATTTACGTAAAATGGCTTTGGTCTTATGTAAGGCCCCCGATGCGGTGCTAACTCGAGTTAGTTGCTTTCGCGTCCCGCTCAAGTTAGTAGCGCATAAAGAGCCACCGACTCACGACACTCGCACTCGTGTCGCTGCCGGATTCTCAACAACAAGTATAAGAACAAGAACTTAAGCTAAGACATAAATATAAGGTCCAAGGCATACATCGCCATTGGATAAATTATTACATCATCTCAGAGGTCCATGGACCCAAAAGTACATCATGTGACAAGCGGAAGACAAACACGACCGAGTACGGTCAAAAGCCAAATTGCCCTAGAGAGGGCTGCACATAAGAGTCCAACCACGGATCGTCGAAGCCCAACTGTAGAATCTACTGAATGAGGTCGAACTCATCGTCATCCTCCGGGGGCACCTCCACGAAGTATCGTCCAGAGCTCGGGTCGAGAAAGTACTCCACTGCAGCGGCCGATCAGGCAAAACAGTAAAAGCACAAAAGTAAAACAGGGGTGAGATTCTATCATTACAGGATAACTGACTTCCTACGGTAAGACAAAGTAAAAGGAAAGGTTGCTGCCGCACTAGCATATATGGTGGCTATCGTTCTAATAGAGTAGAGGTAAGATCCAAGAATAGCACGCGACATCATGTCATAAGTCTGCTATCCACCTACTTACGTCAAACATAACACCACCTGGATCTTCTCTCGGTCCCCCTGGACGAAGAAAATCAACCAAGGCACTCACACGGTAGGCAAGTTTTAATTAAGATTCAAATTGATGTTATTCTATGAACAAGGAGTAGGTCTCAAGTCGTCCATAACCGCGGACACGGCTTTTCGAAAAGATTTAACCCTGCAGGGGTGTACCAACTGCCCATCATAGGCTTCGCATGTACGCCCGGTTTTGCCAGAACCCTCTGTTAGGTATTGTGCTAGGATCAAAGTAACCTTGCATCATGTCAAAATTTCAAAAGAAATCTTTGAAATCAACTTCAAAATCAAAATGGGAGAAGGAAACCCCCCAGATGAATTAATTCAAAAGGCCAGATAAAAATCTTCTCCAAAAATTCATGTTAGAATTTTGAAAAGTCTTATAAATGAGTGTGATCACATATCAAGTGATGTGGGACCCATCCCATTCTCATAGATTTTTCAAATATTCAAACAGTGCCTTGGAATTAATCAAATAACCCTATTTGAGTTAAGATTCCAATTATTTGAATTTTAAAAATGTTGAAACTTTATAAGTGGCTAGTCTATATTATTATGGGGCCACATAAAATTTTTCAGCATTTAATAAAATGCCTAGCTATTTATTTTAGCTAAGCAAAACAAATGTCAGAAAAGAAAAACAGAAAAAGAAAGCAGAAAAACCTTACCAGACGCCCAGGCGAAGCCGGCCCACCCAGCCCAGCCGGCCCAAAGGGGCACAGGGGTCTTCTTCCCCGCCCCGCGCCTCCAAGCTGCTCGGTGGAATGCCACCGAGCCAGCCATGGACGCCACCTCGACGCCTTCGAGCTTCCAGGCCTCCCCGTGGCCTCTTCTCGCACCTGGAGACGCCCTGGAGCACGCCACGTCCATTCCCCCCTTCCACGAGCTCCTTCCCCTTCCTCTCTCGCCTGATTCATCGTCGCCCGAGAAGAACGCCAGAGCGCCGTCGAGCCCCCGCATAGCCATCGACGCCGAGAAGCCCCCGGAGCTTGTCCATCGTCTTCCTCGTCGTCGTCTTCATCGACCTGCATAAGAAGGCGAGCCCGAAGCCCTCCTAGCCACCTGAATCGAACTCGAGCCGCCGTCGGATCCGCAAGAACTCTCCGACGAATTCGTCATCATCACGCCACCGTTCACCTCACTGTCTGCGCTGCTGAGTTCCTCGTGAGCTCACGACCGAAACCCCTCCTTTTCCCCCTTCGATTGCTTCCTCTAGCCGGATCTGCCATGGGAACCCGAGCACCTCACCGCCGTTCTGTTGCCGCCGGAGTCGTCGCCGCCGTCGATTCCGAGCTCCCCGTGACCCCATGTTGCTTCCAGACGACGCGGACGACGTTGCTGCACCCGTTGGTGTCCTCCCCGTAGCCTCCCGTGGCCCCTAGCCCATTCCGGAGAGTCGCCGCCGTGACCTGGTCGCCGGCGTTTAGCCGCCGGCGGGTTAGCCCAACCCCCCCCCCCCCCCCCCCCCCGTTAATCACCCGCCTAATGACCCCCTGGGTCACTGACCAGTGGGCCCAGTGGCTTAATTAAGCCACTGGATTAGATTAACCAACCGGTTAATTGAACTCAGTCACTGAAACCCTGGACCCCCTTGTCAGCCCCCCCCCCTGACGCCAGCTTGACGCCAGCCTGACGCGATAAATCGATTAAATGAATTTCCAGAAAATCAAATTGGATTAAAGAAATTCCAGAAATTCCAGAAAATACCCCAAACTTTGGAAATTCATAGAAAATTCATATTAACTCCAAATTGGACAAATAATATATGAAAAATGATCAGGAGAAAATTATCTTTCCAAATATGCAACTTTCAACTATGTTGGAGTTGATTTTAAAATGGGACCAGTAGCATATGTCATTTGAATTATTTGGAATTAATTCAAATTCAATTCAAATGATTTTGCAACTTGAACCATGGAATTATGCTACAATTCAACCACACTTCAGAGGCATATCATACACATTTCCAAAAGGTTCAAAATGATCAAACAATGTCACATGCAACTTGGTTAAGTTGAATTCAAATGTGGAGTTTGAATTTGCAATTCAATTTTCCATATACTCCATTTAAATGGAATTGCTTCACACATCAAAGCATATCCATCAAGTTTCAACCTTCCATCATGTGATTGTGCATTGTATTTACTTTGCTACTTTGCTTGTTGTTTGTCGAGTAGAGGTGGAACCGGAACAGGAGACTGCCCCCTTCGTTGAAGACCCAGAACCCGAACCTCGTCAGCAAGGCAAGCAAACCCCCATTGATCATGTCGATAAAATCCCACTTACCTCTCATGTCTCGCTTATGCATTGTTTATGATGATTACCATGATTCGTTTCTACCGCATAGATGAACCCATTCCTTTGCATGACCTATCATTTTGTCACAGTAGTAAGCAAACCACAATCCAAGCAAATGTAGGAGTTGTTTGATATCATGTGGCCCTGCAAATGTTTATCGCTTATTGCATGCTTAGTATGATACCATGTTGTTACTGTGATGTGAGTCGGGATGGTAGTGATCATGTTGATGATGGTAGAAAAGTGTTGGTGAATCGACCCTAATACAAGGTGAACGATGAGAGGCTGTGTAGGAGTACACGGTGGGTTGTCTCGTTGAACACCGCCCTAAGTCCGAGTTCTTGTGTGGTGATCCAAGATGAAGAGTACAACCACACATTGGGCTTACTGACCCCTCTCAACTTACTAACTCGTCCCTTTCGATGTCCAGATGTCGCAATAGTTCGGAGTTCTGGTAGGCTTGTGGCCTGGATGCTAAGTGAGAGAACGGCTCATCCGAGACCGGCTTATGCACCACGCACACATCACTTGGGTCCACTTCGGTAAACCGGCCGGGTTCACGATAGTGGTAGCCTACCCAAGTAGGCGGCTTTCTCGGACTAGATCGGCTATGAGGTAACAGTTGTGGTGAGCATCCTCGCTGGCACCCCTTGAATGGTGTCGAGATCAAAGGCGGTAAATGATGATCATGTGTGTGTAGCGGTACACCCCTGCAGGGTTAACAAAACTATTCGAATAGCCGCGTCCGCGGTTATGGACTGCTTGGAAAGCTTTGCTTGACTATTAGACAACTTGAATCGGATACTTCTAAAACACACCAAGATAAGTGTGAGTGCTATGGCGTGCTTCCTCGTGGGGAAATCGAGGAAGGAACCATGGTGGTGTATTGGTTGGAGAAAGTAGTGGACTCGTGTACGCTTCTTACCCAAAGTCTGGTACTCGTAGTTCCGGATTAGCCAAGTCAAAGCTAGCACTTCTGCAAGTGAAACCCCACCTACCTTTACCTTGATACATATGCATGAGTAGTATAGCTCCTATGTAAGTCTTGCTGAGTACGACTTTGTACTCACGTTTTCTTAATCTATGTTTTTGATGAACCCACTGACCCCGAAGGTGGCTTCTTCATCAAGCTGGACGACTGAAGATCAAGCTAGTCTAGTCCCAGTCAGACGACTGGTTCCCTCGTGGAGGGCTTGTGTTTAAATAAGGCTTCTTAAGCCATTTGTTAAACTTGTCTGTACTCAGACATAATTTGCTTCCATTTGTGTTGTAATGTTGGATCACATGTTTGTGATCTCTGTTTGCACTCTATTAGAGTTATCAATAAAATTGTACACTTTGTAGAGAATTGCAATGGTACCTGCTGTTCATACAAGGCATGTGTGATGCGTGTATGTTTATAACATGCATGTCTTTGTATGGGTTTTCGAGACCTTAGTTGTGTTCTGGCTGGCGGTCTTTCATACACCAAGTGGCCCTTAGATGTGCGCAGCTTGGGGCATCGCGATGCGATTGCTCGAGACTCCGTCTCGTGCACACTTTGTGGTATGATCGAGCCCGCCCTAGACCCCGACTAAGTGATCGGGCTGGAGTAAGTCTATGTAAGAGTTTTGAGATAGTCGATAGTATGGTTGAGGCGACTTGTCTTTGAATATGGAAGTTCACCACCCATATCATTAGACTTGTGTGCGGACGATGAGGACCCATCTCAGTTGATCATCCGGCCTGGATGGGATGCCCCTCACGTACGATGCTTTCCGAGAACGTTCTGTGCTTGGCCTTGTCTGCTTAGACAAGTGGGTACGGTTCTCGGCTCTCCATATGACTATGTCTTAGCTGTACTTGCATACGCTAACCCCGGGTCCCGACAGGTTTCCACTTGGCTAGGTAAGCGCCTGAAACTCTGGAACGTCAGAGTCCCTCTAACTAACAACGCACAATTCCGGGTGGCCCCCGGGGAGTCGACATCCAATCAAAAAGCCGGCCAAGCTCTCGAATCGGCCTCTTCCGTATGGCCAAGGTCGGGTTTAGTCTCGCCTATATAACAGGGGACTTCCCTAGCTCACCAGTGTGGACCAACCAGAGGAACAATGTCTCCGTTGGTCCGGGTTGTTTCGAAAACAGCTGGGGTACCAACCAAGCACACACATGTTTGCAAATAGTAAATCATCTCGGGAAACCACTAGAACCGTAAGAAGCTAGGTAGGTAAGACAAGGAGACCCCATAGAATCCCACACACGATTAGGCACGCTTGTCAAGAAACACAATACCCGGAACTAGGGACCTAGGTGACTCAAATGGAACAAAACACCTGGCGGGAACAGCCTGGTCTCCCATCTTTCGTCGAGTATAAATTAACATCATCAATAATAAATATCAATCAACTTCTTTAAATAACATGATATCCCAAACCATAGCAAATAATAGGGTAAGCAGCAAGTTTTTCTACTCATACTAAGCAATGGCTGAGCAGCGGTAACATAGCAATACAATGTTTTGCTGGGATGTGGGGATCATGGCTGTTTGGGTTTTTGAAGGTGGCATACTCAAAGTGGATAGGATCAAACAAACGCTCTAGACAACAGCTAGGCAGGTAGGCAGAAAGGTATCAAGTAATGGTATGAATCTTCCCCTTGCCTGGGTAATCAGTCGTCGAAGCAGACGCAGCAGGGTCCTCGGGCTCGGTGTAAGAAACCTCCACGTAAGTCTCCTCGGCGGTCTCAGGTGCTAACGTAAGGTACCGGCAAGAAAAAGGCACACAAGTAAGTAACGGGTACAATGCACAGGCAAGGATGACAAGAGCAAGTTTAATTTGGTATGACATGAACCTGTCTAGTCAAATTTAAATGAAGGTGAAGACGACACGTCATCAACTTCATATGCATTTATTTACATTATAATGGCGTTGGTCTGAGCCCTAATTTAGGTGTAAGTAACATGTCAACATGGCATGAACATCAAAGCAAACACAAGAATTTAGACAACGTGAAAGTAAAACATCGGTTCCAGAGCCGGAGTAGTGTCGGTGAATTTGACACAAGGAAGGTGGAACAATAGTTGGAAACCAACCACTTCGCATATGACAATATTTTGGGGGCCGACTTTGAAGAAGATGATTGAAGATGACATGAAACAAACTTGAAAAGGACTGATGATCATCATTTCAAAATGCACTGAAGTTGAAATGATGCAAGAAGAAAGACAGATAATTCTGGATCAGGTGGTCACACCTTGTTCACATGAGTTGCATAGAACTTCATGAGGACATCACCATTGCAATCCTTGCAGAAAACTACCCCAAACCCATATATAATATGGCACCATCTGAATTTGCAAACACAGTTGCAAATTCAACTGGAGTTCAGGGGGCTGGGTGCAAATTTACACTTCATGCATTTGAAAAAGGTTCACATGGCTAAACCATTATCACCATGCAACTCCTGGTGAAAAACTACCCAAGATTCATATATGGCATGGCAAACTTTGAATTTGGGCAAACTTGACAAAATCAAAGAAAGAACAGGGGCTGATTTGCAAAATGGCCATACTCCAAATTTTAGAGGGGCCAAATGCAAGAATGGACTCTACCATGCTGGTCAGTAGCTCAAGCTACCCCAAAACCATATATAAGATGCCCCTACTTGCAAAAGATGTTCAAATCAGATTTGAATTTGAATTCAAATTCAAATTTGAAGTAAACCAGAAAAGAAATGAAAAAAGAAAAGAAGAAAAAGAAAAGAGAGGGTCCAGAACCTCTCGGGCTGGCTTCAGGCGAAGGGCCCAAGTGAGTTAAGCCCACGCGGCAGAGACGAAACAAAGAAAGAAAAAAAAGAGAAAAGGGTCGAGCCCACAGTGGACCAGGCCCATGGCCACTTCATCTCCTCGGCCCAGGCGACAGAGCCTTCCCTCCTCTTCTGAACCCAGCGACAGCGCGCTCTGAAGAACAAGACACCTCCCTGCTGAACCCGACATGGGCTCAAACTCCGGCGAGGCTCCCCTTGCGCTCCGGTCGTCTCTCGGCGAACCTTGCCGCGGAAAACCAAGAGGGGACCTCCCTCTACACCTTGCCTCACTGCCCCGCTCCTGAATCCCTCTGTGTTCGACGGTAGCAACGAAGAAACAGAGCGGCGCGACCTGTTCTGGGAGTTCAGAACGTGCGCCACATCCGGCGACTTGGCGATGAGGCTGCGCTCGACTACGCTTCTCCGGCGACCTAGCTGCTACTGCAATTCTCGAGACGGATCACCCCTGCATCCATTTCTGCACTGGGACGCACCGGAGACGTGACAACGACGACGTGCACCTTGCCTGAAAATCACGGCGGCCACGGCCTACAGGCGATCTTCAGAACAGCGTAAACGAAAGGGTGCCAAGCTTCCTCCTTTGAGGCAACTGGCGTGCTCTGGGCGCGGCCACACTACGCCCGCACGCGTCCAGACCTCGCCGGGGTCACGGGGTTCACCGGCGACGCGGTAAACCGTGCCACGGCGGATGGCATCGAGGGCACACGCTGCGCGGTCTACTGCTACTGCTACGGGGGAAGAGGAGGCGTCATCTTGCTCACCTAGGGGTCGCCGGTGACGACTTGCAACGCGGTTGATGGAAGGGTGGTCGACGGCGACGTAGAAGCAGACGCGTCGGAGGCGGGTTCGTCGTCGCGAGGACGCTCAGGAGCTCCTCCCTGCTGCCTGCGCGAAGCAAGAGGAGAGGTGAGCTCACAGATAGCCAGAACAAGTGCGGGCTCGAGGAATTGTGGCGAGGCGGCGGCGAATTCCTCACCGGATTCATGGCGTCCGGCGGAACAGGGGAGGAAGGATCTCGCTCGAGCGGCGGCGGCGAGGGGAAATCTTGGAGGAAATGGAACCCTAGGGGGGTCCTGGGCTCGGGGGGCGCGGAACTTATAGAGGGGAGCCCCTCAGGCCACGTCGGCGGTCATCGACGTCGACGCCGGAGCCCGTTGTGAGAGGGGAAGGAGGACGACGTGGAAAGGGGGTCTGTCCTGGCCGCACGATCTGGATTCCACGGACAGGATCTCCTCCTCCGTACCGCTTCGCTGGAGAGGTGGATGGGTTGCAGGGAAGGGAAGCTCCAGATGGGCCTGGCCTGGCTGGAAGAGAAGAAGAAGGAGACCAAGGCATTTTTCCAGAACAGAAAATAGCAGGGAAAAGAAAAGGAAAAGGGACAGAAGAAAAAGGAAGAAAAATATATAAAAATATATTTGAAACCCCTTGAGGCATACCTGATCACCCAAAAATGGGTTGGGAAATTTTAAATGCAAGGAAAAATTGCCATAGAAAAATAGTACCTTTTCCTATTTAAAATTAAATAGAAAAGGTGCTTATGGAATTTTGGGGAAGAAAACACAAGGTGCAAAATTCCATGAACTTGAAAATCTTGAACCTTGCATTATTCCTCAATTTCCAAAAGTGGTTTGGGTATTTTTGGCAACAACAAAATTGTGAGCTCATTTTTGAATTCAAAACCACTTTAAAACTAGAGCCCCCTATTTTGATGATGGAAAAAATAATTTGAGGATTTTCAAACACTTGCACTAGCAATTGAAATGGCTAGGCCAAGTTTAGGGTCAAGGAGAGCAAGCATGCAACAAAGAAAAATCCTCCAACACCCTTCTTGAACCATTTGGATGGAAAAAGAAACAAACCAAATGGGCTCCAATCTCAATGCAAATTTAAATCACCACATGAAATTATAAAGTTTAGCATCATGCTAAGTTACAAAGTCAACAGACAAAGTAGAACTTCATGGTGATTCTTATTTATTGCACATGGGCTGTTACAACACTCCCCCACCAACACAGGATCTCGTCCCGAGATCTAAGCCTGAAATAACTCAGGATACTCAGAACGGAGATGGTCTTCACGCTCCTACGTTGCTTCCTTCTCCGAATGATGTGCCCACTGAACTTTCATGAACTTGACGGTCTTGTTGCGCGTCTTGCGCTCGGACGTCTCAAGAACACGGACTGGACGCTCTGAGTAGGAAAGGTCCGCACTCAGCTGGATCTCGCCCAAGTCAACAGCCTGCTCTGGCTGCTTGAAGCACTGCTTCAGCTGGGACACATGGAACACGTCATGCACCATGGACAAACTCTCTGGAAGCTCGAGCCGAAAGGCAAGAGGTCCTCTAGTCTCAAGGATGAGGAAAGGTCCGACAAATCTTGGAGCGAGCTTTCCTTTGATAGCAAAGCGGTGAGTTCCCCTCAACGGAGACACTCTCAGGTACGCCCAATCACCAACCTGAAACGCTACACCACGATGCCTTTTGTCATAATAGGCCTTCTGGCTAGACTGTGCTACCTTTAGGTGCTCTTGGACAATCTTCACTCTGTCCTCTGCCTCTTGGATGACATCTGGACCGAACAGTTGCCTCTCACCTGTCTCGGACCAGTTCAAAGGTGTCCTGCACTTGCGGCCATACAAGAGTTCAAACGGCGCTGCTTGCAGACTTGCCTGATAGCTGTCGTTGTAAGAGAACTAAACATACGGCAAGCACTCTTCCCACTTCATGCCAAACAAGATGACACATCCCGAAGCATGTCCTCGAGGATTTGGTTCACGCGCTCGACTTGCCCACTTGTCTGAGGGTGATAAGCGGTACTGAACAACACTGTCGTACCAATCGCCTTTTGAAAGGCCTGCCAGAACTTAGAGGTGAAAAGGCTGCCTCTATCTGAACTGATCTTCTTGGGAATGCCATGCAAAGATAAAACTCTTGCGGTGTAAAAATCCGCCAACTGAGCTGCTGAAATGGAGTCCTTCACTGGAAAGAAGTGGGCAACTTTGGAAAGATTGTCGATGACAACAAAGATGGCATTGTTCTTCTTCTGCGACAAGGGGAAGCCTGTGATGAAATCCATCTCTATGTGATCCCATTTCCACTCCGGAATCTCAAGTGGCTGAAGCAACCCTGCAGGCTTCTGGTGCTGTTCCTTCACTCTCTTGCACACGTCACACTGAGACACGTAACGGGCAACATCCCGCTTCATACGAGTCCACCAAAAACTTTGCTTGAGATCCTGATACATCTTTGTACTGCCAGGGTGAATCGATAGCTTGGAACCATGGGCTTCCTTCATGATGACCTCTCTGAGATCTCCTTCCTTGGGAACAACAACTCGCTCTTCGAACAACACGGTGCCGTCATTATGCACTGAAAAGCAACCGTACTTTGGAACTGAGGCGGCAATACCCTGTTTGATCTTCTGAATCATTGAGCTGCCAGACTGAGCTTCACGAATCTTCTCACGGATAGTGGGCTCTACCACAAGGTTGGCAAGATAGCCTACTGGAACTAGCTCGAGATTGAGCCTTCGAAAGGACTCACACAAATCAGGGTGGATCTTCTGCACCTGGATATTATTGCAATCGCCCTTGCGGCTCAGCGCATCAGCTATGACATTCGCCTTCCCAGGCGTGTACTGAATATCAACTGTGTACTCAGTAATGGTTTCAAGCCACCTTCTTTGCCTCAAGTTCCGATTTGGCTGAGTGAGCAAGTACTTCAGACTCTTGTGGTCCGTGAACACGTCCACCTTCCTCCCTAAGAGGAGGTGTCGCCAAGTGACTAAAGTGTGCACAACTGCTGCAAGCTCCAAGTCCTGCGTGGGATAATTCCTCTCACTTGTCTTCAACTGCCGTGTGGTATAAGCCACAATATTTCTGCCTTGCATCAAGACTCCGCCGAGACCTTGCAAGGAAGCATCACAAAACACCTGAAAAGGTTGTGAATCATCTGGCGGCGTGAGAATTGGAGCTGTGGTCAGCTTCTCTTTCAACTCCTCGAAGGCTGACTGGCAAGCCGGTGACCAAGTGTACCGCTTGTCCTTGCACAACAATTCAGTCATTGGCTTGGCTATTTTGGAGAAATTCTGCACAAACCTCCTGCAATAACTGGCGAGGCCGAGAAAACTCCTTAGCTGCTTGACATTCTTCGGTGGAGCCCACTCTTGAATAGTGCGGACTCGCTCTGGATCAACCGCAATTCCCTCAGCGGAGATGACATGGCCCAGAAAATTGACCTTGTCCACCCAAAACTCGCACTTGGAGAACTTGGCGTAATACCGGTGCTCTCTTAACTTCTGCAGCACCAAGCGCAAATGTTCCTCATGCTCAGCCTCTGACTTGGAATAGACAAGAATGTCGTCGAGGTACAGGATCACAAACACATCAAGCCAGTCTTGGAACAAATAGTTCATGTCGGAGGGGCATTTGAGAACCCAAAAGTCATGACTGTGAACTCATACAGCCCATAACGTGTGTTGAACGCAGTCTTGGGAATATCCTCTTCACGAACACGGATTTGGTGATACCCCATCCTCAAGTCAAGCTTGGAAAACACCTTAGCCCCATTTAACTGCTCAAACAGATCATTGATACGGGGTAAAGGGTATTTGTTCTTGATGGTCTTCTTGTTGATACCGCGATAGTCCTGGACCAAGCGGCTAGTCCCATCCTTCTTCTGGACAAACAAAGCTGGTGCACCCCAAGGAGAAGTGCTCGCGCGGATAAAACCGCCTGCCTCAAACTCTGTGAACTGCTTCCTGAGCTCAATCAACTCTTTCGAACACATCTTGTACGGATGCCGAGAAATCGGCTGGGTACCAGGCTCTAGCTCAATAACGAACTCAATAGCTCGAACTGGGGGAATTCCTGGCAACTCCTCCAGAAAGACGTCTGGGAACTCACAGACAACTCTGACCTCTTCGAGCAAAGGCGCAACTCCTGCGTTCAACGCGTACAACTGTGCTGGTCCTGTCATAGAGCCAGAAGTGTACAATACCTCTGCGCCTGAATCATGTGTCAACTTGAATGATCTGGTCGGACAATCAATATTGGCCTTGTGCTGCACAAGCCAATCCATGCCCAAAATGACATCAATGTCGGAACGCGGAAGCAAAACCAAAGAAGCGGAGAAAAGGAGACCCTGAATCTGGATCTGCACATCAGGAACTCTGACAGCTGAACTGAACTTGGAGCCCTGTGTAGAGATAGCAATAGGAGACGACATCATCTCTGAATGCAAATCATGTGCACGAGCAAAAGACTTGGAAACGAAGGAGTGAGAAGCTCCGGAATCGAACAATACTGTCGCGGGAACTGAACACACAAGCAACCTACCAAGAACAATCTCTGAAGACTGCTGAGCATCTGAGAGCATCACTTTGTTAACCCAAAGTGCACGTGGCTATGCCTTCAACATCGTGGTGCTCGGAGTAGAGCGAGGTGGAGGCGGTGGAAGCCGAGCAAAGCGCGGATCGGTGCAGTTGGGAGACGTGTGCCCTGGCTCTCTGCACTTGTAGAAAATCACGCCCGGCTTGGGCTGCTGCTGCGGCTTGGGTGGCCTCGCGTGTGGTGGTGTAGAGCGAGGCCCCTGCTGAACTGGGACGGGAGGGCGGGCAAAAGTGCGGACAACTGCCCCCCTCTGCTGGTACTGCTGCCTCTGCGGTGGTGCCTCTGCAACCCAAGTCTTTTCCTTCTTGTGGATCATCACTGCAGAACTGTGCTCACGCTGGCGCTTCCTGTCTGCATCCCACTCTGCTCTGGCTGACTCCTGACGGATAGCTTGATCCACGAACTGTGAGAACAGCGTGGGACTGCACTGAGTGAGCGCGTACTTTATCTCTGTGCTGAGACCTCCACGAAACCTCGCAATCTTCTTAGCCTCTGTGATGACCTCCTCTGGAGCGTACCTGGCTAGCCTGCCGAAGGCCAGGTTGTACTCCTGGACTGACCTGTCACCCTGTCTCAGAGCCAAGAACTCCTCACTCCTCCTGTCCATCAGGCCACTCGGAATATGCGCTGCTCTGAAGTCCGCGACGAAGTCTGCCCACGTGATGATAGCATCGCCCTTGTTGGCCTTGTAGGTATCGTACCAGCTGGCTGCTGCACCCTGAAGCTGGAACGAGGCGAAGGTGACGTAGTCGACAGGTCTGACGGTGTTTGCATTGAAGTGCTTCTTGATCTCTGCGATCCAGTCATCCGCCTCCAGCGGGTCTCGAGCCTCGGAGAACCTAGGGGGGTTGATCGCGAGGAACTGCTGCAGTGTGGTGTACTGTGGTCGATCACTTCTCTGGGCATTCTGGTTCTGCGGCATCTGTAGGATCGCAGCTGTTGTTGGGATACGGGGCAGAAAACACAAATTTTTCATACCTACGGTACCCGAACCCAAGATCTATGCTATGGCGATGTAAAGTAACGGAGGGAATCGATGTTCATACCTTTGAAGACCGAAAGAGGGAAACGTTCTTACGAACGTGGTTGGCGTAGACTTAGAACTACGACCTCCCTGTCGTGTAGAAGACCACCACCGGCGAGGATGACTCCCGGTAAACCTCCAGCGACGAAGAAGCACCACAGGTGTAATGCCTCGAAGGGATTATACACGTACGGCACAATCGATGTTCCTCCCGGGCTTCGAACCAGGCGAGCAGCGGAAGAAAGACGTACGGCACAATCGATGATCCCCCTTCATGCAAAGCAAAGTTAAACGCCTTTCTACTTTAGCTTGTGCAAGTTTTACGTGGCTGCTAGGGGTTTCGAGAGAGAGAACCGATTTCTATCCTGCGAAAAACAAGCCACAACACCGTCTCCCATCCGTCTCTATTACACCCCTGTCGGGGCCCTCCGTTGCAAACATCTTCGCATCGCTAATGCAGAGAGACCGACACCCCCCCAGCCACTTTATATGGTACAAGCCATATTTCAAGCGTGGAACCAGTCTCGCGTAAACGCGTAAGGTCGGTCGGGGGCCGCTTCATCAAACATTGCCGCAATGCTGAATGAGTGCACGTGGGAGGGTAACGAATGAAGATTCGATGCCCACATCCTAGATGTGTTCTATCCGTACAATACATCTACGCATAGCTAGCTCATGATACCACTGTTGGGATACGGGGCAGAAAACACAATTTTTTCATACCTACGGTACCCGAACCCAAGATCTATGCTATGGCGACGTAAAGTAACGGAGGGAATCGATGTTCATACCTTTGAAGACCGAAAGAGGGAAACGTTCTTACGAACGTGGTTGGCGTAGACTCAGATCTATGACCTCCCTGTCGTGTAGAAGACCACCACCGGCGAGGATGACTCCCGGTAAACCTCTAGCGACGAAGCAGCACCACAGGTGTAATGCCTCGAAGGGATTATACACGTACGGCACAATCGATGTTCCTCCCGGGCTCCGAACAAGGCGAGCAGCGGAAGAAAGACGGCTACGGATCCCGACTCCGGCAGAGCGACGGCCTGCCTTATGGTGGAGAACTCCAATCCTGGTGCAGACTCCAATCAAGGGGAGTCCACTTCCGGAAAAGGAGAAGGAAGAAGAAGGAGATCAATTGTTGTATGGAAAAAGGGGGGTCTACCCCTCTATATAAAGGCCAAGGGGGGGGGTGTGATCCCTCTTCCCTCCCCCATGTGGGACTAAACCCCCAAGGGGGGAGGGGTGAGCCGGCCAAGGGGGGGTTGGGCCCCACCCCTTGGCGCCAAGCCCAAGGGGGGGAACCCCCTCCTCCCCTAATGGGCCTCTAAGGCCCATATAGCCTTTTTTCCATTATTTTAATTATTTAATAAGTTTTAAATATTTAATTCAGATAATTAAATAATAAAAACATTATTAAAACAATTAAACTTTATTTTGAACTATTCAAAATGTCCGGAAACCATTCCGTCCTCCTCCGGAACTATTCCGGTGATTTCTCCTATTTCACCGATTGATCCCGTAACTGTCCTACGCATCAATTGCCCTTAAGTGTAACACCCTAACGGTCCGGGAAACAGCAGACATGGTCGAGACTCTTCTCATGGACCAATGACTAGTCAGTTGGAGCTGGTTACAATCCTTGACAGCCCCTGCGCTTCCATCGAATGAGCTTCGATCGCTTTTGGAAACCGTTAACGATACGACGTAATCCCTTTGTTCTGCGGTACTTTCTTTGTCCGAGGTTTGATCGTCGGTATCCCACATACCGTGTTCACATCTCGTTCACGACAAACAACTTCTCTCGTCCATGATCATTGCATCTCTTGTGACCTAGTCACGTCCTTGCAAGGGGTTGATGCAATTTCACCGAGTGGGCCCAGAGTACCTGTCCTGTCACAAGGATTGACAAATCCCGCTTTGATCTATTAACATACTCATCAACCATCTATTTCGGAATACCCAAAGTGCTCCGTTATAGCCAGCATATTTCAGTCAGGCGGTGGGATACAAGTCAAAGTCTCCTCATAGATCGTGATTATCAACCAACCAACTTCTTTAAATAACATGATATCTCAAACCATAGCATAGGGTAAGCAACAAGTTGGCGTAGACTTAGAACTACGACCTCCCTGTCGTGTAGAAGACCATCACCGGCGAGGATGACTCCCGGTAAACCTCCAGCGACGAAGCAGCACCACAGGTGTAATGCCTCGAAAGGATTATACACGTACGGCACAATCGATGTTCCTCCCGGGCTTCGAACCAGGCGAGCAGCGGAAGAAAGACGTACGGCACAATCGATGATCCCCCTTCATGCAAAGCAAAGTTAAACGCCTTTCTACTTTAGCTTGTGCAAGTTTTACGTGGCTGCTAGGGGTTTCGAGAGAGAGAACCGATTTCTATCCTGCGAAAAACAAGCCACAACACCGTCTCCCATCCGTCTCTATTACACCCCTGTCGGGGCCCTCCGTTGCAAACATCTTCGCATCGCTAATGCAGAGAGACCGACACCCCCCCAGCCACTTTATATGGTACAAGCCATATTTCAAGCGTGGAACCAGTCTCGCGTAAACGCGTAAGGTCGGTCGGGGGCCGCTTCATCAAACATTGCCGCAATGCTGAATGAGTGCACGTGGGAGGGTAACGAATGAACATTCGATGCCCACATCCTAGATGTGTTATATCCGTACAATACATCTACGCATAGCTAGCTCATGATACCACTGTTGGGATACGGGGCAGAAAACACAAATTTTTCATACCTACGGTACCCGAACCCAAGATCTATGCTATGGCGACGTAAAGTAACGGAGGGAATCGATGTTCATACCTTTGAAGACCGAAAGAGGGAAACGTTCTTACGAACGTGGTTGGCGTAGACTCAGATCTACGACCTCCCTGTCGTGTAGAAGACCACCACCGGCGAGGATGACTCCCGGTAAACCTCCAGCGACGAAGCAGCACCACAGGTGTAATGCCTCGAAGGGATTATACACGTACGGCACAATCGATGTTCCTCCCGGGCTCCGAACCAGGCGAGCAGCGGAAGAAAGACGGCTACGGATCCCGACTCCGGCAGAGCGACGGCCTGCCTTATGGTGGAGAACTCCAATCCTGGTGCAGACTCCAATCAAGGGGAGTCCACTTCCGGAAAAGGAGAAGGAAGAAGAAGGAGATCAATTGTTGTATGGAAAAAGGGGGGTCTACCCCTCTATATAAAGGCCAAGGGGGGGGTGTGATCCCTCTTCCCTCCCCCATGTGGGACTAAACCCCCAAGGGGGGAGGGGTGAGCCGGCCAAGGGGGGGTTGGGCCCCACCCCTTGGCGCCAAGCCCAAGGGGGGGAACCCCCTCCTCCCCTAATGGGCCTCTAAGGCCCATATAGCCTTTTTTCCATTATTTTAATTATTTAATAAGTTTTAAATATTTAATTCAGATAATTAAATAATAAAAACATTATTAAAACAATTAATCTTTATTTTGAACTATTCAAAATGTCCGGAAACCATTCCGTCCTCCTCCGGAACTATTCCGGTGATTTCTCCTATTTCACCGATTGATCCCGTAACTGTCCTATGCATCAATTGCCCTTAAGTGTAACACCCTAACGGTCCGGGAAACAGCAGACATGGTCGAGACTCTTCTCATGGACCAATGACTAGTCAGTTGGAGCTGGTTACAATCCTTGACAGCCCCTGCGCTTCCATCGAATGAGCTTCGATCGCTTTTGGAAACCGTTAACGATACGACGTAATCCCTTTGTTCTGCGGTACTTTCTTTGTCCGAGGTTTGATCGTCGGTATCCCACATACCGTGTTCACATCTCGTTCACGACAAACAACTTCTCTCGTCCATGATCATTGAATCTCTTGTGACCAAGTCAAGTCCTTGCAAGGGGTTGATGCAATTTCACCGAGTGGGCCCAGAGTACCTGTCCTGTCACAAGGATTGACAAATCCCGCTTTGATCTATTAACATACTCATCAACCATCTATTTCGGAATACCCAAAGTGCTCCGTTATAGCCAGCATATTTCAGTCAGGCGGTGGGATACAAATCAAAGTCTCCTCATAGATCGTGATTGCGTATGATCATTACGGTCTAAGGACTAAGCCATACGTTTCAAAGTCATAGCAACGCTGAACTATGTGACTCGATCACATTGCATTACTTTAGGTGGGTGTCTGTCCATCACATCATTCTCCTAATGATATGACCTCATTGTCAATGGACTTAAGTGTCGCCATGATCAGGAAAGCTTGATCAATCAATTGCCCAATGAGATAGTTTACCCGAGTTAAACTACGGACCATGTTTTATACTACACATGTATTAGTATTTCCAAGTAATACAGTTATAGCACAGTATAAAACGTATTATGAACAAAATGGATATGTGACAAATATCTTTATTAATTTGTCTCTAGGGCACATATCCAACAGTCTCCCACTTGCACTAGAGTACAAATTACACTAGTTTACATCAGGTATGTATCTAACACCAATGGTCTCTCGGTGTTCTTCAAACTTGCCCTGTGGAAGAGGTTTAGTCATCGGGTCTGCTGCGTTCAGATCCGTATGTATCTTTTGAATCCTAGTGTGTCCATCCCTGACGTAGTCTCGCGTCACATGGAACTTTCGGAGGATGTGCTTGGCTGTAGAGTGAGTTCTTGGCTCCTTCGCGTTAGCAATGGCACCCTTGTTGTCGCAGAAGATTCCCACGGGGTCAGTGCAACTGGGAAAGACGCCAAGCTCGATCACGAACTTCTTCAGCCACAGCGCCTCGTTTGACGCTTCGCAAGCGGCAATATACTCCGACTCCATTGAAGATTGAGCGACGACTGACTGTTTGCCGCTCCTCCAGCTAATCGCGCCTCCGTTCAACATGAAAACATATCCCGTCTGGGACTTCGAGTCATCTAGGTCTGAGCCGAGGCTTGCGTCAACGTAACCCTTTACGGTGAGCTCCTCATCAACTCCTCCATAAATAAGAAAGAGATCCTTGGTTCTTCTGAAGTACTTAAGGATGTTCTTCACTGCTGTCCAATGGGCCATTCCCGGATTACTCTGGTAGCGATTAGTCATACTAATGGCCAGCGCTAAATCCGGTCTGGTACATAACATAGCATACATGAGAGAACCTATGGCTGAGGCATAGGGCTTTGAGGACATCTCCTCTTTCTCTTTAGCTGTGGTCGGGCATTGAGTCACGCTTAGTTTGACACCTTTTATAACTGGCAAGAGACCTGTCTTGGAGTCATCCATTTTGAACCTTTTCAAAATCTTGTCAATATAAGTATTCTGACTCAAGGCCAACCTCCGATTAGGTCTATCTCTATACATCTTAATCCCCAGTATGTACGCAGCTTCACCTAGGTCCTTCATGGAAAATTGTCCATTCAGATATTCCTTCACTTCCTCTAAGAATTTCTTATCGTTCCCTATTAGTAATATGTCATCTACATATAACACAAGGAATGCTACAGAGCTCCCAGTCAGTTTCTTATAGACGCAGAACTCTTCGACGTTTTGGACAAAGCCAAAAGCTTTAATGACCTCATCAAATCGAAGATTCCAGCTCCGAGATGCTTGCTTCAACCCATAGATGGACCGTTGAAGCTTGCAAACCTTACCAGCATTCCTTGGATTGACAAACCCCTCTGGTTGCATCATATACAACTCTTCCTCAATGTTGCCATTTAGGAATGCAGTTTTCACATCCATCCGCCATATCTCGTAATCATGATATGCAGCTATTGCTAGTAGGATCCGAATAGACTTTATCATCGCTACAGTAGAGAACGTCTCCTCGTAGTCAACTCCTTGAATTTGTCGGAAACCCTTCGCGACAAGTCGAGTTTGTAGACAGATACGTTTCCGTCTGCGTCAGTCTTTTTCTTGAAAATCCATTTATTCTCGACGGCCTTGCGGTCCTCGGGAATATCCACCAAAGTCCATACTTTGTTGGTGTACATGGAGTCTATTTCGGATTTCATAGCTTCAAGCCATTTCTCGGACTCGGGTCCCTCCATTGCTTCTTTGTAACTCGTAGGTTCATCCGACTCAACAGCCGAGATTGCATTCACAAGCTGTCCGTAAAACTCAGTAGGTTGACGGACTCTTGATGACCTACGGGGCATAAAAGGTTCCTCTTCATTCTCATCATGATCATCATGAATGTCATGATCGTTATGAATGTCGTTCTGGCCATTCTCTTCAACTCCCACTGTGGAAGATGGTTCCAGAACAAATTCCATAGCCATTTCATCCAATTGGAGTGATTGGTCAGTTACTTCATCGAGGTCTATTTTCCTCCCACTCAACTCTTTCGCGAGAAACTCCTTCTCAAGAAAGTGTCCCGTCTTGGCAACAAACGTTTTGCTGTCAGACTTGTTGTAGAAAGTGTACCCACAAGTTTCCTTGGGATAGCCCACAAAGATGCACTTATCCGCCTTGGATTCGAGTTTTTCAGGCTGTAGTTTCCTAACATAAGCCTCACAACCCCAAATCTTCAGGTGAGACAACTCAGGTTTAGTGCCATGCCATTCTTCAAATGGTGTTGTCTTTACGGATTTGGATGGTGCCCTATTAAGAATATGAATGGCGGTTTCTAATGCATACCCCCAGAATGACACAGGCAAATCAGTATGAGACATCATCGATCGTACACTATCCAATAGGGTTCGATTACGTCGCTCAGCTACACCGTTTCTCTGAGGTGTGCCTACCGGCGTAAGCTGTGGTACTATGCCACAAGACTTCAGAAGATTGCCAAACTCGTGACTCAAATACTCGCCACCTCGATCCGATCGAAGGTGCTTGATTTTCCTTCCGAGTTGATTTTCGACCTCATTCTGAAATTCCTTGAACTTTTCAAAGGTCTCAGACTTGTGCTTCATCAAGTAAATATACCCATATCTACTCAAGTCATCAGTAAAGGTCACGAAGTAACGAAGATCATTGCGAGTGGGGACGTTCATGGGTCCACATACATCCGTGTGTATGATCCCCAATAAGACATCCGCACGCTCCATCACACCATTGAATGGAGTCCTTGTCATTTTGCCCATGAGGCATTGTTCACATGTATCAAGGGATCCAAAATCCAATGAGTCAAGAAGTCCATCCTTATGGAGCTTCTCCATGCGTTTTACACCAATATGACCAAGTCGGCAATGCCACATCATCATGTGATCTTCATTATTCTTCAATCTTTTGGCCTCAATATTGTTAACGTGACTCACATCACCATCGAGATTAAGTATGAATAAACCATGCGACTCCGGTGCGTGAACATAAAACATATCATCCTTATAAATCGAACAACCAATTGTATCGGACTTAAAAGAATAGTGGTCTCGCTTCAAGCAAGAACCACTCACGATGTTCACACTCAACGCGGGTACATAGTAACATTTATTCAGAACTAAAACCAATCCCGAAGGGAGACTAAGATGCTTCGTGCCGACCGCCAAGACTTCAATCTGGCAGCCATTCCCCATGTGCATCGTCACTTCATCCTTGACTAAGCGTCTCCTATTCCTTAGTCCCTGAATGGAATTAGAAATATGAGCGACAGACCCTGTATCAAATATCCAGGATGTGTTCCCAGCGCTTGTCAAGAGAAGATCAACAATATGTATATCAAATATACCTTCGTCTCTCTTGGCGACCTTGCCAGCCTTCTTGTCCTTTAGGTACTTGGGACAGTTGCGCTTCCAGTGACCTTCACCCTTGCAGTAGAAGCACTCCACTCCGAGTTTAGGCTTGGGTGCCTTGGGAGGAGCGGCAACTGACTTGCCATCCCTCTTAGGGCCACCTCTTCTGGCCTTCTCCCGTCTGCTTGACTTCTTGAAGTCAGTGGTCTTGTTGACCATGAAGACGGCGTGCTCCTTCTTGATCTCAACCTCAGCGCTCTTTAGCATGGCGAACAACTCAGAAGGGGTTTTGGTCATCCCCTGCATGTTGTAGTTCAGCACAAAGCCTTTGTAGCTAGGGGGAAGCGACTGCAACACCCTATCAACCGCAAGTTCATCTGGAATCTGACATTCCAGAGCATTCAAGCGCTGAACGTAGCCAGACATTTTGACCACGTGCTCACTCACGCTGCCGTGCTCATCCATCTTTGCTGAGAAGAAGGCTTCAGAAGCCTCGTACCGTTAAGCCCTGGCTTGAGGTGCGAAGACCGCCTTGAGGTCGGTGATAATCTCATATGCACCCATCCTCTCAAAGCATTTCTGCAGCTCAGCCTCCATGGAGTAGAGCATGCCACTCTGGACAAGGTTGTAATCATCAGTCTTGGAGAGATAGACATTCTTCTCGTCCTGACTGGCATCATCTGTTGGTGCGTCACCTAGTGCGTTCTCTAGTACGTTTGCCATTTTGAGGGGAACGAGGAGAATCCTCAGGGTGCGGAACCAGTTGGTGAAGTTTGTCCCATCTGTTTTTAGCTTATCTTTCTCTAGGAATGATCCTAAGTTGAACGAGGGGCGAGGTGCTGCCATCTACAAGGTTGGATTCACAACGATACATATTTAGACTTTTGTTCATAATGTGGAGTTTCAATTTAATCTTAAAATTCTAGAAAGCTCCCACTTAGATAAACACCTCTCAATTTAACTAAGTGATTACACAATCCCAGCCCCCATACCTCCCCCGATATGTACGGCCCAGTATGCGAACCAGGTAGGCCTCTAAGCCAATCACATCAGGCATGTGACTCGTGCTCGACCTTTCGGTCTTCTGTGTTCCAGGCCCGCATCTACATACGTCAAGCCTGCCAATCGAACCTTGATGTTAGCTGTTCAGCAAGGCCATATCTGCATATGCCAGGCTCGCCGAACCCAACCTCATGCGATCTCCGTTGAATATGTAGGACAACTCCGGTATGTACGGAGCATCAAGCCATATGGGAGAACCTTCCAGGTTGATGAGGACATCCCTACTAATGTTACACCCATATCCTCACCAACTACACATATTGGACCAGTTACTAGAGCTCGTGCACGTCAACTAAATTATCAGGTACTTTCGTTTCTTGCGAATCCTTCTATTGTTCATGAACATATGATGCTTCCTAAATTAGATACTTTTGTTTTGCTTATGAATGAAGGACCTAGCATGGACAAGAAGGATGGTCATTGGAGCGGGATCAAGCATGGAGAAGAAGGTGCGCGCGCGGGAAAGGACAGCGGAGCTTCCAGTGGTGATTGTCGCACTTTGAAGCCACCATAAGGCGCGCATGAAGTCTTGGACGAAATACGCGAGATGCCACTTCATTATTTTCGTCCAAGGGCAATTATAGGTGCTGCGTCACCTTAATATTGGGCTGGACCCATGTAATTTCGAAATACCACCTTATAGGCTGTTTTTACAGTCCGTATGTGTGGGGAAACCGAGTTAGGGTTGTTTTCGGACCCCACCTCCAAGGGGTCACGAAAATCCCCTCTGTTCCCCCATATATACAGCCCTTAGGGCGTCGTTTAGACTTGGGTTTTAATTAGATTTAAGTTAGCCATAGCCGCAACTTCGAGCTCTTCGTTTGTGTCATCCGACCAGGCCAAGACCTCATTGGAACCCCAACTTCTGTTAATCTTTCATCTTATATTCGCAATATCCAGATTGCAATTCTTAGTTCTTGCTTGTTCTTCGATTGCTTGCAGGAATTGACCTTCTTGGTCAGGTTGATCGTGCATCCGCGGGATCAATAACCTCTCGGAGTTGGTTTAGCGATTGCTAAGGCGCAACGTCTTCGCACGTTCGTAGTCGGGTCGTGAAAGTCTACTCCACCAAAAATCGATCTCCACCATCTCATCGAAACATCGGGACACCTTCGCCTCTATCACAGGTGGTGCCCATCAAAAGGGAGAACACAATGTTGGTATTGTGAGAGATGGTCCTGTTTCGTGCTACCGTCGATATATCTAGCATACTAGCATAAAACAGGAAGTAAAACTTTTAAATCATACAACCTATGATCCCCCTTCATGCAAAGCAATGTTAAACGCCTTTCTACTTTAGCTTGTGCAAGTTTTACGTGGCTGCTAGGGGTTTCGAGAGAGAGAAACGATTTCTATCCTGCGAAAAACAAGCCACAACACCGTCTCCCATCCGTCTCTATTACACCCCTGTCGGGGCCCTCCGTTGCAAACATCTTCGCATCGCTAATGCAGAGAGACCGACACCCCCCCAGCCACTTTATATGGTACAAGCCATATGTCAAGCGTGGAACCAGTCTCGCGTAAACGCGTAAGGTCGGTCGGGGGCCGCTTCATCAAACATTGCCGCAATGCTGAATGAGTGCACGTGGGAGGGTAACGAATGAAGATTCGATGCCCACATCCTAGATGTGTTCTATCCGTACAATACATCTACGCATAGCTAGCTCATGATACCACTGTTGGGATACGGGGCAGAAAACACAATTTTTTCATACCTACGGTACCCGAACCCAAGATCTATGCTATGGCGACGTAAAGTAACGGAGGGAATCGATGTTCATACCTTTGAAGACCGAAAGAGGGAAACGTTCTTACGAACGTGGTTGGCGTAGACTCAGATCTATGACCTCCCTGTCGTGTAGAAGACCACCACCGGCGAGGATGACTCCCGGTAAACCTCCAGCGACGAAGCAGCACCACAGGTGTAATGCCTCGAAGGGATTATACACGTACGGCACAATCGATGTTCCTCCCGGGCTCCGAACAAGGCGAGCAGCGGAAGAAAGACGGCTACGGATCCCGACTCCGGCAGAGCGACGGCCTGCCTTATGGTGGAGAACTCCAATCCTGGTGCAGACTCCAATCAAGGGGAGTCCACTTCCGGAAAAGGAGAAGGAAGAAGAAGGAGATCAATTGTTGTATGGAAAAAGGGGGGTCTACCCCTCTATATAAAGGCCAAGGGGGGGGGGTGTGATCCCTCTTCCCTCCCCCATGTGGGACTAAACCCCCAAGGGGGGAGGGGTGAGCCGGCCAAGGGGGGGTTGGGCCCCACCCCTTGGCGCCAAGCCCAAGGGGGGGAACCCCCTCCTCCCCTAATGGGCCTCTAAGGCCCATATAGCCTTTTTTCCATTATTTTAATTATTTAATAAGTTTTAAATATTTAATTCAGATAATTAAATAATAAAAACATTATTAAAACAATTAAACTTTATTTTGAACTATTCAAAATGTCCGGAAACCATTCCGTCCTCCTCCGGAACTATTCCGGTGATTTCTCCTATTTCACCGATTGATCCCGTAACTGTCCTATGCATCAATTGCCCTTAAGTGTAACACCCTAATGGTCCGGGAAACAGCAGACATGGTCGAGACTCTTCTCATGGACCAATGACTAGTCAGTTGGACCTGGTTACAATCCTTGACAGCCCCTGCGCTTCCATCGAATGAGCTTCGATCGCTTTTGGAAACCGTTAACGATACGACGTAATCCCTTTGTTCTGCGGTACTTTCTTTGTCCGAGGTTTGATCGTCGGTATCCCACATACCGTGTTCACATCTCGTTCACGACAAACAACTTCTCTCGTCCATGATCATTGCATCTCTTGTGACCTAGTCACGTCCTTGCAAGGGGTTGATGCAATTTCACCGAGTGGGCCCAGAGTACCTGTCCTGTCACAAGGATTGACAAATCCCGCTTTGATCTATTAACATACTCATCAACCATCTATTTCGGAATACCCAAAGTGCTCCGTTATAGCCAGCATATTTCAGTCAGGCGGTGGGATACAAGTCAAAGTCTCCTCATAGATCGTGATTATCAACCAACCAACTTCTTTAAATAACATGATATCTCAAACCATAGCATAGGGTAAGCAACAAGTTGGCGTAGACTTAGAACTACGACCTCCCTGTCGTGTAGAAGACCATCACCGGCGAGGATGACTCCCGCTAAACCTCCAGCGACGAAGCAGCACCACAGGTGTAATGCCTCGAAGGGATTATACACGTACGGCACAATCGATGTTCCTCCCGGGCTTCGAACCAGGCGAGCAGCGGAAGAAAGACGTACGGCACAATCGATGATCCCCCTTCATGCAAAGCAAAGTTAAACGCCTTTCTACTTTAGCTTGTGCAAGTTTTACGTGGCTGCTAGGGGTTTCGAGAGAGAGAACCGATTTCTATCCTGCGAAAAACAAGCCACAACACCGTCTCCCATCCGTCTCTATTACACCCCTGTCGGGGCCCTCCGTTGCAAACATCTTCGCATCGCTAATGCAGAGAGACCGACACCCCCCCAGCCACTTTATATGGTACAAGCCATATTTCAAGCGTGGAACCAGTCTCGCGTAAACGCGTAAGGTCGGTCGGGGGCCGCTTCATCAAACATTGCCGCAATGCTGAATGAGTGCACGTGGGAGGGTAACGAATGAAGATTCGATGCCCACATCCTAGATGTGTTATATCCGTACAATACATCTACGCATAGCTAGCTCATGATACCACTGTTGGGATACGGGGCAGAAAACACAAATTTTTCATACCTACGGTACCCGAACCCAAGATCTATGCTATGGCGACGTAAAGTAACGGAGGGAATCGATGTTCATACCTTTGAAGACCGAAAGAGGGAAACGTTCTTACGAACGTGGTTGGCGTAGACTCAGATCTACGACCTCCCTGTCGTGTAGAAGACCACCACCGGCGAGGATGACTCCCGGTAAACCTCCAGCGACGAAGCAGCACCACAGGTGTAATGCCTCGAAGGGATTATACACGTACGGCACAATCGATGTTCCTCCCGGGCTCCGAACCAGGCGAGCAGCGGAAGAAAGACGGCTACGGATCCCGACTCCGGCAGAGCGACGGCCTGCCTTATGGTAGAGAACTCCAATCCTGGTGCAGACTCCAATCAAGGGGAGTCCACTTCCGGAAAAGGAGAAGGAAGAAGAAGGAGATCAATTGTTGTATGGAAAAAGGGGGGTCTACCCCTCTATATAAAGGCCAAGGGGGGGGGTGTGATCCCTCTTCCCTCCCCCATGTGGGACTAAACCCCCAAGGGGGGAGGGGTGAGCCGGCCAAGGGGGGGTTGGGCCCCACCCCTTGGCGCCAAGCCCAAGGGGGGGAACCCCCTCCTCCCCTAATGGGCCTCTAAGGCCCATATAGCCTTTTTTCCATTATTTTAATTATTTAATAAGTTTTAAATATTTAATTCAGATAATTAAATAATAAAAACATTATTAAAACAATTAAACTTTATTTTGAACTATTCAAAATGTCCGGAAACCATTCCGTCCTCCTCCGGAACTATTCCGGTGATTTCTCCTATTTCACCGATTGATCCCGTAACTGTCCTATGCATCAATTGCCCTTAAGTGTAACACCCTAACGGTCCGGGAAACAGCAGACATGGTCGAGACTCTTCTCATGGACCAATGACTAGTCAGTTGGACCTGGTTACAATCCTTGACAGCCCCTGCGCTTCCATCGAATGAGCTTCGATCGCTTTTGGAAACCGTTAACGATACGACGTAATCCCTTTGTTCTGCGGTACTTTCTTTGTCCGAGGTTTGATCGTCGGTATCCCACATACCGTGTTCACATCTCGTTCACGACAAACAACTTCTCTCGTCCATGATCATTACATCTCTTGTGACCTAGTCACGTCCTTGCAAGGGGTTGATTGAATATCACCGAGTGGGCCAAGAGTACCTGTCCTGTCACAAGGACTGACAAATCCCGCTTTGATCTATTAACATACTCATCAACCATCTATTTCGGAATACCCAAAGTGCTCCGTTATAGCCAGCATATTTCAGTCAGGCGGTGAGATACAAATCAAAGTCTCCTCATAGATCGTGATTACGTATGATCATTACGGTCTAAGGACTAAGCCATACGTTTCAAAGGCATAGCAACGCTGAACTATGTGACTCGATCACATTGCATTACTTTAGGTGGGTGTCTGTCCATCACATCATTCCCCTAATGATATGACCTCATTGTCAATGGACTTAAGTGTCGCCATGATCAGGAAAGCTTGATCAATCAGTTGCCCAATGAGATAGTTTACCCGAGTTAAACTACGGACCATGTTTTATACTACACCTGTATTAGTATTTCCAAGTAATACAGTTATAGCACAGTATAAAACGTATTATGAACAAAACGGATATGTGACAAATATCTTTATTAATTTGTCTCTAGGGCACATATCCAACAGCTGTGCCCTGAGCCACTGCGGCTACAGCCTCCCCAAGGATAGGGTTCTCTGGCGGTGGCATGTTCGCTCTTGGCATCCTGTATACAGGAACACTTATGAGAACATGGTTGAAACATTGTCGTAACCAGAAGATAAACAAATATTGTCAACAAAACTTCCTCACGAGGTATGAGAAAGCCGAAGGCTGAATTCCACCAAGGTTAACCCAGAAAGTCGAAAAGTAGGTGCTACTGGAATCCCCAAACCAAGATCATCCGAATCCAAGATAATAATCTGCTAGCGAGCACACAACAATATATACGAGCGGTTGGAAACCTGAACAATGAGACATCTGCGCTGAGCGGCCCGCCATCACGGTCGTCCATAGGGGAAAAGACACCACATCCATATTACCATAGGATGCCCGCCAATCCTGTATGGACGTTTCACCTGGGGTACGCCGTAAGCGAGGTAGAGCAGTCAACCCCAAGTGGAGGCTCAGTGGTCTCAAAGACGCCAACACATCTCGTCGCTAGAAAAAAATTATAGAGGAATCGGAGCCTCATTTAAGAGTGAACCTAGATTTGTTTTTGAAAGGGGATAAGTTGCAGAGAAAAACAATGTTTCACTTCCTCACGGAAAAGGGGTGGGAGGGTGGGGTAAGAAGAAAAAGAAAGAGTTCCTACTCTCCGATTTTTCCTTAGTAACTACAAAATAGTTTCTAGACTCAACTTCGGCCAGTAATTGGTCCTACAGTCAGTCCTGCTCTGATACCAAGTTGTAAGGCCCCCGATGCATTGCTAACTCGAGTTAGTCGCTTTCGCGTCCCGCTCAAGTTAGTAGCGCATAAAGAGCCACCGACTCACGACACTCGCACTCGTGTCGCTGCCGGATTCTCAACAACAAGTATAAGAACAAGAACTTAAGCTAAGACATAAATATAAGGTCCAAGGCATACATCGCCATTGGACAAATTATTACATCATCTCAGAGGTCCATGGACCCAACAGTACATCATGCGACAAGAGGAAGACAAACACGACCAAGTACGGTCAAAAGCCAAATTGCCCTAGAGAGGGCTGCACATAAGAGTCCACCCACGGATCGTCGAAGCCCAACTGTAGAATCTACTGAACGAGGTTGAACTCATCGTCATCCTCCGGGGGCACCTCCACGAACTATCGTCCAGAGCTCGGCTCGAGAAAGTACTCCACTGCGGCGGCCGATCAGGAAAAACAGTAAAATCACAAAAGTAAAACAGGGGTGAGATTCTATCATTACAGGATAACTGACTTCCTACGGTAAGACAAAGTAAAAGGAAAGGTTGCTGCCGCACTAGCATATATGGTGGCTATCGTTCTAATAGAGTAGAGGTAAGATCCAAGAATAGCACGCGACATCGTGTCATCAGTCTGCTATCCACCTACTTACGTCAAACATAACACCACCTGGATCTTCTCTCGGTCCCCCTGGACGAAGAAAAGCAACCAAGGCACTCACACGGTAGGCAAGTTTTAATTAAGATTCAAATTGATGTTATTCTATGAACAAGGAGTAGGTCTCAAGTCGTCCATAACCGCGGACACGGCTTTTCGAAAAGATTTAACCCTGCAAGGGTGTACCAACTTCCCATCATAGGCTTCGCATGTACGCCCGGTTTCCACTTGGCTAGGTAAGTGCCTGAAACTCTAGAACGTCAGAGTCCCTCTAACTAACAACGCACAATTCCGGGTGGCCCCCGGGGAGTCGACATCCAATCCAAAAGCCGTCCAAGCTCTTGAATCGGCCTCTTCCGTATGGCCAAGGTCGGGTTTAGCCTCGCCTATATAACAGGGGACTTCCCTAGCTCACCAGTGTAGAACAACCAGAGGAACTATGTCTCCGTTGGTCCGGGTTGTTTCGAAAACAGCTGGGGTACCAACCAAGCACACACACGTTTCTAAATACTAAATCAGCTCGGGCCACCACTAGAACCGTAAGAAGCTAGGTAGGTAAGACAAGGAGACCCCATAGAATCCCACACACGATTAGGCACGTTCGTCAAGAAACACAATACCTGGAACTCGGAACCTAGGTGACTCAAATGGAACAAAACACCTGGCGGGAACAGCCTGGTCTCCCATCTTTCGTCGAGTATAAATTAACATCATCAATAATAAATATCAATCAACTTCTTTAAATAACATGATATCCCAAACCATAGAAATAATAGGGTAAGCAGCATGTTTTTCTACTCATACTAAGCAATGGCTGAGAAGTGGTAACTTAGCAATACAATGTTTTGCTGGGATGTGGGGATCATGGCTGTTTGGGTTTTTGAAGGTGGCATACTCAAAGTGGATAGGATCAAACAAACGCTCTAGACAACAGCTAGGCAGGTAGGCAGAAAGGTATCAAGTAATGGTATGAATCTTCCCCTTGCCTGGGTAATCAGTCGTCGAAGCAGACGCAGCAGGGTCCTCGGGCTCAGTGTCGGAAACCTCCACGTAAGTCTCCTCGGCGGTCTCAGGTGCTAACGTAAGGTACCGGCAAGAAAAAGGCACACAAGTAAGTAACGGGTACAATGCACAGGCAAGGATGACATGAGGAAGTTTAATTTGGTATGACATAGCCCTGTCTAGTCAAATTTAAATGAAGGTGATGACGACACGTCATCAACTTCATATGCATTTATTTACATTATAATGGCTTTGGTCTGAGCCTTAATTTAGGTGTAAGTAACATGTCAACATGGCATGAACATCAAAGCAAACACAAGAATTTAGACAACGTGAAAGTAAAACATCGGTTCCGGAGACGGAGTAGTGTCGGTGAATTTGACACAAGGAAGGTGCAACAATAGTTGGAAACCAGCCACTTCGCATATGACAATATTTTGGGGGCTGACTTTGAAGAAGATGATTGAAGATGACATGAAACAAACTTGAAAAGGACTGATGATCATCATTTCAAAATGCACTCAAGTTGAAATGATGCAAGAAGAAAGACAGATGATTCTGGATCAGGTGGTCACACCTTGTTCACATGAGTTGCACAAAACTTCATGAGGACATCACCATTTCAATCCTTGCAGAAAACTACCCCAAACCCATATATAATATGGCACCATCTGAATTTGCAAACACAGTTGCAAATTCAACTGGAGTTCAGGGGGCTGGGTGCAAATTTACACTTCATGCATTTGAAAAAGGTTCACATGGCTAAACCATTATCAGCATGCAACTCCTGGTGAAAAACTACCCAAGATTCATATATGGCATGGCCAACTTTGAATTTGGGCAAACTTGACAAAATCAAAGAAAGAACAGGGGATGATTTGCAAAATGGCCATACTCCAATTTTTAGAGGGGCCAAATGCAAGAATGGACTCCACCATGCTGGTCAGTAGCTCAAGCTACCCCAAAACCATATATAATATGCCCCTACTTGCAAAAGATGTTCAAATCAGATTTGAATTTGAATTCAAATTCAAATTTGAAGTAAACCAGAAAAGAAATGAAAAAAGAAAAGAAGAAAAAGAAAAGAGAGGGTCTAGAACCTCTCGGGCTGGCTTCGGGCGAAGGGCCCAAGTGAGTTAAGCCCACGCGGCAGAGACAAAATAAAGAAAGAAAAAAAAAAGAGAAAAGTTCCGAGCCCACAGTGGACTAGGCCCATGGCCACTTCATCTCCTTGGCCCAGGCGACAGAGCCTTCTCTCCTCTTCTGAACCCAGCGAAAGCGCGCTTTGAAGAACAAGACACCTCCCTGCTGAACCTGACACGGGCTCAAACTCCGTCGAGGCTCCCCTTGCGTTCCGGTCGTCTCCCGGCGAACCTTGTCGCGGAAAACCAAGAGGGGACCTCCCTCTACACCTTGCCTCACTCCCCGCTCCTGAATCCCTCTCTGTTCGACGGTAGGAACGAAGAAACAGAGGGGCGGCGACCTGTTCTGGGAGTTCAGAACGTGCGCCACATCCGGTGACTTGGCGATGAGGCTGCGCTCGACTACGCTGCTCCGGCGACCTAGCTGCTAGTGCAATTCTCGAGACGGATCACCCCTGCATCCATTTCTGCACTGGGACGCACCGGAGACGTGACAACGACGACGTGCGCCTTGCCGGAAAATCACGGCGGCCACGGCCTACAGGCGATCTTCAGAACAGCGCAAACGAAAGGGTGCCAAGCTTCCTCCTTTGAGGCAACTGGCATGCTCTGGGCGCGGCCACACTACGCCCGCACGCGTCCAGACCTCGCCGGGGTCACGGGGTTCACCGGCGACGCGGTAAACCGTGCCACAGAGGACGGCATCGAGGGCACACGCTGCGCGGTCTACTGCTACTGCTACGGGGGAAGAGGAGGCGTCATCTTGCTCACCTAGGGGTGGCCGGTGACGACTTGCAACGCGGTTGACGGAAGGGGGGTCGACGGCGACGTGGAAGCAGACGCGTCGGAGGCGGGTTCGTCGTTGCGGGGACGCTCAGGAGCTCCTCCCTGCTGCCTGCGTGAAGCAAGAGGAGAGGTGAGCTCACAGATAGCCAGAACAAGCGCGGGCCCGAGGAATTGTGGCGAGACGGCGGCGAATTCCTCAACGGAGTCATGGCGGCCGGCGAAACAGGGGAGGAAGGATCTCGCTCGAGCGGCGGCGGCGAGGGGAAAGCTTGGAGGAAATGGAACCCTAGGGGGGTCCTGGGCTCGGGGGGCGCGGAACTTATCAAGGGGAGCCCCTCAGGCCACGTCGGCGGTCATCGACGTCGACGCCGGATCCCGTTGTGAGAGGGGGAGGAGGACGATGTGGAAAGGGGGTCTGTCCTGGCCGCACGATCTGGATTCCACGGCCAAGATCTCCCCCTCCGTACCGCTTCGCTGGAAAGGTGGATGGGCTACGGGGAAGGGAAGCTCCAGATGGGCCTGGCCTGGCTGGAAGAGAAGAACAAGGAGACCAGGCCTTTTTCCAGAACAGAAAAACAGCAGGGAAAAGAAAAGGAAAAGGGACAGAAGAAAAAGGGAGAAAAATATATAAAAATATATTTGAAACCCCTTAAGGCATACCTGATCACCCAAAAATGGGTTGGGCAATTTTGAATGCAAGGAAAAATTTCCATAGAGAAACAGTACCTTTTCCTATTTAAAATTAAATAGAAAAGGTGCTTATGGAATTTTGGGGAAGAAAACACAAGGTGCAAAATTCCATGAACTTGAAAATCTTGAACCTTGCATTATTCCTCAATTTCCAAAAGTGGTTTGGGTATTTTTGGCAACAACAAAATTGTGAGCTCATTTTTGAATTCAAAACCACTTTGAACTAGAGCCCCCTATTTTGATGATGGAAAAAATAATTTGAGGATTTTGAAACCCTTGCACTAGAAATTTAAATGGCTAGGCCAAGTTTGGGGTCAAGGAGAGCAAGCATGCAACAAAGAAAAATCCTCCAACACCCTTCTTGAACCATTTGGATGGAAAAAGAAACAAACGAAATGGGCTCCAATCTCAATGCAAATTTAAATCACCACATGAAATTATAAAGTTTAGCATCATGCTAAGTTACAAAGTCAACAGACAAAGTAGAACTTCATGGTGATTCTTATTTATTGCACATGGGCTGTTACATCTTAGCCTTAATTTGGTGTAAGTAACATGGCAACATGACTTGATCAACAATGCATTTAAAAGCAATAATTACAACGTGAAAAGTAAAACATCGATTCCGGAGACGGAGAGATGTCGATGAACTTGACATCGGAAAGCTGCAACAAAAGAAAGGAACCCAGCCACATGGCATATGACAATATGATAGGGGCTGGTTTTTGGGTGCAAGGATTTGAAGATGACATGAAAAGGGACTTGGAATGAAAAGATGATCAAGATTCAAGATGCACTTAAGTTGAAAGAATAGAAGGCAAGGAAATAGGTTGATATGGTTAGGTGTTTCACACCATGTCCACTTGAGTTGCACAAAACATCACATGGACATCACCATTGGAATCCCTGCCTTTTTCTACCCTAAAACCATATAAGGTATGGCTCCGTTTTAATTTGCAAAGCACAGTTAGAAATTCAAATGAACTCAGGGGCCTGAGTGCAAAGTTGCACTACTTGCATTTCATGCCAATACAAAGGGAAAAACCACTGTCACCATGTTGATCCTTGAGAAAAACTACCCAAAAGTCATATATGGGTTGCCATATTTGAGTTTCAGGAAGTGGTTGCAAAAACAAAACAAAAGAGGGGCCTAATTGCATAATTTCCACCATCACAAAAATTTGAGGGGGAAAAATGTAAAATAGTCATCACCACTGAGTTCAGTGGTTCAAACTACCCCAGAAACATATATGGGGTGCCCAAACTTGAGTTGAAGTTTTAAAACAGATTTGAATTTGAAAACATATTCAAATTTGAATTTAAACAGAAAAGAAAAGAAACAAAAAAGAAAAATAAAAGGCCAGGCCACACGGGCTGCCTCGGGCGCCAGGGCCCATCTATCTTCTCTGCAGGCCCACTGGGAAAAGGCCCATGGCGAAGCAAAATGGCAGAAAAACAAAAAAAGGGGGTGCCTCGGCTGGGATTCGAACCCAGACCGAGTCCTTCTTCCACTGCACCCCAACCAGTGGGCCACTCGACGAATTCTGAAACAAAACGCGGTGCAGAGAGGATAAGCTAACGCTGCAGGTTAACTGAACCCGAAACACGGTGAGCACCCCGTCGTGCTCCGGCCATCTGCTCGTGAGCTAACATGGGGGAAGCCGAGATGGCACATCCCTCTACACGAGGGTACACTCCACGGCCACCATCGCCTCACAATCTCGCCGGAATCTTTATGGGAACAGAGCGGCGGCGAACTCATCTGAAGATGCAGTACAACCCGGCGGCACGGCCAACTTCAGGCGTTCCGTGCGTCGAGCACACGGCGCCTGCGGCCAGGGCAACACCTGCAACGTCGAGAGGGCAGCACCACGATCACGCGGGTGCCCTGGCCCTGACCTAGACCTAACCGGAGGGGATGGCAGGGTCGCCTGAATCCCACGGCGGCCTGACTGTCAGACACGCGCAGCTTCAGACACGGGCGGAACAGTGACCAAAACATGTGCAAGTTTCCTCCTTTGAGGTCATATGCGAGGTCAGAGCATGCCTATAGTACATACGAGCTCACCCGTGGACACGCCGTGGACAGGGTGGCTACGGTGACTCGACGGCGACGAGCTGCGCGACAGAATCCTACGGCTAACGTGGTTCATAGGAAACGCAACGCTACGGGAAGAACAGGAAGGCTCGGCTCACCTTGCGGGTCACGTCGAGTGTCCCAGCCTTGCCGAAAAGGAATGAGGCGAGCTTGGCGACGACGAGGCGCTGCGGGCTCCCCGGCGACGTCCACGGCTCCGCACCGAATCCGTGCCTCCTTCTGGTTCGTGCGACCAGGAACGGGTCAAGCACATGTAGGGGAGGGTGCACACAAACGCACGGTCAAGGATTGCGAAAGACAGCGAGGAATTTGAGGGAATTGGCCGGCGGCCATGTCGGAACAGGGGAAGACCTCGGAGACGAACTAGGCGGCAGCGGAATCTGGAGGGAGGAAGGGGACCCTAGGGTTCTCAGAACCCGCTCGGGGCCAGCTTATAAAGGGGGAAGCCCCCAGCCACGCTGGCCGTCATCGACGTCGACGCCGCGCCGGCTGTGAGAGAGGAGGTCGGAGGGGACCTCAGCCACGGTGGAAAGGCGACAAAGGGGGGGCGCTTGGATCTGGATCCAACGGCTGGCGTGCCACTCACGTACTGCTTCGCTGGACAGGCTAGCCGGGCTGCAGGGAAAGAGGCCCAGGTGGGCTGGGCTTGGAGGAAAAGAAGAGAAAAGGAAAGGAAAAAGAGAGCCCCGGGTTATTTTCCATTTAACAAAACAGAAAGCACATGGGGAGTTTTCCAGGAATATCCACAAGGAAATAAATACAACAAAAATATGCAAAATGATCCTTGATATATTCTCCAATTTCTAAAATTGGTTTGGTCATTTTTGGAGCAACTAAAATGTGGGATCATTTTTGGAAATTCAAATCACATTGAACCGTGGCCCCCATTTTTTAAGTTGCCAAAAATGTTGCAAGGCTTTTAAAAAGCTTGGGAAGCGCAACGAATTGGCTATGCCAAGTTTGGGGTCAAGGAGAGCATGCATGCAACATTGAAAAATCTTCAAACACCCTTCTTGAACCATTTTGGATGCAAACTCAAACAAACCAAATGGGCTCCAATCCCAATGCAAATTTAAATCACCACATGAAATGTGAAACTCTAGCATCATGCCAAGCTACAAAGTCATCAGACAAGGTACAATATCATGTTGATTTCTTATTATTGCAAATGGGCTGTTACATGTGTTCAGTGTGTTCGAGATTGGTACGCCAAGAACGGCGTGAAGAAGGCCAAGAGGAAGTGTAGAAAAGTTTTCCATAAGAGGGATCAATACTTGTAGGTAATTAGCTCAAACTTGGCTTTATAAGATTCTAAAACTCAAAAATGATAAGAAGCTCAAAACATGACTTTATAAGCTTGTAAGTTCATAGCTTAGTTAGATAAAATCTTAAAACTGACTTTATAAGCTTGTTAATTCATAGGTGCCCCCGAGATGGATTGCTAATAAGATGGATTGATTTGAGGCCATAGTGGACAAATGGATCAGTGATGCTTGGTTGGCCACCCACAAAAGTGCCAAGGATAGGCGTGCACAAATGGTTGGTGTGGCACACCACCAAGGCAATGTCAACATCAATGAGTACACCAAAAAATGGTTCTGTGGCCTGTTTTCATTTTCATTTCCTTTCATCATTAATCAATTGATTTGTTCATAGTTTTTCTTGTACTGATTAG
Source organism: Bromus sterilis (assembly GCA_950022295.1). Lineage (NCBI taxonomy): Eukaryota > Viridiplantae > Streptophyta > Magnoliopsida > Poales > Poaceae > Bromus > Bromus sterilis. Next base: position 251,162,771 of record OX465595.1, on the reverse strand, counting down.
ATATTTCTCTTTTCATTGTAGGCCAAATACCATAATCAACCTCTTCCTAAGGGATTTCATGGATTTGCCATGGCCCATAATGGAAAGTACAAAGAGGTGAAAGCATATTCCGAGGATGAAGGGGTTGAGGCGTACACCAGCGCTGCAGCCTAACACAAGATGATGGCTGATTCTGAGGTGGCGAAAGAGTTGCGCGGTCCTGAGTTTGACCCGAGCCAGGAGGAGATTGATCCGGAGGTCTTGATGATTTCTCGTGGCGGTAAGTATCATGGCAGTACCTCCATCTACAATGGCTTCGTACCTTGCCCGGAGACTCTACCTCAGATCAAGGCAAGGCAAACGAGCTTCGCTCCTTCCTTACAACCTCGCCCACGGCCAGTTGATCTTGCCATACAGGTATAACTTTGTCTAAATTATTCCTTTTGTTCTTTAGATTCTGTAGAGATAATGAGTTAATTGCTATATTGCGGAGTGCTTGCAGGACGCCATTCAGAGGGAGAGACAGACGACACAAGAGTTGTTGGCACAACAGTTGGCGGAGAGGGACCGGATGGTGGAGGAGAAGGACCGGCTGGCGGAGGAGAGGGCCCAGAGGTTGTTGGAGGAGAGGACGCAGATGATATTGGAGGAGGAGAGGGACGGCAATAATTCCCAGACGAAGGCCATCTATGACCTCTTCTCGGTAAGTTACTACTTCTGCATATATATCCGCCAATAATGCATATGATGCATATTTGGTTCACTTGCTAATATGATTGATTCCTCAAAAACTAACTCACAGAGTATATGGGAGAAGCAAGGTATTACCCCTCCACCGATGCCGACGGCAATCGTTTCTCCTCCCGGGACGGTGAGTTTCTTTCATTGATCAATATAGCCCGGTCTTATATCATTGAGTGTCGTTGTGCTTACCACATTACAACTCATCCTTTCTTGCAGCATCATTCTGGAGCTGCATCTCACAACCCACAAGAATCAACTAATGAATCCCCGAGCAACCCACCTGGCGGTGCTTCTCAGCCTTGAGGTGGCCTCAAGAATCAACTAATGAATCCCCGAGCAACCAACCTGGCGGTGCTTCTCAGCCTTGAGGTGGCCTCCGGTAAGTTACTTATGTACTATTTAGCTTCGTTAGATTAAAAATCTCTTAGTTTTCTCCTCAATGACTTTATAAGCTCACAAACCTCAAAAATGATGTTAATAGTAGTTACATAATGTAAGAGCAAAGTTTTGCCCCCGTGTGTTTGGGATATTCTTGGACAAGACAATAGAGGAACAAACAATGTTTTCTAGTGCAAACAGTTGAATAGGTTCCTGAACGACAAGCTAGGTGATAAAGCTTCAGGGAAGGATTTCAAGTTATCGAAGTATTACCCCTTGAGCGAAGCTTAATCACAGAGGATGACCCACCCCCCCCCCCAAAATGAAGGCGTCCTGAATCTCAACTCATTGAAGGTAATGAAGAAGAAAACACAAGACTTAGATGTTTTAGTGTAGTTCTTTTTCTGTTCTTTGAGTTATAGGACAAACCATACTATCAAGAGTGGTCTTTAGTTTGTGGACACCGAAGTTATTGAGAAAATGCTTAGATCAAATCTAAACCAAGTGAGAAGCCAGAGTGAAGAAATCTCAGGTGCACTGAGTTAAGTTTCGGCAGCAAAGACTTCGTTCTTTGGCTTCCGGAGCAGAACTAAGTCCGTGAGTCAGCTTTACTTGTTCCGCAAGTAAAGGTTGCGCAGTAATGACAAATCCGACCGTTGTGGACACGTGTCAAGCTGTCACTTCCGGTCAAATTGGTCATTTCGCACCTCGGGATCGCCGACTATAAATACGTCGCCCCCTCCTCCATTTGCGGGTGGCTGCTCTAAGAACATTCCTGAGAGAGACTGAAGAGAGCACCCCAAGAACGCCACCGAAGCAAAACCCAAAACCCAGAATACTGAAGCCTAATTCCCATTGATCTGAGTAGATTCGAGATGACTTAGGTGAAAGTTTGTTAGCCTTTTTATCTTGGAGAACTGCAATTCTCCTAGACGGTTAGAGCGTCGACTTCAGAGAGCGAAGAGTAATTGTCGCCTCGAAGATCAAGTTTGTCAAAGGTTTGGAGATTCCCATGATAATCTACCCCGAGTCAAAACTGACCAAGCTCAAGGAGATTGGTGCAATGGAACAACGGACGGAGAGAGATTTCCCCAGGTGTTAAATCACCAGTCCCTCCAACCAGACGTAGCGCTTTGCAGAGCGTGAAGTGGTCGAACAAACATCGCCGAGTCACAGTTTGTTTTACTTCAAGAATTTACCTTCCCCATTGCATTTGCTTCCCAGTTATGCTTCAATGTGTTTTGATTCATTGCATTTTGTTTTGCTTCCAGTTTTACTTCCCTGTAACTTATTTCTGCTTCCCTGTTCCGCTTTACTTATGCTTCACCTCAAAGTTTCAGTAAAAAATTTGAAGTGATCATTCACCCCCTCCCCCTCTGATCACATTATGGCATGAAATTAATAGGTTTAGTTGGGTTTTCCTCCCCAGTTAACCACGCCAATAAACAATTCTTGATAATTCTCAAGTCTAGGGGATCAATTGTAGCTTTTCGATAAACAAGGATGTCGATCCCAGCGAGGAGCAGAAGGTGCTGATAAGTGACACTTGATAAGGAAAGGCTGCACACACTCAAAGGTAAATATTTAGGGGTTTTTTGTTTAAGCAACAGAAAAGTAAAAGACAAGCAAAGTAAACAAGGTACTGAGGAGTAGAAAGTGGCCCAATCCTTTCACAAGGATAAGCCTTGGAACTAAACTGATAAAAGCTAAAGCGTTCTCGAGAACACATGGGAGAGATAGCCAAGTTACTTTCACCACACTACGCCAAGTAATATGTATTGTGTTGATAAGTGTCGGTGGGTGGATCAATGCTAGTACACCTTCTAGAATAAGATAATTGTACTCTTATGATTACACACCTTGAAAGCATCTGCAAATAAGAGGTAGTAATTAAGACATAAGCCTATCCACAACATTACGATCAAGGATCCATAATTCCCTTGTGCAAAAGTGTGCGAACTGGGATTCAGGTTTCTGTCATTCCGGCAGCCCACCATAAGCATCCTTTGTGCACAATGTATTCCTCTAGTCCCATGAAAGGTGAAGTGTTAAGTGTTCCACTCACATAAAACCACTAGAGAAATAACAACACAACTTAAGTATCAAACCACACATAAAATTTCAACATCATATGACTACTAACAACTAGACTTCTCCCATGTTCTCAAGAACTAAAGTAACTACTCACAAGACATAAAAGAGATCATGATCAGAGGTGATAGATGGGTGGAAAACAATCTGGACACAATGATATTTCTCCAACAAAACACAATAGCATTCACCACAAAGTAGTAATCAACACCAACAGAGTAGAGAGGATAGATAGTACGGATTACAACACAAGTTGCAATTGTGAGATGAGATGGGATGGTGATGGACATGGTGCTGATGTTGGGGATGATTTTGATGATGATCTCGATGATGCCCGTGACGATGATGATGATGATGGTGACGATCTCCCCTTCCGGGAGGTGATCTCCCCGGCAGAATCTGCCCACCGGAGATGGCTTTTCTCCTCTGTAGGTTTCGTCCCCGTGGCGGCGAAGAAACACAAAAACTCTTCTGTTCTTAGGTTTTTCACCCCATGGGGTCTTATAGGCGAGAGGGGGCACCGAGGGAGGCCACCAGGCATCTAGGAGGGTTCCTGGCGCGCCCAGGAGGGGGGCCGCGCTAGGCACCCTTCTGGCAGCCTGGTGGGTCCCCTCACCTCCGTCTTCGGTGATCCCCAGTCATTTCCCATAAAAACGCTCCCCGTAAATTTTCATCGCATTTGGACTTGATCTGATTAAGCAACTTGGTGTCCAATTTTCCCCGCTGAATTTTGGTTCAGCTGCTTCGGCACCGGAAAGTTGTAAACTGTGTAAAACAAGCCAAAACAACATAAGAACAATACTTTATAGTGGAATATATCAATGAATAGGATGAAATTAAAATATTAAATAGTGATGCATTTTCGACGTATCAACTCCCCCAAGCTTAAACCTCGCTTGTCCACAAGCGATTGCTGAGCTCGGTAAACCTGTCCACAAGTTTAGAGAGTGAAGTGTCGATAAAAGAATACGGACAAGAAGAATCAAGATTTCTCACCAAAATGAAGCATCCTCAAATCGTAAGGTCCTTATGAGAAAGTAGTAACAATTATAACAAAGTAGGACCTGGAAAACTCATCAAATCATGGCAAACATAGCCTTCGTCAAGGAACAACGAATAACTTTTACTGTTTCTCTTTCACTTACAATGGAACCAGTTGAAGCTTTGGAAAGAACATGTTGTTAGTCAAGAAGTGCACATGTTAACACAAAGGAAGATGTTTACTCAGCATAAGCTTTTGCAAACAACTCACTTATCAAAAGATAATGTCAACAAAGATGTAACATGCTAACTTTCAATCCAACTTTGTATGCAAGAATCTTTATTAACTGGGACTGTTCTCTCTCAAGAAGGAAGGAAGTAGGAAGGACTGACTCAGTACAAAATAAAGGATAAAACCCGTGCAAAAGGGTAAGCAGGGAAAACTCATGTGCCATCTCTAGATCAAACAGAATAAAATAGACTTTTGGGAGGTGCATGATCCGTCAACGACTGCTGATAGATAACTCACTCACTTCATGATTTGTACAAGTTTCGAGGAATGGCTCCCATGTGGGGACAATCACATCCCCTTAAATTCCTTTGTTTATCACTCATGATCCGTCAACGACTGCGACGGAACTTGTGTGTTAGTATTTATCTTTTATGAGCTGGGCACTCATGCCAGTCCCTTCTCGTATAGGGGTTTGCGGATCAGGCATGCAATCCCAAGATAAAACTTTTCCAAATTAAGAAGATCATGGGTTACCCACCACTTCCTCATGAGCTGAATCAGTGGCACAAAACAGAAGATTTTTAACATCTAGAGATAGCACACAAATTATATACTTTAGGAGTGGTAGTGGAATACCACAAATAGGAAGGTATGGTGGACTCAAGTGGAAGATGTTGGTTTCAGGGTATGGAAGTACAAGCAGAATTCCGCTTAGTACAGAGTTTTGGCTAGCAAGGCTTTGAGAGACCAGACAATTGATGACAACTTAGATGCAAGCAATACAAAGAATAAACATTAAAACTAGCATGAAACATCAAGTTGTCTTCCTTGTCAACATAACACTTCAAGCATAATAACACAAAGGTTTTGGCTATGTCGCCACTTTGAGAAAAACATACTTGTTGTTATGACAAAAGCTATACTTGCCAAGATTTAAATAAAGTTTTCGAAGCCATACCTGATATAAGTTGAATACTCCCCATAAGAATCAGCTCATAATGTCGATTGTGTGAAGAGAATACCGAGTGCAGTGAAGAAACTAATAGACTTCTCATTAATATTCCTTCATAGATGACCCCACACTCACGGATACAAAGCTCTCCACAAAAGGACTGATAGACCTCATTGCAACACCTATTTCAAAAAGTAACTTCCCTAGACATGATACGAATCTACTTGACTCCTACAGAAAAAGATAAAGATAAAGATAACCGGCACTCCCCCAAGCTTGGAACAAGCTAAGGGGATGCCATTACCCGAGGAGATTTACTCCTGATTCTTGTTCTTGTCGGTCACGTACTCCTTGGCGAAGCGCTTCCATGGCAGCTGTTCTCCAGTCCCGAAGGACATTCCCGTCTCCAAGATCCTGCACTCAGCACCTAAACCCAAGCATAGAAACTTTAGTTCATACTCACAGTTCTGGTTTTGTAGATCATAGATTTGTGCTTTGAGCCCATAAACTTTTTCTTCTAGTGCGGCCAAATTGACCACAACTCCTTCATCTCTTTCTTGTGGGAAGCCTCGATCTCGTTCATGATGTTGAAGTTAGCTTCAACACCACGCTCCACCATCTTCTTCAACTTGATGACCTCATGTTCCATCTCCTTCAGCCGCTCCTCGGTGCTCCCTTCCTTGACTGGTCCCTTCAGATCTTCCTTGTGGAGAACACCGTCCTCCACACGAAGGACCTGGGGGTGCTTCCTCACCTCTGCGAGGTAAGGGTTGATGACATTGATGACGAACTTGTCCTTGGGGGAACTTGGGGAAGGCATGGCACCTAGATCTGCTGAAAGTTTTCCTCGCAGAAACAGACCGAGAAAGAAAACACGCGAAATCGAGAGATACGGTGCCGGGACTATCCGGGAAAATATATAGCAAAAATTTCCGCAACAGAAGGAAGGTTTCAAGCCTAGGTGGAATCGGAGTCGGAGTACAGGGCACCCAGGAGGGTGCCTGGCGCGGCCAGGAGGGGGGCCGCGCCAGGAGGCCTCCTGGGCCCCCTGGAGCTCCTCTCCGGCTCCACTCGGGCTTGGAATTTTCCTAATTTTGCAAAAACCTTGAAAATTAAAATTTTATTGATGTTCTCGATGTTTCCTTACTGTAATACATACCTTTTCTTATTCTGCTCCTGCCGGAGTCTGAAACTGGGCCGCAACATGCTCTTCATGAGTTCTTTTATATATCATGTTTGCATCCACATTTATTGGATCACCTGCCATATAATGTTTGAGTCTTTGTCCATTCACAACTTGAGGTTTGGTGCCTTCGAAATTATTGATCTTGATTGCACCAGACCGATATACTTCTTCGATATGAAAAGGTCCTTCCCATCTGGAAAGTAGTTTACCTGCAGAAAACCTGAAACGAGATCTAAACAACAAAACTTTATCACCAACATTATATTCACGTTTCAGAATTCTTTTATCGTGCCACTTCTTTACCTTTTCCTTGAACATTTTAGCGCTCTCGTAAGCTTCACTCCTCCACTCATCTAGAGAATTCAAGTTCATGAGACGCTTTTCACCAGCTAACTTTGGGTTAGCATTTAGCTCTCTGACAGCCCAGAAAGCCTTGTGCTCTAACTCTAATTGTAAATGGCAAGCCTTTCCATAGACCATTTTATACGGAGACATGCCCATGGGGTTTTTGTAAGCAGTTCTATACGCCCACAAAGCATCTCCTAACTTCTTTGACCAGTCCTTTCTAGAACTGTTTACTGTTTTCTGTAAGATCAACTTGATCTCCCTATTGGTGAGCTCTACTTGCCCACTAGTTTGAGGGTGGTACGGTGATGCAATCCTATGATTGACATCGTACTTGGCTAGAGCTTCCCTAAAAGCTCCATGCGTGAACTGTGACCCTCCATCTGTCATGAGGTACCTTGGTACTCCAAACCTAGGAAAAACTAGATCCTTGAGCATTTTCAAAGATGTCTTGTGATCAAAACACTCAGTGGGGATTGCTTCAACCCACTTGGTTATATAATCAACAGAAACTAAGATGTGTGTGTACTTTTGTGAAGGAGGAAAAGGACCCATAAAATCAAAACCCCAGCAATCGAAAGGTTCGATCACTAGTGAGTAATTCATAGGCATCTCATTTCTCCTGCTAATGTTACCAACTCTCTGACACTTATCACAAGATATAACGTACCTTCAGGCGTCCTTAAAAAGAGTAGGCCAATAAAAACCTGATTGTAAAACTTTATGTGCAGTCCTTTCACACCTTCTTACGATCCCGTCCGCACCTTCTTTGAAAAGATGTGGGTCATCCCAAAAGTAGTGCCTCAAATCCGTGAAGAATTTCTTCCTCTGCTCAAATGTAAAACCTGGAGGCAAAAACTTTGCAACGATAAAATTAGCATAATTTGCAAACCAAGGGTCGGAATGAGATTGTACTTTTACAACGGCAAGTTGTTCATCTGGGAAACTGTCGTTGACTGGAATAGGATCGTGCGGGATATCTTCCATCCTTGAAAGATTATCCGCCACCGGATTGTCTTCTCCTTTTCTATCGACAATCTGCAAGTCAAATTCTTGAAGAAGGAGTACCCATCTAATGAGTCTTGGTTTGGCGTCCTTTTTCTGCATAAGATACTTAATGGCAGCATGATCAGTATGAATAATAACTTTAGAATCAACAATATACGGTCTAAACTTATCACAAGCAAACACCACTGCCAAGAATTCCTTCTCGGTAGTAGCATAATTCTTTTGAGCACTATCAAGTGTCTTGCTGGCATAGTTGATGACATTCAGCTTCTTGTCAACCCTTTGTCCTAAAACATCTCCAACAGCAAAATCACTAGCATCACACATAATTTCAAAGGGCAAATTCCAGTCAGGTGGTTGTACTATAGGAGCGGTTATCAAGGCTTTCTTAAGAACTTCGAAAGCTTTCTTACAATCTTCATCAAATACAAAAGGAGAATCCTTCTGGAGAAGATTGGTAAGGGGTCTCGAGGTCTTAGAAAAGTCCTTGATAAATCTTCTATAGAAACCAGCATGACCTAGAAAACTACGAATACCTTTGATGTCCCTTGGATAGGGCATCCGTTCAATAGCTTCAATTTTTGCCTTGTCCATTTCAATTCCCCTTTCGGAAATCTTTTGTCCAAGAACTATCCCTTCGTTAACCATGAAATGGCACTTTTCCCAATTGAGCACCAAATTCGTTTCTTCACATCTCTGCAAAACTTTATTAAGATTGTGGAGACAGTGGTCAAAGGAGTTTCCATAGACGGAAAAGTCGTCCATGAAAACTTCTACAATCTCCTCACAGAAACCATGAAATATTGCAGACATACACCTCTGAAAAGTAGCAAGTGCATTACACAAACCAAAAGGCATACGCCTATAAGCATAAGTACCGTAAGGACACGTAAAGGTGGTCTTCTCTTGATCCTCGGTGTTAACGTGAATCTGGGAGAAGCCAGAATGCCCATCAAGATAGCATAATTGGGTGTTTTTAGACAGCCGCTCGAGCATCTGATCAATAAAGGACAGAGGATAGTGGTCCTTCCTGGTGCCCTTGTTCAACTTCCTGAAATCAATACACATTCTATATCCAATAATAGTCCTCTGAGGTATTAGTTCATTTTATCATTAGGAACAACAGTCATACCTCCTTTCTTAGGAACACAATGAACGGGACTTACCCACTTACTATCAGCTATAGGATAGATGATACCTGCGGCTAGAAGTTTGAGAACCTCCGTCCAAACCACGTCCTTCATCCTTGGGTTCAACCGTCGTTGATGATCAACAACTGGTTTAGCATCGGGCTCGAGATTGATAGTATGTTGGCAAATGGATGGACTAATACCCTTGAGATCATCAAGAGTATAGCCAATAGAACCTCGGTGTCTGCGGAGTGTCTCCAATAATCGCTCTTCTTCATACCCTGAAAGGTTAGAATTGTTAATAATAGGATATACTTTATTTTCATCTAAATAAGCATACTTGAGCGTATCGCGTAGTGGTTTTAGATCAAACACCAGGTCTTCTTTTGGTTGCGAGAGGATTCCTAAAGGTTCAACCCGGAGGTTGTGCTTCAGGATAGGAATTTTTCTTAAAAATATGTCTTCTAGTTCATCCCTCTCGTGCATATGTATGTCATTCTCGTGTTCTTCCATAAATTGTTGCAAAGTATCATTAGGAGGAATAGCAATAGAAGAAATTTCTTCAATAATTTTTTCATTACTTTACAACTCAGTACCACCAGGCTGCTTAGAAAACTTAGAAAAACTAAATTCATATGGCTCACCGTTGAATTCAACAGAAACTTTACCTTTCTTGCAATCTATTATAGCTCCACAAGTGTTGAGGAAGGGCCTACCAAAGATAATAGGGCAAAAATTATCTTGCACTGAACCAAGTAGAAGAAAGTCAGTAGGATATTTTACCTTCCCGCGGAGTTGTTCAACATCTCTCACAATCCCAACTGGAGAGATCGTTTGTTTATTTGCAAGATGAATCATGACATCAATGTCCTCGATCTCACACGGCTGAATCTCGTGCATGATCTCTTGATAAAGTGTGAAGGGAATAGCGCTGACGCTAGATCCCAAATCACATAGCCCATAATAATTATGATCTCCTATTTTGACAGATACGACTGGTGTAGCTGAAATTGGGACTTTGTTCTTGGTTGTGACAATGTTAGTGGAAACAGCACAAAAACTAATAGTGGATTCTTCAATATCACTGGTTACCAGATCCTTGATAATTGCAACTTGATGCTTGATCTTGATCATGTCCTCAGGTTCGTCAGTGGTCCTTCCGTTTTTGTTTAGAATACCTGTAACAAAAGAGTGCTCCTTTATCCTTGAGGGATAAGGAGGCTGTTCATACAAAACTGCAGGTAAAACAGGATCAGTAACATTAATCTCAATAGGTGACTCCTTGAAAGGTTTATGATGTTGACTCTCCTTCTTCTTAGAAGAATCAATATGAGAAGCAAAGTCCGTGAAAAAGTCAACCATTAGCTGGGAATCAAGACCAATTTTAGAGCAAAAGGTATTAAAGTAATCGGTATTCACATAACTCTCAATGAAGTAATGCTCATAGTCTATAGCGGGTTCAATACCTTTATCAATTTCCCAGTCTTCAGTGTTCTTCTGGATCTTTTCTATAAGATCCCATTTTTATTCCATACTTCTGGTCTGGAATACCCCGCTAGAGGAGGCATCCAACATCTCCCTGTCCTGACGAGAAAGCCTGGCATAAAAAATTGTAAGTATAATTTCCTTGGGGAGCTCATGGTTTGGGCATTTGAGCATCAGGGACTTCAGTCTCCCCCAATCTTGAGCGATGCTCTCTTCGCCGCGAGACCAAAAGTTGTAGATATAGTTCCTGTCTTGGTGAATTTCACGAAGAGGATAAAACTTTGCATAAAAGAGAGACATAAGCTCTAGCCATTCAAGCAGATCAGAGTTATCGAGTAGCTTATACCAATCTAGAGCTTTATCTTTGATTGATACGGAGAATAGTTTCTTCATGATGAACTCCATCGTCACACCTGCAAGCTTAAATAAAGAACATAATTGTGATAAATATACTATGTGTTCTACCGGATGTCCTTCTCCTGTATAACGATTAACCAAGACATAATCAATAATACCAGATGGTATTTTATAGGGCACAATTTCAGTAGGGGTAGGAGTGACCACCACAGTCGTGGGGCGGCTCCTTACCAGCAACGAACCAACAGTAGAAGAGTCCATAAGGACTGAAGGTAACAACAGAAAATAAAGGTTTCCTTACCGGGTTCACTTACCAGTAGCGCTACACTCCCCGGCAACGGCGCCAAAAAAGCTCGTTGATGGCGGTGAAGTTAATAGGTTTAGTTGGGTTTGCCTCCCCTGTTAACCGCGCCAATAAACGATTCTTGATAACCCACAAGTCTAGAGGATCAATTGTATCTTTTGAATAAATAAGGATGTCGATCCCAGCGAGGAGCAGAAGGTGTAGATAAGTGACACTGGATAAGAAAGGCTGCACACACTCAAAGGTAAATATTTAGGGGTTTTTGGTTTAAGCAACTGAAAAGTAAGAGAGAAGCAAAGTAAACAGGGTACTGAGGAGTAGCAAGTGTCCCAATCCTTTCACAAGGATAAGCCTAGGAACTAAACTTATAAAAGCTAAAGCGTTCTCGAGAACACACGGGAGAGATAGCAAAGTTACTTTCACCATACTCCGCCAAGTAATATGTATTCTATTGATAAGTGTCGGTGGGTGGGCCAATGCTAAGATAAATGTACTCTTATGATTACACACCTTGCAAGCATCCGCAAATACAAGGTAGTAATTAAGGCATAAGCCTAACCACAACATTACGATCAAGGATCCATAATTCCCTTGTGCAAAAGTGTGCGAACTGGGGTTCAGGTTTCTGTCACTCCGGCAACCCACCATAAGGATCCTTTGTGCACAATGTATTCCTCTAGGCCCATGAAAGATGAAGTGTTAAGTGTTCGACTCACATAACACCACTCGAGAAATAACAACACAACTTAAGTATCAAACAACACATAAAACTTCAACATCATATGACTATTAACAACTAGACTTCTCCCATGTTCTCAAGAACTAAAGTAACTACTCACAAGACATAAAAGAGATCATGATCAGAGGTGATAGATGGCCGGCAAACAATCTGGACACAATGATATTTCTCCAATAAAACTCAATAGCATTCACCACAAAGTAGTAATCAACACCAACAGAGTAGAGAGGATAGATAGTACGGATTACAACACAAATTGCAATTGTGAGATGAGATGGGATGGTGATAGAGATGGTGCTGATGTTGGGGATGATGTTGATGATGATCTCAATGATGCCCGTGATGATGATGATGATGATGATGGCGACGATCTCCCCTTCCGGGATGTGATCTCCCCGACGGAATCTGCCCGCCGGAGATGGCTTTTCTCCTCTGTAGGTTTCCGCCCCGTGGCGGCGGAGAAACACGGAAACTCTTCTGTTCTTAGGATTTTCACCCCAGGGGGGTCATATAGGCGAGAGGGGGCACCGAGGGGGGCCACCAGGCATCCAGGAGGGTGCCTGGCGCGGCCAGGAGGGGGGGGGGGCGTGAGGCACCCTTCTGGCTGCCTGGTGGGTCCCCTCACCTCCGTCTTCCGTGATCCACAGTCAATTCCCATAAAAACGCTCCCCGTATATTTTCATCGCATTTGGACATGATCTGATTTAGCAACTTGGTGTACACTTTTCCCCGCTGAATTCTGGTTCTGCTGCTTCGGCACCGGAAAGTTATAAACTGTGTAAAACAATCCAAAACAACATAAGAACAATACTTTAAAGTGGAATATATCAATGAATAGGATGAAATTACAATATAAAATAGTGATGCATTTTGGACGTTGATACGTCCCAAACGTATATATAATTTCTGCTTGTTCCATGCATGTTTTGTTTGATATTGCTATGTTTTTTATATACTTTCATATATCTTTATAACATATTTTGGAACTAACCTATTAATGGTTGCAACAGTGCACAAGTTCTTGTTTTTCTACTTTATGTGTAGGAATTACTTGGATAAAGTAAAGATCACAAAAGGAAGCCTTGTAAGAGTTGGACTCTAACTTTCCCGAAATCTGTCCCCACCAGACAGGTTTTAAAGATCTCCTAGGAAACGATAGAAGATCGCCTCAAACGGAAAAACTTAAAACTACAAAGTTGTAGGGAATTTTTTTTCCGGTGGATTTAGACATACAATTCGGCCCAATCGGGGTTCGGATGCTTCCAGAAACCCCGAAATACAGAAGACGTAATCTGGATGACGGGAATCTGAGAGTCTATATAGAGAGAGGAAACCTAGGTAAAAGGGCACCACGAAAATTCCTCCCCCTTGGCAGCCGTCTTGAGGGGGAGATCCATCTACAAACCAGCACCATCTCCAAGGAAGAAGAAGGGGCCAAGGGCCGCTGCCCCCAAGGGCCGTGGCCACCGCCGTGGCCGCCGCCGTCGCCATCTCCTTCATCTCCTCCGGGCTGCACCTCTCCATCAACAACTCTCCCTCTCACCATGTCCATGTGTGAGTAGTTACCTCTCGGGTCTAAGGCTTGTATCTTGATCTATGTGGTTTCTCTCTCTCTCCCATGATGTGATCTTTGTTGTGATCATTGGCTCTCTTAATCTAGGGTGATCCCATGATGTCTCTCCTTCTTTTATGCATTGGATTTGATGTACTCACTTGATCCTATCTAGTATAATCCCCGAGACCATGGTGACAGCGGTCTATTGGACATGTGTTAGAAGAATATTTTCATGAGTGATTTCCTCTTTTGTGTGTGGATTGAAGATTGAGAGTCTCTTGGTGCTTGTCTTTGACTATCCTTTAGATATGTTGTGGTGAATGTGGTACTCTCTTTGGATGGCCGCGGTGACATTGGGAAATCCATAGATGGGAACTACGAACTCTGAGGTGTGCTTTTGTAGGCCTACACAATTCTCGTCCTCTCTTGACCACAAAGGAATGACCTCCGAGTACGTCTCCATTGCATGTTTTATGGGAAATATCATGTGATTAGACTATGTTAATGTTGTTGGGAGTTGCCACTAGTGAAAGTATGAAGCCTAGGCCTTGTTTCCATCATTGTTACACCGTTTGCACTCACTTTAGTTACTTGTTTCTTTGCTGCACTTTTTATTACAGATTTATATTACTTTGCTTTGCCACACCTATCACTCGTATTTTACCATCTCTTCGCCGAACTAGTGCACCTATACAACTCCTAGTTGTATTAGGTGTGTTGGGGACACAAGAGACTTCTTGTATCTTAATTGCAGGGTTGCTTGAGAGAGACCATCTTCAACCTCTACTTCCCTGAGTTCGATAAACCTTAGGTCATCCACTTGAGGGAAATTGCAGCTGTCCTACAAACCTTTGCGCTTGTAGGCCCAACATAGTCTACAAGAATAGAAGCGTGCGTAGACATTAAGCTATTTCAGGCACCGTTGCCAAGGAGGTGAGTGCTTGAAGGTATATCTTTAGATCTTGCAATTAAATCTTTTCATTTCTTGTTTTTATTTTCACTAGTTAGGCCTTATGGAAAACAACAAAAATATTATGAGAGAGCTTTATGAGCTTTACCTTGAGTTGGGACATGAAGTGTTTGAAGAGAAAATCAAAAAGCCTATGGAGCTTCATTATTTGCACAACACTCATGTTAGTAGCAATGTTACAAGTATATCTTCTTTGAATACCTTTGATGCTAATGATATGCAAAGTTATAAGCTTGGGGATGCTACGTTTTATGAAGATGATCTTTTTAGCCCCCCAATTTTTGATGAGGAAATTTATTTTGAAGATACTTTGCCTCCTATCTATGATGATTATTGTGATGACACTTATGCTATAAAGAATAAATGTTTGCAAGTGTATCATGATAAGAATGATTCATGTGATAGCTATTTTCTAGAGTTTTCTCCCACTATTACTAATGAGAAGGATTTTTCTTATGTGGAGAGTAACAAATTTTCTATGCTTGTGGATCATGATAAGAATTTTTTATGTGATACTTATATTGTTGAGTTTATTCATGATCCCACTGAAAATTATTATGAGAGGGGAACATATGTTTATAGATATTCCAATAATATCAAGTTCCCTCTCTTTATGTTGAAGGTTTTGAAGTTGCATTTATTTTGCCTTCCTATGCTAATATCTTTATGCTTCAATGAATTATTTCTCTACAAGATCCCTTTGCATAGGAAGCATGTTAGACTTAAATGTGTTTGGTATTTGCTTCTTTATGCTTTCTTTTGTGCTTCAACTCTTATTCCTATGAGAGCATCACTAAAATCTTAAGCCTATCTTTATGGCTATAAAGAAAGAGCTCTAGGGAGACAACCCTTGTTATCTTTACTTTGAGTTTTTACTTTCTGTTTTTAGTGGTCTTGATGATTGTTATTACTATAGCAACATCATTGTATCTTTATTTTCAATCTTTGTGCCAAGTCTAGCCTCCGATTGCAAGAAAGTTCAAAAGTTGTGACATGCTGTCCAGAAAACAGATTCTATCCTTGGACAAAAAATTAGCCTAAAATCACCAGATCATCTTTTTGAGCTGAATTTTTTTGACAGAGTGCTCCATGCAATTGACTTTCGAGCGTATGTTCTGACTTTTTTTATTCGAGTTGCAGAAGTACCCCTAAAAAATTCTTTACTACCTGCTGTTCTGCTTTTCACAGATTCTGCCACATTTTGTCTCTTCTAACTTTTACAAACCTTAAGCTTGTTTTTTCTTTGAAAAAACCTTTTGGCAATCTTGATAAATAGTAGTTCTTCTAGAATATCTTTATATCCAGTGGGTAAAAATTATATATTAAGGGTACTAACCTCTCCAACCAGCTTATGATGAGTTATGTAAGAAGGGAGTTTTCAAGTGTGCGATGGAAGATGATGAAAGAAGATTCGGGAGTGTCAAGCGCTCAAGCTTGGGGATGCCCCCATTAATCCCCAACAAATATTCAAGGAGACTCAAGCGTCTAAGATTGGGGATGCCCCCGTGCATCCCCTTCTCCATCAACAATCATCAGTTCATCCTTCGTCTCACTATATTTTTATCACTTCATGCGTTATGTGCTATACTTGGAGCGTCTCGCACTTAGGTTTAATTTTTAGTTTTATTTAGCTTTGCTTGCTGTTCATAACAAGTTATATCCCGTCTCACTTTGTGTGGGAGAGAAACACACTCCACTTTCAAAATCTAGAACACATCATAGAATTTTTCATGCCTATCCTTCTTAATTGTGTGTTCTTTACCTTTTCATAGCTACTGCCATGTTTTGTTTTAGTTTTAGTTTGTCTTTAGCAAGAGCCTTGGATTTTGTTTAGTTTGTTGCTGGAACTCTCTTTAGTTTTCATGTTTATCTTGTTAAGAGAGTTGGTTGTTGCACTGAGTTGTGTCTTTTCTTGAAAGTAGGTAATTAAGGTTGCTATTTAATTTTAGTAGTAACTTGCAATGGTTTTGAGTTATTGATGTGAGTAATGTTTGAACTTTTGGTGTCAAGAGCTCTAGCCTATAAGTGATGGGTGTCGTATTTTGGGCAATCCGTGTCTATTTTCAAAAACCTACAAAACTAGTTGAGAACTCTAGCTACTAGATGGATCACTAATCTTTGGAGGGATCGGATATTAGAGTACACTCACATACCATAGTCGAGGATGCGCAAGGATAACCAAACCCCCATACACTTCTCCTCGGGGTACTTTTCTCTTTGTGAACCTCCTTATTAGATTGAGAGTTACCGATAATAAGTGCATGCGTTCTTCGGACTAATGTGAGTATTCGAAAGTTGACACTTCCAACTTCCCGTATTTTTCTAGCCTCTCCTGTGCCGTGCATTGCTTTCTTCTCACTCCGAGAGTTGGCATCCACCTTCGCCGGTACATCCAAACCCTTGGCATGATACGCTCTGTCATCATAAATCTCCTTATATCTTTCCTCAAAACAGCCACCATACCTACCTATCAAAGCATTTCCATAGCCTTTCCGAGATATATTGCCATGCAACATCCACCTCTTCATGACTTGATCTTCATCTCATACATGTTCCTGCTACACTGGCAGAGGCATACATTTGCATATTTCATGATAGTTACATTTTCTTTATGATTTGAGTACTTTGTAAAGTGTGAAAGATATTCTATAATTTTTGTAATATATAGAGTGTTGCTCTTAAAGTGAGGAAAAGATCTTCTATACTTTATGTTGATACGTCCCAAATGTATCTATAATTTCTGCTTGCTCCATGCATGTTTTGTGTGATATTGCTATGTTTTTTATATACTTTCATATATCTTTATAACATATTTTAGAAATAACCTATTAATGGTTGCAACAGTGCACAAGTTCTTGTTTTTCTACTTTATGTGTAGGAATTACTTGGATAAAGGAAAGATCACAAAAGAAGACTTGTAAGAGTTGGACTCTAACTTTCCCGAAATCTGTTCCCACCAGACAGGTTTAAAAGATCGCCTCATAAACGCTAGAAGACGTCCTCAAACGGAAAAACTTAAAAGTACAAAGTTGTAGGGAATGTTTTTCCGTTGGATTTAGACATAAAATTCGGCCCAATCGGAGTTCGGATGCTTTCGGAAACCCCGAAATACAGAAGACGTAATCTGGATGAAGGGAATCCGAGAGTCTATATAAAGAGAGGAAACCTAGGTCAAAGGGCACCACGAAAATTCCTCCCCCTTGGCAGCCGTCTTGACGGGGAGATCCATCTACAAACCAGCACCATCTCCAAGGAAGAAGAAGGGGCCAAGGGCCGCTGCCCCCAAGGGTCGTGGCCGTGGGCGCCGCCACCGCCGTGGCCGCCGTCGTCGCCGCATCCTTCATCTACTCCGGGCTACACCTATGCATCAACAACTCTCCCTCTCACCATGTCCATGTGTAAGTAGTTCCCCCTCAGGGCTAAGGCTTGTATCTTGATCTATCTGGTTTCTCTCTCTCTCTCTCCCATGATGTGATCTTTGTTGTGATCATTGGCTATCTTAATCTAGGATGATCCCATGATGTTTCCCTTCTTTTATGTATTGGATTTGATGTACTGACTTGATCCTATCTAGGATAATCTCCGAGACCATGGTGACAGCGGTCTATTGGACATGGGTTAGAAGAATATTTTCATGAGTGATTTCCTATTTTGTGTGTGGATTGAAGATTAAGAGTCTCTTGGTGCTTGTCTTTGACTATCCTTTAGATATGTTGTGGTGAATGTGGTACACTCTTTGGATGGCCGCGGTGACATTGGGAATTCCATAGATGGGAACTACGAACTCTGAGGTGTGATATTGTAGGCCTACACAATTCTCGTCCTCTCTTGACCACAAAGGAATGACCTCCGAGTACGTCTCCATTTCATGTTTTCTGGGAAATATCATGTGATTGTACTATGTTAATGTTGTTGGGAGTTGCCACTAGTGAAAGAATGAAGCCTAGGCCTTGTTTCCATCATTGTTACACCGTTTGCACTCACTTTTGTTACTTGTTTCTTTGCTGCACTTTTTATTAAAGATTTATATTACTTTGCTTTTCCACACCTATCACTCGTATTTTACCATCTCTTCGCCGAACTAGTGCGCCTATACAACTCCTAGTTTTATTAGGTGTGTTGGGGACACAAAAGACTTCTTGTATCGTAATTGCAGGGTTGCTTGAGAGAGACCATCTTCAACCTCTACTTCCCTGAGTTCGATAAACCTTAGGTCATCCACTTGAGGGAAATTGCTGTTGTCCTACAAACCTCTGCGCTTGGAGGCCCAACATAGTCTACAAGAATAGAAGCGTGCGTAGACATCAACGTATCATCACATACCTGGACTTTCAATTGGTATCAGAGCTAGTCACTCCCTACACTCTGTGTGTTTTGGATTAACCTTCTGGAGTGCTTTCAAGTATGTCTTTCGCAGCTATTCGCTCCGGCGAACCTATTCCAGTTTTCAATGGGAAGGACTACCCTTACTTGAAGGACAAAATGTAGAGAAATATCATGGCTATCAATTCAGCTGCCTGACAAGTTGTCTTGAAAGGAGTCACAATCAAGGATGAGAATGCCATCACTCCTGCTGAAGCAAAATTGATTGATCTTGATTCTGAAGTTTGGGTATTCATCACGAACCATTTTACTCCAGAGAAGTATCATGAAGTGAGGAATATCCTGTAACAGCCCAGATTTCACAAAAATTAAAAAATTTGTTTTCGGTGTGAATTGTTTGATTGTCTGATTTGTTTGCGGTGATTGCATTCCCGATTTATCAATCGGCAATTATTTTTCCCCCTCTTATCTCGTACGTACGGAGTCCGACCCTTGCCACCTTGACACTCGATATTTGCGACACGGGGTTTCGCCCGATCACCGTCGCGAAAAACCGCACGAGACTAGTCGCAGCCAACAGAACGAAAAACCACGTTTAATAATTAAACATGTTATTTTTATAGCGCGCCGGAAAGAGTATCGGAACGGTTCCAGTGCTACGTGAACGCCGCCGGCTCGACGCGCTGATCGCGCAGTTCGAAGTTTTACCCGAATCGGAGGTCCTGCGGACCCCCGGCGGTCAGAAACGTAAACACCGTGCGCGCAAGAGAAAAACCGGGGATGTTTTTGCAAACTGCCAGCCACCTGGGCTAGGTAAAGACCACCACACTCCCACCCCATTTCTAGGGTTTCCCTAGCCACAAAATTGCAGCCACACCCCACAGATCTGCTCCAATTTTCGTCCAAAAGCCCCCAAATCCCGAAACCCTAGATCAGGGGAGTTCTCCGCCCTCGGATCTGAGATCGGAGGGCTAGGATTGCACCACATCGGCCCCTGCCTCTTCTCTCTCCTCTGCACCTCCTCTCTCCTCTACGCAACCTCCTCCCATGGAGCAACCGCCGCCGCCTCCACTTCGGCCGCGCGCCGCCACCGGCAGCAGGCCGCCGGCCCTTCTCCTTCCCTCTCCCTTCTTCTCCTCCCCCTCTCCTCTTACCTCGCTGCCCTCTCTCTCTGCAGGAGGCGCCGCCGCGCCATGGGAAGCTCGCCGCCGCCATGTCCCGAGCTCGCCCCGCCGCCCGGCTCCGGCCGTCCCACCACGTTGCCGCCATCAAACGGATCCGGCGGGATCCGTCCGACCCCGCACCGCTGCGCCGGATCCGCCTCCCGCCGCAACCCAGGACCTATCGCTCGCAGCCGGCCAGCGAGGTCGCCGCCGTCGCGGCCACGGCTGGAGACGAGGCCGGTGCGATCTAGGCCGGCATCGCCGACGTGGGCCGCCCCGTGGCCCAGCTGGACGCGCCCGCTGTGGCACAACCGACGCCAGCGAGGCCCAGCCGCCAGATGGGCCAGCCCATGGTGAGCCAGCCCGTGCTTTTGTTTTATTTCCCTAGCTCTGTAATTTTCTAAGTCTGGAGAAAACTGATGCTGATTGCCTGTTTGCGTTGAAGTTTGCAAGTAAACGATAGCTCAGATGACATTGCGCCCAAAAAGGAAATTGCTTAGAATTGTGTGTACTTCAATCCATCTTTTGTGAGCATTTTGATTTGAGGCCATCTTGATGGTGTTAATCACTGTTGAAGTGGGCATAAGGCCGTTAACTGCTACAAATTGTTGTTATGTGCTGCTGTTATTATTTTATTGCAAATTCGATTGATGATTGTGACACATCCATGAGGCCTATTGCATTGATTCTTTTTCCTATGTGTTAAGCATCATTTGTACTTCATTCCCATGCTTTAACTTGTCATGTTTGGGTGCTTTAGCTATATTAAATCTTGCTCCAAAGTGGTGACCCTGATGTTAATGTGCTTCTGTGTTGAAAACTGTTAATTTGTTGCAACTTCGGGTGACGGTTGCGTCGCAACCGTTTATCGGAATTGAGTGATTCCAATTGCATATTGTTCAGAATCATGTCTACTTCCATTAAATATATTTCATTGTCATGATATGCTTGCTGGTCATATAGTTATTGAGCTCCAAAGTTGCTATCCCGCTGTTTTTGACAGCCACCTCTGTTTTTCACAAAGTCTGTAACGTTCCGATGCCATGTTGCATGCTTAATATATTTTGATCTATGATGTCTTTTTGCATGATTCCTTTTGCCATGCCTTCCCTGTCATGTCTAATTTAATTTCATATCATTTGTGAGCATGTTTGCATTCATTATGTTGTTTATGAAATGCTCTAAAGTGTGCTTCGTGATGTTGGCAGATTGTGTTCCAAACTTGTTTTGCTTGTATCTTTTGAACCGTAACTCCGTTTGGAGTGTTCTTTATATGTAACTTGATTAGTTTTTCCTTTACTTTGTGTTTATGCTATTGTTTTCTGTTGTTCACCAACCTAAAATATGCTTTAGGACAGAACAGTACCAAATCCTTTAATTGTTGTGCGGCACTTAGTTTTATGCCATGTTTAGGTTGTGCCTCACTTAAATTGACTAGCATAGATAGTTTATCTTATGCTTCACCTCTTGACATGTTTGTGTGCTATGCCATCCTTCTGTTCTTTTCCATGTTAACTACCTTTGTTGATCACCTGTAGCTAAACAACTTGAACCTTTCCAAATGTGCGGTATCGTCGTGTGTGACGAGTACTCCACTTAACCTGTTAGTAAACTCTCTCCACGGTAGGTGCGATGTCTCGTGTTGCCTTCTTGTCGATGCTTGCTCGTGTTTGCTTCGTAGTAATAGATGCTTTATCGTTGATTGCTTTCCAGTGTTTACCGTCTTGTGTGCTTCCACGGGTACCTTCGGAGGCGATGCGAGTTTGCGTTCGGCTACACCTTCGGAACCCGACTTATCAACATGAAAGGACTATGCATTATTTATTATCCATTATATTTCAACAAGCGGTTTGCATGCTAGTATAGGTTAGGTTCGATGTTTGATCCTACCACATGTTTACAGCCTCTTTTAAACCGATACAGCCATGTCCCCTCCCAGCAAACCTTGTACTTCTATGTTACTATTGCTCGTTGCTCAGCCCCTGCTTAGTATGCATGCTTAGGATGCTACGATGTTACCTCCTGTTACTCCTTGGTTTGTGATATCACATTATTATATTGTTGTTGATGATATGATTATTATAAATGTTGACTATATTCGACGAAGGATGGAAGGTCTAGGATATCCCGCCCCGACGCTTTGTTCCATTCGAGTCACCTAGGATCCGAGTTCCGGGTATTGGTTTTAAGACTGAGCGTGCCTAACCGCGTGTGGGATTTTATGGGGTCCCCTCTTCTTACCTACCTAGCTTCAAACATTTGAAACGTGTGTGTGACTGGTCTGCGGCCGGCAGATTTCAAACAACTGGGGCCAACGGAGACATGGTTTCTCTTGTTGGTCCACCCCAGGGAGCTAGGGGGTTGTCCACATATGTTTGGGCAACTAACCCGACCTCGTCCAGATGGTAGAGGACGATTCGAGAGCGCGGCCGGCTTTTGAGTTGGATGTCGACTCACTAGGGGCCACCCGGATTTGTGTGTTGTTAGTTAGAGGGACCTGTCGTTCCGGATCTCTTGGGACTAAATCAGAAAATGGTTGCCTATCATGGGTAGCAACTGAGAGAGATGGGCGTGCGAGCGGAGCCTTGTAATGGGCAGTTGGTACACCCCTACAGGGTTAAATCTTTTCGAGAAGCCATGTCCACAGTTATGGACGACTTGAGACCTACTCCTTGTTCATAGACAACAACAACTGAGATAATCTTAATATAACTTGATCAACATGTGTGCGTGCCTTGACTGCTTCTTCTTCGTCGTGATGCGAAGAGGAGGACAAGGATAGGATAGGTGTTATGTTTGCGTAATTGATAGAAAGAATTGTTGGAGGAGATTCCTCATCGAATGATTGGCTTCTTTCCTTACTCTCTAGACCGTTAGCCACTTCATAAATGCTAGTGCGGAAGCAACCTCACCACTTACCCCATCCTTTCCGTAAACTACTACTTATCCTAGAATGACGAGTGATGAAGTACTTGCTGGGTCAGTTGACCACTACAGTTGGATGCTGAGTACTTCTGTACTCATGATACTACCCCCAAACTCTTTTCAGGGTTCTTGATCGACAACAGCTATGGTGATGGACGTTTCACGTGGAGACTCGACGACGACTAGTTAGACGGATCCCGGCGGAGGGCCTAGACCCGTGTGGTTATGGGATCGATGTTTTTCTCTTTGCCACTAGGCATTTGATTGTAGTCTGTACTCAGACATATATCTTCCGCTGTTGTATTGTATTAAGGCAGTTGTATGCCGATTGTATGAGATGTTGTATCCTGTATCTGTAATGTTGTGATATCATGTTGGAAAGCCGGGGCATATGACTTCGTCATGTGTCGCGGTGGGACCAATATGTGCTTCGTCCCCGGATCTGGATGGAAACATCTAGATCTGGAACAGTACCGCATATCGGGCCTTACATATCCCATCTGCTAAAGGTGTTTGGGACTATCTAGAAAAGATTGGAGAAGGAGTATCCACTCAGAAAGATGCCAGAATTGACACTCTCCGAATCAAATTCTATCGATTCAAGAGAAACGAGGGCGAAAAAGTCAACTCCATTTACAGCAGACTCAGTACTATTGCAAATGAGTTGATTTCCCTCGATGCTGATGACATCACTCCTCACTCGGTTGTAAGAACTTTGCTTCGCTCATTGGATGATTCGTTTGATCAGACTGTGCTAATGATCAAGGAACAAACTGATTTCTGAAATCTTGTTGCCGCTGATATCCTTGAGAGACTCAATACTTTTGAAATGGAAGAAGATGAGAAACGTGACATAAATGGCTCTCAAAGAAGATCACATGCTCTAAAAGAAAAAGCTTCACATCATTCTTCACCCGAAGTTAGTTCTGCTTCCGGTGTCGAATCTGATGATCCTACAAGCATTGGGAAGGATTTGGCATTGATCATGAGACGCTTCAACCGCTTCCAAAGAAAAGGTTTTTCTTCACCCAAGAAGAATTATTCATCAAAGAACTCAAGCTACACATCTTACCGTTCATCCTCAAGAAGCTCTCCATCGAAGGACAACTGCTTCTACAAGTGCAATAAACCGGGTCATTACATTGCTGACTTGCCTTTGTGGGAAGCTGGAAACAAATCAAAGCATTCACTCAGAGATTCTTCAAGCAAGTCCCCGAGATCCTCCAGAAGCTATGAGTGCAAGAGACATGATTCCAGTTCAAGAAGAGAAAAGAAGAAGGATTCAGATGATGACAAGAAGAAGTATCACAAGAAGCGTGAGAGTTCTTCTTCGAAGACACATTCTTCTCGTCGAAGCAATTCTCACCGTGCCAAGGCCTATCTGGGAAAGGAGATGAACTCTGAGGAAGAAGCCTCTGGATCCGAAGCAGAATCGGGCTCAAGATCTGCATCTGGTTCTGAGTCTGATGGTGTTGCTGGATTGGCATTTGCTTCCGTCGGTGCTTTGAGCTCATTCTTCACCAACAACAGGAGTGAATATGAAACTCCTGCATATTGCTTCATGGCCAAAAGAAAAGGAATATTCATCCAAAGCTACCTATGATACTTCTGATTGTTCTTCATATGATAGTGATTCTAAGATAAGCTACCTTAACTTTCTAAAATTGCTTCAATCCAACAAGATGAACTTGATTCGCTAAGCAAAACCATTAAGAAATCAGAAACTCTCTTGAACGATGAGATAGAGAAAAGTGAAACTTTAACTAATGAGCATGCTGCTCTGAAGGATAAGTTTGAAGAACTATCCTCTCGGCATGATCTTATTTCAGTTGATTATGAGAAGATCACCTATGAATTTCTTCACAGGAAAATGGCTCTCAAAAACTGAAAGAGGCTCATGAAGAGTTGGAAAACATCAATCTCTCTCTCTCATGGCTCAACAAGGTTCTGAAGCAAATCATAAAACTGATTCACCTTGCTTAACTTTTCTGGAACGAAGCAAAACTGATTCCAAAGGCAAAGCTCCTATTATTATTGATGATACTAATGCCTCAGATGAGGAAAACTCTGATGTTACCGAGGAACTCCTCAGGTTAAAAGATTTGTTTGAAACAGGTTTGTTCAAAAGTCTCCAGGGACATCAGCACCTTTGTGATATCCTGAAGAACGCACTCCTTCACAGAAATCCTAGGAATGAAGGTGTTGGCTTTGAAAGAAGGCTAAACCCTGATGGCACTTACTAGGAACCTGAGCAGTACCCAAAAACTGTATGGGTCCTAGCAAAGGATAAGCCTATAGATATTGCTAATCTTTCAGGTTATAACTGAAAAATTGATAAGGCTATTGTTGATGAATCACTTGATTCTAACTAAAAGCTTATCAAGAACCAGGAATGAAAGGTTTCGGCCGAATACATTGGTGCCCCTCCAAAGAATGGTTTCTATAAGAGACAAATTTGGGTGCGCAAGTCACTCGTTGAGAAATTGCCTGCTAACCATTCTATGCAGGGAAAGTCTTCGGTACCACCAAAACACTTCTATTCTCTCGAAGAGAAAAATTATTCACTGGTGTCCGAATCCAATGTTCCTCAAAAGGAATACTATCGCACTAGTCGTTATACTTACCGTCACCGTGATAACAATGATAAGATTGCATATGCTCATTCATGTCCTAACCCTTCTTAGAGGACTTACATTTATGGTGTACTTGATGGTCCCCCTAGGCAATATAACCCTGTTCGATTTGATATTGCTTCAACAAGTGCTTCCACCTCTTCTTAGTCACCTGCTCATTTGTGGGTGGTTAAGAAGAACTAATTCTTCTGCAGGGCTATGTCTCCGGTGGATCCGAATGGGTCAGAGACAGTGGTTGCACAAATCATATGACCGGAGAAAAGGAGTTATTCACCGAAGAAAAACTATCTCAATCTTCTCAGAAGTACATTACCGTTGGTGAAAACAACAAGGGTAAAGTTTTAGGTTTGGGTAAGGTTTCCATATCGAAAGATAAGCAAATTGACAAGGTTATGCTAGTCCAATCTCTTGGTTATAATATTATGTCTATCTCTAAGTTATGCGATATTGGTATGCCTGTTCTATTTTCTGCTTCGCAATGTGTTGTCTTTTCAAAGGATGACTATACGTTTGTCTTCGAGGGTTACCGAAAAGGAGATTTATATATTGTTGATTTTTCTTCGGGCCCTGCTGTATCCCCATGCCTAATGGCAAAAGCTTCATCTTGTTGGTTATGGCATCGAAGACTTGGTCATGCAGGGATGAGAAATCTTCAAAATCTAGTGCAGAAGAAGCATGTTATTGGTCTTAACGAAGTAAAATTCGATAAGGATCATCTTTGCAGTGCTTGTGAATCTGGTAAAATTACGAAGAAACATCATTCAACGAAGACTATCATGACTACTACTCGTCCCCTCGAATTGCTTCATATGGATCATTTTGGTCCCCAAAATTATGCATGTCTAGGAGGAAAGAAATATGGTCTCGTCATTGTTGATGATTTTTCTTGTTACACTTGGGTTTTCTTTCTGTATGACAAGAGCAAAGTTGTTGAAATCTTCAAGTCATTTGCTAAGAGATCTCAAACAGAATATGAATTATCTCTGAAGCATATCCGAAGTGATAATGGAACTGAATTAGAAAATACTCATATTGAATAATTCCTTGATGATCATGGCTTTACTCATGAGTTCTCTTCTGCTTATACACCTCAACAAAATGGTGTAGTTGAAAGGAAGAATAGAAGTCTTATTGAAATGGCCAGAATTATGCTTGCTGAATACAAGACTCCTATCAGGTTCTGTGCCGAAGCAATTAACACTGCATGTCATATCAGCAACAAGGTTTACCTTCACAAATATCTGAAGAAGACTTCACATGAGCTTATCACTGGTAACAAGCCAAATGTTTCGTATCTTAGGGTATTTGGAGCTCCTTGCTTTATTAGAGATATGAATCATAGCTCCAAATTTGCCCCTAAGGCACATGAAGGTTTTCTACTAGGTTATGGCTCAAATTATCATACTTACAGAGTGTATAACTCCCACTTTGGGAAGGTTATGGAAACTGTAAATGTGAGGTGTGATGAAACTAATGGCTCTCAAAAAGAGCATTTACCTCATGATCTAGATGAACCTCCCCTTGATGAAGTGATCAGGTCCATGGCTATTGGAGAAATTCTCCCTGTTGAAGCAGTTGCTCGTCAAGATAATCAAGATGATGATGATCCAATGTTCCCACACATAGCCCGGGGCGCTGGAGATCAACATCCTGAAGCTAATAATGAACAGGACGAAGAACAACCTGTGAACGAAGAATATGAAGATCCGAAGGAAATGCAGATCCGGAAGGAGATGCTAATCCTGAAGGAAATGGTCCTGAAGAAGAACCAGAGCCACAAGTCATTGAAAATGCACTGACTCGAGTGCGAAGAAAGAGTTGATGTTGATTCGATCCTCGAAGAAATTCAACAACCAGGTCGTCCCACAACTCATTCTTGTACTCGTTTGGCTAACTTCTATGGAAACTTTTCATTTGTCTCCATGCTAGAACCTTCAAAGTTTGATGAAGCCATGAAGGATCCAGATTGGTTCACCGCTATGCTCAATGAACTTAACCAGTTCGAGCGAAACAAAGTCTGGTCCTTAGTTGAGAAGCCTGATCCCACGAAGCACAACATCATTGGTACAAAGTGGATTTTTCGCAACAAGAAAGATGAAGATGGTATTGTGGTAAGAAACAAAGCACGACTGATAGCACAAGGATACACCCAAATCGAAGGTATCGATTTCGATGAAACTTATGCTCCAGTTGCTCGTATCGAGTCCATTCGTGTTATGCGTTCTTTTGCAAATTTCAATGGTATCCTACTTTATAAAATAGATGTGAAGAGTGCTTTTCTTAACGGAGAAATAGAAGAAGAAGTGTATGCTATGCAGCCCCCAGGTTTTGAAGACCCGAAGAATCCTGAAATGGTGTACAGGTTGCACAAGGATCTTTATGGGCTGACGCAAGCACCTCGTGCTTGATGATATTATTTTTGGCTGCACTAACACTGAAATCAACAAAGAATTTGCCAAAATGATGTCGAAGAAATATGAGATGTCAATGATGGGTGAATTGAAGTTCTTCCTTGGACTTCAAATCCGTCAACAGAAGAATGGCACATTTATTTCTCAGGAAAAATATCTCAAGGATTGCGTGAAGAAGTTTGGTCTCACTGATTGCAAAACAATTAAGACTCCAATGCCTACCAATGGCTTCCTTGATGCAGATGAAAAGGGAAAAGCCTTCGATCAGAAGAAATATCGGTCTATGATTGGCTCTCTTTTATATATTTGTACATCTAGACCTGACATTATGCTTTCAGTATGTATTTGTGCTCATTTTCAGGCCCATCCAAAGGAATCACATCATACTGAAGTAAAGCGAATTCTTAGGTATCTTGCTCACACACCTACCTTGGGCTTGTGGTATCCCAAGGATGCTCAGTTCGATCTTATTGTCTATTCTGATTCAGACTGGGCTGGTGATCGTGTGGACAGGAAATCAACTTCAGCGACTTTTCATTTCCTTGGAAGATCACTTGTGTCTTGGAATTCGAAGAAGCAAAACTTTGTATCAATATCTACTGCTGAAGCCAAATACATTGTTGGCGGGTCATGCTGTACTCAGATACTTTGGCTGAAGAAAAGGCTAAAGGATTATGGTATTCATGTGAAGAAAATCCCCCTTCTATGTGATAATGAGAGTGCAATAAAAATTGCTCACAATCCTGTGCAGCACTCTCGCACGAAGCATATGGATATTCGCCATCATTTTCTTCATGATCATGTTCAGCGTGAAGATATTGTGATTAGTCATGTCAGAACTGAAGATCAACTGGCTGATATATTCACGAAACCATTGGATGAGAAAAGGTTTTGTGCGTTAAGGTGTGAGCTCAATATTTTGGACTCACGAAATGTACTGTAAGACCAAACCTTTACCTCCATGGATATATTAATTTACTTCGTTGTTTGCTTTTGGTTTCGATATTTGTTTTTACTTCAATTTCTACTTTTCTTATTTTTCTTGGATTTAGTCCTCAATGCTTATCACTTTTTGCTTCGCTTAGTTTTTCTTCGAGGTGATAAGTTTTGGACCCTACCCCCTTTGTTCTTTTCCCTCTTATTCTATCTGTCTAAAATGGTTGAGCACATTTGAAACGAAAAGTATTTTGCTTCGAAAGTCATTGAGTTCTGAATCAAATGCTTCCAACTTTTATCAAAGTTTTACTCAAAGACCAAGACATATTATTTTGTCGTTGAGATCCCGTCAAATCCGGGTCGTTGAGATTCCCTCACGAAACGTCTTGAAATCTTCACCACAGATTCCGGAGGGTCGGTCGCTGGCAACCGTCCGATCCGACCTGACAACCCCTGTTAGGCCATCCCTATATATACCTCTCCCCCAACGACTCCAAAGACTTCCCATCACTCTCACTCTCCGGAACCCTAATCCCTCTCGCCCGCCGTCGGGCTCTTCGTCTCCATCGTCGTTCTCTCCGCTTCACTGCCAGACAAACGCTGCCGTGGACTTCGCGCCGCCGTCGAGCTCCTCCTCTGCTCGTCGTCGCCGTAGCTGCTCGACGACACACAGTTAGGGTAAGCCGGGCCCTTGGTCCAATCTCCATCTCTCTGTTCATACTCTTCTTGATTGGATCCGAGTTCTTAGTCTTGTTTTTCGATTGATTTTTTTTAGGTCTCTTTCATCCGTTGGGTCTTTTCTCCGTTGGGAAACTTGTTTTAGCAAGCAAAAGCTTCCCATCTCGATTCAGGTTAGAAGTTAGGGTCTGATGCCATCCGTTCTGTGTTAGGGCGTGCAGTTTATCATTGATCAATTGATGTTGCTAAGTCTAGCTCATAACATACCGAAAACATCAACCACATTCAACTGAATCTCTTGTCAAAATCATTTTTTTTGAAACTTTTGGTGGTGCTCAGACCATACTTGTCTTTTTCCCTCGCTACCTTTTACTCTTTCACAGGATGTTTGAGGATCTAGGCTTCGGTGATGAGTCGCCGGTACTTGATCACCTCAACGAAGCAGAACAGGCTGCTCCCAAGAGAAAAGGAGGCAGAACAAAGGAAACAAACAATGCAAGGGGCATTCCAAGTCCATTCAGATTGAACTTGGATATGATACACCTCCAGAAGAAACCAAGGAACATCGCAAGATTCGTTTGCAAAACATTAGCCGCTACTAGGCCATCAGGTGGTACAAATACAAGAGTATCCCTGAAAGGAAATGGGCAATGCAGTTCGCCTTCAATTCACCATTCCTATACACTTCACACATGTGTGGAAGATACACTGAAGAAAATCGCCATCTGTACTATCCAATTCCACCCAAACATACTCACCCCAACACCCTCAAGACTCCGGATGATTATCCAGACGAGCAAAAGCAATTTGAGATTTGCTGCCGAGAAGAAGATACTCAAGGAAGCAAAGAAAGCAGCCAAGTTAGCTGCCGCGGAAGCTCATGGAGTTGGCCCGAGCTCGAAGAAGAAGAAGAAACTTAAGAAGAAATCTGCTTCACCCCCTCATGCTTCCACCGATGACGAAGAGCAACCAAGATTGGAACGTGCAGCTCTGGAAGACTCGATTCTTGATGGGTCAAATGCTGAAGCTGATGACGAATCAGAATCGGAAGCAGAAGATGAGTTAGAACCTGCTCCCCCAAGAAGCAAAGGATTCGGCTTCCATTGAAGTAGAAGCCAGGAGAGAAACCGGCTGCAAAGGGGATAAAAATTAAAGACCCCACAGATAAGCCTGCAGCTCGCCCCACCATTGACTTGTCAAATTTGGTGGTTGCGAAGCCTTCGGCCTCTAAGCCATCGGCTGATGCCCTCAACACTGAGAGGCGATCCAAGTTGTGGCACGACCCAGCAAAGCATCAACAATCTGCTAAGACTGCTGCATCAGCAAAGCCCAAGCAGTCTGCAGCACCAAACCCTTCAGGGAAGCAAAAACTCACTGAAGCTAAACTGAAACAGAAAGACCTCGAGGAGGCACTGGACCGCAGCGTTCTTGCTAGAGAATCTGCAGAGAAGCAGAAAGCAGAAGAAGCAGCTGCAAGAAAACAAAGGGAGATAGACTCCGCAAAATTTGTTGCAGAGAAGGTTGAGACGAAGAGAAAGCTCGCCGAGGCTGAGAAGAATGAAGAAAAAGCTGCTGCTGAAGCCAAACAGTTGGCTGAACACGAAGCTAAACGTCAGGCCTCACTAGAGGGCCTCAGAACGAAGAAGGCTAAGAAAGCAGCCAGGGCTGCCCAGAAGAAGGCAGTGGTTGATATGACTCCCTCTGCTGAAGCTATTCCACCAAACCAGAAAGGCATCTCTATGCCTGAAGCTCAAGCTGAAGCAGATCACTATAGTGAACATCAATTCCCTGATCCTCGTGAAGGAGAACTATGGGATCAATTGGGCGTTATTGAAGCGCTTTGGAAGAAGTGTGCGGCAGAAGATCCTGAAGCTGTCGATCTCGGTGAAGTCTACATCTCAGGCTCCATCGAAGCAATGATCTCAACAATGATCAGTCAGCTGAAGGACTTGCATTCAAGAGATAGAGCTGAAGTTGAAAAGACTAACAACTATCAAAAGCGCGTTGAAGCTGAATCAGATGAAGAATTCAAACAGCACGCCTTGAAGTTGCTTCAGAAGGTGACAGACGTCAACACCACCACCAAGGAAAATATTAAAATCTTCAAGGGAAAGATTAAAGCTGCAGTGGATGAAATGATGAAGACGCATAATGCTTCAATTGTGGAAAGGGATTCCCGGAAGCGCAAGGCCCCGCTGGAAGCTGAACCAGCTGCTGTAAAGCCTGTTGAAGCCAAGCCTTTTGACCCTTCTCCGAAGAAAAGGACCACCAAGAAACGGAAGGTCACTTTGGCCTCGGCTGATGAAATGGATACGAGTGATGAACCAACCAGCCAGCCGAAGGAAAATACTGAAGCAGTTCCCAATCCTTCTCCCCAGCCAAAACCTTCCCAGCAAAAGCCAAAAGCTTCAGCTCCACCCACCAAAACCCCTACACCTCCTCCTACCAAATCCACTCCCAAGCAAACTCTCGCCACACACACACCCACTCCACCTCCAAAAGCTCCAAATCCCAAGAGAACCCCAACCCCAACTCCAACAACTGGACCCATTCCACCTCGTGCTCCCACACCAACACGTGCTCAATCCCACACACCGCAAAGAACTCCAACATCACCTGCTGCTCCCGCACCACCCCCATCAACTCACCCGGAAGCCAATGAACCCTCTCCCTCACACTCAAGAACGCGCAACTCGCGTGATTATTCCTCCGCTAGCACTGCTCAAGAATTTTAAGCGAATGTGCCTCGCATCGAAGCACATGAAGATGACCATGAGCAAGTGCAAATTCTGAATCCCTCGCAAGAGCAAGCGTTGATAGTCGCTCAGACCGCTGGCCCTTCAAGAGCCAACGCAATAACTCCTCTGCAAAGGATTCGCGCTTGTTCGCGCCCCTGCCAAGACACCCAGCTGGATTCAAATTACCCTCGAGAAACTTTTCCAATCTTCAAGGGCGTTGGCTGTTCTTCAAGGCACGGTCCAGAATTCAACTTGGAACAACATCAGAAGCGTCACCATTTCTTTGGCGTCAGTGCATATGCTTCAGACCGAACATCGGATGATCTTCGTTTTTGGACTGCGGATCAAAAAATCTTATACACCAAGGTTTTCTGTCAGCAAGGAGTTTTATTTCGCCACAGGTATCTGGATATGCGAAGTCTTTCCACTGCCACTTGCTTCCAGAACATCACCGAAACCATTGAGAATCAAAATCTGACTCGGCTGTTTGCTTTGAGCACTCCCTTCAATTCTGAACTCATTAAGCAATTCTATGCCACACTATATGTTTCTGGTGATGCTAATGAACCCCGCACCTGGATACTGGAATGGATGATCCAACGTGAAATCTTCGGAATATCTTTCGCCGAGTTCATGGAGATAGTAAATATTCCAAGGCATACTGGCGATCTGGAAAAGATTCACTTAGAGCCAAATCTGACTGAAGAACAATTTGCTACCTTGCTGGATACTGAAGTCACTGCAAATTATATTCCTGAAAACATTCGCCCGAACCATTTGAACTTCATTTCCAAGACTTGGTTCTATATCTTGTCCAACTCATTGATTCCATTGAGTACTGTTCGGAAGAATCAAATCTTTATCCAGAGACAAGGCATGCGATTATGAAGCTCACTCATGGTCTCGTATTTGACTTCGAGGACTGCTCCATTCGGAACTTGGTCCATGCTGCAGAATTACCCTATATGATGAGGACATCCCTACTAATGTTACACCCATACCCTCACCAACTACACATACTGGACCAGTTACTAGAGCACGTGCACGTCAACTAAATTATCAGGTACTTTCGTTTCTTGCGAATCCTTCTATTGTTCATGAACATATGATGCTGCCTAAATTAGATACTTTTGTTTTGCTTATGAATGAAGGACCTAGCATGGACAAGAAGGATGGTCATTGGAGCGGGATCAAGAATGGAGAAGAAGGTGCGCGCGGGGGAAAGTACAGTGGAGTTTCCAGTGGGGATTTTCGCACGTTGAAGCCACCATAAGGCATGCATGAAGGCTTGGACGGAATACACGAGATGCCACTTCATTATTTTCGTCCAAGAGCAATTATAGGTGCTGCGTCACCTTAATATTGGGCTGGGCCCATGTAATTTCGAAATACCACATTATAGGCTGTTTTTAGAGTCCGTATGTGTGGGGAAACCGAGTTAGGGTTGTTTTCGGACCCCACCTCCAAGGGGTCACGAAAATCCCCTCTGTTCCCCCATATATACAGCCCTTAGGGCGTCGTTTAGACTTGGGTTTTAATTAGATTAAAGTTAGCCATAGCCGCAACTTCGAGCTCTTCGTTTGTGTCATCCGACCAGGCCAAGACCTCATTGGAACCCCAACTTTCGTAATCATTCATCTTATATTCGCAATATCCAGATTGCAATTCTTAGTTCTTGCTTGTTCTTCGATTGCTTGCAGGAATTAGACCTTCGTGGTCAGGTTGATCGTGCATCCGCGGGATCAATAACCTCTCGGAGTTGGTTTAGCGATCGCTAAGGTGCAACGTCTTCACACGTTCGTAGTCGGATCGTGAAAGTCGTCTCCACCATAATCGATCTACACCATCTCATCGAAACATCGGGACACCTTCGCCTCTATCACTATACGATGAAGCCGTATGCTCCTTGGCTGCAAGTTGTCTGCGATCATGGCCAAAACGAAGACTTTGTGGCTCGCCATCATCCGAAGCTCTTACTTCCTCCAGTGCGTGACACTTTGGAATTGCTGAGGAAACCCAATGATATCTTTGCCACATATGTTGGAGTGTGCCATGAAGTCAATGAGCGCAATATCTCGAAGAAATTCCAGAAGGACTGCTATCACTTAGAAGTCAATCTTCGGTCCCAGCAAATGCTCGAAAACTACATTGAAGCAAATTAGCGCCAGATGCAGTTCCTTGCTGGTGAAATTAACCGCGTTGGAAACTTTGCTCTCAACAACAATCAGTATCTACGAGTGCTCAAACAACATTCCTAGAAGGGACTCCGGAAGTTCAACTCATTTAAAGGCCTTCGTAAAGATCGCATTTACAAAGAGTATGAGCAACTCAAGCAAAACTTTTCCCGTGATGATACAGTGGACCGCTCGAATCAAAAGCTTCCTCCCCTACACAAGATTGATGAAGTATTTTTCGTCAACGAGCCAGAACCCATCAGGCCGGACACCGTCTCTGAAAATGACTCCATCACCTCGAAGGACGACGACGGCCTCGACGACAGCGACCTCGACATCAACCTCATCACTCAGACGCGACTCGAAGGTCTTCCTTCGCCTGCGTCAGAAGAAGAATCATCGGGAGATCAATCTTCTTCGGATGAGTCTTCGTCAAGTTCTGCTTCGTCGGGCTCCAAGGGTGCTGATGCTGCCAAGTAAATCTCTCGAACCTCTTCCCAACCTTTTTTCCAATCATTGACAAAAAGGGGGAGTATGAGGGAATCGATGAGTTAGGTTTGCATCGGGGAAAGGGCTTTTGCTATTTTTATTTTTCTTCACTTGGTTTAATTTACAACAAACATTCCATTCCCTTCGATTGGGTTGTAACTTAAGTTTACTTTCGGTTATGCTACTCCTGTGCTACACTTAAGTTTTAATAACCCTTTGCTCGCAAGTATTGCTTTGTATCCTCTATCCTGCAGGTGGTTATTATTTTCTAAGTCACAGGTCATTGGAAACAATTGAACACATTTCTGGACATTTATCTTCAAATGCAATTGTCTTCGCTAACATATTTGTTTTGTTCTCCACCAATTTTTTTTCTCTCAAGCATTAACTTCGATTATATAAATCGTCGATGCTAGCATTCAGGGGGAGCCAAAAACTTCATATCTTTGAGTTTGTCCCATCACTTCACAAAAACTTCAATATCTTTTATTGATGCCTATTTGTCAACAATAGTCCAAAAAGGAGAAGATTGTAAGAGAAAAGTTTTGCCCCCGTGTGTTTTGGATATTGTTGGACAAGACAGTAGAGGAACTAACAATGTTTTCTAGTGTAAACAGTTGAATAGGTTCCTGAAGAACAAGCTAGGTGATAAAGCTTCAGGGAAGTTCGTCAAGTTATCGAAGCATTACCCCTTGAGCGAAGCTTAATCACGGAGGATGACGCTCCCCCCAAATGAAGGCATCCTGAAGCTCAACTCATTGAAGTAAATGAAGAAGACGGCGCAAGACTTAAATGTTTTTGCGTAGTTCTTTTTCTGTTCGTTGAGTTATAGGATAAACCGTACTATCAAGAGGGGTATTTAGTTTGTGGAGACCGAAGTTATTGAGAAAATGCTCAGATCAAATCTAAACCAAGTGAGAAGCCAGAGTGAAGAAATCTCATCTGTACTGAGTTAAGTTTTGGCAGCAAAGACTTCATTCTTTGGCTTCCGAAGAAGAACTAAGTCCATGAGTCAGCTTTACTTGTTCCTCAATTAAAGTTGCGCAGTAATGACAAATCCGACCGTTGTGGACACGTGTCAAGCTGTCACTTCGGGTCAAATTGGTCATTTCGCACCTCGGGATCGCCAACTATAAATACGCCGCCCCCTGCTCCATTTGCGGGTGGCTGCTCTAAGAACATTCCTGAGAGAGACTGAAGGGAGCACCCCAAGAACTCCACCGAAGCAAAACCCAAAACCTAGAATACTGAAGCCTAAGTCCCATTGATCTGAGTAGATTCTAGATGACTTAGGTGAAAGCTTGCTAGCCTTTTTTTTATCTTGGAGAACCGCAATTCTCCTAGACGGTTAGAGTGTCGACTTCAGAGAGAGAAGAGTAATTGTCGCCTCGAAGATCAAGTTTATCAAAGGTTTCAAAGATTCCCTTGATAATCTACCCCGAGTCAAAACTGACCAAGCTCAAGGAGATTGGTGCAGCGGATCAACGGACGGAGAGATATTTGCTCCAGCTGTTCAATCACCAGTCCCTCCAACTAGACGTAGCACTTTGCAGAGCGTGAACTGGTCGAACAAACATCGCCGAGTCACAGTTCGTTATACTTCAAGCATTTACCTTCCGCATTGCATTTGCTTCCCAGTTATGCCTCAATGTGTTTTGATTCACTGCATTTAGTTTCGCTTCCATTTTTACTTCCCTGTCACTTATTTCTGCTTCCTGTTCCGCTTTACTTATGCTTCATCTCAAAGTTTCAGTCAAATATTTGAAGTGATCATTCGCCCCCTACCCCTCTGATCACATACTTGGACTTTCACATAAATATTGACTTATACTTGACTTATAAAAGCTAAGAAATGAGTTTATAAGCTTATAAAGCTCAAACCTGGCTTTATAAGCTTATAAATCTCAAAATTTAATTTAGTAGCTTATTAAGGTCAAAAAATGACTTGTACTTGGCTTATAAAAGCTCAAAAATGAATTTACTAGCTTAGTTAGATAAAAAAAATGACTTTAGTAGCCTATAAACCTCAAAAATGACTTATACTTGGCTTTATAAGCTTGTAAACCTCAAAAATGGCATATATTTTGTCACAACCCCAACTTAGTTATGTGCTAACGTTAGGTTGCCCCTTTGCATCATGCCAAAAATTTCAAAAGAAATCCAAATGGGGAAAAATAAAAGCCTTAAAGAATTTAATTCAAATGGCTAGATAAAAAGTTGCTCCAAAAATCACTTTGATATTTTTGAAAAGTCCTAGAAATAAGTGGGATCTCATATAAAGTGGTGGGGGTCCCACTCAAGGCTCGCTGATTTTTCAAAAATATTATAAGTGCCTTGGAATTCAATTAAAACCCCTATTTGATTTCAATTCAAACTGTTTGAATTTCAAAAATTCCCAAAACTTGTGAGTGGCTAGGTATAAGTATGGTAAGGCGACATAACATATTTGGGCATTTACAAAAATGCTTTTCTATTTATTTCAAAGAAAAACAAAGAACAGAAAAAGAAAAACAGAAGAAAGCGGAGAAGAAAAAGAAAAAGAAAACACAGCCCAAACATACAGGCCTTGGGCCCAACTAACCACCCCACGGCCCAGGCCCACCCACCCACTTGTCGTCATCCTCCCGCGTCGACAAGCAGCTCGGTGGCCGCCATGCCGACGCCGGCGAGGTTCCACGTCGCCTCTAGGACCTCTCCTTCTCCCCCAAGAAGCCACACAGACGCCCAAAAGCTTCTCCATCCTCCACCTAGCCCCTGGTCATCTCCTCCTCTCGGCGTCGTCTTTTTTGCGCAAAGACCGAGCCCAGCCGGAACACGCCGTCGTGCCCGACGTGGCCACCGGCTCCACCTCGATGCGCCACCGTGCCCGGAAGGTCCGCCGTCGTCATCTACGTTGTTTGCCCCTTCCAATTTGCGCCAAGACCCATTAGAGGCGACGCTCGCGACAAGATTCCTCCGTCGGCCGCCGCAGCTCCGGCGAGCCATTCTGGCGGCACCCGCTCTTCCCCGGCCACGCCAAGCTCTGCTTCGTGCTCCTGGTGCGCTCGTGGTCACTCCCCACTCTCTCTTGCTCCCCCCCACCCCCGCGCCTTGTACCATCGATCCCGTGGAGCGGTGGCTCCGGCCGCCGCGCCAAGTCGTCGTCATCGCGCCCTCCGGCGGCCCCTTGCCCCACAGTAGCTCCACTCGAAGCGCGAGAGTGAGAGGCACCCCCTGCTGCCGTCATCTTCCCTCCCCGTGGCATAAATGAAATTCCGGTGAGCCCTCTGCCGCTGGTTTGGCCGCCGTCGGCGAGCCCAGCCATTAGGCTTAATTAACCTAGCTAATGACCCCCTTACCCTATGACAGGTGTGCCCCTAACTCCTCTGTTAGTTTAAACAGAGAGGGATTAATCCCCCTATCACTGACTAGTGGGTCCCAACGGTCAGAGGCCCCATTACGTCACCCCAGCGTCAGCATGACGCATTAAACCGAATTTTAATTAAAAGAAAAATCAGAAAATGGCAGAAAATAGTTTAAACTTCAAAAATTCATAACTAATTCATTTTAACTCCAAATTGGACAAATAATATATGAAAAAATTATTAGAAAAATGCAAGGATCGTGAATATGGACTTTATTTCCATGTCTGACCAAGTTACATTGGGTGAACAGAAGAAAATGTGCATATGGAGTTCTTTTAAATTCGAATTTCGAGTGAATTTGCAAATGACTTTGTAATGCACTTCTTTTAAATGGAATTGGCAACACATTGCAACCATGAACATCACCTTGCAACATTTATCATGTGTATGTGCATTGTACTTTATGTTGATCCCTTCTTTGCCATGTCTGTCGATTAGAAGTGGAGCCGGAACCAGAGGCCACCCCCTTCGTTGAAGACACTGTGTGTGAACCTCGTCAGCAAGGCAAGCAAACTCCCATTGATCATGTCGATAAAATCCCACTTCCCTCTCATTCTTGCTTATGCATTATTTAGGATGATTACCATGATACGTTTCTACCGCATAGTTGAACCCATTCCTTTGCATGACCTATCATTTGTCACAGTAGTAAGCAAACCACAATCCTAGCAGATGTAGGAGTTGATTGATATCATGTGGCCCCTGCAACTGTTACAACTTAATGCATGCTTGCAGTGATACAATGTTGATACTTTCATGTGAGTCGGGATGGTAGGGATCATGATGATGATGGTGGAAATGTGTTGGTGAATCTACCCTAATACAAGGTGAACGATGAGAGGCTGTGTAGGAGTACACAGTGGGTTGTCTTATTGAACACTACCCTAAGTCCGAGTTCTTGTGTGGTGATCCAAGATAAAGAGTACAACCACACATTGGGCTCACTGACCCCTCTCAACCTACTAACTAATCCCTTTCGATGTCCAGATGTCGCAGTAGTTGGGAGTTCTGGTAGGTTTGTGGCACGGCCTGCTAAGTGAGAGAACTGCTCAAACGAGACCGTCTTGGGGCCCTGCACACATCATCGGAGTCCACTTCGGTATACCGTCCGGGTTCACGATAGTGGAAACCAACCCAGGTAGGCGGCTTCTTGGACTAGATCGGCTATGAGGTAACAATTTTGGTGAGCATCCTCGCCGGCACCCCGTGAATGGTGACGAGACCTGGCGCTAACTGATGGTCATGTGTGTGTAGAGGTACACCCCTCCAGGGTTAACAAATCTATTCAAATAGCTGCGTCCGCATTACGGACTACTTGGAAAACTGTGACTGATTATTAGACAACTTCAATGGATACTTACAAAACTTGCCAAGATAAGTGTGAGTGCCATGGCGTGGTTTCTCGTGGGAAGTCGAGGAAGGCACCATAGTGGAGTAATTGCTTGAGAGAATTGGATAGTGGACTTTTTTACGCTTCTTACCTCATTTTGGTATTCGTAGTACGGGACTAGCCAAGTCAAATCTCACACTTCTGCATTTGAACCCCACCTCCCTTGTCCTTGATACATGTGCATGAGTAGTATAGTTCCTACGCAAGTCTTGCTGAGTACGACTTTGCACTCACGTTTTCTTATTCTATGTTTTAGATGAACCCACTGACCCCGATTGTGGCTTCTTCCTAGAGCTCGATGACTGAAGCCAAGCTAGTGTAGTCCCAGTCAGTAGCATGGTTCCCTCGTGGAGGGCTTGTGATTAAATAAGGCTTCTTAAGCCATTTGATAAACTTGTCTGTACCCAGACATACTTCTCTTCTGTTGTACTGAAATAATGTTGTATCACCGTCTTGTGATCTCTACTTGTTCTCTATATATGTGAGTCAATAAAGCTGTAAACTTTGTATAGTAATGTGTTGATACCTGCTGTTCACACTGGACATGTATGTTGCGTGTATGTTTATAACGTGCATGTCTTAGTGTGGGTTTTCGAGATCTTGGTTGTGATATTGTTGGCGGTCTTTTATACACCAAGTGACCCTTAGATGTGCGAAGCTTGGGGCATCGCGATGCGATTGCTCGTGACTCTGTCACGTGGAAATCTTTGTTGTATGATCGAGCCCGCCCGAGACCCCAACTAATTTATCGGGTTGGAGTATATTTATGTAAGTGTTAGAATACAATCTGTAGTATGGTTGAGGCGACTTGTCGATGAGTATGGAAGTTCACCACCCATATCATTTAGAATTGTGTGCGGACGATAAGGACCCATCTCATTTGATCATCCGACCTGGATGGGATGCCCCTCATGTTCGATGCTTCCGAGACTGTTCTGTGCTTGGCCTTGTCTGCTTAGACAAGTGGGTACGGCTCTCGGCTCTCCATATGATTGTGTTGTGACAGGACTTGCATACGCAAACCCCGGGTCCCGACAGACTTGGTATCTGAGCAGGACTGACTGTAGGATTATCAACCTTGGTCGAAATCGAGTCTAGCCTTCTATAGTTATATAGTTACTCTGGGTATATAAGGGAACAACATAAGGCTTCTTTTTTATCCTTACCCTCATCGTTCTGAATTCTAAGTCACCCTCATCTTTTCTACGGGAAGATAGGACTAGGATCATCTATGTCTTACTAGAACATCTCATTGATTGCTTCCTTGTAGCCTTAGGAAAGTTGTGTTCGGTTTTCTAAAGTCTTTGTGCTTCGAGTTTTGGACTTTTAGTATAATTTATATTTCAATGTTGTGAGAATTTCCATTTCTCTTGCAATTACAGCCGTTATGTTGTCCGAGTCATTCCAGTTATCTTCATAATCAGATGCATTTGCAAAATCTTTCAACATCTTTTGACATTTATCTTATCCTTCAGGTTGTCTCAAGGAACCCGTGGCCAACTTGGTCGTGCCCATGGTCGTGGGAATGAACCAGCGGAAGGCAATCTTCCACCGCCACCCACGATGGTTCAGTTTCTGATGGAGGTTGAAAGGAATCAAAGGGACTCTCACCAGTTGCTGGAGTTCATAGCTCCGAACACCACTCAGCAGCGCAACGAGTTGGTGTCGTTGAATGACTTCATCCGACTTCATCCCCCAGTTTTCAGCTACTCTACTGAGCCCCTTGACGCCGATGACTGGCTTCGCAACATCGAGAGGAAGCTCCAGGCAGGCCATGTTGTAGATGCTGACAGGGTCAACTATGCCACCTACCACATCGAGGGTGCGGCTAGCTCTTGGTGGGAAATTTCCTGAACATGCGTCCCGCTGGACCGTCCACAACTTGGGTTGAGTTCTGCACTGCATTCCGTGAGTACCACATTCCAAAGGTTCTTATGGACCGCAAAAGTGAGGAGTTCTACAACCTCACCCAAGGCAGGAGGACTGTTGACGAATTTAGTCGTGAGTTCAACCGACTGGCTCGTTATGCTACTGAAGAGGTCTCCACCGACGCCAAGAAGCAATAGAGGTTCCGCAAGGGACTTAATTCTGGACTCCGTCGTGAGCTCAACCTTCATGACTTCGCCACCTTCCAGGTCCTTGTCAACAAGGCCATCAAGTTGGAGGACATGAACACCCCCAATGATTACCGCAAACACCCTAGAGACGATGGTTCATCCAGTTCAGGCTCTCAGAAGCGCAAGATCTGGATCCCAACAGCATGTGACGCCAGAACAACCCACCGAGGCCATCCTTTGTGGCGCCTCATCCACCAGCTCCATTCCACCCAGCTCCACCGAACAACCTAGCTCCCCGCAATATCTTTGGAGCGTGCTACAAGTGTGGCAGGGCCGGTCACTACTCCTGCGAGTGTCCCCAGAACCAGCTCCCGAATTAGAATGCTCCACCCCGTGATGGAGGTAAAAATAATGGTCGTGGCAAGCCACCCCCGAAGGTCTTCACCACCAAGCCCGCTCCTCCCGCCACTCGTGGACGTGTGAACCAGATATCAACTGAAGAGACTGATGACACTTCTGACATCATTCTTGGTACGCTCCCAGTCAGTTATGTTCCTACTTCCGTTCTTTTCGATCCAGGAGCATCTCATTCATTCATGTCGGAAAGTTATGCACTTCGTTATGAGTTGTCCTTTGTTGAATTTTCCACCCCAATGATAATTCAAACTCCAGGGTCAAGATGGCAAACTAATAGAGTAAGCCATGGCAATCAAATTGCAATTGAGGGTTTAGTATTCCTTGCTTCACTCATAGCCATCAAGTCTTCAGACATTGATGTCAGCATTGGTATGGATTGGTTATCAAGACAAAATGCTTTTCTTGATTGTAAAGCCAAGTCTGTTAGACTTACCTGTCCTTCATGCCAGATAATATATTATTCCTCACGAAGATCGAAAACCCAGATACATTCTTTGAATGTGCTTCCCCTTCCCGATCTTGAAGATATTCCGGTGGTTCATGACTTCCCGGATGTCTTTCCTGAAGAGCTGCTGGGCATGACACCCGATAGATGCATAGAATTCATTGTAGATTTTATGCCAGGAACCGCACCAATTTCCAGACTCCCATACAAAATGGCCCCACGTGAGTTAGCTGAGCTTAAAATCCAAATTGAAGCTTTTTTGGAAAAGGCTTCATCCGCCCTAGCTCATCGCCATGAGGTTGCCCGTTCTGCTCGTAACGAAGAAAGATGGAACAGAAAGGATGTGCGTAGATTATCGCCCGCTAAATCTAGCGATGATAAAGAACAAGTACCCACTTCCCCGGATCAATGATCTTTATGATCAACTTGCTGGATCCTTAGTATTCTCCAAGATGGATTTCAGATTAGGCTATCTTCAAATCAAAATCAGAAACGAGGACATTCCCAAAACGTCTTTGACTACTTTTTATGGTCTTTAAGAGTACACCGTCATGTCCTTCGGTTTAACCAATGCCCCCTCAACTTTCTCGCGGATGATGAATTCGATCTTCATGGAGTACTTGGATAAATTTGTGGTAGTTTATCTTGATGACATTCTCATCTACTCGAAGAACGAAGAAGAACATGCCGAACATCTTAGGTTGGTATTGATGAAACTTTGAGAGCACCGCCTTTATGCCAAGTTCTCCAAGTGCGAATTTTGGCTACCAGAAGTGACGTACTTAGGCCACGTGATTTCTGCGAAAGGCATTGCTGTGAATCCCGAGAGAGTTCAGGCTTTCCTTGAATGGACTCCACCTGAATCGGTTTAGCAAGTTAGGAGTTTTCTTGGCTTAGAAAGCTATTGTCGCCGCTTCGTTGAGAACTTCTCCAAAGTTTCAAAGCCTCTAACTGAACTCCTCAAGAAAGATAAGAAATTCGAATGGACCTCCAAGTGCGAGGAATGCTTTCAAGAGCTAAAAAGAAGATTGACTTCTGCACCCGTACTTGCGCCTCCAAACACCAAAAAGGATTTCGAGATCTATTGTGACGCTTCACGGCAAGGGTTAGGATGCATACTTATGCAAGATAGACATGTGGAAGCATATGCTTCACGCCAGTTGCGTCCACATGAAGAGAACTATCCTAACCATGATCTTGAACTCGCTGCCGTAGTTCATGCCCAGAAAACTTGGCGACATTACCTCCTTGGTAATCGTTGTGAGATATATTCCGACCACCAAAGCCTCAAATACATATTCACCTAGCCAGATCTTCATCTCAGGCAAAGAAGCTGGATAGAGTTGATAAAAGATTATGACTTAGGAATTTCTTTCACCCCAGGAAAAGCCAATGTCATGGCTGATGCACAAAGTCGTAAGTCGTATTGTAACAACCTCATGTTACGACATTATCAACCAGTTCTTCATGAGGAATTTCGGAAACTCAATCTCGAGATAGTTCCTCGTGGTTTTATTTCTACCTTGGTGGCGAAACCAACCCTTGAGGCTAAAATCATAGCCGCCCAGAAACGTGATAATGGTATTCTGTAACAACCCAGATTTCACAAAAATTAAAAATTTTGTTTTCGGTGTGAATTGTTTGGTTGTCTGATTTGTTTCCGGTGTTTGCATTCCCGATTTATCAATCGGCGATTATTTTC
This sequence comes from Bromus sterilis, assembly GCA_950022295.1. NCBI lineage: Eukaryota > Viridiplantae > Streptophyta > Magnoliopsida > Poales > Poaceae > Bromus > Bromus sterilis. The sequence goes on along the minus strand of OX465595.1, from coordinate 251,118,450 downwards.
CCCCTCTTATCTTGTATCGGACGGAGACCGACCCTTTCCACCCTTACACTCGACCTTTGTGACACCGGATTTCACCCGATCACCGTCACGAAAACCGCACGAGACCAGCCGCAGCAAGCGGAACGAAAAACCCCGTTTAATAATTAAACGGGTTATTTTTATAGCGTGCCAGAAAGTGTTCTCTGAACGGTTCCAACGCGAGCTGAACGCCGCCGACTCGACGTGCTGATCGCGCAGTTCGAAGTTTTACCCGAACCGAAGGTACTGCGGACCCCCGGCGGTCAGAAACGTGAACACCGCGCGCGCGAGAGAAAAAACCGGGGATGTTTTTGCAAACTGCCAGCCACCTGGGCTATATAAAGACCACCACACTCCCACCTCATTCTAGGGTTTCCCCTAGCAAAAATTGCAGCCACCCCCCTGTTTTTGCCCCAAATCTGCCCAATAGAGCTCAATTTTTGCAACCCTAGCCATCCTCTGATCTGGACCGTCAGATCGGGAGATCCGACGGCCCAGATCTCTCCTAGCTCTCCACCTACCTCCACCTTCCCTCTCTCTCTCATCCAGCCCGTGGGCTCACGGCCTCCGCCGCCGCCGCGCGCCTCCGACCAGAGCAGCCGCACCGCCGGCTCCCCTCCTCCCGCCGGTCTTCTCCTCTCCCCTCGCCACGCCTTCCCTTCCCCCTCCTCTCCCTTCACCTCGCCCTCCTCCCCTTTGTTTTCACAGGGAACCGTCGGCTGCCATTGGAGGCGCCATGAGCTCGGGCCGCCGCGTCCACCTCCGCCCCCTGCTCGCCGTGGATCCGTCTGGAACCGCCGCCCAGCGCCCCTTCCAGCCCCTCACCGCGCCGCCTACCTTTTCGCCGAAGCGCGGCAACCGCTGCCGCCGGCGCCGCCTGCTGCTCCCGCTCGGGGAGCCCGAACTCGTCACCGTCCCCAGCCAGCCGCACGTGGGCCGGCGACGCCCACGTCCCATCAGCGCCATGGTGGGCCGGCCAAGGCCCAGGCCAGCCACGCCCCAGCCCGCCAGTCCTCACCAGCCAGTTGGGCCGAGCCCACTAGGGGTGAGCCCCGTTTTTTTTTCCTTTCTTTTTTTTCTTTTTACTCTGCTGCCTTTTTTTCAAAGTCCCTGGTAAACTGTGTGATGTATCTGTTTTGCGCTAGCGATTGCGAGTAAACCATAGCCCGGTTGATGTTGCGCCCAAAAGGAAAATTGCTTAGAATTGTGTGTACTTCAATCCATCTTTTGTGAGCATTTTGATTTGAGGCCATCTTGATGATGCAAATTTGTGCTGAAGTGGGCATCAGGCCGTTAATTGCTATTATTTCCTGTTAAGTTCTGCTGTTATTATTTTATTGAAAGTTTGCATCATGATTGTGACAAATGCATGAGGCCTATTGCATTGGTTCTTTTTCCTATGTGTTAAGCATCATGTGTACTTCATTTGCATGCTTTAACTTGTCATGTTTGGGTGCTTTAGCTATATTAAATCTTGCTCCAAAGTGGTGATCCTGACGTTAATGTGCTGCTGTGCTGAAAACTGTTATTTTGTTGCAACTTCGGTCGACGAGTGTGTAGCGACCGTTTATCGGAATTGAGTGATTCCAATTGCATATTGTTAAGCATCATGTCTACTTCCATTATATGTATTGCATCGTCATGATATGCTTGCTGATCATATAGTTATTGAGCTCCAAAGTTGCTATCCCGCTGTTTTTGACAGCCACCTCTGTTTTTCCCTAAGTCTGTAACGTTCCGATGCCATGTTGCATGCTTAATATCTTTTGATCTATGATGCCTATTTGCATGATTACTTTTGCCATGCCTTCCTTGTCATGTCTACTTTAGTTCCATATCATTTGTGAGCATGTTTGCATTGAGTATCCTGTTTATGCATTGCTCTAAAGTGTGCTTCCTGATGTTGGCAGATTGTGTCCGCAACTTGTTTTGCTTGTATCTTTTTAACCGTAACTCCGTTTGGAGTGTGCTTTATATGTAACTTGATTAGTTTTTCGTGTACTTTGTGTTTATGCTATTTCTTTCTGTTGTTAACCAACCTAAAATATGGTTTAGTACAGAACAGTACCAAATGTTTTAATCGTCGTGCGACACTTAGTGTTATGCCATGTTTAGGTCGTGCCTCACTTAAATTGACTAGCCTAGGTAGTTTGCTTGGTGCTTAACCTTTTGCCATGTTTGTTTGCTATGTCATGCTTTCTTGAGTTGCCATGTTAATAACTGTTGGTTGATCACATATAGCTAAGCAACTTGAACCACCGTAAACGTGCGGTATTCGTCGTGTGTGACCGATACCCCACTTCCACTGTTAGTAACCGTTCTCGACGATAGATCCGTATAGAATTTCCGTGTCGTGTGATGTCTTCTTGATCTTGTGTTGCCCCGTAGTAATAGATGCTTTCTTGTTGATTGATTTCCAGTGTTTACCTCTTGTGTGCTTCCGCGGGTACCTTCGGAGACGATGCGAGCTTGCGATCCACTACACTTTCGGAACCCGACTTATCAACAGGAAAGGACTATACATTACTTATGATCCATTCTATTTCAACAAGCGGTTTGCATGCTAGTCTATGTTAGGTTCGATGTTTGATCCTACCACATGTTTACAGCCTCTTTCAAACCGATACAGCCATGTCCCCTCCCAGCAAACCATGTACTGCTATGTTACTATTGCTCGTTGCTCAGCCCCTGCTTAGTATGCATGCTTAGGATGCTACGATGTTACCCTGTTACTCCTTGGTTGGGCTATCACATTATTATATTGTTGTTGATGATATGATTATTATAATGTTGACTATATTCGACGAAGGATGGAAGGTCTAGGTTATCCCGCCCCGACGCTTTGTTCCATTCGAGTCACCTAGGACCCGAGTTCCGGGTATTGGTTTTAAGACTGAGCGTGCCTAACCGCGTGTGGGATTTTATGGGGTCCCCTCTTCTTACCTACCTAGCTTCAAACATTTCTAGTGGTAGCCCAAGCTGATTTACCATTTGAAACCGTGTGTGTGCTGGTCTGCTGCCAGTAGTTTTTAAACCAACCTGGACTAGTGAGGACATAGTTCCCTTGCTGGCCCACCTTGTTCGGCTGAGGACCCGGTTTCCCATGTGTGATTAACCGGCTATCCAAACCCGAGACAGACGGTAGAGACCGATTCGAGAGCGCGGCCGGCTTTTGAGTTGGGTGTCGACTCACCGGGGGCCACTCAGATTTTTCGTTGTTAGTTAGGGGGACCTGTCGTTTAGGATCTCTTGGAACTAAATCATAAAATGGTTGCTTGTGATGGGTAGCAACTGAGAGAGATGGGCGTGCGTGCGGAGCCTTGTAATGGGCAGTTGGTACACCCCTCCAGGGTTAAATCTTTTCGAGAAGCCGTATCCACGGTTATGGACGACTTGAGACCTACTCCTTGTTCATAGACAACAACAACTGTGATAATCTTAATATAATTTGATCAACGTGTGTGTGCCTTGACTGCCTCCTTTTCGTCGGGAAGCGAAGAGGAGGACAAGGATAGGATAGGTGTTATGTTTGCGTATGTAGGTGGATAGCAGACTTGTTGGAGGCGATTCCTCATCGAATGCTTGGCTTCTTATCTTACTCTCTAGATCGTTAGCCACTTCATAAATGCTAGTGCGGCAGCAACCTCATGACTAACCCCTTCCTTACCGTAAACTACTAGTTGTCCTAGAATGACGAGTGATGAAGTCCTTGCTGGGTCAGATGACCACTACAGTGGGATGCTACCCCAAACTCTTTTCAGGGGTCTTGATCGACAACAGGTATGGTGATCGACGTTTCACGTGGAGACTCGACGACGACTAGTTAGGCGGATCCCGGCGGAGGACCTAGACCCGTGTGGTTATGGGATCGATGTTTTTCTCTTTGCCACTAGGCATTTGATTGTAGTCTGTACTCGGACATGTACCTTCCGCTGTTGTATTGTATTTGAGGCAGTTGTCACTACTGGAAAAAAGGTCATTAGTGGCGCACCTATTTTGGGTACTAATGGCGCACATATGGTGCGCCATTACGAGCACGCCATTAGTTAGTGATAGTAATGGCGCACATTCGGTGCGCCATTACTACCTCTGACACTAATGGCGCACCGGGAGTGCGCCATTACTGACGGCAGTGGTGCGCTATTACTACTATGAATATTTGTAAAAAAATTGCTTTTCCGTATTTGCAGAGGGGTTATAAAATACATCACCCATATAATTAAACAGAAGCATCAACATGACAGTTATAACATGACATCATCATCATATGAACAGCCACATCAGAATTCTTAACCAACACAATTTATTAACAAGAGGGCAAATCAACAAGTATAGCATGAGACAGTTCACACATTCTTAACCAACATATTATAGATTACACTAAAGACGCTTCACTCCTCGTCGTCAGAAGACGAAATGACGATGAGCTTGTTCTCTTTTTCGGCCTGAGCTGCTTCCCATACAAACGCTTGGCGCGCCAGGTCTGGTATGCCCATCGGGTACTTGCGCTCCCAAACGGCATTGAACTCCACTTCCTCTGCTGCGTCCTCCTCTTCTATATCCTGCCTATTTTGAGACAGCTCTGAAGCAGTGGGATGAATGTCAGAGCTTACCGTTGAAAAGCCAGAGACATCCGAGGACGCCGTCGATGCAGAGAGGCGTGAGCGGGCGGCGCTGGCACGGGCGCGGTCTCCGACTCGGGGGTGGCGGCTCGGGGGTGGGGTGGTATACGGATGCCGGTGGTCATGCGGCAGGTTTGGCAAGAGCGAACCATTTCTGCAAGATAAGATGATTAGGCAGATAACTGACATGAGAAAAATCACAACATCAATTAAATTAGATTGCCAAAATTAAAGCATCACTTACTAACAAATTAAAGCATACTGCAGAACCGCATCAATTGGCTACTCACACAATTTACGATCGATGTCAATCCCATATCATCAATGCTAATATTTACAAATTAAACCATAGCAAGTTAGGCCTGCTTAATTTTTATAGTCCAAACATTAGAGCAATGCATCTTCAGAACTGGCACAATTAGGTTACTCTAGTGTGTTAGTTCGAGAAGATGTGCAATTTTGTAGTATAGATGTGCAGTATATATGTGCAACAGGAAAGCGAGTGGGTAACTTAACTAAAGCATGAGCTATAAAGCAAGCCTTGATCTATATCAGAACCCCAAATTAGGTCTGTGTTTAACCTAGCTTACATTTTTGCTTCATGAAAAAAATTGCAAAAGAAAAGGAATTGGGGAAAAGAAAAGCCCTAAATGAATTAAATAAAAAGGCCAGAAATAAATCGTTTTCAAAATTCTTTTGGATGTTTTGAAAAATCCTCAAAATGAGTCTGATCGTTTTAAAAGTGATTTGGGATTAATCCCATGCTCATAGATTTTTCAATAATTCAAATAGTGGCTTGGAAATTAAATCTTTTGTCTATTTGAATTGAAATTCAAATAAATTGAATTTCAAAAATTCCCAAAACTTGGGGTTGGCTTCTATATAGTCACCAAGGTTTTATAAAAATGTTTGGGGATTTTTATAAATGCCCTAACTATTTATTTTTTTAAATGGGAAAAACAGACAACAGAAAAGAAAATAAGAAAACACAGAGAAGACTTACCTTGTGCCCATGGGCGAAGGCCCACCTGGACCAGCCCGGCTCCTCTCCTCTGTCGTCTTCCTCCTCTGCCAGAAGGAGAGGCAGCCGCGCCGTGCGCTGCGTGGCGGGCATGCCCCCCCTCCTCGCCACCTCCTGCTTCCCCCTCGTCTTTCTCTGTCGCCGTGGACGCCTGGAAACCCCAGGCCCTTCTTCCCCTCTCCCAGTTCATCCTCTCCCTCTATCTCTCGTTGTTTCGCGCACACACCCGAGAACCGCCTGAGCGCCGACGAGGTTTAGCGCGGCCACCGAGCTCCTTCCGGCGAGCCAAGGTGTCTACGAGGACCCCCGGCGACCACCAGCTCGAGCAGCAGCTCCAATTTGATTCAAGGACCAGCAGAGCGACGACTACTTCAAGAACTCGCCGCCGGCTGCTGATTTTCCGGCGAGCAATTGCTCTCTGCCGGCTCCTCCTCCGGCCTCGCTGCGGCCTCCATCTCGCTCCGGTGAGCTCCACGACCATTTTCCCCCTAGCCTAGCTTCGTCCCGGCCCCTCGACGCTGTTCTCGGCATTGACAGTGGTCCGGCCGCCGCCTCCGTCGACAAAGCCGTGGCCCCGAGCGCCCGTTTGACCCCCCCTAGCTCCAACAGACGCGCGGCGTCGTGAGCAACCTTCCCGTGCTCTTCCTCTTCTTCCCCGTACCCTCAGTCGTCATCCGCCATGACCAGTGGCTCCGGCCGCCGCCTCCCGTCGAAGTAGCCATGGCTCAGGGCCTCCTCGAGGTCCCCTGCATGCTCCAGGAGACGCGCGACGTCGCGAGCTTCGCTCCCGTGCCCCCAGCCTCCTCCCCCGTGGCCTAAATCGCCACCCCGGCGAGAGCTCCGCCGCGGCAGAGCCACCGGCGTTTAGCCGCCGGTCGGTTAAACCTAAACCGACTCCTAATCCCCCCCTCTCTCTCGCTGACAGTGGACCCAGCCCCTTAATTAATCCGGGTGAAATTTAAACAGATTTAGTTAACCCCAGTGAGGCTGACAGGTGGGGCCGCCCTGTCAGTTGACTGGTCAACCCTGGCGTCAGCATGACCTAGTGATGACGCAGTAAAGATTAAATCAATTTATTTTATTCAGTAAATTCCAGAAAATAAGCAAAACTTTGAAATTGAATAACTTTTAAACTATAACTCCAAATTCAAAGTGTAATATATGAAAAATGATCAGGAGAAAATCCTCTATCCAAATTTCCAACTTTCAGCTATGTTGGAGTTGATCTTAAAAAGGGATCAGTAGCTTTTGCTATTTGATTTAATTGGAATTATTTCAAATTCAAATCAATTGCTATTCCAACTTCAAACTTTGGAATGCACCACACATCACTTGTACTTCAGAAGCATTTCACACACATGACCATTTGGTTTCAAATGAATAAACTTTAGCAAATGCAAATGGACCAAATTTAAATAACATTTGGAGTTTGAATTTGAATTTCCTTTTCAAATCAACTTCAATTAAAATGTGGCAATTCAAACTTAGGTCACATCAGCACACTTCCATGCTATGTTTTGCATATTGAATGTGCATTGTATTATCTTGATTGTGCTTTACTTCCAGTGCTTCGGTGATTGCATCTTCTCGGTAGAGTTGATCTCGGAGACGAGTTCAACCTCACGTCGGAAGAGTGATACCTGGTGATCGTCAGCAAGGCAAGCAGCCCCCCCTTTGATCATGTCTATAAAATCCCAGTTCCCTCTCATTCTCGCAAATGCATGTTTAGGATGTCACCATGATACGTTCTACCGCTAGTTGAACCCATTCCTTTGCATGACCTATCATTTTGTCACAGTAGTAAGCAAACCACAATCCTAGCAGATGTAGTAGTTGGTTGATATCATGTGGCCCCTCCAACTGTTACAGCTTATTGCATGCTTAGAGTTGTTACCTGAGGCTACTTTGATGTGAGTCGGGATGGTAGTGATCATGTGAATGATGGTGGTAACGTGTTGGTGAATCTACCCTAAACAATGGTGAACGATGAGAGGCTGTGTAGGAGTACACAGTGGGTTGTCTCGTTGAACACTGCCTTAAGCCCGAGTTCTTGTGTTGTTTTCCAAGACAAAGAGTACGACCACACATTGGGCTCACTGACCCCTCTCGGCCTAGTACCTCACCCCGGACCAGTCCAGGAGTCGCAAGTAGTTCGCCCTTTAACGATCTCAAGCAGGTGGAACCAAGGTAAGTGGTTGGCGTAGGTTGTGGGCACGTTGGATCAAGTGATCATGATCGAGTTGAGCTTGATGGCGGTCACACAACGTTTGAGTCCGCATCGGAACAATCGGCCGGATTCCGATTGTGGTCCCAACTCAAATAGGCGACTCCCTAGGATTAGAGATGGTGCCGTGAGTGAAGTGTCGTGGCAGCATCCTCGCCAGTACTCATTTGAAGGGTCCATCCCCAGGCGGTAACTGATGAGGCGTGTGTGTAGCAGTACACTCCTTCAGGGTTAATGAACTATTCGAATAGCCGTGTCCGCGGTTATGGACTACTTGGAGACGTTTACTTGATCATAGATAACTTGAACTGGATACTTCTAAAACACACCAAGATAAGTGTGAGTGCTATGGCGTGCTTCCTCGTGGGGAAGTCGAGGAAGGCACTATAGTGGAGTATTGGTTGGAGACTGTTACTTGGACTCGTGTACGTTCTTACCTCTCTCTGGTACTCGTAGTTCAGGATTAGCCAAGTCAAAGCTGGCACTTCTGCAAGTGAAACCCCACCTCCCTTTGCCTTGATACATGTGCATGAGTAGTATAGTTCCTATGTAAGTCTTGCTGAGTACGACTTTGTACTCACGTTTGCTGATGGTAGCCTCTACCTCGAGCTCGACGTGGACCAATGTTGTATAGTTCCTGGCAGCAGCCTGTGCCCTTTGGAGGGTCGTTGTACTTTTCTTTCAGGCTTCTTAAGCCATTTGTTAAACTTGTCTTTACTAAGACATAATTTGCTTCCGTTGATGTTTGATGTAATGTTGGATCACAGGCATGTGATCTCTGCTTGTAATACAACTTCTATGTCTGCTCTTTAGCAGAAGTTATAAAGACTGAGTTTGTAGAGTTCATGTTGTGATTACCTGCTGTTTACACTGGACATGTATGCTGCGTGTATGATTATAACATGCATGTCTTAGTGTGGGGTTCGGTAGCTTAGTTGTGTTCTTGCCGGCGGTCTTTTATACACCAAGTGGCCCTTAGATGTGCGCAGCTTGGGGCATCGCGATGCGATTGCTCGTGACTCTGTCACGTGGCACACTTTGTTGTATGATTGAGCCCGCCCGAGATCCCGACTAAGTGATCGGGCTGGAGTAAGTCTATGTAAGGCTTATGATTCAATCGATAACATGGTTGAGGCGACTTGTTTATGAGTATGGGATTCACCACCCATAAGCATTAGACTTGTGAGCGGACGTTGAGGACCCATCTCAGTTGATCATCTGGCCTGGATGGGATGCCCCTCACGTTCGATGCTTACCGAGAGTGATCTGTGCTTGGCCTTGTCTACTTAGACAAGTGGGTACGGCTCTCGGCTCTCCATGTGATTGCATTGTGACCGGAATTACATACGCTAACCCCGGTTCCCGACAATCTACAATCCATTGTCTTCCAGTTAACCATTTCTACCACCTATCTGATTGTTTACCTCCACCAAATGGTAAAGGCAGTATTGATTCTTGTTACATCATACTTTGTGGGTACAAATGCTAGGTATTTCTTATGTGTTGTGACTCTCATTACAGAGCAACAGAGGCAAAAGGCATATGGGGATTGACAGTACAAGATGTGATAACTATTGACAGCAAAAATAATGGACTATCCAACAAGTGATGGTAGATAATGTTCTGCCATTAGTTGATGAACTATAATGCATAGAACAGTAAGTAAAAATGTATAATAAGGTTTTGTGGCACAATTAAACATAAGATAAAAAAGAAGACCACTAGACCAGAAATAAAAAATCTCTAGAATACCCTTGAATTATATTACTATTCAAAAACACCTGCAACAATTCCAACAACCTAAGGAGCCAGACAGCCAGCCACATGGTTGATCAGTGTTCAAGGAACATTCATTTCCCTTTTCCCCCACCCTTTCAATAATGGAATAGAACAACAGCACACAGCCAGCTGAATTGTTCTTGTCCATGGCATGGACACTCACTACACCGGGCAGGTTTTAAAAAGACCTCTATCCCGGCGACGGCCTTGCTACTAGTTTTTAATAACTTCAGGTGACAACAATGTAGCAGCTTGGGTAAAATTGGATTTCAACAGTGGGGGGCTATAGTTTCGGTGAAAGTGAAGCGATCTGGGTCTTTCTCAGGAAGCTTGTTCGCCATACGTGTGTACTGATATTATCACCCCGCATCAACATCGATTGCTCTAAGCCCGTCTAGTTAGCTTGATAATTCATTTCCTTGAAAACATATTTTTGTTCTCAAATTGTATGACCGAAAAATGGACTAAAGCAACGCGTGCGGGCTTCCAGTCACCCAACCAACGATTCTTATCAAGAACATAGGGTCGTTAGGTTACCAAAAAAAAGCTCACATAGTCACATTCACTAACACCAACATGTAATTTTCCAGCTGCGATGATTTTCTTTTGAAGTTTTTACCTTTACTTTGGTGTAATCTAAGATCCCTCGGCATGTAGTATTAATCGCAGTACGAACTAATCAGAAAGTTTTTACTTTACTCTAGCCCGGGGTTAATAATATAGGACTAGATCAAAGCCTTCAAAGTGTTGTCGTGGTAGACAGTTTTGTATGACCGCAGGCCTCGTGCTACGTACAATGCTCGCATTCGCATGCATGCATCTCAAAAATCTAGCTCAAGGGCCCCTGCCTACGTGAGCGTTTCATGACAGTTGAACATTTTTTATATAGCCGTACGTTTCGACATGTTAATGCCTAGATATATAAGCAATGTTAAAGCAATATAAGATGGAAACTACATCTAGAAATGTATCCAGATAAATAATAAGTGATTTTTAAAAAGCATTGGCACACCCCAGTTTTTGTTTTACTACTAACGAAGAATCGCGGAAAGTCACAATATGTGTATCACCTATAGCAATAACAACAAAGCAATAGCAAAAACTGAACGACAAGCTCTTTTACCCAAGTTTTTGTTTTACACGCTTGAATCTCATAGTAATGCCTAGATACACCAGGATCGCGGAGGGAGGGAGGGAGGGAAGGGGACTCACCGGGAGGATCGCACAGGAGGGCGGCGGAGATCTGGCTGGCCGAGGGAGATCTGGCGGGCGGCGGCGCGTTGGAGGAGATCAGGAGGGGGGCGGCGTCGCGGAGGTCGGGTGCACGCTACGTCGGCGGCGGTCGATCTGCGAGGGGGCACGGGGTGAGAGAGATATTAGGAGAGAGAGAGGGGGATGGAGGGAGGGAGGGGAGGCTTACCGGAGGAGCGGGGTCGCAGGTGGTGGAGGAAGACGGAGGAGAGGTGGTGTCCGGTGAGGGGCGCGACGGCGGAGAAGATGGGATATGCGAGGGCGGCGCGGTGTGTGTGTGTGAGAGAGAGGGACATAGAGAGGTAGGGAGGGCGGCGCGGAGAGGCTTACCGGAGTGGAGCGCGGTCGTGAGAGGCAGCGAGATGGGGAGAGAGAGAGATAGGGTTTGCGAGTGGAGCCGGGGCCAGGCCGGCCGGGGTGGGGATTAAGGGTGGAGTGGGCCGGCCGGGTGGGATTAGATTAGCAATGGCGCACCTGGTATAAGGTGCGTCATTAGTTTCCGTGGATAGTAATGGCGTACCTCTGCCAGGTGCGCCGTTACTAAGTCTGGGGAGTGGAGTGGGACCAGGAGAAAGAGAGTTATGGCGCACCTGTGACCAGGTGCGCCATTACTAACGTGGTGCTTAATGGCGCACTATGCACTGGTGCGCCATTACTAAATAGTAATGGCGCACCACTTTCCACGTGCGCCATTAGTGTCCATAATAGCTCTAGCTTTTTTTCTAGTAGTGTGTATGCCGATTGTATGAGATGTTGTATCCTTGTATCTGTAATGTTGTGATATCATGTTGGAAATCCGAAGCATATGGCTATGTCATATGTCGCGGTGGGACCGATATGTGATTCGTCCCCGGATCTGGATGGAAACATATAGATCTGGAATAGTATCCCATATCGGGCCTTACATATTCGAGAGATGAAGAAGAACATTCCTAGCGGAGTTGCTAAATGTTTCTCCATAAAAAATCAAGGTGTTGTTTTCTGTGGCACTCGATTGGTTGTACCACGAAAACACAATCTTAGGAGGCTAATTCTTAAGGAAGCTCATGACACTCCCATTTCGATTAATCCTAGTAGCACAAAGATGTACTGAGACCTACGCAAGAGATTTTGGTGGACTAGGATGAAACGAAAAATTTCACAGTATGTTGCCGAATGTGATGTTTGTCGTCGCATTAAGGCCGAACACAAAAGACCTGCTGGCACTCTTCAACCATTGCCTATTCCCGAGTGGAAATGGGACAAAGTCAGTATGGATTTCATCACTAGCTTTTCAAAAACCCAGAAAGTAAATGATGCCATCTTCGTTGTCGTTGATAGACTTTCCAAAGTTGCTCACTTCCTTCCCGTTCGCGAGTCCATAACTGCGAGCCAGTTAGCGGACTTGTATGTCTCTCGAATTGTGTCTCTTCATGGTGTTCCTTTCGAAATCAATTCTGATCGTGGTAGCCTTTTGACCTCTAGATTCTGGGGAAGCTTCCGGAATGCTATGGGAACTCATCTCTCCTTTAGTACAGCTTTCCATCCTCAGTCAGACAAATTGAAAGGGTTAACCAAATTCTCGAAGACATGCTTAGAGCTTGTGTTATCTCATTCGGAAAGAATTCGGAGAAGTCTCTTCCATTCGCCGAATTTGCTTATTACAGTAGTTTCCAATCTAGTCTGAACATGACTCCTTTTGAACTCCTCTATGGACGAAGATGTCGAACACCCCTAAACTGGTCAGAAACCGGTGAAAGACAATTCTTTGGACCGGATATGATCATGGAAGAAGAAGAGTGATACGTCCAAAATGTATCTGTAATTTCTGCTTGCTCCATGCATGTTTTGTGTGATATTTCTATGTTCTAGATACACTTTCATACAATTTTGATCATATTTGGACTAACCTATTAACTCAGTGCACCCCAGTGCCATTTTTTGTTTTCTGTTGTTTTTGTATTTCAGGTTTTCCCATTATTAAAAGTGCTCAGAAAATATATAAAAAATCAGCGTTCCAGAAGCTTCCTTACGCCCGAAGGGGGGCCAGAGGGGCCCCACCTAGTGCCTAGGCGGCCAGTGGGCGCGGCCTAGGGGGTGGCTGCGCCGGGAGGCCGCCTAGAATCCTGGTGGCCCCTATTTTTACTCGCGTCGCAAAAACCCTGATTCCGGACCCCTTTTCTCCAGAAGAAATTCCGATCTCCGCCGCCATCGCCGACAAGCTTCGGGGGACAAGAATTCCTGTGCTGGCACCCTGCCGGGACGGGGAAGTGCCCCCGGATTCATATCCATTGACGTTGCTTCCTCCCTCCATGATGCGGGAGTAGTTCCTCCCCGGGCTGAGGTTTCTACCAGTAGTTATTTGGTCTTCTCTCTCTCCCATGATGTGATCTTGATTGTGATCATAGCCTATGTTAATCTAGGATGATCCCATGATGTTTCCCATTCTTCTATGTATTGGATTGATGAGATCACTTGATCTTATCTAGTATAATCCCCGAGACCATGGTGACAGCGGTCTATTGGACATGGGTTAGAAGAATATTTTCATGAGTGATTTCCTCTTTTGTGTGCGGGTTGAAGATTGAGAGTCCCTTGGTGCTTGTCTTTGACTATCCTTTAGATATATTGTGGTGATTGTGGTACTCTCTTTGGATGGCCGCGTTGACATTGGGAAATCCATAGATGAGAACTACAAACTCTGAGGTGTGCTTTTGTAGCCCTACACAATTCTCGTCCTCTCTTGACCACAAAGGAATGACCTCCGAGTACGTCTCCATTGCATGTTTTATGAGGAATATCATGTGATTAGTCTATGTTAATGTTGTTGGGAGTTTCCACTAGTGAAAGTATGAACCCTAGGCCTTGTTTCCACCATTGCAATACCGTTTGCGCTCACGTTTACTACTTGTTTGCTTGCTGTACTTTTTATTACATATTTATATTACTTTGTTTTGCTACACCTATCACCCATATTTTACCATCTCTTCTCCGAACTAGTGCACCTATACAACTCATAGTTGTATTAGGTGTGTTGGGGACACAAGAGACTTCTTGCATCTTATTTGCAGGGTTGCTTGAGAGAGAACATCTTCAACCTCTACTTCCCTGAGTTCGATAACCCTTAGGTCATCATCCACTTGAGGGAAATCGCTGCTGTCCTACAAACCTCTGCGCTTGGAGGCCCAACATAGTCTACAAGAATAGAAATGTGCGTAGACATCAAGCTATTTCTGGCGCCGTTGCTGGGAGGTAAGTGTTTGAAGGTATATCTTTAGATCTTCCAATTAAATCTTTTCGTTTCTTGTTTTTATTTTCACTAGTTATGTTTATGGAAAACCGCACTCTTAGTTTGTTGCTTGGGGAAGGCCGCTTTACCACACCCGTAGTAGAGAAGTCTCCTCCACCTACTGAATGTATCCCGTTCCAAATACCACTTGGGATAATTGAAATAATTAGGAATGATTGTTATGATGGAACAGTCAATCCTAGTATTCATTTGTTGAAACTTACATAACTGTGTGAGTTGTTTAAGATTTTAGGTTTGACAAGAGGTGAAGTCATGAAGAAATTATTTGCCTTGTCACTGGAAGGAAAAGCATTGGAATGGTATAGGCTACGAGATTATTCTCACCTACGGGATTGGGAAAAGATCCAGTCTCTCTTTTACTCCAAGTTGTATCCTCTTCATGAAGTTCATGAGAATAGTAATTATATTTATAATTTCTATCCTCATGACAGAGAGAGCATATCTCAAGCTTTGGGGAGACTGAAAACTTTAATGCTAAAATGTCCTAACCATGTGCAAGGCTCTCTCGACAGGATAAAGACTTGCTCGATGCTTCCTCTATGAGTTCTTTCACAAACAAAAAGATTTATGCTAAATGGGAACTCCTTGAAATAATTCAACGCAACACTGAAGATTGGGAGATCGACAAAGGTAAAGAGTCAGGTATAATTTATGAGTATGATTCAATTAAGTCCTTTGTTGAAACTGCAAGTTTTAATAAGTTTAGTGCTAAGATTGGGCTTGATTCTCAACTCCTTGTTGATTTACTCAAATCTTTTGCTTCACATCTTAATATGCCTAAGGAGGATTGGATCAAGCATCATGAACCATGTAAAGAGATTTGCAAAGAAAATAAAATTGTTCATGATGACTGCAACATGCATGATCCAATTCCTGAAAATGAAGTTTTATATAAGCATGTTAATTTTTTTGGAGTGGATAGACCTTGTGAAAGGCCTATGATTGAAGAAGAGAAGTATTGTAAGCAACATAAGCATGAAAGAACAATCACTTGGGTCAAAGATTTAAATGAAATTGCTAGAGAATTGTGTGACCTTTATCCTTTTACTTGTGAACTTTGTGGTATAGAGGCTCACTTTAATTTTCAATGCATGAACTTTCAAAACATAATTGTTAACCAGTTGTGTGATAACATGATCACCCCTGATCTTTATGATGAACTTATGTTATTTTTGATGCATGAAGAGTTATCAGAAAAGACTTCTTGGCTACATGTTAATGCCTTAGGAATAAAGAAAACTTTGGAAAATTGCCATCCCTATTGTGTTGTTACTTGCCATGAAAATGATTACATAAGTAAGATTAGAAAGGAGGGAACTTTACCAAAGTATAAAAATGTCTCTTATATTTCTACTAATAAAAAGGAGAGTTTCTCCCTAGTTTCCCCTATTGTTTATAATGATAAACCAGGATATATGGAGAAACTTCATCTCCAACCACTCCCTCCTAAGGTGAAGAAGAAGAAGAAAAAAAAGAGGAGGAGGAAGAGGAGCAAGGAGGAAGAAGAATGGGTATCAACCTGGCCTGAGAATATTCCTCGCATCAATTTTTATCCTAACAGACACAAATTTATAGAGGATGGTGAGCTTGATTGAATTCATTATTATCCTGATGTTAAGTCCATATGCACTATTGAAGATGATTTTGATTACGATATGCATGTTACTTATTGTGATTGAAGATAATGATAATGCCACTTATGATCTTGAAAATCTTTTTTGTGCCAACTCTGAAAATGATGATATAGAAAGCTCTAAGCTTGGGGATGATAGGATTGCAAGTCCTTTACCCATTAGTGATGTGGTAATTGATAATTCTTTTTCTAGTAAGAATAAACACAACATGTTTAAAAATATAGTTGC
Organism: Bromus sterilis; assembly: GCA_950022295.1. Classification (NCBI taxonomy): domain Eukaryota; kingdom Viridiplantae; phylum Streptophyta; class Magnoliopsida; order Poales; family Poaceae; genus Bromus; species Bromus sterilis. The sequence continues at coordinate 251,102,384 of OX465595.1, read as the reverse complement.
TAGCAATGATAATACTCTTCTTTACTATGATGATGTTATAACTCCTATCTATAGTGATTGTAAAGGTACCTATGACATAAGGAGAAATTATCCTCATGCAACTTGTCATAATCATGGAAGGGATTACTCCCTTTCTGAACACCATCTTCCTAATACACAATTAACCTATAGTGTTCAAGTTGTTTATGATAGCCCTACTCCCACCATTACCAGTGAGAAAGATTATGCTTATGTGGAGAGTAAGAGTACCTTTACAATTATTATGAGAAGGGGATAGCCCTACACAATTAACAATGCTTTATGTTATACTTATATTGTTGAGTTTATTCATGATCCCACTGGAAATTATTATGAGAAGGGAATACATGCTTATAGATATTTCAATAATATCAAGTTTCCTCTCTTTATGTTGAAGGTTTTGAAGCTGCACTTGTTTTTCCTTCCTATGCGTATTTCTTTGTGCTTCAATGAATTATTCTATTGCAATATTCCTATTCATAGGAAGCATGTTAGGCTTAAATGTGTTTTGTATTTGCTTCTTGATGCTCTCTTTTGTTCTTCAACTCTTATTCCCGCGAGAGCATCATTAAAATCTTAAGCCTAGCTAATGGTTTTAAAGAAGCGCTTTCGGGAGGCAGCCCGCAACGAATTTAGGTTTTCGTTTTTGTTTTTCTTCTGTTTTTAGTGGTCTTGATGATTGTTAATACTGTAGCAACATCATTGTATCTTTAATTTTCAAGCTTTGTGCCAATTATAGCCTCATATGACAAGGGAAGTGAAAGTTGTGACATGCTATCTAGAAAACAGATTCTGTCCTCGTGACGGGAAAAATCACAGAAAAATCCCAGTTCATCTTCTTAAGATAAAATTTTACACAACGTGCTCTATACAATTACGGAACTTTCGTATGTTCTGAGTTTTTTGATTTGAGTTGCATAAGTATCCCAAAAAATTTCTTTACTACCTGCTGGTCTGTTTTTCACAGATTCTGTCCTGTTTTGCCTCTTCTTCATTTTGAAAACCTTAAGGTTTCTTTTTCTTTGCAAAAACTTTTTGGAAATCTTGAGAAACAGTATCTATTCAAGAATATATTTGTTTCCAGTAGAGAAAAAATTATTTTATTATGGGTACTAACCTCGCTAATCAGATTATGATGAGTTATGTATGAATGGAGTTTTCAAGTGTGCGAGGGAAGATGATGAAAGAAGATTCAGGAGTGTAAAACGCTCAAGCTTGGGGATGCCCCCATGCATCCCCAAGAAATATTCAAGGAGACTCAAGCGTCTAAGTTTGGGGATGCCCCCGTGCATCCCCTTCTTCATCAACAATTATCAGTTTGTCTCTCGTTTCACTATATTTTTATCACTTCATGCGTTATGTGCTATGCTTGGAGCGTCTCGCTCTTAGGTTTTATTTTTAGTTTTCTTTATATTTGCTTGTTGTTCATAACAAGTTATAACCCAGCTTTCTTTGTGTGGGAGAGAAACATGCTCCACTTTCAAAATCTAGAACACAACATAGGATTTTTCATGCTTACCTTTGCTGTGTGTGTTCTTTATCTTTTTCATAGCTACTATCATGTTTAGCTCTTAGTTTTCATGCTTATCTTTTTAAGAGCTTTTTTTTAGTTTGTTGTTAAAACTCTCTTGAGTTTTCATGTTAATCTTCTTTAGAGATTTTTCCTGTTGCACTGAGTTTTGTGTCTTGACTTGAAGTAGGTAATTGAGGTTTCTATTCTTTTGCAGTAGTAACTTGCAATAGTTTTGAGGTATTGTTTTGAGTAATGTTTGGACTTTTGGTGTCAAGAGCTTTAGTCTATTAGTGATAGATGTCGTATTTTGGGAAATACGTGTTTATTTTCAAAACTTACAAAATTAGTTGAGAACTTTAGCTACTAGATGGATCACTACTCTTCTGAGGGGTCGAATATTAGAGTACACTCACGTACCATGAGTCGAGGGTGCGCAAGGATAACTAAACCGCCATACACTCCTCCTCGGGGTACTTGTCTCTTTGTGAAACCTCCTTATTAGATTGTCAGTTACCGATAATAAGTGCATGAGTTCTTCGGACTAATGTGAAAATTCGAAAGTTGACACTTCCACCTTCCCATATTTTTCTAGCCTCTCCTGTGTCGTGCATTGCTTTCTTCTCACTCCGAGAGTTGGCGTCCGCCTTCGCCGGTACATCCAAACCCTTGGCAGGATTCGCTCTGTCATCATCAACCTCCTTATATCCTTCCTCAAAACAGCCACCATACCTACCTACCAAGGCATTTCCATAGCTTTTCCGAGATATATTGCCATGCAACATCCATATTCTCATGACTTGATGTTCATGTCATACATGCTTCTTGCTAGATCGATGAGCCACATGCTAGTTGGGCCTTGCCCTAATCATTGCTACATGATGCGGTAGTATCATTGCATATCCTGCTACACTGGCAGAGGCATACATTTGCATCCATGATGATAGTTACATCTTCTTTATGATTTGATTACTTTTGTAAAGTGTGAAAGATCTTCTATACCTTTTGTAATATATAGAGTGTTTCCCCTAAAGTGAGGAAAATATCCCAAAGTGGACAAATTATAAGATCCCAAAGGGGAAAAATTAAAAGATCCAAAGAGAACAAATGAGAGAAATAGAAAGAGCCATTGAGGCCACCATAAAAAAATACAAAAAAATAGAAAAAAGAGAAAAATAAAATAAAAAGAGAGAAGGGGCACACTACTATTCCTTTTGAGAGATCCACAATCATACTCCCTCTTATATCTTGTACTCCATAGAGATTATCATTCATTCATATAGCTATGTGGGGACCTTCACACTATAGAACTTGGCTTGTATATTCCAATGATGAGCCTCCTCAAATGAGCTCTAGGTCTTCTTGAGCAAACAAGTTGGATGCACCCCCACTAGTTCCATTGGAGATCTTACCTTAGCTCATATGTGCATCCGTTGCATGGCAATCCCTACTCCTCACATCATATATATCATTTGGCTTTCTCTCGCCTATGATTGTCCTCATTGATGTGAGCCGTTCACACCCTTTTTGTCTTCCTCCTCCACCGTATTCTCTCTTTTTCATCCTAAGTGTCAACTTTCTGGCTTACGCTCATCCATTTCATGAGTGCTCAAAATGTCGAAAAGGAGTGGATCATTTTGACTTGTACCTGGCTAGTGGTCTCGGGATGAGTGAAGATAAGATTCCGAAGAAGACCAAGTGTGAAACTTTAGTAGATTGAGTTCTCAACACAAAAATATTTTTTCTCGTATGTCCCTATCCCCTTTCTTGCACGCAAACATCATTTGGAGACATTCGAGTCACGGACAGCGAGAGCTCTTGCACCTTTATGTTCTTATGTTTCTTGTTTCAATGGTAAATATAGACTCTTGCCTGTTATGACTTGAATTGAATTAAATTCCTTGATTGCTTTACATAAAAGTTCTTATATGGTTGTTAGCATGTCACCACATAAATTATTATTTTATCATTTACCTACTCGAGGACGAGTAGAAATTAAGCTTGGGGATGTTGATACGTCCAAAACGTATCTATAATTTCTGCTTGCTCCATGCATGTTTTGTGTGATATTGCTATGTTCTAGATACACTTTCATACAATTTTGATCATATTTGGACTAACCTATTAACTCAGTGCACCCCAGTGCCAGTTTCTGTTTTCCGCTGTTTTTGTATTTCAGGTTTTCCCATTATTAAAAGTGCTCAGAAAATTCCTGGAAAAATCTATAAAAAATCAACGTTCCAGAAGCCTCCTTACGCCCGAAGGGGGGCCAGAGGGGCCCCACTTGGTGCCTAGGCGGCCAGTGGGCGCGGCCTAGGGGGTGGCCGCGCCGGGAGGCCGCCTAGACTCCTGGTGGCCCCCAGGGTGCCCCCTTGGCCCTTATTTTTACTCGAGTCACGAAAACCCTCATTTTGGAGCCCTTTTCTCTACAAGAAATTCAGATCTCCGCCGCCATCGCTGACAAGCTTCGGGGGACCAGAATTCCTGTGTCGGCACCCTGCCGGGACGGGGAAGTGCCCCCGGATTCATCTCCATCGATGTTGCTTCTTCCCTACATGATGCGGGAGTAGTTCCTCCCCGTGGCTGAGGTTTCTACCAGTAGCTATGTGGTCTTCTCTCTCTCCCATGATGTGATCTTGATTGTGATCATACGCTATGTTAATCTAGGATGATCCCATGATGTTTCCCCTTCTTCTATGTATTGGATTGATGTACTCACTTGATCTTATCTAGTATAATCCCCGAGACCATGGTGACAGCGGTCTATTGGACATGGGTTAGAAGAATATTTTCATGAGTGATTTCCTCTTTTGTGTGTGGATTGAAGATTGAGAGTCTCTTGTTGCTTGTCTTTTACTATCCTTTAGATATGTTGTGGTGATTGTGGTACTCTCTTTTGATGGTTGCGGTGACATTGGGAAATCCATAGATTAGAACTACGAACTCTGAGGTGTGCTTTTGTAGCCCTACACAATTCTTGTCCTCTCTTGACCACAAAGGAATGACCTCCGAGTACGTCTCCATTGCATGTTTTATGAGGAATATCATGTGATTAGACTATGTTAATGTTGTTGGGAGTTGCCACTAGTGAAAGTATGAAGACAAGGCCTTGTTTCCACCATTGCAATACCGTTTGCGCTCACGTTTACTACTTGTTTCCTTGCTACACTTTTTATTACAGATTTATATTACTTTGTTTTGCTACACCTATCACCCATATTTTACCATCTCTTCGCCGAACTAGCTAGTGCACCTATACAACTCCTAGTTGTATTAGGTGTGTTGGGGACACAAGAGACTTCTTGTATCTTAATTGCAGGGTTTCTTGAGAGAGAACATCTTCAACCTTTACTTCCCTGAGTTTGATAAACCTTAGGTCATCCACTTGAGGGAAATTGCTGCTGTCCTACAAACCTCTGCGCTTGGAGGCCCAACATAGTCTACAAGAATAGAAGCATGCATAGACATCAAAGAGCAAGTTCGCATTGTTCGTGATCAATTGAAAGCAGCCCAGTCTCGTCAGAAAAGCTACTATGATCTTCATCATAGGCAAGAAAGCTACAATCTTGATGAGAAGGCTTACCTTCGGGTTACTCCTCTGATGGGAACCCAACGCTTCGGTATCAAAGGCAAGTTGGCCCACGTTACATTGGAACTTTCCGCATTCATGCTAAACGTGGTGAAGTTTCCTACCAACTTGAACTACCCCCGTCCCTTTCCCAGGTACATGATGTATTCCATGTGTCACAACTCAGGCGTTGCTTCAAGGACCCCATCCGCGAAGTCGACCATGAAACGCTTGATCTCCAAGATGACCTTTCATATCGAGAATACCCCGTTCGTATTCTTGATTCAGTAGAGCGTGTCACTCGTCGTCCGAAGATTACGTTTCTAAAGGTTCAATGGTCAGACCACTCTGAGAAAGAAGCCACGTGGGAAAGAGAAGACCGTCTCAGTGCCGAGTACCCCACCTTCCTTCCGATGACTTCTGAATCTAGGGACGAGATTCTTTTGAGTGGGGGAGAGTTGTCACAACCCCAACTTAGGTATGTGCTAGGGATAGGTTGCCCCTTTGCATCATGCCAAAAATTTCAAAATAAATCCAAATGGGGAAAAAGAAAAGCCCTAAAGAATTTAATTCAAATGGCCAGATAAAAAGTTTCGCCAAAAATCACTTTGATATTTTTCAAAAGTCCTAAAAATAAGTGGGATCACATATAAAGTGGAGTGGGTCCCACTCAAGGCTCACTGATTTTTCAAAAATATTATAAGATCCTTGGAATTAAATTAAAACCCCTATTTGATTTGAAGTTGATACGGTTTGAATTTTAAAAATGCCCAACACTTGTGAGTGGCTGGCTATAAGTATGGTAAGGCCACATAAAATATTTGGCCATTTACAAAAATGCTTTTCTATTTATTTCAAAGCAAAACAAAGAAAAAAATAAAAACAGAAGAAAGCGGAGAAGAAAAAGAAAAACAAAACCCAGCCCCAACCTACAGGCCTCGGCCCCAACTAATCCTCCCACGGCCGAGGCCCACCCAACCCCTTGTCGTCTTCCTCGCGCGTCAACAAGCAGCTCGGTGGCCGCCATGACAACGACGGCGAGGTGCCATGTCGCCTCTACGGACTCTCCTTCTCCCCCAAGCTTCTCCATCCTCCTCCGTAGCCCCTAGTCATCTCCTCCTCTCGGCGTCGTATTTTTCGCGCAAAGACCGAGCCTAGCTGGAGCACGCCGTCATGCCCGACGTGGCCACCGGCTCCCCCTCACTGCGCCACCGTGCCTGGAAGGTTCGCCGTCGTCATCTACGCCGTTTTCCCCTTCCAATTTGCTCCAAGACCCACTGGAGGCGACGCTCGCGACAAGATTCCTCTATCGGCCGCCGCAGCTCCGGCGAGCCATTCCGGCGGCACCCGCTCTTCCCCGGCCACGCCAATCTCTGCTTCGTGCTCCTGGTGAGATCGTGGTCACTCCCCCACTCTCTCTTCCTCCCCCCCATGCCTTGTACCATCGATCCTGTGGAGCAGTGTCTCCGGCCGCCGCGCCAAGTCGTCGTCGCGCCCTCCGCCGACCCCTTGACCCCCTAGTAGCTCCACTCGAAGCGCGATAGTGAGAGGCACCTCTGGTTCCCTCATGTTCCCTCCCCATGGCCTAAATCAAATTCCGGCAAGCCCTCCGCCACTAGTTTGGTCGCCGTCGGCGAGCCCAGCCATTAGGCTTATTTAACCTAGCTAATGACCCCCTAGCATATGACAGGTGTGCCCCCTAACCCCTCTGTTAGTTTAAACAGAGAGTGATTAATCCGCCTCTCACTGACTAGTGGGTCCCAACGGTCAGAGGCCCCATTACGTCACCCCAGCGTCAGCATGACGCATTAAACCGAATTTTAATTAAAAGAAAAATCAGAAAATGGCAGAAAATAGTTTAAACTTCAAAAATTCATAACTAATTCATTTTAACTCCAAATTGGACAAATAATATATGTAAAATTATTAGAAAAATGCAAGGATTGTGAATATGGACTTTATTTTCATGTTTGACCCAGTTACATTGGGTGAACAGAAGCAAATGTGCATATGGAGTTCTTTTAAATTCGAATTTGGAGTGAATTTGCAAATGACTTTGCAATGCACTTCTTTTTAAATGGAATTGGCAACACATTGCAACCATGAACATCACCTTGCAACATTGATCATGTGTATGTGCATTGTACTTTATGTTGATCCCTTGTTTGCCATGTTTGTCGAATAGAAGTGGAGACAGAACAGGAGGCCACCCCTTCGTTGAAGACACTGTGTGTGAACCTCGTCAGCAAGGCAAGCAAACCCCCATTGATCATGTCGATAAAATCCCACTTCCCTCTCAGTCTTGCTTATGCATTGTTTAGGATGATTACCATGATACGTTTCTACCGCATAATTGAACCCATTCCTTTGCATGACCTATCATTTGTCACTTTAGTAAGCAAACCACAATCCTAGCAGATGTAGGAGTTGATTGATATCATGTGGCCCCTGCAACTGTTATAGCTTATTGCATGCTTAGAGTGATACAATGTTGATATTGTTATGTGAGTCGGGATGGTAGTGATCATGATGATGATGGAAGAAATGTGTTTGTGAATTTACCCTAATACAAGGTGAACGATGAGAGGCTGTGTAGGAGTACACAGAGGGTTGTCTCGTTGAACACTACCCTAAGTCCGAGTTCTTGTGTGGTGATCCAAGATAAAGAGTACAACCACACATTGGGCTCACTTATCCCTCTCAACCTACTAACTCATCCCTTTCGATGTCCAGATGTCGTAGTAGTTCAGAGTTCTGGTAGGTTTGTGGCACGGCCTGCTAAGTGAGAGAACGGCTCAACCGAGACCGGCTTGGGGCCCTGCACACATCATCTGAGTCCACTTCGGTAAACCGGCCGGGTTCAATATATTGGAAACCAACCCAGGTAGGAGGCTTTCTTGGACTAGATCGGCTATGAGGTAACAGTTTTGGTGAGCATCCTCTCCGGCACCCCGTGAATGGTGACGAGACCTGACGGTAACTGATGGTCATGTGTGTGTAGCGGTACACCCCTGCAGGGTTAACAAAACTATTCGAATAGCCGCGTCCGCGGTTATGGACTACATGGAAAACTGTGCTTGATTATTAGACAACTTCAATGGATACTTATTAAACTTGCCAAGATAAGTGTGAGTGCTATGGCGTGCTTTCTTGTGGGAAGTCGAGGAAGGCACCATAGTGGAGTAATTGCTTGAGAGAATTGGATAGTGGACTCATGTACGCTTCTTACCTCATTCTGGTATTCGTAGTACGGGACTAGCAAAGTCAAAGCTGGCACTTCTGCATATGAACCCTACCTCCCTTTGCCTTGATACATGTGCATGAGTAGTATAGTTCCTACGTAAGTCTTGCTGAGTATGACTTTGTACTCACGTTTGCTTATTCTATGTTTTAGATGAACCCACTAACCCCGATGGTGGCTTCTTCCTGCAGCTCGACGACTGAAGCCAAGCTACTGTAGTCCCAGTCAGCAGCCTGGTTCCCTCCTGGAGGGCTTGTGTTTAAATAAGGCTTCTTAAGCGATTTGTTAAACTTGTCTGTACCCAGACATACTTCGCTTCTGCTATACTGATATAATGTTGGATCACAGTCTTGTGATCTCTGCTTGTACTCTATATATGTGAGTCAATAAAGTTGTAAACTTTGTAGATTAATGTGATGATACCTGTTATTCACACTGCACATGTATGCTGCGCGTATGTTTATAACGTGCATGTCTTTGTGTGGGTTTTCGAGAGCTTGGTTGTGATCTTGCTGGCGTTCTTTTATACACCAAGTGTCCCTTAGATGTGCGCAGCTTGGGGCATCGCGATGTGATTGCTCGTGACTCTGTCACGTGGAACACTGTAACAGCCCGGATTTTGCAAAAATTAAAAAAATTGTTTTCGGTGTGAATTGTTTGATTGTCTGATTTGTTTGCGGTGTTTGCATCCCCGATTTATCGATCGGCGATTATTTTTTCAACCCTTATCTCGTATCGGACGGAGACCGACCCTTGCTACACTGACACTCGACCTTTGCGACACCGGGTTTCATCCGATCACCGTCGCGAAAACCGCACGAGACCAGCCATCGCCAGCGGAACGAAAACCCCGTTTATTTAAAAAATGGATTATTTTATTGGGGTGCCGCAAAAAGGTTGTTGGAGTGTCACCGCAGTGAGGTACGATCGACGGGCTCGACGCGCTGAGCGCGTAGGTCGAAGTTTCGTCCGAATCGGAGTCCGTACGGAGTCTCGGCGGTCACGAACGCAATCACCGGACACGCGAGAGGGGTACCGAGGGCGTGTGCGTCAACTGGCCAGCCAACCAGCCCTATATAAAGACCACCAGCCTCCCACCACCCAATTAGGGTTTACCCTAATGGAAAATTGCAGCCACCCCCCTCCACTTTGCCCCAAATTTGCCTCCAAATCCTTCAGATCCCCGAAACCCTAGCCCTCCTCTGATCTGAGCCGTCAGATCTGAGATCCAATGGCTCAGATCGAGCCACCGCAGCACAGCCAGCCTCCCAGACCGAATCCGGGCCCCGCCGGGCCGAGCGCCGCCGCCGCGGGCCCGCCCAAGCCCGTCACGCCGCACCGTCTCCCGTGGAGAGTCGCCGCCTGCTGACTTCCGCCGGCGTCGCCGAGCCGCCACGACGCCTCGCCGCCGGCCGTCGAAGCCCCGCCAGGAGCTCGCCGTTGGTCGGGTCTCCTCCTCGCTGTGCCACTCCAGCCAGCAGGCCGACCAAGATCCGGCTACCCTCCGGCCGCCGGCGCTAGATCCGCCTCCTCCGCCACCCTCGCCGGAGTTGGCCGCCGGCAGGGCCGCCGCGGCGCTCGGGGGTGAGGCCGGTGCCCCAGCGCCCCCCGTACCGGCCAGCTAGGCCACTGCAACCGCCCGTTGTGGGCCGGTCCAAGCCCAGCGGCCCACTCCCGCGCCTCCTCTGCTGGATGGGCTTGGCCCATTGGTGAGGCGCCCCTGTTTTTTTTCCGTTTTTTTTATTTGTTGCTGCCTGCGAGTTGGGCCTGGTCAGTAGCAGATTCGGCCCATTAGCTTTTTTTCCTTTTCTAGTTATTTATTTTGGCAGTTTGTAATAGCTTTTTGCGGTAGCTATATCTTTTCATCGGTAGCTCCGATGGAGACGCTTTCTACATGAAAGTTGCTCCATTTTACGCGTAGATTATTAAAACGTGCTCTTTTGCTATGTTTGACTTTGTTTACATGTTGTTTGCCTGCTAATTACATCGCATGCCACTGTAATTGGTTTCTTTCATAACTTTTTAACCGTTGCTCGGTTTAAAATGTTTCTTATATGTAACTTGACTAGAATTTTATGTAGATTGTGTTTTTGCTGCTCTTGCTTGCTAATAAAAATAATAAAATATGTTTAGGGGAAAAACAGTACCAAATGCAATAATTATCGTGGGGTCCATAATAGCTGCCGTTTATAGGTTTTACCCCCCCCCCCACTTAAAGTGACTAGATTAGATAGTTTATTTATGCATCACCTCTTGCCATGCTTGTTTGAGTTGCCATGTTAACAACCTTTGCTCACCTGGTGTAGCTAAACAACTTGAACCACAGTAAACGTGCGGTATCGTCGTGCGTGACGAGTACTCCACTTAATCTGTTAGTAACCGCCCTCGACGGTAGGTGCGATGTCTCGTGTTGCCTTCTTGTTGATGCTTGCTTGTGTTTTCTTCGTAGTAATAGATGCTTGCTCGTTGATTGCTTTCCAGTGTTTACCGTCTTGTGTGCTTCCACGGGTACCTCTCGGAGACGATGCGAGCTTGCGATCAACTACACCTTCGGAACCCGACTTATCAACAGGAAAGGACTATACATTACTTATGATCCATTCTATTTCAACCAGCGGTTTGCATGCTAGTCTAGGATAGGTTCGATGTTTGATCCTACCACATGTTTATAGCCTCTTTTAAACCGATACAGCCATGTCCCCTCCCAGCAAACCATGTACTGCTATGTTACCATTTCTCGTTGCTCATCCCCTGCTTAGTATGCATGCTTAGGGTGCTATGATGTTACCCTGTTACTCCTTGGTTTGGGATATCACATTATTATTATTGTTGTTGATGATATGATTATTATAATGTTGACTATATTCCACGAAGGATGGAAGGTCTAGGCTATCCCGCCCCGACGCTTTGTTCCATTTGAGTCACCTAGGATCCGAGTTTCGGGTACTGGTTTTAATACTGAGCGTGCCTAACCGCGTGTGGGATTTTATGGGGTCCCCTTTTCTTACCTATCTAGCTTCAAACATTTCTAGAGGTGGCCCAAGCTGATTTACCATTTGAAAACATACATATATATCTTGTCGGGTCGCTCCTAGAAGATATCTTTTAAAACAACTTGGGCCAGTGGAGACATGGTTTCTCTGTTGGTCCACCTGATCAGCTAGGACCCGGTTTTCCCATGTGTGATTAACCGGCAATCCGACCTGCGTCATACGGAAGAGTCCGATCCGAGAGTGTGGCCGGCTTTTGGATTGGGTGTCGACTTGTCGGGACCCGGGGTTAGCGTATGCAAGCCTCGCTACAACACAATCATATGGAGAGCCGAGAACCGCACCCACTTGTCTAAGCAGACAAGGCCAAGCACAGAATGTTCTCAGAAAGCATCGAACGTGAGGGGCATCCCATCCAGGCAGGATGATCAACTGAAATGGGTCCTCATCGTCCGCACACAAGTCTAAATGATATGGGTGATGAACTCCCATACTCATAGACAAGTCGCCTCAACCATACTATCGATTGTATTATAACCCTTACATAGACTTACTCCAGCCCGATCACTTAGTCGGGGTCTAGGGCGGGCTCGATCATACATCAAAGTCTGCACGTGACGGAGTCACGAACAATCGCATTGCGATGCCCCAAGCTGCGCACATCTAAGGGCCACTTGGTGTATAAAAGGCTGCCAACCAGATCACAACTAAGGTCTCGAAAACCCATACTAAGACATGCATGTTATAAACATACACGCAGCACACATGTCTAGTATGAACAGCAGGTATCATTGCAATTCTCTACAATGTATACATCTTTATTAATAACTCTTACTGAGTGCACACAGAGATCACAAGTCTGTGATCCAACATTACATCAAACATGTTGAAGCAAAGTAGGTCTGAGTACAGACAAGTTTAACAAATGGCTTAGAGAAGCCTTATCGAAAACAAGCCCTCCACGAGGGAACCAGTCGTCGGACTGGGACTACACTAGCTTGGTCTTGGTCTGAGTCTTCATTCTTCGAGCTTCAGGTAGAAGCCACCATCGGGGTCGGTGGGTTCATCTAAAACATAGAATAAGCAAACGTGAGTAAAAAGTCGTACTCAACAAGACTTACGTAGGAACTATACTACTCATGCACATGTATCAAGGTAAAGGGAGGTGGGGTTTCACTTGCAGAAGTGCCAGCTTTGACTTGGCTAGTCCTGAACTACGAGTACCAGACTTGAGGTAAGAAGCGTACACGTGTCCACTACATCTCTTCAACCAATTACACCACTATGGTGCCTTCCTCGACTTCCCCACGAGAAAGCACGCCATAGCACTCACACTTAACTTGGTGTATTATAGAAGTATCCAGTTCAAGTTGTCTAATAATCAAGCTAAGCTTTCCAAGCAGTCCTTAACCGCGGACGCGGCTATTCGAATAGTTTTATTAACCCTGCAGGGGTGTACCGCTACACACACGTGTCATCAGTTATCGCCTTTTGCGTGTCACCGTTCAAGAGATGACAGCGAGGATGCCACCACAATTATTACCTCATAGCCGATCTAGTCCATGAAAGCCGCCTATCTGGGTTGTCTTCCACTATCGCGAACCCGGCCGGTTTACCGAAGTGGACCCAGACGATGTGTGCATGGTGCGAAAGACGGTCTCGGATGAGCCGTTCTCTCACTTGGCTACCAGGCCACAATACCTACAGAAATCCGAACTACTGCGACATCTGGACATCGAAGGGATGAGTTAGTAAGCTGAGAGGGGTCAGTGAGCCCAATGTGTGGTTGTACTCTTCATCTTGGATCACCACACAAGAACTCGGACTTAGGGCGATTTTCAACGAGACAACCCACCGTGTACTCCTACACAACCTCTCATCGTTCACCTTGTATTAGGGTAGATTCACCAACACCTTTCCACCAACATCATCATGATCACTACCATCCCGACTCACATAACAGTAACATCATGGTATCATTCTAAGCATGCAATAAGCATTAACAATTGCAGGGGCCACATGATATCAATCAACTCCTACAGTTGCTAGGATTGTGGTTTGCCTACTACTTTGACAAATGATAGGTCATGCAAAGGAATGTGTTCATCTATGCGGTAGAGAATGTAGCATGGTAATCATCCTATACAATGCATAAGCGAGACATGAGAGGGAAGTGGGATTTTATCGACATGATCAATGGGGGTTTGCTTGCCATGCTGACGAGGTTTCGATAACGGTGTCTTCAACGAAGGGGGTGGCCTCCGATTCCGGTTGCACGTCTATTAGCAACATGACAATCATAGGATCAACATAATGTACAATGCACAATCACATGAATAAGATTGTAATGGTGATGTTCATGGTACTGATGTGTTGAGCATTCCATTTAAAAGGAGTATATTGCATTTGAAATGAAAATTCAAACTCCATTTGATTTATCGATGAAATTCAATTGCATTTGAATGCATGAATGTTCATTTGAAAAAGTTGATCATGAAGTGATGTTGTATAGTTGAGATAAAGCTTCTGATGTGTGGATGAATCCATCTAAAATAAATGTGTTGCAAAGTCATTTGCAAATTCACTCCAAATTTGAATTTGAAAAGGATCCATATGAATGTTTGCTACTGTTCACCCATTTTAAAATGGTCAAACATAGAAACAAGTTGCATATTCATAATCCTTGTATTTTTCTGATAATTTTAGACATATTATTTGTCCAATTTGGAGATAAAATGAATTAGTTATGATTTTCTAAAGATTTGGCTATTTTCTGGATTTTCTATAATTGATTTAATCAATTTAATTGACTTATTGCGCCAGGCTGACGTCATGCTGGCGTGTGGGGGGGGGGCTGACAGGTGGGCCTAGGCTATTAGTGGGGGTTAGTTTAATTTGTTTTCTGTTAAACTAACCCTTAGTTAGTTAGGGCCCTGGGCCCAGTTGTCAGTGGGTTAGGGGGTCATTAGTGGGGTGGGGTTAGTGCTAACGACGCCTGCCACGTCGTCTCGCCGGCGACTAGAAGGCTTCCCGTGCTCGTCCGCACCACCTTGTGCACACGGGGAACCATGGGGGGCACTGTAGCCTCGCCGACGACGTGCCCTAGCGGCGGTCGTGGCTCGGGCTCGACGGAAAAGCTGCTGCGGGGGAAGAGCTTGAGCTAGCACTGCATCAAACGACTCCTAGAGGTGCCAGGAGCACGTTGGACATCACGGGGGTGGCCGAGGGGTACTGGAACCTCCTCGTCGTTGTTCATGGCGGCGGTGCTCTTCGTTCCTCATGGCAAACGGCGACAGAGTACGGGAGGGAGACCCTGTCATAGCTAGGTTGAATTAGAAGCTCACCACGAGTGTGCTGGTGGTGACGGCGAGGTCGGGGAGGGTCTGTAGGCGACGAATTTGACGACGACGTGCGGCGGCTCCGGCGAGACGATGGCGAGGATTGCGATGGCCTCGGGCTCGATTAGACCTCCATCTTCTCCAGATCGAGGAAGTCGACGACGCTACGCATGATGGACAAGCTCTTCTGGTCTAGCTCCGGCGTTGGCTGCGTTTCCCGTCGACGACGAACTGCCGCGGCGCTCGGGTGGTTTGGGGAAAACGCACAGGGGGCGAGAGAGACTGTGGCGAGAGGAGGAGAAGGATGCACGGCTTCTAGGCGTCACCGTGGCGCAAGGATAGGGCTCGGGGACGTTTGGAACGTCCTCGACGTCGCGGTGGTGGCCGCCGCACGCTCTCGACTCGCCACCGAGCAGCTTGAAGAAGACGACAAACGAGCTCGCGGGCTGGGCCAGGCTGGTGGGCCGCTGGGCGATGAGTTGGGCCACTTCGGCCAGGTAAGTCATTTTTCTTTTCTTTTCTGTTTTTTTTCTGACATTTGTTGTGCCTTGCAATAAAAAATAGCTAGGCATTTTTATAAATACCCCAAATTTTTATGTGGCCTCTAGATATTTATAGCTAGCCACTTATAAAGTTTGGACATTTTTAAAATTCAAATTATTTGAACATTAATTCAAATAGGGTTTTAAATTTAAATCCATGCTCCTGTTTGAATATTTGAAAAATCCATGAGCCTGGGTTTGGTCCCACATCACCTGATATGTGATCACACTCATTTATGGCAGTTTTCAAAAATACAAAAGGAATTTTTGGAGCAACTTTTTATCTGGCCATTTGAATTAATTCAACTCGGGGGTGTTCTCTCTCCCATTTTGATTTCTTTTTAAATTTTTATCATGATGCAAAGGCCTATGCATAACCTAGCACATACCTAACTTGGGTTTGTGACACGACTCCCCGGGGGCCACCCCTATTTGTTCGTTGTTAGTTAGAGGGACCTGTTGTTTCGGATCTCTCAGAACTAAATCATAAAATGGTTTCCTATAATGGGTAGAAACTGAGAGTGATGGGCGTGCGTGCGGAGCCTTGTAATGGGCAGTTGGTACACCCCTGTAGGGTTAAATCTTTTCGAGAAGCCGTGTCGACGGTTATGGACGACTTGAGACCTACTCCTTGTTCATAGACAACAACAACTGATATAATCTTAATATAACTTGATCAATGTGTGTGTGTGCCTGACAGCTTCTTCTTCGTCGGGATGCGAAGAGGAGGACAAGGATAGCATAGGTGTTATGTTTGCGTAGTAGGTGGATAGCAGACTTGTTGCAGGCGATTCCTCATCGAATGATTGGCTTCTTATCTTACTCTCTAGATCGTTAGCCACTTCATAAATGCTAGTGCGGCAGCAACCTCACCACTTACCCCATCCTTATTGTAAACTACTAGTTGTCCTAGAATGACGAGTGATGAAGTCCTTGCTGGGTCAGATGACCACTACAGTTGGATGCTGAGTACTTCTGTACTCATGATACTACCCCCAAACTCTTTTCAGGGTTCTTGATCGACAACAGGTATGGTGATCGCCGTTTCACATGGAGACTCGACGACGACTAGTTAGGTGGGTCCCGGCGGAGGGCCTGGACCCATGTTGTTAAGGGGGTCGATGTTTTTCTATGCCTCTAGGCATCTGATTGTAGTCTGTACTCAGACATGTATCTTCCGCTGTTGTGTTGTATTAAGGCAGTTGTATGCCGATTGTATGAGATGTTGTGTCCTTGTATCTGTAATGTTGTGATATCATGTTGGAAATCCGGAGCATATGGCTATGTCATATGTCGCGGTGGGACCGATATGTGCTTCGTCCCCGGATCTGGATGGAAACATCTAGATCTGGAACAGTACCGCATATCGGGCCTTACAACTTGGTATCAGAGCCTTACCGACCGTAGGATCCCTTTTCTGGCCGGAGTCGAGCCTGGAAAAAAACTATTTTGCAGTTACTAAGTTAGTTATCGGAGAGTAGGATTCTTTTTTACTCCTTACCCTTGCTCTGGTCAGGACAAGTGTCGTAAGTGTTTTTACTCTCGACTTACCTCCCCTTCAAACTTTAGGATCGCGAGGAAGTTGAGTGTCGAAATTGTTACAATGCCTTGCTTGCAACGTATTGTCTCGATTCCGATCTCAGGTTGGGAAATCATGTAGTACCTTTAGTTCTTCCGACTCTGGTTTACATCTTGGTCATTCCTTGCCATCCATCCTTTTGCCGGTGTTTTCACGACTTGCGTCGAAAACACTATCCTTTGATCCGGTTATCGTTGTTGTTCCTCCTCTTGACACTGACGGTTTCGTTTTCCGACGTTGCCGAATCTCTACGGAAATTTATCTCGACAAAAGTTCGACGTCGACATGGAGCATAGTCCCTTGTTGGTGGTGTTGAAGATCGTCGTCTCTCTTTTCTCTCCCCCCTCTCCCCCGGATCGTCCTGGATCTCGGGACAAGATCCCTTGTTGGTGGTGTTGTATAGTAACAGCCCGGATTTTGAAAAAATTAAAAAAATTGTTTTTGGTGTGAATTGTTTGATTGTCTGATTTGTTTGCGGTGTTTGCATCCCCGATTTATCGATCGGCGATTATTCCCCCCCCCCCTTATCTCGTACCGAACGGAGACGGACCCTTGCTACCCTGAACTCTCGACCTTTGGGACACCGGGTTTCATCCGATCACCGTCGCGAAAACCGCACGAGACCAGCCATCGCCACCGGAACAAAAACCCCATTTATTTAATAAACGGATTATTTTATTGGGGCACCAAAAAATGTTGTCTGAGTGTCACCGCGGTGAGGTACGATCGACGGGCTCGACGCGCTGAGCGCGTAGGTCGAAGTTTCGTCCGAATCGGGGTCCGTACGGAGTCTCGACGGTCACGAACGCGATCACCGGACACGCGAGAGGGGTACCGAGGGCGTTTGCGTCAACTGGCCAGCCAACCAGCCCTATATAAAGACCACCAGCCTCCCACCACCCAATTAGGGTTTACCCTAAAGGAAAATTGCAGCCACCCCCCTCCACTTTGCCCCAAATTTGCCTCCAAATCCTTCAGATCCCCGAAACCCTAGCCCTCCTCTGATCTGAGCCGTCAGATCTGAAATCCAACGGCTCAGATCGAGCCACCGCAGCACAGCCAGCCTCCCATACCGAATACGGGCCCTGCCGGGCCGAGCGCCGCCGCCGCGGGCCCGCCCAAGCCCGTCAGGCCACGCCATCTCCCGTGGAGAGTCGCCGCCTGCTGTCTTCCGCCGGCGTCACTGAGCCGCCACAACGCCTCGCCACCGGCCGTCGAAGCCCCGCCATGGCCATGGAGGAGCTCGGCCAGGAGCTCACCGTTGGTCGGGTCTCCTCCTCGCTGTGCCACTCCAGCCAGAAGGCCGACCAAGATCCGGCTGCCCTCCGACCGCCGGCCCCAGATCCTCCTCCTCCGCCACCCTCGTCGGAGTTGGCCGGTGGCAGGGCCGCCGTGGCGCTCGGGGGTGAGGCCGGTGCCCCAGCGCCCCCCGTACCTGTCAGCCAGGCCGCTGCAACCGCCCGTTGTGGGCCGGTCCACGCCCAGCGGCCCACTCCCGCGCCTCCTCTGCGGGCTGGGCTTGGCCCATTGGTGAGGCGCCCCTGTTTTTTTTCCTTTTTTAATTTGTTGCTGCCTGCGAGTTGGGCCATGTCAGTAGCAGATTCGGCCCATTAGCTTTTTTTTCCTTTTCTAGTTATTTATTTTGGCAGTTTGTAATAGCTTTTTGCGGTAGCTATATCTTTTCATCGGTAGCTTCATTGGACACGCTTTCTACATGAAAGTTGCTCCATTTTATGCGTAGATTATTAAAACGTGCTCTTTTGCTATGTTTGACTATGTTTACATGCTATTTGCCTGCTAATTACATCGCATGCCACTGTAATTGGTTTCTTTAATAAATTTTTAACCGTTGCTCGGTTTAAAATGTTTCTTATATGTAACTTGACTAGAATTTTATGTAGATTGTGTTTTTTCTGCTCTTGCTTGCTAATAAAAATAATAAAATATGTTTAGGGGCAAAATAGTACCAAATGCAATAATTATCGTGGGGTCCGTAATAGCTGCCGTGTATAGGTTTTACCCCCCCCCCCCCCACTTAAAGTGACTAGATTAGATAGTTTATTTATGCATCACCTCTTGGCATGCTTGTTTGAGTTGCCATGTTAACAACCTTTGCTCACCTGGTGTAGCTAAACAACTTGAACCACAGTAAACGTGCGGTATCGTCCTGTGTGACGAGTACTCCACTTAATCTGTTAGTAACCGCCCTCGATGGTAGGTGCGATGTCTCGTGTTGCCTTCTTGTTGATGCTTGCTTGTGTTTTCTTCGTAGTAATAGATGCTTGCTCGTTGATTTCTTTCCAGTGTTTAACGTCTTGTGTGCTTCCGCGGGTACCTCTCGAAGACGATGCGAGCTTGCGATCAACTACACCTTCGGAACCCGACATATCAACAGGCAAGGACTATACATTACTGATGATCCATTCTATTTCAACCAGCGGTTTTCATGCTAGTCTAGGATAGGTTCGATGTTTGATCCTACCACATGTTGATAGCCTCTTTTAAACTGATACAGACATGTCCCCTCCCAGCAAACCATGTACTGCTATGTTACTTTTGCTCGTTGCTCAGCCCCTGCTTAGTATGCATGCTTAGGGTGCTACGATGTTACCCTGTTACTCCTTGGTTTGGGATATCACATTATTATTATTGCTGTTGATGATATGATGTCAGAACCTTAACTAGGGTAAGTGCTAGGGCTTGTTTGACCCTTTGCATCATGAAAAATTCAAAAAGAAAATAAAAAATGGGGAAAAGAAAACCCTGAGAAATTAAATCAAATGGCGAGACAAAAAATTTCTTCCAAAAATTGCGCTAGTATTTTTGAAAAGTCTTATAAATATGCATGATCACATATAAAGTGAAGTGGGTCCCACTGCATGCACCAAGATTTTTCAAATATTCCAAATAGGGCTTGGAAATTAAATTAAACTCCAATTTGAATTTAAATTCAAATTGTTTGATTTTCAAAACTCACCAAAACTTATGAGTGGCTAGCTATATATTTTATAAGCCCACATAAAAGTTTTCATGATTTTTAAAAATGCTCTGCTATTTTTATTTGGGGCAAAACAAATTAACAGAAAACGAAACAGAAGAAATAAAAAAGAAAACTCCCTGGCTTTCAGCCCAACTCATCCCCCCCCCGAGCCCACCAGCCTGGCCCAGCCGCCGAACCCTCTGTCGTCTTCCTCCACCTGCTCGCTGTCGAGCATGCCGAGCCCCGCCGAGGACACCGCGACGGCCAGGCCGTCTACGCCTCTTCCCCGAGCTTATCTCCTCGCCAAGACGACGCCTGGAAGGCCCCCTCACTCTTCCTCCCCTCCTCTGGCTCACCCCCTTCCTCCTCGTCGTCGTTTTCGCGCACCACCGAGCCTAGCCGGAGCGGCCGCCGTGCTCCGACGTGGCCACCAGCCGAGCTAGCACAGGCCGCCTTGTCCATCAAGCTCTACCCTGTCGTCTTCATCACCGTGCAAAGGGAATCGAGGCCGGAGCCCCTGTAGCCACCGGATTCTTCAACGAGCTGCCGCCGGACCCCGAAGCTCACCGCCACCGATTCGTCGCCGTCAAGCCTTCTACGACCTCAACGACCTCACCATTCGATTCCCGGTGAGCACACGGCCAAAATCCCCCAAGCACCGCAGTAGTTCGCGCTGTCTTTCGCCCTTTGCCATGTTCGCCGGAGATCAGGGCCGCCACAGAGGTCGCCGGCGTGCGCATGGGAAGCAAACCACGCTCTGGCCTTGTCCTTTGGATCCGCGGGGTTCCTGCACATCGAACGAGCCTAACCGCGCGTCTTTTGGCCGCAGGAACCGCCTCCTGCGTGTGCGCCGCCGCGCGCTGTTGCCACCGACGGCTAACCGCCTGCGGGCCCGGTTTAATTAGCGTTAATCATATCTTAACCCCCCCCAGTGCCACAGACAGGTGTGCCCCAGGCCACCTCTAACCCGCTAACTTAACTAAACAGAGAGGGGTTAAGCCCCTCTCCCACTGACAGGGCTGGCCCACTGGCCAGAGCCCCTGTGACGTCACCCCTGCGTCACTGCTGACGCAGTAAATGGAAAAACATTAAAAGAATTCCAGAAATTACTTTAAACTTCAATATTTCATAGAAAATTCATATGAACTCCAATTTGGACAAATAATATATGAAAAATTATCAGAAAAATCCAAGGATTATGAATATGGGCTCTGTTTTCATGTTTGACCATTTTAAAATGGGTGAACAGTGCAAAACATCCATATGGCTTTATTTCAAATTCAAACTTGAAGCACATTTGCAAATGACTTTGCATTTGACTTCTTTTAAATGGAATTGTAACCACATTGTGGCCAAGAACATCACCATTTCAATATTGATCATGTGTTTGAGCATTTCAAATAAATTTATACCTTGTTTGATTGTTTGCTCGATAGACGTGCAACCGGAACCGGAGGCCACCCCCTTCGTTGAAGACCCAGATATCGAACCTCGTTAGCAAGGCAAGCAAACCCCATTGATCATATCTATAAAATCCCAATTCCCTCTCAGTCTCGCTTATGCATGTTTAGGAGATCACTTTGTATCGATTCTACCGCATAGTTGAACCCATATCCGATGTATGACCTATCATCTTGTCACAGTAGTAAGCAAACCACAATCCTAGCTGACATAGGAGTTGTTTGATATCATGAAGCCCCTGCAACTATTATAGCTTATTGCATGCTTAGTGTTACATGAGGTTGCTTTTGATGTGAGTCGGGATGATGGTGAACATGGTGTTGATGAAAGTGAAACTGTGTCGGTGAATCCACCCTAATACAAGGTGAACGATGAGAGGCTGTGTAGGAGTACACAGTGGGTTGTCTCGTTGAACACCGCCTTAAGCACCGAGTTCTTGTATGGTAATCCAAGACAAAGAGTACAACCACACATTGGGCTCACTGACCCCTCTCGGCCTAGTACCTTGATCCGTGTCGACGTCCAGGAGTCACATTAGTTCGGGCTTTCCATTTGGCATCTGCATAGAAAAATAATGAAGGAATGGTTGCATCATCCTAGATATGTGGGTGCACCTGTGAGGCAGGAAAACCATCTGCTAAAGGTGGCGTCTCGGTCACCTACATTGTCTGAGTCCGTTTCGTTGATCCGGCCGGACTCTCGAGCGGTAGCAACTCAGATAGTCGACTCCTGGAATAGACCGGTTGTGAGCGAAGTGTCGTGGTGAACATCCTCGCTGTCACCTCTTGAACGGTGGCGAGCAAAAGGTGGTAACCGATGGTCATGTGTGTGTACTTTACACCCTTGCAAGGTTAACAAAACTATTCGAATAGCCGCGTCCGCGGTTAAGGACTACTTGGAACCTGTACCTGATTATTAGACAACTTGAACTGGATACTTCTGAAATACACCAAGATAAGTGTGAGTACTATGGTGTGCTTCCTCGTGGGGAAGTCGAGGAAGTAACCATAGTGGTGTATTGGTTGGAGATGTAGTGGACTCGTGTACGCTTCTTACCTCAAGTCTGGTACTCGTAGTTCAGGACTAGCCAAGTCAAAGCTGGCACTTCTGCATGATGAAACCCCACCTCCTTTACCTTGATACTTGAGCATGAGTAGTGTAGTTCTGATGTAAGTCTTGCTGAGTATGACTTTGTACTCACGTTTGCTTATTCTATGTTTTAGATAAGAACCAGACCCCGATGGAGTCACCGACCTGAAGCTCGACGTTGACCTTGGTAGTATAGTTCCAGACAACAGTCTGGTCCCTCGTGGAAGGGCATGTTTGTTTATAAGGCTTCTCTAAGCCATTTGTTAAACTTGTCTATACTCAGACCTAATTTGCTTCCGTTGTATGATGTAATGTTGATCACAGACATGTGATCTTTGTATGCTCTATGTGTATATCAATAAAGAGTACTTTGTAGAGTTATGTGATGATACCTTCTGTTCATACTAGGCATGTCTGCTGCGTGTATGTTTATAACATGCATGTCTTAGTATGGGTTTTCGAGACCTTAGTTGTGATCTGGCTGGCGGTCTTTTATACACCAAGTGGCCCTTAGATGTGCGCAGCTTGGGGAATCGCGATGCGATTGTTCGTGACTCTGTCACGTGCACACTTTGTTGTATGATCGAGCCCACCCTAGACCCCGACTAAGTGATCGGGCTGGAGTAAGTCTATGTAAGAGTTAAGATCCAAGCGATAACATTGTTGAGGCGACTTGTCTATGAGTATGGGATTCACCACCCATAAGCATTTAGACTTGTGAGCGGACGTTGAGGACCCATCTCATTTGATCATCCGGCCTGGATGGGATGCCCCTCACGTTTGATGCTTTCCGAGAGCGTTCTGTGCTTGACCTTGTCTGCTTAGACAAGTGGGTACGGCTCTCGGCTCTCCATGTGATTGTATCGTGACTGGAATTACATATGCTAACCCTGGGTCCCGACAGACTTGGTATCAGAGCAGGACTGTCTGTAGGCTTATCAAACCCTTGGTCGAAGTCGAGTCTAGCATTCTATAGTTATATAGTTACTTGGGTATAAGGGAACAACGTAAGGCTTCTTTTTCTCCTTACCCTCATCGATCTGAGTTCTGGGTCACCCTTATCTTTTCTACGGGATGATAGGACTAGGCTCATCTATGTCTTACTAGAAAATCTCGTTGAGTGTTTCCTTTTAGCCGTAGGACAGTTGTGGTCGTCCAGAGTCTTCGTGTTGTAGAGTTCCTTGAGGAAGTTCTGTCCAATCTCCTCAAGGTTGTTTCATTTTCCATCCCGGTGTAGCCTTTATGCTGCCGGATTTATTCCGTGTTTTTGTGGATCATTGCCTTCGCATTATAATCCTTTCCTCCTTCATCACCCATAACACGTAAGAGTTAGGATCCAATCGATAACATGGTTGAGGCGACTTGTCTATGAGTATGGGATTCACCACCCATAAGCATTTAGACTTGTGAGCGGACGTTGAGGACCCATCTCAGTTGATCATCCGGCCTGGATGGGATGCCCCTCACGTTTGATTCTTTCCGAGAGCGTTCTGTGCTTGGCCTTGTCTGCTTAGACAAGTGGGTACGGCTCTCGGCTCTCCATGTGATTGTATCGTGACTGGAATTACATATGCTAACCCCGGGTCCCGACATATGATTATTATAATGTTGACTATATTCGACGAAGGATGGAAGGTCTAGGCTATCCCGCCTCGACGCTTTGTTCCATTCGAGTCACCTAGGATCCGAGTTCCGGGAATTGGTTTTAAGACTGAGCGTGCCTAACCGCGTGTGGGATTTTATGGGGTCCCCTTTTCTTACCTATCTAGCTTCAAACATTTCTAGAGGTGGCCCAAGATGATTTACCATTTGAAAACATGCATATATATCTTGTCGGGTCTCTCCTAGCAGATATCTTTCAAAACAACTTGGGCCAGTGGAGACATGGTTTCTCTGTTGGTCCACCTGATCAGCTAGGACCCGGTTTTCCCATGTGTGATTAACCGGCTATCCAAACCTGCGACAGACGGTTGAGACCAGATCGAGAGCGCGGCCGGCTCCTGAGATGGATGTCGACTCACCGGGGGCCACCCGGATTTGTTCGTTGTTAGCTAGAGGGACCTGTCGTTTCGGATCTCTTGGAACTAAATCATAATTTGTTGCCTGTGATGGGTAGCAACTTAGAGAGATGGACGTGCGTGCGGAGCCTTGTAATGGGCAGTTGGTACACCCCTGCAGGGTTAAATCTTTTCGAGAAGCCGTGTCCACGGTTATGGACGACTTGAGACCTACTCCTTGTTCATAGACAACAACAACCGATATAATGTTAATATAACTTGATCAATGTGTGTGTGTGCCTTGACTGCTTCTTCTTCGTCGGGATGCGAAGAGGAGGACAAGGATAGGATAGGTGTTATGTTTGCGTAGTAGGTGGATAGCAGACTTGTTGGAGGCGATTCCTCATCGAATGCTTGGCTTCTTATCTTACTCTCTAGATTGTTAGCCACTTCATAAATGCTAGTGCGGCAGCAACCTCACCACTTACCCCATCCTTACCGTAAACTACTAGTTGTCCTAGAATGACGAGTGATGAAGTCCTTGCTGGGTCAGATGACCACTACAGTTGGATGATGAGTACTTATGTACTCATGATACTACCCCCAAACTCTTTTCAGGGTTCTTGATCGACAACAGGTATGGTGATCGCCATTTCACGTGGAGACTCGACGACGACTAGTTAGGCGGGTCCCGGCGGAGGGCCTGGACCCATGTGGTTATGGGGGTCGATTTTTTTCTTTGCGACTAGGCATCTGATTGTAGTCTATACTCAGACATGTATCTTCCGCTGTTGTATTGTATTAAGGCAGTTGTATGCTGATTGTATGAGATGTTGTGTCCTTGTATCTGTAATGTTGTGATATCATGTTGGAAATCCGGGGCATATGGCTATGTCTTATATCGCGGTGGGACCGATATGTGCTTCGTCCCCGGATCTGGATGGAAACATCTAGATCTAGAACAGTACCGCATATCGAGCCCGCCCGAGATCCCAACTAAGTGATCGGGCTGGAGTATGTTTATGTAATTGTTAGAATACAATCGACAGTATGATTGAGGCGACTTGTCGATGAGTATGGGAGTTCACCACCCATATCATTTAGACTTGTGTGGGGATGATGAGAAACCATATCAGTTGATCATCCAGCCTGGAGGGATGCCCCTCACGGTCGATGCTTCCGAGAGCGTTATGTGCTTGGCCTTGTCTACTTAGACAAGTGGGTATGACGCTCGGCTTTCCATATGATTGTGTTGTGCCAGGACTTGCATACGCAAACCCCGGGTCCCGACATACTTGGTATCAGGGCAGGACTGACTGTAGGATTATCAGCCTTGGTCGAAGTCGAGTCTAGCCCTCTATAGTTATATAGTTACTCTGGGTATATAAGCGAACAACGTAATGCTTCTTTTTTCTCCTTACCTTCATCGTTCTGAATTCTGAGTCACCCTCATCTTTTCTATGGGAAGATAGGACTAGGCTCATCTATTTCTTACTAGAACATTGTAAGTCCCAAAATGCCGTACTGTTCCAGATCTAGATGTTTCCATCCAGATCCTGGGATGAAGCACATACCGATCCCACCGCGACATATGACAAAGTCATATGCCCCGGATTTCCAACATGATATCACAACATTGTTGGGATACGGGGCAGAAAACACAAAATTTTCATACCTACGGTACCCGAACCCAAGATCTATGCTATGGCGATGTAATGTAACGGAGGGAATCGGTGTTCATACCTTTGAAGACCGAAAGAGGGAAACGTTCTTGCGAACGTGGTTGGCGTAGACTCAGAACTACGACCTCCCTGTCGTGTAGAAGACCACCACCGGCAAGGATGACTCCCGGTAAACCTCCAGCGACGAAGTAGCACCACAGGTATAGTGCCTCGAAGAGATTACACACGTACAGTGCAACCGATGTTCCCTCCGGGCTCCGAACCAGGCGAGCAGCGGAAAGAAGACGGATTCGGATCCCGACTCCGGCAGAGCGACGGCCTGCCTTATGGTGGAGAACTCCAATCCTGGTGCAGAATCCTAACAAGGGGAGTCCACTTCCAGAAATGGAGAAAGAGAGAGAGAGAACTCAAATGAGATGATGGAAAAAGGGGGGTCTACCCCTCCTTATATAGGCCAAGGGGGGGTGCCACCCTCCCTCAACTTCCCATGTGGTACTATACCAAAGGGGAGGGGAGGGGGTGCGCCATATGGAGGGTGGGCCCCTCCCTTGGCGCCATGGGCCAAGGGGGGAGGCTCCCTCCTTCCCCTAATGGGCCCTAAGGGGCCCATTTTCCTTTTTCCCATTTAATTAATTAATTTAAATATATTTTAATATTTAATTCAGATAATTAAATACTAAAACATGATTAAACATAATTAAACATTATTTTGAACCTTTCAAAATATCCGGAACAACTTCCGTTCTCTCCCGGAACTATTCCGGTGCTTTCTCCTATTTCACCGATGATCCCGAATCTGTCCCAGCATCAATTGCCCCTTAAGTGTGACACCCTAACGGTCCGGGAAACAACAGACATGGTCGAGACTCTTCTCATTGACCAATGACTAGTCAGTTGGACCTGGTTACAATCCTTGACAGCCCCTGCGCTTCCATCGAATGAACTTCGATCGCTTTTGGAAACCGTTAACGATACGACGTAATCCCTTTGTGCTGCGGTACTTTGTTTGTCCGAGGTTTGATCGTCGGTATCCCACATACCGTGTTCACATCTCGTTCACAACAAACAAGTTTACTCGTCCATGATCATTGCATCTCTTGTGACCTAGTCACTTGCTTGCAAGATGTTGATGCAATATCACCGAGTGGGCCCAGAGTACCTGTCCTGTCACAAGGACTGACAAATCCCGCTCTGATCTATTCACATACTCATCAACCATCTATTTCGGAATACCCAAAGTGCACCGTTATAGCCAGCATATTTCAGTCAGGCGGTGGGATACAAATCAAAGTCTCCTCATAGATGACAATTACGTATGATCATTGCGGTCTAAGGACTAAGCCATACGTTACAAAGTCATAGCAACGCTGAACTATGTGACTCGATCACATTGCATTACTTTAGGTGGGTGTCCGTCCATCACATCATTCCCCTAATGATATGACCTCATTGTCAATGGACTTAAGTGTCGCCATGATCAGGAAAGCTTGATCAATCAATTGCCCAATGAGATAGTTTACCCGAGTTAAACTACGGACCATGTTTTATACTACACCTGTATTAGTATTTCCAAGTAATACAGTTATAGCACAGTATAAAACGTATTATGAACAAAACGGATATGTGACAAATATCTTTATTAATTTGTCTCTAGGGCACATATCCAACAGTCTCCCACTTGCACTAGAGTACAAATTACACTAGTTTACATCAGGTATGTATCTAACACCAATGGTCTCTCGGTGTTCTTCAAACTTGCCCTGTGGAAGAGGTTTAGTCATCGGGTCTGCTGCGTTCAGATCCGTATGTATCTTGTGAATCCTAGTGTGTCCATCCCTGACGTGGTCTCGCGTCACATGGAACTTTCGGAGGATGTGCTTGGCTGTAGAGTGAGTTCTTGGCTCCTTCGCGTTAGCAATGGCACCCGTGTTATCGCAGAAGATTCCCACGGGGTCAGTGCAGCTGGGAAAGACGCCAAGCTCGATCACGAACTTCTTCAGCCACAGCGCCTCGTTTGACGCTTCACAAGCGGCAATATACTCCGACTCCATTGTAGATTGAGCGACGACTGACTGTTTGCCGCTCCTCCAGCTAATTGCGCCACCGTTCAACATGAAAACATATCCCGTCTGGGATTTCGAGTCATCTAGATCTGAGCCAAGGCTTGCGTCAACGTAACCCTTTATAGTGACAAATATCTTTATTAATTTCTTCAAAGTGGTATCATGAGCTAGCTATGCGTAGATGTATTGTACGGGTATAACACATCTAGGATGTGGGCATCGAATCTTCATTCGTTACCCTCCCACGTGTACTCATTTAGCATTGCGGCAATGTTTGATGAAGCGGCCCCCGACCGACCTTACGCGTTTACGCGAGACTGGTTCCACGCTTGACATATGGCTTGTACCATATAAAGTGGCTGGGGGGTGTCTGTCTCTCTGCATTAGCGATGCGAAGATGTTTGCAACGGAGGGCCCCGACAGGGGTGTAATAGAGACGATTGGGGATCGGTGTTGTGGCATGTTTTCGCAGGATAGAAATCGGTTCTCTCTCTCGAAACCCCTAGAAGCCACGTAAAACTTGCACAAGCTGAAGTAGAAAGGCGTTTTCACTTTGCTTTGCATGAAGGGGGATCATAGGTTGTATGATTTACAGTTTTACTTCCTGTTTTATGCTAGTATGCTAGATATATCGACGGTAGCACGAAACAGGACCATCTCTCGCTAAAACCAACATAGTGTCCTTACCCTAGTGAGCACCACCTGGAAAGTTCTACATTATGGAGGCATCACGTGTCACACGGATGTCAAACATTTTTTCGTTCACAAGAGGTGGGTGTAGCAAGCCTAGCATGCCCAGAAGCATGGCCTTGTATGACACAGCAACAAATCACATAGGGTGTGGTGGCGAGCCTGGCATGTGCAGACATGGCCTCGGGACACCAGAGACCGAAAGGTCGAGCATGAGTCACATGGATGATGTGATTGGCATGATGGCCTACCTTGAACAACATACTGATGGTTGTGTCACACGGGGGAGGTATGGTGTTCTAGGATCGTGTAATCACTTAGCAAAATTGAGAGATGTTTTCCTAAGTGGGAGTTTTAGAATTAATTGTAATTGAACTCCACATTATGAACAAAATTCTAAATATGTATCTTTGTGAATCAACCTTGTAGATGACAGCACCCGCCCCTCGTTCAACTTAGGATCATTCCTAGAGAAAGATAAACTGAAAACTAATGGGTCAAACTTCACCTCCTGGTTCCGCACCCTGAGGATTCTCCTCGTTCCCCTCAAAATGTCCTTCGTACTTGAGACTGCATTAGGAGATGCACCAGCAACTATTGCTACTCCGGCTGAGAAGAAAGTCTATCTCATTAAGTCAGATGATTCCTCCCTTGTCAAGAAGGGTATGCTCCATGCCATGGAGTTTGAACTTCAGAAACGTTTCGAGAGCTTCAGTGCTTATGAGATAATCACTGACCTCAAGACCGTCTTTGCACCTCAAGCCAAGGTTGAGAGAAATGAAGTTTGTGAAGCTTTCTTCTCTGCAATGATGGAAGAGCGCACCAGCATGACTGAGCACATAGTCAAAATGTCTGACTACGTTCAACGCCTAAATGATCTAGAATTTAAGATTCCAGATGAAGTGGCGATTGATAGGGTGTTGCGCTCGCTACCCCCTAGCTATGAGAGTTTTGTGTTGAAGTACAACATGCAAGGAATGGTTGAGACCCTTTCTGAATTGTTCACAATACTCAAAATTGCTCATCACATCATTCCCCTAATGATATGACCTCATTGTCAATGGACTTAAGTGTCGCCATGATCAGGAAAGCTTGATCAATCAATTGCCCAATGAGATAGTTTACCCGAGTTAAACTACGGACCATGTTTTATACTACACCTGTATTAGTATTTCCAAGTAATACAGTTATAGCACAGTATAAAAAGTATTATGAAAAAAACGGATATGTGACAAATATCTTTATTAATTTGTCTCTAGGGCACATATCCAACAGCTGTTGGGATACGGGGCAGAAAACACAAATTTTTCATACCTACGGTACCCGAACCCAAGATCTATGCTATGGCGATGTAATGTAACGGAGGTAATCGGTGTTCATACCTTTGAAGACCGAAAGAGGGAAACGTTCTTGCGAACGTGGTTGGCGTAGACTCAGAACTACGACCTCCCTGTCGTGTAGAAGACCTCCCTGTCGAGTCTAGCCCTCTATAGTTATATAGTTACTCTGGGTATATAAGCGAACAACGTAATGCTTCTTTTTTCTCCTTACCTTCATCGTTCTGAATTCTGAGTCACCCTCATCTTTTCTATGGGAAGATAGTACTAGGCTCATCTATTTCTTACTAGAACATTGTAAGTCCCAAAATGCCGTACTGTTCCAGATCTAGATGTTTCCATCCAGATCCTGGGATGAAGCACATACCGATCCCACCGCGACATATGACAAATTCATATGCCCCGGATTTCCAACATGATATCACAACATTACAGATACAAGGATACAACATCTCATACAATCGGCATACAACTGCCTTGATACAATACAACAGCGGAAGATACATGTCTGAGTACAGACTACAAGCAAATGCCTAGTGGCAACAGAAAACATCGATCCCATAACCACACGGGTCCAAGCCCTCCGACAGGATCCGCCTAACTAGTCGTCGTCGAGTCTCCACGTGAAACGTCGATCACCATACCTGTTGTCGAGCAAGAACCCTGAAAAGAGTTTGGGGTAGTATCATGAGTACAGAAGTACTCAGCATCCAACAATAGTGGTCATCTGACCCAGAAAGGACTTCATCACTCGTCATTCTAGGAAAACTAGTAGTTTACGGTAAGGAAGGGGTAAGTGGTGATGTTGCTGCCGCACTAGCATTAACGATCTAGAGAGTAAGATAAGAAGTCAAGCATTCGATGAGGAATCGCCTCCAACAAGTCTTGCTATCAACTACTTACACAAGCATAACACCTATCCTATCCTTGTCCTCCTCTTCACATCCCGACGAAGAAGAAACAGTCAAGGCACACACACGCGTTGATCAAGTTATATTAAGATTATCTTAGTTGTTGTTGTCTATGAACAAGGAGTAGGTCTCAAGTCGTCCATAACCGTGGACACGGCTTCTCGAAAAGATTTAACCCTGCAGGGGTGTAGAAACTGCCCATTACGAGGCTCCGCACGCACGTCCTTCTCTCTCAGTTCCTACCCATCACAGGCAACCATTTTATGATTTAGTTCCAAGAGATCCGAAACGACAGGTCCCTCTAGCTAACAACGAACAAATCCGGGTGGCCCCCGGTGAGTCGACATCCAGCTCAGGAGCCGGCCACGCTCTCGATCTGGTCTCTACCGTCTGTTGCAGGTTTGGATAGCCAGTTAATCACACATGGGAAACCGGGTCCTCAGCCGGACAAAGTGGGCCAGCAAGGGAACTATGCCCTCACTGGCCCGGGTTGGTTGGAAAACTACTGGCGGCCGACCAGCACACACACGGTTTCAAATGATAAATCAGCTTGGGCCACCACTGGAAATGTTTGAAGCTAGGTAGGTAAGAAAAGGGGACCCCATAAAATCCCGCACGCGGTTAGGCACGCTCAGTCTTAAAACCAATACCCGGAACTCGGATCCTAGGTGACTCGAATGGAACAAAGCGTCGGGGCGGGATAGCCTAGACGTTCCATCCTTCGTCGAATATAGTCAACATTATAATAATAATCAATATCATCAACAAAAATATAATAATGATGTGATATCCCAACCCAAGGAGTAACAGGGTAACATCATAGCATCCTAAGCATGCATACTAAGCAGGGGCTGAGAAACGAGCAATAGTAACATAGCAGTACATGGTTTGCTGGGAAGGGACATGGTTGTATCGGTTTGAAAGAGGTTGTAAACATGTGGTAGGATCAAACATCGAACTTAACCTAGACTAGCATGCAAACTGCTGGTTGAAATAGAATGGATCATAAGTAATGCATAGTCCTTGCCTGTTGATAAGTCGGGTTCCAAAGGTGTAGTTGATCGCAATCTCGCAACGTCTCCGAGAGGTACCCGCGGAAGCACACAAGAAGGAAACACTGGAAAAGGCAATCGACGAGCAAGCATCTATTACTACGAAGAAAACACGAGCAAGCATCAACAAGATGGCAACACGAGACATCGCACCTACCGTCGAGAGCGGTTACTAACAGGTTAAGTGGAGTACTCGTCACACACGACGATACCGCACATTGGGAAAGGTTCAAGTTGTTTAGCTACACGTGAGCAACAAAGTTGTTAACATGGCATATCACTCAAGCATGGCATAGCACACAAACATGTCAAGAGGTGAAGCATAAATAAACTACCTAAGCTAGTCAATTTAAGTGGCGTGAAATCCTAGACATGGCAAACTATTGCGGACCCCACGATATTTATTGCCTTTCGTACTGTTTTTCCCCTAACCATATTTTATTATTTTTATTAGCAAGCAAAAGCAGCATAAAAACAATCTACATGCAATTCTAGTCAAGTTACATATAAAGAACATTTTAATATCAGCAACGGTTAAAAAGTTATTGCAATTACAGTTTACAGTGGCATGCAATGTAATTAGCAAGTAAACAACAGGTAAACATCATGTAAACAAAGTTAAACATGGAAACAAGAAACATTTTAATAATCTAAGTGCAAAATGGAGCAACTTTCATGTAGAAAGCGTCTCCATCGGAGCTACCGGTGAAAAGATATAAGCATCGCAAGAAATAAGTAAATCTGCCAAAAAATATAAATAAACTCCTAGAAAAAAAACTACTCGGGCCGAAACTCTAATGGGCCTAAACAGGAAAAAGAAAAAAAATGAAAAAAGGGGGGGCGCTAACCGTGGGCCTCAGCCCACTGGCTGGAGTGGCCGGCTAGGGCTAGCTAGGCCGCTTGGCCTGGCTGGCCCACGTGCGGTGGCCGGTCCAGTCGGCTGCCCAATCCCTCCTGGATCGAGCTCGGCAGCGGCCGGCGGTTGCAGGCGAGCTCCCTCGCCGGAGGGCCACGGGAGGAGGCCGGAACGGGCGGCGGTGGCGGTGGGGGGCCGGATCTCGCCGGATCCGGTCGCCGGCGGCGTCACGAGGCGGCAGCTCAAGGCTTCGAGCAAGGGGCGGCGACCGAGCTCCTCGAGCACCATGGCCATGGCAGCGGCATCTGTTCTGGAGCCGGCGGAGGGCGTTCTCTTCGAGGGGAGAGGAGAAGGGTGAGAGGGAGGAGAGGGAAGGATAGAAGGAAGGAGGGGGCGCTGGCGCGGCGGCGGCGTCCTGGCCGGAGGGAGCGGCGGCGGCGGACGGCCTCCACGGGTTGAGCACGGCGGCCAGCAGACAGAGAGGAGAGGTTGGGGCGACGTGGCGCGCTCCGATCCGTCTGATTCGCAGATCCAAAGGTCAAAAATTGCCAGGGAGCTAGGGATGCGAAAATGGGGTAATTTTGGGGCTATTTTGAGGGGGTGGCTGCAATTTTGTGGCTAGGGAAACCCTAGAAAGAGGTGGGAGTGTGGTGGTCCTTATATAGCCCAGGTGGCTGGCAGTTTGCAAAAACATCCCCGGTTTTTCTCTCGCGCGCGCGGTGCTCACGTTTCTGACCGCCGAGGGTCCGCGGGACCTCCGATTCGGGTAAAACTTTGAACTGCGCGATCAACGTGTCGAGCCGGCGGCGTTCACCACGCGCAGGAACCGTTCCGAGAACACTTTCCGGAGCGCTATAAAAATATCCCGTTTAATTATTAAATGGGGTTTTTCGTTCCGTTGGCTGCGGTTGGTCTCGTGCGGTTTTCGCGACGGTGATCGGGGTGAAACCCGGTGTCGCAAAGGTCGAGTGTCAGGGTGGCAATGGTCGGTCTCCGTCCGATACGAGATAAGAGGGGGGAAAATAATCGCCAATCGATAAATCGGGGATGCAAACACCGCAAACAAATCAGACAATTAAACAATTCACACCGAAAACAAAAATTTTAATTTTTGTGAAAAATGGGCTGTTACAAACATCTCGTTGATTGCTTCCTTGTAGCCTTAGGAAAGTTGTGTTCGGTTGTCTAGAGTCTTTGTGCTTCGAGTTTTTGACTTCTTAGTATAATTGCTATTCCAATGTTGTGACAATTTCCATTTCTCTTCAAATTACAGCCGTTATGTTGTCCGAGTCATTCCAGTTATCGTCATAATCTGATGCCTTTGCAAAATCATTCAACATCTTTTGACATTGACCTTATCGTTCAGGATGTCTCATGGAACTCGTGGCCAACTTGGTCGTGCCCATGGTCATGGGAATGAACCGGAGGAAGGCAATCTTCCACCGCCACCCACGATGGCTCAGGTTCTGATGGAGGTTGAAAGGAATCAAAGGGACTCCCACCAGTTGTTGCAGGTCATAGCTCGGAACACCACTCAGCAGCGCAACGAGTTGATGTCATTGAATGACTTCATCCGGCTTCATCCCCCGGTTTTCAGCTACTCCACTGAGCCCCTTGACGCTGATGACTGGCTTCGCAACATCGAGAGGAAGATCCAAGAAGGCCATGCCACCTACCACCTCGAGGGTGCGGCTAGCTCTTGGTGGGAAACTTTCTTGAATATGCGTCCCGCTGGACCGCCCACAACTTGGGATGAGTTCTGCACTGCATTCCGTGAGCACCACATTCCAAAGGGTCTTATGGACCGCAAACGTGAGGAGTTCTGCAACCTCACCCAAGGAAGGAGGACTGTTGACGAGTTTATTCGTGAGTTCAGCCGACTGGCTCGTTATGCTACTGAAGAGGTCTCCACCGACGCCAAGAAGTAAGAGAGGTTCCGCAAGGGACTCAATTCTGTACTCCGTCGTGAGCTCAACCTTCATGACTTCGCCACCTTCTAGGTCCTTGTCAACAAGGCCATCAAGGCGGAGGACATGAATACCCCCAATGATTTTCGCAAGCACCCTAGAAACGATGGTTCATCTAGTTCAGTCTGTCAGAAGCGCAAGATCTGGATCCCCAATAGCATGTTCCGCCAGAACAGCCCACCGAGACCATCCTTTGTGGCGTCTCGTCCACCAGCTCTGTTCCACCCAGCTCCACCAAACAACCCAGCTCCCCGCACTTTCTTTGGAGCATGCTAGAAGTGTGGCCAGGAAGATCACTACTCCCGCGAGTGTCCCCAGAACCATCTCCCGAATTAGAATGCTCCACCCCGTGCCGGAGGTAACAACAATCCCGCCACTCGTGGACATGTGTAGCAGATCTCAGCTGAAGAGAGTGACGACACTTCTAACGTCATTCTTGGTACGCTCCCAGTAAATTATGTTCCTACTTCCGTTCTTTTCGATCCAGGAGCATCTCATTCATTCATGTCGGAAAGTTATGCACTTCTTCATGAGTTGTCCTTTGTTGAATTTTACACCCCAATGATAATTCAAACTCGAGGGTCAAGATGGCAAGCTAATAGAGTAAGCCATGGTAATCAAATTGCAATTGAGGGTTTAGTATTCCTTGCTTCACTCATAGTCCTCAAGTCGTCAAACATTGATGCCATCCTTGGTATGGATTGGTTATCAAGACAAAATGCTTTTCTTGATTGTAAAGCCAAGTCACTTAGACTTACCGATCCTTCAGGCTAGACAATAGATTATTCCTCACCAAGATCGAGAACCCAGATACATTCTTTGAATGAGCTTCCCCTTCCCTACCTTGAAGATATTCCGCTAGTTCTTGACTTCCCGGAAATCTTTCTTGAAGAGCTACCGGGCATGCCACCCGAAAAATGCGTAGAATTCATTGTAGATTTTATGCTAGGAACCGCACCAATTTCCAGACGCCCATACAAAATCGTCCCACGTGAGTTAGCTGAGCTTAAAATCCAACTTGAAGCTTTGTGGGAAAAAGGCTTCATCCGCCCTAGCTCCTCGCCATGGGGTTGCCCCGTTCTGTTCGTAACGAAGAAAGATGGAACAGAAAGGATGTGCGTAGATTATCTTCCGCTAAATCTAGCGACGATAAAGAACAAGTACCCACTTCCCAGGATCAATGATCTTAATGATGAACTTACTGGATCCTTAGTCTTCTCCAAGATGGATTTGAGATTAGGCTATCATCAAATCAAAATCAGAAATGAGGACATTCCCAAAACGTCTTTCACTACTCGTTATGGTCTTTACGAGTACACCGTCATGTCCTTCGGTTTAACCAATGCCCCCGCCACTTTCTCGCGCATGATGAATTCGATCTTCATGGAGTACTTGGATAAATTTGAGGTGGTTTATCTTGATGACATTCTCATCTACTCGAAGAACATGCCGAACATCTTAGGTTGGTATTGATGAAACTTCGAGAGCACCGCCTTTATGCCAAGTTCTCCAAGTGTGAATTTTGGCTTCTAGAAGTGACCTACTTAGGCCACGTGATTTCTGCGAAAAGGCATTGCTGTGAATCTCGGGAGAGTTCAGGACGTCCTTGACTGGACTCCACCTGAATCGGCTAAGCAAGTTAGGAGTTTTCTTGGCTTAGCAAGCTATTGTCGCCGGTACGTTGCGAACTTCTCCAATGTTGCAAAGCCTCTAACTGAACTCCTCAAGAAAGATAGGAAATTTGAATGGACCCCCAAGTGCGAGGAAAGCTTTCAAGAGCTAAAGAGAAGATTGACTTCTGCACCCGTACTTGCGCCTCTAGACACCAAAAAGGATTGCGAGATCTATTTTGACGCTTCACGGCAAGGGTTAGAATGCATACTTATGCAAGATAGACATGTGGTAGCTTATGCTTCTCGGCACTTGCGTCCACATGAAGAGAATTATCCTACCCATGATCTTGAACTCGCTGCCGTAGTTCATGCCGTGAAAACTTGGCGACATTACGTCCTTGGTAATCGTTGTGAGATATATGCCGACCACCAAAGCCTCAAATACATATTCAC
This sequence comes from Bromus sterilis, assembly GCA_950022295.1. NCBI lineage: Eukaryota > Viridiplantae > Streptophyta > Magnoliopsida > Poales > Poaceae > Bromus > Bromus sterilis. Next base: position 251,065,447 of record OX465595.1, on the reverse strand, counting down.
CCAGCCAGATCTTAATCTCAGGAAAAGACGTTGGATAGAGTTGATACAAGATTATGACTTAGGAATTTCCTTCACCCCAGGCAAAGCCAATGTCATGGCTGATGCACTAAGTTGTAAGTCGTATTGTAACAACCTCATGTTACAACTGTATCAACCACTTCTTCATGAGGAATTTTGGAAGCTCAATCTCGAGATAGTTCCTCATGGTTTTCTTTCTACCTTGGTGGTGAAACCAACCCTTGAGGATAAAATCATAGCCACCCAGAAACGTTATAGTGGTATTCGAGAGATCAAGAAGAACATTGCTAGCGGAGTTGCTAAATGTTTCTCCATAAACAATCAAGGTGTTGTTTTCTTTGACCCTCTATTGGTTCTACCACGAAAAAACAATCTTAGGAGGCTAATTCTTAAGGAGGCTCATGACACCCCCCTTTCGATTCATCCTCGTAGCACAAAGATGTACCGAGACCTACGCCAGATATTTTGGTGGACTAGGATGAAACGAAAAATTGCTCAGTATGTTGCTGAATGTGATGTTTGTCGTTGTATTAAGGCCGAACACCAAAGACCTGCTGGCACTCTGCAACCATTGCCTATTCCCGAGTGGAAATGGGACAAAGTTAGTATGGATTTCATCACTGGCTTTCCAAAAAACCAGAAAGGAAATGATGCCATCTTCGTTGTCGTTGATAGACTTTCCAAAGTTGCTCACTTCCTTCCCGTTCGGGAGTCCATAACTGCGAGCCAGTTAGCGGACTTTTATATCTCTAGAATTGTGTCTCTTCATGGTGTTCCTTTGGAAATCAATTCTGATCGTGGTAGCCTTTTCACCTCTAGATTCCGGGGAAGCTTTCAGAATGCTATGGGAACTCATCTCTCCTTTAGTACAGCTTTCCATCCTCAGTCTAGCGGACAAGTTCAAAGGGTTAACCAAATTGCCGAATACATGCTTAGAGCTTGTGTTATCTCATTCGGAAAGAATTGGGAGAAGTCTCTTCCATTCGCCGAATTTTCTTATAACAATAGTTTCCAATCTAGTCTGAATATGGCTCCTTTTGAACTCCTCTATGGTCAGAAACCATTGAAAGACAATTCTTTGGACCGGATATGATCATGGAAGAAGAATAAAAAGTTCGCATTGTTCGTGATCAATTAAAAGCAGCCTAATCTCGTTAGAAAAGCTACTATGATCGTCATCATAGGCAAGAAAGCTACAATCTGGATGAGATGGCTTACCTCTGAGGGGAACCCAACGCTTCGGTATCAAAGGCATGTTGGACCCATGTTACATTGGACCTTTCCGCATTCTTGCTAAACGTGGAGAAGTTGCCTACCAACTTGAACTACCCCCGCACCTTTCCCGGGTACATGATGTATTCCATGTGTCACAACTCATGCGTTGCTTCAAGGACCCCATCCGCGAAGTCGACCATGAAACGCTTGATGTCCAAGATGACCTTTCATATAAAGAATACCCCGTTAGTATTCTTGATTCCGCAGAGCATGTCACTCTTCTTCTGAAGATTACGTTTCTAAAGGATCAATGGTCACACCACTCCAAGAAAGAAGCCACGTGGGAAAGAGAAGACCGTCTCAGTGCCGAGTACCCCACCTTCCTTCCGATGATTTCTGAATCTCGAGACGAGATTCTTTTGAGTGGGGGCGAGTTGTCACAACCCCAACTTTGGTATGTGCTAGGGTTAGGTTGCCCCTTTGCATCATGCCAAAAATTTCAAAAGAAATCCAAATGGGGAAAAAGGAAAGCCCTAAAGAATTTAATTCCAATGGCCAGATAAAAAGTTGCTCCAAAAATCACGTTGATATTTTTGAAAAGTCCAAAAGTAAAGTGGAGTGGGTCACCAATCACGAAGTAGAGCTCACTGATTTTTCAAAAATATTATAAGTGCCTTGGAATTAAATTAAAACCCCTATTTGAGTGGCTAGCTATCAGTATGGTAAGGCCACATGAAATATTTGGGCATTTACAAAAATGCTTTTCTATTTATTTCAAAGAAAAACAAAGAAGAGAAAAAGAAAAATAGAAGAAAGCGGAGAAGAAAAAGAAAAACAAAACCCAGCCGAAACCTACAGGCCTCGGGCCCAACTAATCCCCCCACGGACCAGGCCCACCCAACCCCTTGTCGTCTTCCTCGCGCATCGACAAGCAACTCGGTGGCCGCCATGCCGATGCCGGCGAGGTGCCACGTCGCCTCTAGGGCCTCTCCTTCTCCCCAAGACGCCACACAGACGCCGAAAATCTTCTTCATCCTCCCCCTAGCCCCTGGTCATCTCCTCCTCTCGGCGTCGTCTTTTTCACGCAAAGACCGAGCCCAGCCAGAACACGCCGTCGTGCCCGACGTGGCCACCGGCTCCCCCTCGCTGCGCCGCCGTGCCCGGAAGGTCCGTCATTGTCATCTACGCCGTTTTCCCCTTCCAATTTGCGCCAAGACCCACTAGAGGCGACGCTCGCGAGAAGATTCCTCCATCGGCCGCCGCAGCTCCGGCGGCACCCGCTCTTCCCCGGCCACGCTAAGCTGTGCTCCGTGCTCCTAGTGAGCTCGTGGTCACTCCCCACTCTCTCGTTCTCCTCCCCGTGCCTTGTACCGTCGCTCCCGTGGAGCAGTGGCTCCGGCCACCGCGCCAAGTCATCGTCGTCGCGCCCTCTGGCGGCCCCTTGACCTCCTAGTAGCTCCACTCGATGCGGGAGAGTGAGAGATAACCCCTGGTGCCCTCATCTTTATTTTCATGTTTGACCAAGTTACATTGTGTGAACAGAAGCACATGTGCATATGGAGTTCTTTTAAATTCGAATTTGGAGTGAATTTGCAAATGACTTTGCAATGCATTGCAACCATGAACATCACCTTGCAACATTGAACAAGTGTATGTGCATTGTACTTTATGTTGATCCCTTGTTTGCCATGTTTGTCGAATAGAAGTGGAGCCAGAACCAGAGGCCACCCTCTTTGTTGAAGACACTGTGTGTGAACCTCGTTAGCAAGGCAAGCAAACCCCCATTGATCATTTCGATAAAATTCCACTTCCCTCTCAGTCTCTCTTATGCATTGTTTAGGATGATTACCATGATATGTTTCTACCGCATAGTTGAACCCATTCCTTTGCATGACCTATCATTTGTCATAGTAGTAAGCAAACCACAATCCTAGCAGATCTCGGTATTGATTGATATCATGTGGCCCCTGCAACTGTTACAGCTTATTGCATGCTTAGAGTGATACAATGTTGATACTGTTATGTGAGTCGGGATGGTAGTGATCATGATGATGATGGTGGAAATGTGTTGGTGAATCTACCCTAATACAAGGTGAACGATGAGAGGTTGTGTAGGAGTACACAGTGGGTTGTCTCGTTGCACACTGTCCGAGTTTTTTTGTGGTGATCCGAAATAAAGAGTACAACCACACATTGGGCTCACTGACCGCTCTCAACCTACTAACTTATCCCTTTCGATGTCCGGATGTCGCAGTAGTTCGGAGTTCTGGTAAGTTTGTGGCATGGCTGCTAAGTGAGAGAACGGCTCAACCGAGACCGGCTTGGGGCCCTGCACACATCATCTGGGTCCACTTCGGTAAATCGGCCGGGTTCACGATAGTGGTAAGCATCCTCGCCGGCACCCCTTTAATGGCGACGAGACTTGGCGGTGACTGATGGTCATGTGTGTGTAGCGGTACACCCCTGCAGGGTTAACAAAACTATTCGAATAGCCGCATCCGCGGTTATGGACTACATGGAAAACTGTGCCTGATTATTAGACAACTTCAATGGATACTTATAAAACTTGCCAAGATAAGTTTGAGTGCTATGGCATGCTTTCTCGTGGGTAGTCGAGGAAGGCACCATAGTGGAGTAATTGCTTGAGAGAATTGGATAGTGGACTCGTGTACGCTTCTTACCTCATTATGGTATTCGTAGTATGGGACTAGCCAAGTCAAAGATGGTACTTCTGCATTTTAACCTCACCTCCCTTTGCCTTGATACATGTGCATGAGTAGTATAGTTCCTACGTAAGTCTTGTTGAGTGTGACTTCTTACTCACGTTTTCTTATTCTATGTTTTATATGAACCCACTGACCCCGATGGTGGCTTCTTCTTGGAGCTCGACGACTGAAGCCAAGCTAGTATAGTCCCAGTCAGCAGTCTGGTTCCCTCGTGGAGGCCTTGTGTTTAAATAAGGCTTCTAAAGCCATTTGTTAAAATTGTTTGTACCCAGACATACTTCGCTTCCATTGTACTTTGTTGTATGATCAAGCCCGCCCGAGACCCCAACTAAGTGATCGGGCTGGAGTATGTTTATGTAAGTGTTAGAATACAATCGATAGTATGGTTGAGGCGACTTGTCGATGAGTATGGGAGTTAACCACCCATATCATTTAGACTTATGCCCAGACGATGAGGACCCATCTCAGTTGATCATCCTACCTAGATGGGATGCCCCTCACATTCGATGCTTCCGAGAGCGTTCTGTGCTTGTCCTTGTCTGCTTAGACAAGTGGGTACGACTCTAGGCTCTCCATATGATTGTGTTGTGACAAGACTTGCATACGCAAACCCCGGTCCCGACATATTTGTCTTATAAAAGCTGCTCAATGACTTTATAAGCTCACAAACCTCAAAAATGATATTAATATCTTATTTACATAAATATTGTCTTATACTTGGCTTATAAAAGCTAAGAAATGACTTTATAAGCTTATAAAGTTAATTCCTGGCTTTATAAGGTTATAAACCTTAAAAATGACTTGTACTTGGCTTATAAAAGCTAAAAAAATGAATATACTAGCTTAGTTAGATAAAAATGACTTTAGTGGCTTAAAAATCTATAAAAATGACTTATACTTCGCATATAAAGCTCATAAATGAATTACTAGCTTTGTTAGATCTAAAATGAGATATATTTAGCTCTTGAGGTCTAAGAAGAAGAAAAAGAAGTAGAAGAAGATGAAGGAGAGGAGGAAAATAAAGAAGATAAGAAGAAAAAGGTGAACAAGAAAGAAAAAGAAGAAAGGATCTTCTTATTATTCCTTTTTCTCTTCTTTCTTTTTCTCCATCTTCTTCTCTTGTTCTTCTTCTTCATCTAAGAATTGATTTATACTTGGCATATTAAAACTCAAAATGAATTTACTAGCTTAGTTACACCAATAATGACTTTATTACCATGCAAACCTAAAAAATGACTTATACTTGACTTATTCCCTTTCATTTTGCAGATTTGCCTATTCCATGGATGGATGCTTCATAGAGTGCTTCATGGATGGATGCTTCATAGGAGCTAGTGATCTTTGTGCATATTTTGTTATGTGTAGAACTTGTTAGAAATATTGTCATGCACTTCTATATGTGGCTTTGGAGTTGTGATGTTGAACTATCCACACTTGTGGCTTTTGAGATGTTGTTATTGGAACTTGCTATGTGTTGTGATATAAATGTTAATTCGTTGTGATATATATTGTGTTTGATGGTCGATTGGTGAGATATATATTGTGGATCATATTCTAGATATGACGGAAATATATATTTGCTGCATATATATGCTATTTTTTAAATGCAGGGAATTAACAAAAAACAAACAAAAAAGAAAGAAACAGGGCACTTTGTCATCAGCTAGCTGATGACAAAGGCTTTGCCGTCGGCAGGCTGACGGCAAAGCAGACACGTGGCGTCCATCTGTGCTTCATAGGGCTGTGGCAGTCACCATATGGTCACGGCTTTGCCGTCAGCCACCCTAAGAGCTCACGACATAAGGATGACAGAAGGGCCCAGGAAAACTGGCTGCCGTCGACCACCGGGCTAGCTGACGGCAGGCTTTGCCGTCAGCTTCCTGTCAAGCAGACAGCCGAGCCTTACATGTGGGACCCAGAGTAGCTTCTTTGTCGTCAGCTTTAGTCCCGGCTGACGGCAACGCGCGCCGTTAACCCATTTACGGGGTTAAGTCACTGGCTGGCCGTACAAGCGGCATTGCCGTCAGCCTATGCATAATTTCTAACAGCAAAGCCTTTACCGTCGGTCGATCATCGGCTGACGGTAACGCCGCTCACTGCCGACCGAGAGCTTAGGGCAACGGCTTTGCCGTCTGCTTTTCATATGTTTGCCGTCAGCTTTGACTGACGGCAAAACTCATGTTTCCTGTAGTGCCTCCTCTCCCCCGGGTCGTCCAGAATCTCGGGAAGAGATCCCTTGTTGGTGGTGTTGTATTGTAACAGCCCGGGATTTTCACCCAAATTAAAAAAAATTGTTTGGTGCTTTATTTTATTGCTTGCTAGAATTTTTTGCAGTATTTGCTTCGTTGATTTATTAATCGGTGAATATTTCCCCCCTCTTTTTCGTATCGTATGCGGGACCAAACCTTTTCCCAATGGCACACGACCTTTGCGACACCGGGGTTTCACCCGAGCACTGTCGCAACCGGCACAAGACCAGCCATCGCCATCGGAATGAAAACCCCGTTTAATAATTAAATGGGTTATTTTATTGGGTTCCGGAAAATATTCTCAGAACGGTATCGAAGTGAGGTACTACTTACGGGCTCGCCGCTCTAAGCGCGTGGTTCGAGATTTCGTCTGAATCGGAGGTCGTATGCACTCCCGGCGGTCAGAAACATGGAATATCGGACGCGAGGAGAAAACCCGAGGGGTGTTCGCGTAAACCTGCCATCCAGGCTAGCCTATATAAAGACTCTCCCACCCCTTTCTAGGGTTTCCCTAGCCTAAATTTTGCAGCCACCCCTCTCCTAACTCCCAGATTTTCTCCAAAACAGCTCCAGATCCGAAAACCCTAGCCTCCCAGCCAACCGGAGCCGTCAGATCTGAGATCCAATGACCCCGGAGGCTCCACGTCACCCCCATCATAGCACAGAGCGACTCCGGGCCGCGCTGGGCCCACTTCGCCACCGCCGGTCCCACTCAGGCCCATCTGGCGCCCGCACCTTCAATCGCCGCCGCCTCCACTTCGGCTCCGGCCACCCGAAGGCCGAGCCCGCCGCAGCACTCCGCCTGCCTCCTCCACCGACCTATGCCGCATCCCCCCGTCGCGATGCCCTCGCCGGAGGTCACCCGCGCCCTCGGCCCGATCTGATCTGGATCGGGAGCAGCCTCCGCCAGTTGGGCCAGCGTGCCCAGCGGCCCACGTGCAGCCGCCTCAGCTTCCTCTTGCCCCGAGCACATGGTTAGGCCATGCCCCTTTTTTCCCTTTTGTCTTTTATTTTTCCTATTTTTTCTGCTAAGTCATGTAATTTGTACTGCTGATGCCTGTTTGCGACGTAGATTGCGATCAAACCGTAGCTCGGATCACGTTGCGCCCAAAATGTTTATTGCTCAGAATTGCGTGCTCTAGCGTTCATATTTAGGAAGTTAAATCCATCTGAGGACATTTGGGTGGTGCAAACTTGTGTTGAAGTGGGCACCAGACTGTTAATTGCTGCAAAACTGCTGAAATTGTTAATTGCTGCTAAACTGCTGAAACTGTTAATTGCTCTAGCGTTCATAGAAATTGAGTGATTCTTATTGCATCCTGTTAAGCATCATGTCTACTTCAGTTATATGCTTCCACTTGTCATTTTGGTCTGCTGCATGTTGATTGTATCTTCACCCAAAGTAACTACCTATTAACTTTGTTCTGTTGTTTGCGAAACGTTGAAACTTTGCTGCCTTGTATCTTTTTAACCGTGCATCCTATTGAGCATTGCAATATGTCATTTTGATCTATGCCATGTCTACATCGATTATATGTATTGCGTTGTCATGATTACATTCCTGGTCATAGTTATATTCAGCTCCAAAGTTGCTACCCCGCTGTTTTTTACGGCCACCTCTGTTTTTCACTAAGTCTGTAACTTTCCAAAGCCACATTGCATGCTTAATATCTTTTGATCTGTGATGCCTATGACCTTGATTCTTGTGTGTACCTGATCACCATCATGTCTATATCATGCCCATGTATTACTTTGTCATGTTGCTGCACTTTGCATATAGCTTTACCCCTATTTATATAGCTTGCTATTAACAGTTTCTGCCCTGTTTTCTTGATTTTCACAAAGTCCTTGACCAGTAATGTTTTATAGCTTTTTGTGTTGCTTATAACTAGTGAACCATGATGCCTATTTGCATTGAAACTTGTTTCCATGCCTTACTTGGCCTGCCTACTGCAATTCCCTGTCATTTGGTGCATGTTTGCATTCAATAGCTTGTTGATGCATTGCTCCCAAGTGTGCTCCCTGATGTTAACAACATCTTCCCGTAACTTGTGATGCATGTATCTTTTTAACCGTAACTCCGTTTGGGGTGTTCTTTATATGTAACTTGATTATAATTTCATGTACTTTTTGTTTATGATATTGTTTGTTGTTGTTAACCAATCTAAAATATTGTTTAGGGCAGAAAAGTACCGAATGCTTTAATCGTCGTGGGGCCCATAGTGTTATGCCATGTTAAGGTTGTGCCTCACTTAAATTGACTAGCATAGATAGTTTACCTTATGCTTCACCTCTTGTCATGTTTGTGTGCTATGCCATTCTTGAGTGAGATGCCATGTTAACAACCTTTGTTCATGTTGTGTAGCTAAACAACTTGAACCATTTTAAATGTGTTGTAGCTAAAGAACTCCACTTAACCTATTAGTAACCGCTCTCGACGATAGATGCGATACTGTAGTGCGTTGTCTTGTGTTGCCTACTTGATTTTGTTTGCTGGTGATTGCTTCATAGTAATATATGCTTTCTCGTCGATTGCCTTTTCCAGTGTTTACTTCTTATGTGCTCCCGCGAGTACCTCTTGGAGACGATGCGAGCTTGCGATCAACTACACCTTTGGAATATGACTTATGAACAGGCAAGGACTATACATTAATTATGATCCTTTCTATTATAACCAGCGATTTGCATGCTAGTCTAGGTTAGGTTCGATGTTTGATCCTACCACATGTTTACAAACTCTCTCAAACCAATACAGCGATGTCCCCCTCCCAGCAAACCATGTACTGCTATGTTACTATTTCTCGTTGCTCAGCCCCTGCTTAGTATGCATACTTAGGATGCTACGAATGTTACCCTGTTGCTCCTTGGATTGGGCTATCACATTATTATATTGTTGTGGATGATATGATTATTATAATGTTTACTATATTCGACGAAGGATGGAAGGTCTAGGCTATCCCGCCCCGACGCTTTGTTCCATTTGATTCACCTAGGATCAGAGTTCCGGGTATTGGTTTTAAGACTGAGCGTGCCTAACTACGTGCGGGATACCCTTTTATTACCTACCTAGCTTCAAACATTTCTAGTGGTATCCCAAGCTGATTTACCATTTGAAAACCGTGTGTGTGTCTGTCGGGTAGCTCCTGGAAGATATTCTTAAAAACAACTTGGGCCAGCGGAGAAATGGTTCCTCAGTTGGTCCACCCAAGGGAGCTAGGGGGCTGCCCACATGGTTTGGGTAGCTAACCCGACTTCATCCAGACGATAGAGGCCAATTCGAGAGCGCGTCCGGCTTTTGAGTTGGATGTCGACTCACCGGGGGCCACCCGGATTTGTTCGTTTTTAGTTAGAGGGACCTGTCGTTTCGGATCTCTCGGGACTAAATCATAAAATGGATTCCAGTGATGGGTAGAAACTGAGAGAGATGGGCATGCGTGCGGAGCCTTGTAATGGGTAGTTGGTACACCCCCGTAGGGTTAAATCTTTTCGAGAAGCCGTGTCCACGGTTATGGACGACTTGAGACCTACTACTTGTTCATAGACAACAACAACTGAGATAATCTTAATATCACTTGATCAATGTGTGTGTGCCTTGACTTCTTCTTCTTCGACGGGATGCGTAGGGCAGGACAATAATAGGATAGGTGTTATGTTTGCGTAAGTAGCTGATAGCAGACTTATTGGACGCGATTCCTCGTCGAATGCTGGGCTTCTTATCTTACTCTCTAGATCGTTAGCCACTTCATAAATGCTAGTACGGCAGCAACCTCACCACTCACCCCATCCTTACTGTAAACTACTAGTTATCCTAGAATGACGAGTGATTAAGTCCTTGCCGGGTCAGATGACCACTACGGTTGGATGCTGAGTACTTCTATACTCATGATACTACCCCCAAACTCTTTTCGGGGTTCTTGGTCGACAACAGGTATGGTGATCGACGTTTCACACGACAACTAGTTAGGAGGATCCCGGCGGAGGGCTTGGACGCGTGTGGTTATGGGAGCGATGTCTTTTTCGCTTTGTCGCTAGGCATTTGATTGTAGTCTATACTCAGACATGTATCTTCCGCCGATGTAATGTATTAAGGCAGCTGTATGCCGATTGTATGATATGTTGTATCCTTGTAGCTGTAATGTTGTGATATCATGTTGGAAATCCTGGGCGTATGGCATTGTCATATGCCGCAGTGGGACCGATATGTGCTTCGTCCCTGGATCTGGAGAGAAACATCTAGATCCGAAAAAGTACCGCATATCGGGCCTTACATCAACCCTGCATCCTCCTGCAGCATGCATGACAGCACATGAATTGCGAACAAGGAAGCCAAGGCCGCGATCTGGTTTGACGAGAGAGGGTCCCGGAAGTATTTGGCGTATTTCTTCATATCCACGCTGGATAATGCCCCACAACTTGGAGAAGCGAGGTGGCGCAGAAGCTGCCCCACAACTTGGCGAAGGAGAGCCCGATCCGCCTCTACGTCGTCGGTGATGGATGGTTGTGGGGTGCGTGGTGGGGAGGAAATTGCTACCGTTGGGTCAGGTGATTGCGGCAGTGCAGGCACCGGGGAAGGCGGGAGATGAGATGGCTCGTCGTCCACAAAAAAATGCCCGCCAGCCTCACACGCTGGCCCACCGCACAGTGAGCCCTCCTTACCAGGGCTGGAACACAAGATGCTACCAACCAGAGTACTAGGACACGTCGCCGCCCCCACATGATGCTCGAATACCTCAGGCTGGATGTCACAGCCCACAGATGCATGGGCCTGACCCGGGAGAGGATCCGAAGGAGACGTGCCCAATAGTAGGACCCGCCCAGCTATCTTCCCATCCACCAGAAGGGGAATTCCTAGCAGTCTGCCAGGTCAGTGTCCCTTCAAGCGGGTGCTAGGCGCCGCAATACCAAAGCTGCTCGACAACCTTAAAGCAGAATCATCCTCGCGGACCAGGCCGGACGGTTCCTGGCCCGCAGCGCTAAAGCCAGAAGAATCCAACGCCCGTTCACCAATTCCAGCGTCAGAGGAATCCAAAAGCCGCACGCCATTACTCGCTGTAGCGGGCCTGGAGAAGGACGCAACTGACTGTGCCTCTGCACGGATAGGGCTCAGCCCCAGCCTTTGACCCACCACTCACAGGGGTGACATGCACGGCCGCCCTGTTTGAATTCGCGATGACTGAGTCACCGGCACTATCGCCGCGCCCGGAGCCGCAGCCTACCGGCTAGACGAACCCTGCCGGCTAGAAGCGCTCAGGGAGTCCGGCCAACCTGTCGTGGCGGAGCCACCCTGCTGCACGGCCCGTGAAGATTGGCCACCACCACGGGGGAACACAGACAGCGGGCGTGAGTCAGGGCCTCCAAGACTAGGTCTGCCGACGCCGCCGGCCCCGCCGCCGCCACCACCATTGCCACCATCAACCCCAAATTCCTGTATAGATCGAACTGAGAACCGCACATGATACCGAAGCCCTTTGATCTGCCGCCCAGGCCCAGACCTGCAGCAGAGCACTTTCCAGCGGTTCCGTGATCAGCAACGTGCGGGACGCCGGAATAATCACCGGATCCGCGGTCCATAGCGAGAGTCTGAAGCGCGACATGTCATTCCGCGAGAATCTGGCCGGCTCCACCCGCCAGGACAGCCTCCACCGTGTGCATGTGCCAGGTGTGCCCGGGGATGCCGATGAGATCAATCTTGACCCGGAACGGAGCCTGCATCACCTCCACTTTCCCTTGCCGCATCCATGGCCGCAACGTCAGGTTGAAGAACGGCCCTTGCACAGAACCACGAGCCACCAGCAGATCATGAACGCGACGGTTGGATGAGGAAGTCTTCCGGGTCGAAGGCACGGATGGAGAAGTCGAGCGGCCCGAGCCCGCACTGCACATGGATTACCGTCAGCGCTTCCGCCAAGTCCACGGAAGGTCGCGCGCCAGTAATCAGCACCACCACCGCACGCAAGATCTCCCGCTCCATGCCATTCATGGACGCGTTCGGCGCCACGAAGCAGAGGTCAGGGATGGCCGCCGGCTCCGTAATCAGGCGAGCGGGCGGATCATCCACCACCACCGAAGGCAGAGAGAAGGGCAACCAAATGTCCACCGCAGAGGATTAGCTGGAGGGCGGTGACCCAAGACGCGGCGGAGACGGAGAGCACGCAACCGCCACCCACGATCTAACATCCACCATCCGAGGAGAAGGGCCAAGCCGGTCCTCCGTCGTCTGGATGGCTGCCGACCGGGCCAGGCCTTCCGCCTCTAGCGTGGAGTCTGAGGCCGGCTGGAGAGCCACCTGCAGGAGGAGGCGGAGGCGCTGAGCCGGCGGTGGCGACGGGCTCCTGCTTCGGCGCTGCTTTCTTGCAGTGGAGGCGTGGCCTGCCAGCCCACACCTGATGCAGTGCACTGGGTTGGGACAGAGCGTCGCGATGTTCTCGGGATCAAGGCAGTTGTAGCAGATTCCACGCGTAGCAGCCGGAAGATTCGGAGCCGGACGAGAAGAAGGAAGCATCACTTATGACCCTCAACTGTAGGGGATCGTTTGTAGCGTTTTCGATAAATAAGAGTGTCGAACCCAATGAGGAGCAGAAGGTATTGCTAAGTGACTTTGGTAAAGAAATAGTTGCAGGAACTGAAAGATAACTTTTTAGGGGTTTTCGATATAATCGACATGAAGGTAAAACCGAGAAAGGTAAAGAGCACTGAGGAGTAACAAGTGGCCCGATCTTTTTGAGCAAAAGATAGGGCTAGCAACTGAGCTTATCAAGACTAAAGTGTTCTTGAGGATACACGGGAGAAATAGTCATGTGCTTTCGCCATATTCCGTATCGGTACTATGTGCCGTGTTGATAAGTGTTGAGTGGGTGGATCTATGCTAGTGCACCCTCTAGACTAAGATGAGTGCACTCTTATGATTAAACACCTTGCAAGCATCCGCAAGTACAAGATATTATTTAAGGAAAAAGCCTAACCATATCTATACGATCGATGATCCATTGTTCCCTTGTGCAAAAGTGTGCGAACTGGATTTCAGGTTTCTGTCACTCTGGCATCCCACGGTAAGCATACTTTGTACACAATGTATTCCCCTAGGTCCTTAATAAGGCGAAGTGTTGGGTGTTCGACTCACACAACACCACTAGGAAAATAAGAAGACAACTTAAATATCAAACTACATATATTACTTCAACATCATATGACTAGTAACAACTAGACTTCTCCCATGTCCTCAAGAACTAAAGTAAGTACTCACAAGACATAAAAGAGGTCATGATCAGTGGGGATAAATATATGATAAACAATCTGGACGCAATGAGAATTCTCCAAAAAAACTCAATAGCATTCATCACACGGTAGTAATCAACACCAGTAGAGTAGAGAGGATAGATAGTACGGATTACAACACAAGTTGGACTTGTGAGGTGAGATTGGATGGTAGTGAAGATGGTGCTGATGTTACGGATGATGTTGATGATGATCTCGATGATGCTCGTAATGATGGTGATGACGACGGCGAGGATCTCCCCTTCCAGGAGGTGTTCTCCCCGACGGAATCTGCCCGCCGGAGATGTCTTTTCTCCTTTGTAGGTTTCCGCCACGGAACGGCGGCGGAACTCCGGAAACTCTCCATGTTTTATGGTTTGTGATATATGAGCGATATATAGGCCAATGGGGGGAGCCGGGAGTGGCCCCAGGGGTCCAGGCTCCCTCCCGGAGCGGCCAAGGGTGGGGCCACGCCGGGTGGCCGCATGGGCACCCTGTGGCCCCCTTCTTGCCCCTCTTCGGCGTGTCTTCGTTAATCTTCTGAAAAATTCCCTCCGCCGATTTTCAGGTAATTTCGAGGTATTCTTCTTCAGCAACTCAGCGTCCACTTTTTACCGCTGAATCCTGCGTCTGCTGCTTCTGTATCGGCAAGTTGCAAACTGTGTAAAATAAGCCAAAACAACATAAGAACAACATCATAACATGAAATATATCAATGAATAAGAAAGAATTTCTATATAAAATAGTGATGCATTTTGGACGTATCAACTCCCCCAAGCTTAGACCTCGCTTGTCCCCAAGCTAATGCTGAGCTCGGTAAACCTGTCCACAAGTTTAGAGAGTGAAGTGTCGATAAATAGAATACGGACAAGAAGCATCAAAGTTTCTTCATCAAACTCGAGCATCCTCAACAGCAACCTCAACTCATAAGGCTCTTATGAGAAAGTAATAACAATTATAACCTCAACTCATCAAATTATGGCAAACATATCCTTGGTCAAAGGACAACTAATAACTTTTACTTTTGCTCTTTCTGAATAAGATGAAACAAATTGAAGGTTTTGAAAGAACATGTTATTAGTCATGAAGTGCAAATGCTAACACAAAGGAAGATGTTCGCTTGGAAAAAGCTTTCGCAAACAACTTACTTATGAAAAGATAATGTCAACAATGATATGGCATGGAAAAACTTAATGCAGCATTATATGGATGAATCCTCATCAACATCAAGTGTCTGTTCTCTTTGGGAAAGGAAGAAGTAGAAAAACTGATTCAACATAAAAGTAAAGGAAAGGCCTTGTTAAAGGCAAGCAGGGAAAACTCATGTGCTATCCTTAAATCTAACAGAATGAAAATAGATTTTGGGAGGTGCATAGTTTGTCAACGAATGCTAATAGATAGCTCAATTACTTCTCAAGATGGACAAGCGGGGACGATCACATCCCCTTAGTCTCCTTTGTTAATCACTGCCAAAGTTTCTGATTTCTCATAGACCGAGCGTGAAGGAGGTTTTGTTTGTTATATTATCTTTCGAGCTGGGCACACTCATGCCAGTTCCTCCTCGAATTATGAGTTTGCACATTAGACATGCAATCCCGGGGTAAAACTTTTCCAACTTAAGAAGATCATGAATTACCTACTACTTCCTCATGAGCTAAACAAGAGTCACAAAAAAGAAGATTTTGAACATTTAAGGATAACACATAAATTTTATACTTATAAGAGTGGTAGGGGAATACCACGAATAGGAAGGTATGGTGGACTCATATGGAAGGTAATGATTTTGGGGTATGGATGCACAAGTAGAAATCTGCTAGGCAAGGAGTTTGGCTAGCAAGGGGTTTGAGAGAACATACCATTTATTCTAATTTCGATGCAAAACATATAGAGAATAAACATTAAGGTAAGCATAACACATCAAGTTGTATTCCTTGTCAACATAACACATCAAGCATAATAACATAAAGGTTTTGGCTATGTCGCTACTTGAGAAAACATGCATGTTGTCAATACCAAAGCTATGTTTCCCAAAATTAAATAAAGTTTTCAAAGCCATACCTGATATAAGGTCAATACTCCCCAAAAGAATCGTCATATAAGGTCGATTGCGTGAAAAGAATACCGAGTGCATCGAAGGAACCAATAGACTTCTAATTAATATTAGAACATAGATGACTCCACTCTCACGGATACAAACTCTCCATAGAAGGAGTGATAGAGCTCAATGCAAACACCTGTTTCATATAATAACTTCCCTAGACATGATACGAATCTACTTGAATCTAAAAGACTAAGATAAAGATAAAGATACCAGGCACTCCTCCAAGATTGGAACAAGCTGAGGGGATGCCATTACCTAAGGATATTTAATCCTCATTCTTGTTGTGGTTCTTGTTGATGTAGTCGTGGATGAAGCGCTTCCATGGTAGAGGTTCTCCGGTCCCATGAGAGGTTTCAGTCTCCAAGATCCTGCTTCCAGCACCTAAACTCATGCGCATAAACTTTAGTTCATACTCACAGTTTTGGTTGTGCAGATCATAGATCTTCCCTTGGAGATCATCAATTCTTTCTTCTGCAGCGGCGATGCTTGACCAAATCCCCATCATCTCCTTCTTGTAGAACGTCTTCATCTCGTTGATGATGTCGAAGTTGGCTTCAATACCCCTCTCAACCATCTTCTTTTACTTGAATAATTCTTGCTCCATCTCTTCTATCCTGGCCTCGATGCTCCCCTCCTTGACAGGTTCCTTCAGATCCTCTTGTTGAAGGTCACCACCCTCCAACTGGACGGTTCGAGGATGGTTCTTCACCTGAGCGAGGTAAGGGTTGATGACGTTGACAACGAACTTGTCCTTGGGGGAACTTGGGGAAGCCATGGCACCTAGGTCTATCTAAAAGATTTCCTGGCAGAAACATATCGAGAAGAAAACATGCGAAATCGAGAGATACGGTGCCGGGACTATCCGGGCAAATCTATATCAAAAATTTCTGCAGCATAAGGAAGGAAACAAGCCAGAGTGGAGTCGGAGACGGGCTCCGGGGTGCCTAGGCGGCCTCCCGGCGCGGCCAGGAGGTAGGCCGTTCATCTGACCCCCCTGGAGATCCTCTCCGGCTCCAATTAAACTCTGAATTTTCTATATTTTGCAAAAACGCGTAATCTGGAACTTTTATGGCAGTTCGCGATTTTTTCTTACCGTAATACATATCTTTTCTTATTTTTCTTCTGCCGAAGTCTGAAACGGGGTTGTAACATATTCTTCATGAGTTGTTGTGTGTATTATATTTACATCAACATTGACAGGGTCTCCCGCCATGTAATGCTTGAGTCTTTGCCCATTCACAGCTTGAGCTTTGGTGCCATGAAAATTCTTAATCTTAATCGCACTTGACCGGTAGACTTCTTCGATATGAAATGGCCCTTACCTTCTGGAAAGTAATTTACCTGGAGAAAACCTGAAACGAGATCTAAACAATAAAACTTTATCACCAACATTAAATTCACGTTTCAGAATCCTTCTATCATGCCACTTCTTTACCTTTTCCTTGAACATTTTAGCGCTCTCGTAAGCTTCACTTCTCCACTCATCTAGAGAAGTCAAGTTCATGAGACACTTTTTACCGGCTAACTTCGGGTCAGCATTAAGCTCTCTAATAGCCCAGAAAGCTTTGTGTTCAAATTGTAATGGAAAACGGCAAGCCTTGCCATAGACCATCTTATACGGGGACAATGCCCATGGGGTTTTTGTAAGAAGTTCTATACGCCCACAAAGCATCTCCTAACTTCTTTGACCAGTCCTTTCTAGAACTGTTGACTGTCTTTTGCAAGATTAGCTTGATCTCTCTATTGGTGAGCTCAACCTACCGACTAGTTTGAGGATGGTACGGTGAAGCAATTCGATGATTGACATCGTACTTTGCTAGAGCTTTTCTAAAAGCTCCATGCGTGAAGTGTGATCCTCCATCAGTCATAAGATACCTAGGTACACCAAACCTAGGGAAATTTATATCTTTGAGCATTTTCAAAGATGTCTTGTGATCAAAACTCTCAGTGGGGATTGCTTCAAGCCACTTGGTCACATAATCAACAGCTACTAAAATGTGAGTGTACTTGTTTGATGGAGGAAAAGACCCCATAAAATCAAAACCCAAGAAATGAAAAGGCTCAATCACTAGTGAGTAATTCATAGGCATCTCATTCCTCCTACTAATATTACCAACTCTCTCACACTTATCACAAGATAAAACATAATTTCTATCATCTTTAAAGAGAGTAGGCCAATAAAAACATGATTGGAGAACCTTATGTGCGGTCCTCTCACCGGCGTGATGTCCTCCATAGGGACTGTCGTAACATTGCTTGAGAATGTCCGTCTGCTCGTGTTCCGGTATGCATCTTCTCACGATCCCATCAGGACCTTCTTTGAAAAGATGAGGGTCATCCCAAAAGTAGTGCCTCAAATCATGGAAGAACTTCTTCCTTTGCTGAAATGTTAAACCTGGAGGCAAATACTTTGCAACGATAAAATTAGCATAATCTGCAAACCAAGGATCGGAGAGAGATTGTACTTTTACAATGGCAAGTTGTTCATCTGGAAAACTGTCGTTGACTGGAATGGGATCATGCGGTATATCTTCCATCCTTGAAAGATTGTCCGCCACCGGATTGTGTGCTCCTTTTCTATCAACAATCTATAAGTAAAATTCTTGAAGGAGTACCCACCTGATGAGTCTTCGTTTGGCATCCTTCTTTTCCATAAGGTACATAAGAGCAGCATGGTTAGTATGAATAATAACTTCTGAATCAACAATATAAGTCCTAAATTTATCACAAGCAAACACTACTGCTAAGAATTCCTTCTCAGTAGTAGCATAATTCTTTTGAGCACTATCAAGGGTTTTTCTAGCATAATGTATAACATTCAATTTCTTATCAACCCTTTGTCCTAACACATATCCAACAGCAAAATCACTAGCATCAAACATAATTTCAAAGGGAAATTTCCAGTCAGGTGGTTCTACTATAGGTGCGGTTCTCAAAGCTTTCTTAAGAACTTTGAAAGCCTACTTACAATCTTCATCAAATACAAAAGGAACATCCTTCTAGAGAAGATTAGTGAGGGGTCTCGAGGTCTTAGAGAAGTCTTTGATAAATCTTCTATAGAAACCAGCATGACACTACTAGAGAAATAGCTATACATGGAAATATTATTAGTGGCGCATTTTTTATGTAATGCGCCACTATGTTGTAAGGGGTGGCGCACTGGTTAAAAATGCGCCACCTATAATCTCTTATAGGTGGCGCATTTTTAAAAATGCTCCCTATTTAGGGTTTTTGGTATATGAGAGATATATAGGACAAAGGGGGGAGCCGGGAGTGGCCCCAGGGGTCCTGGCGCCGTCCCGGCCCTGCCAAGGGTGGGGCCGCGCCGGGTGGCCGCCTGGGCACACTGTGGCCCCCCCTCTGGCCCCTCTTCGGCGTGTCTTCATTAATCTTGTGAAAAATGTCCTCCGTCAATTTTCAGGTAATTTGGAGGTATTCTTCTTCAGCAACTCAGCGTCCACTTTTTACCGCTGAATCGTGCGTCTGCTGCTTCAGCATCGGAAAGTTGCAAACTGTGTAAAATAAGCCAAAACAACATAAGAACAACATCATAACATGAAATATATCAATGAATAAGAAAGAATTACTATATAAAATAGTGATGCATTTTGGACGTATCAAGCGCCGGTGCGTGTGCACGCCTACGCTCCCGGCGAGAGCGCCGAGGGCCAGCCACCTGCCATGCGTGCTGAGCAGGCCTCGCACCGCCGAAGATCTCACGGATGTCTACCACCACCATAGAGCTGAGACCGCGGGCCGGCAGGGGGAGGGCCGCCGGAGCCTGCGGGGACGGGCCGTTCGTCATACCGGAGGAGGGAGGACAGGCCGGCCCCGAGCCCGACAGAGAAACCTGGCCCGAGGGGGAAGAGGAGGAGGAGGAGGGGGAGGAAATGGCGGACGGTTGATATGTCTCAAACGTATATACTTTTCCAAACACTTTTGCTATTGTTTTTCCCTCATTCTTGCATGATTTGGATGAAACTAACCCGGACTAACGATGTTTTCAGTAGAGCTGCCTGTATGGTTTTATTGTGCGCAGGAAAATGGATTTTTAGGTGTCTCAGAAAATTCCCACAAAAATCACAGAAAATCCACGCACCCGAGGGGCCATTGTGCCAGAAGTGGGACGAGAGGGCAGCCAAGGGGTCCCCAGACGCCCCCCTGGCGCGGCCAGGGATGGGGCCGCGCCCTTTGGCCGCCTTTGGGCCTCCCCCTTGCTCTAGTGCCAGGAGCTTATATCATTTGCATTGCCTGATCATTTGCACTGCCTGATCATTTCCCACTATCTCGGGCACCTACATGTATGCATCAGGAGGAGCATGACACTGCTGACAGTGGCATGGAGGCCACTGCACCTACTCATATTGTTTAATCCCCTACGGTGCAATATAGAAGGAAGAAGAGGGACAAAGCACCTATTGTGGAGACTGAGGTAAGGAGGAGCTATAGGATCAAGGACATCAACAAAGGATATAAGGTTAAACATTGTGAGAACAAAACCTGCATTCCATGTAACACACTTCCTCCTGAGGTTAAATCAAAAATTGTGAAAATTTTGTCTGTCTCATTCTGCAAGGTTGCTGAAAAGGACCGTCAGGAGGAGATACTGCAGCATAATAAGAAGAAGAAAGTTGTGGGAGGTGGTGCCAAGTGAACTAAGAAGTAGTGTCCCACATGATGGAACATAGGGGACTATTTTTCAGTAGGACAGTCAGGGTTCATCCTAATATTAGTGCTACGAGAGACTCCAAATATTTTTCTCTGTAATATTGTGAGAAGAGGGGTGTAATAATTAGTACTGCAGTTCTACTTTGTCTGAAACATGTTCAGTTTCATTACTCCAGTATTATGTGCATCATGCAGTATGAAAGTATTCATATGTAACAGCCCAAATTTGACAAAAATAAAATTTTTTGTTTTCGCTGTGTTTTCATCCCCGATTTATCGATCGGCGATTATTACCCCCCCTCTTATCTCGTACCGGACGGAGACTGACCCTTGCCACGCAAGCACACGACCTTTGCGACACCGGGTTTCACCCGATCACCGTCGCGAAAACACGCACAAGACCAGTGTCGGGACCCGGGGTTTGCGTATGAAATTCCAGTCACAACTCAATCATATGGAGAGCCAAGAGTCGTACCCACTTGTCTATGCAGACAAGGCCAAGCACAGAACACTCTCGGAAAGCATCGTATGTGAGGGGCATCCCATCTAGGCTGGATGATCAACTGAGATGGGTCCTCATCGCCCGCTCACAAGTCTAAATGATTATGGGTGGTGAAATCCCATACTCATAGACAAGTCGCCTCAACCATATTATCGATTGAATTATAACACTTACATAAACAGACTCCAGCCCGATCACTTAGTCGGGGTCTCGGGCGGGCTCAATCATACAACAAAGTGTGCCACGTGACAGAGTCACGAGCAATCGCATCGCGATGCCCCAAGCTGCACACATCTAAGGGTCACTTGGTGTATAAAAGACCGCCGGCAAGAACACAACTAAGCTATCGAACCCCACACTAAGACATGCATGTTATAATCACACACGCAACATACATGTCCAGTGTAAACAGAAGGTAATCACAACATGAACTCTACAAACTCATAGTCTTTATAACTTATGCTAAACAGAGCAGACATAGTAGTTGTATTACAAGAAGAGATAACATGTCTGTGATCCAACATTACATCAAACGTCAACGAAATCAAATTATGTCTTAGTAAAGACAAGGTTACCAAATGGCTTAAGAAGCATGAAAGAAAATACAACGACCCTCCAAAGGGCACAGGCTGCTCTCTGGAACTATGCGACTTGGTCCACGTCGAGCTCGAGGTAGAGGCCACCATCAGGGTCAGTGGTCTCGTCTCTAAAAAATATAATAAGCAAACGTGAGTACAAAGACGTACTCAGCAAGACTTACATAGGAACTATACTACTCATGCTCAAGTATCAAGGCAAAGGGAGGTGGGGTTTCAATGCAGAAGTGCCAGCTTTGACTTGGCTAGTCCTGTACTACGAATACCAGAAAGAGGTAAGGAGCGTACGCGAGTCCAAGTATCAAGTCTCCAACAAAAACACCACCATGGTTACTTCCTCGACTTCCCCACGAGGAAGCATGCCATAGCACTCACACTTATCTTGGCAAGTTTTAAGAGTAACCATTGAAGTTGTCTATGATCAAGTAAAAGTCTCCAAGTAGTCCATAACCGCGGACACTGCTATTCGAATAGTTCATTAACCCTGCAGGGGTGTACTGCTACACACACGCCTCATTATTTACCGCCTGGGGATGGACCCTTCAAGTGAATATCGACGAGGATGCTGCCACGACACTTCACTCACGGCACCATCTCTAGTCCTAGGGAGTCGCCTATTTGAGTTGGGACCACGATCGGAATCCGGCCGATTTTTCCGATGCGGACTCAAATGTTGTGTGACTGCCATCAAGCTCAACTCGATCATGATCACTTGATTCAACGAGCCCACAACCTATGTCCACCACTTACATTGATGTACCTGCTTGAGATCGTTTAAAGTTTGAAATACTTGCGACTCCTGGACTTGGTCCGGGGTGAGGTACTAGGCCGAGAGGGGTCAGCGAGCCCAATGTGTGGTCGTACTCTTAGTCTTGGATAACAACACAAGAACTCGGGCTTAAGGCAGTGTTCAACAAGACAACCCACTGTGTACTCCTACACAACCTCTCATCGTTCACCTTGTTTAGGTCAAATTCACCAACACGTTACCAAAATCATTCACATGATCACTACCATCCCGACTCACAACATAGTAGCCTCATTGTAACCTCTAAGCATGCAATAAGCTGTAACAATTGTAGGGGCCACATGATATCAAACAACTCCTAGATCTTCTAGGATTGTGGTTTGCTTACTACTGTGACAAAATGATAGGTCATGCAAAGGAATAGGTTCAACTAGCGGTAGAACGTATCATGGTGATATCCTAAACATGCATAAGAAAGAATGAGAGGGAACTGGGATTTTATCGACATGATCAAGGAGGGGGTGCTTGCCTTGCTGACGATCACGAGGTACTGTACTTCTAACGTGAGGTTGAACTCGTCTCCGAGATCAACTCTACCGAGAAGATGCAAACACCGAAGCACTGGAAGTAAAGCACACAATTGATAAATTACAATGCTCAAACAATATGGCATGATTTGATGATGATCATGGGTGTGTTATGCTTCAGATGTCCACGTGATAAGTATTGCATAGCAATGAATCAAGTTGAATTGGTGTTGGCATTTTAATTGAATTATACCAAATATTCCATATAGCAAAATGCTACTGGTTCTTCAAAATAATCAATTCAAACATCGTTGGAAGTAGATTATTTGGATAGAGAATTTTATTCTGATCAATTTTCATATAAAAACATTTCAATCTGAGTTACGGTTTAAAAGTTATTCAAATTCAAAGTTTTGGATATTTTCTGTAATTTCTAGAATTTAATTAAATCATTTAAGCTTTACTGCGTCATGGTGACGTCGTGCTGACGTGGGCGGTGGCCTGACCAGTGGGGCCCTCTGGTCAATGACTTGGGTGGTTAATCCCCGGTTTAAATTAAACCGGATGGTTTAATTAGCCGCTAGGGCCCACGGTCAATGAGAGAGAGAGGGATTAGAGGGGGGGGTTAGGCGGTTAATGGCCTGGCTGGCCGGCGGCATGACGCCGGTGCCACAGTGCACGGCGGCGCCCTGCCGGAGCATGGTTCCCGGCCACGGGAAGGGCAGAGGAGGGCACCAGGGGGTGCCTCTCGCTCGTGTGTTTCGCGTGGAGCACGCCGGGAACCTCGGGGAGGCCTCGGGCCACGACGGCGAGCGAGCCCGCGGCGGCAAGCTCACAGCCATGGCGGGGGAATGGCGAAAACGTGCACGGGGAGGAGCAAGAGGATGGGGAAACGATGTTGGGAGCTCACCGGATCTCGTTGGCACACTCGGGGAGGCCGGAGAGGAGCTGGGCGCGACGAATTTGAGCTCGAGGTGAACGGCGGACGGCGGCGACGATTTGATGCGGGAGTCGAATGGAGTTCTTCTCGGCTTTGATTGGTGGAGCAGCTCGACGGAGACGAGGGCGCGGGAGCGTCTGGACAACCCGGCGGCTCGATAAGAGGCCGTTGACCACGTGGGCGCACGTCGGCGGCACATTGGCCACTTGCGCTTAACAAACGAGAGAGAGGGAGACGAATTGGTAGAGGGGGAAGAAGGAACGGGGAGCTTCCAGGCGTCCACGGAGACAGAAGGCGACGAGGGGGGCAAGCAGGAGGTGGCACGACGTGGGCATGCTCGCCACAGCGGCGAGCTGCCTGCCAGGCCTCGGGTACAAGACGACCCTGCCCTCCCCTGTGGGCTGGGCTGGGCCAGAAGCCAGACTAGGCCACATGGGCCAGGTAAGTGGTAAGTGACGGGGATCAACCCCGGCAAATCCCAAGGTCAGGGACCCTGGGTTAGTCATGAGAGGCGCAGGTTGGACGATAACTCGTCGGCAAACAAGGAGGCTTGCTCCTGCTCGATATTATTGATTGGAAGATGCGTTTACAGAGGAAGCCAATGCTGGAGCGCTTAGGGCTAGGGTTACAGGTGAGATTCGATGTCTTTGGTGTCGCCCCTCCCAGCCCTTATATAGCAGGCTAGGTCTCGGGAAGTTTCATCTACGTGTACAGGTAAACTTTCCTAACCCTAGCTTGCTCCGTACGGCAGGTCTCCGTGTAAGAGCAAAGTTTTGCGCCCGTGTGTTTTGGATATTGTTGGACAAAACAGTAGAGGAACTAACAATGTTTTCTAGTGTAAATAGTTGTATAGGTTCCTGAAGGATAGGCTATGTGATAAAGCTTCAGGGAAGGTCTTCAAGTTATCGAAGCATTACCCCCTGAGCGAAGTTTAATCACGAAGGATGACCCACTAAACTGAAGGTGTCCTGAAGCTCAACTCATTGAAAGAAATGAAGAAGACGGCATAAGACTTAGATGTTTTTGTAGTTCTTTTTCGGTTCTTTGAGTCATAGGACAAACCGTACTATCAAGAGGGGTATTTAGTTTGTGGATACCGAAGTCATTGAGAAATGCTTAGATCAAATCCAAACCTAGTGAGAAGCCTGAGTGAAGAAATCTCATGTGCACTAAGTTAAGTTTCGGTAGCAAAGACTTCGTTCTTTGGCAACTGAAGCAGAACTAAGTCCGTGAATCAGCTTTACTTGTTCCACAAGTAAAGTTGCGCATTGATGACAAATCCGACCGTTGTGGACACGTTTCAAGCTGTCACCTCGGGTCAGTTTGATCATTCCGCACCTCGGGATTTCCAACTATAAATACGCCGCCCCCTCCTCCATTTGCGGGTGGCTGCTCAGAGATCATTCCAAGAGAGACTGAAGAGAGCAACCAAAAACGCCACCGAAGCAAAATCCAAAATCTAGAATACTAAAGCCTAAGTCCCATTGATCTGAGTAGATTTGAGATGACTTAGGTGAAAGCTTACTAGCCTTTTTATCTTGGAGAACTGCAATTCTCCTAGACGGTTAGAGTGTTGTTCTTCAGAGAGCAAAGAGTAATTGTCGCCTCGAAGTCCAGTTTGTCAAAGGTTTCGGTGATTTCCTCAATAATCTACCACGAGTGAAGAACTGATCAAGCTCAAGGAGTTTGGTGCAGTGGAGCAACGGACGGAGAGAGATTTGCTCCAGGTGTTCAATCACCAATCCCTCCAACCAGACGTAGCGCTTTGCAGAGCGTGAACTGGTCGAACAAACATCGCCGAGTCCCAGTTCGTTTTACTTCAAGCATTTACCTTCAGTATTGCATTTGCTTCGCAGTTATGCTTCAATGTGTTTTTATTCGCTGCATTTAGTTTCGCTTCCAGTTTTACTTCGTTATTCCGCACTACTTATGCTTCACTTCAAAAGTTTCAGTCGAAAATTTTGAAGTGATCATTCACCCCCTCCCCCTCTAATCACATACTTGGACTTTCAATTGGTATCAGAGCTAGTCACTCCCTACACTCTTTGTGTTTTGGATTAACCTCCTGGAGTGTCTTCAAGTATGTCTTTCGCAGCTATTCACTCCGGCGAACCTATTCCTGTTATCAATGGGAAGGACTATCCTGAAGTGAAGAACATTCCATCTGCCAAAGGTGTCTGGGACTATCTTGAAAAAATTGGTGAAAAAGATGCCAGAATTGACACACTCCGAAGCAAATTCTATCGCTTCAAGAGAAAATAGGGTGAAAAAGTCAGCTCCATTTACAGCAGCTCACAGCTCTTGCTAATGAGTTGATTTCCCTCGGTGCTGATGACATTACTCCTCACTCTGTTGTGAGAACTTTGCTTCGCTCATTGGATGACTCATTTGATCACATTGTGCTGATGATCAAGGAAAGGACTGATTTCAGACGTCTTGTTGCCGCTGATATTCTTGAGAGACTCAATACCTTGTAAATGGAAGAAGATGAGAAACGTGACATAAATGGCTCTCGAAGAAAATCTCATGCCTTGAAAGCAAAAGCTTCGCGTCATTCTTCACCCGAAGTCACTTCTGCTTCAGGTGTCGAATCAGATGATCCTGCAAGCATTTGAAAAGACTTAGCACTGATCATGAGACGCTTCAACCGCTTCCAGAGAAAAGTTTTTCTTCACCGAAGAAAAGTTATTCTTCAAGAAGCTCAACTCACTCATCTCACCGCTCATCCTCAAGAAGTTCTCCTTCAAAGGACAACTGTTGCTACAAGTGCAAGAAGCCAGGTCACTACATTGCTGATTGCCCTCTGTGGGAAGCTGAGAACAAAGCAAAGCATTCGCTCAGAGACTCCTCAACTAAGTCCCACAGATCTTCCAGAAGCTATGAATCCAAGAGACATGATTCCAGTTCTAGAAGAGATAAGAAGAAAGATTCTGATGTTGACAAGAGAAAGAAGTATCATAAGAAGCGTGAGGGTTCTTCATCAAAGACTTACTCGTCTCGTCGAAGCAGCTCTCACCGTGCCAAGGCCTATCTGGGAAAGGAGATGAACTCTGAAGACAAAGCCTCTGGGTCCGAAGCTCAATCAGGCTCAAGGTCTGGTTTGGCATTCGCTTCAGCAGATGCTTCGGCAAAAGCTTCGAGCTCATTCTTCACCAAAAATAGTAGTAAATATGAATCTCCTGCATATTGCTTCATGGCCAAGGCGAAGGTATCTTCATCAAAATCTAACTATGATACTTCTGATTGTTCCTCATATGACAGTGATTCAAAGATAAGCTATGCTAAACTTGCTAAAATTGCTTCAATCCAACAAGATGAACTTGATTCACTAAGCAAAACCATTAAGAAATCAGAAACTCTGTTGATCGATGAGATAGAGAAAGGTCAAACTTTAACTAATGAGCATGAAGCTCTGAAAGAAAAGTTTGAAGAATTCCTCTCGGCATGATCTTCTTTCAGTTGATTATGAGAAACTCACCTATGAATTTCTTCAGAGGAAAATGGCTCTCGAAAAACTGAAAGAGGCTCATGAAGAGTTGGAAAATGTCAATCTCTCTCTCATGGCTCAACAAGGTTCTGAAGCAAATCATAAAAATGAATCACCTTGTTTGGATTGTTTGGAACGAAGCAAAATTGATTCCAAAGGCAAAGCTCCTATTGTTATTGATGATACTAATGCCTCTGATGAGGAAAATCCTGCTGTTACCGAGGAACTCCTCAGGTTGAAAAACTTATTTGAAACAGGGATGTTCAAAAGTGTGCAAGGTCACCAGTATCTCTGTGATATCCTGAGGAAGGCTCTCCTTCACAGGAATCCCAGGAATGAAGGTGTTGGTTTCGAAAGAAAGATAAACCCTGATGGCACCTATTGGGAACCTGAGCAGTATCCTAAGACTGTTTGGGTCCTTGCGAAGGGGAACCCCATTGATATAGCTAACCTTTCAGGTTTTGATTGCAAGATGAACAAAGATATTGTAGACGAATCACTTGATTCTGACTACAAGCTCATCAAAGATGAACAGGGAAAGGTTACAGCTGAGTATGTTGGTACTCCTCCTAAGAATGGCTTCTATAAGAGGCAAATATGGGTGCAGAAAGCACCTGTGGAAAAACTGCCTGCTAACCATACCATGCAGGGAAAGTCTTCGGTACCATCGAATCATTTCTATTCTCTTGAAACGAGAAATGATCCTCTGGTGACCGAATCAAATGTTCCGCAGAAGCAATACTATCGTACTGGTCGTCATACTTATCGTCCTCATAATAATCATACTAAGATTGCATATGCTCATTCTTATGCTAACCATTCGCAGAGGACTTACATTTATGGTGTGCTTGATGGTATACCGAAGCAATACACTCCTGTTCGATTTAATATTGCTTCAACCAGTGCTTCAACATCTTCTCAGTCACCTTCTCACTTGTGGGTGGTTAAGAAGAACTAATTCTTCTGCAGGGCTATGTCTCCGGTGGATCCGAATGGGTCATGGATAGTGGTTGCACAAATCATATGACCGGAGAAAAGGAGTTATTCACCGAAGAAAAATTATCTCACTCTTCTCAGAAGTACATTACCTTCGGTGATAACAACAAGGGTAAAGTTTTAGGTTTGGGTAAGGTTGCCATATCGAAGGATAAGCACATTGACAAGGTTATGCTAGTCCAATCACTTGGATATAATCTTATGTCTATTTCGAAGTTATGCGATATGGGTATGCTTGTTCTATTTTCTGCTTCGCGTTGTGTTGTATTTTCACAGGATGACTATGCGTTTGTCTTAATGGAAAAAGCTTCATCTGGGTGGTTATGGCATCGAAGACTTGGTCATGCAGGGATGAGAAATCTTCATAACTTAGTGAAGAAGAATCATGTTATTGGCCTTAGCGAAGTTAAATTCGACAAGGATCGTCTCTGCAGTGCTTGTGAAGCTGGTAAAATTATGAAGAAACATCATTCAGCGAAGACTATCATGACTACCACTCGTCCTCTTGAATTGCTTCATATAGATCTTTTTGGTCCTCAAAATTATGCAAGCCTGGGAGGAAATAAATATGGTCTAGTTATTGTTGATGATTTCACTCGTTATACTTGGGTTTTCTTTTTGGATGACAAGAGCAAGGTTGTTGATATCTTCAAGTAATTCGCCAAGAGAGCTCAAACATAATATGAATTATCTCTGAAGCATATCCGAAGTGATAATGGAACTGAATTCAAAAATACTCATATTGAAGATTTTCTTGATGATCATGGTTTTACTCATGAGTTCTCTGCTGCTTATACACCTCAACAGAATGGTGTTGTTGAAAGGAAGAATACAACTCTCATTGAGATGGCCAGAACTATGTTTGCTGAATACAAGACCCCTATTAGGTTCTGGGCAGAAGCAATTAACACAGCTTGTCATATCATCAACATGGTTTACCTTCACAAATTTCTGAAGAAGACTTCACATGAGCTTATCACTGGTAACAAACCAAATGTTTCGTACCTTAGGGTATTTGGTGCTCCATGCTTTATTAGAGATATGAATCATAGCTCAAAATTTTCCCCTAAGGCACATGAAGGTTTTCTTTTAGGTTATGGCTCAAAATCTCACACCTACAGAGTCTATAACTCTCACTTTGGTAAAGTTATGGAAACTGTGAATGTGAGGTTTGATGAAACTAATGGCTCTCAAAAAGAGCATTTGCCTCATGATCTAGATGAACCTCCTCTTGATGAAGTGATCAGGTCCATGGCTATTGGAGAGATTCGCCCTGTTAATAGAGGCGAAGGTGTCCCGATGTTTCGATGAGATGGTGGAGATCGATTATGGTGGAGACGACTTTCACAATCCGACTACGAACGTGCGAAGACGTTGCGCCTTAGCGATCGCTAAACCAACTCCGAGAGGTTATTGATCCCGCGGATGCACGATCAACCTGACCACGAAGGTCTAATTCCTGCAAGCAATCGAAGAACAAGCAAGAACTAAGAATTGCAATCTGGATATTGCGAATATAAGATGAATGATTACGAAAGTTGGGGTTCCAATGAGGTCTTGGCCTGGTCGGATGACACAAACGAAGAGCTCGAAGTTGCGGCTATGGCTAACTTATATCTAATTAAAACCCGAGTCTAAACGACGCCATAAGGGCTGTATATATGGGGGAACAGAGGGGATTTTCGTGACCCCTTGGAGGTGGGGTCCGAAAACAACCCTAACTCGGTTTCCCCACACATACGAACTCTAAAAACAGCCTATAATGTGGTATTTCGAAATTACATGGGCCCAACCCAATATTAAGGTGACGCAGCACCTATAATTGCTCTTGGACGAAAATAATGAAGTGGCATCTCGTGTATTTCGTCCAAGCCTTCATGCATGCCTTATGGTGGCTTCAAAGTGCGAAAATCCCCACTGGAAGCTCCATTGTTCTTCCCCGCGCGCGCACCTTCTTCTCCATGCTTGATCCCGCTCCAATGACCGTCCTTCTTGTCCATGCTAGGTCCTTCATTCATAAGCAAAACAAAAGTATCTAATTTAGGCAGCATCATTTGTTCATGAACATTAGAAGGATTCGCAAGAAACGAAAGTACCTGATAATTTAGTTGACGTGCACGTGCTCTAGTAACTGGTCCAGTATGTGTAGTTGGTGAAGATGTGGGTGTAACATTAGTAGAGATGTCCTCATCACCTGTTGAAGCCAATGCTCATCAAGCTAATAGGGATGATGATGGTCCAATGTTCCCACACATAGCCCGGGGCGCTGGAGATCAACATCCTGAAGCTATGATGAACAGGACGAAGAAGAACAAAGGAACGAAGGAAATGCTAATTCCGAAGGAAATGTTGAAGCTGAAGGTGAAGCAGATCCTGAAGCTGAAGCAGATCCTGAAGCTGAAGCTGAGCCTGAACCTAATGATTCAACTTTATCATGAGTCCGAAGACGAGTTGATGTTGATTCGATCCTTGAAGAAATTCATCAACCAGGTCGTCCTACAACTCGCTCTCGTACTCGTTTGGCTAACTTCTGTGGAAACTTTTCGTTTGTCTCCATGCTAGAACCTTCAAAGTTTGATGAAGCCATGAAGGATCCAGATTGGTTAACTTCCATGCTCGAAGAACTTAACCAGTTCGAGCGAAACAAAGTCTGGTCCTTAGTTGATAGACCTGATCCCACGAAGCACAACATCATTGGTACAAAGTGGATTTTTCGCAATAAGCAAGATGAAGACGGTATAGTGGTAAGGAACAAAGCACGTCTGGTAGCACAAGGTTACACCCAAATCGAAGGTATCAATTTCGGCGAAACTTATGCTCAAGTTGCTCGTCTTGAATCCATTCGTGTTATGCTTGCTTTTGAAAATTTCAATGGTATTCTGCGTTATCAAATGGATGTGAAAAGTGCTTTTCTTAACGGAGAAATCGAGGAAGAAGTGTATGTTATGCAGCCTCCAGGTTTTGAAGACCCGAAGAAACCCGACATGGTGTACAGGTTACACAATGCCCTCTATGGGTTGAAGCAAGCACCTCGTGCTTGGTACGACACATTGAAGGATTTCCTTCTGAAGAAAGGCTTCAAACCAGGAACCACTGACCCAACGCTTTTCACTCGATCTTATAATGGTGATTTGTTTGTATGTCAAATATATGTAGATGATATCATTTTTGGATGCACTAACACTGAAATCAGCGAAGAATTTTCCAAGATGATGTCGAAGAAATATGAGATGTCTATGATGGGTGAATTGAAGTTCTTCCTTGGACTTCAAATCCGTCAACAGAAGAATGGCACCTTTATTTCTCAAGGATTGCCTGATGAAATTTGGTCTTACTGAATGCAAAACTATTAAGACACCTATGCCTACCAATGGCTTCTTAGATGCAGATGAGAAAGGCAAAGCCTTCGACCAGAAGAAAAAACCGGTCTATGATTGGATCCCTTTTATATCTTTGTGCATCTAGACCTGACATTATGCTTTCAGTATGTATTTGTGCTCGTTTTCAGGAAAATCCAAAGGAATCACATCACACTGCTGTAAAGCGAATTCTTCGTTATCTTGCTCACACACCTACCTTGGGCTTGTGGTATCCCAAGGGAGCACAGTTTGATCTTATTGGCTATTCTGATTCAGACTAGGCTGGTGATCGTGTGGATAGGAAATCAACTTCAGGGACTTGTCATTTCCTTGGAAGATCACTTGTGTGTTGGGCTTCAAAGAAGCAAAACTGTGTTTCAATATCTACTGCTAAAGCCGAATACATTGCTGCTGGGTCATGCTGTACTCAGATTCTATGGCTGAAGCAAACGCTGAAGGATTATGGTATTCATGTGAAGAAAATTCCACTCCTATGTGATAATGAGAGTGCAATCAAAATTTCTCACAATCCTGTGCAGCACTCTCGCACGAAGCATATTGACATTCGCCGGTACTGGCCTGTCAGATGGTACAAGTACAAGAGCATCCCTACCTGGAAGTGGGCTATGCAGTTTGCCTTCAGTCCACCGTATCAGTATACTTCGGCCATGTGCAGTCAGTACACCGAGGAGAATCGCCACCTGTACTACCCAGTTCCACCGAAGCTTCCTCACCCCAACACTCTCCAGACACCAGATGATTATCCAGAAGAACAAGAACGATTGAGAATCGCTGCTGAAGCCAAGAGGCTGAAAGAAGAGAAGAAGGCAGCCAAGTTGGCTGAAGCAGAAGCCCAAGGTGCTGGGCCAAGCTCGAAGAAGAAGAAGAAGCTGAAGAAGAAATATGCTTGTCCTCCCCATGCTACCACAGAAGATGAAGTGCAGGTCAGGCTAGAGCAAGCTGCTCTGGAAGATTCAATTATGGACGCATCAAATGCTGCTGACGACGAATCAGAATTCGAAGCAGATGATGAATCTGATGATCCTGCTCCCCCCAAGAAGCAAAGACTTCAGATCCCACTGAAGAAGAAGCTAGGAGAGAAACCTGATGCTAAGGGGATTAAGATTCAATACCCCAAGATCAAGCTTTCTGCTCGCCCCACCATTGATCTCTCCAACTTGGTGGTTGCGAAGCCCTTGGCCTCCAAACCACCGGCTGATGCCCTCAACTCTAAGAGGCGATCGATGCAGAAGCACGACCCCGCCAAGAAACATCCTGCAAAGGCTTCAGCAACAACGAAGCCCAAGCAGTCTGCTACAACAATCCTTTCAGTGAAGAACAAGGTCACTGAAGAAGAGCTGAGACAGAAAGACCTCGAAGAGGCACTTGAGCGCAACATCCTTGCTAGAAGCTCAGCTGATCAGAAGAAGGAAGATGAGGATGTTGCCAGACAGAAAAAGGAGTTGGACTCTGCAAAGATGGCTGCAGAGAAGGCTGAGACGAAGCGCAAGCTCGCCGAAGCCGCAAAGAACGAAGAAAAAGCTGCTGCTGAAGCTAAACAGCTTGCTGAACATGAAGCTAAATGCAAGGCCTCTTTAGAAGGTCTCAGGACGAAGAAAGCTGAAAAAGCTGCTAGGGCAAGTCAGAAGAAGCCCGTAGTTGATATGACTCCCTCAGCTATTGCATCGAAGCAGAAAGGCATATATTTTCCTGAAGCTCAAGCTGAAGCTGATCGTCAGAGTGACCATCACCTCCCTGACCCACGTGAAGGCGAACTCTAGGATCAGTTGGGCATCACTGAAGCCCTTTGGGAGAAGTGTGCTGCTGAAGATCCTGATGTTGTTGACCTTGGAGAAGTTTACATTTCCAGGTCTATCGAAGCAATGATCACTACTATGATCAGTCAGCTGAAGGATCTGCATTCAAGAGATAGGGCTGAAATTAAAAAGATTCACAACTATCAGAAGCGAGCTGAATCAGAACCTGATGAATAATTCAAACAGCACGCCCTGAAGTTGCTCCAACAAGTGACAGAAGTCAATTCCACCACCAAGGACAATATCAAAATCTTCAAAGGCAAAGTCACGGCCGCTGTAGGTGACATGGTGAAGACCCATAATGCTTCCATTATGGAAAGAGATTCGAGCAAACGCAAGGCTTCGCCCGAAGCTGAACGTGTCGTTGCACCACAATCTCCCAAGCCTGCGTCAAAGGCAACTGGACCCTCACCCAATAAGAGAACCACCAAGAAGCGCAAGGTTACTTTGGCCTCCGCCGCAGACATGGATACAAGTGATGAACAGCCACAGGAAACTCTTGAAGGAGTTCCCACTCCTGCACCAAAGCCTTCAGCTCCACTCACCAAGACTCCCACACCTCCTCCTACCAGAACCACCCCCAAGAAAACTCCACCACAAAGATCTCCTAACCCCACTCCAACGCCTGCACGAAACCCCTCACCCATACCACCTCGAGTTCCCACACCCATCCGTGCTCCAACCCCCGAACCACAAAGAATTCCCATTCCACCAATTGCTCCAGCACCACCTCCATCACCTCCCCGTGAAGCTAATGCTCCATCACCAACCCACTCCAGAACCCATGTAACCCGAGACTTTTCCCCCGCCAGAACAGTTCAAGATTCTGAAGAACATGTGCCCGATACCGAAGCACATGAAGACGAAGCCGAACAAGTCCAGATTCTGAATCTATCGCAAGAGAAAGCGCTTATTGTCTCTCAAGTTGCTGGCCCTTCAAGAGCCAACCCATTTGCTCCTCTGCAAAGGACTCGTGACCGTTCGCGCCCCTGCCAAGATACCCAGCTTGAATCCAATTACCCTCGTGAAACTTTTCCTATTTTCAAGGGTGCTGGCTATTCTTCTAGGCATGGCCCATAATTCAACTTGGAACAGCATCAGAAGCGCCATCGATTCTTTGGTGTTAGTCTGTATGCTTCAGACCGCACGGCTGATGACCTTCATTTTTGGACCGCTGAGCAAGAAATCTTATACACCAAAGTCTTCTGTCAGCAAGGAGTTCTATTTAGGCACAAGTTTCTGGACATGCGAAGTCTTTCCACAACCTCTTGCTTTCAGAACGTCCTTGAAACTATTGAAAATCAGAATCTGACTCGGTTGTTTGCATTGAGCACTCATTTCAACTCTGAGCTCATCAAGCAATTCTATGCAACTCTCTATGTTTCTGGTGAATCAAATGAAGCCAGCTCCTGGACGCTGGAATGGATGATACAAGGCAAAGTCTTCAGGATGTCCTCTGCTGAATTCATGGAAATTGTCAATATTCCAAGGCATTCTGGAGTCAAAGAAAAGATTCATACTGAGCCAGATCTGACTGAAGAAGAATTTGTTACCCTGTTGGATCCAGAAGTCACTGCAAACTATATTCCTCAAAACATTCGCCCGAAGCATTTGAATTTCAACTGAAGGACTTGGTTCTACATCTTGTCCAACTCATTGATTCCTTTGAGTACAACTTCGGAAGAATCGAATCTTTATCCTGAGACAAGGCATGCTATTATGAAGCTCACTCATGGCCTTCTCTTCGACTTTGAGGACTGCTTCATTAGGAATTTGGTTCCTGCAGCAGAGCTAGCTTTCACACTGAAACCTTATGCTCCCTGGCTGCAAGTTATATTTAACTATGGTTGGAACGAAGACTCTGTGGCTCGCCATCATCCGAAGCTTTTCCTCCCACCAGTGCGTGACTCTTTGGAATTGCTGAGGAAACCCAATGATCCATTTGCCACCTATGTTGGTGTGCGCCATGAAGTCAATGAGAAAAACTTATCCAAGAATTTCTAGAAAGACTTCCATCATTTTGAAGTTAACCTTCGATCACAGCAAATGCTTGACAACTTCATTGAAGCAAATCAGCGCCAGATGCAGTTTCTTGTTGATGAGATAAACAGAGTTGGCAACATTGCACTTAACAACAATCAGTATTTGCGTATGCTCAAACGACATTCCTGGAAGGGGCTCCGGAAATTCAACTTTGTCAAAGGCCTTCGTAAAGAACGCATCTACAAAGAGTATCCGCACCTCCAGCGAAAATTTTCTCGTGATGACTCAGTGGACCGCCCGAATCAGAAGATCCCTCCCCTGCACAAGATTTATGAAGTATTCTTCGTCAACGAACCCGAACCCATCCGGCCAGATACCGTCTCCGAGAATGACTCCATCACTTCAAAGGACGACGACGGCCTCGACGACAGCGACCTCGACATCAACCTCATCACTCAGACACGCCACGAAGCTATTCCTACGTCTTCTTCCGAAGAAGAATCCTCAGGCGATCAGTCTTCGTCGGATGAGTCTTCGTCTAGCACAGCTTCGTCGGGTTCTCAGGGTGCTGATGTTGCGTAATAGATCTCTCGAACCTCTTCTCAACCTTTTGTCCAATCATTGACAAAAAGGGGGAGAATGAGGGCATCGATGAGTTAGTTTTGCATCGGGGAAAGGGTTCTTGCTAGTTGCTTTTGCTTCGTTTGGTTAAGTTACAACAAACATTCCTTTCTTTTCGATTGGGTTGTAACTTAAGTTTAACTTCAGTCATGCTACTCCTGTTGTTCACTTAAGTTTTAATAACCCCTTTGCTTGCAAGTATTGCTTCGTATCTTTTATCTTGCAGGCGGTTATTACTGTCTAAGTCACAGGTCATTGGAAGCAATTGCCATTCCTGGATATATATCTTCAATTCAATTGTATTCGCTAAGATATTTTGTTTTGCTCTCCACCGAAGAAAATTATCTCAAGCATTAACTTTGATTATATAAATCCTCGATGCTTGTATTCAGGGGGAGCCAAAAACTTCATATCTTAGAGTTTGTCCCATCACTTCGCAAAAACTTCAATATCTTTTATCGATGCCTGTTTTGTCAACAATAGTCCAAAAAGGGGGAGATTGTAAGAGCAAAGTTTTGCCCCCGTGTGTTTTGGATATTGTTGGACAAAACAGTAGAGGAACTAACAATCTTTTCTAGTGTAAATAGTTGTATAGGTTCCTGAAGGACAGGCTATGTGATAAAGCTTCAGGGAAGGTCTTCAAGTTATCGAAGCATTACCCCCTGAGCAAAGTTTAATCACGAAGGATGACCCCCAAAAATGAAGGTGTCCTGTCATTCAAGTAAATGAAGAAGACCGCGCAAGACTTAGATGTTTTTGTACTTCTTTTTCGGTTCTTTGAGTCATAGGACAAACCGTACTATCAAGAGGGGTATTTAGTTTGTGGATACCGAAGTCATTGAGAAATGCTCAGATCAAATCCAAACCTAGTGAGAAGCCTGAGTGAAGAAATCTCATGTGCACTAAGTTAAGTTTCGGTAGCAAAGACTTCGTTCTTTGGCAACTGAAGCAGAACAAAGTCCGTGAGTCAGCTTTACTTGTTCCTCAAGTAAAGTTGCGCATTGATGACAAATCCGACCATTGTGGACACGTGTCAAGCTGTCACCTCGGGTCAGTTTGGTCATTCCGCACCTCCGGATCGCCAACTATAAATATGCCGCCCCCTTCTCCATTTGCGGGTGGCTGCTTAGAGATCATTCCAAGAGAGACTGAAGAGAGCAACCCAAAACGCCACCGAAGCAAAATCCAAAATCCAGAATACTGAAGCCTAAGTCCCATTGATCTGAGTAGATTTGAGATGACTTAGGTGAAAGCTTACTAGCCTTTTTATCTTGGAGAACTGCAATTCTCCTAGACGGTTAGAGTGTTGTTCTTCAGAGAGCAAAGAGTAATTGTCGCCTCGAAGTCCAGTTTGTCAAAGGTTTCGGTGATTTCCTCAATAATCTACCACGAGTGAAGAACTGATCAAGCTCAAGGAGTTTGGTGCAGTGGAGCAACGGACGGAGAGAGATTTGCTCCAGGTGTTCAATCAGCAATCCCTCCAACCAGACGTAGCGCTTTGCAGAGCGTGAACTGGTCGAACAAACATCGCCGAGTCCCAGTTCGTTTTACTTCCAGCATTTACCTTCAGTATTGCATTTGCTTCGGAGTTATGCTTCAATGTGTTTTTATTCGCTGCATTTAGTTTCGCTTCCAGTTTTACTTCGTTATTCCGCACTACTTATGCTTCACTTCAAAAGTTTCAGTCGAAAATTTTGAAGTGATCATTCACCCCCTCCCCCTCTAATCACATACTTGGACTTTCAATTGGTATCAGAGCTAGTCACTCCCTACACTCTGTGTGTTTTGGATTAACCTCCTGGAGTGTCTTCAAGTATGTCTTTCGCAGCTATTCACTCCGGCGAACCTATTCCTGTTCGCAGCTATTCACTCCCTACACTCATTGAAAGAAATGAAGAAGACGGCATAAGACTTAGATGTTTTTGTAGTTCTTTTTCGGTTCTTTGAGTCATAGGACAAACCGTACTATCAAGAGGGGTATTTAGTTTGTGGATGCCGAAGTCATTGAGAAATGCTTAGATCAAATCCAAACCTAGTGAGAAGCCTGAGTGAAGAAATCTCATGTGCACTAAGTTAAGTTTCGGTAGCAAAGACTTCGTTCTTTGGCAACTGAAGCAGAACTAAGTCCGTGAGTCAGCTTTACTTGTTCCTCAAGTAAAGTTGCGCATTGATGACAAATCCGACCGTTGTGGACACGTGTCAAGCTGTCACCTCGGGTCAGTTTGATCATTCCGCACCTCGGGATTGCCAACTATAAATACGCCGCCCCCTCCTCCATTTGCGGGTGGCTGCTCAGAGATCATTCCAAGAGAGACTGAAGAGAGCAACCAAAAACGCCACCGAAGCAAAATCCAAAATCTAGAATACTAAAGCCTAAGTCCCATTGATCTGAGTAGATTTGAGATGACTTAGGTGAAAGCTTAGTAGCCTTTTTATCTTGGAGAACTGCAATTCTCCTAGACGGTTAGAGTGTTGTTCTTCAGAGAGCAAAGAGTAATTGTCGCCTCGAAGTCCAGTTTGTCAAAGGTTTCGGTGATTTCCTCAATAATCTACCACGAGTGAAGAACTGATCAAGCTCAAAGAGTTTGGTGAAGTGGAGCAACGAACGGAGAGAGATTTTCTCCAGGTGTTCAATCACCAGTCCCTCCAACCAGACGTAGCGCTTTGTAGAGCGTGAACTGGTCGAACAAACATCGCCGAGTCCCAGTTCGTTTTACTTCAAGCATTTACCTTCAGTATTGCATTTGCTTCGCAATTATGCTTCAATGTGTTTTGATTCGCTGCATTTAGTTTCGCTGCCAGTTTTACTTCGTTATTCCGCACTACTTATGCTTCACTTCAAAAGTTTCAGTCAAAAATTTTGAAGTGATCATTCACCCCCTCCCCCTCTGATCACATACTTGGACTTTCACTCCGCACCTTCCTTGTGAGTCGAGGACCTCTATGTCGGTGCCATCCAGTGGGCCGGGGCCGTATCTCCATGGGATTTCTGCCTTCATGGACACCAGGTAGGCTCATCCGTAGGAGTCGTGGGGTCACCCCCTCGTCAGTAGCCCCCGAGTTCCTAGGGGACTCGAAGAGTCGTGCAGGCACTCAAGTACATTCATTTGTCGTTTATTAATATGCACGGTTCATCCGTGGATCGCTGGCAGTCTGGTGGCCATGACAAAACCTGTTTCGAGGAATGCTAAGATGAAAGGGCCCAAGGAGTCGACGGATCGAGCCTTGGTGAATTTCACTAGGGAAAACACCACAGTAGCCCAATCAAACCCACGTCCCTCGACGTGAGCTTGGAACACTGGTGTCGAGCAAAAGTCTGGCTGCTTCAGGTCTTACGGTGTTCATTTGCCGCCAGTAATGTGTGTAGCCTAAGGCGCGTCCGCCCGGCTTATCTATCATGCTCTGCGTATGGGAAAGGTTGGGAGTGAAATCTCTCTTCGGCAAGTCCTAGCCCGGCCGTACTTCGAAGCGGGGTCTTACCTACACGCTAATCTTGCGTGGCATCTGGACACAGTGTATCGTGTTCTAGGAATTGTGTGTTTTTGAGGCGCGGAGCCTTATAGCATTGCACCCGCTTGGAACAAAACATCAAGCGAGTTGTTCACTCATTCACTCGAGGAGCTTTGTTTCGAGTGCTCAGTCGGGGGGTTATTCGCGAGTAATCACTCGAATGCCGCTTCGGCTTTTCAGGTGAGGGAGCACCTAAGACTCTTAGAGCCGTATGGTCTTGGCGAGTGCTTGTTTATCTTACGTCGGGTTGAGGGAGCACCCGAGACTCTCATGAGTGCGAGTGTTCACTCGAGCACGTGGCTGACGTTTAGGTGAGGGAGCACCCGAAACTCTTATGATGTATGCTCCCGATGGGAGTAAGATTTTTTCTTCCTTCGGGGAAAAGATCTGAAAAGATGGAATCTTTTGGGCCTTGATGGCGTACTGAGTACACCTTGCTGTGATATGACGTTGGCGTGGTCTTCTGCAATTTGTTTGACCGCTGCGGTCTATCGTGTGAGGTGACTTGGCGCTGTCCCGCCGAAATTTTTGCATCGCGCGATCATGGTCCTCTTTTTGCGCGCGTAGTGGGCGGTGTTGTTACTGCGCCGGTTGGATTTTCCATGCTTTTGGCCTTTGTAGCGGATCGTGGCACATTTACTGGGCGAAAGGGTTGGTCGGTGGCCCTTGCCAGGTTCTTGCGTTAAATACCATGCGGTCGGGTGAATAGCAGGTTTCATCCAGCCGTTGCCTTCCTCCGCTTTCTCTGTTTTCTTTCGTGTTCCTGCGCCTTCATCTGTTCTCCTCTGCGTGCTGTTGTGAGATCTATGTCCAAGCGCTCTCGAGCTTCTATTGAGTCGGCCAAGATGTCCGACAAGTGGGAGCGGTCCTCGTTCGGCGCTGAAGATCTGGATGCGCTGGTTGCTGATGGCATGGTGGTGGCGGGCGATGCTCGTCTTCCTGGCGATGAGTCGATTCGATCACCGGTGGCGGACGAGCGGGTATGCTTCCAGGCTTTCTTCCACCGTGGTTTTGCTCTTCCGCTGCATCCTTTCGTTCGGGGCTTGCTTTATTCCTATCGGGTCCAGTTGCATGACCTTACTCCCAATGGGTTTTGCACATTGCGTGTTTCATCACTCTTTGTGAGGCCTTCCTGGGGATTTATCCCCATTGGGGACTTTGGAGACGACTTTTTAATGTAAAAAGGACGAACTGTGAGTACGTCGTGGGTCGAGTGGGTATCTCCATTGGGGATAAACACTCATACTTTGACTTGGAGAAGATCGATTCCGTTAGTCGCTGGCGGAGAGGCTGGTTTTATCTGAAGGATCGCTTCATTGTTGGTCAGCAATTTGGTCTTGCTTCTTTCAATCCGGGCACGCGAGTTGTCAGACAGCCTTCGTGGTCTCATTCTTTGACCGGTTCTTTTTCCTTGCTCTTGCGACTGATAAGCTTTATTTTGTAGTGCTGCGCCTGCTCCGGCTGCTTCGTGCACCAGCGCGGCTGGTACTGATCTGAAATCGACGAGCTCTGGGGCAGCGGCTAGGCTCCTGAAGACCACTCGACTGCCACTGGTCAATCTGGGCCGGCAGCGACTCCTGCCGTTTCGACTGCGGGTGTTGTTACCGGCGTGTTTCCTTCTGGTGTGCCTGGTGCTACTGCTCTTGAGCCTAGGTCGACTGGGCTTTGTCCTCCATTCTTTGGCCATCTTGATCTGGCGATTGAAGACAAAGCTCGTGCTTTCGATCATGTCTCCAAACTGGTAAGATGATTCCTGTCTGTGTTGCTTTATCATCGGGGGAACGGAAGTGCTCCCGATGGGAGTAGCCCCCGAGGCTAGAAGTAACTATTTCCAGTTGCTTGTAGCCTTGTCTTTAATTAACACCTGATTGCCTAGTTCTTGCAGCCTGTTTTCCAACACTGTGAGCGTTTGGTTCTTGAAGCTGAGCGTTGGCACGGGCCCATGAGTCTGCCCAAGATGCCTTATCTGTTATGG
Source organism: Bromus sterilis (assembly GCA_950022295.1). Classification (NCBI taxonomy): domain Eukaryota; kingdom Viridiplantae; phylum Streptophyta; class Magnoliopsida; order Poales; family Poaceae; genus Bromus; species Bromus sterilis. The sequence continues at coordinate 251,024,155 of OX465595.1, read as the reverse complement.
ATGGTGAGCTTTATTCTTTTTTGCTCTTTGAGCTTTTGGGTACTTCGTCTTTTGTTCTGAGTGCTGTCTTTGACTCGCAGGTCGTCGCCAGGCTGCCGAGAAACAAGTCGAAAAGGCGGAGAGGACTGTTTCCGTTCTCGAGGCTGCCTTGGCTTCCAAGGAGGCGGAGTTGCATGGTCAACATGAGGAGCTGGTTCGCCTTCGCCAGGCTAAGGATGTGCGTGCGCATGTGGAGGCAGTCGAGGGCAGACGTCTTCGCGCCTTGGCGGGCTCTCTAGTGTGTAAGTTTTGTGTTCGACTATTGCTGTTTCCACTGTTTGACCTTGGTGACGTTTCTTTGTTTGGTGCAGCTGCTATGGGTGCGAAGCCGATGGAGGTTGCTGCGTCGGGGTCTGGAGTTCTCCAAGGTGTTGTTGATGCTGTGGCGGGTGCTGTTGCAGTGGTCGAGGACGTCTGCGCCCGGGCTTCCAATGTTGTGGGTCTTCCGCGCGAGCACCTTATGCCGGAAGGTACGAAGGTGCCTGATGGCCTGGGTGCTTGGGTCGCTGCTTTCGGCCCTGATGGAAAAGATATGGTGGAGCTGGTGCCGGAGAGCGTGGTGAGTGGTTCTTCCATGGCCCTGGTCATCCTTATGGGGCATGGGGTTTCCTTTGACGATTCCTTGGTTGAGACCATTCCGTGCTATTCTGGTGAGCAGGACGACCGAGCCGATAGGATGGCTCGTCGCCTGCAGCAAGTTGTAGATGCTCAGGGTCCCTCCTGCCATAGGTGAGGGGGAGGCGTAGTAGTGATTTCGCCGTTTGGAGATTTTGTCTGTAATTCCTGACTCTGTTGTGACGGTTGATATTTTGCAACTTCTATCTGAATGTCTGCTTGGCTGTTCCTCTTGCTGTTTTTTTATTTGTTTTGTTCGTCCTGCGTTAGGCCGCTCCTGGCCTCCTTCGTCCGTGGAGTTTGCTGAAGGATGGTGCTCGTGAGGGTGCATACGAGTCCGTTTGCTTGCGGCTGAAGGACGCCGAGCGTGATATTGTCCGACTGAAGGGGTCCGTGGCCGTTCAGCGTACTCGGCGTGAGCGTGCCGAGTCCGTGGTTGAGGGCCTTGCTTCATGGGTGGTGAAGTTTTCTGACCTCCTGCGGGGTGAGTCTTGCCTCTGTTTGGTTGCTTAATTCCGTTTGGTAGGTTTTCGCCATCTCTGTCTTGATCGTAGTTCTTGACTTTCGAAGTGCTGGCAGGGCGAACTCGGGATGAGGAGAGGGTCGTTCAGTCAGAGATGCCGCGGCTTGATGATCCTAGTGTGCAGGCGAGCAATCCCTTTTGGGCGGATGGGGCTCATGCTCGAGCGTTTGCGCTGCTTCGTCGCCGAGTTGAGCGGGTACCGGAAGCTCTCGGCTACTGTCAACGTGTGTTGGGTGGTATCCATGCTGAGTTCTATCCGTTGGAGGTAGTTCCTTCGTCCCTTGAGAGGCTTTGTCGCATGTTTTCTCAGCCTGTTGAGTTGCGACGAGTGATGGACCACCAAATTCGTGCCGGAGCCCGAGCTTCTTTGGGCTTGGTCCATAGTTATTGGCTAGGGGTGGATTTTGCTCAGGTGGTGGAGGGTCCTCCAGGTGGTAGGGATCACCCAATGAATGAGCATTACGTGGCTGTAGATAGGCATGCGCTCCAAGTTGTGAGGCGAGTTTGCGAAGAAAACGACCGCCATCTTGGTGCACTTATTAAGGAGAAGTTGGAGCCTAAAGATTAGGTGCTTCCCTTTGTTACATATGCTTCTTCTTGGTTGTATATATCATATGTATTTGCAGTTGCATGTGGTGTCTTGGGGGGTGGCTGCTTCGGCGAGCGCCCGAGTGCTGAGTTTATTTTTGCTGTGATTGCGGAGAACTCCTCGGGAGGTGGCTGCGTTGGTGATTCTATGAGTGCCAAGTTAGTTTGTCGCGATTGCGGAGGACGCGTCGGGGGGTGGCTGCTTCGGCGAGCCCCCGAGTGTCGAGTTAGTTTGCCGTGATTGCGGGGGACGCGCCGGGGGTGGCTACTTTTGGCGAGCCACCGAGTGCCGAGTTGGTTTGCCGCGATTGCGGAGGACGCGTCGGGGGGTGGCTACTTTTGGCGAGCCCCCGAGTGTCGAGTAATTTTTTGGAAAAATATTTATGAAATATCTTTCCTGCTGTTCCTTTACAAATATGAAGAGGGCAGGTTCCCTTGAGAGTGATGATGTAGTGGCTCTATGGGCCTGGTAGCTTTGTCTCCCACTTCTGTGTTTCTTCGGGCGATGTTCCTTTCCTCCTACGGGAGTGCTTCTTCCGTTTTTCCCATGAATCTGCTGTCTTGGTGGGCGACGAATGCTTCTGCTATCTTGTGGAATTCTTTGTCGCAGAGGTCGGATCTGATGAAACTGCCGCTGATTGTGATGACCCCGTTTGGGCCTGGCATCTTTAGCTTGAGGTAGGCGTAGTGGGGTACGGCCATGAAGCGAGCGAAAGCTGGCCGCCCGAGGATTGCATGGTATTGCGACTTCCAATCAACCACTTCTAAGTCGAGTGTTTCCTTGCGGAAGTTCATCGCGTTCCCGAAGACTACCTCCAGGCTTATCCTTCCGAGGGTGTAAATTACTTTTCCTGGTACAATCCCGTGGAAGGTTGTGCCTGAGGATTTGAGTGCGTTGTTTTGGATGAGCATGTCCTCGAGTGTTCGGGTGAAGATGATGTTGATCCCGCTACCGCCATCCATGAATACTCGCGAGATGTCGTAATTTCCGATTCTGGCCTCGAGTACCAGCGCGGCGTGCCCTGGTTGGGGACGACTGGTGGGTGGTCGTCCCGGGAGAAGGATATTTCTGTCTCCGACCCACGCAGGTACTCTGGGACGGCCGGGTGTGCGGAGGTTTCCAGGAAGACTTGTCTGGTGACTTGTTTCTGCTGCCTGTTGGAAGGTCTGCCTTCTTGCATCACGTAGATCCTCCCGTGGGCTTCTGGGTATTTGTTTTCTTCTTCCGTCGTCCTTTGCCGTTCCTGGATTGAGGCCACCTGTCTTGTTGGCAGAGGGGGGGCTGGTGGTGCGACGTGGGCGACTGGCCCAACTGCTATACTTGCGAGTAGTCGAGCTACTGCGACCAAGGAGCGGCTTTTCTCTTCGGCCAACTCGTTGAAGTTTCGGCAGTTCCTGAGGGTGTGGGATGATTTTAGCTCTCCTCGCTCGTTTCTGAATCCATGTAAAGATCACGGTCCATCGAGTTGTTCTTTGGAGGAGCGGAATGTGCGAGTGCCGTCGCGTGGTTGTCTTGTCCTCCATTCTCGTCTTTGAGCCTGGGGCTCGTCTTCTGGGATTTCTCGGCGCTGTGGTCTGTTGTCATCACGGTGCCTGCCGTTCCGGTCGTCTGAGAAACCAGCGGCGACCATGTCAGGTCCTCTATCGTTGTAGAAGTTCCGTATGGGTCGCTTCCTTCTTCTGTCGTCTCCCTATCTCCGTTGTAGTCGTAGTCGTACTCTGATCGTGCGGTGTGGGTTTCTGTTTCGTTACGAACGGAATCTTCTCCGTCCGCTCAGCTGTTGGCTAGTTCTAGTAGCCATGCGAGTGTTCGGACTTTCATCTGTCCGAGCTGCTCTTTGAATTCAACGCGCTGAAGACCTTGCCTGAATGCGTCGATCGCACTCTCGTCCGAGATATCTTCCGCTGAATTCTTGATTATCGTCCATCGCTGGATGTATGCTCGCAGGGCCTCCCTTGTTCCTTGTTTGCATGCCCGCAGCTCCTCGAGTGAGGCTGGTCGCTTGTATGTCGATTTGTAGTTTTCTATGAAGGCTCCTCGGAACTGGCTCCAGCAGCTGATGGATTCGCGCCGAAGATTTTTCAGCCAGTGTCGAGCGGAGCTCTCGAGCATGAGCTGTACGTACTGCATCACCCTGACATTGGTCCCTCTTTGAAACTTGACTGTTGTTAGGTAGTCATCGAGCCATGCCTCCGGCTCCTCGAGTCCGTTGTAATTTAGAGTCGTGGAGTTCAGTTTGAACCCGTTGGGCATGCGCGTCTCACGTATGGAAAGTGTGAAGCAGAGTGCTCCGCATGGCTCGATTTCCTCATCGGAAGTTTCTTCCTCCGAGTACTCCTCGCGTGCTGCACGTCTTCGCCTGCTGTGTTTGACTCTGTTCTGCGTGATGTCGTCTCGCGCGTCTCGCCGAGTGCTGCGGCGTCTGCCGTTGTCGTCGCTGTCGCGTTTCTTGTGTTTGTCGGAGCGCCTGCGTCTGTCGTCGTTACTGTCGTTGTCGTCATCGTCGTCTGGCGAACTAGGGTCCTTGTCCGGTGTCCGCTCGCGTGTCTGACGCTTTGCGCTGGTTTTTTTAGGTACCGAGGCATCGATGGCATTCTTCATTATCTTCAGAGCTATGGAAGTGTAGCGATCCGTTTTTTCCTTTCTACTTTTCTACGCACGGGACAGGTAGTCTTGGGCGCTTATGAGTGCTTCCGCCGGAGTGAGAGGCTCCTCTTCGTCGTCGTCTTCCTCTGACCTGAAGTCGTCTTTCAGTTTCCGTACTACTCTTGCCCTTTCTGTTTTCCGCAGGTTGTTGAGTTTCGATCTAATGCGGATGGGGGAGTCGTGACCTGGCAAGTCACTTCTGGCAGATTGTCTGCGGCTGCTTTTCCTTTCGGGTTCCGCTTTGGCTTGCTTCTCCATTGCTAGGCGCCACTGTCTCATCTGTTTTGTTAGCTCACCCGCTAGCTTGTTGTATGCCCTTAGCTCGTCTCTTGTGGCGTTTTATGGTAGTAACCCGCCGCGGGCGACTGCTTCTTTTACCATTGCCATCGATCCGTTGGACAAGTATATTTTTTCTTTGGATGATTCGCCCGCTGCTGCAACCGGGGTTTGCTGCCTGTTGCGCCATGGCTGGCTGCCTTGGCCAGGTGCTTGCTGTTTGTTGCTTGGCAGCTGACTGCTTTTTTGATTGCTTGGCCCTTGCTCCACCGGGACTTTCTTTGGTATGGTCCCCGGTTCTCCGAGCTGTACGACCATCTGACTGGTGTGGCCAGGGCCAGCCGTTCTGTTGGTGGTTAGGGTGTCTTGTCGAGTGTCCGGGTCGTCGGCTCGCCCGTTGTTATCTGACGTTGATGTGTCGAGTTCTGCCATGAACACCTGCGATGGTGCCCTTACCGTTTCCTTGATGATGCATGCGATCGTGCTTCTCCATGCTGGGGCCTCACTCGAGCGGTCGCGAGTAGCGTGGAGCCGCGAGTTGGGTGCGTAGCTACAACCGCCAGATGGATCGTCCGTGCGGGCGGCGTCCGCTATGGTCGTTGTTGTAGATGTTGCTACGGGCGAACGGGTGTCGTCGATGAGGCAGAGGGTACCCCAGTTGTTGATGTAGATCTGGTACTCTCCGAAGATCAGATTGATGCCGGAGCGTAGGTCGGTGAAGACTGGTTTGAGGGATGGGAGGTGGGCCGTGAATCCGAGGGACTCGAACAGGTTGAATCTTGCCGGAGCCGCCGAGTCGATGAGTGCTGGTGGTGATGAGGCCGCCGAGATCGCATTCCCAACCCGCGCGGTTCCCACAGACGGCGCCAATTGACGGGGATCAACTCTGGCAAATCCCATGGTCAGGGACCCTGGGTTAGTCATGAGAGGCGCAGGTTGGACGATAACTCGTCGGCAAACAAGGAGGCTTGCTCCTGCTCGATATTATTGATTGGGAAGATGCGTTTACACAGGAAGCCAAGGCTGGAGCGCTCAGGGCTAGGGTTACAGGTGAGATTCGATGTCTTTGGTGTCGCCCCTCCCAGCCCTTATATAGCGGGCTAGGTCTCGGGGTGTTTCATCTACGTGTACAGGTAAACTTTCCTAACCCTAGCTTGCTCCGTACGGCAGGTCTCCGCACCTTCCTTGTGAGTCGAGGACCTCTACGTCGGTGCCATCCAGTGGGCCGGGGCCGTATCTCCATGGGCCTTCTGCCTTCATGGACACCAGGTAGGCTCATCCGTAGGAGTCGTGGGGTCACCCCCTCGTCATTAAGTCTCCCTCTTTTTGTTTTCACTTTTCTTTGTTTTCTGTTATATGTTTTGTTTTGATTTTTAAATCAAAACATTTTATAAAATTCTAAAAACTTTATGTGAGCTAATAAGGCATCTAAAAATCCACTCACCAAGTTTCATAATTATTGAAATTGTATTTAAATAATTTCGATTGCAAATACAATAATTATTTAATTTCCAAGGGCATTTTGGACTTTTATAAAAATTAGAGAGCATGAAGTTGGACCCACTTCACTTGAAATGTGAACATGCCCATTTATGAGATTTTTCAAAAAGTTCAAATCATTTTTGGAAAAATATTTTTGTCTGGCATTTTATTAAAATTATTTTGAGGCTTTTTGCTTCCCCATTTCTTTTTCTTTTGCAAATTTTTTCATGATGCAAAAATGCTAGCTTGGAAAAGCACAAACCTAAATTAGGGTTCTGACAACTCGCCCCCACTCAAAAGAATCTCGTCCTGAGATTCAGAAGTCGTCGGAAAGAGGGTGGGGTACTCAGCTCGTAGACGATCCTCTCGTTCCCAGGTGGCTTCTTTCTCTGAATGATGTGACCACTTCACTTTGAAGAATCTGATCTTCTGAAGTTTGGTGCTACGCTCAGCTTCATCAAGAATACGAATAGGGTACTCTCGATATGAAAGGTTATCTTGGAGATCAAGCATTTCGTGGTCTACTTCGCGGATGGGGTCCTTGAAGCAACGCCTGAGTTGAGAGACGTGGAAGACATCAGGAAACTGGGAGAGGTGAGGGGGTAGTTCCAATCGGTAGGCAACTTCTCCACGTTTGGCGAGAATGCGAAAGGGACCGATGTAACATGGGGCCAACTTGCCTTTGATACCGAAGAGATGGGTACCCTTCAGAGGAGTAACCCGAAGGTAAGCATTCTCATCCAGATTAAAGCTTTCTTCCCTATGATGACGATTATAATAGCTTTTCTCACGAGACTGGGTTGTCTTCAATTTCTCACGAACAATGCAAACCTGTTCTTCTGCATCCTGAATCAAATCCGGTCCAAAGATATGTCTTTCACCGGTTTCTGTCTAGTTTAGGGGTGTTCGACATTTCTGTCCATAGAGAAGTTCAAAAGGAGCCATGCGCAAACTAGATTGGAATCTATGTTATACGCAAATTCGGCAAAAGGAAGAGAATTCTCCCATTTCTTTCTGAAAGAGTTAACACAAGCTCTGAGCATGTATTCGAGAATTTGATTGACCCTTTCTACTTGACCACTTGACTGGGGGTGATAAGCGGTGCTAAAGGAGAGGTGGGTTCCCATAGCATTCTAAAAACTTTCCCAAAATCGAGAAGTGAAAAGACTACCACGGTCTGAATTGATTTCCAAAGGAACACCGTGAAGAGACACGATTCGGGAGACATAAAAGTCCGCTAACTAGCTAGCAGTTATAGACTCGCGAACGGGAAGAAAATGAGCAAATTTGGAAAGTCGATCAATGACAACGAAGATGGCATCATTTCCTTTCTGGGTTTTTGGAAAGCCAGTGATGAATTCCATACTGACTTTATCCCATTTCCACTCGGGGATAGGCAAAGGTCTAAGAGTACCAGCAAGTCTTTGATGTTCTGCCTTAACGCGACGACAAATATCACATTCACCAATGAACTGAGCAATTTCTCTCTTCATCCTAGTCCACCAAAATCTCTGGCGTAGATCTTGAAACATTTTTGTACCACCAGGATGAATCGAGAGGGGAGATTCATGGGCTTCTTTAAGGATCAGCTGTCTAAGGTTCTTATTCTTCGGTACTACTATCATGTTCTCAAAGTATGCGATACCTTCATTGTCTATGGTAAAACATTTAGCCTTACCACTAGCAATGTTTTCTTTGATGTACCGGATACCTCGAGCACGTTTCTGTGCAACTTTGATTTGATCCTCAAGAGTTGGTTTCACTACCAAGGTGGAAAGGAATCCATAAGGAACAATCTCAAGATTAAGCTTTCGTAGTTCCTGATAGAGAAGTGGTTGATACTGTTGTAACATGAGGTTGTTAGAATACGACTTATGACTTAGTGCATCAGCCATGACATTGGCTTTGCCTGGGGTGTAAGAAATTCCTAAGTCATAATCTTTTATCAACTCAATCCATCGTATTTGCCTAAGATTAAGATCAGGCTGGGTGAAAATGTATTTGAGGCTTTGGTGGTCGGAATAGATCTCACAACGATTACCAAGGAGGTAATTTCGCAAAGTTGTCAGGGCATGAACTACGGCAGCGAGTTCAAGATCATGGGTAGGATAGTTCTCCTCATGTGGCCGCAACTGGCGTGAAGCATAAGCTACCACATGTCGATCTTGCATAAGTATGCATCCTAACCCTTGCCGTGAAGCATCACAATAGATCTCGAAATCCTTCTTGGTGTCTGGAGGCGCAAGTACGGGTGCAGAAGTCAATCTTCTTTTTATCTCTTGAAAGCTTTCCTCGCAATTGGGAGTCCATTCGAATTTCTTATCTTTCTTGAGGAGTTCAGTTAGAGGCTTTGCAACTTTGGAGAAGTTCTCAACGAAGCGGCGACAATAGCTTGCTAAGCTAAGAAAACTCCTAACTGGCTTAACTGATTCAGGTGGAGTCCAGTCAAGGATGGCCTGAACTCTCTCGGGATTGATAGCAATGCCTTTGGAATAAATCACGTGGCCTAGATATGTCACTTCTGGTAGCCAGAATTCACACTCTGAGAATTCGGCAAATAGGCGATGCTCTCGAAGTTTCATCAATACCAGCCTAAGATGCTAAACATGTTCTTCTTCGTTCTTCGAGTATATCAGGATGTCATCGAGGTAAACTACGACAAACTTGTCCAAATACTCCATGACGATCGAATTCATCAAGCGCAAAAAAGTGGCTGGGGCATTGGTTAAACCGAAGGACATGACGGTGTACTCATAAAGACCATAACGAGTAGTGAAAGCCGTTTTGGGAATGTCCTCGTTTCTGATTTTGATTTGATGATAGCCTAATCTCAAATCCATCTTGGAGAAGACAGAGGATCCAACAAGTTGATCATAAAGATCATTGATCCTGGGCAGTGGGTACTTGTTCTTGTCGGGACTCGGGGTTAGCGTATGCAAGCCTCGCTACAACACAATCATATGGAGAGCCGAGAACCGTACCCACTTGTCTAACCAGACAAGGCCAAGCACAGAACGTTCTCGGAAAGCATCGAACGTGAGGGGCATCCCATCCAGGCCGGATGATCAACTGAAATGGGTCCTCATCGTCCGCACACAAGTCTAAATGATATGGGTGGCGAACTCCCATACTCATAGACAAGTCGCCTCAACCATACTATCGATTGTATTATGACCCTTACATAGACTTACTCCAGCCCGATCACTTAGTCGGGGTCTAGGGCGGGCTCGATCATACATCAAAGTGTGCACGTGACGGAGTCAAGAACAATCGCATTGCGATGCCCCAAGCTGCGCACATCTAAGGGCCACTTGGTGTATAAAAGACCGCCAGCCAGATCACAACTAAGGTCTCGAAAACCCATACTAAGACATGCATGTTATAAACATACATGCAACACAAATGTCTAGTATGAACAGCAGGTATCATTGCAGTTCTCTACAATGTATACATCTTTATTAATGACTCTTACAGAGTGCACACAGAGATCACAAGTCTGTGATCCAACATTACATCAAACATGCGGAAGCAAAGTAGGTCTGAGTACAGACAAGTTTAACAAATGTGTTAGAGAAGCCTTCTCTATAGACAAGCCCTTCCACGAGGAAACAGTCGTCTGACTGGGACTACACTAGCTTGATCAGTCGTCGAGCTCCAGGGAGATTCCACCTTCGGGGTCAGGGGGTTCATCTAAAACATAGATTAAGCAAACATGAGTACAAAGTCGTACTCAGCAAGACTTACGTAGGAACTATACTACTCATGCACATGTATCAAGGTAAAGGGATGTGGGGTTTCACTTGCAGAAGTGCCAGCTTTGACTTGGCTAGTCCTCAACTACGAGTACCAGACTTGAGGTAAGAAGCGTACACGAGTCCACTACATCTCCAACCAATACACCACTATGGTTACTTCCTCGAGTTCCCCACGAGGAGCACACCATAGCACTCACGCTTATCTTGCGAGTTTCAGAAGTATCCAGTTCAAGTTGTCTAATAATCGAGCACAACTCTCCAAGTAGTCCCTTACCGCGGACGCGGCTATTCGAATAGTTTATTTACCCTGCAGGGGTGTACTACTACACACATGAAACGATCAGTTACCGTCGGGATCTCGTCACCCTTCAAGCGGGTGTCGGCGAGGATAATTTCCACAACTTTTATCTCACAGCCAACTCAAATTCAAAGGAGACGCCTATCTAGGCTGGAATCCACATCGTGAACCCGGCCGGGTTACCGATGTGGTCCCAGAAGATGTGTGCAGGGTCCCAAGCCGGTCTGAATAGCCGTTCTTCCACTTCGCAGACTGTGCCACAGACCTACCAGAACTCCGAACTAATGCGACTCATTGAACTGAGAAGGGGTGAGTTAGTAGGTTAAGCGGGGGTCCATGTGCCCAACATGTGGTAGTAGTCTTCTTCTTGGATCACCACACAAGAACTCGGGCTTAAGGCGGTGTTCAACGAGACAACCCACTGTGTACTCCTACACAGCCTCTCATCGTTCACCTTGTATTAGGGTAGATTCACCAACACAGTTTCACTTTCATCAACACCTTGTTCACTATCATCCTGACTCACATCAAAAACATCCTCATTGTAAACTCTAAGAAGGCAATAAGCAGTAACAGTTGCAGGGGCCACATGATATCAGTCAACTCCTATGTCAGCTAGGATTGTGGTTTTCTTACTACTGTGACAAGATGATATGTCATGCATCGGATATGGGTTCAACTATGCGTTAGAATCGATACAAGGTGATCTCCTAAACATGCATAAGCGAGACTGAGAGGGAATTGGGATTTTATAGATATGATCAATGGGGGTTTGCTTGCCTTGCTGACGAGGTTCAGTCACGGGGTCTTCAACGAAGGGGGTGATCTCGGGTTCCGGCTCCACTTCTATCAGCAACATGACAATCATAGGATCAACATAATGTACAATGCACAATCACATGAATAAGATTGTAATGGTGATCTTCATGGTTGCATTGTGTGGACAATTCTATTTAAAAGGAGTATATTGCAATTGAATTGCAAATTCAAACTCCATTTGATTTATCGATGAATTTCAAATGCATTTGAATGCATGGAAGTTCATTTGAAAAGGTTGATCATGAAGTGATGTGGTAAAGGTGAGGTAAAGCCTCTTATGTGTGGATGAATCCATCTAATAGAAGTGTGTTGCACAATCATTTGCAAATTCACTCCAAAATTGAATTCAAAAAGGATCCATATGCATGTTTGCTACTGTTCACCCATTTTAAAATGGTCAAACATAGAAACAAGTTTCATATTCATAATCCTTGTATTTTTCTGATAATTTTAGACATATTATTTGTCCAATTTGGAGTTAAAATGAATTATTTATGATTTTCGAAAGTTTAAAAAATTTTCTGCCTTTTCTGTAATTTCTTTAAAAACAAATTCTGTTTACTGCGTCATGCTGACATCAGCATGACGTGGGTGGGCTCTGGCCAGTGGGGCCCTTTTGTCAGCCTCAGTGGGGGTTAACCCATGTTTTATTTTAATTAAGCAGAGGGTTAAGGGGCTGGGTCCCACCTGTCATAGACTAGGGTTAGGATTAGTGGGGGTTAGGTTAGCTCTAATGGCGCCGGCTTGACGTCGGTGGCCTGGCCACGGCGATGCCCTCGCCGGAATCAGCTAAGGACCACGGGGAGGACAACAGAGAGCATAGGGGGGTCCTCTCGCTCGCCCGCGTCCTCTGGTGCCACTGGGGCATCAAGGGGAGGCCTCAGGCCTCGTCGGCGATGACCATGCGCGGCGGCCGGAGTCGGACTTCGACGGCGAGGAGACGCACGACACGGGATAACGAACGGGGAGGGGGAATCGAAGTGCGCGGCTCACCAGAGCTCGATGGCAAGCATGGAGAGGCCGGAGGGGGCTCGGCGGCGTCCAATTTCTCGCCGGAATCTTCTGCGGCCGGCGGTGAAGAATTGAAACGGGCGTTGGCTCCGCTGGCGCTTGACCTCAATTGGTGCGGGGAAACAACGAGGATGTCGGCGGGAATGCTCTGGACAAGGTGGAGCTCTTCGGGGACCTCAGTCGCCAAGGTGGAGCTCGTCGGTGCTCCGGCTAGGGCTTCGGCCACGATGTGGAACTCGCCGGGGAAGTAGAAAGGGGAGCCGAGGGCGAGGGGAAAGCGTGCGGGGGGGTTCTGCGGGTGCGTGGCGTGCACTGCGTGCAAAGGAGAGGCCTAGAAGGCTCTCCTCGACGGTGGCCGTCGACGCGTGCCCCCTGCCCTCCAGCGACCTGCTTGGAGGTGCGGGGGAGGAAGAAGACAAGCGCCCCGGTGGGCTAGGCCGAGGCAGAGGGAAGGTGGGCCTCCCCCCTGGGCGTTAGGTAAGTGTCTCTGCTCCTTTTGTTTTTTTATTTTTAGTTTTTGCAATATGTTTGACCTAGCTAATAAAATAGCTAGGCATTTTTTAAAATTCCAATATTTTTTATATGGCCTCATTAAATATAGAGCTAGCCACTTATAAAATTTGAGCACTTTTAAAATTCAAATAATTTGAACTTTAACTCAAATAGGGGTTTAAATTTAAATCCATACTCCTGTTTGAATATTTGAAAAATCCATGAGCATGGGATTGCTACCACATCATTTTATATGTGATCCCACTCATTTATGGGAGTTTTCAAAAATACAAAAGGAATTTTTGGAGAAGATTTATTTCTGGACTTTTGAATGAATTCATCTGGGGGGTGTTCTCTCTCCCATTTTGATTTCTTTTGAAAATTTTAACATGATGCAAAAAGAGTTGCTACTCCTAGCACATACCTAACTTGGGGTTGTGACAACTCGCCCCCACTCAAAAGAATCTCGTCCCGAGATTCAGAAGTCTGCGGGAGGAAGGTGGGGTACTCGGCACGCAGACGGTCTTCTCTTTCCCACGTGTCTTCTCTTTCAGAGTGGTGTGACCATTGCACTTTCAGAAACTTAATCTTCTGACGACGAGTGACACGCTCTACAGAATCAAGAATACGAACGGGGTATTCTCGATAAGAAAGGTCATCTTGGAGATCAAGCGTTTCATGGTCGACTTCGCGGATGGGGTCCTTGAAGCAACGCGTGAGTTGTGACACATGGAATACATCATGTACTCGGGAAAGGTCCGGGGGTAGTTCAAGTTGGTAGGCAACTTCTCCACGTTTAGCAAGAATGCGGAAAGGTCCAATGTAATGTGGGGCCAACTTGCCTTTGATACCGAATCGTTGGGTTCCCTTCAGAGGAGTAACCCAAAGGTAAGCCTTCTCGTCCAGATTGTAGCTTTCTTTCCTATGATGACGATCATAGTAGCTTTTCTGACGAGATTGTGCGGCTTTCAATCGATCACGAACAATGCGAACTTGCTCTTCTGCTTCCTGGATCATGTCCGGTCCAAAGAATTGTCTCTCACCGGTTTCTGACCAGTTTAAAAGTGTGCGACATCGTCGTCCATATAGGAGTTCAAAAGGAGCCATGTTCAGACTAGATTGAAAACTGTTGTTATAAGCAAATTCGGCGAATGGAAGAGACTTCTCCCAATTCTTTCCGAATGAGATAACACAAGCTCTGAGCACGTCTTCAAGAATTTGGTTAACCCTTTCAACTTGACCGCTAGACTGAGGATGGAAAGCTATACTAAAGGAGAGATGAGTTCCCATAGCATGTTGGAAGCTTCCCCAAAATCTAGAGGTGAAAAGGCTACCATGATCAGAATTGATTTCCAAAGGAACACCATGAAGAGACACAATTCTAGAGACATACAAGTCTGCTAACTGACTAGCAGTTATAGACTCGCGAACTGGAAGGAAGTGTGCAACTTTGGAAAGGAGGTCAATGATCACGAAGAAGGCATCATTTCCTTTCTGGGTTTTTGGAAAGCCGGTGATGAAATCCATACCGACTTTATCCCATTTCCACTCAGGAATAGGCAATGGTTGAAGAGTGCTAGCAGGTCTTTGGTGTTCAGCCTTAATGCGACGACAAACATCACATTAGGCAATGAACATAGCAATTTCTCTCTTCATCCTAGTCCACCAAAATCTCTGGCGTAGGTCTCGGTACATCTTTGTGCTACCAGGATGAATTGAAAGGGGAGTGTCATGAGATTCTTTGAGGATTAGCCTCCTAAGATTGTGTTTTCATGGTACAACCAATCGAGTGCCAAAGAAAACAACACCTTGATCATTTATGGAGAAACATTTAGCAACTCCGCTAGCAATGTTCTTCTTGATCTCTCGAATACCACTATCACGTTTCTGGGCGGCTATGATTTTATCCTCAAGGGTTGGTTTCGCCACCAAGGTAGAAAGATAGCCATGAGGAACAATCTCGAGATTGAGTTTTCGAAATTCCTCATGAAGAAGTGGTTGATACTGTTGTAACATGAGGTTGTTACAATACGACTTATGACTTAGTGCATCAGCCATGACATTGGCTTTGCCTGGGGTGTAAGAAATTCCTACGTCGTAATCTTTTATCAACTCAATCCAGCGTCTTTGCCTGAGATTAAGATCTGGCTGGGTGAATATGTATTTGAGGCTTTGGTGGTCGGAATAGATCTCACAACGATTACCAAGGAGGTAATGTCGCCAAGTTGTCAAGGCCTGAACTACGGCAGCGAGTTCATGGTCATGGGTAGGATAGTTCTCTTCATCTGGACGCAACTGGCGTGAAGCATAAGCTAGCACATGTCTATCTTGCATAAGTATGCATCCTATCCCTTGCCGTGAGGCGTCACAAAAGATCTCGAAATCCTTTTTGGTGTCTGGAGGCGCAAGTACGGGTGCAGAAGTCAATCTTCTTTTCAGCTCTTGAAAGCTTTCCTCGCACTTGGGAGTCCATAGGAATTTCTTATCTTTCTTGAGGATTTCAGTTAGAGGCTTTGCAACTTTAGAAAAGTTCTCGACGAACCGGCGGCAATAGCTGGCTAGGCCAAGAAAACTCCTAACTTGCTTAACCGAATCAGGTGGAGTCCAGTCAAGGACGGCCTGAACTCTCTCGGGATTCATAGCAATGCCTTTTGCAGAAATCACGTGGCCTAAGTAGGTCACTTCTGGTAGCCAAAATTCACACTTTGAGAATTTAGCATACATGCGATGCTCTCTAAGTTTCATCAATACCAGCCTTAGGTGTTCAGCATGTTCTTCTTCGTTCTTCGAGTAGATGAGAATGTCATCGAGATAAACTACAACAAATTTTTCTAGGTACTCCATGAAGATCGAATTCATCATGCGTGAGAAAGTGGCGGGGGCATTGTGTAAGGCCCCTGATGCGGTACTAACTCTAACTAGTCGCTTTCGCGTCCGGTCGGAGTTAGAAGCGCATCAAACGCCACCGGCGCACGACACTCGCACTCGTGTCGCTGCCGGATTCTCGACAACAGGTATAAAAACACAACTCTACAAGAAAAGAAATACATATAGAGATAAATAGAGCAGGGCATACAACGCCACTGTCTAATAATACAACAATATCATGAGTACATCTCATCAATACTTCAGGCGGAAGCAAAGTATGGACCGGGTACGGTCAAGATCCAAATTTCCCTAGAGAGGGCTACACATAAATCCACCCACGGGAATGTCTGAGCCCAACTAAGGATCCTAATGGTCGATGTAGTCGTACTCGTCGTCATCCTCCGGGGGCACCTCCACGAAGTATCGTCCAGTGCTGGGGTCGAGGTAGTAGTCCACTGCAGCGGCCGATCAGGCAAAGCGGTAAAGGCGGAAAAGGTAAACGGGGGTGAGAACATATCATTACGGAATAACTAAAGCTACAGGTAAGGTAAAGATATAGACAGTTTGCAGCCCTACTAGCATATATGGTGGCTACTCGTTCTATCAGAATAAAGATAAGATCCAAGAGTTTACATCGACAACGTGTCATAGGTCGGCTATCCACCTACTTACGCAAACATAACACAACCTCGTTTCTCTCTCGGTCCCCCTGGACGAAGAAAGACAACCAAGGCACGCACACGGTTTGCCAAGTTTTATAGCATGATTATCATTGATGTTATGCTATGAATAAGGAGTAGGTCTCAAGTAGTCCATAACCGCGGACACGGCTTTTCGAAAAGATTTACCCTGCAGGGGTGTACCAACTGTCCATTATAGACGTCGCATGTACGCCCGGTTTCCACTTGGCTAGGTAAGCGCCTGAAACTCCGGAACGTCAGAATCCCTCTAACTAACAACGCATAACTCCGGGTGGCCCCCGGGGAGTCGACACCCAAACCTTAAGCTGGCCACGCTCTCGGATCGGACTCTTCCGTATGACGCAGGTCGGATTACCGGTTAGTTCTCTTATGAGACCGGGTCCTAGCTGATCAGGTGGACCAACAGAGAACTATGCTCCACTGGCCCAGTTTGTTTATAAACAGCTGGGGTACCAACCAACACACACGCGAAGCAAATGTAAATCAGCTCGGGCCACCACTAGAATTGTAAGAAGCTAGGTAGTTAAGATAAGGGGGCCCCATAAAACCCCACACACGATTAGGCACGCTCGTCAAGAAACACAATACCCGGAACTCGGGTCCTAGGTGACTCAAATGGAACAAAGCACCAGACGGGAATAGTCCAGCCTTCCACCTTTCGTCGAATATAAATTACCATCATTTAGCAATAATAAATATCAACCAACTTCTCTTTTAGCATGATATCCCAACAGTAAATATATAGGGTAAGCAGCAATTTTTCCATCCATACTAAGTAATGGCTGAGCAGCGGTAACTTAGCAGTACAATGGTTTGCTGGGATGTGGGGATCATGGCTGTATCGGTTTAAACATGGCATATAAGGTAGATAGGACCAAGCAACAACGTTCTAGATCTACAGCTAGGCATGAGCAGAAAGTTATAAAGTAATGACACAGATCTCCCCCTTGCCTGGTAAGGTAGTCGAAGCAGCACTCACGGTACCCTCGGGTTCGGTGTCGGACAGCTCCACGTGAGTCTCCTCGGCGGTCTCAGGTGCTAACGTAAGGTACCGACAGGAAAAAGCACACAAGTAAGCAACTGATGCAACTCAAACAAGGATGGCATGCTCAAGTTTTATTTACATAGTATGACCCTGTCTAGTCAAGTTTAAATGAAGGTGATGACGACAAGTCATCACTTTCATATGCATTTTATTTACATTGTAATGGCTTTGGTCTGAGCCTTAACTTAGGTGTAAATAGCATGACACGAACAACAAGCATTACAAGAATTTAATTAACATGAAAGTAAAACAATGATTCTGGAGACGGAGTAGTGTCGGTGAAATTGACACACAGGAAGGAGCAACAAAGGTTGAGGCCAGCCACCATGCATATGACAATATGCTAGGGGCTGACTTGAAGAGGAAGATGACTTGGAACCGTCTTGAAAAGATCAGATGAACAACATTTCAGATGCACTGAAAGCTGAAATGTTGCAGGCAACCAGATCAGAAAACTTCTGAACCAGGTGATCACACCTTGTTTCAAAAGTTGCACAACACATCATGATAACATCACTGCTGAAATCCTTGCAGAAAAGCACCCCAAAAACATATATGATATGTCTCCATTTGGATTTGCAAAGGCAGTTGCAAATTCACCTGAAGTTCAGGGGGCTGGGTGCAAAATTGTACCACATGAAATTTGAAAAAGGTTCAGATGATGAAATCAGCATCACCATGCAACTCCTTGTGCAAAACTACCCAAGAATCATATATGACATGGGCAATTTTTGAATTTGAACCAACTTGCAAAAACCAGAAAAGGCAAAAGGGGTTTATTTGCAAAATGACCATACTTCAATTTTTAGAAGGGGTCAGATGCAAAAATTGACCTCTCCATGGGGTTCAGTAGCTCAAGCTACCCCAAAAACATATAAGGCATGCCCCTATTTGCAACAGATGTTCAAAAACAGATTTGAATTTGGAGGCAAATTCAAATTTGAATTTAAACAGAAAAGAATAAAAGAAAAGAAAAGACACAAAAGAAAAAAAAACAGTGAACAACCTCCATGGGCTGGTTTCGGGTGAAACCGGCCCATGCCGCTCCTCTGGCCTGCAATGGGTTCAGCCCACGCGGCCTGGCTCGCTGGCCAGCGGGCCCCAGACGTCAGCCTCAGAGATAAATCAAAAAAAATGGTGTGGCGTTGGCTGGAATCGAACCCGCGACTTGCTGCTCGCTCCACTGCTCGCTACCACTGCGCCACGAAACGTTTTGAACATAACGCTAACACTCAGAAGGTGAGTTGTTCCCCCCTGTCGTCCAACTGAAGGAAACTGCGCTTCTGAACCCCGGCGCGAGCACGAATTCCGGTGAGGCTCGCATCTGTCTCCGGCCACCGCTAGCTCCGCCTTCGCATGGACAACGGAGGGGGCACTGCCCTCTGCCGAACGGGGCAGGCCACTGACGTCCTCTCCCTCTTGTCTCACCGGAAGGTTCATGGAAACGGAGCGGCGACACGCCTGCTCTGCAACCCCTGAAACTACACCACTCCGGCGAGATTCAGACGAAGGCGACGACGCGCTCCGTGCAGCTCGGGTCGGACCCTGCTGTTCCACATGCTCCCGCGACATCCCTCTACACCTCGGCACAGCACAACTGGCCGTGAGATCAACTGCGGCGACGCCACGGTCGACTGAGGTTGACGGCGGCGCCACTGCAACTACGCCTTCTTCAGACACGGGTGTGACTTCGTGAGCAAAACGTGAAAGATTACTCCCTTGCGGTAATAACCGTGCTCTGGACGAGCACGGGGCACGCACGTACTCTCCTCGGCACCACCCGGGCCACAGTGATCGCCGGAATGGCCGGGGTCCGTGACACGGCGGCCGACAGCGCACCTCCACGTTAACCTACAGCTACGCGAACACGACGAGGGGAAGGGGCACTCGAGGCTCACCTAGGGAGGCTTGGAGGTGACCCTGAACTCCATGAAGAAGAAACCGAGGAAGCAGCCGTCGTTGAGGAAGACGACGTCCCGCCGCAGGCGTTCAACGTCGCGGGTCCGAATCGAGTTGCCCCGCTCCTCCTGCACGACGGGAATGAAGCGGTGAGACGCTGGGGATGGTGAGGAAGGCTGCGCGGCCACGAACACGGGAAGACGGCGGCGAATCGAACCCGTCTCCGGCGGAACAGGGGAGGTCCTGGGGAACGAACCAGGCGGCGGCGACAGAAATTGGGGGGAGGAAAGGGGCTCCTAGGGTTCCCAGACGCGCTCGGAGCCAGCTTATAAAGGGGGGAGGCCCCCAGCCACGCTGGCCGCCATCGACGTCGACGCCGGCGCCTGGTGTGAGAGGAGAGCTCGGGGGGACCTCGTCCACGCTGGAAAGACGACGAGGACGAGCGCTCGGATCCAGATCGGACGGCCCCGGGCCACCCCGCGTACCGCTTCGCTGGCGGACCTCCAAGCGGGCTGCAGAGCTGCGGCTAGATGGGCTGGGCCTCCGGCATGACTTGGGGCAGAGAAGAGAAATGGCCCGCTGGAATAAAAGAAAAACTCATCCAGCAAGGAAAAGAAAAAGGAAAAGATAGGGGAAGGAAAAAAAATATTTCAAATATTTTTAAATTCCCCTGGAGAGATGCTTGATCATCCAAAATTAGTTGCATAATTTTTTGGATGCAGAGAGACTTCCCCAAAATTCAAACAGTACCAAAACCATTTAAAATTAAATAGAAAAGGCATTTGGGGAGTTTTTGAGAGAAGAACAGAAGGTTCAAAATTCCATGAGCTTGAAATTCTTAATCCTTGCATTATTCCTCAATTTCTAAAAATGGTTTGGGCATTTTTGGCAGCAACAAAAGTGTGAGCTCATTTTGAATTTCAAATCCACTTTGAACTAGAGCCTCTGCTTTTGATGATGGAAAAAATACCTTGAGTGTTTCAAAAACCTTGCAAAGGGAAAAGAAAAGACTAGGTCCAATTTGGGATCAAGAAGAGTAAGCATGTGGCAAGGAAAATTTTCATGACTGCCCTTCATGAACCACTTTGGATGCAAAGGAAAACAACTCAACAAGACTCCAATCCCAATGCCAATTTAAATCACCACATGAAATGACATAAACCTCCACCATGCCAAGTTACAAGTCCAACAGAGGAGAATAAATTACATGGTTTTGATAGCTTATTACATGTGGGCTGTTACAGCTCTCCCCTACCAACATAGGATCTCGTCCCGAGATCTAAGCAAGAAAAAGCTCAGGATACTCAGAACGGAGATGATCTTCACGCTCCCACGTTGCTTCCTTCTCAGAGTGATGTGCCCATTGCACCTTGAGGAATTTGACGGTCTTGTTGCGAGTCTTGCGCTCGGACGAGTCTAGAACACGGACTGGACGCTCTGAGTAAGAAAGATCCGCACTGAGCTGGATCTCGCCCAAGTCCACTGCCTGCTCTGGCTGCTTGAAACACTTCTTCAACTGAGACAGGTGGAACACATCATGCACCATAGCCAAACTGTCTGGAAGCTCGAGGAGGAACGCAAGAGGTCCCCTAGTCTCGAGGATGCGGAACGGACCAACGAACCTGGGAGCCAACTTGCCTTTGATCCCAAAGCGGTGAGTGCCCCGAAGTGGAGACACTTTGAGGTATGCGAAGTCACCAACTTTGAAGTCAACACCACGGTGATTCTTGTCATAATAGGCCTTCTGCCTAGACTGTGCTGCCTTTAGATTCTCCCGGACAATTTTCACTCTGTCTTCTGCCTCTTGGACCACATCTGGACCGAACAGCTTCCTCTCGCCTGTCTCGGACCAGTTCAAAGGTGTCCTGCACTTGCGGCCATACAAGACTTCAAACGGCGCTGCTTGCAGACTTGCTTGATAGCTGTTGTTGTACGAGAACTCAGCATATGGCAAGCATTCCTCTCACTTCATGCCAAACGAGATGACACATGCTCGAAGCATGTCCTCGAGGATTTGATTTACACGCTCAACCTGCCCACTGGTCTGAGGGTGATAAGCGGTACTGAACAACACTGTCGTACCAATCGCCTTCTGAAAAGCCTGCCAGAACTTGGAAGTGAAAAGACTGCCTCGATCAGAACTGATCTTCTTGGGGATGCCATGCAAAGATACAACTCGTGCGGTGTACAAATCCGCCAACTGAGCTGCTGAAATGGAGTCTTTCACTGGGAAGAAGTGAGCAACTTTGGAGAGATTGTCAATGACAACAAAGATGGCATTGTTCTTCTTCTGCGACAAAGGAAAACCCGTGATGAAATCCATCTCAATGTGGTCCCATTTCCACTCTGGAATTTCAATTGGCTGAATTAGCCCTGCAGGCTTCTGATGCTGTGCCTTCACTCTCCTGCACACATCACACTGGGAGACAAAACGGGCAACATCCCGCTTCATACGAGTCCACCAAAAGCTCTGCTTGAGGTCCTGATACATCTTGGTACTACCAGGGTGGATGGACAGCTTTGAGTCATGGGCTTCTTTCAAGATGACCTCTCTGAGACCTCCTTCTTTGGGAACAACAACTCTCTCCTCGAACATCACGGTGCCGTCATTATGCACTGAAAAGCAACCGTACTTCGGAACTGAGGCGGCAACACCCTGCTTGACTTTCTGAATCATCAAGCTACCAGACTGCTCTTCACGGATCTTCTCACGGATAGTGGGCTCTACCACAAGGTTGGCTAGATAGCCTGCTGGAAC
The DNA here is from genome assembly GCA_950022295.1 of Bromus sterilis. NCBI lineage: Eukaryota > Viridiplantae > Streptophyta > Magnoliopsida > Poales > Poaceae > Bromus > Bromus sterilis. The sequence goes on along the minus strand of OX465595.1, from coordinate 251,002,339 downwards.
TAGCTCAAGATTGAGCCTTCGAAATGCCTCACACAAATCAGGGTGCATTTTCTGTACCTGGACACTGTTGCAATCACCCTTGCGGCTCAACGCATCGGCTATGACATTCGCCTTGCCTGGCGTATACTGAATATCCACGGAGTACTCAGTAATAGTCTCGAGCCACCTTCTTTGCCTCAAGTTCAAGTTAGGCTACGTGAACAAGTACTTTAAGCTTTTGTGATCAGTGAACACATCGACCTTCCTCCCTAGGAGGAGGTGTCGCCAAGTAACCAACGCATGAATCACTGCAGCCAGCTCAAGATCGTGGGTCGGATAATTCCTCTCGGCCTGCTTCAACTGTCTGGAGGTGTAAGCCACAATATTCTTTCCCTGCATCAACACTCCGCCAAGACCATTTAACGAGGCATCACAAAACACCCAAAACGGCTGTGACTCGTCTGGCGGTGTAAGGATCGGAGCTGTGGTCAGCGTTAGCTTCAACTCATCAAAAGCTGCCGGGCAAGCCTGTGACCAAACGTACTTCTTGCCCTTGCACAACAGCTCCGTCATCGGCTTTGCTATCTTGGAGAAATTCTCGACAAACTTCCTGCAATAGCTGGCAAGTCCGAGAAAGCTCCTCAACTGTTTGACATTTCTCGGCGGAGTCCAATCTTGAATTGTCCGGACTCTGTCTGGGTCAACAGCAATGCCTTCTGAGGAAATGACATGGCCAAGAAAGTTGACCTTATTCATCCAGAACTCACACTTGGAGAACTTGGCATAAAACTGGTGATCTCTCAACTTCTGCAACACCAATCTGAGATGCTCCTCATGCTCAGCCTCTGACTTGGAAAAGACAAGGATGTCGTCGAGGTAGAGGAGGACGAACACGTCTAGCCATTCTTGGAACAGATAGTTCATGGCCCTCATGAACGTCGGAGGTGCGTTTGAAAAGCCAAACGTCATGACCGTAAACTCGTACAGTCCATAATGAGTGCGGAAGGCTGTCTTGGGAATGTCCTCCTCACGGACACGAATCTGGTGGTACCCCATCTTTAGATCAAGCTTTGAAAACACCTTTGCTCCGTGCAATTGCTCAAATAAGTCATTGATGTTGGGCAAAGGGTATTTGTTTTTGATCGTCTTCTTGTTGATACCACGGTAGTCTTGAACCAACCGGCTAGTACCATCTTTCTTCTTCACAAAAAGACACGGGGCACCCCAAGGAGAAGTGCTCGGACGAATCATCCCATCCTTCTCAAGCTTCACCAGCTGCTCCTTCAACTAAGTCAGCTCTTCCGGACACATCTTGTAAGGTTGCCGAGATATCGGCTGTGTACCAGGTTCTAGCTCGATCACGAACTCAATAGCACGCACGGGTGGAATACCTGGCAACTCCTCTGGAAAGACATCTGGGAATTCTCGAACAACTCTGACCTCCTCGATCAATGGAGCAATTCCGGCGTTCAGAGCGTACAACTGTGCTGATCCCCCTGTCGAGCGACAAGTGTACCAAATCTCTGCGCCTGAATCGTGCGTCAGCAACACGGTCTTGGATGGACAATCAATCTTGGCCTTGTACTTGACAAGCCAATCCATGCCCAAAATGACATCAATGTCGGAACGGGGCAAAACAACTAGGGACGCCGAAAAGATAGCACCCTGAATACTGATCTCCACATCTGGAACTGTCCATGAAGAAGTGAACTTTGACCCAGGTGTGACAACTGATAGCTTACTCGGGAGCTGGTCACGTGGAAGATCTACTCTTGAAGCAAAGGACTGAGACATGAAGGAATGGGAAGCTCCGGAATCAAACAAAACTGTCGCTGGAACTGAACACACAAGTAACCTACCAAGCACAATCTCGGACGACTGCTGAGCCTCTGCCAAAGTCACGTTGTTCACCCTGAGCGCTCGTGGCTGGGCCCGCACCATCGCGTTGCTCGGTGTAGAGCGAGGTGGGGGCGGAGGCAGCCTGGCGTAACGAGGGTCGGTGCACTGCGGAGACTTGTGGCCCGGCTTGCCACACTTGAAGGACGTGATCTCTGGCCTGGGCTGGCCCTGTGGAGCAGGCGGCCTCGCGTGTGGTGGAGTAGAGCGAGGTCCGTGCTGCACTGGGACGGGAGGGCGGGAAAAAGTGCGGACAACTGCCCCCCTCTGCTGGAACTGCTGGCGCTGAGGCTGAGGCTGTGGCTCTGCAACCCAGGACTTGGCCTTCTTGTGGACCATCACTGCTGAATTGTGCTCTCTCTGCTTCCTCTTCTCTGCGGAACGCTCTGCCTCAGCTGACTCCTGTCTGATAGCCTGGTCGACGAACTCTGAGAACAGGCTTGGCGTGGACAAGGTGAGTGCATACTTGATGTCCGGGGCAAGACCACTGCGGAACCTGGCAATGCGCTTGGCCTCTGACGAGACCTCCTCTGGAGCATACCTGGCAAGCCTGACGAAGGCCAGGTTATACTCCTGCACAGACCTGTCCCCCTGACTCAGAGCTAAGAACTCCTCGCGCTTCCTCTCGATCAGACCACTGGGAATATGAGCAGCTCTGAAATCCCTGACGAAGTCATCCCACGTGATCTGTGCATCACCCTTGTTGGCCTTGTACGTCAAGAACCAACTGCCTGCGGCACCCTGAAGCTGGAAGGAGGCGAAGGTGACGTAGTCGACGGGTCTGACGGCGTTGGCATTGAAGTGCTTCTTGATCTCTGCTATCCAGTCATCCGCATCCAGCGGGTCTCGAGCCTCGGAGAACCTGGGTGGGCTGATCGCAAGGAACTGCTGCAGTGTGGTGTACTGTGGTCGATCATTCCTCTGAGCACCCTGGTTCTGCAGCATCTGAAGGATCGCTGCTGTGCCCTAAGCCACTGCAGCTACAACCTCCCCAAGGATATGGTTCTCTGGCGGCGGCATGTTCGCTCTTGGTATCCTGTATACAGGTACACTTATGAGAACATGAACGAATCATTGAAGTATCCAGAAGTTAAAGCAAAATTGACAACAAAACTTCCTCACGACGTATGAGAAAGCCGAAAGCTGAAATTCCACCAAGGTTAACCCGGAAAGTCGATAACTAGGTGCTACTGGAATTCCCAAACCAAGAACATCCGAATCCAAGATAATCATCTGCTAGCGAGCACACAACAATATATACGAGCGGTTGGAAACCTGAACAATGAGACATCTGCCCTGAGCGGCCCGCCATCACGGTCGTCCATAGGGGAAAGACACCACATCCATATTACCATAGGATGCCCGCCAATCCTGTATAGACGGTTCACCTGGGGTACGCCGTAAGCGAGGTAGAGCAGTCAACCCCAAGTGGCGGCTCAATGGTCTCAAAGACGCTAACACATCTCGTCGCTAGCAAAATTATAGAGGAATCGGAGCCTCATGTAAACGAGAACCTAGATTGTTTTGAGAGGGGATAAGTTGCAGAGACAAAACATCGTTTCACTTCCTCACGGAAAAAAAAGGGTGGGAGGGTGGGATAAGGAGAAAACAGAAAGAGGTCCTACTCTCCGAAATTTTTCCTATATAACTACCAAAATAATTTCTAGACTCAACTTCGGCCAGTAAAGGGTCCTAAAGTCAGTCCTGCTCTGATACCAAGTTGTAAGGCCCTGATGCGGTACTAACTCTAACTAGTCGCTTTCGCGTCCGGTCGGACTTAGAAGCGCATCAAACGCCACCGGCGCACGACACTCGCACTCGTGTCGCTGCCGGATTCTCGACAACAGGTATAAAAACACAACTCTACAGGAAAAGAAATACATATAGAGATAAATAGAGCAGGGCATACAACGCCACTGTCTAATAATACAACAATATCATGAGTACATCTCATCAATACATCAGGCGGAAGCAAAGTATGGACCGGGTACGGTCAAGATCCAAATTTCCCTAGAGAGGGCTACACATAAATCCACCCACGGGAACGTCTGAGCCCAACTAAGGATCCTACTGGTCGATGTAGTCGTACTCGTCGTCATCCTCCGGGGGCACCTCCACGAAGTATCGTCCAGTGCTGGGGTCGAGGTAGTAGTCCACTGCAGCGGCCGATCAGGCAAAGCGGTAAAGGCGGAAAAGGTAAACGGGGGTGAGAACATATCATTACGGAATAACTAACGCTACAGGTAAGGTAAAGATATAGACAGTTTGCAGCCGTACTAGCATATATGGTGGCTACTCGTTCTATCAGAATAAAGATAAGATCCAAGAGTTTACGTCGACAACGTGTCATAGGTCGGCTATCCACCTACTTACGCAAACATAACACAACCTCGTTTCTCTCTCGGTCCCCCTGGACGAAGAAAGACAACCAAGGCACGCACACGGTTTGCCAAGTTTGATAGCATGATTATCATTGATGTTATGCTCTGAACAAGGAGTAGGTCTCAAGTAGTCCATAACCGCGGACACGGCTTTTCGAAAAGATTTACCCTGCAGGGGTGTACCAACTGTCCATTATAGACGTCGCATGTACGCCCGGTTTCCACTTGGCTAGGTAAGCGCCTGAAACTCCGGAACGTCAGAATCCCTCTAACTAACAACGCACAACTCCGGGTGGCCCCCGGGGAGTCGACACCCAAACCTCAAGCTGGCCACGCTCTCGGATCGGACTCTTCCGTATGACGCAGGTCGGATTACCGGTTAGTTCTCTTATGAGACCGGGTCCTAGCTGATCAGGTGGACCAACAGAGAACTATGCTCCACTGGCCCAGTTTGTTTATAAACAGCTGGGGTACCAACCAACACACACGCGAAGCAAATGTAAATCAGCTCAGGCCACCACTAGAATTGTAAGAAGCTAGGTAGTTAAGATAAGGGGGCCCCATAAAACCCCACACACGATTAGGCACGCTCGTCAAGAAACACAATACCCGGAACTCGGGTCCTAGGTGACTCAAATGGAACAAAGCACCAGACGGGAATAGTCCAGCCTTCCACCTTTCGTCGAATATAAATTACCATCATTTAACAATAATAAATATCAACCAACTTCTCTTTTAGCATGATATCCCAACCAATAATATATAGGGTAAGCAGCAATTTTTCCATCCATACTAAGTAATGGCTGAGCAGCGGTAACTTAGCAGTACAATGGTTTGCTGGGATGTGGGGATCATGGCTGTATGGGTTTAAACATGGCATATAAGGTAGATAGGACCAAGCAACAACGTTCTAGATCTACAGCTAGGCATGAGCAGAAAGTTATAAAGTAATGACACAGATCTCCCCCGCCGGAGATGGCTTTTCTCCTCTGTAGGTTTCCGCCCCATGGCGGCGGCGAAACACGGAAACTCTTCTGTCCTTAGGTTTTTAACCCCAGGGGGGTCTTATAGGCGAGAGGGGGCACCGAGGGGGGCCACCAGGCATCCAGGAGGGTGCCTAGCGCGGCCAGGAGGGGGGGCGCGCCAGGCACCCTTCTGGCTGCCTGGTGGGTCCCCTCAACTCCATCCTCGGTGATCCCCAGTCAATCTTCGTAAAAACGATCCCCGTAAATTTTCATCGCATTTGGACTTGATCTGATTCAGCAACTTGGTGTCCACTTTTCACCGCTGAATTCTGGTTCTGCTGCTTCGGCCCCGGAAAGTTGTAAACTGTGTAAAACAACCCAAAACAACATAAGAACAATGCTTTAAAGTTGAATATATCAATGAATAGGATGAAATTACGATATAAAATAGTGATGTTTTTTGGACGTATCAACTCCCCCAAGCTTAGACCTCGCTTGTCCCCAAGCGATTACTGAGCTCGGTAAACCTGTCCACAAGTTTAGAGAGTGAAGCGTCGATAAAAGAATACGGACAAGAAGCATCAAGATTTCTCACCAAACTGAAGCATCCTCAACAGCAACCTGAACTCATAAGATCCTTATGGGAAAGTAGTAACAATTATAACAAAGTAGGACCTGGAAAACTCATCAAATCATGGCAAACATAGCCTTGGTCAAGGAACAACTAATAACTTTTACTTTTGCTCTTTCACTTATAAAGGAACCAGTTGAAGATTTGGAAAGAACATGTTATTAGTCAAGAAGTGCAAATGTTAACACAAAGGAAGATGTTTACTAAGCAAGCTTTTGCAAACAACTCACTTATCAAAAGATAATGTCAACAAAGATGTAACATGCTAACTTTCAATGCAGCTTTGTATGCAAGAATCTTTATTAACATCAAGTGTCTGTTCTCTCAAGAAGGAATGAAGTAGGAAGGACTGACTCAGCACAAAATAAAGGATAAACCCCGTGCAAAAAGGGTAAGCAGGGAAAACTCATGTGCCATCTCTAGATCAAACAGAATAAAAACAGACTTTTGGGAGGTGCATGATCCGTCAATGACTGCTGATAGATAACTCACTCACTTCATGATTTGGACAAGTTTAGAGGAACGGCTCCCATGTGGGGACGATCACATCCCCTTAAATTCCTTTGTTTATCACTCATAAATGGGCAAAGGAACTTGTGTGTTAGTATTTATCTTTTACGAGCTGGGCACTCATGCCAGTCCCTTCTCGTATTAGGGGTTTGCAGATTAGGCATGCAATCCCAAGATAAAACTTGTCCAAATTAAGAAGATCATGGGTTACCCACCACTTCCTCATGAGCTGAATCAGTGGCACAAAACATAAGATTTTGAACATCTAGAGATAGCACATAAATTATATACTTTAGGAGTGGTAGTGGAATACCACAAATAGGAAGGTATGGTGGACTCAAGTGGAAGATGTTGGTTTCAGGGTATGGAAGTACAAGAAGAATTCCGCTTAGTATAGAGTTTTGGCTAGCAAAGCTTTGAGAGACCAGACACTTGATGACAACTTAGATGCAAGCAATACAAAACATAAACATTAAAACTAGCATGAAACATCAAGTTGTTTTCCTTGTCAACATAACACTTCAAGCATAATAACACAAAGGTTTTGGCTATGTCGCTACTTTGAGAAAGACATGCTTGTTGTTATGACCAAAGCTATACTTGCCAAGATTTAAATAAAGTTTTCGAAGCCATACCTGATATAAGGTCAATACTCCCCATAAGAATCAGCTCATAATGTCGATTGCGTGAAGAGAATACCGAGTGCAGTGAAGAAACCAATAGACTTCTCATTAATATTCCTTCATAGACGACCCCAAACTCACGGATACAAAGCTCTCCACAAAAGGAGTGATAGACCTCAAAGCAACACCTATTTCATAAAGTAACTTCCCTAGACATGATACGACTCTACTTGACTCCTAAAGACAAAGATAAAGATAAAGATACCCGACACTCCCCCAAGATTGGAACAAGCTGAGCGGATGCCATTACCCGAGGAGATTTACTCCTCATTCTTGTTTTGGTTTTTTCTTCAGATCCCTGATGACACGGCGAAGGGTTTGGTTCTCTAACTCCCAGACTTCCACTTGTATTTTTAGTACACGGAAATCTTCAATGAGTTGGTTGGTGATGCGGTAGGCCTCGAAGATGGTGGAAAGCATGGGTTGATCTTCAAGTGAAGTGAAGGGAGCTGAAAGGTTAAGAGAAAGATCGTATTGAGGTTGGACAGATCCCACCATGATGGGATTGCTTGGACCCCCTTGTTGTTGGGCAGTGATAGTCTTGACATCCTCTCTCACGGAGCGCTCCATCTTCGCTAGTCTTGCGGCAATTCTTTCTTCGGTAGCCCAATAAACGTGCTTTCCTTGATTAAGATCCTTCTGAACCTGACGTAAACGCCATCCCAAGAAGTCCTCTCCGCTCGAGCCACAAGAAGACATCTCTAGGAACAGCTTTTCACCCTGGCAGAAACAGACCGAGAAAAGAAAACACGCAAAATCGAGAGATACGTTGCCGGGACGATCCGGCCAAATATATAGCAAAAATTTCCGCAACAGAAGGAAGGTTTCAAGCCTAGGTGGAGTCGGAGTCGGAGTCCAGGGCACCCAGGAGGGTGCCTGGCGCGGCCAGGAGGGGAGGGCGCGCCAGGAGGCCTCCTGGGCCCCCTGGAGTTCCTCTCCGGATCCACTCGGGCTTGGAATTTTCCTAATTTTGCAAAAACTTTGAAAAGTAAACTTTTATTGAAGTTCGCGATATTTCCTTACCGTAATACATACCTTTTCTTATTCTGCACCTGCCGGAGTCTATAACTTGGCTGCAACATGGTCTTCATGAGTTCTTATATATATCATGTTTACATCGACATTGATTGGATCACTTGCCATATAATGTTTGAGTCTTTGTCTATTCACAACTTGAGGTTTGGTGCCTTCGAAATTTTTGATCTTGATTGCACCAGACCGATATACTTCTTCGATAAGAAAAGGTCCTTCCCATATGGAAAGTAGTTTACCTGGAGAAAACCTAAAACGAGATCTAAACAACAAAACTTTATCACCAACATTAAATTCACGTTTCAGAATTCTTTTATCGTGCCACTTCTTTACCTTTTCCTTGAACATTTTTGCGCTCTCGTAAGCTTCACTCCTCCACTCATCTAGAGAAGTCAAGTTCATGAGACGCTTTTCACCAGCTAACTTTGGGTCAGCATTTAGCTCTCTGACAGCACAGAAAGCCTTGTGCTCTAACTCTAATGGTAAATGGCAAGCCTTGCCATAGACCATTTTATACGGAGACATGCCCATGGGGTTTTTGTAAGCAGTTCTATACGCCCACAACGCATCTCCTAGCTTCTTTGACCAGTCCTTTCTAGAACTATTTACTGTCTTTTGTAAGATCAACTTGATCTCCCTATTGGTGAACTCAACTTGCCCACTAGTTTGAGGGTGGTACGGTGATGCAATCCTATGATTGACATCGTACTTGGCTAGAGCTTTCCAAAAAGCTCCATGCGTGAAGTGTGACTCTCCATCTGTCATGAGGTACCTTGGTACTCCAAACCTAGGAAAAATTACATCCTTGAGCATTTTCAAAGATGTCTTGTGATCAGCACTCTCGGTGGGGATTGCTTCAACCCACTTGGTTACATAATCAACATCAACTAAGATGTGTGTGTAGTTGTGTGAAGGAGGAAAAGGACCCATAAAATCAAAACCCCAACAATCGAATGGTTCGATCACTAGTGAGTACTTCATAGGCATCTCATTTCTCCTGCTAATATTACCAACTCTCTAACACTTATCACAAGATAGAACGTACCTTTGGGCGTCCTTAAAAAGAGTAGGCCAATAAAAACCTGATTGTAAAACTTTATGTGCGGTCCTTTCACCGGCATGATGTCCTCCATAGGGACTATAGTGACATTGTCGAAGAACGTCCTTATGCTCGTGCTCCGGTATACATCTTCTCACGATCCCATCGGGACATTCTTTGAAAAGATGTGGATCATCCCAAAAGTAGTGCCTCAAATCCGTGAAGAATTTCTTCCTATGCTGAAATGTAAAACCTGGAGGCAAAAACTTTGCAACGATAAAATTAGCATAATCTGCAAACCAAGGGTCAGAATGAGATTGTACTTTTACAAAAGCAAGTTGTTCATCTGGGAAACTGTCGTTGACTGGAATAGGATCTTGCGGATATCTTCCATCCTTGAAAGATTATCTGCCACCGGATTGTCTTCTCCTTTTCTATCGACAATCTGAAAATCAAATTCTTGAAGAAGGAGTACCCATCTAAAGAGTCTTGGTTTGGCATCCTTTTTCTGCATAAGATACTTAATGGCAGCATGGTCAGTATGAATAATAACTTTAGTAACAACAATATACGGTCGAAACTTATCACAAGAAAACACCACTGCCAAGAATTCCTTCTCGGTAGTAACATAATTCTTTTGAGAACTATCAAGTGTCTTGCTAGCATAGTGGATGACATTAAACTTTTTGTCAACCCTTTGTCCTAAAACAGCTCGAACAGCAAAATCACTAGCATCACACATAATTTCAAAGGGCAAATTCCAGTCAGGTGGTTGTACTATAGGAGCGGTTATCAAGGCTTTCTTAAGAACTTCAAAAGCTTCCTTACAATCTTCATCAAATACAAAAGGAGAATCCTTCTGGAGAAGATTGGTAAGGGGTTTCGAGGTCTTAGAAAAGTCCTTGATAAATATTCTATAGAAACCAGCATGACCTTGAAAACTACGAATACCTTTGATGTCCCTTGGATAGGGCATTCTTTCAATAGCTTCAATCTTTGCCTTGTCCACTTCAATTCCCCTTTCGTAAATCTTCTGTCCAAGAACTATCCCTTCGGTAACCATGAAATGACACTTCTCCCAATTGAGCACCAAATTCGTTCCTTCACATCTCAGCAAAACTTTATTAAGATTGTGGAGACATTGGTCAAAGGAGTTTCATAGACGGAAAAGTCATCCATGAAAACTTCTACAATCTCCTCACAGAAACCATGAAATATTGCAGACATACACCTTTGAAAAGTAGCAGGTGCATTACTGTAAGGCCCGATATGCGGTACTGTTCCAGATCTAGACGTTTCCATCCAGATCCGGGGACGAAGCACATATCGGTCCCACCGCGACATATGACGAAGTCATATGCCCCGGATTTCCAACATGATACCACAACATTGCAGATACAGGATACAACATCTCATACAATCGGCATACAACTGCCTCAAATACAATACATCAGCGGAAGATACATGTCTGGGTACAGACTACAAGCAAATGCCTACTGGCAAAAAGAAAAACATTGATCCCATAACCACACGGGTCCAGGCCCTCCGCCGGGATCCGTCTAACTAGTCATCGTCGAGTCTCCACGTGAACGTCGGTCACCATATCTGTTGTCGATCAGAACCCTGAAAAGAGTTTGGGGGTAGTATCATGAGTACAGAAGTACTCAGCATCCAACTGTAGTGGTCAACTGACCCAGCAAGGACTTCATCACTCGCCATTCTAGGACAACTAGTAGTTTACGGTAAGGAAGGGGTAAGTGGTGAGGTTCCTGCCGCACTAGCGTTTATGAACTGGCTAACGATCTAGAGAGTAAGATAAGAAGCCAAGCATTCGATGAGGAATCGCCTCCAACAAGTCTTGCTATCAACTACTACGCAAACATAACACCTATCCTATCCTTGTCCTCCTCTTCGCATCCCGACGAAAAAGAAGCAGTCAAGGCACACACACACATTGATCAAGTTATATTAAGATTATCTCAGCTGTTGTTGTCTATGAACAAGGCGTAGGTCTCAAGTCGTCCATAACATTGGACACGGCTTCTCGAAAAGATTTAACCCTGCAGGGGTGTACGAACTGCCCATTACAAGGCTCCGCACGCACGCCCATCTCTCTCAGTTGCTACCCATTACAGGCAACCATTTTATGATTTAGTTCCAAGAGATCCGAAACGACAGGTCCCTCTAACTAACAACGAATATATCCGGGTGGCCCCCGGGGAGTCGACAACCAATCCAAAAGCTAGCCACGCTCTCGGATCGTACTCTTCCGTCTCAACAGGGTTTGGGTTACCGAGACGCCTGACGTGAGGCCTCGGGCCCTCGCCGGTCAAAGGTGGACCAACAGGGAAACCATGTCCCCACTGGTCCGGGTTGGTTGGAAAACTACTGGCGTACGACCAGCACACACACGGTTTCAAAAGGTAAAATCAGCTTGGGCCAACACAAGAAATTCTTGAAGCTAGGTAGGTAAGAAAACGGGACCCCATAAAATCCCACACTCGGTTAGGCATGCTCAGTCTTAAAACCAATACCCGGAACTCGGATCCTAGGTGACACGAATGGAACAAAGCATCGGGGCGGGATAGCCTAGAACTTCCATCCTTCGTCGAATATAGTCAACATTATAATAATCATATCATCAACAAAAATATAATAATTTGATATCCCAAAACCAAGGAGTAACAGGGTAACATCGTAGCATCCTAAGCATGCATACTAAGCAGGGGCTGAGCAATGAGCAATAGTAACATAGCAGTACAAGGTTTGCTGGGAAGGGACATGGCTGTATCGTTTTGAAAGAGGATGTAAACATGTGGTAGGATCAATCATCGAAGCTAACCTAGACTAGCATGAAAACCGCTGGTTGAAATAGAATGGATCATAAGTAATGTGTAGTCCTTGCCTGTTGATAAGTCGGGTTCCGAAGCTGTAGTTGATCGCAAGCTCGCATCATCTCCATGAGGTACCCGCGGAAGCACTCAAGAGGGTAAACACTGGAAAGCAATCAACGAGCAAGCACTCTATTACTACGGGGCAACATAAGATCAAGAACACATCACACGACACGGCAACGCGATACGGATCTATCGTCGAGAATGGTTACTAACAATTTAAGTGGGGTATCGGTCACACACGACGAATACCGCACGTTTATGGTGGTTCAAGTTGCTTAGCTACCGGTGATCAACCAACGGTTATTAACATGGCATCTCACTCAAGCGTGGCATAGCACACAAACATGTCAAGAGGTGAAGCACAAAGTAAACTATCTATGCTAGTCAATTTAGGTGAGGAAATAGCATAATATAGGTTGGTTAAGAACATCAAACAATAGCATAAACACAAAGTACACAAAAAACTAATCAAGTTACATATAAAGAACACCCCAAACGGAGTTACGGTTAAAAATATATAAGCAAAACAAGTTACGGGCACAATCTGCCAACATCACGAAGCACACTTTAGAGCAATGCATAAACAGGATAATCAATGCAAACATGATCACAAATGATATGGAACTAAAGTATACATGAGATGGAAGGCATGGCAAAAAGAATCATGCAAGTAGGCATCATTGATCAAAAGATATTAAGGATGCAACATGGTATCGGAACGTTATAGACTTAGAGAAAAACAGAGGTGGCTGTCAAAAACAGCGGGATAGCAACTTTGGAGTTCAATAACTATATGACCAGCAAGCATATCATGACAATGAAATACAAGGGATGAAAGTAGACATGATGCTTAACAATATGCAATTGGAATCACTGAATTCCGATAAACGGTCGCGACACACTCGTCGACCGAAGTTGCAACAAAATAATAGTTTCAGCAACAACAGCACAATAACATCAGGATAGCTACTTTACAGCAAGATACAATCAACATGCAGCAAGCAAATATGACATCTGAATGCATAGAACTGAAGTAGAAACAATGCTTAACAGGATGCAAAAGGAATCAATCAATTCCGATGAACGGTTGCGAAGCAATCGTCACCCGAAGTTGCAATAAAATAATAACAGCAGCACTTAACAGGAAATAAAAGCATTTAACGGCCTGATGCCCACTTCAACGCAGAATTAAACTATCTAGACGGCCTCAAACGGAAAAACTTTCTACATACGAACGCTAGAGCACGCAAAACTGAGCAACTTTCGTTTTGGGGGCACATTCATACGAGCTACGGATTCCTCGCAATAATCGTCGCAAAAATAGATCAGCAGCAATATTATTAAGGACTTAGAAAAAAATCACAGGCAGCAGAAAAAAAAGATAAATAAAAAAAAGAAAAAAGAGGGGTTGGGCGGCCTGGGCTCACCTAGTGGGCCGAGGCCCAATAGGCCGAAGTGGCGCACGGACTAGCGGTTGCGCTTGGGCCTGGGAGCTGGGCTCGGTGGTAGAGTGGGCCGGCCCAGGCCACGGTGGAGGCGACGCTCGGGGCTCTCCCGAGCCATCCATCGGGCGGCGGCGGCGCCCGTCCCGGCAGACTTGGCGAGGCGGCGGAGGGAGCAGATCCAGGCGGCGGCCGTCGGGTTCGTGTGGCTGCGACCTCGGGCGGCGTCTGTGTGGCGGCGGTCGAGCGGCCGGCTCGGGAGGCGGCTCCGGGCTCCGGCGGCGTGAGCTCCAGCGGCCGAGCCACGGCGTCGCGGCAGCCTGAAGCGGTGAGAGGCGAGGCAGAGGGTGAGAGGAGGAGGGAGTTGAGGAGGAACGGGAGAGGAGGTGACCCGGGACGGTGGCGGCCGGCGGCGCGCTCGCCGGAGTGCGCGGCGCACGTCGGCGTGAGGAGCTCGGGCGGAGGCGGCTCCGCGGCCCAGATCCGGCCCGGCGGCGGCTGCGCGAGGCCGACGCGGCCCGGACGGTGGGAGGCTGCTGCTGGCTCCGGTGGGGGCGACGTGGACGATTCCTAGCCCCTGATTTGGAGATCCAAGGGCTAAAAACGATCTGGATATAGGGTTTTGGGAGAGGGGAAGGATTTTGGACGAAATTGGGCAAAAATTGAGACGGGTGGCTGGAAAAGTCTTAGGGAAACCCTAATTGGCTGGTTTGGGAGGTGGGGGTCATTATATAGGCAGGTTGGCGGGTCTGTTTACACAAATGCCCTCGGTACCCCTCTCTCGCGTCCGGTGATCGCGTTCGTGACCGCGGAGACACCGTACGGACTCTGATTCCGACGAAATCTCCAACCGCGCGCTCAACGCATCGAGCCCGTCGATCACACGTCACTGCGGTGACATTCCGACAACATTTTCTGGCGCCCCTGAAAATAATCCGTTTATTAAATAAATGGGGTTTTCGTTCCGTTGGCTGTGGCTGGTCTCAGACGGTTTTCGCGACGGTGATCGGGTGAAACCCGGTGTCGCAAATGTCGAGTGGCAGGGTGGCAAGGGTCGGTCTCCGTCCGGTATGAGATAAGAGGGGGAAAGTAATCGTCGATCGATAAATCGGGGATGCAAACACCGCAAAAAAATCAGACAATCAAACAATGCACACCGAAAACAAAATTTTTAATTTTTGTGAAAACTGGGTTGTTACAATACAACACCCCCAACAAGGGATCTCGTCCCGAGATCCAGGACGATCCGGGGGAGTGGAGGGGAGAGAAAAGAGAGTCGACAATATTCAACACCACCAACAACGGACTCTTCTCCATGTCGACGTCGAACTTCGGTCGAGATAAAATTTCCGCAGAGAGACGGCAACATCGAAGATCGAAACCATCGAGAGATCAAGAGGAAGAACAATCGCGAAAACCAGATCAAGGGATAGTGATTTTCGACGCAAGTCGTAAAAACACCGGTAAAAGGAGGGATGGCAATGGATGACCCAGATGATACCCAAAATCGGAGAAGCTAAAGGTACTACAGGAATTCCCACCTGAGCTCGGAATCGAGACAATACACTGCAAGCCAGTCATTGTAACTATTCCGATACTCCACACCTCGAGATCCTAGAGTTTGAAGGGGATAAGGCAAGAATTAAAACACTTACGGCACTTGTCCTGACCAGAGCAAGGGTAAGGAGTAAAAAGATTCCTACTCTCCGATAACTAACTTAGTAACTACAAAATAGTTTTTCTCAAGACTCGACTTCGGCCAGAAAAGGGATCCTACGGTCAATAAGGCTCTGATACCAAGTTGTAAGGCCCGATATGCGGTACTGTTCCAGATCTAGACGTTTCCATCCAGATCCGGGGACAAAGCACATATCGGTCCCACCGTGACATATGACGAAGTCATATGCCCCGTATTTCCAACATGATACCACAACATTACAGATACAGGATACAACATCTCATACAATCGGCATACAACTGCCTCAAATACAATACATCAGCGGAAGATACATGTCTGGGTACAGACTACAAGCAAATGCCTACTGGCAAAGAGAAAAACATCGATCCCATAACCACACGGGTCCAGGCCCTCCGTCGGGATCCGTCTAACTAGTCGTCGTCGAGTCTCCACGTGAACGTCGGTCACCATACCTGTTGTCGATCAGAACCCTGAAAAGAGTTTGGGGGTAGTATCATGAGTACAGAAGTACTCAGCATCCAACTGTAGTGGTCAACTGACCCAGCAAGGACTTCATCACTCGTCATTCTAGGACAACTAGTGGTTTACGGTAAGGGAGGTGTAAGTGGTGAGGTTGCTTCCGCACTAGCGTTTATGAAGTGGCTAACGATCTAGAGAGTAAGATAAGAAGCCAAGCATTCGATGAGGAATCGCCTCCAACAAGTCTTGCTATCAACTACTACGCAAACATAACACCTATCCTATCCTTGTCCTCCTCTTCGCGTCCCGACGAAGAAGAAGCAGTCAAGGCACACACACACGTTGATCAAGTTAGATGAAGATTATCTTTGCTGTTGTTGTCTATGAACAAGGAGTAGGTCTCAAGTCGTCCATAACCGTGGACATGGCTTCTCGAAAATATTTAACCCTGCAGGGGTGTACCAACTGCCCATTACAAGGCTCCGCACGCACGCTCATCTCTTTCAGTTGCTACCCATCACAGGCAACCATTTTATGATTTAGTTCCAAGAGATCCTGTCGGGACCCGGGGTTAGCGTATGCAAGTACAGCTAAGACATAGTCATATGGAGAGCCGAGAACCGTACCCACTTGTCTAAGTAGACAAGGCCAAGCACAGAACGTTATCTGAAAGCATCGTACGTGAGGAGCATCCCATCTAGGCCGGATGATCAACTGAGATGGGTCCTCATCGTCCGCACACAAGTCTAATGATATGGGTGGTGAACTCCCATATTCAGAGACAAGTCGCCTCAACCATACTAACGACTATCTCATAACTCTTACATAGACTTACTCCAGCCCAATCACTTAGTCGGGGTCTAGGGCGGGTTCGATCATACCACAAAGTGTGCACGGGACAGAGTCTCGAACAATCGCATCGCGATGCCCCAAGCTGCGCACATCTAAGGGCCACTTGGTGTATGAAAGACCGCCAGCCAGATCACAAATAAGGTCTCGAAAACCCATACAAAGACATGCATGTTATAAACATACACGCAGCACACATGCCTTGTATGAACAGTAGGTATCATTGCAATTCTCTACAAAGTATACATCTTTATTGATAACTCTTATAGAGTGCAAACAGAGATCACAAACATGTGATGCAACATTACAACACAAGCGGAAGCAAAGTATGTCTGAGTACAGACAAGTTTAACAAATGGCTTAAGAAGCCTTATTTAAAAACAAGCCCTCCACGAGGGAACCAGTCGTCTGACTGGGACTAGACTAGCTTGATCTTCAGTCGTCCAACTCGATGAAGAAGCCACCTTCGGGGTCAGTGGGTTCATCTAAAACATAGATTAAGCAAACGTGAGTACAAAGTCGTACTCAGCAAGACTTACATAGGAGCTATACTACTCATGCACATGTATCAAGGTAAAGGGAGGTGGGGTTTCACTTGCAGAAATGCCAGCTTTGACTTGGCTAGTCCTGAACTACGAGTACCAGACTTGAGGTAAGAAGCGTACACGAGTCCACTACTTTCTCCAACCAATTACACCAATATGGTGCCTTCCTCGACTTCCCCACGAGAAAGCACGCCATAGCACTCACACTTATCTTGGTGTGTTTTAGAAGTATCCAGTTCAAGTTGTCTAATAATCAAGCTAAGCTTTCCAAGTAGTCCATAACCGCGGACGCGGCTATTCGAATAGTTTTGTTAACCCTGCAGGGGTGTACCGCTACGCACACATGATCATCATTTACCGCCTTTGTACTCGACACCGTTCAAGAAGTGTCGGCGAGGATGCTCACCACAACTGTTACCTCATAGCCGATCTAGTCCGAGAAAGCCGCCTACTTGGGTTGGTTACCACTATCGTGAACCCGGCCGGTTTACCGAAGTGGACCCAAGTGATGTGTGCGTGGTGCATAAGCCGGTCTCGGATGAGCTGTTCTCTCACTTAGCATCCAGGCCACAAGCCTACCAGAACTCCGAACTATTGCGACATCTGGACATCGAAAGGGATGAGTTAGTAAGTTGAGAGGGGTCAGTGAGCCCAATGTGTGGTTTCTACCGCATAGATCACCACACAAGAACTCGGACTTAGGGCGGCGTTCAACGAGACAACCCACCGTGTACTCCTACACAACCTCTCATCGTTCACCTTGTATTAGGGTCGGTTCACCAACACTTTTCTACCATCATCATCATGATCACTACCATCCCGACTCACATCACAGTATCATCATGGTATCATTCTAAGCATGCAATAAGCAGTAACAATTGCAGGGGCCACATGATATCAAACAACTCCTACATTTGCTAGGATTGTGGTTTGCTTACTACTTTGACAAAATGATAGGTCATGCAAAGGAATGGGTTAATCTATGCGGTAGAAACGCATCATGGTAATCATCCTAAACAATGCATAAGCGAGACATGAGAGGGAAGTGGGATTTTATCGACATGATCAATGGAGGTTTGCTTGCCTTGCTGACGAGGTTCGGGTTCTGGGTCTTCAGCGAAGGGGGCAGCCTCCTGCTCCGGTTCCACCTCTACTCGACAAACAACAAGCAAAGTAGCAAAGTAAATACAATGCAAAATCACATGATGGAAGGTTGAAACTTGATGTATATGCTTTGATGTGTGAACCAATTCCATTTAAATGGAGTATATTGCAAATTGAATTGCAAATTCAAACTCCAAGTTGAATTCAAACTTATCCAAGTTACATGTGACATTGCTTGATCATTTTAAACCTTTTTGAAATGTGTATGATATGCCTCTGAAGTGTGGTTGAAATATAGCATAATTCCATGGTCCAAGTTGCAAAAGCATTTGAATTGAATTTGAATAAATTCCAAATAATTCAAATGACATATGCTACTGGTCCCATTTTAAAATCAACTCAAACATAGTTGAAAGTTGGATTTTTGGATAGCTTATTTTCTCCTGATCATTTTTCATATATTATTTGTCCAATTTGGAGTTAATATGAATTTTCTATGAATTTCCAAAGTTTGGGGTATTTTCTGGAATTTCTAGAATTTCTTTAATTCAATTTGATTTCTGGAAATTCATTAAATCGATTTATTCCAGCATCTCTGAGTCAGCATGACATCAGGGGTTTGACCTAGTCAAACTGACATGGGGGTCCCATCTGTCATGGACTCAGGGGCTAATCCCCTCTCTGTTTAATTAAACAGAGAGGATTAGGGGGGGCTGGGGCCCACTGTCAGCCTCACTGGGGTGTATTAGGGGGTTAAACACTGGATTAAGCCCTAATGGCGTCGACGGCGGTACTGTTCGCCGGAGAACTCGTCGGAGTTGCAAATCGGGCACGGGAGGGGAAAAGGAGTGCACCATCTTGCTCAGCATCGTCGTCCGCATCGAATGGACCCGTCCAGAGATTCAGGGGGTCACTGGAGCGTCACCGGCGTCGACGACGGCGGAAGAAGAAGCTAGGGCTGCGCCGGGGAGGGGGAAAACGGGCACCATTTGGGGTGGCGAGTGGCGCGTTGTGAAGCTAGCGCACGCATGAGCCATACGCACGCTCTGGGGCATCGACAGGGGCACGGGAGCAAGGGGGGCATCGTCCATGGCGGCGACCTTCCTCTGCTCTCATGGAGGAATCGGCTAGGGGGGGATTGAGGAGCCGCAAGGTTGGGGGTTCTGCTCACCAGGAGGTGGTGAACGCAACGGCACAGGCGGTGGAGGCGGAGAGGCTTTAACGACGAGGAATTCGGCGGAGTTGGCTTGCGGGTCCGGCAGCGACGTGGAGATGATTCCGGCGGCTACAGAGCGTCGAAGCTCGATTCCTTCTGCACGGAGACGAAGTCGAGGATGGCGAGGAGGATGGACAACACGACGCAGCTCGGGAACAACGTTGGCTACGCGGGCTTCAAGCCATGGCGACGGCGGCGTCCTGTTCTTCGCGGGGCTCAGCGAGAGAGAGGAGGATAGGTACTGGGGAGGGGGGGAATGGACGCACGGCGTCTCCAGCGTCTCCGTGGCGTCGCTAGAAGGCGCGGGAGGGGCAGGTGGCGTCTGGAGAGGCGGTGACGTGCACGGCTAGCTCGGTGGCATTCCACCGAGCAGCTTGG
Organism: Bromus sterilis; assembly: GCA_950022295.1. Lineage (NCBI taxonomy): Eukaryota > Viridiplantae > Streptophyta > Magnoliopsida > Poales > Poaceae > Bromus > Bromus sterilis. The sequence continues at coordinate 250,982,634 of OX465595.1, read as the reverse complement.
AGGCGCGGGATCGGGGAAGAACACCCCACTGCCCCTTTGGGCCGGGTGGGCTGGATGGGCCGGCTTCGCCTGGGCGTCTGGTAAGTCTTTCTGATTCCTTTTCTGTTTTTCTTTTCTGACATTTGTTGTGCTGTGCTAAAATAAATAGCTAGGCATTTTATTATATGCTGAAAAATTTTATATGGCTTCATAAAAATATATACTAGCCACTTATAAAGTTTCAACATTTTTAAAATTCAAATAATTTGATTCTTAACTCAAATAGGGTTATTAGATTAATTCCAAGGCACTGTTTGAATATTTGAAAAATCTATGAGCATGGGATGGTTCCCACATCACTTGATATGTGATCACACTCATTTATAGGACTTTTTCAAAAATCTAACATGAATTTTTGGAGAAGATTTTTATCTGGCCTTTTGAATTAATTCATCTGGGGGGGTTCCTTCTCCCATTTTGCTTTGGAATTTGATTTCAAAGATTTCTTTTGAAAATTTTAACATGATGCAAGAGTACTGGCTAACCCTAGCGCATTACCTAACAGAGGGTTCTGACAACTCGCCCCCACTCAAAAGAATCTCGTCCCGAGATTCAGAAGTCTGCGGGAGGAAGGAGGGATACTCGGCACTGAGACGATCTTCTCTTTCCCACGTAGCTTCTCTCTCAGAGTGGTGTGACCATTGCACTTTCAGAAACCTAATCTTCTGACGATGAGTGACACGCTCTGTGGAATCAAGAATACGAATAGGGTATTCTCGATAAGAAAGGTCATCTTGGAGATCAAGCGTTTCATGGTCGACTTCGCGGATGGGGTCCTTGAAGCAACGCCTGAGTTGGGACACATGGAATACATCATGTACTCGGGAAAGGTGCGGGGGTAGTTCAAGTTGGTAGGCAACTTCTCCACGTTTAGCAATAATGCGGAAAGGTCCGATGTAACGTGGGGCCAACTTGCCTTTGATACCTAAACGTTTGGTTCCCTTCAGAGGAGTAACCCGAAGGTAAGCCTTCTCATCCAGATTGTAGCTCTCTTGCCTATGATGACGATCATAGTAGCTTTTCTGACGAGATTGGGCTGCTTTCAATTGATCACGAACAATGCGAACTTGCTCTTCTGCTTCCTTGATCATGTCCGGTCCAATGAATTTTCTTTCACCGGTTTCTGACAAGTTTAAAGGTGTTCGACATCGTCGTCCATAAAGGAGTTCAAATGGAGCCATGTTCAGAATAGACTGAAAACTATTGTTATAGGAAAATTCGGCGAATGGCAGAGATTTCTCCCAATTCTTTCCGAATGAGATAACACAAGCTCTGAGCATGTCTTCAAGAATCTGGTTAACCCTTTCGACTTGACCGCTAGACTGAGGATGGAAAGTTGTACTAAAGGAGAGATGAGTTCCCATAGCATTCTGAAAGCTTCCCCAAAATCTAGAGGTGAAAAGGCTACCACGATCAGAATTGATTTCCAAAGGAACACCGTGAAGGGATACAACTCTAGAGATGTACAAGTCCGCTAACTGGCTAGCAGTTATAGACTCGCGAACCGGAAGGAAGTGTGCAACTTTGGAAAGCCTATCTATGACAACGAAGATGGCATTGTTTCCTTTCTGGGTTTTTGGAAAGCCGGTGATGAAGTCCATACCGACTTTGTCCCATTTCCACTCGGGAATAGACAAAGGTTGAAGTGTACCAGCAGGTCTTTGATGTTCTGCCTTAATGCGACGACAAACATCACATTCGGAAACAAATTGAGCAATGTCTCTCTTCATCCTAGTCCACCAAAATCTCTGGCGTAGATCTCGGTACATTTTTGTGCTACCGGGATGAATTGAGAGGGGTGTGTCATGGGCTTCCTTGAGGATGAGTTGCCTTAGTTCCCTATTCTTAGGTACTACCAAACGATTTTCAAAGAATACCGTTCCCTTGCTATCTGTGGAGAAACATTTAGCAACTCCGCTAGCAATGTTCTCCTTGATCCGGCGAACACCTCGTGCACGCCTTTGGGCAACTATGATTTGATCCTCAAGAGTTGGTTTCGCCACCAAGGTAGAAAGATAGCCATGAGGAACAACCTCAAGATTGAGCTTGCGAAAGTCCTCATGAAGAAGTGGTTGATACTGTTGTAACATGAGGTTGTTACAATATGACTTATGACTTAGTGCATCAGCCATGACATTGGCTTTGCCTGGGGTGTAAGAAATTACTACGTCGTAATCTTTTATCAACTCAATCCAGCGTCTTTGCCTGAGATTAAGATCTGGCTGGGTGAAAATGTATTTGAGGCTTTGGTGGTCGGAATAGATCTCGCAACGGTTACCAAGGAGGTAATGTCACCAAGTTGTTAGGGCATGAACTACGGCAGCGAGTTCAAGGTCATGGGTAGGATAGTTCTCTTCATGTGGCCGCAATTGGCGTGAATCATAAGCTACCACATGTCGATCTTGCAGAAGTATGCATCCTAACCCTTGCCGTGATGCGTCACAATAGATCTCGAAATCCTTTTTGGTGTCTGGAGGTGCAAGTACAGGTGCAGAAGTCAATCTTTTTTTTAGCTCTTGAAAGCTTTCCTCGCACTTGGGAGTCCATAAGAATTTCTTATCTTTCTTGAGGAGTTCAGTTAGAGGCTTTGCAACTTTAGAAAAGTTCTCGACGAAGTGACGGCAATAGCTGGCTAGGCCAAGAAAACTCCTAACTTGCTTAACCGATTCAGGTGGAGTCCAGTCAAGGACGGCCTGAATTTTCTCGGGATTCACAGCAATGCCTTTTGCAGAAATCACGTGGCCTAAGTAGGTCACTTCTGGTAGCCAAAATTCACACTTGGAGAATTTAGCATACAGGCGATGCTCTCTAAGTTTCATCAATACCAGCCTTAGGTGTTCGGCATGTTCTTCTTCGTTCTTCGAGTAGATGAGAATGTCATCGAGATAAACCACAACAAATTTATCTAAGTACTCCATGAAGATCGAATTCATCATGCGTGAGAAAGTGGCTGGGGCATTGGTTAAACCAAAGGACATGACGGTGTACTCGTAAAGACCATAACGAGTAGTAAAAGCCGTTTTGGGAATGTCCTCGTTTCGGATTTTGATTTGATGATAACCTAATCTCAAATCCATCTTGGAGAAGACAGAGGATCCTGCAAGTTGATCATAAAGATCATTGATCCTAGGCAATGGGTACTTGTTCTTTATCGTCGCTAAATTTAGCGGGCGATAGTCTACGCACATCCTTTCTGTTCCATCTTTCTTCTTTACGAATAGAACGGGGCAACCCCATGGCGATGAGCTAGGGCGGATGAAGCATTTTGCCAACCAAACATCAAGTTGGATTTTTAGCTCAGCTAACTCATGTGGGGCCATTTTATATGGGCGTTTGGAAATTGGTGCGGTTCCTGGTACAAGATCCACTATAAACTCTACACATCTGTCGGGTGGCATGCCCGGAAGCTCTTCAGGAAAGACATCCGGGAAGTCACGAACCACCGGAATATCTTCAAGTTCGGGAAGGGGAAGTACATTCAAGGAATGCACTTGGGTTCTTGTTCTGGGTGAGGTATAGTTGACGGTTTTGCCTGAAGGGTGGGTGAGTTTCACGGATTTGCCTTTGCAATCCAGGTAGGCATTCTGTCTTGATAGCCAATCCATGCCAAGGATGACATCAATATCTGAAGACTTGAGGGCTATGAGTGAAGCAAGGAATACTAAACCCTCAATTGCAATTTGGTTTCCATGGCTTACTCTATTAGTTTGCCATCTTGACCCTGGAGTTTGAATAATCATTGGGGTGGACAATTCAACAAAAGATAACTCATGACGAAGTGCATAACTTTCTGACATGAATGAATGAGATGCTCCTGGGTCGAAAAGAACGGAAGTAGGAACATAATTGACTGGGAGCGTACCAAGAATGACGTCAGTGGTGTCGTCAGTCTCTACGGCGGCGATCTGGTTCACACGTCCACGAGTGGCGGGAGGAGCGGGTTTGGCGGTGTAGACCTTCTGGGGTGGCTTGCCACGACCATTGTTGTTGTTGCCTCCGGCACGGGGTGGAGCATTCTGATGCTGGAGCTGGTTCTGGGGACACTCACGAGAAAAGTGGCCTGCCTGACCACACTTGTAACAGGCTCCGAAAACAGTGCGTGGAGCTGGGTTGTTTGGTGGAGCTGGGTGGAACTGGGTTGGTGGACGAGGCGCCACATAGGATGGCCTCGGTGGGTTGTTCTGGCGGAACATACTATTTGGGATCCAGATCTTGCGCTTCTGGGAGCCAGAACTGGATGAACCATCGTCTCTAGGGTGTTTGCGGAAATCGTTGGGGGTGTTCATGTCCTCTGCCTTGATGGCCTTGTTGACAAGGACCTGGAATGTGGCAAAGTCATGTAGGTTGAGCTCACGACGGAGTCCAGAGTTGAGGCCACGATGGAACCTCTCTTGCTTCTTGGAGTCGGTGGAGACTTCTTCGGTAGCATAACGAGCAAGTCGGTTGAACTCACGACTAAACTCGTCAACGGTCCTTCTTCCTTGGGTGAGGTTGCAGAACTCCTCACGCTTGCGGTCCATAAGACCTTTGGGAATGTGGTGCTCGCGGAAGGACGTGCAGAATTCCTCCCAAGATGTAGGCGGTCCAACGGGGCGCATATTCAGGAAGTTCTCCCACCAAGAGCTAGCTGCGCCTTCGAGGTGATAGGTGGCATAGCTGACCTTGTCGCCATCTGCAACATGGCCGGCTTGGAGCTTTCTCTCGATGCTGCGAAGCCAGTCATCGGCGTCAAGGGGCTCGGTGGAGTAACTGAAAACCGGGGGATGAAGCCGGATGAAGTCGTTCAGGGACACCAGCTCATTGCGCTGCTGAGTGGTGTTGTGAGCAATGACTTCCAGTAGGTGGTGAGAGTCTCGGCGGTTCCTCTCGACCTCCATCAGAACCTGAGCCAACATGGGTGGGGGTGGAAGGTTGCCTTCCTCCTGGTCGTTCCCACGACCTTGGTTACGACCAATCTGGCCACGGGTTCCTTGAGACATCCTGAAGGTGAAAAACCAAAGTCAAACAGAGTTGATTGGGAGAGTCTAAACAAGGTATTGAAGTACTGGAAGGATAACAGAGCAAAGGAAGTAATCATCTTGACAACATGGTGATAAAAGCATACAAGCCATATATTCACAAGCTGTCATACAAACCATACATCATTTTAGTACAAGCACCAAGCTAATACAAACGTGATGAAGATGATACATCCTTCAGAGGCACTCTGACTTCCTATACATTATTTATCTAAGCCTCTGGAACTTAGACCCTTGCGTACAATACACTAAGATACTACTACATCCTCACTAAGTAAGACCACAGGCGGTCTCACTCATCTTCATCTCCATAGTAGTCCTCATAAAAATTACCCGCGTATCCCGGTAGCTGAAGGTGACCATCGGAAAACACGGAGGCCTGTGGACCCTGATATCCATTTGGGCAAGGATGGGGCCTAGGTCCAGCGTAGGGTGGAAGCAAAGGACCACGGGGTGGAAAAATGCCTCCAATCTCGGGCCAAGCAACTCGAAAAGGCATCTGAGCCCTCACTGGGTAGATATCATCATGCTCAACTGATCCAATGCTCACAAAGGGTGCCAAGAGTGTCAGTGCTCGATACAGACGAGCACGGGTGGCGTGAAGCTCGAAACGGAGAGCGCGTGCATCACGATCTCGATCACTAGCAAACCTAGCAGTCACCTGGAGTGCTGGATCCTCTGCAGAGTGATCTGTGTAGAGTCCGGTGTAATATCCCTCTTCTCCTGGAAGTGCAGCAGGGATATAGCGGAAAGAGGTCTCTCTCAGCATAGTTTGCTCCTCTCTCAACAGGGTAATACATGAGTATGCAGCATTCTGCACCGCCATGTTCTCGGTAATGCCAATGCCATGTCCGAAGTGGATAGGCTGAGTGACTCCAACGTGGTGCGGATAGATCCGAACAATGCAGTGGAACTGCGTCTGGTTGAAGTCGTGAAACTGCTCCTCGACCGTGTACTCAGGATACCATCGATATCCCACATAGGACATCATCTCGATCAACGTGGTGGGATGGCCACGCACACCGAGGCACCTGGTCAAACGAACAATCTGCCGAGGGGGAAGATCGGCCATCTGAAACAGAAAGGAGTTTGCAAATGCATCAGATTGTGAGATAAACCTGGAATGACTCGGACAGCATAACGGCTGTAATTCTAAGAAATGACAATTTCTTCCAATATGAAAACAACACTTACATAATACGATGTAATAAATCAGGACGCATAACCACTCTAACAAACCGGTCACAACTTTCTTATGGCTACAAGGAAGCAAACAACGAGATGTTCTAATCAGACAGAGGAGAGCCTAGTCCTATCTTCCCGTAGAACAAGATGAGGGTGACTCAGAACTCAGAACGAAGGGGTTAAGGAGAAAAAAGAAGCCTTACGTTGTTCCCTTATATACCCAGAGTAACTATATAACTATAGCAAGCTAGACTCAACTTCGGCCAAGGCTACTAGTCCTACAGTCAGTCCTGCTCTGATACCAAGTCTGTCGGGACCCGGGGTTAGCGTATGCAAGTACAGCTAAGACATAGTAATATGGAGAGCCGAGAACCGTAACCACTTGTCTAAGAAGACAAGGCCAAGCACAGAACGTTCTCGGAAAGTATCGTACGTGAGGAGCGTCCCATCCAGGCCGGATGATCAACTGAGATGGGTCCTCATCGTCCGCACACAAGTCTAATGATATGGGTGGTGAACTCCCATATTCAAAGACAAGTCGCCTCAACCATACTATCGATTGTATTATAACCCTTACATAGACTTACTCCAGCCCGATCACTTAGTCGGGGTCTAGGGCGGGCTCGATCATACCTCAAAGTGTGCATGTGACAGATTCACGAGCAATCACATTGCGATGCCCCAAGCTGCGCACATCTAAGGGCCACTTGGTGTATAAAAGACCGCCAGCCAGATCACAACTAAGGTCTCGAAAACCCATACAAAGACATGCATGTTATAAACATACACGCAGCACACATGCCTTGTATGAACAGTAGGTATCATTGCAATTCTCTACAAAGTATACATCTTTATTGATAACTCTTATAGAGTGCAAACAGAGATCACAAACATGTGATCCAACATGACAACACAAGCGGAAGCAAAGTATGTCTGAGTACAGACAAGTTTAACAAATGGCTTAAGAAGCCTTATTTAAAAACAAGCCCTCCACGAGGGAACCAGTCGTCTAACTGGGACTAGACTAGCTTGATCTTCAGTCGTCCAACTCGATGAAGAAGCCACCTTCGGGGTCAGTGGGTTCATCTGAAACATAGATTAAGCAAACGTGAGTACAAAGTCATACTCAGCAAGACTTACATAGGAGCTATACTACTCATGCACATGTATCAAGGTAAAGGGAGGTGGGGTTTCACTTGCAGAAATGCCAGCTTTGACTTGGCTAGTCCTGAACTACGAGTACCAGACTTGAGGTAAGAAGCGTACATGAGTCCACTACTTTCTCCAACCAATTACACCACTATGGTGCCTTCCTCGACTTCCCCACGAGAAAGCATGCCATAGCACTCACACTTATCTTGGTGTGTTTTAGAAGAATCCAGTTCAAGTTGTCTAATAATCAAGCTAAGCTTTCCAAGCAGTCCATAACCGCGGACGCGGCTATTCGAATAGTTTTGTTAACCCTGCAGGGGTGTACCGCTACACACACATGATCATCATTTACCGCCTTTGTACTCGACACTGTTCAAGAAGTGTCGGCGAGGATGCTCACCACAACTGTTACCTCATAGCCGATCTAGTCCGAGAAAGCCGCCTACTTGGGTTGGTTACCACTATCGTGAACCCGGCCGGTTTACCGAAGTGGACCCAAGTGATGTGTGCGTGGTGCATAAGCCGGTCTCGGATGAGTCGTTCTCTCACGTAGCATCCAGGCCACAAGTCTACCAGAACTCCGAACTATTGCGACATCTGGACATCGAAAGGGATGAGTTAGTAAGTTGAGAGGGGTCAGTGAGCCCAATGTGTGGTTGTACTCTTCATCTTGGATCACCACACAAGAACTCGGACCTAGGGCGGTGTTCAACGAGACAACCCAACGTGTACTCCTACACAGCCTCTCATCGTTCACCTTGTATTAGGGTCGATTCACCAACACTTTTCTACCATCATCATCATCATGATCACTACCATCCCGACTCACATCACAGTATGATCATGGTATCATTCTAATCATGCAATAAGTAGTAACAATTGCAGGGGCCACATGATATCAAACAACTCCTACATTTGCTAGGATTGTGGTTTGCTTACTACTGTGACAAAATGATAGGTCATGCAAAGGAATGGGTTCATCTATGCGGTAGAAACGCATCATGGTAATCATCCTAAACAATGCATAAGCGAGACATGAGAGGGAAGTGGGATTTTATCGACATGATCAATGGGGGTTTGCTTGCCTTGCTCACGAGGTTCGGGTTCTGGGTCTTCAGCGAAGGGGGCAGCCTCCTGCTCCGGTTCCACCTCTACTCGACAAACAACAAGCAAAGTAGCAAAGTAAATACAATGCACAATCACATGATGTAAGGCTGAAACTTGATGTATATGCTTTGATGTGTGAAGCAATTCCATTTAAATGGAGTATATTGCAAATTGAATTGAAAATTCAAACTCCAAGTTGAATTCAAACTTATCCAAGTTACATGTGACATTGCTTGATCATTTTAAACCTTTTTGAAATGTGTATGATATGCCTCTGAAGTGTGGTTGAAATATAGCATAATTCCATGGTCCAAGTTGCAAAAGCATTTGAATTGAATTTGAATAAATTCCAAATAATTCAAATGACATATGCTACTGGTCCCATTTTAAAATCAACTCAACCATAGTTGAAAGTTGTATTTTTGGATAGCTTATTTTCTCCTGATCATTTTTCATATATTATTTGTCCAATTTGGAGTTAATATGAATTTTCTATGAATTTCCAAAGTTTGGGGTATTTTCTGGAATTTCTGGAATTTCTTTAATTCAATTTGATTTCTGGAAATTCATTAAATCGATTTATTGCGTCATCTCTGAGTCTGCATGACATCAGGGGTTTGACCCAGTCAAACTGACATGGGGGTCCCATCTGTCATGGACTCAGGGGCTAATCCCCTCTCTGTTTAATTAAACAGAGAGGATTAGGGGGAGCTGGGCTCCACTGTCAGCCTCACTGGGGTGTATTAGGGGGTTAAGCACTGGATTAAGCCCTAATGGCGTCGACGGCGGTATTGTTCGCCGGAGAACTCGTCGGAGTTGCAAATCGGGCACGGGAGGGGAAAAGGAGTGCACCATCTTGCTCAGCTTCGTCGTCCGCATCGAATGGACCCGTCCAGAGCTTCAGGGGGTCACTGGAGCGTCGCCGGCGTCGACGACGGCGGAAGCAGAAGCTAGGGCTGCGCCGGGGAGGGGGAAAACGGGCACCATTTGGGGTGGCGAGTGGCGCGTTGTGAAGCTAGCGCACGCATGAGCCATACGCACGCTCTGGGGCATCGACAGGGGCACGGGAGCAAGGGGGGCATCGTCCACGGCGGCGACCTTCCTCTGCTCTCATGGAGGAATCGGCTAGGGGGGGATTGAGGAGCCGCAAGGTTGGGGGTTCTGCTCACCATGAGGTGGTGAACGCAATGGTACAGGCGGTGGAGGCGGAGAGGCTTCAACGACGAGGAATTCGGCGGAGTTGGCTTGCGGGTCCGGCAGGGACGTGGAGATGATTCCCGCGGCTACAGAGCGTCCGAGCTCGATTCCTTCTGCACGGAGACGAAGTCGAGGATGGCGAGGAGGATGGACAACACGACGCAGCTCGGGAACGACGTTGGCCACGCGGGCTTCAAGCCATGGCGACGGCGGCGTCCTGTTCTTCGCGGGGCTCAGCGAGAGAGAGGAGGATAGGTGCTGGGGAGGGGGGGAATGGACGCACGGCGTCTCCAGCGTCTCCGTGGCGTCGCTAGAAGGCGCGGGAGGGGCAGGTGACGTCTGGAGAGGCGGCAACGTGCACGGCTAGCTCGGTGGCATTCCACCGAGCAGCTTGGAGGCGCGGGATCGGGGAAGAAGACCCCGCTGCCCCTTTGGGCCGGGTGGGCTGGATGGGCCGGCTTCGCCTGGGCGTCTGGTAAGTCTTTCTGATTCCTTTTCTGGTTTTTTTTTCTGACATTTGTTGTTCTGTGCTAAAATAAATAGCTAGGCATTTTATTAAATGCTGAAATTTTTTATATGGCTTCATAAAAATATATAGTAGCCACTTATAAAGTTTCAACATTTTTAAAATTCAAATAATTTGAATCTTAACTCAAATAGGGTTATTTGATTAATTCCAAGGCACTGTTTGAATATTTGAAAAATCTATGAGCATGGGATGGTTCCCACATCACTTGATACGTGATCACACTCATTTATAAGACTTTTTCAAAAATCTAACATGAATTTTTGGAGAAGATTTTTATCTGGCCTTTTGAATTAATTCATCTGGGGGGGTTCCTTCTCCCATTTTGCTTTGGAATTTGATTTCAAAGATTTCTTTTGAAAATTTTAACATGATGCAAGAGTACTGGCTAACCCTAGCACATTACCTAACAGAGGGTTCTGACAGATCCGAAACGACAGGTCCCTCTAACTAACAACGAACAAATCTGGCTGGCCCCCGAGGAGTCGACAACCAATCCAAAAGCTGGCCACGCTCTCGGATCAGACTCTTCCATCTCAACAGGGTTTGGATTACCGAGACGCCTCATGTGAGGCCTCGGGCCCTCGCCGGTCAAAGGTGGACCAACAGGGAAACCATGTCCCCACTGGTCCAGGTTGGTTGGAAAACTATTGGCGTATGACCAGCACACACACGGTTTCAAAAGGTAAAATCAGCTTGGGCCACCACTAGAATGCTTGAAGCTAGGTAGGTAAGAAAGGGGACCCCATAAAATCCCACACGCGGTTAGGCACACTCAGTCTTAAAACCAATACCCGGAACTCGGATCCTAGGTGACTCGAATGGAACAAAGCGTTGGGGCGGGATAGCCTAGACCTTCCATCCTTCGTTGAATATAGTCAACATTATAATAATCATATCATCAACAACAATATAATAATGTGATATCCCAAAACCAAGGAGTAACAGGGTAACATCGTAGCATCCTAAGCATGCATACTTAGCAGGGGCTGAGCAACGAGCAATAGTAACATAGCAGTACAAGGTTTGCTGGGAAGGGACATGGCTGTATCGTTTTGAAAGAGGTTGTAAACATGTGGTAGGATCACACATCGACGCTAACCTAGACTAGCATGCAAACCGCTGGTTGAAATAGAATGGATCATAAGTAATGTATAGTCCTTGCCTGTTGATAAGTCAGGTTCCGAAGGTGTAGTTGATCGCAAGCTCGCATCGTCTCCGAGAGGTACCCGCGGAAGCACACAAGAGGGTAAACTCTGGAAAGCAATCAACGAGCAAGCACTCTATTACTATGGGGAATAACAAGATCAAGAAGACATCACACGACACCGCAACGCGATACGAATCTATCGTCGAGAACGGTTACTAACAGTTTAAGTGAAGTATCGGTCACACACGACGAATACCGCATGTTTATGGTGGTTCAAGTTGCTTAGCTACCGGTGATCAACCAACGGTTATTAACATGGCATCTCACTCAAGCATGGCATAGCACACAAACATGTCAAGAGGTGAAGCACAAAGTAAACTATCTATGCTAGTCAATTTAAATGAGGCACAACCTAAACATGGCATACACTAAGTGTCGCACGACAATTAAATGATTTGGTACTGTTCTATCCTAAACCATATTTTAGGTTGGTTAGCAACATCAAACAATAGCATAAACACAAAGTACACGAAAAACTAAACAAGTTACAGATAAAGAACACCCCAAACGGAGTTACGGTTAAAAAGATATAAGCAAAACAAGTTACGGGCACAATCGGCCAACATCACGAAGCACACTTTAGAGCAATGCATAAACAGGATAATCAATGCAAACATGATCACAAATGATATGGAACTAAAGTAGACATGACAGGGAAGTCATGTCAAAAATAATCATGCAAGTAGGCTTCATAGATCCAAAAATATTAAGCATGCAACATGGCATCGGAACGTTACAGACTTAGAGAAAAACAGAGGTGGCTGTCAAAAACAGCGGGATAGCAACTTTGGAGTTCAATAACTATATGACCAGCAAGCATATCATGACAATGAAATACATGGGATGAAAGTAGACATGATGCTTAACAGTATGCAATTGCAATCACTTAATTCCGATAAACGGTCGCGACACACTCGTCGACCGAAGTTGCAACAAAATAACAGTTTCAGCAACAACAGCACAATAACATCAGGATAGCTACTTTGGAGCAAGATACAATCAACATGCAGCAAGCAAATATGACATGTGAATGCATAGAACTGAAGTAGAAACAATGCTTAACAGGATGCAAAAGGAATCAATCAATTCCGATGAACGGTTGCCAAGCAATCGTCACCCGAAGTTGCAATAAAATAATAACAGCAGCACTTAACAGGATATAAAAGCATTTAACGGCCTGATGCCCACTTCAACGCATAATTAAACTATCTAGACGGCCTCAAACGGAAAAACTTTCTACATATGAACGCTAGAGCAAGCCAAACAGAGCAACTTTCATTTTGGGGGCACATTCATACGAGCTACGGATTCATCGCAATAATCGTCGCAAAAACAGATCAGCAGCAATATTATTAAGGACTTAGAAAAAAATCACAGGCAGCAGGAAAAAAAAGATAAATAACAAAAGAAAAAAAAAGAGGGGCTGGCGGCGTGGGCTCACCTAGTGGTCCGAGGCCCAATAGGCCGAAGTGGCGCACGGACTGGCAGTTGCGCTTGGGCCTGCGAGCTGGGCTCGGTGGTAGAGTGGGCCGGCCCAGGCCACGGTGGAGGCGACGCTCGGGGCTCTCTCGAGCCATCCATCGGGCGGCGGCGGCGCCCTTCGCCGGGGAGCGTCCCGGCGGACTTGGCGAGGCGGCGGAGGGAGCAGATCCGGGCGGCGGCCGTCGGGTTCGTGCGGCTGCGACCTCGGGCGGCGTCAGTGTGGCGGCGGTCGAGCGGCCAGCTCGAGAGGCGGCTCCGGGCTCCGGCGGCGTGAGCTCCAGCGGCCGAGCCATGGCGTCGCGGCAGCCTGCAGCGGTGAGAGGCGAGGCGGACGGTGAGAGGAGGAGGGAGGTGAGGAGGAACGGGAGAGGAGGTGACCCGGGACGGTGGCGGCCGGCGGCGCGCTCGCCGGAGTGCGCGGCGCACGTCGGCGTGAGGAGCTCGGGCGGAGCCGGCTCCGCGGCCCAGATCCAGCCCGGCGGCGGCTGCGCGGGCCCGGCGCGGTCCGGATGGTGCGAGGCTGCTGCTAGCTCCGGTGGGGGCGACGTGGACGATTCCTAGCCCCTGATTTGGAGATCCAAGGGCTAAAAACGATCTGGATCTAGGGTTTGGGAGAGGGGAAGGATTTTGGACGAAATTGGGCAAAAATTGAGGGGGTTGGCTGCAAAAGTCTTAGGGAAACCCTAATTGGCTGGTTTGGGAGGTGGGGTCATTATATAGGCAGGTTGGCGGGTCTGTTTATGCAAATGCCCTCGGTACCCCTCTCTCGCGTCCGGTGATCGCGTTCGTGACCGCCGAGACCCCGTACGGACTCTGATTCCGACGAAATCTCAAATCGCGCGCTCAGCGCATCGAGCCCGTCGATCGAACCTCACTGCGGTGACATTCCGACAACATTTTCTGGCGCCCCTGAAAATAATCCGTTTATTAAATAAACGGGGTTTTCGTTCCGTTGGCTGTGGCTGGTCTCAGACGGTTTTCGCGACGGTGATCGGGTGAAACCCGGTGTCGCAAATGTCGAGCGTCAGGGTGGCAAGGGTCAGTCTCCGTCCGGTACGAGATAAGAGGGGGAAAGTAATCGCCGATCGATAAATCGGGGATGCAAACACCGCAAACAAATCAGACAATCAAACAATTCACACCGAAAAAAAAAATTAAATTTTTGTGAAAACTGGGTTGTTACAATTACACAAACCAAAAGGCATACACCTATAAGCATAAGTACCATAAGGACACGTAAAGGAGGTCTTCTCTTGATCCGCGGTGCTAACATGAATCTGGGAGAAGCCAGAATACCCATCAAGATAGCAGAAGTGGGTGTTTTTAGACAGCCACTCGAGCATCTGATCAATAAAGGGCAGAGGATAGTGATCCCTTCTGGTGGCCTTGTTCAACTTCCTGAAATCAATACACATTCTATATCCAATAATGGTCCTCTGAGGTATTAGTTCATTTTTATCATTAGGAACAACAGTTATACCTCCTTTCTTAGGAACACAATGAACGGTACTTACCCACTTACTATCAGCTATAGGATAGATGATACCTGCGGCTAGAAGTTTGAGAACCTCCGTCCTAACCACGTCCTTCATCTTTGGGTTCAACCTTCGTTGATGATCAACAACTGGTTTAGCATCGGTCTTGAGATTGATAGTATGTTGGCAAATGGATGGACTAATACCCTTGAGACCATCAAGAGTATAGCCAATAGCACCTCGGTGTCTTCAGAGTGTCTCCAATAATCGCTCTTCTTCATACCTTGAAAGGTTAGAATTGACAATAACAGGATATACTTTTTTTCCAGATAAATAAGCATACTTGAGCATATCGGGTAGTGGTTTTATATCAAACACCGGGTCTTCTTTTGCTTGTGAGAGGATTCCTAAAGGTTCAACCGGGGGGTTGTGCTTCAGGATAGGAGTTTGTCTTAAAAATATGTCTTCTAGTTCATCCCTCTCCTGCATATGTATGTCATTCTCGTGGTCTTCCATACATTGTTGCAAAGTATCATTAGGAGGAATAGAAATAGAAGCAATTTCTTCAATAATCTTGTCTTTACTTGACAAGTCAGTACCACGAGGCTGCTTAGAAAACTTAGAAAAATTAAATTCATATGGCTCACCGTTAAATTCAACAGAAACTTTACCTTTCTTGCAATCCACAGGTGCTGAGGAAGGGCCTACCAAAGATAATAGGGCAAAAACTATCTTGCACTAAACCAAGTACAAGAAAGTCGGTAGGATATTTTACCTTCCCGCAGATTACTTCAACATCTCTCACAATCCCAACTGGAGAGATTGTTTGTCTATTTGCAAGATGAATCATGACATCAATGTCCTCGATCTCACACGGCTGAATCTCGTGCATGATCTCTTGATAAAGTGTAAATGGAATAGCGTTGACGCTAGATCCAAAATCACATAGCCCATAGTAATTATGATCTCCTATTTTGACAGATACAACTGGTGTACCTGAAATTGGGCCTTTGTTCTTGGCTGTGACAATGTTAGTGGAAACAGCACAAAAATTAATAGTGCATTCTTCAGTATTACTGGTTAACAGATCCTTGACCATTGCAACTTGAGGCTTGACCTTGATCATTTCCTCAGGTTCGTCAGTGGTCCTTCCGTTTTTTTTAGAATACATGTAACAAAAGAGTGCTCGTTTATCCTTGAGGGATAAGGAGGCTGTTCATACACAACTGCAGGTAAAACAGGTTCAATAACATTAATCTCAATAGGTGACTCCTTGAAAGGTTTATGATGTTGACTCTCCTTCTTCTTAGAAGAAGAAATATGAGAAGCAAAGTCTTTGCAAAAGTCAACCATTAGCTGGGAATCAAGACCAATTTTAGAGCAGAAGATATTAAAGTAATCAGTCTTTACATAACTCTCAATGTAATCATGCTCATATTTTATAGTCGGTTCAATACCTTTATCAATTTCCCAGTATTCAGTGTTCTTCTGGATCCTTTCTATAAGATCCCTTTTTTCTTCCATACTTCTGGTCTGGAATACCTTGCTAGAGGAGGCATCCAACATCTCCCTGTCCTGAAGAGAAAGCCTGGCAGAAAAATTTGTAAGTATAATTTCCTTGGGGAGCTCATGGTTTTGGCATTTGAGCATCAGGGACTTCAGTCTCCCCCAAGCTTGAGCGATGCTCTCTCCGCCACGAGACCAAAAGTTGTAGATGTAGTTCTTGTCTTGGTGAATTTCACGAAGAGGATAAAACTTTGCATAAAAGAGAGACATAAGCTCTGACCATTCAAGCAGATCAGAGTTATCGAGTAACTTATACCATTCTGAAGCTTTATCTTTGAGTGATATGGAGAATAGTTTCTTCATGATGAACTCCATCGTTACACCTGCAAGCTTAAATAAAAAACATAATTGTGATAAATATAGCACGTGTTCTCCCGGATGTCCTTCCCTGTATAACGATTAGACAAGACGTGATCAATAATACCAGGTGGTATTTTATAGGGCACAATTTCAGTAGGGGTAGGAGTGCCCACCACAGTCGTGGGGCGGCTCCTCACCAGCAACGAACCAACAGTAGCAGAGTCCATAAGGACTGAAAGTAATAACAGAAAATAAAGATTTCCTTACCGGCTTCACTTACCAATAGCGCTACACTCCTCGGCAACGGCGCCAAAAAATCTCGTTGATGGCGGAGAAGTTAATAGGTTTAGTTGGGTTGCCTCCCCCGTTAACCGCGCCAATAAACAATTCTTGATAACCCACAAGTCTAGGGGATTAATTGTAGCTTTTCGATAAATAAGGATGTCGATCCCACGAGGAGCAGAAGATGTTGATAAGTGACACTGGAGAAGGAAAGGCTGCACACACTCAAAGGTAAATATTTAGGGGTTTTCGGTTTAAGCAACAGAAAAGTAAAAGACAAGCAAAGTAAACAGGGTAACTGAGGAGTAGCAAGTGGCCCAACCCTTTCACAAGGATAAGCCTAGGAACTAAACTTATAAAAGCTAAAGCGTTCTCGAGAACACACGGGAGAGATGGTCAAGTTACTTTCACCATACTCCGCCAAGTAATATGTATTGTGTTGGTAAGTGTTGGTGGGTGGATCAATGCTAGTACACCTTCTAGAAAAAAATAAGTGTACTCTTATGATTACACACCTTGCAAGCATCCTCAAATAGAAGGTAGTAATTAAGGCATAAGCCTAACCACAGCATTACGATCAAGGATCCATAACTCCCTTGTGCAAAAGTGTGTGAACTGGGGTTCAGGTTTCTGTCACTCCGGCAACCCACCATAAGAATCCTTTGTGCACAATGTATTCCTCTAGGCCCATGAAAGGTGAAGTGTTAAGTGTTCGACTCACATAACACCACTAGATAAATAAAAACACAACTTAAGTATCAAACAACACATAATACTTCAACATCATATGACTACTAACAACTAGACTTCTCCCATGTTCTCAAGAACTAAAGTAAATACTCACAAGACATAAAAGAGATCATCATCAGAGGTGATAGATGGGTGGCAAACAATCTGGACACAATGATATTTCTCCAAAAAAACTCAATAGCATTCACCACAAAGTAGTAATCAACACCAACAGAGTAGAGAGGATAGATAGTACGGATTACAACACAAGTTGCAATTGTGAGATGAGATGGAGATGGTGCTGATGTTGGGGATGATGTTGATGATGATCTCGATGATGCCCGTGACTGTAAGGCCCGATATACGGTACTGTTCCAGATCTAGATGTTTCCATCCAGATCCGGGGACGAAGCACATATCGGTCCCACCGCGACATGTGAAAATGCCATATGCCCCGTATTTCCAACATGATATCACAACATTACAGATACAAGGATACAACATCTCATACAATCGGCATAGAACTGCCTTAAATACAATACATCAGCGGAAGGTACATGTCTGAGTACAGACTACAACCAAATTCCTAGTGGCAAAAGAAAATCATCGATTTCCATAACTACACGGGTCCAGGCCCTCCGCCGGGATCCGCCTAACTAGTCGTCGTCGAGTCTCCACGTGAAACGTCGATCACCATACCTGTTGTCGATCAAGAACCCTAAAAAGAGTTTGGGGGTAGTATCATGAGTACAGAGGTACTCAGCATCCAACTGTAGTGGTCAACTGACCCAGCAAGGACTTCATCACTCGTCATTCTAGGACAACTAGTAGTTTACGGTAAGGATGGGGTAAGTGGTGAGGTTGCTGCCGCACTAGCATTTATGAAGTGGCTAACGATCTAGAGAGTAAGGTAAGAAGCCAAGCATTCGATGTGGAATCGCCTCCAACAAGTCTTGCTATCAACTACTTAAGCAAACATAACACCTATCCTATCCTTGTCCTCCTCTTCGCATCCCGACGAAGAAGAAGCAGTCAGGGCACACACACGTTGATCAAGTTATATTAAGATTATCTCAGTTGTGGTTGTCTATGAACAAGGAGTAGGTCTCAAGTCGTCCATAACCGTGGACACGGGTTCTCGAAAAAATTTATCCCTGCAGGGTTGTACCAACTGCCCATTACAAGGCTCCGCACGCACGCCCATCTCTCTCAGTTTCTACCCATTATAGGCAACCATTTTATGATTTAGTTCCGAGAGATCCGAAACGACAGGTCCCTCTAACTAACAACGAACAAATCCGGGTGGCCCCCGGTGAGTCGACACCCAACTCAAAAGCCGGCCGCGCTCTCGAATTGGTCTCTACCGTCTGTCGCAGGTTTGGATAGCCGGTTAATCTCACATGGGAAACCGGGTCCTCAGCCGAACAAGGTGGGCCAACAAGGGAACTATGTCCTAACTGGTCCGGGTTGGTTGGAAAACTACTAGCGGCCGACCAGCACGCACACGGTTTCAAATGGTAAATCAGCTTGGGCCACCACTAGAAATGTTTGAAGCTAGCACTACTGGAAAAACAGAGTTTGCCATCAGTTTCTGGCTTTGTCGTCAGCTTTTTCACGGGGCTGACGGCATAGGCTCTATGCCCTCAGCCAGGTGAAAAACTGACGGCGTAGAACAGGCTGACGTCAAAGGATTTCTTTGCCGTCAGCCTGTTCTATGCCGTCGGCTGGCTGACGGCATAGAAGACTAAGGTTGACGGCATAGGTGGCCTGACAGCGTAGGCAGCTTCTCAGCCCCCCCTACTACCTCTGCCTAACCGCCCCAGGCTTTGCCGTTAGCTAGCTGACGGCAAAGGATAACGGCGAGCCTATGCCGTCAGCTAGCTGTCGGCAAAGACCTGAGTAGATAACCCCCGGCCCCCAGCCCTCTCTCTCTATCACGCGCCCACCCCACCCGCCAACCCCACCCCGCCCGAGCCCCAGCCGCCGCCGCCTCCTCGTCGACACCGCCGCCGCCGCCCTCGCCGGAGACCGCCCCCGCTAGAGCCCACCCCCGCCGGAGCCCGCCCCCGCTCCCCGCCCCCCGCCGGAGCCTGCCCCCGCCCCCGCCCCCTCCCCCGCCGGAGCCCACCCCCGCCCCCGGCCGCCCCCCTCCCCCGCCACTCCCCCGCCGGAGCCCGCCCTAGCTTGCTGCCGCCAGGTGAGCCACCTCCTCCTTTTATTTTTATTTTCTTTTGTATTATTAGTTGAACTATCTTCTGTTTTTATTAGTTTTCCTTTTTTAGTTGATTTTTATTATATTAGTTATATCTTTTAGAAGTAGATAGAAGATTTAGTTAGCAATTAGTAGTTAATTTGTTATATGAATTAGTTAGTAGTTAGTATATTAGTTATATCTTTTAGAAGTAGATAGAAGATTTAGTTAGTAATTAAGAATATATGAATTAGTTAGTAGTTAGTATTTAGACAATAGGAATTATTAGTTAGTATTTAGACAATAAGAACGCTAGTACTTAGTTAGTAGAAGTAGGAAGAGAAAGAGAGGAGAAAGAGATTGAGAGAAAAAAAAGAATGAGGAGAAGGATATGAAGAGAAAAAGAAGAAAAGCAAAAGGAAGAAGAAGAAGAAGCAGATTAAGAGAATAAGAAGAAAAGGAAAAAGAGGAAGAATGAAGAGATGGAGAGAAGAATAATAATTGAAGAATGAGGAGAAGGAGATGAAAAGAAAAAGAAGAAAAGGAAAAGGAAGAAGAAGGAGATTAAGAGAATAAGAAGAAAAGGAAAAAGAGGAAGAAGGAGAGAATAATGAAGAAAAGAAGAAAATAAGAAGAAGAATAGAAATAGAAGAAGAGAAGAGTAAAGAAAAAGAAGAAGAGATGTGAAGAATAAGAACTATTAGCTTTATAGTAGTGATATTAATTAGCTTTATACTTTTAATATTGTAGTTGTCAATTAGATGTTGGTATTAGTTAGATTAGTTATCGCGAGTGCGTATTTGTTTTGATTGATTGCATTTAAATGTGCAGTTTTGGCCTTCGTGCCGATGACACTATCTAGATGTTGGTATTAGTTAGATTAGTTATCGCGAGTGCGTATTTGTTAACTCTTCCTTCTCCACCTTTATATTTCTCTGTTTTGGCCTTCGTGCCGATGACACTATCTAGATAGGTAGTTTCAGTATTGAAATGCAAAGTCTTCGCGTAACCAATATGCGTCTCCCGTTCGAAAGGGTTACGGTTATAACTATGCATGCATTTGCATATTTATAACGGTGATTCTTTCGAATTGTCCAACGTTATCCATGGACAGCCCGGGTATGTGTAGATTGGGTCATTTTCCCATGCTTTGTTCCGGATCCGATGCAGAGTTTCGACAGCGCCTCCTTGTTGTTCTCCGAGTACACATCCTCTCGGTTAGTTTCCGAGACGTGTATTAGAAGAACAGCGGGGAGGTGCTGCCAAAATTTTGCATTGGATCGGGAGGAGAGCATGGGAAAATGACCCAATCTACACATACTCGGGTGGGATTAGGACCCATCTTTACCTAGTAGCTGGTAGGTGTGCATGCCGTGCATCCCAATGTTTTAACCATGATTAAAAAATGACCATAATTAATTTGACATACTTGATGAACTGATAATTTATATTGTTCATATGTGGATACTATATAGCTAGCTTGACAGAATGACTGATCGTGAATGGATGTACTCCGGTCACCCTAGTCAGAAAGACATGACCGATGAATGGTTGAGCAAAACCTATGAATTCCTGCAAACGGCATTTTCTAAAGGCCAGCCAAAAACATGGTGCCCCTGCACTAAGTGCAAGAATTATTCGCGACAGACAAAGGATGAAATGGGTAAACACCTGCAGATGCGTGGTTTTACTCCCGGCTATACCTTGTGGACATTTCATGGTGAGTCGGCCCAACGTAATAGAGACGAATTTTTGCGTCGGCGCACCGACGATTATGGTACAGGGATTGAAGACATGGTCAATGATTTTGATGATGCTCGGAACAAGGACGAAGAGATGGAGGAATCCGCAAAGGCCTTCTATGCCATGTTGGAGTCTTCACGAGCACACTAAGATTTCTCAGCTAGATGCCATCGCACAAGTAATGGCTCTGAAAGCCCAATTCAACATTGGAAGAGACCTGTTTGACTCAATGATGACCCTATTTGGGCGGTTTCTACCCGAAGGTCATATTATGCCTTCAAACCTATATGAGTCAGAAAAAATCCTTAGTGCACTCAAGATGCCGTATGAGCAGATACATGCTTGTGAGAAAGGATGTGCCTTATTTAGGAAAGAGTATGTGGACGAAACATATTGTCCATTTTGCAAGTCCTCCAGATATGTTGAGGTAGAAAATGGTGAAGGTGAGAAGAAGCAGAGCAAAATCCCTGTGAGTGTTCTACGGTATCTGCCAATCCTACAGAGACTTCAACGACTTTACATGCTCGAAGAAACAGCAGAACAGATGACATGGCACAAACATGGAATTAGGAAAGAATTAGATGAAAACGGAGATCCGATGTTGGTACACCCTTCGGATGGTGACGCGTGGAAGGCATTTGATGCTAAACATACGGAAAAAGCTAAAGAGCCAAGGAATTGCCGAGTCGCCATCGGTCTCGATGGGTTCAATCCTTTTGGTATGACGGCTAACCAATATAGTTGCTGGCCTGTGTTTGTTATTCCGCTCAATCTTCCACCATCGTCCATTATTCAAAGAAAGCACATATTTCTGACGTTGATAGTTCCAGGGCCAAACTATCCGGGGAAGAATATGAGTGTGTACATGCAACCGCTGATGGATGACTTGAAAGAAGCTTGGGTGAATGGGGTCAACACATACGACACAGCTAAGAAAGAGAACTTTCAAATGTATGTTTGGTACCAATACTCGTTGCATGATCTGCCGGCATTTGCGCTTTTCGTTGCCTGGTGTGTGCATGGAAGGTTCCCATGCCCACAATGCAAAGCAGCTCTTAAGTTTCATTGGTTGCCGGCGGGTGGAAAGTATTCCTTCTTTGACTTGCATAGACAGTTCTTGCCTATGGACCATCCATTCAGAAAAGACAAGAAGAATTTCATGAAAGGTAAAGTTGTCAAACACTCGGCAACACCTGCGTTGACGGGCACACAAATTCATGAACAGTTAAAATCTATGGAGCCTGATCCAAACCGTCCAGGGTATTTCTTGGGTTATAATGAGGAACACGCCTGGACACGTGGGCTGACGGCAAAGAAGGACACGTGGCAGCTAACTGTTAAATCTGGCAACTCTGGGACGACCAAATGTCCCAGGTTGTCAGATTTGCCGTCAGCTCGACAGCGGCTGACGGCAAAGGGAAAGGACCCCACGTGGCACTGATCGCAGCTCCCCTGGCAAGCATGGCCCACAAGCAGCAGCTTTGCCGTCAGCTGGACTCCAGTTGACGGCAAAGCCTGCCGTTAACCCCCTAACGGGGCTGGGCTTAAGTCGTTGCCGTCAACGGTTTATGCCGTCAGCCTCGGCTCCCTAGCTGACGGCACAGGCTTTGCCGTCGGTCGATTTCCAGCTGACGGCAAAGAACCTGTTTGCCGATAAATTCGTGGCCAGTCTCTTTGCCGTCAGCAAGCTGATGGCAAAGCCTTTGCCGTCGGTTAAAGTGGCCTTTGCCGTCAGCTATGGCTGACGGCAAACCAGCAGATTCCAGTAGTGTAGGTAGGTAAGAAGAGGGTACCCCATAAAATCCCACACGCGGTTAGGCACGCTCAGTCTTAAAACCAATACCCGGAACTCAGGTCCTAGATGACTCGAATGGAACAAAGCGTCGGGGCGGGATAGCCTAGACCTTCCATCCTTCGTCGAATATAGTCACCACTATAATAATCATATCATCAACAACAATATAATAATGTGATAGCCCAAACTAGGGATTAACAGGGTAACATCGTAGCATCCTAAGCATGCATACTAAGCAGGGGCTGAGCAACGAGCAATAGTAACATAACAGTACATGGTTTGCTGGGAAGGAACATGGCTGTATCGGTTTGAAATAGGTTGTAAACATGTGGTAGGATCAAACATCTAACCTAACCTAGACTAGCATGCAAACCGCTGGTTGAAATAGAATGGATCATAAGTAATGTATAGTCCTTGCCTGTTGATAAGTCGGATTACAAAGGTGTAGTTGATCGCAAGCTCGCATCGTCTTCGAGAGGTGAAAGAGCAGCATAATCACAATCTACACAAAATTCTAGTCAAGTTACATATAAAGAACATTTTTATCGGAGCAACCATTAAAAAGTTATGGAAATTACAGTTTACAGTAGCATGGCATGTCATTAGCAGGTAAACAGCATGTAAACAAAGTCAAACATGGCAAATAACCACATTTTATTAATCTACGCACAAAACGAAGCAACTTTCATGTAGAAAGCATCTCCATCGAAGCTACCGGTGAAAAGATATTCGCATCGCAAAAATAATAAGTAAATCTGCCAATTTATCTGCTCAGGAAAAAAAAGAGCAACAGGCCAAATCTGTAGCTATTGGGCCAACCAGGGGAGCGCAGGATAATAAAAATCGCACTAGGCGCTACACAGTACTGGGCCGAGCCCATCTAGCACAACAGAAAAAAAGGAGCCGCGCTCACCGAGCTGGGCCGGCCCAGGAAGCAGGGGCGGCGGGGCTTAGCTTTCTCTCGACCACGGGTGGAGGAAAGGCCGTGGGCCGAGGGCGAGCCTAGGCTAGGGCGCTGGTGCAGGTGGGCCGCCGGGGCGAGGCCGGCACACGTCGGCGTCCACGCGCTGACGAGCGCATCGGGGCCGCCGGGGTGACGGTTGTCGGCGACGCCGGCTGAATCTCGCCGGAGTTGGGGCCGTGCTGGTGGAGACGGGCGCGAGAGGCGTGGATGCGTCGAATCTAGCTGTGGGAGCTCGCCGGCGAGATTCGATGCGAGGGATCCGGACGGTGGCTTCACAAAAATTAAAATTTTTGTTTTCGGTGTGAATTAGTTTATTGTATGATTTGTTTGCGGAGTTTGCATCCCTGATTTATCGATCGACTATTATTTTCCCCCTCTTATCTCATAACGGACGGAGACTGACCCTTTCCACGCTGACACTCGACCTTTTGGACACCGGGTTTCACCCGATCACCGTCGCGAAAACACGCACAAGACCAGTCATAGCCAACGGAACAAAAAACCCTGTTTAATAAGTAAACGAGATATTTTTATAGCGCTCCTGAAAGTGTTATCGGAACGGTTCCAGCGCGAGGTGAACCCCGCCGGCTCGACGCGCTGATCGCGCAGTTCGAAGTTTTACCCGAATCGGAGGTGTTGCGGACCCCCGGTGGTCAGAAACGTAAACACCGCGCGCGCGAGAGAGAAACCGGGGATGTTTTTGCAAACTCCTAGCCACCTGGGCTATGAAAAGACCACAACTCTCCCATGGATCTGGGTAGTAGTTGCACAGATTGGAACAGGAAACAACATATATCTGTGGCATGATAAATGGGGACAAGGAATACTTCAAGAGATCTACCCAGAACTGTACTAATTCTCAAGGAATAAGCATTTCAATATACATTAGTTTAATGACACACAAGACCTGGCTGAAAATTTTCACCTGCCACTCACACAAGAAGCATATGTGCAACTTCAGGAAATGAAAGAATCCTTGTACAATAATCATTTTTCTGACACACATGATCAATGGACCTACCCATGGAGAACGAAGGGATTTTCCACATCAAAATTTTACCAGGCCATTCACCCAGCTGAGGATACACCACAGATTTTTAAACAGATATGGAAGAGTGCATTCATCCTGAAATATAAGATATTCTTTTGGCTTTTGCTATCTGACAGGATCAACACAAGGAACCTGCTTCATAGGAAATCTTTCCATATGACATCCTATAATTGTGTTTTATGCAACATGCACACAGAGGAAACAACACTACATCTATTCTGGGACTGCCCATTTTCATACAACTGTTGGAATATCATTGCACCTAATAGAAGAAGGGTTATATCATGCATGGATGAGATATTTCTACTGAAGGCATGCATCCCACAAGGATTTGCACTGGACATTATCATCATGGGTTGCTGGAACATATGGATGCAGAGAAATAACTATATCTTCAGGAATATCCAACCATCTCTTCAGTCATGGAGCAGAGCACTTAAACAAGACTTGCTCCTATTGCAACACAGAATCAAAGACAGATTTAAAATGGAACTCAGTCTATGGATTGACACCTCCATCCAATAAAGTTTGGAACCAAGACCCGTCATTTTCTTTTTCTATGATTAAACATAAAACAGGAATAGGATAATTTTATTTTATTTCCTGGTACTTTGTACCTTGTACAATGTACCACCATTATTATTTATATATAATGCCTTAGAATGATTGTTCTACGGTCTATTTAAATTAAAAGCTTGCATGGTCTTGACTACATCAGCTCACTACATTGAGTTTCTTTGAACGGTACGTCTCTTCTTGCTTCATATGGAAAACTAGTAGGGTGACCCGCGTATTTGCGCGGCTAGATTTTGGCATATATCTACACATGCTTTTTTTATTGGATCTCTAGATCAAAAGTTTGATCACTGTTTCATATGAATATGCTTAATAAACGGTTAGTATGGAAAGTAAATCATTGATAAATATATTCTATTTCCCCTAGATATATTGGATGATAATTTTACATTTAAGTAACACACATTTTTCTTGATCTACTTTTATTATACATTTAGCCCATGTAGAAAAATGTGATGGCTATTATTTTTGCATTATTTTCCATCATCCCCCGATTAACGATCCGCTATATCCTTAATATCATACATCATATAGGTATCCACTCAGAATCCACATCATATAAAAGAAAGGGGCTTTTCATAAGAAAAAATGGATGAAGACTTATTTTTTCTAGATTTTCGATCAGATTTTTTGCCAGCATCGCTGGAAAAAGAAGTGCTTCAAATCATTGCAATTTTACTAGACCTGTTCTGAAATATTTGAGTTATTTCAAAAAAAATTGTTGACATAGATAAAGTAAGGGAAACCCTCTCAAAGAATTTCCATATATAGTTTTTGTATTTTTCAATAAATAATAAAAGGTTGCATGATGTCGATGAATTACTTCTAAAAAATCCAGAAATCATATGGAAGAACCATAACATATTGTGACTCATTGGTAAATCAACTTTTATTCTCTATAAACCTAGAATGTAAAACCATTGTCTTTTTTGCGATACAGTTTGTATTTTTCTTATACATTTAGCATGTAGATGTGAATGTAGACGTATTTTTCTCTAACATATTTAAATAATTATATTGACTTGTTTTTACTCATCCATCTTTCTTGTGTTCTCTCATCTCCACCATTTATTCCAGTAAATAGAATCCAACTTGGATGATTTCTCAATCACATATACTTTAGAGTTCTTCATCTTTTCCCTGATAGTTGTAAGTGTCACTCTCTCACCTTCTTTGTTTCTTTCAGAAATAAAATTGTCTCTATTGTTCGCTCATCATCCCAGTAGTCTCCTTCAAGACAACAAAACTGTGCATTGAACTCATAAAAAAACCCTGATTGGGACATTCTTAGGTTCTTGGAGAGTTGAGAGGCATTTTCATGATGGTTGTGTGTTTCCTTCTAATATGATTATACTATGTTGCAGATGTTTATCAATCTATATTATACTTGATTATTTATATTATCTAATTCACATTTTTGGTACAATTTTAATCATAATATATAAGATTATTGTACATTAATATATGAGAAAAGTAATTATCTTAAATGTCCTGCCCAAATACTTTTGTATGTATTTTTGGTCAAAGGTTTTAAACAGATGGGGTCATCTTCATATGTATATTCATGGCAGATGCTTGTCATGATGATTAATTCAAGATGATTACTTAATTTAAATCGAACCATTTTTGCGGGGAATTTAAAGTAAAGCATTGGCACGCATTGTTTCTTTCCATGATTTATACTCCATGATTCACCCGCTTTTTTAAAAAGAATTGAATATTTAATGTTGACACTTACATGTTCAGGGTTCACGTCTCAGTTATTCATCCATGATTGAATACAATAAATTGTAGATACATTTTATTATCAAACACAGTATTTTTTAAATCTCTTTCCTCACTCTCTTTGATATGTACAGTATATACATACACACATATTATTTGTCAAGATGGATAGAGAAAGATGCTTACAGTAAGAGCCTGTTCGAAACCTCTCCCGTCTGCTCCGCTTCTAAAAATTTGCAGAGTTCGGTTTCTGCCGCTCCGCGAAATTAGGAGGAAAATCCTTCAGCTCCGCTCCATTGGCTCCTGGAGCGGAGCACATCCGAACATGGCCGAAGAGTGGAGTCCTAAGCTGATTATGGATTGTTTTATTTAGTGCAGAAGGAGAAATCCAAACTAATTACTTTGTTTCAATCATGAATTAGTACATTACTTTTGATAGGAAATTAGCCCACGTATTTAGCTAGGATCCTTCCTTTGTGTGGTAGGGTTTTCCACTCTTTCCTTCTTTTGGAATTGGGCTCTTTCTTCTTAACTGGACTCTTTTGTAGCTGGCTATCGAACATTTTTCTTTTCTCCTGTTCACGTATTTGCAACTCCAATCTGCTTCTAAAGAAAAAACTTGTTCCTCAAAAAGAAAAAAACTTGTAACTCCAATCGTGGGTAGTCCTCAGTATGTGTGTGACATGTAACATGTCAAACTCTATACACGTGACATTGTTTGTATGTAAAGCTACTTTCTTAAATCTCGGCCATTAATTTAAAATATGTATGGTCAAGATAATTTAATTTATATGGGCAAATATGATGGCTTATTTATCTCTTGTCTTCATTATATAATAATAGAGTGAATTGTTTGTATGTAACGCTACTTTCTTAAATCTCGGCCATTAATATGAAATATCTATGGTCAAGATAATTTAATCTATGTGGACAAATATGGTGGCTTATATAATAGATTACATCATTAAGGTGATTTTTTTTGGCAACCAATAATTACACTTTATAATAAAATTACTTATCCCTTTTTTTGTTGACCTCACGCAAAAAAAATCTCATGAAACTACAAGAAATAGCCTTAGGGTTTACTACCGCCATGGTGCCATGCTAAACATGGCCACATCGAACTATTTTGCGAGGTGATGTACAAGTGCGGTTACTCAAAACCGGTGTGATGCGTGCGCAAAATCTTAAATATCAAGCTAATTCTATTTCCCCCATTTTATGATGTTACTTCATTAGTACTACACTCAAATCAATTCCAAAAAATGTACTATGCGGAGAAGCACTTTAGTAAGAAACAACTATAAAATTGTTGTTTGAAGGAAATAGAAGGCTCGGTTGCGAACCATTGAGCTCCTTTATATGTGTAAAAGACATTGTCTTATAAACATATGTAACTCATCAGGGTCATAGGAAGAATAACCTAAAGTGATCCGCTATATCTGTTAGGCTCTGAACGCAGGGTGTACTAATATACCTTTTTTGGGTTCAGTAATTTTCTTTTGAAACGAAGACCGTAGAACAATTGTTCTATGGCTATTATATATATAATGTAAAATTACAAAACGTTGAGTATACTCAACCAATTCCAGTTTTGTGCGTAATCATATGAAAAAAAGTGGTCTTGGTTTCAAAAATTATGGCTGATCACTAGGCAGATTGTGATCAATACAGCTGCTAAGAGTGAGCTAGAACTTTTCCTTTATTCTGTGGTCCAGCAAAATGAGGTCCTTTCTGAGTTCTTTTTTCGATGATGTAATGGTTGGCCGAGTTTCTTTGAAAATCCAGTTATTCCTCTGCATCCATATGATGAGGACATGCCTACTAATGTTACACCCACATCCTCACCAACTACACATACTGGACCACTTACTAGAGCACGCACACGTCAACTAAATTATCAGGTACTTTCGATTCTCGGGAATCCTTCTAATGTTCATGAACATATGATGCTGCCTCAATTAGATAGTTTTTTTTTTCTTATGAATGAAGGACCTAGCATGGACAAGAAGGATGGTCATTGGAGCGGGATCAAGCATGGAGAAGAAGGTGCGCGCGCGGGAAAGGACAATGGAGCTTCCAGTGGTGATTTTCGCACTTTGAAGCCACCATAAGGCGTGCATGAAGGCTTGGACGAAATACACGAGATGCCACTTCATTATTTTCGTCCAAGGGCAATTATAGGTGCTGCGTCACCTTAATATTGGGCTGGGCCCATGTAATTCCGAAATAATACCTTATAGGCTATTTTTAGAGTCCGTATGTGTGGGGAAACCGAGTTAGGGTTGTTTTCGGACCCCACCTCCAAGGGGTCACGAAAATCCCCTCTGTTCCCCCATATATACAGCCATTAGGGCGTCGTTTAGACTTGGGTTTTGATTAGATTTAAGATAGCCATTGCAGCAACTTCGATCTCTTCGTTTGTGTCGTCCGACCAGGCCAAGACCGCATTGGAACCCCAACTTTCGTCAATCATTCATCTTATATTCGCAATATCCAGATTGCAATCCTTAGTTCTTGCTTGTTCTTGTCGATTGCTTGCAGGAATTAGACCTTCTTGGTCAGGTTGATTGTGCATCCGTGGGATAAATAACCCCTCGGAGTTGGTTTAGCGATCGCTAAGGCGCAACGTCTTCACACGTTCGTAGTCGGTTCGTGAAAGTCGTCTCCACCAGAATCGATCTCCACCATCTTATCGAAACATCGGGACACCTTCGCCTCTATCAAGTGGTATCAGATTTCCAGGTTGCTCGGTGAGATTTACCAGTTTTTGTACTCTAGATTAGTTATGTTCTTCATACCTACAGTCCACGAAAAAGCCAAAAAAAATTTAGGGTTAGATCATCACGTCCCACAACAGTCCTAGCCTTTGTCCAGTTTTCTTTTCAGTATTTGCTTTGTTGAATTTGCGGTTGATCGTTGTGTCAAGTTGTTGATCTTAGAGTCTAGTTCCTTTAGAGTTTCGAGTTCTGCATCACAGTTCGTCACGCCGCCGCCGCACAGTTCCATCAGTCCGCTGCCACCAATCCGAGTTGAGTTCCATCACCCGTTCGGTTTGTGATCTCTCCGTAGCCAGTTTAGTATTGAGTTAATTAGAATCGGATTTCATCAATATTTTTTCGTACTTAGAAGGGGGTGATTTCCAAAAAAAACGCAGTTTTGGGCCAGAATTTCCGAAAAAACGCAGTTGTCGATAAATTTTCTGGCTATCCTATTTTTAGGTCTAGTAGAGCGTTTTGAGACACTCGCCATCATAGCAAATTTTCGGGCCCAAAATCTAAATTTTTGATCCTGACAGTTAAAAAAAATTGCAGAAGAAATTTCGTGCCTATCCTGTTTTCTAGGCTTCAGAAGTATTTTGAGACACTCCCCATTATAGTGATTTTCGTTGAAAAGAGAGAAAAAAAGCGCCAACAAAAAAAGGAAAAAAAGAGAGAAAAAATTCAGAGTGTGCTTCTCAGTTGTTTACGTGTCGCGCCGTGCTTTCGTTGGTGCTTTAGGCTCGCCGTTCCACACAAAGGGTGTGATGAAAGAACGTTCGGTTCGCATCATTATTGATGGAGGGAATTGCAACAACTTGGCTAGCATAGAGTTGGTGGAGAAGCTATCTCTCACCACAAGACCACGCCCTCATCCGTACTATATTCACTGGTTTAACAATAGTGGCAAGATTAAGGTAACGCGTTCTGTTCGTGTGCACTTTAGCATTGCTGCATATGCTGATTATGTTGATTGTGATGTGGTACCCATGCAAGCATGCTTTCTTTTACTTGGTAGACCATGGCAATTTGATAGGAATGTTGTACACCATGGTAGGACAAATCAGTTTACTCTGGTTCATCAGGATAAAAATATTGCTTTACTTCCTATGTCTCCTGAACAAATTGTGAAAGATGATCTTGCTAGAGCTAGTAAAGCTAAACAGGAGAAAAATAAGAGTTAAAATGAGATAGCAGCTAATGAATTTGAGAAACAACATAAGACTAATACAAAATCTTCTTCTGTTGTTACTAAGGTTGATATTTCGGATTTGGATGTTAGTCAATATGTGTGCTATGCTTTTACGCGCAAAGAAGCTTTGTTTTCATTTGAGGAATTGCCTCCTTCTTTTCCCCCTGTTTTCACTGACCTTTTGCAGGATTTTTTAGATGTCTTTCCCCAAGACGTACCACCGGGATTACGACCTATTCGAGGGATTGCGCATCAGATTGACTTAATTCCCGGTGCTTCGCTGCCCAACCGTGCGCCATACCGTACCAATCCTGAGGAGACGAAGGAGATTCAGCGTCAAGTACAAGAGCTACTCGACAAAGGTTATATACGCGAATCTCTTAGTCCTTGTGCTGTTCCTGTTATATTAGTACCAAAAAAGGATGGAACATGGCGTATGTGTGTTGATTGTAGGGCCATTAATAATATTACTATTCGTTATCGTCATCCTATTCCTAGGTTAGATGATATGCTTGATGAATTAAGTGGCTCTACCATGTTTTCCAAAGTTGATTTGCGTAGTGGATACCATCAAATTCGCATGAAATTAGGAGATGAATGGAAAACGGCATTTCAAACTAAGTTTGGACTATATGAGTGGTTAGTCATGCCTTTTGGGTTAACTAATGCACCTAGCACTTTCATGAGATTAATGAACGAGGTTTTACGTGTTTTCATTAGACGATTTGTGGTAGTCTATTTTGATGATATACTAATTTATAGCAAACCTTTGGAGGAACATTTGGATAATTTACGTGTTGTTTTTATTGCTCTACGTAATGCACGTTTGTTTGGTAACCTTGGGAAGTGCACCTTTTGCACCGACCAAGTATCGTTTCTTGGCTATGTTGTTACTCCGCAGGGAATTGAAGTTGATAAAGCCAAGATCGAGGCGATTGAGAGTTGGCCGCAGCCCAAAACGGTCACACAAGTGAGGAGTTTTCTTGGCCTCGCTGGATTCTATATGCGTTTTGTGAGAGCTTTCAGCACCATTGCTGCACCTCTCAATGAGCTTACACGCAAGGATGTGCCTTTTACTTGGGGTACCGCATAGGAAGAAGCCTTCACGGTATTGAAAGTTAAATTAACACATGCTCGTTTGCTCCAACTTCCGGATTTTAATAAGACTTTGGAGTTTGAATGCGATGCTAGGGGGATTGGTTTGGGAGGTGTGTTATTACAAGATGCTAAACCTGTTGCATACTTTTCTAAATAATAGAGTGGTCCTAGTCTGAACTATTCTACTTATTATAAGGAATTATATGCTCTTGTTCGGACATTAGAAACTTGGCAACATTATTTATGGCCCAAAGAATTTGTTATACATTCTGATCATGAATCTTTGAAACACATAAGAAGTCAAGCAAAACTTAATCGTAGACATGCTAAGTGGGTTGAATTTATTGAGACTTTCCCTTATGTCATTAGACACAAGAAGGGGAAAGATAATATTATTGCTGATGCATTGTCTCGTCGTTATACTATGGGTTTAGAGACAATCAAAGATCAATATGTATTGCAGCATTGTAGAGAAGGTATAACATGGAACAATTTTGTGCTTAATGATGGATTTGTGTTCCGTTCTAACAAGCTATGCATTCCAGCTAGCTCTATTCGTCTTTTGTTGTTGCAGGAGGCGCATGGAGGAGGATTAATGGGACACTTTGGCGTGAAGAAGACAGAGGATGTACTTGATACACATTTCTTTTGGCCAACGATGAGACAAGATGTTGAGCGTTTTGTTTCTCGCTGCACTACATGTCAAAAAGCTAAGTCACGACTCAATCCTCATGGTTTATACATGCCTTTACCTATACCTAGTGTTCCGTGGGAGGACATATCCATGGGCTTGGTTTTAGGCTTGCCTAGAACAAAGAAGGGGGGATATCATCTTTGTTGTCGTGGATAGATTTTCTAAGATGGCACACTTTATACCATGTCATAAAAGAGATGATGCTGCTAATGTTGTTGATTTATTCTTTCGTGAGATTATTCTCTTACATGGTGTGCCCAATACTATTGTCTCGGATCGTGATACTAAGTTTCTTTGCCATTTTTGGAGATGATTATGGGCTAAGTTGGGGACTAAGCTACTTTTTAGTACTACATGTCATCCCCAAACTGATGGACAAATTGAAGTAGTCAATAGGACTTTGTCTACTATGCTTAGGGCTGTTTTAAAGAGTAACTTGAAAATGTGGGAAGAATGTTTACCTCATATTGAATTTGCTTATAATCGTTCATTGCATTCTACCACTAAAATGTGCCCTTTTGAGATTGTGTATGGTTTTCTACCTCGTGCACCAATTGATTTGCTGCCTCTTCCATCTTCGGAGAAGGTTAATTTTGATGCGAAGCAACATGCTGAATTGATATTAAAAATGCATGAGTTAACTAAAGAAAACATTGAGAGAATGAAAACTAGATACAAGTTGGCTGGTGATAAGGGTAGAACGCATGTTGTGTTTGAACCAGGAGATCTTGTTTGGTTACATCTACGTAAAGATAGGTTTCCTGATTTTCGCAAGTCTAAGTTAATGCCATGAGCTGATGGCCCCTTTAAGGTTTTGCAGAAAATTAATGATAATGCATATAAACTTGAGCTACCTACAGATTTTGGGGTTACTCCCACATTTAATATTGCAGATTTGAAGTCTTATTTGGGAGAAGATGATGAGCTTCCATCGAGGATGACTTCAATTCAAGAGGGGGAGATGATGAGGACATCCCTACTAATGTTACACCCACATCCTCACCAACTACACATATTGGACCAGTTACTAGAGCACGCGCACGTCAACTAAATTATCAGGTAATTTCGTTTCTTGCGAATCCTTCTAATGTTCATGAACATATGATGCTGCCTAAATTAGATACTTTTGTTTTTCTTATGAATGAAGGACCTAGCATGGACAAGAAAGATGGTCATTGGAGTGGGATCAAGCATGGACAAGAAGGTGCGCGTGCGGGAAAGGACAATGGAGCTTCTAGTGGTGATTTTCGCACTTTGAAGCCACCATAAGGCGTGCATGAAGGCTTGGACGAAATACACGAGATGCCACTTCATTATTTTCGTCCAAGGGAAATTATAGGTGCTGCGTCACCTTAATATTGGGCTGGGCCCATGTAATTTCGAAATAATACCTTATAGGTTGTTTTTAGAGTCCGTATGTGTGGGGAAACCGAGTGAAGGTTGTTTTCGGACACCACCTCCAAGGGGTCACGAAAATCCCCTCTGTTCCCCCATATATATAGCCATTAGGGCGTTGTTTAGACTTGGGTTTTGACTAGATTTAAGTTAGCCATAGCAGCAACTTTGAGCTCTTCGTTTGTGTCGTCCGACCAGGCCAAGACCGCATTGGAACCCCAACTTTCGTCAATCATTCATTTTATATTCGCAATATCCAGATTGTAATTCTTAGTTCTTTCTTGTTCTTGTCGATTGCTTGCAGGAATTGGACCTTCGTGGTCAGGTTGATCGTGCATCCGCGGGATCAATAACCCCTCGGAGTTGGTTTAGCGATCGCTAAGGCGCAACGTCTTCCACCATCTCATCGAAACATCGGGACACCTTCGCCTCTATCACCATATGTGCCAACACCGCATGATTGTGATCTCAACAGAGATTTCTTTTGGCGAGCATGTATGAATCAAGTGTATTTGGTCAATGCTTGATATACCTCTCATCCTTTGTGGTGCAATGCAATCCCAGCTATGAAGTGAGAATGGACAATCCCAGAAAAGATGCATTGATGTTTCTTCTGTGTTCCATGTGCACGGGACACAGTTGTAGGATGCCATGTGGAAAGTTTTCCTTTTCGGAAGATTTCTAGTATTAACTCTTTCATGCATCATGAGTCAGAAGAAGATCTTATATTTGAGCATTGCAGCACATTTCCAAATTCTTTTAATCACTTTATGACATGCCTCTGTGGGATGAATTGCCTGATATAGTCTTGAAGATGAGAACCCTTTGCTGCTCCATGTGTAGGTCCATGTATCGTGTTCCCCCGATATTTCTATATTATCCATTTCCAATATCAAGTCTTGAAGTTGATGAAATGCAACTGTGGAGAGAGGTAATTGAAAGTGTTTCTCCACATCTGTATTTTCCTTGAATTTCTGTATGCTAATCTTATGTTGTGTAGCATATGAAAACAGTTCTGGGAACCTCATTTGCGTTATACCCTGTCCCCAGTTATCTTCCCATAGTAATATATTGTCTCCCCTTCCCACTTTCCCAATAGCATGCTTCTTGAATTCAGTCATAAGTTTGCAAATGTTCCTCCATCAGAATGATCCAACTGATCTTTTATGTATGTTGCCATCAACATAGTAGGTTTTCCATATCATATATATCCATGGGAGGTTGTGATGATTTATGAACTTGTGGATGAATTTCATTAAAAGACACTTGTTTTGAAAATGCAGATTCAGCACACCAAGTCCCCCATATTTCTTAGGTTTACATACCTTGTCCCATTTGATGAGTGACGTGCCTCTATCTTCCATACCATACTTTCTCCAGAAACAGTGCTTGAGTTATTTATTAATTTGATCAATGATACCACTAGGAAGTGACAGAGTACTCATATAGAAAGCAGGGAGATTGGTGAATACTGATTTTATCAGATCAAGTTTTTCTCCTTGTGATAGCAGAGTAGAACATCATGTGAGCCTTTGTCGAATTCTCTGGATCACAGGTGCAAAGTCTTCCATCTTAGGCTTACTTGTGCTCAATGGAAGACCCAAGTATGTGAATGGGAACTTTCCAACGCTGCATCCAAATTGACTGGCCAACAAATTAATCTGTGCCTCTTGAAGGATGATAGGGACCATCATTTACGAGGGGTGACCCCACGACTCCTACAGATGAGCCTACCCGGTGTACCCGAAGACAGAAGGCCCACTAAGATGTCGCCTTGGCCCAGCCTTGGCCCACTAGTGGCAACGACGTAGGATTCCGCGACTCATAAGGAAGGTGCAAACTTGCCGTACGGAACAAGATCAGAGTTAGGAAACATCATCTGTAATCCCAAACGGACTCCCCGAGACCTAGCCTAGTATATAAAGGCTAGGAGGGGAGGCGTCGAGATCAAGCAATACGCAATCTGTAACCCTAGCCTTGTGCGTACTAGCCTCGGCCCCCCTGTAATCGCCATCTCCGATCAATAATATTGAGCAGGAACGTATCCTCCTGTTAGCCGACAAGCAATCGTCCAACCTGTGCCTCTCATGACTAACCCAGGGTCCGTGACCATGGGATTTGCCAGGGTACATCCCCGTCAATTGGCGCTGTCTGTGGGAACTACACAGGTTGGAATTACGATCTCGGCGGTTCTGTCTTAAGCAAGCCACAAATCAAGAGCAAAAACCAGATGCAATTCACTCCAAGAATTCAAGATCACGGCAAACATCTTTGCCGCCCCAGCGAGATCGCTCAGCCTGCAGCC
Source organism: Bromus sterilis (assembly GCA_950022295.1). Taxonomy (NCBI): domain Eukaryota; kingdom Viridiplantae; phylum Streptophyta; class Magnoliopsida; order Poales; family Poaceae; genus Bromus; species Bromus sterilis. Next base: position 250,945,878 of record OX465595.1, on the reverse strand, counting down.
GTACCAAGTCCAATACTACGGCGGCTATCGAGCCCACCGCCAGCGAAAGAGAACTCGACGACCCAAAATAAAAGCGCGAGGGTTCCACATGGAGATCCCGATCGACGAGCTACATCACGAAGCAGAGGGCTTGCCGACCACTCGACGACCCACGGCCACCTAGGCACCCGCCGCGCAACAAAATACCGACTCCGAGCTTGAGATCAGCGATTGCCAAGATCATCACCGACGAGGAAGAAACCGACAACCCAGAAGACAGGCGCGAGGATTCCACGAAGAGACCCCACTCGACGAGTCGAACTATACAGCCACGCGCTCGACGACCACTCGACGACCCATCACCGTGCAGACAGATGCCGCCCGCAAGGACAGCCACTCCGAGACTCGGACCGGGGAATACTACGACCCAGATCGAAGACCAGATGAATTCGCCAATCTTATAAGGAACCAGAATCTAAGCGAGGGGATCGAAATCGACCCGCGAGTTCACGAGCACCCAGCGGATCACGCATTGTTCTTCCAAATCTCAAGGAAGAAGCGACACGCCGGATCCAGCAAACTCACGGTCAGGGAACAGCTAGAAGGACCCTGCACGATCCACTGCTTAGAAGACAACTGGGGATACATCAGATCGAGTCACACTCTAGGAGACTCTCGCCTGTTCAACGAACTCGCCGACAGCCTCAAGGAGGAAAAACAACAAGAAGCCAAACGCACCCGACGAACCGAGTAGTCGCCTACTCAAGGACAGGTGTAGAAGATCGAAGAAGGCAAGGTATCGCAAGCCCAACAAGACACCTACACCCTGCAGGCCAGAGCGGCCGAGAACCTAAACACAGTCGAAGTCTACCAGCTACACAACGCAGAAACAAGCATCACGTTCTCCCAGAGCGACCACCCGCCTGCAGTCCCAAGGCCGGGGCACGCGCCCCTGGTCCTTGACGCCCAAATTGGAGGATACGACATGGACAGAATCTTCATGGATGGAGGCAACAACATGAACATAATCTTCGTCCGCACCCTACGCAAGATGCTGATACCGCGATCAGTATGGAAGAAATCAAGCACAGTGTTATACGGAGTAGTCCCAGGAGAAGGAACTACCTCCCTTGGACTAATCGAGCTCGAAGTCGTCTTCGGTAGCAGGCGCAATTTCGCAAGACACACCCTCGACTTCGAAGTACTCGACTGGCAATCACAGTATCATGCCATATTTGGACATCCAGCGTTCGCAAAATTCATGGCGATTCCGCACTACGCCTACCTCAAACTCAAGATGCCAGGATCCGCGGGCTTCATCACTGTCAACGGAAGCTTCGTCAAATCAAAAAAATGCGACCGCGATTTCTACAAAGTCTCCGACACCTTCGGAGCCGAGCAAGAACTCACAGAAATATCCATGGCGACAGACAATAGCATCTTTCCGCTAGCAAACCGAAGCGAGTCAAAAGAGTATGGACGGCACTTCAAGATCGACAGCGACACGGTCACCCACCAGGTGCACCCGATGGACCCAGAAAAAAAAGTCCGCGTGTACGCCCATCTCCCGAAGAGCAAGCGGCTGCCCTGATCGCTTTCCTCCGTGAAGAATGGGAAATCTTTGCCTGGTGCCCAGCCGACATGCCAGGAGTACAGCGCGAGTTCGCGGAACACGCGTTGCGCATCAAGCCAAACACCAAACCAGTAAAGCAAGCGCTACGTAGATTCTTAGAACCCAAGCACAGAGCAATCGGAGAGGAGGTCAACCGACTACTCGATGCCCAATTCATCCGAGATACGAAGAAAGCCACTTGGATCGCCAACCCTGTGTTGGTCCCCAAGAAAGACACAGACGTACTGCAGATGTGCGTCGACTACGGGCCACTCAAAAACCACTGCCCAAAGGATCATTTTCCCCTGCCAAGAATCGATCAGATAATCGACTCGATAGCAGGACTCGATCTACTATCATTCCTCGACGCTTACTCAGGGTATAATCAGATCAGGATGAAGGAAAAAGAAGAAGAAGAGCATACATCATTCATCACCCCTTACGGCGTCTTCTGCTACAGAACAATGCCCTTCGGACTCAAGAACGCAGGTGCTACATACCAGCGGATGATGCAAGCATGCCTAAAAGAGCAAATAGGAAGAAACGCACAGGTCTACGTGGACGACATCGTCATCAAAACCTACAGCGCAAACACGCTACTCGACGACCTGCGTGAGACCTTCGCAGCACTCAACAAGTACAGAATCAAGCTCAACCCGAAGAAGTGTGCGTTCGGCGTCCCAGCCGGGAAGCTGCTCGGATACATGGTCTCTGATCGAGGAATGGAGGCGAACCCCGAGAAAGTTCAAGCAATTGCCAGGATGCAGGAACCAACCAACATCACAGGCGTGCAGCAGCTCACCGGAAGACTCGCAGCCCTGAGTCGTTTCATTAGCAGATTGGAGAGCGCACGTTGCCATTCTACCAGTTTCTGAGAAAAGGAGAGAAATTCGAGTGGACCGAAGAAGCCCGCAAAGCATTCGCGGACTTGAAGAAGACCATGTCGACCCCACCGACCTTGGCGGTACCCAAAGAAAAACACAAATTGTACCTCTATGTGGCAGCACACAACAGCGTGGTAAGCACAGTACTAGTCGTCGAGCCCCCAGAAGAAGGAAAGATCCAGACCATACAGAGGCCGATCTACTACCTCAGCATGCTCTTGACAAAATCCCAACAGCGCTACCCGCACTACCAGAAGCTACTACTGGCCATCATCACGACCTCAAGAAAGGTGTCGCACTACTTCGACGAACACCCCATCACAATCGTGAGTAGCGCACCACTTGCAGACATTCTCAACAACCCCGGAGCAATGGGGTGAGTCGCCGAGTGGAACATTGAGCTCAACCCGCGGGACCTGCAATTCAAGCACCCGACAGCAATCAATGCCCAAGTACTCCCAGATTTTCTGATCGAGTGGACGGAGGTCCAGACACCAGGCCCCCCGGACCTATCGAACTCATGGACAATGTTCTTCGATGGGTCCAAAAGACAGCAAGGAGCTGGAGCAGGAGTCGTTCTGGTTTCTCCCAAAGGAACCAAGCTTAAATACGTCCTCCAGATCAACTTCAGCCACGCCTCCAATAACGAAGACGAATACGAGGCACTTCTCTATGGCATGCGCATGGCCAAAACATGCGGCGCCACTCGCTTCGTAAGCTACGGAGACTCCAACCTCGTCGTCCAGCAGGCGATGAAAGACTGCAACGCAGTAGCCGACAACATGTCGGCCTATCAGAAACTCTACAACACGCTCGAAGGAAGTTCGACGGATGTGAGCTCAACTACATCCCGAGATCAAACAACACAGAAGCCGACGAACTCGCAAACATTGGCTCGACCCGAGGACCAGTACCACCCGGAGTTTTCCTCGAAAGCATCAGCCAGAGATCCATCAAGGAAAAAACAGCAGCACCAGAGGCAGCTGTAGACGACGACAACACAGAGCCAGCACAGGTGGCATCAGCGAGCCCTTCTGAAGGCAGCAGCAGCCATGCGGTCGAACTTACAGACCCAACAGCACTCGAACGACCCACGTGGACAAAACCGTTCCTCCGATTCCTAATCGACGGCACGCTACCGCAAGATTTCACAGAAGCCCGGCGCATCAGTCGTCGATCAAAAGCGTTCACAGTTATCAAAAGACAGTTATACAAGCGCAGCATCACCCAGATACTCCAGAAGTGCATCGACGAAGAAGACGACAAAACCCTACTACTCGAAATCCACGAGGGCACCTACGGGCACCACGTGAGCAGACGAGTGCTCGTGTCCAAAGCGTTCCGAGCAGGGTTTTATTGTCCAACTGCGATGAAAAACGCAGAAGACAACGTACGACGATGTATCGCCTGTCAAAAATTCGCCAGTAGACCGCACACCGCAGCCTCAGAACTCAAGACCATACTACTATCATGGCCCTTCGCCACCTAGGGACTTGACATGGCCTCAAGAAATCATCGAAGGGAGGAAGAACTCACCTGCTAGTAGCAGTCGACAAGTTCACCAAATGGATCGAAGCAGTGCCCATCACCAGCTCCACAGCCCTCACGGCGGTGAATTTCATCAAATCAATCATCTTTAGATTTGGGGTACCGCAAAACATCATCACGGAAAACGACACAAACTTCACAGCGGCAGAATTCCAGAACTTCTGCGAAGAGCTGGGCATCAAAATCAACTACGCATCAGTCGCACACCCGCAATCCAACGGACAGGTGGAAAAAGCAAACGACCTAGTATGCGGAGGACTCAAAAAGCGGATCCTCGCGCCACTCGAGCAGGCCGCGGGAAACTGTGTAGAAGAACTCCCAGCAGTACTATGGAGCCTACGCACCACCCCAAATACTGCAACCCAGTACACACCTTTCTTTATGGTGTACGGGTCAGAGGCAGTGCTACCACATGACCTCAAATTTGGGGCACCCCGGATCTCAGGGTACGAAGAAGAGGAAGCAGAAGAAGCACTACAGATGACAAGGACACAACAGAAGAAGCAAGGGACACAACCCTAGAATGGTCAGAAGGGTACCAGGACAAACTGCGCGCTTACCAAAGCAGCCGCCTGCGCACCAGAACCTTCAATAAAGGCAACCTTGTCCTACGGCTCATACAAGAGAAAGTCCACAAGCTCGCCCCCCAATGGGAAGGACCGTTCATAATTACAAAAGTCATAGGAGGAGGCGCCTATAAAATGAAGAACCCGAAGACTGACGAAGACGTGGGAAATCCATGGAACGTAGAGAACCTACGCTTGTTCTACCCATAGTCTCCACCAATCATGCTCACCTGGCAGCTCATGTAAACCTTCGACGCAATAAAATGATGTTGCCCAAATATTACCACCCCAAAGCACTCGGGGGTTCGAGTACAAACTCTCTCCGAGAGACGCTATCATCGCAATCGCGATCTTTACCAAAGCACTCGGGGGCTCGAGTACAAACTCCCCCCGAGCGACGCTATCGACGCAATCGCGATCTTTACCAAAGCACTCGAGGGCTCGAGTACAAACTCCCCCCGAGAAACGCTATCGTCGCAATCGCGATCTTTACCAAAGCACTCGGGGGCTCGAGTACAAACTCCCCCCGAGAGACGCTATCATCGCAATCGCGATCTTTTACCAAAACACTCGGGGGATCGAGTATAAACCTCCCCAAGAGACTCTATCATCGCAATCGCGATCTTTTGCCAAAGCACTCGAGGGGTCGAGCACCACCTCCCCCCGAGAAACGCTCACGCAGTCCGAAACTTAAAGGGCCCAAGCAAAAAACACCCGACAAAGCCCCACCTGCTGAAAAGAGGTTCGGAGGTCATGGCCACAATCAGATGGAACAAAAAAGCAGTATGAAGAAATATGGACGGAGTTCTTTAGTCTTCACCTGATCGCCAACGATCACCTAAAGACTCGGGGGCTACTCCAATCGGGAGCGCTGCCGCGCACCCGATAAAAGACAAAAAATAATGGAAGAACAACAAAGGAAACAAATCTCAGCCTACGTTCGATTCTCCGACTAAAACGTAGCCTCGGGGGCTACTCCCATCGGGAGCGCTATCGCACACCCGATAGAACCCACAGTGCAAAGTTTTGAAGGACTCGAGGACAGCTCTCGACCATAAAGGACTCGAAGACAAATTCAATTGCGAAGGCTCAAGCACAGTTCGCATTACAAGGACACGAAGATCAATCTCAGTACAAAAAAAAAATTCAAAGTACATTGGATAGAAGGCAGCTCTATTTACTCGAAGTCAATCCTCATTACATGGAGAACTAACCTAGTTACAAAAGACACAAGCCTACAACATCAATTACCCAAGGAATTATGACTTCTACATGTGTGCTCATGCTGGGATGATTGGCACTAAGACAGCGAGCATCATCACAGACAAAGGAGTCGAAGCAGTAGGCTCATGATGTCAATGACATAACAAAAGTTCTACAAGGTCGTCTGGCGCGCCCGCTTGACCGGTGGCTTCCCGTCGGGGTCCTCTTCAGAGCCGGAGGAGGAAGTAGTTGAAGACGGCTCAACATCAGCACCCAAAGAATCGCCGGAGGAGGAAGCAGTTGAAGACGCAGGAGAAGGACTCCTTGACCTGCCAGAACCATCGCTGCTTGTCTCCGGCAAATACGGATCCATGCGGTTGCCGCTCGGGTCAAAGGAGCGGATGGTAAGAGTGTCTTCGCCATCAAAACGGCAACATAGAGTGTCACCATCACGCAAGTTCAAGCATCGAGCAAACGATCTCCAGCCAAAGCCATGGAAAATCAAGCGGGAACTATCGATCTCCAACTTGACATAAGAAAAAGATCGAGCGCACCCCTGAAGACGAAGCAGAAAGCCATCAAGACCGCGCTTAGAAATAAGGGCAGAAAATGAGGAAGGAAGCAGAATGCGAGTAGCATTCCGGCCACGGACGCGCAGGAGGAAATCGTAGCGCCAGAAACCCTCCTCCGAGGAAGAGGAGGAAGGTGTCGACGGTGCACCACGACGGCCACCGCTAGAAGAGCACGGAAGTACGACCACCGCGACCACGGTGAACCTGGCCGCGGCTAGTCATACATGCACCTTGTTTTGGTCCCATGAGAAGATGAAGAAGAGGAGCTAGGGAGGTAGAAGACGAACTGCTTCCAGATGAAGAAAAGGGGTCTATTTATAGCAGAACCCCAAGGGCACACAAAAGCCCAGACGACGGCAGAAATTAATTCAAAGACCAAGCATGCCGGGCGATTCGAATTCCGAGACAGAGATGCCTTCACACGGGCGGAACTGTGCGCTAGACGCGTCAAATCTCGCGCGTTTTCAATGAAGCGCATCGATAACTCAATAGGCGGTTGCAGCACGCCACCAACAGCCATCATTATGACCGGTCATGAAGACATGACGGTTCGCAGACAAAGCATCTTTGACGGTCCTCCAGCAAAGAGATCGTTATCCTTACCAAGAAGAGGTAAATTAAAATGGCAGCGCAAAAAATACAGCCTGCAAGCACCGTTTTTACTAACTCAAATACATTTTTCAAATATATTCAACTCCCATCGGGAGCGTCTCCACTAGAGTTTCGGGTGCTCCCTCACCTAAAGAGTAAATATCTGCTCGATTGATTACTCACTTCCATGAGAGTTTTGGGTGCTCCCGCACGTACAAGAAAAGACATGCTCGAGTAACTACTCGCACACATGAAGAGTATCGGGTGCTCCCTCACCACGACAGAAGATAAGCAGACCTACACTCGCCAAATCGAGCAGTCCCAGAGTATCGGGTGCTCCCTCACCCCGAGAGCAAAAGCGACATTCGACTGACTACTCACAGACCTCTATGAACCCGAGCACACGAGGACCTCCCGAGAAAATACTCCTCTACGTTACTCCTCGCCCGAGCACTCAGCAAAGCTCCGCGAAGGACTGCTAAAACAGCTCACTTGATTTTTTATTCCAAGTGGGTGCATTATCAATTAGGCTCTGCGCCTCAATAAAAAGTACATATTCATGGAACACGATACACTTGTCCCAGATGCCACGCAAGCTTAGCGTGTAGGTAAGACCCCGCTGCGCAGATCGGCCGGGCTGGGACTTGCCGCAGAGAGATTTCACTCCCAATCTTTCCCATGCGTTCGCAATGATATAAAAAGCTGGGCGGGCGCTCCTAGGCTACGAACTTTACTGGCGGCAGCTGATCACTGTAAGACCTGCAGCGGCTTGACTTTTGCTCGACACCAGTGTTCCTAGCTTATGTCGAGGGACATGGGTTTGATTGGGATACTTGGGTTTTTTCCACTAGTGCAATTCACCAAGGCTCGACCAGTCGACTCCTTGGGCCCTTTCAGCTTAGCATCCCTCGAAACAGGTTTTTTCATGGCCCCAGACTGCGAGCGACCCGCGGTTGAACCCTGTATACATCAAAATCGACGCAAGAATGAATTCGAGTCCCTGCACGCCTCTTCGAGTCCCCCAGGCACTCGGGGGCTACTGACGAGGGGGTGACCCCACGACTCCTACAGATGAGCCTACCCGGTGTACCCGAAGACAGAAGGCCCACAAAGATGCCGCCTGGGCCCAGCCTTGGCCCACTAGTGGCACCGACGTAGGAGTCGACGACTCATAAGGAAGGTTCAAACTTGCCGTACGAAACAAGATCAGAGTTAGGAAACCTCATCTGTAATCCCAGACGGACTCCCCGAGACCTAGCCTAGTATATAAAGGCTAGGAGGGGAGGCGTCGAGATCAAGCAATACGCAATCTGTAACCCTAGCCTTGTGCGCACTAGCCTCGGCCCCCTTGTAATCGCCATCTCCGATCAATAATATCGAGCAGGAACGTATCCTCCTGTTAGCTGACGAGCTATCGTCCAACCTGTGCCTCTCATGACTAACCCAGGGTCCCTGACCATGGGATTTGCCGGTGTACATCCCTGTCAATCATTTCCCAGTTCTCCCCATTGAACCTAGTTTGCTTCTGCTAGTGCTGCCTCAACCACATCTTTGAGAGGTGCATGGATAACCTGGTTATGATGTTGTGGAAAGTGAAATGCAGTAGGCCCGACAAAAATATCTTCATTGTGGTGATGGAATTCTTCTAACGGACAAGGGTGAGGATTTCCATCCAGTGGAATAGGATCCTCTTCATAAACAGATCCACCAAGACGTTGGTCCTGAAATATGGTCACTGGATAGGTCCAAGACCGACTCGTAGTTTTATTGGCATCTGATACAAATATGCTAGTAGGCACAGCCCTGAGAAAATTCACTCTGACTTTTACAGCAATAGCAGCTTCAGTTCTTTTAACTCTGTCCCACACAAGTAGTTTCCCAAAAGTACTGACAGCATTGTTAATCTCATGCATGTTCCTAAGATCAGCAAGGAAACCTAAAATCATGACCCAAATCTGTATATTCAGATTGAAACTCCTGCAGTTCATGCCTTCATTGTGTTTTTGAAAAACTAAGTAGACATCATCAAACAATATAGGCCCTCTCCTAATGAGTCTATCTCTATCCACCACACTGATAAATCTGACATATGCTTGCCCAAATGGACATCTTGAGATGGATGAAAAATCCACTCTACTGGAGATCAAGAATTCATTAAGAACCCCTCTGACATTGTGGAAATCCACCTCACCTTAGGGCATAGGTCTGACGGTGACAATGGCAAGGTCTTCATTGTTGTTGTCGATGGCGCCACAGATGGCTCTAACTCTTGCGGGGCGACCTTGAACTTCAACCACATTGCATCCATGCGGGAGGACTGGGGTGGGAAAAAATGAAAAGTTCGCCATGGATTGGAGCTTAGGAGCAGGGGCGGTGGAGACAGAGGTGGAAACCCTCAGGGTGGAAGGTGGGTATAGTAAAGCCGGGGCTTCCTGAAGCTCCTTAGTGGGATGATTTGTACCCGCGGGGTTACGAAGGGTTAGGTCACTGGTCGGTGGGGTCCTGTTGTCAGGTGCGTGATTCTCTGCGGGTGTTGCCAAAATTGGGGTGTCCGCCGATGGTGCTGCCGGTCTAGGAATGGAAACTGTGTGGGCCTTGTCCCCACAAAAGCGGCAGTCAATCTGAATATGGCCCAGCTCATTACACGCTCTATATCTAATGCGATTGGTGCAATTGGGCCTTGAATGCTCATGGGAGGGAAACGATAGGTGAAAAGTTTCCCATTTCTCAGTTGATTTCTCGCAACTGAATTACCAGCATTGTCTCTGATTCCTAAAGGGATATTATTCGGTGAAATAATGGCCACATTATTGCTAGAGTTATTGGTGCCATTATCAGTGACATTATTATCCCTTGATGGTGCATTCTGTTCAAGATTCAAATTTCTGGAAATGATCCGAGGAGTTTGACCAACATTTGCATATGATCTATTGTTGCTAGAATGATTAACCATAGTCCACCCTTTCTCTTGTTCCTGAATGTAGTTGCGAAATTCTCTAGCAAAATTTGGTCCCCCATTACCCCATAGGAAGAATTCAACATTGAAAAGTGAGTTTGCAATGTTTCCTCCCCGGATGATTGAAAAATTCACTGATCGGCAAGAGACAGAGAACTTGTATGATATATTCATAAGTCTGGATGAGTGAAACCTGGTTGATGATCCACCAAATCATGCTTGGAGAATGAGTCCCACTGAATCGTTGTTGAGGCGAAGCTTTGATCTCTTGAAAGCAACCACCATGATGAAATCACGGTGGTGGCTGCCCTCATGGTTGTTGATCGGGACGCCATACTCCTTTCTGATGTCCTGCTCGAACTTCAGAGCACGCTGAATGAAAGATCTGAGAGAGCCATGGAATGAGCAAAGTGCAAGGAAAAAAAGATCGATGTGTGGTCGACGTGCCCGGAGTGGAGCACGACGAGTTATGTGGTGGCCGCCGTGGTCAGAGTGACCGCCGATGTTTATGGTGGCCGCCGCGGCCGGAGTGTCCGTCGGCGGTAGGCTAGGTGGTTGGCTAGGTTAGGCTCTGCTTAGCTCCACGTTTTACTATAGAGATAATGATTATGTCTTAGAGAAATGCAAATGTGAACTAGACCATTGTTTTCTCTCTGGGTTCAGTAATTTGTTTTATGCATAAGAGCAATCCACTATTCATAGAGAAACACTATATTTATTATCCTTAAGAAAAAATAAACTGCTAAGAGAAATATTTGAATTTGGATTTTGTTTTCAATGGTGAACGTATTTTCATGAGTTTTAGACGAATTTACATTGATTGTAAACATTACTATAGTGATCTTCTATTCTATAACACAACTGCGATTATGAAATTTATTTGACACCTTCTTTTCTTTCATGATTTTCTTTTGCAGATTTGAGCAAGTATTGCTCAGTTTATTTCACTCCTCAAATTCTTGCAAAATTCAGAAATATCAGTTTGGTGGATACAAATATTTCTGTTGATCAATCCTACAAAGTGTGTAACTTTATCAAATACTGTATTCTAAATACATTCATATATCCGTATTGTAAAAATATTTACCTTTATGTTTGTGTTATGATTTCAATTGATATTTTGCCTATTAAGATATACCAAGGTTGATTGGTGCAAACTTAGCCGGTACAAGAAATATAAGGCCAACGTCAAATGAAGACATTTTATTTTCATAATGAAGAGAATATAGGAAAAGAGATACACCAATTATAAGCATGATTTAAGATAGCCCGCTAAATGGGCGATATATCGGCGATATAGCTGCTAGGAAAGCTCGCCGATATTATTTTTCTTCGTTGAATATCGGCAAATAGTGGGATATATCTGCAATATATCGGGAATCTTTGTGTCAAATATCCGCAAATAGCTGCCAACAAAGCCCGCCGATATATCACTTCTCCCGCTATTTTAAACCATGATTGTAAGATAAAATAATTTGATGCTAAATTTCAAAAAACATATATCAATTATAGAAATTAATTAATTTTCATTGCATTAGTACCTTTTAAAAGATCTAGAATAAGCGCATATGATACCTAGAACATGTAGCTAAATGTTGTTGGTTAATACTATACAATCTACAATCTTTCTGAGTTAAGGGGTTTGTTTTGAAGTTGGAAATTAGAAGATTTAGAGTTACTAGAAGAATATGCTTTCTTATATTATTTTCCTTTATTATTGTCTTGCCACCTATTCGATGAACCTGCCCATCTAGAATACAAATATAACAAATGAAATATGATGTCAATTTAATTATTCATTTTTCTTATTCATATTACACAGTCGTGATGATACTTTCTAAGACCAAATTCTTTATGTTCTTTGTTTTCTATGTACCTGATTCTTCGATTGGAAGGTGGTAACTATCTATCTGTTCTGTTTGAGGATGTGAACATGTCGTTTTCCATTCTTCCTTTTTAGCCTTCTCTTATTTTCTTCCTTACCCCACAATACAGGTGTTGTACATAACTACATATTGGTACCTTCTTATGGAACGAATAGCTAGAGATTTTACTTTCTTGGTGATTCAAAACGACAAGTAAACGTGTGTTGTCGATGTGCTGCAGATGTGTGAAGAAGCCTGCTCCATGCATATCTATCCAGTCAGCACACATTATTCGGTACGGCCTTTCCTAACATAAAATGTGTCTAATCCTATTTACTTACATGATATACACATGTTTGTGTAAGGCGTATTTCTTACATTTTAGTGTGCCTTTCCTTTAAGAAAAGAATGACTAAAATGCAAAAGCTCAGCGTGACCTTCTTGATCTGTTACACAGATCATATTGCATCATCTCATCTCAAGCAAGTTCAGCTAGAAACAGCGACAGAGACCCTGGATAGCACGCCAAATATTCTCCACAGTGAGGTCTGATTCAAGCTCAGAGAGGTTAGCCACTGGAAGTTGCAGCCTAGATAGATCCATGTCCGCGCGACGGCCCACAGGGGACCCCAGAATGCTACTAAATAATTGAAATCCTCCTCCAGCATCTGATCCTGATCCGTGATGCACCGATCACCTGAATGGATTCAAAAAATTCGGCACCTAGACTTCCGCTTAGCAGCATGCCGATGGAAAAACGCAGTGTTGGCGTCGCCTTCATTGATGGTGGAAATCCGGGATTTCTGACGCGCAATGGTACCCTATAATGAGTGCAGCCCAAAGAGCCTCTTCTTAAGATCAGCGCCCAACCACCGCTCCTCCGCGGACAGCGTTCAGACATCCATGGCTCTCTCCAGTTGAAAAATGGTTTCATTGGCCAGCAGGATTGGCTCATTAATGTTGCCAATCTTTTGGGCAATCCATCGCCCAACAGCGGTAGCAGTGTTCCGCAACTTTCTATCTAGAACTGCACACTTGTCTTTGCAGTTTACCGCCTGATTCCACTGATCTTCCACCACCTCGTCAAACCCAGGGATTTTCAACCAGAAACTCTAAAAATGGAACCGCCACTGGGTGCGCAGGATACCATTCGTAGACATGATCAGCGGGCAGTGCACAGACAGCGCCGTCGCCCGGGTCGACAACAACACATTTGGGTGCGCATCAGCCCAGTCATTAGTATGCAGCCAACGATAAATCTTACAAAGGGTAGGCAGCATTCTCTCATTACTCCACGTGAAGCGGCGCCCAATCAGAGGCGCCTCCAGCAAATCAAGGTCATCCACAGTGGCGCGGAATTTATCCATCAATGAACGGTTAAGTCTACCATTGCTTTTGTCGGCCACATCGAGAATCATATTGAAGTCCCCTGCCAGGCACCACGGCCCCTCACATAGGGAGCAGATGAATCGTATTTCCCTAAGGAATTCATCCCGGAGATCGCTATCGCATGGTCCATATACCACCATGAGCCACCACGTATCCCCATCTGGCGTACGAATCTGAACGGAAACAGAGAACCTGAGAACATGTGAAGCAAGCCCTTGAATCTCCGCAGAGCACCAAGCAACGATAATCCCACCCGCAGTGCCGATGGCGGGCAGAGTGACGAAGCCATCATACTCAGAACTCAGAGTTTCATAGATAGTAAATTGCGAGATTACACTAAGTTTGGACTCCACCAAACACCACAGATGCTGATGCATCTTTCGCAGCATCGCGAACTACCTACCATCTAGTCGGGCAATTCAGCCCACGCACATTCCACACCACCAAGTTACAATTGGCCATAGACATGATAAAACTCAACAAGACCACCCGCGCAGCCCTTCAGATAGACCGTAACAGCCCGGGATTTTCACCCAAATTTTAAAAAATTGTTTCTTGCTTTATTTTATTGCTTGCTAGAATTGTTTGCAGTATTTGCTTCGCTGATTTATTAATCGTTGAATATTTGCCCCCTCTTTCTCGTATCGGATGAGGGACCAAACCATTTCCCAACAGCACACGACCTTTGCGACAATGGGGTTTCACCCGAGCACTGTCGCAACCGGCACAAGACAAGCCATCGCCATCGGAACGAAAACCACGTTTAATAATTAAATGGGTTATTTTATTGGGTGCCGGAAAATATTCTCGGAACGGTATCTAAGTGAGGTACCACTGATGGGCTCGTCGCGCTGAGCGTGTGGTTCGAGATCTCGTTTGAATCGGACGTCGTATGCACTCCCGGCGGTCAGAAACGTGGTGTATGGGACGCGAGGAGAAACCCGAGGGGTCTTTGCGTAAACCTGCCATCCAGGCCAGCATATTTAAGACCACCACTCTCCCACCCCTTTCTAGTGTTTCCCTAGCCTAAATTTTGCAGCCACCCCCCTCCTAACTCCCAGATTTGCTCCAAAACAGCCCCATATCCGAAAACCCTAGCCTCCCGGCCAACCGGAGCCGTCAAATTTGAGATCCAACGACCCCAGAGGCTCCACGTCACCTGCACCGCAGCACAAGGCCACTCTGGGCCGCCGTCGGGCCCGCGCATGCCCATCTGGCACCCGCACCTTCAACCGCCGCCGCCTCCACTCCGGCTCCGGCCACCCGAAGGCCGAGCCCGCCGCCGCACTGCGCCAGCCTCCTCCACCACCCTGTGTCGCCTCACGCCGTCGCGACGCCTTCGCCGGAGGTCACCGCGTCCGTTGGCCGGCCACCGCAGCCGCGCCCCCGGCCTGATCTGATCTGGATCGGGAGCAGCCTCCGCCAGCTGGGCCGGCGTGCCCAGCGGCCCACGCGCAGTCGCCTTCCTCTTGGCCCGAGCCCATGGTGAGGCCATGCCCCTTTTTACCCTTTTTATATTCTTTTTCACATTTTTTTTCTGCTAAGTCCTGTAATTTGTACTGCTGATGCATGTTTGCGACGTAGATTGCGATCAAGCCGTAGCTCGGATCACGTTGCGCCCGGAATGTTTATTGCTCAGAATTGCGTGCTCTAGCATTCATCTTTAGGAAGTTAAATCCATCTGAGGTCATTTGGGTGGTGCAAACTTGTGTTGAAGTGGGCACCAGACTGTTAATTGATGCTAAACTGTTGAAACTGTTATTTTGTGTCAACTTCGGGTGACGGTTGCGTCGCAACCATTCATCGGAATTTAGTGATTCTTGCTGCATCTTGTTAAGCATCATGTCTACTTCGGTTATATGCTTTCACTGGTCATTTTGGTCTGCTGCATGTTTATTCTATCTTCACCCAAAGTAGCTACCTGTTAACTTTGTGATGCTTTTTGTGAAACGTTGAAACTTTGTTGCCTTGTATCTTTTTAACTGTGCATCCTATTGAGCATTGCAATATGTCATTTTGATCTATGCCATGTCTACTTCCATTATGTATTGCATTGTCATTTTTACATTCCTGGTCATATTTATATTCAGCTCCAAAGTTGCTATCCCGCTGTTTTTGAAGGCCACCTCTGTTTATACACCTTGCTATTAACAATTGATTTGTGATGCCTATGACCTTGATTCTTGTTTGTACCTGATCAACATCATGTCTACATCATGCCCATGTACTGCTATGTCATGTTGCTGCACTTTGCATATAGATTTACCCTTGTTTATACAGCTTGCTATTAACAATTTCTTCCTTGCTTTCCTGATTTTCACTAAGTCCTTGACTAGTAATGTTTTATAGCTTTTTGTGTTGCTTATAACTAGTGAACCATGATGACTATTTGCATGAACCTTGTTTCCATGCCTTCCTTGCCCAGCCTACTGCAATTCCATGTCATTTGGTGCATGTTTGCATGCATTAGCTTGTTGATGCATTGCTCCCAAGTGTGCTCCCTGATGTTAACAGCATGTGCTCGTAACTTGTGATGCTTGTATCTTTTTAGCCGTAACTCCGTTTGGGGTGTTCTTTATATGTAACTTGATTAGAATTTCATGTACTTTGTGTTTATGCTATTGTTTGATGTTGTTGACCAACCTAAAATATGGTTTGGGAAGAACAGTACCAAATTCTTTAATCGGGGCCCATAGTGTTATGCCATGTTTAGGTTGTGCCTCACTTAAATTGACTAGCATAGATAGTTTACCTTATGCTTCACCTCTTTTCATGTTTGTGTGCTATGCCATGGTTGAGTGAGATGCCATGTTAACAACCTTTGTTCATGTTGTGTAGCTAAACAACTTGAACCATTCTAAATGTGTGGTATCTTCGTGTGTGACGAATACTCCACTTAACCTGTTAGTAACCGCTCTCGACGATAGATGCGATACCGTAGTGCCTTGTATCGTGTTTCCTTCTTGATGTTGTTTGCTGGTGATTTCTTCGTAGTAATAGATGCTTGCTCGTCGATTTCCTTTTCCAGTGTTAACTTCTTGCATGCTCCCGTGGGTACCTCTTGGAGATGATGCGAGCTTGCGATCAACTACCCCTTCGGAATCCAACTTATCAACAGGCCAGGACTATATATTACTTATGATCCATTATATTATAACCATAGGTTTGCATGCTAGTCTAGGTTAGGTTCGATATTTTATCGTACCACATGTTTATAGCCTCTCTCAAACCGATACAGCCATGTCCCCCTCCCAGCAAACCATGTACTGCTATGTTACTATTGCTCGTTGGTCAGCCCCTGCTTAGTATGCATACTTAGGATGCTATGAATGTTACCCTGTTACTCCTTGGATGGCGCTATCACATTATTATATTTTTGTGGATGATATGATTAATATAATGTTGACCGTATTTGATGAAGGATGGAAGGTCTAGGCTATCCTTCCCCGACGCTTTGTTCCATTCGAGTCACCTAGGATCCGAGTTCCGGGTATTGTTTTAAGGCTGAGCGTGCCTAACCGCGTGCAGGATGCTATGGGGTCCCCTTTTCTTACCTACCTAGCTCCAAACATTTCGAGTGGTGGCCCAAGCTGATTTACCATTTGAAAACCGTGTGTGTGTCTGTCGAGTAGCTCCTGGAAGATATTCTTTAAAAAAACTTGGGCCACCAGAGACATGGTTACTCTGTTGGTCCACCCCATGGAGCTAGGGGGCTGCCCACATGGTTTGGGTAGCTAACCCGACCTCATCCAGACGGTACAGGCCAATTCGAGAGCGCGACCACTTTTGAGTTGGATGTCGACTTATCGGGGGCCACCCGGATTTTTTCGTTGTTAGCTAGAGGGACCTGTCGTTTCGGATCTCTCGGGACTAAATCATAAAATGGCTGCCTGTGATGGGTAGAAACTGAAAGAGATGGGCGTGCGTGCGGAGCCTTGTAATGGGAAGTTGTTACACCCCTACAGGGTTAAATCTTTTCGAGAAGCCGTGTCCACGGTTATGGACGACTTGAGACCTACTCCTTGTTCATAGACAACAAAAACTGAGATAATCTTAATATAACTTGATCAATGTGTGTGTGCCTTGACTGCTTCTTCTTCGTCGAGATGCGAAGGGGAGGACAAGGATAGGATAGGTGTTATTTTTGCGTAAGTAGCTGATAGCAAACTTATTCGAGGAGATTCCTCATCAAATGCTTGGCTTCTTATCTTACTCTCTAGATCGTTAGCCACTTCATAAATGCTAGTGCGGCAGCAACCTGACCACTTACCCCATCCTTACCATAAACTACTAGTTATCCTAGAATGACGAGTGATGAAGTCCTTGCTAGGTCAGATGACCACTACAGTTGGATGCTGAGTACTTCTGTACTTATGATACTACCCCCAAACTCTTTTCAGGGTTCTTGGTAGATAACAACTATGGTGATCGACGTTTCACGTGGAGAGTCGACGACGACTAGTTAGGCGGATCCAGGCTAAGGGGCTGGACCCGTGTGGTCATTGGAGCGATGTCTTTTTCGCTTTGCCGCTAGGCATTTGATTTTAGTCTGTACTCATACATGTATCTTCCGCTGTTTTAATGTATTAAGGCAGTTGTATGCCGATTGTATGACATGTTGTATCCTTGTAGCTGTAATGTGGTGATATCATATTGGAAATCCGGGGCATATGGCATTGTCATATGTCGCGGTGGGACCGATATGTGCTTCATTCCCGGATCTGGAGGGAAACATCTAGATCTAGAACAGTACCACATATCGGGCCTTACAACTTTGTATCAGAGCCTTACCGGCCGTAGGATCCCTTTTCTGGCCAAAGTCGAGTCTAGAAAAAAACTATTTTGTAGTTACTAAGTTAGTTATCGGAGAGTAGGATTCTTTTTCCTCCTTACATTTTCTCTGGTCAGGACAAGTGTCGCAAGTGTTTTATTCTTGCCTTATCCCCCTTCCAACTTTAGGATCTCGAGTGTGTGGAGTTTCGAAACTGTTACAATGCCTTGCTTGCAGCGTATTGTCTCGATTCCGATCTTGGGTTGGGAAATCCTGTAGTACCTTTAGTCTATCCGACTCTGGTTTACATCTTGGTCATCCGTTCACTTCAGTCTTCTTGCCCAGTATGTTCACAATTCCAGTGAGAATGCTTCCCTTGATCGTCGCTTTGAATTTTCGTTCTTCCTCTTGATCTCCTGATGTCTTCGTTCTTCAACATCGCCATCTCTCTGCGGAAAGTTTCTCGCCGGAAGATCCTCGTTCGACATGGAGCAGAGTCCCTTGTTGGTGGTGTTGAAGATTGTCGACTCTCTTTTCTCTCCCCTCCTCTCCCCCGGGTCGTCCAGGATCTCGGGATGAGATCCCTTGTTGGTAGTGTTGTATTATAACAGCCCGGGATTTTCACCCTAATTAAAAAAAATTGTTGCTTTATTTTATTGCTTGCTGGAATTGTTTGCAGTATTTTCTTCGCTCATTTATTAATCGGTGAATATTTCCCCCCTCTTTCTCGTATCGTATGGGGGACCAAACCTTTTCCCAATGGCACACGACCTTTGCGATACTGGGGTTTCACCCGAGCACTGTCGCAACCGGCACAAGACCAACCATCGCCATCGGAACGAAAACCCAATTTAATAATTAAATGGGTTATTTTATTGGGCGCCAGAAAATATTCTCGGAATGGTATCGAAGTGAGGTACGACGGACGGGCTCGCCGTGCTGAGCGCGTGGTTCGAGATTTCGTCCGAATCGGAGGTCGTATGCACTCCCGGCGGTCAGAAACATGGAGTATCGGACCCGAGGCGAAAACCAGAGCGGTGTTTGTGTAAACCTGCCATCCAGGCCAGCCTATATAAAGACCACCACTCTCCCACCCCTTTCTTGGGTTTCCCTAGCCTAAATTTTGCAGTCACCCCCCCTCCTAACTCCCAGATTTGCTCCAAAACAGCCCCAGATCCGAAAACCCTAGCCTCCTAGCCAACCGGAGTCGTCAGATGTGAGATCCAATGACCCTAGAGGCTCCACGTCACCCCCACCGAAGAATAGAGCAACTCCGGGCCGTGCCGGGCCCGCTCCCCCTCTGCCGGGCCCACTCAGTCCCATCTGGCGCCCGCACCTTCAACAGTCGCCGCCTCCGACTCCAGCCATCCGAAGGATGAGCCCGCCGTCTCACTCCGCCAGCCTCATCCACCGCGCTGTGTCGCCTCCCGCCGTCGCGATGCCCTCGCCAGAGGTCACCGGCGTCCGCCTGCCGGCCATCGCAGTCGTGCCCCTGGCCCGATCCGATCTGGATCGGGAGCAGCCTCCGCCAGCTAGGCCGGCGTGCCCAGCGGCCCACGCGTAGCCACCTCTTGGGACAAGCCCATGGTGAGGCCATGCCCCCTTTTTTCTTTTTGTCTTTTATTTTTCCTATTTTTTTCTGGTAAGTCCTGTAATTTGTACTGCTGATGCCTGTTTGCGATGTAGATTGCGATCAAACCGTAGCTCGTACCACGTTGCGCCCAAAATGTTTATTGCTCAGAATTGCGTGCTCTAGCGTTCATATTTAGGAAGTTAAATCCATCTAAGGTCATTTGGGTGGTGCAAACTTGTGTTGAAGTGGGCACCAGATTGTTAATTGCTGCTAACTGCTGAAATTGTTATTTTGTGTCAACTTCGGGTGACGGTTGCGTCGCAACCGTTCATCGGAATTGGGTGATTCTTCTTGCATCATGTTAAGCATCATGTCTACTTCATTTATATGCTTTCACTTGTCATTTTGGTCTGCTGCATGTTGATTGTATAATCACCCAAAGTAGCTAGCTATTAACTTTGTGCTGCTGTTTGCGAAACGTTGAAACTTTGTTGCCTTGTATCTTTTTAACCGCCCACCATTGAATCCACAACAATGTCGAACTACGACTTCGACCCTACACCTTTTATCGCCACCGGATGCACTGCCATTAAAGTACAAGGTCGTCCAACGAGAGTCAGAGTCATCCATGGCAACGTGGACAGCATCAACGAGGACCTTGCCATCGCCACCGTCCTTCCCATGCCCCAAGATGAAGTGAATTTTCATAATTTTCGTGGTGTCCTGAATGAGTTTCTAATCAACAATAGAGTAGTATTTACTTCCATCTCCCGTTGTCAATTCGGTCAAGCATTTGATAGATTTACTAGTGTTGCGGACAAAGACGACTTATTAGCAGAGGGCCTATTGCATTTGATGATGTCCACATTGTGTTTCAAAGACACAATGAAGGAATGAATTGGAGGAGCTTTAACCTGAAAAGAGAAGTATGGCTGCTAGTTGTGGGCTTTCCTCCAGATCTTAGAAACTTTCATGAGATTAGTAATGTTGTGGCTAGCTTTGGGAAATTATTGGTCTGGGACAGAATCAAAACCTCTAAAGCTTCTATTGTCATTAAAGTTCACATTGACTTGCTCAAGGATGTAACCTTGAGCATCCTTGTATTTGATGCAAACCAACCTATGAGCCACTCTTGGACCTGTCCAATGGTTATCATACAAGACCAACCACTGGGAGGACCACTTGCTGAGGAAGACCCCATTCCTATTGATGGAAATCCACACCCTAGACCACCTGAAGAATTCCATCACCCAATCAGGACAAATTTGTTGTGGGACCAGCTACTTTTCATCTCTAGCAGAATGTGCAACAGAACCAGCATGGGAATCATCAGCAAGCACCTTCTTTAGAGGCACATGAAGCTGCAACATGGGACCCATGGAATGAGAATGTACCTGACATTAATCAACTCATACATCCAGCTGTGGACCAGGAAGAACTAGTTGGAGTTGTGGCTAATAATGGAATTGAGCATGTCAATGAGGGAGAGGAGAATCACAATGCAGTTGACAGTGAAGTGACACTATCCATTGGTATACCAGGCATGTCCAACAGTTCTGTTGCATCTGCAGATGGAGCACACCAGAATCTGACTGATATGGATGTTGCACTCCCAGTTTTTCCTCCTATCATGCCCATTGCTCCTGCCCCTCTGCTACTTTCCTGCACAAGCTGAACACATAAACATTCAGAACCAAGAGGATACACACAATGGAAACAATGCTGATCATGTCACACAGGCACTGGACAGCCAGGAACAACAGGATGGATAGAACCCTGAATATATTCAGACAGTCCTGAATCAGGATCCCTAGAAGATCACTGCCACCAACCATGATACTGCTGAACACACATGTATGGTGCAGTATGACAAAGAACTGCTGCAAGTAGATGATGAGATGCTGCAAGCTGCAATGAGTCTCACAGGTATTGAGAATGACTTTACTCCTCTATATAAGGATGACATTCTCTTTCCTAAATCTACATCCCTCTATTTTGTCCCAGCCTTCATGGATACTGCTGGAAACAAGGAGAACATGGAAGTTACAGACACTCACCCTGCACCTGAAATAAATATTGAACACACTGCTGAAGGTATGTCTGATAATGCTCCTCCAGGATTTCCATTTCCTTTATTTGGAGACTCACCTGTACAAAAGCCTACAATGGATTCAGATACTCCACCTGCTCAGCATGAAGGACTGCGAACAGAGGAATAAGCATTTAAGCAGCAAGGACTTGCATTATGGAAGGCACACTTGAGTCCTCATATTGATGGACCATTCGTTCAGGTACCATCTGATTGGTGCAATTTTATTATTCTTGCACTACTATCACCTGAGAACTTTGAGTGGTGCAAAGAATTTTTGAATTCTCAGATTTGGAACATTATTGTTGAGCATGACTCATACACGGAGGTTATTCCATTTGCACTGCCTGATCATTTCCCACTATCTCAGGCACCTGCATGTATGCATCAGGAGGAGCATGACACCGCTGACAGTGGCATGCAGGCCACTCCACCTACTCAGATTGCTGCATCCCCTACGGTGCAGTACAGAAGGAAGAAGAGGCACAAAGCACCTATTGTAGAGACTGAGGTAAGGAGGAGCTGTAGGATCTAGGACATGAGCAAAGGATATAAGGTTAAACATTGTGAGAACAAAACCTGCTTTCCATGTAACACACTTCCTCCTAAGGTTAAATCCAAAATTGTGAAAAAATTGTCTGTCTCATTCTGCAAGGTTGCTAAAAAGGACTGTCAGGAGGAGATGCTGCAGTAGAATAAGAAAAAGAAAGTTGTGGGAGGTGGTGCCAATGGTGCTAAGAAATAGTGGGCCACATGATGGAACATAGGGGACTTTTTTGCAGTATGACAGTCAGGGTTCATCCTAATATTAGTGCTATGAGACTCCAAATATTTTGCTCTGTTATATTTCAGTACTTGTGAGAAGAGGGGTGTAATAATCAGTACTGCAGTGCTACTTTGTCTGAGACTTGTTCAGTTTCATTACTCCAGTATTATGTGCATCATGTAGTATGAAAGTATTAGTATGTAACATCCCAGATTTCACAAAAATTAAAACACTTGTTTTCGGTGTTAATTGGTCAATTATCTGATTCGTTTGCGGTGTTTGCATCCCTAATTTATCGATCTGCGATTATTTTACCCCCTCTTATCTCGTACCGGACAGAGACCGACCCTTGCCACGCAGACACTCGATCTTTGTGACACCGGGTTTCACCCTATCACTATCGCGAAAACACGCACAAGAACAGCCGTAGCCAACGGAACGAAAAACCCCGTTTAATAAGTAAACGGGATATTTCTATAGCGCGCCGGAAAGTGTTCTCGGAACAGTTCCAGCACGAGGTGAATGCCGCCGGATCGACGCGCTGATCGTCCAGTTCGAAGTTTTACCCGAATCAGAGGTCCTGCGGACCCCCGGCGGTCAAAAACGTCAACACCGCGCGCATGAGAGAGAAACCGGGAATGTTTTTGCAAACTGCCAGCCACCTGGGCTTAAAAAAGACCACCACTCCCCCACCCCTTTCTAGGGTTTTCCCTAAGCACCTAGGCAGCCCCCAGATCCAGATTTTCCACAAAAATAGTATATTTTCGAACCAAACCCTAAAACCAGATCTGAGATCCATCCCAATGGGTTTTGGACCGTCCGATCGGCCGATCTGACGGCCAGGAATCGTCCACCTCTCTCCTCTCTCCTCACGCAGCCTCCACCGCGTGCCGCCGGTCCCGAGGCCGCCGCCGGTGAGGCAGGCCGCCGGCCACCCTCCTCTCCCTCTCCTCCTTCCTCTTCTCTCCTCCCTTCTCCCTCTCATCCCCCTTTCCTCTCTGCCGCAGGTCACCTCGCCGGCCATGGGGAGGAGCCCGAGCCACGCCACTGCCCCTAGATGCCCTCGACGCCGGCCGCCACTGCCCCCTCCGCTGCCGTTCCACCGGATCCGGCAGGATCCACGTCGGGGCCGCCTCCCTCCTTTGCGCCACGACCACCCCCCTCGCCGACGGAGGCCGGCGCGCCATCGCGCCACCACCTGGCCGCCGCTTCCGCCTCCGAGCCCGCTCGGGGAAGCCAAGCCGCACCAGCGCCGTGTGCTGCCAGGTGGGCCAGCGGCTCTAGCCTCCTCCAGCGGCCCGAATCCGCCAAGGACCATGTCGGATCCAGGACAGATGGGCCAAGCCCATGGGTGAGAGGCCCGTTCCCTATTTTTTTCCTGGTTAGCCCGTGCTGAAATTACTAAGTCTGGGAACTTTTGCCTGTTGTAGCTGTTTTGCCTAGTAATTTGCGAGTAAACCATAGCTCGGATCACGTTGCGCCCAAAATGTTTATTGCTCAGAATTGTGTGTACTTGAGTTCATCTTTTGTGAGAATTTTGCTTTGAGGTCATCTTGATCGTGTAATTGTTGGTCAAACAGAGCCACCCTTCGTTAATTGCAAACTTCTGTTAACTGCTGCTGAAAATTGTTGCTTGATTGAAACTTCGGGTGACGGTTGCGTCGCAACCGTTCATCGAAATTTAGTTATTCTTCTTGCATACTGTTGAGGATCATGTGTACTTCAATAATATGCAATCACTTGTCATGTTTGTCTGCTATAGCTATATTACTTATTGTCCCAAAGTGGTGACCTGTTAACTTTGTGCTGGTGTTTATGTTTTGTTGCAAATTTGTTGCATTGTATCTTTTTAACCGTGCATACTATTGGGCATTGCAATATGTCATTTTGATCTATGCCATGTCTAGTTCCATTATATGTATTGCAATGTCATGTTTACATTCCTGGTTATAGTTATATTCTGCTCCAAAGTTGCTATCCTGTTGTTTTTGACAGCCACCTCTGTTTTTCACTAAGTGTGTAACTTTCCAATGCCATGTTGCACGTTTAATATCTTTTGAGCTGTGATGTCTATGAACTTGATTCTTGTTTGTACCTGATCACCATCATTTCTACTTGATGCCCATATATTGCTATGTCATTTTGCTACACATTTGCTTATAGTTTTGCTCTTGTTTATACAACATGAAAATAACAGTTTCTGCCCTGTTTTCCTGATTTCCACTAAGTCCTTGACCAGTAATGTTTGATAGATTCTTGTGTTGCTTACAACTAGTGAACCATGATGCCTATCTGCATGATTCTTTTTTCCATGCCTTTCCTACCATGTCTACTTTAGTTGCATATCATTTTTGTGCATGTTGGCAACCTTATGCTTGTTTATTTGTTCCTCTAAGGTGTGCTACCTGATGTTGGCAGATTGTGCCCCTAACTTGTATTGCTTGTATCTTTTAACCGTAAGTCCGTTTGGGGTGTTCTTTACATCTAACTTGACTAGAATTTCATGTACTTTGATTTTATGCTATTTTTTGATGTTGTTGACCAACCTATAGTATGGATTAGGGCAGAACAGTACCAAATGCTTTAATCATCATGGGGCACATAGTGTAATGCCATGTTTAGGATGTGCCTCACTTAAATTGACTAGCCTAGATAGTTTACCTTATGATTTCACCCCTTGTCATGTTTGTGTGTTATACCATGCATTAGTAAGATGCCACGTTAACAACCTTTGCTCATGTTGTGTAG
This sequence comes from Bromus sterilis, assembly GCA_950022295.1. Taxonomy (NCBI): domain Eukaryota; kingdom Viridiplantae; phylum Streptophyta; class Magnoliopsida; order Poales; family Poaceae; genus Bromus; species Bromus sterilis. Next base: position 250,920,766 of record OX465595.1, on the reverse strand, counting down.
CTAAACAACTTGAACCATTCTAAATGTGTGGTATCATCGTGTGTGACGAATGCTCCACTTAACCTTTTAGTAACAGCTCTCGATGGTAGGTGTGATGTCTCGTGTTGCCTTCTTGTTGATGCTTTCTCGTGTTTTCCTCGTAGTAATAGAGTGCTTGCTCGTTGTGTACTTCCGCGGGTACCTCTCGGAGACGATGCGAGCTTGCGATCAACTACACCTTCGGAACCCGACTTATACCCAGGAAAGGACTATGCATTACTTATGATCTATTCTATTATAACAAGCGGTTTGCATGCTAGTCTAGGTTAGGTTTGATGTTCGATCCTACCACATGTTTACAGCCTCTCTTAAACCGATACAGCCATGTCCCCTCCCAGCAAACCATGTACTGCTATGTTACTATTGCTCGTTGCTCAGCCCCTGCTTAGTATGCATGCTTAGGATTCTACGATGTTATCATGTTACTCCTTGTATTGGGCTATCAGATTATTGTATTGTTGTTAATGATATGATTATTATAATGTTTACTATACTCGACGAAGGATGGAAGGTCTAGGCTATCCCGCCCCGACGCGTTGTTCCATTCGAGTCACCTAGGATCCGAGTTCCGGGTATTGGTTCTAAGACTGAGCGTTCCTAACCGCGTGTGGGATTTTATGGGGTCCCCTCTTCTTACCTACCTAGCTTCAAACATTTCTAGTGGTGACCCAAGCTGATTTACCATTTGCAAACGTGTGTGTGCTAGTCGGCCGCCAGTAGTTTTCAAACCAACCCGGACCAGTGAGGACATGGTTCCTTACTGGCCCACCTTGTCCAGCTGAGGACCCGGTATCATGTGAGATTAACCGGCTATCCAAACCTGTGACAGACGGTAGAGACCGATTCGAGAGCGAGGCCGGCTTTTGAGTTGGATGTCGACTCACCGGGGGCCACCCGGATTTGTTCGTTGTTAGTTAGAGCGACCTGTCGTTTCGAATATCTCGGAACTAAATCATCAAATGGTTGCCTATGATGGGTAGCAAATGAGAGAGATGGGCATCCGTGCGGAGCCTTGTAATGGGAAGTTGGTACACCCCTGCATGGTTAAATCTTTTCGAGAAGCCGTGTCCACGGTTATGGACGACTTGGGACCTACGTCTTGTTCATAGATAACATCAACTGAATCATAACTATAATTTGATCAACGTGTGTGTGCCTTGACTGCTTCTTCTTCATCGGGATGCGAAGAGGAGGACAAGGATAGGATAGGTATTATGTTTGCATAAGTAGCTGATAGCAAGACTTGTTGGAGGCGGTTCCTTATCGAATGCTTGGCTTCTTATCTTACTCTCTAGATCGTTAGCCACTTCATAAATGCTAGTGCGGCAGCAACCTCACCACTTACCCCATCTTTACCGTGAACTACTATTTATCCTAGAATGACGAGTGATGAAGTCATTGTTGGGTCAGTTGACCACTACAGTTGGATGCTGAGTACTACTGTACTCATGATACTACCCCCAAATTCTTTTCAGGGCTCTTGATCGACAACGGGTATGGTGATCGACGTTTCACGTGGAGACTCGACGACGACTAGTTAGGCGGATCCCGGCGGAGGGCCTGGACCCGTGTGGTTATGGGAATCGATGATTTTTCTTATTTCCACGAGGCAATTGATTGTAGTATGTACTCAGACATGTATCTTCCATTGATGTAATGTATTAAGGCAGTTGTATGCCGATTGTATGAGATGTTTTATCCTTCTGTAATGTTGTGATATCATGTTGGAAATCCAGGGCATATGGCAGTGTCATATGTCGCGATGGGACCGATATGTGCTTCGTCCCCGGATCTGGACGGAAACATCTAGATCTGGAACAGTACCGCATATCGGGCCTTACATAGTAGTCCATATATTTTCCATCATGAACAGAAACTGGAATATTTTAAACTGGAACATTAGGGGGATTAATGTTCCTGACAAGTGGCTGGCTATTCAATACAAGATTAAATATACTGGCAGTGATATTATATGCATTCAGGAAACTAAAAGGGATAATTGCAATAGCAAATACATAAAGCAATTTTGTCCCAAGCATATGAACAAATATGATTATATTCCATCACAGGGGGCATATGGAGGTATCTTGACTGCATGGAATGGCTCATTATTCATGGGTGAAACACTGTTAAAAAATGATTACTCTCTATCCATTACATTTACTTCTAAACTCACTGGAGATATGTGGATTCTTACTAATATCTATGGACCTTGCCAAGATGACAAAAGACTCGATTTCCTCAATTGGTTTCAAGATATTGATATGCCAGATGAAACTAGATGGATGATTATGGGAGATTTTAACTATGTCAGATATCCACATAATAGGAATAGAGCTGGGGGAAATTTCCAGGATATGATGAAATTCAATGAGGCTATCAACACATTGGGACTGGTAGAAATACCATTAAAAGGAAGGGAATATACCTGGAGCAATATGCAAAGTGCACCATTGTTACAAAAGCTGGACTGGGTTTTCACATCTGAATCATGGACCAATACTTACCCCAATACTTTGGTTCTCCCACTGGCCAGACCCATATCTGGTCATGGTCCTTTCATGATTCAGATCAGCACTATGATTCCTAAAGCAGCCATTTTTAGATTTGAAAACTATTGGCTTTAGATTGAGGGATTCAAAGAATTTGCTAAAAATAACTGGAACATCCCAGTTTACACTACTAATAGTGCCAAGAAGCTCACTGCTAAATTTAAAAGATTGAGACAGGCACTAAAGATCTGGTCTAAGCACATATCCAAGCTTAGTGACACTATCAAGGCATCCAATGTACTGGCTCAATTCTGGGACAAGATTGAGAAATGTTAAACCACTATCCACACCTGAAAGCAATGGCAGAGAAATTATTAAGAAACACATCATGAAGCTCCTCAAATTACAAATGATATACTGGAAGCAGAGAGCCACCATCAGATGGGTTAAATTTGGTGAAGCAAACACAAAATATTTTCAGGACAGAGCTACCATAAAGCATAGAGTCAGTTTCAGTGACTCACTTCATGATACAGATGGACAGATTCACAAGGAACATAATGCAAAGGCGGGCATACTCTGGAAAGCTTTCAAGGACAGGCTCAGTACTACCATTCCCACTTTTGATATGCTTCAGCTTAATGAAATTTTTCACAGTCACCCACAGTTCAATCATATGGATGCACCATTCACTAAAGAAGAGATTGAGCATGTAATCAAGAACCTACCTATGGACAAATCACCAGGACAAAATAGTTTCGCCAACAATTTTGTTAAGGCATTTTTGGATTTTTTTTGGCTGAGGATTTCTATCAGATGATTAAGGATTTCTACCATGGCAATATCACATTGCAAAGTATCAACAATTCATTCATTGCACTCATCCCCAAGAAAGATGCACCACTACTACCAAATGATTTCAGACCCATATCTCTTCTTAACTGTTCATTCAAGATCATCACAAAGCTTTTGGCTAACAGATTACAGAAAATCATTCTAGAACTTGTTCATGCTAACCAATATGGTTTTTTGAATAACAGAAGCATTCAAGACTGTCTTGGATGGACATATGAATTCATATATCAGTGCCATGCATGAAGGAAAGAACTGGTCCTTATAAAATTGAATTTTGAAAAAGCATTTGACATAATTGAACACAAGGCTATCATAGACATTCTTAGAACAAAAGGTGTTGGATAAAGATGGATCATGTGGATTCAAAAAATTCTAGACACTTGATATTCATCAATGCTTCTGAATGGAGTGCTAGGAAAACAATTTCTCTGCAAAAGAGGTGTCAGACAGGGGGACCCATTGTCACCATTACTATTTGTATTGACTGTTGATCTGCTACAAACCATTCTAAATGAAGCCATAACTGCTGGACTGATTGAACATTCATTGCAAAATCATCCCTGCAGTGACTCCCCTGTGATACAATATGCTGATGATACCATTTTGATCATGCCTGCATCTTTGCCCCAAGTGGATCAACTCAAAAATCTCATCCAGTACTTTAATCTCTTCACAGGATTAAGAATTAATTATGCAAAGTCTATGATTTTGCCCATCAATACAAATATCACTCATCTGAATCACCTTGCTCTACATTTTGGATGCACTACTGGATCTTTCCCCCTTACATATTTGGACCTCCCACCACACGTGCAAAAACCAAGGATGGAAGATTTTTCACCCATACTTCAGAGAATTGATAAAAGACTCACAGGTTGTTCTACTCTGCTGTCTCAAGGGGAGAAAATGGTACTTACCAAGTCTGTATTTACCAGCTTGCCTGCATATTACATGAGCACATTCACCATCCCAAAAGGTATCATGGAACAAATCAATAAGGCCATTAAACACTGCTTTTGGATGAAATATGGTATGGAAGATAGAGGTACTGCATTAATAAAATGGGACAAAGTGTGCAAACCAAAGAAATGTGGTGGACTTGGTGTAATCAATCTAGAGAAACAAAATAAATGTCTGTAGATGAAGTATCTACGCAAGCTTATGAATCATAAAACCTTCCATAGGTAAACATGATCTGGCATACTTATTACCCTGAAGGAATGATTCATGACAGACCAGTGGGATCCTTTTGGTGGAAAAGTATTCTCAAAAACATGTCTCAGTTCAAGCAGGTAGCAGTTGCACACATTGGAACAGGAAAGAACATATATCTGTAGCATGATCAATGGGGACAAGGAATACTTCAAGAGCTCTACCCAGAATTGTACTCATTCTCAAGGAATAAGCATATCAGTATACATTAGTTTAACGACACACAAGACCTGGCTGAAAAATTTCACCTGCCACTCACACAAGAAGCATATGTGCAACTCCAGGCAATGAAAGAATCCTTGGAAAATACTCATTTTTCCGACACACATGATCAATGGACCTACCCATGGAGCACGAAGGGATTTTCCACATCAAAATTTTACCAGGCCATTCACCCAGCTGAGGATACACCACAGATTTTTAAACAGATATGGAAGAGTGCAATCATCCTGAAATATAAGATATTCTTCTGGATTTTTCTATATGACAGGATCAACACAAGGAACCTGCTTCATAGGAAGTCTTTCCATATGACATCCTATAATTGTGTTTTATGCCACATCCACACAGAGGAAACAACACTGCATCTATTCTGGGACTACCCATTTACATACAACTGTTGGAATATCATTGCACCTAATAGAAGAAGGGGTATATCATGCATGGATGAGATATTGCTACTGAAGGCATGCCTGCCATAAGGATTTGCACAAGAAATTATCATCATGGGTTGCTGGAACATCTGGAAGCAGAGAAATAACTATATCTTCAGGAATGTCCAACCATCTCTTCAGTCATGGAGCAGAGCACTTAAACAAGACTTGCTCCTATTGCAACACAGAATCAAAGACAGATTTAAAATTGAAATCAGTCTATGGATTGACACCTCCATCCAATAAAGTATGGAACCAAGACCCAACATTTTATTTTTCTATGATTAAACATAAAACAGGAATAGGTTAATTTTATTTTATTTCCTGGTACTTTGTACCTTGTACAATGTACCACCATTATTATTTATATACAATGCCGTAGAACAATTGTTCTACGGTCTTGGTTTCAAAATTAAGAGCTTGCATGGTCTTGACTACATCAGCTCACTACGTTGAGTTTCTTTGAACGGTATGTCTCTTCTTGCTTCATATGGAAAACTAGTAGGGTGACCCGCGCATTTGCGCGGCTAGATTTTGGCATATATCTACACATGCTTTTTTATTTTGATTGGATCTCTAGATCAAAAGTTTGATCACTGTTTCATATGAATATGCTTAATAAACGGTTAGTATGGAAAGTAAATCATTGATAAATATATTCTATTTCCCCTAGATATATTGGACCATAATTTTATATTTCAGCAACACAAATTCTTCTTGATCTACTTTTATTATACATTTAGCCCATGTAGAAAAATGTGATGGCTATTATTTTTGCATTATTTTCCATCATCCCCCGATTAACGATCCGCTAGGTCCTTAATATCATACATCATATAAGTATCCACTCAGAATCCGCATCATATAAAAGAAAGGGGCTTTTCATAAGAAAACATGGATGAAGACTTATTTTTTCTAGATTTTTTATCAGATTTTTTGCCAACGTCTGTGGAAAAAGAAGTGCTTCAAATCATTGCAATTTGACTGGACCTGTTCTGAAATATTTGAGTTATTTCAAAAAAATTGTTGACATAGATAAAGTAAGGGAAAACCTCTCAAAGAATTTCCATATATAGTTTTTGTATTTTTCAATAAATAATAAAAGGTTGCATGATCTCGATGAATTACTTCTAAAAAATCTAGAAATCATATGGAAGAACCATAGCATATTGCGACTCATTGGTAAATCAACTTTTATTCTCTATAAACCAAGAATGGAAAACCATTGTCTTTTTGGCGATACAGTTTGTATTTTTCTTATGCATTTACCATGTAGATGTGAAATGTAGACGTATTTTTCTCTAACATGTTTAAATAATTATATTGACTTGTTTTTACACATCCATCTTTCTTGTGTTCTCTCATCTCGCCCATTTATTCCAATAAATAGAATCCAACTTGGATGCTTTCTCAATCACATATACTTTAGAGTTGTTCATCTTTTCCCTGATAGTTGTAAGTGTCACTCTCTCACCTTCTTTGTTTCTTGCAGAAATAAAATTGTCTCTATTGTTCGCTCATCGCCCCTGTAGTCTAGGACATTCAAAAAATCCTATCACATAAATGTGCATTGAACTCATACAAAAAACCTGATTAGGACATTCTTAGGTTCTTGGAGAGTTGGGAGGCATTTTCATGATGGTTGTGTGTTTCCTTCTAATATGATTATACTATGTTGCACATGTTTCAAAATCTATATAATACTTGATTATTTATATTATCTAATTCACATTTTTGGTACAATTTTAATTATAATAGATAATATTATTGTACATTAATATATGAGAAAAATAATTATCTTGCCGTCAATACGACATTGTTAGTTATTCTTAAATGTCCTGCCCAAATACTTTTGCATGTATTTGTGGTCAAAGGTTTTAAACAGATGGGGTCATCTTCATATGTATATTCACGGCAAATGCTTGTCATGATGATTTATTCAAGATGATTACTCAATTTAAACCGAACCATTTTAGCGGGGATTTTAAAGTAAAGCATTGGCACGTATTGTTTCTTTCCATTGATTTATACTCCATGAGTCACCCGCTTTTTTTTAAAGAATTGAATATTTAACGTTGACACTTACATGTTCAGGTTTCACGTCTTAGTTATTCACCCATCATTGAATACAATAAAGTGTAGATATATTTTATTATCAAACACAGTACTTTTTAAATATCTTTCCTCACTCTCTTTGATACGTACAGTATATACGTACACATATTATTTGTCAAGCTGGATAGAGAAAGATGCTTACAGTAAGAGACTGTTCGAAAGCCCTCCCGTCTGCTCCGCTCCAAAAAAAATTGCAGAGTTCGGTTTCTGCCGCTCCGCGAAATTAGGAATAAAATCCTTCCGCTCCGCTCCATCGGCTCCTGGAGCGGAGCACATCCGAACAGGGCCTAAGAGTGGAGAACTAAGATGATTATGGATTGTTTTATTTAGTGTTGAAGGAGAAATCCAAACCGATTACTTTGTTTCAATCATGACATTAGTACATTACGTTTGGTAGGAAATTAGCCCACGTAATTAGCTAGGATCCTTCCTTTGTGTGGTAGGGTTTTCTACTCTTTCCTTTTTTTGAAATTGGGCTCTTTCTTCTGTACTAGACTCTTTTGTAGTTGGCTATCAAACATTTTTCTTTTCTCCTGTTCACGTATTTGCAACTCCAATCTGCTTCAAAAGAAAAAACTTGTTCCTCAAAAAGAAAAAACTTGTAACTCCAATCGTGGGTAGCCCTCAGTACGTGTGTGACATGTAACATGGCAAACTCTATGCACGTGACATTGTTTGTATGTAACACTACTTTCTTAAATCTCGGCCATTAATTTAAAATATCTATGGTCAAGATAATTTAATTTATGTGGACAAATATGATGGCTTATTTATCTCTTGTCTTCATTATATAATAATAGAGTGATATTGTTTGGATGTAACGCTAGTTTCTTAAATCTCGGCCAATAATATAAAATATATATGGTCAAGATAATTTAATCCATGTGAACAAATATGGTGGCTTATTTGTCTTTTGTCTTAATTTTATAATAGATTACATCATTAAGGTTATTTCTTTTTGGCAGCCAACAATTACACTTTATACTAAAATTACTTATCCCTTTTTGTTGACCTCACGCGAAAAAAATCTCATAAAACTACAGGAAATAGCCTTAGAGTTTACTACGGCCATGGTGCCATGCTAAGCATGGCCACATCGGACTATTTTGCGAGGTGATGTACAAGTGTGGTTACTCAAAACTGGTGTGATGCGTGCGCAAAATCTTAAATATCATGCTAATTCTATTTCCCCCATTTTATGATGTTAATTCATTAGTACTACACTGCAATCAATTCCAGAAAATGTACTATGCGGAGAAGCACTGTAGCAAGAAACAAGTATAAACTTGTTGTTTGAAGGAAATAGAAAGCTCGGTTGCAAACCATTGATCTCCTTTATATGTCTAAAAGACATTGTCTTATAAACATATGTAACTCATCAAGGTCATAGGAAGAATAACCTAAAGTGATCCGCTATATCTTTTAGGCTCTGAACGCAGGGTGTGCTAATATACCTTTTTTGGGTTCAGTAAAAAAAATTTAAAACGAAGACCATAGAACAATTGTTCTACGACTATTATATATATATATATATATATAATGTACAATTACAAAACGTTGAGTATACTCAACCAATTACAGTTTTGTGCGTAATCATCAGAAAAAAAGTGGTCTTGGTTTCAAAAATTATGGCTGATCACTAGGCAGATTGTCATCAATCCAACTGCTAAGAGTGAGCTGGAACTTTTCCTTTATTCTGTGGTCTAGTAAAATGAGGTCCTTTCTGAGTTCTTTTTTCCATGATGTAATGGTTGGACGATTCCTCTGAAAATCCAGTTATTCCTCTGCATCCATATGTGCCAGCACCCCATGATAGCGATCTCAACAGAGATTTCTTTTGGCCAACATGTTTGAATCAACTGTATTTGGTCAATGCTTGATATACCTCTCATCCTTTGTGGTGCAATGCAATCCCAGCATTGAAGTGAGAATGGACAATCCCAGAAAAGATGCATTTATGTTTCTTCTGTGTTCTATGTGCACAGGACACAGTTGTAGGATGCCATGTGGAAAGTTTTCCTTTTCAGCAGATTTCTAGTATTAACTCTATCATGCATCATGAGCCAGAAGAAGATCTTATATTTGAGCATTGCAGCACATTTTAAAATTCTTTTAATCACTTTTTGAAATGCCTCAGTGGGATGAATTGCCTGATATAGTCTTGAAGATGAGAAACCATTTCTGCTCCATGTGTAGGTCCATGTATCGTGTTCCCCCGATATTTCTATATTATCCATTTCCAATATCAAGTCTTGAAGTTGATGAAATGCAACTGTGGACAGAGCTAATTGAAAGTGTTGCTCCACATCTGTATTTTCCTTGAATTTCTGTATGCTAATCTTATGTTGTGTAGCATATTAAAATAGTTCTGGGAACCTCATTTGGGTTATACCCTGTCCCCAGTTATCTTCCCATAGTAATATATTGTCTCACCTTCCCACTTTCCCAATAGCATGCTTCTTGAATTCAGTCATAAGTTTGGAAATGTTCCTCCACTAGAATGATCCAACTGGTCTATTATGTATGTTGCCATCAGCATAGTAGGTTTCCCAAATCATATGTATCCATGGAAGATTGTGATGATTTATGAACTTGTGGATGAATTTCATTAAAAGACACTTGTTTTGAAAATGCAGATTCAGCACACCAAGTCCCCCATATTTCTTAGGTTTACATACCTTGTCCCATTTGATGAGTGACGTGCCTCTGTCTTCCATACCATACTTTCTCCAGAAACATTGTTTGAGTTATTTATTAATTTGATCAATGATACCACTAGGAAGTGACAGAGTACTCATATAGAAAGCAGGGAGACTGGTGAATACTGATTTTATCAGAACAAGTTTCTCTCTTTGTGATAGCAGAGTAGAACATCGTGTGAGCCTTTGTCGAATTCTCTGGATCACAGGTGCAAAGTCTTCCATCTTAGGCTTACTTGTGCTCAATGGAAGACCCAAGTATGTGAAGGAACTTTCCAACGCTGCATCCAAATTGACTGGCCAACAAATTGATATGTGCCTCTTGGAGGTTGGTAGGGATCATCATGGATTTGGCATAGTTGATTCTAAGTCCAGTGAACATAGAATAGTGTAACGATAGTGCATTCAGTTGTGATAATTGTCTTGATGATGCAGGCATAATAATGATTGTATCATATGCATATTGGATGACTGGGAAATCCTTGCATGGATGATTTGGCAGGGGGTGCTAAATCATTCCAGAATTCAATGCTTCATTAATAATAGTCGGGAGTAAGTTAGCAGACAAGACAAAAAGGAGTGGGGACAGTGGGTCTCCTTGTCTAACTCCTCTTTTGCATATGAAAGTTTTCCCTGGCACACCATTCAGAAGGACAGAAGAATGCCTAGTGTCCAAGATAACTTGTATCCACATTAACCATTTAGGGCCAAAACCTCTAGCTTTGAGAATCTCCATGATGGCTTGGTGTTACAGAATTTCAAAGTTCTTTTCAAAGTCATTCTTTAAGATGATCAGTTCCTTTTTAGATGCTTGACATTGATAAATGAATTTGTATGCCCATGCCAAACAATCTTGAATATATTTGTTATTGAGGAATCCATACTGATTTTCATGTACCAGTTTCAGAATGATTTTCTGCAGTCTGTATGCCAGCAATTTGGTGATGATCTTAAGTGAGCAATTCAGCAATGAAATGGCTCTGAAGTCATTAGGACTGATTGATGCATCTTTCTTTGGAATAAGTGTGATGAAAGACCCATTAATGCTTTGTAAAGTGATCTTGCCCCTCTAAAAGTCATCAATCATTTTATAAAATTCAGGCGCTAAAAATCCAAACAATGTTTTACAAAGTTGTTTGTAAATCCATTTGGACAAGGTGATTTATCCATTGGGAGATTTTTTTATCACATCATCAATTTCCTGTTTTGTGAATGGTTCTTCCATATCTGCCATGTCTTCATATCTGTTCAGCATCTCCTCAAATTTCAACATATTGATTGTAGGAACCCTTGTGTTGAGCCTTTCTTTGAATGCATTCTAGAGGATATTTGCGTTGCTTTGATGGTCTTTGTGAGTGACCCCATTTTCATCCTGCAATGAGTCAATAAAATTCACTCTGTGTTTGATAGTAGATTTTGCCAGAAAATATTTTGTATTAGCTTCACCAAACTTAACCCATCTGATGGTAGCTCTCTTCTTCCAATAAACCATTTGATGATGCAGGAGTTTTAGGATGTGTTCTTTGATGATGTCTCTGCCATTTTTTTTCCACCGTGCTCAATGCTCTGGATTCCTCAATTTTATCCCAGAATGAAAGGAGAACATTCGAGCATTTAATGTTCTCTTTAAGTTTGGAAATGCTTCTGGACCATATTTTAACTCCCTATCTCATTCTCTTGATTTCGGCAGTAATGACTTTAGAAGAATCTTGAATGTGAATTGGCATGTTCCAGTTTTCCTTGGCAAATTCTTTGAAACCTTCCATCTTTAACTAGTAGTTTTCAAATATGAAGATGTCAGCTTTGGGGATATATGTACTGATCTAAATCAAGCAAGGTGTGTGATCAGAGATGGGCTTGGCAAGTGGAATGACCATTGTGTTGGGAAAAGTAGTGGTCCATGATTCAGATGTGAAGACCCAATCAAGTTTTGCAGTAGTGGTGCATTCTGGATATTACTCCAATTGTATTCTCTACCTTTGAGAGGTATTTCCACCAGACCAAGTGTGCTGATAGCTTCATTGAAATTCATCATATCCTGAAAGTTTCCCCCATCTCTGTTCCTGTTATGGGGGTATCTTATATAATTGAAATCACACATAATCATCCATTTGGTATCTTCAGGCATATCAATATTTTGAAACCAGTAGAGGAAATCATTTCTACTATTTTCCTGACATGGACCATAGATGTTAGTCAAAATCCATGAATCTCCAGTTAACTTAGAAATCATCCTGATGGATATGGAATATGAATTTTTAAAGAGTGTCTCCCCAGCAAACAAGTTACCATTCCATGCAATAAGAATACCCCCAGATGCCCCCACAGATGGTACAAAATCAAATTTATTGATATGCCTGAGACAAAAATTATTGGGATATCTACTATCAAAATTTTCTGTTTTGGTTTCTTGAATACAGACAATATCGCAACCAAATTCTCTGATCTTATTCTAGAGTGCCAACCACTTGTTGCTATCATTTATACCTCTAATGTTCCAATTGATAATGTTCCAGTTTTTGTTCATTGCAGATGATTGTTTTCTCTGGTAATCCCCAACCCAGCTGGTGGTACAACTCATATGTATTGGTAGTCTGGATGTAACAGATAATATCATAGATCATTCTTATTACATCCGATAGTCTGAACCTCAAGAAAGTCTGATACATATAAAGATAACAGTACTCCATTACAACTGACACGTTCAGTAACTGCATGACTACAAAATAGTGCACTATCTCCTGGAGTTGCTCACTTCCCTGCACCCTTGCTGGCTGGAGCAACAGTCTTTTTCTTCTTGGTTTTCTTCAGCTGTTCTTCTTGGCAGTCCTTCTCAGCATCCTTACAGAAAGATATAGAGAGATTTCTAACAATCTTGGGAGGAAGTTCACGAGGGACAGTGTTGCATGTGAATCAATGTTTGTTGTCACATATAGTATTTTTACATCCTTTGGTGAGGACTTGTATTCTGCAACTCCTCCTTACCTGAGTGTCCACCATAGGTGCTTTATCTCTTCTCTTCCTTCTGTACTGAATTGTGGTTGGTTCCACCATGTGATCTGAAGGTGAACGTTGGGGGCTAGTATCATCCGGGTTATCTTGCTCCTTCTCTGCTTCTGCTTCTTCCAGACACATGGGAGCCTGTGATAATTGGCAAGTGTCAGGTATATGGACAGTGATGAAATCTAAATGGTGTTCTGAATCAACAATAATTTTCCACATTTGTGAGCTCAGCAGGGATTTTCACCAATCAAAACTATCAGGTGAAATGAGTGCTAAAATAATAAAATTAAACCACTCATGAGGCACCTGGGTTGATGGGCAGTCCTGTGGGGGAGCAATATGTGCTTTCCAATGCTCCAAGCATTGCTCATTCAGTTCTTCATACTTATCCTGCTGCATGCTCTGCATACAAGATGTTGTGGATGTAGGAGGTGAGCTACCATGTCTAAAGTAAGGGAAAGGGAATCTAGATGGTGCATCTGAATTACCTTCTTCCGAAATGGTATGCTCTGCCTGAGGGACTTGGAGTTCATTCTGTATCATCTGTGTTCCTTGTGGTGAATCCTCTGGGTTAGCTTCATTATTATGCTCCAACTCTTCTTTCTGCTGGTTTATTTCTAAAGTGGCAGCCATATGAGAAAATACTGAAAAATGGGCAGTGTCAATTTCAGGGAAGAGATGGGATGAGAGGTGAGAATGATCATGTGTTACTGCATTACCTTGCAAATCGAAGGCAGCTTGTAACATCTCATCCTCAAATTGTATCATCATCTTCTCTGGTTGTCCATGGATCCACTCTGCTTCTGCCTCCTTATCCGCTACATTAGGATTGTGCTGCAGTCACTACTAGGGAATAGCCTTTTAGTGGCGTCCTTTTTTTTCCTTTAGTGGCGCATTTCAAATGCGCCACTAAGGACAAGCCACTAAAGAGGCCCTAATAGTGGCGCATTTCAAATGCGCCACCCTAAGACTCTTATGCGTGGCGCATTTCGAAATACGCCACCCATAAGCCCTTATGGGTGGCGCATTCTGAAAATGAGCCACTATTAAAAAAAAATTTAAATCTAAAAACATTTTTTTCTTAATCTTAGGTTAGTATTCTTAATGCCCGGTCACTATGCTTAATCTCAGGTCAAACTTCCCGCTTAACTTCTCGGTTCTATTCAACTCCCACTCCAGCTCACCTAGCAGGAACTTGTTGATATATCTATCATATAAATCCTATTAAACCATGTTGACGTTCATGGGTGTGCTAGAATTTTCAACATTTTTTTGAAACTCGATGGGGCCATTAGCATATTTTGAACTTTGAAAAAAAATTGAAAATAAAAAATTTAAACTTCTATTTTTTTTTAAAAAATTTATGTTACTAGCTAAAATTTTTATCTTTTTTTTAACTTCCCGATCGGTCCTCTAGCCTATTTTGAATTTTAAAAAACAATAAAAAACTATTTTTTTTAATTTCAATTTTTTTCTGTTACTAGATACAAAATGCGCCAATACTAAGTTCAAAAAAATTTCATTTTTTTGTCTCCAGATCTTCGAACGCCCGTAACTATTTTTTGTATAACTTTTCTAGTAGATGATTTTTCATATAAAAAACTTTTTCATCGGAGGTGGTATGCAAAAGTTATGCCCATTTTACGAAATTCTCGAGAGATTTTGCAAAAAAAGTCGAAATTCATCTTTGTAAATTTTCCTAACAACTAGACCACATATCATATGGGAAACTTCTTTTCTTTTATTTTTTTGAAATTTCTATCATTTTCTTTTATTTTTCTTCAAATTGAAAAGGAGGTCCACAGGGTGGGGGTTGTTTTTGTGTATTGGAAATTTCCCGCCACATTTTTAGGTTAGTAGTGGTGCATATGCCAGATGCGCCACCCCTAAGAGCTTATGGGTGGCGCATTCTGGATGCGCCACTAATAATTCCTTAGGGGTGGCGCATTTCCAGAATGCGCCACCCATAAGCTCTTAGGGGTGGCGCATTTCCAAAGTGCGCCACCTATAAGGTTCTTAGGGTGGTGCATTTCACCAAATGCGCCACGTATAAGAGGATCCAGGGCTGACCCACTCTTAGGGGTGGCGCATTTTTTAAAATACGCCACCTATAAGAGCTTATAGGTGGCACATTTTTAACCAATGTGCCACCCCTTATAACATAGTGGCGCATTACATAAAAAACGCGCCACTAATAAGGTTTCCATGTATAGCTATTTCTCTAGTAGTGAGTACCACTGCATCATTATTCCCAGTTGGGTCCTGCTTAATTCCATAAACATTTTCTTGCTGTTGCACATTCAGGTCCAGTAGTGGGAAGTTGACTTCTTGCTCGGGATTGAAAAATGCAGGCATGTTGAGATCAAAAAGATCAACTGGCTGAATAGGAAGACTTGGTGGTTGAGCAGGTACCAGGATGTCAAGATCAATCAGATTTTGGTGCCTCATTACCCATAGATTCCATAGAATTGGCCTCTGGTCCATGGTGACCAATAGACAGTGTGAGTTCACTATCCACTGGTAGTGCTACATTTTCCTGATGGAATGGCTCCAGCAGTTCCTGCATCTGAATTAATTCTCCAGGTTGGTTCTCCATATCAATGGGGTTGTTGTTCTATTACTGCTCATTTCCCAGTTCTCCCCATTGACCCTAGTTTGCTTCTTCTCATGCTGCCTCAACCACATCTTTGAGAGGTGCATGGATAACCTGGTTATGATGGTGTGGAAAGTGAAATGCAGCAGGCCCAACAACAATATCTTGATTGTGGTGATGGAATTCTTCTAACGGCCAAGGGTGAGGATTGCCATCCAGTGGAATAGGATCCTCTTCATAAACAGGTCCACCAAGAGGTTGGTCCTGAAATATGGTCACTTGACAGGTCCAAGACTGACTCATAATCTATCCTATGCTAGTAGGCACATCCCTCAGCAAATTCACTCAATTGTTACAACAATAGCAGCTTCAGTCGTTTTAACTCTGTCCCACACAAGCAGTTTCCCAAAAGTACTCACAGCATTTCTAATCTCATGCATGTTCCTAAGATCAGCAGGGAAACCAAAAATCATGACCCAAATCTCTATATTCATATTGAAACTCCTCCAGTTCATGAATTCATTTTGGTTTTGAAAAGCTAAGTAGACATCATCAAACAATATAGGCCCTCTCCTAATCAGTCTATCTCTATCCACCACACTGTTAAATCTAACATATGCTTGCCCAAATGGACATCTTGAGATGAATGAAAAAGACACTCTACTGGAGATCAAGAATTCATTAAGAACCCCTCTGACATTGTGGAAATCCACCTAACCTTGGGGCATAGGTCTCACGGTGACAATGGCAAGGTCTTCATTGTTGCTGTCGATGGCGCCACGGATGACTCTGACTGTTGCGGGGCAACCTTGAACTTCAACCACATTCCATCCATGCGGGAGGACTTGGGTGGGATCAAATGCAAAGATCGCCATGGATTGGAGCTTAGGTGCAGGGGCGGTGGACACAGGGGTGGAAACCAGCAGGGTGGAAGGTGGGTATAGTAAAGCCGGGCTTCCTGAATCTCCTCAGTGGGAGGATTTGTACCCGCGGGGTTACGAAGGGTCAGGTCACTGGCCGGTGGGGTCCTGTTGACAGGTGCGTGATTCTCTGCGGGTGTTGCCAAAATTGGGGTGTCCGCCGATGGTGTTGCCGGTCTAGGAATGGAAAGTATGTGGGTCTTGTCCCCATGAAAGCGGTAGTCAATATGAATATGGCCCAGCTCATTACATGCTCTGCATCTAATGCGATTGGTGCAATTGGGCCTTGAATGCTCATGGGAAAGACAACAATAGAAGAAAATTTTCCCATTTCTCAGTTGATTTCTCGCAACTGAATTACCCGCATTGTCTCTGATTCCTAAAGGGGTATTATTCGGTGAAGTAATGGCCACATTATTGCTAGAGTTATTGGTGCCATTAGCAGTGACATTATTATCCCTTGATGGTGCATTCTGTTCAAGATTCAAATTTCTTGAAATGATCCAAGGAGTTTGACCAACATTTTCATATGATCTCTTGTTTCTAGAATGATTAACCACAGTCCACTCTTTCTCCTTTTCCTGAATGTAGTTGCGAAACTCTCTAGAAAAATTCGGACCCCCATTACCCCATAGGAAGAATTCAGCATTGAAAAGTGAGTTGGCAATGTTTCCTCCCCGGATGATTGAAAAACCCACTGATCGGCAAGAGACAGAGAACTTGAATGATAGATTCATAAGTCTGGATGAGTGAAACCTGGTTGATGATCCACCAAAGCATGCTTGGAGAATGAGCCCCACTGAATCGTCGTTGAAGTGAAGCTTTGATCTCTTGAAAGAAACCCCCATGATGAAATCACGGTGGTGGCTGCCCTCATGGTTGTTGATCGGGACGCCATACTACTTTCTGATGTCCTACGTGAACTTCAGAGAACGCTGAATGAAAGATCCGAGAGAGCCATGGAAATGAGCAAAGTGCAAGGAAGAAAATATCGATGTGTGTTCGACGTGCTCGGAGTGGAGCACGACGAGTTATGTGGTGGCCACCGTGGTCGGAGTGACCGCCGACGTTTAAGGTGGTCGCCGCGGCCGGAGTGGCCGTCGGCGGTAGGCTAGGTTAGGCTCCGCTTAGCTCCGTGTTCTACTGTAGATATAATGGTTATGTCTTAGAGAAAGGCAAATGTGAACCGGACGATAGTTTTCTCTCTTGGTTCAGTAATTCGTTTTATGCATAAGAGCAATCCTGATAAGGGGTGGCCCGTTCTTCTCAGTAAGCGAACGGTGAATATGAGGGCGATGATAGATAACTTGTATGTAGCCGATGAACTCTCCTCGCTAGATCCCTATTGCCAATGTGACAGCTCTCTACCCTTTGGATATTCACAACTTCACACACTTGCGCAACGTAGCCGTCGACCACGAGACGGTGATTTTCAATCTACTAATTCCCAGTGGAACAACAGATCACACAAGACTTGCAGTAGCAACACTTCAGATCGATACGAATTGAAGTATTTGATTCAAGATGAATGCTTGGAGCAATTCTTAGGAACTAGGGTTTATCTAAACGTGGTCTGACTCTAAAACTCGTAGGGGGACTTGTATTTATAGTCTAAGGCGGTCCAGACTCGGATACAGGGGCCGTAGGCCCATTTGTGCGCGCAGGCAGCACGGTAGTACCGTGATTGGCGCGGTAGTACCGCGGGGGCGGTAGTACCGCAGCTACTACCGTAGTCACTTCCGTATCTCTCCTGACCAACACAGTAGTAGTTACGGTAGTACCGTAAGGACTACCGTAAACCTTCTGTTGTCGCGGTAGTACGTGCGGTAGTAGGCCCGGTAGTACCGTGGCGCGGTAGTACGTGCGGTAGTAGGCCCGGTAGTACCGTGGCGCGGTAGTACCGCTGTCAGCGCGGTAGTACTGTGGCCTGAATCTTGGTTCTTCCTGTCCTTGTCTTCTTGAGGTTCTTCTTCCAATGTAGCTTGTCCTTGTTCTTGATATCTGATCATGCATACAAACAAGGATTCAGGCAGTATAAAATTCTTATTAAGCAAAACATCAGATTCTAATAAGAGCAAGTTAACCTGTTGTTCTATTAGCTTTGCACGGGCTCTTGTAATAGGTCCAATTTTGATTTCATTAGCTTGTGCTTCATGAAGAGTTGGGAATGTCCTGTCAATAGGGATGTCCTCATCATCTCCCCCCCCCCCTCAAAATGCGTCGACCTCGACGCTCCAAGGTCATCTCCCCGGTATGGTGATAAATCAGCAACGTTGAAACTGTTGCTAGCGCCACCAAACTCAGTAATGGGAATATCAATCGAGTAGGCATTGTCATTGATCCTGGCTAACACCTTGTAAGGACCAGCACCACGAGGCTTCAATTTGGCTACATCATTATCAGAATTTTAAATGTTTATAATAGGAATTTGTTTTTAGAAAGTTCCATGTACAAATTAATAGGGGATATACAAACACTACATTGCAAATCTAGCAGCGCAAATGCGCGGGCCACTACGCTAGGTCATTGTTATTTTGGCATTTTTAAACTTTTTTTCACTTACAAACCGGAAAAAGAGTTAAATATAATATCCACTGGATCTACAACAGCATGATGTTGGTCCATTGGTGACCGTTCGACCCGTGTGCATTGAACGGTGCAGGGCGTACGATCCGTGGTGCTGCGTTCTGGCCAATCAGAACGCACGGGCGAATTTCACAGGGTATAGTTGTAGTACACGAACCGTGTGCTTTACCGCGTGACGGAAGTTTTAGTTCTAACTAATTTCAATCTTCAAATTGAAAACATAACTACATTGAAATGCCAAGAGCCCACAACTGGTTGATCACCAACAATATTACAATTCAGAATCATACATGACCAGTAGGCAACTTCATTTGCCATCAGACTATTTACATATACACATATATATATATATACTGCTAATATTAGCAAAATAACTATTATGCTAACACTTCCGAGCTGCATAGTATCGCTAAAGGAACCGCACTGCTGACTTAAAAGCTCTGCATCTCAGGTAAAAAAGAACCGCAAGGATCGTTTTCTCTCCAACTGTTTAACCGTTGGTCGGAATTGAGCATATGATACACCATTGGATTCGTATGGAAAAGGAGTATCTCTCGTATGTTGAACACTTCCCTCGATTCTTTACGGATTAAGAGAAGTTTCAAAAACACTGCGGCGGCCCACTTTCGCAGCGGTAGTTTTTCCGTGATTTCTCTTAAACCGTTTATCGGATTGAGTCAAAAGATATACCGTTGGAAAAATATCAATCAGGCGCTCCATTCATATGCAGAACAATTTGTCTAATTCGCTACGGATTTGAGATAAATTTAGCCGCAATAAACACGCACACTCTATTTTTCGCCGACGGATCTTGTAGAGAGTAGAACTTTTTAACCGGTTGTCCGATCGATGCGTACGATACACTATTGGAGTCATATTGAGTAAGATATTAATCCATTTATTGAACACTTTTACAGATTCCCTGCGGTTCTGAAGTAATTCGAAAAACAGTGTGGCTGTCCACATTTGGGGCAGCGGGCGTTTTTGCATAAATTCTTTTGATTCTCTTATCTGATTGATAAAATTGATACACCGTTGGATAGATATTGTCGAGGCGCTCCATATTCATGTAGAACACAATTTTCTAATTCCTTACGGTTTAAAAGTAGTGTCGATTCTACTAAAAACGCGGAACTATATTTCTTCGCGTACCGAAAATCGACCAAGCGAACTGCATTGGACGGGCAACCACACTGCATCCGACGGGCAAGCGCACTGCATTATCGCAAAGAGAACACACGTGTTTTTCGCGGATCCGGGAATCGACCAAGTGAACTGCATCTGCTGGGCGCCCACATTGAATCTCGAACAGAAAGAACTGCATGCGTTTTTTCATTCGTTTTATCAAAACTTTGAGGTTCGCTTCGGGGGAAGTTAATCGCGGACACAACCAAAGTGAACTGCACGATTTTTTTAATATTCTTTAACTTTTTTTACAAACTCGTTTAAATCGAATGGTCGATGCTTGTGAACTGCATTTCCTCGAGGCAAAACTTTTATGTATTGCATCGGATAGAAAACCGCACTGCAAAGATTTTAGCAAAGGCAAATGTTTGAAAAAAATTTGTAAGTGAACTACATAAATTTTAAATATACACAAAGTGAACAACATATACAAACATAAGTGGCACATATCTCATTTTCTGTGCTTTTGTTTCCCCCTATCCAAAAATGAACCACAATGGTTCACTCGACACAAATCTGGCCGGCTAGCCATGGAAGGAGACATGAGAGAACCACACATGAGGGAGGACTGCCGCAGCTACTCAAACGATGGGACGACCGTGCAGATCGTCGCGACGCTCTACAGGGTGGAGGACTGCGACGCTCTATAGGGAAGGAGCAGCGGTGACTGCCCGTGCTGGCCTACTTCCACGGCGACGGCTTCTCGATCGACATCCGCACCTGGACCTTCGTTCAAGCCTGCTTCTAGATCTAATCAGGCCTTGGCGGTGGTGTGCTGTGTGCAATGGGGAGGCACGCGATGGGGATCCCTTTGGCCGGTGCCGGGGAAGAACTCGGGGAGGGGAGGCACGGGATGGGATGGGGAGCGCCGGCGGTAAATACCGTCGTGGAGGAGGTCAGAAGGGAGCACCGGATCTAGCGCCGGGAAGCGCGCTGGCGGCGGTGTCCGACCGGATCCAACGTTGGTCGTGTCTATCGGTCCGGGATCCGCCTTCGAGCAGTGCGCTGGGTAGGGGAGGGGTCGCATCGACAGGCGAGCGCACTGCATTATCGCCAGACAGAACGCACGTGTTTTTCGCGGAACAAAAAATCGGCTAGTGAACTGCATCCGCGGGGCACCCGATTACATTTGTCAACAGAAAGAACTTCACATGATTTTTTCACATGGCAAAGAGAAATACGCGTTTTTTTTTCACGGACCCAGAATCGACGTAGTGAACTGCATTCGACCGATACAGGTTGCATTTATCGACAGAGAGAACTGCACTTATTTTTTAACTTTCAACACGATTTTTTAGCAACGAGCGTGCACCGCAAGGACGAGGCGAGTGAACTGCATTTATATTTTAATCGCATGCATATGCTGGAAACTGCACTGCAATAGAAATAAAAGAGAATCACACAACAATAGTGAAGGAATTCCCATGTTTTTTCAAATAAGTAAACCACCAAATTTGTTATAAGAGAACCGCATTAAATTTTTAAATAATCACAAACATAAATTCTCATGCCCAAACAAGTGGACTGCTCTTTCTCTTTTTTACATCCTAAGTACACATTTCTTCATACATATATCCATGCATACACCCATTAGACTCGAACTGCACTGGAAAATCTAAACACAAAACACTTGGGGCTGTACTGAACTGGCACTGAACCGCACACAAACACGTACAAAAACACATTGAGCAGACAAACCGCACATGATGCTCAACTCTAGCCAGAGTTCACGCGGGCAAAGGCAACATGCCACTGCATGACATTCAATTATTAAGTGCTCTTCACACCACAAACAAGCCGACACAGAGTAAGGCACTGAGGTGGATATGACATGGGGTAATGTGTGCCTTCCTTCTGTGCTTGCCGCCTTGTCGGCCAGCTCCAGAACTTGCACAAGCCGCCAGCTCCAGAACCTGTACAAGCCAAAACAAAATGCAGATCAAGGCAAATGTTTTTGAGAAGGGGAAATGAACTGCACTCATGGCTGGCGGATTGCACACAGATGCGTTTTGGATGCCTCGTATTAAAAAATACAGAGTTTCAGATAGAGATTGAAAATCCACGAATGCAGAAACCGGTTCAGATCCGTCGGTCATCTCCAATGAATCGGAAGGAGCTAGACGTGCACCGCCTACGGCACTGCATGCCGCAGCAACCTGCAAAAGCCAAACAAAACGGCAGGTAGGGCGGGCCGGCGCATGGGAGGGCAGATCCTCACCGGATCAAGAGATTCCTCCGGCGAGCTCGACAGCTGGCGGTCAGATTTAAGGGGAGGAGGTGCATCTGGCCAGCCAGTCCCTATGGGCGGGCCATCGGGGGGAGTTGCCGCGCGTGAGGTTCGTGGTGGCCTCGCCCACGGGGAAGAAGCCATGGCCAGAGGAGTCGACGCCGAGGGGGTCTTGCCGTGGTCTAGCGCCACCGCCGTTGCACGCCCCTTCCGCTGGCGTCCCATCCTCTACCCTCGTCGTCAGTAGCCGTCGCTGGCCCCGGCGGATCGGGGAAAAATTGTCCCGCAGGCAGTCAACTTCCCCGTCTAGATCGAGACTCAACTAGCGCCCCCGGCGGCCAGTGAGGGGGTGGGGCGCGGCGACGGTTGGATGGGCTGGGGAGCGCCGGCTATGGGGCCGGAGAGCGCCGACGGTTGGAGGGAGTGTGGCGCGCCGGCCGTGAGGAGGGGGATGCACGCTCGGGGCATGGCTGGTGTGGGGAGAAGACGTGGAAGGAGAGAGGAAGTGGTGGGGGTTGGTGGTGTGTGGCATTCTTTTAAACCAGGGACGGGTGGTTTTTTTCTGGGTGGTTCGGTTCGGTGGTGCGGCCGGTAAGTGTTGTCAGAATAAGGGATTGTTTTTAGAATAAGAGTCTTAAGGTAGTTGTTAGAATAGACTCACCCTATATATATATATATACTAATATAAAAAGCACCAGAGGGGCTGGACCAATTGATCTTGTACGTCCAATTTAATTCATCTAATGAACGAGATGACTCCCATGTTGTATGGCACAACACACCTAAACACCCCTGTCCCGCAAAACAAAACGGTTCGCTCGATAATGATTCCCTCCCCTCGAGCAAACCCCGCGCCGCGCCCTCCCCCGTCTCCGCGCCACGGCCGCCACGCCCTCCCCCGTCCCTCTACCACGGCCGTCGCGCCCTCCTCCGCCGCCGCTGCGCCTGCGAGCGCCGACGCCCTCAAACGCCGCCCACCGAACCGGCCCCGGCCGCGGCCTCCTCCACACCCACAGCTGCCATTGCTCCATATCTGGCCGCTGTTTGACCCCCTCTATTTGGGGAGTCTGGTGCCCGCGTTTGCCTCTAGGGGCGAGATCGTAAGGGGATCAAGAGGAAGAGGATACCCATGGCTGCGCAGACATCCAAGATCGTAGATACTGCCTCCTCAATCAACTTAGCCTGCAGTAGCAAGGTCAGCCTCGCACTCTGCATATTTTTCTAAATTGTAGACTGAAGAATTTGTACGTCCATTGCTGACATTGGTATTTATTCAGGGAATAAGCAACAACAGTGGAGCAAAGCAATCCTAGACCAGTCTAAATGGATGAATACTTATTAATGAAAAAAAATTACATTGTGTATAGGTTGCGACATAGCTGCCCATCAAACATGTAGAGATTTAATAGGAGTCTTGGGTGAGTATTTTGTGCATGTGTGGGTAACTAATATAAATTTTGATGTTCGTATTGATGTTAAACGCCTAACAACGCTGCCATGAAAGGTTGCCCTACGCCGACCAACGCTGCCAACCTAGGTGCGGTCATCTCTGAATTTTCGAATAGTTGATTGACATACTCTCATGGAGTGCATCCAGAATCGGCTACGGGTACGCCCCCAACTGCCGCCGAGCCCTGCTCCTTCCACTTCTCAGCCCCTCCGCTGAAACCACCGACTCAATAGTAAGATCATCGAATGTTCGTGCTCCTCCCGAGGATGCTGACTCCGCAGACTTCATCGTAATGTCGTCCCATTCGTCCGCCACACAGTCCATCTGTGGTCCACCCCAGGTGCTGCTATACACTGTGTTATTCTTATTTGTCTGATCTTTGCTAAGCTAATGTTTATAACCTGTTCCTAAGTTCAACAATTCATCATGTATATTCCAGTACATGACTTTTATTCTATGATGGTTAGTAGGTAGTATCCAGTCAAGCATGGCAAGCTCTCCTGATTGTGCTCCTTTCCAACCATTGAATCTCAGTTTTCGAGTTCTGATTTTATCCCATGATGGTTATGTGGTTTGCAGTGGATTGGACGACCGCCTCTGTTCGCGAGTCTACCACAAAAATAGTGGGGGGCTGGCGGTGCAGCCTTTCAATTCCTTGATGCCATTCAAATTTGTCACCGGTCGCTTCTATGCCCACTCACCTGGCAAGTAACTTTGTATCCGTAGATTATCTATTCTAGATCAGTTACTCATATGATTACTTAATTTTAAATATGCAGACCAAATCATGGATGTCATGTTCGTGCTTTTATCAAGCTAGATTTTGTTGGAAGTTTGTTGCATGTGTGAGCCAATTAGAGAAATGAAGCAGTAGTGAATTAGATACATTTGAAGCCCTCTATCTAACAAGCTTTGTGTAGGTCCGAGATGAACAAGGCGTATCGGTTTTCCAAGACTGAAAATTTATGAAGCAACAATCGTGATATAAATCAAGTTTGAGGCCCCTTTTTAACATCATTTGAAGTAAGAATGTCAAAATCTTAACCTTATGAACTTAAATAATGGGAACTTACTACTTCATCACATGTTTAAATATGAGGGCCTGTGACTACAAAACAAACATATTGTACATCAGTCTCCAGCACATAACTCTGGAACTAGATGGGTTACCATCTCCCATGCTATTATTTTAAAGGAAGTCAGCCATCATTGGATAACCTTAAGAAAGACTCTGATTTATAGGATTGACCCAATGATAATTGTCCAAATTGTACAAGGAAGTCTTTGTGATGCTGAATTTATTTCAGTGATGCACATTGTGAGATCATTGCTTGGCATGACTCACAATTACTTATGAGGAAAAAATATCAGGTGATTTATTTTTATGTCTTATCTGTATGATCGAGTACATTTTTTTTAATTTGATGAGTTTTGAACCTGAGCAAAGAGTATGTCAGTAGTAATTTTGCAAAAGAGATGGAAATGATGATCTTACGATATTGGAAACAGCTTTGGGATACAAGTTGTACAAGTAATAGTACGAGTGTTTTCTTGTATGCATTGATTATCACATCATAGTATTTCAGTGTTTTCTTGTATTATCACATCATAGTATTTCAGTGTTTTCTTGTATTATCACATCATAATAGTACGGGTGTTTTCTTGTATTTCAGTGTTTTCTTCATATTTATGGTACCCTTATTTGTGGTTGTATTCCTTTACAAATTGTTTATTCATTTATATTTTTGCTTGTTTTATTCTATGAGAAATATTGGACCATATGTCCTACGTACATCTAATCTTTTCATTGTTAGCCAAGTGACATGATTATAGTGAGCCGTATAGCCGGTGACCTTTATTTTTCAAGTTCAGTAAGTGTTCTGTTTGATCATTAAATGTGTGTGCAATTTATAGTAGGTGTATCATTACAAAGAGTATTGGTCAACACGTGTGCTACACGTCCAAGCTTACTAGGATATATACGGAAATCAACATAGGTCCAGCCATACATTAAATATCACCAATCATGCTCAAAAGGAATAATTTACAAACACTTCCCTATTACACACACACATCTAGATAATTATGAACTGGATAATATAGCTACTACCCTTACGTTATTCGTCGTGTATCCATATAGAGCTGCCGTGCTTATACTCTATCGTCGGACGTCAAAGTTTTAACATCGCAAATCCTCTTTGCGTGCTCTCAGTACGTGCCACTGGCGGAGGAGCTTGTTAGGTCAAGGATCTCCATACCGTACCTGAATGTGGTGGCCAAGGAACGCGCATGCGCTCCCTGCCCGCGCGGTGGTGCTGCTGACTCGGACGGCGACAAATTTTTTGGCCTGCCGCCATGTCCTCCTCATCTATCTGCTCCTCCGGCTCGAACTCGTACACGAGCCTGCTGATACGTCCCAAATGTATCTATAATTTCTGCTTGTTCCATGCATGTTTTGTGTGACTTTGCATGTTTTGCTTGAACTTTCATACACTTTTTTTATCATATTTGGACTAACCTATTAAATCAGTGCACCCAGTTGTCAGTTCCTGTTTTTCTGCTATTTTTGTATTTCAGGTTTTCCGGCCATTAAAAGTTCTCAATAAATCCCGGAAAAATTATATAAAAAATCAGCGTCACTGAAGCTTCCGGAATAACCAAGATATGGCAGGAGGGCCACCACCAAGGGCCTAGGAGGGTCCCTGGTGCGTCCCCACCCTAGGTTGCGCCACGAGGCCTCCTGGCTTCATGGTGGCCCCCCTCGGTGCCACCCTTCGCCTATATTTACCCCCCGTGACGGAAACCCCTAATATCGATCTGCTATTCCCGTTTTTCTCTCTGTTTCGCCGCCACCTCCATTTCAAGATCAGAGCTGCCAGGAGAAGCTGCCCCGGCACCCTGCCGGAAGGAGAATCCCCTCCGGGAGACCATCCATCGCCATGGACGCCTTCCGGATGTGCCGTGAGTAGTCCCCTTGGACCATGGTTCCGTGACCAGTAGCTATGTGATGTACTCCTCCCATCTTTGTGCTTCCAATTTCGAGACCTCGTGAGCTGCCTCACATGATCGAGGCACTTTTGTAGTTTTCTATGTTGCTATGCTGAGTTTGCCGAGATCTAATGGATTATGAGATTGTGTTCAGATTGTGATGAGTAATATATTTGGTTCTCTTTTATATTTGTGTTGTTTAGTAAATTCTTGCATGTTCTCCGTTGCCGTATTTTACTTTGGCCAAGTGATTGATTGCAACTCCAAGAGGGAGCGTTATGCTTGATTGTGGGTTCAGCCCCTTGATGTCTAGCTTGATTGACAGAAACATGTTACTAGGGGATGTGTTGTTGCCAACAGGATAAAACAACGGAGCTTTATTGAGTTTACACTTTGGGTGGGATTCGCAACTTAATACCAGCGAGATGTTCTGGATAGATATCTCAAGGTAGATGATTCGTAGTAGATGTAGATGGATTTCGGTCTACTTACCTTGGCGTACTGCCCATTGCTTTTGAGCCTCTTCCTTTCTTTTGTAGCATAGTTAGCATTGCGGTGCGTTTATAATCCTGTCAATTGCCTAGCTGTGATTTGTTTTCCTCGCTAGAACTTTTATCGTCTTTTAGGAGAGAGACATCACTAGTGAACATCATGGGACCCCGGTCCATATTCACATCATTGTTTACACTTTCAATTTACTTTCAGTTCTTACTTTCAGTTGTACGATTATTATCTCTTGCGTTGATCCTTCGTAAACAGCAAGGCCGGAGGAATTGAAAACTCCTCTGTACTCGTTGGGAGCAAAGTTATTTGTTGTGTGTGCAGGTCCAGGCGAAGTTAGCAACCTCGGCGCCACTATTCACTTTACCACCTTCTTGTATCTCTGCGAGTCCTACGGGAGACAAACCCTATCCTCTACATAGGGGAAATTCTGCTGCTATGCTACATCTCACCTTCCACTTGGGGTAACCAACAAGGAGCGATAGATGTATCTTCCTTTCTAGCATCAAGTAATTTCTGGAGCCGTTGCCGGGGACTCCAGCCTACAAGATAGGGGAGTTGCACACTATCTTTTATCTTTGATTTTTAGTCTTGCTAGTTTACCTTTCAGTTTTTGCTTTCGTGTCCCTTATAAAAAATACCAAAAATACATGTTACCTTGTTACTAGTTACCACTATGGCTGGTCCTTTTGCCTTTGGTGAGGCAGAAGTACTTACCTTTACTAAGAGAGGTGGTGATAGTCTGAAAGATGCTTGGTATAAATTAATGATTCTAAAAAGAGAGCCACCAAGAAGCAATCCACTACTATCCTACGTAGAAATTTTTATGTTGGAATCACTTCTTGGAATAGGTTTATCTTAGACAATGCTATCAATGGGAACTTTATAGAGGCTCCAGTTTGGCAAGCCCTTAATATTATTGAAAATCTTGTTGGAACTCTCCCCATTGCCAGTATTAAGGAGGACATTACTCTAGCTCACATTATGAGAAAAATAGGAAAAATAGAGTTAGAGATGCAAAGTATCGATAAAGTAAATGAGTTGGATCGTAAGATTCAAGGGAATTTGAAAAGGATAAATAGGTCCATGCAAAAAATTATCAAAACTTTGGAGACTATCAAATCCCTTGATGAGAAGTCTTCTAAGATAGAAAAGATTGAGGAAGTTATGGAAACTCTAGGAACTACCTTTTCCTCAATCAAAACCAAAAAGGATGAAACTCCGGAAAGAAAGGAACCCAAGTTCGCCCCTAAGGTTCCTCGAGCTAAAGCTAACACACCTATTGCCAAAAGAGTTGAAACAGTGAAGACTTTGGATGATATACCTATCTTTAATTTTGAAACTTCAATTGATTTTCCTCCTTTTGATTTTATCCCTAGAAGGATTTTTATTCGGCCTTTATTTGCGAAACCTCTTAAGACTAGTTGTACTATTGAAGAAATTTTTGATGATCTTGATGATGGATCAATTGATACAACTTGATATTTTGCTTTAAGCCTAGCTAATGGCTTAAAGAAGCGCTTTCGGGAGGCAGCCCGCAACGAATTTAGGTTTTCCTTTTTGTTTTTCTTCTGTTTTTAGTGGTCTTGATGATTGTTACTACTGGAGAAACATCATTGTATCTTTACTTTTCAAGATTTGTGCCATTTATAGCCTCATATGACAAGGAAAGTGAATGTTGTGATATGTTGTCCAGAAAACAGATTCTGTCCTCGTGACGGGAAAAATCGTAGAAAAATCCCAGTTCATCTTTTTGAGCTGAACTTTTTACGCAGTGTTCTCTATACAATCACAGAACTTTCGTATGTTCTGAGTTTTTTTATTTGAGCTTCAGAAGTATCCCTAAAAAATTCTTTACTACCTACTGTTCTGTTTTTCACAGATTCTGCCACGTTTTGTCTCTCTTTACTTTTGCAAAGCTTAAGCTTTCTTTTTCTTTGCAAAAACTTTTTGGCAATCTTGAGAAATAGTAGCTCTTCAATAATATATTTATTTGCAGTAGAGGGAAATTATTTTAATAGGGTACTAACCTCTCTAATCAGTTTACAATGAGTTATGTATGAAGGGAGTTTTCAAGTGTGCGATGGAAGATGATGAAAGAAGATCCTGGAGTGTCAAACGCTCAAGCTTGGGGATGCACATGTGCACCCACAATAAATATTCAAGGAGACTCAAGCGTCTATGCTTGGGGATGCCCCCGTGCATCCACTTCTTCATCAACAATTATGAGTTCGTCCCTCGTTGCACTATATTTTTATCACTTCATGTGTTATGTGCTATGCTTGGAGCTTCTCGCTCTTTCCTTTTCTTAGGTTTGTTTTTGCTTTGTTTGCTGTTCATAACAAGTTATACCCAGCTCTCTTTTGTGTGGGAGAGGAACACGCTCCGCTCGAATTAGAACTCCTCATAGGATTTGCATGCTTATTCTCTTAGTTGTGAGTTGTTCTTTTTCTTTTCTTAGCTGCTGGCCTGTTTAGTTATAGTGCTTTAGTTTTCTTCTAGAGATTTTGTCTTGTCTTAGGTTGAACTTTCTATAGGTTGCATGTTTTATCTTGTTAGAGAGTTTTCCTGTTGCACTGAGTTTTGTGTCTTGACTAGAAAGTAGGTAGTTGAAGTTGCTATTCTCTTTGTAGTAGTAACTTGCAATAGTTTTGAGGTATTGAATGGACTAATGTTTGAACTTTTGGTGTCAAGAGCTCGAGCCTATTAGTGATAGATGTCGTATTTTGGGAAATCCGTGTGATTTTCGAAAACCAAAAACCCCTGTTGAGAACTCTAGCTACTAGATGGATCACTAACCTCTGGAGGGTTCGAATATTAGAGTACACTCATGTACCATGAGTCGAGGATGCGCAAGGATAACCAAACCTGTCACAACCCCAAGTTAGGTATGTGCTAGAATAGCAAGTCACTTTGCATCAAGATAAAATTTCAAAAGAAATTGAAATGGGAGAGAGAAACCCCCCCAGATGAATTTAATTGAAATGGCCAGATTAAAAGTTGCTCCAAAAATTCCTCATTACTGGAATTCACCAGTTTGCCATGGGCCAGTAGCTTTGCCGTCTACATTTCGTCGGGGCGGACGGCAAAGCAGCGGTAAACACTTGCAGAAGTGGGTTATAAGCCTGGTTATACGGTGTGGAGCTTCCATGGCGAGTCTGGCGGACGACGGAGAGAGGAGGTGGTCCGTCAGCGCACGGATGAGTACGGAACCGGGATCGAAGACATGGTGCAGGACTTTGACGATGCGCGGGATGAGGACGATGAGATGGAGGAATCTGCGAAGGCCTTCTATGAGATGTTGGAGTCTTCGAAACGTCCGCTGCACGCTCACACTGAGCTTTGTCAGCTCGATGCCATCGCACAGTTGATGGCTTTGAAGGAACAATTCAACTTGGGCACAGATTGCTACAATGCGATCACTACCCTAATTGGGCGGTTTCTACCAAAAGATCATGTTATGCCTGCAAACCTGTACCAATCGGATAAAATCCTCAAGGTACTTAAGATTCCCTATGAGCAGATACATGCTTGTGAAAATGGATGTGCTTTATTTAGGAAAGAGTATGCGAACGAATACTATTGTCCCAAATGTAAGTCATCCAGGTATGTTGTGGTAGACAATGGTCAAGGTGAGAAGACGCAGACCAAAATACCCGTAAATGTTCTTCGGTATCTTCCAGTGATACCAAGAATTCAACGCCTTTACATGATGGAAGAGACAACCAGACAGATGACATGGCACAAACATGGGAAGAGAACAGAATTTGATGCAGATGGGAAGCCGATGTTGACTCACCCATCGGATGGTTCAGCATGGAAGCACTTTGATGAAAAACATTCGGAAAAATATAAGGAGCCAAGGCATTGCCGAATCGCCGTCGGCACAGATGAGTTCAATCCTTTCGGTCTGATGGCAGCCTCATACAGTTGTTGGCCTGTATTTGTGATGCCACTCAATCTCCCCCCCTCAGAGATTATGAAACGGAAGAACATTTTCCTGACGTTGATAATACCAGGGCCCAAATATCCGGGGAAGAATATGGATGTGTACATGCAACCGCTTAAGGAGGAATTGCAACAAGCTTGGGACGAAGGGTTCAAGACATACGATGCAGCTAGCAAAAAGACCTTCAAAATGCATGTTTGGTACCAGTACTCGATGCATGACTTGCCGGCGTATGCGCTTTTCGCTGGCTTCTGTGTTCATGGAAAGTTCGGGTGCCCAACAGGCAAGGCTGCTCTTCAGTTTCATTGGCTGAAGGCGGGTGGCAAGTATTCCTACTTCGACTTGCATAGACAGTTTCTGCCTCCTAAGCATCCTTTTAGAAAAGACAAGAAGAATTTCATCAAAGGCAAAGTTGTAAAAAATCTGGCAGCACCTACGATGACGGGCGAACATGTCTTGGCACAGTTGAACTCTCTCGATCCTGATCCAGAACGTCCCGGGTATTTTAAGGGATATAATTCGGAACACGCCTGGACTCACAAGACAGGCTTCTGGGATCTCCCCTACTTCCAAGGCTTCGAACTTCCACACAATATTGACGTGATGCACACTGAAAAAAATATCGGCAAGGCCCTGTTTGGTACATTTTTCGGCATAGATGGGAAGTCCAAGGATAATCCTAAAGCTAGAGTCGACCAGGAGACTCTATGTGATAGACCCTCACAGAACATGCGACAGCCGAAAGGAAAGAAGAATAGGTCCAAGCCAAGGGCCTGGTTCAATCTGGAAAGGGGGCATATCAGGGAAATTCTCTTGTGGGTGCAAAACAGTTTGATGTTCCCCGATGGGTATGCAGCGAATCTGAGGAGGGGAGCGAGTCCTGAAAAACATAAAATATTTGGGATGAAGAGTCATGATTGGCACATATGGCTTGAGCGGGTAATGCCGGTGATGTTGCGCGGCTATATCCCCGAGGAAGAGTGGCTAGTACTGGCAGAACTGAGTTATTTCTTTCGTGTTCTTTGTGCTAAAGAACTATCCGATGGCGTGCTAGAAGACATGGAAGATATGGCGCCGGAGTTGCTCTGCAAGTTAGAGAAGATCTTTCCACCAGGTTTTTTTAATCCGATGCAGCATTTGATATTGCATCTCCCGACCGAGGCAAGATTAGGGGGCCCTGTGCAAAATCGTTGGTGCTATTCAACGGAGAGAATGCAGAAGACGCTTCGAGCAAAATGTAAAAATAAACGTAGAATTGAAGCATCGATGGCCGAGGCTTTCATTACTGAGGAGGCGGCAAAATTCGTGACAGCACATTATGAAGCCAAAAATCGCCATTTGCATAATCCAAAGCCTCGATACAATACTGGAAACCCCCAACGGCGTCAATCCAACCTCAGCCTATTCAAAGGGAAGCTCGGACCTGTTGGTGCTTCGAGAAATAAGATTTTGGATATCAAAGAATGGCGGACTCTTACACTGTATATATTCACCAACCTAACAGAAGTGCGACCGTACATCAAGTAAGTGCTCGGTACGTACATTGTTTCGCAACTTCTAATCATTCTTGTTTCTTATTAATTCCCCTGAATTCATACAGTCGATACGTCGCCAAATTCTCGAATGGAGTGGTTATTGAAAGTGATTCCATCGCAGAGTATGAGCTTCTTGCCAATCAAGGAGACGGCAATCCTGGTTTCATCTCTTGGTTCAAACGAACGGTAACTATCATTCATATATAGGGTTTCATTTGTTGGTTCGACCTATTTTTCACTAATATAACAATCCTTTCCTATAAAATTTATAGGCAAATGAGGAGCCTATGGACGCCGAATTGAGACAAGTCGCTAATGGTTTTGACAATAAGGTCCGTGTATTTGAGAAATACGACATCAACGGGTATCGCTTTCGTACCGTTGATAAAGAGCGAAAAATGGTCGATCGAAAAAGTACAAATTCGGGTGTCTCTGCTGTCGGCGACGGAGGTATTGAGTATTATGGAAGAGTTGAAGCAATATACGAACTTCTATTATATGGTGAAAATCCTCCCAACGTCGTTGTCTTCAAATGTCATTGGTTTCTCCCGTCGAGGACTAGACGAACTCATGAACATGTAGGTCTAGTAGAAATTCGACAAGACACCCATTTTAATGTCCCCGATGTCTATATTACGGCTCAACAGGCCACCCAGGTTTTCTATCTATCCTACCCTTGCCAAACGGTTGAAAACCTGAAAGGTTGGGATGTCGTTTATGATGTGCCACCTCATATTAGACCACCTCCCCCAAATGAAGAGGATTATGTACCCCACATTGACCCAGAGACATATGAAGGAGAATTCTTCCAAGAAACACGCATGATAAAAAAACGTTTCCGAAACCGCTCTACGCAACCCTAGAACATGGAAGAAGACAATGAGAGTGAACCCGCTAACGACGATGTTGAAGAGCCTGAAGAAGAAGAGGTTACTGCTCCAGATGACCTGTCCATGCTTGACCGTTTACATAAAGGCCTTCCAAATGTTGGTGTTGTTGAACCTGCTGAGGCCGTCATTATCGACGACACGCGTGATAGTGATGACGATCCTTCAATTGATCGCGGAGAAGATACCGATGATCCCGACTATTGTTAGTTGTATGCATCTCAACTTTAATTATATATATATATATTCTCATTATTGCAGTAATTACTTTTGTATTATTAATTCTTTTTCTCATTGTACTAATTATCTTATTTTAATTCTTGGCAGGTTTGTGACAGATATGAAGGGCGAGACATCAGGCTCGCGAGGGAGGGGTCATGCGCTCCCACCTCTCGCTCTACGGAGGTCTTTGCTCGAGAGTATTTCCTCGCCTCCTCCTTCTACTGATGAGGTGCCCAGGGGGAGTGGTCGGAAGAAGACCGGGAGAGGCAAAGCAGGTGGTGGTCGCGGGAAAGGGAGACGTACACCTGCTGCTTCCTCGCCGCCACCTCCGGCTGATTCACCAGAGCACTGCAGGGTGGATCCCTCCTCGGGCACTCCGATCCACCAGCCTGAGGTGGAGGAGGAGGCTACGTCCACCCGCACGACCTGGAGTCCCTGGCCGGACCAGCCGGAGCAGCACACGCCTGCGGGGGAGGCTGGTGCCGAGCTGGACACTACGGATGAGGAGGAGGTGGCTGAGGGTACCACCGTGTACCAGCGTGGGGGTACACGGCTCCCATCCGTGCCGATGACTCCCGCCCATAAGTGGTTGATTACGCTTGATGGAGAGACGTAAGTGCACTTATTCTCTCTTCCGGTCCCTTCTATACTTATGTCTATCTGATGGCTTTGTCTTTTTATACTACAGGGGTTGGATATACGACAATGGTGTCCGCAATCCCAACTCCATCCTTGGTGTGCTCGTCAGGGAGAACTTCCCGGGGCTGGTTCAATTGCCCGGACCTGATGAGGTCCCGTAGCCTGGACTCAAATGGGAGCACTATTGTGCTGCCCCGGCCCCGCCGGATACGACCATCAACGGGGTCGAATGCCACACCAGAGCCGACATGGTGATCAACGGCTTTTGGGTAATTTCTGTTTCACACAATAAAATCTTGACAATAGCTAGTTGGTGCACTCATCAGTGTTGTCTCGTGCTATTGCAGGTCTACTACAAGGTCGATGAGTCCAAGGAGCAGGAGGCGGAGGACGTGATAGTTGCAGAGGCCACGCGCCTCTTGCAGAACACAAGGCACGAGATGCGAGTGCAGGCGGTCCGTGACTACTACGCCAAGCAAGGGCGCAAGCGTAGCAAGAAGGACTGCCGCAAGAAGTTTCTGACTAGGGCCCAGTACATGACGGTAACCCTTCTTAAGTCTTGAAAAGTTTGCTTGATTTGATTCCTATCTAGGCTACTTATTAGTTTCCTTGTTTACTAACTTAGGCGCCGCCGAGATGGTGTGCGGACAAGATGGATTGTTGGGAGGTCATTGTGGACCACTGGTGCTCAGATGCCTGGTTGGCCATCCACAACAATGCCAAGGACCGGCGCGCCCAAATGGTTGGTGTGCCACACCATCAAGGCAGCCGTAACTTAGCTGGTTACGGGCATAAATGGTTATGTGCAAATTCTTATTTGCTTTGTCTTTTAGGCACCCACTTACTAATATCATGCTTTTCTTTGTCTTTTAGGCGGAGCATAATAAAACGGAGGTGCCTCAGGTGTTCGACATGTATGGCATGTCCCATACAGCGTCGTACAAGAAGGCCAAGGCGCTCTCAGAGTCGGATCTCGCCACTCCTTCGACTTTCACCAACATTGCCGCCTATAGTAAGCTCAAGGCTTATACTGAGGTGGCGATGGAGAAGCACGGGGAGGCTTACACCCCGATTGGGAAGCCTATTGACCCGGAGCTGGTGATGATCTCTGGTGGCGGAAGGCGCCATGGCGCCATGGCCATTGGAGATAAGTTGATTAGGTGTGATAAGACTCTTCCTGAGATCAAGGCGCGCCAAACGAGTTCTTCTCCTGCTATAAGGACTCGTCCGCGGCCAGTCCACCTCGCTATCCAGGTTATCCATAAGGACTCTTGCATTCTTGTTTTCTCTCATCGAATATTACAATGCTAACTAGAGGAGTGGGGTTG
This sequence comes from Bromus sterilis, assembly GCA_950022295.1. NCBI lineage: Eukaryota > Viridiplantae > Streptophyta > Magnoliopsida > Poales > Poaceae > Bromus > Bromus sterilis. The sequence goes on along the minus strand of OX465595.1, from coordinate 250,884,688 downwards.
CAGGAAGCTCTTGAGAAAGAGCGACAGAACACCCAGCGGCTACTAGAGGAGAAGGAGCGGTTGGCAGAGGAGAAGGCAGCGGAGAGAGAGCGGCTGGCGGAGGAGAGGACGGCGAAGGCTCTCGAGGAGGCCGCGACACGACACGATGCATCGAACCGGGCCTTGTATGAGCTCTTCGTGGTAAGTCACTTGTTCATATTCACCCAAAGAATGCATGTTATAATTTTTGTTTATATTACTAACTAATATGATTGACTCATGAAAAACAAATGTGCAGACTATGTGCAAGAAGACTGGTCAGGCCGCTCCACCGATGCCGATCATTTTTCCTGTGGGGATGGTGAGTATATTTTGATGATCATCAATACCATATTGAGTGGCGTCGTGCTAACCTCTAGTTGATCTTTTCGTGTAGCATAACTCTCGGGCTGCGTCCCATGACCCTTCTCCACCGTCAACATCGGCCAACCCGACGGATGCTTCTCAGCCACCTCAGCCTTCAGGGCTACACTCCGGTAAGTTGTGTTGTATATTTTGCTTTATAAATGCTTAGTTAGTTTGAAAATGCATATTTAGCTTCTGAAATATTATGAAATTCTTAAATATAGCTAAGTTAGCCTAATAATAGCATGATTAGCCAGATTTTCTCACAATATGATGAAGTTAGCTTGATTTGCTCACAAAATGCTAAAGTTACCTTAATTGGCTAAAAAATGCTTAAGTTAGCTTCATTTGTTCAAAGTTGCCAAAGTTAGCTTAATTTGCTCACAAAATGGTAAAGTTAGCTTGATTTGCTCACAAGATGCTAAAGTTAGCTTGAATCACTCACAAAATGCTAAAGTTAGCTTGATTCACTTAAAAAATTCTAAAGTTAGCTAAAGTGGCTCACAAAATTCTAAAGCTAGCTTAATTGGCTCACAGTATGCTAAAGTCGGCTTAATTCCTCAAAACACGCTAAAGTTTCTTAAATTGCTCACAATATGCTAAAGTTAGTTTCATTGGCTCAAAATATGCTAATGTTTGCTTAATTGCTCACAAATGCTAAAGGTTAGCTTAATTTCTCAAAATATGCTCACAAATGCTCAAGGTTAGCTTAATTGCTCACAAATGCTAAAGAAAACAGAAGAAGAAGAAGAACAAGGAGAGGAGAGAAGAAAAACAAGGAGAAGATAGAAAAGAACTTTTCTCTGTTCTTCTTCTCTCCTCCTTGTTCTTCTTCTCTTTTCTTCTTCTTGTCCTTCTCCTTCTCTTATTACTTATTCTTCTTGTCCTCCTTCTTCCGCTAACTTTCTTATTTTGATTTTGAAGATTTGCTTTATGAGGGTCGTGCATCGATGGAGTTGCTGTATTTTCACTTTCAATATCGCTTAGAAACAGTTTATTGTTGTTATCAACTGTTTGGAGACTTTGTGTAATGAACTATGTATATATTGTTGTTATCCTTGTTTGGAAACAATGTGTTATCCTTGTTGGAAATTCATATGTTGTTTGATATGATGTGATGTGGTGTTAAAATGTGCTTCTGATTCTGCTGCTATATATATATATTGCTTTTTTGTCAAATGCAGGGATTAAAAGAAAAACAGAAAAAACAGAGACAATATAGGCTCTTTGCCGTCCACAGGCAGTCGGCAAAGATGTTTGCCGTCTGCTTGCAGTTGGCAAAGAGGACACGTGGCGCCCAGCTGTGCAATCTGGCAACAGCTGGGTGACCATTTGGTTTGCCGTCTGTCAGTAGACGATATTAACGGCCTGACGGAGCCGGCCGGCCAGTCATGATACCGTCTGCCTCCGGCAAGGCAGACGGCAAAGTTGGGAGGTTTGCCGTCTGTCTGTAGATGGCAAATCCCGCCGTTAACGGCCTGACGGAGCCGGCTGGCAAAGGTTCGCCGTCACGCCCTCTCTGCCGTCTGCTTACACAAAAGCGCATGGCAAAGGTAATTTTCCGTCCGTCGATTTCCGGCAGACGGCAAAGCGCCCCTTTGCCGAAGAAATAGCTGACGGGTGATTTGCCGTGCGTGGGCAGACGGCAAAGTCCTTTGTTGTCCGCCATATAGGTGTTTGCCGTCCGCCGAGGCAGGCGGCAAATAGGTGAATTCCAGTAGTGCCTTTTGCATTTTTGAAAAGTCTCATAAATGAGTGTGATCACATATCAAGTGATGTGGTAGCAATCCCATGCTCATGGATTTTTCAAATATTCAAACCAGTACTTGGAATTAATTAAAACCCCCTATTTGATTTAGAGTTCAATTAATTTGAATTTTAAAAAGTGCCAAACTTTATAAATGGCTAGCCTAATATATTATGAGGCAATGTAAAAAGTTTTAGCATTTTATAAAATGGTTTGCTATTTTATTTAGCAGTGCCAAAAAAATAACAGAAGAAAACAGAAAAGAAATAGAAAAGAGGAAAAGAGCCCACCTACCTGGGCCTCCCCGACCCAACTTACTCTTCGCGGCCCAAGCCGGCTAGCCTCCCTTGTCTTCTTCCCCGGCGCGGCAAGCAGCTCGCTGGAGCGCATGCCGACGCCGGCGAGCACTTGCTAGGCTGCCTGCCACCTCCCAGGCGACCTTATCGCGCCAGGAGACGTCCCGTGGACGCCCGCTTCTTTTCCCCCACACAGCGCACATTTCCCCCCTTCCTCCTCGCCAGTTCCGCGCAGACCCGAGACCACGCCGGAGTGCTGACGAGAAGAAAGGGTGGCCAACGACAGCCATCCGCCGGACGAGCTTGTCCAGCCGCACCGCAGCAGTCATCTTCGTCTTCAAGCCCGAGCAATCGAGCCCGGAAGCCCCGAGCGCGACGCCAGCTTCAAGGTTCCATCGCCAGCCGCCGCGAGCTCCGTCGACAAATTCCCTGTCAACCGTCTTCCCCAGCCTCCCTAGCCAGCACAGGTGTGCTCCTGGTGAGCTCCTCTCCCGTTTGCCCTAACCCGCTCCTTCCCGTGGCCGGATTCGTCGCGCCTCCGTGGTTAGTGGCTCCTCCACCGCGCTCTTCAACGCCGGCGAGTCCCGGGCCATCTATTGTCCCTCCAGTGCGTGCCACTCGACGTGGGCGTGCACGAGGCACACGCCAGTGCCAGCCCCGTGCCAAACGGTGGCTGGGAGCACTGTTCCGGCATGCCTCCGCCGCATACAGTGGTCACTGGCGGCTAACCTCCGGCGAGGCCGCTTAATTAGGGGCTAACCCCCCCTCTAAGTTGACCCCAGGTCAATGACAGGTGGCGCCCCCAGGCCTTAAACCCCTCTCTGTTTAAAATAAACAGAGGGATTAACCACTGAGCCACTGAAACCTAGGCCCCACTAGTCAGCCCCCCCTGCATCATGCTGACGTCTTGACGACGCTGTAAACCAGTAAATGAATTAAATGAATTAATCTAATTCCAGAAAATCCAGAAAATAGCCAAACCTTTAGAAAATCATAATTAATTCATTTTAACACCAAATTGGACAAATAATATGTCTAAAATTATCAGAAAAATACAAGGATTCTGAAATATGCACTTTGTTTTCATGTTTGACCATTTTAAAAAGGGTGAACAGTGGTTAATGTGCATATGGATCCTTTTCAAATTCAAATTTGGAGTGATTTTGCAAATGACTTTGCATGCCACTTCTTTTAAATGGAATTGTACTCACATTGCAACCATGAACATCACCATTACAATCTTATTCATGTGATTGTGCATTGTACATTATGTTGATCCTATGATGTTCATGTTGCTATTTAGAAGTGGAGCCGGAACCCGAGATCACCCCCTTCGTTGAAGACCCCGATACTGAACCTCGTCAGCAAGGCAAGCAAACCCCCATTGATCATGTCGATAAAATCCCACTTCCCTCTCAATCTCTCTTATGCATTGATTAGGATGATTACCATGATGTGTTTCTACCGCATAGTTGAACCCATTCCTTTGCATGACCTATCATTTTGTCACAGTAGTAAGCAAACCACAATCCTAGCAGATGTAGGAGTTGTTTGATATCATGTGGCCCCTGCAACTGTTACTGCTTATTGCATGCTTAGAGTTACAATGAGGTTACTCTTTTGTGAGTCGGGATGGTAGTGATCATGTTGATGATGGTGGAAATGTGTTGGTGAATCTACCCTAATACAAGGTGAACGATGAGAGGTTGTGTAGGAGTACAAAGTGGGTTGTCTCGTTGAACACCGCCCTAAGCCCGAGTTCTTGTGTGGTGATCCAAGACGAAGAGTACTACCACATGTTGGGCACATGGACCCCCTCTCAACCTACTAACTCACCCCTTCTCAGTTCAATGAGTCGCAATAGTTCGGAGTTCTTGTAGGTCTGTGGCACGGTCTGCGAAGTGAAAGAACGGCTATTCAGACCGGCTTGAGACCCAGCACACATCTTCTGGGACCCCATCGGTAAACCGGCCGGGTTCACGATGTGGACTCCAGCCCAGATAGGCGTCTCCATTGAATTTGAGTTGGCTTTGAGGTAAAAGTTGTGGAAATTATCCTCGCCGACACCCGCTTGAAGGGTGACGAGACCCGGCGGTAACTGGTCGTTTCATGTGTGTAGCAGTACACCCCTGCAGGGTTAATAAACTATTCGAATAGCCGCATCCGCGGTAAGGTACTACTTGTAAAACTGTGCTCGATTATTAGACAACTTCAATGGATACTTATAAAACTTGCCAAGATAAGCTTGAGTGCTATGGCGTGCTTTCTCGTGGGGAAGTCGAGGAATGAAATAGTGGTGTAATTGGTTGGAGACATGTAGTGGACTCGTGTACGCTTCTTACCTCAAGTCTGGTACTCGTAGTTCAGGACTAGCCAAGTCAAAGCTGGCACTTCTGCATTGAACCCCACCTCCCCTTACCTTGATACATGTGCATGAGTAGTATAGCTCCTACGTAAGTCTTGGTGAGTAAGACTTTGTACTCACGTTTGCTTATTCTATGTTTTAGATGAACCCCCCTGACCCCGATGGTGGATTCTTCCTGGAGCTCGACGACTCATCAAGCTAGTGTAGTCCCAGTCAGACGACTGGTCCCTCGTGGAAGGGGTTGTTAATAGATAAGGCTTCTCTAAGCCATTTGTTAAACTTGTCTGTACTCAGACCTACTTTGCTTCCGCATGTTTGATGTAATGTTGGATCACAGACTTGTGATCTCTGTGTGCACTCTGTAAGAGTTATCAATAAAGTTGTAAACTTTGTAGAGAATTGCAATAATACCTGCTGTTCATACTAGACATGTGTGCTGCGTGTATGATTATATCATGCATGTCTTAGTATGGGTTTTCGAGACCTTAGTTGTGATCTGGCTGGCAGTCTTTTATACACCAAGTGGCCCTTAGATGTGCGCAGCTTGGGGCATCGCGATGCGATTGCTTGTGACTCTGTCACGTGCATACTTTGAGGTATGATCGAGCCCGCCCTAGACCCCGACTAAGTGATCGGGCTGGAGTAAGTCTATGTAAGGGTTATAATACAATCGATAGTATGGTTGAGGCGACTTGTCTATGAGTATGGGAGTTCACCACCCATACCATATGCGGACGATGAGGACCCATTTCAGTTGATCATCCAGCCTGGATGGGATGCCCCTCACGTTCGATGCTTTCCGAGAATGTTCTGTGCTTGGCCTTGTCTGCTTAGACAAGTGGGTACAGTTCTCGGCTCTCCATATGATTGTGTTGTAGCGAGTCTTGCATACGCTAACCCCGGGTCCCGACAGACTTGGTATCAGAGCAAGACTGACTGTAGGATTATCAGCCTTGGACGAAGTCGAGTCTAGCTTTCTATAGTTATATAGTTACTCTGGGTATATAAGGGAACAACGTAAGGCTTCTTTTTTTCTCCTTACCCCCATCGTTCTGAGTTCTGAGTCACCCTCATCTTTTCTATGGGAAGATAGGATTAGGCTCATCTATGTCTTACTAGAACATCTCATTGTTTGCTTCCTTGTAGCCATAGGAAAGTTATGTTCGGTTTGCTAGAGTAGTTGTTCTTCCTGATTTCTTACATCGTATGTAAGTGTTGTTTCTATGTTGTAAGAAAGTTGTTTTCTCTTGCAATTACAGCCGTTATGCTGCCGGATTTATTCCGTGTCTTGATGAATCATTGCCTTCGCAATATTATCTTTTCCGCCTAAATCATATCCTTTTATCCTTTCCTCCATCATACAACCTGTTCTGATTGTTGATTTTTATCACACAGGATGTCAGGTGGAACTCGTAGTGCTGTTCTTCAGAATCGAGACCGTGATCGGAATCGAAATGATGATGAACCTCCACCACCGCATTCTGTGGCGGAAATCATGATGGAAGCTGAGCGGAATAGACGTGATCAAACACGCCTTCTGGAGCTCATCGAGCAGAATACCGCCCACCATCGTAATGTGGTGGTCAGCATTCAAGACTTCATCTTCCTCAAGCCACCGGTATTCCGATGTTCTTCTGAGCCCCTCGAAGCTGATGATTGGCTCCGTTCCATCGAGCGTAAGCTTGATACAACACATGTTGCTCCCGATGACCGAGTTATTTTCGTCGTATACTTCTTGGAAGGTGCTGCTCTTCAGTGGTGGGAGAACTATGTTGCAATGTAGCCAGATGGTCACGTAGTGACTTGGCAGGAGTTCTGTATTGCCTTTCGAGGGTACCACATTCTGGATGAGTTGATGGAGCGCAAGAAGGAAGAGTTCTACAATCTGAATCAAGGAGAGATGTCCATTCATGAGTATGTGAGGGAGTTCAGCCGTCTTGCTCGTTATGCCCAAGATGAGATCACCATCGATGCCAGAAAGAAGGCAAGGTTCCGCAAGGGACTTAGCCCCATCCTTCATCATGATCTCAACCTCCTTGAGTTTGCAACCTTTGAGGATTTAGTCTACAGATCCTTCAGAGATGAGCATGGCAATGAAGTTTTCGAGAAGTCTCGCAAGCATGCTCTTGAGCTTGCCCCTTCTTCCAGTTCACGCCCTCAGAAGCGCATGATCTGGATTCCTAACAGTTTGTTCCACCAAAACAACCCACTGAGGCCATCCCTTGTGCCGCCTCGTCCACCAGCTCCACCAAACAAACCAGCTCCCCGCACTATATTTGTAGCCTGCTTCAGATGTGGCCAACCTGGTCACTACTCTCGTGAGTGCCCCATAAATCAGAATGCTCCACCCCATGCCAAAGGGAACCCCACTGTTCGTGCCAAGCCACCCCCGAAGGATTCCATCGCCAAGCCTTCAACTTCCGCAAGTCTTGTACGTGTGAACCAAATCTCAGCTGAGGAGACTGATGGTACTTCTGACGTCATTCTTGGTATGCTCCCAGTCAATTTTGTTCCCACGTCTGTCCTTATCGATCCAAGAGCATCTCACTCATTCATGTCGGAGAGTTATGCACTTCGGCATGAGATATCCTTTGATGAAATGTTCACCCCAATGATTATTCAAACTCCTGGTTCCAAGTGGCAAACTAATAGAGTAAGCCATGGTAATAAAATTTCAATTGAGGGTTTAGTATTCCTTGCTTCACTCATAGCCCTCAAGTCTTCAGACATTGATGTCATCCTTGGTATGGATTGGTTATCAAGACAAAATGCTTTTCTTGATTGTAAAGCCAAGTCAGTTAGACTTACATATCCTTCAGGCCAGACAATAGATTACTCCTCACCAAGAACAAGAACCCAGATGCATACTTTGAATGTGTTTCCCCTTCCTGACCTTGAAGATATTCCGGTGGTTCGTGACTTCCCGGATGTCTTTCCTGAAGAACTGCCAGGAATGCCTCCTGACAGATGTGTAGAATTCATTGTAGATCTTGCCCCAGGAACCGCCCCAATTTCCAGACGCCCATACAAAATGGCCCCACGTGAGTTAGCTGAGCTTAAAATCCAACTTGAAGCTTTGTTGGAAAAAGGCTTCATCCGCCCTAGCACATCGCCATGGGGTTGCCCCGTTCTGTTCGTAACGAAGAAAGATGGAACAGAAAGGATGTGCGTAGACTATTGCCCGCTAAATCTAGCGACGATAAAGAGCAAGTCCCCACTGCCCAGGATCAATGATGTTTATGATCAACTTGCTGGATCCTCTGTCTTCTACAAGATGGATTTGCGATTAGGTTATCATCAAATCAAAATCCGAAACATGGACATTCCAAAAACGGCTTTCACTACTCGTTATGGTCTTTACGAGTACACCGTCATGTCCTTCGGTTTAACCAATGCCCCCGCCACTTTCTCGCGCATGACGAATTCGATCTTCATGGAGTACTTAGATAAATTTGTTGTAGTTTATCTTGATGACATTCTCATCTACTCGAAGAACGAAGAAGAACATGCCGAACATCTAAGGCTAGTATTGATGAAACTAAGAGAGCACCGCCTGTATGCTAAGTTCTCCAAGTGTGAATTTTGGCTACCAGAAGTGACCTACTTAGGCCACGTGATTTCTGCAAAAGGCATTGCTATGAATCCCGAGAGAGTTCAGGCCGTCCTTGACTGGACTCCACCTGAATCGGTTAAGAAAGTTAGGAGTTTTCTTGGCTTAGGAAGCTATTGTCGCCGCTTCGTCGAGAACTTTTCTAAAGTTGCAAAGCCTCTAACTGAACTCCTCAAGAAAGATAAGAAATTCCAATGGACTCCCAAGTGCGAGGAGAGCTTTCAAGAGCTAAAAAGAAGATTGACTTGTGTACCCGTACTTGCGCCTCCAGACACCAAAAAGGATTTCGAGATCTTTTCTGAAGCCTCCCGGCAAGGGTTAGGATGCATACTTATGCAAGATAGACATGTGGTAGATTATGCTTCACGCCAGTTGTGTCCACATGAAGAGAACTATCCTACCCATGATCTTGAACTCGCTGCCGTAGTTCATGCCCTGACAACTTGGCGACATTACCTCCTTGGTAATCGTTGTGAGATCTATTCCGACCACCAAAGCCTCAAATACATATTCACCCAGCCAGATCTTAATCTCAGGCAAAGATGCTGGATAGAGTTGATAAAAGATTATGACTTAGGAATTTCTTACACCCCAGGCAAAGCCAATGTCATGGCTGATGCACTAAGTCGTAAGTCGTATTGTAACAAACTCATGTTATAACAGTATCAACCACTTCTTCGTGAGGAATTTCGCAAGCTCAATCTTGAGATTGTTCCTAATGGTTATCTTTCTACCTTGGTGGCGAAATCAACCCTTGAGGATAAAATCATAGCCGCCTAGAAACGTGATAGTGGTATTAGAGAGATCAAGAAGAACATTGCAAGCGGAGGTTCTAAATGCTTCTCCATAAATGATCAAGGTGTCGTTTTCTTTGGCACTCGATTGGTTGTACCACGAAAACACAATCTTAGGAGGCTAATTCTTAAGGAGGCTCATGACACACCCCTTTCGATTCATCCTGGTAGCACAAAGATGTATCGAGACCTACGCCAGAGATTTTGGTGGACTAGGATGAAACGAAAAATTGCTCAGTATGTTGCCGAATGTGATGTTTGTCGTCGCATTAAGGCCGAACACCAAAGACCTGCTGGCACTCTTCAACCATTGCCTATCCCTGAGTGGAAATGGGATAAAGTCGCTATGGACTTCATCACTGGCTTTCCAAAAACCCAGAAAGGAAATGATGCCATCTTCGTTGTCATTGATAAACTTTCCAAAGTTTCTCACTTCCTTCCAGTTCGCGAGTCTATAACTTCTAGCCAGTTAGCGGACTTGTATGTCTCTAGAATTGTGTCTATTCGTGGTGTTCCTTTGGAAATCAATTCTGATCGTGGTAGCCTTTTCACCTCTAGATTTTTGGGAAGCTTTCAGAATGGTATGGGAACTCATCTCTCCTTCAGTATAGCTTTCCATCCTCAGTCTAGCGGTCAAGTCAAAAGGGTTCACCAAATACTTGAAGACATGCTCAGAGCTTGTGTTATCTCATTCGGAAAGAATTGGGAGAAGTCTCTTCCATTTGCCGAATTTGCTTATAACAATAGCTTCCAAGATAGTCTGAACATGGCTCATTTTGAACTCCTATATGGACGAAGATGTCGAACACCCCTAAACTGGTCAGAAACCGGTGAAAGACAATTCTTTGGACCGGATATGATCATGGAAGCAGAAGAGCAAGTTCGCATTGTTCGTGATCTATTGAAAGCAGCCCAGTCTCGTCAGAAAAGCTACTATGATCGTCATCATAGGCAATAAAGCTACAATCTGGATGAGAAGGCTTACCTTCGGGTTACTCCTCTGAAGGGAACCCAACGATTCGGTATCAAAGGCAAGTTGGCCCCACGTTACATTAAACCTTTCCGCGTTCTTGCTAAACGTGGAGAAGTTTCCTACCAACTTGAACTACCCCCACACCTTTCCCGAGTACATGATGTATTCCATGTGTCACAACTGAGGCATTGCTTCAAGGACCCCATCCGCGAAGTCGACCAGGAAACGCTTGATCTCCAAGATGACCTTTCTTATCGAGAATACCCCGTTCGTATTCTTGATTCAGCAGAGCGTGTCACTCGTCGTCAGAAGATTAAGTTCCTAAAAGTTCAATGGTCACACCACTCCGAGAAAGAAGCCACGTGGGAAAGAGAAGACCGTCTCAGTGCCGAGTACCCCTCCTTCCTCCCGATGACTTCTGAATCTCGGGACGAGTTTCTTTTGAGTGGGGGTGAGTTGTCACAACCCCAAGTTAGGTATGTGCTAGAATAGCTAGTCACTTTTCATCATGATAAAAATTTCAAAAGAAATTGAAATGGGAGAGAGAAACCCCCCAGATGAATTTAATTCAAATGGCCAAATTAAAAGTTGCTCCAAAAATTCCTTTTGCATTTTTGAAAAGTCTCATAAATGAGTGTGATCACATATCAAGTGATGTGGTAGCAATCCCATGCTCATGGTTTTTTCAAATATTCAAACAAGGCCTTGGAATTAATTAAAAACCCCTATTTGATTTAGAGTTCAATTAATTTGAATTTTAAAAAGTGCCAAACTTTATAAATGGCTAGCCTAATATATTATGAGGCCATGTAAAAAGTTTCAGCATTTTATAAAATGGTTTGCTATTTTATTTAGCAGTGCCAAAACAAGTAACAGAAGAAAACAGAGAAGAAATAGAAAAGAGGAAAAGAGCCCACCTACCTGGGCCTCCCTGACCCAACTTACCCTTCGCGGCCCAAGCCTGCTAGCCTCCCTTGTCTTCTTCCCCGGCGCGGCAAGCAGCTCGCTGGAGCGCATGCCAACGCCGGCGAGCACCTGCTAGGCTGCCTGGCACCCTCCCAGGCAACCTTATCGCGCCAGGAGACGTCCCGTGGATGCCCGCTTCTTTTCCCCGACGCAGCGCACCTTTCCCCCTTCCTCCTAGCTAGTTCTGCGCAGACCCGAGACAACACCGAAGCGCCGACGAGAAGAAAGGGTGGCCAACGGCAGCCATCCGCCGAACGAGCTTGTCCAGCCGCACCGCAGCAGTCGTCTTCGTCTTCAAGCACGAGCAATGGAGCCCGGAAGCCCCGAGCGCGACGCCAGCTTCAAGGTTCCATCGCCAGCCGCCGCGAGCTCCGTCGACAAATTCCCTGTCGTCTGTCTTCCCCAGTGACGGGGATCAACCTCGGCAAATCCCATGGTCAGGGGCCCTGGGTTAGTCATGAGAGGCGCAGGTTGGACGATAACTCTTCGGCAAACAAGGAGGCTTGCTCCTCCTCGATGTTATTGATTAGGAAGATGTGTTTACAGAGGAAGCCAAGGATGGAGCGCTCAGGGCTAGGGTTACAGGTGAGATTCGATGTCTTTGGTGTCGCCCCTCCCAGCCCTTATATAGCGGGCTAGGTCCCGGGGAGTTTCATCTACGTGTACAGGTAAACTTTCCTAACCCTAGCTTGCTTCGTACGGCAGGTCTCCGCACCTTCCTTGTGAGCCGAGGACCTCTACGTCGGTGCCATCCAGTGGGCCGGGGCCGTATCTCCATGGGCCTTCTGCCTTCATGGACACCAGGTAGGATCATCCGTAGGAGTCGTGGGGTCACCCCCTCGTCACCCAGCCTCCCTAGCCAGCACATGTGTGCTCCTGGTGAGCTCCTCTCCCGTTTGCCCTAACCCGCGCTCCTTCCCGTGGCCGGATTCGTCGCGCCGCCGTGGTCAGTGGCTCCTCCGCCGCGCTCTTCAACTCCGGCGAGTCCCCGACCATCTCTTGGCCCTCCAGTGAGTGCCATTCGACGCGGGCGTGCACGAGGCACACGCCAGTGCCAGCCCCGTGCCAAACGGTGGCCGGGAGCACTGTTCCGGCATGCCTCCGCCGCATACAGTGGTAACCGGCGGCTAACCGCCGGCAAGGCCGCTTAATTAGGGGCTAACCCCCCCTGTTAGTTGACCCTAGGTCAATGACAGGTGGGGCCCCCAGGCCTTAACCCCCTCTCTATTTAAAATTAACATAGGGATTAGCCACTGAGCCACTGACACCAGGCCCCACTAGTCAGCCCCCCTGCATCATGCTGACGTCTTGATGACGCAGTAAACCAGTAAATGAATTAATCTAATTCCAGAAAATCAAGAAAATATCCAAATCTTTAGAAAATTATAATTAATTCATTTTAACTCCAAATTGGACAAATAATATGTCTAAAATTGTCAGAAAAATACAAGGTTTTTGAATATGCACTTTGTTTTCATGATTCACCATTTTAAAATGTGTGAACAGTGGCATATTTGCATATGGACCCTTTTGAAATTCAAATTTGGAGTGATTTTGCAAATGACTTTGCATGCCACTTCTTTTAAATGGAATTGTACTCACATTGCAACCATGAACATCACCATTACAATCTTATTCATGTGATTGTGTGTTGTACATTATGTTGATCCTATGATTGTCATGTTGCTAATAGAAGTGGAGCCGGAACCCGAGATCACCGCCTTCGTTGAAGACCCCGATACTTAACCTCGTCAGCAAGGCAAGAAAACCCCCATTGATCATGTCGATAAAATCCAACTTCCCTCTCAATCTCGCTTATGCATTGTTTAGGATGATTACCATGATGCGTTTCTACCGCATAGTTGAACCCATTCCTTTGCATGACCTATCATTTTGTCACAGTAGGCAAACCAAAATCCTAGCAGATGTAGGAGTTGTTTGATATCATGTGGCCCCTGCAACTGTTACTGCTTATTGCATGCTTAGAGTTACAATCAGGTTACTCTTTTGTGAGTCGGGATGGTAGTGATTATGTTGATTGTAACAGCCCAGTTTTCACAAAAATTAAAAATTTTGTTTTTGGCGTGAATTTTTTGATTGTCTGATTTGTTTGCGGTGTTTGCATCCCCGATTTATCGATCGGCGATTATTTTTCCCCCTCTTATCTCGTACCGGACGGAGACCGACCCTTGCCACCTTGACACTCGACCTTTGCAACACCGGGTTTCACCCGATCACCATCGCGAAAACCGCACGAGACCAGCCGCAGCCAACGGAACGAAAAACCCCGTTTAATAATTAAACGGGTTATTTTTATAGCGCGCCGGAAAGTGTTTTCGGAACGGTTCCAGCGCGAGGTGAACGCCTCCGGCTCGACGCACTGATCGCGCAGTTCGAAGTTTTACCCGAATCGGAGGTACTGCGGACCCCCGGCGGTCAGAGACGTGAGCATCGTGCGCGCGAGATAAAAATCGGGGATGCTTTTGCAAACTTCCAGCCACCCATGCTATATAAAGACCACCACACTCCCACCCATTTTTAGGGTTTCCCTAGCCACATTTTGCAGCCACCCCCCTCACAAAAACTCAGATCTGCCCAAAAACACCCCCTAGTCTGAAACCCTAGCCTCCCAGACGTTTTCGGTCGTCGATCTGCCAGATCGAGGGTCCAGATGCGCCCTAGCCAGCTCCTCTCTCTCTCCTCTGTCTCCTCTCTCCCGTGCCATGCCCGTGGAGGCACCCGCAGCCGCGCCGCCCGTCTCCGGCCGCCAGCCGAGCCCCTCTCCTCCCCTCCTTTCTCTCCTCTCCCTCTAACTTCCTCCCTCCTCTCTCCCGTGTGCAGCACCAGGAGCGCAGCCAGGACGCCATGGACGCCCAGCCCGAGAGCTCCGAGCCGCGCCCCGCCTTGGACCTCACCGGCGAGGGATCCCGGCGGATCCGGCCGGCGTCGCCCGCTCCTCGCCTCCAGCCTCCTCCGCCGCCAGCACCGGTGGCCGGCGCGCCACCGGGCAAGCCGCCGCCGCTGCGTCCAGTGGACGGGACGAGGGCGAGCTGCCCGAGCCGCCCGCTCGCTGCGCCCAGGTGGGCCGGCGCGCCCACCTCCGAGGCCCAGTCCAGCCGCCAGGCCTCCCAGGCCAGATGGGCCGAGCCCAACAGTGAGGCTGCCCCCTTTTTTTTCTTTTTTTAGTTAGTTCTGTTTTTTTTTCTCTGTTGGGCCCAATAGGAGTATATTTCGGCCCGCCTAGTTTTTTTTTCCTGCTGCTAGGTTTTTTTTATTAAATTAGGCAGTTTGTATTAGGATTTTTGCAGTGCCCGTAACTTTTTAACCGTAGCTCCGTTTGCGACGCGTAAAATATGAAAGTTGCTTAGAATTGCTTGTAGATTAATAATTTGTTGCTTCTTGCCATGTTTGAGCTTGTTTACTTGCTGTTTGACTGCTAATTACACTGCTTGCCACTGTAAACTGTAACTGCAATAACTTTTTATCTGTTGCTCTGTTTAAAATGTTCTTTATATGTAACTTGACTAGAATTGCATGTAGGTTGTGTTTTTGCTGCTGTTGCTTGCTAATAACAATAATAAAATATTGTTTAGGTAAAAACAGTACCAAATTCCATTTTTATCGTCGGGTCCGCAATAGTTTGCATGTCTAGGATTTCACCCCACTTAAATTGACTAGATCAGATAGTTTATTTATGCTTCACCTCTTGACATGTTTGTGTGCTATGCCATGCTTGCTTGAGTTGCCATGTTAATAACCGTTGTTTGGTCACCTGTAGCTAAACAACTTGAACCACCGTAAACGTGCGGTATCGTCGTGTGTGACGAGTACTCCACTTAAACCGTTAGTAACCGCTCTCGACGGTAGGTTCGATGTTTCGTGTTACTTCTTGTTGATGCTTCCTCTTGTATTGCTCCGTAGTAATAGTGGTGCACGGTTGATTGGTTTCCAGTGTTTACTTCTTGTGTGCTCCCACGGATACTCTCGGAGACGATGCGAGCTTGCGATCGGCTACACCTTCGGAACCCGACTTATCAACAGGCAAGGACTATACATTACTTATGATCCATTCTATTTCAACCAGCGGTTTGCATGCTAGTATAGGTTAGGCTCGATGTTTGATCCTACCACATGTTTACAGCTTCTTTCAAACCGATACAGCTATGTCCCCTCCCAGCAAACCTTGTACTGCTATGTTACTTCTGCTCGTTGCTCAGCCCCTGCTTAGTATGCATGCTTAGGATGCTACGATGTTACCCTGTTACTCTTTGGGTTGGGATATCACCTGATTATTATATTGTTATTGATGATATGATTATTATAATGTTGACTATATTCGACGAAGGATGGAAGGTCTAGGCTATCCCGCCCCGACGCTTTGTTCCATTCGAGTCACCTAGGATCCGAGTTCCGGGTATTGGTTTTCAGACTGAGCGTGCCTAACCGCGTGTGGGATTTTATGGGGTCCCCTTTTCTTACCTATCTAGCTTCAAACATTTCTAGTGGTGGCCCAAGCTGATTTACCATTTGAAAACGTGCATATATATATCTTGTCGGGTCGCTCCTAGCAGATATCTTTTAAAACAACTTGGGCCAGCGGAGACATGGTTTCTTTGTTGGTCCACACCTGGAAGCTAGGGGGCTGCCCTCATCTGTTTGGGTAGCTAACCCGACCTCGTCCAGACGGTAGAGGCCGATTCAAGAGCGCGGCCGGCTTTTGAGTTGGATGTCGACTCACAGGGGGCCACCCGGATTTGTGCGTTGCTAGTTAGAGGGACCTGTCGTTTCGGATCTCTTGGAACTAAATCATAAAATGGTTGCCTGTGATGGGTAGCAACTGAGAGTGACGGATGTGCGTGCGGAGCCTCGTAATGGGCAGTTGGTACACCCCTGCAGGGTTAAATCTTTTTGAGAAGCCGTGTCCATGGTTATGGACGACTTGGCACCTACTCCTTGTTCATAGAAACAACAACTGAGATAATCTTAATACAATTTGATCAACGTGTGCGTGTGCCTTGACTGCTTCTTCTTCGCCGGGATGCGAAGAGGAGGACAAGGATAGGATAGGTGTTATGTTTGTGTATGTAGGTGGATAGCAAGACTTGTTGGAGGCGATTCCTCATCGAATGCTTGGCTTCTTACCTTACTCTCTTGATCGTTAGCCACTTCATAAATGCTCGTGCGGCAGCAACCTCACCACTTACCCCTTCCTTACCGTAAACTACTAGTTGTCCTAGAATGACGAGTGATGAAGTCCTTGCTGGGTCAGATGACCACTACAGTTGGATGCTGAGTACCTCTGTACTCATGATACTACCCCCAAACTCTTTTCAGGGTTCTTGATCGACGACAGGTATGGTGATCGACGTTTCACGTGGAGACTCGACGACGACTAGTTAGGAGGATCCCGGCGGAGGGCCTGGACCCGTGTGGTTATGGGATCGGTGCTTTTCTCTTTGCCAGTAGGCATTTGCTTGTAGTCTGTACTCAGACATGTACCTTCCGCTGTTGTATTGTATTTGAGGCAGTTGTATGCCAATTGTATGAGATGTTGTATCCTGTATCTGTAATGTTGTGATATCATGTTGGAAATCCGGGGCATATGGCTTTGTCATATGTCGCGGTGGGTCCGATATGTGCTTCGTCCCCGGATCTGGGTGGAAACACTTAGATCTGGAACAGTAACGCATATCGGGCCTTACAACTTGGTATCAGAGCCTTACCGACCATAAGATCCCTTCTCTGGCCGAAGACGAGTCTAGACAAAAATTATTTTGTAGTTGTTAAGTTAGTTATCGGAGAGTAGGAATCTTTTTACTCCTTACCCTTGCTCTGGTCAGGACAAGTGTCGTAAGTGTTTTATTCTCGACTTATCCCCCTTCAAACTTTAGGATCTCGAGTGTGTGGAGTATCGGAACCGTTACAATGCCTTGCTTGCAGCGTATTGTCTCAATTCCGAGCTCAGGTGGGAATTCCTGTAGCACCTTTAGCTTCTCCAATTTCGGTTATCATCTGGGTCATCCTTTGCCCTCCCTCCTTTTGCTTGGTGTTTTTACGACTTGCGTCGAAAATCACTATCCCTTGATCTGGTTATCGTTGTCGTTCCTCCTCTTGACACCGACGGTTTCGTTCTTCCGACGATGTCGTCTCTCTGCGGAAATTTATCTCGACAGAAGTTCGACGTCGACATGGAGCAGAGTCCCTTGTTGGTGGTGTTGAAGATCGTCGACTCTCTCTTTCCCCCCCCCCCTCTCCCCCGGATCGTCTTGGATCTCGGGACGAGATCCATTGTTGGTGGTGTTGTCTGTAACAGCCCAGTTTTCACAAAAATTAAAAATTTTGTTTTCGGCGTGAATTGTTTGATTGTCTGATTTGTTTGCGGTGTTTGCATCCCCGATTTATCGATCGGCGATTATTTTTCCCCCTCTTATCTCGTACCGGACGGAGACCGACCCTTGCCACCTTGACACTCGACCTTTGCGACACCGGGTTTCACCCGATCACCGGGTTTCACCCGATCACCGTCGTGAAAACCGCACGAGACCAGCCGCAGCCAACAGAACGAAAAACCCCGTTTAATAATTAAACGGGTTATTTTTATAGCGCGCCGGAAAGTGTTTTCGGAACGGTTCCAGCGCGAGGTGAACGCCTCCGGCTCGACGCACTGATCGCGCAGTTCAAAGTTTTACCCGAATCGGAGGTACTGCGGACCCCCGGCGGTCAGAGACGTGAGCACCGTGCGCGCGAGATAAAAACCGGGGATGTTTTTGCAAACTGCCAGCCACCCATGCTATATAAAGACCACCACACTCCCACCCATTTTTAGGGTTTCCCTAGCCACATTTTGCAGCCACCCCCCTCACAAAAACTCAGATCTGCCCAAAAACACCCCCTAGTCTGAAACCCTAGCCTCCCAGACGTTTTCGGCCGTCGATCTGCCAGATCGAGGGTCCAGATGCGCCCTAGCCAGCTCCTCTCTCTCTCCTCTGTCTCCTCTCTCCCGTGCCATGCCGGTGGAGGCACCCGCAGCCGCGCCGCCCGTCTCCGGCCGCCAGCCGAGCCCCTCTCCTCCCCTCCTTTCTCTCCTCTCCCTCTAACTTCCTCCCTCCTCTCTCCCGTGTGCAGCACCAGGAGCGCAGCCAGGACGCCATGGACGCCCAGCCCGAGAGCTCCGAGCCGCGCCCCGCCTTGGACCTCACCGGCGAGGGATCCCGGCGGATCCGGCCGGCGCCGCCCACTCCTCGCCTCCAGCCTCCTCCGCCGCCAGCACCGGTGGCCGGCGCGCCACCGGGCAAGCCGCCGCCGCTGCGTCCAGTGGACGGGACGAGGGCGAGCTGCCCGAGCCGCCCGCTCGCTGCGCCCAAGTGGGCCGGCGCGCCCACCTCCGAGGCCCAGTCCAGCCACCAGGCCTCCCAGGCCAGATGGGCCGAGCCCAACAGTGAGGCTGCCCCCTTTTTTTTCTTTTTTTAGTTAGTTCTGTTTTTTTTCTCTGTTGGGCCCAATAGGAGTAGATTTCGGCCCGTCTAGTTTTTTTTCCTGCTGCTAGGTTTTTTGTATTAAATTAGGCAGTTTGTATTAGGATTTTTGCAGTGCCCGTAACTTTTTAACCGTAGCTCCGTTTGCGACGCGTAAAATATGAAAGTTGCTTAGAATTGCTTGTAGAATAATAATTTGTTTCTTGTTGCCATGTTTGAGCTTGTTTACTTGCTGTTTGACTGCTAATTACACTGCTTGCCACTGTAAACTGTAACTGCAATAACTTTTTATCTGTTGCTCTGTCTAAAATGTTCTTTATATGTAACTTGACTAGAATTGCATGTAGGTTGTGTTTTTTCTGCTGTTGCTTGCTAATAACAATAATAAAATATTGTTTAGGTAAAAGCAGTACCAAATTCCATTTTTATCGTGGGGTCCGCAATAGTTTGCATGTCCAGGATTTCACCCCACTTAAATTGACTAGATCAGATAGTTTATTTATGCTTCACCTCTTGACATGTTTGTGTGCTATGCCATGCTTGCTTGAGTTGCCATGTTAATAACCGTTGTTTGGTCACCTGTAGCTAAACAACTTGAACCACCATAAACGTGCGGTATCATCGTGTGTGACGAGTACTCCACTTAAACCTTTAGTAACCGTTCTCGACGGTAGGTTCGATGTTTCGTGTTACTTCTTGTTGATGCTTGCTCTTGTATTGCTTCGTAGTAATAGTGGTGCACCGTTGATTGGTTTCCAGTGTTTACTTCTTGTGTGCTCCCGCGGATACTCTCGGAGACGATGCGAGCTTGCAATCGGCTACACCTTCGGAACCCGACTTATCAACAGGCAAGGACTATACATTACTTATGATCCATTCTATTTCAACCAGCGGTTTGCATGCTAGTATAGGTTAGGCTCGATGTTTGATCCTACCACATGTTTACAGCCTCTTTCAAACCGATACAGCTATGTCCCCTCCCAGCAAACCTTGTACTTCTATGTTACTTCTGCTCGTTGCTCAGCCCCTGCTTAGTATGCATGCTTAGGATGCTACGATGTTACCCTGTTATTCTTTGGGTTGGGATATCACCTGATTATTATATTGTTATTGATGATATGATTATTATAATGTTGACTATATTCGACGAAGGATGGAAGGTCTAGGCTATCCCGCCCCGACGCTTTGTTCCATTCGAGTCACCTAGGATCCGAGTTCCGGGTATTGGTTTTCAGACTGAGCGTGCCTAACCACGTGTGGGATTTTATGGGGTCCCCTTTTCTTACCTATCTAGCTTCAAACATTTCTAGTGGTGGCCCAAGCTGATTTACCATTTGAAAACATGCATATATATCTTGTCGGGTCGCTCCTAGCAGATATCTTTTAAAACAACTTGGGCCAGCGGAGACATGGTTTCTTTGTTGGTCCACACCTGGAAGCTAGGGGGCTGCCCACATCTGTTTGGGTAGCTAACCCGACCTCGTCTAGACGGTAGAGGCCGATTCGAGAGCGCAGCCGGCTTTTGAGTTGGATGTCGACTCACCGGGGGGCACCCGGATTTGTGCGTTTTTAGTTAGAGGGACCTGTCGTTTCGGATCTCTTGGAACTAAATCATAAAATGGTTGCCTGTGATGGGTAGCAACTGAGAGTGACGGACGTGCGTGCGGAGCGTTGTAATGGGCAGTTGGTACACCCCTGCAGGGTTAAATCTTTTCGAGAAGCCGTGTCCACGGTTATGGACGACTTGAGACCTACTCCTTGTTCATAGACAACAACAACTGAGATAATCTTAATACAATTTGATCAACGTGTGCGTGTGCCTTGACTGCTTCTTCTTCGCCGGGATGCGAAGAGGAGGACAAGGATAGGATAGGTGTTATGTTTGCGTATGTAGGTGGATAGCAAGACTTGTTGGAGGCGATTCCTCATCGAATGCTTGGCTTCTTACCTTACTCTCTAGATCGTTAGCCACTTCATAAATGCTAGTGCGGCAGCAACCTTACCACTTACCCCTTCCTTACCGTAAACTACTAGTTGTCCTAGAATGACGAGTGATGAAGTCCTTGCTAGGTCAGATGACCACTACAGTTGGATGCTGAGTACCTCTGTACTCATGATACTACCCCCAAACTCTTTTCAGGGTTCTTGATCGACGACAGGTATGGTGATCGACGTTTCACGTGGAGACTCGACGACGACTAGTTAGGCGGATCCCGGCGGAGGGCCTGGACCCGTGTGGTTATGGGATCGGTGCTTTTCTCTTTGCCAGTAGGCATTTGCTTGTAGTCTGTACTCAGACATGTACCTTCCGCTGTTGTATTGTATTTGAGGCAGTTGTATGCCAATTGTATGAGATGTTGTATCCTGTATCTGTAATGTTGTGATATCATGTTGGAAATCCGGGGCATATGGCTTTGTCATATGTCGTGGTGGGTCCGATATGTGCTTCGTCCCCGGATCTGGGTGGAAACACTTAGATCTGGAACAGTACCGCATATCGGGCCTTACATTGATGATGGTGGAAATGTGTTGGTGAATCTACCCTAATACAAGGTGAACGATGAGAGGTTGTGTACGAGTACACAGTGGGTTGTCTCGTTGAACACCGCCCTAAGCCCGAGTTCTTTTGTTTTGATCCAAGACGAAGAGTTCTACCCATGTTGGGAACATGGACCCCCTCTCAACCTACTAACTCACCCCTTCTCAGTTCAATGAGTCGCAATAGTTCGGAGTTCTGGTAGGTCTGTGGCACGGTCTGCGAAGTGGAAGAACGGCTATTCAGACCGGCTTGGGACCCTGCACACATCTTCTGGGACCACATCGGTAAACCGGCCGGGTTCACAAAGTGGACTCCAGCCCAGATAGGCGTCTCCATTGAATTTGAGTTGGTTGTGAGGTAAAAGTTATGGAAATTATCCTCGCCGACACCCGCTTGAAGGGTTACGAGACCCCGGCGGTAACTGATCGTTTCTTGTGTGTAGCAGTACACCCCTGCAGGGTTAATAAACTATTCGAATAGCCGCATCAGCGGTAAGGGACTACTTGGAAAACTGTGCTTGATTATTAGACAACTTCAATGGATACTTATAAAACTTGCCAAGATAAGCGTGAGTGCTATGGCGTGCTTTCTCGTGGGGAAGTCGAGGAAGGAAACATAGTGGTGTAATTGGTTGGAGACATGTAGTGGACTCGTGTACGCTTCTTACCTCAAGTCTGGTACTCGTAGTTCAGGACTATCCAAGTCAAAGCTGGAACTTCTGCATTGAACCCCACCTCCCCTTTACCTTGATACATGTGCATGAGTAGTATAGCTCCTACGTAATTCTTGCTGAGTACGACTTTGTACTCACGTTTGCTTATTCTAAGTTTTAGCTGAACCCCCCTGACCCCGAAGGTGGATTCTTCCTAGAGCTCGAAGACTGATCAAGCTAGTGTAGTCCCAGTCAGACGACTGGTCCCTCGTGGTAGGCCTTGTTTATAGATAAGGATTCTCTAAGCCATTTGTTAAACTTGTCTGTACTCAGACCTACTTTGTTTCCGCATGTTTGATGTAATGTTGGATGACAGACTTGTGATCTCTGTGTGCACTCTGTAAGAGTTATCAATAAAGTTGTAAACTTTGTAGAGAATTGCAATGATACCTTCTGTTCATACTAGACATGTGTGTTGCGTGTATGATTATATCATGCATGTCTTAGTATGGGTTTTCGAGACCTTAGTTGTGATCTGGCTGGCGGTCTTTTATACACCAAGTGGCCCTTAGATGTGCGCAGCTTGGGGCATCGCAATGTGATTGCTCGTGAATCTGTCACATGCACACTTTGAGGTATGATCGAGCCCGCCCTAGACCCCGACTAAGTGATCGGGCTGGAGTAAGTCTATGTAAGGGTTATAATACAATCGATAGTATGGTTGAGGAGACTTGTCTATGAGTATGGGAGTTCACCACCCATATCATTTAGACTTGTGTGCGGACGATGATGACCTATTTCAGTTGATCATCCGGCCTGGATGGGATGCCCCTCACGTTCGATGCTTTCCGAGAATGTTGTGTGCTTGGCCTTGTCTGCTTAGACAAGTGGGTACGGTTCTCGGCTCTCCATATGATTGTGTTGTAGCGAGTCTTGCATACGCTAACCCCGGGTCCCGACAAAACCCCCATACACTCCTGCTCGGGGTACTTGTCTCTTTGAGAACCTCCTGATTAGATTTAGAGTTACCGATAATAAGTGCATGAGTTCTTTAGACTAATGTGAGTATTCGAAAGTTGACACTTCCACCTTCCCATATTTTGCTAGCCTGTCTTGTGCCGTGCATTTCCTCCTTCTCACTGCGAGAGTTGGTGTCCACCTTCGCCGGTACATCCAAACCCTTGGCATGATACGCTCTGTCATCATAAACCTCCTTATATCTTTCCTCAAATCAGCCACCATACCTACCTATCAAGGCATTTCCATAGCCTTTCTGAGATATATTTCCATGCAACATCCATCTTCTCATGACTTGATCTTCATGTCATACATGCCACTTGCTTGATCGATGAGCCGCATGCTAGTTGGGCCTTGCCCTAATCATTGCTACATGATGCGCTAGTATCATTGCATATCCTGCTACCCTGGCAGAGGCATACATTTGCATCATGATAGTTACATTTTCTTTATGTGAGTACCTTTGTAAAGTGTGAAATATCTCCTATATTCTTGTAAAATATAGAGTGTTGCCCCTAAAGTGAGGAAAATATTCCAAAGAGGACAAAATTAAAAGATCCCAAAGAGGACAAATGAGAGAAATAGAAAGAGCCATTGAGGCCACCAAAAAATACAAAAAAATAGAAAAAAGAGAAAAAGAAAAATAAAAAGAGAGAAGGGGGCACACTACTATTCCTTTTGAGAAATCCACACTAGTACTTCATCCTCTACCCCTTGTACTCCATAGAGATTATCATACATGCATATAGCTATGTGGGGACCCTTCACACTATAAAACTTGGCTTGTATATTCCAATGATGAGCCTCCTCAAAAGAGCTCTAGGTCTTCTTGAGCAAGCAAGTTGGATGCACCCCCTCTAGTGTAAGGCCCGATATGCGGTACTGTTCCAGATCTAGATGTTTCCATCCAGATCCGGGGACGAAGCACAAATCGGTCCCACCGCGACATATGACGGAGTCATATGCCCCGGATTTCCAACATGATATCATAACATTTCAGATACAAGGATACACCATCTCATACAATCGGCATACAACTATCTTAAATACAATACATCAGTGGAAGGTACATGTCTGAGTACAGACTACAATCAAATGCCTACTGGCAAAGAGAAAAACATCGATCCCCATAACCACACGGGTCCAGGCCCTCCGCCGGGATCCGCCTAACTAGTCGTCTTCGAGTCTCCACGTGAAACGTCGATCACCATACCTGTTGTCGATCAAGAACCCTGAAAAGATTCTGGGGGTAGTATCATGAGTACAGAAGTACTTAACATCCAACTATAGTGGTCATCGGACCCAGCAAAGACTTCATCACTTGTCATTCTAGGAAAACTAGTAGTTTACGGTAAGGATGGGGTAAGTGGTGAGGTTGCTGCCGCACTAGCATTTATGAAGTGGCTAACGATCTAGAGAGTAAGGTAAGAAGTCGAGCATTCAATGAGGAATCGCCTCCAACAAGTCTTGCTATCCACCTACTTACACAAGCATAAAACCTATCCTATCCTTGTCCTCCTCATCGCATCACGACGAAGAAGAAGCAGTCAAGGCACACACACATTGATCAAGTTATATTAAGGTGATCTCAGTTGTTGTGGTCTATGAACAAGGCGTAGGTCTCAAGTCGTCCATAACCGTGGACACGGCTTCTCGAAAAGATTTAACCCTGCAGGGGTGTACCAACTGCCCATTACAAGGCTCCGCACGCACGCCCATCATTCTCAGTTGCTACCCGTCACAGGCAACCATTTTATGATTTAGTTCCAAGAGATCTGAAACGACAGGTCCCTCTAGCTAACAACGAACAAATCCGGGTGGCCCCCGGTGAGTCGACATTCAACTCAAAAGTTGGCCGCGCTCTCGAATTGGCCCCTACTGTCTGGATGAAGTCGGGTTAGCTACCCAAACAATGTGGGCAGCTCCCTAGCTCCCTGGTTCGGACCAACTAGAGAAACCATGTCTCCGCTGGCCGAAGTTGTTTTAAAGAATATCTGCTAGGAGCGACCCAACAGACACACACACGGTTTTCAAATGGTAAATCAGCTTGGGCCACCAGTAGCTAGAAATGTTTGAAGCTATGTAGGTAAGAAAAGGGGACCCCATAAAATCCCACACGCGGTTAGGCACGCTCAGTCTTATAACCAATACCCGGAACTTGGATCCTAGGTGACACGAATGGAACAAAGTGTCAGGGCGGGATAGCCTAGACCTTCCATCCTTCGTCGAATATAGTCAACATTATAATAATCATATCATCAACAACAATATAATAATGTGATAGCCCAAACACGGGAGTAACAGGGTAACACCGTAGCATCCTAAGCATGCATACTAAGTAGGGATGAGCAACGAGCAATAGTAACATAGCCATACATGGTTTGCTGGGAGGGGACATGGCTGTATTGGTTTGAAGGAGGCTGTAAACATGTGGTAGGATCAAACATCGAACCTATCCTAGACTAGCATGCAAACCGCGGGTTGAAATAGAATGGATCATAAGTAATGTATATTCCTTGCATATTGATAAGTCGGGTTTTGAAGGTGTAGTTGATCGCAAGCTCGCATCGTCTTCGAGAGGTACCCGCGAAAGCACACAAGACATTAAACACTTGAAAGCAATCAACGAGCAAGCACTCTATTACTATGAAGCAAACACGAGCAATCATCAACAAGAAGGCAACACGAGACATCGCACCTACCGTTGAGAGCCGTTACTAACAGGTTAATTGGAGTACTCATCACACACGATGATACCGCACATTTACAAAGGTTCAAGTTGTTTAGGTACACAAGATGAGCAAAGGTTATTAATATGGCATCTCACTCAAGCATGGCATAGCACACAAGCATGGCAAGAGGTGAAGCATGAATAAACTATCTAATCTAGTCACTTTAATTGGGGGTAAAACCTATGCATGGCTACTATTACGGACCCCACGATAATGATTGCATTTGGTACTGTTCTGCCCTAAACATAATTTTCTTATTTTTATTAGCAAGCAAGAGCAGCATAAACACAGTCTACATGCAATTATAGTCAAGGTACATATAAGAAACATTTTAAATGGAGCAACGGTTAAAAAGTTATTAAAGAAACAATTTACGGTGGCAAGGTTGTAATTAGCATGTAAAAAGCATTTAAACAAAGTCAAACATAACAAAGAAGCACATTTTATTAATCTACACAAAAAACTAAGCAACTTTCATGTTTAACGTGTCGCGATCCGAGCTACCATTAAAAAGATACGGGCATCGCAAGAAATAAATAAATCTGCCAAAAGATTAAAAAAAGAAATAAACTACTACTGGGATGATACTATTGCTGCGAGGCCTAACCAGGGGGCGTAAAAAACTATATAGCACACAGGCGATAATCTACAACATCAGAAATGGGCTCAGACCATTAACACAGAAGAAAAAAAGGAGGGGCGTGCTGCTCACCATGGGCCCGAGTCCCAACACGCGGGGCTGGGCGCGGAATTACGGCATCTCGCCCGAGGCGAGAGGAAGACGCGGCTGGGGCGCATTGCTGGGCCGCTGGGAGGTGCGCCGTGATGGGCCGCGATGGGCCGCACATGGCGCACGTTGCTGGGGAGGCCAAGCCGAGCACTGGATCAGGAACCTCCCGTTCCCGAGCGCTGCAATGGGGATGGCAACCGGCGGCGCTGCAGGAGGCCTTGGGCGAGGTCCCGGAGGCGCAGAAGGGCGCGAGGATGCTAGAGGCATGCGAGGCCGGCCGTGGGCGGCCGGATCCAGGCTGGAGAGCCGCCGGCGTGTGGCGCGACGAGGCGACGGAGAGAGCCCGAGCTCGGGCCCGGCTCGGCCATGGTGGCGCCTTGGATGTCGACGGCGGAGACCTGCGAGGAAGTCCAAGCGGCGAGGGCGAGAGGGAAGGTGAGGAGGAGGGTGTGGCGAGAGTACAGGGGCGACGGACAACGACAGAGCGGCACGGGAGGCGCTCGGGAGGAGCTCCCGTGGGCTGGCGGCGCGAGAGCCGGGCTTCGCGGGCCCGCGGCGGTGGATCTAGGCCCTGCGAGGCCCATTCTAGATGGGAGGAGGCTGTACTGGCCCTAGGGTGACGTGGACGCATCTGGGGCTTCGATCTGGGGATCTGACGGCTCTAGATGGGGCTAGGGCTAGGGTTTTGGTGGAGATGGGGTTGTGGGCAGAATTTTGAGAGGATTAGAGGGGTGGTTGCAATCTTCCAGAGAGGGAAAACCTAATGCTATGGGGGAAGGTGAGGGTCCTTATATAGGGTAGGTGGTCCGGAAGAAGACAAAAATACCCCCGTTATATCCCGCATCCTACGTCGCACGTTTATGACCGCCGAGAATGCATACAGACTCCGATTCAGATGAAATATATAACCACGCGCTTAGCGCGTCGAACCCGTCAGTCCTACCTCACTTCGATAACGTTACGAGAACATTTTTCGATGCCCAATAAAGTAATCCATTTAATTATTAAATGGGGTTTTTCGTTCCGATGGCGATGGCTGGTCTTGTGTCGGTTGTCGCGACGGTGCTCGGGTGAAACCCGGTGTCGCAACAGGTCGTGTGCCGTTGGGGAAAAGGTTCGGTCTCGCATGCCGGTACGAGAAGGAGGGGGAAATATTCACTGAGTAATAATTCGGCAAAGCAAACATTGCAAACAATACATGCAATCATCACAGCAACGCAACAAAAAAAATTAATTTGGGTGAAAATCCGGGCTGTTACAATACAACACCACCAACAAGGGATCTCGTCCCGAGATCCTGAACCATCCGGGGGAGAGGGGGAGAGAAAAAGAGAGACGACGCTCTTCAACACCACCAACAAGGGGCTCTGCTACATGTCGACGACGATCTTCAAACGAGAAAATTTTCGTGGGGAGATGGCAACGTCGGAGAAAAAACCATCGGGAGATCACTAGGAAGAACGATAGTTCAAAGCGACGATCAAGGGAAGCATTCTCACTGAAATCGTGAGAATACTGGGCAAGAGGACTGAACTCAACAGACGACCAAGATGTTTACCCAGAGTCGGAAGAAGTAACGATACTACAGGATTTCCCAACCTGAGAGCAGAAGCGAGACAATACGCTGCAAGCAAGGCATTGTAATGGTTCCGATACTCCACACACTCGAGATCCTAGAGTTTTGAAGGGGATAAGGCGAGAATAAATCACTTACGACACTTGTCCTGACAAGAGCACGGGTAAGGAGTAAAAAGATTCCTACACCCCGATAACTAACTTACTAACTACAAAATAGTTTTTGTCTTGACTCGACTTCGGCCAGAAAAGGGATCCTACGGTCGTTAAGGCTCTGATACCAAGTTGTAAGGCCCAATATGCGGTACTATTCCATATCTAGATGTTTCCATCCAGATCCGGGGATGAAGCACATATCGGTCCCACCGCGACATATGACGGAGTCATATGCCCCAGATTTCCAACATGATATCATAACATTACAGATACAAGCATACAACATCTCATACAATCGGCATACAACTGTCTTAAATACAATACATCAGCGGAAGGTACATGTCTGAGTACAGACTACAATCAAATGCCTACTGGCAAAGAGAAAAACATTGATCCCCATAACCACACGGGTCCTGGCCCTCCGCCGGGATCCGCCTAACTAGTCGTCGTCGAGTCTCCACGTGAAACGTCGATCACCATACCTGTTGTCGATCAAGAACCCTGAAAAGATTTTGGGGGTAGTATCATGAGTACAGAAGTACTCAGCCTCCAACTGTAGTGGTCATCTTACCCAGCAAGGACTTCATCACTCGTCATTCTAGGACAACTAGTAGTTTATGGTAAGGATGGGGTAAGTGGTGAGGTTGCTGCCACACTAGCATTTATGAAGTGGCTAAAGATCTAGAGAGTAAGGTAAGAAACCAAGCATTTGATGAGGAATCGCCTCCAACAAGTCTTGCTATCCACCTACTTACACAAGCATAACACCTATCCTATCCTTGTCCTCCTCTTCGCATCCCGACGAAGAAGAAGCAGTCAAGACACACACACATTGATCAAGTTATATTAAGATTATCTCAGTTGTTGTTGTCTATGAACAAGGAGTAGGTCTCAAGTCGTCCATAACCGTGGACACGGCTTCTCGAAAAGATTTAACCCTGTAGGGGTGTACCAACTGCCCATTACAAGGCTCCGCACGCACGCCCATCTCTCTCAGTTCCTACCCATCAAAGGAAACAAGTTTATGATTTAGTTCCAAGAGGTCTGAACGACAGGTCCCTCTAGCTAACAACGATCAAATCCGGGTGGGCCCCGGTGAGTCGACATCCAACTCAAAAGCTGGTCGCGCTCTCGAATTGGCCTCTACCGTCTGGATGAGGTAGGGTTAGCTACCCAAACAATGTGGGAATCCCCCTAGCTCCCTGGGGTGGACCAACTAGAGAAACCATGTCACCGCTGGCCCAAGTTGTTTTAAAGAATATCTGCCAGGAGCGACCCAACAGACACACACACGGTTTTTCAAATGGTAAATCAGCTTGGGCCACAACTAGAAATGTTTGAAGCTAGGTAGGTAAGAAAAGGGGACCCCATAAAATCCCACACGCGGTTAGGCACGCTCAGTCTTAAAACCAATACTCGGAACTCGGATCCTAGGTGACTCGAACGGCACAAAGCGTAGGGCCGGGATAGCCTAGACCTTCCATCCTTCGTCGAATATAGTCAACATTATAATAATCATATCATCAACAACAATATAATAATGTGATAGCCCAAACAAAGGAGTAACAAGGTAACACCGTAGCATCCTAAGCATGCATACTAAGTAGGGCTAAGCAACGAGCAATAGTAACATAAAAGTACATGGTTTGCTAGGAGGGGACATGGCTGTATCGTTTTGAAAGAGGCTATAAACATGTGTTAGGATCAAACATCGAACCTATCCTAGACTAGCATGCAAACCGCTTGTAGAAATAGAATGGATCATAAGTAATGTATAGTCATTGCCTATTGATAAGTCGGGTTCCGAAGGTGTAGTTGATCGCAAGCTCGCATCGTCTCCGAGAGGTACCCGCGAAAGCACACAAGACGTCAAACACTGGAAAGCAATCAACGAGAAAGCACTCTATTACTATGAAGCGAATCCGAGCAATCATCAACAAGAAGGCAACACGAGACATCGCACCTACCGTCGAGAGCGGTTACTAACAGGCTAAGTGGAGTACTCGTCACACACGACGATACCGCACATTTACAAAGGTGCAAGTTGTTTAGGTACACAAGATGAGCAAAGGTTATTAACATGACATCTCACTCAAGCATGGCATCGCACACAAGCATGGCAAGAGGTGAAGCATAAATAAAGTATCTAATCTAGTCACTTTTAGTGGGGGTAAAACCTATACATGGTAACTATTACGGACCCCACGATAATGATTGAATTTGGTACTGTTCTTCCCTAAACATAATTTTATTATTTTTATTAGCAAGCAAGAGCAGCATAAACACAATCTACATGCAATTATAGTCAAGTTACATATAAGAAACATTTTAAACGGAGCAACGGTTACAAAGTTATTAAAGAAACTGTTTACGGTGGCAAGGTTGTAATTAGCATGTGAACAGCATGTAAGCAAAGTCAAACATAACAAAGAAGCACATTTTATTAATCTACACGAAAAACTAAGCAACTTTCATGTTTAACGTGTCGCGATCCGAGCTACCGTTAAAAAGATACAGGCATCGCAAGAAATAAATAAATCTGCCAAAAGATTAAAAAATGAAATAAACTACTACTGGCTGAAACTATTGCTGCTAGGCCTAACCAGACGGGGCTGGGTGCGGAATAACGGCATCTCGCCCGAGGCGAGAGGTAGGCGCGGCTGGGGCGCCTTGCTGGGCCGCTGGGAGGTGCGCCGCGCTGGGCCGCGACGGGGCGAGCGTGGCCCACGTTGCTGGGGAGGCCCAGCCGAGCACTCGATCGGGAACCTCCCGTTCCCGAGCGCTGCAACGGGGATGGCAACCGGCGGCGCTGCAGGAGGCCTTCGGGGAGGTCCCGGAAGCACAGAAGGGCACGAGGATGCTAGAGGCGGGCGAGGCCGACCGTGGGCGGCCGGATCCAGGCTGGAGGGGCCGCCGGCGAGTGGTGCGACGAGGCGGTGGAGAGAGCCTGAGCTCGGTCCCGCCTCGGCCATGGTGGCGCCTCGGATGCCGATGGCGGCGACCTGAGAGGCAGTGGAGGCGGCGAGGGCGAGAGGGAAGGTGAGAATGAGAGGCACAGAGAGGGTACAGGGGCGACAGACGACGAAGAACTCGCTGGAGTCGCGGGCGGCGATGGAGCGGCACGGGAGGCGCTCGGGAGGAGCTCCCCTGGGCTGGCAGCACGAGAGCCGGGCTTCGTGGGTCCGCGGCGGCGGATACAGGCCTTGCGGGGCCGTTCTGGATGGGAGGAGGCTGGACTGGCTCCAAGGTGACGTGGACGCATCTGGGGCGTCGATCTGGGGATCTGACGGCTCTGGATGGGGCTAGGGCTAGGGTTTCGGTGGAGATGGGGTTGTGGATAGAATTTTGAGGGGATTAGGAGGGTGGCTGCAATTTTCCAGAGAGGGAAAACCTAATGCTATGGGGGAAGGTGAGGGTCCTTATATAGGGTAGGTGGTCCGGCAGAAGATGAAAATACCCCCGTTATATCTCGCATCCTACGTCACACGTTTATGGCCGCTGAGAATCCATACAGACTCCGATTCAGATGAAATATCGAACCACGCGCTCAGCGCGTCGAACCCGTCAGTCCTACCTCACTTCAATAACTTTCTGAGAACATTTTCCAACGCCCAATAAAATAATCCATTTAATTATTAAATGGGGTTTTTTGTTCCGATGGCGATGGCTGGTCTTGTGTCGGTTGCCGCGACGGTGCTCGGTTGAAACCCGGTGTCGCAACAGGTCGTATGCCATTGGGGAAAAGGTTCGGTCTCGCATGTCGGTACGAGAAGGAGGGGGGGAAATTCGGCAAAGCAAACACCGCAAACAATACATGCAATCATCACAGCAACGCAACAAACAATTTTTTTTTAATTTGGGTGAAAATCCGGGCTATTACAACTAGTTCCCTTGGAGAGATTTTAGGTCACATGTGCATACGTTGCATGGCAATTCCTACTCCTCACATCATATCTATCATATGGCCTTCTCTTGCATATGATTGTCCTCTTTGATGTGAGCCTTTCACACCTTTTTGTCTTCCTCCTCCATCTTCTTTCTGTTTCGCCTTTTAGGTGTCAACTTTCTTGCTCACGCTCATCCATTGCATGAGTGCTCAAAATATCGAAAGGGAGTGGATCAGCTTGACTTGTACCTGACTAGTGGTCTGGGGACGAGTCAAGATAAGAATCCAAAGGAGACCAAGTGTGAAACTTTAGTAGATAGCAGTTCTCAACAACTATTAATTTTTATCTCGTATTCCCTATCCCCTTTCTTGCACGCGAACACCATCTGGAGACATTCGAGTCACGGACAGCGAGAGCTCTTGCACCATTTGTTCTTTTGTTTCTTGTGTCAATTTTAATATAGACTCTTGCTTGTTAAGACTTGAATTGAATTGCATGCTTTGATTGCTTTACTTAAAAGTATTTATATGGTTGTGTGGCATGTCACCACAGAAATTATTCTTGTTATCATTTACCTACTCGAGGACGAGAAGGAATTAAGCTTGGGGATGTTGACACGTCCCAAACGTATCTAAAATTTCTGCTTGCTCCATGCATGTTTTGTGTGACTTTGCCATGTTTTGCTTGAACTTTCATACACTTTTTATCATATTTGGACTAACCTATTAACTCAGGGCACCCAGTTGCCAGTTCCTGTTTTTCTTCTCTTTTTGTATTTCAGGTTTTCCGGCCATTAAAAGTGCCCAATAAATCCCGGGAAAATTATATAAAAAATCAGCGTCACGGAAGCTTCCGGAATAACCAAGATATGGCAGGAGTGCCACCACAGGGGGCCTAGGAGGGTCCCTGGCGCGGCCCCACCCTAGGCCGCGCCAGGAGGCCTCCTTGCTTCCTGGTGGCCCCCCTTGGTGCCCCCCTTCTCCTATATTTACCCCCCGTGACG
Organism: Bromus sterilis; assembly: GCA_950022295.1. NCBI lineage: Eukaryota > Viridiplantae > Streptophyta > Magnoliopsida > Poales > Poaceae > Bromus > Bromus sterilis. The sequence goes on along the minus strand of OX465595.1, from coordinate 250,851,787 downwards.
GAAACCCCTAATATCGATCTGCTATTCCCGTTCTCCTCTCTGTTCCGCCGCCACCGCCGTTTCAAGATCGGGGATGCCAGAAGAAGCTGCCCCGGCACCCTGCCGAAAGGAGGAATCCCCTCCGGGAGACCATCCATCGCCATGGACGCCTCCCGGATGTGCCGTGAGTAGTCCCCCTTGGACCATGGGTCCGTGACCAGTAGCTATGTGATGTAGTCCTCCCCTCTTTGTGCTTCCAATTTCGAGACCTCGTGAGACGCCTCACATGATCGAGGCACTTTTGTAGTTTTCTATGTTGCTATGCTGAGTTTGTTGGGATCTGATGGATTATGAGATTATGTTCAGATTGTGATGAGTAATATATTTGGTTCTCGTTTATATTTGTGTTCTTTAGTAAATTCTTGCATGTTGTCCGTTGCCATATTTTACTTTGGCCAAGTGATTGGTTGCAACTCCAAGAGGGAGCGTTATGCTTGATTGCGGGTTCAACCCCTTGATGTCTAGCTTGATTGACAGAAACATGAGACTAGGGGATGTGTTGTTGCCAACAAGGATAAAACAATGGTGCTTGTTCTTGCGCGTGCAAGGATTATTTACTTTACGCATAGTTCTTTTAATGCAGTTGTCTGTTGCTTTGAGTTTACACTTTGGGTGGGATTCACAACTTAATACCAGCGAGATGTTCTGGATAGATATCTCAAGGTGGATGATTCGTAGTAGATGTAGATTTATTTCGGTCTACTTACCTTGGCGTACTACCCATTTCTTTTGAGCCTCTTCCTTTCTTTTGTAGCATAGTTAGCATTGCGGTGCGTTTATAATCCTTTCAAATGCCCAGCTGTGATTTGTTTACCTCGCTAGGACTTTTATCGTGTTTTGGGACATAGACATCACTAGTGAACATCACGGGACCCCGGTCCATATTCACATCATTGTTTACACTTTCAATTTACTTTCAGTTCTTTCTTTCAGTTGCCACAATTATTATCTCTTGCGTTGATCCTTTGTAAACAGCAAGGCCGGAGGAATTGACAACTCCTCTGTACTTGTTGGGAGCAAAATTATTTGCTGCGTGTGCAGGTCCACGCAAAGTTAGCAACCTCGGCGCCACTGCTCACTTTACCACCTTCTTGTATCTCTGCGAGTCCAACGGGAGACAAACCCTATGCTCTACATAGGGGAAATTCTGCTGCTATGCTACATCTCACCTTCCTCTTGGGGTAACCAACGAGGAGCGAGAGAAGTATCTTCCTTGCTAGAATCATCTGCGACGGCGCCTTCGGGTGCACTCCTCCTCCTTCTCCTCCCGAAGCCTCTTCCGATCAAGCCTGTCCTATTCATGCAGTACCAATCGTTGCCGATCCCTATTCATGGCGTGGGCCTCGACAAAAGCGACGGACTGCACTAACCCAAGTTGGAGCTCATGCTCGTCCAGGTGGCGGAGGTCCGTGTCGAAGAGTGAATCCTCAAGGGACTGGTCTATGTCCATCTTCATCATGCGATTGAACTTGGGGTCGTCGTCGGGAGTGGCAGGTTGTGTGCCAAACACAATGGCGGCCAGCAGCGCGCTGGACACGTCCAATCCTCCGTCCTGCACCTCCATCCAGGCGCGGTCCATATGCAATGGGTGTGGTGGTGCAGGTGGAGAGCTATAGGTGATGAGGCGAAGGGTGTGGTGGTAGTGGTGGCGAGCTAAAGGATGAGTGTGTGTTTGTGTGTTGCCGCCGCCGTTTTCCATGGAGAGCTTTATTTGTATAGCTAGCGCTCGGATTGGGGATCAATATTTGCCCTAGTGGGCACTTGGGCGGTAAGGATCGGCTAAAGCGCGCGGGAGGAAATAACAAAAGTTCGGAAATCCTTGTGGAGCCCATGCTGTAGCTGCCGCGACGAGCGTGCTGTGATGAGGAAGCTAGTCTACCGGCGAGAGAAGTGGAGTTGGCGACGCATATGCTACAAAGGTACAGTTGGATGTCGAATATGGTGCTGTTGATTACGTAGCCATATTCAATGTGAAGAGCAGACTATTTTCATCTGCATTTGCTGTTGCATATGCTCTCCATCACACTTTAGGTCATTGAGATTTGAAGATTTCTGATCATGAAATCAAGGATCGGGTTCTTGTAAAATTCAAGAACCAATCTTGTGTTTCCTTGGTTCATGGATACAACCTCAAGTTAGGAGAAGGCGGCAAGGAAAAAGCACTAATAATTGCTACAAAAGTTTCAGAGTTGATGGCACGTACTCCTGAATTGTACACCCTCACCAGGAATGTCATCCTTCCTGTTCCTCTACATCCTTTTGATCATGAAGATGATTAAGGGGATGCTGGAGGAGCTGCTGGAGGAGATGCTGGAGGAGATGCCGGAGGAACTGCTAGAGGAGATGCTGAAGGAGCTGCTGCAGGAGATGATGTAGGCAGTCGTGATGCAGGTGAAATTTCTACTGCTTGAAGGCTAGTGATAAGTAAAAGTATATTTATGTATGTTTGGAACCTTTTGTATCTGAATTTGCCACCTTTGAGGATTTAGTCAACAGATCCTTCAGAGCTGAGCATGGCAATGAAGTGTTTGAAGAGTCCCGCAAGCATGCTCTTGAGATTGCTCCTTCTTCAAGTTCATCCCCTCAGAAACGCAGAATACGGATTCCAACTGGTGCCATACCTCAAAACCTTCTTCAGAGACCACCATCCAATATATTTTATCCACCTCAACACATTGTTCCCCCCAGGAATGATGGTGTGCAATCAAGTAATCCTGCTCCCAGCAATTCATGCAGGATGTGTTTCCCGTGTGGTCTGACATGCCATTACTTCCGACAATGCCCTACAGTGTTGGTGGCACCATGTAGACCTAGTCACAAGCCTCCAAAGAAAGCAACCACCAAAACCATCCCAGCAAACCTCTCAGTCACAAGTAGTGGATATGTGAATCAAATCTCAGTTGAGGACACCACTGCTACTTCTGACGTCATTCTTGGCACACTCCCAGTCAATCATGTTCCCGCCTCCGTTCTTTTCGATCCAGGAGCTTCTCATTCATTCATGTCGGAGAGTTATGCACTTCGGCATGAATTTCCTTTTGAAGAAATGTTTTCGCAAATGATCATTCAAACTCCTGGTTCCAAATGGCAAACTAATAGAGTAAGCCATGGCAATCAAGTTGCAATTGAGGGTTTAGTATTCCTTGCTTATCTTATAGCCCTCAAGTCTTCAGACATTGATGTCATCCTAGGCATGGATTGGTTATCAAGACAGAATGCCGTCCTTGATTGTAAAGCCAAGTCAGTTAAACTCACCCATACTTCAGGCCAGACAATTGACTACACATCACCCAGCTCTAGAATCCAGATGCATACTTTGAATGTGCTTCACCTTCCTGACATTTAAGATATTCCGGTGGTTCGTGACTTCCCGGATGTCTTTCCTGAAGAGCTGCCAGGCATGCCACCTGACAGATGTGTATAATTCATTATAGATCTTATACCAGGCACAGCCCAAATTTCCAGACGCCCATATAGAATGGCCCCACATGAGTTAGCTGAGCTGAAAAACCAACTTGATGCTTCATTAGCAAAAGGCTTCATCCGCCCTAGCTCATCGCCCTGGGGTTGCCCCGTTCTGTTCGTAACGAAGAAAGATGGAACAGAAAGGATGTGCGTAGACTATCGCCCACTAAATCTAGCGACGATAAAGAACAAGTACCCACTTCCCAGGATCAATGATCTTTATGATCAACTTGCTGGATCCTCTGTCTTCTCCAAGATGGATTTGAGATTAGGCTATCATCAAATCAAAATCCGAAATGACGACATTCCCAAGACGGCTTTCACTAGTCGATATGGTCTTTACAAGTACACCGTCATGTCCTTCGGTTTAACCAATGCCCCCGCCAAATTCTCGCGCTTAATGAATTCGATCTACATGGAGTATCTAGATAAATTTGTTGTGGTTTATCTTGATGACATTATCATCTACTCGAAGAACGAAGAAGAGCACACAGAACATCTTAGGTTGGTATTGATGAAACTTCGAGAGCATCGCCTTTATGCCAAGTTCTCCAAGTGTGAATTTTGGCTGCCAGAAGTGACCTTCTTAGGCCACGTGATTTCTGCGAAAGGCATTGCTGTCAATCCCGAGAGAGTTCAGGCCGTCCTTGACTGGACTCCACCTGAATCGGTTAAGCAATTTAGGAGTTTTCTTGGCGTAGCAAGCTATTTTCGCCACTTCGTTGAGAACTTCTCCAAAGTTGCAAAGCCTCTTACTGAACTCCTCAAGAAAGATAAGAAATTCCAATGGACCCCCAAGTGCGAGGAAAGCTTTCAAGAGCTAAAAAGAAGATTGACTTCTGCACCCGTACTTGCACCTCCAGACACCAAAAGGGATTTCGAGATCTATTGTAATGCTTCACGACAAGGGTTAGGATGCATACTTTTGCAAGATAGACATGTGGTAGCTTATGCTTCACGCCAGTTGCGTCCACATGAAGAGAACTATCCTACCCATGATCTTGAACTCGCTGCCTTAGTTCATGCCCTGAAGACTTGGCGACATTACCTCCTTGGTAATTGTTGTGAGATCTATTCTGATCACCAAAGCCTCAAATACATATTCACCCAGCCAGATCTTAATCTCAGGCAAAGACGCTGGATAGAGTTGATAAAACATTATGACTTAGGAATTTCTTACACCCCAGGCAAAGCCAATTTCATGGCTGATGCACTAAGTCGTAAGTCGTATTGTAACGACCTCATGTTACAACAGTATCAACCACTTCTTCATCAGGAATTTCGCAAGCTCAATCTTGAGATAGTTCATCATGGATTTATTTCTACCTTGGTGGCGAAACCAACCCTTGAGGATCAAATCATAGCCGCCCAGAAACAAGATAGTAGTATTCAAGAGATCAAGCAGAACATTGTTAGCGGAGTTGCTAAATGTTTCTCTGCAAATGATCAAGGAACGATATTCTTTGAAAATCGTTTAGTAGTTCCTGAGAATGAAGACATAAAGCAGCTGATCCTTAAGGAAGCTCATGACACACCCCTCTCGATTCATCCCGGTAGCACAAAAATGTACCGAGATCTACGCCAGAGATTTTGGTGGACCCGGATGAAGAGAGACATTGCACAATTTGTTGCCGAATGTGATGTTTGTCGTCGCATTAAGGAAGAACACCAAAGACCTGCTGGTACTCTTCAACCATTGTCTATTCCCGAGTGGAAATGGGACAAGGTCGGTATGGACTTCATCACTGGCTTTCCAAAAACCCAGAAAGGAAATGATGCCATCTTCGTGGTCATTGACCGACTCTCAAAAGTTGCTCACTTCCTTCCAGTTCGCAAGTCTATAACTTCCAGTCAGTTAACGGACTTGTATGTCTCTAGAATTGTGTCTCTTCATGGTGTTCCTTTGGAAATCAATTCTAATCGTGGTAGCGTTTTCACCTCTAGATTCTGGGAAAGTTTTCAAAATGCTATGGGAACTCATCTCTCCTTTAGTAGAGCTTTCCTTCCTCAATCTAGCGGTCAAGTTGAAAGGGTTAATCAAATCTTGGAAGAGATGCTCAGAGCTTGTGTTAACTCATTCGGAAAGATCTGGGAGGAATCCCTTCCATTCTCCGAATTTGCTTATAACAACAGTTTCCAATCTAGTCTGAACATGGCTCCCTTAGAATTCCTCTATGGCCGACGATGTTGAACACCCCTAAACTGGTCAGAAACCGGTGAACGACAATTCTTTGGACCGGATATGATCAAGGAAGCAGAAGAGGAAGTTCGCATTGTTCGTGATCGTTTTAAAGCCGCCCAGTCTTGTCAAAAGAGCTACTATGATCGTCATCATAGAGAAGAGAGCTACCATATTCATGAGAAGGCTTACCTTCGGGTTACTCCTCTGAAGGGAACCCAAAGATTCGGTATCAAAGGCAAGTTGGCCCCACGTTACATCGGACCTTTCCGCATTCTTGCTAAATGTGGAGAAGTTGCCTACCAACTTGAACTACCCCAGCACCTTTCCCGAGTACATGATGTATTCCATGTGTCACAACTCAGGCGTTGCTTCAAGGACCCCATCCGCGAAGTCGACCATGAAACGCTTGATCTCCAAGATGACCTTTCTTATTGAGAGTACCCTGTTCGTATTCTTGATTCAGCAGAGCGTGTCACTCGTCTTCAGAAGATCAGGTTTCTGAAAGTGCAATGGTCACATCACTCCGAGAAAGAAGCTACTTGGGAAAGAGAAGACCGCCTCCGTGCCGAGTACCACACTTTCCTCCCGACGACTTCTGAATCTCGGCACGAGATTCTTTTGAGTGGGGGCGAGTTGTCACAACCCAAGTTTAGGTATATGCTAGGGTTTGAGTGCCCCTTTGCGTCATGTGAAAAATTCAAAAGAAATTCCAAATTGGGGAAAAGAAAATCCCTGGGAATTTTAAATAAAAGGACAGATAAAAAGTTTTTCCAAAAATCCTCCAAACATTTTTGAAAAGTCTTATAATTGGGTGTGATCATTTAAAAAATGATTTGGAGTCAAACCCATGCCCTAGGATTTTTCAAAAATTGAAACAGGAGCTTGGAAAATTAATTATTAATCATATTTGAATTGGATTCAAATAATTTGAATTCCAAAAGTCTCAAAACTTGGAAGTGTCTATATAAATGTCACCTAAGTTTTTATAAACTAGTTGGAGATTTTTATAAAATGTTTTGTTATATAAACAAAACAGAACAAATAAAAGAAAACAGAAACAAATACAGAAAATTTAAAACGACAACGAGAAGCCTCGCCGTCTTGTCCAGAAGCTCCAGCGTTGCCGTCTTCATCATCCTGCACGCCCAATCGAGCCCGGGTGCCCTGCAAGCGACGTCGTCGTCTTCGTTTTTCTCTGGCCGTCGTGGAGCTTCTCGCCGGAATTGGCTGCGTCCAAGCCTTCCCCCACTTTGTCGTCCCCTCCATCGTGCTTGGGTGAGCCTCGCCGTCGTTTCCCCTCACGTTCCGGCCCCTCCCATGGCCCGATTCGTCGTGGCCGTTGAGCAGCGCTACGGCCGCTGCGGGAGCTCGATGTTGGCCTCGCTCCGGTGCCTCCCGAGGTCGCCCGCCTGCTCCCGAAGACACGCACGAGCGAGGGCTAGCTCCTGGTGCTCTTCGCGTGGCCAGCCATGGCCGGGAGGCCCTCTCCGGCGAGGCGCCGCCGCACTTTTGGTCGTCGCCGGACAAATTCCGGCGGGCCCGCGTCGTTAGCCACTAATCCACCCTTAAACACACCCTTCAGTCACTGACGCGTGGGACCCGTGGGCTATTTTTATCACCAGGTTTTTTTAAACAGAGGGGTTAACCTCTATGCCACTGACTAGTGGGTCCCAGTGGTCAGAGCCCCCCCCCTCTGATGTCACCCTTGCGTCAGCATGACGCAGTAAATAGTTTTCTAATTTAAAAGAATTACATAAATGGCAGAAAAACATTTAAACTTTGAAAATCCATAGAATATTCATATGAACTCCAAATTTAACATATAATATATGAAAAATTATCAGAAAAATGCAAGGATTAAGAATATGCAATTTGTTTTTATGTTTGACCATTTTAAAATGGGGTAACAGTAGAAAATATGCATATGGATTAATTTGAATTCAAATTTGAAGTTTGAATTTGCAAATCCTTTGCAATACACTTCAATTAAATTGAATTTTCAAGAAACCAGTACCATATACATCATGGACAACAATATCATGTGCTTGTGCATTTTATTTTGTTGTTGCCACCCCTTTGTTGATGATTGCTTCGGTAACAGTGCCTCCGAGACGGTGATCACCCCCGAAGAAGAAGACCACCGTTAAGACCCGTGTATCGTCAGCAAGGCAAGAAAACCCCATTGATCATGTCTATAAAATCCTACTTCCCTCTCAGTCTCGCTTATGCATGTTTAGGAGATCACAGAGACACGTTCTTTCGCATAGTTGAACCCATTCCGATGCATGACCTATAATTTTGTCACCGTATTAAGCAAACCACAATCCTAGAAGATATAGGAGTTGAATGATAAGCATGTGGCCCCTGCAACTATTACTTCTTATTGCTTCTTAGTGATACAATGAGGATGTTATGATTGTGAGTTGGGATGGAATGAACACAGTGATGCTGATGATAACGTGTTGGTGAATCCACCCCTAAACAAAGGTGAACGATGAGAGGTTGTGTAGGAGTACACAGTGGGTTGTCTCGTTGAACACTGCCCTAGGCCCCGAGTTCCTGTTTTGTGATCCAAGACAAAGAGTATGACCACATGTAGGGTTTATGGGAGCCCCGTTTGGCCTCTTTACGTACCCAATCCGGTCCAGGAGTCACACCAGATTCGAGCTTTCCATTTGACTTATGCATAGATATGTGGGTGGACCTCTGGGGCAGCAAAACCATCTGTCAAAGGTGGTGTCTCAGTCCCTTGCATTATCTGAGTCCGTTTCATAGAACCGGCCGGACTCTCGAGCGGTGACAAACTCAGGTAGTCGACTCCTGGATTAGAGAAGGTGATGTGAGGGTAGTGCCTTGGTTTCATCCACGTCCTACACCCGCTTGAAGGGTGACAAGAACGAGGCGATAAGTGATGACACGCGTGTGAAGATGCACACCCCTGCGGGGTTAATAAACTATTCGAATAGCCGTGTCCACGGTTATGGACTACTTGGAGACCTTTACTTGATCATAGACAATTGGAATGGATACTTATAAAACTCGCAAGATAAGCGTGAGTGCTATGGCGTGCTTCCTCGTGGGGAAGTAGAGGAAGTATCCATAGTGGTGTATTGGTTGGAGACTTGGTAGTGGACTCGTGTACACTTCTTACCTCAAGTCTGGTACTCGTAGTTCAGGACTAGCCAAGTCAAAGCTGGCACTTCTGCATGATGAACCCCACCTCCTTTACCCTGAAACTTGAGCATGAGTATTCTAGTTCTGATGTAAGTCTTCCTGAGTACGACTTTGTACTCACGTTTTCTTATTCTATGTTTTAGATGAGTACCCGGACCCCGATGGAGTCACCTTCCTGAAGCTCGGGGTTTTCGTTCCGTTGGCTGCGGCTGGTCTTGTGCGGTTTTCACGACGGTGATCGGGTGAAACCCGGTGTCGCAAAGGTCGAGTGTCAGGGTGGCAAGGGTCGGTCTCCGTCCGATACGAGATAAGAGGGGGGGAAATAATCGTCGATCGATAAATCAGGGATACAAACACCGCAAACAAATCAGACAATCAAACAATTCGCACCGAAAACAAAAAAAAATTAATTTTTGTGACATCTGGGCTGTTACAATACAACACCACCAACAAGGGATCTCGTCCCGAGATCCTGGACGATCCGGGGGAGAGGGGAAGGGGGAGAGAAAAGAGAGTCGACAATTCTTCAACACCACCAACAAGGGACTCTGCTCCATGTCGACGTCGAACTTCTGTCGAGATAGATTTCCGCAGAGAGACGACATCGTCGAAAATACGAAACCGTCGGTGTCAAGAGGAGGAACGACAAAGATAATCGGATCAAAGGATAGTGTTTTCGACGCTAGTCGTGAAAACACCGGCAAAAGGATGGATGGCAATGGATGACCCAGATGATAACCGAAATCGTAGAAGCTAAAGGTACTACAGGAATTCCCAACCTGAGGTTGGAATCAAGACAATACACTGCAAGCAAGGCATTGTAACGGTTCCGAACTCCACACACTCGAGATCCTAGAGTTTGAAGGGGATAAGATGAGAATAAAACACTTACGACACTTGTCCTAACCAGAGCAAGGGTAAGGAGAAAAATATTCCTACTCTCCGATAACTAACTTACAAAATAGTTTTTGTCTAGACTCGACTTCGGCCAGAAAAGGGATCCTACGGTCGGTAAGGCTCTGATACCAAGTTGTAAGGCCCGATAGGCGGTACTGTTCCAGATCTAGATGTTTCCATCCAGATCCGAGGACGAAGCACCTATCGGTCCCACCGCGACATATGACAAAGTCATTTGCCCCGGATTTCCAACATGATATCACAACATTACAGACAGAGGATACAACATCTCATACAATCAAATGCCTTAATACAATACAACAGCGGAAGATATATGTCTAAGTACAGACTACAATCAAATGCCTAGTGGCAAAGAGAAAAACATCGATCCCCATAACCACACGGGTTCAGGCCCTCCGCCGGGATCCGCCTAACTAGTCGTCGTCGAGTCTCCATGTGAAATGTCGATCACCATACCTGTTGTCGATCAGAACCCTGAAAAGAGTTTGGGGGTAGTATCATGAGTAAAGAGGTACTCAGCATCCAACTGTAGTGGTCATCTGACCCAGCAAGGACTTCATCACTCGTCATTCTAGGACAACTAGTAGTTTACGGTATGGATGGGGTAAGTGGTGAGGTTGCTGCTGCACTAGCATTTATGAAGTGGCTAACGATCTAGAGAGTAAGATAAGAAGCCACGCATTTGATGAGGAATCACCTCCAACAAGCCTTGCTATCAACTACTTACGCAATCATAACACCTACCCTATCCTATCCTCCTCTTCGCATCCCGACGAAGAAGAAGCAGTCAAGGCACACACACGTTGATCAAGTTATATTAAGATTATCCCAGTTGTTGTTGTCTATGAACAAGGAGTAGGTCTCAAGTCGTCCATAACCGTGGACACGGCTTCTCGAAAAGATTTAACCCTGCAGGAGTGTACCAACTGCCCATTACAAGGCTCTGCACGCACACCCATCTCTCTCAGTTGCTACCCATGATAGGCAACCATTTTATCATTTATTTCCAAGAGATCCGGAACGACGGGTCCCTCTAACTAACAACACACAAATCCGGGTGGCCCCCGGTGAGTCGACATCCAACTCAAAAGCCGGCCGCTCTCTCGAATCGGCCTCTACCGTCTCGATGAGGTCGGGTTAGTTGCCCACACAGATGTGGACAACCCCCTAGCTCCCTGGGGTGGACCAACAAGAGAAACCATGTCTCCGCTAGCCCAAGTTGTTTGAAATCTGCCGGCCGCGGACCAGTCACACACACGGTTTTCGAATGGTAAATCAGCTTGGGCCACCACTAGAAATGTTTGAAGCTATGTAGGTAAGAAAAGGGGACCCCATAAAATCCCACACGCGGTTAGGCACGCTCAGTCTTAAAACCAATACCCTAAACTCGGATCCTAGGTGACTCGAATGGAACAAAGCGTCGGGGCGGGATAGCCTAGACCTTCCATCCTTCGTCGAATATAGTCAACATTTATAATAATCATATCATCAACAACAATATAATAATGTGATAGCCCAAGCCAAAAGTAACAGGGGCTGAGCAACGAGCAATAGTAACATAGCAGTACAAGGTTTGCTGGGAGGGGACATGGCTGTATCGGTTTGAAAGAGGCTGTAAACATGTGGTAGGATCAAACATCGAACCTATCCTAGACTAGCATGCAAACCGCTAGTTGAAATAGAATGGATCATAAGTAATGTATAGTCCTTGCCTGTTGATAAGTCGGGTTCCGAAGGTGTAGTTGATCGCAAGCTCGCATCGTCTCCGAGAGGTACCCGCGGAAGCACACAAGAGGATAAACACTGGAAAGCAATCAACGAGCAAGCATCTATTACTACGAAGAAAACACGAGCAAGCATCAATAAGAAGGCAACACAATACATCGCACCTACCGTCGAGAGCGGTTACTAACAGGTTAAGTGGAGTACTCGTCACACACGACGATACCGCACAATTACAAGGGTTCAAGTTGTTTACCTACACAAGATGAGCAAAGGTTATTAACATGGAACCTCAAGCAAGCATGGCATATCACACAAATATTACAAGAGGTGAAGCATAAAGAAAACTATCTATGCTAGTCAATTTAAGTGAGGCACAACTTAAACATGGCATAACACTAAGTACCCCACGACAATTAAAATATTTGGTACTGTTATGTCCTAAACCATATTTTAGGTTGGTTAACAACACCAAACAACAGCATAAACACAAAGTATTCGAAAAACTAATCAAGTTACATGTAAAGAACACTCCAAACGGAGTTACGGTTAAAAAGATACAAACAAAACAAGTTTGGAACACAATCTGCCAAAATCTCGAAGCACACTTTAGAGCATTGCATAAACAACATAATGAATGAAAACATGCTCACAAATGATATAGAATTAAAGTAGACATGACAGGTAAGGCATGGCAAAAAGAATCATGCAAAAAGGCATCATAGATCAAAAGATATTAACCAAACAACATGGCATCGGAACGTTACAGACTTAGTGAAAAACAGAGGTGGCTGTCAAAAACAGTGGCATAGCAACTTTGGAGCTCAATAACTAGATGACCAGTAAGCATATCATGACAATGCAATACATATAATGGAAGTAGACATGATGCTTAACAGTATGCAACACGAATTAATGCAATAGGCCTCATGGATGTGTCGCAATCATCATGCAAACTTGCAATAAAATAACAGCAGCAGCACACGACAGAAAATAATAGCAGTTAACATCCTGATGCCCACTTCAACATAGATTCACAACATCAAGATGGACTCAAATCAAAATTCTCACAAAAGATGAACTGAAGTACACACAATACTAAACAATTTTCCTTTTGGGCGCAACGTGATACGGGCTACGGATTACTCACAAATATCGACGCAAAAATGAATCAGCAACAAAATTTCAGGGACTTCACCCAGTGGGCCTTGGCCCATCTGGCCGGCGGATCTGGAGACGGCCTTGGGCCTGAGGGCGCCTGGCTGGCTGGGCCTTAGAGGCCTGGCAGGCCGCGGCTCGCGCTGTGCGGAGAGGGGGCGCTGCTGGGCCAGTGGGGCAGGCCATCCCACCCTAGCGCGTCGGTTGCAGGCGGCTGGCCCTGGTGGCGGCCGGATCGGGTGGACGGCAGCGACGGCTGGCTGCGCGCTCCGGCGAGGGCGTCGCATCGGAGCCGGGCGGCCGGGGTCGGCCGAAACGGGGGCGGGCGAAGGGGATCCGCCGGATCCCGAGCGGATCTGGCCGGCCATTGCAGTGGCTGCGCGGCGAACCGAGCGGCGATTTCGTTGTCCTGCAGCAGAGAGGGAAGGTGAGGGTGGTGAGGAGGCGCAGCGAGTAGAGCAGGCGGCCGCGGTGACCTGGCTGGCCGGCGGCGGGCGGCGGCCTGGCCGGAGGCTGCGGCGCGAGCCCCTCGGGCGTGGGCGGCTACATGGAGGAAGGAGAGAGAGAGGAGATGGATGGGTTGGTGGAGGAGCTCCCTAGGCCGTCGGATCGCAAGATCTGACGGTGCAGGATGGATCTGGCTGGAATTACTAGAAAAATGGGCAAAATGCGAAAATTGGGGCTATTGTGAGGGGGTGGCTGCAATTTTGGCTGAGGGGAAACCCTAGAAATGGGTGGGAGTGTGGTGGTCTTTATATAGCCCAGGTGGCGGGCAGTTTGCAAAAACATCCCCGGTTTTCTCTCGCGTGCGCGGTGTTTACGTTTCTGACTGCCGGGGGTCCGCAGGACCTCCGATTCGGGTAAAACTTTGAACTGCGCGATCAGCGCGTCGATCCGGCGGCGTTCACCTCGCTCTGTAACCGTTCTGAGAACAAATTCCGGCGCGCTATAAAAATAACCCGTTTAATTATTAAACGGGATTCTCGTTCCATTGGCTGCGGCTGGTCTCGTGCGGTTTTCACGACGGTGACCGGGTGAAACCCGGTGTCGCAAAATTCGAGTGTAAGGGTGGCAAGGGTCGGTCTCCGTCTGATACGAGATAAGAGGGGGGAAAATAATCGCCGATCGATAAATCGGGGATGCAAACACCGCAAACAAATCAGACAATCAAACAATTCACACAGAAAACAAAAAATTTTAATTTTTGTGAAATTTGGGTTGTTACAGCCAACACCTATGGTCTAACACACCCATGGAACCGAACACCCAATTATCCCACGCCCCCACCTACCTCACCGACGAAACCCACTCCCCACCCCGATCCAGTACACCCACGCCCACGCCCCGCCACCTCCTCCAGGTCGCCGCCCGGATCCGGCGTGCCCAGCCTCTCTCTCCCCTCCGGCGTGCCCGACATCCCTCTACCCCCGCGGGCGCGCGTGCCAAGCCCCCTCTCCCCTGGTGCCTTCTTGTGTCCGCCGCGCCACAGGCCCTCCCGTGGCCGATTTCGCAACCGCGCCCTCCAGTGGCGGATGCGCCGCCACGCCAAGGGCCCTGCGCCCCCCGTGCACCAGAGCTCGCCGCCGGCCCCAACCACTGAAGCGCGGTGCCCCGCCCCGGACACCAAGTCGGCGGCGGATCCGGGCTGGCAACCGCCCCCAGCCGCGCCGGCCAGCCCCGCTTGAGACGCCGCTGTCCACCAACTCCGGCAGGCGTTGGGCCCCGGATCCGCCCTAACTCTCGGTTCAGGCCAGCGGACATGGACGCGAGTCCATCTCTCCACGGAGACCTTCGTCAGCTCCGTTCCCCCTCCAGGTTCCTACAGCTACAATAGGTGGCTGCGTGAAATTTTGGTTTTCAGGGACGCAAGTGCAGTGCAGTTCGTTGTTTTTTTGTGATTTATTATAATATTGATTGCAGATGAAGGCTGTGTATGAACATTCTTGATTGTAATCTAATTGCTTATTGTTGTATGAACCGGAAATATGCGGTCGACCTTTCAAAGTGATGATGTTCACTTGCGTCTGATGCGACAAGTGAAAAAATGTTGGAAAAAGTAGCAAATATTAATACGGTTCACTTTTCTACACCATTGTGGTTTACTTGTCGTTGTCTTTGCAGTTATTTTTGGTTCGTAAAAAATATATTAAATAAAAGACTGGTTTTCGCTTTCTCGACGTATGTCTTTGCAGTTCACTTCGGTGTGTGTCGTGGTTCTCCTTCATAAAGTAATTGCAAAAAAATAATAAGTTGAATGAAAAAACGCGTGCAGTTCTATCTGGTCGACATTGCAACATGGTCGCTCGACGAATGTAGTTCGCTTCGATGGATCCGGATCCCTGAAAAGACATATACATTTCTTTTCGCCGCAATGCAGTGCGCCTGCACCGTGGGATGCGGTGCGGTTGCCTGGCGAATGCAGTTCACCTGGACGATTCCTGGTCCGCGAAGAACACGTGCGCTCTGTTTGGCGACAATGCAGTGCACTTGACTGTCGGATGCAAACCAATGCAATTCACTCGCCAATTTTTTGTTCCGCGAAAATTGTGAGTCCGCGTTTTAGTAAAATCAATGCTACTTTTAAACCGTAAGGAGTTAGAGAGAAAGTTATACATGAAAATGGAGCGCCTCAACGATATCTATCCAACCGTGTACCAATTGCATCGATCGGAAGAACGAATCGAATTTTTTTTACGCAAATACGCCTGCTGTCCACAAGAGCGCAGCGCCACCGTTTTCTAAATTGCTTCAAAACGGTGCAGAATATCGAAAAGTATTCAACATGTCGAAGATGCTCCTACTCCAAACGAATCCAAAGGTGTATCATATGCATTGTTTCGACAAGCAGTTAAAAAGTTTGACTCTCTACGAGATCCGAAAACCAAAAACAGAGTGGTTGCGTTTTTTTCAATTTCAAATTTCTCTCAAACCGTGATAAATTAGACAAAGTGTTCTACATATGGATGGAGCGCCTGATCGTTATCTTTCCAACGGTTAATCATTTGCGTCATTCCGATGAACGATTTAAGTGAAATCGCGAAAATACGCCCGCTTCAAAAGTGGGTTGCCGCACCATTTTCGAAACTGCTCTTAATCCGTGAAGAATCGGGGGAAGTGTTCAACATACAGAATATGCTCCTTTTCCATACGAATCCAACGGTGTATGATACGCTCAATTCCGACCAACGGTTAAAATGTTATCGCGAAAATGGTGCATGCGGTTCTGTTTTACCCGAACTGCAGTGCTCCGAATTCAGCAGTGCAGTTCTCTTTTGCGATACGACGCAGTTCAGAATGTTGTCAGAATAGTTATTCTGACAACGATGTCAGAATAGACCGGCTGTATGTATTATATATATATATATATATATATATATATATATATTATTCTGTACCCTGGGTGATGAATAGCTTAACTTATATATAGTGACGTTATTCATCACCCAGGGTACAGATTAATTTATTCTTCACCCGAGGTAATCTTACGAACCTTTCATAAAAAAAATTACATTTGTCATACAAATATTTAAATTAATATCGACTCACTACATAAATTTTGACATAAAAAAACAAAAATATAGCTCATAAGATTAAAAAAAATTACAGTTTATGTATATTTTACCCCATTATTTTTACGTTTGTAATTTTACGTAAAATAAAATATATTTTATGGTGATTATATTTTTTTATGTTCTCTTTTTATGTATGAAATAAGATCAAATTTACGAAATGTAAAATTACGGTGTATTAATGTCAAATCAGAGGGGGTGAAGAATAACTATTCCTTACCGAGGGTGACGAATAGTTCATCCCTATCTATATATATATATATATATATATATATAATATATAGGGTGGGTCTATTATGACAACACCCCCTAAGACCTTATTCTAACAACAAATCTCTTATTCTAACAACACCCTCCTAACCAAGTTTCTAGCGCGGAGCGCCCCGTCCTGCACTCCAGACCAACCTTCTAGCGCACCGGATAAAAACAAAAACACATGGGCTACGCACCAAAACCGATCGCCACCTCTCCCACTCCTCCCACGTTCACATCCCAACCACCCCAGCACCTTCCCCCGCCTTCTACCCCACCCCGGCGCACCACCTCCACCCCACACCCCCGGTGCACCACCTACTTCCCCCGCGCCGCCCTCTCCTCCCTCACTCCCCTCCCGAGCTGCCGCGGCGGATCCTCCTGTGGCCAGCGACCCAGCAAACCGCCGCTCGAGCGCGCCGGATCTCCACAGCGACATGTCCTGCCGCCGCAACGGCAACAACCGCGCTACCTGATAGAGGCGAAGGTGTCCCGATGTTTCGATGAGATGGTGGAGATCGATTATGGTGGAGGCGACTTTCACGATCCGACTACGAACGTGCGAAGACGTTGCGCCTTAGCAATCGCTAAACCAACTCCGAGAGGTTATTGATCCCGCGGATGCACGATCAACCTGACCACGAAGGTCTAATTCCTGCAAGCAATCGAAGAACAAGCAAGAACTCAGAATTGCAATCTGGATATTGCGAATATAAGATGAATGATTACGAAAGTTGGGGTTCCAATGAGGTCTTGGCCTGGTCGGATGACACAAACGAAGAGCTCGAAGTTGCGGCTATGGCTAACTTAAATCTAATTAAAACCCAAGTCTAAACGACGCCCTAAGGGCTGTATATATGGGGGAACAGAGGGGAATTTCGTGGCCCCTTGGAGGAGGGGTCCGAAAACAACCCGAACTCGGTTTCCCCACACATACGGACTCTAAAAAATAGCCTATTAAGTGTATTTCGAAATTACATGGGCCTGGCCCAATAATAAGGTGACGCAGCACCTATAATAACCCTTGGACGAAAATATTAATGTGGCGTCTTGTGTCTCTCGTCCAGGTCTTCATGCACGCCTTATGGTGGCCTCAAAGTGCGAAAATCACCACTGGAAGCTCCATTGTCCTTTCCCGCGCGCACACCTCCTTCTCCATGCTTGATCCCGCTCCAATGACCATCCTTCTTATCCATGCTAGGTCCTTCATTCATAAGACAAACAAAAGTATCTAATTTAGGCAGCATCATATGTTCCTGAACATTAGAAGGATTCGCAAGAAACGAAAGTACCTGATAATTTAGTTGACGTGCGCGTGCTCTAGTAACTGGTCCAGTATGTGTAGTTGGTGAAGATGTGGGTGTAACATTAGTAGAGATGTCCTCATCATCCTCCCCTTCTTGAATGGAAGTCGTCCTCGACGGAAGCTCATCATCTTCTCCTAAATAAGGTTTCAAATCTGCAATGTTAAATGTGGGACTAACCCCAAAATCTGCAGGTAGCTCAAGTTTATATGCATTATCATTAATTTTCTGTAAAACCTTAAAGGGACCATCAGCTCGTGGCATTAACTTAGACTTGCGCAAATCAGGAAACCTATCTTTACGTAGATGTAACCAAACAAGATCTCCTGGTTCAAACACAACATGCTTTCTACCCTTATCACCAGCAAGCTTGTATCTAGCATTCATTTTCTCAATGTTTTCTTTAGTTAACTCATGCATTTTTAATATCAATTCAGCACGTTGCTTAGCATCAAAATTAACCTTCTCCGAAGATGGAAGAGGCAGCAAATCAATAGGTGCACGAGGTAGAAAACCATAAACAATCTCAAAAGGGCACATTTTAGTGGTAGAATGAAATGAACGATTATAAGCAAATTCAATATGAGGTAAACATTCTTCCCACATTTTCAAGTTGCTCTTTAAAACAGCCCTAAGCATAGTAGACAAAGTCCTATTGACTACTTCAGTTTGTCCATCAGTTTGGGGATGACATGTAGTACTAAAAAGTAGTTTAGTCCCCAACTTAGCCCATAAGCATCTCCAAAAATGGCTAAGAAACTTAGTGTCACGATCCGAGACAATAGTATTGGGCACACCATGTAAGCGAATAATCTCTCGAAAGAATAAATCAGCAACATTAGCAGCATCATCGCTTTTATGACATGGTATAAAATGTGCTATCTTAGAAAATCTATCCACGACAACAAATATGCTATCCCTCCCCTTCTGTGTTCGAGGCAAGCCTAAAACAAAGTCCATGGATATGTCCTCCCACGGAACACTAGGTACAGGTAAAGGCATGTATAAACCATGAGGATTGAGTCGTGACTTAGCTTTTTGACATGTAGTGCAGCGAGCAACAAAACGCTCAACATCCCGTCTCATCTTTGGCCAAAAGAAATGTGTAGCAAGTACGTCCTCCGTCTTCTTCACGCCAAAATGTCCCATTAATCCTCCTCCATGCGCCTCCTGCAACAACAAAAGACGAATAGAGCTAGCTGGAATGCATAGCTTGTTAGAACGGAACACAAACCCATCATTAAGCACAAACTTGTTCCATGTTCTACCCTCTCTACAATTCTGCAAAACATCTTTAAATTCCGCATCATGTACATATTGATCTTTGATTGTCTCTAAACCGAATATCTTGAAGTCAAGTTGTGAAAGCATAGTATAACGACGAGACAAAGCATCAGCAATAATATTATCTTTCCCCTTCTTGTGTTTAATGACATAAGGGAAAGTCTCAATAAATTCAACCCACTTAGCATGTCTACGATTAAGTTTTGCTTGGCTTCTTATGTGTTTCAAAGATTCATGATCAGAATGTATAACAAATTCTTTGGGCCATAAATAATGTTGCCAAGTTTCTAATGTCCGAACAAGAGCATATAATTCCTTATCATAAGTAGAATAGTTCAGACTAGGCCCACTCAATTTTTCAGAAAAGTATGCAACAGGTTTAGCATCTTGTAATAACACACCTCCCAAACCAATCCCACTAGCATCGCATTCAAGCTCAAAAGTCTTATTAAAATCAGGAAGTTGGAGCAAAGGAGCATGTGTTAACTTATCTTTCAATACCGTGAAGGCTTCTTCCTGTGCGGTACCCCAAGTAAAAGGCACATCCTTGCGTGTAAGCTCATTGAGAGGTGCAGCAATGGTGTTGAAATCTCTCACAAAACGCCTATAGAATCCAGCGAGGCCAAGAAAACTTCTCACTTGTGTGACCGTTTTGGGCTGCGGCCAACTCTCAATCGCCTCGATCTTGGCTTTATCAACTTCAATTCCCTGCGGAGTAACAACATAGCCAAGAAACGATACTCGGTCGGTGCAAAAGGTGCACTTCCCAAGGTTACCAAATAAACGTGCATTACGTAGAGCAATAAAAACAGCACGTAAATGATCCAAATGTTCCTCCAAAGATTTGTTATAAATCAGTATATCATCAAAATAGACTACCACAAATCGTCCAATGAAAGCACGTAAAACCTCGTTCATTAATCTCATGAAAGTGCTAGGTGCATTAGTTAACACAAAAGGCATGACTAACCACTCATATAATCCAAACTTAGTTTTAAATGTTGTTTTCCATTCATCTCCTAATTTCATGCGAATTTGATGGTATCCACTACGCAAATCAACTTTGGAAAACATGGTAGAGCCACTTAATTCATCAAGCATATCATCTAACCTAGGAATAGGATGACGATAACGAATAGTAATATTATTAATGGCTCTACAATCAACACACATACGCCAAGTGCCATCCTTTTTAGGCACTAATATAACAGGAACAGCACAAGGACTAAGGGATTCACGTATGTAACCTTTGTCGAGTAGCTCTTGTACTTGACGCTGAATCTCCTTCGTCTCCTCCGGATTGGTACGGTATGGCGCACGGTTGGGCAGCGAAGCACCGGGAATTAAGTCAATCTGATGCTCAATCCCTCGAATAGGTGGTAATCCCGGTGGTACGTCTTGTGGAAAGACGTCAATAAACTCCTGCAAAAGGTCAGTGACAACAGGAGGCAAAGAAGGAGGCAATTCCTCAAATGAAAACAAAGCTTCTTTGCACACAAAAGCATAGCACACATATTGACTAACATCCAAATCCGAAATATCAACCTTAGTAGCAAGCAAAGTTGGACTAGTCAATTTAATTTCATTAGAGACAGCAGAAGAAGATTTGCTATTAGTCTTATGTTGTTGCTCAAATTCTTTAGCTGCTATCTCATTCTCACTCTTATTTTTCTCCTGTTTAGCTTTACTAGCTCTAGCAAGATCATCTTTCACAATTTGTTCAGGAGACATAGGAAGTAAAGCAATAGTTTTATCCTGATGAACCAGAGTAAACTGATTTGCCCTACCATGGTGTACAACATTCCTATCAAATTGCCATGGTCTACCAAGTAAAAGAGAGCATGCTTGCATGGGTACCACATCACAATCAACATAATCAGCATATGCAGCAATGCTAAAGTGCACACGAACAGAACGCGTTACCTTAATCTTACCACTATTGTTAAACCACTGAATATAGTACGGATGGGGGTGTGGTCTTGTGGTGAGAGATAGCTTCTCCACCAACTCCATGCTCGCCAAGTTGTTGCAACTCCCTCCGTCAATGATGATGCGAACCGAACGTTCTTTCACCACTCCCTTTGTGTGGAACAAATTATGCCTCTGGTTTTGCTCGGCCTTCGATACCTGCACACTTAACACACGTTGAGCAACCAAACTAGCATATTTATCTGCATCATCAGGAGCCATATACTCTATATCATGAGCATCATCATGGACACCCTGTTCCTCGTGAGCAATGAGAACTAAAGTCTCCTCATCATAGTCGCTCGCTGACTCATACCCACCATCCGCCGTAATAATCATCACACGCTTGGAGGGACAGTCTTTTGCGAAGTGACCTCCACCTTGGCACCTGCGACATTTAATATCACGATCTCGTGTTTGCCCTGTGGAAGCCATGGATGAAGAAGAACTCGCTGCTGGACCACTCTGTGCACCCTTGAATGGTGGCGCTGGCTGTTTTGGTGGCTCCCTGTAAGAATGAGCGGTTGAAGTAGATGGTGGTGCAGCAGGACGTGTGGATGTAGAAGGTCCACGCGATGTCCATGATGTATTTCGTCCTGCAGAAAAGTTAGGTCTCGTAGCGGCCTGTCGATCCTGCACTTCACGTTCAGCTTTACAAGCAAGATGAAACAAACGAGTAATAGTAGCATAGTCCTTGTATTCTAGAATAGTTTGTATCTCCCTGTTTAAGCCACCTATAAAACATGCAAACATAGCTTCATTATCCTCTACTAGGCCACATCTAATCAATCCAGTTTGTAATTCTTGATAATATTCCTCTACAGAATTTTTTCCTTGTCTCAAACGCTGTAATTTTTGTAGCAATTCACGTTGATAATAAGGAGGAACCCAGCGAGTACGCATAGCATCTTTTAAAGCAGCCCAAGTAGCTGGAATATTATTAGCATGCAATCTACAATGTTCAGACCACCAAATAGATGCAAAACCCGTGAATTCACAAACAGCAGCAGTAACACGTCTATTCTTAGGATATTGTAAACATGTAAAGCGTTGTTCAGTTTCTAACTCCCAAGTAAGATAAGCATCAGGAATATATCTACCCTCAAACGGCTTAAGATTCAATTTAAGTTTAGGCACATGTTCATCATCGCGTACCTGAGGGGGTGGTTGGTGTCGACCGTGGCGAATGTTGGGACGTGGACGCCCAGCTGGCTGCTCATAGGCCGCTTCCTGTTCCACCTCCTCCTCGTAATCACCCTCGTAGTTGTCGTCCTGGCCGACGTCAGAAGAAGCAGCAATAGTAGCAACTGCAGCAGCCGCAGGAGCACCAGCAGCTTGTCTGCCCGGAAACAGAATACGTCGTGCACGTCGTGGTGGCGGTGGTTGTGCTGGAGCGGCCGCAGGCTGTGCAGGTAGGCGTGCGAGCAACTCAGTAAACTTGGCGTCGAGCTTGGTGTCGATCATCTTCTCCACACCATCAATCGCCTCTGTAAATCTGTTCTCGATGTCATTCACCTGTTCAGACATCATTTGTGCAAATTTATCATGTAACGCTTTGTTTGTCATATTCTCCCAATCGGGTGCATCCCGCTCCACTTCATCATGGGATCCTGGCATGGTTAGCAGAAATAGAAAACACACAGAAATATGATCCTACTTCTACTAATGGGATGTGGGGTGGTGGAAAGCACAAATCCGTCAAGCTTTTCTTTCGTTCTTACCGATTCTTACCTAGCAGCAGGTGGTGATGTACAACCAACGGGTCAAAAATCTCAAAGATGTGGTAGAGCGATGGCCAGGAGGTGTCAACCGCACGAAGTAGAATATATGTGGAGTTGTAGGTAGGCTTGACAAATATGGTAGCAAAAAGCTCAACAGTAATCAAAACAGAGATGCAAAGTTGAATAAACACTCAACATCGGTACTGTGCTGATCCTAGGCTAGACCGTACTAGAGACGCGAGCCTAAAACACCAACGAAAGCACGGCGCGGCACGTAATCAACTGAGAAGCACACTCTGAATTTTTTTTCTCTTTTTTTTTTGCTCTTTTTTTTTGCGATGCGGGACTGCGGTGGCTGAAAAAGTGCGAAAAAAATCACTATGGTGGCGAACGTCTCAAAATGAGTTTCTGGACCTAAGGAACGTATGGGCGAAAAAAATTTACCCCCGAAATTTTTGGCCTAAAAATGCTCTGAAAAGCGTGCCAGACTCTTTTTTTTTTTTTTTGGAAATCACCTCCTTCTACGTACGACAAAAGATTGGTGAAATCCGACTCTAATCAACTCAAAACTAATCTGGCTACGGAGAGATCACAAACCGAACAGGTGATGGAACTCAACTCGGATGATTGCTGTATATGGACTCGACTTGGCGGAACGTGGTGGTGTATCTGGACTCGGATTGGAGGAAACGTGGCGGTGTACTACTGTGCGGCGGCGGTGTGACAAACTGTGATCAGAACTCGAAACTCTAAGGGAACTAGACGCTAAGATCAGCAACTCGACACAACGATGCAACCGCAAATTCAACAAAGCAAACTACTTTAAAGAAAACTGGACAAAAGCTCGGACTGTTTTGGGACGTGATGATCTAACCCTAATTTTTTTTGTTGGCTTTTTCGTGGACTGTAGGTATGAAGAACAGAAGTAATCTAGACTACGAAAAACTGGTAAATCTCACCGATCAACCTGGAAATCTGATACCACTTGATAGAGGCGAAGGTGTCCCGATGTTTCGATGAGATGGTGGAGATCGATTATGGTGGAGGCGACTTTCACGATCCGACTACGAACGTGCGAAGACGTTGCGCCTTAGCGATCGCTAAACCAACTCCGAGAGGTTATTGATCCCGCGGATGCACGATCAACCTGACCACGAAGGTCTAATTCCTGCAAGCAATCGAAGAACAAGCAAGAACTAAGAATTGCAATCTGGATATTGCGAATATAAGATGAATGATTACGAAAGTTGGGGTTCCAATGAGGTCTTGGCCTGGTCGGATGACACAAACGAAGAGCTCGAAGTTGCGGCTATGGCTAACTTAAATCTAATTAAAACCCAAGTCTAAACGACGCCCTAAGGGCTGTATATATGGGGGAACAGAGGGGAATTTTGTGGCCCCTTGGAGGAGGGGTCCGAAAACAACCCTAACTCGGTTTCCCCACACATACGGACTCTAAAAAATAGCCTATTAAGTGTATTTCGAAATTACATGGGCCTGGCCCAATAATAAGGTGACGCAGCACCTATAATAACCCTTGGACGAAAATATTAATGTGGCGTCTTGTGTCTCTCGTCCAGGTCTTCATGCACGCCTTATGGTGGCCTCAAAGTGCGAAAATCACCACTGGAAGCTCCATTGTCCTTTCCCGCGCGCACACCTCCTTCTCCATGCTTGATCCCGCTCCAATGACCATCCTTCTTATCCATGCTAGGTCCTTCATTCATAAGACAAACAAAAGTATCTAATTTAGGCAGCATCATATGTTCCTGAACATTAGAAGGATTCGCAAGAAACGAAAGTACCTGATAATTTAGTTGACGTGCGCGTGCTCTAGTAACTGGTCCAGTATGTGTAGTTGGTGAAGATGTGGGTGTAACATTAGTAGAGATGTCCTCATCACTACCGGTCACCGTTTTCGCTCAATTTCGGCGAAGGTCCCAGGCGCCTCTTCCTGTGATGGATTTGTGCCGCGGCACCAGCCCCGCCCCGAGCTTCACCTTGATGAAGCCTCCTCTCGCCCGGATCCAGACGTGGTGGCCTCCCCGCCCCGCCATGGCACCGATCCAGCGGCCAATCGCCCGGGCACGGCGGCCTCCCTCCCCTCCCCTCCATCTTCGCCAGGAGCGGTGCCCCCCGTCCAGCCCCGGCGTACATCTAGCCGCCGGGCGAGATGACTCGGTGATGGGCCTGCCCTCGACAGAGATCTTGGTCCCCTCTGCGTGCTCCCAAAAAAGCCACCCGAAGCCCCGCTGGATCCTCAATCGTTGGCTGTGATGTACTAGTACATCTCTACACCGATGTTATATCCTAAAAACAAGATCTGACCCCCTATACTTGCAGTTCATATTATTATTTTTGCTGGTCAGTGTGTTCTTTTGAAAATTCTTGTTTTTTGTGATTTTCTTGCAGGGAGCAGGGAGGGTCAACATCCCTAGACCGCGCGCCGGCTCCACAACATTGACGAATGCAGGAGCAGCCTCTGTACATTTTGGATGGAAAATTTTCTAGCTCGAGGAGAGGCAGCCCGGTGCGGAGAACATTGCAGTGCGCTCGGTGCGATTTCAGTTCCGCTGATATGCAGTGCGCTTGTCTGCTCAATTTGGTTTTTGTGCGTGTTCGTGTGCGGTTCAGTGCCAGTTCAGTGCAGCCCTAAGTTATTTGTGTTTAGATTTTCCAGTGCAGTTCGAGTCTAATGGGTGTATGTACTTATGATGTAAAAAAGATAAAGAGCAGTCCACTCGTTTGGGCAACAGAATTAATGTTTGTTATTATTTAAAAATATAATGCAGTTCTCTTATAACAAATTTGGTGGTCTGCTTATTTGAAAAAACATGGGAATTCCTTCACTATTGTTGTGCGGTTCTTTTATTGGTATTGCAATGCGGTTTCCAACATATGCATGTGATTCGGAATTTCAGATGCATTTACAAAAAAAATGCAGTTCACTTGCCTCGTCTTTGCGGTGCACGCTCGTTGATAAAAAAATATGTCAAAAGTTAATAAAACAAGTGCAGTTCTCTCTGTCGACAAATGCAGCCGGTCACTGAAGGATGCAGTTCACTCGCCGATTTTTTGTTCCGCGAAAAACACGCGCAATTCTGTTTGGTAATGCAGTGCACTTGACTGTCGGATGCAAACCAATGCAGTTCACTGGCCGATTTTTTGTTCCGCGAAAAAAGTGAGTCCGCGTTTTAGTAAAATCAACGCTACTTTTAAACCGTAAGGAGTTAGAGAGAAAGTTATACTTGAAAATGGAGAGCCTCGACGAGAGCTATCCAACCGTGTATCAATTGCATCGATCGGACGAACGAATCGAAAAATTTTACGCAAAAACAACCACTGTCCACAAGAGGGCAGTGCCACCATTTTCTAAATTCCTTCAAAACCGTGCAAAATCTCGACAAACGGTTAAAAAGTTTGACTCTCTACGAGATCCGAAAAGCAAAAACAGAGTGGTTGTGTTTTTTTCAATTTGAAATTCCTCTGAAACCGTGAGGAATAAGACAAAGTGTTCTGCATATGGATGGAGCGCCTGATTGATATCTTTCCAATGGTGTATCATACGCATCATTCCGACAAACGGTTGAAGAGAAATCGCGAAAATACTCCGGCTGTGAAAGCGGGCCGCCGCACCGTTTTTGAAACTTCTCTTAATACGTGAGGAATTAGAAGAAGTGTTCAATATACGGAAGATGCTCCATTTAAATACGAATCCAACAGTGTATCATATGCTCAATTCCGACAAACGCTTAAAAAGTTACGTCGAAAACAGTGCATGCGGTTCTGTTTTACCCGAGCTATAGTGCTCCGAAATCAGCAGTGTGGTTTTCTTTGCGATACGATGCAGTTCGGAATATTTTCATAATATATATATATTTGTGTGAGTCCTTTCGAAGGCTGAATCTCGAGCTAGTTCCAGCAGGGTAGCTTGCCAACCTTGTGGTAGAGCCCACTATCCATGAGAAGATTCGTGAAGCAGCTAAGGAGTTTTCTCGGCCTCGCAAGTTATTGCAGGAGGTTTGTGCAGAATTTCTCCAAATAGCGTAGCCAATGACTGAATTGTTGTGCAAGGACAAATGGTACACTTGGTCACCAGCTTGTCAGTCAGCTTTCGAGGAGTTGAAAGAGAAGCTGACCAAAGCTCCAATTCTCACGCCGCTAGATGAGTCGGTGGCCTTTTATGCGCTACTAACTT
Organism: Bromus sterilis; assembly: GCA_950022295.1. Taxonomy (NCBI): domain Eukaryota; kingdom Viridiplantae; phylum Streptophyta; class Magnoliopsida; order Poales; family Poaceae; genus Bromus; species Bromus sterilis. Next base: position 250,824,833 of record OX465595.1, on the reverse strand, counting down.
GAGCGGGACGCGAAAGCGACTAACTCGAGTTAGCACCGCATCGGGGGCCTTACATATATATATATATATATATATATATATATATATATATATATATATATATATATATATATATATATATATATATATATATATAGCAGGTCTATTCTGACATCGATGTCATAATAACTATTCTGACAACATTCCGAACTGCAGTATTTTCGCAAAGCGAACCGCACTGCTGAATTCGGAGCACTGCAGCTCGGATAAAAACGAAACGCATGCCGTATTTTCGTGATAACAATTTAACCTTTTGTTGGAATTGAGCGTATGATACACCGTCGGATTCGTATGGAAAAGGAGCATCTTCCGTATGTTGAACACTTGCCCTGATTCTTCACGGATTAAGAGCAGTTTCAAAAATGGTGCGGCGACCCACTTTCACAGCTGCAGTTTTTTCGCGATTTCTCTTAAACCGTTCATCAGAATGATGCAAATGATATACCGTTAGAAAGATATCGATCATGCGCTCAATCCATATGTAGAACACTTTGTATAATTCTCTACGGATTTGAGAGAAATCTAGCCGCAAAAAAACGCAGCAACTTTGTTTTTCGTTTTCGGATCTTGTAGAGACTAGAACTTTTTAACTGGTTGTCCGATCGATGCGTATGATACATCATTGGATTCGCCTGGAGTAGTAGATTATTCCATATGTTGATCACTTTTCCATATTCCACACGGTTTTGAAGTAATTTGAAAAACGTGTTGCTGCCCTCTTTTGGACAGCGGGAGTTTTTGCGTAAAAAATTTCGATTCGTTCGTCCGATCGGTGCAATTGATACTCGGTTGGATAGATCTCGTCGAGGCGCTCCATTTTCATGTATAACTTTCTCTCTCACTCCTTACGGTTTAAAAGTAGCGTTGATTTTACTAAAACGCGGACTCACTTTTTTCGCGGTACAAAAAAATCGACGAGTGAACTGCATTGGTTTGCATCCGACGTTCAAGCGCACTGCATTATCTCCAAACAGAGCGCACGTGTTCTTCGTGGACCCGAAATCGATCAAGTGAACTGGATTTGCCGGGGAACCGCACCGCATTTTGTCTATAAAGAGCACTGCACGCGATTTTTAATTCTTTTACCAGAATTTCAGAGTTTGATTTCGGGAACGTGAACCGCATGTGATTGCATCCGACGTGCAACTGCACTGCACTATAAGCTAACAGAAATGTATGTGTTTTTGCCGATAAAAAATTGATGACGTGAACAGCATCAACCGGGGCGCCGGTTGCATTTAACGACAGAGAGAACTGCACATGCTTTTTACACAAATGAACTATAAATGAACCGCAACCCGTAAATTTCATTAGACGGGCATCCGCACTGCATCAAAACAGGCAAGCGAACTGTATCTTTCTCCAACTTTTTATGAACGGGAGTGGACTGAATCAAAACAAACTGCAATATATACATATTTTTGTACAAAAAGTATATACAGTGCACTATTTTTCTCCTTTTTTTGTCTTCCTCTGCAATTAATAAGAAAAATGAACAGCAAAAACAACAAACAGTGCGGTAGTGAACTACATCAATTGGAGCATCCATGCGAAAAAAACTGCAGCATCCATTCTTTTGTAACACAACCTGATGCCGTGCAAAATAATTGTTACTGAATTGCAGCAATAATTCGGTGAACCGTAGAAATTCACTGTAGCACCAACTTCTCTGAATTGTAAAACAGAAGCGAGGCTTTTCAACCTACACATCGAACTACACTCCACTGAAACCAATTAAAAAGAATGAAGTGTTAGAGAGATCGCCGAACTAGGTCATGGAAAACAAGGGCGGGTCGTGCATGTCTAGCATCTCGGCCTTTGCTACCCTCTGCACAATCCAACCAAATCTGAAAAAGAAAAATATGAGGAAAGATAGAAGCCGTGAGTCAGTGGAAGTTGTTGATTAGCAAACCTTGTTCAGCCAAGACGTTGGTGTGGAGGATGGATTAATCACCTAATCTGCTCTTCAAGCTAACGGTAGCGGCTCTTACCAGCGAACCAATCCAGGTCTTCAAGGGGTTGATTTTCATGCCGTGAAAACTGAACTTCGTGTGTTTGATGCGTGGATTCACCGGAAGGTTAAAGGTGAAGCGCACCTGCTTGAGGTCGCGCTCAGAACAAACAAACATATAAGAACATGCCAATGCATGCAGGAATCAAACCAGCCCCAATACTTTCTAAAAATAGAATAAAAATCACTAGTTGAGTCACATGGCATACCTCGACGATTGTAGCATCGTATCAGGTGGCAGGCGCATCTTTGTGACAGGCCATCGTCCCTCCTTGAGAATGAATCTTAGCAGCGACTAGTTCAACCAAGGCGCGGCAGGGTGGTTAATCATTTTGAGTTGAATAATATGGCTATATGAGTAGCAGACCAGTAGAGTATCATTAAGATCACAAGTGAACCACATCAAACGAATTTCCGTGAACTGCATCAAATGAATTTTATGAATTTCATTTGACGGACTACCGCACTGCAATGTTGTCAGTAAGAATTGCACTTCAAAAATTGTGAGAACTAACCTGAACAGCAGTGAACCACATTGCATTTTTTTTCCAAACAGTGAACCTCTTTTTTCTAGTTTCACAAAGTAATTGCATGACACAATATAAAGAACTTCAAAAAACAAAAATGAATAATGAACTGCATCATTTTTTCCACATCATTTTTATGTTTTTTTACAACGCATAAGAACAAAGTGAACTACAAATATATTTTGAAAACCATGTCATATACTTTGTCTTTTTCTCTTTACAAACTGAACCATTTCATGTATTTTAAACTCTACTCCACATCAAAATTATTTCGTCTTACTCGCTAGCACTGTCAACACTACACTGGAGTACCACCCAATAGTGAACTACACCATCGCGAGAAACTACACTATTCAATACAGATCTCATGTACACTTGACAATAGAGGAAACAGTTCTGCCACCCATGATAAGTCAATACGTCGTAGACTTCTCTTGCCGTGGACACCCCTATCAAACGAACAAATTTAGACACACCAAGTAGTAAACGCATTCATCATACATTATGAATTTCTGACTTTTTTCTTTTCCTGCAGTTTTTGCCCATGCAACATTTCTGCCTCTAGCTCATCAAAAGACCTGTCATAAAGATGATGAGATAAGAAATAATCTTATAATCTCAGCAGGCAGAAAGAACATAGTTAATTTCCAACTTCTCTATCATCTAGGAATCACAAAGCTATTTAGAATTTGGATTTGTGGAAACCCGTGATTGAATATGGTTTTGCAGCCTTCGTAAATTAATAAGTAATTACTAATATCACAAAGCGCACCTATAAAACAGCAATTCTCAAGTTCAGTCAGCAACTCTTGAAGCAAAATAATTACTTTGCATACTAACGTATATAAGATCCATCAAGAAATTTGGATTCAGCACACAAGATTAATGATCAACACGCTAGAGATCAGAATGCATCATATGCTTCAGTTAAGAGAATTTTTTCTAGATAGAAATACTGTTAAAAGATGGAACTAGTATTCTTGTTCGTGTAGTCATTTTAGAAAACATAGGATATGCATCCCGTATAAATGTATGTACAGAGGCAAATGCTTAGCTCTTTCTGGCCATTGTCGAGCACGAACTGGCTTGCTGAGCCGTGGAGTAGAACTGCACGCATGACTGGCGGGATGCACGCAGATGACCGCATGCGCATCATGTGAACTGCATAGGGGCTGTGGGCGTGGAGGTCCTCCTCCTGTTTTGCACGGGTGCATCGATGAGCTTTTTTTGTGGCGTTGTCTCACTGGAGACATGTGAACTGCAAGAGAAACAAAGGGGGTTGGAGGATTTTTATACAGAAGTGATATTTGAGCCGGGGGTATCCCGGGAGACGGAGATGTGAGCTGCACGGGGGGGCGGCACCCGAGCTGCATGAAGGATATTACCGAGCTGCACAGGGAGGTGGGGCGCACCAGCTGCTGTCGTAGGGACCAGGGGAGGAGCAGGAAGGGGAGAGTCGCGGGCGACCCTCGAGCTCACCGGCCACCTCCAATCCTTGAAGACGAGTTCCCCTCGATATGGCGACGGAGAGGAGACCCTGGGATGGCTAGGCTCGGATGCGTCTTCGAGCAGCAAGCCTGGGGGTGAGCACGCTCCTACCGCCCTCTCATCACCCCCGCGCTGGCAATTTTGGATCATAGCGGGAAGGATCCGGCACACCTCCTCGGTCCGCTGCTCATCGCGCCTATAGATCGGGATCACGGCTCGTGTACAGCGGCGGCACGACGTTAATGGATCTCGGGAAACTGCAAGACGACGGCAATGTGTGGATCCATCACCGTCCACGCACGCGGAGGCCGGGAATGGCTGGATCCGGGGCAGCAGGGGTGGATCCAGCGGACCGGAAGCACCTCTGGCCAAGTCGATGGCGTCCATGGCCAACGTCCAAGCCATCGCGGCGAAGGACCGAAGGCCGGGAGAGGAACGGGGGTGGCGGTGGTGACCGGGAAGAACGCAGGGAGGGGAGGGAAAAGGCGCTACCGGTGGTGTGATGTGTGAAAGATATTTTTGAGAGGGAGAGCTGGTGTAAGGCCCGATATGCGGTAGTGTTCCAGATCTAGATGTTTCCATCCAGATCCGGGGACGAAGAACATATCGGTCCCACCGCGACATATGTCATAGCCATATGCCCCGGATTTTCAACATGATATCACAACATTACAGATACAAGGATACAACATCTGATACAATCGGCATACAACTACCTCAAATACAATACAACAGCGGAAGGTATATGTCTGAGTACAGACTACAATCAAATGTCTACTGGCAAAGAGAAAAACATCGATCCCCATAACCACACGGGTCCAGGCCCTCCGCCGGGATCGTCCTAACTAGTCGTCGTCGAGTCTCCACGTGAAATGTCGATCACCATAACTGTTGTCGATCAAGAACCCTGAAAAGAGTTTGGGGGTAGTATCATGAGTACAGAAGTACTGAGCATCCAACTCTAGTGGTCAACTGACCCAGCCAGGACTTCATCACTCGTCATTCTAGGACAACTAGTAGTTTACAGGAAGGAAGGGGTAAGTGGTGAGGTTGCTGCCGCACTAGCATTTATGAAGTGGCTAACAAGCTAGAGAGTAAGGTAAGAAGCCAAGCATTCGATGAGAAATCGCCGCCAACAAGTCTTGCTATAAACTACTTACGCAAGCATAACACCTATCCTATCCTTGTCCTCCTCTTCGCATCCCGACGAAGAAGAAGCAGTCAAGGCACACACACACGTTGATCAAGTATATAGTTATGATTCAGTTGATGTTATCTATGAACAAGACGTACGTCTCAAGTCGTCCATAACCGTGGACACGGCTTCTCGAAAAGATTTAACCCTGCAGGGGTGTACCAACTGCCCATTACAAGGCTCCGCACACACGCCCATCTCTCTCAGTTGCTACCCATTATAGGCAACCATTTCATGATTTAGTTCCGAGAGATCCGAAACGACAGGTCCCTCTAACTAACAACGAACAAATCCGGGTGGCCCCTTGTGAGTCGACACCCAACTCAAAAGTCGGCCACGCTCTCGAGTTGGTCTCTACCGTATGACTCCAGGTTTGGATTGCCGGTTAATCACACATGGGAAACCGGGTCCTCAGCCTGTCATGATGGGAAAGCAAGGAAACATGTCCTTACTGGTCCGGGTTGGTTTGAAAACTACTGGCGGCTGACCAACACACACACGGTTTCAAATGGTAAATCATCTTGGGCCACCACTGGAAATGTTTGAATCTAGGTAGGTAAGAAAAGGGGAACCCATAAAATCCCACACGCGGTTAGGCACGCTCGTCAAGAGGCACAATCCCCGGAACTCGGGTCCTAGGTGACTCCAATGGAACAAAGCGTCGGGGTGGGATAGCCTAGACCTTCCATCCTTCATCCAATATAGTCAACATTTATAATAATCAACATCATCAACAACAATAGAATAATGTGATATCTCAAACCAAGGAGTAACAGGGTAACATCATAGCATCCTAAGCATGCATACTAAGCAGGGACTGAGCAACGAGCAATAGTAACATAGCAGTACAAGGTTTGTTGGGAGGGGACATGGTTGTATCGGTTTGAAAGAGGTTGTAAACATGTGGTAGGATGAAACATCGAACCTATCCTATACTAGCATGCAAACCGTTGGTTGAAATAGAATAGATCATAAGTAAGTTATAGTCCTTGCCTGTTGATAAGTCGGGTTCCGAAGGTGTAGTTAATCGCAAGCTCGTATCGTCTCTGAGAGGTACCCGCGGAAGCACACAAGAGGTAAACACTGGAAAGCAATCAACGAGCAAGCATCTAGTACTACGAGGCAAACACGAGCAAGCATCAACAAGAATGCAACGCGAGACATCGCACCTACCGTCGAAAGCGGTTACTAACAGGTTAAGTGGAGTACTCGTCACACACGGCGATACCGCACATTTAAAAAGGTTCAAGTTGTTTAGCTACAGGTGATCAAAAAAGTTTGTTAACATGGCACCTCACTCAAGCATGGCATAGCACACAAACATGACAACAGGTGAAGCATAAGATAAACTATCTATGCTAGTCAATTTAAGTGAGGCACAACCTAAACATGGCATAACACTAAGTGCCGCACAATAATTAAAACATTTAGTACTGTTCTTCCCTAATCATATTTAGGTTGGTTAACAATAGAAAAAATAGAATGAACACAAAGTATACGAAAAAGTAATCAAGTTACATATAAAGAACACACCAAACGGAGTTACGGTTAAAAAGATACAAGCAATACAAGTTACGGGCACAATCTGCCAACATCAGGAAGCACACTTTAGAGCAATGCATAAACAGGATAATGAATGCAAACATGATCACAAATGATATGCAACTAAAGTAGACATGGCAGGGAATGCATGGCAACAGGAATCATGCAAAAAGGCATCATGAACAACTAATTATAGCCCATGAAAAAAAGCAATAAAACATTACTGGTCTAGGACTTAGTGAAAATCAGAGAAACATGGCAGAAACTATTATTTTTATGCTGTATAAACAGGGGAAAAACTATATCCAAAAGTGCAGCAACATGACATAACAATATATGAGCATGAACTAGACATGATGAGGATCAGGTAAAAAAAAGAATCACGGTCATAGGCATCATAGATCAAAAGATATTAAGCATGCAACATGGCATCAGAACGTTACAGACTTCGAGAAAAACAGAGGTGGCTGTCAAAAACAGTGGCATAGCAACTTTGGAGCTCAATAACTAGATGACCAGCAAGCATATCATGACAATGCAATACATATAATGGAAGTAGACATGATGCTTAACAGTATGAAAAAAGAATCAATGCAATAGGCCTCATGGATGTGTCACAATCATCAACCAAAGTTGCAAAAAAATAACATCAGCAACACTTGACAGAAATTAGTAGCAGTTAACAGCCTGATGCCCACTTCAATAGATATTAACAACATCAAGATGGCCTCAAATCAAAATGCTCACAAAAGACGGATTGAAGTACACACAATTCTAAGCAAATTTCCTTTTGGGCGCAACGTCATCCGGGCTACGGTTTACTCGCAAATTATATCGCAAAATTTAATCAGCAGCACTTTACTCAGACTTTGAAAAAATTAGGATAATAAAAGCACTGGGGAAAAACTATGGGCGGCCTGGGCCCTCACCCCTTAGTGGGCCCGGCCCAATGGCCGCTGGCTAGAGAGGCGGACTGGGCCAGGGAGCGCTGGGCCCAGGGAGGCGTGTTGGCGGCCCACGCGAGCTGGAGGCGGCCAGCTGGCTCGCTTGCCTCGTCGCGATCAGGATCGAGCGCAGCGGCGGCTGGCGCGACGTCCCCGGCGAGTGGCGGCTGAGGCGCATGGAGGCTGAGAGGAGTGCGCGGATCGGTGGCGTGGGAGGTCGTGGCGGCGGGGATCCGGGGTCGGTGACGAGCTCCAAGGGGTGGCGCAACGAAGCTTTGGGCTTGGCCCCCATGGCGCGGCCGATGGTGGCGCTCGATTCCTCGACAGTGTGAGAGGAGAGGAGGGTGAGGGAGAAGGAGACCGGTGAGGAGGAGGAGAGGGAGGTGGAGCAAGGCGGCGGCTCACCGGAGCGCACGGCGGAGCGGTGGCAGGATCCCACGGGCGGCGGCACCGTGGATGTGTGAGGAGAGAGAAGGTGGGGGATGGGTGCGATCTGGAGCGTTGATCTCCAGATCCAACGGCTGGGATCACCTGGATGGCTAGGGTTTCAGATTTGTGGCTTTTTTTGACAAATCTGGGAAAAACAGAGGGGGTGGCTAGGGAAACCCTAGAAAGGGGTGGGAGTGTGGTGGTCTTTATATAGCCCAGGTGGCTAGCAGTTTGCAAAAAAATCCCCGGTTTTTCTCTCGCACGCGCGGTGTTTTACGTTTCTGACCGCTGGGGGTCCGTAGGACCTCCGATTCGGGTAAAACTTCAAACTGTGCGATCAGCGCGTCGAGCCGGCGGCGTTCACCTCACGCTCGAAACGTTCCGAGAACATTTTCCAGCGCGCTATAGAAATATCCCGTTTACTTATTAAACGGGGTTATTCGTTCCATTGGTTGTGGCTGGTCTCGTGTGGTTTTCACGACGGTGATCGAGTGAAACCTGGTGTCTCAATGGTCGAGTGTCAGGGTGGCAAGGGTCGGTCTCCGTCCGATATGAGATAAGAGGGGGGAAAATAATCGCCGATCGATAAATCGGGGATGCAAACACCGTAAACAAATCAGACAATCAAACAATTCACACCGAAAACAAAATTTTTAATTTTTGCAAAATCTGGGTTGTTACAATACAACACCACCAACAAGGGATCTCGCCCCGAGATCCAGGACGATCCGGGGGAGAGGAGGGGAGAAAAGAGACTCGACGATTCTTCAACACCACCAACAAGGGACTCTGCTCCATATCGATGTCGAGCTTCCGTCGAGAAACTTTCCGCAGAGAGACGACATCGTCGGAAAGACGAATCCGTCAGTGACAAGAGGAAGAACGATCGCGAAAACAAGATCAAGGGATAGTGATTTTCGATGCAAGTCGTAAAAACACCGGTAAAAGGAGGGATGACAATGGATTACCCAGATGATACCCAAAATCGGAGAAGCTAAAGGTACTATTGGAATTCCCAAACCTGAGATTGGAATCGAGACAATACGCTGCAAGCAAGGCATTGTAACGATTCCGATACTCCACACACTCGAGATCCTAGAATTTTGAAGGGGGTAAGGCGAGAATAAAACACTTACGACACTTGTCCTGACCAGAGAAAGGGTAAGGAGCAAAAAGATTCCTACTCTCCGACTACTAACTTAGTAACTACAAAATAGTCTTTTTCTAGACTCGAGTTCGGCCAGAAAAGGGATCCTACGGTGGGTAAGGCTCTGATACCAAGTTTTAAGGCCTTATATGCGGTACTGTTCTAGATCTAGATGTTTCCATCCAGATCCGGGGACGAAGCACATATCGGTCCCACCGCGACATATGTCATAGCCATATGCCCCGGATTTCCAACATGATATCACAACATTACAGATACAAGGATACAACATCTCATACAATCGGCATACAACTACCTCCAATACAATACAACAACGGAAGGTATATGTCTGAGTACAGACTACAATCAAATTCCTAGTGGAAAAGAGAAAAACATCGATCCCCATAACCACACGGGTCCAGGCCCTCCGCCGGGATCCGCCTAACTAGTCGTCGTCGAGTTTCGACATGAAACGTCAATCACCATACCTTTTATCGATCAAGAACCCTGAAAAGAGTTTAGGGTAGTATCATGAGTACAGAAGTACTCAGCATCCAACTGTAGTGGTCAACTGGCAGAGCAAGGACTTCATCACTCGGCATTATAGGACAACTAGTAGTTTATGGTAAGGAAGGGGTAAGTGGTGAGGTTGCTGCCGCACTAGCATTTATGAAGTGGCTAACGATCTAGAGAGTAAGGTAAGAAGCCAAGCATTAGATGAGAAATCGCCTCCAACAAGTCTTGCTCAACTACTTACGCAAGCATAACACCTATCCTACCCTTGTCCTCCTCTTCGCATCCCGACAAAGAAGAAGCAGTCAAGGCACGCACACACGTTGATCAAGTATATAGTTATGATTCAGTTGATGTTATCTATGAACAAGACGTAGGTCTCAAGTCGTCCATAACCGTGGACACGGCTTCTCGGAAAGATTTAACCCTCTAGGGGTGTACCAAATGCACATTACAAGGCTCCGCATGCACGCCCATCTCTCTCAGTTGCTACCCATTATAGGCAACCATTTTATGATTTAGTTCCGAGAGATCCGAAACGACAGGTCCCTCTAACTAACAACGAACAAATCCGGGTGGCCCCCGGTGAGTCGACACCCAACTCAAAAGCAGGCCGCGTTCTCGAATCGGTCTCTACCTATGACTCCAGGTTTGGATTGACGGTTAATCACACATGGGAAACAGGGTCCTCAGCCGGTCATGATGGGCCAGCAAGGAACCATGTCCTTACTGGTCCGGGTTGGTTTCAAAACTACTAGCGGCCGACCAACACACACAAGGTTTCAAATGGTAAATCAGCTTGGGCCACCACTGGAAATGTTCGAAGCTAGGTAGGTAAGAAAAGGAGATCCCATCAAATCCCACACGCGGTTAGGCACGCTCGTCAAGAGACACAATACCCGGAACTCGGGTCCTAGGTGACTCGAATGGAACAAAGCGTCGGGGCGGGTTAGCCTAGACCTTCCATCCTTCGTCGAATATAGTCAACATTTATAATAATCAATATCATCAACAACAATATAATAATGTGATATCTCAAACCAAGAAGTAACAGGGTAACATCGTAGCATCCTAAGCATGCATACTAAGCAGGGGCTCAGCAACGAGCAATAGTAACATAGCAGTACAAAGATTTCTGGGAGGGGACATGGAGGTATCGGTTTGAAAGAGGCTATAAACATGTGGTAGGATAAAACATCGAACCTATCCTATACTAGCGTGCAAACCGCTGGTTGAAATAGAATGGATCATAAGTAATGTATAATCCCTGCCTGTTAATAAGTCGGGTTCCGAAGGTGTAGTTGATCGCAAGCTCGCATCGTCTCCGAGAGGTACCCGCGGAAGCACACAAGAGGTAAACACTGGAAAGAAATCAACGAGCAAGCATCAACAAGAATGCAACGCGAGATATCGCACCTACCGTCGAGAGTGGTTACTAATAGGTTAAGTGGAGTACTCGTCACACACGACGATACCGCACATTTAGAAAGGTTCAAGTTGTTTAGCTACATGTGATCAACAAAGGTTGTTAACATGGCATATCACTCAAGCATGTCATAGCATACAAACATGACAAGAGGTGAAGCATAAGATAAACTATCTATGCTAGTCATTTAACTGAGGCACAACCTAAACATGGCATAACACTAAGTGTCGCACGATAATTAAAACATTTTGTATTGTTCTGCCCTAACCATATATTAGGTTGGTTAACAACAGCAAACAATAGAATAAACACAAAGTACACGAAAAACTAATCAAGTTACATATAAAGAACACCCCAAACGGAGTTACGGTTAAAAAGATACAAGCAATACAAGTTACGGTCACAATCTGCCAACATCAGGAAGCACACTTTAGAGCAATGCATAAACAGGATAATGAATGCAAACATGATCACAAATGATATGCAGCTAAATTAGACAAGGCAGGGATGGCATGGCAAAAGGAATCATGCAAAAATGCATCATGAACAACTAATTATAGCCAATGCAAAAAGCAATAAAACATTACTGGTCTACGACTTAGTGAAAATCAGAGAAACATGGCAGAAACTGTTGTTGTTATGCTATATAAACAAGGGTAAAACTATATGCAAAAGAGAAGCAACATGACATAGCAATATATGAGCATGAACTAGACATGATGAGGATCAGGTAAAAACAAGAATCAAGGTCATAGGCATCACAGATCAAAAGATATTAAGCATGCAACATGGCATCAGAACGTTACAGACTTAGAGAAAAACAGAGATGGCTGTCAAAAACAGTGGCATAGCAACTTTGGAGATCAATAACTAGATGACCAGCAAGCATATCATGACAATGCAATACATATAATGGAAGTAGACATGATGCTTAATAGTATGCAAAAAGAATCAATGCAATAGGCCTCATGGATGTGTCACAATCATCAACCAAAGTTGCAATAAAATAACATCAGCAGCACTTGACAGAAATTAGTAGAAGTTAACAGCCTAATGCCCACTTCAATAGAGATTAACAACATCAAGATGGCCTCAAATCAAAATTCTCACAAAAGAAGAATTGAAGTACAGAAAATTATAAAGAATCTTCCTTTTGGGCGCAACGTCATCCGGGCTACGGTTTACTCGCAAATTAATTCGCAAAATTTAATCAGCAGCACTTTACTCAGACTTAGAAAAAATTAGGATAATAAAAGCACTGGGGAAAAAAATACGGGTGGCCTGGGCCCTCACCCCTTAGTTGGCTCGGCCCACTGGCCGCTGGCTGGAGAGGCGGACTGGGCCAGGGAGCGCTGGGCCCAGGGAGGCGTGCTGGCGGCCCACGCGAGCTGGAGGCGGCCGAGCTGGCTCGCTTGCCTCGTCCCGATCGGGATCGAGCGCAGCGGCGGCTGGCGCGACGTCCCCGACGAGCGGCGGCATGGCTCCAGTGGGAGGAAGCGCGGCACGAGGTGGCTGAGGCGCATGGAGGCGGAGAGGAGTGTGCGGATCCGTGGCGTGGGAGGTCATGGCAGCGGGGATCCGGGGTCGTCGAGGAGAGGAGGGTGAGGGAGAAGGAGACCGGTGAGGAGGAGAAGAGGGAGGTGGAGCAAGGCGGCGGCTCACCGGAGCGCACAGCGGCGTGGTGGCGGGATCCCACGGGCGGCGGCGGCGTGGATGTGGGAGGAGAGAGAAGGTGGGGGCTGGGTGCGATCTGCAGCGTTGATCTCCAGATCCAACGGCTAGGATCGCCTGGATGGCTAGGGTTTCGGATTTGGGGCTTTTTTGACAAATCTGGGAAAAACAGAGGGGGGTGGCTGCAATTTTGTGGCTAGGGAAACCATAGAAAGCGGTGGGAGTGTGGTGGTCTTTATTTAGCCCAGGTGGCTGGCAGTTTGCAAGAACATCCCCGGTTTTTCTCTCGTGCGCGCGGTGTTTTACGTTTCTGGCCGCCGGGGGTCCGCAAGACCTCCGATTCGGGTAAAACTTCAAACTGTGCAATCAGCGCGTCGAGCCGGCGGCGTTCACCTCGCACTCAAACCGTTCCGAGAACATTTTCCGGTGCACTATAAAAATATCCCGTTTACTTATTAAACGGGGTTTTTCGTTCCATTGGTTGTGGCTGGTCTCGTGCGGTTTTCACGACGATGATCGGGTGAAACCTGGTGTCGCAAAGGTCGAGTGTCAGAGTGGAAAGGGTCGGTCTCCGTCCGATACGAGATAAGAGGGGGGGAAATAATCGCCGATCGATAAATCGGGGATGCAAACACCGCAAACAAATCAGACAATCAAACAATTTACACCGAAAACAAAATTTTTAATTTTTGCAAAATCCGGGCTGTTACAGCTGAGGGTTCACCCTATATGTGTATATATATATATATATATATATATATGATCGATGAGCCTATTGCATGTCTATGATATGATGTGGTTTATATGTGTGTGATTCTACTTTGTATATAAATGTTATGTGTGTATGCTGGAATTTTATAAAAAACCGCATAAACAAATAATATTGCGGAATAAATAAAAATGCTAAAAATGTACCTGCAGCGCGGGCTGGCTAGAGGTGCTGCTAGTGGAAGTGCATTTCTGCAGCGCGGCGTGCTTGACATGCGATGGTAACTGTACAGTTAGCTACATCGCGGGCCCCCCGCGCTGTAGATGGAAGTTAGAAGCAGCGTGGGTACCCCGCGCTGCTGAAGGCCATTATCCTAGTAGTGCCCTCCAGGTGTAGGAAGCCTTCTTTCAGCGGCGCATGCTTATCTTCTAGTGCATTGAATGCATTGTACTCTTTGTCGGGCGGTGGGAGCCAGCTAGATGGCTCCACCCTTCCGGAACTGGTCTGAGGCACTTTTCCGCAGTGTTCTCGGCATCTCCGTGCCGGAATCCCCTATGGTCGCACTTGGGTTGTCCGAGAGGCCAAGTACGACACCAGGGAAACATGGTACCCCAGTATCCGGTTACCGACACCCTTGTAATGACACGGGTGTCCTCTTCTTAAGAACCTACGGTGACACATGTACACGGTTTTATGTGAGTTTCTAAGATACCGACTGATGTGCGAGAGATGATAATGTCTTCTCGCCCTTCATTGGTTACCCCAAGTGGAAGGTGAGATGTAGGATAGCAGCAAATTTCCCCTATGTAGAGGATAAGGTTTGTCTTCCGTAGGACTCAAAAGCAACAAAGTAGGTGTCAACGGCGCAATTGACATGGACCTGCACACAAGACAAATAACTTTGGTCCCAACGAAGTTCAAAGAGATTCTCAATCTCTCCGGCCTTGTTGTTTACAAAGGATCAAACGCAAGGGATAATGATAATGGTGAGAGCATCTAGAAAGTAAAAGCAGGAAATAAAAGAGCATGTAAACAGTGATGAGAATATGGACTGGGTTCCCGTGATGTTCACTAGTGATGTATCTCTCCCAACAGACGATAAAACTGCTATGCGAGGTAAACAAATCATAGCTCGACAATTGACAGGATTGAAAACGCACCGCAATGCTAACTATGGTACAAAGAAAGGACAAGTCTCAAAAGCATGGGCGGTACACCAAAATAAGTAGACCGAAATCCAACTGCATCTACTACTAATCATCCTCCTTGAGATATCTATCCAGAACATCTCACTGGTATTAAGTTGCGTGCCCAACCCAAAGTGTCAACCCAAAGCAACAGACAACTGCATTATAAAGAACTTTGCATAAAGTAAACAATCCTTGCAACCGCGGTTACAAGCACCGTTGTTTTCCCCCTTGTGGCAACAACACATCCCCTAGACTCATGTTTTTGTCACTCAAGCTAGTCATCAGGGGGCATGAACCCACAATCGAGCATAACGTTCTCTCTTGCAGTCACTACCTACTACTTGGCCAAAGCAATAAACAACAACGGAGAACATGCAAGAATTACTCAAGAACATAAATATAAAAGATAAGAACCAAATATATTACACAATCACAAACTAAACATAGTCTCATAATCCATTAGATCCCAGGAAACTCAGCATAGCAATAGAAGAAAATTAAATATGTGCCTCGATCATGTATGGAAGCTCACGAGGTCTAATCCATGGAGAACAAAGAGGGGAGGAGAACATCACATAGTGTAACAGCCCAGGATTTTCACCCAAATTAAAAAAAAATTGTTTGTTGCATTATTTTATTGATTGTTAGATTTGTTTGCAGTATTGCTTCGCCGATTTATTAATCGGTGAATATTCCCCCCTCTTTCTCGTATCAGAGCGGGACCAAACCTTTTCCTACCGTCACACGACCTTTGCGACACCGGGGTTTCACCCGAGCACCGTCGCAACTTTCGTCACAAGACCAGCCATCGCCATCGGAACGAAAAACCCCATTTAATAATTAAATGGATTATTTTATTGGGCACCGGAAAAATGTTCTCGGAACGTTAGCGAAGTGAGTTAGAACAAACGGGCTCGCCGCGTTGAGCGCATGGTTCAAGATTTCGTCTGAATCGGAGGTCGTATGGACTCCCGGCGGTCAAAAACGTATTTCACCGGACGCTCGCGAGAGAGACCGGGGGCATTTGCGTAAACCTTCCATCCACGCCAGCCTATATAAAGACCACCACCCTCTCCTAGCCCTTATAGGGTTTCCCCTAACACAAAATTTGCAGCCACCCCTTGATGACCCTCAACTGTAGGGGATCGATTGTAGTGTTCTCGCGGGCAAGTTAACCTAATTTATTGATTCGACACAAGGGGAGACAAAGAGTATTTATAAGCTTTGACAGTTGAGTTGTCAATTCAACCGCACCTGAAATATACTTGCTTGCAACAAAGTATTAATAGAAACTATGGTATGATAATGGTAGCAACGGTGGTAACAGCAAAAGTAACACATCAGAAATAAACTAGTAGTACCAGCAAGATTAAAACACTGTAGGCTAGGGAGATGGATGGTTGGGCGCTACATGAATAAGAGTGAACATGTAATAGATTCAAACATGGGGCAAGGCATACAGAAAAACAATGATCATCTAGTCAAATATCAAACATTAGGCATGTATCCCTTAGGTAGTTGTGCGTGCTTGCAATAAGAACATGCACAACATCTTTTGTTCTACCATCCCGCTACGAAGGGGGCCAAAGGGAACTTATGAAGATTAAGGTGTGATGGCGAGTTGATGATAATGGTTTCTCGCCCTTCGTTGGTTACCCTAAGTGGAAGGTGAGATGTAGGATAGCAGCAAATTTCCCCTATGTAGAGGATAGGGTTTGTCTCCCGTAGGACTCCGGCAATGATAAGTCGGTGGCAAGAAAACAATGACACCGTTTACAACAAATGTTGCTTCCTTGACCTGGACCAGCACACAACACAAATAACTTTGCTCCCAACAAAGTTCAGAGAGTTTGTCAATATCTCCATTCTTGTTGTTTACAAAGAATCAGAACACAAGGGATAATGATAATGATAGCTACTGAAAGTAAATGCTGAAAATTAAATGAGCGTGTAAACAATGATCAGAATATGGACCGGAGTCCCGTGATGTTCACTGCTATGCGAGGTAAAAAAATTTAAGAAGGGGAATTGAAAGGATTATAAACGCACCGCAATGCTAACTATGCTACAAATAAAGGAAGAGGCTCAGAAGCATGGGCAGTACGCCAAAATAAGTAGACCGAAATCCATCTGCATCTACTACAAATCATCCACCTTGAGATATCTATCCAGAACATCTCGCTGGTATTAAGTTGTGAGCCCCACCCAAAGTGTAAACCCAAAGCAACAGACAACTGTATTAAAAAGAACTTTGCGTAAAGTAAACAATCCTTGCAACCGCGGTTACAAGCACCGTTGTTTTCCCTCTTGTAGCCACAACAGATCCCCTAGACTCGTGTTTCTGTCACTCAAGCGTGTCATCAGGGGGCATGAACCCACAATCGAGCATAACGTTCCCTCTTGGAGTTACTACCTACTACTTGGCCAAAGCAATAAACAGCAACGGAGAAAATGCAAGAATTACTTAGGAACAAAAATATAAGAGATAAGAACCAAATATATTACTCTATCACAATCTGAACATAATCTCATAATCCATCTGATCCCATTAAACTCAGCATAGCAAAAGCAGAAAGATTACATATGTGCCTCGATCATGTAGGGCTTCTCACGAGGTCTAAACCATGAAGAACAAAGAGGGGAGGAGAACATCACATAGCTACTGATCATGAACTCATGGTCCAAAGGTACTCACGGCACATCCGGGGAGCGTCCATGGTGGAGGGGAAGCTCCCTAAGGTCGATCCTCCCTCCTACAGGGTGCCAGGAAGGGTCCTGCTAGTGCTCCCGATCTTGGAAGTGCGGCGGCGGCGGAACTGATGCGAGATCCCGAAAAAGGGTTTTGTCCTTGGAAGTTTCACGTCACGGGAGATATATAGGTGAAGGGGCGCAGCCAGTGGGGCCACCAGGGGTCAGGGCGCCCCCTGGCACATCCAAGCCCTAGGCCGTGCCAGCTAGGCGCCTGGGGCCCTGGTGGGTCCCACCTGGCCCCCCTTCGGGACTCCGGAAGGTTCCTTCACGATGATTTTTTATCTGATTTTTCCCGAATTTTTTGAGCACTTTTAATATGGGGGAAAACTGAAATAGAAAAACAGCAGAAAACTTAAACTGGCACTGGGTTGCACTAAGTTAATAGGTTAGTCCAAATATGATCAAAAGTGTATGAAAGTGTATCTAGATCTTAGAAATATCACACAAAACATGCATGGAGCAAGCAGAAATTATCGATACGTTTGGGACGTATCAATATCCCCAAGATTAATTCCTGCTCGTCCTCGAGTAGGTAAATGATAACAAACATAATTTCTGTGGTAACATGCTTGCAACCATATAAGAAATTTAAAAGGTAAATCAATCAAGGTATGCGATTCAATTCAAGTCATAACATGCAAGATTCTATATTAGCATTGAAACAAGTAACAAAAGAATATTAGGTCCAAGAGATATCGCTGTCCGTGACTCGAATGTCTCCAAATGGTGTTTGCGTGCAAGAAGAGGGGTAGGGAATACGCGAAAAAGGTATTTTTTTGAGAACTCAATCTACTAATGTTTCACACTTGGTCTTCTTTGGAATCTTATCTTGACTCGTCCTCGGACCACTAGCTAGGTACAAGTCAATTTGATCCACTCCTTTTTGATATTTTGAGCACTCATGCAATGGATGAGCGTAAGCACGAGAGTTGACACTTAGGATGGCAAAGAGAGAAATATGGTGGAGGAGGAAGACAAAAAGGTGAGAAAGGCTCACATCAAGGAGGACAATCATAGGCGAGAAGGCCAAATGATAGATATGATTTGAGGAGTAGGGATTGCCATGCAACGGATGCACATATGAGCTAAAAAGCTCTCCAATGGAACTAGTGGGGTGCATATAACTTGCTCTGTCGTGAAGACCTAGAGCTCTTTTGAGGAGGCTCATCCTTGGAATATGCAAGCCAAGTTCTATAGTGTGAAGGTCCCCACATAGCTATATGCATGAATGATCATCTCTATGGAGTACGAGGATAAGAGGGAGTACTAGTGTGGATCTTGAAAAAGAATAGTAGTGTTGCCCCTTTCTCTCTTTTTATTTCTTTTTTTACTTTTTTTTCTATTTTTTGTATTTTTTGGTGGCCTCAATGGCTCTTTCTATTTAACTCTCATTTGTCCTCTTTGGGATCTTTTATTTTGTCCACTTTGGGATCTTTTCCTCACTTAAGGGCAACACTCTAATTTACAAGAGGGTATAGAAGATCTTTCACATTTTACAAGTTATTCAAATCATAAAGAATATGTAGCTATCATGATGTATGCAATGTATGCCGCTACCAGTGTAGCAGGAACATGTATGACATGAAGATCAAGTAATGAAGAGGTGGATGTTGCATGGAAATATATCTCGGAAAGGCTATGGAAATGCCTTGATAGGTAGGTATGGTGACTGTTTTGAGGAAGGATATAAGGAGGTTTATGATGATAGAGTGTATCATGCCAATGGTTTCGATCTACCGGCGAAGGTGGACGCCAACTCTCGGAGTGAGAAGAAGTCAATGCACGACACAGGAGAGGCTGTCAAATATGAGGAGGTGGAAGTGTCAACTTTCAATGCTTATATTACTCCGAAGAACTCAAGCACTAATTATCGGTAACTCTCAATCTAATAAGGAGGCCCACAAAGAGACAAGTACCCCGAGGAGGAGTTTATGGGGTTTTGGTTATCCTTGTGCATCCTTGACTCATGGTACGTGAGTGTGCTCTAATATTCGATCCCTCCAAAGATTAGTGATCCATCTAGTAGCTAGATTTCTCAACTAGTTTGTAGGTTTTTGAAAATAAACACGGATTTCCCAAAATACGACACCTATCACTAATAGGCTAGAGCTCTTGACACCAAAAGTTCAAACATTACTCACGTGAATGCCTCAAAACTATTGCAAGTTACTACTAAAATTAAATATAAACCTCAAATACCTACTTTCAAGACAAGACACAACTCAGTGTAACCACCAACTCTCTTAATAAGATAAACATGAAAACTAAAGAGAGTACCAGGAACAAACTAAACAAAAGCCAAGGATCTTGCTAAATACAAACTAAGACTAAAACTAAACATGACAGTAGCTACCGAAAGATAAAGAACACACAACAGTAAAAATATAGGCATGAAAAACCCTATGATGTGTTATAGATTTTGAAAGTGGAGCGTGTTTCTCTCCCACACTATGTAAGACGGGGTCTAACTTGTTATGAACAACAATAAAAGATAAATAAAACTAAAAATAAAACCTAAGAGCGAGACGGTCCAAGCAGAGCACATAACGCATGAAGTGATAAAAATATAGTGAGACGAAGGACGAACTGATGATTGTTGATGGAGAAGGCGATGCACGGGGGCATCCCCAAGCTTAGACGCTTGAGTCTCCTTGAATATTTATTGGGGATGCATGGGGGCATCCCCAAGCTTGAGCGCTTGACACTCCTGAATCTTCTTTCATCATCTTCCATAGCACACTAGAAAACTCCCTTCATACATAACTCATCATAAGCTGATTAGAGAGGTTACTACCCTTAAAACTAATTTTTCCCCACTGGATATAAAGATATTCTTGAAGAGATACTGTTTCTCAAGATTGCCAAAAGGTTTTTGAAAATAAAAATCAAGCTTAAGGTTTGCAAAAGTAAGGAGATACAAAACGTGGCAGAATCTGTGAAAAACAGAACAACAGGTACTAAAGAATTTTTTTAGGGGTACTTCTGCAACTCAAATCAAAAAACTCAGAACATACGAAAGTTCCACGATTGTATAGAGCACGTTGTGTAAAACATTCAGCCCAAAAATATGAACTGGTGATTTCATCCGATTTTTCCCGTCACGAAGACGGAATATTTTTTCTGGACAGCATGTCACAACTTTCTCTTCCCCTATCATAAGAGTCTATAAATTGGCACAAAGCTTGAAAATAAAGATAGAACGATGTTGCTACAATAGTAACAATCATCAAGACCACTAAGAACAGAAGTAAAAACATCTTGGGATGCCTCCCAACAAGCGCTTTCTTTTACGTCTTTAAGCTAGGCATAAGGCAAAAGAAGAATCAAAGGTCTCCAAGATCGTCGGAATCATAAAAACCTTCAAATTGATTTTCAATAAGCTCATTATTCTTCTTGCTAGGAAAGAGGTACATACCTTTTGCCTTACCGCGTAAGCGTATGAAACCGTTACCAATATCAATGAAGCCTTTCATAGCTCAGAGGAACTTTCTTCCAAGAAAAATGTTGCTTTGGTTTGGCTCCATGATGAAGAAATCCATCGGAGCAATACTATGAAGGAATGAAACTTGGAATCCTTTTACCTTTCCCTTAATCTCTGAAATATCTCCATTAGCATGTTGATGATAAGATGAAAATTAATCCATATCTAGCTTCAAAGAATCATAAACTATTTTTGGCATGGTAGAAACTATGGATCCGATATCACAAAAAGCAAGGAAGTCTTGGTTAGACATACTAATCCTAACAAAGGGCTTCCAATCATCATCTATCTCCAACATCTCTTTCTTGTTGTTCTTAAGTTCCTCTACTCTTCTTAAGTCTAGAGCATCCATCCTTTTTCAATAGCGGCAAGTCTATCTATAACAGTATCAACACTACGATCATAAACAAAATAACTAGATAGACCATGCAAAATATCAATAGCTCTAGCTTAGCTATAATATCAAGAGAGTGTTTACACCACTTAAAAAGACCACGATAAAAATTCCTAAGCACAATTTTTATGGGTATCCAAGGCATAATTCTTTTATTTGGTTCAGAAATTCTTTCCCATGCCTTCTTCATATTTTCTCCATCCCTTTGATGGAAATCGAGAACTTCCGATTCCCGCAAAGCACCAAGTCCTAACAAGTTCATCTAAACAAGGAGGACTACTAGCAGCAAGATAAATAAATTTTTTGTGATTTTTGATATAAGACACAAAGATAAAAACTGCAAAGTAAACTAACAAGACTAAAAAGTAAAGGTAAAAGGTCGTGGGCAACTCCGCTATCTTATCACTCGGAGTCCCCGGCAACGGCGCCAGAAATTTTCTTGATGGCCAGTTGATGATAATGGTTTCTTGCCCTTCGTTGGTTACCCCAAGTGGAAGTTGAGATGTAGGATAGCAACAAATTTCCCCTATGTAGAGGATAGGGTTTGTCTCCCGTAGGACTCCAACAATGATAAGTAGGTGGCAAGAAAACAATGGCACCGTTTATGACAAACATTGCTTTCTTGACCTGGACCTACTCACAACACAAATAACTTTGCTCCCAACGAAGTTCAGAGAGGTTGTCAATCTCTCCGTTCTTGTTGTTTACAAAGGATCAAAACACAAGGTATAATGATAATGATAGCAACTGAAAGTAAATATTGAATAGTAAATGAGCGTGTAAACAATGATGAGAATATGGACCGGGGTCCCGTGATGTTCACTAGTGATGTCTCTCTCTGAAAAGACGATAAAACTGCTATGCGAGGTAAACAAATTACAGTAGGGCAATTGACAGGATTATAAACGCACCACAATGCTAACTATGCTACAAAGAAAGGAACAGGCACATAAGAATGGGCAGTACGCCAAAATAAGTAGACCGAAATCCATCTGCATATACTACTAATCATCCACCTTGAGATATCTATCCAGAACAACTCGCTGGTATTAAGTTGTGACCCCCACCCAAAGTGTAAACCCAAAGCAATAGACAACTGCATCAAAAAAAACTTTGCGTAAAGTAAACAATCCTTGCAACCGCGGTTACAAGCACCGTTGTTTTCCCCCTTGTGGCCACAGCACATCCCCTAGACTCATGTTTCTGTCACTCAAGCGTGTCATCAGGGGGCATGAACCCACAATCGAGCATAACATTCCCTCTTGGAGTTACTACGCACTACTTGGCCAAAGCAAGAAACAACAACGGAGAACATGCAAGCATTACTTAGGAACAAATATAAGAGATAAAAACCAAATATGTTAATCTATCACAATCTGAACATAATCTCATAATCCATCAGATCCCATCAAACTCAGCATAGCAAAAGCAGAAAGATTACATATGTGCCTCGATCATGTAGGGAAGCTCACGAGGTCTAAACCATGAAGAACAAAGAGGGGAGGAGAAAATCACATAGCTACTGATCACGGACCCATGGTCCAAAGGAAACTACTCACGGCACATCCAGGGAGCATCCATGGTGGAGGGGAAGCTCCCGAAGGTCGATCCTCCCTCCGGCAGGGTGCCGGGAAGGGTTCTGCTGGTGCTCCAGATCTTGGAAGCACGGCGGCGGCGGAACACAGGAGACATGGTGAAAAAGGGTTCTGTCCTCGGAAGTTTCACGTCGCGGGAGATATATAGGCGAAGGGGACATCCAGGGGGGCCACCAGGGGTCCAGGCGGCCCCCTAGCGCGTCCAAGCCCTAGGCCGTGCCAGCTAGGCGCCTGGGGCCCTGGTGGGTCCCACCTGGCCCCCCTTCGGGACTCCGGAAGGTTCCTTCACGCTGATTTTTGATCTGATTTTTCCCGAATTTTTTTAGCACATTTAATATGGGGGAAAACTGAAATAGAAAAACAGCAGAAATCAGAAACTGGCACCGGGGTGCACTGAGTTAATAGGTTAGTCCAAATATGATCAAAAGTGTATGAAAGTGTATCTAGATCATAGCAATATCACACAAAACATGCATGGAGCAAGCAGAAATTATCGATATGTTTGGGTCGTATCAAGGTGGTCCTGACAAGGAGCACCGGAACAATGGATGTTGGGGTTTGGGACAGAAAAAACAAAAATTTCATAACCTACGATACCCAATCGGAAGACCTATGCTATGGCGATGCAAGTAACAGATGGAATAAGTTCACATACCAGTATGTAGCCATTTAAGCGGGAAACGTTCCCGCGTGAACGTGGTTGGTGTAGTCGTACCGGCAATCCCCGATGCCGCGCGGCTCCACGATGACTCTGATAGCCACCCGGTCCTTGAGACCGATGACGATATTACGTCCCCGTCGGAATGTTGTCGGTGAAGACGCCGCGATACGTCCACGACGATGAAGTAGCACCACAAGTGTAGTGCCTTGAGGGATTACACACATACGGTGTACCCGACGTCCCTCCGGGCTCCGAACCAGAAGAGCAGCGGAAAGAAGAAGGATTCGGATCCCGATTCCAGCAGCACGACGGCGTGCGTATGGTGGATAAATCCCTAACCTAGTGCAGACTGCATACAAGGGGAGTCCGCTCATAGGAAGGAGAAAGGAGGAAGAGGGAATTGATTGGATGAATCAAAAGGGCACCCCTACCCCTCCTTATATAGGCCAAGGAGGGGGGCAACCTCCATCCCTCCCCGAGGTGGGACTAATCCCACAAATGGGGGGTGGTGCGCCGGCCAAGGGGGGAATGGGCCCCTACCTTGGCGCAAGACCCAAGGGGGGAGGCTCCTCCTTCCCCTAATGGGTCCCATGAGGCCCATGTACCTTTTTAATTCATTTTTTATTATTTAAATTATAATTTTAATATTTAATTCATTAATTAATACTAAAACATATTTAAATAATATTTTGAACAATTCAAAATCTCCAGAAACATTTCTGGCCTCCAGCAGAAAAAATTCTGGTGTTTTCTCTTATTTCTTCGGTGATCCTGAATCTATCCTTAATACGTCGAATACCCTTAAATGTGACACCCTATGGTCGGGGAAACAACATACATGATCGAGACACTTTCTTGATCAATCACCATCGATCAGACTTGGTTACAATCCTAGATGGCACATGCGCTTCCATCGAATGAAACTTCATCGTTGTTGGGTCCGTTTAATGTTGAGCATTATCCCTTTGTCCTATGGTACTTTGCTTGTCCGAGGTTTGATCGTTGGTATCCAATATACCTAGTTCATCCTCGTTATCGACAAACATGTTTACTCGTTCCCGTGATATTGCAACCCTGTGACCTAGTCACACGTTTGCAAACTTTATGATGCAATATCACCGAGTGGGCCCAGAGTACCTATCCTTCACTCGGATGCACAAATCCTGCGTTGATCTATTTGCATACTCATTAACATATCTATTCAGAATACCTGAAGTACTCCTTTATGGCCAGCATATTTGAGTCAGGCGGTGGGTAGAAAATCAGGGCATCCTAATAGACAGTAATTACGTATGATCATTACGGTCTAAGGATCTGGTCACTACATTGTAGTTATAGCAATGTTGAACTCATGTGACTTGATCACATTGTAACACTTCTGGTGGGTGTGTGTCCATCATATCATTCTCCTCATGACATGACCCCATTGTCAATAGGCGATTATGTCCTCATGATCAGGAAACCTTGATCATCCCATTGAAACTGGGCTAGTATACTAGAGTTAACTAGGGACCTGGTTGTTTTATACCACACGTGTATTAATGTTTCTGCATAATACCATTATAGCACAGTATAAAACTTATTATGAACTAATGTAATATGCTAATAAAACATATTTTATTTGCCTCTAGGGAACATTCCCAATAGTCTCCCACTTGCACTAGAGTACAAATAATCTAGCTGCATTTTCTGTGGATCATAACTCCATATCATCTATATGGTTATAGATCATGTTTGCTTGTGGAAAAGGTTGTATCAACGGTGTGGGTACCATTCAGATCCGTATGTCTTTAGCAAATCATTAATGTCACCTAGTTTGACATTCCTTCATTATCCATTATAATGACGAGGTATATATATCTGGCGGTAGAGTGAGACTTCATTTGTTGTGTTTCAGCAATGACATCCAGTGGGTCAGGAGGACTTTGCCATAGTCATGCACACTGAAACTCACTCAGTCAGAAGTCGAACTTCTTAATCCAAAATATAACTCCTGCCACTTCTAAAGCACCCACATCAATGTAGATTTAATCCTTAGTGCATTGTATGCAACTTTGATGTCTAACAATGTTTCTTTGAACTTAGGCATCCATTAATATGATATCTCAATTTTCTAGGTTAGTGTCACAACTTGAGCCAGCATAACATTTATGGTCAAGTACACTATCCTTTACAAATTAGAGATGCATCCTCGGTTCTCTCCTGATACTGGAGGATAAACTTAACTCTTTGTTCAATGATTTACTCATAAATCATATCAAAACATGTTCCTATTACTAAGAACTTGGGTCACATTACGTCGAGTACATAACTCTGGTTTTATATGAAAGAACCTATGACAGAGGCATAGAGGATCTAGCACATCCATTTCTTTCCTTTATTTAACCATTGTTCTTGTACTGAGATCAACTCGATACTTCTCTTGGATATACAAGTAAGAACTACTTCTTGACTTGTCCCATTCTGAATTCCTTCAGAATCTTATCCAGGAAAGTATTCCGACTCAATGTTTATCAAACACATTAATCCATCTTAATAGATTTTCAATATTTAATACTTTTTCATCTTCATTTATGAAAGATTCAAATAATCATTAATACCAACTACACCATCCTTAATATTTTATCCATATATGAGAATGTTGGCATGCTCCCACTCAAATATTTCATGCACATATTAAGTTCAGGATAACACTCATATAGCTCCCACGGAAATATGTCAGTTACATATAAGGTAAGGATAACATCCACATAGCTCCTACTCAAATATGTCAGAGACATATAAGACTAGGATAATACTCCCATAGCTCCCATTCAAAATATGTCGTCCACATATTAAGTTTAGGAAACTATTCAGCTCCAACTCAGTTTCATGCGAATGCATGTTTCTCAATATTTTGGCTAAGTCCAAAATCACTTTGATCATCCATCAAATTGAGAATTCATATTACGAGACACTAGTATCCATATGTTTTCAAAACCTTCTTGTTGTACCAATTACAACACTTCTTCAAATACATGATTTGTGGAAGTCACGGTATTGATAAAATTTTTTGGATCAATTGTAGTGAATATCCCATTGACTCAAGCATTGCTACATGTTGTATTCAACCTATTGAATTTGTCAGAAACATTCTTTATGACAAATCAATCTTGATGTCTTCTTTCATGTTCACATTTATTCCTTATAACCATGAAGTTATTGGGAATATCAAGTAACCTCCTTACTTGATAAGATTCAAGCAATCATAAATGAAACTCAATATTGGATTTCCTGACTCATATTCATATCTCATACTTAGGTCCACCATCGCTTCTTTGTACTTCATAAGTATGTCTTGTTTCATTAACACGACAAGTGAATCATGAATATTATTTTGCATAAGGGAAAATATGTATTCTTGAATCCTACTTTGTTCAGTAAAAAGCTTTCATCAAAACATCATGATCATTATCATTAGTTTCTCCTCTAATTGTAGAGGTTTGCTTCCAGAACATATTCCATTGTGCTACTCTGACATCTGGAGGCAAGGTCAATCACCTTGGTTGAACTTTCACTTTTCTTCCATGACCACATTTATCAAGAACAATTCTTGACAAACACCAAACTTAGCAATACAAGTTTTGCTCTTTTGGTTCTAATTATGGAAGACGTATCCGTAGTTGTCTAAGGATACACTACAAAGATAATTTATCCCATAAATCACACTTCATAGAAACCACTACACACCATAACTTATATAGTGTTGGTTTCCATGAACTTAGATGGTTCCCAATACTGAAGTGAGTGGTTGCATATTAAATTAATAACTCTAAACAATAATAACGCAACTTGGTAAGAGATAAATTAGACCATACACTATTCAATAGAGTATGATTACAATGTTTAGGCATATCAACAATATTGAAGTGTTCCAAGAATTGTAATTTGTGGAACAACTTTCACACAAGTCCGTATGCCCAAGGCTAACTCAAAACATTTGTCACTTTGATCAAATCGTAGAGACTTGTTTTTATTGTTCATTTAATACCCGTCTTCATTCTGAAATCCTTTGATCAGATCAAATTATTTCAGACTCATGTTTCATTAGTGAATACACATATTCATCTAAGTCCACATATGAAGTTCACGAAATAATGAAATTCACTACATGTTGATATACGATACATCACAATGTATGATATTCGACAATCAGTACACACTCTGTTTTACCAGAACGTGAGGTTTTAATCATCTCACCTAAAGAGGCATGGTTTGCATGTGTCAAAAGATAAAGTATCTCAAAACATCATCATACCGTTCATGACTTAAAACGGTAGTGTCATTATTAAGTTTGGATAACTCTTGGCATTGCAATATTTCTTATAAATGATCAAACTACTATCATCAATATAAGAATAACTCATTCATAACCGTAATGTGACCATAAAATATATCATTCATAAAAGGAGAACAACTGACTTGTTACTCACTAATATGAATAATTGTCTTCGCGAGATGCAAGACACACTAATATAGTTCACATTCAAACGATCATAAATTTATTCATATATTTAGTCAAATGATAGATGTAGAGGGAGAGTGTTGTCGAACATCAACTATCTTGATTATCGTCAACACACATTGTCACCTCATCCCTTCCAAGACACTATATAAGCAACATGTTTAAGCATCAAATACTTAATCAACCACAATTAGTATTTTGTGGGGAAAGACATTAATAACTTGTATATCAAATATACCTTCTCTGTTAATGACCATTCCTGCATTAGTTTTAGCCTTAAAATTCTTAACTTTAACCATGACCTCATGACAGGTGAACGATTCTCCTTCATGACATAGTCTAGACACGGTCTTTGTAGCTGGGAGGAAGCGGACGCAACTACCCAGTTATCGCAAAGTAACCGGTCATTCAGTAGGCCAAGTTATACACAAGGTGTTCATGTATTTTATACATTTTCCAAGTGACTTTCTCAGCAGGTTGTTCCTTCCAACATGGTGGAAAGAAACCCCGTCCATATACTCATATTCCATTACTCTGATTTGTGACCTAGTGCTTTCAAGTTCAGCTAGCACGTCATACATTTTGGTTCCCTTAATATGCATTCACAATTCAGATTCCATAGAATGAAGTACGGTGTATTGGCCAGTCATTCATAAGTGACGGTGAGTACGATACTCATCATCATCTACGGAGTTATCAGGTGTATCTCCTAGTAGTTTTCGTATTATGTTTAGAAATTCATTACTAATGAGTATGTCTCTAACGGTGTTGGTAACAATCAATGAAGTAAGACCCATTTTCCTTAAGTTCCACATCACACTAAAAGAGTCATAGTTTTAAACATTTGGGTATGACATTATCTACAATTATATACTAAGACATGAAGATTAAGTTCATAATTTGGAGTTCATGTTTTAAAACAATTCCGGAACTCCCACTCAGACAAACTTCCCTCATAGTTTATTCTAAGTGATTACACGATCCTTGAGAACTATACCTCCCCCATGTGACACGACCATCGGTATATTCTCAAGGTAGTCCATCATGCCAATCACATCATTCGTGTGACTCATGCTCGACCTTTCGATCTCTTGTGTCCCGAGGCCATGTCTGCACATGCCAGGCTCGCCACCACACCCTATGTGATTTGTTGTTGTGTCATACAAGGCCATGCTTCTGGGCATGCTAGGCTTGCTACACCCACCTCATTTGAACGCGAATATGTTTGACACCCCATGTGACATGTGATGCCTCCATAATGTTGATCTTTACATGTGGTGCTCACTAGGTTAAGGACAATATGTTGGTTTAGTGAAGGATCATCCTATAATGCTACCTTCGTATATCTAACATATTAGCAAAAGAGGATGCAACAATATAAATCATACATGATATGATTCCCCCCGACATGCAAATTAAAGTTGAAAACACGTTTCTATCTTTTGCAAGTTTTACATGGATGCTAGGGGTTTCGAGAAAAGAACCGTTTCTATCCTACGAAAACAAGCCACAACACCAATCCCGCAATCGTCTCTATTACACCCCTGTCGGGGCCCTCCGTTGCAAACGTCTTCGCAAAGCTAATTTTAGAGAGACAGACACCCCCAGCCACTTATATGGTACAAACCATATGTCAAGCGTGGAACCAGTCTCGCATAAACGCGTAAGGTCGGTCGGGCTCGCTTCATCAGGACATTGCAGCAATGCTAAACGAGTACACGTGGGAGGGTAGCAATTGGAGAATTGATGCCACATACTGTTGGATATATGCTCTAGAGGCAAATAATATATGATTATTCCAATATATCTAAGCAAGTTCATAACCAGTTTCATACCGTGCTAGAACTGTATCAGTGAAACAATGATACAGGTGTGTTATAGAAACCCCCAGAGTTGCTAGTTAGCCTCTATTTCAATAACTAGTTCATGGTCAACATGATGGTCGTGGTTTCGCGATCATGGACAATTAAGTCTCTTGACTATGAGGTCACCTCACTTGATGAGTGACGTGATGAACATTACCCAAAGAAAGAATTACAGCATGATCAATGTTATGTAGGTTCAGTGTTCTAATTACAGAACGTGGTAGACCGTTCCTTTGACCGTGAGTACGTGCATAATTGCTATCTACTCGGATGCTTTGACTTACATCCCACCACCTGACTGAAATATGCGGGTCATAACGGTTGTATCTTGGGTATTCCGTGGAGATATGTTGAGGAGTATTGTTACAAGAGCGGGATTTGTCAATCCATGTAATGGATAGATACTCAGGGCCCACTCGGTGAGATTCCATCCATAAAGCTGCAGCGTATGACTAGGTCACGGGGATGAATATCACGGGAACGAGTGAATAAGGATTTGTTCATAACAAGGTTGAACCAGACATAGGATGTCATTGATCGAATCTAGGAACAATCCAGTATCGCTGACAAAGGGAATGCTATACGACGTAAGGTCCAAATGGTATTGATATGCGGAATGCACAGGGGTCATTATGGGCATCCAGGTCCCGCTGATGATCATTGACCGTAGCCTCATATCGGTCATGACTGGAGTGTTCTCGGACCGTAGGGTAACACACTTAAGGGCTCGATGAAATCGGAGACCTTTTCGGAACTATCTGGATTACCGGAGAATAAAGGAAGTAGCACCGGAAAAGTTCTGTGTTGACCCGAAGGAGTTTCGGAGTGAGCCGGAAGGTGTTCCGGAGCACCGGGAGAAGGAATAATGTGTTTTAGTTATTAATTAATTGAATTAATAATTAAAAACATTTTATTTATAATTAAAAAGTGATATGGGCCTTATTTATGAAAGAGACCCATTAGGGGAAATAAAAGGGAAAAAAGAAAAGGAAAGAGGGGGGAGGCGCCATGGGCCCTAGGGCCCATGAGGGGTGCGCCCCCTCCCCCTGCCTTGGCTGGCCACCCCCCTTACCCAAGGGACTTTAGTCCCACATTGCTAAGGGAGAGGGGTTGACTCCCTCCCCTCTGCCTATATATAGATAGACAGGGTGCACATATTTAATACACAGAAATTCGTGAGAAAATAAATATTACTCCGAATTGAGATCGGTTTTGTCCAGTCTTCTCCCCTTCCTCGTCTCTTCCACGGTGGGCTCCCTAGTGTGAGCCTGTAGTGGAATTGAGGCATCTCTGCTAGAATCGGAGGTCGTCGTGCTGCCGAAGCTCCGTCCGTAGGTCTGCTTCCGCCACCTTCGCTGGATCGGAGATCGGAGGTCGTTATCGATTCTCGTACGTGTGCGAGTACTGCAAGGTGCTACACGTGTGGCACTATACCCATCCGGGTGCTCAACACAGCCAGGGGGTTGTGAAACTTGTTCGACTACACCGGCCATGTTTGCGGGAACGTTTCCCGCTCAACGGACTACACCCCGAGGTATGTTATTCTGCAATCCTTTCCGTTACGGTAATACGGCTAGATCGATCTTGGGTTATGGGAAACTCTAGTTAGGAAAAATTTGTGTTTTCCGCTGCGAACCCCAACAGTGGTATCATGAGCTAGGTCTATGCTTAGTATTATTGTACGGATAGAACACATCGGGGATGTGGGCGTTGATTGTATGATTGTTACCCTCCCACGTGTACTTGTTCACATCTGCGGTATCGTTTGATGAAGCGGCCCCTTACGCGTACTCTTACGCGAGACGGGTTCCACGCTTGACATGCGGCTTGTACCGTATAAAGTGGCTCTGGGGGGTGTCTGTCTCTCTACTTTATCGGATGTGGCATTTTCAACGGAGGGCCCCGTGCCTGGTGTAATAGAGACAATCGTATGGTTGACGTTGTGGTTGACTCGTAGGTTAAAACCTGTTTAACTATGAAAGCCCTAGCAGCATGTAAAACTTGCAATATACAACTAGATCGTCTAAACTTTGTATTGCTAAGTGGGGGCTATCGTTTAGTTTGATTGTGATGTAGTGATAGCTTTTCTATGTGTTACTAGTAAGTAGTAAACGTCATCATGATAAAACAAACTCAAATGGAGACAATGTAGACTTAGTGTTGCCATAGTTCAAACATCTTAAAACCTGCTAGTATAGGATACACGACGGTAGCATGTGATAATATGATCCCTTAACAAAGACAAACACAAGTATTCTACCAAAGTGTGCACCACCTGGAAGGATCTCCCATATGGCCGACATTCCGTACATATCGGGTGTCACACATATTAAACGGCGTTCACATGAGGTTGGGTTCGGCAAGCCTAACATATGCAGATATGGCCTTGCTGAGCAGCATATAACATGGAGGTCAATTTGGCGAGCCTAGCATATGCAGATATGGCCTCGGAATACTAGAGATCGAAAGATCAAGCATGAGTTACAATATACAGATAATGTGATCGCACAAGTTGTTGTCTACCTTTGAAACTGACCCGTCGATCGTGTGATATTCGAGGGCGAGCAGTGAATCTGGATCATGTAATCACTAAAACTTCTTAGGGATGATTGTTTTAGTGCGAGATGATTCATAATGTGATTATATGAACTCATTGTTGTGAACTAGTCTTAATTGTGTTCCTTGCAATTATGTTTGTAGAAAATGAATCAAATAGAGCAACGTGAATTATCTTTCTTCATGGAAGGTGAAAGACTTAGAGTAGATGGGTCAAACTTTGCTGACTGGTACTCACGCCTTAGGACTTCGCTCAAAAGAGAAAACATCTTGTTCACAATAGAAATGCATGTGGGAGAACATCCGGACAACGATGTTGGCGATCAGGAGATACTTGATCATTATGCTCGTCGACAGAAGTGCTCCGTAGTCAGGAATGTCATGATTTTCAGCATGTCAGAGGATTTGAGTATTCAGTTTCAGGACACTGACTCATATTACATGATGGACACTCTAAAGACAATGTTCATACGTGAGTTCAGAATTTCCAGATTTGAGTTAGAAAGCAAGTTTCTATCTACAAAGATGGAAGAACACACAAGCCTTGATGATCACTTAGACAGGTTGCATGAGATGTACCTAACCCTGGTGGAGGACTATGAATATTGGACAATGAACGAAACCACCACAGAAGAGTTTGCGATAAACACATTATTGCACTCGCTTCCCCCGAGTGATGGTGATTATGTTCATAGCTATGTCGGGAGTGGAGCTAATATGACTCTCCAGAATTTCATGACCGATCTCTTGTCCGCAGACATTGCACCTATTGAGGATGCAGAGGTCGTGGGTGGAGAAGGTATATACTTGATATACTTTATAAATGTTTGTTCCCTTTATACAACACTTGCAGTAAATGAGTATATGATACTTATTCTGTTTTATGAAAACAGGACCTGCTGTTGCAAGGACGGGAAGAGGTGAAATCAAGGATTTATGGATATCAACTCAGTTGATGGACAGCATGGATTCCGCTGAGACAACTATCACAGGAGATACTTAGAGTATTAGATAAATCTTATGTAATCATTATAGTATGAACACTTAGTTGTGTGTCTTGCATCTCGGGAGACAAAGTTATTCATGTAATGAGACAAGTTAGTTGTTCCATCTTTATGAATAAAAGTGTGCTATACTTTGATTACGTCTTGATTTATATTATGATAGAAAGCATTTATAATACTGCTATTATTGTCAAGTAATATTTAATGTTTACTGATAAAGTTGTCTTGAATATAACAAGTCAAAGATTTGATTGCATAAAGTGATTTCATAACTGATGAATTCATTAAATGTATGATCTATTAACTTTTGAGTTCATTATCAAATGAAAGTCATAACTTGATTGCATGAGATGGATTAGATACACGATCTATGAACCTCTGCAATAAATATGACCAAGACAAGGTTCTAGCAAGTAGAACTTGTGCCAATCATTATACATAAATGATGTACTAAATGGGAACATGAGTTATCATTAAAGACTTCATATGATTAATTGAAAGTTGTATTCAATTGAGATCATAAAACTGAGATTCAGGAATCACAGTGTGAAGTAAGAATATAAGGATACAAATCACTAAGCTATGATCTGAAGAAATAAGTATTAAAGTTGGAATAATGGGAGGCTTGTGGAAGTTGTACCACAAATTACGATGGAAGTTGAAAGTGCTAGACTACTTAACCCATTCGTAGTCATACTAAACTGTAGTATGGTCTAAACGTTCTTTCCCCTTGCACTAAATTTATTAACGAACAAGGTTATTAAATTCATTAAGTTAAAACACCCACTTCATGAATAGGAAACCATCCTCAATCTAATGAGACAAGATAGCTCCAAAATTGATGGTGTTATAAGGTTTCTTAAATAAAGAATCTTCTTTGTACCAAAATAGCAAGCAATTGAAATTACATATTCTCCCCGAATAGCAAAATTTGTGTTGCTTGATTGGTAGTGCGAGAAGAAGTCTCTCGACACGGATCCAATGGGAGATAATGGAATCTATGACTCAAAAGTTCTTGGAAGAAGAACAAATTCCGATGTGCTTTAGAAGTAAAACACAGAATCTGAATAAAGTCCATGAATTCAGTATATGAGGAATACTGAGGACTATGCTAGAAAGTATAGAAAGATAATAGACTTGAATGTAATGCAAGATTACAATTGCAAGCCATATTATGGGCCTTTATGGAATTAGAGACATCACCGAAGACATGAAAGAAATGTGAGCAAGATTCACGACACTACAAACATAATGCTACTTAAGAAAGTAGACGTATGGATAAAAGTTTAGCGTAAGAAGTTTGGACTTCTGGCTGAGTGTATTTCCCAGTATATATGACTATGCATAAGTCTTCCGAAGACTGAACCAAAAGATCATTGGAGGATACGGTGAAATAATAGTCTCACTTATCCGCGAAACTTATATCCAACCATTATATGATAATGAGTGGCATGTCAAACTAGTTGACCTATGCCAGTTGCAAAGGAAACATACGAATCTGACTTGGTGCAGTTCGTTGACGAACCCTCTTCCATGAGCAAGCATGATCAATGAACACTTATGCGATAAGCTGGTTATGATCGGGAAAATGCGGCTAGATTATTAGCACTCTAGTGCAAGTGAGAGACTGTTGGATATATGCTCTAGAGGCAAATAATATATGATTATTCCAATATATCTAAGCAAGTTCATAACTAGTTTCATACCGTGCTAGAACAGTATCAGTGAAACAATGATACAGGTGTGGTATAGAAACCCCTAGAGTTCCTAGTTAGCCTCTATTTCAATAACTAGTTCATGGTCAACATGATGGTCGTGGTTTCGCGATCATGGACAATTAAGTCTCTTGACTATGAGGTCACCTCCCTGGATGAGTGACGTGATGAACATTACCCAAAGCAAGCATTACAGCATGATCAATCTTATGAAGGTTCAGTGTTGTAATTACAGAACGTGGTTGACCGTTCCTTTGACCGTGAGTACGTGCATTGTTGTTATCTACTCGGATGCTTTGACTTACGCCCACCACCTGACTGAAATATGTGGGTCATAACGGTTGTATCTTGGGTATTCCGTGGAGATATGTTGAGGAGTATTATTACAAGAGAGGGATTTTTCAATCCAGGTAATGGATAGATACTCAGGGCCCACTCGGTGAGATTCCATCCATAAAGCTGCAGCGTGTGACTAGGTGACGGGGATGAATATCACGGGAACGAGTGAATAAGGATTTGTTCATAACGATGTCGAACCAGACATAGGATTACATTGATCGAATCTCGGAACAATCTAGTATCGCTGACAAAGGGAATGCTATACGACATAAGGTCCAATCGGTATTGATATCCGGAATGCACAGG
The DNA here is from genome assembly GCA_950022295.1 of Bromus sterilis. Taxonomy (NCBI): domain Eukaryota; kingdom Viridiplantae; phylum Streptophyta; class Magnoliopsida; order Poales; family Poaceae; genus Bromus; species Bromus sterilis. The sequence goes on along the minus strand of OX465595.1, from coordinate 250,788,831 downwards.
GGTCATTATGGGCATCCAGGTCCCGCTGATGATCATTGAACGTAGCCTCATCTCGGTCATGACTGATTGTTCTCGGACCATAGGGTAACACACTTAAGGGCTCGATGCAATCGGAGACTTTTCGGAACTATCGGAGTTGCCGGAGAATAAAGGAAGCAGCACTTGAAAAGTTCCGTGTTGACCCGAAGGAGTTTCAGAGTGAGCCGGAAGGTGTTCCGGAGCACCGGGAGAAGGACTAATGTGTTTTGAGTTATTAATTAATTGAATTAATAATTAAAAAAATTATTTATAATTAAAAAGTTTATGGGCCTTATTTATGAAAGAGGCCCATTAGGGGAAATAAAAGGGAAAAAAGAAAAGGAAAGAGGGGGGAGGCGCCATGGGCCCTAGGGCCCATGAGGGGAGCGCCCCCTCCCCCCCCTCTTGGCCGGCCACCCCCCATAGAAAAGGGACTTTAGTCCCACATTGCTAAGGGAGAGGGGTTGACTCCCTCCCCTCTGCCTATATATAGATGGGCAGGGTGCACATATTTAATACACAGAAATTTGTGAGAAAATAAATATTACTCCGAATTGAGATCGGTTTTCTCTGGTCTTCTCCCCTTCCTCGTCTCTTCCACGGTGGGCTCCCTAGTGCGAGCCTGTAGTGCAATTGATGCATCTCTGCTAGAATCGGAGGTCGTCGTGCTGCCGAAGCTCCGTTCGGAGATCTGTTCCGCCACCGTTGCTAGATCGGAGATCGGAGGTCGTCATCGAGTCTCGTACGTGTGCGAGTACTACGAGGTGCTACATGTGTGGCACTACACCCATCCGGGTGCTCAACACAGCCAGGGGGCTGTGAAACTTGTTCGACTTCACCAGCCATATTTGCGGGAACATTTCCCGCGCAACGGATGTAACAGCCCATGTGCAATAAATAGAAAACACCATGAGATTCTACTTTGTCTGTTGACTTTGTAACTTGGCATGATGCTAAATATTGTAATTTCATGTGGTGATTTAAATTTGCATTGGGATTGGAGCCCATCTGGTTTGTTTGAGTTTGCTTCCTAAGTGGTTCAAGAAGGGTGTTTGAAGAATTTTCATTGTTGCATGCATGCTCCCCTTGACCCTAAACTTGTCCTAGCCAATTCCTTTGCTTTGAAAAGGGTTTTAAAAACCTCAAATCATTTTTGACATCATAAAAAATATGGGCTCTAGTTCAAAGTGATTTTTAATTCAAAAATGAGCTCACAATTTTTTTATTGCCAAAAATGCCCATACCATTTTTGGAAATTGAGGAATAATGCAAGGTTAATTATACATATTTTTATGTATTTTTCCTACTTGTATTTAATCCAGAAAAACCCTGAATCCTTTCTGTTTTATTTAAATAGAAAATGGATCAGCAGCACGTTTTTCTTTTCTTTTTCAACTTCCTGTTGGAAGCCCAGCCCACCTAAGCCTCCTCCACGCAGCCCACTGGAGCCTGTCCAGCGAAGCGGTACGCGGAGTGGCACGAGAGTCGTCAGATCGAGATCCAAGCACCCTCCTCCATCTTCTTTCCAGCGTGGCCGAGGTCCCCCCGAGCTCCCCTCTCACAGACGACGCCGACATCGACGTCGACGCCCGCCGACGTGGCCAGGAGGCCTCCCCTCCATATATTCCGAGCCCCAGAGCCCTCCTGGAGCCCTAGGGTTCCACTCCTCCCTCCAATTTCCGCCGCCGCCGCCGGATTCGACCCCGAGGTCCTCCCTGTTCCGCCATGGCCGCCGGCCGATTCCGTCCAATCCCTCGCCGTCTTCCGCGTTCCTTGATCGTGCGTTTGAATGCACCTTTCCCTGCGTGTGCTTGACCCGTTCCTGGTCACAGGAACCAGAAGGAGGCACGGATTCGCGGTAGAGCCGTGGACGCCGCCGGGAACCCGCACCGCCTCGTCGTCGCTAGGGTCGTCTTCTTCCTCTCTAGGTTGCTCGAGTTCGACCACGACACCCCAAGGTGATCCTCGTGGTGCCTTTCTTCCTCCCGTAGCGCGTAGCTTAGTATCTCGCGCGTTCGCCGTCTGTTTCTTCCGCGCGTCATCGTCGCCGACGAGCCACCGTGGCCGCCTTGTCTATGGCGTGCCCGGGGTGCGCTCGTGCGTGCCTAGGCGTGCTCTGGCCACGCATATGGACTCAAAGGAGCCCCTTTGCGCAAGATTTGGCCGTAGCCACGTCCGTGTCTGAACTCTGCGTGTTGGACAGTGGCGCCGCCGTGTTTTATGTTGAGGCTCGCGTCGCCGTCGTGAAGCGTAGGGACGAGCTCGAGGTGTGTCGTTGTAGAAGGATGTGCCAGGAGGGCGTAGCACCTCGAGGTGTCGCCGGAGGAGCCTTGTGGACGTGGCTAGCTTCGCCTGAACTTTGCTGTCGCTGTCGTCTGTTTTTCTGTCAGTAGTGTTGTGTTGCGCCGTCGTCTTCAGAGGAGCCTAACAACCTCCCCGTTGGGCTTCGATCTATTCCGAGGACACCCGTGTGTTCGTGGTGGTTCCCTCTCCACGTTGCGCTAGATGGGTAGGCCGGAGACGTCTCAACGTCGACGAGAGCCTCGCCGTGGTTCGCTGTCGCAGGTGTCTGTCAGGGGTGTGCAAAGTTCAGTTAACCACTTGGGGTTAACTTACCTTGCAGCTACCGCTTCTTTGTTCAGCAATTCGTTCGTAGCGCAATAGTCAGGGGGGCTTGTGGAGAGGCCACGTCCTAGGTTCGAATGGCAGCCGAGGCACCCCCCTCTTTTGTTTTTCTGTTTTTTTTGCTTGGACGTGGGCCTTGCCCAGTGGGCCTACAGAGAAGAGAAGTGGGCCTGGCGCCCGAGGGCAACCCAGCAGGCCAGTGCCGCTTTTTCTTTTCTTTTTCTTTTGTTTTTTCTTTTTCTGCTTAATTCAAATTTGAATTTTTTGAGCTTCAAATCTTTTGGGGCCATCCCATATATTTTTTTGGGGTATCTTGAGCTAGTGATCATCATTGTGAGGTCCTTTTTGCATTTTGCCCCTCTGAATTTTGGAGTGTGGTCACTTTGCAAATAGCCCCCTCAAATCTTTGTTTTAGTCAAGTGCTGCCCAAATCTAAATATGGCCATGCCATATATGTTTTTTCGGTAGTTTCACCCAAGGAGTTGCATGGTGATATTGGTTTAACCATTGGAGCCTTTTCCAAAATGCATCTAGGGAAGTTTTGCACTCAGCCCCCTGAAATTCATTTGAATTGCAACTTTGTTTGCAAATCCAGAGGATACCATATCATATATGGTTTTGGGTTAGATTTTTGCAAGGATTGCAATGATGATGACCTCATGATGTTTTGTGCAACTCTTTTGGACAGGGTGTGACCACCTCATCCAGGATCAATCTGTCTCTTCCTTTCTTTGCATCATTCCAATTTCAGTGCATGTTGGAAACGATGTTCGTATGATCCTTTCAAGTTCTATTTCATGTCATCTCCAATTATTTTCTTCAAACCAGCACCTAACATATTGTCTTTTGCAATGTGGCTGGGTTCCAACTTTTGTTGCACCTTCCTTGTGTCAAATTCACCGACACTACTCCGTCTCCGGAATCGATGATTACTTTTCACGTTGTTTTTGTTTCTGTTAAATGCATTGTTGATCATGTCATGTTGCCATGTTACTTACACCAAAAAAATAAGGCTAAGACCGAAGCCATTTTCACGTAAATAAATTGCATATGAAGTTGTTGACGTGTCGTCACCACCTTAATTGAAATCTGACTAGATAGGGTCACATCATGTCGAATAACCTTGATCATACCATCCTTGCATGTGCATTGTACCCGTTACTTACTTGTGTGCCCTTTTCCTTGCTGGTACCTTACGTTAGTACCTGAGACTGCCGAGGAGACTTACGTGGAGATTTCCGACACCGAGCCCGAGGACCCTGCTACGTCTGCTTCGACGACCGATTAGCCAGGCAAGGGGAAGATTCATACCATTACTTGATACCTTTCTGCCTACCTGCCTAGCTGTAGCCTAGAACGTTTGTTTGATCCTATCCACTTTGAATATGCCACCTTCAAAACCCAAACAGCCATGATCCCCACATCCCAGCATACCTTTGTATTGCTCTGTTACCGCTGCTCAGCCATTGCTTAGTATGAGTAGGAAAACTTGCTGCTTACCCTGTGCTATGGTATGGGATATCATGTTATTTAAAGAAGTTGGTTGATATTTATTATTATTATTATGTTAATTTATACTTGACGAAAGATGGGAGACCAAGCTGTTCCCGCCAGGTGTTTTGTTCCATTTGAGTCACCTAGGTCCTGAGTTCCGGGTAATTTGTTTCTTGACGAGCATGCCTAATCGTGTGTGGGATTCTATGGGGTCCCCTTGTCTTACCTACTAGCTTCGTACAATTCTAGTGGTGGCCCGAGCTGATTTACTATTTGCAATGTGTGTGTGCTGGTGGTACCCCAGTTGTTTAGAAACCACCTTGGGCCAGGAGGACTTGTGCCTTGGCTGGCCCACTTTGTCCGGCTGAGGACCCGGTGTCCCATGTGTGATTAACTGGGTATCCAAACCTGCGACAGACGGTAGAGGCCGATTCGAGAGCGCGGCCGGCTTTTGAGTTGGGTGTCGACTCACCGGGGGCCACCCGGAGTTTTGCGTTGTTAGTTAGAGGGACTCTGACGTTCCGGAGTTTCAAGCGGTTACCTAGCCAAGTGGAAACCAGGCATACATGCGAAGCCTATGATGGGCAGTTGGTACACCCTTGCAGGGTTAAATCTTTTCGAAAAGCCGTGTCCGCGGTTATGGACGACTTGAGACCTACTCCTTGTTCATAGAATAACATCAACTTGAATCTTAATTAAAACTTTCCTACCGTGTGAGTGCCTTGGTTGCTTTTCTTCGTCCAGGGGGACCGAGAGAAGATCCAGGTCGTGTTATGTTTGACGTAAGTAGGTGAATAGCAGACTTACGACACGATGTCACGTGTATTCTTGGTTCTTACCTCTACTCTAATAGAACGTTAGCCACCATATATGCTAGTGCGGCTGCAACCTTTACCTTTACTTTGTCTTACCGTAGGAAGTTAGTTATCCTGTAATGATATAATCTCACCCCTGTCTTCCTCTGTGCTTTTACTGTTTTGCCTGATCGGCCGCTGCAGTGGATTACTACCTCGACCCGAGCACTGGGCGATACTTCGTGGAGGTGCCCCAGGAGGATGACGATGAGGACGACCTCGTTCAGTAGATCCTACAGTTGGGCTTCGACGATCCGTGGGTGGACTCTTTATGTGCAGCCCTCTCTAGGGCAATTTGGATTTTGACCGTACTCGGTCGTGTTTGTCTTCCACTTGTTGCATGATATTCTGTTGAGTCCACGGACCTCTGAGATGTTGTAATAATTCCAGTGGCGATGTATGCCCTGGACTCTATATATTTTTATGTCTTAGTTTAAGTTCTTTGTTCATATACCTGTTGTCGAGAATCTGGCAGCGACACGAGTGCGAGTGTCGTGAGTCGGTGGCTCTTTATGTGCTTGAGCGGGACGCGAAAGCGACTAACTCGAGTTAGCACCGCATTGGGGGCCTTACAACTTGGTATCAGAGCAGGACTGACTGTAGGACCCCTTACTAGCCGAAGTTGAGTCTAGAAACTATTTTGTAGTTACTAAGGAAAAATCGGAGAGTAGGAACTCTTTCTTTTTCTTCTTACCCCACCCTCCCACCCTTTTTCCGTGAGGAAGTGAAATGTTGTTTTCTCTCAGCAACTTATCCCCTTTCAAAAAAAAATCTAGGTTCTCGTTTACATGAGGCTCCGATTCCTCTATAATTTTTTGCTAGCGACGAGATGTGTTGGCATACTTTGAGACCACTGAGCCGCCACTTGGGGTTGACTGCTCTACCTCGCTTACTGCGTACCCCAGGTGAAACGTCCATACAAGATTGACGGGCATCCTATGGTAATATGGATGTGGTGTCTTTTCCCCTATGGACGACCGTGATGGCGGGCCGCTCAGGGCAGATGTCTCATTGTTCAGGTCTTCAACCACTCGTATATATTGTTGTGTGCTCGCTAGCAGATTATTATATTGGATTCGGATGATCTCGGTTTGGGGATTCCAGTAGCAGCTAGCTTTCGACTTTACGGGTTAACCTTGGTGGCATTTCATCCTTCGGCTTTCTCATACCTCGTGAGGAAGTTTTGTTGTCAATATTGCTTTATCTTCTGGTTTCACCAATGTTTCAACCATGTTCTCATAAGTGTTCCTGTATACAGGATGCCAAGAGCGAACATGTCGCCGCCAAAGAATCTCCTTGGGGAGGCTGTGACCGCAGTGGCTCAGGGCACAGCTGCGATCTTAAAGATGCTGCAGAACCAGACTGCCCAGAGGAATGATCGACCACAGTACACCACACTGCAACAGTTCCTCGCGATCAACCCCCCCAGTTTCTCCGAGGCTCGAGACCCGCTGGAGGCGGATGACTGGATCGCAGAGATCAAGAAGCACTTCAATGCAAACACCGTCAGACCCGTCGACTACGTCACCTTCGCCTCCTTCCAGCTTCAGGGTGCAGCAGCCAGCTGGTACGATACCTACAAGGCCAAAAAGGGCGATGCTATCATCACGTGGGCATATTTCGTCGCAGACTTCAGAGCAGCGCATATTCCGAGTGGCCTGATGGACAGGAAGCGTGAGGAGTTCTTGGCTCTGAGACAGGGTGACAGGTCAGTTCAGGAGTACAACCTGGCCTTCGTCAGGCTCGCCAGGTACGCTGCAGAGGAGGTCAGCACAGAGGCTAAGAAGATCGCCAGGTTCCGTGGAGGTCTCAGCACAGAGATCAAGTACGCGCTCACTCAGTGCAGTCCCACGCTGTTCTCACAGTTCATGGATCAGGCTATCCGCCAGGAGTCAGCCAGAGCAGAGTGGGTTGCAGACAGGAAGCGCCAGAGAGAGCACAGTTCCGCAGTGATGGTCCACAAGAAGGCAAAGACGTGGGTCACAGAGGCACCACCACAGAGGCAGCAGTACCAGCAGAGAGGGGCAGTTGTCCGCACTTTTGCCCGCCCTCCCGTCCCAGTTCAGCAGGGGCCTCGCTCTACATCACCACACGCGAGGCCACCCAAGCCGCAGCAGCAGCCCAGGCCGGGCGTGATCTGCTACAAGTGTAGAGAGTCGGGGCAGACATCTCCCAACTGCACCGATCCGCGCTTTGCTCGGCTCCCACCGCCTCCACCTCTCTCTACTCCGAGCACCGCGATGGTGAAGGAACAGCCACGTGCAGTTCGGGTGAACAACGTGATGCTCACAGATGCTCAGCAGTCTTCAGAGATCGTTCTTGGTAGTTTGCTTGTGTGTTCAGTTCCCGCGACAGTTCTGTTCGATTCCGGAGCTTCCCATTCGTTCATATCCAATGCCTTTGCTATGTCACTTGACCTTCCGAGAGAGAAGTTGCCTAAACCACTCTCAGTTTGTTCTCCGGGCTTTAGAGTGGAGTCCTCCAGGCTTGTTCCAGATATGGAGATCTGTATTCAGGGCATTGTGTTCACAACATCCCTGACTGTCTTGCCTCGTTCCGACATTGATGTCATTTTGGGCATGGATTGGCTTGTGCAGCACAAGGCCAATATTGATTGTCCAACCAGATCAGTGAAGTTGACACATGATTCAGGCGCAGAGGTCTTGTATACTTGTGGCTCTGTGACAGGACCAGCACAGTTGTATGCGTTGAACGCAGGAGTTGCACCTTTGCTCGAAGAGGTCAGAGTTGTCTGTGAGTTCCCAGACGTCTTTCCGGAGGAGTTGCCAGGAATTCCCCTAGTTCGAGCTATTGAGTTCGTTATTGAGCTAGAGCCTGGTACCCAGCCGATTTCTCGGCATCCGTACAAGATGTGTTCGAAGGAGTTGATTGAGCTCAAGAAGCAGTTGACAGAGTTGGAGGCAGGCGGTTTAATCCGCGCGAGCACTTCCCCTTGGGGTGCACCAGCTCTGTTTGTCCAGAAGAAGGATGGGACTAGCCGCTTGGTCCAGGACTATCGCGGTATCAACAAGAAGACCATCAAGAACAAGTACCCTTTACCCCGCATCAATGATCTGTTCGAGCAGTTAAATGGGGCTAAGGTGTTTTCCAAGCTTGACTTGAGGATGGGGTATCACCAAATCCGTGTTCGTGAAGAGGACATTCCCAAGACCGCGTTCAGCACACGTTGTGGGTTGTATGGGTTGCATCAGCCTCCAGATTAGCCCTCTCGAGGAAGAACAGAGGGTGGTGATAACCCTCAACTGTAGGGGATCGAAATAGTCTTCGCGGGCAAGATAACCCAATTTATTGATTCGACACTTGGGGACACAAAGAATACGTACAGGCTTTGACAATTGAGTTGTCAATTCAACCGCACCTGAAATAAACACTTGCTTGCACAAAGGTATTAGTAGCAACTGTGATAAGGTGGTAGTAGTGGTGGTGAAACAGCAAAAGTAAAACAACAAAAGTAAACAACTAGTAACCAGCAAGAAAGAAAACATTGTAGGCTAGCGAGATGGATGGTTGGGAACTGCTTGGATGAGAACAAACATGTAATAGATTCTAACACGGGCAAGGCTGACATAAATGAAAGGATCATCTAGGCAAATATCAAACATCAAGCGTGTATCCCAGGGTAGTTGTACGTGCTAGCAATAAGAACTTTGCACAACATCTTTTGTCCTACCCTCCCGCTACAAACGGGGCCAAAGGGAACTTAGGGAGATTAATGTACTCCTGTCAAAGAGCACCGGAACAAAGCATTAACACTTCAGGGATACACGGAATCCTCAAATTATAGTCCATCCCCTTTGGTGTCCCAGGCTGTCACCATTGGGATCACCAGTTCCGGACTATAATAGGTGCATAAAACTCATAGATAGGATCAAGAACACTACAAACTCAAGAAACAAAAGGGTGACCAGATCTGAAATCATGGCACAAGGGCCCAAAGTGATAAGCATTAAGAGCAACAAGTTGTAACAGAGATGATAAACACCAAGTAGATGATAGGCAACATGCCCCCAACAATCTGATTGAACTACTACATGATCTAACTCATCCAATGCCTACCATCCCCTTTGCCTACAGCAGGGAATTGCTCACACATGAGAGATGAAGTCATGGAGGGGTGATGGAGAGGCGATGATGATGACGATGGCGATGATTTCCCCTCACCGGAGGCTAAAGCAGCCTAAAGATTAGCTCTCCCGGAGAAGAACAGAGGGTTGCGGCGGCTCCGCGACATAGATTGGAAAAGCGACTTCTGTTCGAGGGTTTCTGTGTCGGGAGAATAAATAGGGCCAAAGTAGGGTACCAGGGGGTGTGGGACCCAGCCAGGAGGGCAGGTAGCGCGACCAGGGGCTGGGCCGCGCCAGGCACCCTCTTGGCTGCCCCCTGGCTTCCCTGTGGCCCCCCTTTGGACTCGCGGAAGCTTCCGGAACGCTAATTTTTTATATATATTTTTGGGATTTTTCCAGCGTACCTAAATATCCAGAAACCTGCGCAAAAGAAAACACCACTGGTAGCTCTGCTGAAAACCGCGTCAGTCCGGGTTAGTTTCGTTCAAATCATGCAAGAATGAAGCCAAAACAATAGAAAAAGTGTTTGGAAAAGTAGATACATTTGAGACGTATCAAGTCCCCCAAGCTTAGCTATTGCTTGTCCTCAAGCAATTCAGTTCAACGAGCTGAACGCGACAAAGAAAACTTTGACAAACTCTTTTGCTTCATTAGATGTATATAAGCATGCACTAAGACAGAGTTTAGCAAGTTTTGACACCATGATACAAGGGCAATGCACGAAGCAATCCTTCTTTCATGTAATCAGTCACAAACAAACAAAAAGTAAATAATATGCTGCTGAGAATAAATTGAAGATCACAATGCACATAACATGAACATATCAGAGTGGTATCTCGCTAGCCTCCATGAGTGAAGCAAAACATAAATGCAGAAACTTCTCCGGAGTTTTAAAGGAGACTAGAACTCATAACTCAAATTAAGAAGCATCACAAGCATGCAGAAGACAATGTGATACTTTGGGACAATGCATGTTACACTAAGAATGAAAATTATGCTCTCATAGTTGGTGCTTTGGAGAAAGGAAGGTGGAGACTCTCGAACCGTGGCTTTTGATGGCAAGGTTGAAAACCCGTGAAAGGAAGCAAAGACTAAACATGTGCCAGAGCTCTTGGTTTTGAAAACAGGGATAAAACTCTTTTGAGAAGTGCAACTTTCCAGTGAACGGTGAATGGTAAAGGTCTCTCAATATCTCCCATGCCAACCATATTAATGCCTTTTGCTTACACATGTTCCCTTATCCATAAATCAATTGATGGTCTACGGAACCTTTTATTTTGCCTCAAGTATGGAAGGAGGGTATCGTTCCATCTATCATAAGCAACATTTGGTCCATTTCACTCCATCATCAAGTATGGGGGAGGTGTAACTCTCTTTTTTTTATTGACTAGTTAAAACTTCCATCAAAATATTTTTGGCATGAAAGATACTGATTTTCCCTCACCGCACCATGAGCTTGTACGGTTACAAAGGGAAATCTTTTGAATAAATTTCGAGATGGCACAAGAAAGTCTAAGTTAGGAGTGGCCGGTAAATACCACATATAGGTAGGTATGGTGGACTCAAATGGAACAACTCGGTTTAGAAAGGTGATTGTGGAAGCACAAGCAGAATTACGCTTGGTGCTGGAGGAAGGCTAGCAAAAGACCTTTTTTAGTTTATTACTCGAAACTAAATTAACGGTCATAATCATGCAGAGCGACAAAGCAACATTGAATCGGGCATGAAAGTGATATATCTCACTCTGAAGTAAAAAGATCATCAAGGCAGAACAGACTTTTTAGTCTTAACATGCGTGAACATGTGCCAAGTCAATCCAAGAATCCCCTGGAGAGAAATACCACTTCAATATGCCACATCATGAACAATGCAATGCATGTCAATCATTTCAAGCAACACATTATAAACTCACGCTATTTGAGACTAACCACAAAGAAAGCATGAACCACTGGGAAAGCATTGTAAACATAGCACTATGTCGCTACAAGCTGGTCTCTAATCATAACTACAGGCATATGTACAAAAGTAGAAACAAAAAGAGTTCAAACCGGCTTTCCTTGTTGCATCCCTTCCGTCGATCTTTGTCATTACTGCCTTGTCACTTGCACGATCGAACGTAGGAAATTATAATCATCACAGACTCGAGCTGAACGCTGAAACAAAGCAAACTAAAGAGCAAAGGAAACATATTTTTTTGGGTTTTTTAAAGGTTTAACGAAAGCAAAAGAAAGGAGAAATCTTTTTGGGTTTTTGCAAACTAAAAGAACAAAGAAGAACAGGCAAAAACTTGCAAAAAGATAAAAGCGAACCAACGGTAAATACAATGGAAAGGGGAGGAGAGCACGTACTCCCCCAAGCTTAGGCTTTTGGCCTAAGTTGGGCTCTCCTACTGCGGTCCCGAGGAGCCTCCTGCTCCAGGGTACTATGTCCATCGGTCGTATGCGTCCTCCGGTGCGTACACCGAAGCCCTGGGCTCCTCCCACGTGGAAGAAGAAGGTCCCGCCCCCCATCCAGAGGAAGACCCTTCACCCCAGGGGGTGATGGTCTCCTCCTGAACGGGCGGATACACGACGCGCTCCTCCTCGTCTGGTTCGACCCCCTCCGTGGGGTCGTGAAACGGGTATCTCCCCGTGATCTCATCAAACTCGACCACTGAAAAACGAAATCTGTTCCTGCGAGAAAAATAAAACACAAGTGGTGCAGGTAGACGGACAGTGTGTGCCACACCATCTTTAAACCGCAAAATATAATCAAGTGTGTAGCGGTCAGAGGTCTTAGTAACAAAGAAATGCCTCTTCATGGCAGACAAGTCAAGGATAACAAAAGGAAAGACTATATCATCTGGGCGCGGTTCTCCTTGGAGAAACTGCAAAAGAAGTGTGGCATAGACGCCACAAAAGATGTCCCCCTTGTTACTATTAGTAGCAAGGCGTTTCGCAATAAGCGAACCCACATGATACTCATGCTTCCCTGAGAGGGCATTCGCCATGATAGCAGTATCAGGCGTAGAAGTGTTGCTCGTGTTGTCTCGAGCCAACACTCCTCTAGCAATATAATTGGCGAAATACCTGAGGTGAGGGAACATAATGTTTGAAATCTTCTGACGGTTAGATGACCTCACTTCAGTGTTACAGAACGAGTCGAGGAGGGTGTTGAGTGCAACAGTTTGGACATTTTTCCTCTTCTTCTTCTCGACCAAGCCTGGTAAACCTAAAGCTTCACAAAATGTACTCATAGGCATGGTCAGCAATCTTTCATAAATTCGAAACACCACAGTATCATTGTCAGAATAAAACCTGAAACTGTTAACAAAAATAGCGGTGAGTGTCTCGTACTGTGGTACACGGCTCGTAACAAGCCGTGTCAAACCTGCATTGGCACACAGAGCATAGAACTCTTCTTGTATGCCGGCATCCTCCATGAAATCTTCGCATGGAAATGCCATGGCTCTCGCGGGTGACGGGTCCAACATCTCTATGGGTACGATATCTTCATTGTAGCTCACCCTCATGGTCGAAGGTGAAGCTGCGGAACGCGTAACACGGCTAGAGCGCTCGGGTTTCTTCTTCCCAAGCCACTTTCCTAGCCTCTCCATTTCTGAAATTTTTAACAATTCACAAAAACGAAGATTTAAGCAAAACTAGTTTGGGATAAACATTCTACTTACTTTACCAAGGCTCAAACTAGCAATAAAACTTGAAAAATTAATTTCTACACAAACATTTAAGCTCAACTAAACAGCACCAAGAACCAATAAATACTCACTAATGAATCCAACAACTAGAAAACTAATTGGAGGGGTGAGGGAGTCACATACCAAAGAGTATTTGTTCCAAATTTCAGCTCAAATGAGTGGTTGTAGAAGGAGATCGAAGTTCCATTCTCAAGAATAGCAAGAACACGAAACCAGAGCAAGAACACGAGTTTTTGGGTTGAAAGAGAGAGAGTGGAAGAAGAGATGCCAGCAAGGGGTGCCTGTGGGCCCCAGGAGGGAGGGTGGCGCGGCCAAGAGCTGGGCCGCGCGACCTGGCCTCCTGGGCCAGGGGTGGATCCCCCTGGTCAGCCTTAGGTGCCTCCTGATGGCTTTTTACCTGGAAATTTTGATTTTGATTTTTCTGGAATTTTCTGGGCAACTTCACTGTAGAGAATTTTTCAAAGTTCAAAAAGCTGCAAAAACTTTCGTGAACTTGAGACAAAAGTTAGAACAAGTGAAGCTTTAAACACAAAAACTTCGGTACAGCAAGGAGAATAAAAGCTAAAGGAAAAGAAAACATAAAAATCTCAACTTTTTACCTATATAAAACATGCTAGTTAGCAAGGTTGATCAAGTCTTACCAACAAACCGACGATATATAGAGCAGAAAGTCTCGCCTCTTATGAGGTGATCATTGCACTCTCACTTTGATGGACATGTTCCCTACCATAATTGTCTTGTATTTGTGGTATACATGTAGTGGAAAATTCCATTCTCCAATCTTCACGGTCTCGATATTCTCAATGGAGTTAAGGCCATGCCTTTTGTCGATCTTCTTCGGAAAATACACCGTGTGTTATTTTGTTATTCACGTTGAAGGTAACCTTCCCTTTATTGCAATCAATAACAGTACCTGCGGTGTTAAGAAAAGGTCTACCAAGGATAATGGACATGCTCCCACTTTCGGGCATGTCAAGCACAACAAATTTAGTAAGTATTAAGCAATTGGCAACTTCAACAGGAACATCCTCACAAATACCGATCGGGACGGCCGTGGACTTGTCGGCCATCTGGAGAGAGATATCTGTAGGAATTAGTTTCTCTAAACAAAGTCTTTTGTAGAGAGAAAAGGGCATAACACTCACTACTGCACCAAGATCACATAAAGCAGTTCTAACATAATTATTTTTTATGGAGCAAGGAATGGTGGGTATACCTGGGTCACCGAGCTTTTCAGGAATCTTTCCACTGAAAGAGTAGTTAGCAAGCATAGTAGATATTGCGTCATTAGGGACTTTTCTTTTATTAGTAACAATATCTTTCATATATTTAGAGTAAGGAGGTAACTTAATAGCATCAGTCAAAGGGATTTGAAGAAAAAGAGGTTTCATCCACTCACAAAACTTGTTGTAGTGCTCTTCTTCTTTGGTTTTGACAGACTTGTTTGGAAAAGGCATGGGTTTCTGTACCCATGGTTCTCGTTCCTTCCCATGTCTCCTTGCAAGAAAGTATTCTCTAGTATACTTCTTGTGCTTATCGGGTGTTCTTCTTCACGAACCTCGGGGGGATCATTCTTTTCAACATCTTTTTCTGGTTCAACACCGTCTTCAGTCTCAGCATCGGAGGTAGATATGTTGTTTGGATCAACAGCTTGTTCTTCTTCTTCTATAGGATCATTGGAATTGTCAGCTTCCTTGTGTTTCTTCTTCTTCTTTGTAGACCTAACAATTTCTTCTTCCTGCACTTGAGAATCTTGCTCGATCCTGTTCGGATGCCCTTCTGGGTAGAGAGGGTCCTGGGTGTGTGTTCCACCCCGGGTCTTTATACCATAAGCCTGTAAATTGTCCTGTTTGGCATTATTAGCAAGCAAATATTTTTGCACATTAGAAATTTGTTCAAGCTGAGTTTGAACCATATTAAAATGCTTCACAAGACATTCAACATCATTAACTGTTCTACCTAGAACATCAAGCAAACTTTTGATAGCAAGAGTATTATCATGCAACTGACCTTGTATCTTCTCATTGAAGTGACTCTGCTTCATAATAAAATTATAGAGCTCATCTAAACATTGGTCAGGAGGTTTACCTTTAGGGATGTCACTTGCATTGAAATCTAAAAGAGAGTGTACCTCTACCATAGGTTGGTGAGTGGTAGGCTCACACAGCTTCTCAATTGGGGGTAAATTCTTCACGTCTTTAGCTTTAATTCCTTTCTCTTTTATAGACTTCTTTGCTTCTTGCATATCTTCGGGACTTAGGACAAGCATCCCCCTCTTCTTTGGTGGTGGAGGTGGTTCAGGAAGGGACTAATCTTCATGGTTTTTGGCAATCTTGCCCATCAATTCTTCCGCATCGTCCGGTGTTCTATGCCTGAAAACATAACCAACACAACTATCTAGATAGGATTTAGACCCATCGGTTAGACCAGCATAAAATATATCAAGTAATTCATTCTTAGGGATCTCATGTCCCGGTCTAGCCTTCAGCAAACTGCAAAATCTCCCCCAAGCTTTAGGGAGATGCTCATCCTGCAACTGTTTAAAGTTATAAATTCTTTGCAAAGCAGCATGTTGCATATGAGCAGGAAAATACTTATCAACGAAAGATATAGCCAAATCTTGAGGTCTTTGAATGGAACCACATGGTAGTGCATCATACCATGCTCTAGCATCTCCTTTCAAGGAAAAGGGAAGAAGCTTGGTCACATAATAGTTTCGGATCCTTTCATCAGTAGTAAACAAGCCACCCAACTCAGTGAGTTTGATCAAGTGCTCGATAGCATCATCATTTTCTCTGTCATAAAAGGGATCAGCTTCAACTGTGGATATAAGTGAGAGATGTACAGAGAAATCATAATCAGGATCAGTGATGCATATAGGAGACATAGCAAAAGTAGGATCAGGAGTAAACTTGTTTTTCAGGGAATGCTTTGCTAGCAACTTCTTTATAGTAGCAGGGTCGGAATCAGCACATTCATTAAGCTCCCTGCAAAAATCATCATCAAGCGTAATATAATTATCCTCAAGGAGTTTCTCCTTAAGGCCAGCAAGGTTATGAGTTTTTCCAATAGGTGTTTGGGTAACAGGAATTTCAACACCCGAGAATCGGGCAGCAACAGCAATCTGTTCTTCAATAAAAGAACCAAGTGAACTTGTAGTCTCAAAGGTAATAGAAGCATCATCAAAAGTAGCTGACATATTGCCAGACTCAGCAAAAGTAGCATGTAACTGTCGTGAATCAAACTGACTCATAACTGAAGGTGAATCAAGTTTAGCACTAGTGCTAGGAGCAGTACCTCGTCTCGTACGGGATGGTAAGATCGAAACTTTGGGGCTCCTTTCTTACCCATAGTGGATAGCGTGCAACAGGTTGGATACTTCAAGTAGACCTGTAAATAAAGCTATGGTCCCCGGCAACGGCGCCAGAAAACTGTACTTGATAACCCTCAACTGTAGGGGATCGAGATAGTCTTCGCGGGCAAGATAACCCAATTTATTGATTCGACACTTGGGGACACAAAGAATACTTACATGCTTTGACAATTGATTTGTCAATTCAACCGCACCTGAAATAAACACTTTCTTGCACAAAGGTATTAGTAGAAACTGTGATAAGGTGGTAGTAGTGGTGGTGATAATAGTGGTGATGGTGGTGGTGAAACAGCAAAAGTAAAACAACAAAAGTAAACAACTAGTACCCAGCAAGAAAGAAAACACTTAAGGCTAGGGAGATGGATGGTTGGGCGCTGCTTGGATGAGAACAAACATGTATTAGATTCTAACATGTGCAAGGCTCACAGACAAGAAAGGATCATCTAGGAAAATATCAAACATGAGGCGTGTATCCTAGGGTAGTTGTACGTGCTTGCAATAAGAACTTTGCACAACATCTTTTGTCCTACCCTCCCGCTACAAATGGGGCCAAAAGGAACTTAGGGAGATTAAGGTACTCCTGTCAAAGAGCACCGGAACAAACCTTTAACACTTCATGGATACACGGAATCCTCAAATTATAGTCCATCCCCTTTGGTGTCCCAAGCTGTCACCATTGGGATCGCCGGTTCCGGACTATAATAGGTGCATACAACTCATAGATAGGATCAAGAACACCACAAACTCAAGAAACAAAAGGGTGATCAGATCTGAAATCATGGCACTCGGGCCCAAAGTGACAAGCATTAAGAATAACAAGTTGTAACAGAGATGATAAACACCAAGTAGATGATAGGCAACATGCCCCCAACAATCTGATTGAACTACTGCATGATCTAACTCATCCAATCCCTACCATCCCTTTGCCTACAGCAGGCAATTACTCACACATGAGAGAGGAAGTCATGGTGGCGTGATGGAGAGGCGATGATGATGACGATGGCGATGATTTCCCCTCACCGTAGGCCAAAGCAGCCCCCAGATTAGCTCTCCCGGAGAAGAACAGAGGGTTGTGGCGGCTCCGCAACGTAGATTGGAAAAGCGACTCCTGTTATGGGGTTTCTGTGTCGGGAGAATAAATAGGGCCAAATTAGGGCACCAGGGGATGTGGGACCCAGCCAGGAGGATAGGTGGCGCGGCCAGGGGCTGGGCCGCGCCAGGCACCCTCCTGGCTGCCCCCTGGCTGCCCTGTGGCCCCCCTTTGGACTCGCGGAAGCTTCCATAACGCTGATTTTTTTACATATTTTTTTGGGATTTTTCAAGCGTACCTAAATATCCAGAAACCTGCACAAAATAAAACAGCACTGGTAGCTCTAATGAAAACAGCGTCAGGCCGGGTTAGTTTCGTTCAAATCATGCAAGAATGAAGCCAAAACATTATCAAAAGTGTTTGGAAAAGTAGATACGTTTGAGACGTATCAGGTGGCAGCAGCTCTGCGACGGGTTCTGGAAAAGCGACTTCTTTTTCGGATTTTCCTCGTCATGAGAATAAATATGGGCCAAGGTAGGTCACCAGAGGGGGTGGGGCCCACCCAGGCGGCCTCCCGGCGCGGCCAAGGGGGTGTCCGCGCTAGCAGGGCCCCTAGGCCCCCCTAGCTCCCCTCTGGCCCACCTTCTGGTCCTGGGTCCCTCCGGGCGCGTGGATTTTATGTATTTTTTCTGGGAATTTTCTGAGATATCCAAATACCCATTTTCCTGCACACAATAAAACCATACAGGCAGATCTGTTGAAAACATCGTCAGTCGGGGTTAGTTAAGTTCAAATCATGCAAGAATGAGGGCAAAACAATAAAAAAAGTATTTGGAAAAGTAGATACGATTGAGATGTATCAACTCCCCCAAGCTTAGCCTATTGCTTGTCCTCAAGAAATTCAGTTCAACAAACTCAACGCGTCAAAGAAAACTTTGACAAACTCTTTTGGTTCATAAGATGTATATAAGCCGGTACTACAAAAAGAGTTTAGCAGGTATCAAAACAATGCTATGAGGAAAATGCACGAAGCAATCCTTCTTTCAAGTGATCAATCGCAAACAACCAAGAGTAAACAATATCCTTCCAAACATCAAGAGAAGATCACAATGCACATAGCTCGAACATACTAGAGTGGTATCTCGCTAGCCTATATGAGTGAAGCAAAACATAAATGCAGAAACTCCTCCGGAGTTTTAAAGGAGACTAGAACTAAGAATTTTAGACGAGCAATATCACAATCATGCAGAAGACAATGTAATACTTTTGGACAATGCATGTTACACTAAGAATGACAATTATGCTCTCAATAGTTGGTGCTTTGAAGAAAGAAGGGGAGACTCTCGAACCATGGCTTTTTGACGGCGAGGTTGAAAACCCGTGGTCGGAAGCAAAGACTAAACATGTGCCAGAGCTCTTGGTTTTGAAAACAGAGACAAAATTCTTTTGGGGTAAAAGGTGAACGGTAAAGGTCTCTCAATATCACCCATGCCAACAATATTAATGCTTTTGCTTACACTTTTGTTGCCTTATCCATCCATCGTTTGACCGTCTATGGAACCTTCTATTTTGCCTCAAGTATGGAAGGAGGTTATCGTTCCATCTATCATTAGCAACATTTGGTCCATTTCATTCCATCATCAAGTATGGGGAGGTGTAACTCTCTATTTTTTTATAAATTTGACTAGTCAAAACTTCCGTCAAAATATTTTTGGCATGGTAGATACTGATATTCCCTCACCGCAACATGATCTTGTACAGTTACAAAAGGGAATCTTTTGAATATATTTCGAGATGGCACAAGAGAGTCTAAGTTAGGAGCGGCCGGTAAATACCACATATAGGAAGGTATGGTGCACTCAAGTGGAATTACTGGTTAGAAAAGGAGTTTGGATACACAAGCAGAATTCCGCTTAGTGCGAGCGAAGGCTAGCAAAAGACTGGGAAGCGACCAACTAGAGAGCAATAATTGTCATAATCATGCAGAGCGACAAAGCAACATTGAATCGGGCATGAAAGCTTGAATCGGGCATGAAAGTGATATAACATTGAATCGGGCATGATAGACTTTTTAGCCATAAACATGTGTGAACATGTGCCAAGTCAATCCAAGAATCCTTCGAAGGGAAATATCACTTAAATATGCCAAACCATGAACAATTCAATGCATGTAAATCATTTCAACAACACATTATGCACTCTAGCTATTTGAGATCAGCCACAAGGAAAGAATGAACACTAGGAAAGCATTGTAAACACAGAACTATGTCGCTACAAGCTGGTCTCTAGATCATAAGTAAGGGCATATGTACAAAAGTAGAAACAAGAAGACTTCATACCGGTTTTCCTTGTTGCTTCACTTTCGTCGATCTTCGTCATTACTAACTTGTCACTTGCACGACCGAACGTCGAAAATATATAATCAAATGCCATCACGGACTCGAGCTGAACTCTGAAAACAAAGCAAACTAAAGAGAAAAAGGAAATATTTTTGGGTTTTTTCAAAGGTTTAATGAAAGAAAAAGAAAAGGGAAATCTTTTTGTTGTTTTTGCAAATTAAAAGAACAAACAAGAACAGGCAAAAACTTCGAAAAGATCAAAGCGAACAAAATAAAAAACAGATAATACAATGGAAAGGTGAGAAGGGCACGTACTCCCCCAAGCTTAGGCTTTTGGCCTAAGTTGGTAGCAGCTAAAGCCCCCAGGAGCCTCCTGCTCCGGGGTGATACGGGTAAGTCCACACTACAAGAAATATCCTCATACATGACGTTCTTTAAAAGGTCGTGCCTGAATTCTTCAAAAATCTATGATGATTTCACCCATGATGGTCGTAAACTGTTTGCGGGGATCAAAACCATATATAAATTATGACGATGTGAGTAAAAAAGGTCGTAACCGCATAAAACGAGATCGTCATAAACTGAGCCACACAGCTTACGGAGTTATTTTTAGTTGATTACTACCTATTTAGATCGTCATAACATTTACGACGATTATAATAACGTCCTAACCTGTTCAAACTATGCTTAGATGTCACTCGTGGGGTCCATTCGATCCCACCTCATCCATCCATTTTGTGTTCGTCGCTAGGTCTTTATTCTTGACAAACTTTTGGTAGATCTATGATGAAAGAGCTACTTGTTTTCCTATAAATTATTTTTGTCATAAATAAAGAGCAAACTATCTAGCACCTATAGTTTAAATTTGACCCAGTTCCAGCTGAATCTGCATTATTTTGTCTTTTTATGAGAGGTGTATGAAAAACATTTTACACTCCACTATTTCGTGAATTATACATAACATATTGTCTAATATTTTCCTAAATTGGTTTGGTACAATTTTGCAAGAAAGATTTGGTAGGTTCTTCATAAATAATAGCCAATAATAATCACCACTAAAACTTAGCAATAATTAATCATTTCCTAAATAAATTATTGCTTGGATACAGACTCCAAACAGTACATGTCCCCAGGTCAAGCGTACAGGATCAATACACGTCCATAGGCCCATGGAATCCAAATCATACGTATGGAGAAATCACACAATATCCACGGATATAGCTTCGCCGCAAGACAAACTATCTCTAGCCTGGATAAGCCATCGTATTTCTTCGCTAAGACCAAAGTTGAGAACCAGTGGCAGTGTCAGCAATCCGGTTTTTGGGTTTTGCACGAGGAACAAATACTTCAAAAGAATAGTCTCATATGTGGCCTGCTTCCAAACAACTAAAGAAGCACACGTGCACCAGCAACAGCCGTGAACAATCACCATTGAGTGGATCTTGAGATGGCAACAGCTCCAACGACCAGCTATTTAAAAAAATGTTTCATATGAATTCGAGCGACCATCGTGATCAATCTTGCACAGGCGAGAAGTTGATGAACACACTAATTCGCCCTGAGTTAGCAGCAAGGTTTTAGACGAGTCCACCCTGTGATATCGATCTAGCGAGCCAGCGGCAAGGTCTGTAAAAAGTTCATATGATGATTTCAAACCACGTTACCCCCGTGCCATCGACACCGAAATTACAAGTTCTTAATCACAAGATGAGCATGGCTGCAATATTGACGAGTCAAATATGGCAACATCGATCTGGTCAGAACGATTACGATAAAATTTCGTGAAGATGTTTGGATAGATGGTGACCCAAGTCAGCAAACACAAGAGAGAGCATGAAACTCATGCTCCACCTGACATGACATCGAAGTTTGCATCAATTTTACCGTGAATATGTATTTTCTAATAACACATATCGACTCATGTTTAGAGTTTAATTCCACGCAAAATTTGGTAATCTAGACTTGGTCGCTTTGTAAAAAAAACTTATGGATGCATGGAAAAGATTTAGCCATAGTAGACAGTTAAGGGAAACATTGAATTATTCCATAAGGGTTGCAGTATTTCAAAGAAAATAACATAGAATAATATCCCCTTGGGTGAATCTAAAGCAAATGCATGATGTTATCCCTTCTCTTTGAAGAAAAAAATGATATAATATTCTTAGTCGCAGAAATGTAGAGATCACACAAACCGATCCCTTGAGCATCAATTCTATTCAAATAGATTAAGTCATCTCGGATGCATAGTAGGACTATAGGCATAATTAGTCAGTAGTAAGAATATCAGCCGCTTGGATGATAAAGATGACATATAACCACAACAACGGAATGTATGAAAATTATCCTATATTAACAAAGTCCATGCCTCTAATCATCGGTTTGTTCTGCATATCATGGTGGCTCGCAATCCAACTTATTGTGGCACAACTGACTCCGGTTTTTTAGATTTTCTACTAACACCATAAAAAAATAAATCATTACGTTTGTCGACATTACTTTCCACATATGTGAAGATTGCAATGGTGTATAACTGAAGTTGCACTAGAATGTTTATGAAAATCCATAGTAGATACAACTCTAAGTTGATTCTTAATAACTACTACAAGTATACTTAGCAACCTATAGTATATAAAATTCTTACTAGGTGAAGAATGTAAACATACTTGAGGTACGAAATTGGGGTTCAAAATTTAAAATACAATGCAATTGTCCAATACTATTTTCAACCCATATGAAATTCATAAACTTGAAAACAAATTATATATATAAGTAGTATATGACATTATATATAATACAAGATGATACGTACAAAGCAGCAGGGCCATGATTAGCATGGAATAAGCTTTGAAGAGATTAAGATAAAATATTTCATCTAAAAAATATCAATATTCAACCATAGGGTGTGATAGTAAGATGAGCATCTATGGACGCCCATGTAGTTGGATATTGTATTAATAGAGAAAGGCATCTAAGAATGCGATTAGTGATCGACTTAGGTGTGAAAAGAAAACTTTATATTTGATATTTCAATGTTTAGATTTAATTCTTGGTGGGCAATTGCTCATTTGAGCAATGATAAAAAATATGAGGGGCGAGGAGGTGTGGATCATACAGGGGAAAATAAGGATCAGTATCAAAACCAATACATGGTCATGCATTGATTTTGTTTACCTTACATATTAAAGAATTTGTTTAACAATACAATGCACTAACATGTTTCATGTGCTTATAGTTTTGGAAGTTATATATTTATATGATGTATAATTTAGGATGAATTAAACCAAATAATAGTTTATTTCGAAGACCGTAGAGTGGTATGAGGAAATACTTATAAAGGGATATTCTAGCCGCGCAAATGCGTGGGACACCTCGCTAGTTTTTAGGTATTTAATGAATACAAATATAAACTATAACTACATAAAACATTGCACAAAAATGTGTCCAAGTATCCTATATAGGTTACTGAATATATTTGGTGACTCACAGAAGAATTGAATAGAAATTTTGAGAATTTACGTGGAAAAATCAACCACAAACATGAAGTTTATTGATTTTTTTAATTACTAAAATAATTTTAAACAATATTATTTTCTGATTGGCTGAAAAGACCTCCCACGGATCATGCCATAACCACGGGTAATCTGATTTTGATACAACGGTCCACCCCGATAGCTAACCCTAACCCACCCCACTTCTCCGCCCTCTCGAAGTCTCCCCCACCTCTCCACCCTCTCGCGCGGCCGTCCCCCACCTTTCTCTCCACTGTCGATCTCGATCCATCCCCCTCCCCATTCTACTCTCGTCGACGACGAAGGGTGCCCTCGGCAGTCCGGGCGGGTGGAGATCCGCTCGTGTGCGGCCCTGCGAGTGCGTCCACGGGTCAGGCAGGGCTAGGCGAGCGCGGCCAGGGACGGGCAGATCCGCTCGTGTGCGGCCCTGCGAGTGGCGCGGTGCGCTGGCCTGCCTGGGCGAGCCGGCCAGGCGAGGGCATGCGCAGCCAGGTGCGGCGCAGTCGGCAGATGCGCGCGAGCACGGGCCGGGGCGTGCGTGTCCAGGCGCGGGCGACCGTGTGCGAGCGCGTCCATGGGTCAGGCGGGGCCGGGCGAGCGCCGCCAGGACGAACACAGCACCAGATCTGCGGCCATCAACGCTGCTCTTCCCCGGCCTCATGGTCACCGCCGCCCTGCTCCTCCGCCTCCTCCGCGCGCTCTCCCTCGCCGTGCACATCAGCGCCCTCATCCTTCACCAGGCAGCTTCCCCGACCGGATCTGCGCTTGTGCGGTTGTCCTCGCGTCTATGTCCGAAAGGTTACGTGCGCACTCCGTGGTAATTCCGCTCCTCATCTTCGCCTCTTAATCCTCTCGTTGCCCGCATCGCAGGGGAGGCGCTGTTGGAGGAGCCACGACCGGGCGGAGGTTTCGCAGATGGAGGCGCTCCTTCCAACCCCACGGCGACCTGCGCCGCTGCTGCCTGCCGCTGGTTCCTCCAGCCCTCGCCTGCGAGGGGGCTCTGTTCCTCACCGCATTCTGCCTCTCGGGGTACTCGCCAAGGGATGGGATCTGATGGGACTGGGGCCATGAGCCAGGTGCCGGCCGTCAAAGGTGTGTCCAAAGAAGGGGCGAACGTCCTGGCCTCGCGCAGGCTGCAGACGCTTCCAACCGTGGCCTTCTTCATAAGCTGTAAGCACCAACTTAGCTTGCTTTTCTTTTTGTGAATTACTACTAGTGTATAGTGGGAGACATGTTGCACAAGATCGATCCAAGTTTGAGATTTCCTTTACTGATCTGACCATATCGGCAATCCGTTAGGATGATCACTCCATCATGGACAGTAGGCCAAAGATAGCTGTTGAAAACATGTACTAATTCTAGGATTTACTTTGGTGATTGACGAACTGGGGATAGCTTAATTATTTTCTAACGAGCAATGCTATAAGAAGTGTGTGCAAAGTGCTTTACTTTCTCTGTCTGGCCACGTCTTTATGTTATATGCAGGCTGCCTAACTCTTAAGGACAATAAATCAGTAGCATAGAAACTAGAAAGCAAATATTCCCTGAATCACTTTAGCTCGTACAATCAGTCAGCTACTACTAATGTACTAGATGAAAAGAGCAGATCACTAACACACAACTATTTCTTCAAAGCCTTGATTTGAAGTTTCTGATACTGAAGCTTATCCAGTATCCATGTTTCTCTAATGCAAAATGGGGGTATGGTGTCAGTAGTTAACATACAGGGCAACCTATACACAGATCCTAAACTGTCTCTTTTCTTCTCTATGTGCCATAATTTTGAGTGAATAATCTCCCCACTCTCCCTCTCTTTCAGCTGCAGAAATCTACTTGCAGCTTGAGGCATCAGCCTGGCCCAGCATCGTCAAGCTCCCCAGACGCAGAGATGGTAAGGTTCTTGTGCAGGATGCATGTAACAGACTTTGAAATAGCCTGTGTTGTCCTCAAAATAAATTGTATCTGCTCAGTATAGTAGATTAATGAATCAGGTTGCTGAAAAATAAAATCTGCCTCTTTTTTTCTGTATCTGTTCCGTTACTTGAGCCATGTCTACATGCTGATTTGTATTTATTTTTCCTTTGTGTGCGTGTGATGTTTCTTCAAGATTTTAGATGATGCTCACCTCATGTCTGCATTAACAATTAATTTAGTTTGGGTAACAAAATAACCAGCTAAGGCTAGGAGTACTACTCTATTAAAAATTTGTTTGGTTCTCATGAGACATGCATAAATAAATAAAAGAATGCATTCTCTGACCAAAGTGGTTTTTTTGTAAAGAAACTACCAAATATATATTAACAAGTTGTAACAAAATATTTGACAAAAATATTAGATCATATTTTATATAAAATTGACCAAAATAGTTGCATGTAAAATATTTGAAGAACCACTAGCAGGCCTGATAATTCAGTTTCTGGTAATTTGGCGCCTAATAGGAGATAAGTGTTAATTACTTACTACTAGTCGCAGTAGTAGCTATCTTTTATTTGCGGGTGGCAGTAGTATCTAACTTTACTGTAGTATTTGTTGAGGTCAGGCAATTTTGTCATACAAAGTTCTACCTAGATTAACTCCAGATTCCGTAGGACTGATAATAATCTGCACGAGATACCATCTTCCTATGTGTGCTGGTGACTTGTGCTGTATGTGTGTAACTGATGCGTGTGGTGAGCATGGCTGAGTGGCTACTTCCCTTGGTAAATATATTATGTTTTTTATGGATCTTGCAATGATCATACTCATACACTATATATAATCCCATCTCTTTCGGTTGTCTCTACTCTCAGTTAAATGTTAAGTGCATTATCTGTTTGATCAAGTACTAGCTCACTAATATAAGTTGGGCCTTTTATTTGTGCTTCGAACTATCTCACTGTTATTACCTTTGCAATTGCATAGATAGAGATTTTTTGGTCCTTGTTAGAGATTTTCTCTATAGGAATTTCTTTATTTAATCTACATGATTGTTTGATGTTGTAAATTAAATGTGCCATTTTCCTTTGGCAGATGGGAGGCCCTTTGGTCGAGGTGACCGAGGAGAGCCATGAATCCTCCCAGGAAGCCAAGGGCATGGCAATGGAAGCAACATCACGAGGTAGTGCCCTCTGGAATTTATGTTAGCTAGTGCATATATTATGTGTTTTTTTCTTTTATTTCATCATAGTTTGTACTTTTCTCAAGCAAAGTTACGATGCTCAAGCGTCAAAGTTCTAACGTGTATTGTGCAGTTTGTAATGGAATGTAACATTTTACTTCTATTAACTAGGTAGCTCCCCTCATGACATAACTTGAAATTTATGGATTGCTTGGATAGTTTGCATGAATGATTACACTGAGTGGTTTTTATTGAGAGTAAACTAGGAAGGCAACAAATGAATCAACTCTATCTCTTTCATTGATGATGTAGGTATATATACAGATGGAAGGACACCATGAAGAGGTGCCTCTTCATGAAGGAGTGGAAGTTACAAGGGTAGATTTACCCCATAATTAACACATGTTAAATGTGTTAATTATTTCTAACACTCCCCCTAATCTACACTTGTCCATCCAAAATCATCATCTTGATTAGAGGCTCCTCCAAAAACCCCGTGGGAAAAATATGAGGAGTATAGTGTTTGATATGTTGCCAAAACTCCTTCAAACCCAGTGGAAAAAATAAGGAGAAAATGCCGCAACATATAAAGCTTATTGTCTGTTTTAACTCGTTATGAGGAAAACCCATAGAATTAAAAGGACAATAAATATGTCGCATATACTTTCTTAAAAACCCCGGTGGGGAAAACAGAAAGTAAGACATGATCTTGTGTTGATATTACCTTATTAAAAACCTTGATGAGAACCTGTGAAGTAAACTCATAAAGGGAAAAAGAGTATAATATGATGCATTGAACATGAGTAATTCAGGAAGATACTCCCCCTGATTCTTGCATATGTCAAAGTCGTCGAATACCAATTCTAGCAACATTTTATGGATGTCGAAGTTGGTAGAGACTTTGTGAACAAACGTATGAGTTTGTTGTATGATTTGACTTGCAAGATGAGCAATATAGTGATATTGCTTGTTACGTAACCTGTTTACATCCGGGTAACACAAGCAACATTATCTTTGAGATAATAGTTGGTGGATGTAGCCACTAAGGTCTGTTTGAAAGACATTCAAGGAAGGCTATCACACATAGTATGAATACTAAGCTTGTCTATGATCTGACATAGTGGGGATCTGATCAATGTATCCAATGATATTGGTATTCATATTTCCTTGAAACTGGAAATCAAGACAAGATGTTTGATGCCTTGGAGATATCGAAAGATATTCTTTAGTCCCAACCAATTGTTTATGGTGGATCCAATGACATTATGGAACGTTAGGTCCCAATATCTCATTTCCATCATCTCTTGGTCTAAATAGATCTTTCTCTACGTCTAGAGAATGAAATTCCATGAGAGTTATGGATGGATAGGATTTATCCACAATGAATTTCTCCAATATATTCTGGATATAGACAATATAGTATACCGTAATGAATGAATGAATGAAGGTGCTCAAGTTGTAGTAACGAGCGGTATTTTGGTTTTACCCAAATCCTTCATATTAAACTCCATCATTTAGATGATTACATGTGTAGTCATTGCAGGAGTAGTCACTGTGTATGACTCATAAACATGGATAATCATCATTGTAGGAGTAATCCTTGTGTATAAGGAACTCACTACGTCGGTTGTACCATATGTACCGACAACAATAAGTCGTATGGTGACTTACTGATTTTTACACAATGTATGTTGCATTTTGTATTTCGATTCAGAATGAGATCCCATCGAAAATCAATCATATATATCTGAATCTAGTGAACCACATGGATATGTGATCACTACATTTATCAACTGCATAGATAGATGATTTTATACTGCCAATTGATATAAGTTATCGGAAAGAGATTCCACCTCTGGAGATTAGTTGGGTATCTGCGTAAACCCTTGTGCTACAATACTTGCTCGACGTTTCACCACCTCGGTGTTCTCATTCTGTTTTCAAAAGAAATCGGGTGTAGGTATTGCTTTGTGAATACCTTCCCTGTATTGAGGATTGCATCCTTTTGCTTGAGTTCAGTCTGAGTGTTGTTCACACTTTGCCATGGCCATGGTCTTTAGACATGAATCATTTGAAAGGTTTTTGCAATCTAGTTGAGAAATGTATGTCGACAATTGTAGACTTTCGGTTAAATGTTTCTCCAGAATATATATGTTTATATATAGTTGATGGAAATATCGTTACCCATGATGACTGCTCACGGTTTCCCAATGCGGTTGAGTCGGGTATTCCGATGTCCCGGTCATTGTGTGCACTATGACCTGGGTTTGTGGAGGTTTCCCATCCACTGGGTGTATACTACCCATTAGGTGTCTATCAATGTGAAGTTGACTTGCATTTACTGATTCAATGGCCTTAATATCCTTGCTTGCGAGAAGCTGAATCCTGATGTACTTTTGCCATGCTTCTCCCCTGTTGCTTTGAACGGGGAGTGGAGTGATTTTTGTTGGTACCTTCACTCTTTCAGGCATATTTTTGCAGGATTGTAGGATTGTGTGACACCTTTATATTCAGTAAATGAATTTGGCAGATTATTTGCAATGTATTGCAAATCTTCTGAACGCATGGTTCAGATCTTTGAGTACGTGGATTTGAGGTAGGAATGTGTTGAACATTCCAATAATTTCCTGGCATTGTGCATGGTACTTGAATTCTCCCCCTAATGCCTGGAAATATTCCTCGGTGTAGCAGCATACTGGCCTAGAATAACTCCCCGTGAGAGGGGCTTGAGGTATTGATGGAAATACAATTATTCCTCACATAGATCCCACGTATATGTTGAGGGGCCAATGATGTATGCCGGAGTGGTGATATCGGTGTATAACCGAATTATCGCAGATGGGAAATGCTAGAGAGATTTCCACGTATCAAAGATAAAGGGGAATAATATTATGCAGTTTGTCATGAGCGTGTAAAACTGCATGACTCCAACGTAAAGTTGGTAAGTTGCAATTTTAAAGTAAAGAGCATGCAATGAGCTTAATTATTTGGATAAAGGATTCTACCAAACCATATTGAGTCTAGACACATAGGACAAAGTGCTAAAATTCAATTCTAGGGCCATATTAAAGGCACACAAGAAGAATTTTGTGACATTGTCCATTCGATTTGCTTGAAATCAATGTTCAGGATAATGAGCCAATGGTTTAGTGTGGCTAAATGCACACGTGATACATCGTGTAGATGTGTCTTTTAGAACCATGGAATACCTGAATGGTCTAGTCAGTGGTTGGAAAGAGCCACTTACCTCGACTTGATGAATTCAAGGAGTTTGAGTGGTTCAGCGTAGACTTTAAGGTGTATGAGCCTTAAAGTTAGCTTCCTTGCATTGTATGTAATGCACATAAAATCCAAATATTGTTAGAATGTAGCATCATTTAAGTCATGATCAATAAAATTGCCGATAGTTTCTGTTTCAACCCAATGTCGAAATGACCAAGACGAGTATGCCAAGTTGTCATGCGAAAGACATTTTGGAAGCTATCATGTATGCAACATATGCTATGGGTTTTGTAGTATGTGTAGTACAATCCTGATGATAAGAAGACAATGGACTTGCCATATCCGTGTATGGTGAAGAGAAGATTTTCTCTTTGTTGTCATCATAAGTTTCTCTATGGAAACTATTTTGACGGATATCTCTATAGTAGTAGGGTATGAGTTATATGTAGACACAATAGAGCATCTTTGATAACACTCGAGTACCCATAGGGATAATAATTATGACCCAAGTCAATAATTACATCATCGCGTGCAGCGATTGTTTGAATATTTCCTGACCTCTTAACAAGAGTGGAAACATTATATTTCCCTGAATATAGAGTTTGTGGTGCATATGTCCACAAGGCACGTATCATCTTTCATCTGATTGACCCCCGTAAAAATCTATATATAGATTTGAAGATTTCCAGTATGAAAATTTCTATCATATATATAGAATACATACAAATGTATTTGTACCAAAGTGCTGATACAATATATTGTGATATACAATATATAATGACAATAATCATGTTCTTAGTAGAACATCATAAATTGACATAAATAAATAGATCACTAAGGAGACTAAGGGACTAAATATATAGTCTCCAAACATGTCGGTTGAAGCATATTCAACCATCACGCTCTCCATGCTCATAGGGTCCCATGACAGCTTGATGGTGTCAGGTTGACGGTTCGAGGTGAGTTTTAAACCATTACCCTTGAGGTCCTTTGCGTCCCGGAGGCGTGGCTTGGATTGCACGCGTTATCCCATGGAATGCAAGACTGATCTTGATGTCGATTACCTGCTTAAGTAAGTTGTGGCCATTGAGGGCGAGAGCCTCAAATTGTTAGCCATCGATTACTTGTAGGGGAAAACCATGGATAACTAATTTATCAGAAGTAAATTAAAAACCATCATGGTTTTGTAATAAGAATGCAAAAATTTGACTCAAGTGTATAACTTGAAAAATGCTCAACCTCAATCGTGGGAACATAACACATTGAAGATCATATAGATCTCACAGTAATAGGCTGCATAATCTGACAATGTCAGTAGATGCGCATGGTTCTATTACCCTGTCCTTGTGTATGTCACAATTTAAATATAAGGAAAAATATGTTGGAGGTAATCGTTTTGACAAAACGTATGCCTCTCCGTAAGAGTGATAGTCTGCACATGGGCATTAGATCGAACTCTTACCTAGTGTTTTCCTAATATAATGAGGGAGATATATTGTCAAAATTTGCAAGTCTGTTGTGCGGGAGAAATTAATCTCGACCGGTAAGACATGTTCATGAAAAATGGCAATGTGATAAACACATAGAACGTATCATCTGTTGTGCAGGAGAAATAAATCTCGACCGCTAAGATAAGTTCATGAAAAATGACAATGTGCTAAACACATAGAACATATCATATCCGGTGAAAAACCAGTAATATATTTATATTACAGGTTGTGTAATATAAATACATCTTAATGTTGCAAAATTAATAGATTTCAAGAAGGTATCTTGAAATTATTAGTGTGAATATCAAATTGCTAAGGATGACACCTTGAAGATAATCTCCAAAATGGAGTAGATCTCGCAGCATTAGGAAGTATAATCT
The DNA here is from genome assembly GCA_950022295.1 of Bromus sterilis. Lineage (NCBI taxonomy): Eukaryota > Viridiplantae > Streptophyta > Magnoliopsida > Poales > Poaceae > Bromus > Bromus sterilis. The sequence continues at coordinate 250,757,621 of OX465595.1, read as the reverse complement.
GATGAAATCAGTAGATACTATTTCTTAATGCCTTATGTCATGACTTAGTAAAATATATGGGAGAACACTTTGTAAAGCAATCATAATGTCGAGGCGACAAAATGTAGGCTTTATCAGCAGTCAACAATAATCTGCGTAGGCAGTAGATTCATATCACTACCTTGTGATCTCAAGCATCATCAATTTGAAGAAATCACCTTGAATTTTGCATATGTATTTGCAAGAAATTGAAAATCTCAATTGCAAATAGATGTATTATTCTCGTCATGTGTTTAACATGAAAATAGATACATCATAGAAATATCCGAAATACGTTGAGTACAACGGAAAAAGTATCAAATAATAGATATAAATAATCTCAACATTTATTAGCACCGAAACTATTTATATCATTATTTTACTCTGGAGCACAAGGCTCAACAAATAATGCTAGTAAATAGCACAAAATCTTTTTGCAAAATACCACAAGTATTGTTACAAAAAATGGGTTTATCGTCTTTTTTTTGCTAATTCCTGGACATGCAGGGATTCTGTTGCAAAAAGATGAAGTGATAAGGTTATCCATGTCTTCATCCGTGCAGTTACAGAGTAAACCGTAACTGCCGCCGCTGCAATGGGCGTGGGGCGGATGGGCGCGGCCGAGCGCGGTGCACGGCGCGAAGGCCGGGTAGAGGTCGGGCGGACAAGCGCGGTGCGCGGCACGGCGCATGGCCGGTCACAGGGAGTGGCGCGGAGGCCGCGGGGGCATGGGACGCCGAGGACGCGGGCTCCGCGCACTGTACGCCGGAGGGCGTCGCGACTGCTGCCACACATGCGCCTCCGTAAAGGATGGGAGCCGCGCTTCCGGTCGCTGCGTGCTAGAGCGCAGGGCCTCCGTCAGGGGTGATGCAACCTTGCGGTAGATCATCGTTGGCACCTTGCCGACGTCGCAGGGAAGCCATGAGGCTGGGCGTGGCCGCCGAACGAAGTGCAGAGCAAAGGCTCCGTCAACACGCGCACGCATGGTGTGCGGGAGCCGTCTGTCAAGCAAGGGCTCGGATCATGGACTATCCATGTTGATGGATTTCCCTTGTACAGGAGTATGCATTGCCCGGACAACATGCTCGCTGCGTTCAGCGCCGATGGCAATGCTATCACGCGCAGGCCGTGGGACAGGCGTCTCCGCGCGTGCTGTCGCTGTCGTGGGCCGCGGGCGCGGCCGGGCCCCACGGCTACAGGCACGTCCAGGGGCGGCCACGGGCACGACGCGGCGCAAAGGCCGAGCGACCGGGCGCTGGCGGAACGCGGAGGCCGGGCTGGCGCGGCCGACTGCCGGAGTTCCGGCGGCCACGGCGCGGGCGGGCGTGGCCACGGTCTGGTGCTGTCGTGGTCTGGCGCAGGCTCGGCGTGACCAGACGGCGATGGCACGGCCTGGCTCAGGCGAGCGCGAGTCGCAACCGCGGAGGCTGGGCGGCGTGAAGGCCGCTGGTGCGGCGCATGGCCAGACGCTGGGCGCGCGTGGAGGCCGCGGGAACGGTGCAGACGCAGCCAGAAACGGCCACGGCGTGGCCGGCGACGAGGGCACGACCACGGGGCAGCCGGCGACGAAGGCGCGACCGTGCGCCTGGTGCTCTCGATTACGAGCGTGCTGATAACGTATTGAGAGTAAACTAGGAAGGCAACAAATGAATCAACTCTATCTCTTTCATTGATGATGTAGGTATATATACAGATGGAAGGACACCATGAAGAGGTGCCTCTTCATGAAGGAGTGGAAGTTACAAGGGTAGATTTACCCCATAATTAACACATGTTAATTATTTCTAACAGTTTTTTAGTTGACACTAATCTGGAAAAGTCAATTTCTAGTTTGACTATTAAATGGCATATCAAAGTAAATACTTTGTAAATCAGAACATTTAATAACTATATTATTGTGTATGTACCATTGGTATGTTGGTACCTTGACAATATTCAACAACATTATTTGTATAGATTAGAGTAGGAGAGTAAGACTTATTTACTACTTCGCAATATCCAGTAGAGATTAGAGTAGCAGCATAAGTATAAGCACTGATTTTTGTTATATGATAAGAGTAGCAGCAACAAACTAAATATAAGCACTAAATATTCAGTAGAGATTAGATTAGCAGCAGCAAACATTGCTTGCTAGATATCCTTCTTGATTTGGGATTTTTTTCTGTTTCCTTTAGGGTTCAACCTACCTGTGGAATTATTGTTTTATGTTGTAAAATTACTTATTTACTTATTTCTGCTGCTATGAGTTAATCATACTCTATTCCCTTTATTGAGCTGCTCCGCCACCTCCTCAAGTGTCTTTGCTAGGGCTCCCAATGGTAGGCAGGCCGTGGACGCAAGGACCTGCTGCTACCGATGGTTGTTTGCCCACACCACGTCCTCGAGCTTCTTCCTCCCGTCAACGCCATATGTTGCCTTCCAGCTTTAAATTGTTAGTTGTTAGTTCTTTTTCTTGTCTATTTAGCTATTGACATGTATGTTTTCCCTATCCTGTATATTCAGATCTGCCATAAGCATGGGGTAATGTCGAGCTGGTCCAAAGAAGAATTTGCAACGTCTGAAGAGTACAATCTTGCTGTTATGTAATGTAATGTATCTGAGATGGTTGTGACTTGTAATGCTGGATTGTTTGTTGTGTAAATTCTGTATTTGTAAGATTATTGATTTACTTCGAATATTGTGCTGGTTTGATGGTATAAACCTGTTGTGAACACAGTTTGATCGTGAGATGTAACTTATTTTCTATCTATTCGGAGTTAAATATTGATTACATATTTATTGGAAAATGGAAACCTAAAGAATATCTGCTTGACAGTTAGGACCCACTTGTCATATCCTGACAATTGGGACCCATTTGACTAATGGTCCCATCTTTAGAAAAAAAAGAGAATCCGGATTTGGTGAGGCAAAAAGTCCATGGACCAAAAATAAAAAGGCTGGTTTGTTGGGCTTTGGCCCATGCATGTAGCTGAATTGATAGAATTTTTTTATACAAATAGTGTGAATTATTGGGCTTGGCCCATGTAGACCACTGAATCAAATTGGGCTGGTTTTAATTTACAATGATTTGATTTCGTCGTAATGTTGCCACGTAGGACTGCCACGTAGGATTGGGCTAGATTTCCAGTGATGATTTATGATCGTCGTAAAGGTTACGACGATCCGGAAATTTTTGTGAAAGTTACGACGATTTTGACCAAAATGTCGTTGCTTTCAGTTTTTGACGGCTCGTTTTTGACGCTCGGTTTTTCGTCGTAAGATCGTCGTAAATGAAAAACCATGACGATGCAGTGACGAAAATAGAGCGTCATGTATTAGCATATTTCTTGTAGTGCCAAGAGTCGTACGAGCCCTCCGGTGCGTACACCGAAGTCCTCGGGTCCTCCCATGAGGAAGGTCCTGTGCTCCAAGCAGAAGAAGACCCCTCATCCTGCTGGGTAAAGGTCTCCCCCTGGAAAGGTGGGAACTCACCATGCTCCTCCTCGTCGGGCACAACCCCCTCCATGGGGTTACGAAGCTGATACTGGTCCATGAACTCATCGAAGTGTACATCATTGAAGGACCATCCGTTCCTGTGGGTGTGATCGAACAAAAGTGGTGCAGGTAGACGGATCTCACGAGTAATAGTCTTTTCAAACCTCAAAATATAAACAAGGTTAAAAAACTGGGAAGTCATGGTAACAAACTTATGCCTCTTCATAGAAGAAAGATCAAGACTTGCGTAAGAAAAGGGAATATCATCAGGATGCGGGGTGCCGTTAAGAAACTCAAGGAAAAGTGTGGCGTAAACATCACCAAATAAATCACCCTTGTTACTATTCATAACAAGGCGTCGAACAATTAAGGCACCCCCATTATAATCATTCCTACCAGAGAGGGCGTTCGCATAGATAGCGAAGTGTGGTGCAGAACCGTTGCTCGAGTTGTCACGAGCCAACACCCCTCTAGCAATAAAGTACGCAAAATACCTGATGTGGGGGAATAAAATGTTGGAAATCTTTGTACGCCGAATGTATCTCTCCTCCTGGCTACAAAGGGAGTTGAAGAGAGTCCTCAACTCGGAGGGCTGAGTGTTCATCCTCGCCGTCTGACCAGCGTTCGGCACACCTATTATATCACAAAACTGTGCCAAAGACATGGTTCCAGCAGCATGGTTATAACAAAAACTGTTCACAAAGTAGGAGGTGAGCTTCTTGTATTGTATCACACGGCATAGTGCTAGCCGTGTCAAACCTACATTGGCGCAAAGGCCGTAAAAATCCTCCTTAATTCCTGCAGCTTCAAGAAATTCAAAGCAAGGATACATCATTGCGCATGCTGGACTTGTGTCTTCCAACAACTCCAGGGGCACATGATCTTCATTGTAGCTCACCCTAGCAGCTGAGGGTGAAGCTGCAACTCTAGTGACTCGATCGAAGCGCTTGGGCTTCTTCTTCCCAAGCCACCCCTTTGCCTTTCCTAGCAAACTCATTTCTGAATTTTTTTTGAAAATTCACAAAAAAAAAGGTTTTAAACAAAGTGAGTTGAGGAAAACTACTCTACTCACTTACCTAAGGCATAAACTTGCATCAAAACTTGGAAATAAACTTCTACACATTCATGCAAGCTCATATAAACAACACCAAGAACTACTAAATACTCACAAATGAAGCCACCAATCGAAAATCTAATTGGAGGGGTGGAGGAGTTACATACCAGGGAGTATTTTACCAAAATCTCAGCGCAAATGATGGGTCGTAGAGAGAGATCAAAATTCTGGACGGAGAGCAGCAAGAATGCAAGTTCTAGGTGTAGAACTCGTGTTTTGGGGAAGAAAGGGAGAGAGAGGAAGAAGACTCACCTGGAGATGGGGCATGTGGGCCCCAGGTGCCCTGTGGGCGCGGCTAGGGGGCTGGCCGCCTGGTCCACTGGTGGCCCCCCCTAGTCAGCCCCAGGTGCCTCTGGGTCACTCCCGGCATGAAATTTTTTATTCTATTTTTCTGGAATTTTTCTGAAAACTTCATTGTTGAAAATTTTTTGGAGTTCAAAAAGCTGCGAAACTTTCTGAAAACTTGAAGCAGTGATTAGAATGGTGAAGCTTCAAAAACAGATAAACTTGGTAAAGCAAAGAGAATAAAATCTAAATCAAATTAAAACATAACAAGCTCCACTTTTTACCTATATAAAACATGCTTACTAGCAAGGTTGATCAAGTCTTACCAACAAACCGACAATATATAAAGCAAAAAGTCTGACCTCTAATGAGGTGATCATCGCACCTTTACTTTAATGGACATTGTCCCCACCATAATGGTTTAGTATTTTTGGTGCACATGTAGTGGATAGTCCCATTCTCCAATCTTCACGGTCTCGATATTCTCTATTGAGTTAAGGTCATTCCTTTTGTCGATCTTCTTCAGAAAATACACCGCGTGTTTTATATCATCTACGTTGAGGGTGACCTTTTCTTTATTGCAATCAATAATGGAACCTGCGGTGTTAAGAAAAGGTCTACCAAGAATAATAGACATGCTCCCATCCTCGGGCATGTCAAGCACAACAACATTTGTAAGGATCAAACAATTAGCAACTTCAATGGGAACATCCTCACAAATACCTATCGGGACGGATGTTGACTTGTCAGCCATCTGAAGAGAGATATATGTAGGGATTAGCTTGTCTAAACATAATCTCTTATAAAGAGAAAAAGGCATAACACTCACCCCTGCTCCGAGATCACATAAGGTAGTTTTGACATAATTATTTTTTATGGAGCATGGAATGGTGGGTATACCTGGATCACCAAGCTTCTCAGGAATTTTGCCAATGAAAGAGTAGTTAGCAAGCATAGTAGATATTGCCGCATTGGAAACTTTTCTTTTATTAGTAGCAATATCTTTCATATATTTTGAATAAGGAGATAACTTAATAGAATTAGTCAAAGGAATCTGAAGAAAAAGAGGTTTCATCCCTTCAATTTTTTTATTATAGTGCTCTTCTTCTTTAGATTTGAGAGACGTACCTGGAAAGGGCATGGGTTTCTGTATCCATGGTTCTCTTTCCTTCCCGTGTCTTCTTGCGATGAAGTCTTCTCTAGTACACTTCTTGCGTTTATCGGGTTCTTCCTCTTCTCGCGCCTCAGGAGGATCATTCTTCTCCTTATCATTTTCTTCGGGCCAGCACCGTCTTCAGTTTCAGCATCGGAGGTAGATATGCTGTTAGGATCAACAACATGTTCTTGACTGGTGATAGGATCATTGGAGTTGTCGGCCTCCTTTTGTTTCTTCTTCTTATTTTTCTTCTTACGAGATCCAACAATCTCGTCTTCTACCTGTACTTGAGAATCTTTCTCGATCCTCTTCGGATGCCCCTCGGGGTAGAGTGGGTCTTGGGTGTGTGTTCCACCCCTGGTCTTGATGCCATAAGCTTGTATGTCCTGTTTGGCATTGTTAGCAAGCAAATCCTTTTGCACATTATAAATTTGTTCAAGCTGAGTTTGAACCATATGAAAATGCTTAACAAGACATTTAACATCATTAATTGTTCTTTCTAGAACACCAAGAAAAATTTTGATAGCAAGAGAATTATGATGCAACTGACTTTGTATCCTCCTATTAAAATGGTCGTGCCTAATAATAAAATTATCAAGCTCATCTAAGCATTGGTCGGGAGGCTTACCTTTAGGGATGTCACTTTCAGTAAAGTCTAATAGAGAGTGTACCTATAACAAGGGAGGGTGAGTAGTGGGATCACACAATTTCTCGATAGGCGGTAGATTTTTGACGTCTTTGGTTTTAATGTCTTTCTCCTTTATAGACTTCTTTGCTTCTTGCATATCTTCGGGGCTCAGGACAAGCATGCCCCTCCTCTTTGGTGGTGGATGTGGTTCAGGGAAAGACCAATCTTCATGGTTCTTGGCAATCTTGCCCATTAATTCTTCAGCATCGGCCGGTATTCTTTCCCTGAAAACACAACCAGCACAATTATCCAGATAGGATTCATTGGTTAGACCATCATAAAATATATCAAGTAATTCATTCTTTGGGACTTCAAGTTCCGGTCTAGCCTTGATTAAATCACAATACCTCCCCCAATCTTTAGGGAGGTGCTCATCCTGCAATTGTTTGAAGTTATAGATTCTTTGCAAAGCAGCATGTTGCATATGAGCAGGAAAATATTTATCAACAAAGAATTGAACTAAGTCCTGAGGACTCCCAATGGAACCATAAGGTAGTGCATCGTACCATGATTTAGCATCTACCTTCAAAGAAAAAGGAAAAAGCTAGGCCACATAGAAGTTTTGTTTCTTTTCATCAGTAGTAAATAGGTCACCTAACTCAGCGAGTTTGGTCAGGTGTGCTATAGCATCATCATTTTCTCTGCCATAAAAGGGGTCAGCCTCGACTGTAGATATAAGTGAAAGATCAACAGAGAAATCATAATCAGGATCAGTGATGCATATAGGGGATGTGGAAAAATTAGGATCATGAATAATCTTGTTCTTCGTGTAGTGCTTTTCGAGCAGCTCCTTAGTAGCATCAAGGTCAGATTCGACACACTCTTTGATTTCCCTGCAAAAATCATCATCAAGAGTAATATAATCATCATCAAGGATTCTCTCCTTGAGTTCATTTTAGTCTAGGTAACCAAAGGTTTTGCAGTTATGAATATAGGTAGCAGGAGTCTCGGTCGCGGATTCTGCTCCACCCTTAGCAGCCTGAGTTTCAATATAGTGACCAAGAAAACTAGTATCTTCAAGAGTAATGGAAGCATCATCAAAAGTATCGGACATAGTAACAGACTCGGTTGAAGTAGCATGTGGTGGTAGTGGTGAAGAAAACTTACTTATAACGAAAGGTGAATCAAGCGTAGCACTATCACTCAGAATGGTACCTTTTCTCGTAATGGATGGTAGGGTCGGAACCTTGGGATCTCCTTTCGTACCCATAGCGGATGAAGTGTTGCAGGCAGGATACTTCAAGTAGACTTGTAAATATTGCTATGCTCCCCGGCAACGGCGCCAGAAAATAGTACTTGATGACCCTCAACTGTAGGGGATCGATTATAGTATTCTCGCGGGTAAGTTAACCCAATTTATTGATTCGACACAAGGGGAGCCAAAGAGTATTTATAAGATTTGACAGTTGAGTTGTCAATTCAACCGCACCTAAAATATATTTTCTTGCAACAAAGTATTAATAGAAACTCTGGTATGATAGTGGTAGCAACGGTGGTAACGGCAAAAGTAAAACAACAGAAATAAACTAGTAGTAACCATCAGGATTAAAACCCTGTAGGCTAGGGAGATGGATGGTTGGGTGATGCATGAATAAGAGTGAACATGTAATAGATTCTAACACGGGGCAAGGCACACATTAGGCGTGTATCCTGTAGGTAGTTGTGCGTGCTTGCAATAAGAACTTGCACAACATCTTTTGTCCTACTAGTCCGCTACGAACGGGGCCAAAGGGAACTTATGGAGATTAAGGTGCTCCTGTCAAAGAGAACAAGAACAAAGCAATAAAGTCAATGGATACATGGAATCCTCAAATTATGGACCATCCCCTTTGGTGTCCCAAGTTGTCACCTTTGGGATCGCCGGTTCCGGACCATAATAGGTGCATACAACTCATAGATAGGATATCAAACATAAATATACTCATGAAAACATAAGTGGTTCAGATCTGAAAACATGGCACTCGGGCCCAAAGTGACAAGCATTAAGAGCAACAAGTTGTAGCGAAGATGATAAACACCAAAGTAGATGATAGGCAACATGCCCCCAACAATCTGCGAACTATTACATGATCAAACTCATCCAATCCCTACCATCCCCTTTTCCTGTAGCAGGGAATTACTCACACATGTGAAGAGAAGTCATGGAGGGAGGATGGATTGGTGATGGTGATGACGATGGCGACGATCTCCCCTCTCCGGAGGCCAAATCAGCCTCCAGATTAGCCCTCCCGAGGAAGAACAGAGGGTGGCGGCGGCTCCTCTATGGGTTCTGGAAAAGCGACTTCTTTTTCGGAGTTTCCACATAACGAGAATAAATAGGGGCCAAGGTAGGTCACCAGAGGGGGTGGGACCCACCCAGGCGGCCTCCCGGTGAGGCCAGTGGGGTGGCCGCGCCAGGAGGGCGCCTAGGACCCCCTGGCTCCACTCTGGCCCACCTTCTGGTCCTGGGTCCCTCCGGGTGCGTGGATTTTCTGTATTTTTTCTAGGAATTTTCTGAGATGTCCAAAAATCATTTTCCTGCACACAATAAAACCATACAGGAATATCTGCTGAAAACAGCGCCATTCCAGGTTAGTTTAGTTCAAATCATGCAAGAATGAGGGCAAAACAATAGCAAAAGTGTTTGGAAAAGTTTAGTTCAAATCACCCCCCTATGAATTTCCAAATCTTCCCAAATAGCCATCCAAAATTCGAAACCCTAGCCCCTGGCCCTCTAGAGCCGTCGGATCTGTGATCCGACGCTCCAGGAGAGTGCCACGTCGCCCTCAGCCACCTCCAACCCAATTCGGGCCCCGTAGGGCCCTGGGAGTGCCACTGGCCCACTTGGGCCCGATTCGGGCCGAACCGCCGCCGCCTCCGCCCGCAGCACGCCGGCGTCGCCTCCATGCCACCGCCGGGGACTAGCCTCCGCACCCGCGGCTCGCTCCTCCTCTCCTCACTTCTCCTGATCTCTCTTCCTCTCACGCCTCCCCCGCTCTCCTCTGCAGGAACCTCGCCGCCGAGAGCTCACCGCGCCACCACGCCATGGCTGATCACGGCCGAGCACAGCCCCGCATCTCCACCTTCCGCCGCCGCCCCTCGACCTCCTCCGCCGCAAACCACTATCTTCGGCCGGTTCCGCCCCACGCCGTCGCCCCGCCGCCGTGGTCGGGATCAACCCGATCCAGTAGTCACTCACCCACTGGACGCCCGAAAGGCCAGCCAACCCTAGCGCGGCCCACCAGCGCACCAAGGCCCAGCTCAGCACCCGGACTGTGCATCCTCCTCGCCCTGGGCGAGATCTGAGTACCTCACGCCCACCTCGGCTTCCTGGGCCGGTCCATCTAGAGTAAGCAGCCCGAGTTCCTTCACCCCTGCTATTTTTTCGAAGTCTCAGATTATTCTGCTGCTGATGCATGTTTGTAAGTAAGATAGCGAGTGAACCGTAGGCTGGATGACGATGCGCCCAAAAGGAATTTTTCTCTGATTTATGTGCTCTAAATTTTTTATTTAGTGAGTTAATTGTTTTGAGGCCATCTAGATGTTGTTAATCACTTTTGAAGTGGGCACCAGATCATTAACTGCTGCTACTTTATGTTAAATTGCTGCTACTGTTATTTTATTGCAACTTTAGTTGATGATTGTGACACATCCATTTGGCCTATGCTATTGATTCTTTCTTGTATGTTTTAAGCATCATGTGTAATTCAATTCTATGCTTTCATTTTCCATGTTTGCCTACTGTAGCTATTTCATATCTTGCTCCAAAGTGGTGACCCTGTTAACATGTGTTGCTGTTTATATAAAGTTGCTACTTTGATGCCTTATAGTTAGTGATTCATGCCTCATATGCTGTAGCTCCAATATAATTATTTGCTCCTTGTTATGTGTAATTTGATGCCATGCTTTTTTTCCATGATATGGTTGTTGTTCATATAGTTATCAAGCTCCTAAAGTCCCTAGACCAGTAGTATTTTCTTGCCTTTTGCATGGGTTACCATTACTTGTTCCTGATGCTCTTATACATGAAACATGTTGCCATGGCTTCCTTGTCATTCCTATTGTAATTCCATGTCATTTTGATGCATTATTGCATTCAGTAGCTAATTGTTTCATTGCTCTAAAGTATGCTCCATGATGTTAACAACATGTGCCCGTAAATTGTGATGCTTGTATCTTTTTAACCGTAACTCCGTTTGGAGAGTTCTTTACATGTAAATTGACTAGAATTTCACGTAATTTATGTTTATGCTATTGTTTGTTGTTTTTAACCAACCTAAAATATGGTTTAGGGCATAACGGTAACAAATGCTTAAATTTGTTGTGGGGTACTTAGTGAAATGCCATGTTTAGGTTGTGCCTCACTTAAATTGACTAGCATAGATAGTTTATCTTATGCTGCACCTCTTGTCATGTTTATGTGATATGCCATGCTTGAGTGAGATGCCATGTTAACAACTTTCGGTCATGTTGTGTAGCTAACCAACTTGAACCTTTCTAAATGTGCGGTATCGTTGTGTGTGACGAATACTCCACTTAACCTATAAGTAACCGCTCTCGACGATAGATGCGATGCCACAGTGTGTTGTCTCGTGCTGCCTTCTTGATGATGCTTGCTCTTGATTGCTTCGTAGTAATATATTCTTGATCGTCGATTGCATTTCCAGTGTTTCCTTCTTGTGTGCTTCCGCGGGTACTTCGGAGACGATCCGAGTTTGCGATCGACTACACCTTCGATTTCGTCTTCTCATCAGGTAAGGGGATAATATGTCATGCTTATAACTTTCAGTTCACTCGCGCCTAGGTGTAGGATAGAACGATTGCTTGATCCTACCACTTCATATTCAGGCCTCTAAAATGAACCCAAACAGCCATGTCCTCCACATCCCATCAAACCTTGTTCGGCTATGTTACTATTGCTCGCTGCTCAACCACTACTTAGTATGCATGCTAGGATGCTATCAATTTTTATCCTCTTAATCCCTGGATTAGGCTATCACATTATTATATTGTTGTGGATGATATGATTGTTATAATGTTGACTATGCTCGACGAAGGTTGGAAGGTTGTAACAACCCAGATTTCACAAAAAATAAAAATTTTGTTTTTGGTGTGAACTGGTTGATTGCCTGCTTTGTTTGCGGTATTTGCATCCCCGATTTATCGATTGCCGATTATTACCCCCCTCTTATCTCGTACCGGACGGAGACCGAGCCTTGCCACCCAGACACTCGACCTTTGCGACATCGGGTTTCACCTGATCACCGTCGCGAAAACCCGCACAAGACCAGTCGTAGCCAACGGAACGATAAAACCCCGCTTAATAAGTAAACGGGATATTTTTATAGCGCGCCGGAAAGTGTTCTCGAAACGGTTCCCGCGCGAGGTGAATGCCGTCGGCTCGACGCGTTAATCGCGTAGTTCAAAGTTTTACCCAAATCGGAGGTCCTGCGGACCCCCGGTGGTCAGGAACATAAACACCGCGCGCGCGAGAGAGAAACTGGGGATGTTTTTGCAAATTGCCAGCCACCTGGGCTATAAGAAGACCACCACTCTCCCACCCCTTTCTAGGGTTTCGCCTAAGCCAACATTGCAGCCACCCCCCTCACAATTGCCCCAAATCTGCCCCATTTTCGTCCACCAACCCTAGCAGATCTGGATTTTTTCCCCTGAGCGATCTGGACCTTCAGATTGGCCACCTATCTCCTCTCTCCTCCAGCCCGTGGGCTCACCGCCGCCGCCTCCCTCCGGCCAGCCGCCGGTAGCCCCGAGCCGCCCCGGTCGACTCTCCTCCTCCCTTGCGCCGCTCCCTCTCTCCTCTCTTCCCTCTCTTTTCCCTCCTCTCCCTCTCATCTTTCTCTCCCTCTGCAGGTCCGCTGCCGGACCAGCGCCAGCGTCGCCCTCCCGCCATGGCCGCCCGAAGGCGGAGCTCGCCTCCCCCTGGAGGTTCCCTCCTCCGCCGCCTCGTCGCCGGATCCGATGGAATCCCGGCCGCCGCCGCGCCAGCCCCCCCCCCCCCCCCCCCCCCCCCGCGCCACCCGCCTCACCGGAGGCCGCAGCCTCATCGGCGACGCCAGCCGTTGTGCTGCCTCGTCGGGATCGAGCCGGCCAGCCAGTCGCCGGCTGGGCCGCCTCCTCCAAGCGGGCCATCCTCGACCCAACCGCCCCCTCCACCGCCTCAGCTTCCTCTGGGCCGAACCCGTTTGGGTGAGGCCCCTTTTTTTTTCCTTCTCAGTTTTTTTCTTTTTTTATAATTTTTCTAAGTCCTGTAAACCTGTGTGTTGTATTTGGTTTGCGATGTAATTTGCGAAGAATCGGTAGCCTATCAGAACCCTAATTTAGGTTTGTGTTTTTCCAAGCTAGCATTTTTGCATCATGAAAAATTTTTCAAAAGAAAAAGAATTGGGGAGCAGAAAAGCCTCAAAATAATTTTAATAAAAGGCCAGACAAAAATATTTTTTCCAAAAATGATTAGAACTTTTTGAAAATTCTCATAAATGGGCATGATCACATTTCAAGTGAAGTGGGTCCCACTTCATGCTCTCTGATTTTTTCTAAAAGTCCAAAATTCCCTTGGAAATTAAATCAATATTGTATTTGTAATTGGAATTAAATAAATATAATTCCAATAATTCTGAAACTTGGTGAGTGGAATTATATATGTCCTCTGAACTCACATAAAACTTTATAGAATTTTATAAAATGTTTTGGTTGCAAAATCAAAATAAAACAAACAAAACAGAAAAGAATAAAAGGAAAAACAAAAAGGAAAACAGAGGAAAGAAGACCTACCTGGGGAAAGGCCCACTTGGCCCAGCCGGCCCAGCCCACCTGGCGCCTTGTCTTCTTCCTCAGGCAGCCAGGCAGTTGCGTGCCCGGCATGCCGTCGCCGTCGCCGTGGCGAGCTGCCTGCTCCCCCCGTCCTTATCCCGCATCTGGCGACGTCTAGAGACGCCCCCTCCATTTCCCCCCTCCTCTAGTCCTCAACTTCTTCTTCCTCGCGTCAACTTCGAACCCTAGCCGAGACCCGCGGTGCACGCCGTGGTGCCCGCGCGTGACCACCAGCCTCCTCCCGCGCCGCCACCTTGTCCAGAGCCTTCCTCGGCGACTTCTCCTTCGAGCTGCAGGTCCAATCGAAGCCGGGACGCTCCGTGGACGACACCATCTTCGACTCCTCGCCGCCGGCCGCCGGGGATATCGAGCTCAAATTCGTCGCGTCCCCATCACCCCCGGCCTCGCCGCGCGCTCCATCAAGCTATGGTAAGCGTGGCGCTTCGATTCCCCCTCTCCGTTGTCCTCTCCGGGCTTTGTACGCCGTTCCTCTTCCAACCAGAAGCTCCGGCCGCCGCCTCCTTGTCGCAACCATGGCATGAGGCCTCCTCCTCGAACCCTGCCTAGCCCAGCAGACGCGCGACATTGCGAGGAGCACCCTTTGCCCCTTCTCCTGTGCCTCCTAGCCGATTCCGGCTAGGGCGCCGCCGTGGCCAGAGGCCACCGCCGTCAAGCAATGGCCATTAGGCCCTAACCCGTGCACTAATCCCCCTCCTATCTCTATGACCCGTGGGCCCCAGGCCCCCCTAATTAAACCAGCCAGTTTAATTTAAACCGGGGATTAACCCTAGTCACTGACCAAAGGGCCCCACTGGTCAGTTGACCAGTCAACCCCCCCTGCGTCAGCATGATGCAGGCATGACACAATAAAGCTTAAATGATTTAATCTAAATCAGAAATTCAAGAAAATAAGCGAAACTTTGAATTTGAATAACTTTTAAACCGTAACTCAGATTGAAATGATTTTTATACGAAAATTGATCAGAATAAAATACTCTTTCCAAATATCAAACTTTCATCCATGTTTGAAATGTTTATATTGAGGAACCAGTAGCATTTTTCTATACGGATCATTTGATATAATTCAAATAAATCACTAAAGCCATTCCAACTTCAACCAAAGCAATGCTAATATGACCACCTACACTTCAGAAGCATTTCACATACATGAGCACATGGTTTAAAATGCACAAACTTTAGCAAATGAAACTTGGACCAATTTGAATACACACTACAGGAAACAGGAGTTTTGCCGTCAGCTTAGGTGTTTGCCGTCAGCTTTCTATCGGGGCTGACGGCAAAGGATCATATGCCGTCAGCCGTGGGGAAAGCTGACGGCAAAAATACGGCTGACGGCGTAGGAATGATATGCTGTCAGCCTTTCCAAAGCCGCTGGCTGACTGACGGCAAGAACCAAGAAAACGGACGGCAAAGGACGGCCGACGGCCACCCCCAGGCCACGTCTCCCTTCCAGCCACGAGGTAACGGTGCCCAGGTTTGCCGTCAGCTGGCTGACGGCTTAGCCTAACGGCAGACGTTGCCGTCAGCCGGCTGACGGCAAAGCGGGTCCATAACCCCCCGCCCCCCGTGGGCATACCCTAACCCCCACTCCAACCAGTCTCCACCACCTCCCTCCCCTCACGACGCGCTCCGCCGCCGCCACCACCACCCCGGTAGGCCCCGCCCTCGCCCCGTGCAAGACCTCGCCGCCGCCGCCCCGCCCCCGTGCAAGACCTCTCCGCCCCGCCCAAGACCTCGCCACCCCGCCCCCGTGCAAGACCTCGCCGCCGCCGCGCAAGACCTCGCCACCCCGGCTCCTCGGCTCCGGTGGAAGTGGCCTCCTCGCCGGCGGCCGCCACCACCTCCTCCGCCCTACCCCGGGCAGCTCCTGCTGCAACTCCTCGCCGTCGACCAGATCTGCAGGTGAGCTCCCCCTCTCCCTCTTTTCTCTGTTTTTTTGTTATTGTTAGATACAAGCAAATGCCAATAGAAATTGTTAGAAAAGTTATTTTGTTAGAAAAGGCCCAAAGAGAGCTAAACCCGGTGGTCGAGGAGGTGGTCGAGGAGCAGGTGGCGCCTTAGCCGAGTCACCCACTCACAGGACAGTCTCACCGGTGCAGGAGCCACCACCGGTACAGTCGGAGGCACCGGAGCAGCGGCCACCGCCGGTGCAGTCGGAGGCACCGGAGCAGCGGACACCGCCGGTGCAGTCAGAGACACCGGAGGCACCGAGGCAGTCGACGGAGCCTCGTTGGGTTGATCCTTGGGAGGATCGTGCTCGCACGGATGATGATGATGCAGATGAGGATGATGATAGCGATGATGACGGAGCTGAGGGGGGTGAGGGGGATGAGGGGGGTGAGGGGAGATCCTCTTCCAAGAAGCCGGTGTACCAGCGTGGTATGACACGGCTCCCACCACGTCCGAACCCTGCGCAGAGGACATTGATTGCGCCAGATGGGGAGAAGTAAGTTGATGAATTTTTTGTGTTCCTTGTATATATATATCATACATGTACATATAGTCCAACAAGAACTAATGTCTTTGTGTTCTTATTTTGCAGGGCGTGGAGTTACCCGGAAGGTGCTAGGAATCCGAACTGCCTCCTTGGTGCCGTGCTTAAGGAGCAGTTCCCCGGGCTAGTCCAGTTGCCTGTTGATGGTAGGGTTCCTGAGCCCGGCCTCACTTGGCCACACTACAAAGCCGCCCCGGCCCCGCCAGATGAACGCATCAACAACGTTGAATGCCGTACCAAAGCCGACATGGTGGTGGATACTTTTTGGGTAAGTATTCTAAGCATTGCAATCATTTATTAGCGTTGGAATCATTTCACTCATCTTTTCATATGTTCGATGCATTTTTCAGTGCTACTATAGGGTTGAGGAGGGGATGGAGCCGGCGGCCCAGAAGAATCTCGAGAAGGAGATAGTGAGGCTACTCACAAACACTAGGCACGAGATGCGTGTTCAGTGTGTTCGAGATTGGTACGCCAAGAAGGGCGTGAAGAAGGCCAAGAAGAAGTGTAGAAAAGTTTTCCTTAAGAAGGAAGAATACTTGGAGGTAAATTACTAACTAATTCAAATTCCTACACTTATAAGTAAGGCCTAGTTAGCTCCAACTTTTCTTTATAAGCTTATGAAGCTCAAACTTGGCTTTATAAGCTTATAAGTGTCAAACTTTTCTTTATAATCTTATGAAGCTAAAACTTGGCTTTATAAGCTTATAAGTGTCAAACTTGGCTTTATAAGTTTATAAACGTCAAACTTGGCTCTATAAGTTTATAAACGTCAAACTTGGCTCTATAAGCTTGTAAAACTAAAAAATGATAATAATAGCTTAGTTGCATAAAACTTGACTTGTACTTGGCTTAAAAAGATATTCAATGACTTTATAAGATTATTAATTCATAGGCGCCCCCGAGATTGTGTGCAAATAAGATGGATTGCTTTGAGGCGATAGTGGAAAAATGGCTCAGTGATGCCTGGCTTTCCACCCACAAAAGCGCCAAGGCTAGGCGTGCACAAATGGTAGGTGTGGCACACCACCAAGGCAATCTCAACGTCAATGAGTACGCAAAAAAATGGGTATGTGCCTTTTTGTTTTAAGTTTCATGTCCTTTCATCATTAATCAATTGATTTGTTTCATGCCTTTTCTTTGCTTTTCATTGTAGGCGAAGCACCATAATCAGCCTGTGCCTAAGGGATTTCGCTCATTTGCCATGGCCCATAAGGGAAAGTACAAAACGGTGACGGCATATTCCGAGGGCGACGGTGTTGATGCGTACACCAGCGCTACAGCCTACCACAAGATGATGGCCTATTCTGAGGTGGCGAAAGAGCTACGCGGTCCTCAGTTTGACCCGAGCGAGGAGGAGATGGATCCGGAGGCCTTGATGATTTCTGGTGGCGGTAAGCATCATGGTAGCACCTCCATGTGCAATGGCTTCGTACATTGCCCGGAGACTCTACCTCGGATCAAGGCGAGGCAAACGAGCTCCGCTCCTGCTGTACGACCTCGCTTGCGGCCAGTGGACATTGCTATCCAGGTATAACTTTTTCTCAATTTTTCTTTCCGTTCTTTAGACTACGTAGCGATGATGACAATAATTGCTATATTGTTGAGTGTTCGCAGGACGCCATTCAGAGGGAGAGACAAGCGACACAAGAGATGTTGTCGGAGCAGCTTGCGGAGAGGGACCGGCTGGCGGAGGAGAGGACCCAGAGGATACTCGAGGAGGAGAGGGCACGCAATAATGCCCAGACGAAGGCCATCTACGACCTCTTCTCGGTAAGTTGCTACTTTTGCATATATCCGCCAAGAATGCATATGCATATGTTTGGTTCACTTGCTAATATGCTCGAGTCCTCAAAAACTAACTCGCAGAGTAGGTGGGAGAAGCAAGGTCTTACCCCTCCACCGATGCCGACGCCTATCGTTTCTCCTCCCGGAACGGTAAGTTTCTTTCAATGATCAATATATCCCGGTCTTATACCATCAAGTCTCATCATGCTTACCACATTGCAACTCATCCTTTGTTGCAGCATAATTCCGGAGCTGCATCTCACAACCCACAAGAATCTCCTAGTGAATCCCCGAGCAACCCACGTGGCGGCGCTTCTCAGCCTTGAGGTGGCCTCCGGTAAGTTACATAAAGCTCATCAATGACTTTATATGCTCATAAAGCTCAATAATGGTAGTAATAGCTTAGTTACATAAATATTTACTTATTCTTGGCTTATAAAAGCTAAAAAATGACTATATAAGCTTATAAAGCTTATACTTGGCTTTATAAGCTTGTAAACCTAAAAAATGACTTATACTTGGCTTATAATAGCTCCTCAATGACTTCATAAGCTCATAAAGCTGAAAAATGATGTTAATAGCGTAGTTCGATGAAAATTGAGTTATACTTGGCTTCTAAGAGCTCAATAGTGACTTTATAAGCTTATAAAGCTCAAACTTGGCTTTATAAGCTTTTAAAGCTCAAATTAGATTTTATAAGCTTATTAAGTTCAACAATGACTTATACTTGTCTTATAAAAGCTCAATAATGAATTTACTAGCTTAAGTGGCTTATAAACCTAAAAATGACTTATACTTCGCATATAAAGCTCAAAAATGAATTAATGACTTAGTTAGATCTAAAATGAGATATATTTAGCTCTTGAGGTCTAAGAAGAACAAGCATTGTAGAATAAGAAGAAGGATAGGAGGAAAAGAAAGAAGTGAAGAAGAAAGAGGTGAAAAAGAAAGTAAAAGAAGAAAAGTTCTTCTTATTATTACTTTTTCTCTTCTTTCTTTTTCTCCATCTTCTCTTCTTCCTTTCATCTTATTCTTCCTATTCTTCTTCGTACTCTTCTTCACCTTACTCTTCTTCTTTTCTTCTTTTTCTTTTTTCCGTAACTAACATATGTTTATGTTTTCATTTTGCAGATTTACCTTTATGCATGGATGGATGCTTCTTTGTTGTAGATATAGGATGTTAGTCTTTATATATGCACTTGTGCGATGTTGGGCACTTTTAAACTATTTGTATGAACACTTGGCATAGTGGTGGCCTTTGTAGACGCTTGTGGTTATGTAGTGGACTTGTGCAATGTTGTATATATACCATTGTTGCTGTTTTAAACTTTTTGTATGCACTAGTAGACTTGTGGGATGGAGATGACTTGTAGATACATGTGTGCACTACAATATATCATGTTGGGAACTTTTTGTATGCAATAGACTTCTGTATATATATATATATTATTGTTTAAATGCAGGGAACTAAAGAAAACAAATTAAGAAGAAAGAAACAAAGAGCTTTGCCGTCAGCAAGCTGACGACAAAGGAGTTGCCGTCGGCAAGCTGACGGCAAAGAGGACACGTGGCAGCAGCCTTTGCAATCTGGGCTGTGGCAGTGACCATTTGGTCACGGCTTTGCCGTCGACATTCGCCTGGCTGACGGCAAAGCGTAGGCCGGTTGCCGTCAGCCCACCGTAAGCCGACGGCAAAATGCTGACATGTGGGCCCAGGCAAGGGCTTTGCCGTCAGCCACACGGCTAGCTGACGGCAATGCACGCCGTTAACTCAGCCTACGGGGGTTAAGTCAGAGCTGGCCGTACGAGCGGCTTTGCCGTCAGCCAGTACAAAAAGGCTGACGACAAAGGCTTGCCGTCGGTCGATCTTGAGCTGACGACAAAGCAGCTCACTGCCGACTGATGAGCTGACAACAGGTTTGCCGTCATGGAGCTGACGGCAAAGCCTTTGCCGTCAGCTTTTCATATGTTTGCCGTCAGCTTTGGCTGACGGCAAAACTCCTGTTTCCTGTAGTGACATTTGGAGTTTGAATTTGAATTTACTTTTCAAATCAACTTCAATTAACATGTTGCAAATTAAAACATAGGTCACATCAGTACCTTGCCATGCTATGTTTTGCATATTGCTTGAGCATTGTATTATCTTGATTGTGCTTTACCTCCAGTGCTTCGGTGATTGCATGTTCTCGGTAGAGTTGATCTCGGAGACGACTTCAACCTCAGGTCAGAAGACTAGTACCTCGTGATCGTCAGCAAGGCAAGCACCCCCTCTTTGATCATGTCGATAAAATCCCAGTTCCCTCTCATTCTCACTTATGCATGTTTAGGATGTCACCATGATACGTTCTACCGCTAGTTGAACCTATTCCTTTGCATGACCTATCATTTTGTCACAGTAGTAAGGAAACCACAATCCTAGCAGATGTAGGAGTTGGTTGATATCATGTGGCCCCTGCAACTGTTACAGCTTATTGCATGCTTAGAAGTTACAATGAGGCTACTTTGATGTGAGTCGGGATGGTAGTGATCATGTGAATGATGGTGGTAACGTGTCGGTGAATTTGACCTAAACAAGGTGAACGATGAGAGGTTGTGTAGGAGTACACAGTGGGTTGTCTCGTTGAACACTGCCTTAAGCCCGAGTTCTTGTGTTGTTATCCAAGACTAAGAGTACGACCACACATTGGGCTCACTGACCCCTCTCGGCCTAGTACCTCACCCCGTACCTCGTCCAAGAGTCGCATGTAGTTCCCCCTTTAACGATCTCAAGCAGGTGGAACCAAGGTAAGTGGAACCAAGCACGTTGAATCAAGTGATCATGATCGAGTTGAGCTTGATGGCGGTCACACAACGTTTGATTCCGCATCGGAAAAATCGGCCGGATTCCGATCGTGGTCCCAACTCAAATAGGCGACTCCCTAGGACTAGAGATGGTGCCGTGAGTGAAGTGTCGTGGCAGCATCCTCGCCGGTACTCACTTGAAGGGTCCATCCCCAGGCGGTAACTGATGGGGCGTGTGTGTAGCAGTACACCCCTGCAGGGTTAATGAACTATTCGAATAGCCGTGTCTGCGGTTATGGACTACTTGGAGACGTTTACTTGATCATAGAAAACTTCAATGGTTACTCTAAAAAGTTGCCAAGATAAGTGTGAGTGCTATAGCGTGCTCCCTCGTGGGGAAGTCGAGGAAGTATCAATAGTGGTGTATTGATTGGATACTGGATACTTGGACTCGTGTACGCTCCTTACCTCTTTCTGGTATTCGTAGTACAGGACTAGCCAAGTCAAAGCTGGCATTTCTGCAATGAAACCCCACCTCCCTTTGCCTTGATACATGTGCATGAGTAGTATAGTTCGTATGTAAGTCTTGCTGAGTACGACTTTGTACTCACGTTTGCTTATTCTATGTTTTAGAGACGAGACCACTGACCCTGATGGTGGCCTCTACCTCGAGCTTGACGTGGACCAAGTCGTATAGTTCCAGACAACAGCCTGTGCCCTTTGGAGGGTCGTTGTATTTTCTTTCAGGCTTCGAAAGCCATTTTTTAAACTTGTCTTTACTAAGACATAGTTTTCTTCCGTTGATGTTTGATGTAATGTTGGATCACAGTCATGTGATCTATGCTTGTAATACAACTACTATGTCTGCTTTGTTTAGCAGAAGTTATAAAGACTATGAGTTTGTAGAGTTCATGTTGTGATTACCTTCTGTTTACACTGGACATATATGCTGCGTGTATGATTATAAAATGCATGTCTTGGTATGGGTTTTGTAGACCTTAGTTGTGATCTGGCTGGCGGTCTTTTATACACCAAGTGGCCCTTAGATGTGCGCAGCATGGGGCATCGCGATGCGATTGCTCGTGACTCTGTCACGTGCACATTTTGTTGTATGATCGAGCCCGCCCTAGACCCGGACTAAGTGATCGGGCTGGAGTAAGTCTATGTAAGGGTTATGATTCAATCGATAACATGGTTGAGGCGACTTGTCTATGAGTATGGGATTCCACCACCCATGTGCATTTAGACTTGTGAGCGGACGATGAGGACCCATCTCAGTTGATCATCCGGTCTGGATGGGATACCCGTCACGTTCGATGCTTTCCAAGAACGTTCGATGCTTGGCCTTGTCTGCTTAGACAAGTGGGTACGGCTCTCGGCTCTCCATGTGATTGCATCGTGACGGGAATTACATATGATAACCCCGGGTCCCGACATAGCCCGTATGACGTTGTGCCCAAAAGGAAAATTGTTTAGTTTTGTGTGTATTTCATTTCATCGTTTGTGAACATTTTGTTTTGAGGCCATCTTGATTGTGTTATTGCTGGTCAAACAGGGCCACCCGTCGTTAATTGCAAACTGCTGTTAACTGCTGCTGAAAACTGTTGCTTGATTGAAACTTCGGGTGACAGTTACGTCGCAACCGTTCATCGGAAGTGAGTGATTCTTGTTGCATCCTGTTAATCATCATGTCTACTTCAGATCTATGCTTCCACTTGTCATATTGGTCAGCTTCATGTTGATTGTATCTTCACCCAAAGTAGCTACCCTGCTGTTAACGTGTTGCTGTTTATATAAAGTTGCTACTTTGCTGCCTTATATCTTTTTAACCGTGCATCCTTTCGAGCATTGCAATATGTCATTTTGATCTATGCCATATCTAATTCCATTATATGTATTTCATTGTCATGTTTACATTCCTGCTCATAGTTATATTCATCTCCAAAGTTGCTATGCCACTGTTTTTGATAGCCACCTCTAATTTTCACTAAGTCTGTAACTTTCCAATGCCATGTTGCACGCTTAATGTGTTTTGATCTGTGAGGCATATGACCTTGACTCTTGTTTGTACCTGATCACCATCATGTCTACTTCATGCCCACAAATTGCTATGTGCTGTTGCTGCACTTTTACATATAGTTTTGCTCCTATTTATACAGAATTAAAATAACAGTTTCTACCCTATTTTCCTGATTTTCACAAAGTCCTTGACCAGTAATGGTTTATAGCTTTTTTGTGTTGCTTATAACTAGTAAACCATGATGCCTATTTGCATTATTCCTGTTTCCATGCCATCCTTGTCATGTCTACTGCATTTACATATCATTTTTGTGCATGTTTACAACCTTTTGCTTGTTTATTTTTTGCTGTAAAGTGTGCTACCTGATGTTGGCAGATTGTGTGCATAACTTGTTTTGCTTATATCTTTTTAACCGTAACTCCGCTTGGAGTGTTCTTTATATGAAACTTGACTAGAATTTCATGTAATTTGTGTTTATGCTATTGTTTGCCTTTGTTAACCAACCTAAAATATTGTTTCGTACAGAACAGTACCAAATGCTTTAATCATCGTGGTGCACTTAGTGTAATGCCATGTTTAGGTTGTGCCTCACTTAAATTAACCATCCTAGATAGTTTACCCTATGATTCACCTCTTGTCATGTTTGTGTGCTATGCCATGCTTGAGTGAGATGCCATGTTAACAACCTTTGCTCATATTGTGTAGTTAAACAACTTGAACCATTCTAAATGTACGGTTTCGTCGTGTGTGACGAATGCTCCACTTAACCTGTTAGTAACCGATCTCGACGGTAGGTGTGATCGATGTCTCGTGTTGCCTTCTTGTTGATGATTTCTCGTGTTTGCCTCGTAGTAATATAGTGCTTTCTCGTTGATTTCTTTCTAGTGTTTACCCTCTTGTGTGCTTCCGTCGGTACCCTGAGATGGATGTCGACTCACTGGGGGCCACCCGGATTTGTGCGTTGTTAGTTAGAGGGACATGTCATTTCGGATCTCTCGGGACTAAATCATAATATGGTTGCCTATGATGGGTAACAACTAAGAGAGATGGGCGTGCGTGCGGAGCCTTGTAATGGGTAGTTGGTACACCTCTGTAGGGTTAAATCTTTTTGAGAAGCCGTGTCCACGGTTATGGATGACTGGAGACCTACTCCTTGTTCATAGACAACAAAAACCGAGATAATCTGAATATAACTTGATCAACGTGTATGTGCCTTGATTGCCTCTTCTTTGTCGGGATGCGAAGGGAGGACAAGGATAGGATAGGTGTTATGTTTGCATAAGTAGCTGATAGCAAGACTTGTTAGAGGCGATTCCTCATTGAATGCTTGACTTCTTATCTTACTCTCTAGATCGTTAGCCACTTCATAAATGCTAGTGCGGCAGCAACCTCACCACTTACCCCATCCTTATCGTAAACTACTAGTTATCCTAGAATGACTAGTGATGAAGTCCCTGCTGGGTCAGTTGACCACTACAGTTGGATGCTGAGTACTTCTGTACTCATGATACTACCCCCAAACTCATTTTAGGGTTCTTGGTCGACGAAAGGTATGGTGATCGTCTGATCGATGTTTCACGTGGATACTCGACGATGCCTAGTTAGGCGGATCCCGGCGGAGGGCCTGGACCCGTCTGGTTGTGGGATCGATGATTTTCTCTTTGCCACAAGGCAATTGACTGTAGTATGTACTCATGCATGTATCTTCCGCTGATGTAATGTATTAAGGCAGTTGTATTCCGATTTATGAGATGTTGTATCTTTGTATTTGTAATGTAGTGATATCATGTTGGAAATCCGGGGCATATGACTTCGTCATATGTCGCGGTGGGACCGATATGTGCTTCGTCCCCGGATCTGGATGGAAACATCTAGATCTGGAACAGTACCACATATCGGGCCTTACAAAAGTCTAGGCTATCCCGCCCCGACGCTTTGTTCCATTCGAGTCACCTATGATCCGTGTTCCGGGTATTGGTTCTAAGACTGAGCGTGCCTAACCACGTGTGAGATTTTATGGGGTCCCTTTTCTTACCTACCTAGCTTCAAACATTTCTAGTTTTTAAACAACCCGGGCCAACGGAGACAGAGTTCCTCTGTTGGTCCACACTTGTGAGCTAGGGAAGCCCCTGAGTTCAGGTGAGGCTAACCCCGACCTTAGCCATACGGAAGATTCCGATCCGAGGGCGGGGCCACCCGGATTTGTGTGTTGTTAGTTAGAGGGACCTATCGTTTCGGATCTGTAGAGGTACACCCATGCAGGGTTAACAAAAATATTCGAATAGCCGCGTCCGCGGTAAGGGACTGCTTGGAAAGCTTAGCTAGATTATTAGACAACTTCAATGGATACTTATAAAACTTGCCAAGATAAGCGTGAGTGCTATGGCGTGCTTTCTCGTGGAAAGTCGAGGAAGACACCATAGTGGTGTAATTGGTTGGAGACATGTAGTGGACTCGTGTACGCTTCTTACCTCAAGTTTGGTACTCGTAGTTCAGGACTAGCCAAGTCAAAGCGGGCATTCTGCGTTGAAACCCCACCTCCCTTTACCTTGATACATGTGCATGAGTAGTATAGCTCCTACGTAAGTCTTGCTGAGTACGACTTTGTACTCACGTTTTCTTATTCTATGTTTTAGATGAACCCACTGACCCCGAAGGTGGATTCTTCCTGGAGCTCGACGATTGAAGACCAAGCTAGTGTAGTCCCAGTCAGCAGACTGGTTCCCTCGTGGAGGGCTTGTTTATAAATAAGGCTTCTCCAAGCCATTTGTTAAACTTGTCTATACTCAGACATACTTTGCTTCCGCATGCTTGTTGTAATGTTGGATCACGGTCTCGTGATCTCTGTGTGCACTCTGTAAGAGTTATCAATAAGTATGTAAACTTTGTAGAGAATTGCAATGATACCTGCTGTTCATACTAGACATGTGTGCTGCGTGTATGATTATATCATGCATGTCTTAGTATGGGTTTTCGAGACCTTAGTTGTGATATGGCTGGCGGTCTTTTATACACCAAGTGGCCCTTAGATGTGCGCAACTTGGGGAATCGCGATGCGATTGCTCGTGACTCCGTCACGTGCACACTTTGATGTATGATCGAGCCCGCCCTAGACCCCGACTAAGTGATCGGGCTGGAGTAAGTCTATGTAAGGGTTATGATACAATCGATAGTATGGTTGAGGCGACTTTTCTATGAGTATGGGAGTTCACCACCCATAGCATTTAGACTTGTGTGCGTACGATGAGGACCCATCTCAATTGATCATACGGTCTGGATGGGATGCCCCTCACGTTCGATGCTTTCCGAGAACGTTCTGTGCTTGGCCTTGTCTGCTTAGACAAGTGGGTACGGTTCTCGGCTCTCCATATGATTGTGTTGTAGCGAGTCTTGCATACGCTAACCCCGGGTCCCGACAGACTTGGTATCAGAGCAAGACTGACTGTAGGATTATCAGCGTTGGCCGAAGTCGAGTCTAGCTTTCTATAGTTATATAGTTACTCTGGGTATATAAGGGAACAACGTAAGGCTTCTTTTTTCTCCTTACCATCATCGTTCTGAGTTCTGAGTCACCCTCATCTTGTTCTACGGGAAGATAGGACTAGGCTCATCTATGTCTTACTAGAACATCTCGTTGTTTGCTTCCTTGTAGCCGTAGGAAAGTTGTGTTTGGTTTGCTAGAGTTGTTGTGCTTCCTGATTTCTTACATCGTATGTAATTGTTGTTTCTACATTGCAAGAAAAGACATTTCTTACAATTACAGCCGTTATGCTGTCCGAGTTATTCCAAGTTTCTTCATAATCTGATGCATTTGAAAACTCTTTCTTTCTGTTTAAGATGGCACATCTTCCCCCTCGGCAGATTGTTCGTTTGACTAGGTGCCTCGGTGTGCGTGGCCATCCCGCCATGCTGATCGATATGATGTCCTTCATTGGATATCGATGGTATCTTGAGTACACCGTTGAGGAGCAGTTCCTTGACTTCAACCAGACTCAGTTCCACTGCACTGTCAGGATCTACCCGCACCACATTGGAGTCTCTCAGCCTATCCTCTTTGGACATGGAATTGGTGTGACTGAGAACATGGCTGTGCAGGATGCTGCATACTCATGTATAACTCTGCAGAGAAAGGAGCACGCTATGCTTGGAGGAACATCTTTCCGCTATATCCCTGCTGCACTTCCAGGAGAAGAGGGATATTACACCGGATTGTACTCAGATCACTCCTTGGAGGATCCTTTGCGGCATCCTCATGCAGGAGCGAGCGGGAGGCTCGTCCTCACTGGATCGGGCGTGACGCGGTGGGCGGAGAGCTCAGTTCGAGACCCTCCCATGGCATCGTGCGCTGGGGTTATTCCGGCATTCATGGAGCTGTGGGGAGAGAGAAGTCTAAGAGGAGAGGAGTAGGAGGGAGAGAAGGAAGGGGGACGGGCGCGGGGTGCGCAACCTGCGGGGTGGCCGGCGGCGCGGCGACCGAAGATGGCCAGGGGCGAAGCCGTGGGGTTTCTCGGGGGGAGCTCCTCGGGCTGGGAGAGCCTCCATGGGAGGTTGGCATCTGGTGACGTGGCACCTTCTAAGCCATTCAATACAGATCGGACGGTCGAGAGCGTCTGATCCAGATTTGGGGTTGGGGTTGGCTAGGTGGCGGCGGTGGAGGGGACTAGTCCAGAAATTGAGGTGCTAGGGTACGGTTTGGCTATTTTGGTAGGGTAGCACCTACTATATATAGTAGGGGTTGTTTGGAAGGTGCTTTCGGTCACAAAATGGTATGTTTTGGGTGCGATTTTCCAAGTGGGCTCGGAAAAAGATGAGAAGGGAAAAAGGGCGGTCGGCAAATGGCTAATACGTGTCAAACGTATATACTTTTCGAAACACTTTTTCTATTGTTTTTCCCTCACTTTTGCATGATTTGAACTAAACTAACCCGGACTGGCCCTGTTTTCAGCAGAGCTGTTTGTATGGTTCTATTGTGTGCAGGAAAATGGATTTTTGGACCTCTCAGATAATTCCCAGAAAAATTACAAAAATTCCACGCACCCGAAGGAGCCCGGAGCCAGAAGTGGGAACAGAGGGCAGCCAGGGGGGCCCAGGCGCCCTGCTGGCCGCCTGGGGGACTCCCCCCTCCCCTCGTGCCCTACGTCGACTCCTATTTATTCCCGTGACGGGGAAATTCTGAAACAGAAGTCGTTTTTCCAAAACCCATCGCGGAGCCACCGCCAACCTCTGTTCTTCCTCGGGAGGGCTAATCTGGAGGCCGATTTGGCCTCCGGAGAGGGGAGATCGTCGCCATTGTCATCACCATCACCACTCCATCCTCCCTCCATGACTTCTCTTCACATGTGTGAGTAATTCCCTGTTGTAGGCAAAGGGGGATGGTAGGGATTGGATGAGATAGATCATGTAATAGTTCGTCAAATTGTTGGGGGCATGTTGCGTATCATCTACTTTGGTGTTTATCATCTTTGCTACAACTTTTTATTCTTAATGCTTGTCACTTTGGTCCCGATTGCCATGTTTTCAGATCTGAACCACTTATGTTTTCATGAGTTTATTTATGTTCGAGATCCTATCTATGAGTTGTATGCACGTATTATGGTCCGGAACCGGCGATCCCAAAGGTGACAGCTTGGGACACCAAAGGGGATGGTCATAATTTGAGGATTCCATGTATCCATTGATTTTATTGCTTTGTTCCGGTGCTCTTTGACATGAGCACCTTAATCTCCATAAGTTCCTTTTGGCCCCGTTCATAGCGGGATGGTAGGACAAAAGATGTTGTGCAAGTTCTTATTGCAAGCACGCACAACTACCTACGGGATACATCCCTAATGTTTGATATTTTCGTAGATGATCATTGCTTTTCTATGTGCCTTGCCCTGGTTTAGAATTTATTACATGTTCTTCCTTATTCATGTAGCGCCTGACCATCCATCTCCCTAGCCTACAGTTCTTTAATCCTGCTGGTCACTAGTTGTTACTTTTCGTTGTATTGCTTTCACCGTTATCACTATCACTATCATATCACAGTTGCTATTAATACTTTGTTGCAATCAAGCATATTTCAGGTGCGGTTGAATTGACAACTCAACTGTCAACGCTTATAAATACTCTTTGGCTCCCCTTGTGTCGAATCAATAAATTCGGTTAACTTACCCGCGAGAACACTACAATCGATCCCCCACAGTTGAGGGTCATCAAGTACTATTTTCTGGCGCCGTTGCCGTGGAGCATAGCAATATTTACAAGTCTACTTGAAGTATCCCGCCTTCCGCACTTCATCCGCTATGGGTAAGAAAGGAGACCCCAAGGTTCCGATCCTACCATCTACTACAAGAAAAGGTACCGTTCTAAGTACTAGTGCTACGCTTGATTCACCTTCCATTATAAGTATGTTTTCTTCACCACTACAACCACATGCCACTTCTACTGAGTCTGTTACTATGTCCGATACTTTTGATGTTGCTTCCACTACTCTTGATGATACTAGTTTTCTTGGTCACTATATTGAAACTAAGACTGTTAAGGTTGCAGCAGAACCCGAGACCGAGACTCCTGCTTGTTGGGAATGTGCCGTAGAGGCAAATAAAATATGTTTTATTAGCATATTCCATTAGTTCATAATAACTTTTATACTATGCTTTAACTGTATTAAGCGGAAACATTAATACACGTGTGGTATAAAACAACTAGGTCCCTAGTTAACTCTAGTATACTAGTCCACTGTCAATCGGATGATCAAGGTTTCCTGATCTTGAGGACATAATCGCCTATTGACAATCGGGTCAGGTCATTAGGAGAATGATATGATGGACACCCACCCACCAGAAGTGTTGCAATGTGATCGAGTCACATGAGTTCAACATTGCGTTAACTACAACGTACTGACCAGATCCTTAGACCGTAATGATCATACGTAATTACTGTCTATTAGGATGCCTTGATTTGCTACCCACCACCTGACTGAAATTTGCTGGCGATAAAGGAGTACTTCAGGTATTCCGAATAGATATGTTAATGAGTATGCAAATAGATCAACGCCGTATTTTCCATCCGAGTGACGAATATGTACTCTGGGCCTACACGGTGATATTGCATCATAAAGTTTGCAAACGTGTGACTAGGTCACGGGGTTGCAATATCATGGGAACGAGTAAACATGTTTGTCGGTAACGAGGATGAACTAGGTATATTGGATACCGACGATCAAACCTCGGACAAGCAAAGTACCATAGGACAAAGGGATAATGCTCAATGTTAAACGGATCCAACATCGATGAAGTTTCATTCGATGGAAGCGCAGGGGCCATCTGGGATTATAACCTGGTCTGATCGATGGTCATTGATCAAAAGAGTGTCTTGATCATGTCTTCTGTTTCCCGGACCGTAGGGTGTCACACTTAAGGGTATTCGATGCATTAAGGATAGATTCGGGATCAATGGAGAAATAAGAGAGAACACTGGAATTGTTTCCGGTGGAGGCCAAAAATGTTTCCGGAGATTTTGAATTGTTCAAAGTATTATTTCAATATGTTTTAGTATTTAATTAATTTATTAAATATTAAAATTAGAATTTAAATAAATAAAAATGAATTAAAAAGGTACATGGGCCTCATGGGGCCCATTAGGGGAAGAAGTAGCCTCCCCCCTTGGGCCTTGCGCCAAGGGAGGGGCCCACTACATAAGGAGGGGTAGGGGTGCCCTTTTGATTCATCCAATCAACTCTCTCTTCCTCCTTTCTCCTTCCTATGAGAGGACTCCCTTTGTATGGAGTCTGCAAAAGGTTGGAGATTTCTCCACCATACGCACGCCGTCGAGCTGCTGGAATCGGGATCCGAATCCATCTTCTCTCTGCTGCTCTTCTGGTTCGGAGCCCGGAGGGACGTCGGGTACACCGTATGTGTGTAATCCCGCAAGGCACTACACTTGTGGCGCTACTTCATCGTCGTGGCCGTATCACGGCATCTTCATCGACAACGTTCCGACGGGGACACAATACCATCATCGGTCTCAAGGACCGGGTGGCTATCGGAGTCATCGTGGAGCTGCGCGGCATCGGGGATTGCCGGTATGACTACACCAACCACGTTCACGCGGGAACGTTTCCCGCTTAAACGGATACATACTGGTATGTGATCTTATTCCATCCATTAGTTTCATCGCCATAGCATAGGTCTTGGGATTGGGTATCATAGGTTATGAAAATTTTATGTTTTCTGCCCCAAACCACAACAGTGGTATCAGAGCAAGGCTATGCGTAGATGTATTATACAGATAGAGCACATCTAGTATGTGGCATCAATTCTTCAATTTTTACCCTCCCACGTGTACTCGTTTAGCATTCCGGCAATGTCCTGATGAAGCGGCCCTAACCGACCTTACGCGTTTACGCGAGACTGGTGCCACGCCTTACATATGGCTTGTACCATATAAGTGGCTAGGCGGTATCTGTCTCTCTAACATTAGCTTTGCGAAGATGTTTGCAACGAAGGGCCCCGACATGGGTGTAATAGAGACGATTGCGGGATTGGTGTTGTGGCTTGTTTTCGTAGGATAGAAAAAATTCATTTCTAGAAACCCCTAGCAGCCACGTAAAACTTGCAAAAGATAAAGTAGAAAGGCGTTTTCAACTTTAATTTGCATGTCGGGGGGAATGATACGTCCCAAATGTATCTAAAATTTTTGCTTGCTCCATGCATGTTTTGTGTGATATTGCTATGATCTAGATACACTTTCATACACATTTGATCATATTTCGACTAACTTATTAACTAAGTGCACCCCCAGTGCCAGTTCCTGTTTTCTGCTGTTTTTCTATTTCAGCTTTCCCCCATATTAAAAGTGCTTCAAAAATTAGGGAAAAATCAGATAAAAAATGTAACGACCCGATCCCGAATAGGACCAAAGTCTCTGTGATCTGTGCCAGTCCCTGGATCAACTTGCTGGCACACACAGTACTCGATGAATAACAGAATAAATCACATGTCTTTTATTACATCAGAGAGTTCAAAATAGAAAATTTATTGCAATAGCGTGGCTTAAGGCCATCAAAAACTGCGAAAGCAATAGTAGTGCTGGTGGTCCATCCGACTCCACGGAAAAACGTTGAGTATAGGACAATAACCTATTCGCACCTTAATCACCGTCAGAGTAATCTGCAACGATCGTACAACCCAAATAGGGTCAATAATTTGAATGTACGGCAAGTCATACCAAGGAGAAGAAAATGAAGTCCTACAATACATGCATTTGGCTGGTGGAGCTTCTACGTTTCAATTTGCATAAATCTAAAATTTTCCCTATAGAATAAGTGTTCCTAAAAATAATTTCAGCAAGAACAAGCACAAGACAACCCATGGTAATTATACCCAAAATGATTAATTAAAGATGATGAGATTTCTCAAAATTACCATAACTAGACGCTCAAATTTTCCAATACCGGGGACTCAGCTAATCGATTAGATTTATACGCTCTGCAGAGGTTTGTGCACTTTTCCCCACAAGACTCGACCACCTCCATTGGTATTTGCCACACTACACGTTGTATGGAAACAGGAAGGTCGAGACATGGTCTTTTAGAAGAGTTTCCCTTACCCTGGCGGTGCCCATCCCACCGACCAACACTACGTTCGTAGCACCACCTAGCAAGAGTCACTACTACTAATTAACCAAGCCAGAGCCCATAATAGCGTGTGGCTGCACACGTAAGCTTCTAGAAATGACAATATGATAAAATCTCTTTAAGCCTGGGTGGCTTTCCGCAGTGATCACTGGCCATCTCCAGGTCACTTAGGCATCTCCACTGGTTCCTCCAGGGTGCCTCCAACCAATCCACCCAGGTAGTTCATTGAGTTTAACTTGGTCCTGATTTACTACAAGGTCACTCACCTCATCGTGAATTCACTCACCAATCCACGTCTACAATAGCAAAGCACTACAATTTCCTACACGATGGTGACAAGTTAAACCTACCACAAATTGAACTACTGGGTTTGCGTGAAAGTAAACTTCTACTTATGCATTCTAAGAAAAGGGGTACTACATGCAATAAAACATAGGCAAAGTAGAAAATGATCAAAGGTAGACTTGCCTGGCTGCTGGTGATCAAACTCTAAGGACTGGAAGTACTCTGCTTCACACTCGGGACAATCTATCGCAAATAAACAAGTGCATCCAATCAAAACATAATACAAAAGAAAACGAAAACATTGTTTTGAAAAACTTTGAAAAGAAAGAATGAAAAAGGTTTTGTAAAACAGAACAAAATTTTGTGTAAAACTTGTTGATGAAAGTCCTAAGTGATAGGGATAAATTAGGGTTTCGATTTGCAAAAAGAATCGGTCAAAACAGAGCTACGGTAATAAAGTTATGGTCAAACAAAGTTTGAATTTAAATATGTCCAAACTAATATTTTAAAATTTCAAAGTTTTGAAATAGGTTTCCACTCGATAGAGGGATGAAAAACTTAAACGTGGGATTTGGTTTCGTTTAAAACTAATAAACGAGTAAAAAGATATAGCTAAAATAAGACTGGGGGCTAAATTACTAAAATAGAAAATTAAAATAATTAGACATAAGTCCCTGGCTATCGTGTGAACAGGGGGCTAAAATTCTAATCTAGTGAACGTTCTCGAAATAAAATAAAATAAACGTTTCGTTTTTTTTACAATTTTTTTTCTAAGCCATCTTCTTCTACACAGAGAAGAAACGCAACATGGAGTATTGGCCGGCGACAGTTCTTCGTGGGGGGGGGGATCCGGCGGGGATTTGCGGCGAGGAAGATGTCAGGGAGGGGCGGCAGGGCGTGGGGAGGCGCGGGGTGGGGGATGCGGCTTCCGGCGTGGCTACGACGTGGCGGGGCGGCGGTGAACTCCGGTGGGCTCGCGAGCTCTAGGACGTTGCTGTGGTGGATGAGAAGAGGCAAAAACTTGTCCATAAGATGCGCAACGACGAGAGCATCCGATTTCTAGAGTTTGGGGTCTAGAGATGGCTTACCGGCGACGTGATCGACGCCGAGGCGGAGCTCGACCGGCGAACTTCGACGAGCAAATACGCAGGCTACGGTGCGACTTTTGGCTAGATATTTGGGGGCTTTGGACGAGTGCGAGGAGAGGCACGCAGGTGTGGTTTATATAGGGAGGGGAGTGTCCAGATGCGTGCTCCCGGTGACGAAATCCGGCGAGTGCGAAAACTCCGGCGAGGTTTTAATGGTGGCTTAATGGGGGCCATAATGGTGTCGGGGCGGAGAGGGGAGGTGCGGGATACGCGGGGAGGCGGGGAAGGAAGGAAGGAGCCTGGTGGCTGGCGTGGCCGGGCGTGGCGCGGGTGCGCCCGTGCCGCTGCGCTGCCGTGTGCGTAACGCACGCACGGGAGGAAGACGGGGGCGTGGCGCGGGCCTGGCGGCTGGGCCGGCCTGCTGGGCTGGCCTGACGGCCGAAATTCTTTTTTTTTGTTTTTTTATAAAATAATGTACCTCTAGAATATTACTTAGTAAATTTTTTAAAATCTTAGAAATATATAAGGAAAATATTATTAACTTTTCCTGACCAAAATAAAATACTACAGAAAAATCTATTTAAAAATACGTTCAATAAAACTCTAATAAAACCGCAACAATTTTTTTTATAAAGCCTAGGATAAAATTCCTAGCTCAATGCAATTTTATAAAATGCGAAGATTTATTTATAAAGTCATTTTGGACAATTAATAAATTCCAAAAGGAATTTTAGGATTTATTAAATTCCCGAAATGCTTTAGTAAAATAAAATAAAAATGCTCCAATATTTTCTTAAATCGTTTTATGTTGAAGAAGTCATGTTATCTTCTCTCTTGATTTTTATTGGGTTAAAATAAATTGGAAAGAAAATCCAAAAGATCCAATATGCAATGGGAAGAAATGATATGCACAAATGATTCTATGAACATCCAAATTTTACAAAATTGGGATGTTACAAACCTACCCCCCTTTAGATGAATCTCTCCCTCGAGATTCGGGTTGGCCAGCAAAAAGGTGTGGGTGGTCCTGCTTGAGTTCTTCTCGCTCCCAAGTGGCTTCTTCCTCAGTGTGGTGACTCCACTGAACCTTGCAGAACTTGATAACCTTGATACGAGTGACTCTGTCCGTGGTGTCCAAAATTTTAACTAGCTTCTCTTCGTATGTCAAGTCACTCCCCAGCTGAATTGCTTCCATGGGTACCGTGTCTCTCAACGGGATATCTTCCATCTATGCATGACACTTCTTCAACTGAGATACGTGAAACACATCGTGAACTCCAGACAATGCTTCTGGCAATTCCAACTTGTATGCAACCTCTCCCTTGCTTTCAACAATTTTGTATGGCCCCGCAAACTGTGGTGCTAGTTTCCCTTTGACTCCAAATCTCTTGATCCCACGAAGAGGGGACACATGAAGATATGCTCGATCTCCCACTTCGTATATTACCTCCTTGCGTTTTGTATCAGCGTAACTCTTCTTCCTGGACAGGTCTATCTTCAATCTATCACGGATCAACTTGACCTTCTCTTCGGAATCTTTAATCAAGTCCGGTCCAAAAAAATGACGATCTCCAACTTCATCCCACATTAACGGTGTTCTACACCTTCTTCCATAGAGCTTCAAACGGGGCCATCTTCAAACTAGTTTGATAACTGTTGTTGTATAAGAACTCTGCATAAGGTAAATTATCATCCCAACTGGATCCATAATCTAGTGCACAAGCTCTCAACATGTCTTCCAGAATTTGATTCACCCTCTCTGTCTGCCCATCCGGCTGCGGGTGAAAAGCCGTGCTGAATTCCAATCTGGTTCCCAAGGTTTCATGCAACTGGTGCCAGAATTTTGATGTGAACTGAGTGCCTCTATCTGACACAATCTTCTTCGAGACTCCATGCAGACATGCGATTCTCGACATATATATCTTTGCCATCTTTGCACTCGTATAGGTGTTTTACATGGGGATGAAGTGAGCTACCTTAGTCAAACGATCCACCACTACCTAGATAGAATCAAATCCTGATCGAGTCCGGGGTAATCAAGTGATGAAACCCATGCCAAGTTTGTCCCATTTCCAATCGGGTATCGACAAAGGCTGAAGTAACCCGACCGGCTTCTGATGTTCTGCCTTCACTCTCTGACATACATCACACACTGCTACATATTCCGCAATATCCTTCTTCATACCGGTCCACTAGAGTTTTTCCTTCAAGTCCAAATACATCTTGGTGTTGCCTGGGTGGATGGAGTAAGGCGAATCATGAGATTCCTGAAGAATCAGCTTCCTGATCTCCAGGTTATTGGGCACGTAAATACGTTGTTCAAACCATAATGTTCCATGTTCATCCTCACGAAATCCTTTGGCCTTTCCTTTGTCCATTCTTTCCTTTATTTCAGAAATGTCTTTGTCCGTCTTCTGAGCCTCGCGGATCTTTTCCAACAATGTGGATTGAATCTCCAGAGTGGCGATAAATCCTTGAGGAACAATATCCAATTGGAGGTCTCTGAGGTCATCACATAATTCTTGAGGTAAACCTCCTGCTATGACAGTATTAACATAACTCTTCCGGCTCAAAGCATCAGCCACAAGATTGGCCTTTCTTGGGTGATAGTGCAATCTCATATCATAATCTTTAATGAGCTCTAACCACCTCCTCTGCCTAACGTTCAACTCCTTCTGTGTGAAGATATATTTCAAACTCTTATGATCAGTGTACACATCACAACTATTCCCAACAAGGAAATGTCTCTAGGTCTTGAGTGCATGCACTACGGCTGCTATAACTCCAAATCATGTGTGGCATAGTTCACTTAATGAGGTCGAAGCTGACGTGAGGTGTAAGCTACGACCTTTCCGTCTTGCATAAGGACACCTCCAAGTCCTTGACGAGAGGCATCACAATACACTTGAAAATCCTTGTGTATATTAGGCAAAATCAGCACTAGGGCTGTAACCAATCTTTTCTTCAATTCTTGAAAACTTGCTTCACATTCTTCCGTCCACACGAACTTGGTTTCCTTCTTCAACTACTCCGTCATGGGCTTGGTGATCTTGGAGAAACTCTCAATGAATCTCCGGTAATATCCCGCAAGTCCAAGAAAACTACGGATTTCAGTGACTGATGTGGGTGCAATCCATTCCGTGACTGCTTCAACCTTGGAAGGGTCCACTGCTATGCCTTCACCTGACACAACATGCCAAAGAAATCCCACCTCCTTCAACCAAAACTCACATTTACTGAACTTAGCATAGAGTTGATGTTCTCTGAGCTTCTCCAAAAATAAGCGCAGATGTTCTTCATGCTCCTCTTCATTCTTGGCGTAGATCAAGATATCATCTATGAATACCAAAACAAACTTGTCCAAAAACTCCATGAATATCTTGTTCATCATACTCATAAAGTATGCAGGGGCATTGGTGAAACCAAAAGTCCATATCTGGTGGTGAAAGCGGTCTTGGGTATATCTTGTTCTCGAATCTTCAACTGGTGGTATCCACATCGAAGATCGATCTTGGAGAAAACACTAGCTCCTTCCAGTTGATCAAACAAATCATTGATCATCGGTAGTGGATACTTGTTCTTCATAGTCACCTCATTCAATGAGTGATAATCCACAACCATTGTTAGGGTTCCATCTTTTTTCGCCACTAAGAGCACTGGGGCTCCCCAAGGTGATGAACTCGGACGTATATACCCTTTCTCCAACAACTCCTCAATCTTCTTCTTAATTTTTTCCAGGTCGTTTGCGGGCATTCTATACGGTCTCTTGGATATTGGTCCGGTGCCTGGCAACAACTCAATCAAGAACTCAATGTCTCGATCCGGTGGAATTCCGGGCAATTCCTCAGGGAATACATCAGGGTACTCCTTGACTATCGGTACTTCCTCCAGGCTAACCCCATTAAGTGAGTATACCTGGACCTTTCTAGGCTTATGCTTGGACACATACTTGATCCTCTTTCCCTCTGGAGTGGTGAGAGAAATCGATCTTCTAACACAGTCAATGTTTCCTTCATACTTCGACATCCAATCCATGCCTAGAATGACATCTAATCCTTGTGACTTCAGGATGATCAGGTCTGTGGGGAAATCATGCTTGCCAATGGCGAGGTTCAACTGGGGACAACCTATGCCTGCCACCATCTCGGCTCCCGGGGAACTCACCATAATGGGCATACTAAGGGTCTTGGTAGGAAATCCATACTTATCCACAACTACCCTTGATATGAATGAATGTGATGCACCAGTATCAAAAAGAACTAATACCGGATGAGATTTTAGGAAAAAGTTACCAAACACTGCATCTGGCTGTTCATAGACTTCCTCCACATTGACATGATTCACTTGTCCCTTGGCGAAAGGGTTTGTCTTCTTATTTCCAGAATTTCCATTGCCATCTCCATTCTTGTTCTCAGGACAATCTGTTGAGTAGTGTCCCTTATTGTTGCACTTGAAGCAGGTGATCTGACTCAGATCCTTCCTCACTGGTGCAGTATTGTTGGGACGGTGTTGATTCCCATTTCCTCCATTTCCATTTCCTCCATTTACATTTCCTCCATTTCCATTTCCTCCATTTCCATTTCCTCCATTTCCATTCCTAGGGCCACCATGATTGTTTCCATGGTTCCCATGCTGAGAATGGCCTCCATGGTTATGATGGTTGTGTCCTCCAAACTTGTTGTGGCCTGATCCACCATATCCTGAGAATGGTGCGGGAAGGGGCTTCTGCTGAGCTCCAGAGTGAAACTTTCCCTGACCGTACTTCCTCTAGCGATTCTCCATTATCTGATGCTTACCTTAAAGAATGATAGCTGTTGTTGATCAAGAACCCTGAAAAGAGTTTGGGGGTAGTATCATGAGTACAGAAGTACTCAGCATCAAACTGTAGTGGTCAACTGACCCAGCAAGGACTTCATCACTCGTCATTCTAGGACAACTAGTAGTTTACGGTAAGGATGGGGTAAGTGGTGAGGTTGCTGCCGCACTAGCATTTATGATGTGGCTAACGATCTAGAGAGTAAGATAAGAAGCCAAGCATTCGATGAGGAATCGCCTCCAACAAGTCTTGCTATCAACTACTTACGCAAGCATAACACCTATCCTATCCTTGTCCTCCTCTTCGCATCCCGACGAAGAAGAAGCTGTCAAGGCACACACACAATGATCAAGTTATATTAAGATTATATCAGTTGTTGTTGTCTATGAACAAGGAGTAGGTCTCAAGTCGTCCATAACCGTGGACACGGCTTCTTGAAAAGATTTAGCCCTTCAGGGGTGTACCAACTGCCCATTACAAGGCTCCGCACGCACGCCCATCTCTCTCAGTTGCTACCCATCACAGGCAACCATTTTATGATTTAGTTCCAAGAGATCCGAAACGACAGGTCCCTCTAACTAACAATGAACAAATCCGGGTGGCCCCCGGTGAGTCAACATCCAACTCAAAAGTCGGCGGCGCTCTCGAATCGGTCTCTACCGTCTGTCTCGGGTTTGGATAGACGGTTAATCACACATGGGAAACCGGGTCCTCAGCCGAACAAGGTGGGCCAGCAAGGGAACTATGTCCTCACTGGTCCGGGGGTGTTGGAAAACTACTGGCGGACGACCAGCACACACACGGTTTCAAAAGGTAAAATCATCTTGGGCCACCACTAGAAATGTTTGAAGCTAGGTAGGTAAGAAAAGGGGACCCCATATAATCCCACACGTGGTTAGGCACGCTCAGTCTTAAAACCAATAACCGGAACTCGAATCCTAGGTGACTCGAATGGAACAAAGCGTCGGGGCGGGATAGCCTAGACCTTCCATCCTTCGTGGAATATAGTCAACATTATAATAATCATATCATCAACAACAATATAATAAGGTGATAGCCCAAACCAAGGAGTAACAGGGTAACATCGTAGCATCCTAAGCATGCATACTAAGCAGGAGCTGAGCAACGAGCAATAGTAACATAGCAGTACAAGGTTTGCTGTGAAGGGACATGGCTGTATTGGTTTGAAAGAGGATTTAAACGTGCGGTAGGATCAAACATAGAACCTAACCTAGACTAGCATGCAAACCGCTGGTTGAAATAGAATGGATCATAAGTAATGTATAGTCCTTGCCTGTTGATAAGTCGGGTTCCGAAGGTGTAGTTGATCGCAAGCTCGCATCGTCTCTGAAGGTGCCCGCGGAAGCACACAAGAGGGTAAACACTGGAAAGCAATCAACGAGCAAGCACTCTATTACTACGAGGAAAACATGAGCAAGCATCAAAAATAAGGCAACACGAGATATCGCACCTACCGTCGAGAGCGGTTACTAACAGGTTAAGTGGAGTACTCGTCACACACGACGATACCGCACGTTTACGGTGGTTCGAGTTGTTTAGCTACACAGGTTGAGCAAAGGTTGTTAACATGGCATCTCACTCAATCATGGCATAGCACACAAACATGACAAGAGGTGAAGCACAAAATAAACTATATATGCTAGTCAATTTAAATGGGGGTAAAACCTATACATGGCAAACTATTGCGGACCCCACCATATTTATTGCATTTTGTACTGTTCTGCCCCTAAACAATATTTTATTATTTTTTATTAGCAACCAAGAGCAGCATAAACCCATTCTACATGCAATTCTAATCAAGTTACATATAAAGAACAATTTAATCAGAGGTACGGTTAAAAAGTTATTAAATAATTTTTTTACAGTGGCATGCGATATAATTTGCAAGTAAACAACATGTTAACAAGTTCAAACATGGCAACAAAGAACATTTTATTAATCTACACAAAATTCTAAGCAAGTGTCATGTTTAATGCGTCGCGATCCGAGCTACGAGCTAAAAGATACGACCACCGCAAGAAAATAATACAATCTGCAATTTAAAAAGCCTAGGAAAGCAAAAAAAAAAACACTACCGGGCCGAATCTGCTCTATTTGGGCTAACAGTGGGTGAGAGCTGGTTAGCTAAGGTGCGCACAATGCGTAAAATAGCACATGGGCCGGCCCAACTCGATGCAGTGGAAAAAAATAAAAAATAAAAAAAGGCAAGGCTCACCTATGGGCCAAGGGCCGGTTGGGGGAAGGCTGGCAGGCCGCTCAGGCGCTGGGCTGCGGCGCGGGGCGTCTTGGGCCTTGCTGCGCAGGTCGTCCCATGTGGCTGCAGTGGCTGGATCGGGCGCAGCCGTTCCAAGCGCAACCACACGGGCGGTGGCCTGCGGCGGGCTACGCCGGCGAGGGGCAGAACAGCCGGGGTTGGTTGGAGAGGCGCGGAGAAGGGCAAGGGGGACGCCTACGTGGTCCCGGGGCGGCGGCAGGCGGCCAACGACGAGCTTGGGGCGGCGACCCGAGGTCCTTCGGGTTCCAATGGCGTCCACCGTTGCTTGCAGAAAGAGAGAGAGAGAGAGAGAGGGTTAGAGGAGGAGGAGGAGGCAGGGAAAAGAGAGAGGAGGTCCACGGGGCAGGGGCGACCTGCAGGCGCCGCCGACGGCGGCTTCCTTGGCTCGCCGGCCGAGCAGCAGCGCGCAGGCGTCGGGGTTGGCGCGGGTGGAGCTCGGGCAGGGAGGTCTGATCTGATGACGTGGCGCAATCCGGTTCGCCCGATCCAGATCCGACGGATTAGACTGGGAGGCCAGATCTGGCAATTTTTCAGGGGGTGGCTGCGAATTTTGGCTAAGGGAAACCCTAGAAAGGGGTGGGATTGTGGTGGTCTTATATAGCCCAGGTGGCTGGCAGTTTGCAAAAACATCCCCGGTTTTTCTCCCGCACGCGTGGTGTTTACGTTTCTGACCGCCGGCTGTCCGCAGGACCTCCGATTCGGGTAAAACTTCGAACTGCGCGATCAACGTGTCGAACCGGAGACGTTCACCTCGCGCTGG
Source organism: Bromus sterilis (assembly GCA_950022295.1). NCBI lineage: Eukaryota > Viridiplantae > Streptophyta > Magnoliopsida > Poales > Poaceae > Bromus > Bromus sterilis. The sequence continues at coordinate 250,716,109 of OX465595.1, read as the reverse complement.
AACCGTTCCGAGAACAATTTCCGGCGTGCTATAAAAATATCCTGTTTACTTATTAAACGGGGTTTTTCGTTCTGTTGGCTGCGGCTGGTCTTGTGCGGTTTTCGCGACGGTGATCGGTGAAACCCGGTGTCGCAAAGGTCGAGTGTCAGGGTGGCAAGTGTCGGTCTCCATCCGTTACGAGATAAGAGGGAAAAATATTAATCGCCGATCGATAAATCGGGGATGCAAACACCGCAAACAAATCAGACAATCAAATAGTTCACACCGAAAACAAAATTTTTAATTTTTGTGAAATCTGGGCTGTTACAAGAGTGGTCGCCCTGGATGTTTTCTCCATGGTCAAGCTTCTCTTTGGCTTCTTCCAGCATGAGCTTCACCTCTTCATGCTTCTTCAGTAGCGTGTTGATTTCATCCTCGTACCCTTCACGAGTTTCCTTGAGTTCCTCCTCCAGCTCCTCTTGGCGGATGGCCAGCTTCCTGGAGGTCTTCATGCCACGGTGCATCACCTTCTCCAAGCTGCGGATGTTCTTCTCCAGGTCTTGGATATAAGATGATATAGTGTCGTCTTCAACGGTGCGCACAATCTCTCCATGCTGATCCCGACGTCCGCACGCCATGAAGGTGGTTCCCTTGAGATCCTCTTTGTATTCCTCGCGAATGCATCCGAGGGAGGTGTGAGCTGCGGTGCTCTGGCCCAAACTCCAAGTTGGTGCCTCCAAGAAGAAGTCAATATGCTTGATGTTCTTCCCGAAGGTGCGTCCTGGAATGTGGACGTTGATCCTCGAGCATCTATCTTCTAGCGTCGAGGTCTTGAGGGTTCCAATAAAACTGGGCAGGACGATGTTCAGGTACTTGGTGATCTTCGTCAGGCGTCTCCGAAAAGGCATGGTCTCATCGGGCTGGGTGAACCGGGTCATGGAAGTCGACATCTATATTTTTAAAAGAGAGAAGTTAGATTTGAATAGACAAGGATACGAGAACAACGAAAAGTAGAAGGTTTGCAAAATAAAATTTTGTCCTATGGCTTTTCCATTTCTAAGGTCACGTCATACAGTCAACATGTGCTCTGATACCATCGTGTAACGACCCGATCCCGAATAGGACCAAAGTCTCTGTGATCTGTGCCAGTCCCTGGATCAACTTGCTGGCACACACAGTACTCAATGAATAATAGAATAAATGACATGTCTTTTATTACATCGGAGAGTTCAAAATAGAAAATTTTATTACAATAGCATGGCTTAAGGCCATCAAAAACTGCGGAAGCAATAGTAGTAGTAGTGGTCCATCCGACTCCACGGCAAAACGTTGAGTATAGGACAATAACCTATTCGCACCTTAATCATCGTCAGAGTAATCTGCAACAATCGTACAGCCCAAATAGGGTCAGTACTTTGAATGTATGGCAAGTCATACCGAGGAGAAGAAAATGAAGTCCTACAATACATGCATTTGGCTGGTGGAGCTTCTACGTTTCAATTTGCATAAAGCTAAATTTTCCCCTATAGAATAAGTGTTCCTAAAAATAATTTCAGGAAGAACAAGCACAAGACAACCCATGGTAATTATACCCAAAATGATTAATTAAAGATGATGAGATTTCTCAAAATTACCATAACTAGACGCTCAAATTGTCCGATACCGGGGACTCGGCTAATCGATTAGATTTATACGCTCTGTAGAGGTTTGTGCACTTTTCCTCACAAGACTCGACCACCTCCATTGGTATTTTCCACACTACACGTTGTATGGAAACAGGAAGGTCGAGACATGGTCTTTTAGAAGAGTTTCCCTTACTCTCGCGGTGCCCATCCCACCTATCAACACTACGTTCGTAGCACCACCTAGCAAGAGTCACTACTACTAATTAACCAAGCCAGAGCCCATATTAGCTTTTGGCTGCACACGTAAGCTTCTAGAAATGACAATATGATAAAATCTCTTTAAGACTGGGTGGCTTTCCGCAGTGATCACTGGCCATCTCCAGGTCACTTAGGCATCTCCACTGGTTCCTCCAGGGTGCCTCCAACCAATCCACCCAGGTAGTTCATTGAGTTTAACTTGGTCCTGATTTACTACAAGGTAACTCACCTCATCATGAATTCACTCCCCAATCCACTTCTACAATAGCAAAGAACTACAATTTCCTACACGATGGTGACAAGTTAAACCTACCACAAATTGAACTACTGGGTTTGCGTGAAAGTAAAGTTCTACTTATGCATTCTAGGAAAAGGGGTACTACATGCAATAAAACATAAGTAAAGTGGAAAATGATCAAAGGTAGACTTGCCTGTCTGCTGGTGATCAAACTCTAAGGAATGGAAGTACTCTGCTTCGCACTCGGGACAATCTATCGCAAACAAACACGTGCATCAAATCAAAACATAATACAAAAGAAAACGAAAACAATGTTTTGACAAACTTTGAAAAGAAAGAATGAAAAAGGTTTTGTAAAACAGAAATTTTTTTTGTGTAAAACTTGTTGATGAAAGTTCTAAGTGATAGGGATAATTTAGGGTTTCGATTTGCAAAAAGAATCGATCAAAACCGAGCTACGGTTATAAAGTTATGGTCAAACGAAGTTTGATTTTAAATGTGTCCAAACTAATATTTTAAAGTTTCAAAATTTTAAAATAGGTTTCCACGCAATAGAGGGATGAAAAACTTAAACGTGGGATTTGGTTTCGTTCAAAACTAATAAACGAGTAAAAAGATATAGCTAAAATAAGACAAGGGGCTAAATTGCTAAAATAGAAAATTAAAATAATTAGATATAAGTCCCTGGCTATCGTGTGACCAGGGGGGCTAAAATTCTAATCTAGTGAACGTTCTCTAAATAAAATAAAATAAAACATTTGTTTTTTTTTAATTTTTTTTTCTAAGCCATCTTCTTCTACACAGAGAAGAAACGCACGTACATGGAGTATTGGCCGACGACAGTTCTTCGTGGGGGGGGGGGATCCGGCGGGGATTGGCGGCGAGGAAGATGTCAGGGAGGGGCGGCAGGGCGTGGGGAGGCGTGGGGTGGGGGCTGCGGCTTCCGGCGTGGCTACGACGTGGCGGGGTGGCGGTGAACTCCGGTGGGCTCGCGAGCTCCGAGGCGGAGCTCGACCGGCGAACTTCGACGAGCAAATACGCGGGCTACGGTGCAGCTTTTGGCTAGATTTTTGGGGGCTTTGGACGAGTGGGAGGAGAGGCACGCAGGGGTGGTTTATATAGGGAGAGGGGGTGTCCAGATGCGTGCTCCCGGCGACGAAATCCGGCGAGTGCGAAACTCGGGCGAGGTTTTAATGGTGGCTTAATGGGGGCCATAATGGTGTCGGGGCGGAGAGGGGAGGTGCGGGATACGCGGGGAGGCGGGGAAGGAAGGAAGGAAGGCGCCTGGTGGCTGGCGTGGCCGGGCATGGCGCGGTTGCGCCCATGCCGCTGCGCTACTGCATGCGTAACGCACGCACGGGAGGAAGACGGGGGCGTGGCGCGGGCCTGGGCTGCTGGGTTGGCCTGCTGGGCTAGCCTGGCGGCCGAAATTCTTTTTTTTATAAAATAATATACCTCTAGAAAATTACTTAGTAAATTTTTTAAAATCTTAGAAATATATAAGGAAATTATTATTAACTTTTCCTGGCCAAAATAAAATTCTACAAAAAATCTATTGAAAAATACGTTCAATAAAACTCTAATAAAACCTCAACAAAAAAAATTATAAAGCCTACGATAAAAATTCCTAGCTCAATGCAATTTTATAAAATGCGAAGATTTATTTATAAAGTCATTTTGGACAATTCATAAATTCCAAAATGAATTTCAGGATTTATGAAATTCCCGAAATGCTTTATTAAAATAAAATAAAAATGCTCCAATATTTTCTTAACCCGTTTTATGTTGAAGAAGTCATGTTATCTTCTCTCTTGATTTTTATTGGGTTAAAATAAATTGGAAAGAAAATCCAAAAGATCCAATATGCAATGGGAAGAAATGATATGCACAAATGATTCTATTAACATCCAACTTTTACAAAATTGGGATGTTACAAAAAATCAGCGTTCCGGAAGCTTCCGGATTCACCGAAGAAGGGCCAGAGGGGCCCCACCTGGTGCCTAGGCGGCCACCCCGTGCGGCCTAGGGCTTGGCCGCGTTGGGTGGCTTCGTGGGAGATTGGGATCACCCCTGGTGGCCCCCCTTGGCTCTTATTTATACACCCGACGTAAAAACCCTGATTCCAGACCCCTTTTCTCAGAAGTAATTCCGATCTTTGCCGCCATCGCCAACAAGCTTCGAAGGACCAGAATTCCTGTGCTTGCAACTTGTTGGGACGGGGAAGTGCCCCCGGATTCATCTCCATCGACGTTTCTTCCTCCCTCCATGATGCGGGAGTAGTGCCTCCTCGGGGATGAGGTTTCTACCAGTAGCCATGTGGTCAATTCTCTCTCCCATGATGTGATCTTCGTTGTGATCATAGGCTATGTTAATCTAGGGTGATCCCATGATATTTCCCCTTCCTCTATGTATTGGATTGATGTACTCACTTGATCTTATCTAGTATAATCCCCGAGACCATGGTGACAGCGGTCTATTGGACATGGGTTAGAAGAATATTTTCATGAGTGATTTCCTCTTTTGTGTGTTGATTGAAGATTGAGAGTCTCTTGGTGCTTGTCTTTGACTATCCTTGATATATGTTGTGGTGATTGTGGTACTCTCTTTGGATGGCTGCGGTGACATTGGGAAATCCATAGATTGAGAAATACGAATTTTGAGGTGTGCTTTTGTAGCCCTACATAATTCTTGTCCTCTCTGGACCACAATGTAATGACCTCTGAGTACGTCTCAATTGCATGTTTTATGGGAAATATCATGTGCTCAGACTATGTTAATGATGTTGGGAGTTTCCACTAGTGAAAGTATGAAGCCTAGGACTTGTTTCCACCTTTGTTACACCGTTTGTGCTCACTTTTGTCACATGTTTGCTTGCTGCACTTGTTATTACAGATTTATATTACCTTGCTTTGCCACACCTATCACCCATATTTTACCATCTCTTCGCCGAACTAGTACACCCATACAACTCCTAGTTGTATTAGGTGTATTGGGGACACAAGAGACTTCTTGTATCTCAAATGCAGGGTTGCTTGAGAGAGACCACCTTCAACCTCTACTTCCCTGAGTTCGATAAACCTTAGGTCATCCACTTGAGGGAAATTGTTGTTGTCCTACAAACCTCTGCGCTTGGAGGCCCAACATAGTCTACAAGAATAAAAGCGTGCATAGACATCAAGCTATTTCTGGCGCCGTTGCCGGTGAGGTAAGCGTTGAAGGTATATCTTTAGATCTTGCAATTAAATCTTTTTGTTTCTTGTTTTTATTTTCACTAGTTAGGCTTATGGAAAACAACACAAATATAATGAGGACATGAAATGTTTGAACAGAAAATCAAAAACCCTATGGAGCTTTATTATTTGCATAACACTCATGATAGTAGCAATGTTATTAGTATGTCTTATTTGAATACCTTTGATACTAATGATATGCAAAGCCATAAGCTTAGGAATGCTACGTTTTATGAAGATGATCTTTTTAGACCCCCAAGTTTTGATGAGGAAATTTATTTTGATGATACTTTGCCTCCCATCAATGATGATTCTTGTGATGACACTTATGCTATAAAGAATAAATTTTTACAAGTGCATCATTATAAGAATGATTCATGTGATAGCTATTTTGTTGAGTTTAATCTCACTATTACTAATTTGAAGGATTTTGCTTATGTGGGAAGTAACAAATTTTCTGTGCTTGTGTATCATGATAAGAAAGTTTTATGTGATAGTTATATTATTGAGTTTGTTCATGATCCCACTGAAAATTATTATGAGAGGGGAACATATGCTGATTGATATTTCAAGAATATCAAATTCCCTCTCTTTATGTTGAATGTTTTGAAGTTACACTTGTTTTGCCTTCCTATGCTAATATTTTTATGCTTCAATGAGTTACTCCTCTATAAGATCCCTTTGCATAGGAAGCATGTTAGACTTAAATGTGTTTGATATTTGCTTCTTGATGCTCTATTTTCTTCTTCATCTCTTATTCCTATGAGAGCATCATTAAAATCTTAAGCCTATCTTTATGGCTATAAAGAAAGAGCTCTAGGGAAACAACCCTTGTTATCTTCACTTTCAGTTTTTACTTTCAGTTTTTAGCGGTCTTGGTGATTTTTACTACAGTAGCAACATCATTTTATCTTTATTTTCAAGCTTTGTGCCAAGTTATAGCCTCATATGACAAGGGAAGTGAAAGTTGTGACATGCTGTCCAGAAAACAGATTCTGTTCTCGTGACAGAAAAAATCAGATAAAATCACCAGTTCATATCTTTGAGCTGATGTTTTTACACAGCGTGCTCTATACAATCACGAAACTTTCCTATGTTCTGAGTTTTTTCATTTGAGTTGCAGAAGTGCCCCTAAAAAATTCTTTACTAGCTGTTGTTCTGTTTTTCACAGATTCTGCCACGTTTTTTTTACACAGCGTGCTCTATACAATCACGAAACTTTCCTATGTTCTGAGTTTTTTCATTTGAGTTGCAGAAGTGCCCCTAAAAAATTCTTTACTAGCTGTTGTTCTGTTTTTCACAGATTCTGCCACGTTTTGTCTCTCCTAACTTTTGCAAACCTTAAGCTTGCTTTTTCTTTGCAAAAACCTTTTGGAAATCTTGAGAAACAGTAGATCTTCAAGAATATCTTCATAGCCAGTGGAGAAAATTATTTATTAAGGGTACTAACCTCTCTAATCAGCTTATGATGAGTTATGTATGAAGAGAGTTTTCAAGTGTACGATGGAAGATGATGAAAGAAGATTCGGGAGTGTCAAGCACTCAAGCTTGGATATGCTGATGTCGCGAGAGTTTCTCACCTCTCGTTGGCTATCCAAACTGGAAGGTTGAAATGTAGACAACAACAAATTTCCCTCGATGAAGATACCAAGGTTTGTCTCCGGTAGGACTCCAACAACGACAGGAAGGTGACAACGATGCCAGTATTAGGCGGTTCACGTGGACCTGCACATACACAACAGAAAACTTTTCTCCCAACGAGTTCAGAGAGGTTGTCAATCCCTCCGGCCTTGTTGTTTACAAAGGATTAAACGTACAGGATAGTAATGATAGTGATAGCAACGGAAAAGTAAATAAAGCAGAAAATAAATAGTGGGTGTAAACAGTATTGAAAATATGGACCGGGATCCCATGATGTTCACTAGTGATGTCTCTCTCCCAAAATACGATAAAATAGCCATGCGAGGTAAACAAATTACAGCTAGGCAATTGACATGATTATGTGCGCAAACCAATGCTAACTATGCTATAAAGAAAGGAAGAGGCTCAAAAGCTTGGGCGGTACGCCAAGACAAGTAGACCGAAATCCATCTGCATCTACCTACTAATCATCCACCTTGAGATATCTATCCAGAACATCTCGCTGGTATTAAGTTGCGAATCCCACCCAAAGTGTAAACTCAAAGCAACAGACAACTGCATTAAAGAACTTTGCGTAAAGTAAACAATCCTTGCACCCGCAAGTACAAGCATCGTTGTTTTCTCCCTTGTGGCAACAACACATCCCCTAGACTCATGTTATGTCACTCAAGCTAGTCATCTGGGGGCATGAACCCACAATCATGCATAACACTCCCTCTTGGAATCACTGCCTACTACTTGGCCAAAGCAATATACTACAAAGGAGAACATGCAAGAATTACTCAAGAACATAAATATAAAAGAGGAGAATAAAATATATTACTCAAACACAATCTGAACATAGTCTCATAATCCATCAGATCCCAGCAAACTCAGCATAGCAACAACAGAAAGATTACATATGTGCCTCGATCATGTAGTGCAGCTCACGAGGTCTAAACCATGAAGAACAAAGAGGGGAGGAGAACATCACATAGCTACTGATCATAGACCCATGGTCCAAGGTGGACTACTCACGGTTCATCCGGGAAGCATCCATGGTGGTGGAGAAGCTCCCGGAGGTGGTTCCTCCCTCCGGCAGGGTGCCGGGAAGAGGTCTCCTAGTGCTCCCGATCTTGGAAGCGCAGCGGCGGCGGAACAGAGGAGAGATCGCAAAAAAGGGTTCTCTTTTCGGAAGTTTCCCGTCACGGAGAATATATGGGCGAAGGGGGGCAGCCAGGGGGCCCACCAGGGGTCCAGGCGGCCCCCTGGCGCGGCCCCACCCTAGGGCGCGCCGGGTGGGTGCCTGGGGCCCTGGTGGGTCCCCTCTGGCCCCTCCTTGGTGATTCCCGAAGCTTCCGAAGCGCTGATTTTTTATTGGATTTTTCCCGAATTTTTGGAGCACTTTTAATATGGGGGAAAACTGAAATAGAAAACCAGCAAAAAACAGGAACTGGCACTGGGTTGCACTGAGTTAATACGTTAGTCCAAATATGATCAAAAGTGTATGGAAGTGCGTCAATATCATAGCAATATCACACAAAAGAGGCATGGAGCAAGAAGAAATTATAGATACGTTTTGGACGTATCAACATCCCCAAGCTTAATTCCTGCTCGTCCTCGAGTAGGTAAATGATAAAAAACATAATTTCTATGGTGACATGCTACCAACCATATAAGAACTTTTAAGTAAAGAAATCAAGGCATGTAATTCAATTCAAGTCATAACAGGCAAGATTCTATATTTAGCATTGAAAAAAGCAACATAAGAACATAAAGGTGCAAGAGCTCTCGCTGTCCGTGACTCGAATGTCTCCAAATGGTGTTTGCGTGCAAGAAAGGGGATAGGGATATACGAGAAAAAGAAGTATTTTTGTATTGAGAACTCAATCTACTAAAGTTTCACACTTGGTCTTCTTTGGAATCTTATCTTGACTCATCCCCAGACCACTAGCTAGGTACAAGTCAAAATTATCCACTCCTTTTCGATATTTTGAGCACTCATGCAATGGATGAGCGTAAGCAAGAAAGTTGACACTTAGGATGGAAAAGAGAGAATAATGGTGGAGGAGGAAGACAAAAAGGGTGTGAAAGGCTCACATCAATGAGGACCATCATAGGCGAGAGAAATCCAAATGATAGATATGATGTGAGGAGTAAGTATTTCCATGCAACGGATGCACATATGAGATAAAGTAAGCTCTCCAATGGAACCAGTGGGGGTGCATCCAACTTGTTTGCTCAAGAAGACCTAGAGCTCATTTGAGGAGGCTCATCATTGGAATATACAAGCCAAGTTCTATAGTGTGAAGGTCCCCACATAGCTATATGCATGAATGATAATCTCTATGGAGTACAAGATATAAAAGGGAGTACGAGTGTGGATCTCTCAAAAGGAATAGTAGTGTGCCCCCTTCTCTCTTTTTATTTCTTTTTCTCTTTTTTTATTTTTTTATTTTTATTTTTTGGTAGCCTCAATGGTTTCTTCTATTTATCTAATTTGTCCTCTTTGGGATCTTTTGATTTTGTCCTCTTTGGGATCTTTTCCTCACTTTAGGGGAAACACTCTATATATTACAAAAATTATAGAACATATTTCACACTTTACAAAAGTACTCAAATCATAGAGAAAATGAAACTATCATGAAGTATGCAAATGTATGCCTCTACCAGTGTAGCAGGATATGCAATGATACTAGCGCGTCATGTAGCAATGATTAGGGCAAGGCCCAACTAGCATGCGGCTCATCGATCAAGCAAATAGCATGTATGACATGAAGATCAAGTCATGAGAAGGTGGATGTTGCATGGCAATCTATCTCGGAAAGGCTATGGAAATGCCTTGATAGCTAGGTATGGTGGCTGTTTTGAGGAAGGATATAAGGAGGTTTATGATGACAGAGCGTATCATGCCAAGGGTTTGGATGTACCGGCGAAGGTGGACGCCAACTCTCGGAGTGAGAAGGAGGCAATGCACGACACAGGAGAGGCTAGAAAAATATGGGTAGGTGGAAGTGTCAACTTTCGAATACTTACATTAGTCCGAAGAACTCATGCACTTATTATCGATAACTCTCAATCTAATAAGGAGGTTCACAAAGAGACAAGTACCCCGAGGAGGAGTGTATGGGGGTTTGGTTATCATTGCGCATCCTCGACTCATGATACGTGAGTGTACTCTAATATTCGATCCCTCCAAAGAGTAGTGATCCATCTAGTAGCTAAAGTTCTCAACTAATTTTGTAAGTTTTGAAAATAACCATGGATTTCCCAAAATACGACATCTATCACTAATAGGCTAAAGCTCTTGACACCAAAAGTCCAAACATTACTCAAAGCAATACCTCAAAACTATTGCAAGTTACTACTACAATTGAATAGCAACCTCAATTACCTACTTCAAGTCAAGACACACAATTCAGTGCAACAGGAAAACTCTCTAAACAAGATAAACATGAAAACTCAAGAGAGTTCCAGCAACAAACTAAACAAAAGCTCTTAAAAATATAAGGATGAAAACTAAGAGCTAAACATGACAGAAGCTATGAAAAAGATAAAGAACACACACAACAAAGAGATAGGCATGAAAAATCCTATGATGTGTTCTAGGTTTTGTAAGTGGAGCGTGTTTCTCTCCCACACAAAAAAATCTGGGTTCTAACTTGTTATGAACAGCAAGCAAAGCTAAAGAAAACTAAAAAGGAAATAAAGAGCGAGACACTCCAAGCATAGCACATAACGCATGAAGTGATAAAAATATAGTGGAACGAAAGACGAACTGATAATTGTTGATGAAAAAGGGGATGCATGGGGGAATCCCCAAGCTTAGACGCTTGAGTCTCCTTGAATATTTCTTGTGGGTGCATGGGGGCATCCCCAAGCTTGAGCGTTTGATACTCCTGAATCTTCTTTCATCATCTTCCCTCGCACACTTGAAAACTCCCTTGATACATAACTCATCATAATCTTATTAGCGAGGTTAGTACCCATAATAAAATAATTTTTTATCTACTGTAAATAAGGATAATCTTGAAGAGCTACTGTTTCTAAAGATTGCCAAAAAGTTTTTTCAAAGAAAGAGCAAGCTTAAGGTTTGCAAAACGAACAAAAAGCAAAACAGGACAGAATCTGTGAAAAACAGACCAGCAGGTAGTAAAGAATACTTTAGGGATACTTCTACAACTCAAATCAAAAAACTCAGAACATACGAAAGTTCCATGATTGTACAGAGCACGCTGTGTAAAAACTTCAGCTCAAAAATATGAACTGGGATTTTTCTGTGATTTTTCCAGTCACGAGGACAGAATCTGTTTTCTGGACAGCATGCCACCACTTTCACTTCCCTTGTCATATGAGGCTATAAATGGCACAAAGCTTGAAAAGTAAAGATACAATGATGTTGCTACAGTAGTAACAATCATCAAGACCACTAAAAACAGAAGAAAAACAAAAAGGAAAACCTAAATTCGTTGTGGGCTGCCTCCCGAAAGCGCTTCTTTAAAGCCATTAGCTAGGCTTGATGCAATAGATCAAGTCTTTTCAAGAAAATAACTAGCCCAAGTGACGGACTCAAAAGGCAACTTAATCTTTTTCCTAGGGAAATGTTCCATCCCTTTATTGAGAGGGAATTGGAATTTGATAATCCCTTCTTTCATATCAATAACAGCACCCACGGTGCGAAGAAAAGGACGTCCCAAAATAATTGGACAAGAAGGTTCACATTCAATGTCCATAATAGTAAATTCAACGGGAACATAATTTTCATTGACAATGATAAGAACATCATCGATCTTCCCCAAAGGTTTCTTTACGGAAGAATCGAGAAGACGAACACCAAAATAACAAGGATCAAAAGGTTTCAATTCAAATATAACATACATTCTTTTGGGCATAACGGAAGTACTAGCTCCAACATCACATAAAGCATACCAAGAGAACTTAATTTTAATCATAGGATCCCAACCATCTTCTAGCTTTGTAGGTATGGAGGCTTCTACCCTAAGCTTCTCCTCCCTAGCTTTAATGAGAGCATTAGTGATATGCTCCGTCAAGGCAAGATTAAGTGTGCTAGTGTGGGGGTCTCTAGACATCTTGTGAAGGAAACGAATAACTTCAGAAAGGGTGCGATTATCAAAATCCAGGTCACTACTATCAAGTAAAGTGGTAGTGCTGTCCTTTAGGCTCACTTGTTTGGTAGCTTCTATAGTCATAGGAGTTTCTTCTTCTATGGTTGAGGTCATAGCATCACCATTAATAGGTCCTATGGGACTAGGGGTGCATTGGGTGCTAAGAGTTTGGATATCCTCAACAACTTGGATATTAGCAATGGTATGGTGTGTGGGAAGGCTCTTAATTCTATCTTCTTCCTCCTTTTCTCTAGCCCATCTCTCTTTAAGTTTAGCCATCATCCTAATGTTTTCATTAGTTTGCACTTGAACAGCGTTCATAGGAGTGACCTTCCTCTCCTCAAGAGGAGAAGTTCTAATTTTAAGCAATTCTACTTCATGGGATAAATTGTCTACCTTCGACGAGAGATTATCTAATTTGTCTAGTTTTTCCTGTACACTCTTGTTGAAGGATTTTTTGGTAGTGATGAAGTCTTTAAGCATAGTCTCTAATTCAGAAGTGGATTTCTTGGTGCTAGAATAAGTGTTGTTGTTCCCATAGTTGTTGGAGGGGAACGGTCTAGGACTGCTACCAAAATTACTCCTATAAGCATTATTATTGAAGTTGTTTCTAGAATAAAGTTCACATCTACTTGATCTTGAGCAATCAAAGAATTTAAAGGAACATCATGAGGATCAATAGGAGATTTCTTGGTAAGTAGAGACATAATCAAGTCAACTTTTTCATTTAGGGAGGAGATCTCCTCGACAGAGTTTACCTTCCTACCTATTGGAGATCTTTCGGTGTGCCATTGGGAATAGTTGGTCATCATCTCATCGAGTAGTTTTGTGGCAGCACCAAGTGTTGTTGACATAAAGGTTCCTCCTGTGGCCGAATCTAGCAAGTTCCGCGAGGTAAAGTTCAAGCCTGCATAAAAAGTTTGGATAACCATCCAAGTAGTCAAACCATGCGTAGGACAATTCTTAACAAGAGATTTCATGCGTTCCCAAGCTTGGACAACGTGTTCATTATCCAATTGCCTAAAATTCATAATATTACTCCTCGATTGGATAATCTTAGCTGGGGGGTAGTACTTCCCAATAAAAGCATCCTTGCACTTATCCCAAGAATCTATGTTATTCCTAGGCAAGGATTGAAACCAGATTTTAGCTCCTCCTCTCAAGGAGAAAGGAAAAAGCTTAAGCTTAACAATATCACCATCTACTTCTTTGTACTTTTGCATATCAGAGAGCTCAACAAAATTATTTAAGTGCAAAGCAGCATCATCTCCAGCAGCGGAGAATTGATCTTTCATAACATGGTTAAGCAAAGCAGGTTTAATCTCATAAGAAGGTGTTGAAGTAGCAGGTGTAGCAATAGGAGTGCAGATAAAGTCACTGTTGTTATGACTAGTGAAGTCACACAACTTGGTGTTCTCGGAGGAACCCATAGTAGCAGCAAGCAAGGTAACTATTTTTTTGATTTTTGATAAAGGACACTAAAGCAAAAACTGAAAGGTAAACTAACAAGACTAAAAAGCCAAGATAAAAGGTAGTGTGCAACTCCCCTATCTTCAAGAGTGGAGTCCCCGGCAACGGCGCCAGAAATTTCTTTGATGTCGCGAGAGTTGCTCGCCCCTTGTTGGTTACCCAAAGTGGAAGGTTGAGATGTAGACAACAGCAAATTTCCCTCGGTGAAGATACCAAGGATTGTCTCCGGTAGGACTCCAACAACGACAGGAAGGTGACAACGGCGCCAGTATTAGGCGGTTAACGTGGAAATGCACACAAACAACAGATAACTTTGCTCCCAATGAGTCCAGAGAGGTTGTCAATCCCTCCGGCCTTGTTGTTTACAAATGATTAAACGTACGGGATAATAATGATAGTGATAACAACAGAAAAGTAAATAAAGCAGAAAATAAATAGTGGGTGTAAACAGTATTGGAAATATGGACCGGGATCCCATGATGTTCACTAGTGATGTCTCTCTCCCAAAAGACGATAAAATAGCCATGCGAGGTAATCAAATTACAGCTGGCAATTGACAGGATTATGTACGCAAACCAATGCTAACTATGCTATAAATAAAAGAAGAGGCTCAAAAATTTGGGCGGTACGCCAAGACAAGTAGACCGAAATCCATCTGCATCTACCTACTAATCATCCACATTGAGATATCTATCTAGAACATCTCGATGGTATTAAGTTGCGAATCCCACCCAAAGTGTAAACTCAAAGCAACAGAGAACTGCATTAAAGAACTTTGCGTAAAGTAAACAATCCTTGCACCCGCAAGTACAAGCATCATTTTTCGCTCCCTTGTGGCAACAGAACATCCCCTAGACTCATGTTTCTGTCACTCAAGCTAGTCATCGGGGGGCATGAACCCACAATCATGCATAACGCTCCCTCTTGGTGTCACTACCTACTACTTGGCCAAAGCAATAAAGAACAATGGAGAACATGCAAGAATTACTCAAGAACATAAATATAAAAGAGGAGAATAAAATATATTACTCAAACACAATCTGAACATAGTATCATAATCCATCAGATCCCAGCAAACTCAGCATAGCAACAGCAGAAAGATTACATATGTGCCTCGATCATGTAGGGCAGCTCACGAGGTCTAAACCATGAAGAACAAAGAGGGGAGGAGAACATCACATAGCTACTGATCATAGACCCATGGTCCAAGGTGGACTACTCACGGTTCATCCGGGAAGCATCCATGGTGGTGGAGAAGCTCCCGGAGGTGGTTCCTCCCTCCGGCAGGGTGCCGGGAAGAGGTCTCCTGGTGCTCCTGATCTTGGAAGAGCGGCGACGGCGGAACAGAGGAGAGATCGCGAAAAAGGGTTCTCTTTTCGTAAGTTTCCCGTCCCGGAGAATATATGGGCGAATGGGGGCAGCCAGGGGGGCCACCAGGGGTCTAGGCGGCCCCTTGGCGCAGACCCAACCTAGGACGCGCCAGGAGGGCGCCTGGTGGGTCCCCTCTGGCCCCTCCTTGGTAATTCCCGAAGCTTCCGAAGCGCTGATTTTTTATTGGATTTTTCCCGAATTTTTGGAGCACTTTTAATATGGGGGAAAACTGAAATAGAAAAACAAGAAAAAACAGGAACTGGCACTGGGGTGCACTGAGTTAATAGGTTAGTCCAAATATGATCAAAAGTGTATGGAAGTGCGTCAATATCATAGCAATATCACACAAAAGAGGCATGGAGCAAGCAAAAATTATAGATACGTTTTGGACGTATAAGATGACCCCATGCATACCCAACAAATATTCAAGGAGACTCAAGAGTCTAAGCTTGGGGATGCCTCCGTGCATCCCCTTGTCCATCAACAATCATCAGTTCGTCCTTCGTCTCACTATATTTTTATCACTTCATGGGTTATGTGCTATGCTTGGAGCGTCTCGCTCTTAGGTTTATTTTTAGTTTTCTTTATCTTTGCTTGCTGTTCATAAAAAGTTAGATCCTATCTTACTTTGTGTGGGAGAGAAACACGCTGCACTTTCAAAACCTAGAACACATCATAGGATTCTTCATGCCTATCTTTTTGCTGTTGTGTGTTCTTTATCTTTTCGTAGCTACTGCCATGTTTAGTTTTAGTATTAGTTTGTCTTTAGCAAGAGCCTTGGCTTTTGTTTAGTTTGTTGCTGGAACTCTCTTTAGTTTTAATGTTTATCTTGTTAAGAGAGTTGGTTGTTGCACTGAGTTGTGTCTTGTCTTGAGAGTAGGTAATTAAGGTTGCTATTTAATTTTAGTAGTAACTTGCAATAGTTTTGAGGTATTGATGTGAGTAATGTTTGAACTTTTGGTCTCAAGAGCTCTAGCCTATTAGTGATAGGTGCCGTATTTTGGGCAATCCGTGTTTATTTTCAAAAACCTACAAAACTAGTTGAGAACTCTAGCTACTAGATGGATCGCTAATCTTTGGAGGGATCGAATATTAGAGTACACTCACGTACCATGATTCAAGGGTGCGCAAGGATAACCAAACCATCATACACTCCTCCTCAGGGTACTTGTCTCTTTGTTAACCTCCACCTCCTCATATTGAGAGTTACCGATAATAAGTGCATGAGTTCTTCGGAGAAATTGAAGTATTGAAAATTGACACTTCCACCTCCTCATATTTGCTAGCCTCTTCCGTACCGTGCATTGCCCTCTTCTCACTCCGATAGTTGGCGTCCACCTTCGCCGGTACATCCAAACCCTTGGCATGATACGCTCTGTCATCATAAACCTCCTCATATCTTTCCTCAAAACAGCCAACATACCTACCTATCAAGGCATTTCCATAGCCTTTCCGAGATATATTGTCATGCAACATCCACCTCTTCATGACTTGATCTTCATGTCATACATGTTCCTGCTACACTGGTAGAGGCATAGATTGCATACATCATGATAGCTACATCTTCTTTATGTTTTGAGTACCTTGTAAAGTGTGAAGATCTTCTATACCTTCTTGTAAAATAGAGTGTTGCCCTAAAGTGAGGAAAAGATCCCAAAGAGGACAAAATCAAAAGATCCCAAAGAGGACAAATGAGAGTTAAATAGAAAGAGTCATTGAGGCCACCAAAAAATACAAATTAATAGGAAAAAGAGAAAAAAATAAAAAGAGAGAAAGTGGCAACACTAATATCCTTTTGAAAGATCCACACTAGTGCTCCCTCTTATCCTTGTACTCCATAGAGATGATCATTCATGCATATAGCTATGTGGTTACCTTCACACTATAGAACTTGGCTTGCATATTCCAAGGATGAGCCTCCTCAAAAGATCTCTAGGTCTTCATGAGCGAGCAAGTTGGATGCACCCCCACTAGTTCCATTGGAGATCTTTCTTAGCTCATATGTGCATCCGTTGCATGGCAATCCCTACTCCTCACATCATATCTATCATTTGGCCTTCTCTCCTATGATTGTCCTCATTGATGTGAGCCTTTCTCATCCTTTTTGTCTTCCTCCTCCACCATATTTCTCCCTATGACATCCTAAGTGTCAACTCTCGTGCTTACGCTCATCCATTGCATGAGTGCTCAAAATATTGAAAAGGCGTGGATCAAAATGACTTGAACATGGCTAGTGGTCTGGGGACGAGTCAAGATAAGATTCCAAAGAATACCAAGTGTGAACCTTTAGTAGATTGAGTTCTCAACAAAAATACCTATTCTTCTCGTATTCCCTATCCCCCTTCTTGCACGCAAACACCATTTGGAGACATTCGAGTCACGGACAGCGAGAGCTCTTGCACCTAATTTTCTTTTGTTGCTTGTTTCAATGCTAATATAGACTCTTGCCTTTTATGAATTGAATTGAATCACATACCTTGATTGCTTTACTTTACAAGTTCTTATATGGTTGCTAGCATGTCACCACAGACATTATGCTTGTTATCATTTACCTACTCAAGGACGAGCAGGAATTAAGCTTGGGGATGTTGATGCGTCCCAAACGTATCTATAATTTCTGCTTGCTCCATGCATGTTTTGTGTGATATTTCTATGATCTAGATACACTTTCATAAACTTTTGATCATATTTGGACTAACTTATTAACTCAGTGCACCCCAGTGCCAGTTCCTATTTTTTGCTGTTTTTCTATTTCAGGTTTCCCCCATATTAAAAGTGCTCCAAAACTTCGGGAAAAATCAGATAAAAAATCAGCGTTCCGGAAGCTTCCGGATTCACCGAAGAAGGGCTAGAGGGGCCCCACCTGGTGCCTAGGCGGCCACCCCGCGCGACCTAGGGCTTGGCCGCGCCGGGTGGCCTCGTGGGCAACTGGGACCTCCCCTGGTGGCCACCCTTCGCTCTTATTTATACACCCGTCGCAAAAACCTTAATTCCAGACTCCTTTTCTCCAGAAGCAATTCTGATCTCCGCCGCCATCGCCGGCAAGCTTGGGGGGACCAGAATTCCTTTGCCGGCACCTTGCCGGGACGGGGAAGTGCCCCCGGATTCATCTCCATCGACGTTGCTTCCTCCCTCCATGATCTGGCAGTAGTCCCTCCTCGGGGCTGAGGTTTCTACCAGTAGCTATGTGGTCAATTCTCTCTCCCATGATGTGATCTTCGTTGTGATCATAGGCTATGTTAATCTAGGGTGATCCCATGATATTTCCCCTTCCTCTATGTATTGGATCTATATACTCACTTGATCTTATCTAGTATAATCCCCGAGACCATGGTGACACCGGTCTATTGTACATGGGTTAGAAGAATATTTTCATGAGTGATTTCCTCTTTTGTGTATTGATTGAAGATTGACAGTCTCTTGGTGCTTGTCTTTGACTATCCTTGAGATATGTTGTGGTGATTGTGGTACTCTCTTTCGATGGCCGCGATGACATTGGGAAATCCATAGATTGAGAACTACGAACTTTGAGGTGTGCTTTTGTAGCCCTACATAATTCTCATCCACTCTTGACCACAAAGGAATGAACTCCGAGTACATCTCCATTGCATGCTTTATGGGAAATATCATGTGATTAGACTATGTTAATGTTGTTGGGAGTTGCCACTAGTGAAAGTATGAAGCCTAGGCCTTGTTTCCACCTTTGTTACACCGTTTGTGCTCACTTTTGTCACATGTTTTCTTGCTGCACTATTCATTACATATTTATATTACCTTGCTTTGCCACACCTATCACCCATATTTTACCATCTCTTCGCCGAACTAGTGCACCTATACAACTCCTAGTTGTATTAGGTGTGTTGGGGACACAAGAGACTTCTTGTATCTTAATTGCAGGGTTGCTTGAGAGAGACCACCTTCAACCTCTACTTCCCTGAGTTTGATAAACCTTAGGTCATCCACTTGAGGGAAATTGTTGCTGTCCTACAAACCTCTGTGCTTTGAGGCCCAACATAGTCTACAAGAATAGAAGCGTGCGTAGACATCAGGGAATCATAGCATGTATGATTTATATTGTTGCATCCTGCTTTGCTAATATGTTAGATATACGACGGTAGCATTATAGGATGATCCCTCACTAAACCAACATAGTGTCCTTACCCTAGTGAGCACCACCTATAAAGATCAACATTATGGAGGCATCACATGTCACATGGGTGTCAAACACATTCGCGTTCAAATGAGGTGGGTGTAGCAAGCCTAGCATGCCCAGAAGCATGACCTTGTATGACACAGCAACAAATCACATAGGGTGTGGTGGCGAGCCTGGCATGTGCAGATATGGCCTCGGGACACAAGAGACCGAAAGGTCGAGCATGACTCACGTAGATGATGTGATTGGCATGATGGCCTACCTTGAGAATATACTGATGGTCGTGTCACACGGGGGAGGTATAGTTCTAACGGATCGTGTAATCACTTAGAATAAATTATGAGGGATGTTTGTCTGAGTGGGAGTTCCAGAATTGTTTTAAAACATGAACTCCATATTATGAGCTTAATCTTCATGTCTTAGCAAATATCATTGTAGATAATGTTATACCCAAAGGTTTAAATCTATGGC
Source organism: Bromus sterilis (assembly GCA_950022295.1). NCBI lineage: Eukaryota > Viridiplantae > Streptophyta > Magnoliopsida > Poales > Poaceae > Bromus > Bromus sterilis. The sequence goes on along the minus strand of OX465595.1, from coordinate 250,696,568 downwards.
TCTTTTAATGTGATGTAGAACTTAAGGAAAATGGGTCTTCCTTCATTGATTGTTACCAACACCGTTAGAGACATACTCTTTAGTAATGAATTGCTAAACATAATACGAAAGCTGCTAGGAGATACACCTGATAACTCTGTAATTAAGGAAGATGATGATGAGTATCGTACTCACCGTCACTTATGATTGACTGTCCAATACACCATACTTCATTCTATGGAATCTGAATTGTGAATGCATGTTAAGGGAACCAAAACGTATGACGTGATAGGTGAACTTGAAAGCACTAGGTAACAAATCATATTAATGGAATATGAGTATATGGACGGAGTTTCTTTCAACCATGGTGGAAGGAACAACCTGATGAGAAAGTCACTTGGAAAATGTATAAGATACATGAACACCTTATGTATAACTTGGACTACTGAATGACCGGTTACTTTGCGATAACTGGGGAGTTGCGTCCGCTTCCTCCCAGCTGCAAAGACCGTGTCTAGACTATGTCATGAAGGAGAACCGTTCACCTGTCATGAGGTCATGGTTAAAGCTAAGAACTTTAAGGGTAGAACCAATGCAGGAATGGTCATTAACGAAGAAGGTATATTTGATATACAAGTTATAAATGTCTTTCCCCACAAAATACTAACTGGGGTTGATTAAGTATTTGTAAGAACTGATATGCGGTACTGTTCCAGATCTAGATGTTTCCATCCAGATCTGGGGACGAAGCACATATCGGTCCCACCGCGACATATGACAATGCCATATGCCCCGGATTTCCAACGTGATATCACAACATTACAGATACAAAGATACAACATCTCATACAATCGGCATACAACTGCCTTAATACAATACAACAGCGGAAGATACATGTCTGAGTACAGACTACAATCAAATGCCTAGTGGAAAAGAGAAAAACATCGGTCCCATAACCACACGGGTCCAGGCCCTCCGCCGGGATCCGCCTAACTAGTCGTCGTCGAGTCTCAACGTGAAACGTCGATCACCATACCTGTTGTCGATCAAGAACCCTGAAAAGAGTTTGGGGGTAGTATCATGAGTACAGAAGTACTCAGCATCCAACTGTAGTGGTCATCTGACCCAGCAAGGACTTCATCACCCGTCATTCTAGGACAACTAGTAGTTTACGGTAAGGATGGGGTAATTGGTGAGCTTGCTGCCGCACTAGCATTTATGAAGTGGCTAACGATCTAGAGAGTAAGGTAAGAAGCCAAGCATTCGATGAGGAATCGCCTCCAACAAGTCTTGCTATCAACTACTTACGCAAGCATAACACCTATCCTATCCTTGTCCTCCTCTTCGCATCCCGACGAAGAAGAAGAAGTCAAGGCACACACACACACGTTGATCAAGTTATATTAAGATTATCTCAGTTGTTGTTGTCTATGAACAGGGAGTAGGTCTCAAGTCGTCCATAACCGTGGACACGGCTTCTCGAAAAGATTTAACCCTGCAGGGGTGTACTAACTTCCCATTACAAGGCTCCGCACGCAATCCCATCTCTCTCAGTTGCTACCCATGATAGGAAACCATTTCATGATTTAGTCTCGAGAGATCCGGAACGACAGGTCCCTCTATCTAAAAACGCACAAATCGGGGTGGCCCCCGGTGAGTCGACATCCAACTCAAAAGCCGGCCGCGCTCTCGAATCGGCCTCTACCGTCTGGACGAGGTCGGGTTAGCTACCCAAACAGATCTGGGCAGCCCCCTAGCTCCCTGGGGTGGATCAACAAGAGAAACCATGTCTCCGCTGGCCCAAGTTGTTTGAAATCTGCCGGCCGCGGACCAGTCACACACACGTTTCAAATGGTAAATCAGCTTGGGCCACCACTAGAAATGTTTGAAGCTAGGTATGTAAGAAAAGGGGACCCCATAAAATCCCACACGCGGTTAGGCACGCTCAGTCTTAAAGCCAATACCCGGAACTCGGATCCTAGGTGACTCGAATGGAACAAAGCGTCGAGGCGGGATAGCCTAGACGTTCCATCCTTCGTCGAAATATAGTCAACATTTATATAATCATATCATCCATAACAATAATAATAATGTGATAGCCCAAACCAAGGAGTAACAGGGTAACATCGTAGCATCCTAAGCATGCATACTAAGCAGGGGCTGAGCAACGAGCTATGTCTCTAGCTCCCTGGGGTGGCTCAACAAGAGAAACCATGTCTCCGCTGGCCCAAGTTGTTTGAAATCTGCCGGCCGCGGACCAGTCACACACACGTTTCAAATGGTAAATCAGCTTGGGCCACCACTAGATATGTTTGAAGCTAGGTAGGTAAGAAAAGGGGACCCCATAAAATCCCACACGCGGTTAGGCACGCTCCTCAAGAGACACAATACCCGGAACTCGGGTCCTAGGTGACCCAAATGGAACAAATCGTCGGGGCGGGATAGCCTAGACCTTCCATCCTTCGTCGAGTATAGTCAACATTAATAATAATCATATCATCAACAACAATATAATAATGTGATAGCCCAAACCAAGGAGTAACAGGGTAACATCGTAGCATCCTAAGCATGCATACTAAGAAGGGGCTGAGCAACGAGCTATAGTAACATAGCAGTACAAGGTTTGTTGGGAAGGGTCATGGCTGTATCGGTTTGAAAGAGGCTGTAAACATGTGGTAGGATCAAACATCGAACCTATCCTAGACTAGCATGCAAACCGCTGGTTGAAATAGAATGGATCATAAGTAATGCATAGTCCTGGCCTGATGATAAGTCGGGTTCCGAAGGTGTAGTCGATCGCAAGCTCGCATCATCTCCGAGAGGGTACCCGCGGAAGCACACAAGAGGATAAACACTGGAAAGCAATCAACGAGCAAACATCTATTACTACGAAGCAAACACGAGCAAGCATCAACAAGAAGGCAACACGAGACATCGCACCTACCGTCGAGAGCGGTTACTAACAGGTTAAGTGGAGTATTCGTCACACACGACGATACCGCACGTTTACGGTGGTTCAAGTTGTTTAGCTACAGGTGATCAACAAAGGTTGTTAACATGGCATCTCACTCAAGCATGGCATAGCACACAAACATTACAAGAGGTGAAGCATAAATAAACTACCTAAGCTAGTAAATTTAAGTGAGGTGAAATCCTAAACATGGCAAACTATTGCGGACCCCACGATAAAAATGGAATTTGGTACTGTTTTGCCCTAAACAATATTTTATTATTTTTATTAGCAAGCAAGAACAACATAAACACAATCTACATGCAATTCTAGTCAAGTTACATATAAGAAACATTTTAAACAGAGCAACGGATAAAAAGTTTTGGCAGTTACAATTTACAGTGGCAGGCAGGGTAAATAGCAGATAAACAACATGCAAACAAACTCAAACATGGCAACAAGCAACATTTTAATAAACTCGCATCATCTCCGAGAGGTACCTTCGGAAGCACACAAGACGGTAAACACTGGAAAGCAATAAACGAGCAAGCACTCTATTACTACGGGGCAACACAAGATCAAGAAGACATCACACGACACGGCAACGCGATACGGATCTATCGTCGAGAACGGTTACTAACAGTTTAAGTGGGGTATCGGTCACACACGACGAATACCGCACGTTTACGGTGGTTCAAGTTGCTTAGCTACAGGGGATCAACCAACGGTTATTAACATGGAAACTCAAGCAAGCATGGCATAGCACACAAACATGGCAAGAGGTGAAGAATAAAATAAACTATCTATGCTAGACAATTTAAGTGAGGCACAATCCTAAACATGGCATAACACTAAGTGCTCCACGACAATTAAAAGATTCGGTACTGTTCTGCCCTAAACCATATTTTAGGTTGGTTAAGAACAGCAAACAATAGCATAAACACAAATTACACGAAAAGCTAATCAAATTACATATAAGGCACACTCCAAGCGGAGTTACGTTTAAAAAGATACAAGCAAAACAAGTTTGGAACACAATCTGCCAACATCGCGAAGCACACTTTAGAGCAATGCATAAACAGGATAATCAATGCAAACATGCTCACAAATGATATGCAATTAAATTAGACATGGCAGGGAAGGCATGGCAAAAGGAATTATGCAAAAAGGAATCATAGATCAAAAGATATTAAGCATGCAACATGGCATCGGAACGTTACAGACTTAGAGAAAAACAGAGATGGCTGTCAAAAACAGCGGGATAGCAACTTTGGAGCTCAATAACTATATGAACAGCAAGCATAACATGACAATGCAATACATATAATGAAAGTAGACATCATGCTTAACAATATGCAATTGGAATCACTCAATTCCGATAAACGGTTGCGACACAACCGTCACCCGAAGTTGCAACAAATTAATAGTTTTCAGCACAGCAGCACATTAACATCAGGGTCACCACTTTGGAGCAAGATTTAATATAGCTAAAGCACCCAAACATGACAAGTTAAAGCATGGAAATGAAGTACACATGATGCTTAACACATAGGAAAAAGAAACAATGCTATAGGCCTCATGGATTTGTCACAATCATCAATCAAAGTTGCAATAAAATAATAACAGCAGCACTTAACAGGAATTAGTAGTAGTTTAACGGCATGATGCCTACTTCAACAGATATTATCAACATCAAGATGACCTCAAATCAAAAAGTTCACAAAAGATGGATTGAAGTACACACAATTCTAAGCAAATTTCCTTTTGGGCGCAACATCATCCGGGCTACGGTTTACTCGCAAATTACGTCGCAAAAATGGATCAGCAGTAACATTTACTCAGACTTAGAGAGAGAGAAAATAGCAGAGAAGGAAAAAAAATAAAAGGGGCGGCCTGGGCCTCACCCATGGGCTCGGCCCACTCTGCTGGAAGGGGCCGACTCGGGCTGGAGTTGGGCCGTGGCCCACGTGGGCGCTGGTGGTTGCTCGCCCGAGCTCGCTCCCGATCGGATCTGGCAGCGGCCATGACGGCGGCTCCGGTAGCCACGCCGGTGAGGGCGGGCGGGGCAAGGCGGGGCGATGGCTCGCCGGACACCCCGGGACGGAGGAGGCGACGAGGGGGCCAGGGAGGCAGACGGCAGTGGTCGAGCGGCCCGCTAGAGAGGCGGCTCCGGCCCGAGCTCCTCTCGGGTACGCCATGGCTCCTCGGCCGGTGGGGGTCCCTGCACGGGGAGAGGGAGAGAAGATGAGAGAGGAAAGGAGGAGGGAGAAGGAAGAGAGAGGGAAGGAGGAAGGGGAGAAGAGGAGGGGCGCAACGGAGAGGTGGTGGCCGGCGGCGGCCTCGGACCGGCGGCGGCGCGGTGAGCCCGCGGCGGCGGCGGCCTCCAAGGGGGAGCTCGCAGTTGGTGTGGTTGTGGAGCGGTTGGAGGCAACGTGGCTCACTCTGGAGCGTCGGATCATAGATCCGACGGCTCTGGAGGGGCCAGGGGCTAAGGTTTCGGGATTTGGGGCTAAATTGGGAAGATCTGAGCAAACTCAGGGGGGTGGCTGCAAATTTCGTGGCTAGGGAAACCCTAGAAAAGGGGTGGGAGTGTGGTGGTCTTTATATAGCCCAGGTGCCTGGAAGTTTGCAAAAACATCCCCGGTTTTTCTCTCACGCGCGCGGTGGTACGTTTCTTACCGCCGGGGGTCCGCACGACCTCCGATTCGGGTAAAACTTCGAATTGCGTGATAAGCACATCGCGCTGGCGGCGTTCACCTCGCGCTGAAACCGTTCTGAGAACACTTTCCGACGCGCTATCAAAAAACCCGTTGTAAGGCCCGATATGCGGTACTGTTCCAGATCTAGATGTTTCCATCCAGATCCGGGGACGAAGCACATATCGGTCCCACCGCGACATATGACAAGGTCATATGCCCCGGATTTCCAACATGATATCACAACATTCCAGATACAAGGATACAACATCTCATACAATCGGCATACAACTGCCTTAATACAATACAACAGCGGAAGATATATGTCTGGGTACAGACTACAAGCAAATGCCTAGTGGCAAAGAGAAAATCATCGATCCCCATAACCACACGGGTCCAGGCCCTCCGCCGGGATCCGCCTAACTAGTCGTCGTCAAGTCTCCACGTGAAACGTCGATCACCATACCTGTTATCGATCAAGAACCCTGAAAAGAGTTTGGGGGTAGTATAATGAGTACAGAGGTACTCAGCATCCAACTGTAGTGGTCATCTGACCCAGCAAGGACTTCATCACTCGTCATTCTAGGACAACTAGAAGTTTACGGTAAGGATGGGGTTAGTGGTGAGGTTGCTGCCGCACTAGCATTTATGAAGTGGCTAACGATCTAGAGAGTAAGATAAGAAGCCAAGCATTCGATGAGGAATCGCCTCCAACAAGTCTTGCTATCAACTACTTACGCAAACATAACACCTATCTTATCCTTGTCCTCCTCTTCGCATCCCGACGAAGAAGAAGCAGTCAAGGCACACACACACGTTGATCAAGTTGTATTAAGATTATCCCAGTTGTTGTTGTCTATGAACAAGGAGTAGGTCTCAAGTCATCCATAACCGTGGACACGGCTTCTCGAAAAGATTTAACCCTGCAGGGGTGTACCAACTGCCCATTACAAGGCTCCGCACGCACGTCCATCTCTCTTAATTGCTACCCATCATAGGCAACCATTTTATGATTTAGTTCCTTGAGATCCAAAACGACAAGTCCCTCTAGCTAACAACGAACAAATCCGGGTGGCCCCTGGTGAGTCGACATCCATCTCAGGAGCCGGCCGCGCTCTCGATCTGGTCTAATCCGTCTGTCGCAGGTTTGGATAGCCGGTTAATCACACATGGGACACCGGGTCCTCAGCCGGATAAAGTGGGCCAGCAAGGGAACTATGTCCTCACTGGTCCAGGTTAGTTTGTAAACAACTGGCGGCCGACCAGCACATACACGGTTTCAAATGGTAAATCAGCTTGGGCCACCACTGGAAATGTTTGAAGCTAGGTAGGTAAGAAAAGGGGACCCCATAAAATCCCACACGCGGTTAGGCACGCTCGTCAAGAGACACAATACCCTGAACTCGGGTCCTAGGTGACTCGAATGGAACAAAGCGTCGGGGCGGGATAGCCTAGACCTTCCATCCTTCGTCGAGTATAGTCAACATTAATAATAATCATATCATCAACAACAATATAATAATGTGATAGCCCAAACCAAGGATTAACAGGGTAACATCGTAGCATCCTAAGCATGCATACTAAGCAGGGGCTGAGCAACGAGCAATAGTAACATAGCAGTACAAGGTTTTCTGGGAAGGTTCATGGCTGTATCGGTTTGAAAGAGGCTGTAAACATGTGGTAGGATCAAACATCGAACCTATCCTAGACTAGCATGCAAACCGCTAGTTGAAATAGAATGGATCATAAGTAATGCATAGTCCTTGCCTGTTGATAAGTCGGGTTCCGAAGGTGTAGTCGATCGCAAGCTCGCATCGTCTCCGAGAGGGTAACCGCAGAAGTACACAAGAGGATAAACACTGGAAAGCAATCAACTAGAAAACATCTATTACTACGAAGCAAACACGAGCAAGCATCAACAAGAAGGCAACACGAGACATCGCACCTACCGTCGAGAGCGGTTACTAACAGGTTAAGTGGAGTATTCGTCACACACGACGATACCGCACGTTTACGGTGGTTCAAGTTGTTTAGCTACAGGTGATCAACAAAGGTTGTTAACATGGCATCTCACTCAAGCATGGCATAGCACACAAACATTACAAGAGGTAAAGCATAAATAAACTACCTAAGCTTGTAAATTTAAGTGGGGTGAAATCCTAGACATGGCAAACTATTGCGGACCCCACGATAAAAATGGAATTTGGTACTCTTTTTCCCTAAACAATATTTTATTATTTTTATTAGCAAGCAAGAAAAGCATAAACATAATCTACATGCAATTCTAGTCAAGTTACATATAAGAAACATTTTAAACAGAGCAACGGATAAAAAGTTTTGGCAGTTACAATTTACAGTGGCATGCAGGGTAAATAGCAGATAAACAACATGTAAACAAACTCAAACATGGCAACAAGCAACAATTTAATAAACTACGTGCAAAACGGAGCAACTTTCATGTAGAAAGCGTCTCCATCGGAGCTACCGGTGAAAAGATATTCGCATCGCAAAAAAACAATACAATCTGCCAAAATTAATAAAAAAACCTAGCAGAGAAAAAAAACTAAACGGGCCGAAATCTACTGGGCCCAACAGAAAATAGAAAAAAATGAAAAGAAAAAAAAAGAAAAAAAAGGGGGCTGGGGCGCTCACCCATGGGCTCGGCCCATGACGTGGCTGGGTTTGGCTCGGCTGGGGCAGGCCGGCCTGGCTGCTGGGCCGCGCGGCTGGAGGCAGCCCACCTCGGCGCTGGGGAGGCCCAGCCGGTTCGGGAGCGAGGTCCTCGGCCTCATCCTCCAGGCGAGACGGCCGGCGACGCCACTGGTGGCCGGAGCTCCAGCGAGGGGAGGTGGAACGGGCGTGGCGGAGGCGGAGGCTGCAGGATCCGGTCGGGCCACACCGGATCTGGCCGGAGGGGAGACGTGCAGGACGGCCGCGGGGCTTCAAGGAGGGGGCGGCGACCGAGCTCCTCGAGCTCCATGGCCTTGACAGCGGTGGCGCTGTTACCTGCGGGGAAGAAGAGAGGAGGGTGAGGGAAAGAGGAGACGGGGGAAGGGGAGGAGAAGAAGGGCGCGGGGAGGAAAGAGGAGGGATGGCCCGGCGGCTCGCGGCTGGACGCCGGCGCGCAGTGGCGGCGCCTCCACGGGAGGTTGGAGCAAGGAGGTTGGAGGAGGCTGGTCACAACCTGGCCGTTGGATCAGTTGATCTGATGGTCAAGAGTGTTTGGGGCTAGGGTTTGCTAAAATTTGGGGTTAAAACTGCGAAAATTGGGGTATTTCCAGATCTGGGAGGCTGGCTAAGTGCTTAGGGAAAACCCTAAGTGGGGTGGGAGTGTGGTGGTCTTTATATAGCCCAGGTGGCTGGCAGTTTGCAAAAAAATCCCCGGTTTTTCTCTCTCGCGCGCGGTGCTCACTTTTCTGACCGCCGGGGGTCCGCAGTACCTCCGATTCGGGTAAAACTTCGAACTGCGCGATCAGCGCATCGAGCCGGAGGCGTTCACTTCGCGCTGGAACCGTTCCGAGAACACTTTCCGGCGCGCAATAAAAATATCCCATATAAATATTAAACGGGGTTTTTCGTTCCGTTGGCTGCGGCTGGTCTCGTGCGGTTTTCGTGACGGGGATCGGGTGAAACCCGGTGTCGCAAAGGTCGAGTGTCAGGGTGGCAAGGGTCGGTCTTTGTCCGATACGAGATAAGAGGGGGGAAATAATCGCCGATTGATAAATCGGGGACGCAAACACCGCAAACAAATCTGGCAATCAAACAAATCACACCGAAAACAAAAATTTTAATTTTTGTGAAATCTGGGTTGTTACAATACAACACCACCAACAAGGGATCTCGTCCCGAGATCCAGGACGATCCGGGGGAGAGGGGGGAAGAGAAAAGAGGGTCGACGATCTTCAACACCACCAACAAGGGACTCTGCTCCATGTCGAACGTTGAAGCTCCGTCGAGATAAATTTCCGGGGAGAGACGACATCGTGGGAAAAACGAAACCATCAGTGTCACGAGGAAGAACGACAGCTAAAACCTGGTTAAAGGGATAGTGCTTTTCGACGCAAGTCGTGAAAACACCGGGCAAACGGAGGGAGGGGAAAGGACGACCCAGATGATACCCGAAATTGGAGAAGCTAAAGGTACTACAGAAATTCCCACCTGAGCTCGGAATAGAGACAATACTTCCCAAGAAAATCATTGTAACGTTTTCGAAACTCCACACACTCGAGATCCTAGAGTTTTGAAGGGGATAAGTCGAGATTAAAACACTTACGATACTTGTCCTGACCAGAGCAAGGGTAAGGAGTAAAAAGATTCCTACCCTCTGATAGCTAACTTAGTAACTACAAAATAGTTTTTGTCTAGACTCGACTTCGGCCAGAGAAGGGATCCTACGGTCGGTAAGGCTCTGATACCAAGTTGTAAGGCCCGATATGCGGTACTGTTCTAGATCTAGATGATTCCATCCAGATCCGGGGACGAAGCACATATCGGTCCCACCGCGACATATGACAAGGTCATATGCCCCGGATTTCCAACATGATATCACAACATTACAGATACAAGGATACAACATCTCATACAATCGGCATACAGCTTCCTTAATACAATAAAACAACAGAAAATATATGTATGGGTACAGACTACAAGCAAATGCCTAGTGGCAAAGAGAAAAACTTCGATCACCATACCTGTTGTCGATCAAGAACCCTGAAAAGAGTTTGGGGGTAGTATCATGAGTACAGAGGTACTCAGCATCCAACTGTAGTGGTCATCTGACCCAGCAAGGACTTCATCACTCGTCATTCTAGGACAACTAGTAGTTTACGGTAAGGATGGGGTAAGTGCTGAGGTTGCTTCCGCACTAGCATTTATGAAGTGGCTAACGATCTAGAGAGTAAGATAAGAAGCCAAGCATTCGACGAGGAATCGCCTCCAACAAGTCTTTCTATCAACTACTTACGCAAACATAACACCTATCCTATCCTTGTCCTCCTCTTCGCATCCCGACGAAGAAGAAGCAGTCAAGGCACACACACACGTTGATCAAGTTGTATTAAGATTATCTCAGTTGTTGTTGTCTATGAACAAGGAGTAGGTCTCAAGTCGTTCATAACCGTTGACACGGCTTCTCGAAAAGATTTAACCCTGCAGGGGAGTACCAACTGCCCATTACAAGGCTCCGCACGCACGTCCATCTCTCTTAGTTGCTACCCATCATAGGAAACCATTTTATGATTTAGTTCCGAGAGATCCGAAACGACAAGTCGCTCTAGCTAACAACGAACAAATCCGGGTGGCCCCCGGTGAGTCGACATCCATCTCAGGAGCCGGCCGCGCTCTCGATCTGGTCTCAACCGTCTGTCGCAGGTTTGGATAGCCGGTTAATCACACATGGGACACCGGGTCCTCAGCCGGACAAAGTGGGCCAGCAAGGGAACTATTTCCTCACTGGTCCAGGTTGGTTTGTAAACAACTGGCGACCGACCAGCACATACACGATTTCAAATGGTAAATCAGCTTGGGCCACCACTGGAAATGTTTGAAGCTAGGTAGGTAAGAAAAGGGGACCCCATAAAATCCCACACGCGGTTAGGCACGCTCGTCAAGAGACACAATACCCGGAACTCGGCTCCTAGGTGACTCGAATGGAACAAAGCGTCGGGGCGGGATAGCCTAGACCTTCCATCCTTCGTCGAGTATAGTCAACATTAATAATAATCATATCATCAACAACAATATAATAATGTGATAGCCCAAACCAAGGAGTAACAGGGTAACATCGTAACATCCTAAGCATGCATACTAAGCAGGGGCTGAGCAACGAGCAATAGTAACATAGCAGTACAAGGTTTGTTGGGAAGGGTCATGGTTGTATCGGTTTGAAAGTGGCTGTAAACATGTGGTAGGATCAAACATCGAACCTATCCTAGACTAGCATGCAAACCGCTGGTTGAAATAGAATGGATCATAAGTAATGCATAGTCCTTGCCTGTTGATAAGTCGGGTTCCGAAGGTGTAGTCGATTGCAAGCTCGCATCGTCTCCGAGAGGGTACCCGCGGAAGCACACAAGAGGATAAACACTGGAAAGCAATCAACGAGCAAACATCTATTACTACGAAGCAAAAACGAGAAAGCATCAACAAGAAGGCAACACGAGACATCGCACCTACCGTCGAGAGCGGTTACTAATAGGTTAAGTGGAGTATTCGTCACACACGACGATACCGCACGTTTATGGTGGTTCAAGTTGTTTAGCTATAGGTGATCAACAAAGGTTGTTAATATGGCATCTCACTCAAGCATGGCATAGCACACAAACATTACAAGAGGTAAAGCATAAATAAACTACCTAAGCAAGCAATAACAGCATAAACACAATCTACATGCAATTCTAGTCAAGTTACATATAAGAAACATTTTAAACAGAGCAACGGATAAAAAGTTATGGCAGTTACAATTTACAGTGGCAGGCAGGGTAAATAGCAGATAAACAGCATGTAAACAAACTCAAACATGGCAACAAGCAACATTTTAATAAACTACGCGCAAAACGGAGCAACTTTCATGTAGAAAGCGTCTCCATCGGAGCTACCGGTGAAAAGATATTCGCATCGCAAAAAAACAATACAATCTGCCAAAATTAATAAAAAAAACCTAGCAGAGAAAAAAAACTAAACAAGCCGAAATATACTGGGCCCAAAATAAAATAGTAAAAAAATAAAAGAAAAAAAGAAAAAAGGGGGCTGGGGCGCTCACACATGGGCTCGGCCCATGAGGCTGGTGGCTGGGTTTGGCTCGGCTGGGACAGGCCGGCCTGGCTGCTGGGCCGCGCGGCTGGAGGCGGACCTCCTAGGCGCTGGGGAGGCCCAGCCGGTTCGGGAGCGAGGTCCTCGTCCTCGTCCTCGAGGCGAGACGGGTGGCGACGCCACTGGTGGTCGGAGCTCCAGCGAGGGGAGGTGGAACGGGCGTGGCGGAGGCGGAGGCTGCCGTATCCGGTCGGGCCACACCGGATCTGGCCGGAGGGGAGACGTGCAGGACGGCCGCGAGGCTTCGAGAAGGGGGCGGTGACCGAGCTCCTCGAGCTCCATGGCCATGACAGCGGTGGCGCTGTTACCTGCGGGGAAGAAGAGAGGAGGGCGAGGGAAAGAGGAGACGGGGGAAGGGGAGGAGAAGGAAGGGCGCGGAGAGGAAAGAGGAGGGGTGGCCCGGCGGCTCGCAGCTGGACGCCGGCGCGCGGTGGCGGCGCCTCCACGGGCGGTTGGAGCAAGGAGGTTGGAGGAGGCTGGGCACACCCTGGCCGTTGGATCAGTTGATCTGACGGTCAGGAGTGTTTGGGGCTAGGGTTTGCTAAAATTAGGGGTTAAACTGCGAAAATTGGGGTATTTCCAGATCTGGGAGGCTGGCTAGATGCTTAGGGAAAACCCTAAGTGGGGTGGGAGTGTGGTGGTCTATTTATAGCCCAGGTGGCTGGCAGTTTGCAAAAACATCCCCGGTTTTTCTCTTGTGCGCGCGTCGAGCCGGAGGCGTTCACCTCGCGCTGGAACCGTTCCGAGAACACTTTCCGGCGCGCTATAAAAATATCCCGTTTAATTATTAAACGGGGTTTTTCGTTCCGTTGGCTGCGGCTGGTCTCGTGCATTTTTCGCGACGAGGATCGGGTGAAACCCGGTGTGGCAAAGGTCGAGTGTCAGGGTGGCAAGGGTCGGCCTCCGTCCGATATGAGATAAGAGGGGGGAAATAATCTCCGATTGATTAATCGGGGACCCAAACACCGCAAACAATCAAACAAATCACACCGAAAACAAAAATTTTAATTTTTGTGAAATCCGGGCTGTTACACCCGTTTAATTATTAAACGGGGTTTTTCGTTCCGTTGGCTGCGGCTGGTCTCGTGCGGTTTTCGCGACGGTGATCGGGCGAAACCCGGTGTCGCAAATGTCGAGTGTCAGGGTGGCAAGGGTCGGTCTCCGTCCGGTACGAGATAAGAGGGGGAAAATAATAATCGCCGATCGATAAATCAGGGATGCAAACACCGCAAACAAATCAGACAATCAAATAATTCACACCGAAAACTAATTTTTTAATGTTTTTGAAAACTGAGCTGTTACAGTATTTGATGCTTGAACATGCTGCTTATAGAGTGTTTTGGAAGGGATGAGGTGACAATGTGTGCTGACGATAATCAAGATAGTTGATGGTCGACAACAGTCTCCCTCTACATCTATCATTTGATTAAATATATGAATAAATTTATGATCGTTTGAATGTGAACTATATTAGTGTGTCTTGCATCTCGCGAAGACAATTATTCATATTAGTGAGTAACAAGTCAGTTGTTCTCCTTTTATGAATGATATCTTTTATGGTCAGATTACGGTTATGAATGAGTTATTCTTATATTGATGATAGTATTTTGATCATTTATAAGAAATATTGCAATGCCAAGAGTTATCCAAACTTAATAATGACACTACAGTTTTAAGTCATGAATGGTATGATGATGTTTTGAGATACTTAATCTTTTGACACATGCAAACCATGCCTCTTTAGCTGAGATGACTTAAACCTCACGTTCTGGTAAAACAGAGTGTGTACTGATTGTTGAATATCATACATTGTGATGTATCGTATATCAACATGTAGTGAATTTCATTCTTTCGTGAACTTCATATGTGGACTTAGATGAATATGTGTATTCACTAATGAAACATGAGTCTGAAATAATTTGATCTGATCAAAGGATTTTAGAATGAAGACGGGTATTAATTGAACAAGAAAAAAAAGTCTCTACGATTTGATCAAAGTGACAAATGTTTTGAGTTAGCCTTGGGCATACAGACTTGTGTGAAAGTTGTTCCACAAATTACAATGCTTGGAACACTTTAATATTGTTGATATGCCTGAACATTGTAATCATACTATATTGAATAGTGTATGGTCTAAGTTATCTTTTACCAAGTTGCGTTATTATTGTTTAGAGTTATTTATTTAATATGCAACCACTCACTTCAGTATTGGGAACCATCTAAGTTCGTGGAAACCAACTGTAACAGCCCAGATTTCACCAAAAATAAAAATTTTGTTTTCGGTGTGAATTGTTTGATTGTCTCATTTGTTTGCGGTGTTTGCATCCCCGATTTATCGATCGACGATTATTTTTCCGCCTCTTACCTCGTATCGGACGGAGACCGACCCTTGCCACCCTGACACTCGACCTTTGCGACACCGGGTTTCACCCGATCACCGTCGCGAAAACCGCACAAGACCAGTCGCAGCCAACCGAACAAAAACCCCGTTTAACAGTTAAACGGGATATTTTTATAGCGCGCCGGAAAGTGTTCTCGGAACGGTTCCAACGCGAGGTGAACGCCGCCGGCTCGACGCGCTGATCGCGCAGTTCGAAGTTTTACCCGAATCGGAGGTACTGCGGACCCCCGACGGTCAGAAACGTGAGCACCGCACGCGCGAGAGAAAAACCAGGGATGTTTTTGCAAACTGCCAGCCACCTGGGCTATATAAAGACCACCACACTCCCACCCATTTCTAGGGTTTCCCTAGCCACAAAATTGCAGCCACTCCCCTCCACTTTGCTAGATCTGCCCATTTTGACCTCAAATCCCGAAATTTTTGCTCCCCTACGATCTGGACCGTCAGATCTCGCGATCCGACGGCCCAGATCCACCCAGCCCCCAACCCCATCTCTCCTCTCTCTCTCCCCAGCCGTGGAGTACCCGCCGCCTCCCGCCGCCCGTCCGACCGCCGTGCGCCGGCAAGCCGCGCGCCATCCTCCTCTCCCTCCTCCTTCCCGCGTTCCCTCTCTCCTCCTCTCACCCCTTCTCCTCTTCCTCTCGCAGGCCTGCACCAGGAGGCGCCACCGCATCTTAGCTCCAGCCGGCTGAGGCCATGGTCGGCCCGAGCCCGCAGCACGCCGACCCCGGAGCCTTGGACCTCGCCCCCACCTGGATCCTCCTCCCTCGACCCAAGCCCCTCTCTGGAGTAGCTGCTCGCCGGAGCTCTAGCCGCCAGGAGCCGGCGCCCCCATCCGCTGCCGTGCCCGATCCAGTCGGGACGAGGAGGCAGCCGCGGCCTCCCGCTGCACGTGTGGGCCGGCGCGCCCACACGGCCCACCTGCCCCCAGCGCGGCCCAGCTCCCTCCAGACTGGCCTCCCAGCCCAGGCCGCCTCATGGGCCGGCCCATGGTGAGAGCCAGTCCGGCGCTAGTCTGTTAAATATATGTCTGCTGATTCAATTTTGCGGTGTAGTTAACGAGTGAACCGTAGCCCGGATGAACGTGCCGCCAAAACGAAAACTGCTTAGAATTGCGTGTACTTCAATCCATATTTTGTGAGAAACTTGATTTAAGTTCACCTTGATTTTGTAAATGTGTGTTGAAGTGGGCATCAGGCCGTTAAACTGCTACTAATTCCTGTTAAGCGCTGCTGTTATTATTTTATTGCAAGTTTGCATGATGATTGTGACACATCCATGAGGCCTATTGCATTAATTATTTTTCCTATGTGTTAAGCATCGTGTGTACTTCATTGCCATGCTTTAACTTGTCATGTTTGGCTGCTTTAGCTATATTAAATCTTGCTCCAAAGTGGTGACCCTGATGTTAATGTGCTGTTGTTGCTGAAACTGTTAATTTGTTGCAACTTCGGGTGACGGTTGCGTCGCGACCGTTTATCGGAATTGAGTGATTCCAATTGCATATTGTTAAGCATCATGTCTACTTCCATTACATGTATTTAATTGTCATGATATGCTTGCTAGTCATCTATTTATTGAGCTCCAAAGTTGCTATCCCGCTGTTTTTGACAGCCACCTCTGTTTTTCTCTAAGTCTGTAACGTTCCGATGCCATGTTGCGTGCTTAATATCTTTTGATCTATGATGCCTATTTGCATGATTCTTTTTGCCACGCCTTCCCTGTCATGTCTACTTTAGTTCCATATCATTTGTGAGCATGTTTGCATTCATTATTCTGTTTATGCATTGCTCTAAAGTGTGCTTTGTGATGTTGGCAGATTGTGTCTGTAACTTGTTTTGCTTGTATATTTTTAACCGTAACTCCGTTTGGAGTGTTCTTTATATGTAACTTGATTAGTTTTTCGTGTACTTTGTGTTTATGGTATTTTTTATGTTGTTAACCAACCTAAAATATGGATTAGGGCAGATCAGTACCAAATCCTTTAATTGTTGTGAGGCAAGTAGTGCTATGCATGTTTAGGGGTTGTCTCACTTAAAATGACTAGCCTAGGTAGTTTACTTGGTGCTTAACCTTTTTCCATGTTTGTGTGCTATGACATGCTTGAGTGAGATTCCATGTTAACAATCTTGTTGATCACCTGTAGCTAAACAACTTCAACCTTTCTAAACGTGCGGTATCGTCGTGTGTGACGAGTACCCCACTTAACCTGTTAGTAAATGCTCTCGACGATAGGTGCGATATCTCGTGTTGCCTTATTGTTTATGCTTCCTCGTGTTTGCCTCGTAGTAATAGATGCTTGCTCGTTGATTGCTTTCCAGTGTTTATCGTCTTGTGTGCTTCCGCGGGTACCTTCGGAGACGATGCGCGCTTGCGATCCACTACACCTTCGGAACCTGACTTATCAACAGGCAAGGACTATACATTACTTATGATCCATTCTATTTCAACCAGCAGTTTGCATGCTAGTCTAGGTTAGGTTCGATGTTTGATCCTACCACATGTTTACAGCCTCTTTCAAACCGATACAGCCATGTCCCTTCCCAGCAAACCTTGCACTGCTATGTTACTATTGCTCGTTGCTCAGCCCCTGCTTAGTATGCATGCTTAGGATGCTACGATGTTACCCTGTTACTCCTTGGTTTGGGCTATCACATTATTATATTGTTGTTGATGATATGATTATTATAATGTTGACTATAATCGACGAAGGATGGAAGGTCTAGGCTATCCCGCCCCGACGCTTTGTTCCATTCGAGTCACCTAGGATCTGAGTTCCGGGTATTGGTTTTAAGACTGAGCGTGCCTAACCGCGTGTGGGATTTTATGGGGTCCCCTTTTCTTACCTAACTAGCTTCAAGCATTTCTAGTGGTGCCCCAAGCTGATTTACCATTTGAAACCGTGTGTGTGCTGGTCAGCTGCCAGTAGTTTTTAAACCAACCCGGACCAGCGAGGACATGGTTTCCCTGTTGGTCCACCTTTGACCGGCGAGGGCCCGAGGCCTCACGTGAGGCGTCTCGGTAACCCAAAACCTGTTGAGACGGAAGAGTCTGATCCGAGAGCGTGGCCAACTTTTGGATTGGGTGTCGACTCCCAGGGTGCCACCCGTATTTGTTTGTTGTTAGCTAGAGGGACCTGTCGTTTCGGATCTCTTGGAACTAAATCATAAAATGGTTGTCTGTGATGGGTAGCAACTGAGAGAGATGGGTGTGCGTGCGAAGCCTTGTAATGGGCAGTTGGTATACCCCTGCAGGGTTAAATCTTTTCGAGAAGCCGTGTCCACGGTTATGGACGACTTGAGACCTACTCCTTGTTCATAAAAAACAACAACTAAGTTAATCTTAATATAACTTGATCAACGTGTGTGTGTTCCTTGACTGCTTCTTCTTCGTCGGGATGCGAAGAGGAGGACAAGGATAGGATAGGTGTTATGTTTGCGTAAGTAGTTGATGGCAAGACTTGTTGGAGGCGACTCCTCATCGAATGCTTGGCTTCTTATCTTCCTCTCTAGATCGTTGGCCACTTCATAATGCTAGTGCGGAAGCAACCTCACCACTTACCCCATCCTTACCGTAAACGACTAGTTGTCCTAGAATGACGAGTGGTGAAGTCCTTGCTGGGTCAGATGACCACTACAGTTGGATGCTCAGTACCTCTGTACTCATGATACTACCCCCAAACTCTTTTCAGGGTTCTTGATCGACAACAGGTACGGTGATCGACGTTTCACGTGAAGACTCGACGACGACTAGTTAGGCGGATCCCGGCGGAGGGCCTGCACCCGTGTGGCTATGGGATCGATGTTTTTCTCTTTGCCAGTAGGCTTTTGATTGTAGTCTATACTCAGACATATATCTTCCGCTGTTGTATTGTATTAAGTCAGTTGTACGCCGATTGTATGAGATGTTGTATCCTTGTATCTGTAATGTTGTGATATCATGTTGGAAATCCGGGGCATATGGCATTGTCATATGTCGCGGTGGGACCGATATGTGCTTCGTCTCCGGATTTGGATGGAAACATCTAGATCTGGAACAGTACCGCATATCGGGCCTTACACCAACACTATATAAGTTATGGTGTGTCGTGGTTTCTACGAAGTGTGATTTATGGGATAAATTATGTTTGTAATGTATCCTTAGACAACTATGGATACGTCTTCCATAACTAGAACCAAAGGAGCAAAACTTGTATTGCTAAGTTTGGTGTTTGTCAAGAATTGTTCTTGATAAATGTGGTAATGGATGAAAAGTGAAAGTTCAGCCAAGGTGATTGACCTTGCCTCCAGATGTCAGAGTGGCGCAAAGGAATATGTTCCGGAAGAAAATCTCTACAATTAGAGGAGAAACTAATGATAATGATCATGATGTTTCGATGGAAGCTTTTTACTGAACAAAGAAGCTTTGGGGTTGCTGAAGTAGCAGTGTCGCGTAAGCGGGGAGCCCCTTAAGGGGAGTGTAACGGCCCGGTTCCTCACAAACCGGAGTCTCTATGCATTCTGTGCTAGTCCCTGGATCAATAGCTAGCACACACAGTACATGATGTAATATCAAGAATAAACCACATGTCATATATATTACATCGAAGATCCAGTATTACAATAAAGCATACCTGCATAGAAAAAAGCTAGCATATAAATAGAATACAGAGGAAAACAATAAAAGCTTCGTGGCGTCCATCAACTCCACTGGAAAGTTGAGTATAGACATCGCAACCCTACATCGTACCACTTACTCGTCGTATATAATCCTGCAACACCGAAGGTTACAGCCCGAAAACGGGTCAGTACATCTGGTTTGTACGGCAAGTCACACGAAAAAGTATATAACAGACCTACATCTATATGCAAGGTAAGTCAAAGGAAAGGATTATGGTTTAGTTTTGCAGAAAGCTGATTTTTCCCTCACATACTACAACTAATCAAATTTTAATTTAACTTGCTAGTCCTAAGTATGGCTGAATCGGGCTACACCAATTCCAACCATCCCTTTATTAAAATTTCCCACTCAAATTCTTATTAAGGTGAAATACATGTCAAGACCATCCAACAACAATAATGCCCAGTTGCTCAAAGTTATCTGTCACCGTGGACACGGCTAATCATGATCAGTTTTTACACTCTGCAGAGGTTTGTACACTTTCCCCACTGGACTCAACCCGAAGATTGAGACATAGTCTTTCAGAAGAGGTTGCCTCCACCCTTTGGTAGCCGGTACACCTATCATATCTACATCAGCTAGCTACCAGGGCCAGGTTCCCCACAACTTACTCATCTAAGCCAGAGCCCATATAGCCAGTGGTTGTACATGGAAGCTACTAGTCACACTGTCTGTCCGATATTTTTGAGCCTGGACGGCGCCCACTGCGTCAGAGGGTACTCGCCATGACGCATCCGGTTCACCACCAAAACAACCATTTGGGAAGCATTTACCCCTGGTCCGGCACGAGCCCCAGGATGCATTCCCTGCCCGTCCAGAGGTGATTTCTATTTAAGTTTGCTAGTCAAGTCATTACTCCTCACAAAGCTCAATGATAACTCAACCAAATCCCCGTCTACAAAGCAATAGCAGTATATAACAACCACGATCCTAGGTCGACAATGAAATACAGGATCAGAACATATGGCTATCCTACTAGGTTTAAATCATAACTAATATATAATCCTACACATGCATAGAGTGATAATTTTCTAGATGCATAATAAAAAATATAGGTTGAGATATGGTCAAAGTGTAACTTGCCTTTTACATTCGGTGAAGTTCTTCGCTCTCGCGGTCCAGTCAAATCTATTCGTCACACTCCGAGAATCTATCGCAAACGAAGGAACTCGAATAAGCAATCACATCACAACGGGACAAACAAAAGATCAACAAACAAACACAAAGGTTTTAGCAACAAAACAAAAACTTTGAAGTGCAGAGGTGTGGATGTGCTCGAAGGTGATCAGTGGAAGTGAACTCGAGAGAGTCAAAAGATAAAGATTCATCGGTAAGGAATTGTGATCATGGACATTTATGAATCCGAGGTGAATATCATGCCCACATGAAAAGTGTATGAATCTTACTGATAACATGTCTCAAGTGATCCGATATGCAAAAAGAATCACGTGAAACGGAATACTACAACGCAGGTCATAGCAAGTACAAAGTTGAATTGTATTTGAATTTAGCAGATCAAGAAACATTTGAATTTTTGTGTACACATGCTATGGCTGCATCTTCGTAATGCCGACATGGCTGCATCCTGTTGTGCCTCGGACAATTCATCAAAGCAACCTGCAAGATGATCATGCATGCTAACAATAGGTGTAGGACGAGAAGGTTGTGACCTAAATGGTATATCTGAACTACTTGCACGAGTGCCACCAGTTCGGGGGGGGGGGGAGTGCACCCTCCATGTAGCAAGTGCCCACCTGACTCCTCAACTAGTAAAACAGGATAAAATAGATAAACACATGTTATAAGATGCGATCACAGAAATGCATTGCACAATGCAATTGTTGAGGAACTGACCGGCAAAGCACAAAATGTTTCAACCCCCTCAAGCACTATCTTATCTTGCTCGATGAGACTCAACATTTCCTCCCTTGTGATATTATTTTCGCGTGGTGTGACGATGGGATTGGTACAAGCCTGTCCCAATAAATTATCCAAATAATAGACGTACAAAAAGTACGTACATGAAGACACTAACTACTTCACTATCAAGAGGGTATTTATGGAAAAAATTGCTTTGATGGTTGAGTGTGAACAAAGGATGTGATACTCACCACTACGAACAACACACAACCATGAATAGAGGGGCTTGTGGTACCACTCTTCTTTGAGTGCCATGATCTAGAGGCATTCACAATGTCATAAAATATTAATTGAGCCCAATTTACTGAGCGCAGCTTTGTGATGTCCTCTGTTATAGCAGCCTCCTTTCCTGTGATGTAATCGCAAGTCCCTGGCAAGAGTAACTTGTTCAAGAGGATCATCACGAAGCACCTGATTGTGAAATCATCACCCTCTTTATCTTTCGCAATCTGTGCTATTAAATCTTGAACCTTCACATCTTCGCTTTGTCCGACTCCAAGCTTCATCTTCAATTCACATAACGCTTTCTTCTGGATGTTTTTGCCGGGTACAAATATTTTGTACCCCTATCCGGCAACCCAAGAACCCATTGAATAGAGTGCCGAGTAATTTTTAGGCGCTTATTAATTGAAATGTCCAAGGTAAGCGTACTGGGATCCAACCTATCCATAAGGAACATCAATAATTTGGTGTTCTCAATACTTCTCAATTTCAAGTCCAAGAAAACTCCAAAGTCATATTCTTTGACTTTTTCTTTCGCATCTTTACACAAACTTTCCTTTGCCAGTAATATTTGGTTGGGAGCACACTTGTAGTTCGGGCATACTATTTTAGAACTATTAAAATCACTCTGCTGACAAAAGAAAATGACAACAAAATAACGTTATACAACCAGCTGGACGTGACAACATCGTTGAAAAATTTCAGCAACATAACACAAATATTAACATAGTAAAAAAACAGTCACAAGATTTTACAAAACGATATTATATTTTGGGACAGAGGTAGTACCTTTTTTGACTTCTTACTAGCAGGCTTAGAGGCCTTGGTCACACGGGACTGGGGGGGCAACAAAATCATCATCACTCGGTGTGGCTGCCCTATCCTTTCTCTTTTTATCTTCATTCTTATTTCGAACGGTGGCAACTTTTGATGACTTCCGAAGGTTGTGACGACGAGTGGCAGACCCAGAAACGGCAGGCTGCCTTGCCACAGAGCTAGCTGCGTCAGCATCAGCCTCTGTAGGTTGTTGCTCACCTGCCTCTCCAACATTGTCCGTAGGCACATGTAACCTACTGGTATTGTCCGTAACCTTCATCGCTCTGTGCATATGAAAGGAGAGACAAATTAGCTACTCTGAAACATTGTAGGTTGTACTACTGTTAGGACTAATTAGCTAGGGAGGTTGGTTCAAGAATGGTCAAACAGCAAAGATCATATGTATGCTATTTTATACCACATATCATAAGTCCACCATTACATGATATATCAGAGTTATATACTAATGGTGGATTTATACATCATTATGCGCTGCATATTTATGTATCTGAATTTTCTTTTGTAAGCAGAGTGATTTCAATAGTTCTAGAAAGGTATGCCTGAATTTTAAGCTTCTGATTGTTGTATCAGAAATATAGGAAAAAAACAATACAAGTAACTACGTGCTCGAAATGACATTATTATGCATGAATAAAGCGAACCATAAATTTCTGAATATGTAGATTACAGGAGAACAAAGGGAACCCACCAACACTTTTTAGGATGACATTCAGAATTGCATACCAACTGACCATGTACATGCTTGCTGTCGTTACCTTTTCTACCATGAAATTCAGGTAATTCAATTTCTTTACGGCATCTAACCATTTTTGGAGAACAACTGGGCACCTACTCTTGCAAATTTATGGAGAGGGGGCGATAATGAAGAGCCCCAGGGGCGAAGGCATGGTCGTGGTCGGTCGTGGTGAGCGGAGATGCAGACCACATGAACAAGCAATCAACGTCTGCTCAGTCTGCTAAAAATCAGCATAAACCTGTCACCGCGCAATAATTGGAGAATATTTACGACAAAATCCAAAAGAAAAAATATATATATACAACGTTACACACAAGAATCTACAAACATCGAGCGAACGAAAAAGAGAAATGTAAGGAGTACCATTGAGGTTGCCCGTCTCGTCCCGTCCAATGCAATCACGTACCCAGCAAAACTGAATCCTAAGGCAATTAACGTCCTCACGGATCAACCCGGCCACGATCACCACTGCAGCAATGCGGCGATCAGCACGACGGCTCTGCCGCGACTACCATCCTCAGCGGCCGTCCAATTCCTAGAGCAGCTTCCCGGCCCGCCCCTGATGAGAATAAAACGTGGAGATGAACAATGAAAACGAGAAGCGGCGGTCACTTTCCGGCGACCAAAACCCCAGTCACGACGCCGCCCTTCAATTCTTACTGTTCGCCGTCGAGACCACAAGCAGTTTGTGCCCTTTTTTTCAATGTTTAAACCGTTCGGCCTCTATGAGAAAATTACGGGAACGTGAGCTAGCTAGCTCCTGAAACGGTTAGCAAAAAAACTTACCTCGAACGTGGGCAAGATACAGGGCGTCGTATCTTGTGCATCCACTATCCCTCGTGCATCCCTGCATCCTTAGTCTTTTTATCATCCGATCTAAATCGTGTGTGTCTGCTCGTTTGGATGAAATTTTCCAATAAACAGCCCGCCTCCAGCCTCTTTTTTGCAAAGTACCCCTGACATGGAAAACATTACCATCTGAATTTGTCCCCAGTTTCACCCCCGCCTCTCTCCCAACGGCGACGAGCTCAACAGGATGCATCCCTACATAAAATCCATCTGTTCTCGTTGTCGCCATTGCGCTCGTCGTCGTCAAATCGTGATTTCCTTCAGTCGCGGCCGCCGGTTTGGCTCGCCCTGTCCAGGCCCAGGCAAACCTCCTGCACTCGTCCACCTCGTCGCCGGTCCCCGCCGCCGTGGCAACCGCCAGCAGCATTCTTCGCACTCATCTCCGGCCAAGACGTCGTGGCCACCGACGGCCGTAACCTCCGTTCCTTGAACTTCCTCTGCTCCTCCACCTAATGGTGACTTCCTGCTGCAGACTTAGGTGGGCAGCAGACAGTTCCCATTGATGCAGACTTGTACACTGAGCTTCTGAATGTGGATTGTGAGTTTGTAGAATGGAACTGTCGTTTGCTGAATGTACATGTATAGCTTCAGAGTTGTGGATGGAAATGCTAAGAAAAACATATTATTCTTATTACTTGTTCCTATTGACAATTGAGGTGTTCTTTACAAACTATATGATGTAATATAATTCAAGTGTTGCACATCTGATGTATCTTCAAGGCTCTGCAGCTGACACAAGCTATTCGTCCATCCCATCGCTTCACCTACACGTACATGATAAGCATTTGAAATTAACTAGAGAAAGGGAACAATATTGGCATAGGAAGCACATCCCGATCTGTATTCAACGAGCAACACTGACGGAAAGGACTGAAGCAAAGTGATCTGATACATAAGTTAACATGACGCTCCTGGTACTTGGTATATTACATTCAGCAGGCACCAAGTCATTGAAAATTACAGGGACAATTTGACAAAAGGAAAATTTTCCATCCATTAAAACATACACAATTTGAAGTCTTTTTTATTTGTTACCTGAAGCTCCATGTGCGGTACTTAAGTTCAGTTTGCTGACTACAGTTGTGGAGTTTTTGTCAGCCATAGCAAGGCAAGTCAGATCGGTTTCCGGATGGCTACATGAGGAGTAAACCTCAGGATGCCCACAAGAGTTATAGAGGAACGAGGGCAAGCAGGTTCCAACCATCATAGTTGATGCAGATTCATTTTCTCACATCAGACGCCGCCATGGTGATTTGTCCACCATGTGGATTTGGAGTTGGGAGATGTATTCCTTCGTGACCGTCGCAGTAATTACTCGAGGAGATCGATTATGCGGCGGTGACTGGAAGATCCATGCCGCCGCGACAATCGCTGGGATACGGGTCGCAGACTCATAGGCGTGAGTTCAGATTGCAAGAGAACGATTGGGAGTAGGAAACTGAGAGATCTAGCTCTCCTTAGGTTTTTCGCAAAAATGTACAAAATTACATGGATTCTGGCGGGCGGTTTTCTGCAAAATAAGGGTTAAGTCACACGAGCCTGAGGATTTCAATCGAACGAGCGACGATGACAGGATGCAGGGATGCACGAGGGGTAGCAGATTCATGTGATACGACGCCAAGATACAGTGCGGCATCCTGCCACGTAATTATTCTCTTTTTTAGGAGCACGTAATTATTCTGTAAAAGCATTATTTTTTCATGTCCTTTCAATGCATAAAATTAAACCATTACCATACCCTAAAAAAATTTAAACCACTACAAACTTTAAAATAATTCACTAATTCAACTGCTGACAACTCTTCTTTATTACACCCTGCCCACATCCACTAGGGGGCCATTTAAATTTTTTGTGCATATATCTCCATCCTACGCATTTCCTTGTTCAGCCTCATACTCATCTGCATAACATAACATCAAGTGTGTCAGATTTACTTCATTATTTGTTTCGTTCTTTGAACTAATACAACTGACCTATTGTACATCTAGGCATCGCAATCTCGCCTGACGATCGGCGTAAATGGCCAAAAACCAGGTGCTCGTGGACAATTGAACAGCCGTTCAAATGCAGTGTGTCGCCGTTGTTGATTTCGTATATACTAGCAAACATCTCCCATTCTCCGGTGAGGTAGTGTTTCGATCCACGCTTTCGAACAGCAAACTCGTACCATTCATATGTTGGCTCTATCTGCAATTTCATCTCACTTCTGAAAAATCGAATAATTCTTTCTCCTAGAGTGCAAGGTATCACCTATCCATTTGTACAAAAACATTTCAAGATTCAGACTTGCTGTAAAATTGAAACGTAAAATAGGCAATCGAATGACTTACCATTGTGCATTTGAATCTTCTCGACACTCTGATCGGAAAATGGGAAAACAGAAGACCGCGAGCACATGGTTGAATTGGGTATTCACATATTGGCAACACCCTCTCGTTCGGACGATCGGCCATTATGAATTGAATCATAGATGCTATCGTTGGAATAATATACATATATATGCAAATTCCCATGAGACATGGTACACAAGATGCAAAATTCCAGACATGCAAAACAACCCAAAACAGATCCGGTTTACTCAGTCCAACAGGATTATTAGTAGATAATATTACCAACAATCTAGGAACGGAGCCTTAAATAATGCACAACAATAAACAACGACACTTCTCTATTCCGGGCCGTAATATTACCACACAATATTTGCCGCACACCAACATATCATTAATAATAAGAAAAGGTAAAATTACCTCACCACCAATTAGTTCTTAAGCCGCACGGGAGTCTGGAACAATTGTAAGTGAAGGTAAAATTACCTCACCATCTCCTAATTCCTAAGTCGCAAGCAGCCTGGTTCGAACCATTGTGGGAATAGGCTGGGGTGAAGAATAACTATTCTTCACCCAGGGTGACGAATAGTCAATCCCTATATATATACTATATATATATATAGTGAGAAGTCTTCGTATGATGTAACTCTGTGTTCACCGCAATCGTGGCCATCTATTCACTATGGGGATCCGCTCATGGTCGGTTTTGTCTCTTTCCTCATTTGCATTATGTGATTTTCCAGCGTTCTACCTTATTTCCTCTTGTAGATGGGTGGTCCCAACATAGCTACAGGCCTAGACCAAGCCTAGGCAAACCACATGTTGGATGGCACCGTATCATCTCTAAGAGTTCTAGATATATTAAAAAGTAACTTTCGGTTTCTATAGTGCCTAATATGGCTATATATGGAAATTGTACAGTGCCACTCCGCTTGGTTACTGAACACACGGTTATAACTGAGGGACGATTGGCTCCATTATCGCCCACTGTGTTTCCATATTATATATATAATGGTTAAATTGATTATTAAATTCATCTAACCGACGCACGAACATAATCAATGGACAACAGTTTAATGTGGTTGTAGATATTTGTTGTACACGAATAATTATGTTGCATTCGGAAGACGAATTCATCTATAACGTTTAATTTTTCTTTTGATTTAGAATTGATCTGCATCTTGAATCACAAGTGCTGAAAATAACCATCAAATTAAGTGGCGCAGCCGTGACAACCATGCATGATCCATGCATGCACTGATGCATTGGACATGCTACAGTCAATGCATGCACGCATTGTGTTTGTTTTATTATCGTCCGTGCATGTTAGTGCATGATGTGTGTGGGTCAGGAATCTTTGAACTGTGGCACGTAAAGTAGTTCTTCAGATTACCCCCTATAAAATAGTTTGACCGTTGCAAGCTGTCATCTCATATATCAAGCATTTTTTTACCGAAAAGTATGGATGCCCGCGCGCCAAGGCAGCTCGTTTGACCTCGTGGACCAACACCAACCCCGGCCAGAGTTATCTAACTTTTCCTCAATCGACGGTAAGCTACCTTGTGCAGTACATATATTACCTTGTGCATCCTTCACTCACTTATCCTATTTTACTCCACCGAGTTGTATTCCTTCACACACAAAAAGGTAGAGAAAATATATGATAAAGAGACAAGTTCGTATAATTTGGTGCTTAGTTAGTAAGTTAGCATTGCATGTGCTGTATGTAGTGGTCTATAGATTGTCTAGTAGTTAACCAAAGAGTTAGTAAGTTAATCTGCTAGCTACGCATGCTTGTTACTAGTGTATATATCACACGCAGTCTAGAGATTCAAATGAAGGAAAACCATTTTCAAAAGAGCTAGCGTCAGGGTTGTAGATTTCTGAACCGTACCTGTTTGCTATTGCAGAGTTGCCGTCTGCATCCCTAGTCTAGTAGTCTGCGCCCAACCAGGTCAAAAGCCTAGCTCTTTAGCTGTGGCTAGTTGTCTTCATGGGTTCTTCATTGCATCATGTGCCACATCATTTCTTTCCACCTCTACCCATCTCTATTCTCTAACCTAGCAGATGAACCCTCGAGCATTTCAATGGCATAAGTACCAAGAAATAATATCCAACAACATGTCGTCCAGCTAGTAGAATCAGTTCAAGTTCGTTTGACGAAGCAGCCACCTCCACCTGGTACGTATTTTTTGTTCTTCAATCTAATCCGCAACATACCGGATTATTTCTTTCTTATTGACTTGTGATTCTCCTCAGATATGAACTCTATCTCGCCCTATTGACCACTGGAATGGGTGATTTGACCAGTATGCTTAGCGAATGGGTCACAAAGACGATGATAAGAAAGGTCATCGGATTGTTAGGGAACGTCATCGGATCTGTCTGCACCGTGCCTTTGTCCGACCTTCTCTTCCCGCCATAGAAAGCCAGCGAACCACGTCCACACAGAGGGTTTATTTTATTCATATGTCGTCTGCTCGCTCCTTTTCTTGCTACCCCATTTTCTCTAGATCTATATTTCATGTGGTTCTTCACTCATCTCTTAGTTTCTGGCTCTTTGCTCGTTTTCTTTTATGGATTTGTTTTTGCAACTAGGTGAGATTTTATAGATCCAATGTTCTTTGGGTTGGGATATTTTTTGCAATAATGTGTTGTTAGTTTTGTTATAAACTTGAATATAAGCAACTTAAAATCTACGAAATATTTGGCTGCGGGTAAGAGTGAGGTTGATTTATCCACCGATTATTCAGCTCAATCTTTTGCTTCCATGTGGATCTGGTAAGCACTAGCTGGTTGAAGTTCCTGGAGATATTCTGCGGATTTTCCTTACATCTTTGCTTACTCTTGACTGTTTCTGCACTTTGTTATTCATCTCTACTTCTCTAGCATCCCGTGGAACTAGCATCTTTGTTGTAAATATGTTTTCATCAAGTCTGTCTAGCTTAACACGAATGCCAAATATGTATTAGAAGCAAAGGCGCATGTGTATGCAATCCAGGTCAATGTCACAGTCGAATTATTTGCCCTTGTTGTCAATTCCTATGAGATTGAAATTTTGTTTGTCTCCTCCCCATCCATCCAACACATGATTTTGTATTGTTGTCAGTGGCTGTGCATCAAATGTTTTTTTCCATAGAAGTTGGAAGGCTTTCTATAGTGTGTGTATTATGGAAAAATCTACAATTATTGCTGATGAAAATTGAGGGTCCGTATATGAGAATTTGTGTGTGCTGTTACTAGAAAATTTCAGTTATAGACATGTCCACAAGAAATAAACAAAGGCACTTCGAAAACAGTAGCTTGTTGTATATAGATTTGTCCACTGAAAAAAGTGGGAGGCGCTTTGTGTTTGTGGTGATACTGGAGAAGCGGAAATCAATGGATTAGTTGACCATAATTTGCTTCTATGCAGAAATGAATGGAGAGTCGCAGCTTCCTCGCCGGCTAGATTTACAGTCTGCACAACACCACGAGGAGGACGATGGCAAGAAAGGGAGAGTGTGACCTTGATGTGTGCATGTTCTTCAAGTTCCTGAAGTAGGGCTGGCATCAGCGCTTCTCCTCCACTCCACTCCTCCCAACTCTCGTACCCAGCACCCCGATGGGAGATTTTATTTTTTGCTAGTTTAAGTTATCACCTTTTTCTGTTCATGAGTCTTCTCGCTTTGTACATTATGTCGCAAGCTTTGAGAACTCAGGGTGATTATTAATTAGAACTTGAGCAGACCGGCAGCTTCCGTGTCTGACGCTTGATACTCCCTTTTTCTATTCTTCCATATTTTATTGCGATGGTCTATTTCGAGCCGACGGACGTCGCGTGGCTCAAGTGACATGTGGATCCTACGACTGGGCGACCGATCGGATGGCTCTTGGCTTAATTATGGATCAAATCAACCGGTTTATTGGTAGCTGCCGATCATAAGTAAATTTATTTGAACGATAATCATGTACAACTACATACGACATTCAAGGACGTGAAGCACCCACAGTCAACAAAGCTTCAATGCAAACATACACGGGCATCGTTTTTCAAGAAAGAAGGAGCCAACCGAGTCAAATCCTGCCACTCCTATAGCATGATGCATGTGATAGTATACCTTTTGATCAGCTACATGGACGTATTGCCTTGTCTATACTTGATTCTTGTTCACACATGAAATATATAGTATGGAGAGAGAAGAATGCATGTGAAAATGAACTGCCCGAGGCAGATCGGACATCAGGGAGAGCGCCAGACAAGCATGGGGGGAGGCCAAGGAGAAACTATCTACACGAGCTAGAAATGATCGGTAGCAACATGGCCATGGTACAACACCGGCAGGGGTGGAGGAGGAGGACAACAGGCGAATTTTGGAGGGAAAGGGGGCAAGGAAGGTATTATTCTTTCCTAGCGATTTAATTTTGGTCGATAATCATATGTAAAAAATCAAGATGTGGATTTTTGTTTTCAGAAAAAATCTAGAATCGAGTGTTAGCACCTTTAGGAGTGATGCACGAAACCGGATGGAAATAGTCGAGGACCCTTACCCATGGGGAAGCTATGCATTGTTTCACATTTAGAAACGTTAGTAGTGGCATGTGGAACCGGATGCAGACAGGCGAGGCACCAGATGAAAATAGTGTAGGCACCGGCTCAATGCGATAATGGTATCTCTTAAAAATAATTAATTAAGCACAAAATATATGATGTTATAACTAGAATTTGATCCATGTTTTATTGGTGTTCTAAAAAATAATTAATTAATTGAAAAATTAGTTTTACTTGATGTTTGTAAATTGTATGTTTTTTTTCAAAAACTACTTTTATCAGATCCCATAAATTTATTCTCCAAAAAACTTAATACTCGGATTTTTTTTCTCCTTATCATTTTAATCATATTCGACGCCTCGCATCATAAGATACTGTCAAGAGTGAACGAAAAAACCCAGAGGAGAGCCATGACTGGCCGAGCCCTGCGCTCCCTTGCTGGTGGTGGTTCAGACTAGACGTGCTCGCTTACGGCCAAACATGGTCCAGACTCCAGACCTTCATGCCCACCTGGATACTGTTTACCATGGTTCTACACGTCAAAATAAGTAGGGCACACAATAGATACATGCATGCACATCAAACCAAGCTTCCACGCCAAGCTTGGTAGCTGCTGCATCACAACCACTACTCCCTCCTATCACATGCATCAAGGACAAAACTAAAGTGACACAATGCTCCATGCAGCATACACATGCACGTGAAGGTGGAAGGAAAAAACCATTTGATAAACGACAAAGTGAGACAGTAAAACAGGCCTCCACAACCATCGACCGGAATCTTCACGGTCCCAAACATGCATGTGCACCCCTTGAATCCGGACCATGCAAATGCTGCCAACAAGCGAAGTAGTCACCCTGTAATCCATACCAGCTGCGTTCACGTTGATATTGAAGTTTTCAGGTACGAGGACAGTAGAGAAATGACCATCCGTCCTATAGGACATAACTGCCCCCACTTCGTACATCATAAAACAACTCTGTTATTAATTACAGCATAAGGCCTCTTAAGGAAGAATACTTTCCCAGCACGGATAAATCCAGGAGAAACCATACGAGACCAAGCATTTTTCCTGAAGATGTTAACCTACAAAACATGACACTGTCAGTCGGAATCTAAGAAACGGCCAAAACACATTATAAAGAGGGGAAAATGTCGGGACCCGGGGTTAGCGTATGCAAGTACAGTTAAGACATAGTCATATGGAGAGCCGAGAACCGCACCCACTTGTCTAAACAGACAAGGCCAAGCACTGGACATTCTCGGAAAGCATCGTACGTGAGGGGCATCCCATCCAGGCCGGATGATCAACTGAGATGGGTCCTCATCGTCCGCACACAAGTCTAATGATATGGGTGGTGAACTCCCATATCCAAAGACAGGTCGCCTCAACCATACTATCGACTATCTCAAAACTCTTACATAGACTTACTCCAGCCCGATCACTTAGTCGGGGTCTAGGGCGGGCTCGATCATACCACAAAGTGTGCACGAGACGGAGTCTCGAGCAATCGCATCGCGATGCCCCAAGCTGCGCACATCTAAGGGCCACTTGGTGTATGAAAGACCGCCAGCCAGAACACAACTAAGGTCTCGAAAACCCATACAAAACATGCATGTTATAAACATACACGCAGCACACATGCCTTGTATGAACAGCAGGTACCATTGCAATTCTCTACAAAGTGTACATTTTATTTATAACTCTTATAGAGTACAAACAGAGATCACGTACATGTGATCCAACATTACAACACAGAACGGAAGCAAATTATGTCTGAGTACAGACAAGTTTAACAAATGGCTTAAGAAGCCTTATTCAAACACAAAGCCCTCCACGAGGGAACCATTCTGCTGACTGGGACTAGACTAGCTTAACTTCAGTCGTCCAGCTCGATGAAGAAGCCACCATCGGGGTCAGTGGCATCATCTAAAACATAGATTAAGCAAAGGTGAGTACAAAGTCGTACTCAGCAAGACTTACATAGGAGCTATACTACTCATGCACATGTATCAAGGTAAAGGGAGGTGGAGTTCACTTGCAGAAATGCCAGCTTTGACTTGGCTAGTCCTGAACTACGAGTACCAGACTTTGGGGTAAGAAGCGTACACGAGTCCACTACTTTCACCAACCAATTACACCACTATGGTGCCTTCCTCGACTTCCCCACGAGAAAGCACGCCATAGCACTCACCCTTATCTTGGTGTGTTTTAGAAGTATCCGGTTCAAGTTATCTAATAATCAAGCTAAGCTTTCCAAGTAGTCCATAACCGCGGACGCGGCTATTCGAATAGTTTTGTTAACCTTGCAAGGGTGTACCGCTACACACACATGACCATCATTTACCGCCTTTGATCTCGACACCATTCAAGGGGTGCCAGCGAGGATGCTCACCACAACTATTACCTCATAGCCTATCTAGTCCAAGAAAGCCGCCTACTTGGGTTGGCTACCACAATCGTGAACCCGGCCGGTTTACCGAAGTGGACCCAAGCGATGTGTGCGTGGTGCGTAAGCCGGTCTCGGGTGAGCCGTTCTCTCACTTAGCATCCAGGCCACAAGCCTACCAGAACTCCGAACTATTGCGACATCTGGACCTCGAAAGGGATGAGTTAATAGGTTGAGAGGGGTCAGTGAGCCCAATGTGTGGTTGTACTCTTCATCTTGGATCACCACACAAGAACTCGGACTTAGGGCGGTGTTCAACGAGACAACCCACCGTGTACTCCTACACAGCCTCTCATCGTTCACCTTGTATTAGGGTCGATTCACCAACACTTTTCTACCATCATCAACATGATCACTCCCATCCCGACTCACATCACAGTAACAACATGGTATCATACTAAGCATGCAATAAGCAGTAACATTGCAGGGGCCACATGATATCAAACAACTCCTACAGTTGCTAGGATTGTGGTTTGCTTACTACTGTGACAAAATGATAGGTCATGCAAAGGAATGGGTTCATCTATGCGGTAGAATCGTAACATGGTGATCATCCTAAACAATGCATAAGCGAGACATGAGAGGGAAGTGGGATTTTATCGACATGATCAATGGGGGTTTTCTTGCCTTGCTGACGAGGTTCGGGTTCTGGATCTTCAGCGAAGGGGGTGACCTCTTGCTCCGATTCCACCTCTACTCGTCAAACAAAGCACAAAGTAGCAATCAATATGAATGCAATGCTCAAGCACATGATATAGTGTTAAAGCTTGGAGTATAAGTTTTGATGTGTGAGGCAATTCCATTTAAGTGGAATATATTGCATTTTTAAATGCAAATTCAAATTCCACATTTGAATTCAACCTTAATCAAGTTATATATGATATAGTTTGATCAATTTGAATTAACTTCAAATGTGTATGATATGCCTCTGAAGTGTGGTTGATTTGCATCATAAATCCATGGTCCAAGTGGCAAAATCATTTGGTTTGAATTTGAATTAAATTCAAATAAAGCAAATGACATATGCTACTGGTCCCATTTTAAATTCAAATCAAACAGAGTTGAAAGTTACATATTTGGAAAGATAATTTTCTCCTGATCATTTTTCATATATTATTTGTCCAATTTGGAGTTAATATGAATTTTCTATGAATTTCCAAAGTTTGGGGTATTTTCTGGAATTTCTGGATTTATTAAACTATTTTTCTTTTCTGGAAATTCATTTACTGCGTCACTGTGACATCAGCATGACGTCAGGGGGTTTGACCCGAGTCAAACTAACAAGGGGTCCCACTGGTCAGCCTCTGTAGGGTTAAACCCGTGGTTAAAATTTAATTAACAGAGGGATTAGGGGCTGGGGCCCAGTAGTCAGTGGGTTTAGGGTGTGATTAGGGGTGGGTTAGGGTTAACTCGCCGGTGGTTAGCCGCCGGTGGCACGGGCACGGCGGCGTGGTCGCCGGAGTGAGCTAGAGGCCACGGGAGAGCACGGGGAGAAGTCCATTCGACTCAGCAACGTCTCGCGCATCGTCTGGAGGCAACGGGGGTCCTCGGGGTGGTCGAGAGCGACGACGGCGACGACTCCGGCGGCAGCAGAACGGCGGCGAGGTCGTAGCCGAGGCTAGGGAGCACGGTTTGAGGCGTTCTTGGTTGCGTTCGCAAGCTGGCACACGCGGAAGTCAAACGCGTGCACTGGGAGTCCATGACAAGCACTGGAGCGAGGAGGTCGACGACCATGGCGGCGACCTTGCTCGGGATCCATGGAGGATTCGGTTGTGGGGAAAACGAGGCGCTACAAACTTAGGGGAAAGGTGAGGAAGCTCACCCTAAAGCTAATGGAGAAGACGGTGAGGCCGGGGACGCTGTGTAACCGGAGAATTTGACGACGGCGACTCACGGGTCCGGCGAGCTCTCGGTGAGGCTGGCGTCGTCCACGGGGGCTCCTCGGTCCAATTGATCGGCCACGGTGATGAAGACGGCGATGGCGGACGTCCTGGACAAGCTAGGGCGACGAGTGGAGGCCAGTGGCCGCGGTGGCGCACGGCGGCGAGCTACGGGGCGCTCGGGTCTTCGCTGGTTTCGCACGGGAGAGAGGAGGAAGAGGGTTCCAGGGGGGGGAAAGAAGTGGATGAGCACGGGGGTTCTCCACGAAGCTAGAAGGCGGACGGGGAGGCAGGTGGAGGGCTGCGGAGCGTCGCGGTGGCGTCGGTGGCGTCGGTGGATTTCCACCGAGCACCTTGGGGGCACGGGGAGGAAGACGACAGGGGAGGGTCCAGGTGGGCTGGGCCGGCTGGAGAGGTGGGCCTCGCCTAGTGCGAGAGGTAAGCTTTTCTGATTTCTGTTTAATCTTTCCTTTCTGTTTTTCTGTAATTTGTTCTATTTAGCTAAAATAAATAGCTAAACATTTTATTAAATGCTGAAAACTTTTATGTGGCCTCATAAAAATATAGATTAGCCACTCATAAACTTTCAACATTTTTTAAATTCAAAAGATTTGAATTTTAAATCAAAAAGGGGTATTTCTTTAATTCCAAGGTATTGTTTGAATATTTGAAAAATCTATGAGCATGGGGTGGGTCCCACATCACTTAATATGTGATCACACTCATTTATAAGACTTTTCAAAACTCTAACATGAATTTTTGGAAAATATTTTTATCTGGCCTTTTGAATTAATTCATCTGGGGGTGTTCCTTCACCCATTTTGATTTTGAATTTGATTTCCAAGATTTCTTTTGAAATTTTGACATGATGCAAAGGTACTAGCTAACCCTAGCACATACCTAACAGAGGGATCTGACAGAAAATTAGAGATAGCATTACTTACATGATAGTGCACGGGAGAGTCATTGTCCATTGTCACTCCCCTTCGCCCATCGCTCCAATGGCCAACTGGGTGACGAACGAAGAACGCGAATGACCCATAAATGGTAACAAAATACCCGAACGTGTTGGCCCAAGAAATAGCTAATGAAACACAATGGCCTTGAGGGATTCATCGTCAGCCGGTGCAAGCACCTCGTACTAGGAAGCGGGTATTTTGTCTCTCACAACAATGCGGGAGTCACTAGAGGCAAGAACGGAGTATGCACATTCCTCCGCCGCGAAATCAAACGCCACCCGGTTGGAAGTGAGAGATAGACCATTGGCGAGGCCGGGCAGTGGGATGAAAATGGATGATGCCCACATGTGTTGCTTGAACTTCAAAACATGGCCTATGAAGAAAATTTCCTGAAGAAAATCTTCGTCGGACAACACTTTGTCGACTGAGCAACGCGAGGACATATCTCCCCGGTGACACAAATTGTGCAGCCCCTCGATGGTATGGTGGATATCATAAGAAGCATGTTTGATGTTGGTGGAGGTGAAGATCTGGAAGACCACCTAGCTATATATGATTATTATGAGCAGGGCCAACACATCAGTGTGGGTGAAACATTGGAAGGGCATGAATTGCAAGACCATCATTTTTTTCCAAGCGGATGCACCTGGCAGCTACCTAGGTTTCGCGGTGGAAGCCACAAGCTACACCATATTACACGCCACCCCTCAGACAGCTTCGTATATGGACTACTCCTTACGCCATATTACACGCCATGTTGCTGATCATATGGAAATAGGCATCTTTTGTTTGTTAATGTTGATGTCATCGGATAACGGAGTAGCCGTGCATACCTAAGACGCAAAAAAAAAATAAGAATGTTCATTTTTTTTGAAAAAACCGTTAGAAGCTTCATGGTCCCTACCAAGAATCCCATGAACTCCTAGGTATAAGAACTTTTATGAGTGTCTTACGGAACTGGGTAGGGAAAGTAGAGGCCCCTTTAGACCATCTGTACGCTCGGCAATATTTTTTGTGCGAAGGGTGATGCCATCGAAGAATGGAGTAATGGTGCATACCTAAGATGAAAAAGTTTAGGATTTTGTTTGGTATTTTAAAAAAACCATTAGAAGCTGCACGTGGAACCAGATGCATTATTTTTTGCGTAAAGGGGGTGCCATCTTAGAACGAAGTAATCGTGCGTACAAAGGTTGCATAATTTTAGGAGTTTGTCTGGGTTTTTCTATAAAAACTATTATAAATGGTATGTGGAACCGGATACGGATAGTCTAAGGCACCGAGTGCAAATGGCATAGGCACCAGCTCAACGCGATAATGGGACAATTAAGTGGGGAATCTACTCATCGACCGTGCAAATGTTGTTATCATCGGGCAACGGAGGAGCGGTTCACCCCATGGATGCAAATGGTCAAGAGATGGATTGGTATTTCCAAGGAAAAGTAAAAACCGCTAGGTGTGCTATTTTTGTGGTTGATAGGCATCATTTTTTGGGTAAAGGTTGATGTCACCGAAAAATGGAGTAGCGGCGCATACCTAAGATGCAAAAGGTTAAGAGTTTTTTTTGTAAAAACAGATAGAAACATGCATGTGCAACCGAATGCGGATAGGCGAGGCACACCATGCGTCCAAATCCTTGTTGAATGAAAACAATGTAATGTAGTCGATGATCAAATGTAAAGATTCGCGACATGGATTGGTATCTACCAAAAAACGAAGAGCAAGGCATAAGCACCTTTACGATTGGAGCGCGGAACCGGATATGGATAGTAGAGGCCCCTTTAGACCATGGGTACGCTATGCATTATTTTTTGCGTAAAGGGGTGCCATCTTAGAACGAAGTAATCGTGCGTACAAAAGTTGCACAATTTTAGGAGTTTGTCTGGTTTTTTATAAAGCCGTTAGAAATGGTACGTGGAACGGATGCGGATAGTCGAAGGCACCGAGTGCCAATGGTATAGGCACCGGCTCAACACGATAACGAGAGAATTAAGTGGAGAATCTACTCATCGACTGTGCAAATGTTGTTATCATCGGGCAACGAAGGAGCGGTTCACCCCATGGATGCAAATGGTTAAGAGATGGATTGATATTCCCAGGGAAAAGTGAAAACCGTTAGGTGTGCAATTTTTGTGGTTGATAGGCATTAATTTTTGGGTAAAGGTTGATGTCACCAAAAAATGGAGTAGCGGCACATACCTGAGTTGCAAAAGGTTAAGAGATTTTTTTTGTAAAAAACTGATAGAAACATGCATGTGCAACCAAATGCGGATAGGCGAGGCACACCATGCGTCCAGATCCTTGTTGAATGCAAACGATGTAATGTAGTCGATGATCAGATGTAAAGGTTCGCGACATGGATTGGTATCTACCAAAAAACCAAGAGCAAGGCATAAGCTCCTTTACGATTGGAGCGTGAAACCGGATATGGAGAGTAGAGGCCCCTTTAGACCATGGGTACGCTATGCATTATTTTTTGCGTAAATGGGTGCCATCTTAGAACGAAGTAATCGTGCGTACAAAAGTTGCATAATTTTAGGAGTTTTTCTGGTTTTTTATAAAACCTTTAGAAATGGTATGTGGAACCAGATGCGGATAGTCGAAGGCACCGAGTGAAAATGGTATAGGCACCGGCTCAACGCGATAACTGGACAATTAAGTGGGGAATCTACTCATCGAGTGTGCAAATGTTGTTATCATCGGGCAACGGAGGTGCGGTTCACCCCATGGATGCAAATGGTGAAGAGATGGATTGGTATTCCTAGGGAAAAGTAAAAACCGTTAGGTGTGTTATTTTTGTGGTTGACAGGCATTATTTTTTGGGTAAAGGTTGATGTCACCGAAAAATGGAGTAGAGGCGCATACCTGAGATGAAAAATGTTATGAGATTTTTTTTTGTAAAAACAGATAGAAACAGCCATGTGCAACCGAATGCGGATAGGCGAGACACACCATGCATTCAGATCCTTGTTGTACGCCAACGATGTAATGTAGTCGATGATCCCATGAACGGGGCAGATGTAAAAGTTTGCAGCATGCATGGTCCCTTCCAAGAATCCCATGAACGGGGCATAAAACTTTTACGAGTGTCTTACGGAACTGGGTACATAAAGTAGAGGGCCCTATAAACCATGTGTACGCTCGGCTTTATTTTTTGTGGGAAGGGTGATGCCACCGGAGAACATAGTAATGGTGCACACATAAGATGCAAAAGTTTAGGAGTTTGTTTGGATTTTAATAAGAACTGTTAGAAGCTGCACGTGGAATCGGATGCGGATAGCCAAAGGCACCGGGTGCAAATGGTATAAGCACCGTCCCAACGCGATAACGCAACAATTAAGTGAGGAATATATGCATCGACTGTGTAAATGTTGTTATCATCGGGCAATGGAGGAGTGGTTCACCCCGTGGAGTGCAAATGGTCAAGGGATGGATTGGTATTCCCGGGGAAAAATAAAAACCGTCAGGTGTGTTATTTTTGTGGATGATAGTCATTATTTGTGTGTAAAGGTTGATGTCACCGGAAAATGGAGTAGCGACCCATACCTAAGAGGCAAAAGGTTAAGAGGTTGTCTTTTTCTCGCAAAAACCTATAGAAGCGGGCATGTGGAACCTGATGCGGATAGGCGAGGCACTGGATGCGTATAGATCGTTATTGAATGCAAACGATGTAATATAGTCGATGATCAGATGTAAAGGTTTGCGACATGGATTGGTAT
Organism: Bromus sterilis; assembly: GCA_950022295.1. Taxonomy (NCBI): domain Eukaryota; kingdom Viridiplantae; phylum Streptophyta; class Magnoliopsida; order Poales; family Poaceae; genus Bromus; species Bromus sterilis. The sequence continues at coordinate 250,656,646 of OX465595.1, read as the reverse complement.
CTACCAAGAACGAGGCATAAGCACCTTTACGATTGGCGCATGGAACCGGATATGGAAAGTAGAGGCCCCCTTTAGACCATGTGTACGCTATGCATTATTTTTTGCGTAAAGGGGGTGTCATCTTAGAACGAAGTAATCGTGCGCACAAAAGTTGCATAATTTTAGGAGTTTTTCTGATTTATTTATAAAAACCGTTAAAAATGGTACGTGGAATCAGACGTGGATAGTCGAAGGCACCGAGTGTAAATGGTATAGACACTGGCTCAACGCAATAACGGGTGGGGAATGGTACGTGGGGAATCTATGCATCGACTGTGTAAATGTTGTTATCATCGGGCAACGGAGGAGAGGTTCACCCCATGGATGCAAATGGTCAAGAGATAGATTGGTATTCCCAGGGAAAAGTAAAAAACCGTTAGGTGGTCTGCTATTTTTGTGGTTGATAGGCATTATTTTTTGGGTAAAGGTTGATGTCACCGAAAAATAGAGTAGTGGCGCATACCTGAGATGCAAAAGGTTAAGAGATTTTTTTTGTAAAAACAGATAAAAACGGGCATGTGCAACCGAATGCGGATAGGCGGCGGATGCGGATAGGCGAGGCACACCATATGTTTAGATCCTTGTTGTACGCCAACGATGTAATGTAGTCGATGATCAGATGTAAAAGTTTGCGGCATGGATTGGTCCCTACCCAGAATACCATGAACGGGGCATAAAAACTTTTAGGAGTGTCTTACGGAACTGGGTAGGGAAAGTATAGGCCCCTTTAGACCATGTGTACGCTCGACATTATTTTTTGGGTAAAGGGTGATGCCATCGAAGAACAAAGTAATGGTGCATACCTAAGATGCAAAAGTTTAGGAGATTGTTTGGTTTTTTTATAAAAAAACGTTAGTATTTGCCGGTTGAACCGGATGTGTATAGTTGAAGGCACCTCGTGCAAATGGTATAGGCACCATGTGGAAATAGTAAAGGTTGATATCATCGAGAAACAGAGGAGCGGTTCCCAAAAAACATAGAAAGCATGTAAGCACCTTTATGAGTGGTGCGCGGAACCGGTTGGAAATAGTAGAGGATCCTTTACACCATGTGGAAATAGTAAATGTTGATATCATCGAGAAACAGAGGAGCGGTGCACCCTGGGATGCAAATGTTCAAGAGATTTTTTTTCCAGAAAACAAATCAAAAAGATATCGACAGAACCGTTAGAACAAGCACACAGAACCGTATGCGGATAATCGAGGCACCGAATGTGAGTGGCCTAGACACCGACTCAACACGATAATGGTATAGCTAAGAGTAATCAATTAAGCACAAATTCATAATTTTCTTTAAAAAACAGAATGGTCGTAAGGTAGGGCACAACCAAGCGGGCCAAGGCAGTCAGAGGGGGGAGACGACGGCCGGGGCGAGAGGAAACGTCCCCCGACCAAATCTGGAGGTGGTGGAGGCGAGGAGGCGAGGAGGAGGCATTGCAGGGCCGTATTCGGTGGTGGCCAAGGCGAGGACCCCGTGAGATGCATCCCCCTGTCGGATCCGGTGACGTTGGAGGCGTGGAAAGTGGGAGGGGTCTATGCAGAGGTTGAATCCAACAACGACTAAGTCGAGGGCGTTAGTAGGAGGTGTCCCCCTGCCGGATCCGGCTGCGGCGCGCGGAGGCATGGAAGCCCGGGTGGAGTATTTTCTCGGGTGGGATTGTGAGGTGTCGGGAAGAAAGAGTCGAAGGGAAGGGTAAATCCCGCATCCGCCAGCCGTCGGTGGGCTTTGCCTGGCGCCAAGTGCCGGCAGCAGCAGCGGAGGTGACTCGACGGCGGACGGTGTGGGAGCCTACCCGAGTCGCCTCACAAAGAAGAACTCATCGTACACACCAAACATGCCACCATAATGTATCATCTCAGGCCGGGAATCCCACCGTGGTCAATCATGAATCAATCTTCAATGTGAAATAAGATTTAAACAATGTCAAACAACTCGCCCAATTAACAGACATTGCGGAGGTCGTACTAAAAAGGGTGCACTGTGTATGGGGTGTGCTTGGGACGCAGATAGCTGGACCAGGAAGGAGATGGAGGGCATCCGTTGCGTGTTTGCGCTTACCCAAATCCGTCCAAATTTTAGGCTGAAAGTGAATCACGACGACAAATAAACGACACTTGTCCATTTGGGTCATCCCGTTGCATCGCGCTTTATGTTCGTGAGAACCCAAACGAAACACGGCGGACTAATTGCAGACATGTGGGTCACATCACTACTTTGGTAACTCGACGCAACAGAGAGAGAGGGAGATATTGCATAACAAAAGACATGATAGCGGAGTGATTGCTCCAATATCCATGTGTTAGAGCACTCCTGCAGATGCGTCATCTCGCCGTGGCCCCGTGCCTCCTTTGATCAACCCGGCAAGGTCAGCGCAGGAAAGCGCCTGCGGCACACAGTCCCGCGGCCGGAACAATGCGCCAGCGGAGTTCTATCTGTTGGATATGTGCCCTAGAGACAAATTAATAAAGATATTTGTCACATATCCGTTTTTTCATAATAAGTTTTATACTCTGCTATAACTGTATTACTTGGAAATACTAATACAGGTGTATTATAAAACATGGTCCGTAGTTTAACTCGGGTAAACTATCTCATTGGGAAATTGATTGATCAAGCTTTCCTGATCATGGCGACACTTAAGTCCATTGACAATGAGGGCATATCGTTAAGGGGAATGATGTGATGGACGTACACCCACCTAAAGTATTGCAATGTGATCGAGTCACATAGTTCAGCGTTGCTATGACTTTGTAACATATGGCTTAGTCCTTAGACTGTAATGATCATACGTAATTGTCATCTATGAGGAGACTTTCATTTGTACCCCACCGCCTAACTGAAATATGTTGGCTATAACGGTGCACTTTGGGTATTCCAAAATAGATGGTTGATGAGTATGTTAATAGATCAGAGAGGGATTTGTCAGTCCTTGTGACAGGAAAGGTACTCTAGGCCCACTCGGTATATTGCATCAATAGCTTGCAAGCAAGTGACTAGGTCACCAGAGATGCAATGATCATGGACGAGTAAACTTGTTTGTTGTGAACGAGATGTGAACACGGTATGTAGGATACCGACGATCAAACCTCGGACAAACAAAGTACCGCAGCACAAAGGGATTACGTCGTATCGTTAACGGTTTCCAAAAGCGATCGAAGTTCATTCGATGGAAGCGCAGGGGTTGTCAAGGATTGTAACCAGGTCCAACTAACTAGTCATTGGTCAATGAGAAGAGTCTCGACCATGTCTTCTGTTTCCCGGACCGTTAGGGTGTTACACTTAAGGGCAATCGATGCATAGGACAGTTACGGGATCAATCGGAGAAATAGAAGAAATCACCGGAATAGTTCCGGAGGAGGACGGAATGGTTTCCGGACATTTTGAATAGTTCAAAATAAAGTTTAATTGTTTTAATAATGTTTTATTATTTAATTATCTGAATTAAATATTTAAAACATATTAAATAAATTAAAAAATGGGAAAAAGGCTAAATGGGCCCATGGGGCCCATTAAGGGAGGAAGGGGTCTCCCCCCTTGGGCTTGGCGCCAAGGGTGGGGCCCACCACCCTCTTGGCCGGCGCACTCCCCCCCCCTTGGGAGTTTAGTCCCACATGGGGGAGGGGAGGAGGATAGCACCCCCGTTGGCCTATATAAGGAGGGGTAGCCCCCCCTTTTTCCAACACACCAATATCTCCTTCTTCCTCCTTCTCCTTCCCGGAAGTGGACTCCCCTTGTTTGGAGTCTGCACCTGGTTGAGGTTCTCCACCATAAGGCAGGCCGTCGTTCTGCCGGAGTCGGGATCCGTAGCCGTCTTTCTTCCGCTGCTCGCCTGGTTCGGGGCCCGGGAGGAACATCGATTGTACCGTACGTGTATAATCTCTTCGAGGCACTACACCTGTGGTGCTACTTCGTCGCTGGAGGTTTACCGGGAGTCATCCTCGCAGGTGGTGGTCTTCTACACGACAGGGATGTCGTAGTTCCGAGTCTACGCCAGCCACGTTCCCAAGAACGTTTCCCTCTTTCGGTCTTCAAAGGTATGAACACCGATTCCCTCCGTTACTTTACATCGCCATAGCATAGATCTTGGGTTCGGGTACCGTAGGTATGAAAAATTTGTGTTTTCTGCCCCGTATTCCAACACTATCACCTCGGTGACGTCCTGTGGTTGTTGGCAGAGAGGTTCCGCGACTCCCATCGCGAGCTCCTCGCCGCGAAGGACGTCGTGACGGCGGGAGAGGACAGCGTCGGCTAGTGTCTGGAGGCCGCGAGGGAGGACTACGACTTGGCCTTGGAATATATTTCAAATTTTGCGTTTTTGATGGGGCATCTGTTCTGCCCATTTCATTTCCGTATCGCATTTCCATTTTAGGGCAAACCACATCCGGTTTATGTAGTACCCAGAAATGGCAGCTCTACTAGAGTTGCTCTTACAGTTCAAAATCTGTATGAAATAAGAAACTGAAGGAAGTGAAAAAAAAAACGATTTAGGACTAGAATACGAACCAACTAGAAATTACCCCATCTGCCATATGATCCTCCTGCTGACCATTCTTTTCATTGCCTCTCACACAATCAACATGGTAATGACAGAAAAGAGTGACCGTGGTCTCTCATATCGGAAGACCATCGCCTGACGTCTGGACGACCGACGCGCCGTAGTCGATGAGAAAAATAGGGATTTACTTCCATGGGGCTTTGGTGTGGGATTTCTTTAGTGGATGGAAACGAATACTGAGAACTATAAACAGAGGCAAGTCAGGAATCCTTTCATGTGATAGCTACAACACTAGTTGTTTACTTGGTTTGAGGAAAAACTGGTTTGAAGCAGAATTTCGCAAGTCTTATGCAAACACATTTGAAGAAAACACGACAGAGCCAAACCTGTGTAGCTTAGCCAAACCCGCCACACATATTTCCATCTTAAATTTGGCCAACTATTTTGTGACTAGATTAAGTACTTTACCTAGCTGGAGAAAAATTGTACAAGTGCATGCAGATTTTGCAGGTTGCTTCCAAACCTACACGTTGGATAAACTAAGTTTATTTTATGTGAAAGGATATTAGAACTTGGCCAATTAATAGGACTACACATATATTGAAGTAAAGTGAGTGTATACAAACCAGGGATGTCTTTCCAATTTAATATAGTACATGCAGAAAATACGGCCATGTAATAACTGAAGTAAAATAAGTGTTTCAAACCGGAGTTAGCATTGCATGCTTGTTTGTTAATAACGCATGTTTAATTTTTTTACTTGAGACACATGTTTGTTTGGAAAGATGCTACACTACTGAATATTTAAGAGTGTAGCACACACTTTCTTAGAATTTCTCAAAATGTTACTGACAATATGAAAAGAGCCTTCTGAACATGCCATGTATCAAGTTTTCAAATAATTAACATAACATAACATGCATGATAGCTAGTACACATGTGAACACCAAGCTCACATTTTCTTAGAATTTCTCAAAATGTTACTGACAATATGGAAAGAGCCATCTGAACATGCCATGTATCAAGTTTTGAAATGATTAACATAACATGTATGGTAGCTAGTACACATGTGAACACCACACCCTACCAACTAGCATATTTCTTCAGGCACCTAGCATGCTAGCTAGCACACATATGAACGCCGTGCCCAATGAATTTGATTTTAAAATGGCCGGTCCAACACGCTGCTCGAGTAGTGTGACTGGGTATCAAACTAACCGGGACCGCAGTTACGACAGTACGCAGCACAAGCGGCCTGCCACCAAGGTCTGAACGACCCAAAAACAACATCAAACAACAACCGGGCTCCGAAAGAAACAATAAATACATACCGTGTTGGTATTGGAACCTTTAGAAAATTTCTGTATCAGTCGTAGCCTAGATAGAAAGAAACGACTGCACTTACCACTTAGGTATTTTGATTTCAAAAACAGATGGAAATGGAACCTAAAGTAGTAAAAAGTACGGATCGTAAAGCAACCTAGCGGTTCCGATTTAGATGACCACAGACTCACAACATACAGAAACCATGTTCTATATATATATATACCATTCTCCTAATATTAGCAGAATAACTATCCTGCTAACACTTCTGCACTGCATCGTATTGCTAAGGGAACCGCATTGCTGACTCACGAACACTGCAACTCGTGTAAAACAGAACCGCAAGCACCGTTTTCGCTCTAACTTTTTAACCGTTGGTCGGAATTGAGCGTCTGATACACCGTCGGATTCGTATGGAAAATTAGCATCTTTCATATGTGGAACACTTCCCTCAATTCTTCACGGATTAAGAGAAGTTTTAAAAACGGTGCGGCGGCCCACTTTCGCAGCGACAGTTTTTCCGTAATTTCTCTTAAACCGTTTATCGGATTGATGCAAATGATAAACCGTTGGAAAGATATAGGTCAGGCTCTCCATCCATATGTAGAACACTTTATCTAATTCGCTACGGATTTGAGAGAAATCTAGCCGCAAAAAACGTGCATACTCTGTTTTTCGCTGTCGGGTCTTGTAGAGACTATAACTTTTAAACCGCTTGTCCGATCGATGAGTATGATACACCATTGGATTCGTATGGAGTAGGAGATTAACCCATTTGTTGAACACTTTTCCATATTCTCCACGTTTTTGAAGTAATTTGAAAAACGGTGTGGCTGTCCACATTTGGGGTAGCAGGAGTTTTTGCGTAAATTATTTTGATTCGCTTATCCGATTGATGCAATTGATACACGGTTGGATAGATATCGTCGAGGCGCTCCATTTTCATGTAGAACACACTTTATAATTCCTTACGGTTTAAAAGTTGTGTCGATTCTACTAAAAATACGGAACTCCGTTCTTCGCGAACCCGAAATAGACCAAGTGAACTGCATTCTCCGGGCAACCGCACCGCATCAGACGGGCAAGCGCACTGCATTATCGGTAAACAGAAATGCACGTGCTTTTGTTGGATCCGAAATTCGACGAAGCGAACTGCATCCGTCGGGTAATCGCACCGCATTTCTCTACAGAAAGCACTGCAACCGCACTGCATTATCGGCAAAAAAATTCAATTGTTTTTCGCGGATCCAAAATCAACAAAGTAAACTGCACCTGCCACGCATCGGCTGCATTTATCGACCGAGAGAAGTGCCCACATTTTTTTATTTTTACCGATCAAATTGTCGCAGTTGGTTTCGCGAAAAATGAACCGTAGTGAACTGCATTCCTTGGCATGCAATTTTTGTAGATTGCATCATACATAAAACTGCACTGCAATATTAACAAAGGAAATTTTTCTGTTACAAATTTTTGCTCCTAAATTCTTTATTCAGAATATATACAATACACATTTTATCTCTCTTTTCCTCTAGCTTCCTTCTGCAGTTAACAAATAACTAAACCACAAATACAACGAACAACAAACGACACTAAAGCGGAGACTCTTCATGCTGGGTGATAATCCCGCGATGAACTGCGCTGGAGCACACCTCAATTTAGCTACACTGCACCATAGTGCAAAATTGGAAAACATAGACAGTACAAAAAATATGAAGAAATTTCCAAGACCAGCTACAAACAAAGAGAGCAGGTGAACTGCATGTCCGTTTGGGTCTCGTCGGGCTGCCGCCTCCTCATCTCGGCCGGTGGTCTACGCATCGGCGCCGCCAGGGACACTGGAGAAGGAGGCAAGAGGGGAGGTCAGGAAGGAAGCCAGAGGCCACCATCACAATGGCGCCCCGGAGGCCCTGTTTCCTTTGCGTCAGCCGCGGTCAGTGAAGGTCCTATCCGATGTTGCACGCCTCGTAGGCGCCAGTGGCGGGCCGATCCGGGGGCGTACATCCTGCCGGCCACCTACCGAATCCCTTCATGGCTGAAGGGCACGACGGTTGGGTGTGAGGGGGGCGCCTGTCGTAGAAGGGGGTGGGGGTCGGGGTAGGCGACATGGATCCGTGGCGGCGCGAGTTGCGGGGCAAGGCGGAGCCGTGGCGGCCGGCGTGCGGCGGCGCGGGGCAGCCTGCACGCGACGGATCCAAGGCGCCCGTGCAAGTGGTCAAGGCTGTCGGTGCCAGGTGGGCGGGACGGGCGAGGAGTGCGGGCGACTGTGGAATGGCGTTGGGGCGAACCATCGAGGAAACTGGAGAGAGAGGGCGTGGGGCACACCGACGAGGAAGATGGACAGAGAGGGCGTCGTGCCTGAGGTTGGGACGGAGAGATGGGGACGGAGGGCGTCGTGCGGGGGTAGGTGGAACGTGGGGGTGGGGACGGTGCTTTAATTTTTCTGCAGTTGACGGTTCAGATCGGGAGCGCGGACCGTTTATCTAGTGTTAGCAGAATAAGGTTTTTGTTGTTAGAATAAGGTCTTAAGGGGTGTTATTAATATATATATATATATATATATATATAACAGTGTTACTGAAATCACAGTACAACCAGCCACAATATACAAGCACCAAATCTTTGTTATTACAACCTTTGTGAAGTACAGTTTCATAGTCTGTAGATAGACAGGTAAATCTCGTTTGGGAAGTTGTGGAAGCGGAATGAAAAAATTGACCCTACGATAATGTTGAACGCATGTGCCAATTTATCCCAGCGAGTGTTGATGATTGCCCGTCCATCGTTCGCCCTCTTCAGGAATACTTCAATATTATAGTGTGGGTGTTGTACAAAAATCTTTCTTGCCTCTTGACCAAACAGGTGGGTTGAGAGGTAATCATCGGTGAACTTCTTCGGAAAAGACTGCATGCAAAGATGGGCATAAATATCGTTTCTCGGTATTGAAATTGTGTGCACGTGAAAAAATATGGTAGGGGGTAAATTAGTACCATATTACAGCAAACTAAAGTCTTCTTCATTGTGCAGACAAAGAATTTGGTGTCTTTCGTGGCCAGTTTCTTTATCCTAACAATCTTTCTAAGTTTTATGACTTGGTTGATGGTCATGGTGACCTCGTTTTCCCATATGTAGAATGGGTCGAACAGTGGATCTAAACATCTTGTAATAGGAGCTACAAGCAAGATGTAAATGTTAGACCCCAAACACTGTCATTTTTCCTTCGTTTGTATATTAATGAGTATAAGACCTTTAGACCAAGTGCATACCTCGATTGTAAGTCTCAGAGGCAACCATTTCTAACCTGCAATTTGATGAAGTATGAAATGGTTAAGTAATGTACGAAATGGGGGAAATTAATGCTAAGAGGTTCATTCATACAAAATGAATCATACAAACGATCAGATTCAAGACATGGAAACTCCAGCTAAGTAGCTACGATCGGATCTAATGAGCATTGGAACAGTGTTACGAATATCATGCACAAAGCGAACATTCAAGCTCGTGAAAAAGAACGCAAACAGGCTAAGAATGGATGATATGAAACTGAAAATTACTTCAAGATTGCAATGCTCATAGTCTAAACATAGTAGAGTGGTATCTCGCTTGCCCCTTGAGTGAAGCACGACATAAATGCAGAGGCGATCAATGATGACAGGTTCCCTCATGGAAACTAAACAATATAACCAATCCGCGAAAAACATACAATCGAGCAGATTCAAGACATGGAAAGTCGATCAAGTAACTATAACATAAGCATCAGGATCGATGGAGGAGTAAGAGCATGCGCATGAGGAGGGCGGACGGGATCATACCGAAACAAGATGTGCGGCGTGGCTAGCATTGGGGGGAGGCAGCCGGCCTACACGGTCTACACGGAATGGGGGGGTTGTGTCGTGTAGGCTGCCGCGCCCGATGTGCGGAACATGGGCGGGGCTGCGCCGTGTAGCACTTCGCTGGAGTTGCCTGCTGTAAGGCCCGATATGCGGTACTGTTCCAGATCTAAATGTTTCCATCCATACCCGGGGACGAAGCACATATCGGTCCCACCGCGACATATGACAAAGCCATATGCCCTGGATTTCCAACATGATATCACAACATTACAGATACAAGGATACAACATCTCATACAATCGGCATACAACTGCCTTAAATACAATACATCAGCGGAAGATACATGTCTGAGTACAGACTACAATCAAATGCCTAGTGGCAAAAGAAAATCATCGATCCCCATAACCACACGGGTCCAGGCCCTCCGCCGGGATCCGCCTAACTAGTCGTCGTCGAGTCTCCACGTGAAACGTCGGTCACCATACCTGTTGTCGATCAACAACCCTGAAAAGAGTTTGGGGGTAGTATCATGAGTACAGAAGTACTCAGCATCCAACTGTAGTGGTCATCTGACCCAGCAAGGACTTCATCACTCGTCATTCTAGGACAACTAGTAGTTTACGATAAGGATGGGGTAAGTGGTGAGGTTGCTGCCGCACTAGCATTTATGAAGTGGCTAACGATCTAGAGAGTAAGATAAGAAGCCAAGCATCCGATGAGGAATCGCCTCGAACAAGTCTGCTATCCACCTACTTACGCAAACATAACACCTATCCTATCCTTGTCCTCCTCTTCGCATCCTGTCGAAGAAGAAGCAGTCAAGGCACACACACGTTGGTCAAGTTATATTAAGATTATCTCAGTTGTTGTTGTCTATGAACAAGGAGAAGGTCTCAAGTCGTCCATAACCGTGGACACGGCTTCTCGAAAAGATTTAACCCTGCAGGGGTGTACCAACTGCCCATTACAAGGCTCCGCACGCACGCACATCTCTCTCAGTTGCTACCCATGATAGGCAACCATTTTATGATTTAGTCCCAAGAGATCCGGAACGACAGGTCCCTCGAACTAACAACGCACAAATCCGGGTGGCCCCTGGTGAGTCGACATCCAACTCAAAAGCCGGCCGCGCTCTCGAATTGGCCTCTACCGTCTGGACGAGGTCGGGTTAGTTACCCAAACTATGTGGGCAACCCCCGAGCTTCCAGGTTTGGACCAACGGAAAAACTATGTCTCCGCTGGCCCGAGTTGTTTCGAAAACAGCTGGGGCGCCAACCAACACACACACGTTGCAAAAGTAAAACCAGCTTGGGCCACCACTAGAATTGTACGAAGCTAGGTAGGTAAGAAAAGGGGACCCCATAAAATCCCACACGCGGTTAGGCACGCTCAGTCTTAAAACCAATACCTGGAACTCGGATCCTAGGTGACTCGAATGGAACAAAGCGTCGGGGCGGGATAGCCTAGACCTTCCATCCTTCATCGAATATAGTCAACATTATAATAATCATATCATCAACAACAATATAATAATGTGATATCCCCAAACCAAGGAGTAACAAGGTAACATCGTAGCATCCTAAGCATGCATACAAAGAAGGGGCTAGCAACGAGCAATAGTAACATAGCAGTACATGGTTTGCTGGGAGGGGACATGGCTGTATCGGTTTGAAAGATGTTGTAAACATGTGGTAGGATCAAACATCGAACCTAACCTAGACTAGCATGCAAACCGCTGGTTGAAATAGAATGGATCATAAGTAATGTATAGTCCTTGCCTGTTGATAAGTCGGGTTCCGAAGGTGTAGTTGATCGCAAGCTCGCAACGTCTCCGAGAGGTACCCGCGGAAGCACACAAGAGGGTAAACACTGGAAAGCAATCAACGAGAAAGCATCTATTACTACGAAGCAAACACGAGCAAGCATAAACAAGAAGGCAACACGAGACATCGCACCTACCGTCGAGAGCGGTTACTAACAGGTTAAGTGGAGTACTCGTCACACACGACGATACCGCACATTTACAACGGTTCAAGTTTTTTAGCTACATGTGATCAACAAAGGTTGTTAACATGGCAACTCAAGCAAGCATGGAATAGCACACAAACATTCAAGAGGTGAAGCATAAGATAATCTATCTATGCTAGTCAATTTAAGTGAGGCACAACCTAAACATGGCATACACGAAGTGCCGCACAACAATTAAAGGATTTGGTACTGTTCTGTACTAAACCATATTTTAGGTTGGTTAACAACATCAAACAATATCATAAACACAAAGAACACGAAAAACTAATCAAGTTACATATAAAGAACACTCCAAATGGAGTTACGGTTAAAAAGATACAAGCAAAACAAGTTTGGAACACAATCTGTCAAACATCAGGTAGCACACTTTAGAGAAATGCATAAACATGATAACGAGTGCAAACATGCTCACAAATGATATGCAATTAAAGTAAACATGACAAGGAAGGCATGGAAAAAGGAATCATGCAAATAGGCATCATGAACAACTAGTTATAGCTCATGCAAAATGCAATAAAACATTACTGGTCTAGGACTTAGTGAAAATCAAGAAAATAGGGCATAAACTGTTATTTTTATGCTGTATAAACAGGGGTAAAACTATATGAAAAAGTGCAGCAACATGACATAGCATTATAAGAGCATGAACTAGACATGATGATGATCAGGTACAAAAAAGAATCAAGGTCATAGGCATAACAGATCAAAAGATATTAAGCATGCAACATGGCATCGAAAAGTTACAGACTTAGAGAAAAACAGAGGTGGCTGTCACAAACAGCAGCATAGCAACTTTGGAGTTCAATAACTATATGACCAACAAGCATATTGTAAGGCCCGATATGCTGTACTGTTCCAGATCTAGATGTTTCCATCCAGATCCGGGGACGAAGCACATATCGGTCCCACCGCGACATATGACGAAGTCATATGCCCCGGATTTCCAACATGATATCACAACATTACAGATACAAGGATACAACATCTCATACAATCGGCATACAACTGCCTTAAATAAAATACAACAGCGGAAGATACATGTCTGAGTACAGACTACAAGCAAATGCCTAGTGGCAAAGAAAAAACATCGATCCCATAACCACACGGGTCCAGGCCCTCCGCCGAGATCCGCCTAACTAGTCGTCGTCGAGTCTCCACGTGAAACGTCGATCACCATACCTATTGTCGATCGAGAACCCTGAAAAGAGTTTGGGGGTAGTATCATGAGTACAGAAGTACTCACCATCCAACTGTAGTGGTCATCTGACCCAGCAAGGACTTCATCACTCGTCATTCTAGGACAACTAGTAGTTTAAGGTAAGGATGAGATAAGTGGTGAGGTTGCTGCCGCACTAGCATTTATGAAGTGTCTAACGATCTAGAGAGTAAGATAAGAAGCCAAGCATTCGATGAGGAATCGCCTCCAACAAGTCTTTCTATCAACTACTACGCAAACATAACACCTATCCTATCCTTGTCCTCCTCTTCGCATCCCGACGAAGAAGAAGCAGTCAAGGCACACACACATGTTGATCAAGTTGTATTAATATTATCTCAGTTGTTGTTCTCTATGAACAAGGAGTAGGTCTCAAGTCGTCCATAACCGTGGACATGGCTTTTCGAAAAGATTTAACCCTGTAGGGGTGTACCAACTGCCCATTACAAGGCTCCGCACGCACGCCCATCTCTCTCAGTTGCTACCCATGATAGGCAACCATTTTATGATTTAGTCCCAAGAGATCCGGAACGACAGGTCCCTCTAACTAACAACGCACAAATCTGAGTGGCCCCCGGTGAGTCGACATCCAACTCAAAAGCCGGCCGCGCTCTCGAATCGTCGTCTACCGTCTGGATGAGGTCGGGTTAGCTACCCAAACAGATGTGGGCAGCCCCCTAGCTCCCTGGGGTGGACCAACAAAGAAACCATGTCTCCGCTGGCCCAAGTTATTTTAAAGAATATCTGCCAGGAGCGACCCAACAGAAACAAACACGGTTTTCAAATGGTAAATCAGCTTGGGCCACCACTAGAAATGTTTGAAGCTAGGTAGGTAATAAAAGGGGACCCCATAAAATCCCACACGCGGTTAGGCATGCTCAGTCTTAAAACCAATACCCGGAACTCGGATCCTAGGTGACTCGAATGGAACAAAGCGTCGGGGCGGGATAGCCTAGACCTTCCATCCTTCGTCGAATATAGTCAACATTATAATAATCATATCATCCATAACAATATAATAATGTGATATCCCAAACCCAGGAGTAACAGGGTAACATCGTAGCATCCTAAGCATGCATACTAAGCAGTGGCTGAGCAACGAGCAATAGTAACATAGCAGTACAAGGTTTGCTGGGAGGGGACATGGCTATATCGGTTTGAAAGAGGCTGTAAACATGTGGTAGGATCAAACATCGAACTTAACCTAGACTAGCATGCAAACCGCTGGTTGAAATAGAATGGATCATAAGTAATGTATAGTCCTTGCCTGTTGATAAGTCGGGTTCCGAAGGTGTAGTTGATCGCAAGCTCGCAACGTCTCCGAGAGGTACCCGCGGAAGCATACAAGACGATAAACACTGGAAAGCAATCAACGAGCAAGCATCTATTACTACGAGGCAACACAAGATCAAAGAGACAACACAAGGCACGACAACGAGATACAGATCTATCGTCGAGAACGGTTACTAACAATTTAAGTGGGGTATCGGTCACACACGACGAATAGCGCACGTTTACGGTGGTTCAAGTTGCTTAGCTACAGGTGATCAATCAACGGTTATTAACATGGCAACTCAAGCAATCATGGCATAACACTCAAACATGGCAAGAGGTGAAGCACAAAGTAAACTATCTATGCTAGTCAATTTAAGTGGGGCACGACCTAAACATGGCATACACTAAGTGTCGCACGACAATTAAAGGATTTGGTACTGTTCAGCCCTAAACCATATTTTAGGTTGGTTAACAACAGAAAACAATATAATAAGCACAAAGTACACGAAAAACTAATCAAATTACATATAAGGCACACCCCAAACGGAGTTACGGTTAAAAAGATATAAGCAAGACAAGACATGCACACATGCTGTATAAACAGGGGTAAATCTATATGCAAAAGTGCAGCAACATGACATAGCAATAGATGGGATTAAAGTAGACATGATGCTTAGCAATATGCAATTGGAATCACTCAATTCCGATAAACGGTCGCGACACACTCGTCGACCGAAGTTGCAACAAAATAACAGTTTCGGCAACAGCAGCACAATAACATCAGGATCACCACTTTGGAGCAAGATTTAATATAGCTAAAGAACCCAAACATGACAAGTTAAAGCATGGAAATGAAGTACACATGATGCTTAACACATAGGAGGAAGAATCAAAGCAATATGCATCATGGATTAGACACAATCATCATGCAAAGTTGCAACAAAATATTAACGGCAGCACTAAACAGGAATTAAAAGCAGGTAACGGCCTGATGCCCTGGTCAGCACACAATTACACAATCAATATCACCTCAAATGCAAAAGCTCACAAAAGATGAATTAAAGTACACGCAATTCTAAACAATTCTTGTTTTTGGCGTGAAGTCATCCGGGCTACAGATCTACCGCAAAACGCATCACGAAATTGAATACAGCAACAAAATATACAGGGGCTCACGTTTTGGGCTTGGCCCAACTGGCCTAGCGGACCTGGAGATGGCCTGGGCCTGGAGGGGGGGCGGCTTGGGCCTTGAGGGGAGGCTGGGCCGCGGTGGCAGGCCGACCCACCTACTGGATCAGGCAGGGACTCGTCCCGGTCGGGGTGGCGGTCGAGCTCGGGCTCCTCCCGAGCCACGAGAGGCGGCGGCGCATGGCTCGCCGGCCAGCCGGCGGCGAGGAGGGCGGCAGCCCGGTGCTGGGGCGAGTTGGCGCGCGAGTTGGCCGGCAGGCGGTGGTGGGGGCCGGATCCGGTGGCCCCGGGCGGCGGGAGGAGCTCGGGCCGGCTGCTGCCTCCCATGACGGCTCGGCGGTCTCCTGCAGAGAGAGAGAGGAGGGTGAGAGGAAAGAGGAGAAGAGGGAAAGGGGAGGGAGGAGAGGACGGAGAGGAGGTGAGGGGTGGCGGCGCCGGCTGGCTTGCCGGCCGGCGGCTGGCCGGAGTTCGGGAGGCGGCGGCGACGTGGAGATGGAGGGAGGAGAGAGAAGGCTGGAGGTGGGAGGAGAGGTTGGTGGGAGGAGAGGTCGGGCGATCTGACGGTCCAGATCTGCTGGGCTGGAACTGCTGCGAAAAATGGGGATTTTGGGGTAAATCTGGATCTGTGGGATGGCTAGGTGGTTAGGGAAAACCCTAAGTGGTGGGGTGGTCTATTTATAGCCCGGGTGGCTGGCAGTTTGCAAAAACATCTCCGGTTTCTCTCTCGCGCGTCCGGTCTTTACATTTCTGACCGCCGGGGGTTCACAGTACCTCCGATTCGGGTAAAACTTTGAACTGCGCGATCAGCGCGTCGAGCCGGAGGCGTTCACCTCGCGCTGGAACCGTTCCGAGAACACTTTCCGGCGCGCTATAAAAATAACCCGTTTAATTATTAAACGGGGTTTTTCGTTTCGTTGGCTGCGGCTGGTCTCGTGCGGTCTCGCGACGGTGATCGGGTGAAACCCGGTGTCGTAAAGGTCGAGTGTCAGGGTGGCAAGGGTCGGTCTTCGTCCGATACGAGATAAGAGGGGGGAAAATAATCGCCGATCGATAAATCGGGGATGCAAACACAGCATACAAATCAGGCAATCAAACAATTCACACCGAAAACAATTTTTTTAAATTTTTGTGAAAACTGGGCTGTTACACATATCATGGAAATGCAATACATATAATGGAAGTAGACATGATGCTTAACAATATGCAATTGGAATCACTCAATTCCGATAAACGGTTGTGACACAACCGTCACCCGAAGTTGCAACAAATTAACAGTTTTCATCACAGCAACACATTAAGATTAGGGTCACCACTTTGGAGCAAGATTTAATATAGCTAAAGCACCCAAACATGACAAGTTAAAGCATGGGAAAGAAGTACACATGATGCTTAACACATAGTAAAAAGAATCAATGCAATAGGCCTCATGGATTTGACACAAGCATGACCCAAAGTTTGGACAAAATAACAGCAGCAGTAGTTAACAACAGATTAGCAACTTAACGATCTGGTGCCCTGTTCAACACACAATTACATATTCAAGATGACCTCAAAATAAATAACTTCCTAAAGATGAACTCTAGAGCACACAAAGCACAACCAAACAAAAAAAAATCACTTCATTTGGACCTACGAGTCAACGGGAAATAGATTTGCAAAACGGGATCAGCAGCACAATATACTCAGGACTTAGAAAAATTCGCAGGGTTCCAGGGGAAAAAAAGAGACGGGCCTCTCACCCAATGGACTCGGCCCATCTGCAGCTGGAGAGGCCTGGGCACTAGGAGGCCTTCGGCTGGGCTGTAGTGGGGCAGCTGGGCCGCTGCTGGCTGGAAGGCTGGCCCAGCCAGGTCAACGCAGGAAGATCGGGGCCGATCTCGTCGGCCATGGCGTCGGGGTGGCGTGTGCAGCCGGCCTCCGGCGAGGTGCCGAGGCGGCGCGGCGCTGCAGGAGGCGAGGGGCGGCAGGGAGGCGCGGATCCGCGTGGATCTGGCCGGATCCAGCCGAGTGGCCGCGGCGAGGTCCATGGGGGCAACAGCCGAGCTTGGGGGCATGGACATCCATGGCCATGGCGGCGGTTGCGGTTGTGCCTCCCGTCGGCGACCTGCAGGAGGGAGAGGAGGCGAGGCGGTGAGAGGAAAGAGGAGAAGGAGAGGAGAGGGAAGGAGGGAGAGGAAGCGCCGCTCCGGCTGGCCGGCGGCGGCGGCCGGACGAGGCGGCGGGCTCGGGCGCGTCCACGGGAGAGAGGAGGTGGTTGGTGGGAAGCCATGCGCGATCTAGGCCATCAGATCCCGGATCTGACGGTCTGGATCAGTGGGGGAGCTAGGGTTTCGGGATTTGGGGGTCTATTGGGTAGATTTGGGGCAAAAACAGGGGGTGGCTGCAATTTTGGCTCAGGGAAACCCTAGACAGGGGTGGGGGAGTGGTGGTCTTTATATAGCCCAGGTGACTGGCAGTTTGCAAAAACATCCCCGGTTTTCCTCTCGCGCGCGCGGTGTTTACGTTTCTGACCGCCGGGGGTCCGCAGGACCTCCGATTCGGGTAAAACTTCGAACTGCTCGATCAGCGCATCGAGCCGGCGGCGTTCACCTCGCGCTAGAACCGTTCCGAGAACAATTTCCGGCGCGCTATAAAAATATCCCGTTTAATTATTAAACTGGGTTTTTCGTTCCGTTGGCTGTGGCTGGTCTCGCGCGGTTTTCGCGACGGTGATCGGGTGAAACCCGGTGTCCCAAGGTCGAGTGTCAGGGTGGCAAGGGTCGGTCTCCGTCCGGTACGAGATAAGAGGGGAAAATAATCGCCGATCGATAAATCGGGGATGCAAACACCGCAAACAAATCAGACAATCAAACAATTCACACCGAAAACAAAAAATTTAAATTTTTGCAAAAATCTGGGCTGTTACACCTGCGCCATCTAGGCCGCAGCGCTACGAGGAGCAGGGGAGGGTTTGAACAAGAAGGGGGGAATGCGTCCTTTGGTGTTGGAAGGAAGGAGGGGGCAGCTTAGATATTCTCGCGGCTGGAGAAATTTTTGGATAGGTGGGGAGGATATGCGGGAGAAGTGGTATCGCAGACGAAACTAAAAATAAATTCGTATGGGATACCATCTTATCGCAAACGGGCCATTTTTTTTACCCGAGTGAGATGATACGGGAACATTGAAAAGTTGGTGGTGGATGGAGAGATGGGCGGGTTAGATATTGACGCGTCCAACGATATTTTCGCTAAGTGCTATCACAAACATTTCTGCATAATTATATGTGTGTAATATACCTGAACAAATATACATCCAATCAGGTCGCATAACCTGCTACTCGCGGATCATAGTAAGATCCAACGACTATCTTTCGGCGCAGGTTAAATCCTACGGCCAGCGTCCTACGTATGCTTTACGAGATATTCCAAGGTCATTATGCTCAAAAATAATTCATTATATGCATTTAATTTGCCAAATGAAGTTAGAAACATTTGAAATTTCAGTATGAGTGTGAATGCTTAATGTTGATCATATAAAAATATTGGGGTTTAAAGGATTTAAGAATAACGTGATGCCCTTGTGTTGTGATTGTTTTCGATCGAAACCCTGAAACTTCGAGCTGAATGGTCCGATTTGTGAACGAAGTGTATCTAATTTCTCTAGTATTCAACTGAAACTTTTACCGCGGACCATGTTCGTGAAATGATGAAAGCATGCCAAGTCTCATCCTTTTTAGATGTCATTTGATTTTGTTGGGAATGTGCCCTAGAGGAAAATAAAATATGTTTATTAGCATCTTCCATTAGTTCATAATAAGTTTTATACTGTGTTATCACTGTATTAAGCGGAAACATGAATACACGTGTGGTATAAAACAACTAGGTCCCTAGTTAATTCTAGTATACTAGTCCATTGGGCAATTGATGGTCAAGGTTTCCTGATCATGAGTAAATAAGCTATTGACAATGGAGTCATATCATTGGGAGAATGATATGATGGACGCACACCCACCAGAAGTGTTGCAATGTGTTCCAGTCACATAGTTTAACATTGCGATAACTATAATGTAGTGACCAGATCCTTTGACCGTAATGATCATACGTAATTACTATCTATGAGGATGCTTTGATTTGTAACCCACCACCTGACTGAAATATGCTGGCCATAAAGGTGCACTTTGGGTAATCTGAATTAGATATGTTGATGAGTATGCAAATAGATCAAAGCGGGATTTGTCCATCCGAGTGATGGATAGGTACTCTGGGCCCACTCAGTGATAATGCATCATAAAGTTTGCAAACGTGTGACTAGGTCACGAGGTTGCAATATCACGGGAACGAGTAAACATGTTTGTTGGTAACGAGGATGAACTAGGTATATTGGATACTGACGATCTAACCTTGGACAAGCAAAGTACCGCAGGACAAAGGGAACATGCTCAATGTTAAACGGATCCAACAGCGATGAAGTTTCATTCGATGGAAGCGCAGGGGACATCTAGGATTGTAACCAGGTCTGATCGGTGGTCATTGGTCAAGAGAGTGTCTTGATCATGTCTGTTGTTTCCCGGACCATAGGGTGTCACACTTAAGGGTATTCGACGCATTAAGGATAGATTCGGGATCACCGGAGAAATAAGAGAGAACACCGGAATTGTTTCCGGTGGAGGCCAGAAATTGTTCTGGGAATTTTGAAAGGTTCAAAATAGTATTTAATAATGTTTAAATATGTTTTATTATTTAATTATCTGAATTAAATATTAAAATATAAAATATAATTAATAAAGGAAGAAAAGGCATATGGGCCTAAAAAGGCCGATTAGGGGAAGAGCCCCCTTTGGCCAAGGCGCCAAGGGAGGGGCCCATGCTCCCCTAGGACGCATTTGCCCCCCTCCCCTTGGGATTAGTCCCACGTGGGAAGTTAAGGGAGGTGTGCCCCCCTCCTTGGCCTATATAAGAAGGGGTAGGGTGCCCTTTTCTTCATAAGATTAATTCTCTCTTTCTTCCTCCTTTTCTCCTTCCTCGAGTGGACTCCCCTTGTTTAGAGTCTACACTTGGTTGGGGATTTCTCCACCATACGCATGCCGTCGTGCTGCTCGAATCGCGATCCAAATCCATATTGTTTCCGCTGCTCGCCGGGTTCGGAGCCCGGAGGGACGTCGGGTACACCGTATGTGTGTAATCCCGCGAGGCGCTACACTTGTGGCGCTACTTCATCGTCGTGGCCGTATAGCGGCGTCTTCACCGAAAATGTTCCGACAGGGACGCAATCCCGTCATCGGTCTTCAAGGACCGGGTGGCTACTGGAGTCATCGTGGAGCTGCGCGGCATCGGGGATTGCCGGTACGACTACATCAACCACGTTCACGCGGGAACGTTTCCCGCTTAACGGACTACATACTAGTATGTGACCTATTCCATCTGTTACTTGCATCTCCATAGCATAGATCTTGGGATTGGGTATCGTAGGTTATGAAAATTTTGTGTTGTCTGCCCCGAACCCCAACAGAATTGATTTTCAATTCCAAGGCCATTAAGCTCAAAAATAATTCAATATATGCATTTAAATTGCCAAATGAAGTCAGAAAAATTTGAAATTTCAGCATGTTACTGTGAATGCTTAATGGTGATCATATAAAAATATTGGGGTTTAAAGGATTTCAGAATAATGTGATGCCCTTGTGTTGCGATTGTTTCCGATCAAAATCCTGAAAGTTTGAACTGAATGGTCCGATTTGTGAACGAAGTGTATATAATTTGTCTAGTAATCCACTGAAACTTTTACCACGGACCATGTTCGTGAAATAATGATAGCATGCCATGTCTCATCCATTTTTTTAGGTCATTTGAATTGATTTTCAATTCCAAGGCCATTAGGCTAAAAAAACTCATTATATGCATTAAATTGCCGAATGAAGTCAGAAACGTTTGAAATGTCAGTATGTTAGTGTGAATGCTTAATGTTTATCATATAAAATATTGGGGTTTAAACGATTTAAGAATAAAGTGATGTCTTTGTCTTGTGATTGTTTCCGATCGAAACCCTGATACTTTGAACTGAATGGTCCGGTTTGTGAAGGAAGTATTTCTAATTTGTCTAGTAATCCACTGAAACTTTTAACACGGACCAGGTTCGTGAAATGATGACAACATGCCAAGTCTCATTCTTTTTTGGTGGTCATTTGAATTGATTTTCAATACCAAGGCCATTAAGCTCAAAAAATCATTATATGCATCAAAATTGCCAAATGAAGTCAGAAATGTTTGAAATTTCAGTATGTTAGTGTGAATTCTTATTGTTGACCATATAAAAATATTGGGGTTTAAAGGATTTAAGAATAACGTGATGCCTTTGTATTGTGATTGTTTCCGATCGAAACCCTGATACTTTGAAATGAATGGTCCGGTTTGTGAAGGAAGTATTTCTAATTTGTCTAGTAATCCATCGAAACTTTTACCACGGACCATGTACGTGAAATGATGATAGCATGCCAACTCTCATCCTTTTTTGGAGGTCATTTGAATTTATTTTAAATTCCAAGGTCATTAAGCTAAAAAAATCATTATATGCATTAAAATTGCCAAATGAAATCAGAAACGTTTGAAATTTCAGTATGTTAGTGTGAATGCTTAATTTCGATCATATAAAAAGCTTGGGGCCTAAAAGATCTAAAAATGTTCAATTTCAAAGTCGTTTTTAATAATAAAAATGCACAAGATGCATTAAAAAGCTTTACGCACCAACAATTACATACACATGTTCTTAAGGCTCATTCCACTGAACATAGAGCCCACTGCATAATGAAGTTAAGTCGCGGTACCATGAAAGGTTCTCCAAAATAAAATAGTCTGCTAAAAAAATAAACCTTGACAGTGAGCATACGTCATAAATACACTCATCCGCCCTCGCCCCCGTTCTCCTTGTTCTTCATCACACCCATCATGGCCTCTCCGTCTAAGTCTATCTCGTCAACTTCTACATTCTCATCATCACCCTCAACATCATCATCCTCACCACCACCCTCACCGTCACCCTCACCTCCTAAGGACCATCCATCGTCGGAATGGCAGGACAGGTCGGAAGTCCGGGCCGAGGCCGCCAAGAACGCGGCGGCGGAAGAGGTTCGCTTGTACAAAATCGCCCATAAAGCGACGTACTTGTCCAGCGAGACCGCCGAGAGGTCGGCAAGGTCCTATATGTCTACGCGTGCTGCAAGAAAGAGAAAAGCCAAGGCCATCAAAGCTTATGAAGAAGTGGTGAATCTCTCCAGATCTCTCCACCTTCAGGAGACTGTAGATCAAGAGAAGGCGGATGTAGCCTAACAGGCCGCTGAACACGTGGATCTGGCCGCCGCCTCTGCCATCGAGAAGCTCAGATCCACCATGAAGACTACTGAAGATTCCTTTCTCTTGTTCAAGGGGAATGTGGTCAAAGATGAGGATCTAGACACCAATGTGCGAGAAAGGATGATGAAGAGGTCCAGGGAGCATTTCTTTGTATGCGGCTGCGGACCTAGACATCTGGGGTACTGGTACTCCATATTTATTTAGCTAAAATTCTGATGAACAATGTAATCCTCCGTTTGTTTAGCACGTCTCAGTTATTTACTTGTGACCCGCAAAAAAATTAGTTGTGAAAACAAGATAGTCGGAATCTATATACGCGATTCTACTGTACTAGTCCTTCTACCAAAGCTTCTTCGGTAAGGCAAATCGCGTATTGCAAACAGTCTGTTTTAACAACCCGTGTTGGGTATGCGTTTTGATACAATTGCATGGGTTACAGCCTTATCGCAAACGGGCATTGTTTTTTTTAGAGAGATGACACCAAAAATCCATTGGTGTTAGAGGATCATAAACGTTTGTGCATTATAAACTGTGTGTAATATACCTGAACAAATATGCAACCAATTAGGTCGCGTAACCAGCTTGTTGCGGATCGCGGTAAGATCCAACAACTTTCATTCGGCGCTAGGGTTTCATCCAACGGCCAGAGTTGTACGCTAGGGTGACGAGATACTCTTCTGGGTTCTGAGACGGTCAATGAGGCTTTCCAGGGTTTGACTAACATTCAACTAATCCATTTTGTGCAAGAAGTGTATCTAATTTATTTAGTAATCCAATGAAACTTTTACCATGGACCATGTTGGTGAAATGATAACAACATGCCAAATCTCGTCCTTTTAGAGGTCATTTAAATTGATTTTAAATTTCAATGACATTATGCTCGAAAACAATTCATTTAATGCATTAAAATTGTCAAATGAAGTCAGAAACGCCTGAAATTTTAGTATGTTAGTGTCAATGCTTAATGATGAACATATAAAAAGTTTGGGGTTTAAAATATTTGATTATAACATGATGCCTTTGTGACGTGGTTGTTTCTGGTCGAAACCCCGATACTTCAAAAGGAATGGCCTAGTTTGTACACAAAGTGTATCTAATTTCTTTAGTGATCCACTGAAACTTTTACGATGGACCAGGTTGGTGAAATGATAAAAACATGTCAAGTATTGTCCTTTTTAGATTTCATTTGAATTGATTTTCAATTTCAATGTCATTATGCACGAAAATAATTCATTCAATACATTAAAATTACCAAATGAAGTTAGAAACGTTTGAAATTTTAGCATGTTACTGTGAATGCTTAATGTTGAACATACAAAAAGTATTGGCTTTAAAAGATTTAAGAATAAAATGATGGCTTTGTGATGTGGCTGTTTCCGATCAAAACCCCGATACGTCGAAAGGAATGGCCTCGCTTAAATACGTAGCGTATCTAATTTTATTAGCAATCTACTGAAACTCTTGTCTTTTTAAGAGGTCTTTTGAAATTATTTTCAATTGGAAGGTAACGACGCTAAAAAATAATTCTACCTAGCTTCTTCAATACGAAACTCTTCCTAGCTTCCTCAGTAAGCCACATCGCGCATTGCAGACAGTTTGTGCATTATAAACTGTCTGTAATATACCTGAACAAATATGCAACCAATCAGGTCGTGTAACCAGCTTGTCTTGGATCGCAGTAAGATCCAACAACTATCATTCGGCGCTAAGGTTATATCCAACGGCCATAGTTGTACGCTAGGGTTACGAGTTATAATAAGTTTGGGGTTTAAAAGATTTAATTCTAGCTTCATCAGCAAGCCAAATCGTACATTGCAAATAATTTTTTTTAACAAGTCGTGTGGGTTATACGTTATGATAACAAAAACTATCACATATAAATTGACCTAAATTCTAGTTGCATATATACATCCATTACATACAATGCTTCATATAAATTACCTCACACACCAACAATATAATAAATACAGGCATATAGTCTCATTAGAACACACACACTCACACACATCTATACATATAAATACCAATAAGGATGGATCGAGCAGATGTAAACTTTCATGGTGGCACTTCTGGATCATGCTCGGTCCAGTCCTCGTAGTTTTGAAGCGACGGTACTATCCACTGAGGGACTAACTCCTGGCCGATGTAGCAACTTGGTAGGTTACAACCAAGCATAGCAGAGCCTTCCAAGGAAAAATGGCAAAGATTAGGAGATGTTGCGTCGTCCCAGTCGAAGATGCAGTGACCAGCAACGTAGACACAACCAGGCATAAGGAACGGCAGACCATCATCCCCAGCGTGCATCGAACAGTCTGTGCTCATCATCTGTGGAGTTATTCTGATAATGTGAGGATAACTTTTTCCTAAAAACATGGAGTACTCACCCAAGTCGGGGACGGCCTCCCATTGTGCACCCCGGAGATCATGTTGTCATGCATGAATCCTGAAGACGTTGCATCTCGCATTGTTGTAACTTCGAATAGTCCGGTTCGGGTAAGGAATTTCGGGTTCGTCTCTGGTGATCTCGACAGAAACCCGCACGATAAGTAGGTTGGCATAGCCATCAGGAATGAGGTACCATCCCTTCGTCCAATCATGCCAACCGTTCTCTGGGACCATATCATTGACAATCGGCGGCGCTCGAATTGAAATTGGGGGCTGCATCGAACCTGCAATTAAAACGAAGCATAGTACATCTTATTACTATATAAAAATGGACTGAACATTTACTGAATTAAATAATAACATATACACCATGGGATATATATGTAAAAACAAGCTTTACCTCCACGATCTGGATCCCACATGTAACAATCACTGTTGTTCGTCACGGCAAAGTACCGGCGGCTACTGTAAACGGCATCTTCATATTGCAAAGGACTCAGATGGGGTGTTGCGAGCATGTACCATGTTAAGGAGTCAGGAACATCATACCAAGAGGTGGTAACATTGCCCCGGCCTGTTATGGAAATGCTGTTTTCTAAGACGTTGATGAGATTGTAGTCTTAGAAGCCACAACACTTTCGAGGTGGACGTACAATGGCTATCTTCTTCAATTTAGGATTTATGAGATCGTAGCCGAAATTTCATAGGAATTTTGTCTGACGAAGGCCAATAGAAGAAAATGGAGGCACATAACCTATCATTCCAGTGTACACATTATGCAACTGGACATCGCTGCCGTTACGTACAAGAAAGTCTAGCCAATCGCCATTCGCACCAACCCAAGGCTGTCCTAGCCCGTACGTGCGGTTGGATCGATCGTCAAATATCAGGCTGAGAGAAATGAAATTTTGTAAATAAAGAGACGTAAGTGATCAATCACCTACCTGAGGGCGACAAAAAATCATCGCTGGAAAAGATGTTGCATCAAGAGGGGTGATGGTGCACTTGTCGCTCAGCGCATGTTCCTGCTCCGACAACTGATAATGTACTGATTGCTCCATTATGCAGCGAAGCCCGAGAATCGACTTCATCTCCTCAACTCGACCTAGGATGAGGCGCATAACCCCTTGGCCACATGATACAAACCTTGTGACGCTCAACATGTCCGCTCTAGTGTTGTTGGAGACCACGGTTGTAAGGGTATCGTCGCCGATTTCCTCCAGGAGGCGTCTTTGCGCCGGAGGGGAACTGTCGATGCCGTCATGCGCCTCCAGGCGGCGTCTTTGCGCCGGAGGGGAACCGTCGATGTCGTCCTGCACAGCCACGTCGAACTTCTCGAGAGGGCTGAGAAGACCATGAAAGTTTTGGTGTGTGCGGGATGATTTTCTCTGGTCGGCCGGCTTACGTAATATGTGCAGTTATGCACGCATGGTAAGTTGGTAACCGAACGAAGGGCGCGCCAACTTTTGGTTGGTCGGGGCGAGACGACGGTTCCCTTCTACACTGGTCCATATGATCGAAGGGGTCCAATCAGGAGCAGTGGATCATGGCCCAATTGGCACGCCGATCAAACTACGCGTGGCACTACTTCCCAAGCGACACTGTCGAGGAGGCGGCGGGGCTTCAATGCTTGGGCACTCGGCGGACATTCGAGTTTGCTATCGCCTGCTACTTATACCGGGTCGGATGCGCTATAGGGGTTTCATATACTTCGCCACACCCCAGATCGCAATTTTTCTCTTCCGCTTCACTCCTCCAACTCCGGCAATCTATTCCATGGCGACCAACTGAGCCGAAGGTCCTGGCCGTGGAGGAAACGGCAGATCCTGCGGAGGACGTCGCCGTGGAGGAAGTGGTGGCAGCTCCCGCAGCGACCACGGTTCTGGTTGCTCCATGGGCCCCGGGACCTACACCTTCCTTCCGACGGGCATCAAAGGCAGCGTTGATATTTGGTCGAGCGCACTCGAGTTACCACAGGAGCTCTGGGCGGCTCTCACTAAGCTCTACCACGCCGAGCATGAGCTCCGCGCCGCCAATGCGGCCCTCATGGCCATGGATGATTGGGAGGCCATACGCCGTGTCGTGGAAAAGCGGCATACGACATCGCCTACGATGAATACAAGGCGGTGATTGACTGCCCTACATCCGCCCAGCCATGATCCGGCGATGACTTCACCTGCATGGCGCCCATTCTAGCTAGTATTGTATTTCTAGTTTGAATGAGTTAAAAGTGTAGCGATGAACTCCGGGTGTGTGTGTGTGCTGCATGCGCTGGTGGCCGCGGCTTCAATTAATGTACCTCGAACTATCTATATTTAAATGTTTTCTGAATGCTCATAGTAGACAGTTGTTTGGATGGACCATCAGCCTTGCTTCCACCCACGGAATGATTTTCAGAAATTTCCTGATAGACTACACATCCCACACGTTTCAGCAAATACAAATGATTCTGCAGCGACCCCTTGTTTCACACACGAAAGGATTTTTCAGAAGCGTGCCTGATAGATTAGTCATTCTAAACATTTCAGTTACTATGAACGGTTGCATAGACAGGCTGGCGGTCCTTTATATGCAACCTTGGCTTTTAGCCCCTAAACATCCCAGACCGATTTTCAAAGACCTGTCAGCCCTACATCACCCACGCAATAATTTTTGGAATTGTGGCCTTTCTGGTATGTGTCCTAGACGGTTCAGTTTTGGCCAAACGGTTTTTTATTCATACCGTTTTGGTTGATAGCATCGCAAACAGTTTCGTACAAGGTACTGGGAAAGGAGTATTGTGTTAGCCCCTCTTTCCACTAGTGGGAGTATGACGCACACAAGCATAACATAGCAATAGCTTGATCAAAGTGATTCAAAGCATAACCGGAGCAAACATCATATCATCCGGGAATTAAAGCAAGTTTGAAACACGTCAAAGCTTTACAAAGGTGCAAAGGGGGTTGTGGCTTGCCTTTCACCAGAGAAGTGTGAAATACTCTAGGTCTTGAAGGATAGGAAAACCCTGCAAATATATTTTAAAATTGCAAAAGCAATTGTCACATAAAATGTTTTATTTTAACCAGCAAAGATAAACAGAACAACATGACATGAAACATATGCCGAAATGAAGATGATCTCAAGACAAAACCAATGGAAAAAGTTTCAACTCATTTGGACTTATGGATTAGGAGATATCACTGGTCAGAGTTTGGTTCAAAATCAATTTAAATTGATTTAAACCATTTTTTGGAAAATGCCAGGGGGGTGACGTCGAAGGAGGCAACCTAGAATACGTTTCCACTAGGAAGACCATTCGGGTGTGGCTGGGTCTATGGCAAGTGGGGCCGGCTGGTCTGGTTTTAGAGAGAAAAAAGAGATGCAGGGGTGCGGCGGCTCACCGGCGGCGTAGCTCCGACAAGAGGCCACGGCGTGGTGCGGTGAGTGTGGGAATGGACGGAGGGGGTCAGGGCGCACCTCCCTGTACCAGTGGCTCGCCGGGAGATGGTCGGAAGACGTTTCCACCGTCTTCTCCAGACGCGGCAGGCGGCGACGCTCGACGGGCGTTGACGTCGCCGTCGATTCCGGCCGTAATCCGACAAGGAAAGGGCTGGGGAAGGAGAAGGAGGACAAGGGGCATCGAATGGAGGCAGTTTCTCGACCGGAGGGCAAGGGAGCGAGGAGGAAATCATCTACAACCCGGCGGCGGAGCTGCTCGCGGGAGTTGGGGGAGACGAGCTCGCCGGCTTCGATTTCAAGTGATGGAGGGCAATTGAAGGGGAGGTGAGGCTGCTGGTGACACGCAAAGGCAGAGGGGGCCTCGTTTTATAGGGGGCGAGATGCGGAGCTCAGGCACCGCCGTGGGGAAGCAGCCATGGCGGAGAAGTTTGCCGGAGAGCTCGAGGGGCTTCGCGGTGGTTCTAGGCGACACAGGGGGGTCACGGGCGAGCAGAGAGAGTGTATGGACGAGGGGAAGGGGCCATGGCGATGTGGACGGATCGGAGGCCCCTGTGCCCTCGTGCGCGCGAGGCCGGCGAGGATTTCGGTGATGCAGGGCGAGTGGTCATGCGAGGAAGGAGGAGGTAGTGGCGCATCGCTCGGAAAAGCCGTTCGGTGCGGATTGACAAAGGGAAGGAGACGCGGGCACTCTGCAGAACTGGCTGGCGTGTCCTGGAGCTCGGGAACACGCGCAGAGCATGACGAGTGCGGCCAAACGCGTGCTCACCAAGGGGGGCTGGTGCACACAGTGGG
The DNA here is from genome assembly GCA_950022295.1 of Bromus sterilis. Lineage (NCBI taxonomy): Eukaryota > Viridiplantae > Streptophyta > Magnoliopsida > Poales > Poaceae > Bromus > Bromus sterilis. The sequence continues at coordinate 250,627,312 of OX465595.1, read as the reverse complement.
TTTTCTTGTGGCCAAAGGTGTCCATCACGTGCTCCTTTCAACGCTGATCACCCATGTAGGCTTGACTGGTCAAATGGAGCTACAGGATGATCTCTACTTCAAGGAGAAGTTTGATGTTGCAAACTTGGGAGGCAAGATGAGCTCAAAGGGTGAAGTGTGTGAGGGAAAGGTGTTGTGACATGGCTATAGGGTAGGAAAGACATCACTTTTGGAAAGTTTGAGATCATTTGGCCAAAGAAATAATAAACTTCTTTTGTAAATGTCCAAACTGACCAGAAATGATTTGGTGAAGCTATCATCGCTATAGCTTGATGGATTCGGCAAAAATTGGTGGAGAGAGGTTATTTGCTGGTGTTCACATGTGTGCAAAATTTCAAGGCTAGGGGAAAAGGCTAGCTAGTACTTGCTTCACAAGGTACCTTGTTGGCCAGAAAATTCATCTTGATGATCCCCTCACATGGGTGGTTGTATTTGGCTCAAACTTGTTTGAGGGGATTTATTTGGTTGTGGTCTCATGTGCAAAAAGTTTCAAAGCAAATGGGTTCCTCTAGCATGCACTTGCTTCACAAAGCCCCCTTGCTGCATCCAAACTTTGGGAATTTTGGGATGGAGTTTGGCAAGTCCCCCTAAGGATGAAATTTGGCATAGGCTCTTCATATGAGCACAAGAGCATGCACAACAAGTTTCACAAGCAATGGATAAGGATAAACTACACTTCCTTCACAAAGTGCCATTCTGCCCCCACAGACAAATGAATTTCTCTAGGTGAAAAATCCACTTGGGCCATGCAATGTTTTTGGACATTTTTGCAAGATATGGTTTCAATGACATGTGGGAATTATTTGGGGATTTATGGAGCAATATAAATAGGGGTTGCTTCACAATCCTCAAATAAAAGGGAATATTCCTTTTATTGGAAAGGAATATTTGGCATGAATAAAAGGGTGGCTTGGATGGGTTGGATGAAGGGATGATCATTGGAAAGGGTTTAGGGAATCATGGGCTACTTGAGCAAGGAAAGAAAATATGCTCAAGTTTCAAGTCCGAAGAGTTGCTCAAAATCATATCAACTGGCAAATCTTGAAATAAATCAGAATTTTTTTTGGAAAAAGAAAGTTCCAAAATCTAGGGTGTCACAAACCTACCCCCATTAGAAAAATATCATCCTCGAGATTTGGTTGCTCAGGGAATCATTGAAAACATACCATCTTAAGGAAACATATTTCTTCTCGGGTTTCCTTTTTACCGCATAGTGTTCCCCCGGTAGCATGCTATATATTTTGGCTCAGGGGGTTTACTTCACCCAATCCATATGTCTGACAGGTGTTTTTCCTTTATGCCTCAGATCCTTTCCTACTGACTTCCATCCTCATGTTGGTTGACGTGTATGATAACGAGGTATCTTGTCATAGGTTGAATGCTGACGATGTCCGTACTATCCTCGGGGTACCTCGGGCCTTATCTGCGACACATTCTAGAATTATCTGTATCGGCCTTTTCGGAAATAGACTTGGCTTTCATGGGCATCTGGTAGACTCAGAATTCTCATCATCACGATGTCCCATTGTGCGGAACTTTGACCGTCTGCACATGGGGTGGCATCACTTTGCTTTTGGCTGTCCATCTTGAGCATTGGTTCTGACGGGCGGGAGCGCATGATTTGAGCTTTTACTGTGGCTGCGATTTACTTGTCCATGTCCGTGTGTGGCGATAGGCCGTGTTATGATTCAACACGGTCCTTGTAGTCAAAATGCTGAGCTGGGCAGGGTATCTTTGGCGGAGAAGACTTGAATATTCCAGCAATTACTGACAATTCCAACAGGTGTAACTGCACTAGCTGACGGGTTGGGCACTCGATACTTTCCCATATGAAATGAGGTTCCTTAGTTTCAGGTGTCCATGGGGTCCTTCATGGTTCCGACTAATCGAGGTGAAGGTGACCATGAATTTCATGTAATCCCCTTTCGCCTTACGCGTCGGCTCGCAAGAGTTGCATACTTTTGGAATCTCATAGGGGTAGATCTAACTCCTGTCGCATATATCACAGAAAGATCCAACATACGCCATGTCTGTCTACCTTGGTCCTTGATGCTACGACAATCACCTTTCTGGGGTACTTCTCGCATACTGACTTTCGTTTTATCGGAATCAGTTCTCTGAGCTAGCTGTGCTGCCATCATACTTCGTCTCTTTGCTGATCCTGCTTACCCCTTGGTTTCAATAAATTTGGCCTCAAGGTTATACTCCTTCCGGGCCTTGTCGGACGTGACTAGATGAATCTCATGGCCGTGGTCGAGATCAAAGGTTTCATTGTTTCCTTTCCTTCGGGTGTTCCATCATGACTTGTCAGTATTTATACCCAGCTGAGATGCGGATTTGCTTCTTCTGCTTTATTTCCTCGCAGAGTTTGCGGTTCCTACCGCTTCTATGTGTATCACTCACTTGAGTACGAGGATGGTTGTATCCATACGGGGGTAGCTCACATAACTTGGGATTTATGCCCATGAAATGTGCAGATCCATATGCAACTGATTTTGTTGAAATATTTCTTGCTTTTGAACAGTTGGGTTTCCGACAACACTGTTGCAGACACGGTGGAGTATCGGAGAAGACGAGGTAGCTTACCCTCGAAGAATTATTGGGGTACCGTGTTGAAGAAGGCTGGGCACCGTGTCTCGGAAGCTTTCTCCCATGGCGAATTGAGGAAGCCTGGCTGTCGTATGCGCACTACTAGGGAATACCCTTTTAGTGGCGTCCTTTTTAGGGCTTTAGTGGTGCATTAGGGATGCACTACTAACCACAAGCCACTAATAAGGGCTTAGAGGTGGTTCATTCTAGATGCGCCACCCCTAAGGCCCTTAGGCATGGCGCATTTCAGAATGCGCCACCTATAACTCTTAGGCGTGGCGCATTCTGAAATGCGCCACGCCTAAGGTTTCTTAGGGGTGGCGCATTCCCAATGCATCACTTCCAGGGGGGAAGGTTGTTATGTACTTTTTCTTCATGCACTTTGAGGGGGGAAGGTTGTATATGCATACAAACACGGGCCAGGCACTGTGTGTGCTGCTCTAGCCGGCAAACGGATTGACTCCATTGGCGCTCACACCAATCCTGAGGTTCCTTGGTTCTTCCCCAAAATCTGGATATTCGAGGTCAAACGCAGTCCATTGGCTACCATCTGGAGGGTGCCTCAGCATGTCCTCCTTTTCTGGATCCGGGTTCGGGTCATCCCCTTTTAGCTTCTTTCTATATGCGTGCCAGGTCATTAGCTTTGCTTCCTCGGGATCTACAAAATACCTCTGGAAACCAGGCGGAAAGTACCATACCACTTTTCTAGGAACTTTCTTCCCTCTCTGGTATCCACTAACACCGCACACCGAGCATGTGGTTTTATCTTCGTCTTCACCACGATAGATCATGCAATCATTATGCAGAAGGGGTATTTAACGTGCGGAAGATCGAGAGGGCACATGACTATCTTGGCCTCAACGATACTAGTTGGGCACGTGTTTCCCTTCGAAAGACGATTGTGCTGGAATGCCATGTTATCATCAAAGCTTTCGTCGGTCCATTTGTTTTTTTCCATCATCTCCATAGCCCAAAGTGTTACATTCAAGCGGGTATCCCCGTTGTTGCATCCTTCATACAACTTCGTAACCGCGTCTTTCTCGAGTTGCGCCATCTTGGCTTTCTCTCTTGCTGCACCTCTTGCGTTCAATGCCTCTTTGACAAAAGCTCTTGAACATGAGGGTCCCGCGCCCATCTTGAATCCTCATCATGTCCTACATCTTTATCTACATGATCTGCTTCGACATCTGCTTCATGATCATGTACGGGATGCTCTTCGTCTTCTCGCCCACCGCTGTTTTCTGGTTGACCTTCCTCATTTACTGGCGCCCCACCATTGACGTCCTCCTCCTCACCAGCTTCATCACTTATCCACGTGTGTAGACATCCATCAAACCATTACGCTTCAGGTGTCTTTGAAATATTCCGGAATCAGGCTCGGTCATGCACTGCAGTTTGCATCTCCGACACGGACATGTTATATCCGACCTATTATTCCTTAGCATGTCGTTTGTCGCACATTGCATCCACCTAGCCACGATGATATCTCTCAGCATCTCGCGGACCATGATCGATCGCATGCGTGCACAAAGAGAGCAACACAATTATATATCACAGTCGTCGCCGTAAAAATTCGGCATGACCTTCCCTAATAATGCATGGGAGCATGCGGAGAGTGCGCCAGAAGTTTGCCAAAACGGAAATGAATCGACATTTCGGCAAAACATTGGCAACTCAAGATTCACATATACATCAAACCACCATAAGCTTGACATATACATCAAACCACCATAAGCTTCACATATACATCAAACCACCACAAGCTTCACATATACATCAAACCACCACAAGCTTCACATATACACTTCACATATACATCAAACCACCAGTAGCTTCACATATACATCAAACCCAAGCTTCACATATACAACAAACCCCAAGAAAATAAAGGCAAGTATATGGGTGATATATAAATGGAAGAAAAGAGTTGGGGAGGAGGTCCACTTACTTCAATATGAAACAAAGTAAATTTAATGCCAAGTATGGATGTATAAATGGAAGAAATGAGGTGGGGAGAAGGAGAAAACCGAATAGATCTAGGGTTAGAAGAGTGGATCTAGTTTGAGAAGTGTGTGGAGTGAATGAGAGGTGGTAGGTGGGGTGGAGTAGATAAGGGCAGCTCAAGGTATTTAGTGGCGCATATAGCATCTCAGTGGTGGCGCATTCCTCAAATGCGCCCATAAGAGCTTATGGGTGGCGCATACTGGTTATGCGCCACCCCTAAGAACCTTATAGGTGGCGCATTACCCATATGCGCCACCCATAAGCTCTTAGGGGTGGCGCATTTCCAGAATGCGCCACCTATAAAGTTCTTAGGGGTGGCACATTTTACAAAATACGCCACGTATAAGCTCATCTAGGCTGGCCCACTCTTAGCGGTGGCGCACTGAAAAATAATGCGCCACCCCTATGGGCTTATTGGTGGGGATTTCTGAAGCGGTGCGCCACCCCTAACAGATGGTGGCGCATGGTTTAATATATGCACCACTAATAAGGTTTCCATGTATAGCTATTTCCCTAGTAGTGGCGGGAAGCTTCTCCGATAGCTTACGGACACAAGACTGGGTGCCTTGTCTCGGAATTTTCCCTCTGAGTTCTGTGGATGTAAAGGTTCCTTGTGCTGGAAGTCTCTGCGGCAGTTTACTATAGATAGTTGGGTAGCTTGTGCTGGAATCCATCCATGCGGCGTACTGAGCACAATTGGGTGCCTTAGACCGTAAGCTTCTCTCGATGGCTTGTGGTCGAAGGCTGAAGATCTTGGCCAACAAGATATCTCGATAGCATACCGAGGAAGACTGAGGTACGGTATATGTCAGTTGTGCCTGATATCTTACCAAGGGAGGCTGGGTTCCTTATGCCCGAAGCTTTTCCCACGATAGCGTGTGGACAAACTGAGCACTGTGCATGGTAATTTTACTGACTTACTGACTCCTAACTCATCAGGGGCGATCGTGGTTCCAATCCTTTCTCTGCTGGGTTCTGATTTCATGGCACACCCTGACTTTCTTCCGGAGTATACCATGATATAATAACTTGCGTATGACAAGATTGCGACTTGCGTATTCCATAACTTTGATGCAGACATTCAGGAAGTTATGAACACGGCTTATCTTTTTCTCTCCATTGCATCTTCATGGCTGTAACGGCTGAATGACTGATGCAGACTTTATCCAAACTATCCATTAAGGTAGGATTCATACTTGAGCCAGATACTCTCAACATAATCAGACGTGAATCCTTCTTGACATTGCTGATCTTCCAATTCTTTGCGGTCTTTCACTGATTTTTCTCGGTATGCGGTGGGTAGATGAGAAACTTTCCATAAGGGGGAAAATAAGGCGACACCAAAGAACCAAATGAATAAACAACGAAGAAATCCAACGGGGCGAAGATCAATAGAAACCGATAGAAAGTTCACCACTTCAAAAGTTTCAACTGTAGTCGATGACCATCTGAATCCCTTGCATAAAACCAGCAAATAACCCAGTAGCCACCAGAACGGTTTTTACCACTCTGATCTGGGACGTTTACTGGAGTAACTCAACCACTTCTCAAGACGGCCGACCAAAAATCAGCTCAGAGCATGAGAGAGCGTTGATAAAAAGAATGCAGAGGTCCCCTAAGACGGCCGAGAAAACAGCTCAGAACATAGGGTCGCCACTGCGAAAAGAAACCCAACAACTGCCCGAGACGTCCGAAAAGCAGCTCAGAACACGGGTCGGCTGTTGAAAAGAGAAATATAAAAGAATCAGCTCAGAACCAGGCGTGGTGCTGGTATCCAAAAGAAACCGAGCAAGGGTCCATTAGAGTCACATACTACCTGAAAAACAAATTTATCAAACGCCCAAAAAATACCGAAGGACCAAATAAAGGATCTACGAAGATATTCGACGAAGCAAAGATCAATAGAACTGAAAGTGCATCGAGATCACACACAAACATGATCACAAGTTATTGCTACACACAAAAACATGCAACAAGCAACATGCAAGACTACTACTACTCATGCAACATGAACTACGCAGAACTTAGATGCTACGGTCCTTCGACGGGTTGCTGGATGTAGAGGGGGCTGGCGGAGGTGTTGTCGAAGCCAAGGCTGCGGAAAGAGACCTTCTTGCATCCCTTGCATCACGGACTAGCTCGACGATGAGGCGTACTCGGCGATCATGTAGCGAGACATGCTGATTCCAAGCATAACATAGCAATAGCATGATCAAAGTGATTCAGAGCATAACCGGAGCAAATATCATATCATCCGAGAATTGAAGAAAATTTAAAACACGTCAAAGCTTTACGAAGGTGCAAATGGGTTGTGGCTTGCCTTTCACCAGAGTAGTGCGAAATACTCCTGGTCTTGAAGGATAGGATAACCCTGCAAATATATTTTAAAATGGCAAAAGGAATTGTCACATAAAAGGTTTTCTTTTAACCAGCAAAGATAAAAAGAACAACATGGCATGAAACCTATGCCAAAATGAAGACGAGATCAATACAAAAACAATGCAAAAAAGTTTCAACTCATTTGGACATGGATTAGAAGATATCACTGGTCAAAGTTTGGTCAACAAAAACAATTTAAATTGATTTAAATCGATTTTTGGAAAATGCCAGGGGGTGACGTCGAAGGCGACAACCTAGAATACGTTTCCACTAGGAAGACGATTCGGGTGTGGCTCGGTCTATGACAAGTGGGGCTGGCTGGTCAGGTTTGATAGAGAAAAGAGAGATGCAGGGGTGTCGCGGCTCACAGGCGACATAGCTCCGGCGAGAGGCCACGACGAGGTGCGGCAAGTGGGGGAATGGACGGAGGGGGTCACGGTGCACGTCCCTGTACCAATGGACGGGAGATGGACGAAAGACGTCGCCAACGTCTTCTCCAGGTGCGGCAGGCGGTGGCGCTAGTCGAGCGTTGACGTCGTCGTCGATTCCGTCCGTAATCCGGCAAGGCGAGGGCTGGGGAAGGAGCAGGAGGCCAAGGGGCGTCGAATGGAGGCAGTGGCTCGGCCGGAGGGCAAGGGAGCGAGGAGGAAATCGTCTGCAACCCAGCGGTCGAGCTGCTCGCCGGAGTTGGGGGAGACGAGCTCGCCAGCTTTGATTTCAAGTGCTGGAAGGAGATTGAAGGGGAGGTGAGGCTGCTGGTGACAAGCAAAGGCATGGGCGGCCTCGTTTTATAGGGGGTGCGAGATGAGGAGCTCGCGTGCCGTCGTGGGTAAGTGGCCATGGCGGAGCAGTGTGCTGGAGAGCTCGAGGGGCTTCGTGGTGGTTCTAGGGGGTGCTGGGGGTCACGGGCGAGAAGAGAGAGCGTATGGATGAGGGGAAGGGGCCATGGCGATGTGGACGGGTCGGTGGCCCCTGTGCCCTCATGCGCGCGGAGCCGGCGAAGATTCCGGCCATGCAGGGCGAGTGGGCATGTGAGGAAGGAGGAGGGAGTGGCGCGTGGCTCGTCAAAGCCATGCGGCACGGATTGAGAAAGGGAAGGCGACGCGGGTGCTCTGCAGAACCGGTTGGTGTGTCCTGGAGCTCGGGCACGCACGCGGAGCACGTTGAGTGCGGCCAACCACGTGCTCACCAAGGGGTGTTGTTGCACTCAGTGGGTTTTCTTGTGGCCAAAGGTGTGCATCACGTGCTCCTTTCAACGTTGATCACCCATGTAGGCTTAACTGGTCAAATGTAGCTACAGAATGATCTCTACTTCAAGGAGAAGTTTGCTGTTGCAAACTTGGGAGGCAATATGAGCTCAAAGGGTGAAGTTTGTGAGGTAAAGGTGTTGTCACATGGCTATTGGGTAGGAAGCAAATCACCTCTGGAAATTTTGAGATCATTTGGCCAAAGAAATAATATACTTCCTTTGTAAATGTACAAACTGACCAGAAATGATTTGGTGAAGATAGCATCCCTATAGCTTGATGGATTTGGCTCAAAATTGGTGGAGAGAGGTTATTTAGTGGTGTGCACATGTGTGCAAAATTTCAAGGCTAGGGGAAAAGGCTAGCTAGTACTTGCTTCACAAGGTACCTTGTTGGCCAGAAAATTCATCTTGATGATCCCCTCACAAGGATGGTTGTAGTTGGCTCAAACATGGTTTAGGGGAGTTATTTGGGCGTGGGCTCATGTGCAAAAAATTTCAAAGAAAATAGCTTCCTCTAGCATGCACTTGCTTCACAAAGCCCCCTTGCTGCATCCAAACTTTGGGAATTTTGGGATGGAGTTTGGCAAGTCCCCTAAGGCTGAAATTTGACATAGGCTCTTGATATGAGCACAATAGCAGGCAAGACAAGTTTCACCGGCAATGGATAAGGATAAATGACGCTTCCTTCACAAAGTGCCATTCTGCCCGCACAGACAAATGAAATTCTCTAGGTGAAAATTCCACTTGGGCCATGCAATGTTTTTGGACATTTTGGCAAGATATGGTGTCAATGACATGTGGGAATTATTTGGGGATTTATGGAGCAATATAAATAGGGGTTGCTTCACAATCATCAAATAAAAGGGAATATTTCTTTTATTGGAAAGGAATATATGGCATGAATGAAAAGGTGGCTTGGATGGGTTGGATCAAGGGATGATCATTGGAAAGGGATTAGGGAATCATGGGCTACTTGAGCAAGGAAAGAAAATATGCTCAACTTTCAAGTCCAAAGAGGTGCTCAAAATCAAATCAACTGGCAAATCTTGATATAAATCAGAAAAGTTTTTGGGAAAAGATAGTTCAAAAATCCAGGGTGTCACAGTGGCCTTCACCAAACTAGTCCCGGGGGCTACTGTCGGTAAACGGCGGGATGGCCCTTGGATCCGGAAATCTACCATGGTGCCCACAACGAAGCTACGAACAAATAAGCGCAGAACATCATCCGAGAAGACCACCCATGCTGCATTCCGGACGAAGCTCAACTACACCATCGCGCCTCATAACCGGTGCGGGGATGGCTAGGGCCCCACCAAGCGCGGAACTTTCCAAGCCTCATTTAATGTGTCATCCCCTGGTCGGGGGGGACAACAACTGCAGCGGTGCTTCTATTCTCTACCATTCCTCGGAGTTATCGAAGAAGGATGCACGCATGCACCAGAGCAGTGGCCGATGTCCACCGGTACTTCCAGAAGAAGCTCACCAGTGACACCTGTCCCCCATCGCCGTAGAAGAAGAACCTCGTCATGCTGCCAAGACACTATAAGATGTAGTCTTTGTGGTGACCCCCTTACCTATAAAAGGGAGGCCCTGACTACCAGAAAAAGGATTCGACTCAAGACAGAAACACCCTCGCACATAGAGCCATGTTCTTCCTTTCCGGAAAGCTCTAAGCTCCTGTAAATTTTCCACCATATAATCCAGACAAGCATGAGTTGGGTCTTACGTCTTCGGACGTCCCAAACCTGGGTAAATCCAATGTCTCCCGGCTCAGAGATGATGATTCCCTGTGTTCCGCGTGCGCCCGAGAATCATTATCCCCGTGGGATCAACCCCGCAACAATCTTATAACGTTTCCCCATTTATTATGAACTAAATATTTTGAGATGCATGCTGGATAGCGGTCATGGGAGTGGAGTAATATTAGTGGGAGTAAAATCAAACACTTATCTAGGATGTATCTCCTATGTAGAATTGTACCATGAATATTCATAGCTATCAACTATCATAATTTGTCAATTGCTCAACTATAGTGTGTTCACCACATCATTGCTATCATGAGAGAGTTTTCATTAGTGGATTTCATGGGGCCCGCGGCCTATCTTCATTATCATTGTTAGAATTTTCACTTTGGTTTAACTGATGCTCCATTATTATAGACACCTACCATTGCTTTTAATATCGTGGCTAGCAAGATAGGGAGATTGACAACCCTTGTGCCAATTTTTTGGTATCAAAGCTACTTGTTCTTTATCTGCAGGTGCTGCTTGACTTGCGAGTTCGGAGCTCCTTCTGGTTTGATAACCTTGGTTCCATCATCGATGGAAAACTCACTTCTTGCTACTTCACCCTGCCACTCGGGGGTACCAACAAGTGTGTTTTGGTGTCAACACGCCATCAAAGAGTTTTCTAGCACCGTTGTCGGGGAGTCTTCTGCCTCAGCATTAGGTACCTTCACACAATTGAAATCTTAATCCTTTTCTATCTTTCTTATTCATTTATATAAGATCGCATCTTTGCATGCTAGAAAAATACAAAAATAGTTGTCATTTATCTCTGCTACTTGAATCATGACTATTGTTGAAAACACCAAACTGTGTTACTTATCGAGTACAAAAACAATGACTTTATCCGTACTCCTATTTCTCCTCCAGCCACTTGTGTGGAGTCATATGAAATTAAAGTTTCTTTACTACACTTAGCAACGAAGGAAAAAATCTGGTAGCTACACTGAGGTTGTCGCTTCACATCTAAACAATTTCTTTGAAAAAAATCATATGCAAAAGACTAAAGATGTGAACAATGGCATCACTAATCTTAAATTGTTTCTTTTCTCCTTGAGAGATAGAGCCAAGGAGTGGTTGGCATTTTTTCTTAGAAATAGTATTGATTCCCATTATAAGATTCATACTTTCTTGAACTAAGGTCAATAATCGCTAATCTTTGATTAAGTGGTCAAACCGAGGATTTTTTTCCGCCAAAAGAAACTGAAGAGTAATCAAGGCCTCCTCTCCTAGGCTACATAGCAGAAAAAACACCGGTGAGTTATGGCTCGCCATCTTTGTTTATGGTTGTAACAGCCCGGGATTTTCACCCAAATTAAAAAATTTGTTTGATATATTATTTTTGTTGATTGTTAGAGTTGTTTGTAGTATTTGTTTCGCCGATTAATTAATTGGTGAATATTTTTCCCCTCCTTCTCGTATCGTTTGGGAGTAAGTACCTATTCCCCAATGGCACACGACCTCGTTGTGGCACGGGAAAGTCACCCGATCATCGTCGCAGCTTTCAGCACAAGACCAACCATCGCCAACGGTGCAGAAAACCCCATTTATATTTAAATGGGTTATTTTATCGGGAGGTGCTCAACGTACTCTTTTGGCGTTAAACGTTGTAGACGACGTGGTTATCGTGTTGCGACGATGTGTTTCAATTTTTGTGTGATTCCAACTTCTCCGGGTAGTTAAACGATCGGAAGTGTCAGGCATAGTAGCCGGTATATTTACAGGGGCGTATTTTCTAAAATGCGTTGCAATGTTAGCTGACCTCACGGATACCCTTCTTATCTTAGGAAGCTATCCCACCCAAAAACTAGACCCGAAACGGACCATTTTAGAGCCCAAAACCCCCTCCTAACCGCCCGCTGCTATAAATAGCAGGGCTACACAGCCTATTTTGGAAACCCTAGCCGCCCCTCCTCGTTTTCAACAGTTAGCCTCTCCCTCACCGCCACCTCACACTTCCTAGCCGACCAGGCCCCGCAGGGCCCGGTCCGTCTCCGCAGGCCCGCCGAAGCCCATCTGGACCGAGCCTCAACGCCCGTGGAGCTTCTCTCGCCGTCCCGAGCGCCGCCCGTCACCACTGTGGCTGCGCCGCTGCCGTCGGCCTTCCCCACACCCCTGCCCCTTCTCCTCTTCCCTCACCCCTCCTTCTCTTCCCTGGAGAAGGAGGCCGCAGCCGCCAGTGACGCCATGGACGGCCCGAGCCGAGCTCGCGCCGCCGCCATGTCCTCTCGTCGCGCAGCGCTCCTCCTGCACCCGGATTCGGCACCCTTCGACCCCACGCCACTCCTCTGGCTCTCAACGCCGTCAGGCCTCCTCGCCGGAGAGGCCAAGCCGGCCGCCACTGCCGCTCTGCTCGACGAAGACTAGCAGGAGTGCTCGCCGAGCCTGCCCGCTCGCGGCCCAACACCAGCGCGGCCCAGCGGGTCCTCCCAGCCAGTGGCCTCAACAGTCACGGCCCAGTGAAGTGCCCCAGCCTACGATGACCTTGTCGCCCTAGGAGAGAGCGCGATATCCCTCGCCCACCGCTGCATCTGGGCCTCGGCCCGCGAGGTGAGCCAACCTTTTCCTTTTTTTGTTTTTATCTATTTGTTGTTGGGCCTAGCCCATGTTCTGTGCTGTGCCCCTGGGCGTCTTTTAGTGTGTAGCGCCCCCTGGTTAGGCCCCTTTAGCTTAGATTCGGCCCAGGAGCACTATTAGCTCGGTTTTTTATATATAATTGGCATATCTATTTATATTTTGCGTCGCAAATATCTTTTCACCCGTAGCCCGGATGGAGACGCGTTTTATATGAAACTTGCTTAGTTTTTCGCGTAGATTAATAAAACGTTGCCCTTTTCCATGTTTGAGATTGTTTACATGATGTTTTATTGCTATGTACAACCCTTGCCACCGTAAATGTAATAGGCCATACTTTTAAACCGTTGCTCCGATTAAAATGTTCTTTATATGTAACTTGACTAGAATTTCATGTAGGTTGTGAATATGCTTCTCTTGCTTGCTAATAAAAATAATAAAATTATGTTTAGGGCAGAACAGTACCAAATGTTTTAATCGTCGTGGGGCACTTAGTGATATGCCATGTTTAGGTTTGTGCCTCACTTAAATTGACTAGCATAGATAGTTTACTTTGTGTTTCACCTCTTGCCATGATTGTGTGATATGCCATGCTTGGGTGAGATGCCATAACAAACTTTTCTCATGTTGTGTAGCTAAAAAACTTGAACCATTCTAAATGTGCGGTATCATCGTGTGTGACGAGTACTCCACTTAACCTGTTAGTAATGGCTCTCAACGACATATGTGATACCGTAGTGTGTTTTCTAGTGTTGCCTTCTTGTTGATGCTTGATCGTGATTGCTTCGTATTAATAGATGCTTGCTCGTCGATTGCATTTTCCAGTGTTTCCTTCTTGTGTGCTCCCGCGGTTACCCTCGGAGACGTTGCGAGCTTGCGGTCGAGTACACCTTCGGTTTCGTCTTCTCACCAGGTAAGGGGGAACATATATCATGCTTATAACTTTCAGCTCACTTGTTCCTAGGTATAGGAAAGAACGATTGCTTGATCCTACCACTTCATATTGATGCCTCTCAAATAAACCCAAACAGCCATGTCCCCCACATCCTAGCAAACCATCGTTTCGCCATGTACCTTGCTTGCTTAACCACTACTTAGTATGCATGCTTAGGATGTTATCAAATGTTATCCTGTTACTCCTTGGATTGGGCTATCACATTGTTATATTATTGTGAATAATATGATTATTATAATGTTGACTATATTCGACGAAGGATGGAAGGTCTAGGCTATCCCGCCCCGACGCTTTATTCCATTCGAGTCACCTAGGATCTGAGTTCCGGGTATTGGTTCTAATACTGAGTGTGCCTAACCGCGTGTGGGATTTTATGGGATCCCCTTTTCTTACCTACCTAGCTTCAAACATTTCTAGAGGTGGCTGATAGGATAAGCCTCGGGAAATCCCATGGTCAGGGACCCTGGGTTAGATTGTGGAGAAGGAATAGGCTGGCGATACTCATCGACTAACAGGAGAAGTACTTCCTGCTCAATTATATTATGCGAGGGGGCGATTACAGTGGAAGTTTAGGCGAATTCGCTCAAGATCGGAGGTGTTGATTGTAGATTGGATGTCCTGAGGCGTCACCCATCCCAACCTTTATATACTAGGCTAGGTCTTAGGGAGTCCGTCTCAGGTTACAAGGATGATTTCCTAAACTAGATTTGGCTTGGACGCCAAGTCTTGACTTCCTTGTTGGTCGCAGACTCCTACGTCGGTGCTTCTAGCGGGCCAGTTGTGGAACTTTCCAGGCTCAAATTGGGCCCTCCGTCTTTGTATGCACCAAGTATACTCATACGCAGGAGTCATGGGGTCACCCCCTCGTCAGTAGCCCTCGAATGCCTGGGGGACTCGAAGAGTCGCGCAGGGACTCGAATCATCGTTTGCCTTCATATGGGCAGCGCGGCTGCGAGTCGTTGGCAGTTCAGCCATGACAATGTTTATTTCGAGGGATGTTAAGCTGAAAGGGCCCAAGGTAGTCGACTGGTCGAGCCTTGGTGAATTGTACTAGTGAAAAATACCTCAGTAGCCCGATCAAGCCCGTGTCCCTCGACACGAACTTGGAAATGACCTGTGTCTAGCAAAGCCCATGCCGCTGCAGGTCTTATAGGATCGATGCCGCCAGCCCCAGCAAATAGCCTTAACGCGTCTGTTATCGGCTCATCTCTCTATCATGCGAGCGCATGGAAAATGTCGGGAGTGAAGTCGCGATGTGGCAAGTCCCGGATCGGCCGTCTGTGCAGCGGGGTCCTACCTACACACTAAGCTTGCATGGCATCTGGGGTACGGCGAGTCACAGCCCAGGCATCATTTTTGTAGAGGCACTGAGCCTAGTTAGAGATGCACCCACTTGGAATAAACAATCAACTGAGCTATTAGTAGTCACTCGCGAAGCTTTTGCGAGCTTAGGCGAGGAATCAGATAAGAAGGCACCCACTCGGAAAATCGTCGAGTGGGCGAGTAGATTGTATTGTCGAAATATTTAGTTGAGTCTTGCGAGTAGCCACTCGAGTATTTTGCTGTCTTCCAGGTGAGGGAGCACCCAAACTCTGGAGGTGCGCCGTTTCTCCAGTGCGAGTGGTCACTCGAATACATGTTTTCCTTCTGGGTGAGGGGGCACCCGAAACTCTGTAGATTCCGTGATTACTATTGGTGCGAGTGGTCACTCGAGCAGACCTTCGTCTTCTGGGTGAGGGAGCACCCGAACTCTCGGGTTTTTAGATCTTGCTCTGTTTTTAATAAAGGTACTCCCGATGGGGGTAAAAGATTTTTGGAATATGGTCAAAAAATTTGAGAAACGGAACGCTGACAGATGATGCGTACTCAATACGCCTTGCTGAGAGGTGACGTTGCTGGGCCGCCTGACAAGTTGGTTGGCTGTAGCTTGTGAAAGGAAGTGACGTGACGCAATGCTTCTCGGAAATTTCGCACTGTGTGATTATGGCCCTCGTGTTTCGCGCGTGGTGGGCGGTATGATTACTGCGCCGGTTGGGTTTTCCATGCTTCACGGCTATCTTGGGATCGTTCCACGCCAGCGGGATTCCAAGATTAATGGTGATTGGGCGTCCCATGGCTGTTGGTTAAATACCGGGGGGCTGGGTGGATTTATGTTTTACCCAGTCATTGCCTTCCCCTACTTGTTCTTCTTCCTCTGCCTTCTTCTGCTCTTTGCCTCCTGCCTCTCTTCTTTGTGCGGTGAGATCCATGTCCAAGCGCCCTCGAAGTGCAACGCAGGAATCGGCAAGGATGACCGGTAGATGGGAGCGGTCTGCTTTCGGAGCTGCAGATCTGGATGCATTGGTGGCGGAAGGCATGGTGGTAGATGGCGAGCTCGAATTCCTGGGGATGAGGAGGTTCCCGCACCTCGTCCTGACGAACGGGTATGCTTCCAAAGCTTCTTCCCCTGTGGGTTTGCACTTCCAGTTCATCCTTTCCTCCGAGGGTTGCTTTTTGCGTATCATTTGCAACTGCATGATTTGACCCCGAATGGGATACTGCACATTGCTGCTTTATCACGTTCTGTGAAGGCTTTTTGGGAATCTATCCCCATTGGGGGCTCTGGAAACGCCTCTTCAATGTGAAGAGGACGAACTCTGAATACGCCATTGGGGGCGTGGGTATTTCCATTAAGGATAAGAGTGCCTACTTTGATCTGGAGAAGCTGGATTCTGTCTATACATGGTGAAAGAGCTGGTTTTATCTGAAGGACCACCATGTTGATGGACAACAATTTGGTCTTGCTCCTTTCAATCCCGTTGCGCGAGAGGCTAAGCGGCCCTCGTGGGCGCATTCTCTTTCTGCTGGCGAGGTGTCTTGTTGAGCCGTTGGTGCAGAAAGTTTCTGCCTTGAAAGACGAATTAACTGGCGGGCAACTTATTTCTGTGTTCGTGAGGAGACGTGTCCAGCCGCTTCAGCATCGGGTGCGTCCCATGTGGCAATATACTGGACCTGATGACTCGACCAGGTGTTTGTCCGAGTTCTTCGATGGTGACCTTTTGTCTCGGGTCCAGCAGGTTACGAAATGTACAAGTATTGGAGAGGAAAGCGTCGTTCATCCTTACGCTGTTGACGTTCCTCTCCCTCAGGTATTTGACTTGAGGTTTTTTGGAATCTGACTAGTGTTTGTTGATTATTGATGATGCTCTTACTTGCAGAATCATACTCCTTTGCTGAACGATCCGCCGCAACCTGAGGATGCTGAAATACTCGATGAGCCTGATGCGGCTGATGTTGGTCCTGCGCCCTCGGGTGATGGGGGTGCTTCAGGTGCTGATGCTGGCGAGTCCGCGGGTGGAAAACCGTCAGCTTCTGATGATGGTGAGGACTCGAGTCCTTTGCGCAGAAAACGCAATCGCTCCTCGAGTGCAAGTGAACGTCATGCAGCTGGTGGTGGTGATGAATTTCCACCAGTCGTGCCATCTGTTGTGCCGTGTCCTCCTTCGGCTGCTCCAAAGAAACGCAAGTATGGGATGTTACTACGTCCGGGCACCGCGCCATATGGGTTCGTATAACTTCTGCTGGATGATTTTGCTATTGCTTTGGCTCCTGTTCTGATGATATGTCACTTGCAGTACTGCTCCTGTTCCGGCTGCTTCCTCTACGAGTACTGCTGCTGTTGATCTTCGGTCAACTGACTCTGGCGTGGTGGCTGGTCGGCCAAGTGACCCTGGTGCGGTGACTGATCAGCCAGTTCCTTCGGCGACTCCTGTAGCTTCAGGTGCGGGGACGACTCCTACGACTGCTCCGTCCGGGGGATCTGCTGCAGCTACTGAAGAGATCTCTCCCCCAGACGCGAAACCTGCGATTTCTGAGGAGCACTATTTGGAAAGGCGGGGTCTCTCTGCTGAAGATAAGGCCAAGTTTTTTTATCGCATGGATGAGAAGGTATGGAATTACTTGTCCTTCCGAACTGTATCGGGGCGCGGAAGCGCTCCCAATGGGAGTAGCCCCCGAGGCTGCAAGCAATCACTTGTGGTTGGTTGCAGTCGTAGATTTCTCTTTCTCTTTTATCGATCTTTGTGCAACATTGGGGGCACGGTAGTGCTCCCGATGGGAGTAGCCCCCGAGGCTGCGAGCAATCACTTGTGATGGGTTGCAGTCTTTGGACTTGATCTTTCTTTTCTTGGCTTTGACTTGTGTATGTTATTTTCTTTCAGCCTTTGTTCTGGATGTGCGAGCGTGTGCTGACCGACGTCGACCTGTGGCGACGTGCTCATGACTCGGCCCAGGGGAGTTTGACCACCATGAGGCGTAAGATGCTTTTTCCTCCTTTGGTCTCTGTTCGGCTGCTGGTCGGTTACTTGACTGATACCCTCTCCGCAGGTCGCAAGAAGGGTGCTGAGAAGCGGGTTGAGGCTGCGGCAAAGGAACTTTTTGTGCTTCGGGCCGCTTTGGAGTTCAAGTAAAAGGATCTACAGGTTCAGCGTGGTAAGCTCGAACGGTTGCAGCGGGTGGAGGAGCGGGTCCTACATGTGGTAGGGGTTGAGTGCGAGCGCCTGCGTGACTTGGCGAGTTCTTTGGCGGGTAAGGAGGTTGTTCCTTTTCTTTTCTTTTGGTGTTGTCCTTCTCTTGAGTTTCTAAACACTGAATCTTCTTGCTTGGCGCAGGCTCCGTGGGTGTTGAGGCGGTGGAGGCAGCTGCAGTGGGATCGAGGACTCTTTGCGGCGCTGTGGATGTTGTGCCAGGTGCTGCTGGAGCCGTGAGGGATGTCTGTGCTCGGGCTTAGACTCTTCTGAGGCTTCTTCATGAACATATGTTCCATGATGAGGAGAAGAGGCCAGAGGGTCTCGACTCGCAGGTTGCTGCATTCGGACCAAACGGCGACCAGTTGGAGGGCTTGGTTCGTGAGAACGTGGTGAGTGGGCTTGCCACATCTTTTGTTGTTCTTCTGGGGCATGGTGTTCCTATTGAGGATTCCAAGGTGGATAGCCTGCGTGATTATACAGATGAGCAGAGTAGCCGGGCCACTCGGCTTGCCCGCCAGCTACAGCTGGTTGTGGAGGCTGGTGTCCGTAGTTCTCAGGGTGCGGAGTAGGGGGATTGGTGTTTTGTGCTTTGGAACTTGAGTTGTAATGTGCCTCCTACGGGATGGCGGATCTTTTAATTGGTGACACTGCTTTGTCCTTTTCGTACTACTTGTTGTCCCTTTTTCTTTGACTTGTTCTTCTATGTAGTAGGCCACCCTGGGCGTTTCTCGGGCTTGGAATTTGTTGAAGGAGGATGCTCGTGAGGGTGCCTACGAGTCAGTTTGCTTGAGTCTAAAAGAGGCGGAGCATGATATTGTTTGTCTCAAGGGTGTTGTTGCAGTCCAGCGCTCCAAACGAGAACGCGTTGAAGCTGTTCTGGATAGCCTGGTTGCTTGGGTGGAAAAGTTGTCTGATCTTCTGAAGGGTGAGTTTGTCTTCCTTTGGCAGCTCGACTACACGAGGTCTTTTCCTTGTGCTTGCATGCTGATCTTTGTTCTCCTTTACGAAGTGCTTGCTAGGCGATCTCGCGAGGAGGAGGAGGCCGTACAGTCGGATTTGTTGCGGTTGGATGACCTAGTCATGCAGGCGAACAATCCCTTTTGGATGTATAGGGTGCGTGCTCGAGTGTTTGTTGTTCTTTGGCTTCGAGTTGAAAGGGTGCCGCGAGCTCTTGTGTACTATTGCAGGGTACTTGGTGGGATCTTCTCTGAATTTTATCCACTGAATCCTATCCCATCATCACTTGAGAGGCTTTCTCGGGTGTTCTCTCAACCCGCGGAGCTTCGCCGCATAGTAAATCACCAGATTCATGCAGGAGCTCGTTGTGCCTTTGCCTTTGTCCATAGTCATTGGCCTGGGTAGATATTATGCTGGCAGCTCAAGGTCCTCCTGGTGGTCGAGATCAGCCGATGGATGATCATTACGCCGTAGCGGACAAACCTTCGAGTCAGGTTGTGAAGTGGGTTTGCGCGGAAAATGACCGTCTTCTGGGTGCTCTGTGCAAGGTGAAGTCGGAGCCTGGAGATTAGGAATTGCTTGATTTTTAAAGATTCTCCCTTGTACAGCTGTAGTCTTTGTAGGATTTGTTCTGTCTGGGCGGCGTGTGCTGTAGTTGTGGTGTAGTCCCCTTTGGGTTTTCATTGTATTGTTTTGCTGAGCCATTGCTATGAATGGAGTCCCCGAGTGTTGGGAAAACTGAGTCGTGTAGATGGGTATCGTCCTAAGGGGCTGCCGATGCGAGCGAGCCCCCAAGTGCCAGTTTTGCGGCCGCATAAGCGAGTAACGCCTCAGGGGGTGGCTGCTGCGAGCGAGCCTCCGAGTGCCAATTTTCAGGTCGCGTATGCGAATAACGCCTCGAGGGGTGGCTGATGCGAGTGAGCCCCCGAGTGACAATTTTCAAGTCGCGTAAGCGAATAACGCCTCGGGGGGTGGCTGCTGCGAGCGGGCCCCCGAGTGCCAATTTTCAGGTCGCGTAAGCGAGTAACGCCTTGGGGGTGGCTGCTACGAGCGAGCCCCCGAGTGCCAATTTTCAGGTCGCGTAAGCGAATAACGCCTCGGGGTGGTTTCTGCGAGCGAGCCCCCGAGTGCCAATTTTCAGGTCGCGTAAGCGAATAACGCATTGGTGGTGGCTGCTACGAGCGAGCCCCCGAGTGCCAATTTTCAAGTCGCGTAAGCGAATAACGCCTAGGGGGTGGCTGCTGCGAGCGAGCCCCCGAGTGCCAGTAAGCACATTTTGGGAAAATATTTTCAGTATCTTTCCTGTTGTTCTTACACGAGGGGATTGTTGAAGACAACCTTTTATTTGGGTTGATGGCTTGACAGCCCTAGGAATGTAAAGTTGCTGCTAAGATAACTTGAGTCTTTTGCGTGTGATGTCGGCGTGTGCTCTGGTTGTGCCTTGGCTTCTAAAGGAGCGCTTCTTCTTCTTGTGTCGCGGCTCTGCCAGTTTGGTGTGCTCCAAAGGTTTCTGATATCTTGTGGAATTCTTTGTCGCAGCGGTCGGATCTGATGAAGCTGCCGCTGACTGTGATGACTCCTCGTGGGCCTGGCATTTTCAGCTTGAGGTAAGCATAGTGCGGTACTGCCATGAAGCGTGAGAAAGCTGGTCGGCCGAGGATGGCATGATACTATGATTTCTAGTCGACCACTTCGAAGTCCAGTGTTTCCTTGTGGAAGTTAGTCGCATTGTCGAAGACCATTTCCATGCTTATTTTCCCGAGGGGGTAAACTGCTTTGCCTGGCACGGTTCCGTGGAAGGTTGTGCCGGAGGTTTTTAGTGCTGAATTTTGGATGAGCATTTCTTCCATGGTTTTGGTGAATATGATGTTGATTCCGCTGCCGCCATCCATGAAGACTCGCGACATGTCGTAATTTCCAATTATTGCTTCGAGTACTAGCGCGGCGTGTCCTGGACGCGGGATGGCTGGCGGGTGATCTTCTCGGGAGAAGGTAATGTCAGTCTCAGACCCGCGCAGGTATTCTGGGATGGCGGGGTGCGAGGATACTGCGAGGAAACTTGTCAGGTGGCCTGCTTCAACTGCCTGTTTGATGGCCTTCCTTCTTGGATCATATAGATTCGACCATGTGCTTCTGGGTATTTTTCTTCTTCGCCGGATGTTGAGCACCGCTC
The DNA here is from genome assembly GCA_950022295.1 of Bromus sterilis. Lineage (NCBI taxonomy): Eukaryota > Viridiplantae > Streptophyta > Magnoliopsida > Poales > Poaceae > Bromus > Bromus sterilis. The sequence continues at coordinate 250,606,101 of OX465595.1, read as the reverse complement.
TTGGATGGCTGCCACCTGTCTTGCTGGTGCGGCGGGTGCGGGTGGTGCATTAATGCTATGCTTGCGAACTGAGCATTTCCAGTAGTGATTATGGGCGATTGTTCCGACTGCTACACTTGCGAGAGGTTGTGCTGTTGCTGCTGTGGACCGGCTTTTTTCTTCTGAGAGATCGGTGAAACACCTGCAGTTTCTTAGGGTGTGTCCTGATCTGAGTTCTCCACACTCATTTTTAACCCATGTAGTGTGCAGGGCCCATTGAGTTGTTCCTTGGCCGAGCAGTACGCTCGGGAGTCGTCTCGTGGTTGCCTTGATCTCCAATCTTGTTTCTGGACTTTAGGTGCTTTTTCTTGGTTGTCCCTCCGCTGCATTCTTCTGTCGTCGCGATGTCTTCCGTCTTTGTCATTTGGTAAACCGAACGCGACCATATCGGGTCCTCTGTCGTCGTAGAAGTTACGCCTGGGGCGCTTTCTTCTTCTGTCGTACCCTTTGTCTCCGGTGTAGTAGTCGTAGTCGCGTTCTGGGCGTGCTGATTGGATGTCTGATTCGTTTCGTATGGAGTCTTCTCCGTCGGCCCGGTTGTTGTCTTGTTCTAGTAACCATGCGAGTGTTTGGACCTTCATCTGCCCGAGTTGCTCTTTGAAGTCGATGCGTTGTAGGCCTCTTCTGAATGCGCCGATCGCACTTTCGTTTGATATGTCCTCAATTGAGTTTTTGAGTATGGTCCACCGCTGAATGTATGATCGCGGGGAATCTCTGGTTCCTTGCCTACAGGCTCTCAGCTCCTCGAGTGATGTTGGTCGTTTGTAGGTGGATTTGAAGTTCTCGATGAAGGAGATGCGAAACTGCTTCCAGGAACTGATCGATCCTCGTGGTAGGTTCTTCAGCCAGTGTCGCGCCGATCCCTCGAGCATGAGCTGTACGTACTGCATTGCCGTGATATTGGTTCCTCGTTGGAATTTCACGGCTGTTAGGTAGTCGTCGAGCCATGCCTCTGTCTCCTCCAGTCCGTCATATTTGTGTGTTGTGGAGTTTAATTTAAAACCTTTCGGCATCCGCGTCTCGCGTATGGATCGCGTGAAGCATAGTGCGCCGCATGGTTCTATGTCTTCGTCGGATGCGTGCTCGTCTGAGTACTCTTCGCGGGCTGCGCGGCTGCGTCTTCCTTGATTGACTTTGTTTTGTGTTATGTCGTCGCGTCCTTCTCGTCGATTGTTGCTACGTCGGTTGCCGTTGTCGTCCCTGTCATGGGCTTTATTTTTGTTTGAGCGCTTGCGCCAGTCATCATTGTTGTCGTCTTCGTCGTCGTCTGGTGAACTGAGGTCCATGTCCGGTGTCTGTTCGTGAGGCACTCACCTTGTGCCTGCTTTTTTGGGTGCCGAGGCGGTGATAGCGTCCTTCATTACCTTGAGTGCCATCGTCGTATTGCGATCTAATGCACCCTTTCTGCCCTTCTGAGCACGAGAAATATATGCCTGGGCGGTTATGAGAGCTTCTGCTGGTGTGAGTTATTCTTCTTCTTCGTCGTCGTCGTGCTCTTTGAGCCTAAAGTCGTCGTCTAGCTTACGGGCAACTTTCTTCTTATCCGTACGTCTCAAGTTGCCGAATCAAGATTTGCTACGGGCGGGGGAGCCGTAGTCGGAGGAGTCTCTTTCGGTCGGTGCTTTGCGGTTGGTCCTCGAGTCGATAGCGATTTTTCCTTGCTTCTCCAGTTCTAGTCACTGTTGTCTTGTTTTCTTGGTGATATCACTCGCCAGCTTGTTGTATGCTCTAAGCTCGTCATGAGTTGCGTTCTCTGGGAGTAGTTTTCCACGCTTTACTGCGTCTTTTACTTTAGTGGTTACTTCTTTGGATAGGTAGATTTTCTCTATGGGTTGGTCCTCTTTTGCCGCTTCGGAGATTTGGCGCCTGTTGCTCTCCGGCTCGTCGTTCTTGCGGTTTTTGTGCTCCTGTCTTTTAAATTCTTTTCTTGGTATGGTTCCTGGTTCTCCAAGGGTGACGGAAATCTTTCCAGTATTGTCGGGGTCACTACTTTTGCTGTTTGAGCATGCGTCTCTATGACTGCTCGGTTCATCGTCTTGGCATTTGTCGTCTGAGGTTGGCTCGCGGGTGTCTGCAATGAACACCTGGAATGGTGTCCTAGTTTCTAGCCCGGTCGTGCCTGTGCTGCGTTTCTTCCATGTTGGCAATCCACTCAAGTAGTCGCGAGTGGTGCAAAGTTTTGCGTTGGGGTGGGAGTCGTGGCTGACTCGTGGAGTTGCCGCGTGGGCGGGTGCTTCGTCTTCGACTGCTGCTATCGTAACGATTTTTGCTGCGGGTGCTCGAGCGCGATCCGTGAGGCGGAGAGTGCTCCAATGGTTGATGTAGATCTGGTACCCGCCGAAGGTCAGGTCGACGCCAAAGCGCAGGTCGGCGAAGGCTGGTCGCAGGATCGGAAGGTGAGCCACGAAACCGAGGGACCCGAACTGATCGGAATCTGCTCGAGTCATGGAGTCGACCAATGCTGAAGGAATCGTTGACTTGCTGGGTCTGATGAAGGGGCCGCCGAGATCGTGATTCCAACATGTGAAGTTTCCCACAGACGGCGCCAATTGATGAGGATCAGCCTCGGCAAATCCCATGGTCACGGACCCTGGGTTAGATTGTGGAGAAGGAACAAGCTGGCGATACTCGTCGGCTAACAGGAGAAGTACTTCCTGCTCAATTGTGTTATGCGAGGGGGCGATTACAGTGGAAGTCTAGGCGAATTCTCTCAAGACTGGAGGTGTTGATTGTAGATTGGATGTCCTGAGGCGTCACCCCACCCAGCCTTTATATACTAGGCTAGGTCTCGGGGAGTCCGTCTCAGGTTACAGGGATGATTTCCTAAACTAGCTTTGGCTTGGACGCCAAGTCTTGACTTCCTTGTTGGTCACAGACTCCTACGTCGGTGCTTCTAGCGGGCCAGTTCTGGACCTGTTGATGCTCATATTGGGCCCTCCGTCTTTGTACGCACCAGGTATCCTCATACGCAGGAGTCTTGGGGTCACCCCCTTATCAGTGGCCCAAGCCGATTTACCATATGCAAACCATGCATATATGTCTGTCGGGTCGCTCCTAGCAGATATCTTTTAAAACAACTTGGGCCAGTGGAGACATGGTTTCTCTGTTGGTCCACCCGATCAGCTAGGACCCGGCCGCATGTGAGGTGACCCAGTAATCCGACCTGCGTCAGCCGGAAGAGTCCGATCCAAGAATGCGGACGAATTTTGGATTGGGTGTCGACTCCCCAGGGGCCACCCGGATTTGTTCGTTGTTAGTTAGAGGGACCTTTCATACCCGATCTCTTTGAACTAAATCACAAAATCGTTGCCTATGATGGGTAGCAACTGAGAGAGATGGGCGTGCGTGCGGAGCCTTGTAATGGGCAGTTGGTACACCCCTGCAGGGTTAAATCTTTTTGAGAACCCGTGTCCACGGTTATGGGCGACTTGAGACCTACTCCCTGTTCATAGACAACAACAACTGAGATAATCATAACTATAACTTGACCAACGTGTGTTTGACTTGACTTCTTCTTCTTCATCGGGTGATGAAGGGGAGGACAAGGATAGGATAGGTGTTATGTTTGCATAAGTAGGTGATAGCTAGACTTGTTTGAGGCGATTGCTCATCGACTGCTTGGTTCTTATCTCACTCTAAATAGATCGTTAGCAACCTCATATATTGTTAGTGCGGCTGCAAACTCACCATTACCCCCATCTTACCGTGAGAAGTTAGTTACAAGACTTGTTGATATAGCTCACCCCTTTCTTTTCTCTTTTACGCATGTTATGCAAACGATCTTGGACTTCAGAGGAGCTCGACGACCCTGCTTCTGGACGCCTTTGTGGAGACTCGATGACGACTAGTTAGGTGGATCCCGACGGTGAGCCTGGACCCGTGTGGTTAAGGGAATGGTGTGTTTTACCTTTGACACTAGGCATTTGATTGTAGTCTATACTCAGACATGTATCTTTGGCTGATGTATTGTGTTAAGATTGTTGTATGCCGATTGTATGAGATATTGTATCCTTGTAGTTGTAATGTTGTGATATCATGTTGGAAATCCGGGGCATATGGCATTGCCATATGTCGCGGTGGGACCGATATGTGCTTCGTCCCCGGATATAGATGGAAACCTTTAGATCTGGAACAATACCGCATATCGGGCCTTACAACTTGGTATCAGAGCCTTACCGATCGTAGGATCCCTTCTCTGGCCGAAGTCGAGTCTAGACAAAACCTATTTTGAAGTTACTAAGTTAGTTATTAGAGAGTAGGATTCTTTTTACTCCTTAACCTTGCTCTGGTCAGGACAAGTGACGTAAGTGTTTTATTCTCGCCTTATCACCTTCAAACTCTAGGATCTCGAGTAAGTGGAGTTTCGGAACCGTTACAATACCTTGCTTGCAGCGTATTGTCTCGATTACGATCTCAGGTTGGGAAATCCTGTAGTACCTTTAGCCTATCCGACTCTGGTTAACATCTTGGTAATCCGTTGACTTCAGTCCTCTTTCCCAGTATCCTCACGATTTCAGTGAGAGTACTTCCTTTGATCGTCGCTTTGAGTTGTTATTTTTCCTTTTGATATCCTGATGGCTTCGTCTGTCGACGTTGTTGTCTCTCTGCGGAAAGTTTCTCGATGGAAGATCGTCATGGAGCAGAGTCCCTTGTTGGTGGTGTTGAAGATGTCGTCTCTCTTTTCTCTCCCCTCTTCTCCCCCGGATCGTCCAGGATCTCGGTACGAGATCCCTTGTTGGTGGTGTTGTATTGTAACAGCCCGGGATTTTCACCCAAATTAAGAAATTTGTTTGATATATTATTTTTGTTGATTGTTAGAGTTGTTTGTAGTATTTGTTTCTCCGATTTATTAATTGGTGAATTTTTTTCCCCTCCTTCTCGTATCGGTTGCTAGTCCGGACCTATTCCCCAATGGCACACGACCTCGTTGCGGCATGGGAAAGTCACCCGATCATCATCGCAGCTTTCAGCAGAAGACCAACCATCGCCAACGGTGCGAAAACCCCCATTTATATTTAAATGGGTTATTTTATCGGAAGGTGCTCGACGTTCTCTTTTGGCGTTAAATGTTGTAGACGACGTGATTATCGTGTTGCGATGATGTGTTTCGATTTTCGTGTGATTCCGACTTCGTCGGGTAGTTAAACCATCGGAAGTAGCGGGTATATTTCCAGGGGCGTATTTTCTAAAATGCCTTGCTCTACTAGCTGACATCCCGGATACCCTTATTATCTTCGGAATCTATCCCACCCAAAAACTAGACCCGAAACGGACCATTTCAGAGCCCAAAACCCCCTCCTAACCGCTCGCTGCTACAAATAGCAGGGCTACACATCCTATTCTGGAAACCCTAGCCGCCCCTCCAAGTTTTCAGCAGCTAGCCTCTCCCTCGCCGCCACCTCACACCTCCCAGCCGATCGGACCCCACAGGGACCGATCCGTCACCGCAGGCCGCCGAAGCCCATTGATACATCCAAAACGTATCTATAAATTCTGCTTGCTCCATGCCTATTTTGTGTGATATTGCTATGATATTGATGAACTTCCATACACTTTTGATCATCTTTGGACTAACCTATTAACTCAGTGCACCCCAGTGCCAGTTCCTGTTTTCCTATTTCAGGGTTCCCCCATATTAAAAGTGCTCCAAAAATTCAGGAAAATCCAATAAAAAAATCAGCGTAGAAGAAGCTTCGGGAATCACTGAGGGGGGCCAGAGGGGACCCACCAGGGCCCCAGGCGCCCTCCCGACGCGCCCCAGAGTGGGGTCGCGCCAGGGGGCCGCCTGGACCCCTGGTGGACCCCCTGGCTGCCCCCCTTCGCCTATATATTCCTCGTGACGAGAAACCCTCATGATAGGGAACCCTTTTTCGCGATCTCTCCTATGTTCCGCCGCCGCCGCGCTTCCAAGATCGGGAGCACCGGAAGACCTCTTCCCGGCACCCTGCCGGTGGGAGGAACCACCTCGGGGAGCTTCTCCACCACCATGGATGCTTCCCGGATGAACCGTGAGTAGTCCACCTTGGACCATGGGTCTATGATCAGTAGATATGTGATGTTCTCCTCCCCTCTTTGTTCTTCATGGATTAGACCTCGTGAGCTGCCCTACATGATCGAGGCACTTATGTAATATTTATGCTGTTGCTATGCTGAGTTTGCTGGGATCCGATGGATTATGAGATTATGTTCAGATTGTGTTTGAGTAATATATTTGATTCTCCTCTTTTATATTTATGTTCTTGCGTAATTATTGCATGTTCTCCGTTGCTCTTTATTGCTTTGTCCAAGTAGTAGGTAGTGACTCCAAGAGGGAGCGTTATGCATGATTGTGGGTTCATGCCCCCCGATGACTAGCTTGAGTGATAGAAACATGAGTCTAGGGGATTTGTTGTTGCCACAAGGGGGAAAACAACGGTGCTTGTACTTGCGGGTTCAAGGATTGTTTACTTTACGCAAAGTTCTTTAATGCAGTTGTCCGTTGCTTTGAGTTGACACTTTGGGTGGGATTCGCAACTTAATACCAGCGAGATGTTCTGGAAAGATATCTCAAGGTGGATGATTAGTAGGTAGATGCAGATGGATTTCGGTCAACTTGTCTTGGCGTACCTCCCATGCTTTTGAGCTTCTTCCTTTCCTTATAGCATAATTAGCATTGGCTTGCGCACATAATCCTGTCAATTGCCTAGCTGTAATTTGTTTACCTCGCATGGCTGTTTTATCGTATTTTGGGAGAGAGACATCACTAGTGAACATCATAGGACCCCGGTCCATATTTCCAACAATGTTTACACTATCAATTTACTTTCAGTATTTACTTTTAAGTTGCTATCACTATCATTATTATCCCGTGCGTTTTATCCTTTGTAAACAACAAGGCCGGAGGAATTGAAAACTCCTCTGTACTCTTTGGGAAGCAAAGCTATTTGCTGTGTGTGCAGGTCCAGGTGAAGTAAGCAACCTTAGGTTGTGAACGGCGCCATTGTTCACTTCACCACCCACTTGTATCTGTTGGAGTCCTATTGGTTCGACATTAAACATTAGCATCTTCGCTAAGGGAAACTTGTTGCTGTCTACATCTGAACCTTCCACTTTGGGTATCCAACGAGGGGGCGTTAACTCGTACCATCAAAAGCAATTTCTGGCGCCATTGCCGGGGACTCCACTCTTCAAGATAGGGGGGTTGCACACTATCTTTTATCTTTGCTTTTAGTCTTGTTAATTTACGTTTCAGTTTTTTCTTTAGTGTCCTTTATCGAAAATCAAAAAAATAATTACCTTGCTAGTAGTTTTCATCATGTCTAGTCCTTTTGCCTTTGGTGAAGCAGAAGTGCTCACCTTTAAACAAAAAGATGGTGAAATTTTAAAAGATGCTTGGTATAGAATTAATGATTCTCAGAAAAGAGCCACCAAGAAGCAATCCCCTACTATCCTGCTTCGAAATTTTTATGTTGGAATTACTTCTTGGAATAGGTTTATTCTAGATACTTCTATCAATGGGAATTTCATAGAAGCCCCAGTTTGGGAAGCTCTTAGTGTTATGGAAAATCTTGTTGGAAATCTCCCTGTTGTTAGCATTCAAGAGGACATTACCCTAGCTCATATTATGAAAAAACTTGACAAGATAGAGGTAGAGATGCCAGACATTAATAAGATAAGTGAGTTGGATCGTAAGGTTCAAGGGAATTTGAATAGACTTGATAGCTCCATGCATAAAATTCTCAAAACTTTAGAGACCATCAAATCCCATGACTTAGACCCTTCTAGGATTGAAAAGATTGAGGAAATCATTTACACTCTAGGAACTACTTTCTCCTCAATCAAAACCAAAAAGGTGGAAACTCCGGCAAAGAAGGAACCTAGGTTCGTTTACGTTCAAAAGGCTCCTCGTTTCAACAATAATCTATCTATTGTCAAAGGGGTTGAAACTGTGAAGACTTTGGAGGAAATACCTCTCTTTAATAGAATAAATGAGACTCCAATTGATTTTCTGCCTTTTGCTTTTATTCCTAGAAGTATCTTTATTAGGCATTTATTTGAAAGACCTCTTAACAGAGGTTTATTATTGAAGAGCTTATTGACTATTTTGATGATGTTTCAGATGATACAACTTGATCTATTTGCATTAAGCCTAGCTAATGGCTTTAAAGAAGCGCTTTCGGGAGGCAACCCGCAATGAATTTAGGATTTACTTTTTGTTTTTCTTCTGTTTTTAGTGGTCTTGATGATTTTTACTACTTTAGCAACATCATTGTATCTATACTTTTCAAGCTTTGTTCCATTTATAGCCTCATATGATAAGGGAAGTGAAAGTTGTGACATGCTGTCCAGAAAACAGATTCTGTCCTCATGACTAGAAATATCAGAGAAAAATCCCAGTTCATCTTTTTGAGCTGAATTTTTTACACAGCGTGCTCTATACAATTACGGAACTTTCGTATGTTCTGATTTTTTTTATTTGAGTTGCAGAAGTATCCCTAAAAAATTCTTTACTACCTGCTGGTCTGTTTTTCACAGATTCTTTCCTGTTTTGCCTTTTCTTCGTTTTGCAAACCTTAAGCTTGCTTTTTTTCTTTGCAAAAACTTTTTTGAAATCTTGAGAAACAGTAGCTCTTCAAGATTATCTTTATTTCCAGTAGAGAAACAATTATTTTATTATGGGTACTAACCTGGCTAATCAAATTATGATGAGTTATGTATGAAGGTAGTTTTCAAGTGTGCGAGGGAAGATGATGAAAGAAGATTCAGGAGTGTCAAGAGCTCAAGCTTGTTGATGCCCCCATGCATCCCCAAGAATTATTCAAGGAGACTCAAGCGTCTAAGCTTGGGGATGCCCCCGTGCATCCCCTTCTCCATCAACAATTATCAGTTCATTTCTCGTCTCACTATATTTTTATCACTTCATGCGTTATGTGCTATGCTTGGAGTGTCTCGCTCTTAGGTTTTATTTTTAGTTTTCTTTAGATTTGCTTGCTGTTCATAACAAGTTAGAACCCAGATTTCTTTTTGTGGGAGAGAAACATGCTCCACTTCCAATATCTAGAACACAACATAGGTTTTTCATGCTTATCTTTGTTGTGTGTGTTCTTTATCTTTTTCATAGCTACTGTCATGTTTAGCTCTTAGTTTTCATGCTTATATTTTCAAAGAGCTTTTGTTTAGTTTGTTCTTGTAACTCTCTTGATTTTTCATGTTTATCTTTTTTAGAGAGTTTGCCTATTGCACTGAGTTTTGTGTCTTGACTTGAAGTAGGTAATTGAGGTTGCTATTCTTTTGTAGTAGTAACTTGCAATAGTTTTGAAGTATTGTTTTGAGTAATGTTTGGACTTTTGGTGTCAAGAGCTTTAGCCTATTAGTGATAGATGTCGTATTTTGGGAAATCCGTGTTTATTTTCAAAAAATTACAAAATTAGTTGAGAACTTTAGCTACTAGATGGATCACTACTCCTCTGAGGGGTCGAATATTAGAGTACACTCACATAGCATGAGTCGAGGATGCGTAAGGATAACCAAACCCCCATACACTCCTCCTCGGGGTACTTGTCTCTTTGTGAAACCTCCTTATTAGATTGAGAGTTACCGATAATAAGTGCATGAGTTCTTCGGACTAATGTGAGTATTCGAAAGTTGACACTTACACCTTCCCATATTTTTCTAGCCTCTCTTGTGTCGTGCATTGCTTTCTTCTCACTCCGAGAGTTGGCGTCCACCTTCGCCGGTACATCCAAACCCTTGGCATGATACGCTCTGTCATCATAAACCTCCTTATATCCTTCCTCAAAACAACCACCATACCTACCTATCAAGGCATTTCCATAGCCTTTCCGAGATATATTGCCATGCAACATCCATCTTCTCATGACTTGATCTTCATGTCATACATGCTACTTGCTTGATCGATGCGCCGCATGCTAGTTGGGCCTTGCCCTAATCATTGCTACATGACGCGCTAGTATCATTGCATATCCTGCTACACTAGCAGAGGCATACATTTGCATGCATCATGATAGTTACATTTTCTTTATGATATGAGTACTTTTGTAAAGTGTGAAAGATCTTCTATACTTTTTGTAATATATAGAGTGTTGCCCCTAAAGTGAGAAAAAGATCCCAAAGTGGACAAATTAAAAGATCCCAAAGAGGACAAATGAGAGCAATAGAAAGAGCCATTGAGGCCACCAAAAAAATAGAAAAAAATAGAAAAAAGATAAAAAGATATAAAAAGAGAGAAGGGGGCACACTACAATTCCTTTTGAGAGATCCACACTCGTACTCCCTCTTATATCTTGTACTCCATAGAGATTATCATTCATGCATATAGCTATGTGGGGACCTTCACACTATAGAACTTGGCTTGTATATTCCAATGATGAGCCTCCTCAAAAGAGCTCTAGGTTTTCTTGAGCAAGCAAGTTGGATGCACCCCCACTAGTTCCATTGGAGAGCTTACCTTAGCTCATATGTGCATCTGTTGCATGGCAATCCCTATTCCTCACATCATATCTATCATATGGCTTTCTCTCGCCTATGATTGTCCTCATTGATGTGAGCATTTCTCACCTTTTTGTCTTCCTCCGCCACCATATTCTCTCTTTGCCATCCTAAGTGTCAACTTTCTTGCTTACGCTCATCCATTGCATGAGTGCTCAAAATGTCGAAAAGGAGTGGATCATTTTGACTTGTACCTGGCTAGTGGTCTGGGGATGAGTCAAGATAAGATTCGAAAGAAGACCAAGTGTGAAACTTTAGTAGATTGAGTTCTCAACAAAAATATACTTTTTCTCGTATATCCCTATCCCCTTTCTTGCACGCAAACACCATTTGGAGACATTCGAGTCACGGACAGCGAGAGCTCTTGCACCTTTATGTTCTTATGTTCTTGTTTCAATGCTAAATATAGACTCTTGCCTGTTATGACTTGAATTGAATTACATTCCTTGATTGCTTTACTTAGAAGTTCTTATATGGTTGATAGCATGTCACCACAGAAATTATGCTTTTATCATTTACCTACTCGAGGACGAGCAGGAATTAAGCTTGGGGATGTTGATACGTCAAAAACGTATCTATAATTTTTGCTTGCTCCATGCCTCTTTTGTGTGATATTGCTATGATATTGATGAACTTCCATACACTTTTGATCATATTTGGACTAACCTATTAACTCAGTGCACCCCAGTGCCAGTTCCTGTTTTCTGCTGTTTTTCTATTTCAGGTTTCCCCCATATTAAAAGTGCTCCAAAAATTCGGGAAAAATCCAATTAAAAATCAGCGTAGAAGAAGCTTCGGGAATCACCGAGGGGGGGCAGAGGGGACCCACCAGGGCCCCAGGCGCCCTCCCGGCGCGCCCCAGGGTGGGGCCATGCCAGGGGGGCGCCTGGACCCCTGGTGGACCCCCTGGCTGCCCCCATTCGCCTATATATTCCTCGTGACGAGAAACCCCCGTGACGGGGAACCCTTTTTCGCGATCTCTATTCTGTTCCGCCGCCGTCGCGCTTCCAAGATCGGGAGCACCACAAGACCTCTTCCCGGCACCCTGCCAGAGGGAGGATTGACCTCCGGGAGTCTCCTCTCCACCATTGATACTCCCCGGATGTCTCGGGAGTAGTTTTCCTTGGACCATGGGTCCGTGATCAGTAGCTATGTGATGTTCTCCTCCCCTCTTTGATCTTCATTGTTTAGACCTCGTGAGCTTCCCTACATGATCGAGGCACCTTTGTAATATTTCTGCTATTGCTATGTTGAGTTTGATAGGATCTGATGGATTATGAGATTATGTTCAGATTGTGATAGAGTAATATATTTGGTTTTTATCTCTTATATTTTTGTTCCTAAGTAATTCTTGCATGTTCTCCGTTGTTGTTTATTGCTTTGGCCAAGTAGTAGGTAGTGACTCCAAGAGGGAGCGTTATGCATGATTGTGGGTTTATGCCCCCCGATGACTAGCTTGAGTGACAGAAACATGAGTCTAGGGGATGTGTTGTTGCCACAAGGGGGAAAACAACGGTGCTTGTACTTGCGGGTGCAAGGATTGTTTACTTTACGCAAAGTTCTTTAATGCAGTTGTCCATTGCTTTGAGTTTACACTTTGGGTGGGATTCGCAACTTAATACCAGCGAGATGTTCTGGATAGATATCTCAAGGTGGATGATTAGTAGGTAGATGCAGATGGATTTCGGTCTACTTGTCTTGGCGTACCGCCCATGCTTTTCAGCCTCTTCATTTTTTTATAGCATAATTAGCATTAGTTTGCGCACATAATCCTGTCAATTGCCCAGCTGTAACCTCGCATGGTTGTTTTATCGTCTTTTGGGAGAGCGACATCACTAGGGAACATCATAGGACCCCGGTCCATATTTCCAACACTGTTTACACTATCAATTTACTTTCAGTATTTACTTTTCAGTTTCTATCACTATTATTATTATCCCGTGCGTTTTATCCTTTGTAAACAACAAGGCCGGAGGAATTGAGAACTCCTCTGTACTCGTTGGGAAGCAAAGCTATTTCCTGTGTGTGCAGGTCCAGGAGAAGTAAGCAACCTTAGGTTGTGAACGGCGCCATTGTTCACTTCACCACCTACTTGTATCTGTTGGAGTCCTATTGGTTCGACATTCAACCTTAGCATCTTCGCTAAGGGAAACTTGTTGTTGTCTACATCTCAACCTTCCACTTTGGGTAACAAATGAGGGGGCGTTAATTCGTACCATCACCCATCCAGACCGAGCCTCCGCGCCCGTGGAGCTTCTGTCGCCGTCCCGAGAGCCGCCCGTCACCACCGCGGCTGCGCCGCCGCCGTCGTCCACCCCTGTCAGGTCGCCGGCCTTCCCTGCGCCCCTGCCCCTTCTCCTCTTCCCTCACCAATCCTTCTCTTCCCTGTAGCAGGAGGCCGCAGCCGCCGGTGACGCCATGGACGGCCCGAGCCGAGCTCGCGTCGCCGCCCGGTCCTCTCGTCGCGCAGCGCTCCTCCCGCGCCCGGATTCGGCACCCTTCGACTCCGCGCCCCTCCTCTGTCTCGCAGCGCCGTCGGGCCTCCTCGCCGAAGAGGCCAAGCCGGCCGCCACCGCCGCTCTACTCGGCGGAGACGAGCAGGAGCGCTCGCTGAGCCTGCCCGCTCGCACCCAACACCAGCGCGGCCCAGGGGGCCCTCCCTGCCAGCGACCTCAACAGTCATGGCCAAGTGAAGCGCCCCAGGCCACGACACCCTTGTCGCCCTAGGCGAGAGCGTGCTATCCCTCGCCCACCGCTGCAGCTGGGCCTCGGCCCGCGAGGTGAGCCACATTTTCCTTTTTTGTTTTTTTAGTTTGTTGTTGGGCCTAGCACATGTTCTGTGCTGTGCCCCTGGGCGTCTTTTAGTGCGTAGCGCCCCCTGGTTAGGCCCGTTTAGCTTAGATTCGGCCCAGGAGCACTATTAGCTCTGTTTTTTTATATAATTGGCAGATCTATTTATATTTTGCGATGCGGATATCTTTTCACCCGTAGCCCGGATGGACACGCGTTTTATATGAAACTTGCTTAGTTTTTCACGTAGATTAATAAAATGTTGCCCTTTGCATGTTTGAGTTTGTTTACATGCGGTTTTACCGCTAATTACAACCCTTTCCACCGTAAATGTAATAGGCCGTAACTTTTAAATCGTTGCTCCGATTAAAATGTTCTTTATATGTAACTTGACTAGAATTTCGTGTAGGTTGTGAATATGCTGCTCTTGCTTGCTAATAAAAATAATAAAATCATTATTTTTAGGGCAGAACAGTACCAAATTCTTTAATTGTCGTGGGGCACTTAGTGATATGCCATGTTTAGGTTTGTGCCTCACTTAAATTGACTAGCATAGATAGTTTACTTTGTGTTTCACCTCTTCCCTTGATTGTGTGATATGCCATGCCTGGGTGAGATGCCATGTTAACAACCTTTGCTCATGTTGTGTAGATAAACAACTTAAACCATTCTAAATGTGCGGTATCGTCGTGTGTAACGAGTACTCCACTTAACCTGTTAATAACCGCTCTCAACGATAGATGAAATACCGTAGTGCGTTGTCTCGTGTTGCCTTCTGTCGTGGTCATACCAAATGTATACCCCTAGGCAAGGGAAACCAAGGGGTACCCTCAAGTCCTTGGGTTTCCAACACACCCAACAAAATAAATAAGATCAGTAAAGAATATAGACCTTTATCAATCTCAGAAGCTCAATTCCCAGTATCTCCGAGTAACACGTTACTCGGAAGATAGAAACCACCTCCGAGTAGCTAATCACTCGGAGGGCAAACAGGATCCGAGTAGTTCAGTACTCGGAGAAGACGACCGGCGAGCTATTCGTTACTCGGAAGATAGGAACGCAACGGACGGGAAGCATTCAAGACCACGGGCGTTTCCTCCTCCTTTATTAGCAGTAATGAGTAGACTGTTTCTTGTATTTAGTACGCATTTAACCCTGTAATTAAAGACCCATTAAGCTGAGTCATTGAAGGGGCAGAGGCGCACTCTATATAAGCCTCCCCCCTCATCTAGTATGGGCACACGCAACATTATTATCCTCAACCCTTGACCAAGAACACCCAGTCAGTCTGAGACAGGATTAAGGTTTTTATCTCCACGGAGAGGCCTAACGTGTATAACTTCCCCTGCGTCAACCACTTTGCTTACATATTCATTTAGCTCCTTTCATATCCCTCTCTCTATTGTCATGATTATATCCCCGATAGTTGGCGCCCACCGTGGGGCTGAGTTGATCAGCAATCGTAGCGATGGCATTTTCTTCATCTTCTTCGTTGGTTCGCGGCTCCGAGCTCATCGTCGGAGATGTTTTTTTGTTTCGGACCATTGGCCTTCGTGGCTGATGATTCTGCCTAGCTGGCGGATTCACCACTCTAGGCGCAGCTGCTACCTTCGAGAGGCAGCTTCCACTTCCGAGCTGACGAGTCAGGGGATCTGCGCCTCCAACTTTCGGCCCATCGTCAAGAACCAATACCTTTATCAGTCCGCCATAAGAAGAAGCGCTCGGGCCGTCCACACGCTCATCATCATGGCAAACAAGTCAAGGTGCAGTAGGTGGCAGTCATCGACTCGGTGGAGTCAACCCAGAAGGCCCTGGACGAATTGATCGCAAGAGAAGGCTCGTCAGCATCTCTTTTGCATCTATTCAACTCGGCTGAAGAGGAAGGCATGGCAATATCAGACTCCGAGCTGGATGAAGAACAGGAGGGCAGAAGCGGCGCTCCAGTCGCAGTCGCTGAAGTGTGCATGGCGGAAACTCCACCCCCTCAACCGTCACCTGTTCGGGATAGCCGCGTCCGAGATGAAGCTAATAGCCCGTCCAGGGCTAATGGCCGAGAGCCAACTCGGCGTGTGTCCGCTTTCCGAAGGTTAAAACTCGGAGAAGCAAGTCGGCAGCCCCGACCCCTTACTCAAGAAGAGCAAGCAGAAGTGGAGGCGGTCGAGCGACTGTTAAACACCCATATCGATACAAGTACTCTGGAAGGTCAAAGTCTGGAGGCGGCCAGGTTAACCAACTTGGCCGATCGGGAACGCCTGGCCGAGCTAGAGAACACCCTGGAACGTCAGGCCCAGGAGGTCGCTCGGCTCAAGCAAAGCAGAACAAGTCGGCAACTGCGAGGCCAAGGTCGAGAACCTTTCCGAGATATGGGAACCCCAGTGGAAAATCTCATAGCGGCGACTTGGATTGCAAACTCTCTGCAGCCCAGTGGATCGGAAGCAGAGGGAATTCAGCATCTGGCATTTTTATTACAAGCCGCAGTAGATCAAAACGCCGTTGTCAATCAATCACAGCAGCAGATCCATTCTCAAGTTCCTCCTACAAGAACGTCGCAGTCGGTAGATACACCTTACGGAGAAGCGCGGAGAAATAGGAACAATTCCCCTCGGCGCAGAAATGATCCCCGAGGAGATCATCGCCAAGATCAGTATCGGCACGAAGAACACCGAAGACCAGGTAACCATGAAGATTACAAGTCTGGTCGAGTCGCTCCTCGGAGAGAAGAGTTCCCTCGGCACCGAGGCGACCGTCATATAGATGTTGAAGATGACGTCTGAAGCCATCTGGTGCAGAGCCGAGTTCATCGTGTTAGGTCCCATCGGCAGGATCAGGCTCGTCCCTCAATGGCTACAGGGCCGGTTTGTTTCAGCGAGAGAATTCGGTCTACCTCTATTCCTCCTCACTTCAGGATAGCTCAAGGGGTGGATAAGTACCAAGGTGATGCCAAACCACAGACATGGTTAGATGATTATAGAATAGCCGTGCAAATCGGAGGGGGGATGCGATAGCTATGATGCACCTGCCCCTGATGCTAGAAGGCTCAGCTCGGGCATGGTTAAATCAACTCCCCCATAGTAGAATTTGGATTTGGGAAGACGTCGAGAGGGTTTTTGGCAAGAACTTTGAAGGGACCTACAAGAGGCCTGGAGGAAACACCGAATCTACTCGGGATTATATCCAGAGATGGATCACGCTTCACAACTCTGTAGAGGGAGTTTCCGAGTTCCAAGCCATCCACGCCTTCAAGCAAGGAGTCAAATACAGAGAACTGAGTCTCAAGTTGGCGAGATCACCCCATGTTACCTCACTCGGAAGGTTGATGGAAATAGCAAACAAGTACGCCAATGGCGAAGAGGATATCCGCCAGAAGACCCAGCAACATAGAGGAGGTAACAACTCGGCGCCTAACCAGAAGCAGAAGACCGGAGGCAACAAAAAGCGAAAGGCGGAAGATGCCCAGACAGATGCAGAGTTAGTTGCAGCAGCGAATGCCTCGGGGATTCATGGAAAAGGTCAGGCGCGAAAAGGAGTGGCAGCCACGCTAGAAAAAACCATCAAACGAAGATGAAGTTCTAGACCAACCCTGTCCTTTTCATACTACCTGAGATGCTGAGGTAAAGTTGGTTCTTCCAAAGCATATAGCTCGGCAGTGTCGTCTGATCAGAAGAGCAGCCCAGAATGCGAAGACGGGACCTCAGCAAGACAAAGATACTGGCAAAAAGAAGGCAGCTAGCCCAGATCTGGACAGCGAAGGCTTCCCAAGAGAAGACGGAGTGCTGGTCATCTTTGCAGGTCGGGAGTCGAAGAGAGTCGAAAAGATAAGGTTCAGAGAAGTCAATTTGGCAGCTCCGTCAGTTCCGAGTTACATGAAGTGAGCCGAGACTCCGATCACTTTTGATCAGTCGGATCACCCTCCTCACATCCCTCACCCAGGAAGGCATGCTCTAATCGTTGATCCTTTGGAAGAAACAGAGGGTGGAAACTTCAGGATCAGAAATGTCCTGATGGACGGCGGCAGCGGGATTAATATCCTATACGCAAGCACTCTGAAGGGTATGAACATTCCAATGTCCAAGCTCCGCAAAAGCTATCTGGCATTTCATGGGATCATCCCGGGAAAAAAGGCACATTCACTCGGAATGATCTCCCTCAATGTGGTTTTTGGCACTCCAAGTAACTTCCGGAAAGAAAAGATCACCTTTGAGGTAGTGGATTTTCCGAGTGCCTATCATGCTCTACTCGGAAGACCAACCTATGCAAAATTCATGGCCATTCCATGTTACATCTATCTGAAACTGAAGATGCCTGGCCCACATGGCGTGATCACCATCTCGGGAGATTACAAACAAGTTGAAGAACTGTTGCAGAAGGGATCCTTGATAGCCGACCAGCAAATGGAGGAGGTTGAGCTGGCCGAGTACAAGAAAGCCGCTGATTCATCCGAGCTGCTGCAACCAAAGAAGACATCTTCGTTCGAGTCAGCCGGAGAAACCAAAAGGGTACAGATACATCCCACTGATAAAGACAAGTACACCAATATCGCGACCGAATTGGATCCCAAATAGGAACTCGAGCTCATCAACTTCCTCCGTGAGAATTGGGATATCTTCGCATGGAAGCCTGTTGTTATGCCTGGAGTCCCAAGGGGGTTGGCTGAGCACAAATTACACGTTGATCCAAAAGCAAGACCAGTGAAGGAGTCCCTTAGGCGCTTTTCTTCCGAGAAAAAGAAGGCCATTGGGCAAGAAATAGCTAGACTATTAGCAGACGGATTCATTAGGGAAATCTTCCACTCCGGGTGGTTAGCAAATCCTGTAATGGTTCCGAAGAAAGATAAAACTTGGAGAACTTGTGTTGATTTCCGTCACATCAATAAAGTTTGTCCAAAAGACCATTTTCCTCTTCCTCGCATTGACCAGATTGTGGATTCCACATCGGGTTGCGAGAGACTATGTTTCCTCGATGCGTACTCGCGTTACCATCAAATCTGATTATATGAACGAGATGAGCTTAAAACAGCATTCATAACCCCATTCGGATGTTTTTGTTATGTCACGATGCCATTCGGACTTAAAAATGCAGGAGCCACATATCAACGCATGATGCAGAACTGCTTGATCTGGCAAATCGGCAGAAATGTTGAGGTCTATGTGGATGATATTGTGATCAAGTCGGTTAAAGGAAGCAGTTTGCTAGCCAACCTAGCTGAAACTTTTCAGAGCCTCCGAGCCTACAGTATCAAGCTTAACCCTGAGCAGTGTGTCTTTGGCATACCAGCCGGGAAGCTACTCGGATTCGTGGTCTCCGAGCATGGGATAGACGCTAACCCAGAAAAAATTGCAGCAATCTAGAACATGAAACCACCCAAGCAGCTCCGAGATGTCCAGAAGCTGACAGGCTGTCTCGCAGCACTCAGCCGATTCATTTCCAGACTGGGAGAGAAAGCCCTACCTCTTTACCAGCTGATGAAAAAATCACCAAATTTCGTTTGGACTGAAGAAGCTCAAATGGTATTCAAAGAGCTAAAGAAGCAACTGTCAACTCGGCCAGTCCTTGCAGCACCTCAAGAAAAAGAACCGCTCTTACTGTACATTGCAGCCACAAGCCGAGTTGTCAGCGTAGCTATAGTGGTGGAAAGAGAAGAGGAAGGGAAGGCACAAAAAGTACAAAGACCAGTGTACTTCATCTCCAAGGTCCTCACACCATCCAAGAAGAGATATCCCCACTATCAGAAGCTAGCAATGTGAATTTACTTGGCATCACAGAAGCTTGCACACTATTTCCAAGACCATTCCATCACAGTGGTATCCGAAGCTCCTCTGGCAGAGATCATGAACAACAGATACTCAATGGGCAGAATTGCAAAATGGAGTTTGGATTTACTGCCCTATGACCTCCATTACCAACCCAAAAAAGAAATCAAGTCACAAGAATTGGTGGATTTCTTGGCCGAGTGGATTGAAGTCCAAAATCCTCCACAGCCAACACCAGAGCATTGGACAATGTTTTTTGACGGATCCAAGATGCTGAATGGAGCAGTAGCAGGGGTGGTACTAGTTTCACCAAGGAAAGCTCAGATGAGATATGTCCTCCAAATACATTTACCAGCAACAAATAACGAGACCGAGGATGAAGCCCTTTTGTACGGCCTGAGAATGGTCATTTCACTCGGAATCAGGAGGCTGATGGTATTCGGAGATTCAGATCTGGTGATAAACCAAGTAATGAAGGAATGGGACATTCGGAGTCCAGCTATGACAACTTACTGCGTAGCAGTGAGAAAATTGGAGAAAAAATTTGATGGGCTAGAACTCCATCACATTCCAAGGATTCAAAATCAAGCAGCAGACGACCTCGCCAAGTTGGGATCTACTCGGGGTCAGATCCCATCTGGAATTTATTTGGAGCACTTGCACTCTCCAACAGTCAAGGAAGATCCTTTCCTAGAGGCCGATCCAGATATGATGCCTGACAAAAACATACCGAACAAGGAAGATATACCCACAGTAGTTGACATGGTGTTTGATGTGGAGGTCATTCCCCCCGAGTGGACACTCCCAATCTTAGCTTATTTGCAAAAGCAAGAATTGCCAGACGATGAGATAGCGTCTAAGAAGATTGTCCGCAAATCAAAGTCCTACTCGGTGATCAATGGAGAGTTGTACAGAAACAACATCACTCAACTTCCCCAGCGATGCATCTCTGAGGACGAAGGCCGATGTATCCTGCAAGACATTCATGTGGGCGACTACGGACACCACGCCTCGAGTCGGACACTGGTGGCACAAGCTTTCCGAGCTGGTTTCTTCTGGCCTCAAGCCCTCAGCGATGCTCGGTATATTGTGGACCACTGCGAAGGATGTCAGTTCTATGCCAATCAACCACACAAACCGGTTTCCGAGCTGAAGACAATCCCCCTAGCCTGTCCATTTGCAGTATGGGGGTTGGATATGCTTGGACCACTGAGAACAGGAACATATGGTTTCACCCACATCCTAGTCGCAGTGTACAAATTCACCAAATGGATAGAAGCAAAACCCATCAAATCCCTCGACTCAGCCACAGCAGTCAGCTTCATACAAGGCATTATACATCGTTTCGGCGTGCCACACGACATCATCACTGACAATGGGTCAAATTTCAACTCGGATGAATTCAAGAAATTCTGTTGGAGCAAGGGCATCCAGGTCAATTTTGCCTCAGATGCACACCCACAGTCCAACGGCCAAGTCGAGCGAGCAAATGGGTTAATACTCAAAGGAATAAAACCCCGTCTCCTTCGGGAACTGAAGGAAGTAGCTGGTGCCTGGGTTGATGAACTTCCTTCGGTCCTATGGGGATTGAGGACAACTCCCAACCGCTCCACTCGGTCAACCCCTTTCTTCCTCGTTTATGGGTCAGAGGCAGTTCTCCCGAGTGATCTCAAGCACAACGCCCCCCGTGTAAGCCAGTACACTGAAGCCGAAGTCGAAGCTGCACGACAAGGTGGTGTTGATCTCTTGGAAGAGGAGCGGAATTTAGCTCTCACCCGCTCAGCATTTTATCATCAAGACCTACGCCGATATCACGACCGGCACGTCCGAGCTCGCTAATTCCAAGAAGGTGACATGGTACTGCGAATCAAGAAAACTTCGGATCACAAATTAGCTCCCTCATGGGAAGGACCATATGTCATCTCCAAGGTACTGTGCAACGGGGCTTATCGGTTGTACGATGTAACTAATAATATAGAGGAGACTCATGCGTGGAACGCCCAGTTATTACGACGTTTCTACGCATAAGCATGGTTGTAAGACATAAAATATTGTTTAGCACAAACAGCGTGTCTTCTCCAATCTTTGCATGATTACATTCTTATTTTCCAATCAGGTTTTCATCCGAACTGTACGCAGCTCGGACGAGAACTTAGAAAATTTACCTAAGTGCTCACCAAGTCTCAGGTGACTTGGGGGCTGCTTAATGTTCTAAAATCAGGTTTTCATCCGAACTGTACACAGCTCGGACGAGAAATTAGTAAATTTACCTAAGAGCTCACCAAGTCTCTGTTGGAAATATGCCCTAGAGGCAATAATAAAATGTTATTATATATATATTTTATATTTCTGTGCTATAATTGCAATGACCCTGACTGTGAGATTCAGAAGAAAACTCATTTGCATGTGTGGAAATGTAAACACCAAGAGTTCCTGGTTTAGCCTCTAAGACCAGCTCATGTGCTAACTGATGATTACGTTTTCTTAATCATGGACATTGTTCTTGTAACAAGGATGTCAGTAGCAATGGGAACATATTGTTAGCAGAACAATGATGTTGAACCGACCCCAGTATTGAATGATATACTTAGAGATCACATCGTAACTACGTTATAAGTCATATCATGAAATGTTTTCATATACGTAATTCCTTAGACCATGAGAGTATCGAGTTGCTTCACACAGGAAGACATGCTTTGGTTCTTAGATGAATCCTCCCGTAAATGGGAAGTAGTAAAATAAGTTCTGGGTATGTCAGATGGTGTGGCTAGTGACTGTGATAGTTCAAGAATGGGATTTGCTCCTTCACGATGAAGAAGATATTCACTTCGGGCCCACTCGGTATGACGGTATCCATTATAGTCTGGCCAGACGCATTGTGATTCAGTCACGGGGATACCGGAATACGATAACGAGAAAAGGGACAAACGAGCAAAGAGGATAACGAGTGGCTTGTGTTCAAAAGTTGTTACACATGGGTGCCAAACTTCTCTCCTCTAACTTTGTCATATATCGCGAAGCAAAGGGAATGGTACATGACTAAACATAATGGTTCACTCGAAGTTTCTTCGTGTATGTGCGGGAGTCAACATGGGTGTCCATGGCTCCGCTGTTGATTATTGGCTATTGACAAAACGCTGTTGACCTATGTCCGGAAGATGTTCTGAGTCATGTCCGCATTATACCGAACCTATTGGGTCACACACTTAACGAGCAGTAGTCTGTTAGAATACTAGTATGGTAGAAGGTTTAGTGGAAGCAAAGCAGAATAGTTCATACGGGTACCGGAAGTAGTTCCGGAGATTTATGCAATTGTTCATTAGGGCACCAGAAGTAGTTCTGGGTATTTAAGGTTATGTCCGGATCACTCTGGAGTAGTCCCAGGTGGTTCCAGAACATATGAGAATGGTACTGGGGAAGTCCTGGATCAACCGGAATAGTTTCCGGATAATCGTTGGGCGTCCCGACAACCTTCGCGGTCATCGGGTGGCTTAAACTGTAACTCGGATGGTCTTGGCAACTATCCGGATGGCTCCGGAACGTCCGAGAACGGTCTCGGAAGGTCCTGGAAGTGCTCCAGAAGTGTCCGGAATGTCCCGAAACGGTCCCGGTATGTCCCGGAAGGTCCTGGAAGCTTCTAGAAGGTCATGGAAGGTTCCGGAAGGTTCCGGGTAGTACCACCCACTCCCCTGCGCCCCTAGCCTTGGGGGGAAAGCCACCTAGGCTGCCCTGGCCGGCCAAGGGGTGGGGGGCGCACCAAGGGGAAGGAATCCTCCTCCAGGTGGAATTACCAAATCACATTATGGCAGTTTTCCGGTGGGAAGGTGTGGGAAGGTTTGGAAGGCTTGGGAGTCCAAGTTGGACTCCCAATCCTCCTTGAGCTGCGCCCTAGGCCTCTTGGCCACCTATATAAGGTGAGCCAGGGGGAGAGGGAGAGCAAGACAACTTGTCCCCAAGGCCTATGCGCCACCCTCCCTCCTCTAAACCCCGTTGCTCCACAATTAGACCCCGGTTTAGACGCTGTTCTAGATCGGAATCCGTTAGGGTTTTCTCCCTCTAGTTTTCTCGGTGGCGTTCATCTCTGGACGGCGGAGCGCTGCTGGATTTCTGCTACGGGATGTGTGGATACTAATGGAGGGGTTGTACCTTCGACCCTTCTTCGAGGAGCTTGTTCATGGGACTTGTCCGTGGGACTAGATCGCGGGACTTGTTCGTGGGATTGATCGAGGGACTGTTCGTGGGAGAACTTGCGAGATCTACTTCCACTACGTCCACGAGCTTCACCAACTCTACTTCCGCTACATCGGTTGGTGAGCCATGACCTAAAACCTTGTATGCAATCTTCTTGGATGATCTTGGGTTCTTGATTCGTAGGCCGAAATTTTTTGTTTTCTACTACGTTTCCCAACAGTGCTATCAGAGCGATCCTTGATTAGATGCATGTTTAGGTCTAGATCATATGTGTGATATGAGGCATTGATTTTCTTGTTGCTTCCCTGTCATGTGATTTTTTCTATGCTTGATGGCAAGTTGAGGTTTTGCTACAAGGATTGAGTTTTCCATCGATCCCTCTATGCTGCTTTCAGTATGCTGGTTGCCTTGATCATGGTCTACATCAAACTCCTTGGATCTCATCTTAATCTCGCAATAGAAGATTTAACATGGAGGGGCTTGTGGATTTTATGAACTCAAATCCACACGGGGGTCACGCGTTTAACGAAGTTTGGCCTGTGGCATTAGTTGCTGCACGCACCCCGTATGTTAAACTAGCAACAAAAGAAGTATCGTGTTTTGTTTTATCTAGGGTTTCTCGTTTGCCTTGTAAACCTGCTTAACAACCACGATAAAAGTTGCAACAACCCGTGTAGATGGCGATCTAACTCGTTTTTGCAGAGTATGCATGTGATGTGGTATAGCCTTCAAGATTTGCAATGTGTTTGTATGAGATGCTATATGTTATGTAATATTTATTCGCGACCTGCGTGTCGTGGTACGGCATGATGACTGGAGTCATATGATTGTCACTTAATTATGGCCTGCGTGCCAGAACTGTTTATTAGCTCGAGGCAAAGCAATAGATAGATGCAAAGGTGATGATCTACGATGCGGAGGTGGACCCCGACGCACATGCCGGAAGCCGTGGTGATGTTCCCGGCGCCAAGGACAAAGTTGTTGGACACGGTGACTTCAACCACGACGACGTGAAGACAATGAAGACTTCACGAAGAAAAGGGCTATACTATATCACAAAATTTTATGAACTGCCTGTGATGTTTATCCCTTTGATGCACCCTTGTTTGATGCGCGGTAGTCGTATTTTATTAGGGTGATCTCTCGCAAAACAATATCAAGTTGATAGTGTTCTCCCAACTGTAGCACCGTCTATACTATGTTTCACACCGGAGCAGGTCATGTCACATGGGTGCACACGTGTGTGACGCATAAAAGGCGGGTGTGTTAAAAGAACACACAGCGCATTACACTTGGCTGTCTTGACGGTTTGGATAAAAGTTTGCTACCGGAACACGCCCATCGAAAGATGAACAAGAATCACCTTTGGCGTGATTGGCAAGTTGGCCTACCGGTCCAGTCTAAGTCATCAGTGCTGTCACATCAATGGCGGACGATTGGGTTGGATCTTGAATCACTCCAGCATCAATTACGAGAGATATTGATCTGAGTGAGAGCGCACTAAGTAATTAAATTGATTAATCACAAGTGCAACTTAATTATGAACAAAGTCTTAGTATTTGCATTATCGTTGTAGAATAATGGCTCGCGTTACCACCTTCCCAATTGATTTTGATTAACTGTTTTATCTGGTAAAAACTTTACGATTGGTACCGTATTGTGAGGACTATCCTCAATAGTGTCGAGAAGGAGCTTGTCCTATCGCAAATTTTTGATGCTCTCCCGCTGATGCTATGGATGATGTGACTTATGTCCATAATCCAAAATGCTAGAATTCCACGACAGCTAAGTGCATTGTCTTCACCACCATGAAACCCGAACTTCGAAAAGTTTGGGATAGTTATGTTATATTCATGGAACTGAAAAATAAGTTTTCAGTAGTAAGACAATTAATGTTGGATATAAGATATCTAGTACAATGTATGATTGTAAGCATTAGTGAAAATGTTCATTGTGCTCTAAACAAAACTGATAAGTGTGGGATCCAGAAGAACAATGATCATATGATGATGAGGATTAAGGGAAAGGAAGTTCCATAGGGTGTTAGTAAGACTTACACGCCGGAAAGTCCATGGCCTGCGCCACCCTTGATCATGTGTGGTCTTCTGTGAGTAGGAGTGACATTGGAAATAGAACTATGATACGTATAAAGGCAAAACGAAAGAAGACTGGAATAACCAGCTCAGAAATGAAAGTCATACGGAGTTATAGATGAATTCATTGCTGGTCAAGAGATGTAATTCTTGGGAATCATGATTAAGCAGTTAATTGTGGATTCTGTATATTGTGATTAAACTGTTGATCACCGGAATATCACATCGATTGCATATTGTTGCAACTTGATGCAAGAAATACCATGGCCTTTATGACTAGCTAATGATGAGTTTTGACACGCTCGGGAATACGGTAAAAGGTTTACTATACCGTGTGTTGACTCTATGATTATCTTCATAATTCATTTTAAAGATGAGTAAATTGTTACTACACTTTAGCCTTGTTGCAAAACATCATTTTGAATCATGTTTGTTGCAAGAGAGTTGTTCAAAGCTATGAATAACGTAAAGGCCATACTTCCATTATGAATAGATTGTATGTTATGAATCTTGATAATAATACTAAACATCCATAACACTGACGCTAAATGTCGCAAGACTGACAGAAATACCACATAGATGTGGCACTGCCGTTTATCACAAGTGACATAACATGCATGAAGAATTTCCATAAGTGATGGACTTTCGAGTCATATGATTATGAATCACTTGACGCTTGCGATCTTTGTCTCGAAGTAATGTGACTAAAACACCGTTGATAGGCCATACATGAATGGGCAACTAAACCATTGGTAATCATACATGATGATGTGTGTAGTCCAATAAGTGTAGTTGTGTGCAGTGGATTCCCTATCTTCACTCATGAGTTGAAGTAGATATGTGGATATCTGTTCAATAGAGACATACGTCTGAAATCTTTGAAATGTTCAAGGAATTTTAGAGTGAAATAGAAATTCATTGTAACAAGAAAATAAAGCTTCTGCAAATTAGATTGTAGAAAGTAATATTTGAGTTACAAGTTTAGTGAACGTCTGATGAGTTGTGAAGAAGTGTCATAACTTGCGTCTCCCGGAACACCACTATGAGTAAAGTGTTCGAGAGATGTAATCAATCCATGTATGACACGGTAAGATCAAATATGACGTTTATCAATTTGCCATTATACTTATTAAAGTTATGCGTTAGTGACTACAGCTTTTACACTGAAAAGAGCACCATCAAATCTGTTGAAATGACACCATATTAGATGTGGTATGGACTGTTAAAACCATGTTGTCTTTTCTTAAAATTTGGGTATATGAGGCATATGTTTGACATACTCAAAACCCCAAATCAGATAAGTGCTACTTTGTTAAGGTTATGCCAAAAGTTTTGGTATTCCTCTATCACTACACAAAAGCAAAACTGTTTGTTGTTAAGAACAATGTATTTTGAAGAAAAATAGTTTCTTACAAAAGAGTGAGTGGGAGGACAGTGCAACTTGTCAAAGATTGTTGAATCTTCAGAGAAGTGCGCAGCTGAACCACACAGGTTAGACAAAACTCGTACAAACATTCATGATATGTAAAACGAGATATTGTTGTTCGACAATGATAAACCTGTGATATACAAAGAAGCGTTGATGGGCCCTGACTCCGGGATTTGGCTAAATGCCAAATAATCCGAGATAGTATCCATGGAAGTAAGTCAAGTTTTGAACTTGGTAGACCCTCCGAAAGACTAAAAGTCTGAAGAATATATATATGTGGATCTATAATTGATTCGGATGAAATTGTTTTATCCATAAAGCTCAACTCGTTGGAAAATTGTTTTCTAGCAAGTTCAAAGGTTGACTACGGCGAAGTAGTTTCGACCGTAGAGATGCTTTAGTCAGTTCGGGTTATATTAGCAATTACTACATATCTCATTTATAGGATATGGTAGAATGAACGTCAAAACAAAGTTCCTACACGGAAATATAACAAAGGACGTATATGTGATACGACCGGAATGTTTTGTCGATTCAAAGGATGCTAAAATAGATGCAAGCCTTGGATATCCAGTGATGGACTGGAGCTAGCATAATGGAGTTGGAATTTTCGTTGTGATGAAATTGCCAAAAGAGTTTGTTTTCATCAGGAATAACGAAGATGCTTGAATATTCAAGAAAGTAAGTGGGAGCTGAATAATATTTCTTAAACCTTATGTAGATGACATATTGTTGATTAGAAATGATATAAATTTCTTGACACGAATAAGGACTTCATTGGAAATAGTTTTCGATTGAAGAACTTGGGCTGATATAGCATTAGTATTGAGCATAGTGATCTATGTAGATAGTAAGTGCCTGATCATGCTAAAGCCAACATTACATGTTGACATGATACTAAAGTAGTTTAGTATGAATACGCCAAGAAGGATGTTCTTGCCGAGGTCACGGTGAAAAGTTGTTTGCGGAAATCGGTGTTCATGAACACAGATAAGCAAAAACACGTGAATTGAATTCCACTCACCTGTGTGTTTGGATTAATCATGTACACCATAATATGTAAAACGACCAGATATGTCCAACGCTACAAAAGGTTGTGAGCAAGATACCAAAGTGATCAATATGTTGATCATTGGACAAACAGTGAAAAGTTAAACTTATGATAGATAAGATATGTTTCTCGGAAAAATGGAGATAATGAAGAGCTTGTTGTAACAAGTTACACCAGCTGAATTTTGATGTAAACAGTTACACCAATTCAGTCTTCATACTTACTCCGATCGATTTTCGATTTTAATTGGGATTATGTGTTTCACACATAAGGGTGGCACAGTATGAAGGAACTGTGTTAAAGTTAGATACTGTGGCGAATTCTATAACAAAGGCTAAGTATATTGTTGCTTAAAGAAGTAACAAGGGAGGGTATTTTGAATCATCAGTTCATTTATGAACATGGTATGGTTTCCTAGATGCTTGAAGCTCATGGAACATTGATGAATGATTTCATGACTTATTCTAAGGAACCAAGGTCCTACCAAATGATTCAAACATATACAAAGCTAAACTGATAAAATTAGTGAATTTTATGATAGCGTGAAAACGCGAAGATATGCAAGATACAAACGGGCCTGAAACGTCAGATCCGAAGATGAGGTCTATACCACAAATGAGGCATTTATTACACCGGTATGCCATAGGTGTAAAGTGCTCAAGCACTGACAATATTATTGACTCTAGTGCAAGTGGGAGACTGTTGGAAATATGCCCTAGAGGCAATAATAAAATGTTATTATATATATATTTCCACGTTCGTAATTAATGTTTATATTTCTGTGCTATAATTGCAATGACCCTGACTGTGAGATTCAGAAGAAAACTCATTTGCATGTGTGGAAATGTAAACACCAAGAGTTCCTGGTTTAGCCTCTAAGACCAGCTCATGTGCTAACTGATGATTACGTTTTCTTAATCATGGACATTGTTCTTGTAACAAGGATGTCAGTAGCAATGGGAACATATTGTTAGCAGAACAATGATGTTGAACCGACCCTAGTATTGAATGATATACTTAGAGATCACATCGTAACTACGTTATAAGTCATATCATGAAATGTTTTCATATACGTAATTCCTTAGACCATGAGAGTATCGAGTTGCTTCACACAGGAAGACATGCTTTGGTTCTTAGATGAATCCTCCCGTAAATGGGAAGTAGTAAAATAAGTTCTGGGTATGTCAGATGGTGTGGCTAGTGACTGTGATAGTTCAAGAATGGGATTTGCTCCTTCACGATGAAGAAGATATTCACTTCGGGCCCACTCGGTATGACGGTATCCATTATAGTCTGGCCAGACGCATTGTGATTCAGTCACGGGGATACCGGAATACGATAACGAGAAAAGGGACAAACGAGCAAAGAGGATAACGAGTGGCTTGTGTTCAAAAGTTGTTACACATGGGTGCCAAACTTCTCTCCTCTAACTTTGTCATATATCGCGAAGCAAAGGGAATGGTACATGACTAAACATAATGGTTCACTCGAAGTTTCTTCGTGTATGTGCGGGAGTCAACATGGGTGTCCATGGCTCCGCTGTTGATTATTGGCTATTGACAAAAGGCTGTTGACCTATGTCCGGAAGATGTTCTGAGTCATGTCCGCATTATACCGAACCTATTGGGTCACACACTTAACGAGCAGTAGTCTGTTAGAATACTAGTATGGTAGAAGGTTTAGTGGAAGCAAAGCAGAATAGTTCATACGGGTACCGGAAGTAGTTCCGGAGATTTATGCAATTGTTCATAAGGGCACCAGAAGTAGTTCTGGGTATTTAAGGTTATGTCCGGATCACTCTGGAGTAGTCCCAGGTGGTTCCGGAACATATGAGAATGGTACTGGGGAAGTCCTGGATCAACCGGAATAGTTTCCGGATAATCGTTGGGCGTCCCGACAACCTTCGCGGTCATCGGGTGGCTTAAACTGTAACTCGGATGGTCTTGGCAACTATCCGGATGGCTCCGGAACGTCCGAGAACGGTCTCGGAAGGTCCTGGAAGTGCTCCAGAAGTGTCCAGAATGTCCCGAAACGGTCCCGGTATGTCCCGGAAGGTCCTAGAAGCTTCTAGAAGGTCATGGAAGGTTCCGGAAGGTTCCGGGTAGTACCACCCACTCCCCTGCGCCCCTAGCCTTGGGGGGAAAGCCACCTAGGCTGCCCTGGCCGGCCAAGGGGTGGGGGGCGCACCAAGGGGAAGGAATCCTCCTCCAGGTGGAATTACCAAATCACATTATGGCAGGTTTCCGGTGGGAAGGTGTGGGAAGGTTTGGAAGGCTTGGGAGTCCAAGTTGGACTCCCAATCCTCCTTGAGCTGCGCCCTAGGACTCTTGGCCACCTATATAAGGTGAGCCAGGGGGAGAGGGAGAGCAAGACAACTTGTCCCCAAGGCCTATGCGCCACCCTCCCTCCTCTAAACCCCGTTGCTCCACAATTAGACCCCGGTTTAGACGTTGTTCTAGATCGGAATCCGTTAGGGTTTTCTCCCTCTAGTTTTCTCGGTGGCGTTCATCTCTGGACGGCGGAGCGCTGCTGGATTGCTGCTACGGGATGTGTGGATACTAATGGAGGGGTTGTACCTTCGACCCTTCTTCGAGGAGCTTGTTCATGGGACTTGTCCGTGGGACTAGATCGCGGGACTTGTTCGTGGGATTGATCGAGGGACTGTTCGTGGGAGAACTTGCGAGATCTACTTCCACTACGTCCACGAGCTTCACCAACTCTACTTCCGCTACATCGGTTGGTGAGCCATGACCTAAAACCTTGTATGCAATCTTCTTGGATGATCTTGGGTTCTTGATTCGTAGGCCGAATTTTTTTTGTTTTCTACTACGTTTCCCAACAGTCTCAGGTGAATGGGGGGCTGCTTAATGTTCTAAAATCAGGTTTTCATCCGAACTATACGCAGCTCGGACGAGAACTTAGAAAATTTACCTAAGTGCTCACCAAGTCGCATGTGACTTGGGGCTGCTTAACGTTCTAAAATCAGGTTTTCATTCAAAATGTACGCGGCTCGGACGAGAACTTAGAAAATTTACCTAAGTGCTCACCAAGTCTCAGGTGACTTGGGGGCTACTTAACGTTCTAAAATCAGGTTTTCATCCGTACTGTACGCAGCTCGGATGAGAACTTAGAAAATTTAACAAAGTGCTCACCAAGTCTCAGGTGACTTGGGGCTCCTTAATGTTCTAAAATCAGGTTTTCATCCGAACTGTATGCAGCTCGGACGAGAACTTAGTAAATTTACCTAAGTGCTCACCAAGTCTCAGGTGACTTGGGGGCTGCTTAATGTTCTAAAATCAGGTTTTCATCCGAACTGTACGCAGCTCGGACGAGAACTTAGAAAAAAATTCTAAGTACTCACCAAGTCTCTGGAGACTTGGGGGCTACCTAATGTTCCAAAATCAGGTTTTCATCCGAGATGTTCGCAGCTCGGACGAGGACTTAGAAAATTCTCCTAAGCGCTCACCAAGACTCAAGAGGTTTGGGGGAGCACAACATCATCTGCATTGAGGACCTTCTTCACAAGATTTTGAAGGGTGGCCCACACTTCAAAGCGGCAAACAACTTGCACTAGCCATCCAAGCTGAAGGCACCGCTTGGCAGCCTGACGAAGAATAGGAACCACTACGTTGATGATGATGCCGGCAACTGTGAGAACTACATCAACCAGCTTGTTCAAAGAAGAACTGGGCTGATGAGCTCCTTGATAATACCCAACATTGGAAGGACAAGCCTGCTTCACATTAGGAAGCGGATGATGAGCTCCTAAGATAACCATTCCAGAAGCATGCATAGATAAGCTTAAGCAAAAGCATGTCTAGTGCCCAGGGCACAACATCAACGACGAAATTCGTTACAGATCCACTCGGCATTCCGAGGAAAATTTCAAAGAGTTTTTTCTACGACGCTCCATACCAACTGAGCTCGCTCATTCCTCGCCAGCTTCGTCCGACTCGCTTGTTACACCAGTCGACTCCACGAAGAATTCCAAGTCAGGCATCAGCGCAATCCGACTGGCGGTCTCGGAATATCGAGAAAGGAAGGTGGTGCAGCTCTGACCCTCTTTAGGATCACCACCACCAACCCTCTCAAGATTATGGACTCGCTCCAGAAAATGTGCTTTGGTCAGGGCCAGCGCATAGTTTGCACCACTCCGTGCCGCAGAGCTTTTCCACCGCGCCAGTTGCTGAGGGGCTTCTTGCAGGATGGGCACGACAGTATCCAGCTTCACTCTGCTTCCCTCGCCAGGAGACAGCCTGCTCTTCAAAGCAAGGGTAGCACCCATGACCTCTTCTGCAAATCTCTTGGCCTTGGCGCATCTCATGGTCAGCAGCCCCCGATCCAAAGCAAACTCCATGGTCACTGGTGTGTAGTTATCCTTCTTAATCATCTCGGCAAACTCGGCCATTCGGGCTTGCTCGGCTTCCGGGTCGGTCCCATATGTTGCACCAATAAAAAGATAAGTATACGATAAAGGGGCAGGAGACTGACGGGGATAAACCCCGGCAAATCCCATGGTCAGGGACCCTGGGTTAGTCATAGAGAAGGCACAGGTTGGACGATACTCTTTGGCTAACAGGAGAAGAACTTCCTGCTCGATATTATTGCTTGAGGGGGCGATTACAATGGAAGCCAAGGCGAGTTCTCGCAAGGCTAGATGAGTATATGCGTATTGTGTTGTTTTGGACGTCTCCCCTCCCAGCCTTTATATACTAGGCTAGGTCTCGGGGAGTCCGTACTAGGTTACAGAGATAGTTTTCTAGTTCTAGTCTTGCCTTGTACGCCAAGTTGTACCTTCCATGTTAGTCGCAGACTCCTACGTCGGTGCTTGGTTGGGCCAATCGTGGGCTTTTCGTAGCTTCCCAGCGGGCCTTCTGTCTTCATACGCACCAGGTAGCCTTACATGCAGGAGTCGTGGGGTCACCCCCTCGTCAATAGCCCCCGAGTGCCTGAGGGAATCGAAGAGTCGCGCAGGGACTAAAATTCATCTGCGCTTTATTGTTTGTAAGCGTGGCATCGCCACGGGTCGCTGGCAATTTTGAGACATGACAATATCTGTTTCGAGGGATTTCTCAGCTGAAAGGGCCCAAGGAGTCGACTGGTCGAGCCTTGGTGAATTGCGCTAGTGGCAAATACCGCAGTAGCCCAATCAAGCTCATGTCCCTCGACATGAACTTGGAACGACCGGTGTCAAGCAAAGTCATGCCGTTGCAGGTCTTATAGCATCAATTGCTTCCATTCTAAGCACATAGCCTGAGCGCGTCCGCTCGGCTCTTTCTATTATGCGAGCGCATGGAAAAGGTCGGGAGTGAAATCGCTCTGCGGCAAATCCCGTCCTGGCCGTTCTGCGCAACGGGGTCTTACCTACACGCTAAGCTTGCGTGGCATCTGGGTACAGTGTGTCGTAGCCCAGGCATAATTGTTTTTGTAGAGGCACGGAGCCTGTTTAGCAATGCACCCACTTGGAATAAACAATCAAGTGAGTTGTTTAGTCGTCACTCGCGGAGTTTTGTAGTGGACTTAGGCGAGGAAAATAAGAAGGCACCCACTCTGGATGTTGTCGAGTGCGCGAGTAAGTCATGTCTGCCGAATTGCTAAGTCTTTTTGCGAGTAGTCACTCGAATACTTTACTGCTTTCTGGGTGAGGGAGCACCTGAACTTTGAGAGTATGTTGTTTCTACTGGTGCGAGTGATCACTCGAGCACATCTTTGCCTTCTGGGTGAGGGAGCACCCGAACTCGAATAAAGGTACTCCCGATGGGAGTAAGAATTTTGTAGAGTCAGAAAATTTGGACGGGTAGTTGGCTTTTGGAATCTTTTGGTTTTTTCCAGCTGCTTTTATCTTGATCCGTCCCTCTTGAGATGTCGTGCTGATGTGTATTGTCATACTGTTTGATGACCTATGATGATGCTTGGCTTTTTTATCAGTCACTTCTTCTGGATCATCATAATGATGGTTTGGACGTCGTGCTGCCTATTGCCTGTTGGGTTTCCCAGGCTTTGTATGGGAATCAGGCGAGATTTGATGCGTCATGTAAATAATGCTGACTGTGCGAAGGCATCTTTGCCTTAGAATTCGTAACGCCCGGCCCGTTTGGTTTTTGATGCAATGATGGCGCCGCCTGAGCTTCCACGTGTTTTTTCCTGGTTTGCCCTTGGATTGCGCTATAAATACTTCCTGTGTTTTCCCGTCCTTGGCATCTGTTCTTCGCATCTTTCTCTTCTTCTTCTTCATATGGCGTCCAAGCATGGTAGTGGTGTAGCTGGGCGAGGCCGTGGTGTGGCTGGGCGAGTCCGTGGCCGCCGTGGTCGTGGTGGCCGCACACCTCGTTCATCTCGCGGAGGACGTCCTGGTACCGCATTGGTGCCTTCTTCTTTTTCTTCCATGGAAGAGGGATTTTGGCGCTATGATTTTATTTTGCGCGTTCTTGGCTGGAATGTTGCCCGGGTTCCTCTTCCGTTCTCTTCTGCCTCCATTGCTTCTGAGCGTAACTTGAGAGGCTTCTGGCTCCGTCTTCATGGATGCTCTCGTTCTTCTTCTTGGGTGGACCTGCAGGTTGATGATTCTTCCCTGATTTTCCTTAGATCTGGCTGGAGGGCGTTTTCTCGTCAGTTGAATCTGCGCGGCGGAGATAGCCTTTGTTGTTGCTTCGACGACGAAGATACTGTTATTATCCGTGCATTTGATGCTGGTGGCAACCGTCTGGATCCATACTGTGAAGAAACAAGCAGCAGCGAGTCCGATGGCTCGAGTGATGGTTCGCCCGCTTCTCCCGTGTCTTCGTCTTCGGCTGATCCCTCGGGCGATGGTGTTTGCTCTTCTAGTTCTAAGGATGAACTGGACGTCAAGCCAGTCGTCAAGCGGCAGCGTCAGTAGGCGAGGCACCTTGTAGAACTGGAGGACGGCGACCTTGTAGAACTGGAGGACGGCGACCTTGTAGAACTGGAGGACGGCGACCTTCTTCTTCACGGGCTGGGTTGCTACTTTGTCTGTGGTGATGCCTATTAGGTTGTGGCACGAAAGTTCCAATTATCTCGGCATGAGCACACATGTAGAATTTTAATGTAGCCCTTCTTGTAGTTCTACAGGTCGTTCTATAGCGGCAACTGTCATTTCGACTTCTTTGTAATGAAATGACTGTCTTCGACTCTTTTGTGATGGACATGTCTTCGACTCTTTTGTAATGAATATGTCTCCGACTCCTTTGTAATGAAAATTTCTTCGACTCCTTTGTAATGAAACGTCTTCTCGGGTGCGCGCCAGCGCTCCCGATGGGAGTAGCCCCCGAGGCTGCGTTTGATTTGCAAAATCGAGCGCAGGCTTTAAGAATTTTTGTCTCACTGGTTTGTAGATGTTTTGAATTTTTCGAACTTTGGATCGGGTGCGCGCCAGCGCTCCCGATGGGAGTAGCCCTCGAGTCTTTAGGTGATCGCTTGCGATCATGTGAAGACTAAAGAACCGTGCACTTTTTCATGCGACTTTCTTTGCCGGAGCTTTTGTTTTTTGGCGAGAGTCTTGCGTTCTGGCCTCCCGATGTTTGTAGATAAGGTCGCGTTTTTTTAGCGAGGATAGCGTCTCTTGGGGGAGTTTTATGCTCGAGCCCCCGAGTGCTTTTTAGGTAAAAGTCGCGTTTAGCGAAGATAGCGTCTCTCGGGGGGAGTTTAGACTCGAGACCCCGAGTGCTTTTAAGTAAAGGTTGCGTTTAGCGAAGATAGCGTCTCTCGGGGGGGTTTAGTCTCGATCCCCCGAGTGATTTTAAGTAAAGGTCGCGTTTAGCGAGGATAGCGTCTCTCGGGGGTAGTTTAGACTCGAGCCCCCGAGTGCTTTCAAGTAAAGGTCGCGTTTAGCGAAGATAGCTTCTCTCGGGGGGAGTTTAGACTCGAGCCCCCGAGTGCTTTTAAATAAAGGTCGCGTTTAGCGAAGATATCGTCTCTCGGGGGGGAGTTTAGACTCGAGCCCCCGAGTGCTTTTGAGTAAAGGTCGCGCTTAGCGAAGATAGCGTCTCTCAGGGGGAGTTTAGACTCGAGCCCCCGAGTGATTTTGAGTAAGATGCTTTGGGAAACATTGCTTTATTCCTTCGAATTTTACATGGGTTGCCGATCGGTGTTGTTGCCGATGTCTTGATAGTGTCTAGAGGACTATGGGTAGAACAGGAGTAGGTTCGCTACATTCCATGGATTTCCCACATCCTCATTGCTCTTCGGATTGTTCAATCTGTATGCTCCTCCTCCTATGACTTCCGAGATGATGAACGACCCTTCCCATCGTGGGGCAAGTATGTGCACCTTTTCCTGTATTAGACGTAGCACAAGGTCTCCTTTGTTGAACGTTCTGGTCCACAGGCGACTGCTTTGATATGTGCGTAGTTTGTCCTGGTATCCTTCA
Organism: Bromus sterilis; assembly: GCA_950022295.1. NCBI lineage: Eukaryota > Viridiplantae > Streptophyta > Magnoliopsida > Poales > Poaceae > Bromus > Bromus sterilis. Next base: position 250,569,884 of record OX465595.1, on the reverse strand, counting down.
GATCTTGTGATAGCTGTGTCCCGAGCTTCATCTGATATGTCCTTGTCGTTCTGCAGTGCCTCTTCTGCCTCTTCCTCTTCGTACCCTGAGATTCTGGGGGCTCCGAATTTTAAGTCGTGCGGCAGCACTGCTTCTGCCCCGTATACCAATAAGAAAGGTGTATACTTGGTCGAGCTGTTTGGGGTGGTGCGAAGGCTCCATAGTACTGCAGGTAGCTCCTCTATCCAGTTTCCTGCGGCTTGTTCTAGTGGTGCTAGGAGTCGCTTCTTTATTCCTCCGCATACTCGGCTGTTTGCTTTCTCTACTTGGCCGTTGGACTGCGGGTGTGCTACTGATGCGTAGTTCATTTTGATGCCCAGCTCCTGACAGAAGTTTTGGAACTCTAATGCTGTGAAGTTTGTACCATTGTTTGTGATGATGTTGTGTGGTACCCCGAATCTGAAGATGATCGACTTGATGAAATTGACTGTCGTGAGGGCTGTTGAGCTGGTGATTGGTACTGCTTCGATCCATTTGGTGAACTTGTCTACTGCGACTAGTAGGTGTGTTCGTCCTCCTTTTGATGATTTCTTGAGTGGGCCCACCATGTCGAGTCCCCATGTGGCAAATGGCCATGATAACGGTATGGTTTTGATTTCCGATGCTGGGGCGTGCAGCCTGCTAGAAAAAAATTTGGCTGGCGATGCAACGCCGTACAATGTCCTCTGCATTTCTCATAGCGGTCGGCCAGTAGAAACCTGCTCAAAAGGCTTTTGCCACGAGTGCTCGACTGCTGGCATGATGCCCGCAGGTGCCTTCGTGAATCTCGAGTAGTAGGGCTTTGTCGTCTTCTACATCTATACACTTTTGGAGGACCTGAGAAATGCTGCACTTGTAGAGCTTTTTGTTGATTACGGTGAATGATTTAGATCGTCGACTGATGCGTCGGGCTTCTGCAACGTCTTGTGGTAGAGTGCCTTTGACTAGAAATCGAAGGAAAGGTCTTGCCCAGGCCGGGTCTTCGAGTGCTGCTAGTACTTCGACTTCGATTGCTTGATTGTTTGCATCGTCAGTTGCACTCGTTGCTGCCACCTGTGCTGGCTCATTTGTGTCAACTTCCTATGCGACTACTTTGGGTTCCGCTGGCTTTGCTTTTATTGATCTCTGGTTGATGCTCTCGAGGAAAACGCCTGGTGGTATTGGTCCTCGAGTCGATCCGATGTTCGCGAGTTCGTCGGCTTCTGTGTTATTTGCTCTGGGGATGTAGTTGAGTTCACAAACGTCGAATCCTCCCTCTAGTGTGTTATAGAGCTTCTGGTAGGCTTCCATGTTGTCTGCGACTGCATTATAGTCTCTCATCGCCTGCTGGACGACGAGGTTGGAGTCGCCATAGATCGATAGGCGGGTGGCACCGCAAGTTTTTGCCATGCGCATGCCGTGAATTAGTGCCTCGTATTCTGCTTCGTTGTTGGAGGCGTTGCTGAAGTTGATCTGGATGATGTATTTGAGCTTCGTTCCATTGGGGGAGACTAGGACGACGCCTGCTCCGGCTCCTTGTTGTCTTTTAGATCCGTCGAAATACATCGTCCATGAGTTGGATAGGTCTGGGGGACCTGGTGTTTGGAATTCTGCCCACTCGACCAGGAAGTCTGGGAGTACTTGGGCTTTGATTGCTGTCGGGTGTTTGAACTGCAGGTCTTGTGGGCTGAGCTCCATGTTCCACTCAGCGACTCGACCGGTCGCGCCGGGATTGTTGAGGATGTCCGCGAGTGGTGCACTGCTCACGATTGTGATGGAGTGTTTGTTGAAGTAGTGCGATACTTTCCTGGAGGTCAAGATAATGGTGAGCAGGAGCTTCTGGTAGTGTGGGTATCGCTGCTGTGGCTTTGTGAGTAGCGTGCTGAGGTAGTAGATTGGTCTCTGGATGCTCTGGATTTTGCCTTCTTCTGCGCGCTCGACGGCAAGCACTGTGCTCACGACACTACTGCGTGCTACTATGTAGAGGTACAACTTTTCCCTTTCTTTAGGCACTGCCAAGATTGGTGGGGTCGAGAGGGTTTTCTTTAAGTCTACGAATGCATTGCTGGCTTCCTCGGTCCACTCAAATTTTTCTCCTTTTCTCAGCAGTTTGTAGGTAAGGTCCTTTCGCCTAGCCTGCTGATGAAGCGGCTCAATGTTGCGAGCTTTCCTGTGAGTTGTTGTACTCCTCTGATGTTGGTTGGCCTTTGCATCTTGGCGATTGCTTGAAAAATTTCGGGGCTTGCTTCGATTCCTTGGGCAGAGACCATATACCCCAGTAGTTTTCCGGCTGGGACGCCGAACACGTATTTTTTTGGGTTGAGCTTGATCCTGTACTTGTTGAGGGCCACGAATGTCTCACGGAGGTCGTCGAGTAGCGTGTTTGCGCTGTAGGTTTTGATGACAATGTCGTCTATGTAGACCTGGACGTTCCTGCCAATCTGGTCTATCAAACATGCTTGCATCATCCGCTGGTACGTGGCTCCCGCATTTTATAGGCCAAAGGGCATTGTCTGGTAGCAGAATACTCCATAGGGGGTGATGAACGAGGTGTGATCTTAGTCTTCTTCCTTCATCCTGATCTGATTGTATCCTGAGTATGCGTCGAGGAAGAAGAGGAGGTCGCATCCTACTGTGGAGTCAATTATTTGATCGATTCTTGGCAGGGGGAAGTGGTCTTTTGGGCAGTGCTTGTTGATAGGCCCATAGTCGACGCACATCCTCAGTACCTCGGTGTCTTTTTTCGGGACTAGGACTGGGTTTGCTATCCATGTTGCTTTCTTCGTCTCTCGGATGAACTGTGCGTCGAGTAGTCGGTTGACTTCTCCTCCGATTGCTCTGCACTTGGGTTCTGAGAATCGTCGCAGTGCCTGCTTTACTGGTTTGGTGTTTCGCTTGATGTGGAGCGCGTGTTTTGCGAATTCTCATGGTATCCCAGGCATGTCGGCTGGGCACCAGGCGAAAATTTTCCACTCTTCGCGAAGGAAGGTTATGAGGGCGGTTGCTTGCTCTTCTGGAAGGTGGGCATACACGCGAACCGTCTTCTCTGGGTCCATTGGGTGGACTTGGTGTGTGATTGTGTCGTTGTCGATGCTGAAGTCGCAGCCAAATTCTTTTGTCTCGCTTCGGCTTGCCAACGGAAATATGCTTTTGTCCGTCACCATGTTTGTTTCTTTGAGCTGTTGTTGGGCGCCAAATGTGCCAGAGCTTTTGTGGAAGTCACGGTCGCACTGGTCCGATTTTGTGAAGCTTCCCTTGACTGTGATGATTCCTGCGGGTCCTGGCATCTTGAGCTTGAGATATGCGTAGTGTGGAACCGCCATGAACTGTGCGAACGATGGTCACCCGAGTATGGCGTTATACTGCGACTGCCAGTCGAGCACTTCAAACTCGAGCGCTTGCTTTGCGAAGTTGCGCTTGCTGCCAAAGATCACATCAAGTTGTACTGTTCCGATGGAGGTGGTTGCTTCGCTCGGAATTACGCCGTATATTATGGTGCCTGATTTTTTCCAAACTGATCGTGGGATTAACATCTTGCGTAGGGTGCTGGCGAATATTATGTTTAGACTACTGCCTCCGTCCATGAAGACTCTGTCCATGTCATATCCTCCGATCTGAGCTTCGAGAACCAAGGGTGCGTGCCCAGGCCTTCGAACTGCGGGCGGATGGTCGCTCTGTGAGAAAGTGATGCTGGTATCCGCTCCACTTAGTTGGTAGGTTTCAGTTATCTTTAGGCCTTCGGCCGCTTCGGCCTGCAAGGTGTAGGCATCTTGCTTTACTTTCGGGGGTCTTCCTTCTTGGATCATGCAAACTCGTCCCTGGGATGCGGGGTATTGTCTTTCTGTGCTTGGTGCTGGCGACTGCGCGCTTCTTCGAGTGCGTTTGGCTTCACGCTCCTCCTTGAGGCTGTTGGAGAGTTTGTTGAATAGGCGGCAATCTCCTAGGGTGTGTCTTGATCTGAGATGTCCTCGACTGTCTTCAAAACAGTGGATTGCGCAAGGTCCTTTCAGTTGCTCTTTAGCTGTGAGTTTACTGGAGTTGGCGTGCCTTCTTCTCCTCGAGATTTGGAAGATCTGCGAGTGGTCTTCTACTCGGCTGTGGACTCTTGGGTCAAGTTCTATCCCGTCGTCGAGTGATTGGCTTCGGATGAAGTTGGCGAATTCGTCTGGCCTTCGATCTCGGTCGTAGTACTCTCCGGTTTGGGTTTCGGAGTCGCTGTCTTGGCGTGTGGTGGGAGTCCGGGCGGCGGCGGGTCGTCGATGGGTGGGCGAGTCTACTGCCACGCGCCGCGACTCCTCGAGTGGGTTTCCCGAGTAGAGTCCTCGTGCTTGTCTTCTGGGTCGTCGAGTTCTTTTCTGTCGGTGATGGATCTGACAGTCGTCAAGGTGCTGGACTTGGCTCGGCTGCGGGCTAGATGATCTTGACGAGATGATGGAGATGCTTGTGGTGATCTTGAATTCCTCGAGCGGGCGAGATCTGGTACTAGTCCTCGAGTCTTGATCTGCTGAGGGCGGGACCGCCGAGATCGTGATTCCAACCTGTGTAGTTCCCACAGACGGCGCCAATTGACGGGGATCAACCCCGGCAAATCCCATGGTCAGGGAGCTTGGGTTAGTCATAGAGAAGGCACAGGTTGGACGATACTCGTCGGCTAACAGGAGAAGCACTTCCTGCTCGATATTATTGCTTGAGGGGGCGATTACAATGGAGGCCAAGGCGAGTTCTCGCAAGGCTATATGAGTAGATGCGTATTGTGTTGTTTTGGACGTCTCCCCTCCCAGCCTTTATATACTAGGCTAGGTCTCGGGGAGTCCGTACTAGGTTACAGAGATAGTTTCCTAGTTCTAGTCTTGCCTTGTACGCCAAGTTGTACCTTCCATGTTAGTCGCAGACTGCTACGTCGGTGCCTGGTTGGGCCAATCGTGGGCTTGTCGTAGCTTCCCAGCGGGCCTTCTGTCTTCATACGCACCAGGTAGCCTTGCATGCAGGAATCGTGGGGTCACCCCCTCGTCAGAGACCAACCATTATCCACAAACGGGTCATACAACTCACCAGACAAAGTCTCGCTGAAGACAGCAAACCGCCCAGCACAGTATTCCTCAGTTGCTCTCACCGATTTCCGACTTGTCTCCAGCTCGGCCTTATGCTTTTCTTCATCCTTGGTGTGCAGCTCGGACAACTTCGCCAAATCGGACTCAAGTTTCGCGATGCTCTCCTCGTTCTCTTTCACTGCTTTCTTGTAGTAATGCAAGTTTGACTCCAAAACTTTCTTCTCCTTGGCACGCTTATCGACCTGGTCTATCTCTTTCTTCATCTTCGCAACGAAATCGTCGCTCTCTTTCACCTTTGCATCAAAAGCCTTCTTGGCCGCTTCTGCAATACCACATCAAAATGGGACATATTAAGCATGAAGGAAGATTCCAAGGCAAAGGTGTGAACGAGGTCCTCGTCGGAATTGCTCAACATTGTCCTCAGCATGCTGTTTTTTCAGCTTATTATGCTCTTCCAGCAGCGCTTCGTATGCCGTTTTCGCAGCCGCGTTCTCCTCTTGTAGCTTCATGAAAGCCGAACCAAGTTTGCAAGCCTCCTGCGGGGGGGGGGGGGGAAGAAATATCACGCTATAAACAAAGACCTCCTATCAAAAGACTCTGAATAACTTCAAAAGTTACTCGGAGCCTTGGGGGCTACACCCAGTGGGTGCACTAAGAAGTGCCCCCACTGGAAGTTCATCAAAACAAAGACCTCCTATCAAAAGACTCTGAATAACTTCAAAAGTTACTCGGAGCCTTGGGGGCTACACCCAGTGGGTGCACTAAGAAGTGCCCCCACTGGAAGTTCATCAAAACAAAGACCTCCTATCAAAAGACTCCGAATAACTTCAAAAGTTACTCGGAGCCTTGGGGGCTACACCCACCGGGTGCACTCAGAAGTGATCCTACTAGAAGTTCATCAAAACAAAAACCTCCTATCCAAAGACTCCGAATAACTCAAAGAAGTTACTCGGAGCCTTGGGGGCTACACCCACTGGGTACGCTAAGAGGCGTTCCCAGTGGAAGTTTAAAACCTCCAGAGTAACAAAAAATCTGCCACCAGAAAGTTACTCAGATACCCACTGGGTAGAAAACTTACATAAGTACTTACGTGCATGTTGGACTTCACCAACTCGGCCTCCGAAGCTAGCTCGCGCAGGCGTAGCTCAAACTGACCTGCCTTCACCAAGGACTCCTTCAGGCCACCAATGATGGCACCCTCCACTGGGGTACCGACTGGAATCGACGCTGAAGCAGCAGGCCCATCCCCTTGAGCAGTAGCCGGGACGGCGGAAGTCCTCTCAGCAGCCTTCTCAGCAGGAGCCTCAGGCGCAGCAGAAGAGGCAGGCCGGCTACTGGCAGCAGGGCGGATAATCACCTCAGGAGGAGCAACCCCAGTGATGGCCGGCTCGGTAGCGATCCGGGTTGGACCTACAGAGGAATCAATGTCCATGTCTGTGGATGAAACGGCAGACAGTCAAAAAAGAAGGTCACAACAGCAAAAGCACCAACAGATCTAATCAGGAATTCTCACCGACAGCCGTGGCATCTTCTAGAATGGTGTCCATGACAGGAAAGTCAGTCACCCCGCAGGTGATGACGTCCTCGAAAATTTCAGCACTCGGATCCTCAGCGCCAGGCAGTGACTCAGAACCACTCGGACGGACACTTCAAGACGAAATAGTCAAAAAAGGACCGTGAAATCAATCAAACTCCAAGGCAAAGGGAACTAGCGGCATTACTTGTGAACAGTATTCAAGGTATGCCTCGGGGGAGCAACTTTGGACGGACCAGCTCCAGCCCGCTTGGCCTTCTTGGCAGCAGCAGCCCCCGAGGGGTTAGCCTCCCTGCCACCAAGTGTGACAAGCTTCTTCTTCTTCATTGGCGCAACTTTCCCGGTGCTAAAGCTTAACGGCGGAAGTTTACAGCTACCCTCTTCACCACTCGGAGCATGGGCCCTCTTACGAGTCCAAGTAAGGCCCTCCCGCGCTGACTCGCGATCCTGGTTATTCTTCGAGCGCTGCTCGGAGGTCACCTGAACACGAGCCACCTCGGATTCCAGCTCTTCCCCGATCTCAACTCCGACCCCTGCGCCAGCAGTGCTGTCTTCATCTTCCTCGGCGGGATGTTGCAGAGCCAGAGGAATGGGAGAATGGAACTGGGAAAAATCCTAACAAAGAAACCCAAAAGTCTGAGTTATAAACGAGAAAGCGGAATATGTCTTAGAGCACATAAGAAACAAGACAACATACCAAGGTTGGAGGGTTCTCGCTGCTGAAAGGTTTTACTCGGCCGGTCGGCTGCAGACCCTGGGTCACGCTGGTGATTATCTTCATCTGGAGCTCAAATTCATTCAGGGGCATCTCGGTGTTACTGTATCGGGTGTCATCCTGTAGCCCGGAGTACGTCCACATCCCCCGAGCCCTAGCTTGGAGAGGCTGAATCTTCCGAATCACAAAAGTGGCTATCAGGTCCATGGCGTCCAAGCCATTCTTCTTCAACCTAATGATCTCACGCTGTAAAGGAAGCACTTGCTCCTTCTTGGTGTTGGTGAGCCGAGGGTTCCAACCCTAGGAAGAAGTCAGCCTCACGTCCGAGTAAGGAGGAAGTGTACGTACCCCCGGCTCCTCGTCCACCTTGCAGTAAAACCAACTATTCTGCCAATTCTTGACAGAATCGGGCAGGCTGGAGGAGAAATACTGAACCCCCTGCTTCCGATCCAAGAACAAACCACCGCATAGATGGTTGAACTCCATGCCACCACCCTCCCCGGATTTCTTCTCCTTCTAAGGCTTAACGGCGTATATGGTACGGAAAAGATGCCAATGGGGCTCTATGCCCAAATAGCCCTCGCAGAGGGTGAAGAAGCTAGAAAGGAGGGTAATGGCATTGGGGACGATGTGATGAAGTTGGGCACCCGTGAAAGTCAAGAAATCCAAGAAAAAGGGATGTGAAGGGAGAGAAAATCCGCGATCCACATGCGAAAGGAGTATGACCCTCTCACCGTCCCGCGGAAGAGGCTCGTCCTCTCCAGGGGCGGGAAGGCGTCATCCCTCGCGAGGAACCATACCGGCGTCCTGGTACCCCAGCAGCATGTCCTCCATCACGATCGACAGGGGCCATTCCCCTAGAGACATGGTCTCAGCGGCGGTGGAGGGGCAGCGCGAATGACGGCCTCCTAGGATGAAGCGCGAGCGGGCGGCAAGAACTCCCCGGCGGCAGAAGCAAGAACACGGGAGAGATCGAGAAAGGACGAGAGGAGAGGCGCGAGAGGAAGAAGACGCAGATCTGCTTCAAGCCATAGGGGGAGAGCTTTTATAGCTTAGGATGGCAACAGCCACGCGTCAGATCCGCGCCCCATTACGGGCGTGTCGGTTGCCCTCCCCATAAACTGCTCCACTTCCCCATAGGGAAGTTAATGATTATCCTATAAGACCGCCGGGGGACTCAAGGAGACAGGCCTGACAACACGTGTACTTGCCTTGACGAGAAGATTCTCTCACAAGACAAGATCCTTTTCATTTAAAGCCGACTCAGATTTTGATTCAAAGCCCGAGACCGTTCCAACTACTCGGAAGGCACAAAACACCACATCAATTGGCATAACTCTCCGAGTAAGTCATCACTCAGAAGAAATTACTAAGCTCCCAAGGCGACCGAGTAAGCTGTCACTCGGAACAACAATAAGGGGAACCACTCGAAGCTAAGTAAGTTAATCACGAAGTTACTACATCCCTGAAGCTCACCGCAAACGGAAAATCTTGCACTCACCAACTGCTCAAGTAAAAATTCGAGTAGTTGATTCGCTAGTGGTTCGTCTCTGACGAAGAATGCCAGGCCACTAGTATGGCCCGGCGCAGGGGGTAAAGAATCAATATCCCATGTGGTATGACCTAAGGCTCGTTACGACGCCTTAGGATATTGAACTTTACAAATCTGGTTTATAGGGAGTTTAAGGCCTTTTATTCCAAGACACGCCTTCCGAGGCCTCAGTCCACTTCTTCCAAGAGACGTTTGAGTGTGCCCCAAATTTTTCCTTTAACCTGCCCAACCCACGCTCGAGGGAAAAGTTCAAATATCAATAATTCCCTTCCGGGCCTCTTATTGAGTTTAATCTTCACATACCTCATGAAATCTGACAAATGTCAGCTACCTCAATCGCGAGCACCCGAAAGCACTTGGGGGCTACTATTGTGGTCATACCAAAGGTATACCCCTAGGAAAGGGAAACCAAGGGGTACCCTCAAGTCCTTGGGTTTCCAACACACCCAACAAAATAAATAAGATCAGTAAAGAATATAGAGCTTTATCAATCTCAGAAGCTCAATTCCCAGTATCTCCGAGTAACACGTTACTCGGAAGACAGAAACCACCTCTCAGTAGCTAATCACTCGGAGGGAAAACAGGATCCGAGTAGTTCAGTACTCGGAGAAGACGACCGGCGAGCTATTCGTTACTCGGAAGATAGGAACGCAACGGACAGGAAGCATTCAAGACCGCGGGTGTTTCCTCCTCCTTTATTAGCAGTAATGAGTAGACCGTTTCTTTTATTTAGTACACATTTAACCCTATAATTAAAGACCCATTAAGCTGAGGCATTGAAGGGGCAGAGGCGCACTCTATATAAGCCTCCCCCCTCATCCAGTATGGGCACGCGCAACATTATTCTCCTCAACCCTTGAGCAAGAACACCCCAGTCAGTCTGGGACAGGATTAAGGTTTTGATCTCCACGGGAGGCCTAACCTGTATAACTTCCCCTGCGTCAACCACTCTGTGTACAGATTCATTTAGCTCCTTTCATGCCCCTCTGTCTATTGTCCGGATTATATCCCCGACACCTTCTTGTTGATTCTTGCTCGTGATTGCTTCGTAGTAATAGATGCTTGCTCGTCGATTGCCTTTTCTAGTGTTTCCTTCTTGTGTGCTCCTGCGGTTATCCTCGGAGATGTTGCGAGCTTGCGATCGACTACACCTTCGATTTCGTCTTCTCACCAGGTAAGGGGAGCATATATCATGCTTATAACTTTCAGCTCACTTGTGCCTAGGTATAGGATAGAACGATTACTTGATCCTACCACTTCATATTGATGTCTCTCAAATAAACCCAAACAGCCATGTCCCCCACATCCTAGCAAACCATTGTTTGGCCATGTACCTTGCTTGATTAACCACTTCTTAGTATGCATGCTTAGGATGCTATCAACTACTATCATGTTACTCCTTGTATTGGGCTATCACATTGTTATATTATTGTGAATGATATGATTATTATAATTTGACTATATTCGACGAAGGATGGAAGGTCTAGGCTATCCCGCCCCGACGCTTTGTTCCATTCGAGTCACCTAGGATCCGAGTTCCGGGTATTGGTTCTAAGACTGAGCGTGCCTAACCGCGTGTGGGATTTTATGGGGTCCCCTTTTCTTACCTACCTAGCTTCAAATATTTCTAGAGGTGGCCCAAGCCAATTTACCATTTGCAAACCATGCATATATGTCTATCGGGTCGCTCCTAGCAGATATCTTTTAAAACAACTTGGGCCAGTGGAGACATGGTTTCTCTGTTGGTCCACCCGATCAGCTAGGACCCAGCCCCATGTGAGGTGACCCGGTAATCTGACCTGCGTCGGCCGGAAGAGTCTGATCCGAGAGTGCGGACGACTTTTGGATTGGGTGTCGACTCCCTAGGGGCCACCCGGATTTGTTCGTTGTTAGTTAGAGGGGCCTGTCGTACCGGATCTCTCGGAACTAAATCATAAAATGGTTGCCTATGATGGGTAGCAACTCAGAGAGATGGGCCTGCGTGCAGAGCCTTGTAATGGGAAGTTGGTACACCCCTGCAGGGTTAAATCTTTTCGAGAAGCCGTGTCCACGGTTATGGACGACTTGAGACCTACTCCTTGTTCATAGACAACAACAACTGAGATAATCATAACTATAACTTGGTGTGTGCCTTGACTTCTTCTTCTTCATCGGGTGGTGACTGGGAGGACAAGCATAGGATATGTGTTATGTTTGCGTAAGTAGCTGATACGTCCAAAACGTATCTATAATTTCTGCTTGCTCCATGCCTCTTTTGTGTGATATTGCTATGATATTGATGAACTTCCATAGACTTTTGATCATATTTGGACTAACCTATTAACTCAGTGCACCCCAGTGCCAGTTCCTGTTTTCTGCTGTTTTTCTATTTCAGGTTTCCCCCATATTAAAAGTGCTCCAAAAATTCGGGAAAAATCCAATAAAAAATCAGCGATCAGGAAGCTTCCGGAATCACCGAGGGGGGCCAGAGGGGACCCACCAGGGCCCCAGGCTCCCTCCCGGCGCGCCCCAGGGTGGGGCCGTGCCAGGGGGCCGCCTGGGCCCCTGGTGGCTCCCCTGGCTACCCACCTTCGCCTATTTAATCCTCGTGACGTGAAACCCCCGTGACGGGAACCCTTTTTCGCGATCTCTCCTCTGTTCCACCGCTGCTGCGCTTCCAAGATCGGGAGCATCAGAAGACCTCTTCCTGGCACCCTGACGGAGGGAGGAACCACCTCCGGGAGCTTCTCCACCACCATGGATGCTCCCCGGATGAACCGTGAGTAGTCCACCTTGGACCATGGGTCTATGAAAAGTAGCTATGTGATGTTCTCCTCCCCTCTTTGTTCTTCATGGATTAGACCTCGTGAGATGCCCTACATGATCGAGGCACATATGTAATATTTTCTGCTGTTGCTATGCTGAGTTTGCTGGGATCCGATGGATTATGAGATTATGTTCAAATTGTGTTTGAGTAATATATTTTATTCTTCTCTTTTATATTTATGTTCTTGAGTAATTCTTGCATGTTCTCCGTTGTTGTTTATTGCTTTGGCCAAGTAGTAGGTAGTGACTCCAAGAGGGAGTGTTATGCATGATTGTGGGTTCATGCCCCCCGATGCCTAGCTCGAGCGACAAAAACATGAGTCTAGGGGATGTGATGTTGCCACAAGGGGGAAAACAACGGTGCTTGTACTTGCGGGTGCAACGATTGTTTACTTTACGCAAAGTTCTTTAATGTAGTTGTCTGTTGCTTTGAGTTTACACTTTGGGTGGGATTCGCAACTTAATACCAGCGAGATGTTCTGGATAGATATCTCAAGATGGATGATTAGTAGGTAGATGCAGATGGATTTCGGTCTACTTGTCTTGCCGTACCGCCCATGCTTTTGAGCCTCTTCCTTTCTTCATAGCATAATTAGCATTGGTTTGCGCACATAATCCTGTCAATTGCCCAGCTGTGATTTGTTTAGCTCGCATAGCTATTTTATCGTCTTTTGGGAGAGAGACATCACTAGTGAACATCATAGGACCCCGGTCCATATTTCCTACACTGTTTACAGTATCAATTTACTTTCAGTATTTATTATTCCGTAGCTATCACTATCATTATTATCCTGTGTGTTTTATCCTTTGTAAACAACAAGGCCGGAGGGATTGACAACCCCTTTGTACTCGTTGGGAGCAAAGTTATCTGTTGTGTGTGTAGGTCCACGCCTACCGCCAATCTCTGGCGCCGTTGTCACCTTCTTATCGTTGTCAGAGTCCTACTGGAGACAAACCTTGGTATCTTCACCGAGGGAAATTTGCTGTTGTCTACATATCAACCTTCCACTTTGGGTAACCAACGAGGGGGCGTTAATTCGTACCATCGAAAGCAATTTCTGGCGCCGTTGCCGGGGACTCCGCTCTTCAAGATAGGGGAGTTGCACACTATCTTTTATCTTTTCTTTTTAGTCTTGTTTGTTTACCTTTCAGTTTTTGCTTTAGTGTCCTTTATCAAAAATCCAAAAAAAGTATGTCTAGTTCCTTACTTGCCAATCAATGTCTGACTTCTTTGAAACCAGATCTTATTGGCATGGAGGATTCACCGGGGATCAACAAAAGTGGTACAAGGAACACCGCTTGTCTCAAAAGGGGATACACTTATGGAAACAAATACACCAGTTGTATGAGTATGCTAGAAACTTGTGCTCAATATATAATATATCTTTCTGCAGGGATGAATCTTGTTGCTTTATGAGGCACAAACACCTTTCTTTCCAATGTGAGTACAATGATGATGAAACCTTAGCTTCTTATGCTAAGGGAAACTATGATTTTTATGATGCAGAGCCAATAGAAGAATTTGTTGCTTATAAGGGTGCCTATGAAATTTCTTCTCTTCTTAGAAATATTAATGATGCCCCTTACAAATCTGAGAGTCTTTCTATACTTAACTATTGTTTGGAAAATTATGATGCAATTATTATATTACTGATCATCTTGAGAGAATCTCTCCCCCAAAGGAAGAGACTAATGTTTTGCAGGACTCTATGAAAGAAGAAATTGATGAAACCGAAAGCTCCTTAGATGAAAAAGAGGAGGAGAGTGACGAACAAAAGGCGGAAGAATGGAGCCATCCATGTCTACCTTCTAATGAGAGTAACTCTTTGAATCTTACCTTATATGAGTGTTATGATCCTATGGATTCTTTTGAAATATCCCTTTTTGATGAAGTTGATGCCTTCTATGCTTATGGCCATGATGCCACTATGGATGATGCTTACGGAGATGAACTTTATATAGTTCCTCATGTTAAGCATGAAATTCTTGCTATTGCACCCACACTTGATTTTCCTATTATCCTTTTGAAAACTCCAAATATTCCGGAGAGTTTTGTCCTTATTAAACGTCAATGTGACGGGTTGCATTTATCTTATGATCCTAAAGACCGTGTTGAAAAATATACACGTGTGCTTGCAGGTCATGAACAACATGATTTATGTGATAGTTATATTCTTGATGTTGTTCATGATACTACTGAAAATTACTTTGAGAGAGGAAAGCTTGGTTGTAAAATCTTTCATGTTACAAAAACACCTCTCTTTTTGATGAAATTTTTAAAGTTGCTCTTGTTCCACCTTCCTATGCTTGTCACTTTGTGCTTCTTTGATTTATTTTCTTATAAGATACCTATGCATAGGAAGTGGGTTAGGCTTAAATGTGTTTCATATTTTCTTCTTGATGCTCTCTGTTGCTTCAATTCCTTATTCTTATGAGAGCATCTTTTATAATCTTTATGCCTAGCTAATGGCTTTAAAGAAGCGCTTTCGGGAGGCAGCCCGCAACGAATTTAGGATTTCCTTTTTGGTTTTATTATGTTTTTAGTGGTCTTGATGATTGTTACTACTGTAGAAACATCATTGTATCTTTACTTTTCAAGATTTGTACCATTTATAGCCTCATATGACAAGGGAAGTGAAAATTCTGACATGCTGTCCAGAAAACAGTTTCTGTCCTCGTGACTAGAAAAATTAGAGAAAAATCCCGGTTCATATTTTTGAGATGAATTGTTTACACAGCGTGCTCTATACAATTACGGAACTTTCGTATGTTCTGAGTTTTTTGATTTGAGTTGCAGAAGTATCCCTAAAAAAATCTTTTCTACCGCTGGTCTGTTTTTCACAGATTCTGTCCTGTTTTGCCTTTTCTTTGTTTTCCAAACCTTAAGCTTTCTTTTTCTTTGCAAAAACTTTTTGGCAATCTTGAGAAACAGTATCTATTCAAGATTATCCTTGTTCCCAGTAGAGAAAAAATTATTTATTATGGGTACTAACCTCGCTAATCAGATTATGATGAGTTATGTATGAAGGGAGTTTTCAAGTGTGCGAGGGAAGATGATGAAAGAAGATTCAGGAGTGTCAAGAGCTCAAGCTTGTTGATGCCCCCATGCATCCCCAAGAAATATTCAAGGAGACTCAAGCGTCTAAGCTTGGGGATGCCCCCGTGCATCCCCTTCTCCATCAACAATTATCAGTTCGTCTCTCGTCTCACTATATTTTTATCGCTTCATGCGTTATGTGCTATGCTTGGAGCGTCTCGCTCTTAGGTTTTGTTTTTAGTTTTCTTTAGCTTTGCTTGCTGTTCATAATAAGTTAGAACCCAGATTTCTTTGTGTGGGAGAGAAACACGCTCCATTTCCAAAATTTAGAACACAACATAGGACTTTTTCATGCTTATCTTTGTTGTGTGTGTTCTTTATCTTTTCATAGCTGCTGTCATGTTTATCTCTTAGTTTTCATGTTTATCTTTTCAAAGAGATTTTGTTTAGTATGTTGTTGGAACTCTCTTGAGTTTTCATGTTTATCTTGTTTAGAGAGTTTGCCTGTTGCACTGAGTTGTGTGTCTTGACTTGAAGTAGGTAATTGAGGTTGCTATTCTTTTGTAGTAGTAACTTGCAATAGTTTTCAGGTATTGTTTTGAGTAATGTTTGGACTTTTGGTGTCAAGAGCTTTAGCCTATTAGTGATAGATGTCGTATTTTGGGCAATCCGTGTTTATTTTCGAAACCTACAAAATTAGTTGAGAACTTTAGCTCCTAGATGGATTACTACTCTTCTGAGGGGTCGAATATTAGAGTACACTCACGTACCATGAGTCGAGGATGCGCAAGGATAACCAAACCCCCATACACTCCTCCTCGGGGTACTTGTCTCTTTGTGAAACCTCCTTATTAGATCGAGAGTTACCGATAATAAGTGCATGAGTTCTTCAGACTAATGTGAGTATTCGAAAGTTGACACTTCCACCTTCCCATATTTTGCTAGCCTTTCCTGTGCCGTGCATTGCTTTCTTCTCACTCCGAGAGTTGGCGTCCACCTTCGCCGGTACATCCAAACCCTTGGCACGATGCGCCCTTTCATCATAAACCTCCTTATATCCTTTCTCAAAACAGCCACCATACCTACCTACCAAGGCATTTCCATAGCCTTTCCGAGATATTTTTCCATGCAACATCCATCTTCTCATGACTGATCTTCATGTCATACATGCTACTTGCTTGATCGATGCGCCGCATGCTAGTTGGGCCTTGCCCTAATCATTGCTACATGACGCGCTAGTATCATTGCACATCCTGCTACACTGGCAGAGGCATACATTTGCATACATCATGCTAGTTACATCTTCTTTATGATTTGAGTACTTTGTAAAGTGTGAAAGATCTTCTATACTTTTTGTAATATATAGAGTGTTTCCCCTAAAGTGAGGGAAAGATCCCAAAGTGGACAAAATTAAAAGATCCCAAAGAGGGAAAAATCAAAAGATCCCAAAGATGACAAATGAGAGCAATAGAAAGAGCCATTGAGGCCACCAAAAATACAAAAAAATAGAAAAAAAGAGAAAAATAAATAAAAAGAGAGAAGGGGGCACATTACTATTCCTTTTGAGAGATCCACACTCGTACTCCCTCTTATATCTTGTACTCCATAGAGATTATCATTTATGCATATAGCTATGTGGGGACCTTCACACTATAGAACTTGGCTTGTATATTCCAATGATGAGCCTCCTCAAATGAGCTCTAGGTCTTCTTGAGCAAGCAAGTTGGATGCACCCCCACTAGTTCCATTGGAGAGCTTACCTTAGCTCATATGTGATCCATTGCATGGCAATCCCTACTCCTCACATCATATCTATCATCTGGCTTTCTCTCGCCTATGATTGTCCTCATTGATGTGAGCCTTTCACACCCTTTTTGTCTTCCTCCTCCACCGTATTCTCTCTTTGCCATCCTAAGTGTCAACTTTCTTGCTTACGCTCATCCATTGCATGAGTGCTCAAAATGTCGAAAAGGAGTGGATCATTTTGACTTGTACCTGGCTAGTGGTCTGGGGATAAGTCAAGATAAGATTCCACAGAAGACCAAGTGTGAAACTTTAGTAGATTGAGTTTTCAACACAAAAATGTTTTTTCTCGTATATCCCTATCCCCTTTCTTGCACGCAAACACACTTTGGAGACATTCGAGTCACGGATAGCGAGAGCTCTTATGTTCTTATGTTGCTTATTTCAATGCTAGATATAGACTCTTGCCTGTTATGAATTGAATTGAATTACATGCCTTGATTGCTTTACTTAAAAGTTCTTATATGGTTGTTAGCATGTCACCGCAGAAATTATGTTGTTATCATTTACCTACTCGAGGACGAGCAGGAATTAAGCTTGGGGATGTTGATACGTCCAAAACGTATCTATAATTTCTGCTTGCTCCATGCCTGTCGTGGTAATACTAAAGGCATACCCCTAGGCAAGGGAAACCAAGGGATACCATTAAGCCCTTGGTTTTCCAAACACACCCAACAAAATAAGATCAGTAAAAACTTGGAGCATCAACGATCTCCGAGTAACCGGTTACTCGGAGATCAAAAACCACTTCCGAGTACGCAGCTACTCGGAAGTCCAGCAAGATCCGAGTAGATCGACACTCGGAAGAGATCGGCGAGCCATTACTTACTCGGATGATAGGAACGCAACGGACAGGAAGAATTCAAGACTGCAGGCGTTTCTCCTCCTTTATTAGTAGTAATGGGAAGACCGTTCTATGTATTTAGTACGCATTTAATCCTGTAATCAAGACCCATTTAAGACCAAAGCATTAAGGGGCAGGGGCGCACTCTATATAAGCCCCCCCTCCTTCGGTTTGGGCACGCGCAACTCTAATCCTCAAACTCTTGAGCAAGAACACCCCAGTCAGCCTGGGACAGGATTAAGGTTTTTATCTCTAAGGAGAGGCCTAACCTGTATAATTTTCCTGCGTCAACCACTCTACGTAAAGATTCATTTAGCTCCTTTCATACCTCTATATCTATTGTCAGGATTATATACCCGACAGTTGAAGCCCACCGTGGGGCTGAGTTGATCAGCAATCGTAGAGATGGCGTTTTCCTCATCCTCTTCGTCGGTTCACGGCCCCGAGCTCATTGTCGGAGAGGTTTTCCATTTCGGATCGTTGGCTTTCGTAGCTGACGACTCCGCCTGGTTGGTGGATTCTCCGCTCGAGGCACCATTTCTGCCTTCAAGAGGCAGCGTCCACTTCCGAGCTGACGAGTCGGGGGCCCTGTGCCTCCAATTGTCGACCCATCGTCAAGCACCCGCGCCGTTATCTGTCTGCCATAAGAAGAAGCGCTCGGGCCGCCCGTGCGTTCATCATCGTGGAAAATCGGTCAAGATTCAGCAGGTGGCAGTCATCGACTCGGTGGAGTCGGCACAGAAGGCCCTGGATGAACTGATCGCAAGAGAAGGCTCTACAACATCTCTCTTGCCTCTGTTCGACTCGGTCGAAGAAGAAGGCATGGCGGCGTCTGACCCCGAGTCGGGCGCCGAGCAAGAAAGCAGCAGCAGTGCCCCAATCGTTGTTGCGGAAGTGTGCATGGACGAGACTCCACCCTCTCAGCCATCGCCAGCTCAGGATAATCACGCCCGAGAGGAAGCTAACAGTCCATCCAGGGCCGGCACTCAGGAGCCGGCCCGGCGTGTATCCGCTTTCCGAAGGTTAGAGCTCGGAGAAGCAAGTCGACAACCCCGCCCCCTTACTCGGGAGGAGCGGGAAGAAGCAGAAGCGGCTGAGCGGCTTCTAAACACCCCCATCGACACAAGCACTCCAGAAGGACGAGGCCTGGAGGCAGCCAGATTAACTAACTTGGCTGAGCGAGAGCGCCTGGCCGAGCTAGAAAACACCTTGGAGCGCAAGCTCAGGAGGTAGCTCGGCTCAGGCAAAGCAGAACAAGCCGACAACTGCAAGGCCCAGGCCGGGAACCTTTCCGGGCTATGGGTACCCCAGTAGAAAACCTCATATCGGCTACTCGGATTGCAAATTCTCTGCAGTCCAGTGGATCGGCAGCAGAGGAAATTCAGCACCTGGCATTTTTGCTGCAAACCGCGGTGGATCAAAATGAGGTTGTCAGTCAATCACAGCAGCGAATTCATTCCCAAGTTCCCCCTGCAAGAACGTCACTGTCAATGCACACGCCCTATGGAGAAGCAAGGAGAAACAAGAAAAATTTGCCTCGGCGCAGAGATGAGCCCCGAGGAGATCGCTACCAAGAACAGTATCGGCATGAAGATCACAGGTGGGCAGAAGCTCGCGGGACAGGTCGGCCCGCACCGCGAAGAGAGGAGTTCCCTCGACACCGGGATGACCGTCATTTTGATGTTGAAGACGACGCCCGAAGCCACCTAGTACAAAGCCGAGTCGACCGAGCTAGATCACATGACCAAGACCAAGCTCGGCCCTCAATGGCCACCGGACCAGTTTGCTTCAGCGAAAGGATTAGGTCTACCCTTATTCTGCCCCACTTCAGGATAGCTCAAGGGGTGGATAAATACCGAGGTGATACTAAACCTCAGACATGGTTAGACGATTACAGAATAGTCGTGCAAATCGGAGGGGGAGGAGACGAGATAGCCATGATGCACCTGCCATTGATGCTAGAAGGCTCGGCCCGGGCAGGGTTAAATCAACTCCCCCCTAGCAGCATCTGGGTTGGAAGACCTCGAGAAAGTGTTCGTCAAATTTTTTGAAGGGACTTACAAGAGACCCGGTGGCCTAACCGAGCTACAATAGTGTGTACAGAGCAGTACCGAATCTACTCGGGATTATATCCAGAGATGGATCACATTTCATAACTCGGTTGAAGGAGTCTTCGAGTTCCAGGCTATTCATGCCTTCAAGCAAGGCGTCAAGTACAGAGAGCTGAGTCTCAAGTTGGCAAGGTCACCTCATGTCACCTCACTGGGAAAACTGATGGAGATAGCAAATAAATATGCCAATGGTGAAGAGGAGATTCGGCAGAAGAACCAGCATCATAGAGGAGGCAACAACTCGGAGCCTAACCCGAAGCAGAAGACCGGAGGCGACAACAAGCGAAAGGCAGAGGACGCCCCAACGGACGCAGAGTTAGTGGCCGCAGCAAAGGCTTCAGGCATTCATGGCAAGGGCCAGGCATGAAAGGAGTGGCAGCCGCGGCAGAAAAAGCCGTCCAATGATGATGAAGTCCTGGATCAACCTTGTCCTCTTCACACCACCCGAGATGCCGAGGGAAAGTTAGTCATTCCAAAGCTTACAGCTCGGCAATGTCGCCTGATCAAAAGAGCGGCCCAGAATGCAAGGATAGGTCCCCAGCAAGATAAGGATACCGGAAAAAAGAAAGCGCCCAGCCCAGATCTGGACAGCGAAGGCTTCCCAAGAGAAGACGGAGTGTTAGTCATCTTCGCAGGGCGGGAGTCGAAGAGGGTAGAAAAGATAAGGTTCAATGAAGTTAACTCGACAGCTCCGGTAGTTCCGAGTTATATGAAGTGGGCTGACGTCCCAATCACCTTCGACCAGTCGGATCACCCTCCTCACATCCCTCACCCAGGAAGGCATGCTCTGATTGGGGATCCTTTGGTGGAAACAGGGAATGGGAACTTCAGGATCAGAAATGTTTTGATGGATGGTGGCAGTGGAATTAACATCTTATATGCAAGCACTCTGAAGAGCATGAACATTCCAATGTCCAAGCTCCGTAAAAGCTATCTGGAATTTCATGGGATAATCCCGGGGGAAAAGGCATACTCACTTGGAATGATCTCCCTCAATGTGGTACTTGGTACTCCGAGTAATTTCCGGAAAGAAAAGATCACCTTTGAAGTGGTGGATTTTCTGAGTGCATACCATGCCCTACTCGGAAGACCAGCCAATGCAAAATTCATGGCCATCCCCTGTTAAGTCTATCTAAAACTAAAGATGCCTGGCCTGCACGGCGTGATCACTGTCTAGGGAGACTACAAGCAAGCCGAAGAACTGCTGCAGAAGGGGTCCCTGATAGCTGACCAACAAATGGCTGAGGTCGAGCTGGCCGAGTACAAAAAAGCCACTGACTCATCCGAGTTACTGCAACCAAAGAAGACATCTTCATTCGAGTCAGCCGGAGAGACCAAGAGGGTACAGATACATCCCACGGATAAAGACAAATACACCAACATTGCAACCGATTTGGATCCCCAATAGGAACTTGAGCTCGTCAACTTCCTCCGTGAGAATTGGGACATCTTCGCATGGAAGCCTGCCGATATGCCTGGAGTCCAAAGGGAGTTGGCCGAGCACAATTTACACGTGGATCCGAAAGCAAGACCGGTGAAAGAGTCCCTCCGGAGGTTTTCCTCCGAGAAAAGGAAGGCCATCGGACAGGAGATAGCTAGACTATTAGCAGCCGGATTCATTAGAGAAATCTTCCACTCCGAGTGGTTAGAAAATCATGTAATGGTTCCGAAGAAAGATAAATATTGGAGAACTTGTGTTGATTTCCAACATATCAATAAAGTTTGTCCAAAACACCATTTCCCTCTTCCTCGCATTGACCAGATTGTGGATTCCACATCGGGTTGAGAGAGATTATGTTTCCTCGATGCATACTCGGGTTACCATCAAATCCGACTATATGAAGGAGATGAGCTTAAAACAGCATTCATAACCCCATTCGGATGTTTTTGTTACATCGCGATGCCATTCGGACTCAGAAACGCAGGCGCCACGTACCAACGAATGATGCAGAATTGCCTGATCTGGAAAATCGGCAGAAATGTGGAGGTCTACATGGATGACATCGTGATCAAGTCGGTTAAAGGAAGTAGTTTGCTAGCCGACTTAGCTGAAACTTTTCATAGCCTCCGAGCCTACAGCATCAAGCTCAACCCTGAAAATGCTTTTCTGGTGTGCCAGCAGGGAAGCTACTCGGATTCATGGTCTCTGAGCGGGGGATAGAAGCCAACCCGGAAAAAATCGCGGCAATTCAAAACATGAAGCCTCCCAAGCAGCTCTGAGACGTCCAAAAATTGACAGGTTGTCTCGCAGCACTCAGTAGGTTCATCTCCAGACTGGGAGAGAAAGCCCTACCTCTCTACCAGCTGATGAAAAAATCACCAAATTTCGTCTGTACGGAGGAAGCTCAAATGGCGTTTGAAGAACTCAAAAAGCAACTGTCAACTCGGCCGGTCCTGGCAGCACCTCAAGAAAAAGAGCCGCTCTTGTTATATATTGCAGCCACAAGCC
The DNA here is from genome assembly GCA_950022295.1 of Bromus sterilis. Classification (NCBI taxonomy): domain Eukaryota; kingdom Viridiplantae; phylum Streptophyta; class Magnoliopsida; order Poales; family Poaceae; genus Bromus; species Bromus sterilis. The sequence goes on along the minus strand of OX465595.1, from coordinate 250,547,986 downwards.
GAGTGGTCAGCGTAGCTATAGTGGTGGAAAGATAAGAAGAAGGAAAGTCACAAAAGGTACAAAGACCGGTGTACTTCATCTCCGAAGTCCTCACACCATCCAAGGGGAGATATCCCCACTACCAGAAGTTGGCAATGGGAATTTACTTGGCATCACAGAAGCTCGCACATTACTTCCAGGATCATTCTATCACAGTGGTCTCTGAAGCTCCCCTGGCAGAAATTATGAACAACAGATACTCAACAGGCAGAATAGAAAAATGGAGTTTGGACCTACTACCCTTTGACCTCAATTACCAAGACAAAAAAGCAATCAAGTCGCAAGCACTGGTGGACTTCCTGGCCGAGTGGATTGAGGTCCAACATCCCCCACAACCAACACCAGAGCATTGGACGATGTTCTTTGATGGGTCCAAGATGCTGCATGGAGCAGGGGCAGGGGTGGTACTGGTTTCACCAAGGAAGGACGAGATGAGATACGTCCTCCAAATCCATTTCCCAGCAACAAATAACGAAGCCGAGTATGAAGCTCTTCTGTACGGCATGCGAATGGCCATTTCACTCGGAATCAGGAGACTTATGATATTCGGAGATTCAGACCTAGTAATCAACCAAGTAATGAAAGAGTGGGACATCCGGAGTCCAGCAATGACAACCTACTGTGTAGCAGTGAGAAAATTGGAGAAAAAATTTGATGGGCTGGAGCTCCATCACATTCCAAGGGGTAAAAATCAGGCAGCAGATGATCTAGCCAAGTTGGGTTCTACCAGGGGTCAGATCCCGCCAGGGATTTACTTGCAGCACTTGCACTCTCCAACAGTCAAGGAAGATCCATTCCTAGAAGCCGATCCAGATATGCTGCCTGAAAAGAACATCCCCAACAAAAAAGATATACCCGCAGTAGTTGACATGGTGTTTGATGTGGAGGTCATTCCCCCCGAGTGGACACTTCCAATCCTTGCTTATCTACAAAATCAAGAGCTTCCTGATGATGAGATAGAAGCTAAGCAAATCGTCCGCAAATCTAAGTCTTACTCAGTGATCAATGGGGAGTTATACAGAAATAGCATCACTCATCTCCCCCAGCGATGCATCTCCGAGGAGGAAGGCCGTTGCATCCTACAAGACATACATGCGGGAGATTGTGGCCACCATGCCTCAAGTCGTACGTTGGTGGCAAAAGCTTTCTGAGCTGGTTTCTTCTGGCCTGAAGCCCTCAGCGATGCTCGGTACATCGTGGACCACTGTGAAGGCTGTCAGTTTTACGCCAACCAGCCCCGCAAACCAGCCTCCGAACTGAAGACAATCCCCCTAGCCTGGCCATTCGCAGTATGGGGACTGGATATGATTGGACCACTCCGAACGGGCAAGCATGGTTTCACCCACATTTTGGTCGCAGTAGACAAGTTTACAAAATGGATAGAAGCAAAACCTATCAAGACCCTAGACTCCGCCACAGCAGTCAGCTTCATGCAAGGCATCATACATCGGTTTGGTGTTCCACATGACATCATCACCGACAATGGGTCGAATTTCAACTCGGCCGAATTCAAGAAATTATGTTCGACCAATGGTATTCAGGTCAACTTTGCCTCAGTCGCACACCCACAGTCCAACGGCCAGGTCGAACGAGCAAACGGATTAATACTCAAAGGAATCAAGCCTCGGCTACTTCGAGAACTGAAGGAAGCAGCGGGTTCCTGGGTTGACGAACTCCCTTCGGTCTTGTGGGGATTGCGGACAACTCCCAATCGCTCAATTCGGTCAACCCCTTTCTTCCTCGTTTACGGTTCAGAAGCAGTTCTCCCGAGTGACCTTAAGCACAACGCCCCCCGCATAAGCCAGTACACAGAAGCCGAGGCCGAAGCAGCACGACAAGATGGTGTTGATCTCTTGGAAGAAGAGAGAAACCTAGCCCTCACCCGCTCGGCGTTCTACCAGCAAGACCTTCGCCGATACCACGACCGACATGTCCGAGCACGCTCATTTCAAGAGGGCGATATGGTACTTCGCATCAAGCAAACTTCGGACCACAAACTAGCTCCCCCATGGGAAGGCCCATGTGTCATCTCTAGAGTACTGCACAATGGGGCCTATCACCTGTACGATGTAACTAATAAGATAGAAGAGCCTCATGCATGGAAGGCCCAGTTATTGCGTCGTTTCTATGCATGAGCACACTTGTAAGATCTGAATAAAATATTATTTCATACACATAGTGTGCCTTGCTCAATCTGTTTTCCATTACTGCCAATCAGGTTCTCCATCCGAGCTGCGCGCAGCTCGGACGAGAACTTAGAAAACTTATTATAAGTGCTTACCAACGCCCAACAGGCCTGGGGCAACACAACATCATCTACATTGAAGATCTTGTCTACAAGATCATCAATAGAAAAAATTTCTAAGTACTTTCCAGTCTCAGGAGACTTGGGGGTTGCTTGAAGCTATCAGATCGGATTTTCTTCCGAGCTACGCCCAGCTTGGACGAAAATCCACAATTAGGTTTTCTATCCGAGCTGTGCGCAGCTTGGACGAGAACTCATAAAACTTATTATAAGTGCTTACCAACACCCAACAGGCTTGGGGCAGCACAACATCATCTGCATTGAAGATCTTGTCTACAAGATCATCAATAGAAAAATTTCTAAGTACTTTCAAGTCTCAGGAGACTTGGGGGCTGCTTAAAGCTATAAAATCGGATTTTCTTCCGAGCTGCGCCCAGCTCGGACGAAAATCCACAATCAGGTTTTCCATCCGAGCTGCGCGCAGCTCGGACGAGAACTTAGAAAACTTATTATAAGTGCTTACCAACGCCCAACAGGCTTGGGGCAGCACAACATCATCTGCATTGAAGATCTTGTCTACAAGATCAACAATAGAAAAAAATTCTAAGTACTTTCAAGTCTCAGGAGACTTGGGGGCTGCTTAAAGCTATCAAATCGGATTTTCTTCCGAGTTGCGCCCAGCTCGGACGAAGATCCACAATAAGGTTTTCTATCCGAGCTGTGCGTAGCTCGGATGAGAACTTAGAAAACGTATTATAAGTGCTTACCTGTAACAACCCAGATTTCACAAAAATTAAAAAAATTGTTTTCGGTGTGAATTGTTTGATTGCCTGATTTGTTTGCGGTGTTTGCATCCCCGATTTATCGACCGGCGATTATTCCCCCCCCCTCTTATCTCGTACCAGATGGAGACCGACCCTTGCCACCCTGACACTCGACCTTTGCGACACCGGGTTTCACCCGATCATCATCGCGAAAACTGCACAAGACCAGCCGCAGCCAACGGAACGAAAAACCCCGTTTAATAATTAAACGGGTTATTTTTATAGCACGCTGGAAAGTGTTCTCGGAATGGTTCCAGCACGAGGTGAACACCTCCGGTTCGATGCGCTGATCGCTCAGTTTGAAGTTTTACCCGAATCGGAGGTCATGCGGACCCCTGGCGGTCAGAAACGTAATCACCGCGCGCGAGAGAGAAAAAACGGGGATGTTTTTGCAAACTGCCAGCCACCTGGGCTATATAAAGACAACCACACTCCCACCCCTTTCAAGGGTTTCGCTAGCCAAAAATTGCAGCCACCCCCCTCACAATGTCCAGATTTGCCCCAGTTTTGCCCCAATTCCCGAAACCCTAGCTTGGACACTCCCAGAACCGTCGGATCGCAGATCGGAGGACTACGATGGTGCCACGTCATCACCCTGCCTCTCCTCTCTCCTCTCTCCAACCCGCAGTGCCGCCCGCAGCACGTCGACGCCGCCGGCTGGCCGGAACGGCAGCCGCGTCGCCGCGCCAACGCACCTCCTCCCCTCGCGCCTTCCTGTCCTCCTTCTCCCTCCGCGCCTCACCTCCTTTCTCCCTCTCGTCTGCAGGTCCTCCGCCACTCGCGCCATGGCCGAGCTCGGGCCAGAGCTCACCGCCGGCCGCCTTGCCTGCATCCGAGGCTGGCGACCTCGCCCGTCACCCCTTCCCTCCGGATCCAGCGCCCAGCCGCCTCGCCCCTTTGTTCCCTTCCTCCTCGCCGCGTGATCCGGCGAGCCTCGCCGCCGGTGTCCACCGCCTCCGCCCGATCCCATCAGGACGAGGCCGAGCGAGCCAGCCAGCCACGTGGGCCGGCGCCCCTCCTGCAGCCCACCTCAGATCCGAGGCCCAGCACCGAGCCGCCCCAGCCAGGCGCCTCCCAGCCCGCCGACCTGGGCCAGGCCCAGCAAGGTGAGGCGCCCTCGTTTTTTTCTTATTTATTTATTTATTTTATTTTGTTTTGCTGCGCTGTGAGTTGGGCCGGCCCAGTAACACTAGTTTCGGCCCGTTGCCCTGTTTTTTTTCCTGGGCAGTTTAATTTAGCAGATTGTATTGTTATTTTGCGTTCCCCGTATCTTTTAGCTCGTAGCTCGGATCGCGACGATTTAAACATGAAAGTTGCTTAGTTTTTCGTGTAGTTTAATAAAATGTTGCTTGTTGCCATGTTTGAATTTGTTTACATGTTGTTTACCTGCTAATTACAAATGCTTGCCACCGTAAACTGTTTATTTAATAACTTTTTAACCGTTGCTCCGATTAAAATGTTTCTTATATGTAACTTGGCTAGAATTTTGTGTAGATTGTGTTTATGTTGTTATTGCTTGCTAAAAAAATATTGTTTAGGGCAAAACAGTACCAAATTCAATAAATATCGTGGGGTCCGCAATAGTATGCCATGTTTAGGTTGTGCCTCACTTAAATTGACTAGCCTAGATAGTTTATCTTGTGCTTCACCTCTTGACATGTTTGTGTGTTATGCCATGCTTGAGTGAGATGCCATGTTAACAACCTTTGTTGATCACCTGTAGCTAAACAACTTGAACCACCGTAAATGTGCGGTATCGTCGTGTGTGACGAGTACTCCACTTAACCTGTTAGTAACCGCTCTCGACGGTAGGTGCGATGTCTCGTGTTGCCTTCTTGTTGATGCTTTCTCGTGTTTGCCTCGTAGTAATAGAGTGCTTGATCGTTGATTGCTTTCCAGTGTTTACCCTCTTGTGTGCTTCCGCGGATACCTCTCGGAGACGTTGCGAGCTTGCGATCAATTGCACCTTTGGAACCCGACTTATCAATAGGCAAGGACTATACATTACTTATGATCCATTCTATTTCAACCAGCGGTTTGCATGCTAGTATAGGATAGGTTCGATGTTTGATCCTACCACATGTTTACAGCCTCTTTCAAACCGATACGGCCATGTCCCCTCCCAGCAAACCTTGTACTGCTATGTTACTATTGCTCGTTGCTCAGCCCCTGCTTAGTATGCATGCTTAGGACGCTACAATGTTACCCTGTTACTCCTTGGTTTGGGATATCACATTATTATATTATTTTGGATGATATAATTATTATTATAATGTTGCCTATATTCGACGAAGGATGGAAGGTCTAGGCTATCCCGCCCTGACGCTTTATTCCATTCGAGTCACCTAGGACCCGAGTTCCGGGTATTGTGTCTCTTGACGAGCGTGCCTAACAGCGTGTGGGATTTTATGGGGTCCCCTTTTCTTACCTACCTAGCTTCAAACATTTCTAGTGGTGGCCCAAGCTGATTTACCATTTGAAACCGTGTGTGTGCTGGTCGGCCGCCAGTAGTTTTCAAACCAACCCGGACCAGTGAGGACATAGTTCCCTTGCTGGCACACTTTGTCCGGCTGAGGACCCGGTTTCCCATGTGTGATTAACCGGCTATCCAAACCTGCGACAGACGGTAGAGACCAGATCGAGAGAGCGGTCAGCTCCTGAGATGGATGTCGACTCACCGGGGGCCACCCGGCTTTGTTCGTTGTTAGGTAGAGGGACCTATCGTTTCGGATCTCTTGGAACTAAATCATAAAATGGTTGCCTGTGATGGGTAGCAACTGAGAGAGATGGGCGTGCGTGCGGAGCCTTGTAATGTGCAGTTGGTACACCCCTGCAGGGTTAAATCTTTTCGAGAAGCCGTGTCCACGGTTATGGACGACTTGAGACCTACTCCTTGTTCATAGACAACAACAACTGAGATAATATTGATATAACTTGATCAACGTGTGTGTGTGTGCCTTGACTACTTCTTCTTTGTCGGGATGCGAAGAGGAGGACAAGGATAGGATAGGTGTTATGTTTGCGTATGTAGTTGATAGCAAGACTTGTTGGAGGCGATTCCTCATCGAATGCTTGGCCTCTTACCTTACTCTCTAGATCATTAGCCACTTCATAAATGCTAGTGCGGCAGCAACCTCACCACTTACCCCTTCCTTACCGTAAACTACTAGTTGTCCTAGAATGACGAGTGATGGAGTCCCTGCTGGGTCAGTTGACCACTACAGTTGGATGCTGAGTACCTCTGTACTCATGATACTACCCCCAACCTCTTTTCAGGGTTCTTGATCGACAACAGGTATGGTGATCGATGTTTCACGTGGAGACTCGACGACGACTAGTTAGGCGGATCCCGGCAGAGGGCCTGGACCCGTGTGGTTATGGGGATCGATGTTTTTATCTTTGGCAGTAGGCTTTTGATTGTACTCTGTACTCAGACATATACCTTCCGCCGATGTATTGTATTTAAGGCAGTTGTATGCCGATTGTATGAGATGTTGTATCTTTGTATCTGTAATGTTGTGATATCATGTTGGAAATCTGGGGCATATGGCTATGTCATATGTTGCGGTGGGACCGATATGTGCTTCGTCCTCGGATCTGGATGGAAACATCTAGATCTGGAACAGTACCGAATATCGGGCCTTACATTACCAACGCCAACAGGCTTGGGGCAGCAAAACATCATCTACATTGAAGATCTTGTCTACAAGATCATCAATAGCAAATATTTCTAAGTACTTTCAAGTCTCAAGAGACTTGGGGGCTGCTTAAAGCTATCAAATCGGATTTTCTTCCGAGCTGCGCCCAGCTCGGACGAAAATCCACAATTAGGTTTTCTATCCGAGCTGTGCGCAGCTCGGACGAGAACTTAGAAAACATATTATAAGTTCTTACCAACGCCCAACAGGCTTGGGGCAGCACAACATCATCTGCATTGAAGATCTTGTCTACAAGATCATCAATAGAAAAAAATTCTAAGTACTTTCAAGTCTCAGGAGACTTGGGGGCTGCTTAAAGCTATCAAATCGGATTTTCTTCCGAGCTGCGCCCAGCTCGGACGAAAATCCACAATTAGGTTTTCTATCCGAGCTGTGCGCAGCTGGACGAGAACTTAGAAAACGTATTATTAGTTCTTACCAACGCCCAACAGGCTTGGGGCAGCACAACATCATCTGCATTGAAGATCTTGTCTACAAGATCATCAATAGAATAAAATTCTAAGTACTTTCAAGTCTCAGGAGACTTGGGGGCTGCTTAAAGCTATCAAATCGGATTTTCTTCCGAGCTGCGCCCAGCTCGGACGAATATCCACAATCAGGTTTTCTATCCGAGTTGTACGAAGCTCGAACGAGAACTTAGAAAACGTATTATAAGTGCTTACCAACGCCCAACAGGCTTGGGGCAGCACAACATCATCTGCATTGAAGATCCTGTCTACAAGATCATCAATAGAAAAAAATTCTAATTACTTTCAAGTCTCAGGAGACTTGGGGGCTGCTTAAAGCTATCAAATCGGATTCTCTTCCGAGCTGCGCCCAGCTCGGACAAAAATCCACAATCAGATTTTCTATCCGAGATGTGTGAAGCTCGGACGAGAACTTAGAAAACGTATTATAAGTGCTTACCAACGCCCAACGGGCTTGGGGAAGCACAACATCACCAGCATTGAGGATCTTATATCATCAATAGAAAATCTTCTAAGCACTCTCCAAGTCTCAGAAGACTTGGGGGCTACTTAAAGTTACCAAATCAGGTTTTCTACCGAACTGTACGTAGCTTGGACGAGAACTTAGAAAATTCATAAAAGGATAAAACTGAGCATCGGCGGATAAATTTGTTTCCCACTAGGAAACAGAATACGAGTTCATCAATAACACTCAAACATAGGAGTGCCCCACCCTTGGATCACACAACCAAACAGTGAAACTTATTAAAGATCCACTCGGCATCCCGAGGCAAATTTGACACCAGTGTTTTTTCCCTATTCTCCACTCATTCCTCGCCCGCCTCGTCGGACTCACTGGTTACGCTAGTTGACTCAACAAAGAAGTCCAGATTGGGCATCAAAGCAATTCGGCTAGCAGTTTCAGCATAACGCGGAAGGAAGGTGGTGCAGCTCTGACCTTCTTTCGGATCACCACCGCCAACTCGCTCAAGATTATGGACCCGCTCCGGAAAATGCGCTTTGGTCAAGGCCAGTGCGTAGTTCGCACCGCTCCGCGCCGCAGAACGTTTCCAGCGCGCCAGTTGTTGAGGGGCCTCGCGGAGGACGGGCACAACCGTGTCCAGCTTCACCCTGCTTCCCTCATCAGGCGACAGCTTGCTCTTCAACGCCAGGGTAGCGCCCATGACTTCTTCAGCACTTCGCTTTAGCGCGCCTCATGGTCAGCAGACCCCGGTCCAGAGCAAATTCCATCATTACTGGCGTATAATTATCCCTTTTAATCATCTCGGCAAACTCAGCCATGCGCGCTTGCTCGGCCTCCGGGTCCGTCCCATATGCTGCATCAATAGAGAAGATGAGTACACCGCGGAAGAATCGGGAACATTCTCCCATCACAACTCGGATCACAAAACTCACCAGACAAGGTTTCACTGAAAACAGAAAACCGCCCAGCGCAATATTCCTCCGCTGCCTTCACCGCCTTCCGAGTTGTTTCCAACTCGGCTTGATGTTTCTTTTCATCCTCGGCACGCGGCTCGGATAATTTCTCCAAGTCAGATTCCAGTTTCGTGATACAGGCTTCGTTCTCCTTCACTGCCTGTTTGTAATGGTACAAACTTGTTTCTAGGGCCTTCTTCTCCTTGGCCCGCCTTTCAACCTGGTCTATCTCCTTCTCCATCTTTGCAACTAAATCATCGTTCTCTTTAACCTTGGCATCAAAATCTTTCTTCGCCGCTTCTACAAACAGAGGTCAAAACGGATAAATAGGATGATGACATACACCAATACAGGAACGCAAGGGTCCTTACCATTGTCTTCAGCATGTTGTTTCTTCAATTTGTTGTGCTCTTCAAGCAGCGCCTCGTACGCACTCTTGGCAGCAGTGTTCTCCTCCTGCAACTTCACGAAGGCCGATCCAAGCTTGCATGCCTCCTATGAAGCCGAAAGGAATACCACGCTGAAACAAATACCTCCTATCAAAAGACTCCGAATAACTTCGCAAAGTTACTCGGAGCCTTGGGGGCTACACCCAGTGGGTGCACTAAGAAGTGCTCCCACTGGAAGTTCACTGAAACAAATACTTCCTATCAAAAGACTCTGAATAACTTCGCAAAGTTACTCGGAGCCTTGGGGGCTACACCCAGTGGGTGCACTAAGAAGTGCTCCCACTGGAAGTTCACTGAAATAAATACCTCCTATCAAAAGACTCCGAATAACTTCGCGAAGTTACTCGGAGCCTTGGGGGCTAAACCCAGTGGGTGCACTAAGAAGTGCCCCCAGCAAATATTTCAAACCCGCAGAATAACAACAAAACACCCAAAGGTCATTCTGACACCCAGTTGGTAGGAAAACTTACGTAAGTACTTACGTGCAAGTTGGACTTTACCAACTCGGCCTCGGACGCTAGCTCGCGCAGCCGCAGCTCAAATTGAGTCGCCCTAACCAAAGACTCATTTAAACCACCAACAATATCACTCTCCACTGGAGCACCGACCGGAATGGTTACTGAGACAGCAGGTTCATCCCCTTGAGCAGCCGCCGGGGCGACAGGAATCTCCTTAGCAGCCTCCCCAGCAGGAGCGTCAGGTGCGGCAGCTCGGGAACCAGACCCAGAGGACACCGTCCCCTCAGGAACAATCACCTCAGGAGGAGTGACCCCAGCGGCGGCTGGCTTGGTAGCAATCCGAGTTGGGTCAGCAGTAGAGTCAACATCCATGTCTGCGGCAGATACAACAAACATTTAGAAGCGGGAAGACGACAGTGGTAGAAGCCTCAACAAAAAACAGCGAAGAATTCTCACCAACGGCCGCAACGTCTTCTGGAATAGTGTCCATAACAGGAAAGTCAGTCACCTCACAAGTACTGACATCCTCCAAAGCTTCAGCCTCGGGATCCTCGATCCCAGGCAGCGACTCAGAACCACTCAGACGTACACTGCAAAGTAAAACAGCTGAGGACGGGCCGGGGAAGCCAATACAGCGTTAAATCATAAGAAAACCAACAGCATTACTTATGAACGGTCTTCAAACTACGCCTCGGGGGAGCAACCTTGGCCGGACCAGCTCCAGCCCCCTTGGCCTTCTCAACAACAGCACCCCCCGAGGGGTTAGCCTCTCGGCTCCCAAGCGTAACAAGCTTCTTCTTCTTCATAGGTGCAACCTTCCCAGAACTGAGGCTCACGGGCGGAAGTTTCCCGCTGCCCTCTTCGCCACTCGAAGTATGAGCCCTTTTACGGGACCGAGTAAGCCCTTCCCGTGCCGACTCGCGGTCCTGGTTGTTCTTGGAGCGTTGCTCGGACGCCGCCTGTAAGGCCCGATATGCGGTGCTGTTCCACATCTAGATGTTTCCATCCAGATCCGGGGACGAACCACATATCGGTCCCACCGCGACATATGACGAAGTCATATGCCCCGGATTTCCAACATGATATCACAACATTACAGATACAAGGATACAACATCTCATACAATCGGCATACAACTGCCTTAATACAATACAACAGCGGAAGATACATGTCTGAGTACAGACTACAAGCAAATGCCTACTGGCAAAGAGAAAAACATCGATTCCCATAACCACACGGGTCCAGGCCCTCCGCCAGGACCCGCCTAACTAGTCGTCGTCGAGTCTCCACGTGGAACGTCGATCACCATACCTGTAGTCGATCGAGAACCCTGAAAAGAGTTTGGGGGTAGTATCATGAGTACAAAAGTACTCAGCATCCAACTGTAGTGGTCATCTGACCCGGCAAGGACTTCATCACTCGTCATTCTAGGACAACTAGTAGTTTACGGTAAGGATGGGGTAAGTGGTGAGGTTGCTGCCGCACTAGCATTTATGAAGTGGCTAACGATCTAGAGAGTAAGATAAGAAGCCAAGCATTCGATGAGGAATTGCCTCCAACAAGTCTTGCTATCAGCTACTGACGCAAACATAACACCTATCCTATCCTTGTCCTCCTCTTCGCTTCCCGACGAAGAAGAAGCAGTCAAGGCACACACACGTTGCTCAAATTATATTAAGATTATCTCAGCTGTTGTTGTCTATGAACAAGGAGTAGGTCTCAAGTCGTCCATAACCGTGGACACGGCTTCTCGAAAAGATTTAACCCTGCAGGGGTGTACCAACTTCCCATTACAAGGCTCCGCACGCACGCCCATCTCTCTCAGTTGCTACCCATCACAGGCAACCATTTTATGATTTAGTTCCAAGAGATCCGAAACAACAGGTCCCTCTAACTAACAACGAACAAATCCGGGTGGCCCCCGGGGAGTCGACACCCAACCCAAAAGCCGGCCACGCTCTCGGATCGGACTCTTCCGAATGGCTAAGGTCGGGGTTAGCCTCACCTATATAACAGGGGACTTCCCTAGCTCACCAGTGTGGACCAACAAAGGAACTATGTCTCTGCTGGCCCGAGTTGTTTTAGAACCACTTGCTGCAGACCAGTTACGCACACGGTTTCAAATGGTAAATCAGCTTGGGCCACCTCTAGAATTGTTTGAAGCTAGGTAGGTAAGAAAAGGGGACCCCATAAAATCCCACACGCGGTTAGGCACGCTCAGTCTTAAAACCAATACCCGGAACTCGGGTCCTAGGTGACTCGAATGGAACAAAGCGTCGGCGCGGGATAGCCTAGACCTTCCGTCCTTCGTCGAATATAGTCAACATTATAATAATCATATCATCAACAACGATATCATAATGTGATATCCCAAACCAAGGAGTAACAGGGTAACATCGTAGCATCCTAAGCATGCATACTAAGCAGGGGCTGAGCAACGAGCAATAGTAACATAGCAGTACATGGTTTGCTGGGAGGGGACATGGCTGTATCGGTTTGAAAAAGGTTGTAAACATTTGGTAGGATCAAACATCGAGCCTAACCTAGACTAGCATGCAAACCGCTGGTTGAAATAGAATGGATCATAAGTAATGTATAGTCCTTGCCTATTGATAAGTCGGGTTCCGAAGGTGTACTTGATCGCAAACTCGCATCGTCTCCGAGAGTATCCGCAGGAGCACACAAGAAGTAAACACTGGAAAGCAATCAACGGAGATACCACTATCACTACGGAGAAATCACGAGCAAGCAATGAACAAACAAGCACGGTCAAGTATGATGCATGTCGTTTTAATATCATGGCTTGAACATAAGAATAGGCAAGTTTAAGTGAAGCATCGGGAAGCAATGGTGCAATCCTACCGACAACCTTCTTATGAATTAGGTAGGTGATTAACGAATCCGGGGGATCCTTATGTTGAAGTTGTTACGATGCATGATCATGGCATATGCAAAAGACTAGAACATAATATCAACAGGAATTGCCCACACTTGAGAATAACCTTGAGGCGGGATTCCCTAACTTGATTAAATGCAAATGACATGGCATAATATGATGAACCTAGTGCAATCTATTACAAGCAATGAATTAAAGAGTGAGACAACGCTACCGGCAATCTACGGTTAACGGGAGAACCACGGTGCTCGAAACACGGGAAACAAAAGAAGAATTGCACCACGTGCAACGCATGAGGGGTTCATGTGCAAAAGTGCACATCACCAAAATGATACAAGCCCATATTGCAAAATGAACAGCACCATTGCGTTCCTCATATTTTTCTACCCCAAAACAATATATGACATGATATAGCTGGGGCAAGAATGCATATTATACAAGCAAAGCAAAATGGGACAGAAATAAATCAATTCAAATGGATTTTAATCAATCATCCAAAAAGGAAAGGAGCCAACCCTCCATTGGGTTTCTCTCGGCTGATCTGGCCCATAAGGCGAGCAGCCCAACGCTAGCAGACGCCCACGGTCGAGCCCACTTAGCTAGCACTGCAGATAAGAGGAAAAAGGAAGATGCGAAAACATGGGGTAAATTGATCCCAACAGGAATCGAACCCCATACCTCTCAGATGGAACCATGGGTGCTGCACCACTGTGCTAGCCAGTCCATTTTGAAAGAAATAGGGCTTCTGCTCTACATCTACAACAGCTCAGCGAGACTGAAGCTGAATAAAACAATCACCTGACGAAGAACAGAGGTTGCGCTGCAAAATTAAAAGGGGGCGCCGGCTTGGGATTGAACCCAAGACCTCTCGAATGCAAACCCAGGCACCCGACCACTATGCTGATGCACGTTTGATGAAATAAAACGAGACTGAATCTACAAGTTCTATCAGGCGTGGCTAACTGAAACTGAAGAAAACGATGTAACACCTGACGGAGAACAACACTGCAAAAAAATAAAAGGGGCGCCCTTGCGGCCTCTGGGATTTGATCCCACTCCCTCCTAGTCGAAAACAGGGTGCTAACCACTGCGGTAGCCATCAAATTACAACAGGAAAAGAAACTAAACAGTATAAGAAATAAGCGCGGCGCTAACTGAACCTACGAAGAAAAAGGCGACAGTTTCAGTTTCAAGGAAACTGGAGACTGCATCGCACCGAGAACAGAGAGCGCGGGGGAGATTGCTGGGCACGCACGACTTTGACGCTACGCTGGTCACGGACACACATGAGACTGCTGCGGCAGGCGCTGGAACGAGGAGGAGCGTGCATGTTCTGCTCGCGTTCCCGGACGGACGGGTTCACGCCGGCAAACACGATGAGAAGATACGGCGACGAACACGGCTACGGCTTCCTAACGCGAGACACAAGGAGGAGAGGGGGAAGGGACGGCACTCACAGCGGGGCTTTGGAAGTCGGGGATCGGCTCGAGGACGCGAGAACACGTTGGCTTGACGGCGAGGTCGCAGACGCAGGCGGCGCGCTCACCGCGGGAAGACGATCATGGCGATGATGCAGTAGACGGAGATGAGGCAGGGACGTCGACGCTCGGCTCCGGGTTCCTCCTCCTTGAGCGAGTCTGCGGCGACACGAGGACCACGGTGACCTCGAGGGCTACGCAGGGACGACGGCGGCTTGACTATGGCAGGAATTTCGGAGCGATCGTGCTCCTGATCATGGAGGGCTGCAAGGGAAGGAAAGGAGAAAAAGAGAGGGGAAGAGAGGAGATGGCGGCGGCGGCTTGGAGGAATGGGGATAGGGTTCCTGGAGGGGGGAAGAGGTGCTTAAGAAGGGGGGAGGGGAAGCACAGGTGGCTGGCCACGGCGACGGCCAGCTCCTCTACTTTTCCATGGCTGTGAGAGGAGGGAGAGGGGGGGACCTCCACGTGAGGTGGAAAGGAGAGGGGTGGCTGCTCGGTTGGGCTGGGGGTTTTGGGGATTGTGCTGAGATGAGAGAAGAATCGGCCCAATGACCCCTGAAGTATCTCTGCATTTTATTCTTAAAAAAAGACAGCAGAGGAAAAGGCTAAAAGGAAAATGCAAAGGAATTCCAAAAATCATATACAAATATGATTATGAATCCTCATCAACTATAGGATTTTTAGAAAATGATTTGGGACAATATTATTTAGGTAATAAAAATGGCTATTAAACTAATTTAAAAGCCATTTAAATTACAACCCCATTTTCTGAAAAGGCAAAAATCCTGAAAGTTGGGCAAGGGATAAATCATGGCAAAACATGATTATTTGCAGAATATTTCTATGAGGGGATCAACAGGATGGCTTGGAGAAAAATGGCAAGGAACCAAAGAAAGAAATGAAAGCAAAGAAAAGAAAAAGGGTAAATCCTTTTACATGATCAGAAAAATGCTTGAGCATTTTTATGTCACATGGATTTGGCAAGGAATCATTGTGCAAACTTTCATCCCCAATGGGAAAAAATAAAAATGCAATTTTTTCTCGATATTGTCAGTTTTGGGTTGTTACAACTCGCCACCACCAACAGAGGATCTCGTCCCGAGATCCGGCATAACCCGGGGGGAAGGGACCGAGATATTGCAAGAAGGAAGATCGAACGAGAAATGAAACTTCCCGACACCACCAACATAGACTTCGCTCATCGTGACAACGATGTTTGCCTCCGTCCGGATCCAACCTGATTGGAGTTGCCGATATCGAAGAAGGAAACTTCCGAAGGTGCGGGAAGCTGATCGAGAGCAAGCTCGGATTCATCAAGGGGACATCACGACAAAACTGATTCCACTCGGGGAAAGAAACTCGAGGTTTCTGTAAAAGATTACCCAGGTACTACGGGATGCCATGAAAATGAGAATACGAATCGAAACAATACGATACCAGCATTTCTACAATAACATCACTCAGGAAGGTGCGAAAACCTGGACAACGAGACGGGACAGAGGAGGATCCACACACAGTGCCGACTCAAGCGGACAAAGGGGGACAGTCGAAGCGGGAGGTTCAGACTCCATTAGTTGGATAATAACCAGGCAACCCGGTTCGCTGCTTCACGTGGGCCGCACATTTGTCGATGTAGAGTGACAAGCCCACGAGCCATGCTCAGCCAGTTCGAAGTACGCCGACCAACCCACTGCTGATAAAGTATTGGTCCGACTGAAATCTCCTAAACGAGAACCTAGATTTGGTTTTGAAGAGGATAAGTTGAAGGAGAAAACATTACGTCGCACTTCCTTACCAGAGTGAGGGGATAAGGAGTAAAAAGAATCCTACTCTCCGATAACTAACTTAGTAACTACAAAATAAAAAAATTCTAGACTCGACTTCGGCCAGTAAAGGGATCCTACAGTCGGTAAGGCTCTGATACCAAGTTATAAGGCCCGATATGCGGTGTTGTTCCAGATCTAGATGTTTCCATCCAGATCCGGGGACGAAGCACATATCGGTCCCACCGCGACATATGACGAAGTCATATGCCCCAGATTTCCAACATGATATCACAACATTACAGATACAAGGATACAACATCTCATACAATCGGCATACAACTGCCTTAATACAATACAACAGCGAAAGATACATGTCTGAGTATAGACTATAAGCAAATGCCTACTGGCAAAGAGAAAAACATCGATTCCCATAACCACACGGGTCCAGGCCCTCCGCCGGGATCCGCCTAACTAGTCGTCGTCGAGTCTCCACGTGGAACGTCGATCACCATACCTGTAGTCGATCGAGAACCCTGAAAAGAGTTTGGTGGTAGTATCATGAGTACATAAGTACTCAGCATCCAACTGTAGTGGTCAGCTGACCCAGCAAGGACTTCATCACTCGTCATTCTAGGACAACTAGTAGTTTACGGTAAGGATGGGGTAAGTGGTGAGGTTGCTACCGCACTAGCATTTATGAAGTGGCTAACGATCTAGAGAGTAAGATAAGAAGCCAAACATTCGATGAGGAATCGCCTCCAACAAGTCTTGCTATCAGCTACTTACGCAAACATAACACCTATCCTATGCTTGTCCTCCTCTTCGCTTCCCGACGAAGAAGAAGCAGTCAAGGCACACACACGTTGCTCAAATTATATTAAGATTATCTCAGCTGTTGTTGTCTATGAACAAGGAGTAGGTCTCAAGTCGTCCATAACCGTGGACACGGCTTCTCGAAAAGATTTAACCCTGCAGGGGCGTACCAACTTCCCATTACAAGGCTCCGCACGCACGCCCATCTCTCTCAGTTGCTACCCATCACAGGCAACCATTTTATGATTTAGTTCCAAGAGATCCGAAACGACAGGTTCCTCTAACTAACAACGAACAAATCCGGGTGGCCCCCAGGGAGTCGACACCCAACCCAAAAGCCGGCCACGCTCTCGGATCAGACTCTTCCGAATGGCTAAGGTCGGGGTTAGCCTCACCTATATAACAGGGGACTTCCCTAGCTCACCAGTGTGGACCAACAAAGGAACTATGTCTCTGCTGGCCCGAGTTTTTTTAAAACCACTGGCTGCAGACCAGTTACGCACACGGTTTCAAATGGTAAACCAGCTTGGGCCACCTCTAGAATTGTTTGAAGCTAGGTAGGTAAGAAAAGGGGACCCCATAAAATCCCACACGCGGTTAGGCACGCTCAGTCTTAAAACCAATACCCGGAACTCGGATCCTAGGTGACTCGAATGGAACAAAGCGTCGGGGCGGGATAGCCTAGACCTTCCATCCTTCGTCGAATATAGTCAACATTATAATAATCATATCATCAACAACGATATAATAATGTGATATCCCAAACCAAGGAGTAACAGGGTTAGATCGTAGCATCCTAAGCATGCATACTAAGCAGGGGATAAGCAACGAGCAATAGTAACATAGCAGTACATGGTTTGCTGGGAGGGGACATGGCTGTATCGGTTTGAAAAAGGCTGTAGACATGTGGTAGGATCAAACAACGAGCCTAACCTAGACTAGCATGCAAACCGCTGGTTGAAATAGAATGGATCATAAGTAATGTATAGTCCTTGCCTGTTGATAAGTCGGGTTCCTAAGGTGTAGTTGATCGCAAACTCGCATCGTCTCCGAGAGTATCCGCGGGAGCACACAAGAAGTAAACAGTGGAAAGAAATCAACGGAGATACCACTATCACTACGGAGCAATCACGAGCAAGCAATGAACAAACAAGCACGGTCAAGTATGATGCATGTCGTTTTAATATCATGGCTTGAACATAAGAATAGGCAAGTTTAAGTGAAGCATCGGGAAGCAAGGGTGCAATGCTACCGACAACCTTCTTATGCATTAGGTAGGTGATTAACGAATCCGGGGGATCCTTATGTTGAAGTTGTTACGATGCATGATCATGGCATATGCAAAAGACTAGAACATAATATCAACAGGAATTGCCCACACTTGAGAATAACCTTGAGGCGGGATTCCCTAACTTGATTAAATGCAAATGACATGGCATAATATGATGAACCTAGTGCAATCTATTACAAGCAATGTATTAAAGAGTGAGACAATGCTACCGGCAATCTACGGTTAACGGGAGAACCACGGTGCTCGAAACACAGGAAAGAAAAGAAGAATTGCACCACGTGCAACGCATCAGGGGTTCATGTGCAAAAGTGCACATCACCAAAATGATACAAGCCCATATTGCAAAATGAACAGCACCATTGCGTTCCTCATATTTTTCTACCCCAAAACAATATATGACATGATATAGCTGGGGCAAGAATGCATATTATACAAGCAAAGCAAAATGGGACAGAAATAAATCAATTCAAATGAATTTTAATCATTCATCCAAAAAGAAAAGGAGCCAACCCTCCATTGGGTTTCTCTCGGCTGATCTGGCCCATAAGGCGAGCAGCCCAACGCTGGAAGACGCCCACGGGCGTGGAGCTGAAGTGGGCCGAGCCCACTTAGCTAGCACTGTAGATAAGAGGAAAAAGGAAGATGCAAAAACATGGGGTAAATTGATCCAAACAGGAATCGAACCCCATACCTCTCAGATGGGACCACAGGTGCTGCACCACTGTGCTAGCCAGTCCGTTTTGAAAGAAATAGGGCTTCTGCTCTACATCTACAACAGCTCAGCGAGACTGAAACTGAATAAAAGAATCACCTGACGAAGAACAGAGGCTGCGCCGCAAAATTAAAAGGGGGCGCCGGCTGGGGATTGAACCCAAGACCTCTCGAATGCAAACCCAGGCACCCGACCACTATGCTGATGCACGTTTGAAGAAAGAAAACGAGACTGAATCTACAAGTTCTATCAGGCGCGGCTAACTGAAACTGAAGAAAACAATGTAACACCTGACGGAGAACAGCACTGCAAAAAAATAAAAGGGGCGCCCTTGCGGCCTCTGAGATTTGATCCCAAGCCCTCCTAGTCGAAAAAAGGGTGCTAACCACTGCGGTAGCCATAAAATTACAACAGGAAAAGAAACTAAACAGTATAAGAAATAAGCGCGGCGCTAACTGAACCTACGAAGAAAAAGGCGACAGTTTCAGTTTCAAGGAAACTGAAGACTGCATCGCACCGAAAACAGAGAGCGCGGGGGAGATTGCTGGGCACGCACGACTTTGACGCTACGCTGGTCACGGACACACATGGGACTGCTGCGGCAGGCGCTGGAACGAAGAGGAGCGTGCATGTTCTACTCGCGTTCCCGGATGGACGGGTTCACGCCGGCAAACACGACGAGAAGATACGGCGACGAACACGGCTACGGCTTCCTAACGCGAGACACAAGGAGGATAGGGGGAAGGGACGGCGCTCACAGCGGGGTTTGGAAGTCGGGGATCGGCTCGAGGACGCGAGAACACGTTGGCTTGACGGCGAGGTCGCAGACGCAGGCGGCGCGCTCACCGCGGGAAGACGATCATGGCGATGATGCAGCAGACGGAGATGAGGCAGGGACGTCGACGCTCGGCTCCGGGCTCCTCCTCCTTGAGCGAGTCGGCGGCGACACGAGTACCACGGCGACCTCGAGGGCTACACAGGGACGATGGCGGCTTGACCATGGCGGGAATTTTGGAGCATCGTGCTCCTGATCATGGATGGCTGTAGGGGAAGGAAAGGAGAAAAAGAGAGGGGAAGAGAGGAGATGGCGGCGGCGGCTTGGGGGAATGGGGCTAGCGTTCCTGGAGGGGGGAAGAGGTGCTTAAGAAGGGGGAGGGGAAGCATAGGTGGCTGGCCACGGCGACGGCCAACTCCTCTACTTTTCCATGGCTGTGAGAGGAGGGAGAGGGGGGGACCTCCACGTGAGGTGGAAAGGAGAGGGGTGGCTGCTCGGTTGGGCTGGGGGTTTTGGGGATTGGGCTGAGATGAGAGAAGAATCGGCCCAATGACCTTTGATGTATCTCTGCATTTTATTCTTAAAAAAAGACAGCAGAGGAAAAGGCTAAAAGGAAAATGCAAAGGAATTCCAAAAATCATATACAAATATGATTATGAATCCTCATCAACTATAGGATTTTTAGAAAATGATTTGGGACAATATTATTTAGGTAATAAAAATGGCTATTAAACTAATTTAAAAGCCATTTAAATTACAACCCCATTTTCTGAAAAGACAAAAATCCTGAAAGTTGGGAAAGGGATAAATCATGGCAAAACATGATTATTTGCAGAATATTTCTATGAGGGGATCAACAGCATGGCTTGGAGAAAAATGGCAAGGAACCAAAGAAAGAAATGAAAGCAAAGAAAAGAAAAAGGGTAAATCCTTTTACATGATCAGAAAAATGCTTGAGCATTTTTATGTCACATGGATTTGGCAAGGAATCATTGTGCAAACTTTCATCCCCAATGGGAAAAAATAAAAATGCAATTTTTTCTCGATATTGTCAGTTTTGGGCTGTTACACCGCCTGAGCCCGAGCCACCACGGACTCCAGCTCCTCCCCCGCCTCAAATCCGACCCCCGCACCAGCAGTGCTATCTTCATCCTCCTCGGCAGGATGCTGCGGAGCCAGAGGAATAGGAGAATGGAACTGAGAAAAATCCTAACAGCAAGATAAGGAAGACCGAGTTAGAACCAACAAGTGATACACATTCAAGACACATATGGCACAAGGTGGCATACCAAGGTGGGAGGATTCTCGACGCTGAGAGGTCTCACTCGGCCAGTTGTCTGAAGACCTTGGGTCACGCTGGTTATTATTTTCATCTGGAGCTCAAATTCGTCCAGAGGCATCTCGGTGTTACTATAGCGGGTGTCGTCCTGCAACCCGGAATATGTCCACATTCCCCAAGCCCTGGCCTGAAGAGGCTAAATCTTCCGAACCACAAAGGTGGCTATCAGATCCATGGCGTCTAAACCATTTTTCTTCAGCCTGATGACTTCACGCATCAAGGGGAGCACCTGCTCCTTATCATCATTGGTGAGTCGGGGATTCCAGCCCTGGGAAGAAGTTAGCCTAACGTCCGAGTAAGGAGGCAAGGTGCGCACCCCCGGCCCCTCGGCCACCTTACAATAAAACCAATTGTTCTGCCAATTCTTGACAGAATCTGGCACACTAGAGGGAAAATACTGCACCCCTTGTTTCTTAGCCAAGAACAAGCCACCGCATAGGTGATTGAACTCCACGCCACCACCCTCCCCAGACTTCTTCGCCTTTTGAGGCTTAATGGCGTATATACTACAGAAAAGGTGTCAGTGAGGCTCTATGCCTAAGAACCCCTCACAGAGGGTGAAGAAGCTAGAGAGAAGAGTAACAGTGTTGGGGACGATATGATGAAGCTGAGCACCCGTAAAAGCCAAGAAATCCAAGAAGAAGGGATGTGGGGGAAGAGAAAAACCACGGTCCACGTGCGAAAGTAAGAGGACCCTCTCACCGTCCCGTGGAGCAGGCTCGTCTTCCCTAGCCGCAGGAAGGCGACAACCTTCGCGGGGAACCAGGCCAGCATCCTGGTACCCCAGCAACATGTCCTCCGTCACGATTGACGGAAGCCATTCCCCTGCAGACATGGTCTCGGCGGCGGAGGAAGGGCAGCGCGAGTGACGTCCTCCCAGGATGAGGCACGGGCGGCCGGCGAAGTTCCCCCGACGGCGAACTCGAGTGAGCAAGAGAGAGAAATGGGAGCGGCTGTGTGGGGGGAAATGAGCAGATCTGCCCCAAACCGAAGGGAAGGTGCGGTTTTATACCTCGAGGGGGCAACCGCCACGCGTCAGATCCGCACCCCATCATGGGCCTGCCGGTTTCCCTCCCCATAAAACCGCCCCACTTCCCCATAATCCCTCCCACTTTCCCACGAGCAGCTAATTATTATCCTATAAGACCGCCGCGGGAATCGAGGAGACAGGCCCAAACAGTGCGCCCACTTGTCTGGGCAAGAAGATTCTCTGAGAAGGCAAGATCCTTTCTAAAAGACCGAACCTGATTTCGATTCGAAGCTCGAAACCACCTCAACTACACGGAAGATACGAAGCATAACATACACCGACCAAACCCTCTGAGTATGCCATCACTCGGAATAATTCACTGAGCCCCCGTGGCGACCGAGTAAGTTGTCACTCGGAAATACAACGAAGAGAACCACTTGGGGTTTTCCGCAAAACGAAAAATCTTGCACCCAACTACTCGGGCAAAAACCCGAGTAATCAACTCGCTGGTGGCCCGTCTCTAACATAGAATGCCAGGTCACCAGTAAGACCCGGCGCAGGGGGTAAAGGATTAATGTCCCACGTGGCATGGCCTAGGACTCGTTACGATGTCCTAGGACATTGAACTTTACAAATTTGGTTCATATGGAGTTTAAGGCCTTTTACTCCGAGACATGCCTTCCGGGGCCTCAGTCCACCTCTTCCGAGAGACGTTTGAGTGTCGCCAAATTTTTCCACTAACCTGCCCAACTCATACTCGAGGGAAAAGTTCAAACATTAATAAAGCCCTTCCGGGCCTCTTACCGAGTTTAATCTTCGCGTACCTCAGAAAATCTGACAAATGTCAGCCGCCTCAATTACGAGCACCCGAAAGCGCTTGGGGGCTACTGTCGTGGTAATACTAAAGGCATACCCCTAGGCAAGGGAAACCAAGGGATACCCTTAAGCCCTTGGTTTTCCAAACACACCCAACAAAATAAGATCAGTAAAAACTTGGAGCATGAACAGGTTACTCGGAGATCAGAAACCACTTCCGAGTACGCAGCTACTCGGAAGTCCAGCAAGATCCGAGTAGATCGACACTCGGAAGATATCGGCGAGCCATTCCTTACTCGGATGACAGGAACGCAACGGACAGGAAGCATTCAAGACTGCGGGCATTTCTCCTCCTTTATTAGTAGTAATGGGCAGACCGTTTTCTGTATTTAGTACGCATTTAATCCTGTAATCAAGACCCATTTAAGACCAAGGCATTAAGGGGCAGGGGTGCACTCTATATAAGCCCCCCCTCCTTCGGTTTGGGCACGCGCAACTCTAATCCTCATACTCTTGAGCAAGAACACCCCAGTCAGCCTGGGACAGGATTAAGGTTTTTATCTCTAAGGAGAGGCGTAACCTGTATAATTTTCCTGCGTCAACCACTTGTAACACTCTCACTGTCAGTGAACAGTACTGTTGATCATTACTGTTCAAAATTTTGCTTTGAATCAACCTGGGTCAGTTCAAAAATTCAAATTTCCCTTGTGATGTTACTGAAAGCAATATGGCCATGGGCCTTGATCATCTTGAATCACAACAAGGCTAACCCCTTTGAATTGAAATTAGATCAAATGCTCAAAGTGCCTTGTGGTGAATATTAAAAATAGGTGACAATTATACTTTGCTCAAAAATGGTGAAACCAATTTTGTAAAATGTATAATAATCATTTGATCATGTCCCTATGGTTTGGGAAATTTATTGAACTACCAAATAAATCAAAGAAATAAAACAGTAGCTCAGAAACTACATTTTCCTCTTTAATATTTGAGTCCTATATCAAGTGAATTTATAAATGCCCCAAACCTTTTATAACATTGATATGGGGTATAGACTTAATTTACAAACACCTAACACAATTTACAAAAAATGCAGAAGCCATTGAAATAATTACAGAAAGAAAAGACAGAAAACAACAAGAAAATAAAATAAGAAAAAGGTTATCCTACGCCCTGGGCAAAGGCCCACCTCCCCTCCCTCTCGACCCAGCCCAGCCCGCACCCTCTCCCTCTCCCTCCCCTGTTCACGACCCAGTCGACCATGGCGCCAGTGCGCCCAGTCGACGTCGCCGCCGCACCCACTCGTCGTCGTGTCGCTACAGTGCAGCCATGGGCAGGATAAGATCGAGCCGTGCCCCCCGTGGACACGCCCAAGATATTTGTCCTTCGCCCTGCCCCTCCCTTTTCCCCGCCTCCTCTCGGCTCCCGGCGCGGAACCGCGCGGCCGTGGGCACGCCACCATCGCCGGCGCGGCCAACCAGCCCCCCGAGCCTCGAGACCACGTCCAGGGGCACCGCAGCACTCGCCTACTCCACCCTAGCCGGCGAGCACGAGCTCACGACCACCCAGCGCTGCGAATCGAGCGACCCCCTCTGCCACGGCCGCCGGACGGCGTCGACGAATTCGACGAATCCGGTGCCTCCCCCAAGCCCACTGCCTCCCCTACGCGTTCACCGTGAGCTTCCCCCTCGGTTGCCCCTTTTCCCCTTAGATTTGGCCACCGTTGTCACCGCTGCCATGGACGCGTACTCCGGCCGTCGTCTGACCTCGACGCCGCCGACGTTTGAGGCCACGCCTGGCCGTGTTCTCTACACCATTGGATGTGCGTCACCGCCCGTGTTTGATTCCCTCCCTCCCTTGCGCCGTTGGTCACTAGAGTCCTCGCCCCCACTCTCGCCAGGGCTGGCCGGAATGGCCTCCGCCGCTGCTCTAGCCACGGCCGGCCATCGCTGCCCGTGGGGTGGCTGGCTAGCCACTTCCTGGTGGGCCAACACAGTGGGATTAGCCCCTAATCCCCCTTAGTGGTTAACCCCCTGTTAATTAAAACAAAGAAACCCCTCTTTTAGTTAAAAGGGTCATTGACACATGGGCCCAACCCTTCTAATAAATCTGCTAATAAAATAGATAGAAATAACCCCTTTGTTAATACACTGACCCATTGACATGTGGGCCACTGATCATTTAGGTAAATCAAATGGTTTAATTAGCACAGTGTGGTTGACAAGTGGGCCCCATTTACTGTTAATTAAATTATTAAACTGGTTTTATTACCTGTGAGGCTGACCAGTGGGACCCACTGGTCAGGTTTGACCTGGTCAACCCCCTGTGTGGATAATGTTTCTTTTTAATAATAAAAGAAATTATAAAATGATTTAATTGAAATTAAACTTTGAAATTGAATATCTTTTAAACCGTAATTCAGATTCAAAAACTTTATACATGAAAATTGATCAGAAAAAATATAACGAATACGGATACGCTATCTGTATACCCACCACACCCCTCTAACACAACGAACATCGACATCCCCCCTCCGGGCCGTCTGTCCGATGATTTGTCCGGTACTGGCAAAGTATCCAGATGAATTTATTCTGAACACGAAAGTTGTTCAGAATAGTTCAACTAACACGGATACACCCCTCTTATGTTTGTCGGATGTCCACGACACCTCCGGAATGGTACCTTCCCCCTCCGGACTCCCTGTCCGGTAATCACCCGGAGCTGGTAATTCATCCCCGGATGATTTTCCGCCCCGAGCTTCACACATTGCACTGCGTTAGAACCCCGTAAACATTTCATCTGTCATGTCATGCATATGTTTGTATATTATTGCTGTGTATCTACTGTTTCCTCCCCCCCCCCCTTAATCTCCGGTAGACCCCGAGACTGCCGTTGACTACACGCTGCCGAGTACGACTACGTCGTCGACGACCGTACCCCGACAGTCGAGCTTCCAGGCAAGCAGAGCCATTCTCTTCCCCAGATATCACCTACCTTTTCCGTACTTCCTTGCACTAGGCATTGTTACTGCTGCTGCTACGATTACAATCCTATTCAATTGCATAGCATGTTTTTGTCGCCCCTTGATGTACCTTCCTTATCCTATGCTGCCTATTATAATTATGCATTATTCAGCAGTGAGCCCTGCGCTTTGTTAGTCTACTAGGATTAGATAGCGGACCGTGACCACTCAGGGGAGTGAACACGAATACAATATATACAACTGCACAGGTACGGTACAATGCAGACACCGCCTAAGGTCCCCTAGCTCGGCTCTGCCGGGCCACCATCAAGTGTGAGCTATCGAGGAGTAATCCTCGTACCTCCACTCGTTTCTTACTCTGTATAGCCGCTCTAGGTACCTGAGCAACGGTTGTCCTTAAAGGTAAGAAAGTCGGGCGACCCAACGGTGCCCGCGAGAGGTATATTGTCGGTAACAACAAGGAGGGTACGACCGACGTTACTGGTGTACTTGGCCCCTGCTCGTATCTCGCGAGAGTTACCAAACTACGAAAAGTCGAGCTCTACCAAGAGCACACGCGAGACAAGGTAAGGAGACGGTTCACCTTGTTGGTAACCGCAGAGACTTGGTGGGACGACAGGGCATGCACCGATGTACTGGTGGTCCTGACTGCTGCCGTTGACAGCGGGTCAGTTAAGTCGAGGCAACGATAACGGTTGTCACGCAGGTTAATTAAAATGCTAAATGGTGCGGCGGATGTCTTGAGTAGCCTTTTGGCTTGTACGCACTACCTACACGTGGGACGAGGAGTGTGGGCTCCCCTGCATCGTAGTCTCGTTCCAGGGTCTTCAGATGTCAGCAGTATCGCGGGCTGATTGCCGGGAAGTGGTGTTGTCTTATCTTGCTCGAGCGGTGTATTTGTATTTTCTTTGATTTTGCTTCACCGGCCAGTCACGCACCGTGCAGGAGTACGTTCGGGTTAGGGTCCAAAGCCCGGCGCACATAGGATATAGTCCGGCAGATGACCTCTCTGTTGATTGCCGAACGATGGGCTGCTTTGTGTCGGATAGCTTTGGTGGAGCGTTACCTAACAAGGTTCCCGCCACCCTGGAGATCCGAGCGTCGTAGAGTCACGCCAGTGCACCTGTAACACCCTCAGAATTAGTAACAGTAATCCCTACAGTGATTCCACTGTTAGTGATCATTACTGTTGATGATCAAGCCATGATCACCTTTGATCATAGCTCTGTCAGGTTTCAACCCTGATAAAAATTTCAAATTTGTGTAGACTATTGAATTGCTCCAAGAATTTATGGGTGATTAATAACCATCATGCAAAAACTTAAACCAAGTTAACTCCTAGCCATTTGAATAATCACAAGTCAATGATAATTATGAACCCAATGTTGTGGGGTTCTCAAATTGTTTTATAAATTTAAAATGGAAATGAAAATCTTTGTTAAACCAAAATTTGTGGAACCTATTAAGTAAATGCCTAGCAATCATTAGTCCATGTTACTATAGTAATGGATATTTTATTAAAGTGTTTTAGGAATAATATGAAATAAAAATAAATGCTTGGGAATTATTGAATTGCCATGGTAAATTTAATAAACAAGTAGGAATTTTTAAATGCACTAAAAATTGTGAAACCATTTTTATTAAATACCTAATAATCAGTAGGTCATATAAAAGATAAATGATATTTTATTAACTTATTTAAATAATGCAGAGAAATATAAACAGTAGCAAAAATAGCTCAATTTAATATTTTGTGCATTGAATAAAATCTAGATGAATTTATTTGGGCACAAAACTTTTTGTGGCATTGTTATAAAGTGTAACACTAATATAGGTGCAATTATAACATTTTACAAAATCAAAACCTAGCTAAACTAAATACAAACAGAAAAGAAAATTTAAAAGAAACAAAAACAAAGAAAAATAAAAAAAAGACCTATATCAACGCCTAGGGCGTTGCCCCCCCCCCCACGGCCCACCCAACCCCAGCCCACCTACCCCATCCCCTACCTCTCACCTGCCCCCCCCACCCCGTACACGCACAGGGGCATGGCCATGGCCACTGTGGCCATGCCGCCCCCCCACCACCCCACCTGCTCCCTCCCCCCTCTCACCTGCCCCGGTGGAGATAAGACCAAGCCTCCCCGACCCCCCAGTGTTAGTCCTCGTCATTCCTCCCTCCCCGTTGTGCTCTCCTTTTCCTCCCCGTCTCGATCCACCCCGGCCGTCGCCGCCCGTCGTGCATGGCCGTGGGCATGTCCAGGGTCACCGTGGGCCTCATCGTCGTCACCTGGAGCACACAATTGAAGCCAAATGCCCCGAAGCCAGCGCCATATTCGCCGTTTCCATCCGACGCCGTGGGCATTCCGACGAGCAATTCGTCGCCGGTGGAACTCCTCCGCCCCTTGCAACCTCATTTTTATTAAATTATTTAACAAATCTAACATGAAGAATACATCGATCAATCCGAAGCAACCTTCCATTGCAATAATTTTCGCTACACTATAAGCTCAATGATGGGATCATGGATCGCCATGATCGGGGCCAAGTGCCATGACGTCTCACCAAAACCCATCATCACGATCTGAAGGCCTCACCAAGCCACCTAATAACGAGCCGGAAGCATAAACCGATTCAGTAGAGCCTCAACGTGCATTGCATGCACACACTTCAGAAATCATTGCCCTCGACCTCTATCGACCCATCTTCAAGACATAATCCACGCATCACCTTTGTTAGGCCTACCCGTCAATGCCGCCACGACAATAAACAACGACATCACTCTGTGCACATCCATCATCACGCGCACGTCATTGAGATTCTGATGCACCACGGCGCTAAGACCCATGGTCGTCGACGCGGTAGACGCAACACCACTTCACCTACTCGCCTCGACACTTGCTCCAAAAAGATGATTTCAGAGGAGAACGACACCGAAAGCGTCGTCCCCGTTCGATGTAAGATACCAGATCTAGTGTTTCTCCTAAAGCATCCCGATCAAGGTGACCAAGACTGCAATAACGATGCCTTCGTCAAGAAAATAATGCCTAAAACACAACATTCTTCCGTCATATCCGAAGTCGATACGATTTTGAATGGCAGTCACACCACTCCAAAGAGTAAAATGCATGTGTGGTCCTAATTCTTTCACGAAAGTATCGATTGGGTCCTAATTCTTTCAAAATGCACGTCTGCATCCTAAATCTTTGTAAGTTGTCCATCTGAGGTCCTAAATCTATTTGACCATCTTTGATCTTCCTGCGTGTGACCGTGGCCACATGGACAGGGGTCAAACCGTGGTTGGATATTTAGGCAAATTGGCCCATGTAATATTTCTCCTTCTTAATCCCCAGCCTAGGTCTTCTCCCCCACTCTCTTCTCTCTTTCGGTGCTCCATCGTCATGTCTACTGGCGCAAGCTCGTCTGCAGTCAGGCTCCACGAAAAGAAGTCATTCAGTGCAGCCTGCCTGACCTTGGCACCGCCGTCTCCACCGTTGGTAGTAACTCCTCTTGCGTCGTTGCTACCATCGGGGATGCTACCGTTGGTGCAACGCCCAAGTCCCCGCACACCTCCCATCACGAGCAGCCCTAGCTGGAGCTCGCCTCTGCCCTCAGTCATGGTCTCTCATCTCCCAACCTCTCCTGGCACAAGAACCTCCATGGACGAGCCCCCGAGCTCCCCCACCGCCGATGTGGATGCCTTCTGTCAAAACCCTAGCGTCGTCGGCCAGATCCGGTGCCCTGTGCCCTGATCCTCCCATCCTTGTCGCCTGCAACTCTTCTCCTCCTCGGCTCCGACAAGTCCCATCGCCTGGTCATGGTGCAATCGCGCCAAAGGAGATGATGAATGACCTGCAGCCTCACTTGTCCCCATCGCGCGTGCGAGCGCCCTGTGGGCTACCAATGCCTTCTCTGGTCAAGCTCGCTTCCACCATCCTAGCTGCCAAACTACTACCGTCGATGACCTCTGCTTCTCACCGGAGCAGCACCGCCGTCATCGCTCGCCTTTGATTTCTCCAAAGAGGGGTGGGGAAGAGGAAAGGGACCATGATTGTGAACAAATTAGTGTTTGAGGGATGTTTTGCAAATATGCACAGCCGATCATTATGCCTCCTATGCCATGTTGTTCACGTTGCTACGGTCAAAGTGCCACGCAGGCAGGTCAACGCTGGTCAGACGGATTTAGGACCTCAAATGATCAAATTAAAAACATTTAGGACCTCGGATGAACAATAATTTTTTTAGGGCTCAAGCGTGCATTTTAAAAGAATCAGGACCCAATTGACACTTTCATAAATAAAATAGGACCGCGGATGCATTTTACGGGCATTGCTATCTGGCGCGCGAGCGTTGACGCGCTCGGTTTCCGATCAGGGATTTTTAGCGATGGACTTTCCTTTTTAACGAATCATGACGAGGGATTAGAGGGCAAGTTACCGGGGCCACCCCTTGAAATCAGGGGGGCAGATATTTGTTGTGGATTCTCCGTACTACTAATACTAGTATGCATGGATGGACTCGCTGATGGATTTGTAAAGAGATTTAATCTGATCGGAAGCTGTTTGCAGCCGTGCTAGTATTTCGAGCGTTGGCACGGGCGATCGTGAAAGAGTGCTTTCGGCATTTTACTTCCACTCCAAACCTACATGTGTAGGTAAAGAAAAAGGAAAATGATATGCCCCGAACGTTTGGGCCGTGCCCCTCGCCCGAACGGCCACACACTTACGCGCAGTAATATTAAAGCACGCATCCATCCATGCGTAGCTTTTTCGTTTTTCGTATTTCAAAAAGTTTTATCTCTTAAATAAAAATTCCGATTAAAATTCCGTTTTCGCCATTAAATTTGTCTCGACGAGATCTTCAAAACCAGATGTCATATTGATATGTTTCGAGAACTTTTTTTTTCGGACCAAAAGTTGCCATGCTGTTTAAACTGAAATTGCCATCCTGTTTACACTAAAGTTGCCATGATTTCTTTCATCTATTTTTTCTTATATTTTTTAAGCTACCATTGTATTTTAACACCTTTTGACTCATCGTCGATGACCGAAAGAGCTGTGTTGATGCTCAGTGGACCCCGAGCAGATATCTGGAGCGAGGGGAGGTGTGCGCGACATGACAGTCTTCTAGGTTACGAATGCGTCGAGGAGATCCTCTCACGCATTTCAAGCGTGACGGTGGGGGATGGGACATGGATCGGGGGGAGAGTTTGTCGACAGTGTGTTGCTGCTCTGGTGGCGACTCTTTTTTGTGCCCATGGAAATTTCTATTCATATGACATGGCAATTTCTATTCATAGGATATGACAATTGTTATTCATAGGACACGGCAATTCTTATTCGCAGGAGTAGCGTCTACAACTTCAAGTTGCCACCTCACATAACTAAACTTGCCATAAAAAACATCAGAGATTGTCATGTGCTAGTCTCACACATGTATCAACATTTCCATAAAACGTGCCACAAGTGTGGGTGGAAAGATGGCAAGCTCACACGCTTTGGTGGCAACTTTAACACATGTGAGATGACAACTTCTACTAAAACATAGCAACTTCACTAAATATATGGCAACTTTGGCTAATAATTGCCATCTACGTACACCTAAAATTAGCATCTGGAAAAACACGTGGGCGGAAGTGACTCCTATATATGGCAATTTTATTCATAAGACATGACAATTCTTATTCATAGGACATGGCAATTCTTATTCACATGACTAACGTCTACAACTTTGAAGTTGTCACCCTCACATTACTAAAACATCAGGGATTGCCATGTACTCGTGTCACACATGTGGTAGTTATCAGCAGCCCAAGTTTTTTCGATCTACCAATGGTAAACTATTTCCTTTTTGTGTCCATGGAAAATTTAACATATCTTTCGCCATGGAAATTTAAGATATGTTTTTGCCATGACAAAATAAACATGTGTTTACCCAAGGTAAGTTTATAAAGTTTTATTTTATGAATTATGACAAATTTACATAAAACGTTGAAGAAAAAATGCAAAAAAACATAGTTGAAGGGAATGATGGTAATTTTAGTGCAAACAGCGTGGCAATTTAAGTGCAATAGACATGATAATTTTTAACCCGAAATTTTTTTTGTCGAAACATATCGATATGAGATCTAGTTTCGAAGATCTTATCGCGACGGATTTAATGATGAAAACGGAATTTTGAACGAAATTTTTATTTAAAAAATAAAACTTTTTATATTTTAAAAAGACTAAAAGTTGCATTAATAGTACTACTACGGGTAAGCTTAGGTGCCGGGTGTGGGCGTTATCGCGCTCCAAGAAAAAAGAGATGCCATGTGGTTTCAATTTCGGTAGGTCGGACAGCAGAACCATTACACCCCGGAAGCCGAAGGCAAAGAAGAGCCATCTCAGACAGACCCGTGAGCGTGAGCGTGCCACCCAAAACCCCCACCTGCATAACCCCCATTCCGCCCAAATGCCCCGCCGCTCGCCGGCGCCAACCGGCCGCCGCCGACGCCGCAGCCGAGGCTGGAGCACTCCGTCTAAGGCCTCCCGTCGCCCGCAATCCCCGACCCCTTCCTCTGCGCCGCCGGCCCCCGCCCAGCACCCGCTCCTGCCCCCCGGCACTGAGGTCGAGGTCCGCGTCGACGACGACGGCTTCCACGGCTCCTGGTTTGAGGCCAAAGTCGACAGCTTCCTCCCCGCGCGTGGCCGCGGCTCCCGGGCCCGCTACACCGTCACCTACTCCCATCTCCTCTCCGACGACTCCGGCGCTACCCTCGTCGAACCCTTCGCCCCCTCCCACATCCGGCCCCGCCCCCCTCCACCCTCCAATCCGGACCCGCTCTGCCTCCACGACATCGTCGAGGCCTTCCACAACGACGGCTGGTGGGCCGGAATCCTCCTCTCCACCGACCCCCTCACCGCCGCCTTCCCCATCACCCGCGAGGTCATCACCTTCCAGGATCCCCACCACGTCCGCCCCCGCCGCGACTATGTCGACGGCCAGTGGCTCCCCTCCAAGGTCGCCGTTTCCGTCCAGCCCAAGCGGACGGTTAGGGTTTACGCCGTTGGGGACAAAGTGGAGGTGGTTAGGGACCGGGACATCTATGGCTACTCGTGGTTCCCCGCCACCGTCGCCAAGGTCATCGATAGGCTGAGTTACCTCGTGGAGTACTCTGATCTGGAGGAAGAGGTGGGTGGGGGGAAGGCCATGGAGTACCTGCATTGCCTCTTCATCAGACCAGACGTGGAGCACTCTCCCCGGGAGAGCGAGTTCCACCTCGGTCCTGGTGCCGCAGTCGAGGTGTACTGTGATGGTGCTTGGTCACCAGGGCTGGTGCAAAGAGCTGTTGGCGAGGGTGAGTACGAGGTTAGCATCGATGGGAAGGAGGGAGAACTGTTGCTCAAGAAGGTGCCAGAGTTGCTCAAGCCTCTATACAAGTGGGACGGCAAGCATTGGAGGATTGTCAGTCCTAAGGTAATAATTGCGAAATCCAGCTTCTTCCTGTGCGGTGCTATGTTGGAGTACATGCTAGTTCACAGTTTCACTACTTTGCTGTTATAGTTTTGTTTGTGGATGGTGTGCAAACGCACATACCTGCAAGTTTCAGCCATGCATTGATCAGGGTGATTTGTTTTCGTTCCGCATCCGATTCGATTAAAGTTAGATGATACATCTTTCGGGGTTATTTTTTTAATTCTTTATAGAGATTATCTCGAAATTTGATAATCAATAATTTATTATCCTTTTTCCACAACCCGCTAGCCACATATTCTTAAAATATATTGCTTCTGAGTTCCGAGGGCAAGCGTTTGATAGTCCGAGGTTCTGAATTACTTTTTGAAGAACTACAAACTAATACGAAGATTTGCTTGCATAATCAACTTTGACTTTTTGCGTTATAATTAAACTTTAGATGTTCTGTCTTGCTGTATTGCTCAATGTTGGACTGCCGATGGTTTCACTAAAGATATTGACATGCTCTTCGAAATACATGCAAGAATAATACTATGGGGGTTCAGCCATTCTTTGTGTTTCCATCCTTTCATTTGCCATGATCAAATCTGAAGATGTAAATGCTGGTGTGCAGCTAGTATCGTGAAGTGTCCTTATACCGCTGATTTATCTCTCTATATGTTACTCATTTCCTTGTGTTGTTTGCTTTGGACTTATGAAGAGGTAGGACCCCAAATGATTTTGTGTGGAAGGTATGAGTTAGGTTGGGGCTTCAGCCTGTATCTTTGCATTTGGTATCAGATCATCCAAGGGTCAATGTTGTGGACAATTTTTTCCCCTTGGAAACCGATTTCACGTCTGATTCTTTGGCATCTACTCCCTCCGTCCCATAATTCTTGTCATTATGGGACGGAGGGAGTAATATATAGGAAAAATAGAAACATGAAGGCATACGACAAATATCTTAGAAATCCTTTAAAGATATTTTTTTCTCTCCTCAGTTCCATGTGTTGGACTTACTGCATGTTTGTTTCAAACAATGATGGTATTATGAAGTGCATATAATACTTGTATAGTCTTACTATACTAGAAACTACACAACTGAGCTCAGTGCATATGCCTGCATTTGTGGCATATGTGATTTTTTCAATGCATTTTGATATATTGAAAATAAAAAATAATGCATTGTTATTAGAGTATGAGCACCAACAACATTTTGTGACAAATATAGTCACTTGTGAACTGTAGAAAATATTGGCACAATTGATTTGCTAGTGCTCTCAGTTTTATGCAGTACGCTATTGTGGTCATCTTGAATAGCAAGTGCATACTGACTAATGGGCCATGGGGGGCATATGCCTGCGTGTGTCGAAATACCCGCTCTGTTCTATGCTCGTTTTTATTATATAATAAAAGAGGCTAGCTGGCTGGACACACACTCAACGAAACAAGAAAAACTGTTACTCCCTCCGATCCAAAAAAAGTGGCGTGGAAAAACAACTAAGGTAGCTATAACTCGTAGTGTTACTTGCGACAGTTTTTTAGGATCAGAGGTAGTACAATTTATCTGATCACTAGGTCAGCCTCTATTATAATGACGTAGAAAACAGAATCATGCGTTCTTAAAATTTGAATCATATATTTGTATCTTAGTAATGTATGAAGTATCACATGCGGTTCCATACAGTTTAAGATATTTTGAATCTGAATCACCTCTCTCTCTCTCTCTCTCCCATGCTTCCTGTTGAAGAATGCTTGTCGTTAGCGGTGCAACCTTTTGTGTTTAATTGGCAACACATGAATCATGGACTTTGAAGTTTATTAATTAAATAGTTTATATGAGAAATATATTGACTGATGCTATATTCTTTTCATGGCTTTTCTGCATCAGGCAAATTCGTATTGAAAATTGATGCTCGCATGTTTTTTATTGTGAATACTTGGGATATTTTTACATGGTCAGCTATATAATTTGTGAATAGTTGTGAGTCCTATTTTATTCTTGTTATGAAGCCATATGGATTGCTGAGTAATTGTGTATCTTGATTTATTCAATCATGCCAGTATCTTACACTATGGTCACATGCATTTGTTTTATGCACTGTTCAAGAATTCGTCCGATTAACCAGTTCACTGAATAGCCGATAAACTGATTAATTGTCCGATTAATTGATTAACTTGCCGATTAGCCTGTTAATCCCCTACTCGCTTGCCAACCGAGCAGGTACCAGTTAACGATTTCCTCAACAATGGTTTTATGACTTGAAAACGTTTTCATAACTGTTCTTTTGATTAGTTTTGAAATTCTGGTTGTTATGCTTTTAGCATTAGATATATTTCAATTTGCATGACCCATTCTAGAAATTTCCTACTTATACAGAGACAAGGTAATAGGCGGCAGTCTGTATCTGGAAAACGTCCAAGCTCAGCTGTTGGGGTGGCATCCAATGATGATGAAAATAGTCATCATACTCAGTTTCCAGCCATAAAAAGGTCAAGGAAAGAATTGCCACCAAAAAAACTTGAAGAGTTAACTAAAGGTTCTGAACATGTGTTGGAGTCTGAGATGGACACTAGTTTATCTGCACTACGCAAGTCACTAGCAAGCAATTTTTCTCCAAAATCCTGTTCTCCGCGATCTAGAAAAAATAACTTTCAAGCGATTTCACGAAGGATAGTGGATTCTTGTGCAGTGCCGATGAAGGGGCCTGGGGTTTATCATGCTTCCTCAGAAAATCCAACAGCTCAGAATCACTCAAGAGCTGATGGTATAGTGGAAGTTGTTGTTCAAGAAGCCCCGCTTGACATGATGCTTTCCAATGGTCAGCTTAATACACCTGTCTGTGGAGTAAGTGCTGATGAAGCCCACGATATGCTTTTGACAGCAGGATTAAGAAAACAGAAATTGGATTCGTCTTGCATAAATAATGCTGTCCAGAAACAAAAGGAAAGTCTGCTCGATGTTCAGCCACTCCAGGTAAAGAAATTTAGTGTCAGACATAATGGTGGGGAAACACACCCTATTGAAGCACTTCAGGGAAACATTGACACATTTGATAATGTGAGTCACTGTCATTGTGCTTTGTAGTTTAAACAACATTCCACATGCCATGCATTTATAGTTACTGTTCTTGTCGATCTGTCTCATGTGCAGATTCAGTTGAAAGCTAACAACAACAGCTCTTGTAAGGAAATTATTTGTGCTTTGACTGCTTCGACATGCAATGCCCCTTCACCGCTGGATAAGCAGATAAGAGCATCTGATGTAGGATGTCTTGCTACTGTTTATGTTAAAACTCTTCCTTAATAGTATCCATATTCATGTGCTTCATCTGTTCTGCTTGTCAATCTGTTTGCAGGTGTCAAGAGGGGTTGATAGTGGCTCAAATACAAAGGTTTTTGCCTCTAAGAAATGTAAGTAATTTGTCTTGACAGTGATCCATCAACAAGATGACTTATCAAAATCTAAATATTGTTTTGTATTGTGCAGCAGCTGAAAAGAAAGGCTCCAAAGGTTTGTCTAGCCCACATAGCTCAGTGCATGGAAGTAGGATTGTCCAGAAGAGAGGTGCAAAGAAAGTGGCAGGGCGACAGAAAGAATGCTTCGTGGAAGTATGAACTTTTTGTCTTGATCAGGTATTTCTATTAGTTTGTGGCTTCTTACCTCGGTATTTTTTTTCAGAGACAATTGAAGAGCAGAGGACCTCCTACTCAGCAGCAGCTCACCAGGGAGGAAAAGATGAACGTAAACGATGGAACAAACCAGGAACTGTTACCCTTAATACCTCCAGGCTTCAAATCAATCTGTCACGGACAAGGTATGTGCTGCGTAAACTACCTGTGGTAGAAACGTGCACTTAATTTTATGTTGAATGTCTCTGAAGAATTTCGTTAATGTCAGGTTTACTTGATGCGGAAAAAGTGGATGAGAGACCAATTCAAGATGCTGGGAGCTCACAGCGTACCATGGAAAACACTGCATTAAGGAGCTGCTCAGCTGTTGGGACTTCTCTGCACCCACCTTTTCCCTCACGTCAGATCTCTGGTGAGCGTTTTCCGTTCGTGAAGACCTCGCCCGTATGGCATCAAATTGAAGCAATGGAAGTGTTTCAGAAGGTACCACAGGAACCCCATTTCCTGCCACTTCAGCAATTTATGCCAGAACTGCGTGAAGGAATGGCTATAGGTCTAATGGTGACATATGCCAGCTTAGTTGAAAGTGTGAAGAGCTCATGCATAGAAGATAATATTGAGTTATTTGAAAGAAAGATGAGCGCACTTGCCCATTTAGTGGAAAATGGGTTTGATGTTAAGTTGCTGCAGCAGAATCTGATGGAATTACTTGAGACCAAATGGGAGCACACCAAGCATCTTGGACAGCTGGACGAGTTGAAAGAATTGGTACCGCGGAGGGAGTCTGCCATGTCCCAAAAGCATGCATTACTTGATGAAAAGGAAAGAGCTATATTTCAGCTTGAGCAGAAACTTGAGCGCCTTCGTAGTGAAGCAGAGCAGCTTGCAAGGGAGACAAAAGACGAAGATGCAGAGCTCTTGAGGCTGAGAGCGAGAGTTGACGTGGCTCAGGAAGCATGTGCTGACGTTGAAGTGCGGTTTCATGGCATTCTAAGCGAGATGCGGTCGAGACTTCAGCTTTCTGACTGATACGATCTTCAGAAATCATTTCAGTCTCCCAACTTAATTGTTCCGGTAGCTTATGCTCCTTGGTGTTGCACCTTAAGTTATCTAGGATTATCACCGAACCTGAATGAAGTTAGAACTGTCACTCGGCACTTTGTATGCATCTAACAGATGTATGGATCTTCACCTCTGTCAAGTTTAGACCCATGTTTCTATGCTAGTTGGACAATATTTATCGCTGTGTATTCTGGTTGTCTTGTGTTTTCATTCGTTCTAATCCTGTGATGACTGCTAATACTGAGTACTCCTTCCGTCCCAAGTTATAAGCTGTTTTGGATACGTCAATATGGATTACATACGGATTGAAATGAATGTACAAACAACTAAAACAAATGAACAAACACACTAAAACAAGTATTACCTCAGACCCATATTAATGGGCACACACTTAGTACAACTCTGTTGGGAGTATATATACACACACACACACATATATATATATATGATTTAAAAAATAATTAAAACATCTTATAATTTGAAATGGAGGGAGTATTTATTTTTGTATGGTCTGATGCCTGTCTTTCTGTTCGTCATTTAGAGCGTGTTTGGAAGTCCTCTCATCCGCTCTGCTCCAGAAGATTTGCTGAGTCTGGTTTCTCCCGCTCTGTAGAATTGCACTCTCATCTACTCCTTTCGTGTCTTTATTGTTTGTGTATGAGTTCTTTTCAGTTTGATTCCGCAACAAACGACTTCTCCTCCTGCCCCTCTATCCCGGTTTTCCCATGCAATCATGCTAGGGCATCACGGTATGCATTGCTGCTGATTTAAGTGTTTATGCTGCACATTATAAAGAACCCAAGTCAGGTTCACGAAGCATATGTTTTGGCCTTTTTATTCTTCTTTAAAATAGGCTATATTATTAATTTTTACAGTATTTTATTGTTCGCTTTTGGCTTGACCACTCTTAATAGTGTGGTAGATTTATGACTCAAATAAAACTGAAAAACCTATGAACTTTGATGCCTGTTTTCCTTTTAAAATACGAGGCCAACCATTTTCATGAAAAAATCATCAAAATGGCAATGTTTCTGAGATAAACTTAATGACTGATATTAGCCTTCACTAATCCTGTAACATCACAAGCATTGTATAAGCATCATTTTGCATTAATTAACTAATTAATGTGAATATTTAAATTTGCTATTTTGCTAAATGGTGAATAACAAGCCCTTTTCTCTTTTGTCGTTCTTACCTAAACATCGTCTCACATTTGTACATGGGTTGGTTGTGATATTTGGGAGCTACTCAAATTAATTTACAACTTTAGCGCAAGCCGAGTCCTCACCCATAATATACAACATCATTTATTTAATAAATTATTTTTTTATAAATAAAAATAAATATGTTCCAAATGAGTTAGATATTTTTGTGTGCCTCGTTGTAGTCTAGAGGAGCCACGTGTAAAATTTGAGGTAATTCGAAGTTCGTTTGATGCTCCAATAGGTTAATACTAGCTCGGGCTGCGCATGCTGCGCCAATCAATATCTATATGCGTTGTTTAGTTTTTGTTGCATTAGTGAACTTAAATTTACAATAACATGAACATGTCTTTAAGACTCTAATCACAAAATAAGAAATCATGTATAAAAGCAAATTGAAACGGCTGGGAGATGGTAGTTTCTTGGCAACATTTGGGACATACAGGTTCATAGATATCGTTGTATTATGTAACAGGTTCGATACAAGTGCGCTAAATAAATAGATTACAAGAAAACATTGTCACAACCAAAATAAATAGCAAAAAATGACTGAACACTTGTTCTATTGTTGGAACCGCCATCTAAACCTGTTGTAGGTATCCAGAGCTACCGTCTACCAATAGTTGCACCAGAATCCATAAGCACCTTAGTTTCTGCACTGCTGATTAATAACCACGTACGGATCAAGCTCGATGCCCTGAAGATTCAGCCTGTGCGTACGGTTTTTCCAGTTTGATTCGGTTCGGTTTATATGGTTTATATACTTCGGTTTATATAGTTTTATACATAGATACCTCGGTTTTGGTAATAACCATTTATTATCTGTTCGGTTTTGGTAATAACCAAATTAACCAAGTTGACGCGAATTTATTTGACACAAATGAAATTTATTACATGATAGTATGACATGCACAAGAACACATCACATGGAATTTGTTTGACTCAAATGAAGTTTCAAAACAAAAATATAGTGGCATACAGGATACAACCATCCACACTAGCACACATGATTCTATTTGTAAATCTTCACATGATTGACTAAAGCAGCAGTTGATGATTTGGAACCCAATGGAGCATTACAGTAGTTGCAATTGGCATATGATCTGGATCATCTTTCTGAGTTGTGAAATGCCGCCATGCGATCAATCGCTTGCTCCTTTTCTTAACAACATTGTCATTGTCACGGGAACCATCAAGTAACGAAGCTTGACCAACAGCAGGACCAACACCAAAGTTGTCACTCTCGGACAACTGAAAAATCAGTGTAGAGGCTTCTCCACTACCGGCTGCTCGAGTCTGTGGAGACTGTCGACGTCGTGCCGACTGCCGAGGGTACAGCTACACCGAAGGGGAGCAGCAAAACGCGAGTGTGCTGGATGTAGGGTACTGCTGTGGCACTGCGACGGAGTAGTAGGACGCTGGGTGCTTCCACACCGGAGAAGCAAGAGGCCGACGGGGAGAGGGCGTCGGATGCTGTCGCGACGCTGCGATGGAGCAGTAGGGCGCTGCCGTGCAGGAGAACCGGAGCTAGCTAGGATGCCGCCGACGGCTCTACATCTCCTCTCCTCTACTGATCTTCGCGTGGTCTGTGTGAGTACGAGTGGATCAGGTCTCTGCGTCGTGAAGACTAGGGTTGGAGACTTGGAGGAGTTGGGCTAGGCCGAGGAGGTGGAACTGGAACGTTGGGTTGGGCTTCTTTCGGTTTTGTCCGATTAACCGGTTTATTTTGGTTTTAAACCAAAAAACCAAAATTAATGCGGTTTGCTATTTTGGAAATTGAAACTGTAACAAAAAACTAAACAAACTGTAATTTTAGTTTCAATTTGTTTTTTTTTCATTCGGTTTTCGGTTTAGGTTTGGTTTTCCACAGGCCGACTGGAGATAACCTACAAAATTTTTGTGATATTTTTCCCACCTTTTTGTTTGAAGGTGAGGACCTCGGCCTCGGGTGAAACACCAAAGGAAAAGAAACTAGCCATACTAACCAAACACAAGCAGTAAACTAAAACAAGAAAGGAACTAGAAGCTAGATAATAATTGTTTGGATTTTTTTATATAAGACAAGCAAACAAGACTAAATAAAAAGATAAACAAGAAAGATAAAAATGCGAAGGTAAAAGTGGAGTGTGCAACTCCCCTATCTTGTAGATTGGAGTCCCCGACGAAGGCGCTAGAAATTTCTTGATGGTGTGGATCAGTCACTCTTGTTGGAACCCCAAGTGGAAGGTGGTGATATAGATAGCAGCAAATTTTCATCGATCCCTGATACATCCCAAACGTATCCATTTTTTCAAAAACTTTTGCTATTGTTTTTACCTCATTCTTACATGATTTGAATGGGACTAACCCGGACTACCGCTGTTTTCAGCAAAGTTGCCTGTATGACTGGTTTTGTGCAGAAAAAGGTGGAAAATGAAGTATCTCGGAAAATCCCCAGAAAATTCCTAAAATTCCAATATTCCAAAAGACTCCCGGAGTCAGAAGGCCATGTGGAGGGGGACACCCTTGGTCCAGGCGTTGCGGCCAGGGCCTGGTCGCGCCCCGAGGTCGCCTGGCCAGGTGGGACTTCCCCCAGGTGGCCAGATCTGAGCCCTTTATGTTTTTATGAATATATTTGTGTTCTTGATCCTATTTATGAGTTGTATGCACCTATCATAGTCCGGAATAGGCGATCTCAATGGTGACAACTTGGAACACCAAAGGGGATTGACGAGGGGGTGACCCCATGACTCCTATAGATGAAGGTACCGTGTGCGTATCAAGACAGAAGGCCCACTGGAAGCCTCGACCGGCCCATGACTGGACCACTCAAGGCACCGACATAGGAGTACTCGACGACTATGGAAGCTACGACTTGGCGTCCAAGACTAAAACTAGAATATGCAGCTGCCTCTGTAACCCTAGATGGACTCCTTGCGACCCATCCTAGTATATAAAGGCTGGGAGAGGGGACGTCTAGGGCATCCAATCTCATAGCAACACCCCCGGTCCCGAGCGAACTCGCCGGGACCTCCACTTGTAATCGCCTCCATCATAATATAATTGAGCAGGAAGTAGGGGTTTCATCGATCGAGGGACCTGAACCTGGGTAAATCCATGTCTCCTATTAGCCAACGAGTATCGCCAACCTGCACATCTCCTGTACGATCTAACCCAGGGTTCCTAACCATGGGATTTGCCGAGGTCAATCCTCGTCAATTGGCGCCGACCGTGGGGAAGACGCAGGTTGGAATCACGATCTCGGCGGTCCCGTCATCTGCAAGCCGCAACTCGAGGACTTGAGAAAGATTCAACCCACTCGAAGAACTCAAGTTCATCACAAGCCTCTCCGTCGCGTCATCAAGATCGCTCGGCCAACAACCGTGCCAAGATCAACCTTTCGGCGACTACCAAAGTCACACCCGGCGAAAAAGAACTCGACGACTCAGAAGGAAAACACAAGCTGCAGACACGAAGCCAGCCACGGCGCCAGAGCAAGTGCAAGAAGTCCACATTGAAGTCTCGCTCGAGGAACCATCGCATGCCGCAGCGAATCCAACCGCCACTCGGACACCCTCCGCCACCCGGGCACCCGTCGCAGCACGAGACGAAGACTCTGAAACTCAATCCGGAAAATACCACGACCCTGACCGAAGACAGGACGAGTTCGCCAAGATGATCCGGAACTACTCGATCAATGACGGAATCGAACTCGACCCAAGGTTCCACTCCCGTACAGAAGATCACTCACAGTCGTTCCGCATCGCAAGAAGAAGAAGGCAGGCCAGCTCCAGCAAACTCATAGCCAAAGAACAGCTGGATGGACCCTGCACAATCCACTGTTTTGAAGACGATTGGGGACGCCTTAGAGCAGGCCACACCCTGAGGAGCTGTCTCTTGTTCACTGAACTCTCCGACAGGCTCAAGGAAGAGAAGCAACGCAAAGCCAAAGGGCCTGAGGAGCAGCGCAGCCGCCAGCACCTAACACAAAAGAGCAATACCCTCCGTCTCGCGGACGAGTCTGCATGATCCAAGAAGGACGACCATCAAAGGCAAAGCAGGAGGCGCACACTCTGCACGCTCGAGCAGACGGATATTTATTGACGGAAGATATCTATCACTTATATGGTTCAGAAACCAACATCACTTTCTTGCAAGATGACCACCCCCCCACGATTCCAAGACCAGGGAACACATCATTGGTCCTCGAAGCCTAGATCGGAGGATACGACATGGACCGAGTATTCATGGATGGGGGCATCAGCCTGAATATCATCTTCACCGACACCCTGAGCAAGATGCTGATCCCATGATCAGTCTGGAAAAACTTAGGCGTCACGATCTACGGTGTAGTACCAGGAAAAGCATCCTCATCCCTGGGATCAATCGAACTCGACGTCATTTTTGGCAGCAAGGGCAACTTCGCAAGAAAAATCCTCGAGTTCGAGGTACTCGACTGGCCGTCCCAATACCACTCCATACTTGGCCGACCAGCATTCACGCAATTCATGGCAGTCCCGCACTATGCATACCTCAAGCTCAAGATGCCAGGGCTATCAGGGGTCATCACGGTCATTGGAAGCTTCACCAAATTAGACCAATGCGAACGAGATTTTCATCAAGTCCCCGACACATTTGGGTCACAACAGCAACTCGAAGAGATAGCCATGGTGGTAGACAAGAGTGTCTTTCCACTAGCAAGTAGAAGGGAAAGAAAGGAATTCACTCACGACTTCAGCTTCGACAGCGACACAGTCACCCATCAGGTGCATCCAACCGACCCGGACAAGACGGTCCCAATCTACGCCCACTGATACTCTATCCTCGTTGGTTACCCCAAGTGGAAGGTTAGATGTAGTGTAGCGGCAAAGTTCCCTCGGTGAAGATACCAAGGTTGAAAAGATTGTCTCCCGTAGGACTCCGACAATGATAAGTAGGTGGTGAAGTGAACAATGGCGCCATTCACAACTTTGGATTGCTTACTACACCTGGACCTGCACACGACAAAAATAACTTTGCTTCCCAACGAGTACAGAGAGGTTGTCAATCTCTCCGGCCTTGTTTCTTACAAAGGATCAAATGCAAGGGATAATGATAACAGCTAGAAATTAAAAGCAAGAAAATAAAGAGCGTGTAAACAGTGATGAGAATATGGACCGGGGTCCCGTGATGTTCACTAGTGATGTCTCTCTCCCAAAAGACGATAAAACTGCTACGCGAGGTAAACAAATCACAGCTGGGCAATTGACAGGATTAAAAACGCAACACAATGCTAACTATGCTACAAAGAAAGGAAGAGGCTCAAAAGCATGGGAGGTACGCCAAAATATGTAGACCAAAATCCAACTGCATGTACTAGTA
Organism: Bromus sterilis; assembly: GCA_950022295.1. Lineage (NCBI taxonomy): Eukaryota > Viridiplantae > Streptophyta > Magnoliopsida > Poales > Poaceae > Bromus > Bromus sterilis. The sequence continues at coordinate 250,503,856 of OX465595.1, read as the reverse complement.
ATCATCCACCTTGAGATATCTATCCAGAACATCTCGCTGGTATAAAGTTGCGAGCCCCACCCAAAGTGTAAACCCAAAGCAACAGACAACTGCATTAAAAAGCACTTTGCGTAAAGTAAACAATCCTTGCAACCGCGGTTACAAGCACCATTGTTTTTCCCCTTGTGGCAACAACACATCCCCTAGACTCATGTTTCTGTCACTCAAGTGTGTCATCGGGGGGCATGAACCCACAATCGAGCATAACGTTCCCTCTTGGAGTCACTACCTACTACTTGGCCAAAGCAATAAAAAGCAACAGAGAACATGCAAGAATTACTTAGGAACAAAAATATAAAAGATAAGAACAAAATATATTACTCAATCACAATCTGAACATAGTCTCATAATCCATTAGATCCCAGCAAACTCAGCATAGCAATAGCAGAAAATTACATATGTGCCCCGATCATGTAGGGCAGCTCACGAGGTCTAAACCATGAAGAACAAAGAGGGGAGGAGAACATCACATAGCTACTGATCACCGACCCATGGTCCAAGGGAGACTACTCACAGCACATCCGGGAAGCATCCATGGTGAAGGGGAAGCTCCCGGAGGTCAATCCTCCCCCCGGCAGGGTGCCGGGAAGGGATCTTCTAGCGCTCCCAATCTTGGAAGCGCGGCGGCGGAGGAACAGAGGCGAGATCACGAAAAAGGGTTCTATCTTCGGAGGTTTCACGTCACGGAGAATTTATAGGCGAAGGGGGCAGCCAGGGGGGCACCAGGGGTCCAGGCTCCCCCGGCGCGGCCAGACCCTAGGCCACGCCAGGTTGCCGCCTGGGTCCCTGGTGGTGGCCCTCTGGCCCCACCCAGGTGATTCCGGAAGGTTCCTTCATGCTGATTTTTCCCGAATTTTTGGAGCATTTTTAATATGGGGGAAACCTGAAACAGAAAATCAGCAGAAAACAGGAACTGGCACTGTGGTGCACTGAGTTAATAAGTTAGTCCAAATATGATCAAAAGTGTATGAAAGTGTATCTAGATCATAGCAATATCACACAAAACATGCATGGAGAAAGCAGAAATTATAGATACGTTTGGGACATATCAACATCCCCAAGCTTAATTCCTGCTCGTCCTCGTGTTGGTAAATGATAATAAGCATAATTTCTGTGGTGACATGCTAGCAACCGTATAAGAACTTTGAAATTAAAGCAATCAAGGTATGTGATTCAATTCAAGTCATAACAAGCAAGAGTCTAGCGTTGTAATCATTTCACTCATCTAAGCACGTGTTCGATGCAATTTCAGTGCTACTATAGGGTTGAGGAGGGGATGGAGCCGGCGGCCCAGAACAATCTCGAGAAGGAGATAGTGAGGCTACTCACGAACACGAGGCATGAGATGCGTGTTCAGTGTGTTCGAGATTGGTACGCCAAGAAGGGCGTGAAGAAGGCGAAGAAGAAGTGTAGAAATTTTTTCCTTGAGAAGGAACAATACTTGGAGGTAAATTACTAACTAATTCAAATTCCTACACTTATAAGTAAGGCCTAGTTAGCTCCAACTTTTGCTTTATAAGCTTATAAATCTCAAACTTGGCTTTATAAGCTTATAAAGGTCAAACTTGGCTCTATAAGCTTGTAAAACTCAAAAATGATAATAATAGCTTAGTTGCATAAAACTTGACTTGTACTTGGCTTATAAAAGTTATTCAGTGCCTTTATAAGCTTATTAATTCATAGGCGCCCCCGAGATGGTGTGAAAATAAGATGGATTGCTTTGAGGTGATAGTGGACAAATGGCTCAGTGATGCCTGGCTATCGACCCACAAAAGCGCCAAGGCTAGGCGTGCCCAAATGGTAGGTGTGGCACACCACCAAGGAAATCTCATCATCAACGAGTACGCCAAAAAATGGGTATGTGCCTTGTTTTCAGTTTCCTGTCCTTTCATCATTAATCAATTTATTTGTTTCATGCTTTTTCTTGTACTGATTAGATACTTTGCTTTTCATTGTAGGCGAAACATCATAATCAGCCTGTGCCTAAGGGATTTCGCTCATTTGCCATGGCCCATAAGGGAAAGTACAAAACGGTGAAGGCATATTCCGAGAGCAACGGTGTTGAGGCGTACACCAGCGCTGCAGCCTACCACAAGATGGTGGCCTATTCTGAGGTGGCGAAAGAGCTACACGGTCCTCAGTTTGACCCGAGCGAGGAGGAGATTGATCCGGAGGCCTTGATGATTTCTGGTGGACGTAAGCATCATGGCAGCACCTCCATGTGCAATGGCTTCGTACATTGCCCGGAGACTCTATCTCAGATCAAGGCGAGGCAAACAAGCTCCGCTCCTGCTATATGACCTCGCCCGCGACCAGTTGACATTGCTATCCAGGTATAACTTTGTCTCAATTTTCCTTCCGTTCTTTAGTTTGTGTAGCGATGATGACATTAATTGCTATATTGCTGAGTGTTTGCAGGACACCATTCAGAGGGAGAGACAGGCGACACAAGAGATGTTGTCGGAGCAGCTTGCGGAGAGGGACCAGCTGGCAGAGGAGAGGACCCAGAGGATACTCGAGGAGGAGAGGGCACGCAATAATTCCCAAACGAAGGCCATGTACGACCTCTTCTCGGTAAGTTATTACTTCTGCATATATATCCGTCAAGAATGCATATGCATATGTTTGGTTCACTTGCTAATATGCTTGAGTCCTCAAAAAACTAACTCGCAGAGTATGTGGGAGAAGCAAGGTCTTACCCCTCCACCGATGCCGATGCCTATCGTTTCTCCTCCCGAAACGGTAAGTTTCTTTCAATGATCAATATAGCCCGGTCTTATACCATCAAGTGTCATCATGCTTACCACATTGCAACTCATCCTTTGCTGCAGTGTAATTCCGGAGCTGCATCTCACAACCCACAAGAATCTCCTAGTGAGTCCCCGAGCAACCCACGTGGCGGCGCTTCTCAGCCTTGAGGTGGCCTCCGGTAAGTTACATAAAGCTCAACAATGACTTTATAAGCTCATAAAGCTCAATAATGGTTTTAATAGCTTAGTTACATAAATATTGACTTATACTTGGCTTATAAAAGCTAAAAATGACTATATAATCTTATAAAGCTTATACTTGGATTTATAAGCTTGTAAACCTAAAAATGGCATATAATTGGCTTATAATAGCTCCTCAATGACTTCATAAGCTCATAAAGCTAAAAAATGATATTAATAGCTTAGTTCGATGAAAATTGAGTTATACTTGGCTTATAAAAGCTCAATACTGACTTTATAAGCTTATAAAGCTCAAACTTGGCTTTATAAGCTTGTAAAGCTCAAATTTGATTTTAGAAGCTTATTAAGTTCAACAATGACTTATACTTGTCTTATAAAAACTCAATAATGAATTTACTAGCTTAAGTGGCTTATAAACCTTAAAAATGACTTATACTTCGCATATAAAGCTCAAAAATGAATTAATGACTTAGTTAGATCTAAAATGAGATATATTTAGCTCTTAAGATCTAAGAAGAAGAAGTATAGTAGAATAAGAAGGAGAGGAGGAAAAGAAAGAAGTGAAGAAGAAAGAGGTGAAAAAGAAAGTAAAAGAAGAAAAGATCTTCTTATTCTTACTTTTTCTCTTCTTTCTTTTTCTCCATCTTCTTCCTATTCTTCTCATTATCCTTCTCCTTGTTCTTCTTTTCTTATAAAGGCCAAAACTGACATACCTCTAGCTAGTTTCAAATATAAACTTCATTTTGGATTTATTCTTTTCCGTAACTAACATGATTCTGTTCTCATTTTGCAGATTTTGGCTATATGCATTGATGGATGCTACATTTGGAGTGTGTTGTAGATATAGGATGTTGAACTTGCAGTGTTTGTCATATGGATGGATGTTGAACTTGTAGACTTTGTAGATTTTGTTGATGCACTTGTAGATATTATATGGTTGATGCACTTGTGATGGTTGTTAATTATATGGTTGATGCACTTGTGATGGTTGTTATATGATGCTGTTGTGATGTTATATGCTACTGGATATTATATATGTTTATTATTTTACAAATGCAGGGAATATAGGAAATATAAACAGAAAAGGAAAATACATGGTACTTTGCCGTCCGTTGGATGACGGCAAAGTCGTTGCCGTCGACAAGCAGATGGCAAAGGGCACACGTGGCAGCAGCCTGTGCAATCTGGGCTGTGGCAGTGACCATTTGGTCAAGGCTTTGTCGTCAGCCTTCGGGTGGCTGACAACCAAGAGTGGGCTGGCTGCCATCAGCCCACTCTAAGCTGACGACGTATCTCGTGCAGACACGCGGGCCCGTAGCCAGTTTGTATGCCGTCAGCCAGTGGGAAGCTGACGGAAAAGTACTGACATGTGGACCCAGGATAGGGCTTTGCCGGCAGCCCGGACGTTAGCTGACGGAAAAGCACGCCGTTAACTCAGCCCACGGTGTTAAGGCAAAGGCTGGCCGTACGAGCTGCTACGCCGTCAGCCGTCTCAAAAAGACTGGCGGCAACGTCTTTGCCGTCGGTCGATTATAAGCTGACGGCAAAGCAGCTCACTGCCGACTGAGGAGCTGACAAAACGTATGTCGTCCGGGAGCTGACGGCAAAGCCTTTGACGGCAAAACTCCTGTTTCCCGTAGTGATCGTTGATGGAGAAGGGGATGCACGGGGGCATCCCCAAGCTTAGAAGCTTGAGTCTCCTTGGATATTTCTTGGGGGTACATGGCGACATCGCCAAGCTTGAGCGTATGACACTCCCGGATCTTCTTTCATCATCTTCCGTCGCATACTTGAAAACTCTCTTCATACGAAACTCATCATAAGCTGATTAGAGTGGTTAGTAACCACAATGAAATAAATTTTCTCCACTCGGAATAAAGATTTTCATGAAGAGCTACTGTTTCTCATGATTTCCAAAAAGATTTTGCGAAGGAAAAGAAAGCTTAAGATTTGCAAAACGATGAAAACACAAAACATGGCAGAATCTGTGAAAAACAGACCAGCAGGTAGTAAATAATTTTTTTGGGGTACTTCTGCAACTCAAATAAAAAACTCAAAACATACGCAAGAAAGCTAATTTTATGGATCGTACTTTCAAAAAAAATCAGGTAAAAAATATGATCTGGTGATTTATCGTGATTTTTTCTATCAAGAAGACATAATCTATTTCTGGACAACATGTCACAAGTTTTGAACTTTCTTGCAATCGGAGGCTAAAACTTGGCACAAATCTTGAAAATAAAGATACAATGATGTTTCTACATTAGTAACAAGCATCAAGACCACTAAAACTGAAAGTAAAAACATTTTGGGTTGCCTCCCAATAAGCGCTTTCTTTTATGCCTTTTAGCTAGATATCATGCAAAAAGATCAAGTTTTATCAACTCCAAAAGAATAGCTTGCCCGTGTAACGAGCTCATAAGGTAACTTAATCTTCTTTCAAGGGAAGTGTTCCATTCCCTTTTGAGATGGAATTGGAATATAATGGTCCCTTCTTTCATGTCAATCATAGCACCATTGGTGTGGAGAAAAGGACGTCCCAAAATAATTGGACATGAGGTATCACACTCGATGTCCATGAAAAGAAAATCAACGGGAACATAATTATCATTGAAAATAATAAGGACATAATCAATCCTCCCTAAAGGTTTCTTATTGGAAGAATCAACAAGACGAACACCAAAAGAACATGGATCAAAAGGTTACAAATCAAGCATATCATACATTCTTTTGGGCATAACGGAGGCACTAGCTCCAACATCACATAAATCAAAGCAAGAAAAATTATTCAATTTAATTTTGACCAAAGGATCCCAACCATCTTCTAGCTTTCTAGGAATAGAAGTATCTAACTTGAGCTTCTCCTCACTAGCTTTGATAAGAACATTGGTAATATGCTCAGTGAAGGAAATGTTAAGTGTGCTAGTGTTGGGGTCTTTAGCCATTCTTTGCAAAAAAAGTGATAAGTTCAGAAAGACTACAATTATCAAAATCAAGATCACTACCATTAATTAAAGTGGTGGTGATGTCAGCTAAGCTTATTCTTTTGATAGTCTCTAAGTTCATGGGACCTTCTTGTCCTAAAGTTGAGGTATTAGCATCACCATTAATAGGTCCATTGGGACTAGGGATGTGTTGGGTCATAAAAGTTTTAAGATCCTCAACTTGTATAGTAGCAATAGTAGTGTGTGTAGGAAGGCTCTTAATCCTATCTTCCTCTTCCAGAGAGGAAACCACTTCAGGTTTGACTGCCATTTGATTTATCAAAGTAGCCTATGTGTGAGACATATTGGAAACTAGGGTTTCTGTAGTGGTGAGCCTAGTCTGGAGATTAGAAATCTCAATATTCAGGCTCTCAAGTTGTCTTCCAATGTTTTGCAAAATAGAAGAATGCTCATCTAGTTGTCTAGAGAAGGCCTTATTTTGCTGATTGAGTATGCATGTAATTCTTCGTGGCCTTCTCTATTTCTAAAAGTTTCTCATAACTAGGAATTCCTCCATCCCTAGGAGTGTGATTATAAGAGTTATTGTTCCCATAGTTGTTGGATGGGAACGGTCTAGGATTGTTGCTACCAAAATACTCCTATAAGCATTATTATTAAAGTTGTTCCTAGAAATAAAATTAGCATCAACTTGCTCTCTTTCTTGAGCAACCAAAGAATTTAAAGGAACATCATGAGGATCAATATGAGCTTGCTTCGTAAGTAAAGACATGATCATGTCAACCTTTTCATTTAATGAGGAGATCTCCTCAATAGAGTTTACCTTCCTACCTATTGGAGCTCTTCTCGGTGTGCAATTGAGAATAGTTTGTCATCATCTCGTCCAATAGCTTTGTGGAAGCACCAAGTGTAGTTGACATAAAGGTTCCTCCCGCAGCCGAGTCCAACAGATTCTGCGAGGTAAAGTTCAATCCTGCATAGAAAGTCTGGATAACCATCCAAGTAGTCAAACCATGCGTAGGGCAATTCTTAACAAGAGATTTCATGCGTTCCCAAGCTTGGTCAACGTGTTCATTATCCATTTGTTTAAAATTCATAATGTTAATTATCAACTGGATAATCTTAGCAGGTGGGTAGTACTTCCCAATAAATGCATCCTTGCACTTATCCCAAGAATCTATGCTATTCCTAGGAAAGTACTGAAGCCCCACTTTAGCTCCTCCTGTCAAGGTGAAAGGAAAAAGCTTAAGTTTAACAATATCACCATCTACTTCTCTGTACTTTTGCATATCACAGAGCTCAACAAAATTATTGAAGTGCAAAGCAGCATCATCTCCAGCACCGGAGAATTTTTCTTTCATAACAAGATTCAGCAAAGCAGGTTTGATTTCATAAGAAGGTGCTGAAGTGGCAGGTGGAGCAATAGGAGTGCTGATAAAGTCATTGTTGTTATGAGTAGTGAAGTCACACTACTTGGTGTTTTCAGTGGAACCCATAGTAACAGCATCAAGAAAGAACAAAGCAACTAATTTTTTTGTGATTTTCTCTATAAGACTCTAAAGCAAAAACTAGAAAGTAAACTAACAAGACTAAAAAGCAAAGGTAAAAGATAGTGTGCAACTCCCCTATCTTGAAGATTGGAGTCCCCGGCAATGGCGCCAGAAATTTGCTTGATGACGAGAGATTTAACGGGTGAAGGCTTCTCGCTCTCGTTGGTTACCCCAAGTGGAAGGTTGAGAGGTAGATAGCATCAAATTTCCCTCATTAAAGATACCAAGGTTTATCAAACCAGTAGGACTCCAAATTCTCCAAGTAGGTGACAATGGTGCCAGAAATTACTTCTAGCTAAGGAGTTGTCGTGGACCTGCACACAGAAACAAATAACTTTGCTCCCAACGAGTACAGAGTGGTTGTCAATCTCTCTGGTCTTGTTGTTTACAAAGGATCAAATGCAATGGTGGAAATAGTGGTGATTGCAACTGAAAGAAAATAAAGAAGTAAATAGTGGAGGTGTAAACAGTGGTGGAAATATGGACCGGGGTCCTATGATGTTCACTAGTGATGTCTCTCTCCCAAAAGATGATAAAATAGCTAAGCTGGGTAAACAAACTACAGCTAGGCAATTGTTTGAATTATACACGCACCGCAATATGCTGCAAAGAAAGTTAGAGGCTCAAACGTATGGGTAGTTGATACGTCCCAAACGCATCTATAATTTCTGCTTGCTCCATGCATGTTTTGTCTGCCTTTGCCATGTTTTTCTTGAACTTCCATACACTTTTGAACCTATTTGGACTAACCTATTAACTCAGTGCACCCAGTTGCCAGTTTTTGTTTTCTGCTGTTTTTGTATTTCAGGTTTTCCGGCCATTAAAAGTGCTCCAAAAATTCCGGGAAAAATATATAAAAAATCAGCACAACAGAAGCTTCCGGAATCACCAAGAGAGGGAAGGGGGCCACCACCAGGCAGCCAGGAGGGCAGGTGGCGCAGCCCCACCCTGGGCCGCGCCAGGGACCCTCCTGACTGCCTCGTGGGTCTCCTTGATGCCCCCTTCGCCTATATTTACCCCTCGGGGTGGAAACCCCTAATATCGATCTCTTTCTCGTGAACTCCCCTCTGTACCGCCGCCGTTTCAAGATCGGGGCTGCTTGGAGAAGCTGCCCCGGCACCCTGCCGGAAGGAGGAACCCCCTCCGGGAGACCATCCATAGCCATGGACGCCTCCCGGATGTATCGTGAGTAGTCCCCCTTGGACCATGGGTTCGTGACCAGTAGCTATGTGATGAATCTCTCCCCCTTTTGTGCTTCCACTTTCGAGTCCTCGTGAGCTGCCTCACATGATCGAGGCATCTATGTAATTTCTATTGTTGCTATGCCGAGTTTGTTGGGATCTGATGGATTATGAGACTATGTTCAGATTGTGATGAGTAATATATTTGGTTCTTCTCTTTTATATTTTGATCTTGAGTAAATTCTTGCATGTTCTCCGTTGCGGTATTTTCTTTGGCCAAGTATTTTATTTGCAACTCCAAGAGATAGCGTTATGCTCGATTGTGGGTTCAGCCCCTTGATGTCTAGCTTGAGTGACAGAAACATGAGACTAGGGGATGTGCTGTTGCCACCAGGGATAAAACAACGGTGCTTGTACCTACGGGTGCAAGGATTGTTTACTTTACGCAAAGTTCTTTTAATGCAGTTGTCTGTTGCTTTGAGTTTACACTTTGGGTGGGATTCGCAACTTAATACCAGCGAGATGTTCTGGATAGATATCTCAAGGTGGATGATTCGTAGTAGATGCAGATGGATTTCGGTCTACTTACCTTGGCGTACTTCCCATTGCTTTTGAGCCCTTCCTTTCTTTGCAGCATAGTTAGCATTGCGGTGCCTTCATAATCCTGTCAATTTCCCAACTGTGATTTGTTTACCTCGCTAGCACTTTTATCGTCTTTTGGGAGAGAGACATCACTAGTGAAAATCACGGGACCCCGGTCCATCTTCACATTATTGTTCACACCCTCAATTTACTTTCAGCTTTTAATTTCCTTTGCACCTTTTATCTCTTGCGTTGATCCTTTGTAAACAAAAAGTCCGGAGGAATTGACAACTCCTCTGTACTCGTTGGGAGCAAAGTTATTTGTTGCTGTGTGCAGGTCCACGACAACACCCTAGTCAGGAAGAAATTTCTGGTGACGTTGTCACCTACTTGTATCTCCCGAGTCCTACTGGTTCGATAACCTTGGTATCTTCACCGATGGAAACTTGCTGCTGCACTGCATCTCAAACCTTCCACTTGGGGTAACCAACGAGGGGCGAGAAGCCATCAAGCAAATTTTTGGTGCCGTTGCCGGGGACTCAAGTCTACAAGATATGGGAGTTGCACACTATCTTTTACCTTTGCTTTTCAGTCTTGTTAGTTTACCTTTCAGTTTTTACTTTTGTGTCCCTAATAAAAAATACCAAAAATACCTGCTGCTACTATGGGTTCCAATGAAAACACTAAGTTGTGTGACTTCAATAGTGAAAGCTCAAGAATGATCAGAGGGGGAGGGGGTGAATGATCACTTCTAAAAATTCTAAGGAACTTAGAAGGAAATCATGCAAACTACGAAGGACTAAAGGCATATCGAAGGAAATACAGTATCGAAGGTAATGCATAGCTCGAAAGGATTGTAAGCGAAGGAAAACATCGAAGGCAGACATGCTACGAGTAAATACTTGAAGTAAATGCTAGAAGGAAAACGAGCCTGACTCAACGATGTTTGATAAACCAGTTCACACTCTGCAAAGTGCTACGTCTGGTTGGAGGGACTGGTGATTGAACACCTGGAGCAAAACTCTCTCCGTCCTACTCTCCACTGCAACAAACTCCTCGAGCTTGTCCAGTTTTCACTCGTGGTAGATGATTCAGGACATCTCCGAGACCTTTACAAACTTCCTTCAGCAGTGACAATTTCTCTTCGACTGCTTGACAGGCGACGCCTAACCGTCTAGGAGACTTGCAGTTCTCCAAGATAAAAAGATCGGCTAATCTCAACCTAAGTCATAGTGAATTGCTCAACTCAGTTCAGACTTGGGTGTAGGTTTTCTCTCGATGGATCTCTTCGGGATGCTCTCAGACTTCTGTCTTAGAATCTTCAGTGGAGCAGCCCCCTCGAACTGGGGGTGGGTGCGGGGTATTTATAGGTGGCGATCCCGATGGGTAAAATGACTGAAGTGACCCGATGCAACCGCTTGACGCGTGTCCACAACGGTCGGATTCCAATCACTGCGCAACTTTACTTGAGGAACAAGTAAGCTGACTCACCGAACGAGTTCTCTCTCGAAGGCACGAAGTGCAATGACTTTGCCTTCGAGCTATTCGCTCGACTCGGTGAGATTTCTCTCGGTAGGCTTTTGTGGGTTTTGGTTGAGCAGAGCAGATTCACTTCGACAAAGATCTCAACTAGCAAACCCCTCTTGATAGTACGGTTTTTCCTACGACTCAAGAAATAAAGAGAAACTAGCAAAAGAGACTAAGTCTTCGACCAGCTTCAGCTTTCTCCTCGTTGCGCTTTTACTCGAGAGAGACTTTTTCTTCGACGACACTTTTAGGCGTCGTCTTCCTTCAAAGGCTTCGGTAGATGACTGCAGACTCACTGCAGTGAGTTGTCCTTCGACCTTCTACATGCAAACTCCATTCATTCGGAACCTAAGTATCTGTTTATGCTCGAAAACAATATTAGTTCCACTTCTGCTTTGTCTAACAATGTCCAAAACCTTCGGGGGCAAAACTTTCTCTTACAATCTCCCCCTTTTTGGACGATTGTTGACAAAACAGGCATCGATAAATAATTTGAAAAAGTTTGAGTTTTCGATGATAAACCAGTGCTAAGGATTGATGAAGAACTCCCCCTTGATGTATGCACGTAAGATAAGGATTTCCTGTGAAGTGCATATTTGACAAGTAGTGTCGAGGGAAAAACATCAATAGACTTAGCGAGAGAAGTTGCATTCCAGATAGTATCCAATGAGAAGTATGCAATCTCCTCGAATGACATGTGAACTTATATGAAAGATAACTTCCTGCAAAAATGGTTAAGAATAGCAGGCAGTAGATAGATATCTTACGAAGAAGAGTAGCAGTTCACAGTCCTACTTCGAGTTAGTTACAACCAGATCGAATATGAATCGAAAGTTTGTTGAAACTACTCAGAAACCTCAAAAACAAGAGTTTATCGAATGGAATGCGAAACCCTTAACCCCGTAGGCAAACTAATTGCTTCGATGCCACTACATCTCCCCCTTTTTGTCACAACGTACAAAAAGATCGAGAGAATAGGGTCGAAAGAAATCCCTACTCGCGACGCTGACTCCGGCGACGACGAGAAGATTCGGCGAGCGTTGGAGCACGACGAATTGGACGAGCGCCTGGAGGAGTGATCTTCGTGCGGAATGAATGTTGATCTCCTGAAGATTCCAGCTGCGATTCCGGCGGGGTCCTGGGGCTTCGAGGAAGTGGCGAGGGAACTCTGGGTTGACGGTGAGGAGGGGCTTCTTCTTCTTGCTCGGAGTCAGAGGATAAATTATCCAAAGTGATATGATAATAATCATCGACACTTAGCACATCTCTGTTCTTCGGTAGACGAGGGATACTGGGATCCGGTCGATCTACTCGATCATCATTGGTCCAATTCCGGTTCAGATAGGGAGGATATTCTTCGAACCCGCAACGTTGAAGTTGACCGAGGGAATTGAACTTCCGAAGACCTTTCCAATCACGGCGAAGGCATTCACGCAGCATCTGATTGTTGTTCATGGTAATGTTACGCAAGTGGTTGATCTCATCCATCAAAGCTTGCTTCTGAATAAAATCTTGATCAATGTGATGTTGAAGCATTTGCTGAGACCGAAGAGAAACTTCCATATGATGCACTGGCTTGATAAACTTCGAGCGAATATTGCGCTCAGTTAAGTGGGCGCGGATGCCAGTGTGCTCAGCAAAAGGGTCGTTGGGTCGAGCAACAACCTGCAATACTTCACGAACTGGAGGAGTGAAAATCTTCGGGTAAATTGACACGGGGAATGGCACGTCCCGAGAGTAATTGCAGATTGACATCAGCCATGGTGCATATGGCTTGTGGGAATTGTGGTCATCAGCACAAGACACCAAAGTTCTGAGGAAGTAGTCTTCAAAATCGAAGGGATGACCGTGGACTAACTTCAACAGAGCAAGTTGCACATCATTTGGAATTGGAAAATTATCGTGCACATCAAGCATTGGCATCAAAGTCTTCGAGAGAATATAAAACCATGCTTTTTCTTCAAATACCAAGTGTCTTGGCTTCGGCTCAGTGGGGTAGTGATCTCCGACGACTTCTGGATCCATGAGCGTAGAGAATTCAGCAGGAGTTGCAGCAGGTAAGTCATGAAGTTTGTGAGGTAATCCTTCGAACCGAGGTAAATTGATTATGGCCAAAAATTGATCGACAGTCATATGAAAAACTTGGCCTTGACTCATATAGTCAAATTTCCATGTCTTCGAGTTCTCAGGATCTCCAGAGACATAAAGTGTTGCATAAAACTGTTTGATAAGCTCGGGATTGTAACCACAATCGAGAGCAAACATCTTGTGAGCATGCAGGCTATCAATTGTCTCGGCAATGTTCTCGAAACAAGTAGTGGAGTACACCGAAGGCATATCAAGATATTGATGCTGGAAAACTCTTGCCTTGTTGTACAACACACGAGTATAATAGATAGCTTGCTCTTGGGTCCAAAACCGAAGAGAATATGCACTTCTGGGCTTCTCGTAGGGATTGGTACCGAAGAAAAATGGCTTGTGTTCGCGCCTTTTGAAGATGGGACCTCCTCGAGGAACATCTGAGCGGAACAAAGGCAGCATTTCTCTCGGATGAGCAGAGTGAAGCAGCTCATCAATGGGAAAAACCTCAGCAGCATTATCTGGCATCTGGAACTCTGGTTCAGCAGGTCGAGAGATAGATGATGGAATGTTTACGATATCCTGAGCCGGAATGACTGCAGGAGCATTCTCCTCGGCCTGAGCTACAACGGCATCTCTTTCATCGGTTTGAGCATTTTGTGCGGCCTCTTCAATTTCCATGGCCTCCAAGTCTTCATTAAATTGAGCAAACGCATCAACCATTTCTTCGTTCGAAGAACTGGATGAGGAGTATGAAGAATTATTACTTGAACTGTCATCTCCAGAACTATTGCTTACGACAGAATCTCGTCGAGAGGAAACTGTCGTGATGTCAACATCCACATCTTCTCCTTCAGGCATAGTCCGGGCAGAAGAGTAATCTTTCTGGACTTGAGTTTCTTGCTCGACTAGAGCAACTTGCTCGGTCTCTGCATGAGCTTGGGTTGCAGTGGCGGGGATGGTCGATGAAATGACATGAGGTGGAGATGGTGGATTTGGAGGTGGTGGCGAGGCTTTTGGTGGTGAGGGTTGACGGGGTGGAGATGGAGGTGGAGGTGGAGGTGTTTGTTGTCGGGGTGGAGGTGTAGGTGTTTGTTGTCGGGGTGGAGGTGTAGGTGTTTGTTGTCGGGGTGGAGGTGTAGGTGTTTGTTGTCGGGGTGGAGTTGTTTGTCGAGGTGGTGAATTTGTTTGGTGAGGTGGTGGAGTTTTCTTACGGGGAGGAGTGGGTTGCTTGGTGGGGTTTGGTTCAGATTCTTGTCGTTCTGTGGTAGCAACGACCTCGGTGGACTTGGCCTTCTTTGCATTCTTCTCGATCTCTGGCGTCCCACGCTCAGAGGTTGGGGCAGCAGACTTTCTCTTTCGAGATTGTCTTTGGAACAGAGCATCATTATGCTCTTTGCAAACGGCAGACACAACTTGTTTTACCTTGTCAAACACAGCAGTTAAATTTTCTTTCTGAGTCCTCCTGGAAGCTTCAGCAGAAGCAATCTTGGACATGAAAAATTTTCGGGACTCAATGTCCACGGTTTCCTCTTGGAGTTGCCTGGTGTAAAACCTGACTTGCTCCTTATCCTTTAGATCCTGGGTGATGTAGCCTTCCCAGCGGATCATGTATCGAGCAACATGCTCTTGGATTTCAGCAGGAACATCATCCTCGGCAGTGACTTTGCTTGGTGTAGTAGCCATCTTCCAGAGAATGTGAGAAATGTGTGCAGCATCCCAAGGGGCATTTACATTAGATTCTCCTTCGTTGGAACTTTGTTCATCGGCACGAGGGCCGGAAACAGCAGTTGCAACAGGGGCAGGAGTTGGTGCAGCTCGAGGAACTGGAGCAGCTTGAGCCTTCTGTCTTGCCTCTTTGGCTTTCTTTTCGGCTTCCTTGGTGGCTTTGGCAGCAGCAATGGGTTTTGAGACCACTGCTTTATCCTTCGAGGCACTAGGGGCATCAGCATTCTTCTTCGAAGCACTAGGAGCTATAACCTTTTCTTTCATGACTGTGGGAGTCACAACTTTCTCGGTGACCTTTTCTTTCGGGTCACAAGGGATAGTGCCTGCAGAAACCTGTCGTCGATATTTTTCACTGACCAAGTGGAGAATGCCCAGTTGTTGGGCAACCAGAGCCTTTTTATGCTCGGGCTGGCTGTGAAAGTTCAGGAGCTTGGCATTAATCAATTCTTTCTCTTCTTGTTCCTTTTGTTTGGCCAGCCTTTCCTTGCGCTGAATAAGTGTTTCATCATCTTCACCAACTTGAGCTTGCTTTCCCTTCGATGGAGCCGAAGGTTTTGGTTGGCGAGCAGGAACAGGTGGAGCAGATGAAATAGGTGGATCTGTGACCAAGTTGGTCAAGTCAATATTTCCTCGAGGAGCCTGTGGAGCAGGCTCCTGGATCCTTATACCTCTACTGCTCGGCTTTTTCTTTAGAGGTAAGTCCTCGACATCAGCCTCTGTACCAGGGTCTTGATCATCTGAATTAGCTTCTCCTTCGGAGCTTGCATCAGGAGGTGAAACTATTACAACCTTTTTCTGTCTCTTGGCAGACTTCTTGCCACCCTTCGGTTTGGCGCTAGGGCCAACTTCTTCGGCAGCTTTAGCAGCTGCTTCTTTTCGAGCTTTAGCTTCTCTTCTCTTTTGTGCTCGAAGTTCACGTGCTTCAACGAGCTCTTTAAAATCATCAGGAGTTTTGAGGGCAGAAGGGTGAGCATCAGCAGGAGGAGGTGGTCGATTAAATTTCGTCCACTTTGGCCTTAGAGCTTTGACATCAACCCAAGGATTCTTCATAGCAAACAGCCTCTCCCAACGAGGAATAAGAGACTTGTATTCGTACCAACGAAGAGCTTGAAGTCTTCGAATCTCTTGCAGACGATTCTCTCTTGTACGAGTATCCTCAGATCCTGGCGGCGTTCTCAAATTCTTCTCAATGATTACTTCCTCAGACAAACCTTCAGAGTTATTGGTAATTCTTGTTCGGCCTCCCACACGCTTGGGAACTCTAATATTTCCTTCGTTACCAGACATTTTCCTGCGAAAAAGAAGGATACGAGGGAATATAGGAAAGTTGTGAACAAGTACCAACAATTTCGAGGAAAAACATTTTGAATGCAGCAATCTTATCGAGAGATTTGTCTTAACGCAAATTTTCATGAAAGCGCTAGGCTAGATTTTCATCGGGTGGAAATCTAACGAAGAACTTGTATGAATAAATCGCACAAGATTAAATCTATCGAAACGATACTGTAGGATTTGCCTAAGTGAGAGAATCCGAGGGATTTCTTACCAAGGACAGATGGGGAATCGACAGAAAAGCTAGAAACAGATTTCCCAAGTTTCAAAGATCCAAGCGGATCAAACAGACCTAAGAAAAAAAATCAACACAAAAGCTGGAAACGCAGAACAGAACGAGATGAATCGACTCCAGAGCCACACATACCCTAACTTGGTGATGTGAGGCGACTACGGCGACGCGGATGATGATCTTCGTCGACGGGAATGCCTCCGGCAGCTTCCTTCCGGCAGTTAAGCGGCGAGGGAGTCGACGGCGACAAGACAGCACGGCGGAGCGCGAGAGAGATAGCTTCTGGAGGCGAAGAGACGAAGTCGAAGGAATAGCGATGTCTAAGCCGGTGGAGTGGATCAGTATTTATAAGGGAGGTTCTGACCGAGCTGTCAGATCTAATCCAACGGCGCAGATTTCGCGTCTCTCCGCATTCAACGGACGGATTATTTGGCGGTAATCGTGGGAAATCCCAACGAACCGAAAGAAAGTTGCTCCACGTCCGAGACCAAACTCATCGAACATCGAGTATGAAAGTAGATAAAACTTCGATAGATTTTCCTTCTGAATCAATGACATTCGAAGGGAATCTTGATCGAGTACAATATGTACATGTTCACGAGGGAGAAGCACAGAATAGGGTAGGGATAGAATAGAGGGAAAACAGGGTCCGATACTTAGTCAATCCGAGATAAAACAGCTATAAAAACTCGGAGTGATAAGTGTATAGGACAACACCAAACGAACAAAATAAACAAAAAAAACGACAGAAAATTAACGAAAGTAAACTACAATAATAAGGTATTATACATAGTACCGATAGTTATGATCTTACTGCACATTGCGTGAGTCCAAGATGTTCAACTCACACCTCAGTGTACAGAACCTCTTTTCATCCAAGGGCTTCGTAAAGATATCAGCCAATTGATCTTCGGTGCGAACATGACTGATAACAATATCTTCTCGCTGAACATGATCTCTAAGAAAATGATGACGAATATCAATATGCTTCGTTCGAGAGTGTTGCACTGGATTATGAGCAATTTTGATTGCACTCTCGTTATCACAAAGCAATGGAATTTTCTTCACAAGAATACCATAATCTTTCAGCGTTTGCTTGAGCCACAGAATCTGAGTACAGCATGAACCGGCAGCAATATACTCGGCTTCAGCCGTAGAAATAGATACACAATTCTGTTTCTTCGAGGCCCAACAGACAAGAGATCTACCGAGAAAATGACATGTGCCAGAGGTGGATTTCCTGTCGACTCGATCACCAGCCCAGTCAGAATCTGAATAACCAATGAGATCAAACTGGGCACCCTTGGGATACCAAAGACCCAAGGTTGGTGTGTGTGCCAGATATCGAAGGATTCGCTTGACAGCAATATGATGAGATTCCTTCGGGTTTGCCTGAAAACGAGCACACATACAAACAGATAGCATAATGTCAGGTCTAGATGCACAAAGGTAAAGAAGCGAACCGATCATCGAGCGATATTTCTTCTGATCGAAAGGTTTGCCCTTCTCATCTGCATCTAGATGAACATTAGTAGGCATTGGAGTCTTGATAGTTTTGCAACTGACAAGATCAAACTTCTTCAGGCAATCTCTGAGATACTTCTCTTGTGAAATGAAAGTACCATTCTTCTGTTGACGGATTTGAAGCCCGAGAAAGAACTTCAATTCTCCCATCATTGACATTTCATATTTCTTCGACATCATACGAGCAAATTCTTCGCTAATATCAGGGTTAGTACAGCCAAAGATAATGTCATCGACATAAATTTGACACACAAAAAGATCATTTTTGTATGCACGAGTAAAAAGAGTCGGATCAGTTGTTCCTGGTTTGAAGCCCTTCTTAAGAAGAAAATCCTTCAGCGTTTCATACCAAGCACGAGGTGCTTGCTTTAACCCATATAGGGCCTTGTGTAATCTATACACCTTGTCAGGATTCTTCAGGTCTTCAAAACCTGGTGGCTGCATAACATACACTTCTTCTTCGATCTCACCGTTAAGAAATGCACTTTTGACATCCATTTGATATAGTAGAATACCATTGTAATTGGCAAAAGCAAGCATGACACGAATGGATTCAAGTCGAGCAACTGGGGCATAAGTCTCACCAAAATCAATACCTTCGATTTGAGTGTAGCCTTGTGCAACCAGTCGAGCTTTATTCCTTACCACTATGCCATCTTCATCTTGCTTGTTGCGAAAAATCCACTTCGTACCAATGATATTTTGCTTCGTGGAATCAGGTCTATCGACAAGGGACCAGACTTTATTTCTCTCGAACTGGTTAAGTTCTTCGAGCATGGCAGTCATCCAGTCTGAGTCTCTCATGGCTTCATCGAATTTTGATGGTTCTAGCATGGATACAAACGAGAAATTTCCACAGAAGTTAGCTAATCGAGTACGAGAACGAGTGGTGGGACGACCTGGTAAACGAATCTCTTCGAGAATTGAGTCGACATTCACTCTTCTTCGAACACGAGGAAAAGATTCTTCATCTTGTGGATCAGGTTGATCTTCGGGAACAGCTTGTCCTTCGGGATCATTTCCTTCGGGTTCAGCTTGTCCTTCGGGATCAACATATTCTTCGTTTATGCGTTCTCCTTCGACCTGTGCATCAATTTCCTCAGGATGTTGATCTCCAGCGCCCCGGGCTATGTGTGGGAACATTGGATCATCATCATCCCCGTTTACTTGTTGAGCATTTCCTTCGACAGGTCGAATATCTCCAATAGCCATGAACCTGATAACTTCATCCAAAGGAGGTTCATCCAGGTTAAGAGGTAATTGCTCCTTTTGAGAGCCGTTAGTTTCATCAAATCGAACATTTACAGTTTCTACAACTTTGCCAAGATGTGAGTTGTAAACTCTGTAAGTGTGAGAATTCGAACCATAACCTAGAAGAAAACCTTCGTGAGCCTTTGGGGCAAACTTGGAGCTGTGATTCATGTCTCTGATATAACATGGAGCACCAAAAACCCTGAGATAAGACACATTTGGCTTTTTACCAGTGATGAGTTCATGTGAAGTTTTCTTCAGAAACTTATGCAGATAAACCTTGTTGATGATATGACATGCAGTGTTGATAGCTTCAGCCCAGAACCTGATAGGGGTCTTGTATTCAGCAAGCATTGTTCTGGCCATTTCAATAAGTGTTCGATTCTTTCTCTCGACCACACCATTTTGTTGCGGTGTATAGGCAGCCGAGAATTCATGAGTAAAGCCATATTCATCAAGAAAATCTTCGATATGAGTATTTTTGAATTCAGTACCATTATCACTTCTGATATGCTTGAGAGATAATTCATATTCAGTTTGAGCTCTCTTTGCGAAAGTTTTGAAGATATCAACAACTTTGCTCTTGTCATCTTGAAAGAAAACCCAAGTATATCGAGAGAAATCATCAACAATAACCAGACCATACTTGTTTCCTCCAAGACTAGCATAATTTTGAGGACCGAATAAATCCATATGAAGTAATTCAAGAGGACGAGTAGTAGTCATGATGGTTTTTGCAGAGTGATGTTTCTTGGCAATCTTTCCTGCTTCACAGGCACTGCATAGACGATCTTTATCGAATTTTACATTATCAATTCCAACGATGTTCTTCTTCGAGATAAGAGTTTGAAGATTTTTCATCCCTGCATGACCAAGTCTTCGGTGCCATAACCAACCAGAAGTGGCTTTGGCCATTAAACAGGTCCCGAAGAAAAATCAACGACATAAAGATCACCTTTGCGATATCCTTCGAACACGAAGGAATAATCATCCTGTGAAAAGACAACACAGCGAGACGCAGAAAACAGTACAAGCATACCCATATCACAAAGTTTCGATATAGACATAAGATTATATCCTAGAGATTGTACAAGCAAAACCTTATCAATGTGCTTGTCTTTTGATATAGCAACTTTACCCAAACCAAGTACTTTCCCTTTGTTGTTGTCACCGAAGGTAATATATTTCTGTGAAGATTCAGACAGTTTTTCTTCGGTGAACAAATCTTTGTCTCCGGTCATATGATTTGTACATCCACTATCCATGACCCATTCGGATCCACCGGAGACATAGCCCTGCAGAAGAATTAGTTCTTCTTAACCACCCACAAACGAGCAGGTGACTTAGAAGGCATGGTAGAGCTAGATGGATCTGCAATAATATATCGAACAGGATTGCATTGTCGATCAGGACCATCAAGCACACCATAAATATAATTCCTCGATGAGGGGTTAGAGTAACGATGGGTAAATGCAATTTTGGTGCGATTGTCACGATGGCGATAAACATTTCTATCTATTCGATAGTAATCCTTCTGGGGAACATTTGAAGCAGGCACCAAGGGTTCATTTCTATCCTCGAGAGAATAGTAGTGATTCGGTGGTACCGAGGATTTTCCCTGCATAGAATGGTTAGGGGGCAGTTTTTCTACGAGAGATTTGCGAACCCAAATCTGTCGCTTATAAAAGCCATTCTTTGGAGGAGTACCAACGAACTCAGCCGACACCTTTCCTTCCTGATCTTTGACAAGCTTGTAGTCAGAATCAAGTGATTCATCAACAATAGCTTTGTCAATTTTGCAACTGAAACCTGAAAGGTTATAAATATCAATGGGCTTTTCTTTCGCAAGAACCCAGACAGTTTTAGGATACTGCTCGGGTTCCCAGTAGGTTCCATCAGGATTGATTTTCCTTTCGAAGCCAACTCCTTCGTTACGAGGATTCCTGTGAAGAAGTGCCTTTCGAAGGATATCACATAAGTACTGGTGTCCCTGCACACTTTTGAACATGCCTGTTTCAAATAAGTTCTTCAACCTGAGGAGTTCCTCGGTAATGTTTTCCTCGTTCGAGGGGTTAGTATCATCGATAACAATAGATTGCTTTCCTTTCGATCTCTCAGAAATAAACTCAATTTTACTTCGTTCCAAACAGGTTAAGCAAGGTGAAGTAAATTCATTTTTAGTTTCTGAGCCCTGTTGAGCCATGAGAGTGAGATTTACACTTTCCAACTCTTCATTAGCCTCTCTCAGTTTCTCGAGAGTCATTTTCCTTTGAAGGAATTCGTAGGTTAGCTTCTCGTAGTCCACTGAGAGAAGTTCATGCCGAGAGGAAAGCTCATCATACTTTTCTTTCAGAGCAATATGCTCGTTAGTCAAAGTTTGACCCTTCTCAATCTCATTGATCAACAGAGTCTCAGATTTTTGAATAGTTTCACTTAGAGAATCTAGCTCATCTTGTTGGATAGAAGCAATTTTAGCAAGTTTAGCATAGCTTATCCTAGAGTCACTTTCATAAGCAGATCCATCAGAAGTATCGTAGGATTTCTTAGATGAGGATACCTTAGCCTTGGCCATGAAGCAGTAAGCTGGAGATTCATCTTCACTGCTCTGGTTGGAGAAGAATGAACTTGAATTCTTGTTCGAGACGAATGCTATCCCAGCAACACCATCAGATTCAGAACCAGAACCAGAACCTGATCTTGACTTTGATCCTGCTTCAGAACCGGATGCATCTTCTTCAGAGTTCATCTCTTTACCCAGATAGGCTTTGGCTCGGTGCGAATTCTTTCGACGAGAGGAATGTGATTTCGAGGAAGAACTCTCTCGATGCTTGTGATACTTCTTCTTCTTGTCATCATCAGAACCATCTTTCTTGTCTTTTCTGGACCTTGAATCATATCTCTTCGAATCGTGATTTTTGCTCGATCTGTAAGACTTGCTCGAAGAGCTGCTGTGAGAGTGCTTTGATTTATGTTCAATTTCCCAGAGAGGACAATCAGCAATGAAGTGACCTGGCTTCTTGCACTTGTAACAACAGTTATCTTTCGCTGAAGAGTTTCTGGATGATGACCGATGCTGAGATGAATTGCTAGAATGTCTTGAAGAATAGTTTTTCTTCGGTGAAGAGGAGTTCCTTCTCTGAAAGCGATTGAATCTTCTCATTATCAGTGCCAGATCTTTCCCAATGTTCTCGGGGTCATCAGAGGCACCATCAGATTCACAACTGGCTTCAGGAGAGGAGTGATGTGAAGCTCTGGCTTTGAGTGCATGAGATTTCTTTCGACTCCCATTGACATCACGCTTCTCATCTTCTTCCATCTCGAAAGTATTAAGCCTTTCAAGAATATCAGCGGCAACCATATCCTTGAAATCAGTTCTTTCCTTAATCATCAGCACGATGTGGTCGAAGGAATCATCAAGAGAACGGAGCAAAGTTCTGACAATAATCCGATTGGTAATGTCATCTGCACCGAGGGAAATCAGTTCATTTGACAGCGCAGTGAGTCTGCTGTATATGGAACAAACTTTTTCTCCCTCGTGCCTCTTGAACCGATAGAACTTGCTTCGAAGGGTGTCAATTCGAGCATCTTTCTGAGTGGAGACACCTTCACCAATCTTCTCGAGATAATCCCAAACACCTTTGGCCGAAGGAATATTCTTGACCTCATGATATTTTTCGGGAATCAGATGATTTGTGATGAAAACCCAGACTTCAGCATCGAGGGACAACTTCTTTGCCTCTTCAGGGGTGATGACATCGGTGTCCTTGACAGTTACACCATTCTTGACAACTTCCCAAGCGGCAGAGTTGATAGCCATAATATTCCTCTTCATTTTGTCCTTCCAATAGGGATAGTCCTTCCCATTGAATATAGGGATCGGTTCCCCCGAGCGAACAGCTGCAAACGACATTCTTGACAACACTCCAGGTTGTTAGACCAAAATACGCAGAGCGTAGGGAGTGCCTAGCTCTGATACCAATTGAAAGCTCAAGAATGATCAGAGGGGGAGGGGGTGAATGATCACTTCTAAAAATTCTAAGGAACTTAGAAGGAAATCATGCAAACTACGAAGGACTAAAGGCATATCGAAGGAAATACAGTATCGAAGGTAATGCATAGCTCGAAAGGATTGTAAGCGAAGGAAAACATCGAAGGCAGACAGGCTACGAGTAAATACTTGAAGTAAATGCTAGAAGGAAAACGAGCCTGACTCAACGATGTTTGATAAACCAGTTCACACTCTGCAAAGTGCTACGTCTGGTTGGAGGGACTGGTGATTGAACACCTGGAGCAAAACTCTCTCCGTCCTACTCTCCATTGCAACAAACTCCTCGAGCTTGTCCAGTTTTCACTCGTGGTAGATGATTCAGGACATCTCCGAGACCTTTACAAACTTCCTTCAGCAGTGACAATTTCTCTTCGACTGCTTGACAGGCGACGCCTAACCGTCTAGGAGACTTGCAGTTCTCCAAGATAAAAAGATCGGCTAATCTCAACCTAAGTCATAGTGAATTGCTCAACTCAGTTCAGACTTGGGTGTAGGTTTTCTCTCGATGGATCTCTTCGGGATGCTCTCAGACTTCTGTCTTAGAATCTTCAGTGGAGCAGCCCCCTCGAACTGGGGGTGGGTGCGGGGTATTTATAGGTGGCGATCCCGATGGGTAAAATGACTGAAGTGACCCGATGCAACCGCTTGTCGCGTGTCCACAACGGTCGGATTCCAATCACTGCGCAACTTTACTTGAGGAACAAGTAAGCTGACTCACCGAACGAGTTCTCTCTCGAAGGCACGAAGTGTAATGACTTTGCCTTCGAGCTATTCGCTCGACTCGGTGAGATTTCTCTCGGTAGGCTTTTGTGGGTTTTGGTTGAGCAGAGCAGATTCACTTCGACAAAGATCTCAACTAGCAAACCCCTCTTGATAGTACGGTTTTTCCTACGACTCAAGAAATAAAGAGAAACTAGCAAAAGAGACTAAGTCTTCGACCAGCTTCAGCTTTCTCCTCGTTGCGCTTTTACTCGAGAGAGACTTTTTCTTCGACGACACTTTTAGGCGTCGTCTTCCTTCAAAGGCTTCGGTAGATGACTGCAGACTCACTGCAGTGAGTTGTCCTTCGACCTTCTACATGCAAACTCCATTCATTCGGAACCCAAGTATCTGTTTATGCTCGAAAACAATATTAGTTCCACTTCTGCTTTGTCTAACAATGTCCAAAACCTTCGGGGGCAAAACTTTCTCTTACAAATAGTCACAACAACAGTGACTTTATCTGCACTCCTATTTCTCCACCTGCCACTTCAGCACCTTCTTATGAGATTAAACCTGCTCTGCTTAACCTTGTCATGAAAGATCAATTCTCAGGAGCAGGAGAAGATGCTGCCTTGCACCTAAACAAATTTATCGAGCTCTGCGACATGCAGAAGTACACGGAAGTGGATGGAGACATCGTCAAGCTGAAGCTTTTTTCCTTTCTCTTTGAGAGGAAGAGCCAAGGAGTGGCTACAATCTTTGCCCAAGAACAGTATCGATTCTTGGAGTAAATGCAAAGATGATTTTATAGGGAAGTACTATCCCCCTGCTAAAATTATTCAATTGCGGAGTAACATTATGAATTTCAGGCAATTGGATAATGAACACGTTGCCCAGGATTGGGAACGTATGAAGACGCTTGTCAAGAACTGCCCCACACATGGACTGACTACCTGGATGGTTATCCAGACTTTTTATGCAGGCTTGAACTTCACCTCGCGGAACCTGTTAGACTCGGCCGCGGGAGGAACTTTTATGTCAACCACGCTTGGTGCTGCCACAAAGCTACTCGATGAGATGATGCTGAACTACTCGCAATGGCACACCGAGAGATCTCCAACCAGTAAGAAGGTAAACTCTGTCGAGGAGATCTCCTCTTTAAATGAAAAGGTTGACCTTATCATGTCTCTACTTACCAAGCAACCCTCTATTGATCCTCAAGACGTTCCTTTAAATTCTTTGGTTGCTCAGCAGCAAGTAGATGTTAATTTTGTCTCTAGAAACAACTTCAACAATAATGCTTATAGGAGTAACTTTGGTAGCAACAATCCTAGGCCTTTCCCATCCAACAACTATGGGAACAACACTTATCCTACCACCAGAAACTCCACTTCAGAGCTAGAGACCTTTCTCAAAGACTTTATCACTACCCAGAAAGCCTTCAACAAGAGTGTGGAAGAAAAATTAGATAAATTAGATATCCTCTCTTCGAAGGTAGACAACATAGCCCATGATGTAGAGATGCTGAAGATTAGAACCTCTCCCCCCGAGGAGAGGAAGACCACTCCTATGAATGCTATCCAAGTCCAAATTAATGAAAACATTAGGATGTTGGGAAAACTAAAAGAGAGACGGGCTAGAGAAAAGGAGGAAGAAGAGAGAATTAAGAGCCTTCCTACCTACCACACAGTAGCCACTATCCAAGTAGTTGAGGATGTCCAAACTATTAGCACCCATCACACCCCTAGTCCCACTGGACCTATTAACGGTGATGCTACCACCTCAACCTTAGAAGAGGAAACCTCTATGAACATAGAGGATTTCAAACAAGAGAGCTTAAATGATATCACTACTTCCTTGTTATTTAGTAGTGACTTAGACTTTGACAACTGCACTTTACCAGAAGTTATTAGTTTCCTACACAAGATGTCTAGAGACCCCCACACTAGCACACTCAATCTTGCCTTCACAGAGCATATCACCAATGCTCGAATAAAAGTTAGGGAGGATAAGCTTAGACTAGAAGCCTCCATACCTAGGAAGCCAGAAGATGGTTGGGATCCTATGATAAAAATTAAATTGAATAACTTCTCTTGTTATGCTCTTTGTGATGTTGGAGCAAGTACCTCTGTTATGCCATCATTGACATGAAAGAGGGAACTATCAAATTCCAATTCCCTCTCAAGAAAGGGATGGAACATTTCCCTAGGAAAAAGATTAAGTTACCTTTTGAGTCCGTCACACGGGCTAGTTATTCTCTTGAAAAGACTTGATCTTCTGCTTTAAGCCTAGCTAATGGCTCTAAAGAAGCGCTTTCGGGAGGCAGCCCGCAACGAATTTAGGTTTTTCTTTTTACTTTTGTTCTGTTCTTAGTGGTCTTGATGATTGTTACTACTGTAGCAACATCATTGTATCTTTACTTTTCAAGCTTTGTGCCAAGTATAGCCTCATACAACAAGGGAAGTAAAGGTTGTGACATGCTGTCCAGAAAACAGATTCTGTCCTCGTGACTAGAAAAATCATGAAAAAATCCCAGTTCATCTTTTTGAGCTGACTTTTTTACACAGCGTGATTTATACAATTAGGAAACTTTCGTGTGTTCTGAGTTTTTTGATTTGAGTTGCAAAAGTATCCCTAAAAAATTCTTTACTACCTGCTGTTCTGTTTTTCACAGATTCTGCCACGTTTTGTCTCTCTTTACTTTTGCAAACCTTAAGCTTGCTTTTTATTTTCAAAAACTTTTTGGAAATCTTGAGAAACAGTATCTATTCAAGAATATCTTTATTTTCAGTAGAGGAAAATTATTTTATTAGGGTACTAACCTCTCTAATCAGCCTACAATGAGTTATGTATGAAGGGAGTTTTCGAGTGCGCGATGGAGGATGATGAAATAAGATTCAGGAGTGTCAAACGCTCAAGCTTGGGGATTCCCATGTGCACCCCCAATTAATATCCAAGGAGACTCAAGCGTCTAAGCTTGGGGATGCCCCCGATGCATCCCCTTCTTCATCAACAATCATCAGTTTGTCCCTCGTTGCACTATATTTTTATCACTTCATGCGTTATGTGCTTTGCTTGTAGCGCCTCGCTCTTTAATTTTCTAGGTTTGTTTTGCTTTCTTTGCCGTAGTAACAAGTTAGACCCCAACTTACTCTTTTGTGTGGGAGAGATTCACGCTCCGCTTCAACTATAACTCCTCATAGGATTTGCATGCTTATTCTTTTAGCTGTGAGCTGTTCTTTTTCTTTTCTTAGCTGCTGTTCTGTTTAGTTGTAGTGCTTTAGTTTTTCTAGAGCTTTTATTTTGTCTTAGGTTGAACTTTCTATAGGTTGCATGTTTTATCTTGTTAGAGAGTTTTCCTGTTGCACTGAGTTCTGTGTCTTGACTGAAAGTAGGTAGTTAAAGTTGCTATTCTCTTTGTAGTAGTAACTTGAAATAGTTTTGAGGTATTGACTAGACTAATGTTTGAACTTATGGTGTCAAGAGATCTTGCCTATTAGTGATAGATGTCGTATTTAGGGCAATCCGTGTGTTTTTCGAAAACCAAAAAACCCCTGTTGAGAACTCTAGCTACTAGATGGATCACTAACCTCTGGAGGGTTCGAATATTAGAGTACACTCACGTACCATGAGTCGAGGATGCGCAAGGATAACCAAACCCCCATACACTCCTCCTCGGGGTACCTGTCTCTTTGTGAACCTCCTGATTAGATTGAGAGTTACCGATAATAAGTGCATGAGTTCTTCGGACTAATGTGAGTATTCGAAAGTTGACACTTCCACCCACCTATACTTTTTCTAGCCTCTTCGGTACCGTGCATTCCCTTTATCACCTCGAGAGTTGGCGCATACTTCGCCGGTGCATCCAAACCCTTGGCATGATACGCTCTGTCATCATAAGCCTCCTTATATCTTTCCTCAAAACAGCCACCATACCTACCTACAAGGCATTTCCATAGCCTTTCCGAGATACATTGCCATGCAACATCCACCTTATCATGAATTGATCTTCATGTCATACATGCTGCTTGCTTGATCGATGAGCCGCATGCTAGTTGGGCCTTGCCCTAATCATTGCTACATGACGCGCTAGTATCATTGCATATCCTGCTACCCTGGCAGAAGCATACTTTTGCATCATGATAGTTACATTTTCTTTATGCGAGTACCTTTGTAAAGTGTGAAAGATCTCCTATATTCTTGTAAAATATAGAGTATTGCCCCTAAAGTGAGGAAAAGATCCCAAAGAGGACAAAATCAAAAGATCCCAAAGAGGACAAATGAGAGTTAAATAGAAAGAGCCATTGAGGCCACCAAAAAAATAAAAAAAGAGAAAAAGAGAAAAGAAAAATAAAAAGAGAGAAGGGGCATACTATTATTCCTTTTGAGAGATCCACACTAGTACTTCATCTTCTATCCCTTGTAGTCCATAGAGATCATCATCATGCATATAGCTATGTGGGGACCCTTCACACTATAGAACTTGGCTTGTATATTCCAATGATGAGCCTCCTCAAACGAGATCTAGGTCTTCTTGAGCAAGCTAGTTAGATGCACCCCCACTAGTTCCCTTGGAGAGCCTTTAGCTCACATGTGCATCCGTTGTATGGCAATCCCTACTCCTCACATCATATCTATCATATGGCCTTCTCTCGCCTATGATTGTCCTCATTGATGTGAGCCTTTCACACTTTTTGTCTTCCTCCTCCACCTTCTTTCTGTTTCGCCTTTTACGTGTCAACTTTCTTGCTCACGCTCATCCATTGCATGAGTGTTCAAAATGTCGAAAGGGAGTGGATCATTTTGACTTGTACCTGGCTAGTGGTCTGGGGACGAGTCCAGATAAGAATCCAAAGGAGACCAAGTGTGAAAATTTAGTAGATAGTTGTTCTCAACAACCTTTTTTCTCTTTCCTCCTAGTCCCTTGCTTGCATGCAAACACCATTTGGAGACATTCGAGTCACGGACAACAAGAGCTCTTGCACCTTTTGTTCTTTTGTTGCTTGTGTCAATGCTGATATAGACTCTTGCTTGTTAAGACTTGAATTGAATTGCATGCTTTGATTGCTTTACTTAAAAGTCCTTTTATGGTTGTGTGGCATGTCACCACAGAAATTATGCTTGTTATCATTTACCTACTCGAGGAAGAGCAAGAATTAAGCTTGGGGATGTTGATACGTCCAAACGTATCTATAATTTTTGCTTGCTCCATGCATGTTTTGTGTGACTTTGCCATGTTTTGCTTGAACTTTCATACACTTTTGAACCTATTTGGAGTAACCTATTAACTCAGTGCACCCAGTTGCCAGTTTCTGTTTTCTGCTATTTTTGTATTTCAGGTTTTCCGGCCATTAAAAGTGCTCCAAAAATTCCGGGAAAAATATATAAGAAATCAGCGCAACAGAAGCTTATGGAATCACCAAGAGAGGGAAGGGGGGCCACCACCAGGCAGCCAGGAGGGCAGGTGGCGCAGCCCCACCCTGGGCCGCGCCAGGGACCCACCTGACTGCCTCGTTGGTCCCCTCGACGCCCCCTTCGCCTATATTTACCCCTCGGGGTGGAAACCCCTAATATCGATCTCTTTCTTGCGAACTCCCCTCTGTACCGCCGCCGCCATTTCAAGATCGGGGCTGCCTGGAGAAGCTGCTTCGGCACCCTGCCGGAAGGAGGAACCCCCTCCGGGAGACCATCCATAGCCATGGACGCCTCCCGGATGTACCGTGAGTAGTCCCCCTTGGACCATGGGTCCGTGACCAGTAGCTATGTGATGAATCTCTCCCCCTTTTGTGCTTCCACTTTCGAGTCCTCGTGAGCTGCCTCACATGATCGAGGCATCTATGTAATTGATGTTGTTGCTATGCTGAGTTTGTTGGGATCTGATGGATTATGAGACTATGTTCAGATTGTGATGAGTAATATATTTGGTTCTTCTCTTTTATATTTTGTTCTTGAGTAAATTCTTGCATGTTCTCCGTTGCGGTATTTGCTTTGGCCAAGTATTTTATTTGCCACTCCAAGAGAGAGCGTTATGCTCGATTGTGGGTTTAGCCCCTTGATGTCTAGCTTGAGTGACAGAAACATGAGACTAGGGGATGTGCTGTTTACACCAGGGATAAAACAACGGTGCTTGTACCTGCGGGTGCAAGGATTGTTTACTTTACGCAAAGTTCTTTTAATGCAGTTGTCTGTTGCTTTGAGTTTACACTTTGGGTGGGATTCACAACTTAATACCAGCGAGATGTTCTGGATAGATATCTCAAGGTGGATGATTCGTAGTAGATGCAGATGGATTTCGGTCTACTTACCTTGGCGTACTGCCCATTGCTTTTGAGCCCTTCCTTTCTTTGCAGCATAGTTAGCATTGCGGTGCCTTCATAATCCTGTCAATTGCCCAACTGTGATTTGTTTACCTCGCTAGCACTTTTATCGTCTTTTGGGAGAGAGACATCACTAGTGAAAATCACGGGACCCCGGTCCATCTTCACATTATTGTTCACACCCTCAATTTACTTTCAGCTTTTACTTTCCTTTGCACCTTTTATCTCTTGCGTTGGTCCTTTATAAACGACAAGACCAGAGGAATTGACAACTCCTCTGTACTCGTTGGGAGCAAAGTTATTTGTTGCTGTGTGCAGGTCCACGACAACACCCTAGTCAGGAAGAAATTTCTGGCGACGTTGCCACCTACTTCTATCTTCTGAGTCTTACTGGTTCAATAACCTTGGTATCTTCACCGAGGGAAACTTGCTGTTGCACTGCATCTCAAACCTTCCACTTGGGGTAACCAACGAGGGGCGAGAGGCCATCAGTAGTACGCCAAGACAAGTAGACTGAAATCCAACTGCATCTACTCACTAATCACCCCCCTTGAGATATCTATCCAGAACATCTCGCTGGTATTAAGTTGTGAGCCCCACCCAAAGTGTAAATCCAAAGCAATAGACAACTGCATTAACAAACTTTGCGTAAGGGAAATAATCCTTGCAACCGCAGTTACAAGCACCGTTGTTTTCTCCCTGGTGGCAATAGCACATCCCCTTGTCTCATGTTTCTGTCACTCAAGCAAGACATAAGGGGGGCATGAACCCACAAACAAGCATAAACGCTCCCTCTTGGAGTTACTATCTACTACTTGGCCAAAGCAATAAAAATAAACGGAGAACATGCAAGAATTACTCAAGAAAAAAAAATATAAAAGGAGAAACAAATATATAACTCATCACAATCTGAACAAAATCTCGTAATCCATCGGATCTTAGCAAACTCAGCATAGCAACAATAGGAAAATTACATAGATGCCTTGATCATGTAGGACATCTCACAAGGGCTAAGAATTGAAGCACAAGATTGGAGAGAAGACATCACATAGCTACTGGTCATGGGCCTATGGTCGAAGGGGGAATACTCACGGCACATTCGGGAAGCGCTCATGGTGGTGGAGAAGCTCTCGGTGGTCAATCCTACCTCCGGCAGGGTGCCGGGAAGAGATCTTCTGGTGCTTCCGATCTTGGAAGCGTGGCGGCGGCGGAAAAGAGGTGAAAATCGTGATGCGGGGCTACTCCCGAGGGTTTTCGGAGTGAGGAGTAAATATATGCCAAAGGGGGAAACTAGGGGTGGCCCCTCCCCTAGGCGCCCTGGTGGCACGTCCTAGGGTGGGGCCGCGCCCCTGGCTGCCTAGGAGGGGGTGGACTCCCTCTGGCCTTCCTTTGGTGAGTGCCGAAGCTTCTGCCACGCTGATTTTTTTATCCGATTTGTTTGGAATTTTTGGAGCTCTGTAAATATGGGTAAAAACCTGCAATTCACAGACATCAGCAGACATAAACTGTCACTGTGTGCACTGAGTTAGTAGGTTAGTCCAAATATGTGTAAAAAGGTGTGAAAGTGTAGCAAAACACATAGCAATGTCACCTAAAAGAGCATGGAACAAGCATAAATTATAGATACGTTTGGGACGTATCCGACACACAACTCAGTGCAAAGAACCAACTCTCTTAACAAGATAAGAATGATAACTCAAGAGAGTTCCAAAAGCAACAACCTAAATAAAAGATCTTAAAATAAGAATAAGAATGAAAACTAATAGCTAAGCATGACATCAGCTACGAAAAGATAAAGAACACACAAAAAAGATAAGCATGCAAACCTATGTTGTGTTCGAGGGTGGAGTGGAGTGTGTTTCTCTCCCAAACAATGAAGGCTAGGGTCCAACTTGTTATGAATAGCAAGAAAAAGAAAAAAAACTAAAAAAGTAAAGAGCGAGACGCTCCAAGCATAACACATAACATATGAAGTGATAAAAATATAGCATGGAGAAGGACAAACTGATGATTATTGATGAAGAAGGGGATGCATGGGGGCATCCACAATCTTAGACGCTTGAGTCTCCTTGGATATTTCTTGGGGGTGCATGGGGCATCCCCAAGCTTGAGCTTTTGACACTCCCGGATCTTCTTTCATCATCTTCCTTCGCATACTTGAAAACTCCCTTCATACGAAACTCATCATAAGCTAATTAGAGTGGTTAGTACCCATTAATAAATAATTTTCCTCTACTGGAAAAAAGATTTTGATGAAGACCTACTGTTTCTCAAGATTGCCAAAAAAATCGCAAAGAAAAAGAAAGCTTAAGATTTGCAAAACGAAGAAAACGCAAAACATGGAAGAATATGTGAAAAACAGACCAGCAGGTAGTAAATAATTTTGTCGGAGCACTTCTGCAACTCAAATAAAAAAACTCAGAACATACACCAGAAAGCCAAAGCATACTGTCAAAAAATTCATATAAAAAGATGATCTGGTTATTCTTGGTGAATTTCTCCGTCAAGCAGACAAAATCTATTTCTGGACAGCATATCACAACTTTTGATATTTCTTGCAATCGGCGGCTAAAACTTGGTACAAAACTTGAAAATAAATATACAATAATGTTGCTATAGTAGTAACAAGCATCCAAACCACTAATACTGAAAGTAAAAACATTTTGGGTTGCCTCCCAATAAGCGCTTTCTTTTATGCCTTTTAAGTTTGTATCAAGTTGTACCAATTGAACCATCATCAAGATTATCAAAAATCTCTTCAATAGTACAACTAGTTTTAAGAGGGCTTTCAAATAAGGGCCTAGTAGTAACACTTCTAGGAACAAAAGCTAAGATAGTAAGATGTGACGCCCCCAAAATCAGACCGTGTACAGTAATCATACACACAGGGTACACGACTGAGATTAGGGTGCCACGGTGATAATATCACAGCACAACACTAAACACAAAAGGATAAACAAGTATGTTACAATAGAGGGGGTTCACGCGGACCCGAATACCTAAGTCATACAAGCCATAATATCTGAGTACAGACATAGTTAGTCAAGTTTTGCCTTAAGAAGGCTAGCACAAATCACATCAGAGATACAGATCGAAAAGGCGAGGCCTCCTGGCTGGGATCCACCGAACTACTCCTGGTCAACGGGGAACTCGACGTCGTAGTAGGCGCCTCCGGGGTACTCCTGCTCCTGGGCTCCAACATCGGCTGCAGCGGCCGATCAGGCAAAACAGTAAAGGAAATAAAGCAGGTGAGTATCTAGTATACCCGCGAGTCTTACGTCCGCTACTAAGCATTATGCATTGTATGAACGGAAAGAAGAGGCTGTATATAGTGGACTAAAAGACAGAAATCCAGAGCAAGGGTAAGAAGCTAGGCCTATCGAAGACTAGCATCTTCCGACGATGTCTTGCAGCATGAGGTAAGAATCAGCCAACAGTTATATAAAGCATAAAGTAACAATGGAGCAGAAGTTGCTGCAGCATTGTATAATAATAAGTTGTAATAATTAACAATGCCTCCGAGTTCACCTCCTCGACATCCCCGCGAGGAAGAAAACTCGGAACCATACAGTTTAATAATAATAGTTTCTAGTGGTAAGATCCAGCTTCAGCATAAAGCGTCCTGTTACCGTGGACATGGCTATTCGAATAGATTAATCTTCCCTGCAGGGGTGCACTTGCTGAAAGGATCGAGATAGACCTAGAGGGGGGGGGGTGAATAGGTTATATTATAAATTTTAACACTACTTATCAATTTTAGGCAATAATGCGGAAGATAAAGATGTGCCTAACAATTGCAAGGGTGACCTATATAAGATAAGGTAAACAACAAGCACAATATAATAAAGCAAGTGAGGGATAAACTACAAGGTACCAACAAGGTAGTGCAAGTAAAAGGGAAAAGACTAGGGATAACCGAATGACGCGAAGACAACGATGTATCCCGATGTTCACTTCCTTGGAGGGAAGCTACTCACCGTTCGGAGAGAGTGGGTGAAACCACGAAGGCACACCAACGCCACGAACCTCTATTCCCCTTGAGATATCACCACGAAGATGATTCCCAACCACTACCGGTTGACCTTAAAGGTGGTCACCAAACCCTCACAAACTCAACGGGGGTAATCACAATGGTCGATTCCTCTCCGAAGAACTCCTACCCGCCTAGGAGTCTCCAACCTCCAAGAGTAACAAGATCAATGGGGAAAGCTCAAGACTTGCTCAAAACGCGATTTGCTTTGGTTGAAAGATGGGGAAGGGCCGGATCTATCACGGGTTGGAAGATCCGACAAGAACTCTCAAGAATCTCTCCGGGATATGAGATTTGGTGGAGGAGAGAGTGAGAGGGAGCACTTGTGTTCTTGGGTGAGTGTAAAGTGAAGTGGTCAACACTCTCTAGAGGGGGAGAGGGAGTACTTATAGTCCAAAGGCCGAAATGGCCGTGGAGCATTTGGCAGTGAAAATGTCGGACGTCCGTTAGACTTCGGACGTCTGAAAATTCAAATGTCGGACGTCCGAAATGTTCTTGATGAATGCCAGGTAGTAGCCAGTGACACAGGTACCGGACGTCCGGCGGGGTTCGGACGTCCGACATGTCGGACGTCCGAAGGCCGTCGGAAATCCGTCCAACTTTGGGAGGCCTACTGACCATGTGGGCCATAGTGTGTAATGCGAAGTTTCGGACGTCCGACAGGTTTCGGACGTCCGATATGTCGGACGTCCGAATCACGTCGAAAGTCCGGGCATGTTTTTGCAGGTCTACTGACCTCGGCACAAGTACTCGCGAGTGGGATGGCGGACGTCCGAAACAAGACGGACGTCCGAAATCGTGAAATGTCGGACGTCCGAAATCCGTCGGACGTCTGAAAGTTAGGGCACAGTTAACTTTCAGATTTAGTATGTGGTGTGATGTTTTAAGGTGATTTGAGCAAATCTTAACCACAGCCCCACTGATCCCCTCTTAATAGTGCGGGGATCCCTATACTCAAGATAAACCGGAAACGCTTACGCTTCAACTTCGTTGGTTCTATATCCCGAGATATTGATAATATCAATGGTCCATGATCCACCGCAACAATGATCCGAGGGCTAATACCTGAGATATACTTGAGAAATATTATTAGTCCCCTATATGTACATTGTCATCAACATCAAAATATGATTAAGGGAAAGATTGCACTTTCAATCTCCCCCTTTTTGGTAGTTGATGACAACATACATATAGCTCCCAAAGATATACACTTTTAGCTTTAGTGGGAGCAAGTTTTATTACGAACTCCCCCTCAATGTGTGCATAAAGGATTCTTGTCTTTAAGCAAGATGCACAAATTGAGAGAAGTCCAATCACCATGATTATGTGGCAAGATTACAACCATAAATCATATCATTTGACACTCGCAATATATGAAGATGACAATGTGAATTGCAAGCACAAGATAACCCATATATGACCACAACATCATAAGCCAATAAGATTTATGCCAAGACACATAAGACGATATCATGCATAACACCAAACAAAAGGTTCACATAAACGACATAACATGGTAGAATGATCAACAGACATAGAATCCATAAAGTTTTAACACACCAAAAAATCTCTCGGACTCGACTCATAATCAACGCCTAAACATCATAAATAAAACTGAGTAGCATATGTCTCTCCCCCTTTGGCAACAAGTACCACAAAAGGGGCAAGACGAGCGAAGACCGACTAGTGAGTCCCACTGCCGCTAGCCCCGGGAGCATCAGGGAAGAAGTCAGCCCACTCCGGGCCCGCGGGGAAGTCGAAGCCAAGATCAGCCGGAGGAGCATCGGGAAGAGGCTCATCATCACTGACATTGGCCTCACCAGTGGCGCGCAGACGGGCCTTCAGTGAGTTCTTGGACTGGACAAGGCGAGTGACCACGGTGTGGTTGGACTTGCAGTTGAACGAGATGGCCCGCATCATAGCAGCTTGGGCCTTGCCCAAAAACTGTGAAATACGGCGCATAGGAGCCTGCTCGGACGACTGACGGCGCATAGCACCACCAACAGTGGAGTGGACCGGGATAGGTCGAGACATCTGAACATCCGGTGCGGTGAAGTACATATGCTCCGGAATGGTCCACATGGTGTGCTCGTGAGTGATCTCCAGGCGGGATGGCACAACAGACTCAATGAATGCCATGATGAAAGGAGCATGTGGGAAGTGACGGCGAACCTGCAAACTGGCCAAGCGAATCTCGTGCCAGAGGTAGTGTGGAAAATCCAGACACGGGCGAGGAGACGCCGCCATGAGACACATCAGGGAGATGGCAGTGCTGCTGCAGTGAGTCTTGTCTCCAGACTTGGGATACAAGGTCCGGAGCACACACTGATACAGAAAGTGATAGGGCGGCCGCCAAATGGAGACATCATTCGGCTTCCTCTTGCAGTCATCACCCTTGAGACCAGACTTGACAAAACAGAGGCAGTCATCGATCCCCTTCGGCTTCTCCTTGTCAACATGAATGCGGTGGCCAGAGGAGCGAAGACCAAGAGCCTTTGCGAACTGAGTGAATGAGGCAGTGTATCGATGCTCACCCGTCATCCAGGTGACCTCCTGGTTCTGAAAGAGGCACGTGGCATAAAACTGAAGGATAGCAGTCTGGTTCCAATTACGTCTAAGGCCAAATATATGTGTGAGACCCATGGAATCAATAATGTCCACAACACCCGGAAAGCGGGACGAGTGATTCCGGATGAAGGCGAGCGGAATGCACGCATGGGAGTTGGCCAGACCTTGTTTGAGAGCAACTGATGTGAAAATGTCGGCCTGAACATTGGTCTGAAACCGGTTGTCCTCACAGTCTGGAAGAGCAGCAAACTGACTCACACGCCGAAGCCTCCGGTAGTCCTCAAGCGGCATCTTGGAGTAGTCAATCATGACGCGACCAAATGAGACGACAGGGTCACAAGAGATGTGAACCCGGGCCTCAGGAGGGGCAACATCTGGGGCCGCATCATCATGAGCCCTAGATGCCGAGGAGGAGCCCCTAGGCTTGCGACGAACACCAAGCTTGACCTTGGAGGAGGGAGCAGCCCGGCGAACCACAACCGCAGGAGGATCATCGGCAACAAACTCTTCTTCAAACTCCTCATCAATCTCTTCATCACTATGAGCAGCAACTTCATCCTCAAAGTTGAGGGCATCCTCACTTGGGGTGCGGTCACCCTCAGACGAAGGCTCGACATATTGGGGCTGCTTCCCATGACGAGCCTGGCGACGAAGGCGGGAACGCTCATCGGAGTCCTCGGATCCACCACGAGAGAAAGAGGCACCGTCATCCTTGTGAGCGGTCCGTTTCATCCGCACCATCACGAAACCCTAGATGGTGAGATGCAAAATGAGGCACAAATCCGGGCACCAACCGCAAAACGAATTGGACAGAAAGATAGATCAGGCGGAGAAGTACCCGGGGTGCGCGGATCCGGAGGAAAGAAGGCCAGAGAAGGCCGGGGCGGCCGGCGGCGACGCGGAGTGAAGGCGGCGGCGGACAGGGCTGGGACGAGGGTGGCCGAGTGGGAGATAACTGCCCCCCTCGGCCTGACGGCCAGGTTATATAGGATTGGGAATTTCGGACGTCCGTTGAGTTTCGGACGTCCGTTGTGGCGGACGTCCGAAAAGCGTCGGATGTCCGATGTTGGCTGTGACCAGGTGGGCTGTGACTGGGAGCGGGCAGACCTACAGGAATGGTCGGAAATCCGACGTACTTCGGAAGCCCGACGTGTCGGACATCCGAAAGCGGACGGAAGTCCGACATCGGAAGTGAGGTCCACTGACTAGGATACCAGAGGAGATTCGGAAGTCCGAAAAAAATTCGGACGTCCGAAGTTTGAAATAAAATTTTATTTTGGCAAGATATGACTATGATAGGGACTACAATAGTGTATATCACATATGCATAAATATAGATCCAATAAAGGCATAGACACACAGCGATGAGCAAGCAAGACTTCCATGAGAAGGGCGGTGACCGAAGGCACCATGTTTGAGTATATTGTGCTTTGACACCGCGAAGATGTACCTTGGGTCCAAAGACACTACTCCATCGTTAACCGCTACACATGGTCTCACTGTAGTGAGCATGCGGATTGTTGATGTGTGAATTCATTTATGCATCACGTAGAGAGTTGAGAACACATTGATTGAGTTTCTCCCCCTACATACATGACTACATCTAGACAAGTTACTAGCTATGTGTATGAATGAGAGCAAGATACCCCTAAGCCGTAAAGCTATAACGTTCCAAGATACCAAGTTCACCTCTTAGTTGGCAAAACCTTGCTTCATCCAATGGCTTGGTGAAGATATCGGCAAGTTGCTTGTCGGTGCCCACATGTGCAAGAACAATATCACCTTTTTGAATATGGTCCCGTATGAAGTGATGACGAATGTCAATATGCTTGGTGCGAGGATGTTGACAAGGGTTGTTGGCAATCTTGATAGCACTTTCATTGTCACATAAGATGGGTACCTTCTTATAGATAAGTCCATAATCCTTCAAAGTTTGCCTCATCCATAGGATTTGAGTGGCACAACTTGCGGCGGCAACATACTCGGCTTCGGCGGTGGAGAGGGAGACGCAATTTTGCTTCTTCGAGTGCCAACTGACCAATGAGCGCCCAAGAAATTGGCATGAACCGGAGGTTGACTTCCGATCCACTTTGTCTCCGGCCCAATCCGCATCCGTGTACCCCAAGAGATCAAACTTAGCTTCCTTGGGGTACCAAAGGCCCAACAACGGAGTATGAACAAGGTATCTAAGAATGCGCTTAACCGCCAAATGATGACTCTCCATAGGAGAGGCTTGATATCTTGCACACATTCCTACGCTAAGCATAATATCCGGTCTAGATGCACAAAGGTAAAGCAACGACCCTATCATAGAACGGTAAAGAGTAGCATCAAATGGAATACCGGAAAGGTCTTGATCTAGATAACCCTTGGTTGGCATGGGTGTCTTGCATGGCTTGGCATCTTTCATACCGAACTTCACGAGCATGTCTTGAATGTACTTTGTTTGGGAGATGAAGGTTCCTTCGGCAAATTGCTCGATTTGAAAGCCAAGGAAATACTTCAAGCTCCCCATCATTGACATCTCAAAATTCTTGGTCATAGTTTCCGAAAACCACTTGCACAAAGATGGATTAGGAGAACCAAATATTATGTCATCTACATAGATTTGGCATATGAGCAACTCACCATTTGTTCTCTTGGTAAAAAGAGTGGCATCAATGATCCCCCTCTCAAATCCTTCCTCGAGTAGAAACTTCCTAAGATGGTCATACGGGCTTGCTTAAGACCATATAATGCCTTATGAAGTTTATACACGTGGTCCTTGTGATGAGGATCAAGAAAGCCGGGTGGTTGTGCTACATATACATCCTCTTGTAGCGGACCGTTAAGAAAAGCACTCTTCACATCCATTTGAAATAATGGAAATCCATTGAATGCGGCATAAGCAAGAAACATGCGTATAGATTCAAGACGGGCAACGGGTGCAAAGGTCTCATCAAAATCTAAGCCTTCAACTTGGGAGTACCCTTGAGCCACTAACCTTGCCTTGTTGCGGATGATAGTACCATGTTCATCTTGTTTGTTCTTGAAGATCCACTTAGTTCCAATGATGTTATGATCTTGACCGGAGGGCCTCTCCACGAGAGACCACACTTCATTCCGGGTGAAACTAGTGAGCTCATCTTGCATTGCAATGAGCCAATCCGCATCCGCAAGGGCATGTTCAACCCTAAGTGGTTCAATGCTAGACACAAACGAGAAGTGAGCGCAAAAGTTCATTAATTGACTACGAGTAACTATACCTTGCCCCAAACTCGTGAGAATCTTGTCCACTTCAACACGTCTTGCCACCAAGGGCATGATGGATGTTGGAGTTTCAAGAGGTTCCACCCATTCCGGTTCATGATATACATTAGGTTCATCATCAAGGTAGGAACCATCATCACTATCATCATTTTCTCCAAAGTGAATGCGGTCACGATGATCTTCTTGTGGTTCAACCGCATCATCAACATGTGGTTGTGTGGCCACATCGGGTTGTGGAGGGTCTTGTTCTTGTTCTTGGATAATGGGCTCATCATGAGCAATTGAATCTTGAGTGGTAGGAGGAGGTGCTTGTGTTGGGGGAACACTTGGCCCATCACCAACCTCATCATCTCTAGGCACTTGAGCAATGGGCACAAGATCTCCAATGCCCATAGCCAAAATATCTTGAGAGGAATCTTCATTATTACCTACATCACTTAGATCAACTTGCTCCCCATGGGAGCCGTTAAATTCATCAAACTCCACGTCACAAGTTTCCACAACACACCCGGTGGATTTGTTGTAGACTCTATAGGCGTGAGAGTTTGAAGCATACCCAACAAATATACCCTCAATTGTTTTGGATTGAAACTTAGCTAACCAATCTTTCTTATTGAGAAAGAAACACTTACAACCGAATACACGGAAGTATTTGACGTTTGGCTTGTGTCCGGTTAGAAGTTCATATGGAGTCTTCATCAATATCTTGCGAAGGAAGAGCCGGTTTGACGCATGACATGCGGTGTTGATGGCTTCGGCCCAAAAGCTATAAGGAGACTTGTACTCATCCAACATGGACCGGGCCATCTCCACAAGAGTGCGGTTCTTCCTCTCGGCTACACCATTTTGTTGAGGGGTATATGGTGCGGAATATT
The DNA here is from genome assembly GCA_950022295.1 of Bromus sterilis. Classification (NCBI taxonomy): domain Eukaryota; kingdom Viridiplantae; phylum Streptophyta; class Magnoliopsida; order Poales; family Poaceae; genus Bromus; species Bromus sterilis. The sequence goes on along the minus strand of OX465595.1, from coordinate 250,463,149 downwards.
GGTGCTCAATCCCCTCATCACTCAAGAATTCTTCCAAGGTGTAGTTCTTGAACTCGGAGCCATTGTCACTTCTTATTGCCAAGATAGCCATGTTGTATTTTCTTTGGGCTTGCTTGGCAAAGTCGATGAAGGTGGCCTTCGTCTCGTCCTTGGACTTGAGGAAGAACACCCACGTGTATCTTGAGTAATCGTCGACAATGACAAGACCATATTTCTTTCCACCAAGACTATCCCATGATGGAGGCCGGAAGAGATCCACATGAAGGAGTTCTTTCCACCAAGACTATCCCATGATGGAGGCCGGAAGAGATCCACATGAAGGAGCTCCAAGGGCCTTGAAGTTGACACAACATTCTTGGGGGTGTGCTTTGCTTGATGTTGCTTCCCGGCTATGCATGCACTACACACACGATCTTTCTCAAAAGATACGTTCGTTAGTCCGAGGACGTGTTCACCCTTTAGGAGATCTTTTAAGTTTCTCATGCCGACATGGGCTAGCCGGCGATGCCATAGCCACCCCTTGTCGGCCTTGGCCATTAGACAAGTTGCATGGTAAGTGCTCTCTTTCTAGAAATCAACCGTATAAAGGTTGCCATCCAACTCTCCAACAAAGGCCACTTCGAGAGTATCTCTCCTAAAGACTTTCACACTTGTTAGACCAAATAGTGTATCATAACCAACGGAAGCTAATTGACGAACGGAAAGAAAATTATATTGAAGGGATTGGACAAGCATGACATTGGCAAGTGACATGTCATTAGTGATAGCCACCTTGCCCAACCCAAGCACCTTTCCCTTGGAACCACCACCAAAGACAATGCTCATATAAGTTTGTATTGCATCCATGAAATCCTTGAGCAAACGACTTTCTCCGGTCATATGATTTGTACATCCACTATCCATCACCCATTTGACTCCACCGGAGAAAGCACCCTACACACATGTTTAGGCTTTGGTTAGAGGTGCCCATTTCGCAATGGGACCTCTAAGGTTAGTAACAAGGGTCTTTGGAACCCAAATAGCATAGAAACGAAAAGCATTACGGGGTCCAATAAATTTGGCATACACATCTCCATCCTTTGCCTTACGGAGCACATAGGATGGAGGCATCTTCTCCTTTTTCTTGTTGGGAGTGGGCTTGCCCCTAGTGGCCTTCCCACTCACAACACCAACCTCATCAACCTTCTTCTTTCCCTTGTCCTTGTGCCCTTCACGAATAAAGATCACCTTTTGAGGAGTTGTTCCCTTGCTAAGGGTGACATCCTTTGTCACACTAGTACTTGGATCAAAGCCAAGTCCTTCCTTAGCAACGGATTCCTTGTGATGACTTAGTACATCATTTAGGTTTTTCTCACCTTGGGCACAAGTCAAGAGACCCTTCTTTAGTTGAGCATGAAGAGCTAAGTTCTCCTCAATGAGAGATGCTTGATCAAGAGTATAGTTAGTAGCACAAGCATCAACATGTACAATGGTAGGAGGAGACATCTTAGTAAGTGTTTTTATGTGAGCAAGTTTGTGAGTCTCAAGATTCTTCTTAAGGGTGGTGAGTTCATCATCTTTGGTCTTGAGAGACAAGGTGAGTACCTCAACATCCTTAGAAAGAGATGTGTTTAGCTCGACAAGCTTGCTCATATCATTAGAAAGTTCCTTACAAATTTCATTAGCCTTTTTCAAGGAGGCAACATGTTTGTCATTTAAGTCATTTGATGTTTGAACAACTTTGCACAAGTTATCATTACGAGCCTCCTCAAAGTCAATCTTCCGCTCAAGGAGAGTATAGTTCTCCCTTTCCTCTGTAAGGAGGGTTTCAAGCTCATCGATGGTTGTGGTGTGCTTACCCACCACATCCATAAGCAATTGAAACATCATGAGCTTCTTTCCATTGAGGGTGCCCATCATTTTGTTCACTTTATCAAACAACACATCATTACATGCATTATTTGCATCATCTCCTTCCGCATCATGAAATTCATCATTGGGTGTTTCGGAAGAGAGCATGAAAGACTCATCATAAGGCGTTACCTTGATCTTGCCCGAAGAGGAGGGAGCATCATCAACCAACTTGGCCATGAGGCACTTGTGGGCATTGCCGGTGTAGTCGCTCATATAGTTGTAGTGAACAACATCACCATCCTTGTTGAGGACCTTCAATGTTTTTTGAGTATCTTGAGCAACTCCGGCAACACCACCGACATCATCGGGGTCGGACTCCTCTTGAGCCACCATAGCTCGCCCCAACTTCTTCTTGAACTTGTTGTTGACGGGGTTAGGTAGCTTCTTGGCAACTTCCTTCCTAGGGAAACGAGGCTTGTCTTCTCTCTTCTCATAGGGGCAAGCCTCCGCAAAGTGTCCCACCTCATCACAGTTATAGCATGGCCTTTTCTTCTTCTTTTTAAACCTTCCTTTGAACTCCCCTTTAGTGAATCTCTTAACAAAGAGAGCCATATCATCATATGAGGGGCATCCATCGGAGTCCTCATCATCTTCATACACATACTCATCTTCTTCATCATCAACATCTTCTTGGGTAAGCTTGGCCTTGAGAGCAAGGTTTGAGGATGGACCACCATATGTGGCAAGTAGTCTCTTGGACTCCTTCAGGTGTTCTTCATACTGCAAGAAAGTGGCAATCACATCATCCAGCGTCATTGTGAAGAAGTCGGGCATACGCCTCAATTCCCACACCATTTGATGTGAGTATACCATGAGAGCATTCAACATCTTGTCCACAAGGTAGCGGTTGGTGATTTGATATCCATCCTTGGACTTCTCACAAGTGAAGGAATGGACATGAGCGGCAAGAACCTTGAGACGCATATGGAGTTGTTGGGGCGTCTCATCTTTCTTCATGTGAAGGTTGTGCAATTCATTCTTGGCGGTCTCATATCTTGTCATTTGAAGAGATCCGGTGCCGGACTTGGCGATGAGAAGAGTATCCCAAAGTTCCTTGGCATTGGTGATATGAAGAAATGGTGCTCGAGTCAACTCATCCATTCCTCTTTTCAAGAACCCAATGGCCGCAAGGTTGAGGTGTCGGTCAAACACTTCACTGGGTGTAAGGTTGTTTGGATCAACAGGATAGTAACCTTTCCCGGAGTCGATGAGGTTCCACATTGGTTCACACACGAACCTAAGATAATCTGCCATAAGACTTTTCCAATCCAAAAAGTTAGTAGTCTCGGTTAGTACCGGCGGATTGCCATTGAAATTATACTTAGGTTCCACAAGCTTGGGGGTAGGATAGTCCCATTGGTAGGGACCACCTCTTTGCAAAGGAAGTTCGGAACCGGGGTACACAAAGGCCGCTTGTGGGGGCCTTGGAGCCGCACCACTTGACGTTTGTGTCTCCGATGCCGAAGCCTTCATCTTTGCAAATTCGGCTTCCATATCCCGTTTTTGTTTTTCTAGAGCTTGTACTAGATCACTTGAAGTGAACAACTTAGGATCCTCAAGGTCAACGGAAACATTCCCCGTGGAGGGGGGAATCGTAAGTGTTGCGGATGCTATTCGTTCGACAGTCAATCTCTCGGCTTCCAAACGAGCGGCATCCGCAGCAACTGCGATTACCTCCACCGCGTCGGCACCCGAACCTTCGGGGTTGCCGTCCTTGGTCATCTCGCTCTAGGGCGGTTAAGCCACAATATTAGAGCACGAGGCTCTGATACCAATTGAAAGGATCGAGATAGACCTAGAGGGGGGGGGTGAATAGGTTATATTATAAATTTTAACACTACTTATCAATTTTAGGCAATAATGCGGAAGATAAACATGTGCCTAACAATTGAAAGGGTGACCTATATAAGATAAGGTAAACAACAAGCACAATATAATAAAGCAAGTGAGGGATAAACTACAAGGTACCAACAAGGTAGTGCAAGTAAAAGGGAAAAGACTAGGGATAACCGAATGACGCGAAGACAACGATGTATCCCGATGTTCACTTCCTTGGAGGGAAGCTACTCACCGTTTGGAGAGAGTGGGTGAAACCACGAAGGCACACCAACGCCACGAACTTCTATTCCCCTTGAGATATCACCACGAAGGTGATTCCCAACCACTACCGGTTGACCTTAAAGGTGGTCACCAAACCCTCACAAACTCAACGGGGGTAATCACAATGGTCGATTCCTCTCCGAAGAACTCCTACCCGCCTAGGAGTCTCCAACCTCCAAGAGTAACAAGATCAATGGGGAAAGCTCAAGACTTGCTCAAAACGCGATTTGCTTTGGTTGAAAGATGGGGAAGGGCCGGATCTATCACGGGTTGGAAGATCCGACAAGAACTCTCAAGAATCTCTCCGGGATATGAGATTTGGTGGAGGAGAGAGTGAGAGGGAGCACTTGTGTTCTTGGGTGAGTGTAAAGTGAAGTGGTCAACACTCTCTAGAGGGGGAGAGGGAGTACTTATAGTCCAAAGGCCGAAATGGCCGTGGAGCATTTGGCAGTGAAAATGTCGGACGTCCGTTAGACTTCGGACGTCTGAAAATTCAAATGTCGGACGTCCGAAATATATCGGACGTCCGAAATGTTCTTGATGAATGCCAGGTAGTAGCCAGTGACACAGGTACCGGACGTCCGGCGGGGTTCGGACGTCCGACATGTCGGACGTCCGAAGGCCGTCGGAAATCCGTCGAACTTTGGGAGGCCTACTGACCATGTGGGCCATAGTGTGTAATGCGAAGTTTCGGACGTCCGACAGGTTTCGGACGTTCGATATGTCGGACGTCCGAATCACGTCGGAAGTCCGGGCATGTTTTTGCAGGTCTACTGACCTCGGCACAAGTACTCGCGAGTGGGATGGCGGACGTCCGAAACAAGACGAACGCCCGAAATCGTGAAATGTCGGACGTCCGAAATCCGTCGGACGTCCGAAAGTTAGGACACAGTTAACTTTCAGATTTAGTATGTGGTGTGATGTTTTAAAGTGATTTGAGCAAATCTTAACCACAACCCCACTGATCCCCTCTTAATAGTGCGGGGATCCCTATACTCAAGATAAACCGGAAACGCTTACGCTTCAACTTCGTTGGTTCTATATCCCGAGATATTGATAATATCAATGGTCCATGATCCACCGCAACAATGATCCGAGGGCTAATACCTGAGATATACTTGAGAAATATTATTAGTCCCCTATATGTACATTGTCATCAACATCAAAATATGATTAAGGGCAAGATTGCACTTTCACTTGTGTTACGCTACACGCACGGATCTCCAGGGTGGCGGGAACCTTGTTAGGGAACGCTCCACCGAGGCTATCCGACACTTCATAGCCCATCTTTCAAACTCAACAAAGAGGTCATCCGCCGGACTATATCCTATGTACGCGGGGCTTTAGACCCTAACCCCGACGTACTCCTGCACGGTGCGAGGCTGGACGGTGAAGTTAAACCAAAGCAAATACAAATCACACTGCCGCGGCAAATAAGACAACACCACTTCCCGGCGCAGGCCGTGGTACTGCTGACATCTGAAGAGTCCTCGGACGACACTACGAAGCAGAGGAGCCCATAACTCGTAATTCCCACGGGTAGGTAGTGCGTACATGGCATATAGCCAACTCAAGACATTCACTGAACCATTTAGCATTTTAATTAACCTGTGTGACAACCGTTATCGTTGCCTCGACTTAACCGACCCGCGGACAACGACAGCAGCAAGGACCACCAGTACATCGGTGCCTGCCCCGTCGTCCCACCAAGTCACTGCGGTTACCAACAAGGTGAACCGTCTCCTTACCTTGTCTCGCGTGTGCTCCTGGAGGAGCTCGACTTTCGTGGTTTGGTAACTCTCGCGGCCAACGATCAGGGGCCAAGCACACCGGTACACTGGTCGTACCCTCCATGTCGTCCCGTCGCAATACCTCTCACGGGCACCGTTGGGTCGCCCGACTGCTCACCTGAAGGACAATCTCTGTTCAGGACCCTATGGCGGTAAGACAAAGTCAGCCAAGTACAAGGATTACTCCTTGATAGCTCACACTTGAGGTGACTAGGCATAACCTAGATAGGGGCCTTTGGCGGTGTCTGCTTTGTACCGTACCTGTGCAGTTGTATATATTGTATCCGTGTTCACTCCCCTGAGTGATCACGTCCCGCTATCTAGTCCTAGCTAACAATACGCAAGGCTCACTGCTGAATATATGCATAATTATAACAGGCAGCATAGGATAAGAAAGGTACATCAAGGGGCGACAAAATCAGGCTATGCAATTGAATAGGATTGTAATCATAGCAGCAGCAGTAACAATGCCTAGTGCAAGAAATGTACGGAAAGATAGGCGATATCTGGGGAAGAGAATGGCTCTGCTTGCCTGGAAGCTCGACGGTAGTAGTAGGGTCGTCGACGAAGTAGTCGTACTCAGCAGCGGTGTAGTCGACGGCAGCAGCGGGGTCTACCGGAGATTAAGGGGGGGAAGAAACAGTAAATACACATCAAGCATATACAAACAGATGCATGACATGACAGATGAAATGTTAACGGTATTCTAACGCAGTGCAATGCACGTTTCTCGGAGCGGAAATTCATCTGAGGATGAACTACCGGCTCCGGATGATTACCGGACAGGGTGACCGGAGGGGGAAGGATCAAGCCGGAGGTGTCGTGGGTACCGGACAAACATAAGGGAGGTGTATCCGTGCTAGTTGATCTATTCCGAGAAACATTCGTGTTCGGAATAAATTCATCCGGGTACCTTTTATCGGTACCGGGAATTATCGACAGACAGCCCGGAGGGGGGAATGTCGATGATCGGTGTGTTAGGGGGTGGAATATACTAACAGATAGCGTATCTGTATTCGTTATAATTTTCTGATCAACTTTTATGTATAAAGTTTTTGAATCCGAGTTACGGTTTAAAAGTTATTGAATTTCAAAGTTTTAAATCATTTAAATGATTTTTAAAATTTCTTTTATTATGTATTCAACATTATCCAGAACATTATCCAAAACATTATCCAAAACAGTGCCTGACATGTGGGACCCACATGTCAGCCTCTGTTTATTTATAAAATATTTTATTAAATCAGAAATAACCTCTGGGCCCACATGTCAGCCAGTGGAATTTTCTTTTAAATTCTTAAAAATTCAAACTGACAAAGGGGGCCCAGGTGTCATTGACTCTAGTGCTAATTAAACTTGTTTAATTAAGTTAAATGGCCAGGGCCCACTGTCAGTGAGACATATTAACCAAATGGTTATTTTTCTGTTTGTCCCAACAAGGATAATTAGCAGGAGGTGGGGCCCGGTTGTCAGTGGCTCATTAGCCACTAACAGAGAACCCGACAGGGAGGACCCACCGGTCAGCGACTCCGGTGAGCTCGCCGGAGGCTCGCCGGCGGCGAGGTCGAGCAAACTCGCGATTCTGAGCGCCGTTTGAGACGCCGCTTGATGCAGTCGACGAAGAACTCGAAGCCGCGTCGATCTGGAGTGTTCCCGTGGGCTAGGACGCACGGAGGTGAGTGCAACTCCAACAATGGCGGCGAAGGCGTCGGGCTCCAATGGTGAATGCACATATGAGACGAAATCGAGCTAACGGTGGCGCCAAAATGTACATACGGAATCCTAGCAACGCAATGGAGCAACTGGCGCGATCTGTGGTGCATGAGAGCTCGAGTTAGGTCGTCAATGGCGGCGGCCAGAGCTCGGCCATTTGGGGCTTTTGTCCACGGGCAATGGCGGCGACCACGGATGGGTGGGGGTGATGCGGGTGCCCACCAGGAACTAGTAGCCGTGAGAGTGGGTCGGGGGCGAGGTGGAGTAGCCGGAGTCGGTCGCGGATCCCGCCGGAGCCGAGGTTGAAGACGAAGACGTAGTCGTCGCAGAGAGGCACCACGGCTCGATTCCTCACGGTGGGTGAGGTAGTCGACGTCGAGGCAGCCCCTGGACAACACGGCGAGGCGGCGTGAGCACGTTGGCCGCGCTTGGCCACGGTAATGGCGACGACGGCCCGCGGTGGCTTTTCCCCGAGGCGTGTGAGAAGAGGAGGGGAAGGAGGGTGCGGGGTTGTCCAGGGGGTCGACCGGGGTGGCCTTATCGCGTCGACACCGGGAGGGAGCATGTGGAGGCGGGCCCGGCCTGGTAGCGGCGCGGCGAGCTCGGCCGTACGGGAGCAGGTGGGGGGGGGTGGTTGGGGAAGAAGACAACCGTGGGGGTGGGCCTGGGCTAGGTGGGCCGTCGCCCTGAGCGACATTAGCCTTTTTTAATTTTGTTTTGTTTTTCTGTTTGTTATATTTCTTTTCTGTAATTGATTTATTAACCCTAGCATTTTTGTAAAATGTTATTGGTGTTTGTAAATTGGGGTTACATATTACTGAGGTGCCACAAAAGATTTGGAGTTTTTATAAAATCATTTGATATTTTATTTTATTGAAAATGGAGCAGAACCCACTGTTTTTGCTACTGTTTGAGTTGTTTGGATTTTTAAGTGGAAAAATAAAATACCATAACCACATGGGCATGACCAAATGATTATTAGTGATTTTTTAAAAGTGGTCCCATGATTTTTGGGCAAAGTTTAATTGCAACATATTTTTCATAGCAACCAAAAGGCATTTTTGAATATGATCAAAAGCAAAGTGGATAATGGCAAGGTTTGCATAGTGATTAGCAACAGTGATTAGTCCACAGTAAAAGTGATTACTGTTACAGGCAACTGAGGGTGTTACATAAGACCAATTAGAATTTCATTTCTAATTCTATTCAAGAGAGGTATCTCTTCCAAGGTCTTCACAGTTTCCACACCTTTGGCAATAGGTAGATTAGTTTTGGGTCGAGGAACCTTGGGTACGTAAACGAAATTAGGTTCCTTCTTTTTGGGGGCTTCTACCTTTTTAGTTTTGATGGAGGATAGAGTAGTTCCTAAAGTTTCAATAATATCCTCAATCTTATCAATCCTAGAAGGGTCCACATCATGGGATTTAAGGGTCTCCAATGTTTTGTAAATTTATTTATGGAGCTATCAAATCTATTCAAATTCCATTGAATCCTACGATCTACTTCATTTATCTTACCCATGCTTGGAATCTCAAGCTCTATCTTCTCAAGTTTACTCATAATGTGAGCTAAAGTAATATCCTCTTGTATGCTAGTAGTAGGGATGTTTCCAAGATTTTCCATAACATTAAGAGCTTACCAAACTGGGGTTTCCAGGACATTCCCACTAATAGTTGTATCTAAAATAAATATACTCCATGAAGTAATCCCAACAAAAAAAAATTCTAAGCAGGATAGTGGTGGGTTGCTTCTTGGTGGCTCTATTTTGAGAATCATTAATTCTATACCAAGCATCTTTCGAACTTTCGCCAACCCTTTGTTTGAAGGCGAGAATCTCTCCCTCGGGTGCACCACAAAAGGCAAAGGACTTAGACATACCAACTAAACAGAAAAATAAAGTAAAAGAAAGAAAACTATTTTTGTGTGGTTTTTGGTATAGGACTCTAAAGAAAAAACTAGAAAGTAAACAACAAGACTAAAAAGAAAAGGTAAAAGATAGTGTGAAAATCCCTTATCTTGTAGACTTGAGTCCCCGGCAATGGCGCCAGAAATTACCTTGATGGCACTGAAGTAGTGCTCCTCGTTGGTTACCCCAAGTGGAAGGCTTGGATGTAGTAGCAGCAAATTTCCCATACACAAGGACTGTAAGGTTTATCGAATCTAGGAGACTCCAAGGATCAATAAGAAAATGGTGAAGTAAGTGACGCGTCGTTTACTCGATATCACTCGCTCAACCTGGACCTACACACGAAATCAAATAACTTTGCTCCCAATGAGTCAGATATGCTGTCAATCTCTCCGGTCTTGTTGTTTACAAAGGATCAAACACACAGTGGAAATAATAGTGGTGATTGCAACAAAAAGGAAATAAAGCAGTAAATGATGGAGGTGTAAACATTGGTGGAAATATGGACTGGGGTCCCATGATGTTCACTAGTGATGTCTCTCTCCCAACAGACGATAAAACAACTATGCCGGATGAACAAATTACAGCTTGGCAATTGACAGAATTATAAACGCACCACAATGCTAATTATGCTACAAGAAAGTTAGAGGCTCAATCGTATGGGCAGTACGCCAAGACAAGTAGACCAGTTATTATTCATCATCTACTCACTAATCATCCGCCTTGAGATATCTATCCAAAACATCTTGCTGGTATTAAGTTGGGAGCCCTACCCAAAGTGTAAACCCAAAGCAACAGACAACTGCATTAACAAACTATGCGTAAGGTAAACAATCCTTGCAACCGCGGTTACAAGCACCTTTGTTTTCTCCCTGGTGGCAACAACACATCCCCTAGCCTCATGTTTTTGTCCCTTAATCTAGACATCGGGGGGCATGAACCCACAATCAAGCATAACACTCCCTTTTGGAGTTACTATCTACTACTTGGCCAAAGCAATAAAAAGTAACGCAGAACATTCAAGAATTATTCAAGAACAAAATATAAAAGTAGAACCAAATATATAACTCATCACGATCAGAACATAATCTCATAATCCATGGGATCCAAGCAATCACAACATAGAAACAACAGAAATATTATATAGATGCCTTGATATGTAGGACAACTCACAAGGGTTGAGAATTGAAGCACAAGATTGGCGAGAAGACATCACATAGCTAATGGTCATGGACCCATGGTCCAAGGGGGACTACTCACGGCACATCCGGGAAGCGCTCATGGTGGTGGAGAAGCTTCCGGAGATCAATCCTCCCTCCAGCAGGGTGTCAAGACGAGGTCTTCTGGCGAACCTGATCTCGGGATCGCGGCAACGGCGGAACAGTGGCGAATTTTGCGATGCGGATCTTTTTTAGGGTTTCTTTACCGTGGAGTAAATATAGGCGGTAGTAAGGCCAAAGGGGAGGCCCCACCCCTCCAGACGACCCTTTCGCGCGGCCAGGGATGGGTCTGTGCCATCACAAGACAGGTGCTTAAAGTGAGGTGTTGGAGGAATGTTTCCATTTGCATGTTAATTCCCCTTAACCTCAAAGTTGGCATAGGCCAATCCTTCCCCTTTCAAAGATTTTCAAATACCTTGCACCCATTTTTTAGCCCCCCAAAGATGTGGGTCCCTATTCAAAGTGATTTTGAATTTCAAAATGGCCCCACATTTTTGTTGCTCCAAAATTGGCCCAAACCAATTTTGACAATTCAGGAATATTACAGAGAGTCCAAAACATATCCTATCATATTTTTATTCTTTTCTTTTTCTCTGTAAAAATTCCTCAAAGGGGTTCTGTCTATTTTAAATAGGAAAACCCTTTTGGCTTGCTTCCCTTTCCTCTCTAACCCCCAGCCCAGCCCACGGCGAAGGGGTACACTCCCCTTCTTCCTCCTTTCCAGCGAGGCAGCCCCCTTTTCCCCCTTTCCCTCTCACAGCCGGTGCCACGGCGGAGCGTGGAGCCCCGAGGCCAGCGAGAGTCGCCCCCTCCTTTTAAGCACGCTCAGAGCTCCTCCGGGGAACGCTAACTCCATTCTCCCGCCCCAATTTCTTCCCCGCCGACGCCATGGACAGAGACGAGCACCTCTAGGAGCTTGAGGTGCTCCTTGTTTGCAGTCGTCTTTGCCCGTGAGCGCGCCGCCGACGGGTCTTCTTCCTCCTCCCGAAGCCGACGCCCACCTCCCCGCTGTGAGCCAAGCCATCCTCTCCTCTCTGTTTCCTTCCCAGTAGGACGTCCCCCCAACTGTTTGTAGCAGCCGCCGCACCGCGCCATGCGTGACCACACATGACGGGGTGTACCGAGCGCGTCGCCGGGAAGCACAAGCTGCGCCCCGCGTGCGCCGTCCTGCAGAACGCAAGAAGCGCGTGACCACAGCCGTGTAGGCCGTGAAGAAGTCTACGTGTGCCCCCCTGTCTTGTGATGCAGAGTTTGGCCGCGGAGCTTTCCGGTGGGTACCATTCGCCGCCGGCAGTGCCATGTATCTATGTTAGGCGTGGGATGGATGCGTGGGGGTCGGGCCTAGCACCAAGGTGTGACCGGTGAGTTGCCGGAGAGACCTACGCAAGGCCACGGTCGCCGGTTTGCTGCCCCGCCAGCTGTCCGAACTTATGTTCGTCAGGCTTTCAATTTTCAGTAGCTTGGCAACAACTCTTGTCGTCCCTCGGATTTTGTCTCTGACAAGATCAGTATCCGTAGCTCAGTGGCGTAGACGCTGCAGCCGCATCCGTGAGGTCCTGGGATCGAACCCAAGGCGCTCCTTTTTTCTGTTTTTGCCGCGTCGAGCCGTGTTCTTCAGGTTCAGTTTCCCTTCAAGTTTCAGTCTTCTCGCGCATAGTTCATCTTGGTAGTTTCCTTCCATCTGTCTAGTGTCGTGTAGTAGCGCAGTGGCTTGGGCTCCTGTGTTTGAACCTGGAGGTAGTGGGATCAATCCCCACTGGAGGCAAACACACTCCTCCTTTGTTCCATTTTTTCCTGATTTCTTTTATTTTGTTTGAAGTTCCAATTGCTTTGGAATTTCAACATTTTGTTGGGCAGAGAAATGCAAGGAGTGTGCTGGTGTGGGCCTTTGTGTGTTTTGGAAAATACAAAATAGTGTGTAGTGTGAATCTACACATGATCCACCCCTCTTTATATTCAAATCTTTTCTTTTCTTGCATTTGCACTAGTGTAGCCATGCCATATAGGTTTGGGGTAGAGCAATACAAAGATGAGGTGGTGTTGTCCAAATTAGTGTTTTGAGAGAATACTAATAACTGTGATGATGTGCTCATGTGTGACTCCTTGCCACCTTAGTTTTGAGCACCCCCTTTCAACTTGAAGGTTGTGATGCACCCTTGGGGCATCTTTCTGCCATGTTTTCCTATGCATGGTATGGTGGCGTTTGTTCCCCAATGCCGATGCACCCACTTCTCATGTGGCCCCTAGTTTTTCCGTCATGTTCTAGCTTCCTTTTCAAACCTTGTCCTATTCCTTTTCTTCCCCTTCGTGTTGATCTTCCCAAGTGGACAACCCCTAACATATTGTCACATGATAGGGTTGTTTTCTTCCCTCCTTCCCTTCAACCTTAACCTTGTTCGGTGTCAACTTTTCGTCGACACCTTACGTATCCGGAATCGATAGATTAATTTCACGATGCATTTACTACTGTTCACTTGCTAATGTTGATCATGCCATGTCATGTTGCCATGTCACTTACACCAAATGCTAAGGCTATGACCAAAGCCATAATAACTTAACAAATGCATATGGAGTTGTGGACATGTCGTCACTACCTTCATTAAAATTTGACTAGCTAGGGTCACACCATGATATAAACTTGAACATGCAACCATGCTTGTGCATCTTGATCCCAATGCTTACTTGTGGTGTTTTTCTTGGCCGGTACCATACGTTAGAGCCTGAGCTTGCCGAGGAGAATTATGTGGAGTTGTCCGACACAGAGCCCGAGGACCCTGCTGTGTCTGCTTCGTCGACTACTTACCCAGGCACGGGGGTTTATATATCATTCATTATAGCATTCAGCTCGCTTGCCTAGATGTATTTAGAGCGGTTGTTTGATCCTACCACCATATACTTTTGCCTCTCAATTAAACCCAAACAGCCATGCCCCCACCTCCTAGTAAAACCTTGTTTGCCTATGTACCTTGCTTGCTTAACCATTGCTTAGTATGTGTAGGCCCTTACCTGCTGCTTGTACCCATTGCTGCTTGGTGGAATATCATGCTATTATTAGAAATTGGTTGATATTTATTAAAATGATGTTAATTTTATATTTGACAAAGGATGGGAGACCGGGATGTTCCCTCCAGGTGTTTTGTTCCATTCGAGTCACCTAGGTCCCGAGTTCCGGGTATTGTGTTTCTTGACGAGCGTGCCTAATCGTGTGTGGGATTCTATGGGGTCCCCTTGTCTTACCTACATAGATTCAAACAGTTCTACTGGTGGCCCAAGCCGATTTACTATTTGCAAACGTGTGTGTGCTTGGTTGGTACCCCAACAGTTGTCGAAACAACCTGGGCCAGCGGAGACATGGTTTCTCTTGTTGGTCCACACTGGTGACCTTGGGAAGTCCCCTGCTGTTCATGTGCGGCTAAACCCGACCTTGGCCATACGGTAGAGACCGATTCGATAGCGCGACCGGCTTTTGAGTTGGATGTCGACTCACCAGGGGCCACCCGGAATTGTGCGTTGTTAGTTAGAGGGACTCTGACATTCCAGAGTTTCACGCGTTTACCCAGCCAAGTGGAAACCGGGCGTACATGCGAAGCCTATGATGGGCAGTTGGTACACCCCTGCAGGGTTAATTCTTTTCGAAAAGCCACGTCCACGGTTATGGGCGACTTGAGACCTATTCCTTATTCATAGAATAACATCAACTTAATCATACTTATAAAATTTCCAACGTGTGAGTTTCCTTGATTGCTCTTCTTCGTCCGGAGCGACAAAGAGGGGACAAGGTTGTGTTATGTTTGATGTAAGTAGGTGGAATAGAGCCCTATTGATGCGATCATCAACGGATTTCTTGGATCTCTTCCTTATTCCAAAAATAGATCGTTAGCCACTCAAATATGCTAGTGTGGCTGCAACCTCAACCACTACCCTTCCTTACTGTAACAGCCCAGGTTTCACAAAAATAAAAAATTTGTTTTCGGTGTGAATTGATTGATTGTCTGAGTTGTTTGCAGTGTTTGCTTCAACGAAATAATAATCGGTGAATATTTCCCACCTTATTCTCGTATCGGATGCGTGACCGACCCCTTTTCCACCACGGCACACGACCTTGCGACACCGGGTTTCACCCGATCACCGTCGCGAAACCGCACGAGACCAGCCATCGCCACCGGAACGAAAACCCCGTTTATTTAATAAACGGATTATTTTATGGGACGGCGAAAAATGTTGTCGGAATGTCACCATAGTGAGATACGATCAACGGGCTCGACGCGCTGATCGCGCAGTTCGAAGTTTTACCCGAATCGGAGGTCCTGCGGACCCCCGACGGTCAGAAACGTGAGCACCGCGCGCGCGAGAGAAAAACCGGGGTTGTTTTTGCAAACTGCCAGCCACCGGGGCTATATAAAGACCACCACACCCCACCCATTTCTAGGGTTTCCCTAGCCACAATTTGCAGCCACCCCCCTCAGATCTGCCCCAATTTTCGCAGTTTTACCCCAATTCCAGCAAACCCTAGCTCCCCAACGATCTGGACCGTCAGATCGGCCGATCTGACGGCCAGAACGCGCTCAGCCACCCTGGCCTACTCTCTCCTCCTCCCGCGCCCGATCTCCACGCCGCTCCTCTGGTTTGCGCCGCCGACAGCCCCTGAAGCCGCCGCTCCTCGCCAGCCGGCGAGCGGACGCCGGAGCCGCGCCCAGGTCTCCTCCTCTTCCCTCCCCTCTCCCTTCTCCTCGGCCTCTCACTCCGCTCTCTCTCCCTCCCAGGAAAACGCAGCCGCGCAGCCATGGAGGCCGAGCCGCGGCATGGCCCCTCAAGCTCGTCCGCCGCCGCCCTGGAGGTGCCGCCGCCGTCCAGTCCCGGATCCGGTCTCCCTTCCCCTCTGCGCCGCGCCCGTTCCCTCCTCGTCGTCGCCTGGTTCTTGGCCGGAGGCCAGCCGGCACAAGCCGCCTCCGCCGGCCTCTGTTCCGATGGGAACGAGGCGAGCAACTGCCGAGCCAGGCCAGCCTCCCCCGTGGGCCACGGCCCATCCGCGCCAGGCGGCCCAGGCCAGGCCTCCCAGCCCAGGCGCCTCCAGCGGCCCAAGCGGCCTCCTCTGGCCAGATGGTCTTGGCCCATGGTGAGCCGGCCCGAAACCTTTTTTTTTTCTTTTTACGTTTTCCTTTTTATTTTCTGTTAAGTCAGTTTTTTCTGCTAAGTCCCTGGAATTTTGCTGCTGGTTCCATTTTGCAACGATGATAGCGATCAATCCGTAGCTCCGATGAACGTGCCCTCAAAACGAAAGTTGCTTAGTTTTGCGTGCTCTAGCATTCGTATGTAGAATTTTTTTTCCGTTTGAGGCCGTCTAGATAGTTTAATTCTGCGTTGAAGTGGGCATCAGGCCGTTAACTGCTAATCTTTCCTGTTAAGTCCTGCTGTTATTATTTTAATGAAACTTCGGGCGACGGTTGCTTCGCAACCGTACGTCGGAATTGAGTGATTCCAATTGCATATTGTTAAGAATCATGTCTACTTTCATTACATGTATTGAATCTTCATGTTAGCATTACTATTCATATAGATAATTAGCTCCAAAGTTGCTATGCTGCTGTTTTTGACAGCCACCTCTGTTTTTCTCTAAGTCTGTAACGTCACAATGCCATGTTGTTTGCTTAATATCTTTTGATCTATGATGCCTATTTGCATGATTCTTTTTGCCATGCCTTCATTGTCATGTCTAGTTTAATTTCATATCATTTGTGAGCATGTTTGCATTCGTTATGTTGTTTATATAATGCTCTAAAGTGTTCGTCCTGATGTTGGCAGATTGTGCCCGTAACTTGTTTTGCTTGTATCTTTTTAACTGTAACTCCGTTTGGGGTGTTCTTTATATGTAACTTGACTAGTTTTTCGTGTACTTTGTGTTTATGATATTTTTTTTCTGTTGTTAACCAACCTAAAATATGGTTTAGGACAGAACAGTACCAAATCCTTTAATTGTCGTGCGACAGTTAGTGTTATGCCATGTTTAGGATTGTGCCTCACTTAAATTGACTAGCATAGATAGTTTATTTTATGCTTCACCTCTTGAACCACTGTAAACGTGCGGTATTCGTCGTGTGTGACCGATACCCCACTTAAACTGTGAGTAACCGTTCTCGACGATAGATCCGTATCGCGTTGCCGTGTCGTGTGATGTCTTCTTGATCTTGTGTTGCCTCGTAGTAATAGATGCTTTCTCGTTGACTGCTTTCCGGTGTTTCCTTTTTGTGTGCTTCCGCGGGTACCTCTCGGAGACGATGCGAGCTTGCGATCAAATACACCTTCGGAACCCGACTTATCAACAGGCAAGGACTATACGTTACTTATGATCCATTCTATTTCAACCAGCGGTTTTCATGCTAGTCTAGGTTAGGTTCGATGTTTGATCCTGCCACATGTTTGCAGCCTCTTTCAAACCGATACAGCCATGTCCCTTCCCAGAAAACCTTGTACTGCTATGTTACTATTGCTCGTTGCTCAGCCCCCTGCTTAGTATGCATGCTTAGGATGCTACGATGTTACCCTGTTACTCCTTGGTTTGGGATATCACATTATCATTATTATTAGTGTTGTTGATGATATGATTATTATAATGTTGACTATATTCGACGAAGGATGGAAGGTCTAGGCTATCCCGCCCCGACGCTTTGTTCCATTCGAGTCACCTAGGATCCGAGTTCCGGGTATTGGTTTTAAGACTGAGCGTGCCTAACCACGTGTGGGATTTTATGGGGTCCCCTTTTATTACCTACCTAGCTTCAAGCATTTCTAGTGGTGGCCCAAGCTGATTTACCATTTGAAACCGTGTGTGTGCTGCTCAGCTGGGAGTAGTTTTCAAACCAACCCGGACCAGTGAGGACATAGTTCCCTTGCTGGCCCACCTTGTTCGGCTGAGGACCCGGTTTCCCATGTGTGATTAACCGGCTATCCAAACCCGAGACAGACGGTAGAGACCAGATCGAGAGAGCGGCCGACTCCTGAGCTGGATGTCGACTCACCGGGGGCCACCCGGATTTGTTCGTTGTTAGTTAGAGGGACCTGTCGTTTCGGATCTCTTGGAACTAAATCATAAAATGGTTGCCTATAATGGGTAGCAACTGAGAGAGATGGGCGAGCATGCGATGCCTCGTAATGGGCAGTTGGTACACCCTTGCAGGGTTAAATCTTTTCGAGAAGCCGTGTCCACGGTTATGGACGACTTGAGACCTACTCCTTGTTCATAGACAACAACAACTGAGATAATCTTAATATAACTTGATCAACGTGTGTGTGCCTTGACTGCTTCTTCTTCGTCGGGATGCGAAGAGGAGGACAAGGATAGGATAGGTGTTATGTTTGCGTAAGTAGATGATAGCAAGACTTGTTGGAGGCGATTCCTCATTGAATGCTTGGCTTCTTACCTTACTCTCTAGATCGTTAGCCACTTCATAAATGCTAGTGCGGCAGCAACCTCACCACTTACCCCGTCCTTACCGTAAACTACTAGTTCGCCTAGAATGACGAGTGATGAAATCCTTGCTGGGTCAGATGACCACTACAGTTGGATGCTGAGTACCTCTGTACTCGTGATACTACCCCAAACTCTTTTGAGGGTTCTTGATCGACAACAGGTACGATGGTCGACGTTTCACGTGGAGACTCGACGACGACTAGTTAGGCGGATCCTGGCGGAGGGCCTCGACCCTTGTGGTTATGGGATTGATGTTTTTCTCTTTGCCAGTAGGCATTTTCTTGTAGTCTGTACTCAGACATATATCTTCCTCTGTTGTATTGTACTAAGGCAGTTGTATGCCGATTGTATGAGATGTTGTATCCTTGTATCTGTAATGTTGTGATATCATGTTGGAAATCCGGGGCATATGGCTATGTCATATGTCGCGGTGGGACCGATATGTGCTTCGTCCCCGGATCTAGATGGAAACATCGAGATCTGGAACAGTACCGCATATCGGGCCTTACACTTACCGTGCGAAGTTAGTTATACTGTATTGATATATACTCACCCCTTGCATTTTATTTCACGCTATGTACAAATATTTGGGCCCTCAAGCTACTAATTCGACACGAGCACCGGCAAGTACTTCGTGGAGATTCCGTCGGAGGAGGACGATGACGACGACTTCGCGTAGTAGGACCTACAGTTCGGTTTTCAACGATCCGCGGGTGGACGACATGTTTTGTGTGCAGCCCTCTCTAGGGCCATTTGGATCTTGACCGTACCCGGTTGTGTATATCTTCTTCATGATGTTATGATGTACTGTTGGATCTTATGATCTCTGAGATGATGTAATAAATACCAGTGGCGAGTGTATGCCCTGGACTTATATATTTTATGTCTTAGTTTTGTTCATGCTTCATTTACCTGTTGTCGAGAATCCGATAGCAATACGAGTGCGAGTATCGTGCATCGGTGGCCACTTATGCGCTTCTATCTCAGGTAGGACGCGAACGCAACTAACTCGAGATAGTACCGCATCAGGGGCCTTACAACTTGGTATCAGAGCAGGACTGACTGTAGGACCCCTTACTAGCCGAAGTCGAGACTAGAAACTATTTTTTAGTTACTAAGGAAAAATCGGAGAGTAGGAACTCTTTCTTTTTCTTCTTACCCCACCCTCCCACCCCTTTTTTCGTGAGGAAGTGAAACATGGTTTTATCTCCGCAACTTATCCTTTCAAAACCAATCTAGGTTGTCGTTTACATGGGGCTCCGATTCCTCTATAATCTTTTGCTAGCGACGACAAGGGTTGGCGTACGTTGAGAACACTGAGCCGCCACTTGGGGTTGACAACTTCACCTCACTTACGACGTACCTCAGGTGAAACTCCTATACATGGATGGTTGGCATCCTACGGATGTGGTTCCTCCCCCTATAGGAGACCGCTTCGGCGGGCCACTCAGAGAAGATGTCTCAACGTTCAGGTCTTCAACCACACGTATATATTGTTGTGTTCTCGCTAGTATATTATTATCTTGGATTCGGATGATCTCGGTTTGGGGATTCAAGTAGCACCTAGCTTTCGGACTTTCCGGGTTAACCTTGGTGGATATTCAGCTTTCGGCTTCCTCATACCTCATGAGGAAGTTTTGTTGTCAATATTGTTTTATCTTATGGTTTCATCAATATTTCTACCATGTTCTCATAAGCTACCTATATACAGAATGCCGAGAGGGAGCATGCCGCCGCCGGAGAACCCTATCCTTGGGGAGGCTGTGGCCGCAGTGGCTCAAGGCACAACTGCGATCTTGCAGATGCTCCAGAACCAGACCACCCAGAGGAATGATCGACCACAACACACGACCTTGCAGCAGTTCCTCGATATCAATCCCCCAGGTTCTCACAGGCTCGAGACCCGCTGGAAGCGGATGATTGGCTGGCAAAGATCAAGAAGCACTTCAGCGTGAACATCGTCAGGACAGTCAACTACGTCACCTTCGCCTCCTTCCAGCTTCAGGGTGCAGCAGGCAGCTGGTACACTACCTACAAGTCCAACAGAGGTGATGCTGTGATCACTTGGGAGGACTTTGTCAGAGACTTCAGAGCAGCGCATATTCCGAGTGGCTTGATGGACAGGAAGCGAGAGGTGTTCCTGGCTCTGAGACAGGGTGAGAGGTCAGTCCAGGAGTACAACCTGGCCTTCGTCAGGATCGCCAGATACGCTCCTAAGGAGGTCTCTATAGAGGCCAAGCAGATTGCTAGGTTCCGCGGGGGTATCAGCACGGAGATCAAGTATGCGATCACCCAATGCAGCCCTGCGCTGTTCTAACAGTTCGTGGATTCAGCTATCCGCCAGGAGTCAGCCAGAGCCGAGTGGGATGCAGACAGAAAGCGACATAGAGAGTACAACACAGTAGCAAGGGCCCACAAGAAGGCGAATACTTGGGTCACAGAGGCGCCACCACAGGGACAACAGTTCTACCCGAGGGGGGGCTCTTGTTCGCACTTTTTCCCGCCCTCCCGTCCCAGTTCAGCAGGTCCCTCGCTCTACACCACCACACGCGAGGCCACCCAGGACGCAGCCTAGCCCAAGTCGGGCATGATCTGCTACAAGTGCCGACAACCGGGGCACATTTCTCCCCAGTGCACCGATCCGCGCTTTGCTCAGCTCTGTCGGGACCAGGAATATGCGTATGTAATTCCATTCACATCTCAATCATATGGAGATCCGAGAGTCGTACCCACTTGTCAAAGCAGACAAGGCCAAGCACACAACACTCTCGGAAAGCATCGGACGTGAGGGGCATCCCATTCAGGCCGGATGATCATCTGACATGGGTCCTCATCGCCCGCTCACAAGTCTAAATGATTATGGGTGGCGAAATCCCATACTCATAGACAAGTCGCCTCAACCATATTATCGATTGAATATTAACACTTACATAGACAAACTCCAGCCCGATCGCTTAGTCGGGGTCTCGGGCGGGCTCAATCATACAACAAAGTGTGCCACGTGACAGAGTCACGAGCAATCGCATCGCGATGCCCCAAGATGCGCACATCTGAGGTCCACTTGGTGTATGAAAGGCCGCCGACGAGAGCACAACTAAGCTATCGAACCCCACACATGACATGCACGATATAAACATACACGCAACACACATGCCAAGTGTATAACAACAGGTAACACAACATGAACTCTTCAAACTCATAGACTTTATTGCATCTGCTAAACTGAGCAGACATCGTAGTTGTATTACAAGAAGAGATCACATGACTGTGATCTAACATTACATAAAACAACAAAGGAAGAAAATTATGTCTTAGTAAAGACAAGTTTAAAAAATGGGTTAAGAAGCCTGAAAGAAAATACAACGACCCTCCAAAGGTACCAGGCTGTTGTCTGGGACTATACGACTTAGTCGGCGTCGAGCTCAAGGTAGAGGCCACCATCAGGGTCAGTGGTCTCGTCTCTAAAACATAGAATAAGCAAACGTGAGTACAAAGGCGTACTCAGCAAGACTTACATCAGAACTACACTACTTATTCTCATGTATCAAGGTAAAGGGAGGTGGGGTTGTAATGCAGATGTGCCAGCTTTGACTTGGCTAACCTGTACGGCGACTACATAGAGTTGAGATGAGAAGCGCACATGAGTCCATCTAGTCTTGATCACCACATCAATACACTACCATGGATTCTTCCTTGACTTCCCACAAGGAAGCAACCAAAAGGACTCACACTTATCTTGGCCATTTTAGAGTATCCATTCAAGTTGTCTAATAATCAAGCATAGGTCTCCAAGTAGTCCATTACCACGGACGCGGCTATTCGAATAGTTTGTTAACCCTGCAGGGGTGTACTGCTACACACATGAAACTATCAGTTACCGCCGGGATCTCTTCACCCTTCAAGCTGGTGTCTGCTAGGATAATTCCCACAACTTTTACCTCACAGCCAACTGTAATCTAGGAGTCGACTATCTGAATTGGTTACTGCTCGAGATTCTGGCCGAATCAACGATACAGACCCAGAAAATGTAGGCGACTGAGACGCCACCCTGGTAGATGGTTTTACTGTCTCACAGGTCCACCCACATATCTAAATGATGCAACCTTTCATTCATTCTTTTTCTATGCATATGCCAAATGGAAATCCCGAACTAGTGTGACTCTTGGACCTGGATTGGGGTGAGTTAGTAGGTTGAGCGAGGATCCGTTTGCCCAACATGTGGTAGTACTCTTTGTCTTGGATCACAACACAAGAACTCAGGGCCTAGGGCAGTGTTCAACGAGCCAACCCATAGTGTACTCCTACACAGCCTCTCATCGTTCACCTTGTTTAGGTCAAATTCACCACACCCTTTTCATAACAAGTAACATGAACATGATTACTACCATCATCAATTCATCACCCAAGATGGATCAATGCTTCCACAACTCTAAGCATAGCATAAGTATAACATGGATGAATGGCCACATGATGATCACAAACAATTCCTAGATCTGCTAGGTTGAGGTTTGCTTAATACTGTGGCAGAAATGACAGGTCATGCAAAGGAATGGGTTCAACTACCTGTAGAACGTATCATTGTAACATCCTAAGCATGCATAAGAGAGAGTGAGAGGGAAATGGGTTTTTATAGACATGATCAATGGGTTTTTCTTGCCTCGCTGATGATACACGGGTTATCGATCTTCTTCTTCTTCTTCAGGGATGACCTCCGTCTCAGAAATGCTATTATCGATAGCAATATCAACGAAGGGGGACAACATCAAAAGTAAAATGCTCAAGCACATGATAAGTTGTGACATGATATATATGGTACTGGTTTGTGGCAAATTCCATTTAATTGAAGTGTCTTGCAAAAGATTTGCAAATTCAAACTCCAAATTTGAATTCAAATTATGCCATATGCACATTTTCTTCTGTTCACCCATTTTAAAATGGTCAAACATGGAAGCAAATTGCATATTCATAATCCTTGCATTTTCCTGATAATTTTTCATATATTATTTGATTAATTTGGAGTTAGGATGGATTTTCTATGAATTTCCAAAGTTTAACTGATTTTCTGGATTTTTCTAAATTTCTTTTAAATTGGACAGAGGCTTTATTGCGTCAGCATGAGGTCATGCTGACGTGGGGGGGACTCTGACAGGTGGGGTCCCCTTTTCAGTGTCATAGGGGTTTAATCTCTGTTTAATTTAGTTAAGCAGAGGGGTTAGGGGGCCTGGGCCCACTATCAGTGGCCTAGGGTTAAACTAACCTAGGTGGTTAGTGCCCTAATGGCCGAACCGGCCGGCGGCTAACCACCGGTGACCACGGGTCACGGCAGCGCCTCGCCAGAGTAACGCTCCAGGCCACCATGGGGCTCTCGAGGGGCACCATACGGAAGCTCTCGAGCGTGCACATCCAGTGGGGCACACCAGGGACCTTGGGGGCGGCCGGAGAGCATGCCGGCGACGAGAGGGCGCGGCGGCTGGGCTCAGGCTCAGGTGGAAACAACAACAGGGGCACGGGGAGGAGCGTGGAGAGGGGCGAAATGACGGGGAGCTCACCCCGAAGCGAATTCCTCGTGATGAATTCCTCGTCGGAGTTCCACGGTGGCCGGGGGCGAGATGGCGAAGCGGACGCCATCTCTGGTGGAGATCGGCTCGAATTGAAGGGGTCGACGAAACGCTCCACTGTGGGTCTTCTGGACACGATGGTGCGGCGAAAAGGAGCCGGTGGCCACGCGGGCTCACGGTGGCCGGCATCGACGAGCTACTGGTGGCGTCAAATTTGCGAGAGAGAGAGAGGGGAGAGTGACGGCCGAGGGGGGGGGGGGGAAATCAGGGCGTGCTCTAGCATCGTCGTGGCGCGCCCAGAAGGCCCGAGGTGGCCTGGATGTGCCGCGGTGGCGTCGATGCGTCCCCTGCTCGTCACCGAGCAGCTTAGGGGCGAGGGGAGGAAGACGACAGGAAGAGGTGGGCTGGGCCAGGCTGGTGGGTAAGTGGCTAGGTGGGTGGGCCTGCTTTCTTCTTTCTCTTCTTTCTGTTTTTCTTTTTCTGTAATTTGTTTGCTCTAGTAAATAAATACCATAGCATTTTACAAAATCCCCAAAACTTTATCTTGGACTTAGGTGACATAGGGCTAGCCACTCGCAAGTTTTGAGAATTTTTGAAATTCAAACTATTTGAATTTTAATTCAAATAGGGGTATTATTTAATTTCCAAGCCCTTTTTGAATTTTTTAAAATCTTGGAGCATGCAGTGGGACCCACTTCACTTTAGATGTGATCATGGCTATTTATAAGACTTTTAAAAAATAACATAGGAATTTTTGGAAGAAATTTTTATCTGGACATTTCAATTAAATTCTTTAGGGCTTTTCTTTTTCCCCAATTGGATTTCTTTTGAAATTTTTGCATGATGCACAAACCCAAGCTAACCCTAGCACATACCTAAAAGAGGGTTGTGACAACTCGCCCCCACTCAAAAGAATCTCGTCCCGAGATTCAGAAGTCATCGGGAGGAAGGTGGGGTACTCGGCATGGAGACGGTCTTCTCTTTCCCACATGGCTTCTTTCTCAGAGTGGTGTGACCATTCCACTTTCAGAAACTTAATCTTCTCACGACGAGTGACACGCTCTGCTGAATCAAGAATACGAACGGGGTACTCTCGATATGAAAGGTCATCTTGGAGGTCAAGCGTTTCATTGTCGACTTCGCGGATGGGG
Source organism: Bromus sterilis (assembly GCA_950022295.1). Classification (NCBI taxonomy): domain Eukaryota; kingdom Viridiplantae; phylum Streptophyta; class Magnoliopsida; order Poales; family Poaceae; genus Bromus; species Bromus sterilis. Next base: position 250,438,350 of record OX465595.1, on the reverse strand, counting down.
TCCTTGAAGCAACACGTGAGTTGTGACACATGGAATACATCATGTACTTGGGAAAGGTGCGGGGGTAGTTCAAGTTGGTAGGCAACTTCTCCACGTTTGGCAAGAATGCGGAAAGGTCCAATGTAACGTGGGGCCAATTTGCCTTTGATACCGAATCGTTGGGTCCCCTTCAGAGGAGTCACCCGAAGGTAAGCCTTCTCATCAACATTGTAGCTCTCTTCCCTATGATGACGATCTTAGTAGCTTTTCTGACGAGATTGGGCGGTTCTCAAACGATCACGAACAATGCGAACTTGCTCTTCTGCTTCCTTGATCATATATGGTCCAAAGAATTGTCTTTCACCGGTTTCTGACCAGTTAAGGGGTGTTCGACATCGTCGTCCATGGAGGAGTTCAAAAGGAGCCATGTTCAGACTAGATTGGAAACTATTGTCATAAGAAAATTCAGCAAATGGAAGAGACTTCTCCCAATTCTTTCCGAAAGAGATAACACAAGCTCTGAGCATGTCTTCGAGAATTTGGTTAACCCTTTCAACTTGACCGCTAGACTGAGGATGGAAATATGTAATAAAGGAGAGATGAGTTCCCAAAGCATTCTGAAAACTTTCCTAGAATCTAGAGGTGAAAAGGCTACAACGATCATAATTGATTTCCAAAGGAACACCATGAAGAGACACGATCCTAGAGACGTACAAGTCCGCTAACTGGCTAGCAGTTATAGACTCTCGAACGGGAAAGAAGTGATCCACTTTGGAAAAGTCTATCAATGACCACGAAGATGGCATCATTTCCTTTCTGGGTTTTTGGAAAGCCAGTGATGAAGTCCATACCGACTTTGTCCCATTTCCACTCGGGAATAGGCAATGGTTGCAGAGTTCCAGAAGGTCTTTGATGTTCGGCCTTAATGCGATGACAAACATCACATTCAACAATGAACTGAGCAATTTGTCGCTTCATCCTAGTCCACCAAAATCTCTGACATAGGTCTTGGTACATCTTTGTGCTACCAGGATGAATTGAAAGGAGAGTATCATGAGCTTCCATAAGAGTTAGCCTCCTAAGATTGTGTTTTCGTGGTACAACCAATCGAGTGCCAAAGAAAACGACACCTTGATCATTTATGGATAAACATTTAGCAACTCCGCTAGGAATGTTCTTCTTGATCTCTCGAATACCACTATCACGTTTTTGGGCGGCTATGATTTAATCCTCAAGAGTTGGTTTCGCCACCAAGGTAGAAAGAAATCCATGCGGAACAATCTCAAGATTGAGTTTTCGAAATTACTCATGAAGAAGTGGTTGATACTGTTGTAACATGAGGTTGTTACAATACGACTTATGACTTAGTGCATCAACCATGACATTGGCCTTGCCTGGGGTGTATGAGATTCCTACGTCGTAATCTTTATCAACTCTATCCAGCATCTTTGCCTGAGATTAAGATCTGGCTGGGTGAATGTGTATTTGAGGCTTTGGTGATCAGAATAGATTTGGGAATGGTTACCAAGTAGGTAATGTCGCCAAGTCTTCAAGGCATGAAATGAAGCGGCGGCAATATCTTGCTAAGCCAAGAAAACTCCCCACTTGCTTAACCGATTCAGGTGGAGTCCAGTAAAGGATGGCCTGAACTCTCTCGGGATTCACAGCAATGCCTTTCGTAGAAAACATGTGGCCTAAATAGGTCACTTCTAGTAGCCAAAATTCGCACTTAGAGAACTTGGCATTAAGGTGATGCTCTCGAAATTTCATGAATACCAAGCTAAGATGTTCGGCATGTTCTTCTAAGAGTATATAAGGATGTCATCGAGGTAAACCACGACGAATTTGTCCAAATACTCCATGAAGATCGAGTTCATCATGCGTGAAAAAGTAGCAGGGGCATTGGTTAAGCCGAAGGACATGACGGTGAACTGGTCAAGACTATATCGAGTAGTGAAAGCTGTCTTGGGAATGTCCTCGTTTCTGATTTTGATTTGATGATAGCCTAATCTCAAATCCATCTTGGAGAAGACAGAGGATCCAGCAAGTTGATCATAAAGATCATTGATCCTGGGAAGTGGGTACTTGTTCTTTATCATCGCTAGATTAAGCGGGCGATAATCTACACACATCATTTCTATTCCATCTTTCTTCGTTGTGAACAGAACGGGACAACTCCATGGCGATGAGCTAGGGCGGATGAAGCCTTTTTCCAAAAAGCTTCAAGTTGGATTTTCAGCTCAGCGAACTCACATGGGGCCATTTTGTATGGGCGTCTAGAAATTGGGGCGGTTCCTGGCATAAGATCGACTATGAATTCTACACATCTGTCGGGTGACTAGATTTAAGGGGTTGGGTTACTGGATGGTTTTCCTAGATGATCACCATGGCCTACTAGGGTAACTACAGATATGTCAGAGTAGCAAAGTACCCCAATACGATGGTTAGTGTGACTATTCTGGCTAGAAGACATCTAAAGTGGAAGGAAGAACTGCAAATGCATCAATATAGGTTTCTAAAAGAAAACCTACAACAAACTCTATGGAACTGTCAGGAATGCCACCTATGAAATCTTCTGGAAAGACATCTGAAATGGAAGGAAGGATTTTGCAAATGCATCAGATTATGAAGAAACCTGGGATGACTCGAACAACATAACTGATATAATTGCAAGAGAAATGGAAATTCTCATAACATTGGAATAGCAATTATAATAAGAAGTCCAAAACTGGAAGCACAAAGACTCTAGACAACCGAACACAACTTTCCTACGGCTACAAGGAAGCAAAAAACGAGATGTTCTAATATGACATAGATGAGCCTAGTCCTATCTTCCCGTAGAAAAGATGAGGGTGACTCAGAATCAGATTGATGAGGGTAAGGAGAAAAAATAAGCCTTACGTTGTTCCCTTATATACCCAGAGTAACTATATAATTACAGAAAGCTAGACTCAACTTAGACCAAGGCTGATAATCCTACAGTCAGTCTTGCTCTGATACCAAGTCTGTTGGGACCCGGAATATGCGTATGTAATTCCAGTCACAACTCAATCATATGGAGAGCCGAGATTCGTACCCACTTGTCTAAGCAGACAAGGCCAAGCATAGAACACTCTCGGAAAGCATCGAACATGAGGGGCATCTCATTCAGGCCGGATGATCATATGATATGGGTCCTCATCGCCCGCTCACAAGTCTAAATGATTATGGGTGGTGAAATCCCATACTCATAGACAAGTCGCCTCAACCATATTATCGATTGAATTATAACACTTACATAGACAGACTCCAGCCCGATCACTTAGTTGGGGTCTCGGGCAGGCTCAATCATACAACAAAATGTGCCACGCGATAGAGTCACGAGCAATCGCATCGCGATGCCCCAAGCTGCGCACATCTAAGGGCCACTTGGTGTATGAAAGGCCGCCGACGAGAGAATAACTAAGCTATAGAACCCCAACATGACATGCACAATATAAACATACACGCAGCATGCATGCCAAGTGTATAACAACAGGTAACACAACATGAACTCTTCAAACTCATAGACTTTATTGCATCTACTAAACTGAGAAAACAGAGTTGTTGTATTACAAGAAGAGATCACATGACTGTGATCCAACATTACATCAAATAACAACGGAACCAAATTATGTCTTAGTAAAGACAAGTTTAACAAATGGCTTAAGAAGCCTGAAAGAAAATACAACGACCCTCCAAAGGAACTGGGCTGCTGTCTGGGATTATACGACTTAGTCGGCGTCGAACTTGAGGTAGTGGCCACCATAAGGGTCAGTGGTCTTGTCTCTAAAACATATAATAAGCAAACGTGAGTACAAATGCGTACCCAGCAAGACTTACATCACAACTACACTACTTATGCTCATGTATCAAGGTAAAGGGAGGTGAGGTTGTAATGCAGATGTGCCAGCTTTGACTTGGCTAACCTGTACGGCGACTACAGAGAGTTGAGATAAGAAGCGCACACGAGTCCATCTAGTCTTGATCACCCCATCAATACACTACCCCGGATTCTTCCTTGACTTCCCACAAGGAAGCAACCCAAAGCACTCACACTTATCTTGTCCATTTTAGAGTATCCATTCAAGTTGTCTAATAATCAAGCATAGGTCTCCAAGTAGTCCATTACCGCAGACGTGGCTATTCGAATAGTTTGTTAACCCTGCAGGGGTGTACTGCTACACACATGAAACTATCAAGTACCGCCGGGATCTCGTCACCCTTCAAGCGGGTGTCGGCGAGGATAATTCCCACAACTTTTACCTCACAACCAACTATAATCGAGGAGTCGAATATCTGATTTGGTTACCGCTCAAGAGTCCGGCCGGATCAACGATACCGACTCAGACAATGCAGGCGACCGAGACGCCACCCTGGTAGATGGTTTTACTATCTCACAGGTCCACCCACATATCTAAATGATGCAAACTTTCATTCTTTTTCTATGCATATGCCAAATGGAAAGCCCGAACTAGTGTGACTCCTCGACCTGAATTGGGGTGAGTTAGTAGGTTGAGCGGGGATCCGTTTTCCCAACATGTGGTAGTACTCTTTGTCTTGGATCACAACACAAGAACTCGGGGCCTAGTGCAGTGTTCAAAGAGACAACCCACAATGTACTCCTACACAACCTCTCATCGTTCACCTTGATTAGGTCAAATTCACCACACCCTTTTCATCACAAGGAACATGAACATGATTAATACCATCATCAATTCATCACCCAAGATGGACCAATTCTTCCACAACTGTAAGCATAGCATAAGTATAACATGGATGAATGGCCACATGATGATCACAAACAATTCCTAGATCTCCTAGGTTGAGGTTTGCTTAATACTGTGGAAGAAATGACAGTTCATGCAAAGGAATGGGTTCAACTACCTGTAGAACGTATCATTGTAACATCCTAAGCATGCATAAGAGAGAGCGAGAGGGAAATGGGTTTTTATAGACATGATCAATGGGGTTTGCTTGCCTCGCTGACGATACACGGGTTATCGATCTTCTTCTTATTCTTCTTCTTCAGGGATGACCTTCGTCTCAGAAATGCTATTATCGATAGCAATATCAACGAAGGGGGACAACATCGAAAGTAAAATGCTCAAGCACATGATAAGTTGTGGCATGATGTATATGGTACTGGTTTGTGGCAAATTCCATTTAATTGAAGTGTCTTGCAAAAGATTTGCAAATTCAAACTCCAAATTAGAATTCAAATTATGCCATATGCACATTTGCTTCTGTTCACCTATTTTAAAATGGTCAAACATGAAAGCAAATTGCATATTCATAATCCTTGCATTTTTCTGATAATTTTTCGTATATTATTTTTTTAATTTGGAGTTAGGATAAATTTTCTATGAATTTCCAAAGTTTAACTGATTTTCTGGATTTTTCTGAATTTCTTTTAAATTGGACAGAGGGTATATTGCGTTAGCTTGAGGTCATGCTAACGTGGGGGACTCTGACTGGTGGGGTCCCCTTGTCAGTGTCACAGGGGGTTCATCTCTGTGTAATTTTAATTAAGCAGAGGGGTTAGGGGGCCTGGGCCCACTGTAGGTGGCCTAGGGTAAACTAACCAAGGTGGTTAGTGCCCTAATGGCCGAACCAGCCGGCGGCTAACCGTTGGTGACCACGGGTCATGGCAGCGCCTCGCCGGAGTAATGCTCCAGGCCACCAGGGGGCTCTCAAGGGGCACCATACGGAAGCTCTCGAGCGTGCGCATACAGTGGGGCACACCAGTGGACCTTGGGGCGGCCGGAGAGCACACCGGCGAGGAGAGGGCGCGGCGGCCGGGCTCGGGCTCAGGTGGAAACAACAACAGGGGCACGGGGAGGAGCGTGGGGAGGGGAGAAATGACGGGGAGCTCACCCCGGAGTGAACGGCGGGGTCGACGAGGTCGGAGGAGCTGCGCAGTTGACGAATTCCTCGTCGGAGTTCCACGGTGGCCGGAGGCGAGATGGAGAAGAGGATGTCATCTCTGATGGAGCCCGGCTCGAATTGAAGGCGCGAATCGACGAAACGCTTCACTGCGGGTCTTCTGGACACGATGGTGCGGCGAAAAGGAACCGGTTGCCACGCGGGCTCACGGTGGCCGGCGACGACGAGCTACTGGCGGCGTCAAATTTGCGAGAGAGAGAGAGAGGGGGGGAGGGTGACCACCGAGGGGGGGGGGGAAGATGAGGGCATGCTCTGGTGTCGTCGTGGCGCGCCCAGAAAGCCCGAGGTGGCCTGGATGTGCCGCGGTGGCGTCAGCGCGTCCCCTGCTCGACACCGAGCAACTTAGGGGCGAGGGGAGGAAGACGACAGGAAGAGGTGGGCTGGGCCAGGCTGCTGGGTAAGTGGCTAGGTGGGTGGGCCCGCTTTCCTCTTTCTTTTCTTTCTATTTTTCTTTTTCTGTAATTTGTTTGCTCTAGTAAATAAATACCATAACATTTTATAAAATCCCCAAAACTTTATCTTGGACTTAGGTGACATAGGGCTAGCCACTCCCAAGTTTTGAGAATTGTTGAATTTCAATTCAAATAGGGGTATTATTTAATTTCCAAGCCCTTTTCTGAATTTTTAAAAAATCTTGGAGCATGCAGTGGGACCCACTTCACTTTAGATGTGATCATGCCTATTTATAAGACTTTCCAAAAATACCAGAGGAATTTTTGGAAGAAATGTTTATTTGGCCATTTGAATTAAATTCTTTAGGGCTTTTATTTTTCCCCAATTGGATTTCTTTTGAAATTTTTGCATGATGCACAAACCCAAGCTAACCCTAGCACATACCTAAAATAGGGTTGTGACAAGCTCCCACCGCCGCCACCTCGCTCTACTCCGAGCAATGCGATGGTGAGGGCACAGCCATGTGCAATTCAAGTAAACAACGTGATGATGACAAATGCGCAGCAGTCTTCAGAGATCGTGATTGGTAGGTTGCTTGTTAGTTCAGTTCCCGCGACCGTGTTGTTCGATTCCGGAGCTTCCCATTCCTTCGTTTCCAAGTCCTTTGCACGTGCACATGATTTGCAGTCAGAGATGATGTCGTCGCCTATGGCTATCTCTACCCCAGGCTCTAAGATGAGTTCAGCAGTCAATGTTCCGAGTGTTCAAATCCAGATCCATGGTCTCACGTTCTCCGCCTCCTTGATCTTGCTTCCCCGTTCCGATATCGATGTCATTTTGGGTATGGATTGGCTTGTGCAGTACAAGGCTAAGATCGATTGCCCGTGAAGGTCCGCGATGTTGACACATGATTCAGGTGCAGAAATCTTGTACACTTGTGTCTCAATGGCAGGAGCAGCATAGTTGTATACCCTGAACGCAGGAGTCGCACCTATGCTCGAAGAAGTGAAAGTTGTCTATGAGTTTCCAGACGTCTTCCCAGAGGAGTTGCCAGGAATTCCCCCAGTTCAAGCTATTGAGTTAGAGCCTGGTACTCAGCCGATTTCTCGGCATCCGTACAAGATGTGTTCGGAGGAGTTGATTGAGTTGAAGAAGCAATTGACACAGTTGGAGAAAGACGGATTAATCCGCATGATCACTTCCCCTTGGGGTGCCCCAGCTTTGTTTGTGAAAAAGAAAGATGGGACTAGCCGCTTGGTCCAGGACTATCGTGGCATCAACAAAAAGACCATCAAGAACAAGTACCCTTTATCCCGCATCAATGATCTGTTTGAACAGCTGAATGGGGCAAAGGTGTTTTCTAAGATGGACTTGCGGATGGGTTATCACCAAATTCGAGTTCGAGAAGAAGATATTCCCAAGACCTCTTTCAGCACACGTTATGGATTGTATGAGTTCACATTAATGACTTTTGGTTTCTCAAACGCCCCTCCAACCTTCATGAGAGCTATGAAATATTTGTTCCAAGATTGGCTCGACGTATTTGTCATCCTCTACATCGACGATATACTTGTGTATTCCAAGTCGGAGGCTGAACATGAGGAACATCTTCGCTTGGTGCTGCAGAAGCTGAGAGAGCACCTGTACTATGCCAAGTTATCCAAGTGTGAGTTTTGGCTCGACAAGGTCAACTTTCTTGGCCATGTCATTTCTGCAGAAGGTATTGCGGTTGATCCAGAGAGACTCCGCACTATTCAAGAATGGGCTCCGCCAAAGAATGTGAAGCAGTTACGGAGTTTTCTCGGCCTCGCCAGCTATTGCAAGAGGTTTGTGCATAATTTCTCCAAAATAGCAAAGCGGATGACAGAATTTTTGTGCAAAGGCAAACGATACACTTGGTCACCGGCTTGCCAGTCAGCCTTCGAGGAGTTGAAGAAGAAGTTGACCACAGCTCCAATTCTCACACCGCCAGATAAGTCACAACCTTTTCAGGTGTTTTGTGATGCCTCATTGCAAGGTCTAGGCGGATTTTTGATGCAAGGCAAGAACATTGTGGCCTATACCTCACGGAAGTTGAAGACGAGTGAGAGGAATCGACCCACGCACGACTTGGAGCTTGCAGTAGTTGTGCACGCCTTGATCACTTGGCGACACCTCCTCTTAGGGAGGAAGGTGGATGTGTTCACCGACCACAAGAGTCTGAAGTACTTGTTCACTCAGCCAAATCTGAACTTGAGGCAAAGAAGATGGCTTGAAACAATTACTGAGTATACAGTTGATATTCAGTACACGCCTGAGAAGGCGAATTTCATAGCTGATGCGCTGAGCCGCATGGGCGATTGCAATAATATCCAGGTGTAGAATATCCACCCTGATTTGTGTGAGTCCTTTCGCAGGATCAATCTCGAGCTAGTTCCATCAGGCTACGTTGCCAACCTTGTGGTAGAGCCCACTATCCATGAGAAGATCCGTGAAGCTCAGTCTGGCAGCTCAATGATTCAAAAGATCAAATAGGGTATCGCGGCCTCAGTGCCCAAGTATGGTTGCTTTTCAGTGCATAATGACGGCACCGAGTTCTTCGAGGAGAGAGTTGTTGTTCCCAAGGAGGGAGATCTCAGAGAGGTCATCACGAAGGAGGCCCATGATTCCAAGCTATCAATTCACCCTGGAAGTACTAAGATGTATCAAGATCTCAAGCAAAGATTTTGGTGGACTCATATGAAGCGGGATATTTCCCGTTTTGTGTCTCAGTGTGATGTGGGCAGGAGAGTGAAGGCACAACACCAGAAGCCTGAAGGGCTGCTCCATCCACTTGATATTCCAGAGTGGAAATAGGATCACATAGAGATGGATTTCATCACAGGCTTCCCTTTGTCGTAGAAGAAGAACAATTCCATCTTTGTCGTCTTTTACAATCTTTCCAAAGTTGCCCACTCTTTCCAGTGAAGGACTCCATTTCAGCAGCTCAGTTGGCGTATTTGTATACCATAAGAGTTCTGTCTTTGCATGGCATTCCCAAGAGGATCAGTTTTGATAGAGGAAGTCTTTTCACCTCCAAGTTCTGGTAGGCCTTTAAAAAGGCGATTGGTACGACAGTGTTGTTCAGTACTGCTTATCACCCTTAGACCAGTGGACAGGTCGAGCGCGTGAATCAAATCCTCGAGGACATGCTTCCAGCCTGTGTCATTTCCTTTGGCATGAAATGGGAGGAATGCTTGCCGTCTGCTGAGTTTTCTTACAACAACAACTATCAGGCAAGTCTGCAGGCAACACCTTTTGAGGTCTTGTATGGCCGGAAGTGTAGGACACCTTTGAACTGGTCCGAGACAGGAGAAAGGCAATTGTTCGGTCCAGATGTGATCCAGGAGGCAGAGGATAAAGTGAAGATTGTCCGAGAGCACCTCAAGGAAGAACAGTCAAGGTAGAAGGCCTATTATGACAAAAGGCACCAATGCGTAGCTTTCCAGATTGGCGATTGGGCATACCTGAGAGTGTATCCATTGAGGCGAACTCACCGCTTTGGTATCAAAGGAAAGTTGGCGCCCAGATTCGTCGGCCCATTTCGTATCCTCGAGACTAGGGGACACCTTGCTTTTCGTATCGAGCTTCCCAAGAGTCTAGCGATGGTGCATGATGTGTTTCACATGTCCCAGCTGAAGAAGTGTTTCAAGCAGCCAGAGCAGGCCGTTGACTTGGGCGACATCCAGTTGAGTGCGGACCTTTCCTACTCAGAGAGTCCAGTCCGTGTTCTTGAGACTTCTGAGCGCAAGACTCGCAACAAGACCGTCAAGTTCATGAAGGTGCAGTGGTCACATCATTCGGAGAAAGAGGCGACTTGGGAGCGTGAAGATCATCTCCGTTCTGAGTATCCAGAGCTGTTTCAGGCTTAGATCTTGGGAAGAGATCCTGCGTTGGTAGGGGAGAGCTGTAACAGCCCATCAGTGAAAGTAATAAACATGTTGTATTTTTGCTTTCCTCACTAGATTCCAAACTTGGCAAGATGATGTAATTCCATGTGGTGATCTTGATTGCCATCTATGTTTCGGATCATTTCATTTTGTTTTCAATTGGTCCAAGTGCTTAAAGAGAGCTGTTGGTGGAATGTTTCCATTTGCATGTTAACTCCCGTTAACTTCAAAGTTGGCATAGCCCAATCCTTCCCCTTTCCAAGCTTTTCAAAAATCTTGCACCCATTTTTTAGCCCCCCAAAGATGTGGGGTCCCTATTCAAAGTGATTTTGAATTTCAAAATGGCCCCACATTTTTGTTGTTCCAAAATTGGCCCAAACGAATTTTTAAAATTCAGGAATGCTACAGAGAGTCCAAAACAAATCCTATCATATTTTTATTCTTTTCTTTTTCTCTGTAAAAATTCCTCAAAGGGGTTCTCTCTATTTTAAATAGGAAAACCCTTTTGGCTTGCTTCCTTTTCTCTCTAACCCCCAGCCCAACCCACGGCGAAGGGGTACATTCCCCTTCCTCCTCCTCCTTTCCAGCGAGGCAGCCCCCTTTTTCCCCTTTCCCTCTCACAGCCGGTGCCACGACAGAGCGTGGAGCCCCGAGGCCAGCGAGAGCCGCCCCCTCCTTTTAAGCGCGCCCAGAGCTCCCCCAGGGAACCCTAACTCCATTCCCCCGCCCCAATTTCTTCCGCCGCCGACACCATGGACAAAGACGAGCACCTCTAGGAGCTTGAGGTGCTCCTCGTTTGCAGTCGTCTTCGCCCGCGAGCACGCCGCTGGCGGGTCTACTACCTCCTCCCAGAGCCGAGGCCCGCATCCCCGCTGTGAGCCAAGCCGTCCTCTCCTCTCTGTTTCCTTCCCCCGTAGGACGTCGCCCCAACCGTTTGTAGCAGCCACCACGCCGTGCCATGCGTGACCACGCATGGACGGAGTGTACCGAGCGTGTCGCCGGGAAGCAGAAGCTGCGCCCCGCATGCGCCGTCCTACAGAACGCAAGCAGCACGTGACCACAACCGTGTAGGCCGTGAAGAAGTCTGCGTGTGCCCCCTGTCTTGTGATGCAGAGTTTGGCCGCCGAGCTTTCCGGTGGGTAGCGTTAACCGCCGGCAGCGCCATGTATCTAGGTTAGGAGTGGGATGGATGCGTGGGGGTCGAGCCTAGCGCCAAGGCGTCACCGGTGAGTTGCCGGAGAGACATACGCAAGGCCACAGTCGCCGGTTTGCTGCCCTACGCGCTGTCTGAACTTATGTTCGTCAGGTTTTCAATTTTCCGTAGCGCGACATCAGCTCTTGTCCTCCCTCGGATTACAAGATCAGTATCCGTAGCTCAGTGGCGTAGATGCCGCAGCCGCATCCGTGAGGTCCTGGATCGAACCCAAGGCACCCCGTTTTTTGTTTTTTCCGCGTCGAGCCGTGTTCTTCAGGTTCAGTTTCCCTTCAAGTTACAGTCTTCTCGCGCGTAGTTCATCTTGGTAGTTTCCTTTCATCTTTCAACTGCCGTGGAGTAGTGCAATGGTTTGGGCTCCTGTGTTTGAACCTGGAGGTAGTGGGATCAATCCCCACTTGAGGCAAACACACTCCCCCTCTGTTCTTTTTTTTCCTGGTTTCTTTTGTTTTGTTTTAAGTTCCAATTGCTTTGGAATTTCAACCTTTTGTTGGCAGAGAAATGCAAGGAGTGTGCTGGTGTGGGCCATTGTGTGTTTTGGCAAATACAAAATGGTGTGTAGTGTGAATCTACACATGAGCCACCCCTCTTTATGTTCAAATCTTTTCTTTTCTTGCATTTGCACTAGTGTAGCCATGCCAAATAAGTTTCGGGCAGAGCAATACAAAGATGAGGTGGTGCTGTCCAAATTAGTATTTGTAGAGAATAATAATAAATGTGATGATATGCTCACGTGTGACTCCTTGCCACCTTAGTTTTGAGCACCCCCTTTCAACTTGAAGGTTGTGATGCACCCTTGGGGCATATTTCTGCCATGTTTTCCTATGCATGGTATGGTGGTGTTTGTTCCCCAATGCCAATGCATCCACTTCTCATGTGGCTCCTAGTTTTTCCGTCATGTTCTAGCTTCCTTTTCAAACCTTGTCCTATTGCTTTTCTTCCCCTTCGTGTTGATCTTGCCAAGTGGACAGCCCCTAACATATTGTCACATGATAGGGCTGTTTGCTTCCCTCCTTCCCTTCAACCTTGACCTTGTTCGTTGTCAACTTTCGTCGACACATTCCGTCTCCGGAATCGATATATTAATTTCACGATGCATTTCCTACTGTTCACTTGCTAATGTTGATCATGCCATGTCATGTTGCCATGCCACTTACACCAAATGCTAAGGCAATGACCAAAGCCATAATAACTTAACGAATGCATATGGAGTTGTTGACGTGTCATCACCACCTTCATGAAAATTTGACTAGCTAGGGTCACACCATGATATAAACTTGAACATGCAACCATGGTTGTGCATCTTGATCCCAATGCTTACTTGTGGTGTTTTTCTTGGCCGGTACCGTACGTTAGAGCCTGAGCTTGCCGAGGAGACTTACGTGGAGCTTTCCGACACCGATCCCGAGGACCCTGCTACGTCTGCTCCGTCGACTACTTACCCAGGAAAGGGGGTTTATATATCATTCCTTATAACTTTCAGCTCGCTTGCCTAGCTGTATTTAGAATGGTTGTTTGATCCTACCACCATATACTTTTGCCGCTGATTTAAACCCAAACAGCCATGCCCTCACCTTCTAGCAAAACCTTGTTTGGCTATGTACCTTGCTTGCTTAACCATTGCTTAGTATGTGTAGGCCCTTACCTGCTACTTATACCCATTGCTTCTTGGTGGAATATTATGCCATTATCATAAATTGGTTGATATTTATTAATATGATGTTAATTATATATTTGACGAAGGATGGGAGACCGGGCTGTTCCCTCCAAGTGTTTTGTTCCATTCAAGACACCTATGTCCCGAGTTTCGGGTATTGTGTTTCTTGACGAGCGTGCCTAATCGTGTGTGGGATTCTATGGGGTCCCCTTGTTTTACCTACCTAGCTTCAAACAGTTCTAGTGGTGGCCCAAGCTGATTTACTATTTGCAAACGTGTGTGTGCTCGGTTGGTACCCCAACAATTTTCGAGACAACCCGGGCCAGCAGAGACATGGTTTCTCTTGTTGGTCCACACTGGTGAGCTAGGGAAGTCCCCTGCTGTTCAGGTGAGGCTAAACCCGACCTTGGCCATACGGTAGAGACCGATTCGGGAGCGCGGCCGGCTTTTGAGTTGGATGTCGACTCACCGGGGGCAACCCGGAATTGTGCATTGTTAGTTATAGGGAATTTGACGTTCCGGAGTTCAAGCGTTTACCCAGCCAAGTGGAAACCGGGCGTACATGCGAAGCCTATGATGGGCAGTTGGTACACCCCTGCACGGTTAAATCTTTTCGAAAAGCCGTGTCCGCGGTTATGGACGACTTAAGACCTACTCCTTTTTCATAGAATAACATCAACTTAATCATACTTATAAAATTGCCAACGTGTGAGTTTCCTTGATTTCTCTTCTTTATCCGGAGCGACAAAGAGGGGACAAGGTTGTGTTATGTTTGACATAAGGAGGTCGAATAGAGCCCTATTGATGCGATCATCAACGGATTTCTTGGATCTGTTCCTTATTCCAAAAATAGATCGTTAGCCACTCAAATATGCTAGTGCGGCTGCAACCTCAACCACTACCCTTCCTTACTGTGAGAAGTTAGTTATACTGTATTGATATATACTCACCCCTTTCATTTTCTTTCACGCTATGTACAAATGTTTGGGCCCTCAGACTACTACTTCGACACGAGCACCGGCAAGTACTTCGTGGAGGTTCCGCCGGAGGAGGACAATGACGACGACTTCGTGCAGTAGTACCTACAGGTGGGTTTTCGACGATCCGCGGGTGGACGCCATGTTTTGTGTGCAGCCCTCTCTAGGGCCATTTGGGTCTTGACCGTACCCGGTCGTCTATGTCTTCTTCATGATGTTATGATGTACTGTTGCATCTTATTATCTCTGAGATGATGTAATAAATACTAGTGGCGAGTGTATGCCCTGGACTTATATATTTTATGTCTTAGTTTTGTTCATGCTTCATTTAGCTGTTGTCGAGAATCCGATAGCGATACGAGTGCGAGTATCGTGCATCGGTGGCCACTTATGCGCTTCTATCTCAGGTAGGACGCGAAAGCGACTAACTCGAGATAGTACCGCATCGGGGGCCTTACAACTTGGTATCAGAGCAGGACTGACGTAGGACCCCTTACTAGTCGAAGTCGAGTCTAGAAACTATTTTGTAGTTACTAAGGAAAAATCGGAGAGTAGGAACTCTTTATTTTTCTTCTTACCTCACCCTCCCACCCCTTTTTCCATGAGGAAGTGAAACGCGATTTTCTCTCTGCAACTTATCCTTTCAAAACCAATCTAGGTTCTCGTTTACATGGGGCTCCGATTCCTCTATAATCTTTTGCTAGCGACAAGAAGGGTTGGCGTACGTTGAGAACACTGAGCCGCCACTTGGGGTTGACAACTCCACCTCGCTTACGGCGTACCTCAGGTGAAACTCCTATACAGGGATGGTTAGCATCATACGGATGTGGTTCCTCCCCCTATAGGACACCGCTTCGGCGGGCCGCTCAGGGCAGATGTAACAACGTTCAGGTCTTCAACCACTCGTATATATTGTTGTGTGCTCGCTAGCAGATTATTATCTTGGATTCGGATGATCTCGGTTTGGGTATTAAAGTAGCACCTAGCTTTCATACTTTCCAGGTTAACCTTGGTGAATATTCAGCTTTCAGCTTCCTCATACCTCGTGAGGGAGTTTTGTTGTCAATATTGTTTTATTTTCTGGTTTCATCAATATTTCTGCCATGTTCTCATAAGTGTTCCTGTATACAGGATGCCGAGAGGGAGCATGCCGCTGTCAGAGAACCCTATCCTTGGGGAGGCTGTGGCCGCAGTGGATCAGGGAACAGCTGCGATCTTGCAGATGCTCCAGAACCAGACCACCCAAAGGAATGATCGACCACATCACACGACCTTGCAGCAGTTCCTCGATATCAACCCCCCAGGTTCTCAGAGGCTCGAGACCCGCTGGAAGCGGATGATTGGCTGGCAGAGATCAATAAGCACTTCAGCGCGGACACCGTCAGGCCAGTCGACTATGTCACCTTCACCTCCTTCCAGCTTCAGGGTGCAGCAGGCAGCTAGTACACTACCTACAAGGCCAACAGAGGTGATGATGTGATCACTTGGGAGACTTTGTCAGAGACTTCAGAGCAGCGCATATTCCGAGTGGCTTGATGGACAGGAAGAGAGAGGAGTTCCTGGCTCTAAGACAGGGTGATAGGTCAGTCTAGGAGTACAACCTGGCCTTCGTCAGGCTCGCCAGATACGCTCCTGAGGAGGTCTCTACAGAGGCCAAGCGGATTGCCAGGTTCCGCAGGGGTCTTAGCACGGAGATCAAGTATGCGCTCACCCAGTGCAGCCCTGCGCTGTTCTCATAGTTCGTGGATTCAGCTGTCCGCCAGGAGTCAGCCAGAGCCGAGTGGGACGCAGACAGAAAGCGACAGAGAGAGTACAACACAACAGCGATGGCCCAGAAGAAGGCGAAGACTTGGGATCGGATCGCGATCTGAACATAATCTCATAATCACGATCTGAACATAAAGGAGAACCAAATATGTAACTCATCACAATCTGAACATAATCTCATAATCTATCGGACCCCAGCAATCACATCATTGCAACAACAGAAAGATTACATAGATGCCTTGATCATGTAGGACAACTCACAAGGGTTAAGAATTGAAGAACAAGATTGGCGAGAAGACATCACAGAGCTACTGGTCGTGGACACATGGTCCAAGGGGGACTACTCACGGCACATCCGGGAAGCGCTCATGGTGGCGGAGAAGCTCCCAAAGATCAATCCTCCCTCCAGCAGGGTGCCGAGACGAGGTCTTCTGGCGAACCCGATCTCGGGATCGCGGCAACGAAGGAACATTGGCGAATTTCGCGATGCGGGTCTTTTTTTTAGGGTTTCTTTACCGAGGAGTAAATATATGCGGAAGGAAGGCCAAAGGGGAGGGCCCACCCCTCCAGACAGCCCTTTGGCGCGGCCAGGGATTAGTCTATGCCACCTGGCCGCCTGGGTTGGGGGTGCCCCCCTCCGGCTCCCCTTTGGTCCTTCGGAGTATTCTAGAATGTTGATTTTTATATATTTTTCTTGGAATTTATTGGTCACCGTAAATATGGGTATAAACCTGCAATTCACAGACATCGGTAGACAGAAACTGGCACTGGGTGCACTGAGTTAGTAGGTTAGTACAAATATGTGCAAAAATGTATGAAAGTGTAGCAAAACACATAGCAATGTCACCCAAATAAGCATGGACCAAGCACAAATTATTGATACGTTTGGGACGTATCAATCATGCACCTTGAGATATCTATCCAAAACATCTCGCTGGTATTAATTTGCGAGACACAACTAAAGCTATAAACACAAAGCAACAGATAACATCCTTAACACTCTATGCATAATGTAAGCAATACTTATGACACAAAGTCATAAGCACCGTGGTTTTACCCCTAATGGCAACAACACATTCTCTAATCTCTTGTTTCTGTCAGTCAAGCTAGTCATTGGGAGGCATGAACTCATCATCTAGCATAACACTCCCTCTTGGAGTTGAAATCTACTACTTGGCCAAAGTAACAAACGGCAACGGAGAACATGCAATACTATTCAAGAACAGAAATATAAAGGGAAAACCAAATATATTACTCTCACAAACGTGAACATAATCTCATAATACATCGGATCCCAGCATACTCAACATGGCAAAACAGGAATTCATACGTAGATGCCTTGATCATGATATGCGGCTCACAAGGGCTAAACATTGAAGCAAGAGATTGCAGAGAAGGCATCTACTACCTACTGATCATGGACCCATGGTCCAAGGGGGACTACTCACGGCACATACGGAAGGCGAGCATGGTGGTGGATGAACCATTGGAGATCAATCCTCCCTCTGACAGGGTGCTGGGAGAGGAACTTATGGCGATCCCGAGATCGGAATCACGATGTCGACAGAACAGTGGATTATTCTGCGGAACGGAGACATCATCGAGGGTTTCTGTAGCAGGAGGTAAATATAGGCCAAAGGGGGGCATCGGGGATGCCCCCTTGCCCAGGCGGCCAAAGGGCGCGCGGACCTGGGCGAATCGTGGGTCCGCCTAGACGGGGGGTGGCCCCTCTCAGGCCCCCTTTGGGCTTTTGGAGTCTTCCGTAATAAAATATTTTTAGGAATTTTTCTAGAATTTTCCGAGCACTTTGATTTCTTTACCTTTTTTCTGCAATGCACGGACAAACACAAAAATAAACTAGCGCTGGGCACTAGGTTTATGGGTTAGTCCAAATAAGTTGTAATTGATATGAAAGTGCATCAAAACATATAACATTATCACCAAAATAAGCATGGAACAAGGAAAAATTATTGATATGTTTGGGACGTATCAGCGACGGACGATGGCCTTACCGGAGGACATGGTCCCTGATGGCGGAGAGAATGGGGCAGGGGATGTCGGCGGGGAGCATGGAAAGAGGCCAAGGAGGCGACGGCGGTGGTGACCTGGGAGGCGCACGGGAGAGCACGGGCGTGGGGGGAAACTGAATGGAGATGTGGAAACTGCCCCCCACGCTTGAACCCTTAAGGGTCGCCAAATCCGCCACCCCATGTTCATGGGGCATGAGGCCCATGTGCAGGGGGTCTCAGGAATTTTTTGCATAAATTTTCACAAAGAGGGCAAGCTAGTTGGCACACACCAATCATATGTCTTCCCTAGGTGAAAACCACACTCATTTTTTGAAACACGTTGCACAGAATACCCTATACTACGGATAGGTGTATATGGAGAGCATTTCCATAGAGAGATTTAAGCATTTCTTAAGAGATAAGAGTGGAATACGATAGGGAAAACTATGGTCCCATGGAAATCTAGTCCTATCCAAGGGGGAAACACGAGGGTCTAAAAGACCCGAAAAACAGACAACGCAATTAAGGGGAAAGAGGGGTTGTTGCCGTTAGGCTACCATGTTTGAGTATATGTAGTATGGCACCAAGAAGATATGAACCTTGGTCCCATTGCCACTACTCATCTAAGAAGCACAAGTACCATCTTTAAATGGTGAATGCGAATTTTTTTGTTTTCTTTATGCACAAGTATGCTTATGTGGGAATCATTGATTGAGTTCTACTCCCCCTACTTATGTTACTAAGATCCACGATATTTAGCTCATGCCTTAACTCGCGGAAGCTTGCTTCATCAAGTGGCTTCGTGGAAATATCCGCAAGTGATACACGAGATAACTTCTCGCCCCCATTGGTTACCCCAAGTGGAAGTTGAGATGTAGATAGCGGCAAATTTCCCTTAGCAAAATTCTAAGGTTGAGTATCGTCCAGGAGGACTCCAACAGATACAAGTAGGTGGTGAAGTGAACAATTTCCACCGTTGACAATCTAAGGATTGCTAACTTCACCTGGACCTGCACACACAACAGATAGCTTTGCTCCCAACGACTACAAAGGAGTTGTCAATTCCTCCGGCCTTGTTGTTTACAAAGGATAAACGCACGGGATAATAATGATAGTGAGAGCAACTCAAAAGTAAATACTAAAAGTAAATTGATAGTGTAAACAGTGGTGGAAATATGAACCGGGATCTCATGATGTTCACTAGTGATGACTCTCTCCCAAAAGACGATAAAATAGCCATGCGAGGTAAAAAAATTACAACTAGGCAATTGACAGGATTATGTGCGCAAACCAATGCTAATTATGCAAAACAGAAAGGAAGAGGCTAAAAAGCACGGGCGGTACACCAAGACAAGTAGACTGAAATCCATCTGCATCTACCCACTAATCATCCACCTTGAGATATCTATCCAGAACATCTCGCTGGTATTAAGTTGCGAATCCCACCCAAAGTGTAAACTCAAAGCAACAGACAACCGCATTAAAGAACTTTGCGTAAAGTAAACAATCCTTGCACCCGCAAGTACAAGCACCGTTGTTTTACCCCTTGTGGCAACCGCACATCCCCTAGACTCATGTTTCTGTCACTCAAGCTAGTCATCGGGGGGCATGAACCCACAATCATGCATAACGCTCCCTCTTGGAGTCACTACCTACTACTTGGCCAAAGCAATAAACAGCAACGGAGAACATGCAAGAGTTACTCAAGAACATAAATATAAAAGAAGAGAATCAAATATATAACTCAATCACAATCTGAACATAATCTCATAATCCATCGGATCCCAGCAAACTCAGCATAGCAACAGCAGAAAGATTACATATGTGCCTCGATCATGTAGGGAAGCTCACGAGGTCTAATCCCTGAAGAACAAAGAGGGGAGGAGAACATCACATAGCTACTGATCATGGACCCATGGTCCAAGGTGGACTACTCACGGTTCATCCGGGAAGCATCCATGGTGGTGGAGAAGCTCCCGGAGGTGATTCCTCCCTCCGGCAGGGTGACGGGAAGAGGTCTTCTGGTGCTCCCGATCTTGGAAGCGCGACGGCGGCGAAACAGAGGAGAGATCGCAAAAAAGGGTTCCGTTCCCGAGGGTTTCTTCGTCACGGGGAATAAATAGGCGAAAGGGAGCAGCCAGAGGTGGGCCAGGGGTGGGGCCGCACCCTCTGGCCGCCTGGGGCCCCCTGGCTCCCCTTTGGCCCCTCTCGGGCTTTTCTCGAAGCTTCCGGTACGCTGATTTTTCCTATATTTTTCCCGGAATTTTTCTGGTACTTTTAATAAGGGGGAAACCTGAAATAGAAAAACAACAGAAAACAGGAACTGGCACTGGGGTGCACTGAGTTAATAGGTTAGTCCAAATATGATCAAAAGTGTATGGAAGTTCATCAATATCATAGCAATATCACACAAAAGAGGCATGGAACAAGTAGAAATTATAGATACGTTTTGGACGTATCAGCAAGTTCCTCCGTTCCCACATGAAATATCTCAATGTCTTCTCGTGCGACATGATCCCGAAGAAAGTGATGACGAATATCGATATGCTTGGTTCGGCTATGTTGCACGGGATTATCCGCAATCTTGATTGCACTTTCATTGTCACATAATAGAGGCACTTTGTCACATTTGACATTGTAACCCATCAAAGTTTGCCTCATACATAATAAACGAGCACCACAACTTCTGGCGGAAATGTACTCGGCTTCGGCGGTAGATAAAGAAACAAAATTTTGCTTCTTAGAGGACCAACTCACTAAGGACCTCCCCAAGAATTGACATGGGCCGTATGTGGACTTACGATCCACCTTGTCACAGGCTAAATACGAATCCGAATATCCTACGAACTTGAATGAAGATCCTTTGGGGTACCAAATTCCTAAGTTGGGGGTGTAAAAAAATATCGAAGGATCCGTTTCACGGCCATAAAATGGCATTCTTTGGGGGCGGATTGAAATTTTGCACACATACACACACTGATAGAGGAAAAGGTGTCCCGATGTTTCGATGAGATGGTGGAGATCGGTTATGGTGGAGACGACTTTCACGACCCGACTACCAACGTGCGAAGACGTTGCGCCTTAGCGATCGCTAAACCCACTTTGAGAGGTTATTGATCCCGCGGACGCACGATAAATCTGACCACGAAGGTCTAATTCCTGCAAGCAATCGAAAAAATAAGGAAGAACTAAGAATTGCAATCTCGATATTGCGAATATAAGATGAATGATTGACGAAAGTTGTGGGTTGCAATGCGGTCTTGGCCTGGTCGGATGACCACAAACGAAGAACTCGAAGTTGCTTCTATGGCTAACTTAAATCTAATTAAAAGCCAAGTCTAAATGAAGCCCTAAGGGCGGTATATATGGGGGAACCGAGGGTATTTTCTTGATCCCTTGGAGCAGGGGTCCGAATCACATCCTAACTCGGTTTCCCCACACATACGGACTCTAAAAACAGCCTATAATGTAGTATTTCGAAATTATTTTGTCCCATCCCAATAATAAGGTGACGCAGCACCTATAATAGCCCCTTGGACGAAAATAATGAAGTGGCATCTCGTGTATTTCGTCCAAGCCTTCATGCACGCCTTATGGTGGCTTCAAAGTGCGAAAATCACCACTGGAAGCTCCATTGTCCTTTCCCGCACGCGCACCTTCTTCTCCATGCTTGATCCCGCTCCAATGGCCATCCTTATTGTCCATACTAGGTCTTTCATTCATAAGAAAAACAAATGTATCTAATTTACGCAACATCATATGTTCATGAACATTAGAAGGAATCTCAAGAAACAAAAGTACCTGATAATTTAGTTGACGTGTGCGTGCTCTAGTAACTGGTCCAATATGTGTAGTTCGTGATGATGTGGGTGTAACATTAGTACGGATGTCCTCATCATCCTCCCCTTATTGAATTGAAGTCGTCCTCGACGGAAGCTCATCATCTTCTCCCAAATAAGGCTTCAAATCTGCAATGTTAAATGTGGGACTAACCCCAAAATCTACAGGTAGCTCAAGTTTATATGCATTATCATTAATTTTCTGCAAACCCTTAAAGGGACCATCAGCTCATGGAATTAACTTAGACTTGCGAAAATCAGGAAACCTATCTTTACGTAGATGTAACCAAACAAGATTTCCTGGTTCAAACACAACATGCTTTATACCCTTATCACCAGCAAGCTTGTATCTAGCATTCCTTCTCTCAATGTTTTCTTTAGTTAACTCATGAATTTTTAATATCAATTCAACACGTTGCTTAGAATCATAATTAATCTTCTCCGAAGATGGAGGAGGCAGAAAATCAATAGGTGCACGAGGTAGAAAACCATACAAATCTCAAATGGGCACATTTTAGTGATAGAATGTAATGAACGGTTATATGCCAATTCAATTTGAGGTAAACATTCTTCCCACATTTTCAAGTTACTCTTTAAAACATCCCTAAGCTTAGTAGAAAAAGTCCTATTGACTACTTCAGTTAGTCCATCAGTTTGGGGATGACATGTAGTACTCAAAAGTAGTTTAGTCCCCAACTTAGCCCATAAGTCTCCCCAAAAATGGCTAAGAAACTTTGTATCATGATCTGAGACAATAGTATTTGGCACACCATGTAAGCGAATAATCTCACGAAAGAATAAATCAACAACATTAGCAGCATCACCGCTTTTGTGACATGGTATAAAGTCTCTCATCTTAGAAAATCTATCGACGACAACAAATATGCTATCTCTCCCCTTCTTTGTTCGAGGCAAACCTAAAACAAAGTCCATGGATATGTCCTCCCAAGGAACAATAGGTACATGTAAATTCATGTATAAACCATGAGGATTGGGTCGTGATTTAGCTTTTTGACATGTAGTGCTGCGAGAAACAAAACGCTGAACATCCCGTCTCATCTTTGGCCAAAATAAATGTGTAGTAAGTACGTCCTCCATCTTCTTGACGCCAAAGTGTCCCATTAATCCACCTCCCTGCACCTCCTGCAACAACAAAAGACGAACAGAGCTAGCTGGAATGCATAGCTTGTTAGAAAGGAACACAAGTCCATCATTAAGCACAAACTTGTTCCATGTTCTACCTTCTATGCGGTTCTGCAATACATCCTTAAATTCCGCATCATGCACATATTGATCTTTGATTGTCTCTAAACCGAATATCTTAAAGTCACGCTGTGAAAGCATAGTATAACGACGAGACAAAGCATCAGGAATATTATTATCTTTACCCTTCTTGTGTTTAATGACACAAGGGAAAGTATCAAATAATTCAACCCACTTAGCATGTCTACGATTAAGTTTGCTTGATTTCTTATGTGTTCCGAAGATTCATGATCAGAATGTATAACAAATTGTTTGGGCCATAAATAATGTTGCCAAGTTTTCAATGTCCAAACAAGAGCATATAATTCCTTATCATAAGTAGAGTAGTTTAGACTAGGCCCGCTGAATTTTTCAGAAAAGTATGCAACATGTTTAGCACCTTGTAATAACACACCTCCAAAACCAATCCCAGTAGCATCACATTAAAGCTCAAAAGTCTTATTAAAATCAGGAAGTTGAAGCAAAGGAGCATGTGTTAACTTATCTTTCAATACCATGAGAGCTTCTTCCTGTGCGGTACCCCAAGTAAAAGGCACATTCTTGCGTGTAAGCTCATTGAGAGGTGCAACAATGGTGCTGAAGTCTCTCACAAAACGCCTATAGAATCCAGCGAGGCCAAGAAAACTCCTCACTTGTGTGACCATTTTGGGCTGCGACCAACTCTCAATCGCCTCTATCTTGGCTTTATAAACTTCAATTCCCCGTGGAGTAACAACATAGATAAGAAACGATACTCGGTCGATGCAAAAGGTGCACTTTCCAAGGTTACCAAACAAACATGTTACGTAGAGCAATAAAAACAACACGTAAATGATCCAAGTGTTCCTCCAAAGATTTTCTATAAATCAGGACATAATCAAAATAGACTACCACCAATCATCCAATGAAAGCACGTAAAACCTCGTTCATTAATCTCATGAAAGTTCTAGGTGCATTAGTTAACCCAAAAGGCATGACTAACCACTCATATAGTCCAAACTTAGTTTTAAATGATATTTTCCATTCAACTCCTAATTTCATGCAAATTTTATGGTATCCACTACGCAAATCAACTTTGTAAAGCATGGTAGAGCCACTTAATTCATCAAGCATATCATCTAACCTAGGAATTGGATGACGATAACGAATAGTAATATTATTAATGGCTCTACAATCAACACACATACGCCATGTTCCATCCTTTTTTGGCACTAATATAACAGGAACATCACAAGGACTTAGGGATTCGCGTATATAACCTTTGTCGAGTAGTTCTTCTAATTGTCGCTGAATCTCCTTCGTCTCTTCCGGATTGGTATGGTATGGCGCACGATTGGGCAGCGAAGCACCGGGAATTAAGTCAATCTGATGCTCAATCCCTCGAATAGGTGGTAATCCCGGTGGCACGTCTTGTGGAAAGACGTCAATAAACTCCTGAAAGGTTAGTGAAAACAGGAGGCAAAGAAAGAGGCAATTCCTCAAATGAAAACAAAGCTTCTTTGCACACAAAAGCATAGCACACATATTGACTAACATCCAAATCTGAAATATCAACGTTAGTAGCAAGCGAAGATGGACTAGTCAATTTAATTTCATTAGAAACAACAGGTGAAGATTTTCTATTAGTCTTATGTCGTTGCTCAAATTTGTTAGCTTCTATCACATTTACACTATTATTTTTCTCCTATTTATCTTTACTAGCTCTAGCAAGATCATCTTTCACAATTTGTTCAGGAGACATAGGAAGTAAAGCAATATTTTTATCCTGATGAACAAGAGTAAACTGATTTGACCTACCATGGTGGACAACATTCCTATCAAATTGCCATGGTTTACCGAGTAAAAGAGATCATGCTTGCATGAGTACCACATCACAATCAACATAATCAGAAAATGCAGCAATGCTAAAGTGCACACGAACAGAACGCGTTACCTTAATCTTACCACTATTGTTAAACCACTGAATATAGTACGGATGAGGGTGTGGTCTTGTGGTGAGAGATAGGTTCTCCACCAACTACATGCTAGCCAAGTTTTTGCAACTCCCTCCATCAATAATGATGCGAACCGAACGTTATTTCACCACTCCCTTTGTGTGGAACAAATTATGCCTCTGGTTTTGCTCGGCCTTCGTTACCTGCACACTTAAGAACATGTTGAGCAACCAAACTAGCATATTTTCCGCATCATCAGCAACCATATACTCTATATCATGAGGAGCATCATGGGCACCCTGTTCCTCATTAGCAATGAGGAATAAAGTCTCCTCATCATAGTCAGTCATTGATTCATACCCACCATCCGCCGTAATAGTCATCACACGCTTGGAGGGACAGTCTTTTGTGAGGTGACATCCGCCTTGGCACCTGCGACATATAATATCGCGATCTCGTTTTGCCCCGTGGATGCCATGGATGATGAAGAACTCGTCGCTGGACCACTCTGTGTACACTTGAATGGTGGCGGTGGCTGTTTTGGTGGCTCCTTGTAAGAATTAGCGGCTAAAGTAGTTGCTGGTGCAGCAGGACGTGTGGATATAGAAGGTCCACGCGATGTCCATGATATATTTCTTCCTGCAAAAAAAGTTATTTCTCGTAACGGCCTGTCGATCCTGCACTTCACGTTCTGATTTACAAGCAAGATGAAAAAAATCAGTGATGGCAGTATAGTCCTTTTATTCTAGAATAGTTTGTATCTCCTTGTTTAAGCCACCCATGAAACGTGCAAGCATAGCTTCATTATCCTCTACTAGGCCACATCTAATCAATCCAGTTTGTAATTCCTGGTAATATTCCTCTACAGAATTTTTTCCCTGTCTCAAACGCTGTAATTTATGTAGCAATTCATGTTTATAATAAGGAGGAACCCAACGAGTACATATAGCATTTTTAAAGCAGACCAACTAGTTGGAATATTATTAGCATGCAATCTACAATGTTCAGACCACCAAATAGATGCAAACCCCGTGAATTCACAAACAACAGCAGTAACACCTCTTTCTCAGGATATTGTAAACATGTAAAGCATTGTTCAGTTTGTAACTCCCAAGTAAGATAAGCATCAGGAATATATCTCCCCTCAAATGGCTAAGATTCAATTTCAGTTTAGGAACATGTTCATCATCTCGTACCTGAGGGGTTGGTTGGTGTTGACCCTTTTGAATGTTGGGAAGTGGACTTCCAGCTGGCTGTTCATAGGGCGCTTCCTCTTCCACCTCCTCCTCGTAATCACCCTCGCACTACTAGAGAAATGGCTATAGATAATATGGACACTAATGGTGCACCACATGTGCAGTGCACCATTACTAAATAGAAATGGCGCACCATGATATGGTGCGCCATTACTTCCCAAACTAGCAATGTCGCATGTACCGACAAGTGCGCCACTGCGCATTCACTCCTGGACCAGCCCGCCTCCCCTAACTTAGCAATGGCGAACTACTTGAAAGTGCGCCATAAGCCTCCAGGCATACTAATGGCGCATATCTGGTCCGTGCACCATTACTATTCTGGTCCCCCCTCTCTGACCTGGGACCACCTCTCCCCTAACTTACCAATGGCGCAGTTCTTGGAAGTGCGCCATAAGCCACCAGGGACTCAAATGGCGCATATTTGGGTTGTGCGCCATTATTATTCTGGTCCCCCTCTCTAACCTGGGACCACCTCTCTCAGTGTTAGTAATGGCGCACTCCTGGTCCGTGCGCCATTAGCTAACATAATTAGTAATGGCGCATATTGGTGAAGGTGCACCATTACTAACTCTGGGAGCAACTAGATGTTTTGGCAGCCACCTACCACACTGACTTTCTCCAACTCCTCCTCCAACAAGCTTCTCTTGGTTCCTTCCTTCTCCTCACCTTATTTGCACCATAGATCTACCCAAAATAAGTAGTTGTATCTCCTTTTTTCATTGGTAAGTAAGGTATCTCTCTTTATTGTTGTGTAGATCTAGTTAGTTCTCTCTCGACACCTTTTTGTCGGTGTATATGTGTGGTGTGATGTGATGATCATGGGGTATATATGTATGTGTGTTGTGATAATGGGTGTGTGATGATCATATGGGATATGTATGTGTGTGTGTTTGCAGGTACCTCACATGCGATTGTTGCCAATATTTTGCCGGAATGTTGATTCATTTCCGTTTCGGCAAAAATTTTGCACACTTTGCATTCGTTTTTGTCCTAATAGTTAGGCAAGGTCATGACAAAAAAATTTTGGTTCGAAAATATCGTTATGCTCTATGCCCCGTAGGCGACCATGGTTCGCAAGATGACCGGAGGAATCGTGGATAGGTTTTTGAGCTCCGCGAAGGTCGAGATGATTCAAAAGAACGAGACGGAGATAAGATGTCTGTGTCGAAGATGCAAGCTGAAGAACCTTATGGACCCGGATTCGAACACCATAAAAGGGCACCTGCTCATGCGTGCTTTCATCGTTGGCTATCGTTGGGAAGGTGATGAAGATGATTATGAAGTCGTCCACGGTGGCCGGGAAACAGTAAGAAATAACGAAGGGCAGAAGGGCAATAGCGAGAGATGCCACCCGAGAGAAAGCCAAGCTAGAATCAACTTGAGATAGACGCGGTTACTCCATTGTATAAAGGATGCAATCCCGTGGATACCCTCCTGAAAGTAGCGCTCATGGCTCTGGAGATGAAAGTAAAACACAAAATGGTCGAGACATGCTTCGACGAAAACATGACATTCTGGCAAGAACGTCTTCCCTAGGGGAACACTTGCCCGACCAATTTCAATGAGGCAAAGAAAATTGTGTTTCTCTAGATTTACCGCATGTTAGATAACATGTTTGCGTTAATGATTGCATCATTTATCGGCATGAGTACGCGGTGTCTACCGTATATCCGAAGTGCGGCGTCAGTCGATACAAGAAGAAAAAGAAAGCTCCTAAAAAAATGGTGTGGTACTTTCCGAAGCATTATTTTGCGGACCCTAAGAAAGCTAAGCTCATGCGTTGGCATGCGGAAAGGAAGCAACAAAAGGAAGAAGCTGAAAAAAATGATCCAGAAAAAGACAGGATGTTGATTCATCCTTCTGATGGGACCCAATGGGAGGCGTTGAACTTTGAAGAGGACTTTGGGAAGGATCTAAGGAACATTGTGTTGGTCGCGAGCACCGATGGAGTCAATCCTTTCGGAAAACAGAGAAGCACACATAGCACCTGGCCAGTGTTTGTGTGCATGTACAACATCCCCCCCCTTGGAGTGCATGAAGAGGAAGTACATGCATATGAATGTGCTAATTTAAGGGTTGAAACAACCAGGAAACGACCTCAATCTGTATCTGGGGCTCCTGAAATAGGAGCTAGATACGCTATGAAGAACACCAGTCAATACGTGGGACGCTCTAGAGGGAACATATTTCCCTATGAAAGCCGCACTGCTCACAACGGTGCACGACTTTCTCGGTTTAGGATATATCGCGGGGTAGGTGGTCCACGGACACTTTGGATGCGCTAGGTGCATGGCTGACACAACGTATCACCAGCTACGTAAGGATCCCGGGTCTTCAAAAACCGTGTTCATGGGACATCGAAGATGGCTTCCCCACAATGACCCATGGAGAAAACACAAGGATCTGTTCGATGGAACAGCCGAACCCCGAAAGGCCCCACGTAGGAGGAGTGGCACTGAAATAGACATGCTGTTGAAAAATTGGAAAGAGTGCCCACCGTCAGGAAAGATCAATTCTAAGCGAAAGGCGCCAGAGCCGCTACTGAAGGTATGGAATACGAGGTCTATTTTTTGGGACTTGCCGTACTGGAACATCCTCGGTGTGTCGAACAGCCTTGATGTCATGCATATCACGAAGAATGTGTGCGAGAGTCTGCTTGCTACCCTTCTCAACATGCCAAAAAAGAGCAAAGATGGGACGAAAGCAAGGGCAGACTTGCTATCAATGGGCATCAGGGAGGAGATTCACGCAAACCACCCTAATGATGATGATGATAAAGATGATGATGCTGATGATGCTGATGATGATCCACCGGAGGACACGGAAAGTCGTCGCAAAGGAGAAATTCCAAGAAGCAGAGTGAACATTACTGCCCCCCGCGTGCTTCACTCTAAGTCAGAAGGAGATCCAGTAGCTTATCAACTGCCTCCTAGGAATCAAACTTCCTTACGGTTTTTCGGGGAAGATCAACAGATACATAGACTCAGCAAAGAAGAGGTTCAGCGGGATGAAGTCTCACGACTGTCACGTGCTGATGGCACAACTACTTCCAGTTGCAATGCGCGGGATCATGGAAAACCACGTCCGTGAAACGCTATTTGGCCTATGCAACTTTTTCGATGTCATCTCTTGCAAGTCGGTTGGCATGAGGCAACTCAGAAGGCTACAAGAACAGATCGTGGTGATACTATGCGAGATCGAGATATACTTCTCGCCCACATTCTTCGACGTCATGGTGCATCTCCTCGTCCATATCGTGGATGATATCATCCCACTCGGCCCGACGTTCCTGTACAACATGATGCCGTTTGAAAGGATGAATGGTGTGATCAAAGGATACGTTCACAACAGAGAACGTCCAGATGGAAGCATAGCCCAGGGCTTTCTGACCGAAGAGTGCATATCCTTCTGCACGAATTATCTAGGCATCGATAACCCCGTTAGTCTACCCGTCAACAAGGACCTCGGCAGGGTCGCTGGATGTGATCACCGCGAGGGTCACCGTGAAATGAATGTCGACTTCCAGGATCAACTCGCCGACTTTGAAAGATAAAACCTAGTCGCGCTGCAACACATTGACTTGGTCGATCCTTGGGTGGTAGATCACAAAACCGCAATTGAGAAGACGTACAATGACCGAGGCCAATAATGTATGGACGGAGATGTAATCAAAGAGCACAACTAATGCTTCATGCGTTGGTTCACCGACAAGCTTCTATCGTACCCTTTACACGAGGACTCTTCCGAGGAAGAAAAACTCGTATTCTCCTTGTCACTGGGCGCCGAGCACAACCTGAAAATATATCAGGCGTATGATATCAACGGCTACACATCCTACACCGAGGAAAAGGACATGAAGAGCGATTATCTGAACTCTAGGGTAACGATGGAAGCCTACACCGGTAACGTCAAGAAAATATACTATGGAAGGATCAAGGAGATCTGGGAGCTCAGCTACGCTGGAGAGAAGGTGCAAATGTTCCGCGTCAGATGGGTCAAGAGAATCTGAAAACAAAGCAGGTATTACACCACCATGGTTATACCCGAAGCCAAATCCAAGACCGCGGGCGCAAACGTCGCCGCAAAAAATGAACAATGGGTACTGGCTAGCTAACTGGACCAATGCTTTTTCATTACCGCCCCGTCAAATCCCACCCATGTTGTCGTGCTGAACGGCAAAATGAACATCATCAGTTTGGATGGAGCCGCCAACGAGCAAGACTTCGACAAGTACGGCGACCCGAAGATTGAAGATGACGACGACGATGATGCAGTACCATACAAATCAAGAAGAAGCAAAACTACCCTACCTAAAGGCGTTCGCCCGTTCAAGAGAAGAAATAAAGGGGTTCCGGGGCTAAATTATGCAAAGCAAAAAATAATGGAAAAATGATTGTGAAAAGATGATAGCTAGCTAAGATCCAATAACGATGTTTCTGCAGCGTGTGTGTGTGTGTGTGTGTCAGTGCCAAGCTCAATCTTTGATGATTGTTATTTCATGTCACTTGATTTCAACCTCATTTATGAGCATGTAAATGATTCTATTGCGATTAAGTAAAGGAGATGGTTTAAGTGGTCTAATTTAAAATATTTTTAGAGATCTTTTAAACATTATATTATTTTATATTATGAGCATTATATTATTTTATTTAATACCCCCACTGGTCCAAAATATAAGTTGTACTGTTTTCCGTGCAAGTCAACCATTTAAGTATTTGACCAAGATTATAGAATAAAACATCAACATATGCAATACCGAGTAGATAAAATATGAAACTACTTGCCATGATGAGTTAAATGATATAAATTTGCTTTTATGGATATTGATATATTTTTCTTAAAACTTGGTCAAACAGTCACAATAATAAATTTGCTTTCTTAATTACTACACAACATAAAATTAACACATAATTGCAATTATAATTATAATTTTCATAATAGTAAAAGTGTTAATGGCGCACCTTTGGAAAGTGCGCCATTGCTATGCATACGCTAATGGCGCACTTATAGAAAGTGCGCCATTACTATGCCAAGTAATTAGCTAGGATATATCCATCTCGGGCTCGATCCCATCGCTTCCCCAAAGAGTTATTCCTCTCCCCTCCTCGTCGCCGGCCGACCCCGCGCCCCTGCGCCGCTGTGCCTCTCCATTGACTGTAACAGCCCGGAAATTCCACCCTAATTGAAAATTTTGTTTGTTGCGTTACTGTGATTATTGTCTGTATTGTTTGCAGTGTTTGTTTCACCGAATTATTAATCGGTGAATATTTCACCCCTATTTCTCGTATCGGATGCGGGACCGAACCTTTTCCCATTGGCGCACGACCTTTGCGACACCGGGTTCCACCCGATCACCGTCGCAACTTTTGGCACAAGACTAGCCTTCACCATCAATGCGGAAAAAACCCATTTATATTTAGATGGGTTATTTTATCTGGAGTTAATCGTCGTCTCGGTTGGGCATGAAACGCTGTAGACGTCGTCGGTATATTTTGGCGATGCTGCGTTTCAGATTTTGCGTGATTTCGACTTTGTCGGGTAGGTGAACATCCGGACGTGCCAGGCAATATAGTCGTTGTACTCCGAGAGGCGTATTTACAAAATGTCACGCGAGATATTTGCTGACCTGCCAGATTTCCCTCTTATCTTCTAAACAAAGCCCACCAAAAATCTGGCCCAAAACCCCCTCTAAATAGACGTTTTGTAGCCCATTTAACCTTCCTTAAGCATCTTCTATAAAAGGAAGGCAAACCCTTGACATTTGGAGCAACCCTAGCCTACCCTAAACCGCCACTAACCTCTAACCGCCGCCACCCCACCTCAGTTTTTGTGCACAGCCAACCCCATCTCGGATCCAGATCCGCCGATCTTATCCATCGGATCCAGATCGGACGGCTTGCAACATGCCACGTCACCAGATGGTGTTTCCCCTGCCGCCAGCCTCCCGGGCGTCCTCGAGCTGCCTCCTCCCGAGCCGATCCCGCCGCTGCACCCTCGTCCTTCGGCGAGCAGCAGCACGCCGTCGCCCCCCAAGTCATGCCGCCGCGCCACCTCTTGCTCTCCTCCTTCTCCTTTCTTTCCTCACCTCCCTCTCTCTCCCACAGGAAACCGAATCCGCAGCCGCAATGGACGACCCTGAGCTCGGAGCTCGCGCCGACGCTCCCCCTGCGTCCAGATCCGGCGAGTCCCTCCACCGCTACACCGGGATCCTCCGTTCCCCGCCTCCTCCGGCCGACCCGCCTCGCCTCTCACCGGCGGCCGGCTAGGCAGCCGCGTCGGTGCGGCCGCAACGCGTCCCGAGCGAGTGGAACCAGCGAGGACGGCTGCCTCCCCTGCTCTTGTTTGATGTGAGCCGGCTAGCGCGCCAGCGGCCCAGCAAACACGCGACGGCCCAGCGCCCCTTAGCCCCGCACCTTTTCCTCGCCCGTGGGCGAGCGCCCCACTATTCCTCGCCCCTTCGCCGGTTGGGCCAGGCCCGCTTGGTGAGGCGCCCTCCCACCTTTCTTTTTTTTCTTTTTTTTTCTGCGCTAGTGGGTTCGGCCCAACAGTGTGTTGCGCCTGTGGGCGCTAAATAATCATCTAGTCCCCCTGTTTGGCCTGGTCAGTAGCTTTCGGCCTGAAAACGTTTATTTATTCTCTGGGTATTTAAAATTGTAGATTGTTTTAGTTTATTTTGAGATGCCCGTATCTTTTTAACCGTTTGTCGGATCGTGACGTGTAGAACATGAAACTTCCTTAGAATTTTGTGTAGATTAATAAAATGCTGCTCTTTGCCATGTTTGACCATGTTTACATGTTGTTTCACTGCTATTTACGTCGCATGCCACTGTAATGTAATAGGTCGTATCTTTTTAACTGTTGCTCACATTAAAATGTTCTTTATATGTAACTTGACTAGAATTTCATGTAGATTGTGGTTATGCTGCTCTTGCCTGCTAATAAAAATAGAAAATGTGGTTTATGGCAGAACAGTACCAACTATTATAATTATCGTGGGATTGTAATAGTTTCCATGTATAGGTTTTACCCCCCCCCCCCCACTTAAAGTGACTAGATTAGATAGTTTATTTATGCTTCACCTCTTGCCATGTTTGTGTGATATGCCATGCTTGAGTGAGATGCCGTGGTAACAAGCTTTGCTCATGTTGTGTAGCTAAACAACTTGAACACTTGCTAAATGTGCGATATCGTCGTGTGTGACGAGTACTCCACTTAACCTGTTAGTAACCACTCTCAACGATAGATGCGATACCGTAGTGTGTTGTCTCGTGTTGCTTTCGTAGTAATAGATGCTTGGTCGTCGATTGCTTTACAATGTCTCGGAGACGGTGTGAGCTCGCGATCGCCTACACCTTCGGAACCCGACTTATCAACAGGCAAGGGCTATACGTTACTTATGATCCATTCTATTATAACCAGCGGTTTGCATGCTAGTCTAGGTTAGGTTCGATGTTTGATCCTACCACATGTTTACAGCCTCTCTCAAACCGATACATCCATGTCCCCTCCCAGCAAACCATGTACTGCTATGGTACTATTGCTCGTTGCTCAGCCCCTGCTTAGTATCCATGCTTAGGATGCTACGAATGTTACATGTTACTCCTTGGACTGGGCTATCACATTATTATATTGTTGTGGATGATATGATTATTATAATGTTGACTATATTCGACGAAGGATGGAAGGTCTAGGCTATCCCGCCCCGAGGCTTTGTTCCATTCGAGTCACCTAGGACCCGAGTTCCGGGTATTGTGTCTCTTGACAAGCATGCCTAACCGCGTGTGGGATACTATGGGTCCCCTTTTCTTACCTACCTAGCTACAAACATTTCTAGAGGTGTCCCAAGCCGATTTACCATTTGCAAACCATGCATATATGTCTGTCGGGTCTCTCCTAGCAGACATCCTTTAAAACAACTTGGGCCAGTGAAGACATGGTTTCTCTGTTGGTCCACCCGATCAGCTAGGACCCGACCCCATGTGAGGTGACCCGGTAATCTGACCTGCGTTAGCCGGAAGAGTCCGATCCGAGAGTGCAGACGACTTTTGGATTGGGTGTCGACTCCCCGGGGCCACCCGGATTTTTTCCTTGTTATCTAGAGGTACCTGTCGTTTCGGATCTCTCGGAACTAAATCATAAAATGGTTGCCTATGATGGGTAGCAACTGAGAGAGATGGGTGTGTGTGCCGAGCCTTGTAATGGGCAGTTGGTACACCCTTTCAGGGTTAAATCTTTTCGAGAAGCCGTGTCCATGGTTATGGACGACTTGAGACCTACTCCTTGTTCATAGACAACATCAACTGAGATAATCTTAATAACTTGATCAATGTGTGTGTGTGCCTTGACTGCTTCTCTTTCGTCGGGATGCGAAGGGGAGGACAAGGATAGGATAGGTGTTATGTTTGCGTAAGTAGATGACGAAAAGACTTGTTGGAGGTGATTCCTCATCGAATGCTTGGCTTCTTATCTTACTCTTTTGATTGTTAGCCACTCCATAAATGCTAGTGAGGCAGCAACCTCACCACTACCCCTTCCTTACCGTGAACTACTAGTTATCCTAGAATGACGAGTGATGAAGTCCTTGCTGGTTCAGTTGACCACTACAGTTGGATGCTGAGTACTTCTGTACTCATGATACTACCCCAAACTCTTTTCAGGGTTCTTGATCGACAACAGGTATGGTGATCGACGTTTCACGTGGAGACTCGACGACGACTAGTTAGGCGGATCCCGGCGGAGGGCCTGGACCCGTGTGGTTATGGGGATCGATGATTTTTTCTTTGCCACTAGGAATTTGATTGTAGTCCGTACTCAGACATGTATCTTCCGTTGATGTATTGTATTAAGGCAGTTGTATGCCTATTGTATGAGATGTTGTATCCTTGTAGCTGTAATGTTGTGATACCATGTTGGAAATCCGGGGCATATGGCATTGTCATATGTCGCGGTTGGACCGATATGTGCTTCGTCCCCGGATCTGGATGGAAACATCTAGATCTGGAACAGTACCGCCTATCGGGCCTTACAGTGACCCCCCTCCGACGACCCCCTTTGCTTCCCCTCACGCCGATAGCCCCGCGCCCGCCGCTGTCGGCGCTAGCTAAGGTTCGGGGACACCACCGGCTCCAGGCCCGAGCAGATTCCACCACCATCTCGCCTCCCACGACTCGTCCAACCCGGCGGCACACAGTTGCGTTCCCTCCCCGGCCCCTCCTACTGCATCAACTTCCGCGCTGCCGCATGCCCCCCCTCCATCCTCGTCCGCCTCATCTCACATGTCACGCCAACCTCCCCCGTCCTCCTCCTAGGTCACATCTCCGTCCCCATCTCCTATCGGTCTTCCTCCTAGCTTTTGATCACTGTCAGCCAGCCAGCCACCAACCTCTCTCACGGTCACGATGGAGGAGGGAGGGAGGAGCAGGTGCCACGCCATGCCATTGCGTTGCCCATGGTTTCTTTCTCCCTTTTTGAGTTGCAGATTATCTTTGCTTGCTTGTGCATCACTGCCTCCGCAAATTTTAGTAGTAGCAATGAAGGTTCAGACATTTTTTTAGGACAACAAAAAAGCAGGAAATTTCATGGTCATTGTTACTAGTAGTGGATTATACTGTACATATGAGCTAAAAATTAGGAGGTCTGGAGGTGAGAGGTTCCTGGGGTGCAGTGGAGACAATTGTCGCTTATGCCAATTTGCTGCTTGCAACCGTCCAAGAAGAACCTGCTTGATGAGCCGAGTCTATCTATCTATCTACTGCCTTTTGGTATGAGAATGCAATAAGCTTTTTAAAAATTGTGTGTTGGGAGATGGGACTTTTGTGGAAGGCAGGACAAGTTCACATGCATTATAGTGCAAAATTACTGGACTCTGTGTACCCTGCTACAGGGAATGCAGTCAGTGTTTACTCTTGCTGTTTTTCCTTTTCTTCTTCTTTTCTAGCATAAAAGTTATTTAGCTGTGATAATTTCTATGTAGAAAGAGGTGATAACATCTGTATGCAATCTTTGCCCACTTGGTTGAGGAATGATCATTGTGGTAGAGTTGGTGCAAGGTGGCTCTAATGCTTGTTTTGTAGGTGATGATGCCCCCCAAGCACATCAAATAAAATAAAAAATATTGGGGTGCCATGGTCACCCTCTTTTTTAATCAGAGATGAATAAGATGGTGTATATATATATATACTTACATACATGCCTGTCGACACATGCTTTCTCAATTATTTTTCGTCACATCAACTGCCGCCTTATACATCACCCCATTATTATTAATTTTAATTTTTTGCGAGTACAACAGCTCCATGATTGATTCGGGTGTGTGTGTGTGTGTGTGTGTGTAGTTGTGCACGAATAAAAATCCCACTGCTTACAATAGTGCCTCCCAAATTTGACTTTAGCCACACTTATCAAAGTACTTTAGTAGTCACAGTCACTCTACTTGACATGAGCTTAGCTTATTCATATTGGACACTTCATCTAATTAAAGTTAAACTGATTTCTAACCATTCATCGATAGATCAAAGAATTATAACGGCTTTCCTCAGTAAAGCCAACACGCATAAGATTTTAAGAGAATCACTGTATTTCTTAGAAAATGTTTTTTTCCTTGATCAGAACACTAATCGTGTAGTCAGGTCAAGACAACAGAAGATTCAAGCTAGCAGTCTAGCTAACTGAAATATACCAGTAGGCTAATGTGGCCTGAAATTATATTGCAAGTGGAGGGAAACTTAGCAAGTCATCTGAAAGCATATAACTAATACTGGAAGGCCACTACTCCATTAGTACGCTAATGTGGACAAAAATAGAAAGAAAAGGGAAGGGGAATTATCAAGTCATCTGTAAGCATACAAAGTTGAAAGACCACCACTCAGTTTTGAAGAGATATTTATATCAAATTTTTCTAAACTGTATTGTCCTCATTCTCCATATGCCTGAACAACCCAAAAGTCAGCACAACTCACTGAAAAGTAAAGAGGCTTGTAAACAGTGATGAGAATATGTACCGGGGTCCCGTGATGTTCACTAGTGATGTCTCTCTTCCAAAAGACGATAAAACTGCTATGCGACGTAATCAAATTACAGAAGGATAATTGACATGATTATAAACGCACCGCAATGCTAATTATGCTACAAAGAAAGGAAGAGGCTCATAAGCATGGGCCGTATGCCAAAATAAGTAGACCTAAATCCATCTGCATCTACTACTAATCATCCACCTTGAGATATCTATCCAGAACATCTCGCTGGTATTAAGTTGCGAGCCCCACCCAAAGTGTAAACCCAAAGCAACAGACAACTGCATTAAAAGAACTTTGCGTAAAGTAAACAATCCTTGCAATCGCGGTTACAAGCACCGTTGTTTTCCCCCTTGTGGCCATATCACATCCCCTAGACTCATGTTTCTGTCACTCAAGCGTGTCATCAGGGGGCATGTACCCACAATCGAGCATAACGTTCCCTCTTGGAGTCACTACCTACTACTTGGCCAATGCAATAAACACCAACGGAGAACATGCAAGAATTACTTAGGAACGAAAATATAAGAGATAAAAACCAAATATATTACTCTATCACGATCTGAACATAATCTCATAATCCACCAGATCCCATCAAACTCAGCATAGCAACAACAGAAGAATTACATAAATGCCTCGATCATGTAGGGAAGCTCACAAGGTCTAAATTATGAAGAACAAAGAGGGGAGGAGAACATCACATATCTAATGATCACGGACCCATGGTCCAAAGGAAACTACTCACGACACATCCGGGAAGCGTCCATGGTGGAGGGTGCCGGGAAAGGTCCTGATGGTGCTCCCGATCTTGGAAGCGTAGCGACGGCAAAACAGAGGCGAGTTTGCGAAATAGGGTTCTGTCTTCTGAGTTTCCCCCTGACAGAGAATAAATAGGCGAAAGGGGGCAGCCAGGGGGGCCACCAAGGGTCCAGGCGCCCCCCTGGCCGCGCTAGGTGGCCTCCTGGACACCTGGTGGTGGCCCTCTGGCCCCACTTTGGTGATTCTGGAAGACTCCATTGCGCTGATTTTTTATCCGATTTTTCCTGAATTTTTGGAGCATTTTTAATATGGGGGAAACCTGGAATGAAAAAACAGCAGAAAACAGGAACTGGCACTGAGGTGCATTGAGTTAGTAGGTTAGTCCAAATATGATCAAAAGTGTATGAAAGTGTATCTAGATCATAGCAATATCACACAAAACATGCATGGAGCGAGCAAAAATTATCGATACGTTTGAGACGTATCAACATCCCCAAGCTTAATTCTTGCTCGTCCTCGAGTAGGTAAATGATAATAGGCATAATTTTTGTGGTGACATGCTAGCAACAATATGAGAACTTTGAAAAGTAAAGTAATCAAGGTATGTAATTCAATTCAAGTCATAACATGCAGGAGTCTATATTAGCATTGAAACAAGGAACGAAAGAACATTAGGTGCAAGATCTCTCGCTGTCCGTGACTCGAATGTCTCCAAATGGTGTTTGCGTGCAAGAAAGGAGATAGGGAATACGAGAAGAAAAAGTATTTTTGTGTTGAGAACTCAATACAGTAAAGTTTCACACTTGGTCTTCTTTGGAATCTTATCTTGACTCGTCCCCAGACCACTAGCCTGGTACAAGTCAATTTGATCCACTCCTTTTCGATATTTTAAGCAGTCATGCAATGGATGAGCGTAAGCACGAGAGTTAACACTTAGTATGGCAAAGAGATAATATGGTGGAGTAGGAAGACAAAAAGGATGAGAAAGGCTCACATCAATGAGGACAATCATAGGCGACAAGGCCAAATGATAGATATGATGTGACGAGTAGGGATTGCCATGCAACGGATGCACATTTGAGCTGAAAAGCTCTCCAATGGAACTAGTGGGGGTGCATCTAACTTGCTCGCTAATGAATACCTAGAGCTCTTTTGAGTTGGCTCATCTTGGAATATGCAAGCCAAGTTCTATAGTGTGAAGGTCCCCAAATAGCTATATGCATGATCATCTCTATGGAGTACAAGGATAAGAG
Source organism: Bromus sterilis (assembly GCA_950022295.1). NCBI lineage: Eukaryota > Viridiplantae > Streptophyta > Magnoliopsida > Poales > Poaceae > Bromus > Bromus sterilis. The sequence goes on along the minus strand of OX465595.1, from coordinate 250,399,188 downwards.
GGTGTACTAGTGTGGATCTTTCAAAAGGATAGTAGTGTTGCCCCTTTCTCTCTTTTTATTTCTTTTTCTCTTTTTTCTCTTTTTTTTATTTTTTTGGTGGCCTCAATGGCTCTTTCTAATTAACTCTCATTTGTCCTCTTTGGGATCTTTTATTTTGTCCACTTTGGGATATTTTCCTCACTTAAGGGCAACACTCTAATTTACAAGAGGGTATAGAAGATCTTTCACACTTTACAAGGTACTCAAATCATAAAGAAGATGTAACTATCATGATGTATGCAATGTATGCCGCAACCAGTGTAGCAGGAACATGTATGACATTAAGATCAAGTCATAAAGAGGTGGAAGTTGCATGGCAATATATCTCGGAAAGGCTATGGAAATGCCTTGATAGGTAGGTATGGTTGTTGTTTTGAGGAAAGATATAAGGAGGTTTATGATGACAGAGTGTATCATGACAAGGGTTTGGATGTACCGGCGAAGGTGGACGCCAACTCTCGGAGTGAGAAGAAGGCAATGCACGGCACATGAGAGGCTAGAAAATATGAGGAGGTGGAAGTGTCAACTTTCAATACTTACATTAGTCAGAAGAACTCATGCACTTATTAGATATAAGTACCCTGAGGAGGAGTGTATGGGGGTTTGGTTATCCTTGCGCATCCTCGACTCATGGTACGTGAGTGTACTCTAATATCCGACCCCTCAGAAGAGTAGTGATCCATCTAGTAGCTAGAGTTCTAAACTAGTTTTTGTAGGTTTTGAAAATAAACACGGATTGCCAAAAATACGACACCTATCACTAATAGGCTAGAGTTCTTGACACCAAAAGTTCAAACATTACTCACATCAATACCACAAAACTATTGCAAGTTACTACTAAAATTAAATAGCAACCTCAATTACCTACTTTCAAGACAAGATCTAACTCAGTGCAACAACCAACTCTCTTATCAAGATAAACATGAAAACTAAAGAGAGTTCCAGAAATAAACTAGACAAAAGCCAAGGCTCTTGCTAAAGAAATACTAAGACTAAAACTAAACATGGCAGTAGCTATGAAAAGATAAAGAACACACAACAACAAAAAGATAGGCATGAAGAATCCTATGGTGTGTTCTATATTTTGAAAGTGGAGCGTGTTTCTCTCCCACACAAAGTAAGACAGGGTCTAACTTGTTATGAACAACAAGCAAAGCTAAACAAACTAAAAATAAAACCTAAGAGAGAGACGCTCCAAGCATAGCACATAACGCATGAAGTGATAAAAATATAGTGAGACGAAGGACAAACTGATGATTGTTGATGGAGAAGGGGATGCACGGGGGCATCCCCAAGCTTATAAGCTTGAGTCTCCTTGAATATTTGTTGTGGATGCATGAGGGCATCTCCAAGCTTGAGCGCTTGACACTCCCGAATCCTCTTTCATCATCTTCCATCGCACACTTGAAAACTCCCTTCATACATAACTCATCATAAGCTGATTAGAGAGGTTAGTACCCTTAATAAATAATTTTTCCCCACTGGATATAAAGATATTCTTGAAGATATACTGTTTCTCAAGATTTCCGAAAGGTTTTTTCAAACAAAAAGCAAGCTTAAGGTTTGCAAAAGTTAGGAGAGACAAAACGTGGCAGAATCTGTGAAAAACAGAACATCAGGTAGTAAATAATTTTTTAGGGGCACTTCTACAACTCAAATAAAAAACTCAGAACATACGAAAGTTTCGTAATTGTATAAAGCACGCTGTGTAAATAATTGAGGTCAAAAAGATGAACTGGTGATTTTATCTGATTTTTCCCGTCACGAGGACATAATCTGTTTTCTGGCCAGCATGTCACAACTTTCACTTCCCTTGTCATATGAGGCTATAACTTGGCACAAAGCTTGAAAATAAAGATACAATGATGTTGCTACAGTATTAACAATAATCAAGACCACTAAAAACATAAGTAAAAACATCTTGTGTTGCCTCCCAACAAGTGCTTTCTTTTACGCCTTTAAGCTAGGCATAAGGCAAAAGAAGAATCAAGTTTTATCAAGGGAAAGAGAATAACTAGCCCGTGTAACAGACTCAAAAGGTAACTTCATTTTCTTTCTAGGGAAGTTTTCCATCCCCTTTTTGAAAGGGAATTGAAATTTTATATTCCCCTCTTTCATGTCAATGATAACACCAACGGTGCGAAGAAAAGGATGTCCAAAATAATTGGACATAATGGTTCACACTCTATATCCATAATAATAAAATCAACGGGAACATAATTGTCATTGAAAATGATAAGAACATCGTCGATCTTCCCAAAGGTTTCTTTACGGAAGAGTCGACAAGATGAACACCAAAAGAACAGGAATCAAAAGGTTTCAATTCAAACATATCATACATTCTTTCGGGCATGACGGAGGTACTAGCTCCAATGTCACATAAAGCATAGCAAGAGAAGTTATTTAATTTAATTTTGATCATAGGGTCCGAACCATCATCTAGCTTCCTAGGTATGGAGGCTTCTATACTAAGCTTCTCCTCCCTAGCTTTGATAACAACATTTGTGATATGCTCCGTGAAGGCAAGATTAAGTGTGCTAGTGTGGGGGTCTCTAGACATTTTGTGTAGAAAGCTAATAACTTCTGAGATGGTGAAACTATCAAAATCAATATCACTACTATCAAAGGTTGTAGTAGTGTCATCTAGGCTCACTTGTTTGAAACCCTCTATGTTCATAGGGGTTTCTTCTTCTACATTTGAGGTATTAGCATCACCATTAATAGGTGCAATGGGACCAGGAGTGCATTGGGTGCTAATAGTTTCGGTGTCCTCAACAATTTGGATAGTGGCAACTGTGTGTTGTGTAGGAAGGCTCTTAATTCTATCCTCTTCCTCTTTTTCTCTAGCCCATCTTTCTTTAAGTTTATCCATCATCCTAATATTTTCATTAATTTGTAATTGGATAGAATTAATAAGAGTGTCCTTGCTCTCCTCAAGGGGAGAGGTTCTAATTTTCAACATCTCAAGATCAAGGGCTAAGCTGTCTACCTTCAAACAAAGATTATCTAATTTAGTTGGATTTTCTTCCACATTCTTGTTGAAGGCTTTTTGGGTAGTGATAAAGTCTCTAAGCATGTTATCTAATTCAGAAGTGGGGTTTTGCAAGGGTAAGTGTTGTTGTTCCCATAAGTGGATGGAAACGGTCTAGGATTACTAGCAAAGTTGCCCCAATAAGCATTATTATTAAAGTTGTTTCTAGCAATGAAGTTCACATCTACTTTTTCCTGAGCAACCAAAGAATTTAAAGGAACATCATGAGGATCAATAGAGGGTTGCTTGGTAAGTAGAGACATAATTAAATCAACGTTATCATTTAGGGAGGTAATTTCCTCGACAGATTTTACCTTCCTACCTGTCGGAGCGCGTTCGGTGTGCCATT